>CM066037.1:20184497-22684497 GCA_033557465.1 Ichthyophis bannanicus | reverse complement strand
CCAGTGAAATGGTTGTTTTTTTATGTAGTGTATCACCTCCTTGATGTGGGCTTGGGTAATGTGCGAGGTATCATGTACGTATAATGATGTTTCATGAATGTATAATGATGTCGCTATAATTTCTTTATGTAAATGTAAACTGTTCTATAAATAATAAATAAATAAAAAATTGATAACTCGCCATATGCCTCAATGCATTCAAGGTGGCATACAATCGAAAACAACAGAACAAAACTTAATACTAAAACTCTTACCTCCCCCCAGCATCCTACCCAACTGCCTGCCTGCCATGCACTCACCCTTCCTACTTTAGCTGGATCGAGGAAACAAACGTCTTCAGGGCCTTCCAAAATAAAAATATCTTCCTCCTTCTGCAAAGAAATTAGCAACCTCTTCCACCACAGCAGGGTAGCCACTGCAAAGGTCCGCTCTCACCATTTCTTCAACCGTACCTACTGAGGGCCAGGGACCACTAAATAGTGGCCTTGACTTGACGGTAATGGCCAGCCCAGCTGGTACCATTTCAACATCTCTGCCTACAAGCCTGATCCATGCCCTCTAAGCCTCTTAAAGGTCACTAAAAGAAGTTTAAACACACACCACCGCTCAACTGGGAGCCATTGGTGTTGACCCAAGACATGTGCACTGATTCCCTGTGACAGCGCCCTGAGATTACACGAGCAGCCGCATTTTGTACCGTCTCTAACTTTTGCAGAAGGTACTTAGGTAGCCCCATATACAAGAGATTACAATAATCCAACATGGACAGTACCAAGGCCAGGTTAACAAGCAGCAATCTCAATAAACGAAACAAATAAAACAATTGAATGATTCCATGAGAGCAATCAAACAGAAGAAGAGACACTCAAGGATGATGTGAAAATCGAAGCAGAGCAAATTCCTAAAAACACTTCTGGGTCCACAGCTTTAAAACATAAAATTCTGTATTCTGTAGGAACAAAAAAACACCTCAAAGAGCCCCCAGGAACTTCAGGAAGACTCAATAAGAGTAATTCACATCTGGCTCTATGATATGTCAAGACAGGCACAGAGAAAGAAACAAGTCAGAAATGAAAATGGCCGCCAAAACCCGGCCAATCTTCATGCCGAAGAAAGAGGTCATAAAAAAACTTAAAATAATCTTTTCAGCAGTTGCAGAAGACAATCATCTGTTGATGAGTTCAAAGAATAATGGACTTAACAGTGTTCCTGCCAAATTTGGTCACGCTGCTGCCAGTAAATGGGAGGGTGGGGGGAGCTGCAATATTGTGCGATCTTCATGACTAAAATTGTGATATTGCAGCACCTCCCTCGTCTGGCAGCAACGCGGCTGCAGGACTCCTGTGCAGCTTGGCAGAAACATTGCCTACATTTTATTTTATTTATTTTATTTAACAGTTTTTATATACCACCTTATCGTTAAATCATGCACAAAAATGCAGCAAGCAGGCAGAAAGCTGAGGATCACACCAGGAGGACCCCATGGAAAACACAGACACATAAATAACTGACTTGGAGACCCAAAATAAAAAACTCCTTGCTCACAATGAAGATCAGAAAAGCCAGGAAGAAGAAGTAATACCCATTTTACAGGTCTTTCCAAAGTGGTCTGAGAGCCAAAGATGCATCAAATAGTAGCGATTTGACTGGCGAATGCAGTAGGCTTCACCCAGGAAGAAGGGCCCTTATAGGTGGAAAGAATGAAGCGCACCTGAATCCTGAGGAATGAAAACAGAAGACTATAGCAAAAATTCTAAAGTGCACAAAGTGAAACAAATGTAGAGCAAAAAGAGATCTGAACTACAAAGGATCAGAGTTTCTGCTTTTTTCATGATTTGTCAAAGAAGGTCTCAGAAAACAGATGCACTATGACACCACATTACACTATACATAGGTCTACAACTGCAACATATGTATAATTTTGCAATTACCAACAAAGGTAAAAAATTACCCATAACACTGTACAATTCTTGGAGATGTCAGACAACTTGAAAACATTTCTGAAAATGCTACCAAAAGACTAAGCTGTAGGCCACAGAAGCTGAATATAATAAGACTATGACACATGGTTGTTAAAAGTTGTGCACTTGTCCACATTACATTTTATCTGCCATTTGAATTGCCAGTTTCTCACAATCTATACGCAATTTAACAACTCCAAATATTTTTGTATCACCTGCAAATGTAACTTCCTTACTTGTCGTTCCCAATTACAGATCATTTATGAATATGGTAAAAAGCACTGGTCCCAGCACAGATACCTTGGGTACTCCACTATTCACCTTCCTCCATTAAGAAAACTGACCATTTATCCCTACTCTCTGTTTTCTATTTCTCAACCGGTTTCTAATCCACGATAGGACATTGCTTCCTAGGTCATGGCTTTATCATTTTCTCTGGAGTCTCTCATGTGGGCCTCTCTCAAACACTTTCTGAACGTCTAAAAACACTAAGGGGGCATTCTGTCCCACAAATAGTGAGGTTGGACATGCAGGCTGGATGTCCAACCTGCACTCAGATCCAGGCCCCGATTCCACCGCCAGTGCTCTCCACACATACAGAGCATTTGAGCGGGGAGCACTGGATGTGGCAGGAGGGGGCGATGCTGGGGTGAAGTGGGGGTGTGGCCAGGGGCTGGGATTTACAGAGTCCTCTATACATCCCGCCGCATCGTGAGATGAATGCCTGGCTTATTCCACCCCGTTGTTTGCAGCCTGCGGCCCCCACTCCATCATGATGCCGTGAGAGAGATCCCGCCGCCCATTCCAAGCTTGGAGGCCCTGCCAAGAGTCAGATAGTAGTATGCCAGGGCCAATCTGTGTCTGGGCATTCAGCGACTCCATCTGGATGTGTCGGTTCAGTGGTGACGAGACACCACTGCACCAGCATATCAGTCAAAGTGTTGGGTGGCCTGTTCAGGCAGCTCAGAGGACGTCCCCCACAGTGGACTACAGTGTACGCAGGACATCTAGATGCCCAAGTCCACACTCAGTTGCAGAATCAGGTACAACTTGGCCCTGTCCAAGTTTTAGGCATCCCCACAGTCCAGGCATGCACCATATGGAATTGGCCTCCACAGGGGTTAATTTAGAATCCCTATTCATGCTTTAAACATCTGAAAATGGGCATAGAGACATCCAAAGCACAGAGCCTGGTCTGTGAATGTCCCCAGTGTGAGGACATCCAAATCTGAACAGGGGAGCAATGGGGGCCCAGGAACATGGACATCACTGCCTGATCTCAGAAACATCCTGGACCCTGGAATCACATTTAGGTTTAGACCTGCTCCAGGCACAAATAAATCATCAGGAAAGTACCCATTTTGGCTGAAAAACATCCAGAGAGTGTAGAGAAGATAGTACTCAGTCATCCTCAGTACTCGGCACAATCACAATGATAGCAGAAGTGGGATTTGAACACTGGCTTCCCTTGTCCTAGCACACTACTCTATCCATTAGGCTATTCTTAGATGTCTCGGCTCTGGAATACTATTCTGGGGATGTCTATGTAGATGCCCCCATAGACCTCCATATCGGGCATGTCCACATTTGTGAAATCATGTCTGCACCTGAACATACTTGCTTTCTTTTCAAAGATTCTGGATTGAATGTCCCAGATTGCATTTGGACATCCTTTCTAAAATGCCCCTCCACATCAACTAGCTCACTTTAGCCACATGTGTATTCATGCCTTCAAATAGTGGAGCAGATGGTGAAACAAGACTTGCCTTGGCTAAATCAATGTTGACTTTATCCCATTAAACTATGTCTGATCATGTATTCAGGAATTTTGTTCTTTATAACAGTTTCCACCATTTTGCCTAGCATCGGATGTCAGACTCATCAGTTTGTTGTTGTCTGATCACCCTTGGAGCAGAAAAATTGGCGTTAGATTGGTCACTCACTAATCTTCTGGAACTACAGATGATTTTAATGATAGGTTAAAAATTACTAATAGTAGCTCTGCAATTTTATTTTTGAGTTCTTTCAGCACTCATGGGTACATACCATCTGCTGCAGGTGATTTGCAACTCTTTAGTTAGAGATCCTTAGTGCTTGTCCAAAGCTTTATTGAATTCAGATAAAGTTCTTGTCTCCACCACTCCACTGGGAGGCCATTACATGCATTCAGCACCCCTTCTATAAAGAAATATTTCCTCAGATTACTCCTGAGCAGTGGGTGTGAATTCCACCCAAGCAGTCCCCTTTCACCTTCACATGTACAGAAGGGTATGTAGTAAAACCAGGTTTTGAGGCCCACTTTAAAACACAAGTATGAAGATTCAAGCCTTAAATACAAAGGAATAGTATTCGAAAGGGAAGGAGTCAAAAAGAAAACAGGCAGAATGCTGTGATGATTCCAATCTAGCTCTAGAGAAAGGTAGGATAGCCAGTAAGTTGGTTCTGTGAGGATCTGAGTGTTTGCACAAGGATGTAAGGGGTTAGAAGATTTGCAGTAAAGCCAGTGTTGACTGGTGAAGAGCTCAATGGATGAGTATCAGAGAGCAGCATTGGATTCTTATCTTGTTCTGTTTTCACTTTAAAAAGTAAGAGAATAACATGGCCGTAATGCTGCAAATTATACAAAAGTTTAATTGCTGTGTTTTTATTAATTAAAAAGGTTCTCCTGCCATAGCTTAAGACCCTATAAAGGGAATTGCTATGGTTTTTACAGTTAAGGATCAGTACCTGAGGATCTTCAGATAGGATAAAGAGGGGGACTGAGTGAATTACATGCTGTGAAAAATATGTAACACTGACCAAGAAGAGATTTACAGATTGAATATTAATTGATGATTGGTGAGGACTTGCAGCGCCTACACTGAGTCTTTAATAGCAACTGAGACATGAAGTGTAAGAGGGGAGCGAAGGACTTTTTCCATGCAGCCTTTTTGTACATTGTGCACCGCTCTGACGCGACTGCATTGAGCGGTATAATAAGCCTCAAATAAAGACAGCAGGAGATGCCTAGAGAAGACAGTGGCTTTAAGTACATAAGATATGCTATACTGGGTCAGACCAAGATCCATCAAGCCCAGCATCCTGTTTCCATCAGTGGCCAATCTAGGTCACATGTACCTGGTAGGTTCCCAAAAAGTTACATAGGTTCCAAGCCTGTATTGGGACAAGCAGTGAATTTCCAAGGTCCCTTTTAATAATGGTTTATGGACCTATCCTCCAGGAACTTGTCCATACCTTTTCTTAAACCCGGCTGCACTAACAGCTTTTACTATAGCCTCCGGGAACAAATTCCAGAGTTTGATTAAGTTTAAGTTTAATTACAATTTGATATACTGCTCAGGCCAAAGCATTAGAGCGGTTTACAATACAATATATTACAGAAAACAAGAAAAGAACGCCATTTATGAGATAGGACAGGTTTAGAGAGACAGTGACAGTTAAAAGAAAAGAAGAATCAAGAAGGAAGGAAAGCAGCAGATTGCAGCCATAATATAACAGCCTAACAGATAAGCCCAACGATTATAAAGTAGACTTTACTCACACGCCACGGACCTACGCCTACATGTTGAGTGAAAAAATATTTTCTCTTATTAGTCTTAAATAGATTACACTGTAGCTTCATTGCATGTCCCCTAGTCTTTCTATATTTTGATGGCATAAACAATCGATCTACGTTTACCCGTTCCACTCCATTCATTAATTTATAGACCTTTATCATATCTCCCCTCAGACGTCTCTTTTCAAGGTTGAAGAGCCGTAACCTTTTTAGCCTCTCTTCATAGGGGTATCCTTCCATCCCCTTTATCATTTTGGTGGCTCTTCTCTGAACCTTTTCTAATAACGCTATATCCTTTTTAAGATACGGCAACCAGAATTGCACATAATATTCAAGGTGCAGTTGCACCATGGAATGATACAAAGGCATCATAATACCTTTTGTTCTATTTTCCATTCCTTTCCTTATGATACCTAGCATTCTATTTGCTTTCGTGGCCGCCACTGCACACTGGGCGGAGGGTTTCAACATGTTATCCACGATGACGCCTAAATCTGGATGGTGATTCCTAATGTGTAACCTTGCATCCTGTAACCATAGTTTGGGTTGTTCTTTCCTAGGTGCATAACTTTGCACTTGTCCACATTAAATGTCATCTGCCATTTGAATGCCCAGTCTTCCAGTTTATCAACGTCCTCTTGAAATTTTTCACAATCCTCATGGGTTTTAACAACTTTGAATAATTTTGTGTCATCTGCAAATTTTATTAGCTCACTCGTTATTCCCATTTCCAGGTCATTTACGAATATCTTAAAAAGCAGGGGACCAAGCACAGATCCCTGGGGTACTCCACTATTCACCTTTCTCCTTTGGGAAAATTGGCCATTTAGCCCTACCCTCTGCTTTCTATCGTTTAACCAGTACCTGATACACACTAGTACACTGCCTCCTGTCCTATGACTTTTTAATTTCACCAAGAGTCTCTCATGAGGGACCTTGTCAAAGGCTTTCTGAAAATCCAGATACACTATATCAACCAACTCACCTTTGTCTTTCTGTTTATTCACACCTTCAAAAAAACATAACAGATTAGTAAGACAAGACCTTCTTTGGCTAAAGCCATGTTGGCTGTCTCCCATTAAGCCATGACTATCTACATGTTCAGTAATTTTGTTTTTTATAATGGTTTCTACCATTTTCTCCAGTACTGATGTCAGGCTCACCCGTCTGTAGTTTCCAAGATCACCTCTGAAACACTTTTTAAAAACTGGCGTTACATTGGCCATCCTCCAATCCTCAGGTATTACAGAAGATTTTAATGATAATTCACAGATTACTAATAGTAGATCTGCAATCTCATATTTCAATTCTTTCAACACCCTTGGATGTATACCATCCGGTACAGGTGATTTGCAACTCTTCAGTTTATCAAATAGTTAAAATACATCTTCCCGGTATATCGATATTTCATTCAATTCTTCTGTGGCATCACCTTTAAATACCATTTCAGTCATGGGTAACATCCCTAAATCTTCCTCAATAAAGACCGAAGCAAAACATTTATTCAGTCTCTCCACTATGGCCTTGTCCCCTCTTAGTGCCCCTTTTAATCCTCTATCATCTAATGTTCCAACTGACTCTCTCACAAGTTTTTTGCTAAGCATGTACTTGAAAAAGGCTTTATTATGCATTTTTGCTTCCACAGCAAGCTTCTTCTCAAATTCTTTCTTTGTCTACCTTATCAATGCCTTACATCTAACTTGCCAGTGCTTATGTTACATAGAAACAGGATGACAGAAAAAGACCACATGGCCTATCTAGTCTGTCCTTCCATATCAACAACTACAACAGTCCACTTTTTACCTTTAGAGATCCTCTGTGTTGGTCCCATGCTCTTTTGAATTCAGTTACTGTCCTCATCTCTACCACCTCCACTGGGAGACTATTCCATGGATCCACTACTCTTTCTGTAAAGAAATATTTCCGCATATCACTCCTGAATCTATCTCCCTTCACCCTCATCCCATGTCCCCTCGTAGCAGAACTTGCTTTCAATTGAAAGAGGCTCTCTCCCTGAACATTTATGCCATGGAGGTATTTAAACATCTCAATCATATCACCTCTATCCCGCCTTTCCTCTAAGGTGTACATATTAAGATCCTTAAGTCTGTCCTCATATGCTTTATAATGAAGCCCACTAATCATTTTAGTAGCCACCCTCTGCACCGACTCCATCCTGTTCACATCCTTTTGAAGGTGCGTTCTCCAGAATTGCACACTATACTCCAAATGAGGTCGCACCAAAGACTTATACAGCGGCATTATCACCTCCTTTTTTCTGCTAGCCATTCCTCTCTGTATGCACCCAAGCATCCTTCTAGCTTTTGCCGTTGCCTTTTCTACCTGTTTAGCTACTTTAAGATCATCAGACACAACCACGCTCTTCTTTAGTGGACAAAAGTACTTCACCTCCTATACTGTATTGCTCCCTTGGATTGCAGCAGCCCAAATGCATGACCTTACATTTTTTAACATTAAATCCCAGCTGCCAAATTCTAGACCATTCTTCAAGCTTAGCTAGATCCCTCCTCATGTTATCTACACCTTCCTGGGTGTCTACTCTATTGCAGATTTTGGTATCATCCGCAAAGAGGCAAACCTTACCCGACAGCCCTTCCGCTATATCACTAACAAAGATGTTAAAAAGAATCGGACCAAGGACAGATCCCTGGGGCACCCCACTGGTAACATCCTTCTCCTCAGAGTGAGCTCCATTTACTTGTACTCTTTGTCGCCTCCCACCCAACCAATTTCTAACCCAAGCAGTAACTTTAGGGTCCATCCCTAGGGTGCTCAGTTTGTTTATAAGTCGCCTGTGAGGAACAGTGTCAAAGGCTTTACTGAAATCTAAATACACCACATCTAGAGCTCTCCCTCGGTCCAACTCCCTGGTCACCCAGTCAAAGAAATCAATCATATTTGTCCGACAAGACCTGCCTCTGGTGAATCCATGCTGCCTCGGATCCTGTAATCTGCTGGACTCCAGAAACCTCACTATTTTCTCTTTCAGCAGCGTTTCCAATAATTTACTCACCACCGAAGTTAAACTAACCGGTCTGTAGTTTTCAACCACATCCTTACTTCCGCTTTTGTGTAAAGGCACCACATGAGCCTCTCTCCAGTCCTTTGGCACCACTCCCGACTCCAACGAGGCATTGAAAAGGTCAGTCAGTGGAGCTGCTAGAACGTCCCCAAGTTCCCTCAGTATTCTAGGGTGTATCCCATCCGGTCCCATCGCTTTGTCTACTTTAAGTTGAGCTAGTTTCTCATGAACACAGTCTTCTGAAAATTGTTCAAGATGTCCCTCACTTCTGTTCCTATTTGTGGGTGTTTTCTGAGGTCCTGCTCCTGGTTCTTCATCTGTGAACACAGAACAAAAATATTTGTTAAGCAATTCCGCTTTATCCTTATCAGCTTCTACATATTCCCCTCCTGCACCCTTGCGTCTGACAATACCACTCTTGCCCTTCCTCTTCTCACTAATATATCTGAAAAATGTCTTATCCCCCCATTTTATTGCATTGGCTATTTCCTCCTCCTTTTGAATCTTTGCCTTCTTGACTACTTTGCTAGCTTCTCTAAGTTTTTCCAAATACAGATGCCTGTCTTCCTCTCTCTGTGATCTCTTGTATTTCATGAAGGCCTCCCTCTTCTTCTTCACTTTTTCAACTACTTCCTTAGAAAACCATAGCGGTCTCCTTTTCCTTTTGCCTTTATTTACCATTTTAACAAAAAGGTTGGTTGCCCTTAAAATATCCCCTTTCAGTTTTGCCCACTGTTTTTCTACATCCCCCAGCTGTTCCCATCCCACTAACGACTCCCTGAGGTATTGGCCCATCTTGTCAAAGTTAGTCTTCCTAAAGTCTAAGATCCTCACCTTGGAATGGATTCTAACAGCCCTAGTCCTAATACTGAACCACACCATCTGGTGATCACTGGATGCAAAATGATCTCCCACTACAACATCAGAAACACTTTCACCATTGGTAAGCACCAAGTCCAGTATGGTCCCTTCACGTGTGCGGTCTGTTACCAATTGCCTGAATAGTTCTCCCTGTAGAGAATCCATGTTGTTTCCAGTTTTCATCATTTGGCTCCTTTTGCCATTTCCTGAAAGATGCTTTTTTGGCAACAACAGCCTCTCTGATATCACCTTTAAACCATGCTGGCAGTTTTTTGAACTTCCTTCCACTTTTCTTAAGGCATGGAATACAGCTGGTATGGGCTTCCAAGATAGTATTTTTAATCACCACCCATGCTTGATGTAAATCTTTATCCTTTGCAACTGCTCCTTTTAGTTTTTTCTTTACCATAGTCTCCCTTTTGAAAATTAAAAGGTAGTACTATGGATTTCCATGCCGTCCTTCCTCCAATTATTAAATCAAACTCGATCATGTTATGATCACTATTGCCAAGTGGCCCCAACACCGTTATCTCTTGCACCAGATCTTATATTATATTATGGACTAGGTCCAAAATGGCTTCCCCTCTAATTGGTTCATGAACCAGCTGCTCCAAGAAGCAGTCATTTATTTCACCTAGAAACTTTATCTCTCTAGCATGTCCTGCCATGACACTGACCCAGTCAACCGGGTTAATTGAAATCACCCATTATTTTTACTGTGCTGTAAGTTTTGTTATCTTCCCTGATTTCTTTGAGCATTTCATCATCCATTTGTTCATTCTGGCCAGGCGGTCGATAGTACACCCCCACTGCCATCGCCTTCCCCTTTTGACATGGAATTTCAATCCATAGAAATTCTACAGTGAATTTTGTTTCCTGCCAAACCTTAATCCCTCTCTAACATAAAGTTCAACCCCACTACCAATTTGATTAGCTCTGTCATTATATAGTTTGTACCCAGTGTTCCTCTAGTTGTCTTCCTTCCACCATGTCTGAGATACCAATCATATCTAACCTCTCATTTAGTACTATATATTCTAACTCTCCCATCTTATTTTTTAGACTTCTAGAATTTAGAAGATGTATTTTATTCACATTAATCTGGTTATGGGTAGGCAGGGGCAATTTGGAATCTTTAAGCTCTTTCCGCTCTGTACTCAAGGGCATTTGGGTTACTTTTGTCTTTATTGGAACCTCTCTGTTGATATGCGCTAACTTCATTCTTTTGCTTTGAACCGAGAATGGTTTAAGATTAGGTATGTGGTCAGAGAGCCAATTAACCACTAGAGGTATGCAGGCAAAACATGCCATTTTGTTTAGTTTCCTGTGCCATTTGCAGGTTTGTTTTGTTTTGTTTTAATAAATATTCATTTTATGTCATTTTTGGTTTTTTAAATAAATGTTCATTTCAGGACAATTTTGTTCAAGGGGTATCTGTGGCTGAAAGTTTACTTGAGGTTTCAGACAAATAAAACAACAAATGTTCCCCCCCCCACCCCCACCCCCATTTTCGCTAGCAGTCGATCTGCACAGTCACAGATCCTAGGCAATGGTCCTTGACCAGTTTAGATGGAATTGGATCAGAGGGAGAGAAGACAGATTTCACATTTTAGTAGCAAGATTGAAAGTGATCAATTTATGAGAGCTGGTTAAGGGTGGACTAGCTGTCATAACCAAGTTCCTACATGGGAAATGATCCAGGGGTAATTAAAGGGAAGAAAGTCACCTGAATGGAAGTGATGTTAGTGGTTAAGCGAAGATGAGACTGGGTAGGGGAAGAGGTTTTTTTCTGCCTATAATAATTGACAATGAAAACAAAAGAAAACCTCCTCTGAGATATACAGACAGATACAGGATCTAGAAGGAAGTGTCATATTCACTCCTGGACAAATATAAAGCTTTGTAATATATATCCATCTAATAACAATATCACAGATTATTTTCATGCCTGTTATCAAAGCTTCGGGGAAACTATTTCTTGCCGCCTAGAAATTTCACAAAAATGCCCCTTTTTATTACTCTATTCTTTATACAAAAATTTTTCATAACATTTCTCGTGTCTCATAGGATACTTGTCAGTGTTTATTATCTTATAAATGTAACATACACATCCATGTACCATTATCAAACAGACACCCAGAACTACCCAGAGTGGCGCAAAACTGTTCTTGCACCAATGTACACTTGCTCCAAAGCTCCTACATACGCTCTCTGTGTGTGCATGCGTATTTTATAGCTCAACTTTGCCGCTGCTCTCCAAAACTGTCCCCTGAAACGCCTACACCTAGATGTTGCATAAATGTCAGCAATATCTTTCTGCATGTCTACTTTTTACCTGTCTATCCCCTAACACAGTTTCCTATCAGACATTTTCTGTGTGCAAAACATACTTTATAAAAAGCATTGCCCTGAAATACATAGAGGAGAATTTTAGAAATGTCCTAGATTGTACATGGATGCCCTAAGCCAGAATGTCTGAAAAAAAAAAGTTAGGCAAGTCCAGGTGCAGACACGATTTCACAAACATAGACCTGCCCCATATGGATGTCTGTGGGTGTGTCTACATAGACATCCTCAGAATATTATTGCAGAACTCAGACATCTAGTATAGCCTAATGGTTAGAGTAGGGGGCTAGGAATAGAGAAGCCAGGGTTCAAATTCCACTGCTGCTATCTGCTATCGTTGAGATGATACTGGGGATAGTAGAGTGCTTTCTATTGCTAACTCCAGACTTTGCTCCTTTCACCTTGCTGCTCCTTATGCCTAAAATAAACTACATGAGTCTGTACATCAGGCGCCTTCTCTGACCCTTCTCAAATCCAGGCTGAAAACTCACCTCTTCGCTGACCCTTTCGGATCTTGACTCACCTGATCTCCTTTGTGTTTCCTTATCATTCCCCCTAGATGTAGCCCGTGTCTACAGCTACCGTGTGTCTGTCTTGACTAGACTGTAAGCTCTGATGAGCAGGGACTGTCTCTTACATGTCTGTCAGCGCTGCATATGTCTTGTAGCTCTATATAAATGCTCATTAGTGGGAGTAGTAGTAATAGTAGTACTTTCTTCTCTCTACCCTCTGGATTTCAGCCAAAATAGCACTTTTCATATGCCTGTTCGTACCTGGAGTAGGTCTAAAATTTGATGCAACTCCAGATGTCCACTATGTTTCTTAAATCAGGTGTGAATGTCCAGGTTCCCAGGAATGGACTGGCCACACCTCCACCACAACCCTGTCCGGACTTGGATGTCCTCACAATAGGGACGTCCCCAGAGCCGGCTTTACAACATGGCTTTGGATGTTCAAAGTATAAATAGGGATTACAAAACGACCCTCATTGTGAATGTCAGTTATGGAGCGGAAGGGCTTCAATATAACTAAAGATCCCTAAAGCATCACAAAGAGAATACATTGAACAAAGAGTGAATTTCAACAGCATTGCTTCCCGAATTAAAACGGACTAAAATTGAAACATCCACGATATCTGATCATTCCCCAGTGAGTATAACTTTGACATTATAAAAACACAATAGAGATTTCATATGGAAATGAAGCCCAGCTTATCAAAAAGAAGAGTTCCACACTTTCCTTAGATAAGACTGACAAGACTATGAAAGCAATCATAATAATGGAGAGATAAAGTCTTTACCATATTGGAAGCTGCAAAGGCTGTTCTCTGGGGACAAATAGAGGGTAATTCTATGAAGCATTTTCTGTATATAAAACATGTTTTACTCATACCTAAAGTTGAGAGGACATCAGATGCACAGAAAAAGAGCAAGCATACTAAGTAGCAATGCACTTAATTTGTGGTGACCGTCTGCCCTATACTGTTTCTGCAAGGCACCTGCCGGCTACGCCGCCAAGAATTATCACACAAGCTTTGCCGTTAACGCTAATTTTTGCATTTAGCGCTTGGCAAGTACAAACGCTTAGCACACTTCAGTAAACAGGCCCCCAGTGACACAAATGTTACAGTAATATTGTAGAACGATAATCTCTCAAATGTCAGTGGAAACTTAAGCAAAAGATGACATTTACAAAACAAGAGATTGCATGACTTACCGAATCAAAGAGCAACTAAGAGCCTACAGTTTCATAAATATAATCTACCAGCCTGATATTCAACAAAAGTTCCACATTCGTGAATATACTGTACATCTGACTATACCGTTTCAGACCTTATACTATTTCATATCAGGCCACAAATCAGCCTCCAGCTATCCTTATAAGACGGGGCAGGGTCTGGGGTGGAGCAAGTGTGGGCCAACAAATTACCTGGATAGTGGCTTATCCCCTAAAGTACAAACTAAATATTACAGATAAAAGACAGAGAACACTGGAGAAGAGCTGCCATTTGTGCCTTTGTCATTGGTGAATCTTTTCATTTTATTGCAAAGACTTTAGCCAGATATTGAGAAGGACTTATCGATATAGCTGCGGCCGATATAGGGATAACTTCCTTATCTATGAATTTTAGGTGGCACTATACAGCCAGTGCCGCTGAAAATAATTACAGACGGCACCAGCACTATCCAGAAAGTACCAGGAGGGAGCAAAGACGGAGCCTGGCAATGTCCAGCCACTAAGTAGCTTCATGTAGGACCATTGAAAGGCCGCCTCTAAACAAAGCTGCTTACCTGTACAGATTGCGGCTGAGTACTGCTGGCTATCTGGACAGCAATGGGCAGAAGAGCAAGGAATGGCTGTGATCACGGCAGACTCCTGTCTGCCCGCAGAGATCGTATCTCCTGCGGGCAGACAGGTAGAGTCTTTGCTGAGATCACTGTGGCCTTCCACTCCTGCCCACAAGGATCTTATCTCCCACAGGCAGACAGATCGAGTGCTCTCTTCTCCCTGCTGGTGGCAGACATTCGGTGGGGCTAGGACCCATGTAGTCCACCCCGTTCTGATACCTTTGGTCAGGTGCAGATATGATCACCTCAACAACCAGGGTCAGATGTGCTTGTGATGTTCCGAAATCATACTGTGATGAGAATCTCTGTTGCTTCACCCAGGCCAGGCCTCCACCATGCCCTCTTGCAAGAGACATCGAGAAACCTGGGTTTCTAAAATGGGTCCAAGGATGTCGCCGTGATATGTGTGTCTCAAGGCCCATTTTCAGGGCTCTTAAAATAACCCCCCATACGCAATGCTGCCATGGTCAGCGTTTAACAAAATACCGACTGTATGGTTTAAGTATTGACCCATTACCTATTAGGATTCTTAAAAAAGGGCAAACTATTATTCAAAAAGATATTAAGGAAATTTATCTGGGAACAAAACACCAGGGTATTAGCTTCTCAAAATCAACTTGAAAGAAACAATCAGGGCAGTAGGGCTTCCTGATATAAGACTCTGCAGTGAAGTAGCCATACTGAGGTGGCTACATGAAGTACACACAGGGCACTAGAAATGTTCATCATTCAATGAATACTGAAACCATACACATGAAAGCGCAGTGGCAGGACGATGCTGGCCACAGGGTGGGGGAGGTGGAAGACAGGTAAAGTGAACACGGGATGGGACGGAGGGAAGATGCTGGGCTGGAGATAGAGTAATGCTGAGAAGAGGAGGACAGAGAGAGGGGAATATGCTGGATATCTGGAGATAGATTAATGCTGGGAGGACAGAGAGAGGGGAATATGCTGGATATCTGGAGATAGAGTAATGCTGGGAAGAGGAGGACAGAGAGAGGGGAATATGCTGGATATCTGGAGATAGAGTAATGCTGGGAAGAGGAGGACAGAGAGAGGGGAATATGCTGGATATCTGGAGATAGAGTAATGCTGGGAAGAGGAGGACAGAGAGAAGGGAATATGCTGGATATCTGGAGATAGAGTAATGCTGGGAAGAGGAGGACAGAGAGAGGGGAATATGCTGGATATCTGGAGATAGAGTAATGCTGGGAAGAGAAGGACAGAGAGAGGGGAATATGCTGGATATCTGGAGATAGAGTAATGCTGGGAAGAGGAGGACAGAGAGAGGGGAATATGCTGGATATCTGGAGATAGAGTAATGCTGGGAAGAGGAGGACAGAGAGAGGGGAATATGCTGGATATCTGGAGATAGAGTAATGCTGGGAGGACAGAGAGAGGGGAATATGCTGGATATCTGGAGATAGCGTAATGCTGGGAAGAGGAGGACAGAGAGAGGGGAATATGCTGGATATCTGGAGATAGCGTAATGCTGGGAAGAGGAGGACAGAGAGAGGGGAATATGCTGGATATCTGGAGATAGAGTAATGCTGGGAAGAGGAGGACAGAGAGAGGGGAATATGCTGGATATCTGGAGATAAATGCTGAGAAGAGGAGGACAGAGAGAGGGGAATATGCTGGATATCTGGAGATAGAGTAATGCTGGGAAGAGGAGGACAGAGAGAGGGGAATATGCTGGATATCTGGAGATAGAGTAATGCTGAGAAGAGGAGGACAGAGAGAGGGGAATATGCTGGATATCTGGAGATAGAGTAATGCTGGGAAGAGGAGGACAGAGAGAGGGGAATATGCTGGATATCTGGAGATAGAGTAATGCTGGGAAGAGGAGGACAGAGAGAGGGGAATATGCTGGATATCTGGAGATAGAGTAATGCTGGGAAGAGGAGGACAGAGAGAGGGGAATATGCTGGATATCTGGAGATAGAGTAATGCTGGGAAGAGGAGGACAGAGAGAGTGGAATATGCTGGATATCAGGAGATAGAGTAATGCTGAGAAGAGGAGGACAGAGAGAGGGGAATATGCTGGATATCTGGAGATAGCGTAATGCTGGGAAGAGGAGGACAGAGAGAGGGGAATATGCTGGATATCTGGAGATAGAGTAATGCTGGGAAGAGGAGGACAGAGAGAGGGGAATATGCTGGATATCTGGAGATAGAGTAATGCTGGGAAGAGGAGGACAGAGAGAGGGGAATCTGCTGGATATCTGGAGATAGAGTAATGCTGGGAAGAGGAGGACAGAGAGAGGGGAATATGCTGGATATCTGGAGATAGAGTAATGCTGAGAAGAGGAGGACAGAGAGAGGGGAATATGCTGGATATCTGGAGATAGAGTAATGCTGGGAAGAGGAGGACAGAGAGAGGGGAATATGCTGGATATCTGGAGATAGAGTAATGCTGAGAAGAGGAGGACAGAGAGAGGGGAATATGCTGGATATCTGGAGATAGAGTAATGCTGGGAAGAGGAGGACAGAGAGAGGGGAATATGCTGGATATCTGGAGATAGAGTAATGCTGAGAAGAGGAGGACAGAGAGAGGGGAATATGCTGGATATCTGGAGATAGAGTAATGCTGGGAAGAGGAGGACAGAGAGAGGGGAATATGCTGGATATCTGGAGATAGCGTAATGCTGGGAAGAGGAGGACAGAGAGAGGGGAATATGCTGGATATCTGGAGATGGGAAAGGGAGATGGACTTCTGGTGGGTGGTAGGGAAGGGAAGATGCTAGACACCTGGGGGAGGGAGTAGGAAATGCTGGACCAGGAGGTTGGGGAAGAGGAGAGAAGGTGAAATACTAGATAGGCAGCAAAGTGAAGGGAAGAGAAAGGAAAAAGCTGGACAAGAAGCAGGAAGAAGGGATATGGAGAGAAGAGGGAATTAGTGAGAGGGTGGGGAAGGAGGGGGAGAGATGGGGAATGGGAGACTGGGGTGAGGGAGATGAAAACTGTAGGTAGATGCAGTTGAAAAGGGAGAGACTGAGGACTGATTGAGGAGGAGGGGCGAAATCAGAATGGATAGAGAAGCAGAAAGTAAATGGAAGACAGCTGAAAGATCAATGTCGGATGTAGGAGAGGAAGTGAAGACAGGAGGTGAGAAAAGAAATAACACATGGACAGGTCACCTTGGGAACAGCGTTGAGAAGATGACAGACAAAAGCAGAAACCAGAGACTGGAAGTGAGATGATGAGGTAAAAATGGCCAAACATGTAGAAAAAATAATTTTGTTTTCAATATAATGATTGGGAAATGCCAGTGTTAGGACTTTACATCTGCAGTTTTTATATTTTGCACAGTACAGCGGGGAAATGCATCACTGTTTCTATTTCTTTGGCGATTCGTTTGCTTGGAAGTGATATCGTTGCTGTCATGAGATAGATGGGGAGAACAGAATGACTCTTCTTTCCTCCCCTACCACCTATGGTGCAATGCTGGAACTATGCCCCCCCCCACCACTGACATTCGATGACTGTCCCAGATTTGCCTCCAAAGTGCTAACCTTAAGGTAGGGTATGTAGACAACCTTCCTTCCCTACATTCACAGTAGCATCATCTAATTGACGTCTCACCCATCGCCTTCCCTTCCTTTATGTGGCTTTCCTGATTTCCTCAGGGCTTTACATAAACTGAGCATGAATGGAAGTACTCACTGGTCAGTGCCACATGCATAGGGTGTGACATGGGTGCACGAGTCAGAGACTACATGCATCAGCATGCCATATGTGCGTACTGCTCAACCTTGGGTGGCCATGGAATATCAGCACGGACAGAGAACCATGCAGCCAAGACTATTACATAGATTCCTACTTGATGATCCAAAAGACCTTTAAGGTGTAACTAATTGCAGTGTCAGTCCGCTAAGGAGGGAATAAAGGTTGTATATCTAGAATCAGAAAATCTACTGGGAGGTAAAAGTACATCTGTTGTTTACTCCTTCAAAAAGTAGAAAGACTAGGGGACACACAATAAAGCTACAATGTAGCACATTTAAGATTAATTGGAGAAAATATTTTTTTTCACTCAATGCGTAATCAAACTCTGGAATTTGTTACCATAAGATATAGTAAAAGCTGTTAGTGTAGCTGGGTTTAAAAAAGGTTTAGACAAGTTCCTGGAGGTAACGTCCAAAAATCAAAATGAGGACCAAGAATATCCACTCCTTACCTCTGGGATAAGCAGCATGGAATCTGTGTATCTTTCTGGGAACCTGACACGTACTTGTGACCTGGATTGACCACTCCTGGAAACAGGATACTGGGCTTGATGGATCCTTGATCTGACCCAGTACGGCACCTCTAATGTTCTTGTGTTTCACAGACCCCTCGGCCAAATTAGTGGACTTCTGTCAAGAGATCAACCAAAGCTACCTGCCTGCACGTTCAGCTGCATTTCATAATTCTCCATGGCAGTGGACGCCACTTAGGTGGACAAGGCACATGGGAGATCTTTCAGTGGCATTTTGGTAGCAGACAGATGTATTTTGCAGCAGTTAGTCCATTAAGACATTAATCACTCTAGAATCGCTCTCCTGTGGAGGAGTGGCCTAATGGTTGGGGCAAGGTACTTCAGGCCGGAAGGTCAGGGGTTCAAATCCCACTAGAGGACAGCAACCTTGGGCCAGAAGGACTGGGGTTTCTAGTCCCACAGGTGCTCCTTGTGGTCTTGGGCAAGCCACTTAACTATTTTACAGGGAACATGGGCTATGGAGGGTTATCTCCAAGTTATAATGCCCTGTTCAATGTAATTTCAGTTTGTTCAATGTAAACCGCACTGATGCAGAATAGCGCGGTATAAGAGAATGTAAATAAATACAATAAAATAAATAAACAGCAGTGGGGAATTAAAAGAGACTATCTCCTGGACAGAGTCCTCAGCACTAAATGAATGGCATCTTAGCTGGTTTTGTGAACGTCTCTTCTTGAATTGTTTTTATTGTATCATTTTATTCTTTTAATGTTTTCTTTTGGGGATTGTTGTATTTTCAAGAAATTCATATAAGTCCCCCCCCCCCCACCAATGCAGGCAGATTTGCTGAAACATGGTCATGTTGAGTTTTATTAATTAAAAGGATTTAAGTAGGTCCCCCTTTGGTGGGGGCAAATACAGTGACAGAATTCAAAATGGCATGGGACAGACACAGTGGATCCCTTTATAGCAGGGGTCACCAACCTGCGGCCCCCGAGGTCCCTCCGTGCGGCCCGCGAGACTCTTCCCTCCCCTTCCTCAGCTCACCTGGAATCCACACGTCACTCCGCTTTCTTCTTCTTGGCCCCTGCCCTCTGGAACTCCCTCCCCCTTGCCCTCCGTACCAAACTGTTTTATTTATGCTTAAAGAGCTCACTCAAAACCCATTTCTTTCAGCAGGCATTTGACCTCCCGGATCCTTAAGGTTTCCAAACTCCACCATTCCCCCCTCCATCAGGCCTCTCATCCACCCTCCTTTACCCTGCCTAACTGTCCTCTTCTGTCTCTTCCTGTCCCTCTCTGTCCTGTCTAAACAATGGCATTCCTTTCTTTTTCTACCTTCCAATTGATTTTATTGTACACCGCCCTGACGCATATGCTTGGGCGGTATATCAAGCGATAAATAAAGATAAAGATCATGTACTATCTTACTACGTTATAATTTTATTTTTTGAATACTTGAGATCTTTAATTTCTTACCTTCTAGTAAATGCATTTTATTTTATTTTTTTTATTGCTTTCATATTTCCATCACTTTCCTTAATGGACTCTGTTACCAGGATGTAACAAACCTTTGATTTTGTCTATATCTCGTATCTTTTCCTCCCATCCAGTACTTCCCATTGATCTGTCCCTCATGTTTCTTTGTTCTTATTCATCCTGAATTTCACACAGTCGAGTGTACAGCCTACATGAAATCCACTAGACCCCTCTTCCAAGACTCCCATTTCAGGTGTTTTGCCTTGCAGCAACTGAATAAAGAAAAATGTTTCGCTATCAAAGTAACACGACAGAATGATCAGTGCCCAATATGCTTTTCTTATCAGATGGATGAAATTTAGACCAAAATATAAGATACAGTTAGTAAATTGAAATCCATCAAAGCAGAAATGTCCACAAATTTTACAGAGAAAAAAAACAAAGATTCTGTATGAATTCTGTGTTTTACATTTAGGCCCAGAAGCAATGTAACTTTAGTATCCCTGGATTTCTAACTCTTCTGTTATTTGCAATGATAACCTCACTTTGACAGAGTCTTGGTTTCTTGCAGAACTAACATTTCTACAGAATGCTCAGAGCTCTGCATTAGATACAGTGGAGGACATTGTCTCCAGTGCTGTGAGATCCTGCAGGAACCCCCAGAGATCTGCATTAGATACAGTGGAGGACATTGTCTCCTGTGCTGTGAGATCGTGCAGGAACCCCCGAGATCTGCATTAGATACAGTGGAGGACATTGTCTCCAGTGCTGTGAGATCCTGCAGGAACCCCCAGAGATCTGCATTAGATACAGTGGAGGACATTGTCTCCTAAGCTGTGAGATCCTGCAGGAACCCCCAGAGATCTGCATTAGATACAGTGGAGGACATTGTCTCCTGTGCTGTGAGATCCTGCAGGAACCCCCAGAGATCTGCATTAGATACAGTGGAGGACATTGTCTCCAGTGCTGTGAGATCCTGCAGGAACCCCCAGAGATCTGCATTAGATACAGTGGAGGACATTGTCTCCTGTGCTGTGAGATCGTGCAGGAACCCCCAGAGATCTGCATTAGATACAGCGGAGGACATTGTCTCCTGTGCTGTGAGATCCTGCAGGAACCCCCAGAGATCTGCATTAGATACAGTGGAGGACATTGTCTCCTGTGCTGTGAGATTCTGCAAGGAACCCCCAGAAATCTGCATCAGATACAGCGGAGGACATTGTCTCCTGTGCTGTGAGATCCTGCAGGAACCCCCAGAGATCTGCAATAGATACAGCGGAGGACATTGTCTCCTGTGCTGTGAGATCCTGCAGGAACCCCTAGAGATCTGCATTAGATACAGTGGAGGACATTGTCTCCTGTGCTGTGAGACCCTGCAGGAACCCCCAGAGATCTGCATTAGATACAGCGGAGGACATTGTCTCCTGTGCTGTGAGATCCTACAGGAACCCCCAGAGATCTGCATTAGATACAGTGGAGGACATTGTCTCCTGTGCTGTGAGACCCTGCAGGAACCCCCAGAGATCTGCATTAGATACAGCGGAGGACATTGTCTCCTGCGCTCTGAGATCCTGCAGGAGCCCCCAGAGATCTGCATTATATACAGTGGAGGACATTGTCTCCTGTGTGTGAGATCCTGCAGGAACCTCCAGAGATCTGCATTAGATAGAGTGGAAGACATTGTCTCCTGTGCTGTGAGATCCTGCAGGAACCCCCAGAGATCTGCATTATATACAGTGGAGGACATTGTCTCCTGCGCTCTGAGATCCTGCAGGAACCCCAGAGATCTGCATTAGGTACAGTGGAGGACATTGTCTCCTGTGCTGTGAGATCCTGCAGGAACCCCTAGAGATCTGCATTAGATACAGTGGAGGACATTGTCTCCTGTGCTGTGAGATCCTGCAGGAACCCCCAGAGATCTGCATTAGATACAGTGGAGGACATTGTCTCCTATGCTGTGAGATCCTGCAGGAACCTCCAGAGATCTGCATTAGATACAGTGGAAGACATTGTCTCCTGTGCTGTGAGATCCTGCAGGAACCCCCAGAGATCTGCATTATATACAGTGGAGGACATTGTCTCCTGCGCTCTGAGATCCTGCAGGAGCCCCCAGAGATCTGCATTAGATACAGTGGAAGACATTGTCTCCTGTGTGTGAGATCCTGCAGGAACCCCCAGAGATCTGCATTAGATACAGCGGAGGACATTGTCTCCTGTGTGTGAGATCCTGCAGGAACCTCCAGAGATCTGCATTAGATACAGTGGAGGACATTGTCTCCTGTGCTGTGAGATTCTGCAGGAACCCCAGAGATCTGCATTAGGTACAGTGGAGGACATTGTCTCCTGTGCTGTGAGATCCTGCAGGAACCCCTAGAGATCTGCATTAGATACAGTGGAGGACATTGTCTCCTGTGCTGTGAGATCCTGCAGGAACCCCCAGAGATCTGCATTAGATACAGTGGAGTACATTGTCTCCTGTGCTGTGAGATCCTGCAGGAACCCCCAGAGATCTGTATAGATACAGTGGAGGACATTGTCTCCTGTGCTGTGAGATCCTGCAGGAACCCCTAGAGATCTGCATTAGATACAGTGGAGGACATTGTCTCCTGTGCTGTGAGATCCTGCAGGAACCCCTAGAGATCTGCATTAGATACAGTGGAGGACATTGTCTCCTGTGCTGTGAGATCCTGCAGGAACTCCCAGAGATCTGCATTAGATACAGTGGAGGACATTGTCTCCAGTGCTGTGAGATCCTGCAGGAACCCCCAGAGATCTGCATTAGATACAGTGGAGGACATTGTCTCCTGCGCTCTGAGATCCTGCAGGAACCCCCAGAGATCTGCATTAGATACAGTGGAGGACATTGTCTCCAGTGCTGTGAGATCCTGCAGGAACCCCCAGAGATCTGCATTAGATACAGTGGAAGACATTGTCTCCTGTGCTGTGAGATCCTGCAGGAACCCCCAGAGATCTGCATTATATACAGTGGAGGACATTGTCTCCTGCGCTCTGAGATCCTGCAGGAGCCCCCAGAGATCTGCATTAGATACAGTGGAAGACATTGTCTCCTGTGTGTGAGATCCTGCAGGAACCTCCAGAGATCTGCATTAGATACAGTGGAGGACATTGTCTCCTGTGCTGTGAGATCCTGCAGGAACCCCTAGAGATCTGCATTAGATACAGAGGAGGGCATTGTCTCCTGTGCTGTGAGATCCTGCAGGAACCCCTAGAGATCTGCATTAGATACAGTGGAGGACATTGTCTCCTGTGCTGTGAGATCCTGCAGGAACCCCCAGAGATCTGCATTAGATACAGTGGAGGACATTGTCTCCTGTGCTGTGAGATCCTGCAGGAACCCCTAGAGATCTGCATTAGATACAGAGGAGGGCATTGTCTCCTGTGCTGTGAGATCCTGCAGGAACCCCTAGAGATCTGCATTAGATACAGTGGAGGACATTGTCTCCTGCGCTCTGAGATCCTGCAGGAACCCCCAGAGATCTGCATTAGATACAGTGGAAGACATTGTCTCCTGTGCTGTGAGATCCCACAGGAACCCCCGAGATCTGCATTAGATACAGAGGAGGACATTGTCTCCTGTGCAGTGAGATCCTGCAGGAACCCCCGAGATCTGCATTAGATACAGTGGAGGACATTGTCTCCTGCGCTCTGAGATCCTGCAGGAACCCCCGAGATCTGCATTAGATACAGTGGAGGACATTGTCTCTTGTGCTGTGAGATCCTGCAGGAACCCCCAGAGATCTGCATTAGATACAGAGGAGGACATTGTCTCCTGTGCTGTGAGATCCTGCAGGAACCCCCAGAGATCTGCATTAGATACAGAGGACATTGTCTCCTGTGCTGTGGGATCCTGCAGGAACCCCCAGAGATCTACATTAGATACAGTGGAGGACATTGTCTCCTGTGCTGTGAGATCCTGCAGGAACCCCCGAGATCTGCATTAGATACAGTGGAGGACATTGTCTCCTGTGCTGTGAGATCCTGCAGGAACCCCCAGAGATCTGCATTAGATACAGAGGACATTGTCTCCTGTGCTGTGGGATCCTGCAGGAACCCCCAGAGATCTACATTAGATACAGTGGAGGACATTGTCTCCTGTGCTGTGAGATCCTGCAGGAACCCCCGAGATCTGCATTAGATACAGCGGAGGACATTGTCTCCTGTGCTGAGAGACCTTGCAGGAACCTCCAGAGATCTGCATTAGATACAGTGGAGGACATTGTCTCCTGCACTGTGAGATCCTGCAGGAACCCCCAGAGATCTGCATTAGATACAGTGGAGGACATTGTCTCCTGCGCTCTGAGATCCTGCAGGAACCCCCAGAGATCTGCATTAGATACAGTGGAAGACATTGTCTCCTGTGCTGTGAGATCCTGCAGGAACTCCCAGAGATCTGCATTAGATACAGCGGAGGACATTGTCTCCTGCACTGTGAGATCCTGCAGGAACCCCCAGAGATCTGCATTAGATACAGTGGAGGACATTGTCTCCAGTGCTGTGAGATCCTGCAGGAACCCCCAGAGATCTGCATTAGATACAGTGGAGGACATTGTCTCCTGCGCTCTGAGATCCTGCAGGAACCCCCAGAGATCTGCATTAGATACAGCGGAGGACATTGTCTCCTGCGCTCTGAGATCCTGCAGGAACCCCCGAGATCTGCATTAGATACAGTGGAGGACATTGTCTCCTGTGCAGTGAGATCCTGCAGGAACCCCCGAGATCTGCATTAGATACAGTGGAGGACATTGTCTCCTGTGCTGTGAGATCCTGCAGGAACCCCCAGAAATCTGTATTAGATACAGTGGAGGACATTGTCTCCTGCTCTGTGAGATCCTGCAGGAACCCCTAGAGATCTGCATTAGATACAGTGGAGGACATTGTCTCCTGTGCAGTGAGATTCTGCAGGAACCCCCAGAGATCTGCATTAGATACAGTGGAGGACATTGTCTCCTGCGCTCTGAGATCCTGCAGGAACCCCCAGAGATCTGCATTAGATACAGCGGAGGACATTGTCTACTGTGCTGTGAGATCGTGCAGGAACCCCCAGAGATCTGCATTAGATACAGCGGAGGACATTGTCTCCTGCTCTGTGAGATCCTGCAGGAACCCCTAGAGATCTGCATTAGATACAGTGGAGGACATTGTCTCCTGTGCAGTGAGATCCTGCAGGAACCCCCAGAGATCTGCATTAGATACAGTGGAGGACATTGTCTCCTGTGCTCTGAGATCCTGCAGGAACCCCTAGAGATCTGCATTAGATACAGTGGAGGGCATTGTCTCCTGTGTGTGAGATCCTGCAGGAACCCCCAGAGATCTGCTTTAGATACAGTGGAGGACACTGTCTCCTGTGCTGTGAGATCCTGCAGGAACCCCTAGAGATCTGCATTAGATACAGTGGAGGACATTGTCTCCTGCGCTCTGAGATCCTACAGGAACTCCCAGAGATCTGCATTAGATACAGTGGAGGACATTGTCTCCTGCGCTCTGAGATCCTGCAGGAACCCCCAGAGATCTGCATTAGATACAGCGGAGGACATTGTCTCCTGCTCTGTGAGATCCTGCAGGAACCCCTAGAGATCTGCATTAGATACAGTGGAGGACATTGTCTCCTGTGCAGTGAGATCCTGCAGGAATCCCCAGAGATCTGCATTAGATACAGTGGAGGACATTGTCTCCTGCGCTCTGAGATCCTGCAGGAACCCCTAGAGATCTGCATTAGATACAGTGGAGGGCATTGTCTCCTGTGTGTGAGATCCTGCAGGAACCCCCAGAGATCTGCATTAGATACAGTGGAGGACATTGTCTCCTGCGCTCTGAGATCCTGCAGGAACCTCCAGAGATCTGCATTAGATACAGTGGAGGACATTGTCTCCTGCGCTCTGAGATCCTGCAGGAACCCCCAGAGATCTGCGTTAGATACAGCGGAGGACATTGTCTCCTGCTCTGTGAGATCCTGCAGGAACCCCTAGAGATCTGCATTAGATACAGTGGAGGACATTGTCTCCTGCACTATGATATCCTGCAGGAACCCCCGAGATCTGCATTAGATACAGTGGAGGACATTGTCTCCTGCTCTGTGAGATCCTGCAGGAACCCCTAGAGATCTGCATTAGATACAGTGGAGGACATTGTCTCCTGCACTATGAGATCCTGCAGGAACCCCCGAGATCTGCATTAGATACAGTGGAGGACATTGTCTTCTGTGCTGTGAGATCGTGCAGGAACCCCCAGAGATCTGCATTAGATACAGCGGAGGACATTGTCTCCTGTGCTCTGAGATCCTGCAGGAGCCCCCAGTGATCTGCATTAGATACAGCGGAGGACATTGTCTGCTGTGCTGTGAGATCCTGCAGGAACTCCCAGAGATCTGCATTAGATACAGTGGAGGACATTGTCTCCTGCGCTGTGAGATCCTGCAGGAGCCCCCAGAGATCTGCATTAGATACAGTGGAGGACATTGTCTCCTGCTCTGTGAGATCCTGCAGGAACCCCTAGAGATCTGCATTAGATACAGCGGAGGACATTGTCTGCTGTGCTGTGAGATCCTGCAGGAACTCCCAGAGATCTGCATTAGATACAGTGGAGGACATTGTCTCCTGCGCTGTGAGATCCTGCAGGAGCCCCCAGAGATCTGCATTAGATACAGTGGAGGACATTGTCTCCTGCTCTGTGAGATCCTGCAGGAACCCCTAGAGATCTGCATTAGATACAGTGGAAGACATTGTCTGCTGTGCTGTGAGATCCTGCAGGAACCCCCAGAGATCTGCATTAGATACAGTGGAGGACATTGTCTCCTGTGCTGTGAGATCCTGCAGGAACCCCCAAAGATCTGCATTAGATACAGTGGAGGACATTGTCTCCTGTGCTGTGAGATCCTGCAGGAACCCCCGAGATCTGCATTAGATACAGTGGAGGACATTGTCTCCTGTGCTGTGAGATCCTGCAGGAACCCCAGAGATCTGCATTAGATACAGTGGAGGACATTGTCTCCTGCTCTGTGAGATCCTGCAGGAACCCCCAAAGATCTGCATTAGATACAGTGGAGGACATTGTCTCCTGTGCTGTGAGATCCTGCAGGAACCTTCAGGAATCGTCATTAGATATAGTAGAGGACATTGTTTCCTGCATAGAATTCTGTGAAAACCCTTGTATAAATTCAGTATAAAATTAAACAAACACACAAAAATTTGAATTGTAAACCTTACCTCCCTTCCCTCTTCCCATGTTTTTAAGGACATAGCTATCTGGTATTAACTGGAGTATTTAAGAGTCATTGAATGCAGAGAAAGCAGGCAGCAGACTATTTATTTGCATCCACTCTTCAGTGAAGAAGGGTGGAACGGAGTTAAAGACAGGTGTAACGGGTGTTTAATCATTTTCACGATGCAGTGCCAATTCTATAGTCTATTATGACATTCATGAATGATGCAAAGCAATTCTCTGTGACAGAAACTCTCTCTGAATTTATAAGCTTCCCTCAGGAATAAAGGACTCTGCCGTTGTGCTATCATTTCTTCCTGTGCGAAATTTACAATCCAGTGGTGCTCCTTCCCAACTCCAGTTTATTTTGCAATAATAATAGCTGTTATTCAAGAGTTACAGTATTCAAGGGAAGGCAAAAGGAGAATGCACTCGGTTGACCTTCACAGTTTCAAAGAGATCATCATATAGCAAATGTAACTTTAGCATCCCTGGGTTGAGTATTCAAAAGTAAACCCCACTGTTACTTAACCCTCCATTGTCTGAGGTGCAAATTTAGATTCAGAAAATTCCAAGTTATCAATGTACATTACCAGGCTTAAGTTACAGTCTAAACCGCTTTGACTGAAATGATAAAGTGGTATGAAAAAAACCACCCTGTTAAATAAATAAATAAATAGATTGCAAGCCCTCCAGAGGCAGGAAAAATACCTACTGTACCTGGATGTAACTTATCTTGAACTATTAATGGAAAGGCATGAATAAATGCAAAGAAATTTTCTTTCCAGGTCTGAACTCCCAAAGGCTTTTCCCATAGACGGAAGATGGGAGACACCGTCCCTGAGCAGAGTGAGAAGCAAAACTCCCGGTCATCTAGCACAGGACCACTAGCTACCAACAGGGCAGCTCCTATCCTCTATCAATCCTTTAAGCCTCTCTCGCGCTCATCACACTTTCCCTTTCCAGTCTTTTCTCTGTTCAGTGGTCTCTCCCACTCATTCCTGTTGTCTTTCCTTCCCCTATCATCTTTCTCTCTGTCTCTCAGCAGTGATCCTCTTTGGTCTATTCAGGAAGTTTATTTCAGTCCCAGTAAGAAAGCCGATTCACCTGCCCCAGAACTCTGTATCCCCTCACCCTTAAAAGAAAAGACCCCAGAGAGCACTCTGCATTCCCCTTTAAATGGTTGCTTCATTCGAGTTTGATACACTATCAGGCTGATGCAGAAAGCTGGCGCTGAAGTCGCGGGCTATTAGCTGTGTACATGTTTTCATAGCGTGCCAATAGCATGAGACATCAGCACCAAAATGCAGCAAAGGGCATGCATGCAAATGAGCTGTGTGCAAAACTTCGGCATAAAGTTGAAAGGAGGGGAACCAACACAGGCGCAAACAACAGACGTGCTACAAGTGGCTATGTGCCCCCTAATCCCCTGCGATTTTTCTCCTGCCTACCCTTCATATATTTCTTCTAACTTCTGCTCCCCTCTCCATCTCTTTCTTATGGCTCCACGTCACTTTCTCTTCCTGCTGTTGACACTCCCTAACCTTCTTCCCTCAAACCAACAACTGCAAGACCCCCCTCTTTACCATCCTCACTTCTCACACCTTGTTGTCACCTACTCTATCATCCGCTCTTCCTCTTCACTTTCAGCCATCTCCTCTCTCTCTGAAATAGAGTCGCGCTCGTTGCCACCACGCTGCCTCCTCTCTCTCTGAAATAGAGTCGCGCTCGTTGCCACCACGCTGCCTCCTCTCTGCCCCACACTCTCCTGCTCCTTTTCCTTCTCTCTCTGGAAAAAACAATCAAAACCCTGGGCCCTGTGGAATCTTTTCACACTCCCAGAACACAACCACGCGCAACTATTACATTTTACTCATATCCCTCTCTCTCCTCTTCAATCTGTTCAAAACTCAGTTGCACAGCTAATCTTCCACCAGTCTCGATATGCTCATATAACCCCTCTTCTCAGGTTACTTCATTGGCTCCCAATCCATTTCCATATCCAGTTCAACCTTCTCCTACTGACCTATAAGTGCCCTCATTCTGCTGCTCCTCACTACCTTTCCCTTCTTATCTCTCCCTACACCCCTCCTCTGCATTGGCCCATATGTGGGTTATTTTAGAAGGTCTATTCAGAAGTTGGATGTCTGAAAATCGGCACTTAGATGTACCAATCATGTAGACATCCCCAGGGCCATTTTAGATGTTCCCAGTATGAGAACATTCATGTGGCACAGGGGCATAGTGGAGGTATGCTCTGAGTGGAGAAAGGGAGATGCGTGTCATGATGCGATTTCAAAACAGCACAAACATGTCTGGCTTTGGTTGTTTAGGTGTCCAAGCTTATGCCTGTGCCTGACCACAAAAAAAGGTGCAAATGAAGTGCTTGTTTCATGACTGCAAAGTTTCCAGGGGGAAGAGCAAAATGCGCTTTCATTGCCACAGTTAATATTTCCTGGCTGCAGAAACCTGCATGTAACTGCATACTCCAAACATATTACAGGCCCACCACTGCAGGTCAGAATCTGAAATGGCAGGACAGGACAGTATGCTATTTCTCAGAACATTAGTTGCCCCCCCCCCCTTCTGAACCACCCCAGCTGGGATGCTCTACACCTGTGCATGTACCTGGCCTTGCTATCTGTATGGGGTCCGTCTTCAGAACCGATTACTGGGATATTCAGTTTTTGGGGTGTAGATGGAACGATTTCAGAAGGTATTGCTGCCACTCCCCCAGATTCTTGGATGTACTGCTCGGGACATCCCAGATTCTTCCTAGGTGCCCCTTCTAAAACGCCACTTTATGTCACTAGATAAAAACAACTTTAGAGTTGCAAAACCTGGTGAGAACTGAAATCTATTTTCCAAGTTTTAGAATTTTGAACAAAGGAAATCTGATAGGATGGACTCAATGCCCTTTGCAAGGCAGAAGTGAGGTACAACTCTTCCCCCCAGAATATTTTAATTTTAAATAATAAGGGTTAATTTTTAAAACCCCAATGCTGTATGTAGGCTTCAGGTATAAAGCAGCAAGGACCTGCAAGCATGTTGTTTTTAAGGGAAGCTTTAGTATTCCTGGAATTTGAAACTTTTGGAAATTCAGGGGTGCTCTGGAGCAGGACCGAGGTCTGTGTGATAAATCATACACAATGAAACACTGACTTTTGTGACACTAGTACTTATACCCACAGAAGGGGGGAGTATAAGCAATTTGCAATCCCAGGTATTATTAGTCACCCAGGTAAAGCTTTTGAAAATTCACCTCTAAATACTTTCCTTACTTTGAGAGAATACGGGTCTGCAGCTCCATTTATCCCAAGTAAATTCCTACTAGAGTCCCTCACAAGAACCTTTCAACTTCACTCTTAAGAGCTGGAGATTCGGTGACAGAACCCAAAGTGCATGAAAGCACTTCAGTTTCAGGCATGATGGTCTACTTTCTAGGAGCCAGGTGCACAAGCTCAGTTCTCAAGGGCTGCAAACACGCCAGGATATCCCTAACGAATATGCATATGACAGATATGCCTATATACTCCCGCCTGAAATTTGGCCTGTTTGCGGCCCTCAAGGACTGAGCACCCTAGGGATAGACCCTAAAGTTACTGACTGGATTAGAAATTGGTTGAGTGGGAGGCGGCAAAGGGTACAAGTAAATGGAGCTGATTCTGAAGACCAGTGATGTGCTCCAGGGATCTGTCTGAATCATCTTTGTTAGTGATATTGTGGAAGGTCTGTCAGGTAAGGTTTGCCTCTTTGTGGACGATACCAAAATCTGCAACAGATAGACACCCAGGAAGGTTTAGATAACATGAGGAGAGATCTAGCTAAGCTTGAACAATGGTCTACAATTTGGCAACAGAGATTTAATGTTAAAAAATGCAAGGTCATGCATTTGGACTGCAGTAATCCAAGGGAGCAATGTAGTATAGGGGGTGAAGTACTTTTGTCCACTAAAGAAGAGTGGGACCTAGGCGTGGTCATGTCTGATGATCTTAAAGTAGCTAAACAGGTAGAAAAGGCGACAGCAAAAGCTAGAAGGATGCTTAAGTGCATAGGGAGAGGAATGGCTAGCAGAAAAAAGGAGGTGATAGTGCCTCTGTATACGTCTTTGGTGTGACCTCATTTGGAGTATAGTGTGCAATTCTGGAGACCGCACCTTCAAAAAGATATAAACAGGCTGGAGTCAGTACAGAGGGTGGCTACTAAAATGGTTACTGGTCTTTGTTATAAAGCATATGAGGACAGACTTAAGGATCTTAATATGTACACCTTAGAGGAAAGGCGGGATAGAGGTGATATGATTGAGATGTTTAAATACCTCCGTTGCATAAATGTTCAGGGAGAGAGCCTCTTTCAATTGAAAGCAAGTTCTGCTACGAGGGGACATGGGATGAGGGTGAAGGGGGATAGATTCAGGAGTGATATGTGGAAATATTTCTTTACGGAAAGAGTGGTGGATCCGTGGAATAGTCTCCCAGTGGAGGTGGTAGAGATGAGAATAGTATCTGAATTCAAAGAAGCATGGGACAAACACAGAGGATCTCTAAAGGTAAAAAGGGGACTGTTGTAGTTGCTGATATGGAAGGATAGACTAGATAGGCCATGTGGTCTTTTTCTGTCTTCATGTTTCTGTGTAATAGGGAAATCAGATCTATCACTGACTCTACTAGATCAGCTTATCTGCAAAATCTGAAGCCACTTGGCTAGCCTCTTTGGTGAGGGTTTGCCTGTGTTCTGTGGATGAGAGAGAAGATAGATATTTTACCAGCAGTTGCAGGTTAGTATTTAAACATCATGATGAGGCAGTGACACTGAATATACACAGACTGTACTTGCCATGGCCGGTAGACATATTGCTCAGCAATGTCTCTGTCCTAACTTACTTTATCTCTGTAGACAGCCAGTGCATATGAGTGCTATACATACAGAGCCCGATATTCAGCGGTGGCTAAGGTGGCTAGCCATCACCGCTGAACCTTAGACCCGCCCCCTACAAAAGGAAGTTGGCATCGGGCATTGGTAGAGCAGCTCAGGACATCAATGACTTTAGAAAGCAACTGAAAACATCTTTGTTTATAGAACACTACGGTCATGCAATTAACTAACTTAATTTGTCTGGAATGTAAATCATATACATATTGTATAATAGCTCACATTATAGTATAGCTCACTATGTAGATAATGCAACTCACTCTAACACATTATACCATAACTTTAACTTTTATTTCTTTACATTTTCTCACTAATACTCTTAATATCTTTGTTTGTAAGACCGCTTTGATTGTATGATAAGGCGGTATAGAAATCCAATTAAATAAATAAATAAAGAGCCCTGCGACTGCAAAGTTTTAAAGTAAGCGCCACGGGACTGTTTCAGGACATTGCCGACATTCGGAGAGCGGTGACAGAGGCAGCAATGGGGGCCGGAGTAGGGGAGGGGGCACCAGGGATGAGATTCACCTAGGACATCTCTTCTTCTTGCACTGGCCGTGGACATACCCTGCACAGTCTGTTTGCTTCTGTGCGCACAACTGAGGTATATGGTCTATAATGTATACCTTAGTGTATATGGACTAGATCGTAAGCTCCGTCTCTTACATGCCTCCATACAGCACTGTGTCCACCTTGTAGCACTATACAAATGATTAATAGTGGCAGTAATAGTATACCCTATCTAAAAAAAGGAAATAGACACAAAGGAACACAGAATAGCAACCAAAATGGTAAAGGGAATGGAAGGATACCCCTACCAGGAAAGGCTTAAAAGGTTAGAACATAAGATAAGAATATAAGATATGCCATACTGGGTCAGACCAAGGTCCATCAAGCCCAGTATCCTGTTTCCAACAGTGGCCAATCTAGGTCATATGTACCTAGGTCTTTTCAACATGGAAAAAAGACAGCTGAGGGGAGATACAGTATGACAGAGATCTATAAAGTAATGAATGGAGTGCAATGGGTAAACATAGATCAGTAGAAAGACTCAGGGACACACAACAAAGCTACAATATAGCACAGAGAGAAAATATTTTTTCATTCGACACATAATCAAACTCTTTGCAATTCGTTACCGGAAGATGTAGTAAAAGCTGTTAGTGTAGCTGGGTTTAAAAGAGGTTTTGACAAATTCCTGGAGGAAAAAGTCCATAAACCATTATCAATGCTAAGGTTACCAAATTTGTTGCAGGCAAACGCTGGGACACGTATTGGAAGTGTTGGAGAGTGGGGAGGTGGAAGGGACACTAAAGTTCCAGGTTTAAGGAACAAGGCGTGGAGGAGGGAAGAGGAGTCATTACCCTGCCCCCCCCCCACCACCATCCATCCCATGACAGCAACAATATCACTACCAAGCAGACAAATGACAGAGGAACAGAAACAGTGATGCATTTCCCCCGTACTGTGCACACTATAAAGATGGATGTAAATTCTAAAAACTGAAAGATTCAAATCATTAAACTGAAAATATTTTTTTTTTATCTCTTCTGTCCCCTGTGCTTGAATCAGGGACAGGAGGTTGCCTAACATAATAACATAGCATAGTACATGACTGCACATAAAGACCAGTATGGTCCATCTAGTCTGCCCCGCAAGGCGGCAAGTAGAAGGTGCATCTGCCGCTCCGTGCAGATCACCCCTCCCCATGCCTTTGTTTAGGGGTGTCCCACCGCTCCGTGCAGATCACTCCTCCCCATGCCTTTGTTTAGGGGTGTCCCACCGCTCCGTGCAGATCACCCCTCCCCATGCCTTTGTTTAGGGGTGTCCCACCGCTCCGTGCAGATCACCCCTCCCCATGCCTTTGTTTAGGGGTGTCCCACAGCTCCGTGCAGATCACCCCTCCCCATGCCTTTGTTTAGGAGTGTCCCACCGCTCCGTGCAGATCACCCCTCCCCATGCCTTTGTTTAGGGGTGTCCCACCGCTCCGTGCAGATCGCCCCTCCCCATGCCTTTGTTTAGGAGTGTCCCACCGCTCCGTGCAGATCGCCCCTTCCCATGCCTTTGTTTAGGGGTGTCCCACCGCTCCGTGCAGATCGCCCCTCCCCATGCCTTTGTTTAGGGGTGTCCCACCGCTCCGTGCAGATCGCCCCTCCCCATGCCTTTGTTTAGGGGTGTCCCACCGCTCCGTGCAGATCGCCCCTCCCCATGCCTTTGTTTAGGGGTGTCCCACCGCTCCGTGCAGATCGCCCCTCCCCATGCCTTTGTTTAGGGGTGTCCCACCGCTCCGTGCAGATCGCCCCTCCCCATGCCTTTGTTTAGGGGTGTCCCACCGCTCCGTGCAGATCGCCCCTCCCCATGCCTTTGTTTAGGGGTGTCCCACCGCTCCGTGCAGATCACCCCTCCCCATGCCTTTGTTTAGGGGTGTCCCACAGCTCCGTGCAGATCACCCCTCCCCATGCCTTTGTTTAGGGGTGTCCCACCGCTCCGTGTAGGTCACCCAAACAGGTGGGAGTTGGGAACACAGCTCTACAATTGGGGACAATCCGTGAAAATCAGAGATATCTAGTAATCTTAATTAATGTGGACCGGGAAATGCACTGCTGGCCCCTGGGATAAGCAGCTTGGAGTCTGTCTTCCTTTTGGAAACCTGACAGGTACTTTGTGACCTGTATTGGCCACTGTTGGAAACTGGATATTGGACTTGCGGACCCTTGGTCTGACCCAGTATGTTCTTGCGTACTCAGACATACTCTGCATAGTTCAGCGGTGGTATATGGCCTGTACCTGCACAGTACAGCCACGGTGTCTAGTGTGAACACCTTGCCTACTGAAGAGAGACCCAGCCTTATAAATCTTCAGGCACTTGGCCTGATGTGTTTGAAAAATGCTGAGAAAAAATAGTCTAAGTAAGTCCAGCAGTGGTGGAGAGTCTCTGGTCAGCTAGCTGCTCTTTGTCCTCCTTGGGTGACAGGCTGTTATCTCAAGTTCCTCTGCAGGGATGAGTCTCGGTCGCTTTACAGATGTGAGAGAGACACGCTGCCGCCGCCGCTGGCCTTGGGACTGCCTGCATTCTACTGCTCATGGTGAAATCACGTCACCTGCAGCTTGAGTTACCAGATCCCCACACGGTGCAGAGCGGCAGCTAAAGAAATGAGAGCTGTGACATTCCAGGCTTGCAAAATATTGCCGTCTCAACAACTATTACAATTCCATATTGTGCGAGTGAACTGCGGCACAGGGAGATAATGGACTGTCACACAGTGATGGACCATGTCACAGGATCAAAATTTACAACTTTTCTTCCATGCTGCACCCTACTTCCACCCTTTTCCCTTCACTCAGCCCCCACAGCTAAAGGCTGCTAGCTAGTACTGCTCCATTCACTCGCCTTTCTGTTGCTGTTTCTGAAGCGGTGTCACCATGGTGACAAAAGACCACCTGAGAAGATAAATAACCACTCCAAGTTTCCCTTCAGAGCAATTTACAGCTGTTCCAAACTTTCCCATTTATCTCTTCAGAGTCTCAATTAGAGCAATTTCTTTTTTGGACTGATTTTTTATCTCCCTCCCACTGAATATGCTTCAGGTCCACCTGTCGACTGAAGTTCTTGGTTCATTACATGCTGACAGCTCACAACGCCGCTCCACTCTGCAGCAAATTACCTCCAATCATTTCCTTCTTCAGCATCCTGTCACCTCTATCAGCGTTGTCAGGGCGTCCCGCTCCTGCTTATTGCACGCAGTCCTGGTGCTGCAGGTCAGCCTCACCGGGCCAGCCCAACTCTCTGCGTTCTACATTCATATCCATCTACACATATGCTCATTTCATCTGATGACCCGCAGCACAGCGCGTTACTGAAACTACTCGACTCTGCCACGGAGTGTGGGAAGCATCTGACAGCTGTTTTGCAAGAGGGAAAGAAATTAGGTGGGGAAATCCCAGACTCTGATTCTAGACTTGTATTCTATTGTAATCCCTTCCCAGACGTCTTTCGCAGATCCTGATATTAGAGGTATCTGGACAGTGTCGTTGCTGCACATAAATCAAGCTAATCAGTTTGAGGTCCTTGTCTCCAAGAAATACAGGAAAGTGGGGCTTTGGTTTCTCAGGTTTAACTGTGAAAGATCAATATTATACTTGCACTGGGAAAATGAAACGAGTGGTTACTGGATCAGCACCACCTGACCCGGGTCCATGGCTGCACCTTTTCTGTGCTGACGGTGCTTCAGCTCCAGAAGTTCTTAGCGATGGTTAGATTCGGTGGTGCCTCCACCAGCCAGCTCTTGGAAAACCCCTAAAACTCACAATTTTGTGGATCTATCTAAAATTCTAAAATTGCTTCCAAAACACACCTAGGGGGGATAGCAATCAGCGACGGCTACCGCGGTTTCATCTGCTGGCTGTCGCCACTGAAACGTAAACCCCGATATTCAATGCCGGGGTCATATCTGGGCCCCAGCATTGAATCTCCGGGTTCTCTGGATTGGCAGAAAACTAACTGAGCAATGGCAACATTCAGCTGCTACCCGCTTAGCTTCTGTGGCAAACGTTAGGTTAGCCTTTCCTCTGCCTGACGTTTCTTACTTTGCCATTGCCAGGCCCAGTTATGGCTAGGTGACGCCCCAGAAAGACCCTGGAAAACCCCTAGGATGCCCCGATGCTAACCGGTTAGCACCGGGGCTGCAGCGGCAGCACCCGGAGAAATTCAGTTGCAGTAACTGCTGAATAGTTTTCCGGAGAAGGGGATATCGTTCCCCTAAATGTATAAGTTATAAACACCTAAAAACAGAAGCACTGATTACCTGGATCGTTGTCCACAAGGAAAAACACAGATTCACCCCAGGGCTCTAAGAAAGTGTGGCAGCGCTGGGATTATAACTCTGGAACTCCACGAGGTCCTTGACCTTTCTGTACTGCCGCACACCAAGCCTCTCTGCTCACCTCCGGATTCCTTGTGCCTTGGACAGCACATCTTCTAGGTTTTCTGCTCTGCCCCTCTGTGATTGTTTTGTTGGTTTTTATCCAGGTCTGTGCTTTGCAATTCTGTTATAACACACATTAGAACTTTTGAAGGCATGTAATCAATTGTGCCACATTATTTTCTAAGTTAATGTGTGTTAGATGAGCTTTGCACACATTAAGTCTTTAAGGCACACTGACAAACAATCTCTTTGCTTCTGAAAATGATACTACTCAAAGCATGTGCCTGGTTTGCTGGTGCCTAGAGACAGCCCTGGTTATACAGTAACTTTGCTTCAGAAAACAGAGTTTCAGGTGCTAATACGGATAAATTGTGAGGCCTATGATTATGATGAACCATATGCATTTCCAAACACACAGATGAGACGACTGTGTGTCAGCTGATCCCAGCATCGGATGGCAATATCCCTATTATCTGACAGAAGTTCTGAAGCCAATTGAGGGAAGGACGCTTATTCCACTATCTGGCTTTGCCAGCAGAGCCCCTCAGGCACTGAATTCATTAGGTTCACCCAAATTCTCTTTAAAATATTCCCAGATGCAGCTAGAATCACACCATGTGCTCACCATCTGACCCGTAAGAGAGTTCTTTATGGGAAGCATCCACTGCAGGTCTCAAAAAGGCAAAGCCAAGATCTGGCTAACGTGGTACAATAGGCTGTAACCATTCCCAACCCCCTGCCATTTGTAGATTATATGGTATAGGCCAGGCCTTTGTAAAACACATCGAATCACTCTTGAAGAAACTTTCCATTTAATTTATGCTGCCCTACAATAGCTTTCTCTTTTGTTATTCTAATAATCCATATTGCACAAGCTGACCTTTTTGTTTTAATACATTTTGGAAAATACCAACACAGACAAAGGCAAAATCTAGCAAAATGGCCGACCTTTGGGATTCAGGAGGCACCGGCTTGTTTGTGATAGATGTAATAACAGTCTCCACCCCCCACCTTGCCCCCCCCCCCCCCCACTCCCACTGCTGCTCGCTTCCCATTTCTGCTGGGAGGGCTGACAGCACTCAGCAAGTAAATCACTAGAGCAGCTGATGGCATGAAAACATGAAGGTAAGCTACCAGGAGGGGAGGGAAGGGGGAGGGGGAGGGGAGGGGAGGGGGAGGGGGAGGCGGAGGGGAGGGGAGGGGAGGGGAGGGGGAGGCGGAGGAGAGGGGAGGGGGAGGGGTCCCCATCATAAGCGTTAATCCTGTGGCGTAGTTATTCACTTCTCTTATGAGAGATCCTCGAAAAATGTGGATGTCTGGCAATCTCACATGAAGGCAAATCACTTCTTCCTCAAACATTAGTAGCAAAGGAATTGGTAATACAAAAATACAAAAAATAATCCTCTCAAAATCAGAGATGAAATAGAATAAAGTCCCTATAAAAACTCCAGTGCACTCTAAATTCTGAAGATGACCCCCGCTGGCGGAAGGATTACTGTAACACTTCACTACACTTTCCAAATTGAACTATTAACTTTGACAGTGCCCCAATTTCTTCTGGGTCAGCAAAATTGCTCCCTTCAACCCTAAAATCCTGTTCAAAGGAGTTTTTTTATTTCAGAATATGCAAATAACATAGGCAACCATTGTGTCTCGGCTGAAGGTGAAATGTATGTTCAGAGTGATCTAGCTCATCAGCAGGTCAGTGTTTGCTTAGTAAATAGGATTTGGCCACTAGACTATGTTAGTTAGAAACCACCTGGCCATGGGTGGTTACATCTGCTACCCCTCAGAGTGTCAGGTCTCATGGGTCAGCCTGGGACCAGACACAGGAAGGTGTTGTTACAGTGAAGGGCGTTAGGCCATGATATAAAGGTTCTCAACTCCATGCCTGATCTTTGGGGTTCATAATTTGCAATTTAACCTTTTACACTAAGTATATACAAATCTTTCTTATCCATATTCACTTTGTATAGCTGGACTTGTCTGGGGCTGAGAATAGTAGGATTAAGCAAAGCTCCCAGGGACATGCTTACTGAAGTACCACAAGCAGCGCAGGGCAAACACGCCATTAATGTGTGATTTTACTGCGGCGGGGCATAGTGGCTGTGGAAGAGGTGGGACATAGGGCTATGCTACTCTAGATGCATTAGTGCACTAGTAAGGTACATGCACGCTGCAAAGGCGCTCACTATGAGCCCCTTGGTATTGCATGCTACCAATGCACTGTTACGAACATAAAAACATAAGATATGCCATACTGGGTCAGACCAAGGTCCATCAAGCCCAGTATCCTGTTTCCAACAGTGGCCAATCTAGGTCATACGTACCTAGCAGTTTCCCCAAAAGACACAGATTCCACAATGCTTGTACTGGGTCAAGCATTGATATCCTGGGTCCCTTCTTAATAATGGTTTATGGAACTTTCCTCCAGGAACTTGTCCAAACCTTTTTTAAACCCAGCTACACTAACAGCCTTTACTACATCCTCCGGTAACAAATTCCCGAGTTTGACTACATGTTGAGTGAAAAAATATTTTCTTTTATAAGTCTTAAATAGTTTACCCTGTAGCTTTATTGCATGTCCCCTAGTCTTTCTATATTCTGATAACGTAAACAATCGATCTACGTTTACCCGTTCCACTCCATTCATTAATTTATAGACCTCTATCATATATCCCCTCAGCCGTCTCTTTTCCAGGTTAAAGAGCCCTAACCTTTTTAGCCTTTCTTCATAGGGGTATCCTTCCATCCCCTTTACCATTTTGGTGGCTCTTCTCCGAACCTTTTCTAATAACGCTATATCCTTTTTAAGATACGGCGACCAGAATTGCACACAATATTCAAGGTGCGGTCTCACCATGGAACGATATAGAGGCATTATAATATCCTTTGTTTTATTTTCCATTCCTTTCCTTATGATACCTAGCATTCTATTTGCTCTCTTGGCCGCCGCTGCACACTGGGCCGAGGGTTTTAACATGTTATCCACAATGACGCCCCATATCTTTTTCCTGGGTGGTGGTTCCTAATGTGGAACCTTGCATCATGTAACCATAGTTTGGGTTTTTCTTTCCTAGGTGCATAACTTTGCACTTGTCCACATTAAATTTCATCTGCCATTTTGATGCCCAGTCTTCCAATTTATCAAGATCCTCTTGCAATTTTCCACAATCCTCTTGGGATTTAACAACTTTAAATAGTTTTGTGTCATCTGCAAATTTGATAACCTCACTTGTTATTCCCTTTTCCAGGTCATTTATGAATATGTCAAAAAGCAGCAGACCCAGCACAGATCCATTGGGAGTATTGGCCATTTAGCCCTACGCTCTGCTTTCTATCTTTTAACCAGTTCCTGATCCACAATAGTACACTGCCTTCTATCCCATGACTCTTTGGTTTTGCCAAAAGTCTCTGATGAGGGACCTTGTCAAAGGCTTTCTGAAAGTCCAGATACAATATATCAACTGACTCACCTTTGTCTACCTGTTTATTCACACCTTCAAAAAAAAACAGATTAAAGGCTGGCAGTAAGCCAGCAAACCCCTGCAGAGATAACATACAGCAGTACCTGGGTGCCTACCCACTAATAGGGCATCTAATAAGCGGCCAGTGAAGGACAGAGAAGGTTGATCTGGGAATAGGCACATTCCGCTGCCAGCTTAGATCAACGGGCCAAAGTACAAGGGGGCGGAGTATGCAAAGCAGGGAAGCAAACACAGGTATAGACACTATGCTGTGGCCCATTCTGGAGGAGAAAGGCTGTCAATTCAGCATCTGGATAAGCTGGGGCCCCGTAAGGATACAGGCAGGGTGTCAGCAGTGGCCTTCATGTGAAAGAGCTGTGTGAACCCCTCTAATCCTGTTGCACCCAAGGTGCAGTGGAAGGTTCCCAGGCTTCTAGTGCGGGAGGGGGTTGAGATACCTACCTGTCACTCCCCTTATACATCTGGCACAGTACTCTCACTAGTAAGGAGTGCTTCCTCCATGGGAGAGAAGGGGGGGCCACTAGAGTGGAGCTACAGGCTCAACACAGTGACCACACACATATATAGCTGGGGGACTCTGCTACCCATGCCTTTTAACACATGGTGCCAAGAAGGAACCCCTTTGGCCATCACCCCTGTGGCCTAACCTCAGCCAGAGGAATGAGAAGCAGTCCACAAAGAGCATCCATGTTCCCACCATAGTGAAAACTCTGGGGAGACACTGCTGGACCCTCGACACACCCCCATGGAGACAGGCAACTCCAAATGGCGCCCAACTGGAGCACACCAGCTCCCAGGGAAATGAAGGCATTCAAGAGCCTACATGAGCTCCACAGGTCTGAAGAATACCTCATCCCTTAGGAAGGGGGAGGGAGGAGGGAACACTGATCAAGGAGCTCTAACCAAGCAAGCCTACAACCAGTGGTAGAAATGTAGATACCTGCTCATGAGCCAGTAGGTCATTACCACTACTGCCTATTTGCAGGCTGCTCTGGTAGCATGGCATTTTTGGCTTATGAGCCTTCTGACCATGCGTTCCCTTCTACTGCATAGCCAAGACACGAATTAGCCCCCAGCTAAACCCTGAACTCCTGGCTACTGGTCTTTAATAAACATGCTCTAATGTCTTACAGGTTCTAAGAACAAGGGGCAAATTCCAATTCTGAAAAAGAGTGTAACAAATGTCTTAAATAGTGTAAGTCACTCTGCAATAAGATTTCCTAGTTACACCGGACATATCTTGACCCAGCTTTAGAAAGGGAGTGCCATTAAAGTTGTTGTCGGTAGATGAGACATAATACAGTGTAACTGCTTTAATGTTGGGGTAATCTCCCCTCATCCCATCAACAAAGGGTGAAGTGAAAGAAAGAAATTGTCAGAGGCACATCTGAACGTTTTACTGCCCACCTAGAAGTGATGGTCTACAATAGTCTTCAGTTTCTGCTAATATATGTTGGGTCCACAGGAGGAGATGAATGTGATGTAGTAAATTATTCAAATGAAAAAATGACCCGCCTGTATGTTTAAACTTTATAGGGGCACACAGCAACATCCAGCTGTTCACTGCCCTGAGTATCTGGAAAGACAGGCCAAAAAATTAGATAAATAATTACTACATGGCATGAGAACTCTCAACGAAGAGGATGACATTTCCTCTAGTTTCTTCCTGAGCTACTGGGCTTCCAGTTCATAAGAGGTGATTTCCAGCACCTACTAGGATTTGCAACTACTGAGGGGATTCCCCCATTTTTAACCCCCCCCCTCCCCATTGTTTCAGGTCTATCTACTGTAGCAAAAACTCTTGAGAAGGGGCTACAGATTTTATCTCCTTGCATAGTAACAGATAAAGAACATTATGGTCCATCTAGTCTGCCCAGTAACCACCTAATCTGCCCAGTACACCTGTAACAATGACAGTTTCTGGCCAGACACAGGGTGCATACATGATTCTGGCCAGTAGGTGTCACTGTTCAGCGATGGAGGGGTCTCCATACTCCCCTTCCCCATGGGGCTATGAAAGCTACTTCCACAGTATTCCTAGCCTTGAATGACCCAAGATGTCAAAAGCAAGTTCAGGAACCAAAACTAAATTTCCCATATAGAGCCACTGCCATGGTCATCCATCTGTGCTGCCAAATGAGATGAGGAGGCAACGTAAAGCTACTGGTAATTCCTTAAAGTGTTTTGGCAGTACGTCAGTTTAATGGTACCAGAATAGCACAAAGTTTCTCATCTCTGCTGCATTTAGTGCTTGGATAGTTCTTTTGTATGATCGTTTTAATGCTTGCAACACAACATGAAGCTGGCCGCCAAACAGTGTCTAGATCCACCAAAAAATGTTATATCAGCTGGAAAGCCCACAAGAAAAATTTCATCCCATTGAATGAAGGCGCTTCAGGAAAAGCAGGATAACTCTCCATTTTGCTGGCCCCTTTGCAATCAGTTTGCAACCTTATCAACAGAATGGCATGATGGCCCGGGAATTAGGATCACCACGAAAGCCTACTGGAAATGGAGTTACACTGAGTTGCTGAGTGCAACAGGGCTTCTCCGTGGAAGCAGCATAGAGCTGGCTCAGGAACGTAGTCCTTTGAGAGGTCTGCCATATGGCCTGGGTAATTCTCCACATGCCCTGATTATTGCTATAGAACATTTGCAGGCTGTTAAAGAGTCATACAGTAACTGTGGTGTCAATCTCCAAGCCGACGAGTACAAAGCAGCAGTGTGACACAAGCTGTAAACTCGGTGGTCTGAGGGATAATGTGTTGGTTTCTTGGTTTACCTATATTTACATTCTATTGTTTACTATTTTACTGTCATGGAGATCATAAACTGAAATCCTTCCTGCTGGTTTAGGTAGTCTGAGCAAACTGGATGAATCCACACCATGACCATGGTCCATGACTCTGAGCACCCTGAGTACAGAACCTTTGAAATGCTGCCAAGATGGACTTTGCCCTTTACAGGAACACAGCAGTATTACAGGGTTCTGTCTCGGAAGATTTCTCGTCCGGATTCCAGTCCAAAGAGGGGACAGGATAAGGCCCAAATTAGGAGATTGCAACCAGGGCAATTGCCCTGGGAACTTATAAGGTTAAACAAAAGATCTAAGGTGTCTCCCCTTAGTTACCTTCAAATCTATGAGTGGAAAATACCTGTTGGAATTCAAGTTAAAGATTTGCGAGCCAAGATTTATTCCACCTTATTCATGAAGTTACAGATACGAGAGGTAGCAGAGAAAGCTATGTTTAAACTATGAATGGTGCAGCATTTACAGCCTATATTGTCTTCTGATCATTATCAAGCAGTAGTTCAGGTGTTAACACCTCATCTTGACCTACTGCAATGCACATTATTTAGGACTCGCAAATGGGGCATTCCAAGTATCAGGAACAGTTCAAAATTTTGCTATGCGAGTGGCATTGTTTTCTTTTCATTGGCTCCTGATCTTTTGGAAAGTTCACTTTACGATGTTGTCACCTATTTATAAAGCATTGCATCATGATGCACCAATGTGTACTGCCATAGCCTTAAAGCTCTACCACACCCCAGTAGGGTTGCCAACCTTTGGCAAGAAATGCTCTGCCCATGCCCACCAATGACCCACCCTACCCCACAAAAAATAATTGCAGAGGCAGTAACAGTGCAGGCTTTAGTATCTGCAGGCTATATCAGGGGGGTACAAGAGGTTGTGCTCTTCAACACCTATTCAGCCACCACAGTCTCCTTCAACACGCATCTGCCCTCCCATATGGCATATTTTCTGCATCCACCGAACCTGGCCAGTATGGCATTTCTTATGTTCTGGCCCATTCCCAACAATCTGTGCAGAGCAGAGCTAGAACCTTTCCCATAAAACTTACCATATGAGAAAAATCCCTCTCAATACAAAGCATATTGTAAATTAATCAGGGGAAGCCCCAGAGTTGAAGCAAAGTGTTGGCACCCTAAGCAAATCTTAACTCTCATTCCATGGAGCACTAAAGAGACAGAACAAAATGGTAGCTTGAGAGAAAAGCTTCTGGAAACATCCTGATTGGGGAATCTCAGTGTCAAGTTGTCTCTGAATATGTCTGTAACCAAAGTCTGACTTGATTTTTAGCATGCCTCAAACAGGGACGGCTCTATAATGAGGCTGAGTGAGACGGTGGCCTCAGGTGGCAACTTTTTGGGGGCGGCAAAAAATGCCCCCAAAAAGTCTGCCTCACTCGGCCTTCAAAATCTAAACAAAAAAAAACCATGGTCGGAGAAGCTGCTGCAGTGGCAGTGGCAGAATGAAGTGCCCTGCGGCCCCCCACCTCCCCAGAAGAGCCCTGCCATTCTTTCCCGGTGCTGGGAAAAGACTGGCAGGGCTCTTCTGGGCAGCAGGGGGCTGCAGGGCACGTCATCCTGCCACTGCCACTGCAGGAGCTTCTCCGACCAGGTTTTTTTTGTTTAAATTTCCCTGCATATCAACTGAGAAGGTCTGGAGCTGGGCTGGGCTGGGCTGGGCTGGGGGGGGGGGGGGTAGCACTGGAAATAGCAATGGGCTCATGGGGGAGGGCTAGGACTGTAAATGAGCTGATTGGGGGTTAATAATGGAAATAGGCTGATCAGGGGGAGGGGGGCTAGGACTGGTAATGGGCCTGGGGGGGGGTTAGAACTGAAAATAGGCTAATGGGGGGGTTAAGAATGGAAATAGGCTGATTGGGAGGGGGCTAGAACCACTGTTCCCTCTAAGCTGTGCGCGTGTGCGCGCGCACACAGCTCGCCGAGCGAGCGCACATACTTTACAACAGAGCGCACAAAAATTACGGCTCTGATTCTGATAGAAAACACAGACGTCTTAAAATTTAAAAGTTATGATTGTAATTACTAGAAATTTCCCACTTCATTTAGTAATCGTCTATTTTCATTTAATTTGATTGAAATCAATGTGGTGTACATACTGTATTCTGACGTGTAGTCAAATTTTAAAGTATATAACTCCGAGTGTTATGTGGCGCACAAAAATTTAACCTTCCTTCAAAAGCTGCACACAGCTGATATTTTATGCGCACACGGCCTACAGAAAATTAGAGGGAACATTGGCTAGGACTAGTAATGGGCTGATCGGTGAGGTTAGGACTGGAAATGGGCTGATTAGGGGGCTAGGACAGGAAATAGGCTGATGGGGAGGGCTAGGACTGGAAATGAGCTGATTGGGGGTTAAGAATGGAAATAGGCTGATCGGGGGGAGGGGGAGCTAGGATTGGTAATGGGCTGGGGGGATTAGAACTGGAAATGGGCTGATGGGGGGTTAAGAATGGAAATAGGCTGATTGGGAGGGGGGCTAGGACTAGTAATGGGCTGATCGGTGAGGTTAGGACAGGAAATGGGCTGATTAGGGGGCTAGGACTGGAAATGGACTTATTGGGGGGTTAGGACTGGTAATGGGCTGATGGTGGAATTGAGCTAGGACTGGTAATGGGCTGATTGGGGGGGCTAGGACTGGAGTGGGCTGATAAGAGGGGAGGGGAGGAGAGTGCTGCTGGCCCTGGAAGAAAACTAGGAGCTAGGGCTACAAATAGGCTGATGCGGGAGGATGGGAGAATAGGACTGGAAGGGAGTGGATACTGAGAGGGTCTGCCAGCGGAAGGAGATGGCAGGAAGGGAGCTGACAGAGGGAAGGAGGAGGCTGGAAAGTAGCTGATATGGTGGGAGGAAGGAGGGGCTGGAATGGAGCTGACACCTGGGATGTACTGAAGGGGGACAGGAAGGGAGCTGACACTTGGGGATGGGAGTGGTAGGTGGCTGGGTAAAGGGGAGGAGGTTGGAATGGAGCTGACATGTGCCAATGCACTGGAAGGGAGGTGGACAGAGGGTAGAGTGACTGGAAGGGAGCTGACTAGGGGGAGGGGTGGCACTGAGAGTGGATGTGAACTGATACCTGCAATGGTATTTGGACTAGAAGGGGCTGGACAGTGGGGAAGGAGGAGGAATGGAAGGGAATGGACACCAGTGGCAGTAGTGGGAATGCAAGGCGGTTGATATTGGAAAGTACTGGAAGGGGGGAGGACTGGAAAGACGGCTGATACTGGGGAGGGTTACTGGAACTGGAAATGGGCTGATGGAAGGAAGTGAAGAAAACAAAATAAGAGACAAGAAATGGCAGATGGACCATAGACCACAGAAAGAGAGCTAAGAGAAGACAGGAAAGCAGAAGCCTCAGATCGGGACCAGCATGATCAGAGAATAAAATGGTCAGACAACAAAGGTAGAAAAAATAATTTTATTTAATTTTAGTGATTGGACTTTGTTCTATCTTTATATTTTATACAGTATGGGGGAACCGCATCTATTATTTATCTGATGTTACACTACTTGCGGAGTCTGGCTTCTTGGGGTTTCAGTTTAAATTTTGTCTACATATTTTTATTTTTACTTTAGATTGTGGTTACTTATTCTGTACTTGGTGAGGGTCTGTGTTCTGAGTGTGTGACTAAGGCCAGGTGTTCTGTGAACATGGAGTTTGTACATAAAGATCTATACTATAAATGCTCAATAGTAGTGTATTGTAGTAATTTGACTCGTTCAGCTTTTCAAATAGGTGTGTGGATGTTCCAGGGCCCACTGTAATATTTACAGTGACGCTTTTTTTTGATGGGTTCCTTATGTGAGTTTTGGAAGTTTGTGCTGATATGGTATGGTATGGTAGATTTGCTCTTTGTTGTAGGGTTTTGTATTAGTTCACAATATTCCTAGTACTGGAGAATATTTGTTGTTGTTGTTAGTGAGATGATCAGAATCAGATTTTTTTTTTTTTTTTAAATTCTTTATTTTCGTTTTATAACAACAAAGGAAGGAAGACATACAGCTAAAAGACAGATACATACATAGAATGAGATACATACACCAAAGTAAACCCCTACCACCCCCTCCCCCCTGCTTCTTCTCTAGAAAACTAATCATTCCCGAAACGGGCGTGTACTGACATTATTGTGTTACAAAACCAAACGGTGATCTGAAAACATGATGAGTGTACATTAAACAGACATGTCGGAGCAATGAGCAGATTGTACATAATCATTGAGCATCTGCCATTTAGACAAGCGAGAGTGAGTTTGGGTATGGGGAATAGCTCTCCGAGATATCTGCTCATATTTACTATATAGGCAGACAAGGTTCCACCATTCGTTGACAGTAAGTCGAGAGCTATCCTTCCAATTCCTCGTGATTAAACATATAGCTATACCCAGCATGAAATCAAGGAGAAAGCGATCCTTCTTAGGAAGAGAGGGGACCTCCGCCACTGAGCGGAGTCCCACAATCTTCCAAGAAAGAGGCTCGTGGAGGTGTAAGATAAGTTGAATACGACCCCAGACCCGCCCCCAGTAAACCTGTAGTTGAGGACATTCATAAATAACATGAGCAAGGGTTCCCACAGCAGTATGACAAGACCAACACTGGTCCCTAGCAGTTGTGTGCCATTTGGCTATTTTTTCTGGAGTATAGAAGCATCTATGTGCAAAAAAGAAGAGAGTTTGGGTAACTGAGGCAGATCGGGAAACCCGCACTACTTTGCTCCAGAAAAAGCTCCATTGCACAGGGGTTAAAGTGGTTTGCAGTTCGCGCTCCCAGGCTTGTTGGGCTCTACAAGTAGCAGTATCTGTACCCTGACATAATAGTTTATAAAAGTTAGAGGCTACCCCATGTGTACTACTAATAGAGTGAATTAGGTCTAATAGCCCGTCTTCAGTAGAGACAGAGGGTGGCAGGATTCGAGCACTTTTGAGGCAGTGTTGAAGCTGCATCAATTGAAAGTAATGTTTCGCTGGTAACGCAAATTCCTTTTGTAAATCAGAAAAGGTTTTCCAACGAGCTGCAGAGAAGAGCTGTTGGGGTGTCCAGATCCCCCTAGAGTACCAGGGTTTCCATGCTATCGTTCTATTTAGGACTTGAATTCTGGGGTTATTCCACAGCGGGAGTCCGTCCTGAGGACATACGTTTGGGCCCAGTGATAGAATGAGAGTATTAAAGGCCGCAAGAGTATCAACAATCATTGGGGGATGGCGGGTGTCTACTTGATGGGACATACCGGGGAGATGGATCAACGGAATTGGGTTACTAAGCTCCTCTTCTATGTCAAGCCAAACTGGTCTGCTGTCTGTCGAGGCATCTAGCCATCGGGCACCTTGTTTAAGTAAGAAGGCTTGATGATATTTGAGAAAATCAGGAAAGCGGGTACCCCCTAGTTCCTTCGCAGACTGTAGTTTTTGCTTAGCTATCCTTGGTGGTTTGCCCTGCCAGAGATAGCGGACGAGAAGGCCCTCAATATCTTTGTAGGTGTGTAGCGGGAGTAAGCATGGCAGCATTTCTAAAATATAGTTCACCTTGGGGACTATCATCATTTTCACAGTTTCTAGGCGGCCCCACCATGTAAGGGATAAGGGAGACCAACGATTTGTGAGCTCACGGACTTTGGAGACTACCTCTTTGGCATTAAAACTAATAGTGTCTTCTAAAGGAGAACAGTAATGGACCCCAAGGTATTTCACCATGCGGGATTGCCAAAGGAAAGGAAAGGCCTGCATGTCAGCCTCATGTACCCAGCGGTTCAGTGGGAATGCTACGGATTTGGTCCAGTTTATTTTATAGCCCGATAATTGCGAGTATCCATCAATCAGATCCAAGACAGCTGGAACCGAATCAAGGGATACGAAGAGCATAAGGTCATCTGCATATGCAGAGAGTTAAATCTCTCTGTGACTGAAGGGGACACCACGAATACGTGCAGACTGTCTAATAAGGAGGGCGAGGGGTTCAAGAGCAAGATCAAAGAGCATTGGTGATAGGGGGCAACCTTGACGCGTGCCTCTTTGGAGATTAAAAGGCTGAGACTTAATAGCATTTACACAAATACTGGCAACAGGTTGAGTGTACATGACTTGGAGGTATCGGAGGAAGCCCTCCCCAAAGCCATACCATCGGAGAACTGCAAATAAAAAGGGCCATTCTAGGCGATCAAAGGCTTTTTCAGCATCTAGGGAAAGACCCACCCAAGGGTGGTCCAAGTTGGCAGCACTGGAGAGCACATGGCACAAGGTCCGAGCATTGTCAGCGGTGGATCGGCCGGGTATAAAACCGCATTGGTCGGGATGGATTAAGGTGGCCATCCTGTCAGACAGCCGGGAGGCCAAGATCGTTGCGAAGATCTTATAATCGGCATTAAGTAGGGAGATTGGACGATAGTTGGCGGTTAGCAGCGGGTCTCTGCCTTCTTTCTCAAATACTACCACATTAGCTGCAGAAAAGGATCCCAAAGAGGATGTATCTACCGCAAGGGCAGTAAAATAGAGTTTTAAGTAGGGTACTAAATCTGCACTGAACGTATTGTAGAATTCGGTCGGGAGACCATCAGGCCCGGCGGCTCGACCCGAGGCTGTGCGTTTTAGGGCAAATTGGATCTCCGAAGTAGAGAAAGGTTCATCTAGCGCATCCCTATCAGCTTCAGAAAGGGTCGGCCGCTGAATATCAGAAAACAATCGCTCGAAGGTCTCTGATGAGAAATCACATTCAGATTGATAGAGACGGGTATAGAAATCCCGAAAGAGTTCTACGATATCGGAGTCTGTGGTCAGTATGCCCCCTCCCTGTGGGGCTCGAAGGGCCGCTACGCGTTTGGCTTCTTTTTGACCTTTCAAGGCGTTGGCTAAAAGTCGACCGGCTCGGTTGCTTTCACGGTAGTATGTCCCTCGTTGAAGCTCAATACTCTTAGAAGCTGCAGTTGAGAGGATTGCATTATATTGAAAACGGAGACGCTGTAAGCGAACTAAGACGCATGGATCAGTACGGGAAGTTAGAACTCGTTCGCCTGCTTTGATTTGTTGGTCTAGTATAAGTAGCTGCTGTTTGCGTTGTTTCCGCAGGCGAATTTGATAACTGGTGATCGTTGCACGAATGGCCGCTTTGAAACCCTCCCACCAAGCCCAATTTGCAGTATCCTGGGGTAAATTAAAATGGAAGTAATCCTGTATGGCTGCGCGAATTTCTAACTGGAACTCTGGCTGAGTTAATAGGGCTCTATCAAAGAACCAGGCCCCCGAATTCCCTTGGGGTGCAGTAGTGTGTAATTGAAAAGAAATAGCAGCATGATCAGAAATATGTTGGGAGTGAATCTTTGCAGTGTCCACCTGAGGGACTAACAGTTTTGATATGAGAAAGAAATCTATACGAGACTGGGATTTATGAGGGGAAGAAAAGAAGGTAAAGTCAAGCTCATTGGGGTGTAGTAACCTCCATAGATCGACTAAAGAAAGATCTTTGATCACAGAGGTAAGCGTGGTATGACTCTTGGAGGGACCACTTGTCCTAGGCGGCTGTTTGTCAATCAGGGGATCAAGAACTAAATTGAAATCCCCCCCTATTATCAAAGAGGTATTAGCAGAGGCCTGCGCAACCTGAGCAATGGTAGCAAAAAAGGCAGGGTCATCCACATTAGGAGCATAAAGGCATATACATGTAACTTCAAGGTTACCTATCTTGAGGTGAGCTCTGGACCATCTACCTGCTGTATCTGAGCTAGTCGCAATAATAGTAGCATGCAGAGATTTCCTAACCAGTATGGCAACCCCACATTTCTTAGAAACGGCTGGAGAATAGGCAGCCACCATGTAAGGTTTAATATTGAGTTTAAGAGTTTCCTTCGAATTTAAATGCGTTTCTTGGAGGAAAATCAGATCCGCAGCTTCATGACTTAGATAGCTTAGGATTTTCTTCCGTTTTATCGGATTATTGATTCCTTTTACGTTCAATGATAAAATCTTACATGGTGCCATCGATCAGTAATAGACATTTTAGATAAGGGCACTGGAAAACATACAACATAATCAGAAACTGTACAAAAATGATAGAATCACCGAGTCTGCTGACTAATACACCCCATATTGAAAAGTATGTACCAAAGTAACTTAGAGAAGAAGCAAAACCCCCAATGAAAATGGCGACCATATGTCTGCGGGAGGAGGCCCTAGAGAGGAAGATAGAAACATAAAAAAAAAAGGAAAAAAACCCACCAGAGTCCATAATTAACACTGTCTCTGATACTCATCGAGGCTACGATGGGTAGATGGAGTCGGGTCACAGATATCATCAAGATAAGGCAACAAACCGCCCTCGGCAGACTTTTGCTGAGCCGCGGCAAATCCAATATGGCAGGCACAGTGGACATGAGAATACTGGCAGGAATATTCTGGAAATCAACGCATCAAGTCAGCTTCTTTAGCATCCAAAAACTCCGCTAGTAGATCAGGGTCCTCAAATGTTCTTGTCTGATTGTGAAGCGTGACTCGGAGCTTGGCCGGGTACATCAGGCCATAGCGTGCTTGTAGTTGTTGAAGCCTCGGCCGGAATTCCAGAAAGCGCTTTCGGCGGTCGACCGTGGGTTTAGCCAAGTCAGGATAGAAGGAGATCTTATGGCTCTCAAACTCCATATGGCCCTTTGCCCGAGAGGCACTGAGAATTTGCTCCACATGTTGATATCTCAAAAGTCGAAAGATGATAGGCCGCGGGGTCTTCCTGTTGAGCGTTATGTTTGTGGGTACACGATGAGCACGATCGATCTCCAATTCTTTGGTAAAGGTGATTTGGAGCAAGGAAGGGAGGATTTTATATAAAAACTCCTTCATGTCTCCCGATTCCGCTCCCTCCGGTATGCCCACGAGTCGTAGGTTGTTGCGGCGCGCTCTATTATTGCCATCTTCCACTTCTTTCTGCAAGGCCCGCACCTGACGTTCAACTTTGTCGAGTTTGGACAACCGGACCGCATGGGAGTCTAATACGCTCTCCATTTTGTCCTGACGCGAAGAGAGTCCCTCTAGCCTGCCTTGTAACACACCAAGATCTTCCCGCAGCGCTCGGAGTGCTTCACCGTTTGACTGCACGAGGTCCTTAACCCCTCTAATCTCTGCGAGGATTTCCTGCTGCATTTCGGGGCCCTCGCGCAAAGCCAGCCCCTTCTGCGGAGACGGGGGTTCAGTTTTGGAGCGTTTGCCGTGAGAAGCCGCTGGAGATCCAAATTCCAGGCGCGTAGGTTTGGTCCCCGCCATCTCACCAATGTGCCCCGGCAAGATCAGAGCAGAAATTCAAGTATGTCCGGTGTTAATTCAGGATTCTGAGTAGGCCTCTCGGGAGCCTCAGCGTTATGCGACCATCCCGCTGGACATCGGGCTCCGCCCCCGATTTTTTTTTTTTAAGATATTGAGTTCTGTGGGTGAATGTCTTGGTTCTGCTCTGCACCCACTGTGGGTGCAAAATATATGCTGGAAAAGAAAAAACAAGAACCATAACGCAGTTTATAACAACAAAATAAAAATGAGTTATAATTTCTTTTTAGAAACTGTGCTATGGTTCTCGCTCTCTTTTAGTTCCTTGGTGTGCAAACATCTTGCATTTCCTCCATATAATCTAATCGGCTTTTTGGTCTGGTTCAGTCCCTGATTGGAGTCCTGAAAAAGCCCCGCCCCCCTCTACGGGGGGGGGGGGGGTGCCATCGTATCCTTCGCCTCAGGCAGCAGACTGCCTTGAGCTGCCCCTGGCCTCAAAGAATCAAAAGGTCCAAAAGAGACCCACAATCTGCATCCAAGATGAAGGCCGCTATTTTGGGGACAAAATTTCATTAGCAATTACTCTCCAGGAGCTGCAAGGCTTACAGATCTCCTACATGAAAATAGAAAAGCTACAACCAAAATGGAAATGGAAATACTAGCAATTAAATTGCATTTAGGAAAGTCATGGAGAAACAGTGTTGAACGTGCCAGTAAGATTTCAGGGCTCCCTCCCTTCCTCTCATCAAACCATTGCCCAACTCCACTGTAAGCCTACCTTAGTTGCTGTGCGGACCTGCGGCAGCAGCAATACTGCAGCAAAACCCGCAGAGCCTGCAAGTTAGTTCATGTGCGTCCCTCAGTGCTCTGTCAGTCCCTCCGCTTAGAAACAGGAAGGGGCGGGACAGCAGAGCCCTAAGTGATGTGCCTTAACTAACTGGAAGGCTCCGCGGGTTTTGCTCCTGTATTGCAGCCGCAGCCGCTGCCGCCGCCGCCACAAAGGTAAGCACTGGCAGAGGATGGGAACTAGGCAAATGTCAAAGGAGCCGTGGAGGTGGGCACAAAAGAACCCAACTTTCCAATGGCCAGTTTTACGGCTCTGCTGGTAGCCAACCAGTTGGCAACCCTACAACCCCACATACATTAAGATCACAGGACAGAGGACTTCCGACTGTCCCACCTTTTGGTGGTTATTCCTGGATGACATCCAACTATGAGCCTTTCAGTCACAGACCCAGAACTCGGACGCTCTGCAGCTGAATTAAGACATCGATGAGGTCATGTCCTTTTGAAGGCAGCTTAAAATTTGCTGATTTTAACATATTACTGTTTACAAAATCATGGTTAGTCGTCCGCTCAGCTTATTCTGAGTTAATTTAAATAATGGTGCTAGTTACAAAATGAGGTACAGGCTGGGTCTTTCTCAGCTGACGATAACCTAGGTGTTCATGAGCTTGTAGGTTTTTTTTGTTGTTTGTACTGTATGATTTTTTGTATGTTTTCTTTTAGGATTTAAGTCCATTTTAACTGATGAATGTATTTTTTGTGCCCTGCCTAGGTGGGTACTAAACACAGAGAAATATTATAAAAATAAATAAATGCCACAGGGACCCCAAGCCTGCCTTAAGCTACTTAGCTCTGAAACCCCTTCCTAAATGTCTACCCCAGGCCCCCAGCACCTCACCAGGATCCTCAAGAAATTATCAAGACAAATATACTGTAGCAGTGGAAGTATTTTTCTACCCCTCCCTCCACACTCTTGATGCAAAGGAAAAGTCTGGTAACAAAGCTTTTAGCATTGAATTAATGAACTCTCAGACCTTGTGGTTCCAGCTGGTACACTACAGAACTTTTTGTCCAGATTTTAACAGTTGCGTGTCACCAAGGTAAATAAATGTTTCTGAGAAAGAGAACAAAAGACACGACTCGTAAAATGCCCAGCTGCGGATTCCAAACTTACCATTTACCATAGGACAGTGCTCCAAATCACAAAGCCTGAGAAACTCAAAGTCCTTCTATTCTCTTGTTCAGTCATCTGATGGGCTTTTGCTCATTTTCAAACCCTACGATATTACAGAAAAACACAAGGAAGAGTGCAAGCCTCTTAGAGACAGCTAGGCCGGATATATTACATGAATGCCACTGGCTTCCAATCTCCAGCCAAATAAAATATAAAACCCTAATGACCACTTTCAAGTTGATCAACAATATTGCACCGTCTTTCCTCACAACCCTTTTACACATCCCCACAGAAAGTAGATTGAGACAGGGTAACACTCAGCACACCCTAACAATCCCTCCTCCTATTCATAAGACCAAACAGAACACAAACACCAGAATATTCACATACTCAGCCCCCAGTGTGTGGACTCTCTCCCTGACTCAATCCGTTCGATTAAAGACCTCCAGGTATTCAGGAAAGAAATCAAAACACTTCTTTTCACAGAATACTATAGTGACATTAAAGATACCACTAGCACACGCCCCACCCGACCCAACGCAATGCACACTGACCTACCCAAATACACACAGGTCTCATCAACAGAACTACAACTCCCCACACGCCTGAGTTTAAAAGCAAACTCGCCAATCTGTTTTATGCTAATTATGTACATAGTTGATATGTAGAGTTTCCTGTTGTATTTCCTTTTAATACTGTTACATGTAACATGTTTGTTTTTTGTAAACCGCCCCTGATCTCTGGAAGGGGCAATATAGAAAAGTGTAACAAATAAATACATAAATAAATAAAAATATGTTATCACTCCACTGCCTGTTTATTTTGCTATTTTGACAGGGAAGATTTGAAGGCATTTTATTAACAATAATGATATTATTTTTAAATGTGCTTCCAAAATGATTTTTGATATCCCACAACCCTCTCTGCCAAAATAGCAGTGGAGGTTTGTGGTCCCTGACTGTCGGATGCTGCTCGGATCTGCCCCTGTATATTATATTAGCTATTATTGGCACTTCTGAACTAGGGGAATTCATCTTGTTACAGTAGCTACAGAGAGACCCCGGAGCAGATTAATCTCAGCTGCAATTAGAATATGAGAAGAATGAAGATCCCTGACCATAGCACTGCTCAAAGAAACAAGAATGAACCCCAACAGCCACAGTAGGCAGAGCAGCAGATAGGTTGCAGCCTGCTCCTAGCCCTGCTTAAGAACAGTTGACCCTCTGGAGGAAGGGCAAATGGACTAAAGGGCCATTCAACCTCATCTTTCTCTGATTCTATGCAACTTCCTGAAGTCCCTCCCAGCTCATCTTTCTCCGATTCTACGCAACTTCCTGAGGTCCCTCCCAGCTTATCTTTCTCCGATTCTACGCAACTTCCTGAGGACCCTCCCAGCTCCTCTTCCTCTGATTCTATGCAACTTCCTGAGGTCCCTCCCAGCTCATCTTTCTCCGATTCTACGCAACTTCCTGAGGTCCCTGCCAGCTCATCTTTCTCCGATTCTACGCAACTTCCTGAGGTCCCTCCCAGCTCATCTTTCTCCGATTCTACGCCACTTCCTGAGGTCCCTCCCAGCTCATCTTTCTATGATTCTACGCAACTTCCTGAAGTCCCTCCCAGCTCATCTTTCTCCGATTCTACGCAACTTCCTGAAGTCCCTCCCAGCTCATCTTTCTCCGATTCTATGCAACTTCCTGAGGTCCCTTCCAGCTCACCTTTCTGTGATTCTACGCAACATCCAAGGTCCCTCCCAACTCATCTTTCTCCGATTCTACGCAACTTCCTGAGGTCCCTCCCAGCTCATCTTTCTCTAATTCTAGACAACCTCATGTGGTTCCATCCAGCTCATATTTCTCTGATTTGAGATGACTTCCTGAGGCCCCTTCCAACTCATCTTTTTTTTTATTTCTGATGAGTCCCTGTAGTCCTTTTTAATCCATCTTTCTCTGATTCTGTGTCACATGAATTGCCTGTGAAAAACAAATAAGGCAAACCCCCCCCAAAAAACCTAAGAATCTAATCAAAGGTAAAGAGAATCATGGATCCCTATGTATTAAAGGTGTTCCCATAGCACAGAGACACATAATCCTGGTCATTCTACTGTAGGTTCCAACTATAGTTTCAAAATATTCTGTGAGAAGTTAACTATAGTAATGAAGGAATTATAAGGAGTGGCGAAGTAGCCTTGTGGTTCCTGGGAGACAGAGAAACCAGGATTTAAATCCTATTAACACTTTGTGTGGCCTTGGGCAAGCCACTTAACCTTCCATAGCTTCAGGTACAGACTTAGTTTGTAGTCCTCTAAGGGCAGGGAAATACCTTGCAATGCATCTTGAACTGCTTGGTCTGCCTTGCAATGGAAATTTGTTTTGAGTTTGGCTGAGATGTAACAGATATAATATTTGACAATGAGTAAATGTTGCATGGACGAACACAAAGCAGGAGAGGATGCGCGTATATATGAAAGTGGTGTGGACAAATCAGATAATCTGCGGTTACTGCCACCCATTGAGGGGGTGCTAACTGCAGCATCACCTGTTAGTGCATGCCAGAGATGCCTGCGATGACAACAGTGTGCATCCGCGCTCAACCTGCGCAGGTTACTGCACTGTAGTAAACATGCTTTATGGTTTCACATAAAATTTAAAATGTTGGTATTAGCCCATAAAGCTTTTTACTCAGGTTCTCCTCTTTATCTATCAGACTTGCTTATTCAAAATTTACAAACATGATCTTTACAGTCTCAAAACCAAAATAGACTAGTTGTTGCATCTAATGCTTTTGCCCGCCATGAATTTACCTGTCAGGCTGCTTTCTTTTTCTTAGCTCCTGTTCTTTGAATTCTATCCCTCTCTACATGTGATTGGACAAGTCATTGAAATCCTTTAAGAAAAGTGCAGAGGTCTATAAATTAATGAATGGGTGGAACGGATAAACATAGATCGGTTGTTTACACCATCAAAAAGTAGAAAGACTAGAGGATACACAATGAAGCTACAGTGTAACCCATTTAAGACTAATAAGAGAAAATATTTTTTTACTCAACACGTAATCAAACTCTGGAATTCGTTACCGGGGGACGTAGTAAAAGCTGTTAGTGTATCTGGTTTAAAAAAGGTTTGGACAAGTTCCTGGAGGAAAGGTCCATAAACCATTATTAAAGTGGATCCAGGAAATCCTCTGCTTACCCTGGGATGAGCACTGTGGAACCTGGGTGCCTTTTAGGGAACCTGCCAGGTACTTGTGAGCTGGATTGGCCATTGTTGGAAACATGATGCTGGGCCTGATGGACTTTGATCTGACCCAGTAAGGCATTTCTTATGTTCTTCTGTGCTAAATATAAAGATATAAAGAACAGCTGATTTCATCTACAATCCAGGGGATATTCTGAGGCACAAATAGCGGGAATGGACATTCCAATGGGACTATTCGTGCCGGCTCTTGACCCTGTATAACTTCCCCGCCAGTTGTGTGGGGAAGTTATATGGGGGCAGGGAACGGGTGGTAAGGGAGCAAAGAGTGGGCGGTCGCTGGCCCTCGACATACAAGGCCAATTCTGATGTTAGCCCTTTACATTCAGAGCCAGCGAAATGTCCAGGGAAGTTATTCCACCCCTTGGGTGGAATAACTTTCCTGGACATGTTCTTTTGGCCGCTCCAGGGCGCGGAAGGGGCTTGGGGGGGGGGGGGTAAAAGTTAATTCCCCACAGCTCAATCCTGGCCTTAAAAGGACGGATCAGGGGGTCGGGCTGCTGGAAATTAACTTTTTGCAGCAGTGGCTGGCATTGCGGCATTTAAATGGAGCCACGGTGCCATGGCAACATGATGCCATGGTGCCGCAGCTCTATTTAAATGCCTTGACTGAGGTAGTCGGGCTTTTCTGTATGTGCAGGCCGGGACCAAATCACGGTGCCAGCCTACATGTAAGGTGTTGTTTGCGATTCTGATCCCCTAGGTGAGCCCAGACGTACAAAGGAGCTCTACATCGGGAACATAATTGGGCCCTCTGGCTCTAGTGAAACTTCATTCTGGAAAGCATTCCTCCAAAAGGATAAAAACAGGATGGAATCGGTGCAAAGGGTCGCTACCAAAATGGTCTGTGGCCTTCATCATAAGGCATAAGGACAGACTTAAAGATCTCAATATGTGCACTTTTGAGGAAAGATGGGAGAGGGGAGATGTGACAGAGACTTTTAAATACCTCGAAGGTATGAATACGCAGGAGATGGCCCTCTTCTAGCTGAAAGGAAGTTCTGGAATGAAGGATCATAGGATGAAGACAAAAGGGGGTCGACTCGGGAGCAATGTGAGGAAATATTTCTTTATGGAAAGAGTGCTAAATGCATGGAACAGCTTCCCCATGGAAGAGGTGAAGACAAGAACTGTATCTGAATTTAAGAAAGCATGGACCAAACAAAGAGGATCTCTAAGGCAGAGGAAGGGATTGTAAAACCTGCTAGTTTTTAATGGATGGACCATATGGTCTTTATCTGCCACTGTTTTCTGTTTCGGTATGTCTATGAAAGCAGGAAGTATAAAAATGAAACAGACTGATTCAACGGCCTAAGTCAGGTTTGATTCCTGAGTTTGTCTGCTGATCCTTAATAATGTGAAGCAGTGTTAAGTCTCCACATACAAAAGCAACAGAACAGGACCCGGTTGCGTGCATGCCATGCTCTACACAGACTATGGCCTTATTCCCGGCACCCCTGGCTGAACAATGTCATTCTGCTAGCTAGCCTAGAAACAAGAGGAAAAGGGTAAATTAACACATCAGGGAGTTGGGAAGGCGATTGCTATCCTCAAAGCCAATGTGAAGTTCTTCTGATTCAGCTGAAGCCTAAAGGAGCAGGAGAAAAGGGTAGATGCATCTATCTCTTCAAGTTAACAGAAAAAATGCCACAGAGAAACTCAAACAACTAAAATCACACCCAAAAAGGGAACCAAAAATATACTAGAATCACAAAAAATTGGACCCAAAATACTCTTTTTCGATAGAATATCAAATGAAAACATCAGAGAGCTGAACATGTGGTCTTATCAGTGATATAAACATCTACCTGCCTCAGCCAATTACATCGTCATCACTCTCTGTTGGTGTTTACAGAGTAAAGGCGCTATCCATTGTTATGTGGAGCTCATTGAATGCAGTAACACCGCTACAGTATACCACCCATACTGGATATAAGTGTACAAGCAATGATGAAACAATTAGGAGGCACATCTGTAGCGCGTAGAACCTTGCTCTACCTTGTAGCGCACTTTAGTAAACACAGTGTTCCACGAAGCGTGCAGACTAGCTACGCTGGAAGGAGGTAACTCTGGGGATTAGGGGAAAAGCTTGTGCTTAGAACTCGTTTTCAAGTCTACCCACGTTTTCCATGATAAAAGTAGCAGCATAAAGCAGGTGCACAGTTCAATCCCTGCAGTGGGCGGCTCCTTTCTCTTGGAAAGCTGACACAAAGCCCGCGGGCATCAATACCCCGGAACTTTGCCCCAGTCTGAGTTTCAGAATTGTCCCTGTATGTTATGATCACTGTAGGGATACACAATTGGTTAATCAGTGTATCTTAAAAAATTTACTGCATACTAAATTGTTTTAAAAGTGCCTTAACCCAGAAATTAACAAGCATTAAATCAGTTTACCTGCATTAAAACACTTTGAAGCACATTAAAAAAGTTTTGTGAAACGAACCAGAAAAACATCCAAAAACGGAGCTAAAGGGACAAATGAAGAGGAAAATGAACCGAACTACATTTCCCCATGTTTATCTCTAATGTACTACTGTCACTGACATATGCATAAAATATATATCAGCACCCTGGCTAGGCCTATGGAAAACATCTTTATTGCATAGAGCCTTAAAATGCTTTTATGCAAAGGATTTACTCAGTGACCTCCTTAACTAAAACACTATCCATGTTTATAGGCAAAGTGCGTCAATCCTTTACTGCCCCCCCCTCCCCAAAGGGACAATATGAGAGGGTCTCACTGAGTGCAAACTGCTGTTATAAAGAGCCCTCCCCCAAAGTGCCAACATTTCTAGTGCTTAGAGGTCTCCAGACTGTCCACTGACAATGAAAAGAATTCCCCTTTCCCAAAAGCATCTCTCAGAGGAGAATTGTTTGGACGCTGTCAGCGCTCAGAACGCCTTCTGCACAGAATAAAAATCTTTTTCTCTTTCCTTCTTCACAAGCCAAACCCAAAGTTGCCTTAAAATTTATTAACAATGACATTTAGACAACAGAAAGCCATTTCCATTCAATTAAATAAACACGCTGTGTTAACCTTCAGTGAAAGAAATAGCCACTCATTTTTATGGGCTGCTGTGAAGCAATTTCTGGGCTGCAGGAAGCCAGGATCGATAATGTCTGTGCAAACAATAATAATCTTATGTAGTCTCTATCGACAGCTGCTCAGAAAATATAGCCGGATTCTGACAGTGCCCACATCCACCCTCTGTGCGTTCCAGTGTGCCGCTATCCCAGCACCAGGCAAATGCTTCTTAAGCACCAGGGAACGAGAAGAGAGGGGGGTTCTCCCATACCAGTGCTCAGAATGAGGGGACTCCCAGGTCAAAATTCATACTAAGGGAGTTTCCCAGCCCCAGGGCTCACAAAGAGGTAAGTATGTGGCATCGCCTGCTAACTAGCTAATGGGCCAGTAAGGGAATGGAGGAATTAATTCTCTGTCGCACTTGGGGATATTGCTTGAAACTGTGCTATCCCGTCCCAAATCAATGCCGGTGAAAAGGAGGTGTGCAGACTTGAACAGAAAGCTCATCATTTAAAGAGCTGAAAATACAACAACAGAATTGCCTGGCGCTATGTGGGTTCCCACATAAAACAAACTGCAGCTACTTACTCCTATAGATACAAACCAAACTAGGAGCAAACAGCAGGAACTAACCAAAACCTGCCGTGTAGCCCCTGTGGAGTCAGAGAACATGTCTTAAAGGAGAGCCTCATCTTCCTATATTTTATCTTCATTTTATCTCAAAAGCAAAACATACAGAGCCAATGGCAGACCATGTAAAAGACATGGATAACTTATCCATATAACATTGCTCATATCCACATGAGTTAAACGGCTCAACTTTGTATGGATAAACTATCCATGTAAAGTTAGACTGCAGACATAGCAAGCCTCACTCACACATGACGAGGGTAATTTGAAAAAGGACTTTTGGCATGTTAAAGGCTTTTATAAAGTTACCCCAGGGGTTCCGTGCGTACCTTGTACATGACTTGGATGTGACAATGCTTGAGTTTGGGCAGAGCACAGACAGAGTTGCAGTATTTATATACTTAGTTTAAAAATACTCTTGTACTGTAGGGAGGTTTTTTCAAGGCTTTGAACTGTTTAAGTTTAGTTCATGGATATGATCAGAAGAAAATGGATTCTTTGTCAGTTTATTACGACACGTAGAGACCCCTAAGGTTCTCCTAAGGTAATTTTATAAGGAGATGCCTATCTTTGGTGCTAAGAACTTGTGTAAATGCCAGTATTTTAGCCATTTGCATGCATAAATGACCTCATAAAATACTGCACATAACAAAAGGACCATTCAAATGGCCAATTGCACCTACTGATGGAGAAAAAGGATCTCAGACCGCATCACATCTTGACTTCACCTCAGATTACTCCTACAGGAAATTGTCTAGAGGTGATCAAGACAACTTCCTCATAGGTCCAATCTCCTCCCCTCCCCCCTCCACCCTTTGCTAAATAATATGTGAAATCACTTTTCCTTTATACTTCACTTTTTTATGTTTCAACAATCATTGAATATGCTAACACACCCAACACAAAATTAACTTATCATGATTTAATCTAACGGGCAGTACACCCGATGTATTTGTATCACAAACAACTCACGTGGTCTCTTTTTTTGAGCGATTACTTCACAGTAATACTAAAAACAAAAATTCACTCAACGGAACTCATTAATTTGGTTTCACTTTTTTGTTGTTATATATAAGTCTCAGACAACCTTTAGCACTATTGTATGGACATAATATACGTCCTAATAATGTGCTTGTTGACATCAATGACCTCTGTGGTGAGCAAAAGGTTAATTTTCAAAACATTTTGCCGAAAGACTTTCTACTGCGGAACTCCAAAGGGCGCGGCATTCTTTAGCCGGGTGGAGATTTTGGAACCGGCTCGTTAGCAGAAAGCTGTGTAGTTTCTGCTTTGGGATACGTGTGCAGCATTATCCTACAGCATGTAAGGATGGAGAGAAGATCCCCTGAAGAACCCGATTTCGGAGAAACGCAAGGGCGCCTGATTACTGGCATAGGGAATTTGCGAAAGGAACGGTTGAAGAGGAGTAGTGATTTGAGAGAAGCTAAGTACTCCCTTTGAAGTTCCGCAGTAGAAAGTCTTTCGGCAATTTGTTTTTAGTATTACTGTGAAATATACCCAATGTGACAAGCGTTTTGCAATATATTAGATGCATCAGGAGTGTAGCATGCTTTTCAACAGGTGCACTTATGTATGGCAGTCAGATAATCCACAGTGGGGCACTGTTCGGGGAGTTGTCTCTAGTCCAAAGAGCCCTGGATCAAGACTTTGCCTCTTCTACAGGAACCTCAGGGCAGCCATGGGTTGTATGAAGGCCCAGCAGCACCTAGATATGCCTCTTTGTCCAGTAAGGGTTTGGAAGGGGGACTGCTATTATAAGGGGAAAAATGTTGCCCGTCAAGGAAAGGAGCATGGATGTTCTTATGAGCACAATGCTTTCTCAAGAGCAGTAGCTGCACCTGCTTAATAATGCTGCAACCATATGAGAGTTAGTGAAGAGAGCCAAAAACTAGCATATCTTTGCTGATTCAGCTAATATCTGGGCTGTAACAAGAATGAACAAGTGGAGCAGTCTTTTTTCTAAATTTATGCAGATGGGTGGTTTACCACCTGCACTAAAAAGAAAATCTATTTAGAGAGAGTCAAAAACAGTTCTACACGTATTGGGAAAGAACATAATATGGTAAAAATACCACCAACCAAAGCTGAAAAGGAAACCTTCTGGAAAAAGCCTAAATGAGGACCCCATAGAGCACAATCAAGAAACAGAAAAGTTAGCCTGCTTCTTGGAGCAGCCTGGTCGTGAATTGATAAGAGGGGAAGCTATTTTGAACTTAGTCCTTAGTGGCAATAGTGATCATAGCATGATCCATTTAATTTAATAAATGGAAGAAAGACGACAAGGAAATCAACATTACTATCTTTTAACTTTCAAAAAGGAAACTATGATAAAATGAGGAAAATAGTTAAGAAAAAACTAAAAGGAGCAGCTGCAAAGGTTAAAGATTTACATCAAGCATGGACGTTGTTTAAAAGTACTATCCTGGAAGTCCAGACCAGATGTATTCCACGTTTTAAGCAAAGTGGAAGGAAGGCCAAAAACCTGCCAGCATGGTTTAAAGGCGAGGTCAGAGAGGCTGTTGTAGCCAAAAAGGCATCTTTCAGGAAATGGAAAAAGGATCCAAATGACGAAAACGGGAAACATAAGCACAGGCAAGTTAAATGCAAGACATTGATAAAGCAGGCAAAGAGAGAATTTGAAAAGAAGCTTGCCATGGAAGCAAAAATGTATAATAAAACCTTTTTCAAGTACCGTTGTAAAAAAAAATCTGTGAGAGAGTCAGATGGACCAATGCATGACAGAGGGATAAAAGGGGCACTAAGAGGACAAGGCCATATCGGAGAGACTGAATGACTTCCTTGCTTCGGTCTTTACTGAAGAAGATGTAATGCCTGAAATAGTATATAAATTTGATGTATCACAAGAACTGAAAGAAATTTCGATAAGCCAGGAGGATGTATTACAACTATTTGATAAACTGAAGAGTAGCAAATCACCGAGACCGGATGGTATTGTCAGACGGCTGCCTGGGTGAGAATGTTCACAGTCTTGGCAAGTGCATATGTCAATATGATTTGCAAGGGATTGTGGTCAATGCAGTCCATTCACACCAGACACAGCTGCTCACAATAATTTAGTTGTGCTCAAGTGTAAAGCCAATAAGATATTTATTTATGGGGTTATTTCTCCCAACACAGATATGCTTGGTAGCACATAAATCAGGTTACTTGCTTTCAGTGTTAAACTTGGAAAAAACAAAATCAAGAAAACAACATTTGAACTTGTCAGGCAATCAAAGCAAAAGAAATAAGACCTGGTTGGCAACAAACTGCTCTTTTCTGTAGGCTTTAGCTAATATTCTCTTAGCAATGTATCAAACAACAAACCAAAAGCCACAAAGAAAGGAACAACTGTTCTTTTCAGGTTAACTTCTTATATCTTCCCACATAAATTCAGAAGTGATTCTCTCAGAGCTCACAAGCAATTAGGTAAGGCTCAATTGCTAGCAGTTATCCAGCTGAAACCCCTTAGCTGGCTTGCTTTCTACTGTGTGGCTAAAAATCCTACTCAGGATCTTCTCTGAGTAGATTAAAGAACAAGTTTGTATTTCTTTGTGATGGTTGCTGTACTTTATAACAGAAAATCACCAAAGGAGTTTAGACAGAGAGCAGTCCATGTAAACAGATTCTTCATCTGCTATCACCCCCTCTTCTTCAACAAGCATGGGTTCAATATCATGGATTGGCACAGATGAATCTCCCAATGGAGCACTTTCAGGAGAATACTTGTTTCCCTGCTGTCTTTCAAGGTTATAGCTAGGGCATAGATCAGTGTTCATACCTGAGCTTCCATTGCTGTTAGAGTTCCTCTCTATATAGCCTGGCCAGTATGTAGTCCAGTTCTTATGTCCAGCCTTCCAATCCAGATCCCTGGACACTGGATCTCTCTTCACATACCTTCTGGCACGGGTCTTAGGGTCCCTTCCACGTGCGGCCGTCTCCCTCACAGGTACCGTCTGGAGATTCCTAGCTCTGCAGCACCATTCCTCTGGCTTTCCCCAGTCCAATGGTGTATGCTGGCCCTTGGAATGCCTCCCAGTATACGTACTGCTCTGGACTCTTCTAGACCTCTCAAAGGCTTTTCTCCTCTTTCTTCCAAAGGATTTCTTTCCCTCTCTGTCTGTCCGGTTTGGCTTCTGCTTCTGATGATCCTCCTGATGATGAAGATGATCAAGCTCAAGCTGATTCTCTGTAGAATAAACTCTACCTTTATTCTGCTTAGATGAGTGCTCCTCCCTAACACAGCGCAGCTGTGCTGAATCAGGCCCTGCCTTTTGAGATGAGTGCTTAGGGATTACCTCATAGCCCTCCTGATTGAACACACGTTTCCCCACTTCAGCTCCTCTAATGGCTGTTGGAAACCTGGTGCATTCTGGGACTGGTAGTCTTTTATGGGAAAATTCTGTTTTCTTATTTCTACCAGAACTGACAGGTTGCTTGTTCAGAGTCACTTCACCTTTTCTATAGCTCCTTCCTGAGCTATGATAAGCTTCCTTATCACAGTATACATATGAGGGTGTGAAAGAACTGAAATATGAAATTGCAGACCTACTATTAGTAATCTGTGAACTATCACTAAAATCATCTGTAGTACTAAGGACTTGAAACTGGCCAATCTAAATCACATTTTTAAAAAGGGTTCTAGAGGTGATCCAGGAAACTACAGATTGGGCAAAATGGTAGAAACCATTATAAAGAGTAAAATTACTGAAGATGCAGATAGCCATGGTTTAATGGGAGAAGGCCAACATGGATTTAGCAAAGGAAAGTCTTACCTTACTTGTCTGTTATATTTTTTTGTAGACAAAGACGCTTGGTGAAATTAAAGAGTCATGGGATTGGAGGAAGTGTAGTATTGTGGATCATGAACTAATTAAAAGATACAAAGTAGAGAGTAGGGCTAAATTGGCAATTTTCTCAATGGAGAAACGTAAACAGTGGAGCACCCCAGGGATCTGTGCTGGACCCGTTATTTTTTTTTAACATATTCATAAATGACCTGGAAATTAGAATAATGAATGAGGTGATCAAATTTGCAGATGACGTAAAATTATTCAAAGTTATTAAAACACAAGAGATTTGTGAAAAATTGCAAGAGAACCTTGAAAAATTGGAAGACTGGACATCCAAATAGCAGATGAAATTTAATGTGGACAAGTGCAAAATTATATACCTAGGAAAAAACAACAACATGGTTACATGATGCAAGGTTCCACATTAGAAACCACTACCCAGGAAAAAAGATTTAGGAATCATTGTGGATAATATGTTGAAAACCTCTGCCCAGTGTGCAGCGGCGGCCAAGAAAGCAAATAGAATGCTAGGAATTATAAGGAAAGGAATGGAGAATAAATCCAAGGATATTTTAATGCCTCTGTATCATTCCATGGTGTGACCACACCTTGAATATTATGTGCAATTCTGGTTGCCATAACTTAAAAAGAATATGGTGTTATTAGAAAAGGTACAGAGAAGATCAACCAAAATGGGAATGGAAGGATAGCCCTATGAGGAGAGGCTTAAAATGTTGGGGCGCTTCAACTTGGAAAAGGGATGGTTGAGGGGAGATATGATAGAGGTCTATAAATTAAGGAATCTTTTTCCTGGGTGGTGGCTTTTAAGATGGTACCTTAAATCATGTTTGGGTTATTCTTTCTTAGGTGCATAACTTTGCACTTGTCTACATTAAATTCCATCTACTATTTGGATGTCCAGTCTTCCAGTTTATGAAGGTCTTCTTGCAAATTTTCACAATCCTCTTGTCCTCTTGTGTTTTGACAACATTGAATAATTTTGTGTCATCTGCAAACTTGATCACCTCACTCATTATTCCCATTTCCAGGTCATTTATGAATATGTTAAAAAGCAGTGTGCCCGGCACTGATCCCTGAGGTACTCCACTATTCACCTTTCTCGATTGAGAAAATTGGTCATTTAGCCCTACTCTCTGCTTTGTATCTTTTAACTAGTTCCTGATCCACAATACCACACTGTCTCCAATCCAATGACTTTTTAACTTCACCAAAAGTCATTCATGAGGGACCTTGTCAAAGGCTTTCTGAAAATCCAGATACACTATATCAACCAGCTCACCTTTGTCTACCTGTTTATTCACACCTTCAAAAAAATATAACAGATTAGTAAGACAAGACTTTCCTTGGCTAAATCCATGTTGGTTTTCTCCCATTAAACCATGACAATCTATATGTTCAGAAATTTTATTCTATATAATCATTTCTACTATTTTTCCCAGTAGTGACGTCAGGTTCACTGGTCAGTAGTTTCCCGGATCACTCCTGGAAACCTTTTTAAAAATTGGCGTTACATTGGCCATCCTCCAGTCTTCAGGTATTACAGATGATTTTAATGATAGCTCACAGATTACTAATAGTAGGTCTGCAATGTCTTATTTCATTTCTTTCAATACCCTCTGATGTACACCACCTGGTCCAGGTTATTAGCTACTCTTGAGTTTATCAAATCATTTCATATATCTTCCCAACTTATCGGTATTTCTTTCAATTCTTCCAATACATCATCTTTAAATACCATTTTAGGCACAGGTAAGTTCCCTACATCTTCTTCAGTAAAGACCAAAGCAAAGAATTCATTCAGCCTTTCCACTATGGCCTTGTCCTTACCTAGGGCGCCTTTTACCACTCTATCATCCAATGGTCCAACTGGCTCTCTCACAGGTTTTTTGCTATGAATATACTTGAAAAAGCTTTTATTATGCATTTTTGCTTCCACAGCAAGCTTCTTCTCAAATTCTCTTTGCCTTCCTAATCAATGCCTTGCATCTAACTTGCCAATGCTTATGTTGTTTCCCATGTTCATCATTTGCCACCTTTTTTCCATTTCCTGAAAGATGCTTTTTTGGCTACAACAGCCTCTGATCTCACCTTTAAACCATGCCGGCAGTTTTTTGGCCTTCTTTCCTGTAGTAACAGCAAAAAAGCTAAAAAGCAGGTTAAAATGAGTCCAAAACTGGAAGAGCCCTGGCCCAGATGGAATGACCAACCTTTGGCTGAAACAGTTATCATTCCACCAAGACCTGGCAAACTGCAAAAAACGATCAAACAGCCAAACTTAACAACACAATGGCTTATAACAGGAAGAACATTGCTCCTTCCAAAGGGGGACCCAAGTAACATTCCCAAAAATTACAGACCAATAACTTGTCTATCTACAATCTATAAGCAGTTCACTGCTATTACTGTAGACAGAAATATGATCATATCAAATCCTATCAATACAATAGAGCAAAAGGGCAATAAGAGGGGAGCATATGGAACCAGTTAATGTTAAATAAGGCCATCATAGCCAGCATTAAGAAAAGCAGAAATCTCAGTATAGCATGGATTGATTATAAGAAAGCTTTTGACAGAGTCCCACATTCTTAGATAATAAATTGCCTTGAAATGTACAAAATAAATCCTGGTTTGATTGAGTACATTAAAGTTCACCATGACAATGTTGCAAACGACTCTATTTTTGAAGCATGAAGTTGGTCAGTGTATCATTTCTAATATCAAGGTCCAGCATGGAATATTTCAGGGAGATTCTCTTTTGCCACTTCTGTTTTGTGTGGCGCTTAATCCAATGAGCATTCTCATCAACTCTTTGGGATACAGATTTAGCCTGAATCCTAAAGAAGGTAACAACTCAGAGGTAACATCCCATTTACAATGCTATTTGTAGACGGCTTGAAGCTCTACAGTTCCAGTGATCAACAATTAACAGAGTAACTCCGTGTAGTGAAAAGCTTTTCTGATAACATCAAGATGACTTTGGGCTAGACATATGTGCTATGGCAACTTTTTTTTTTTTTTTAAGAGGAAAATTGAGCAAAATGGAAAACATCTCCCTGGCTGAGGGCCGTGACATCAGAGAACTTGAACAGGAAGGCATAAATAAATATCTTGGAGTAGAGGAAGCAGAAATTACTAAGAGAAAAGATTAGTAAAGAACACTATAGAAAGTTAAAATCATTACTGAAAAGTGCTTTAACATCATGGTATAAGATACAAGCCATCTATTAGCTGGCAATTCCTGTACTCTCATATAGCTTTGGGGTTGTGGACTGGCCTCTTAAAGATCTTGAAAAAATGGATGTGTGAACTAGAAAACTCCTCCATGCCCATGAGGTAATTTACAAGAATCAATGAATGCCAAGACTATGTACATTTCTAGAGCTGAAGAAGGGCTAGTAACATAGTAGCACAGTATACGGCTGTAGATAAAGACCTGTATGGTCCATCCAATCTGCCCAGTAAGATGGCAAGAGAAGGTGCACCTGCCACTCTGTGCAGGTCACCCCCCTCTATGACTTTGTTTAGGGGTGTATCCACCACTCCATGCAGGTCACCCCCTTCTATTTGTTGAGGTATAAAAAATAGTTATGTTTGGAAGGGTTTGGAAGGGGGACTACTACTATAAGGGGAAAAATGTTGCCCGTCAAGGAAAGGAGGATGGATGTTCTTATGAGCACAATGCTTTCTCAAGAGCAGTAGCTGCACCTGCTTAATAATGCTGCACCATATGAGAGTTAGTGAAGAGAGCCAAAAACTAGCATATCTTTGCTGATTTAGCTAATACCTGGGCTGTAACAAGAATGAACAAGTGGAGCAGTCTTTTTTCTAACTTTATGCGGATGGGTGGTTTATCGCCTGCACTGATTGATTCAAGAACAGCCTTGATCTTTAATAACTTCTCTGCATTAGCTCCTACAGTCACTTCCATCCCCCCTTAGGCAACCAATTGCAGCTCAGCATTAGCTAAATCGATCATGAAAACAAATGGTTGTCTGTAATAATCTTATAATCTGCTCTAGACCAAAAGCAGGTGGGGCTCTGGTGGAAGGAATGTTTTAACTTACTCAGACCTCCAAATGATGGTTAAGCATTCAACTACAGAAGAAAGGATTTCACCATTTCCCCACACACAGCCCATTTGCAACGAGTTTCAAAGTCAACTCCCCGCCTGCATCCTTAGCCCTCCAGCACAGAGTCTGCCATGGGAGGGATGGCCTTAGTTCAGCCTTGCACAAGGCATGCTGCTGAGGGGACCCCTTGGATTCTGGATTTAGCTCATGCTTCTTTCAGAAGTAGCTCAAGGTGAGTCACGTTCAGGTACAGCAGGCGTGTTCCTATCCCTTGGAGTGTTTACAGTCTAAGCTTATAGCTGCTGAGGGGACCCCTTGGATTCTGGATTTAGCTCATGCTTCTTTCAGAAGTAGCTCAAGGTGAGTCACGTTCAGGTACAGCAGGCGTGTTCCTATCCCTTGGAGTGTTTACAGTCTAAGCTTATAGCTGCTGAGGGGACCCCTTGGATTCTGGATTTAGCTCATGCTTCTTTCAGAAGTAGCTCAAGGTGAGTCACGTTCAGGTACAGCAGGCGTGTGCCTATCCCTTGGAGTGTTTACAGTCTAAGCTTATAGCTGCTGAGGGGACCCCTTGGATTCTGCATTTAGCTCATGCTTCTTTCAGAAGTAGCTCAAGGTGAGTCACATTCAGGTACAGCAGGCGTGTTCCTATCCCTTGGAGTGTTTACAGTCTAAGCTTATAGATGCTGAGGGGACCCCTTGGATTCTGCATTTAGCTCATGCTTCTTTCAGAAGTAGCTCAAGGTGAGTCACGTTCAGGTACAGCAGGCGTGTTCCTATCCCTTGGAGTGTTTACAGTCTAAGCTTATAGCTGGAGGATTAAGTGATTTGCCCAAGACCACGTGGAACGGCAGGGGGATTTGAACTGGATTTCCCTGGTTCCAGCCATCTGTGAGCTGAGAATTGGCAGGAGGGGGAACAGCAGCAACTTCTGACAATGGAAATGAACCACATTGTTCTTATTATAGTAGGAATTAGGTCTGCGAGACAAAGAGAAAAAGGGATTTGTCCAATGTCACCCTGAAGTCATGTGCACAGTTGGGTTGAGACTTCAGAACTTTTGCTTGACTCACAGTCCAAGGAATACAGTACCTCACCCATTCCTTTCTTTTGTCTATATGCAATAATGTTCAATGAAGATCCAAACTTCTACCTGCTCCAATGATGCAGTGCACGTCTGCAAATCCTCTGGAGCAAGAATACACCAAGCCTGGATTCACCAAAAAGCCCAATTGTTAGCTGCCAAAGCTGTGCTGTCCCATGTCCTGTCAGGGTTCTCATACACTAAATAATCAAAGCCTTGTTGAAGAAGTGCAAAGTTTCAGCATGGACAACAAACCCAATGCTTTCTTCCAGAAAACTATTAGCCTGGAGTATAAAATATTTAAAGGACCTCAGTCATGGATAACTGTGGCTCTTATTTATCACTGCTAGTCCAAAAGGTTCAGTCATTGGTCCCATAAAGTCTTTAGTGTGCTAATGATATCTTAGCGACTTTGAAATTTTTTTAAAACACACGTGCATTGTGCCAAAAACATTATAGTATTTATCTCTTTGCTGTATAATGTTCCTTCTACCCAACTCAAGTTTTGTCAGCTTTACTCAGTTGCATCGGAGGTATACATTCCACTCAGAGCTTTCCAGTAATCTCTTTCTTATAGAGATAAATACTATAATGTTTTGGCACAGTGTGCATGAGCGTTCTTGTGCATGCATCTGAGAGGTCAGTATATGCTGCAGATAGAATGTAAACGCTCATGATGTAGACAACTGTGACGGTTTCCGTCTAGTCCTCCCTGCCCAGCCTAGCAGATAGAATATGTTGGAGCACAACAAACACATCGATGCTCATTGAGAAAAAGCAACCATTGGTTTATTAAACAGAATATCAATGGTACTCGAGATGACATCCTATGGATAAGCTAGGCCGTCAACTTGTTTCCTGATCTCAGCAAGGAAGAACTGAGCTAGGATGGACCCAGACCCTTCAAGTATTCAAAGCCAGAGTACTGTTTGATCTCAAAGGGACTAAACCCCAGCTCTCGAAGCTTGCTTCCAACACACTCACTTGTGATCATAAAGACATTTAGGGACACAATATTCTTTGCCCTTTTGAAGATCCTCAGACCATGATAAAAATATAAGAAATGCCATACTAGATCAGACCAAAAGTCCATCAACCCCAGCATCCTCTTTCCAACAGTGGACAATCTAGGTCTCAAGTACCCAGAATCTCCCAAAGAGTAGCTCCATTCCCTTGTTACACACAACTAGGAGTAATCAGCAGCTTTCCAAAGTGTCCCTGGCTAATAATGATGGATGGAGCTTGCTTCTAGGAATTTGTCTGAGCACTTTTTAAGCCCAGCTATGTTCATTGCTTTCACCACATCTTCTGAGAACACATTCCTCAGAATGCAAAAGCAAGGGTCAGGAAAAGGGCGAAAGAGCCTAGAGTATATTGCAAAATTATGCCCTGCTTGTACGGACCACCAGGCACTGCTCCCAGCTGGAATTTTGAGAGATGGAAAGGTAAAAGCTGCCCAACTGCGTAGACTGATTTAATAGTCGTTCCCTCTCTTCCTTGTTATCTTTCCCTGCTTTTACTTCTCTTATGCTGTCCTGTCAAGTTTTTATGACATTCTTTTCTTCTTTAACATGATGTTTTTATTTATTTATTTAGCAACTTTTCTATACCACTGAATCGACAAGTCATTTATTGTACACTGCTTTGGTGTGACCTTAAGGTGGTATATGAAATGGTTTAATAAACCATAAAACCACAGGGAGTTATTCTGTGCCATGAATAGCGGGGATGGACGGCCCAACAGGACGTCCATCCCCGCTATTCGTGCCATCACCCAGCCTTGACTAACTTCCCTGCCGGTTGTACGGGGAAGTTAGATGGGGGTGGGGAAGGGGCAGGTCGGGGGCAGAGTCTAGGCGGTTGCCAGCCCTGGACGTACAGGGCCAATTCTAATGTCGGCCCTGTACGTCTGGAGCCAGCGACATGTGTGGGGTGGAATAACTTCCCTGGACAAATTTTTATTGAAATGCCGTGGCACGGATGGGGTAAGAGGGGCCAGAGGACATTCCCCATGGCACTGCGGCTCCATTGAAGAGCCTTAACTGAGTTAGCCGGGGACAGTCCTGCACATGAATCGCAGTACCGGCCGGTATGTGCAGGACTGTTCGTGATTCTGATCATGCGGGGCTAGACGTGCCCCATGGGATCAGAATCAAAATCCCTCTCTACATCCTGTTCAGACCGGACGTACAGAGAGGATCTATGTCTGGGACAGAATTGGGCCCATAGTCTATATTTTCAATTAACCCAGTTAGGATCGTTTTCTTATCATGACTAGCCACAACTGGCCCACTATTCAAACAAATGTCTAACTTTGCTATCCATGTATTTTCAATTGTTATAGCAATATTAATGGGCTGAAAATACAACTGAATGGTCCGATGCTTTTATTTACTTTTCTTACATAAAGATCTGTTTCCATTTTTGTAACTCCTTTCAGTTTAGTCCACTGTCTTTCCACTTGCCTTACCTCCTTCTACCCTGCCAGCTCCTTCTTAAAGAGCTTATCCATTTTGGAAAGCCAAGACTATGAGCTTTCCAAAATGTCTGGATGCTGTCTTATCTTTTATAATTGGGCCATATGGCTAAATGGGCACCTACTGAGACATGAGGCTGAGTCTCTATTTATGAGTACCAGGTCCATCCCCTTTCCCTTTGGGATCCATTGCCATTGGCATCCAAAATTTCTCCACTTCTAACCAGTTCCTCAGACAGAATTCTCCGGTCCACATGCAGCAGGTTAAAGTCTCCCAGCAACACTTTTTCCTTCACTGCCGCCTTTTCAATGCCTTTGACTGGATCTCTGCCCAGTGCCAGAGGTCTATAGATCACACTTGTATCGATTTATGTGCAGTCCGCAGCGCTTCCTCTTTTCTCAAAGAAAGTATGTCCTTCATCCGCTATCATCATGCACTCCCAAATTATTTTTAGTGGACGCAAAAGAGTATGAGAGAAGAGATGGCATTAGCATCTTAGGAAGTAAGAGGTAAGCAAACCTGTGTCTGTCCCCTGGGAGAAGACAAGAGGCCTGGACATATGTAGGCAGCAGATACTGCAGATCCGCGTGCATCATAATACTGAATAAAGTGGGTCCACCACCAAAACTATCAACTCTAAGGCTGCTCCATGCTTCTCAACCTATCAAGCTCCTTCTGGCTTCGTATTTTCCGCATGCATCATAATACTGAATAAAGTGGGTCCACCACCAAAACTATCAACTCTAACGCTGCTCCATGCTTCTCAACCTATCAAGTTCCTTCTGGCTTCGTTTTTTTTTTTTTAAGGAAAGCGTTAAAACTAAAATAAAGAGGGTGGAAAGAGCAGTGAAGCCTAGGCCACTTTCCTCTGTGCTTAGTTTAAAGGACAATAAACTCTGTAATGAAGCGTTGATAACATCATGCATTTAAGCAGCTAATGGGCTTCTTACGTTCCCCACCACAATGTACTGTAGGCTGTTTTAATTAGGAAGATGGATTTGAGATTTTATATGTTGTGTTGCGCTATAATTCCTGCTTTTACAGTAATTTTCTTCTGCTTTTTGCACTGTAATGTGCTATAAATCCTACTTAGGCTGCCTTACTGGCCTGTTGCTACCGCGAGTCAATCTTTCAGGCCTCTTGTTGTCATGGCAACATCCCACAGCACTACGTTTGCCGGAATATGAGCTGGCTCCCTGGGGAATCGCAGTGAACATGCTGAACATATGGATTTAGGCGCCTGATGCTCAAACTGTGCCCCCATCTCTACCTCTCAGTGTTTCAGCTTCCTTTATTAATTCTTCCTAAAAAATGAGAATAAAGCGTAAAAGAGGGCTGCACTATCCTTCTGTTAGTTCCCTAAGAAAAGAGTCTTAAACCACTCTAATATTAGGAGACTGAATGCTCCATACACCACTGTTGAGACCCAGTCTCGGCTGTGCTTCTCTCCTGTGCCGTCCGATTCTTCCAGGGATCATAGCCTCATTGGCGTCAGACACCTCAGCACCTCATTTAATCAAAGGTGGCTGCCTAAAAGTTGCTCTGTCTTAGCTCATCTCTCTCGAAATATCAACTGCTGCTTATTTTCAATGAAGAATACCTCCTTCCCGGTACAGAGGAGGGAGAAGAATCAAGAAGAATATTCTACAGACCTGCCAGAGCTCATATATATTCAGGCAATTCCCAACTGCTCCTTTGAGCTTTCAGCACAGTCAAAATTAAAGTTGTAATCTGGCACCATAAATCTTCATTCATGTGCAAATTTCTTTCCTACTTTTTTTCTCATAATCTCCCTGGGTTCGATGGCCAGGGACTATGCACCAGAACTCCTTTTGAAGCCCTGCAATCCATGACCCTAAAACTGACCACAAGATGTCGCCCTTGAGCAATTACCACAATCCCCTCTCTTACCCCCCAACTCCTCAGGTGCTGTGATCCTTTGCCCTAGTCAACCTGGGGTGTGGAAGACCAAAACAGTAGCCTTCTGCATAGCACGGTCGCTGCCGCCCTCTAACTAGACCTAAAGAAGGAGGGACAGCCCTTGAAGGCTCATCACAGACATACTGATTAAGCCAATAAAAAAGCTACAACTCATTTGTTGATTCTTATTTCCATGTACCCAAATGGAGCAACCGCACAGCTACACTGCTTTCTCTGCCTTGATGTGGGACGAAATTTCAATTCACTCTTTCTCCTGCGTTCACTTTCTATATTTATTCTGCCTTTGCAGAGGAAGTTCAAAGTGGATTACAACAGTTCACGCTTGGAGCAAAAATGCCTTATGTCACCATTTCCACCTACTTGGTTAAACGTTACTGCATTTTTATTCATGACTTTATATATTTTTTTAAATTTATATTCTGCCAATCTCAGAATTCTAGGAAGATTCCAATAAAGCATAAACATTAAAATGAACAGTATAAAATCCACAAAGGAGCAGCCTAATGGTTAGAGCAGTGATTTGGTGACCAAACAGGCTAAGGCGCTCAGGCTTGTGAAAGTCATTTAACCCTCCATTGCTTCAGCTACAAAGTTATGGGCCGATGCAGAAAGCAGGCAATGAAGTCGCATGCTATTAGCTGTGTATGCCTTTATGCAGCGCCCCGATAGGGACGCATATGCAAATTATACACGTGTTAAATTTGGAGGGCAAACCAAACCAAACCAAACACATGAGCACAGATGTCGGTGCAATTTTGGCATGGTCTCCCAGAGAAACAGGTCATCTGAAGGGAAGTTTGACACTTCCCCTCTGATGATCCAGACCTCAGGGAAAGCCCCTGATGCCATCAAAATACTGTCAGGGGGCCAGTGCCCCTGACAGAACCCAAATCCATGGTGGCCCAACGGCCCCAAACCCCCTCCCCCTCCCCCTCCCGGTACCTTTATGATGGAACAGGAGTGTTGCCCACGTGCTCCTGCTCCTGCACTGCCATCTTGAAAAATGCAGTTCCTGGCCCCACATGGTGCATCCTAGGATGCACCAAACAGCATCCTAGGATGCACCAAGCAGCATCAGACTGCCATATAAGGCATTTTCTACCTTATATGGCAGTGTTATCCCACTGGTACATCCGAAAACATCTTTGGAGTAAGCCTCTAGAGCAGGGATTCTCAACCCAGTCCTTGGGATACACCTAGCCAGCAGAGTTTCAGAATAATCACAATGAATATGCATGAGAGAGATTTGCATACAGTGTGTCCATTGAATGCAAACCTCTCTCAAGCATATTCATTGTGGTTATCCTGAAAACTTGACTGGCAAGGTCTGTCCCGAGAACTGGACTGAGAACCCCTCACAGCAATGGCCCTATGGAACTCCCTCCCAGATGACTTGAGAGCCACCACCAATGCCAAGGATTTCAAGAAACTGCAAACCTTCCTCTTCAGAGCTCACTTTGGAGCCTTTGCCTAATGCATAGCACCAATCCACCGCAAACTCCACAATCAGTCCACTATGACATTCCCCTGTACATATTGTAAATATTCATCTTTTTAAATAAGTTACTACCAAACATCCCACATGTCTCCTCTTCCCATCTCACTATGTAATGAGTTGAAATTCCATGTAATTGTATTTGAGTTTACATGTAAACTGCTTTGATTATTAGGAGAAGGCAGTATAGAAAACATGTTACATAAATAAATAAACCCTGCTCTAGAGCAGGGGTCAATAGATTCAGAAGGCAAAAAAAAATCCAGGAAGGGTTTTCCTCAGAGCTCAAGAATAATCATGCTTAGAAGTTGCAACACCAGAACCACAAGACACAGCTAAGAGCTAACGCCCTTTGAGATGTAATAGCTTCTCCTGTAAGCTATTACATCTCCAAGGAGTGAAGGAGTAGCCTAATGGTTAGAGCCACTGGCTTGGGGAACAGGGTTCAATTCCCACTAGCACTCCTTGTGGCCTTGGGCAAGTCACTTTACCCTCCATTGCTCTGAAAAATCCAAGTTATCAATGTCCCTGTTTAATGTACATTACCGAGTTTAAGTTACAATGTAAACCGCTTTGATTGAAATGATAAAGTGGTATAAAGGTCCTGTTAAATAAAGACCCCTGCCTTCTACTGCAATGATTACCTGTTTAAAGCCAGGCTGTAACAACATGGAGGGGGGTGGGGGGGGGGGAGTTTATGAAAAACTGATTTTAGGGGTTTTTCATGTCATGTTCAGATTAAAAAGAACAAAAAATGTCTCATGTTTCCCATGTCGTTTGAAACAAATATACATCCCTAGTCATGTAAATCATGACTAAGGTTTCTAAAATAACCTGCAGAACTTTTCATCTCCTAAATTAAGATGTAATTTCAATAGAAAAGCTTCTCAGTTTGTCTGAAAATAGGGCACAAATTTAGTAACCTAACGTAGAAGATTCAATTTAGGGGCTCACCTTTTTATTCAATACCAGGCCCATATCTTTGTCTCTGCTGTGTGCACAACTCTCTCTCGAGCAGCTATGTGTTTGTGGATCTAATGCACAAGAGTTTCCCTTCCGGCTCAGCTTCACTGTCCACTGCGAGAGACTTTCCCACCAATCCAAGGAGAAAGTGCAGAGAGCATTCAGTGACCACATCACATCACCTTTATTTATTTAGCAATCTCAACTACCGTCTTTCCCAAAAGGCTGTGCATGGAGGCATCAATAAGAACTGAAGCATGAAATATTCACATCAGCCTCTGTCATCACTACCTAGAAAGAGCATTTGTGGGCTCACAGGCACTTATGGCAGCTGAAGCAAACGTCCTCAAGACTCTCGCGCGGAATGAAATATTGATCTACAACCCTGCCGCTCCTCGCTTCTCTAAAGCTCCAGCTCCCAGCCTAACCCTGGGAGCATCCGCAGAAACCTTCCATATGGTGCACTGACTTATTCCGAGCACAGGGCAGCGCAATCCTTTGATAGGAAGGTGGCACTGCCACTCTGGTTTCTAAAATAAACTGTATTTCCTATGTTTGCCCAATGAGACACGTAACATACAACAGGTTGTAGATGGGCACTCTGAACACCGATACAGGCTTCCTGGGTAATCCAGGTGACGATAGACTTGGAAGCCTGATGTGAGTTCTGACCGATGGGTCTCAGAGCATCACCAGTGTATATAACTCTCTTGACCCTATGTTCTCAGTGACTATAAGTTTAATGCTAGGCAAGACATAAATCGTTTATTAATACTACTACTACTACTAACAATATCTGAATCACTCATTAATTTAGAGACTCTGTGTCCTGATGGCCAAACCAAATCTCCCCAAAGACCCTCCTTCCAAATTCCACTTACTCAAATAGTGCTTACTATGGATGTGTCCAGTCTGGTTTGAGGAGTCCATGTAAAGGGGCTCTACACTCAGGGTCATTATAGACTGCACAGGAAAATTTCATCAGATAGACTTCCTGTAGCTAAGGATGATCTGAACCCTCTAAGGGTTCCAGAGATCGATTGTGCAATACAATTATTTTCATACAGTCGGTAAAGTACTACAAGAATAAAAAGGAAGCAACAGGATCCTAGTTGTTGTGTCACAAAACTCTCACATAAGAGGACTCTCAGGATGCTGCCATCTAGCATGAGAGGACTCTCAGGATGCCTCTGTCTTGCATGACAGGACTCTCAGGAGGCCGCTGTCTCACATGAGACGACTCTCAGGAGGCTGCTGTCTCACATGAGACGACTCTCAGGATGCCTCTGTCTTGCATGACAGGACTCTCAGGAGGCCGCTGTCTCACATGACAGGACTCTCAGGAGGCTGCTGTCTCACATGAGAGGACTCTCAGGATGCCTCCGTCTCGCATGAGAGAACTTTCACGGCCATGCGCCTGGCAGGGAAGGACAACATCCTGATGAATAGAATTGAATCCTTCAAGTACATGAATGGTCCTTGAAAACCAGTCCAGAAACGTGGACAGCAAAGGAAGGAAATCCTTTATTAATCAAGTAGAGCCTATGGCCCGACACAGGCCATGTTTCATTGCCTTCTTCAGGGACAGGCTAAACTAAAAACATATTAAAAACAACTATAAGAATAAAATATAAATAATATAAACAACATAAATATGTTACCAAACACCTAAGAGCATATTTTAAAAAAATTAATAAATAAATTGGCTACTATTAATACATATATAAACAGATGTAAACAGATTAAAAGCAAATTAGCACAGCAATTCATAATTTTTTTTTAAAATTATTATTATAATGTAAATATAAAAAATGATAACTACTACATGAAGAAATTACTCCAATAAAAATAACCTACCTCTATGCATACTTGCACATACAATTATCTATTCACTTATGGGATAAAAAACAAAAAACAAAATATATGAAGATAAGTATATCCATGTATTATAAAAATGAAAGAACAAATTATCCATGTCTGGTGGCAATTTCTGCCAAAACACGGAATCAGTGAAATCAGGAAAAAGGAAAACATGCTCTTAGGTGTTTGGTTTTGCCCGAAACGCAGTGCTGTGCACTTTTTGATAACTGCTTTCTTTGGGAATTGCTCTTCTTTGGGAGTTGCCACTTCTGCTCGTCTTTTTGAATTTCAAGAAGGACGTGGTGATATCTGCTGCTGTAGTCCGTTCTATGTGAAACTCAATTGAATGTGGGCAGACAGCGGTTCAGATAAGTAGAGTTTTTAAATTGAAATCTACATTCATACAAGTATATTCATGTCTTTGTAGGTGGCACCAAGTTGTGGTGTTTTTTCACCTTTATTTTTGGCTCCGATGTGAGATTATTTAATTGGACTTTAATAAAACTGAGTAAAATGGAAGTAACGGCTTCGAGAGGCTTTTAACCTCATGGCTGATCTTCCAATAAAAACACATAAAAATACAAAACACTTTCCTGCGCTTGCTCACATTTTTTGATGTTTTTCACACATCTTTTGTTTAGGACTTAGGTGTTTGGTAACATATTTATGTTGTTTATATTATTTATATTTTATTCTTATAGTTGTTTTTAATATGTTTTTAGTTTAGCCTGCCCCTGAAGAAGGCAGCGAAACACGGCATGTGTCGAGCCATAGGCTCTACTTGATTAATAAAGGATTTCCTTCCTTTGCTGTCCACGTTTCTGGACTTGTTTTGTACGTAGCACGTGGACTTGTGCTTTGTTACATGAATGGTCCTTGGACAGAAGGGTAGTAAACAAGACATTCTCTGAGTGGGAGACACCCATAGGAGACCTGTTTGAGCAGGAAGGTTTCCCAATACTGTTTGAAGGTAGGGCCAAAAATTAACCTTAGACATTTTATCCCTAGATTATGGAGAGGGGGCTCCTGTATGTGTAACCCTTCATTCCTCTAGTGGCAAAGCTCTACTGAAATTCAAAAGAACTCTGATCTGGCCAAGACTAATTAGATTCCCCTCATGTAGGAGATATCTAGCAGGGAACCAATGAGGTTGTGGAATTTTTTCAATTCTCAGCACGCAGAATCACGGAACTCTGATGTATCCCAGCATTGGGTCCCGAGCCCTCACAGCCTGGATGTTGAAGGGACAGTGTTTATATCCCTGGAGCTGCTTGACATGACTCATATTCTTCTGGCTTCTAGGAAAGCTGCCATGAGAAACTCATATAATTTGCTGTCTAGACAGAGGGACAAGTCCTAGCGCTTTTCTCCTATCCCATCCCAAAACTACTTGAATACCTTCTATGCCCTCTCCACAGACGACTATATGCATACCCCCTGTCACCCTACTGAGACACACTTCCCCACAAGCCTCTCCACCATTTCCCTGCATAGATAAGCTTGAGCCTGCTGTGCTAAACTGTAAAAGGGCAGTTTTCTAAAATCTTTTCCTTGTGTAAGGCATGTTTTCCTCATGGAAAAGGGCTCTCACAAAACTGCGAGCTGAATACTCACGTACAAGTACATGTGCTGACAAGATGGCATGTACATACTGTCATAGACAGGGGTCCTACTTCCTGGCCTCTAACTCAGCACAGTTCCCAGAGAGGTAGTTTGGGTGGATCAGGCAAGAGGCTGCAATAAACATGCAGATTTTCTAAAGTCCTCAATTGCACGCATGGGGTTAACTTTATAAGGAGGTACATTTGAGAGCAGGGCAGCTAGAATGGGCTAGTTTAATTATTTACATGCATATATGACCATGTTTCTGGTTTTGTATTTCACACACACCTTTTCAGTAGTGCTTCAGGACAAGTTACATTCAGGTATGTTCTAAACTGTCTAAACTTGTAAACTTGCAAAAGGACATTGAGTGACTTTCCCAAGGTCACAAACAGCATCAGTGACATTTGATCACTGGCTTCTCTGGTTCCAGTCTGCTGCTCTAACCACTATACTTCTCCTGTGTAAATGGGGCAAATGTCCTTCAAAACCTTACTTTCGAGCCTCTCAACAACAGCTCCAGGAGAAAGGGCCGGCCCCAACCTGCTAGTGGTCCCAGTCGCGTTTTCTCGGCCCAACCTGTCTACCTCTAGTAGAGCCTTCTCACCATCTGGAACTCCCTCTCCTCAGACGTGCGCTCCTTAACTGACGCTGTAGAGTTTCACTGCAAACTAAAGACCCACCTGTTCCTGGAACATTTCAAATCTGTCACGTAGTATCCTACCCCACCTCCACACACATTTGTCTTTCACCCAGTATAATAATCTCCCCTATCCCCTGTTTTTGGAATGTTAAGATTCACGTTATCTTCTGTTCAAATTGTCGAACCTGTTATCGACCCTGTTTCATGTAAAGTTATTCATGCTCTTATTCATGAACACCGCTGTGACTTGTAGCTATAGCAGCATAGAAATGTTGCTAAATAAAACAAAGCCCCATGGGAAAAAACCTGCATTGATTGGATGCCTAGTGGGCACGTTTTACTGCCTAAAGTTAAGTGCCCCCTTATAAAATTGCCCTCCTAGAGGCCTCACACATGTTTGCACGTTCTTCAAAGTTGTGCAAGAGAATCAATGCGCTACTGGGGTCCTTTGTAAAACAGATCTCTTTTTAGACTTTTCTCGTCGATGGTCTGTTATAAAATTAGCTGTCACACATGCACTTTGCAATCGCTTTACTGTACAAAGCGCACTCGGGTACTAATGGACTCTTGCTTTCAGAATCAGTATGTCATCTGTTAATTTCTCCAGACTTCTACTGTCAGATAAGGCCTGCTGGATCTTGCAACCGCCTGGCTGGTGGAAATAATTCAATTCATTAATAATTAAATTTGTTGACTGAGAAAGGCAGATTAAGTCAAATACCTTGTTTTCAAATGGGTCCCAGAGGCACAAGAAAACAGAGCAAAATGTCCAAGGGTTGCATGAAGATTCAAGAGCAGAGATGGTATCAGAACCGAGGCACCGCGAGTGAAAGCGATTCACCTAAGATCAAAGCATCCATGACAGAGATAGAATTACAATGGAGGAGTAGAGAGGTCTGGTAGTGACATTTCCCCGGTACTGCACACAGGGGCAAATGGACCGATGCAGTTACGTTGTGTTAGAGCCAAGGACTAAAGCTCAGCGCATGGTTTTCTAATGCAAGCTTAACACAAAGTCTGCTCCCAATGAGTAGGCAAATGAGCTGTGTGCAAAAACCATGTGCTAACAAGGGAGAGCATCACAGACCCACGTGTGCATATCATGCACATGGATCTGTGCTAGCAACAGCTAGATCAGCATCGACGGCCAACTGCTGGAGTGTTATTGTGCGCATAGCAGATTTTGCAATATTATTATTTCTGCACATGCAACTCCAAAGTGCCCAAAACAGTTCAGCTTCTAGGGGATTATAGGAGTATAATGTGTATACATGTGCTGGAAAGCATAAATAATAGTGTAAAAATCGCTCTGCACAGAACAACATTCCATCATATGTGTGCAGAAGAAACCGGCATAAACTCCACTCTGGAGCGGACTGCGAAACAAAGGGCCACCCTTTAGCCCGCCTCAGACCTTGTTTTAAACACTGATGTCGCCCTCAACAGTCTTGTCTTCTGTGCACTTTGTTGCATCTACACTGCACAGCTAATTGCTTCATTACCATCAGTTTAAATAGACGTAAATGTGCTGTGTGCCATTGTGAGCTCAAGGCTTTGCAGAATTAGCTCATGCACAAACTTTTTCTTGCATTAGTAGCGCATGAAACTGCACTAAAACTGCGCTAACCAGTGTGCAAAGCCATCAGGCCTGTCAGAGTGAGATGACTTCTTTGGGCCATTTCGGTCGTCTTTATCTGCCATCCTCTACTGCCACTGCGCCCGAATCACTATGTAATGTCCAATCTGCTCAGACCCTTCTCCTCCTCCTCCCCCATAACTCCGTTCCTAAACGATAAGAAAAGCTCAGGTTTGGCATTGTCTGAAAGCAAAGGCCCAGTTCTAAGAATGCGTCCTGGCACTTGCTGGTTCTCTTGTGTGAATCCGGCGTCCCTTCTTTGGTGAGAAACCCCTCTGCACCTTTTCATATCATTTCTACTTCCTTCTCCATGCACATCTACTAATACATTGTGAGGTCTTTTATTAGTAGATGGGCTCTCAATCGCATTCTCCTGGCCCAACCTGTCTACCTCTAGTAGAGCCTTCTCACCATCTGGAACTCCTCTCCTCAGACGTGCACTCCTTAACTGACGCTGTAGAGTTTCACCGCAAACTAAAGACCCACCTGTTCCTGGAACATCTCAGATCTGTCACCTCCACACACATTTGTCTTTCACCCAGTATAATAATCTCCCCCATTGTGAGGTCTTTTATTAGTAGATGGGCTCTCAAGAGCACATCAGGCTTCATGAGGTTTAGAAAACACTCACACTACAACCTCATCATGTCATTCTCTGGAGGCCCCTTAAAAGATATTGCCAATTGCAAAGTTGGCACTCAGGGTCAGCAAAACCTCTGGAGTTTGTCCATTTATTCTGGCAAACAAGGATTTTTCACTTTGTCCCTCCAAAAAACACAGTGGTGGAGAGACACAAAAGGCATTTAAGAACCCTGCCTACAGACTGCGATGGCTGATTGACCCTAAGACAGGGCATAAGCAAGTCCTTCCTGAACTAGTCCATTAAATAAAGCGTTTGAACAATTTAGCTCCCAAATAACAATTTATTACTTTAATAAAAAGTTGATTTTCACATAGAGCAGCATTTTAAAGTCTCTTGTGGGGGTGACTTTATCTTGTGCAGAAGTGCGCTGGAATAATATAAACCTTTTAAAGGCAATAAAGCAGAAAAAGAGACCAGTTTTTGGCTAGGGTTGCTGCCAGCTCTGATTATTCAAGATCTGTCTTACAAGTGCCGCCACACAAATACACTCATTCAGCTGCACAACTAGAAAGGACACTAACAGAACCAGGAGAAAAATGAATGCAAAGCCAATAGAAACTGAGAAAAATGACAGCATATAAAGACCATATAGCCTATCCATACCAACTACAATATCATGCTTTTGTTACCTTACATGGTGTGATATAGCAAGTGTGTATATAGTGTAGAACAATTTCATTCCCTGCTGATAAACCACGGGGCTTACTGACTGGCTGAGAAGTAGCTTGCTCGGGAAGTTTCACTGCTCCAGGAGCTATGGGAATAGACTCACAACCCCCCTGATGACAACTATACACAGTCATTTTTATTGTCCTCCTTTGAACTTCCTTCTCCTTACCAAAGTCTTTTTGCTTGTAGGTATAATGTCCAGAATTATACACATTGCTCAAAATGTGTTCTAGCCGGAGACCTACGCAGATGTCGGACTTCACTCGTTCTACTAGTGATGCCTCACTCTGTGCATCCAGGTCTTCCTTGGCTGCTTAAGCACACTGACTGACTACCTCAAGGTCATCAGAAATTATAACCCCCAGGTCGCTTTCTGTTTGGTGATTGCCAGTTCTTTCCCTGCATAATGGTTTTTGGCCCTTTCATTTCTGTAGTTCACAGGCATGAGTGATCAAGGATTTTTTTTAGATGATAATAAAATTAATTAATTTTAAATATTTTAAATCTCCCCATCTCTATGCTATACTACGTGGGGAGCAACATAACATTAAATAATAAAATAAAAAAAAATAATAATAATAAAATTGAAAACAATACTACATAAATCAAAACATAAGTACCTTAACTGAAAAAAAAACCTAAAACGAGAAGTATATTCATTTAAATACCAATTTCAAATTTAAAAAGAAACTCACATTCTCTAATAATAAAATCAATAAACATAGGGCCTGATTTTCAAAGGCATTTACACAGGTAACTGCCCTAGTTACCTATGTAAATGCCTTATCTGGGATTTTCAAAAAGCACCTATATGGGTAGTGCCCTTCGAAAATCCCGTATAAGTCCCTAACGCGCTCAGATGCTACCGGGAAAGGGTGCTACCCGGCTAGCTCCTGTGCTTCCGGGTTGTGCGGCGAGTCACGGATTTTCAGTGCCAGGGCTGCATATGACCCCCCGGCATTGAAAATCCGGGTTAGACGGATGGCGGGCGCATAGCACCGCCCAGATGAAAATCAGGCCCATAGAGCCTGATAATAAGCTGACACTGAACCGTAGACCCAGAGATTCAATGCCAGAGTCATATCCAGCCAGAGGCATTAAATATCCGGGCAGCGGGTTAACTTCTGCAGTGAAGGTTAGGGCCAACCTTTACTATGCCCGACTTTTGCTGCCGAGAGTTAACCGGGCAGCAGCTAAATATCACCACTGCCCAGTTATCCCAGGTGCCGCTCCTGCCCCGCCCTGGGAACGGCTGGCATTGGGATAGCTAGTGGCAGCACTGCCGAATACTCCACTCAGCGTGATGAAGGCTTTTTTGTAGAAGAGCCTTTCATCTTACATCTGCCCCGGCATGTTTGCTCTATTATATGATATATTTATAGAATTCTTTTTCCCAAACCTGTGACTCCAAGCAGTTCATATTATCACAAATACTACCAACCATATACCAAGATACAATATAAAAAAGTATTCCCTAATGCGAGCCTACTGTATCCCCCACTCTCAGTAAGCAATGAGCCAACTGTTTGTGCAATTAAAATTAAACATTAAGGGTCTGTTTATTGCAATAGGCTTTTGCAGCTAACACATCAAAATAGTGCAGATAGTGTGCAGCTTTTTCAGCTAATGTTGAGCTATCTACTGGGGCCTTGCACAGCGATTCCCCAGCAAATAATGCACCGAAAATGCAGAGAGAGGTCCAACAGCAGCCTCCCACGGAGGGGGGCAAGCAGCACTTACACTGCCTGCAGATCTGACGTTTGCCCTGCGCTGTTGAGGCCCGTGGTAACCAGGTGTTGCAAACACACCCACAACCTGCCCTAATCCCACCCACTCATGCAGACTATGCACTTTCTGCACTCAACGAGGTTGGTTTTTCCCCCCAATTCAGTAACTTTTTATGTGAACAAGAAATGTACTTGGGAGATTAAACAGGCTTTGGTTCCTAACTTAAAACCATTGCAAAAGGTAGTGAGTGATTTGGAGGGCAATTTAATGTAGCATAGCATTTAACGTAATCGTCAGGCTCCATCTCTGGCCCTGTTCAAATCCAGGTTAAAAACTCAGGGCCCATAATTCAAAGGCACTTACACAGTTTACAGACCTGAAAACCGTGTAAATGCTCCTAAGCGGGCTATTCAGTGGTACTAACATGAATATCCACGGTACCGCCGCTAGACACCCTGATGTTAACCGGTTAGCATTGGGGCGTTCCGTGGACGCTACCCAGGAATAATCGGATCTGCAGCAACATTCAGCCACCGTCCATTTATCCTTCGGTGACGAGAGTAAGGCGCAGCAAAAGCTGTCCTAAGTTTGACTGCCAAATCTAACCAGGCAGCAGCTGAGTATCGCCACGGCATGCTTAGCTTTCTGCTTCCGGGGCTGACCCGGATATTCATTGCTGATGGTCGGATATAGCCCCGGCACTGAATATCCAGGTTTAATGTTCAGCGGCGACAGCTAGGCGCTGAAATCGTGCTAGCCACCTCCGCTGAATCTCCGTAGCTCACCTCTTGGAGACTGCTTTCACATCCCGATACCCTTGCTCTCTTGTTCTCCTCCTATGTGTCTCCTTCCCTTCCCCTGGATATATCCTAGTCCTCAGTTGTTGTGTTGCCTGTCTTGGGGCTGTCACTTACATGTGTTTGTACAGAAACTACGTATGTCGTGTAGCACTACACAAATGATATATAGTAGATAAGTAGTGCTGATTTTATAAGGAGTGCATGGAAAGGGACACGTTATTTACACATGGAAGCCCCTATTTTAAAGGACCTGCTTGTGTAAATGAGTCACTATTCTGTAAGTGGGCATGTAAGGCCCATTGCGTGTACTTTCCCTTGGGGTGTGCACGCATGTGAAGTATAGGTTGGACAGCAATTTACATACATAAGTTAGAGAATACTAAAACTTACGTGTGCGTTCAGCAAATCTAGCCAGAGCCATCTATGCCAGGGGTGGGCAATTCCGGTCCTGGAGGGCCGCAGACCAGTCAGGTTTTCATGATGTCCCTAATGAATATTCATTGCCCTATTTCCATACAATGGAAGGCAGTGGATGCAAATAGATCTCATGAATATTCATTAGGGACATCATGAAAACCTGACTGGTCTGCGGCCCTCCAGGACCGGAACTGCCCACCCGTGACCTACGCCATTTCTAGGTGAAGGTACGTTTGTAACCCCTATTCTCTAAAGTAAAGTAAGCATGTGCTTCACTTTCTAAAATAGCCCTGAATACGCACATGACAACACACATTGACTGCACGGGCATTTCTATAATGACCCTCTTAGTGCCAGGCATATACTTTTATATGATATACATGTGGCGTTCTAGGGCATGGAGATTAGGACTGGCCTTTCGTAGAATATGCATATATCTGCCTAGTCTTACTGGCATATACGTGCGATTGCACCTTGAATATCGTGTGCAATTCTGGTCACCATATCTTAAAAGGAATATAGCAGAATTAGAAAAGGTACAGAAAAGAGCGACAAAAATGGTAAAGGGTATGGAAGGATACCCCTATGAGGAAAGGATTAAAAGGTTAGGGCCCTTCAACTTGAAAAAGAGATGGCTGAGGGAAGATATGATAGAGGTCTATAAAATAATGAATGGGCAAATGTAGATTGGTTGTTTACTCCTTCAAGACTAGGGGACACACAAAGAAGCTACCATGTAATTCCCATATAACACTAATAAGAGAAAATGTTTTTCACTCAACATGGCTGTTAGTGTAGCTGATTTAAAAAAAGGTTTAGACAAGTTCCTGGAGGAAAAGTCCATAAACCATTATTAAGGAGGACTGGAGAAATCCACTGCTTATGCCTGGGACAAGCAGCATGGAATATGAGTTGGCCACTGTTGGAAACGGGATACTGGGCTTGATGGACCTTTGGTTTGACCCAGTGTGGCAATGCTGATATTCACAATTACACCTGCCTGAGTACACACGCAAATGCCTCTTTCTCTGGGATCATTTTATGCTGCTGCATAAGTTGCCTTTAGAAACTGTGGGCAACAGATGAGGCTCGGTGCTCTGTAATAAAATGCCCCTCTTACAGACCCAATTTCATTCTAAAGCTCACTTTAATGGCAGCCTAGGAAAATAATGAGCATTATTATTACAATCTGAACAAGGACATGAATAATTTGAAGCATCAAACCACTTCATTACAATCTCCTGACGAGACTCTAACTAGGCATAATTTGGTTTTCAATAAAAAGGTGGAGAATATTGAAAATTTTCTAAAGCCTACAGTAAGAACTGAGGAGACATTATCTTCGCCAAATTAAAACCAATATATGGATTATAATTGTTTGAGCTACACAAGCTAGAATATATGCCATTTGCTGAAGGTCAACTAACACTGCTGGGCGAAGTTCATGTGTCGCCCCAATACTTGAGCAAAATGGAAACTCATCTTTTGAGCTGAACTGAAGATTTGCAAACTTCCTTTGACAAACCAGTCCTAATCTGACTGCAAGACGAAAGTTATGTGGTTGCACTTTCAGAATTGAGCAGATTATTATGGGCTTTGAAATAAGCCATTTTCCTAATTTCTCTAAGCCAGAGGTTTGCATTTCCAACCTTTTTGGTTGTGTGCACCCTTATCAACGTCCAAAAACATCAGGGACACCAAGTTCATCCCCACCACTCCTCTGGAACCCCTTTTCCTCAAAGCAAGCCTTGACCTCAGCATCCCTACATGCTCTTGGTGCTGACCTTTGACCAGCTATTTCTGCTGCCATGCAAACAGGAAGTCTGTGTCGGAGAGGGTGAGCCTAGTTGGTCTTTCAGAGTTCGGCACCAGCATGCCGTGGTTCAGAGGCTCTGGTAAGCACTGCTTTGATGTTTTGTTGTTGCTGCATTTCTCAGAGAGGGGAGGCAGCAGCGACAGTGGGGGGCAAAGAGTGGGAACGGTGGGTGGGGCATCAGGAATGAAGGGTCGCCTAGGGGACCTCCTATCTTTGCACCAGCCCTGGATCTTCAGAGCCTGTAGAAAACAGTCCCTTTCCATAGCAGTGGTATCAGTGAGGAGGTCTGAAACTACAGAACAGTAAGTCTTATCTCAGTGGTAGGAAAAGTAAGGGAAATGGTACGGAAAGAAAGGATAGCTCACCATTTACTGTTCAGTGGTTGCAAGATTTGCAGTAATATGGTTTTACTAGAGGTAGTTCACATAAAATTAATTGGAAGGAGCAGAGAATTAGCTTGAGGGCATGAGCTGGATGGAAATGGTTCTCCATAAAGCTCACGAATAAAGAGGGTGGGTCCCAAGTTGGTAGACTTCATTAAAAACTGCTTGACTGACAGGTGACAGTGGGTTGTGGTAAATGGAATTCACTCAAAGGAGAGAAAAGTGAGCAATGGATGTTCCACAGATTCTGTTCAGTATCTGTGAGTGGTATTGCAGGAGGTTTAGAAAGAAAGGTTTGCATTTTGTGGACACAACAGAGTTGACACCCCAGAAAGGGCAGACAAAATAAGAAATGATCTAAGAAAGCTAGAAGACTGGTCAACTGCTTGCTAGATAAGCTTTAATGCAAAAATAAAAATAAAATACAGAGTGATTCATTTGCAGGACAAAAATCCAAAGGAGCTGTATGTGATGGGAGAAGGGGAGTGATGTGCGCAGACCATGAGAGAGATCTTAGGTTGACAGTGTCTGATGACCTGGCAAAGTCATATGATAATGTGGTGGCCAAAACCAGAAGGATCTGGGCTGCAGAGAGAGGGGCATAACCAGCAGAAAGAAGGAGGAGGTGATAATTCCCCTGCACAGGACATTGGAGTACTGAGTTCAGTTTGGCAGATCACATCTCAGCAAGCATATAAAGAGCTTGGAAGTGGTCCAGTGAAAAGTGACTAAAATGGTATGAGATCTCTGGCAAAAGACATGTGAGAAGAGAATCTAGGACCTATATAATATGTACACTCCAGAGAGGAGGAGGGACAAGAAAGGCATGATTAGGGCCTCTATCCCTAGATGTTTATAAATTGAAAATGTAGGTGTCTATTTTCAGATAATTACTGTAGGTGTTTTTGAGGGAACAAAAATCAGTCTTTATTGTTTTTTCACACCATAGTTACTATTGCTCGTTACCTTTTCTGGTGGCATCAAACATATATGTTTGTGTCACTTAAGAGTTGATAACATAGAAAAGGGACACAAAATGAGTGGAGGATACAAGACAAGCCAGGAGAAGGTTCAAAAAGTACCGGGAAAAGTGGTGCTTTTCTGAAGTTTATCCATTAAAGTGACATTTTACTTACCAGTTAATGTCCTTTCCTTGAGTCCTTCTAGACCAATCCAGACAAGTGGGTAGTGTTCCCCTACCAGCAGATTGGTGGAGAAAAAGAACCAATGAACAGCCCAGTTTCAATGACATCACTCCTATGCTTTCACCTCAGTCATCAGAGGTCTTCTCAGTATTCACCCCAAAGCATATGGGAGAAACCTGGCATTCTTCATACAACTTCAATTGTGGGCAACAATGAGTCATCAACAGTAGAGAACTATGTACAGGAAAGCATATCAGAAGACTGTCAGTAGAAGATAAACCTGCAGAGCCAAGTATAAACCACAGCAGAGGAACAGAGGAAATACAGTTTCAGGGGCAGATCCTAGACTGGTCTTGGGGGACTCAAGGAAAGGACATTAACTGGTAAGTAAAATCATCTTTCATATCATCCTGCTAGACCAGTCCAGACAATTGGGATGTACCAAAGCTATACTCCACTGGGTGGGAAGAAGACACAGCAATTTGCAAAACCCTTGAGCCAAGGGTGGACATCCAAGTGGTAATGCTTGACAAAAGTGGAAAATGATGGCCACATTGCTGCCTGTTACATGTTTGCAGGGGCTACTGAGCTCTACTCTGCCCATGAGGAGCTTTCTCGGGTAGAATGGGCAAGCAAACCCTCCGGAACCAGCTGGTTCTGCAACAGATACATTGAGGCCATGGCCTCCTCAATCCAGTGCCCCAAAATTGACATAGCTGCCATGTCACCCTTGCACAAGCCAGCAAACAGCACAAAAAGATGGCTGAACTTATGAAAGAAATTTGTAACCTCCAAGTATTAGAGAAGCACCCTCCAGACATCCACAAGGCAGAGATCCTTATCCTTCCACCGACACTGCTCCTTCACATGGTTCACATGAGAAAGCACCTTAGGCAAGAAGGAAGACACAGGCTGAATGGAAATGCCTCCTTTGAAAAGACAGATAAGGATCTCGGCAAGCAGAACCTGTAGCTCGGAAATTTGCCTTGTGGAACAAATCACAACTAAGGACACCATCTTGAGCATCAAATCCTTTAAAGTAGCACACTTTAATGGCTCAAAGGGCACCACCACCAGGGCTCTGAGAACCAGATACAGATCCCAAGAAGGGATCACAGACCGGAGAGGATGCCGCATATGCTGAACCCCTGGAAAAAGCACCAGATGTCCGGGAGCAAGGCTAGAGACTTACCAGCCACAGGACCTCAGAAACAGGTCAGAATGTCTACCTGAACTTTCAGGGGGCTAAGGGAAAGGCCCTTCTCTAGGCCATTCTGTAGACAGGCCAACAGAGATGGCACCATGGATGCCTCAGGAGTCAACTTCTGAGTGCTGCACTATCACTCAAAGAGACACCAAATCCATACATATGCTAGCTTGGTAGACCTCTTCCAGGCTCCGAGTAGAGTAGAGACCACTGCTGGAGAGTAGCCCTTATGCTTTCTCTCTCTCCTTCTAAGAGCCAAGCCATAAGTGAGAAGGAAATTGGATCTTTCAGGATGATCAGGCCCTGGCGCAATACATCCAGAGATGGAGGCAACTGCAGAAGAGGCGCCTGCAGGAGCCACTTCAGGTTTCCAAACCACACTCTCCTCAGCCAGTCCAGTGCTACCAGAACAATCCTGCCCGGGTGGTGATCCATATGCTGAATCACATACCCCACCAGGGGCCATGGAAGAAACATGTACAGCAGGTACTGACTTGGCCAAGGCTGGGCCAGGGTGACAATGCCCTCGGACCCCATCTCCGTGTGGCAACTGAAGAAGCAGCAAACTTTGGTATTGGAGTTGGTCACCATCAGATCCATTTTGGGGTGATCCCAGCAACGCAGAATCAACTGAAATACCTCTTAACTCAACTCTCACTCTTCTGGGTCCAGAGAGTGCCAAATGAGGAAGTTTGCTTTCACATTGTCCACCCTGGCAATGTGCTGAGCAGAAAAGGCATGGAGTTTCTTCTCCAACCAGGCAAACAAGAGAGCCATCTCTGGAGCTACTCTGGCACTTCTCATGCTGACTTGCTAATTTGACATAAGCCACCTCTGTGGAATTGTCTGAAAACCCTCAAACCACATGGGCCTCGATTAGGGGCCAGAAATACAGAACAGGTAACCTGATGACCCTCGCCTTGAGTCAGCTGATGAACCACACTGCTTCTCTGTGGTTCCAATGTCCCTGGGCCATATGGTCTTGGCAAGGAGCTCCCCTGCCCAAGAGACTGGCATCCATTGTCAAGAGGATCTAGGAGAAATCGTCCAGTGGCATGCCCTTCCTCAGATGACAGGGCTTCTGCCACCACCACCAGCTGGACTTCACCATCAACATGAGTGGAAGCCTGTACTCAAACTCCTGAGATTTCAGGGACCACCGAGTCAACGAGGACCACTGTAGTGGTCACATGTGAGCGTGTTCCCATGGCACCATCTTTATGGTTGCTGCTATTAATCCAAGGAGCTGAAGATAATCCCAGACTCGGAGTCTGCTGCACACAGAACAGCGGCAGGCAATCCAACAGTCTTTTGACTTTCTCTTCTGGCAGGAAACTCTCCCCACTCAAGTGTCGAAACATGCTCCCAGAAACTCCAAGGACTGGGAAGGCCATAGCTGGTTCTTTCCCCGATTGAACGCCAGCTGAGATTTTCTAAGAAGACCACCACTTAGGACACCACTTGAGATGCTTCTGAAAGGGATGGGCCCGGATGAGCCAGTCATCCAGATAAGAATGGATGCAGATCCTTTGGCGCCATAGCCACCACCACCATGACCTTGGAGAACATCTCTGGGATGGTGGATAGCCCAAAAAGGAGGGCAACAAACTGATAGTGAGAGCCAAGCATGGCAATATGCAGATACTTTGCTGATCTGCCCAATTGGGATAAGAAAATACACCTTGCCAGAACCAGGGAAGTCAACTATTCCCATCGGCGCACTGCTTGAATCACTGAGTACAAGGTTTCCATCCGGAAATGCAGGATGTGCAAGTGCTCATTAACTCCCTTGTGGTTGGGAATGAGCAGGAAGGAACTGTCCTTATTGGGCATCACAAAATAGATGGAGTATTTGTCCTTGTACCACTTGTCTGGCAGGAAGGATATCACCACCTTTAGACGCAGCAACTTGTCCAAGGTGGTCCGCACAGTGGCCCTTTGATCACAGACCCTCAAGGGGAGATGACGAAGGCATCCAGTATAGGCTCTTTGCATTCTAGGGCATAGCCGAACTGAATGGTATCTAGCACCCAGCGATCCTTGGTAATCTGGACCAATTCCTGAAAGAAAAGGCAAAGCCTTCCTCCAACTGGAAGAACCAGGGAATGGGCCCCCAAACCTTCATTGCACAGCCTGGAAGGGTTCTCTTTTAGAACGGACAGTCCATGGCCCTTGCGCTCCACAAAAAGGACTGAGAACGAGAGCCTCGAGACTCTCGAGAATCCAGCCAGTGTGCCCTCGGTGGAAGGGCAGAGGCTGATGAGAAGGGGCACGGGACCACTTCACAGGCCCCTTAAACCTATCTTCCAGAAGGCGGAATGATTTTGTCTCGCCCAGGTCCTTCACCAGCTTCTACAAATTGCCTCCTAACAGAAGCTTCCCTTGAAAAGCCAATTGGGCTCCGGAAAAAGTGTCTGCTGCTAAGTATCAGAGCCAAATCCAATGCCGTGTACCATCCCTGGCTGCCAAATGTATCAGGTTATACATGGCATCAGAGAGGAAGGCTGTAGCCGACTCCAAAAGAAGGGTAGCATCATCCGGCTGAAGAGACTGAATCTACGGGAGCAGGGCTCGAGACCTCAAGCTGATACACACCACCAGCTGAAGAATAGTCACCACCACAGCGAACTGGCTCCTCAACAATGAATCCACCTTACAGTCCAAAAAATCCTTTAAGGCTGGTCCACCTTCCACAGGAATGGTAGTCCGTCTGGTAACCACCGTGACCTATGCATCCATCTTGGGAATGCCAAACCACTTAATGCTCTCCTCTTCCAGGAGAGTGGAGATGTTATTACACACTCTTAATCCTTTAGGCAGGGAGATGGAAGAGTCCCACTCTGACTGGATCACATCCTTCATCACATCCAGGAACTTGAAGACAGTAGTGGATTTTTGCATCCCTTGAAAGAGCAGGTGTACCTTTGGCTCCTGCTCTGTGCCAAAAGCATCCATCAAGTTCAAGGCAGATGAGACCCTGGCAATCAATGCTGCCAGCTCACACCAGTCTTCTCACAATCTTCTGAAGGCAAGAATACTTCTACATCCACGACAGAGCCCAGTGTTGAGCCATCTGAATCCATGTCATAGTCAAATTCTCAGACAGCTTCCAGTTGTTCCCCAACTCCAGGGATATCCCATATCAGGAATACTGCCAGCACCTCCACTCTGCTTCCAGAATGCCCCAATGCTTAAAGGCTGCACCTAGAGATATTCAGAGGCACAAACCACTTCACTGCCATTGTAGTAAGGGCTGTTAGTATAGCTGGGTTTAAAAAAGGTTTGGACAAGTTCCTGGAGGAAAGGTCCATAAACCACTATTAAAAAGGGACCCAGGATATCAATGCTTGACCCAGTACAAGCATTGTGGAACCTGTGTCTTTTGGGGATATTGCTAGGTACGTATAACCTAGATTGGCCACTGTTGGAAACAGGATACTGGGCTTGATGGACCTCGGTCTGACCCAGTATGGCATGTCTTATGTTCTTATGTTCTTAATATTCCTCTGTGCAGCATTTAGACAGTTTGCAGGTCTCCAGGTCTACAAACCGCCTAAAGCCTTTGAATCCCCCCCTCAGTGATTTTAGAAAGGGCAGAACTTATATAACAACGTCCTTACTGTGTCAAAATTGCAAGGGGGCGTGTTGGGGTGTGGTTAGGGGGTGGCCTGGGCAAGGTAAAAATCTACACATATATATATTCCCCTCTTCAGAAAGAGAATACACACGTATGACCAAAATTGTCCACAATGGGACTTACACCTCCTCCCTGGCACATTTATGTTTTTAAAAAGTGCTTGATTTGGCCAGCCCTTTTCAAGAGGGATTGAAGGGGTAATCCTCTTTAATTCCCCCTTGTTTATTTCCTCCTTCAAAGTGAAAATAGTTAGAGACAGCGGCATCTGTTGTTAACTGGTGGCATGGATACATACAGGCTTGCAAAATGACTGATATGCACATGTAAGCGGCAGCACTTACACGTGAAAGCTGTAAAATCCAGCACTTATACATGTATGTTGATCATATTTCCCCACTGATTTTCCCATCTGTAGATTTGCAAAATGGTTCTCCCGGCTCCATGTTTGGACCCGTACGTGAGCCCTCCTGCACCTCTATATTCAGTAGTTTAGAAAACATTCCACAATTAGCAGAGTCTTTTTCTAAAAAACCGCCGTTACTGTGCATATCGCAACCATGACATCTCAATTCCGATCTCCAAGTAATAGCTAAGGTGTGAAAAAGTGCAGAATCAGGCATTTGGGATGTGGCAGAGACTCTAAGGTGAGATGATGATATGCATGAACCAGAATATAAGGCAATGGCCAGAGCTGGAGAGACACTGGGTGCCCTGGAAAATGCAAATGAAGTGAGATTTCACCGAGCGTACTGTGAGGTCATTCCTGCAAAAGCACAGATAGGTAGGAGGTAGAACAGAGAAAGTCTATCAAAATGGTGCTGGGGTGGAGTTTTTATTGCGGACAGAAGAATGAGATCTGATAGACAAGCGCCAACTGTATCCTGAGTGGGTACACATACCAGCTGCCTCATTTCTCAGATCTGTGCCCGATCTTCTCGGAGCAGGAATCATACTGGGTCTATTTGGCTTTATTCTCTCTTTTTGAATGGGTTTCAGGAGCCTTACCGCTCACCGACTGTCAGCTTTCCTTATCACGACACTCCGTAAGTATAAATTCTCGGAACGTCTTCTCGGTGACATCTTGGTGCATTTTGCACAATTCTCCAGCCATACAGCAGACACACAGTCTCATGAGTACCATGATGGACATTTTCAATTTCCATGGACATTTAGGGCAATGTTTAAGGCCCAGTTTGATTTCTGGCATCTTGGAAAGAACTGCTGCCAAACCAAACTCTTTCTGTGGAAAAATGACGATGGTCGAAGGGAAGCTGAAAAACTCGCATCTGACTGCAGCCATAATCGAAACTGAACTGCCTATCAGGCGTGCGGGAATACCTATGAAGACTCAGAAAACTTTTCCACAAGTTTTTTGAGCTCTGGGAAGCTGGACCTGATCGGCTCAGTCGTGTAGAGTGTCAGTAGCTGTGTGGCTACGTGATCCCGTCCATCCATGCAGAATGTGAATTCTCAATGCCCTTAGGACACGTTGGCCTTTCTTTATGCCAGCATTGCATTTGTACATTTGATTTTTAGTTCTTGCTATACTTATTCTGAGGACTTAGTATATGGATGACATTTTTTTTATTGAGCTTTTGCAAATATACAAATTAAAATAAATACAAGCAATGTTAATTACACAATAGGAAACAAAATATAATCCTCCCTAAACAAAAACAAAAAAAGAGAAGGGGGATAGGCAAATAAGCACCAGTCCACATCAAGGGAAGAGACAGGGACAATAACAAAAAAGTAACATAGAAAAATAAGAAATAAAGGAGGGAGGATAAGATCCCCCCTCCCCTTAATCAACAATAATGAGCTTATTTCTAACTCCAGTTAACCAGGAACTTCTTTATCTGTCAAAACTTTCTCTAACCGAGTAGACTCAAAAAATATATGTTTCCAAGACAAGTTATAATGCACTTCCATGGAAAATGCAAAAAGAAAGTTGCGCCCAAACCCAAAACCTTAAACGTCAAGGCAAGGAACTGCTTCGGGTGAAGTTTAGTGTTCCTAGGCACATCAGGAAATGCATTCAGCTTCCTTCCACAAAACATGACATCTTTATATTTAAAGAAGTTTCAACACCTTGATCTTATCTACTACTGAAAAAAATGTCACCAATAAGATGGCCTTCTGGGGGATATCATCTGACGAATCTTCAGGAAATTTCGTCAGATCCTAACGTTAGACAGAACATCCAAATCCTCACGCCCAGCATCCTCTTTACAGAACTTAGTAGACACAGAATCTGACAAGGCAAAACCTCTTTGAAATATTTGTTCAACATTACCAAGTTTAAGTTACAATGTAAACCGCTTTGACTGAAATGATAAAGCGCTAACTGTATCCTGAGTGGGAACACTTACCAGCTGCCTCATTTCTCAGATCTCTGCCCGATCTTTTTTGGAGCAAGAATCATACTGGGTCTATTTGGCTTTATTCTCTCTTTTTGAATATAATCAGCAGATAGGTGCATTATCGGGAAATTAAGGAATCATTAACTCTAGACGAATTCTCCAGAGTTTCTAATTTGTAATGCAAAGATAAAGAATCCTTAACAAAGGAGATACTGGTCTGCTGCAAGGAAGCCAGTTGACCTTCTATTCTAGAAACTTTCGTTACCCACCTCTGCATCCTATTATGTACTTCACCAAGTTTCTGCACCATCTCCTAAGAAAAGGAGCAGAGTGATGATATAACGGAGTCAATATTAGAAATAGCAGCCAACAAATCCTTCATAGAAACATCTTGAGGTGGTACCAGAGCATTCTGTCCCATATCATGCAATATAACTGGTTTTGGCAGAGGACTGGGTATTTGGAAAGGGACCATTGACCCCGGAGAAACCTCAAAGACAATAGATGACAATTTGGGAAATGGTGGAGGAGTCTTTCTGCGGAGCTAAGAGAAGCTCCCTTGGAGGAGAGCTGCAAGACATTGGTAGCAAAGTGCTTGTCCAAAAGCCCCACTATGCCTGAAGACTGTTCAGCAGGAGCTAATTTGGGCAAAATCTTTGCCTTCCTTTTACCCATGCTGTCATTGCGGATTTTACAATTACCAAGGCAGCATACAGTATCTGATCTTTAAGGAGCATAAGCTCACAAACCTCCATCGGTTCTGCATAGGGTCTCCAAAGAGGCGTGTCTAGCCCTTTAGACACGCCCCTTCAGCCACAGCCCAGAGGGCCTCCTGGCTCCCTCGGGGCCTTGCCACAGTGATGTCACTGAAGAGATGGCCGCACTCTCCCAATGTTCTTCGCTTCCCGTGCAACGCACAGAAAACAGCTGCGCGACACAAACAAACCTTCAGCTCTTCCCATGGATGACATTTAAAGTAAATGCCATTACATTTCGAGCTGAAGATGTACCACTATGTCAGGAAGCCTCCTTGCAATTGAATATTCTTTATTTTCTCCTCTGTTCTCACTTCAATTTGTGAATTACAGCACTTGTTGGAAGTGTAGATAATTATTGTGCAGCTTTCTTTTTCACAAAAGATTCTCATAGTGTTATTATTTCTTATACATTGCAAAGGAGAGGTCAAGAGAGTCTGTTACAATCCAAACTGTGCAGTTGTTCCATGAGACAGTTGTCTGGCCTATCCTTGTCTGCCTTTATCACCAGACATAGAGAGGAGAGTAGGACAGTGTGATACAAAGACTAAGAGATTAACAGAAAGGTTCTGACCAATGCATAGACAAAGAGAAGGATTATCCAAGGCTGCTCCAAAGTAGGAGCCAGCCTTCCTATTATTTTGCTAAAAAAAAATATCATTTTATCACCTTCTCCTGCTAAAATATGCCGGACTCTAGCACATTTCAAGAGGAAATTAAGTCAATGTGTTATCTTTGCTCACTTAAGAACAGCAAACTGTTCCCAGATATGAGAGAGAGAGAACCTAACAGTTTGTTGTTATGGTATGTTGTTATATTGTGAACCGCGCTGATTTTGAATAGAGCGGTATATAAGAGCCTGTAATAAAATAAATAAAATAAATAAAATAAATGAGGTGTCTAAAGCAGACTGTGGGGAGAGAATGTGCAGAGGAAGGTGAGTTGATGGTGAATGTCCATGACTGGGTGAAGGGTGAGAGAGCGTGCGTGATTGCTGGTGGAGAGCAGAAAAACAGAACGGCTGTTTTCTTCCTGAGCTCAAACTAAATGAAATAATATGTTTTAATCCAGTGCTGGTAATGCCCATGTGGACCATCTTACTAGCACGGGCCTTAAGGCTAACTACAAGGTGGCAGGTACATCTGTCCCCTGCAGTTACTGCACTTTGATGGGACTAACACTATCCACGGAGGTGACGTTAGTTGTACCCATGCGCAGGTAGGTGCAGTCTACAAACGCCCATGCTGGCTGTGCCATAGTGGGAATGCCCGTCCTATCCAGTCGCCACCATGATGCAGGCGAGGGCCCCATGCCATGCCAAAACTGCACACTAACCCCATGCTACCCTTTAGTAAACATTGCCCCCAAATGATGCTCAAAGTGACTTACAGCATTTTTAGCATTCCTATATAATAAGCCCCTTCCCCAAAACAGCTTACCATCTATTTTTAACAGGTTTTTTATAGCGCTTTATCATTTCAGTCAAAGCGGTTTACATTGTAACTTAAACTTGGTAATGTACAGGGACATTGCTAACTTGGATTTTTCTGAGGCAATGGAAAGTTAAGTGACTTGCCCAAGGCTACAAGGGGTGCTAGTGGGGATTGAACCCTGGTCCTCAAGCCAGTGCTCTAACCATTAGGCTACTCCTCCACTCCATCTAAGTGGGTACCTGAAACAATGGGTGATAAAGTGACTTGCCCACCATCAGAGGGAAGTGGGATTTGAACCCAGGATTCCCTGGCTCTCTGACCCTTATATGTCTTTTTCCAATGTCTGTTACACTTTGACTATTGCTGTACCAAGGTCTGCCACCTAACCATTGCAAAATGATACACAGAATCCAGTCTTCCTCCCTTCCCAGCCATGTGCAATAATGGAAAAGTCAGTCTGAAGGACTTCTGAGAAAAGCTGTTCTTGCTCGGAAGGGTTCTGCACTTGTAAATATTTATTTGCTGGGACTTTCTCAGACTTCGGTTAAATGGAACTCTTCGGGTTTAAACTGATAAACTCTCTTTTATTTTAAAAGTCTATGTTTTTTTTAAATCACTCAGGACACTGTTTAGCAAGTCAACGTGTACTTAATAGAAACTCCAAGAGTCAGCCAGGGCACTGTTTTAGCAAACCAGCTTTCATTAAATGTTTCTTTCCCTCTCACTCACCCCAGGCATAATCTTACAGCTCTTAAAGGGGCAGAGGTGGACAAATTCACTTTCAGGTTTAGCTAATTATTCTCATCAGGTATCGTTTAATTAATTAAGGCCTCGAAATTAATCTTCACATGAACAAAGTCCCTTAAATCTACAGTATTTGGTAAAGTTGTGTTTTTACAACTATCCCTAGCAACTTTAAGTAAGTAAACAACTTAAATATCTAAACACATCCCTACAACTAAGATGAAGACAGAAGTCCAGCAGCGGGATGGAGGCTATCCAGTGTTTTGCATTGAGTGTCACATGTACGATTTTCTCACAATTGGTGAGAGGTCTCTCACATGCACAAGGTACAAGGAGCTCTTTGCTCTCAGGGAACAAGTTCAATCTTTGGAAGCTAGAGCCGCAGACTGGGAGGAGCTAAGGAAGACAGAGAGGTATATAGACGAGCCAGAGATGTGGTGTACATAGATTTCAGTAAAGCCTTTGACACCATTTCGCACAAGCGATTTATAAATAAATTGAGAACCCTAGGGATGGACTCTAAAGTAACTGACTGGGTTAGAAATTGGTTGAGTGGGAGGTGACAAGGGTACAGGTAAATGGAGCTCACTCAGAGGAGAAGGAGGTTACCAGTGGTGTGCCACAGGGATCTGTCCTTGGTCTGATTCTTTTCAATATTTTTGTTAATGATATTGCGGAAGGCATGTCAGGTAAGGTTTGCCTCTTTGCAGACAATTACAAAATTTACAGGAAGGAGTAGATAACATGAGGATGGATCTAGCTAAACTTGAAAAATGGTTGAGAATTTGGCAGCTGAGATTTAATGCTAAAAAAATGCAGGGCCATTGGGCATTTGGGCTGCAGCAGTGCAAGGGAGCAGTACAGTATAAGGGGTGAAGTACGAAAGAAGAATGGGACCTGGAAGTGATTGTTTCTGATGATATTAAAGTGGCTAAACAGGTAGAAAAGGCGAAGGTGAAAGCTAGAAGAATGCTTGGGTGCATAGGAAGTGGAGTGGCCAGCAGAAAAAACGGAGGTGATGTAATGCTTCTGTATAAGTCTTTGGTGAGATCTCATTTGGAATATTGTGGGCTGGCAAATGCACCATAAAAAGGATATAAGTAAGATGGAATTGGTGCAGAGGGGACTACCAAAATGGTCAGAGGTCTTTGTTATAAACCATATGGGGACAGACTTAAAGATCTCAATATGTATACTTTAGAGGAAAGGCAGGATAGAGGAGATATGATAGAGATCTTTAAATATCTCCATGGCATAAATGCACAGGAGGAGACCTCTTTCAATTAAACGTAAGCTCTGCAATAAGGGGACATAGGATGGGGGTGAAAGGGGATAGAATCAGGAGAAATATGTGGAAATACTTCTTTACAGAAAGCGTGGTAGATGTGTAGAATAGTCTCCCAGTGGAGGTAGTAGAGATGAGGACAGTATATAAATTCAGGAAAGCATGGGACAAACACAGAAGATCTCTAAAGGAGAAAAAAGGGACTATAGCAGTTGGTATGGAAAGGTCGACTAGACAGAAACATGACAGCAGAAAAAGACCATGTGGCCTATGTTTCTACAGGGACAAAGTCTCACCTCCAGTCTGGAGCCTCTCTGTTGCAATGGAGGTGAGAGGTCACGTGATGGGAGAGCATTACCTTGGTGTGACAAGAAGTGATCCTGTAACTAGGACCTGTCTGCCAGGAGATGTAAAACCTTCTTGCTCAGAAAAGGATTCTCCAGGGCCATGTGCCCATGAGGGAAGGGTTAGGACAGTCGTTATAGTTAGCGATTTGATCATTAGGCATGTAGATAGCTGGGTGGCTGGTGGACATGAGGATCACCTAGTAACATGCCTGCCTGGTGCGAAGGTAGCAGACCTCATGCACCACCTAGATAAGGTCTTAGATCAGGGGTCTCAAACACGCGGCCCGCGGGCCGCATGCGGCCCGCGGGAGAAGGTTGTGCGGCCCGCGACGGCTTCTGCTGCTGCCGTTGCCGAATCGACGGTCAATTTAAAAAAAATAAAAAACTGGCTTCTGCTGCTCTGTCCTGCGGCCCGTTCCCCTCTGCGCGAGAGCCCTGAATGTGCTTCCTCTGCAGCGTGCTTTTCAAGCCGCGAAGGGAGTATTTCCCTCTCGCGAGGCTTGAAAAGTGAATAGGCTTAAGCCGCGCGAGAGGGAAATACTCTCTTCGCGGCTTAAAAAGCATGCCGCAGAGGAAGCACACTCAGGGCTCTCGCGCAGAGGGAAAGGGGCCGCGGGACAGCTGATTTTCTGCTGCAGCAGAAGCCAGCAGCAGAAGCCAGGTTGTTTTTTTATTTACCTGGGGGGGGGGGTATGACTGGAAATGGGCTATTGGCAGGGGGGGTATGACTGGAAATGGGCTATTGGCAGGGGGGGTGTAGGACTGGAAATGGGCTATTGGCAGGGGGGGGGTTATGACTTGAAATGGGCTCTGGTGTGGGCTAGGACTGTAAATGTGCAGGTGTGGGTTAGGAAGGACTGGAGGTGGGATGATGGGGGGAGTTAGGACTGGTAATGAGCTATGGAGGGGCTGACTGAAATGGGGTAATGGGGGTTAGGGCTGGAAGTGGGCTATTGGCAGGGGGGGGTTATGACTGGTAATGGGCTATGGGGGGTCTAGGACTGGTAATGTGCTGGGGGGGTTGCTAGGACTGGAAATGGGCTGAGTGGAAGGGGGCTTGAACTGCAAATGGCTGATGGGGAGGGGGGCTTGGAATGGAAATGGGCTGTGAGGGGAGGGAGCTAGGATTGGAAATGGGCTGATGGGGGGCTAGGATTGGAAATGGGCTGATGGTGAGGCTAGGATAGGACTGGAAATGGACTGATGCAGGGACTAGAAGGGAGCGGATGCTGGGTGGGGCTGGAACTAGAAGGGAGCTGATGTTGGGGGAGGATTAGAATGGGATGGAGCTGGGAAAGTGAAATGGAGAGGGGAAAAATATTTTGTCTGGGAGAGAAGACAAATCTACAATTGGCCAGGTATTGTGAGAGTAAGTGGGGATTGAGGATGGAGGGGTAAAATTTGAGTGGATGAAATAGGAATGAGGAAAGAGAAAAAGGAGAAAGATTAGTATGTTAAAGCAGATGTAGAGAGAGAATGGAAAAAAAAACTAGGAGAGAAGAAAGGGCAAATGGAAGCAGACGATGGAGAGTTAGCAGAAGACATGAAGAAACCAGAAGAAAGTGGCTGGAACAATTGCAACTGAAAAAAATGCACAAAAGGTAGAAAAATATCTCTTTATTTTGAATTTATTAACTGGAATATGTCAGCTCTGGGAAATGTGCATCATTAATGTTTGCGCTTTGTTTAGTACAAGAGGAAATTAATTTATAGTTTTATTTCTACAGTGTTGTTGTACATTCCAAGTTTGGCTTTTGGGGTTCCCAGTTTAATTATTGTCTTCTTGTTTCTAAATCTTTTAGTCTTTCTTTATCCATACTCATTAAAGAGGCATGTTTACTAAAAGTTAGTGTATGGTAACATTATGCAAATATTTATGCAAATGAGGTCCCTTATGCAAATGAGGCCCCGCGTCTTATGCGGCCCCCGGGTTACTTTACAAGTCCTCATTTGGCCCTCAAAGCAATTTGAGTTTGAGACCCCTGTCTTAGATAGTGCTGGGGAGGAGTCTGCTGTTTTGGTACATGTTGGCACCAATGACATAGGAAAGTGTGGGAGGGAGGTTCTGAAGGCTAAATTTAGGCTTTTAAGTAGAAAGTGGAAATCCAGAACTTCCAGGTTAGCACTCTCTGAAATGCTTCCTGTTCCATGCGCAGGCCCAAAAGGCAGGCAAAGCTCCAGAGTCTCAATGTGTAGATGAGACAATAGTGCAATGAAGAGGGTTTTGGATCTGTTAAGAACTGGGCAACATTCTGGGGAAGAGAGGGGCTCTTCCGAAGGGATGGGCTCCACCTTAACTGGGCTGCTGGTATTAACCTTTAAAAACGAGCTAGAGCAGCTTTTAAACTAGATAATAGGAGAAAGCCAACAGTCGCATGAGAGAGCATGGTTCGGAAGAATGTATCCTTGAAGGATACTAGTAAAAGAGAGGAAGTTAGGACATCCTGACAGAAGTTCCAATAAAATAAAAGTAACCTAGATGCCTTTAAGTACAGAGCTGAAAGATTCCAAATTACCCCTGTCAACTGATAACCAGATTAATAGGAATAAAATACAACCACTAAAATGCTTGTATGCAAATACTAGCAGTCTAAAAAAATAAGATGGAAGAGTTAGAATACATAGCACTAAATGAAAGGTTAGATATAATTGGAATCTCAGAGACCTAGTGGAAGGAGGACACTGTGATACCCGGAAACAAACTATATCACAAAGATAGGGTAGATCAAATTGGTGGAGGGGTTGCACTCTATCTTAGAGGGGGCATTGAGTCACACAGGATTAAAGTTTTCAGGAAACAAAATACACTGTGTGGACAGAAATTCCATATAAAAAGGGGAAGGCTCCTGGCCAGAATGAACAGATGGATGATGAAATGCTAAGAGAAATCAGGGAAACTAACAAAAGTTACAGCACGGTAATAATCGATGATTTCAATTGCCCCAGTATTAGCTAGGTCAGTGTCACATCAGGACATACCAGGGAGAGAACGTTTCTAGGTGAAATAAATGACTGCTTCTTGGAGCAGCTGGTTCATGAACCAACAAGAGGAGAAGCCATTTTGAACTTAATCCTTATTGGAACACCAGATCTGGTACAAGAGATAAGGGTGTTGGGGCCACTTGGCAATAGTGATCATAGCATGATCGCGTTTGATTCAATTAATGGAGGGAGGACAGCAAGGAAATCCACAGTACTACCTTTTAAGTTTCAAAATGAGGAAGAGTTAAGAAAAAATTAAAAGAAGTATTTGCAAAAAGGTTAAGGTATATAACAGATCAGTAAGACAAGACTTTCCTTGGATAAATCCATGTTGGCTGTCTCCCATTAAACCATGACTATCCAAATGTTCAGTAATTTTATTCTTTATAATGGTTTCTAGCATTTTGCCCAGTAATGACGTCAGGCTCACCAGTCTGTAGTTTCCTGGATCGCCCCTGGAATCCTTTTAAAAAGTGGAGTTATATTGCCCACTCTCCAGTCCCTACAGATTTTAATGATAGCTCAATGATTACTAATAGTAGGTCTACAATCTCATATTTCAGTTCTTTGAACACCCTTGGATGTATATCATCATGTCCAGTTAATTTGCTGCTCTTCAGTTTATCAAATAGTTGTAATACATTCTCCCGGAATATTTATCTATATTTCTTTCAATTCTTCCGCTACATCACATTTATATATCATTTCAGGCATGGGTAACTTTCCTACATCTTCTTCAGTAAAGACTGAAGCAAAGAATTCATTCAGTCTCTCGTCTATGGCCTTGTTCATTCTCCATTCCTTTCCTTATGATTCCTAGCATTCTATTTGCTTTCTTGGCCGCCGCTGCACAGTGGGTGGAGTGTTTCAAGATAATATCCACAATGACACCTAAATCTTTTTCCTGGGTGGTGGTTCCTAATTTGAAACCTTGCACCGTGTAATGGTAGTTTGGATTAATCTTTCCTAGGTGCATAACTCTGCACTTTTCCACATTAAATTTAAGAAAAGTGGAAGGAAGGCCAAAAAAACTTCCAGTATGTGAGGTCAGAGGGGCTGTTGTAGCCAAAAATGCATCTTTCTTGAAATGGAAAAAGAAGCCAAATGTCAAAAATGGGGAACAACATAAGCACTGGCAACTTAGACACAAGGCATTGATAAGGCAGGGAAAGAGAAAATTTGAAAAAAGCTTGCCATTGAAGTAGAAATGCATACTAGATACATTTTCAAGTACATTCATAGCAAAAAAACATGTGAGAGAGTCAGTTGAACCTTTAGATGAAAGAGGGGTTAAAGGGGTGCTAAGGGAGGACAAGGCCATAGTGGAGAGATTGAATGAATTCTTTGCTTTGGTTTTTACTGAAGATGATGTAGGAAAGTTACCCAAGCCTGAAATAGTATTTTGAAGTGATATATCAGAAGAATAGAAAGAAATATTGATAAACCATGTAGATATATTGCAACTATTTGATAAACTAAAGAGTAGCAAATCACCTAGACTGGATGGTATACATCTGAGGGTGCTGAAGAACTGAAATATGAGACTGCAGACATACTATTAGTAATTTGCGTACTATGATTAAAATAATCTGTAGTACCTGAGGACTGCAGAATGGCCAATGTAATGCCAATTTTTAAAAAGGGTTCCAGGGGTGATCCAGAAAACTACAGGCCAATGAGCCTGATATCAGTACTGGGCAAAATGGTAGAAACAATTATAAAGAACAAAATTACTGAACATGTATATAGTTATGGTTTAATGGGAGAAAGCCAACATGGATTTAGCCAAGGAAAGTCTTGTCTTACTAACCTGTTATATATTTTTTGAAGATGTGAATAAAAGATGAGCCGATTGATATAGTTGATCTGAATTTTCAGAAAGCCTTCACAAAGTCCCTCATGAGAGACTCCTGGATAGGAGGCAGTGTACTATTGTGGATCAGGAACTGGCTAAAAGACAGAAAGCAGAAGGTAGGGCTAAATGGCCAAATATTCTCAATGGAGAAAGGTGAATAGTCGAGTACCCCAGGGATCTATGCTGGGCCTGCTGCTTTTTAACATATTCATAAATGGCCTGGAAAGGGGAATAATGAGTGAGGTGAACGTATTTGCTAATGACAAAAAGTTATTTAAAGTTGTTAATACACAAGAAGATTATGAAAAATTGCAAGAGGACCTTGAGAAATTGGAAGATTAAATTTCATCTGCCATTTGGATGCTCAGTGTTGACAAGGACAAAGTTATTCATTTAAGAGGTCATTCTGAACCACGTTTAGTAGGTCTGGATGTCCGATCCGGCATTTAGCCCCACTAAACACCTGGCTCGCATCCTGGAAGCAGAGCTTCCCGCACATAGACCTCATCTGTGTGGGGAGCTCTTTTTGTGGGTGGGAGGGGGCAGGCCGCAGGTAGAGCGATGGCGGGCTGTGGGCAGCACCATAACCCTTGATGTACAGTGCTAATTCTAAGGTTGGCCTTGTACATCCGGGGTCGGCCATTTGTACGGGGGACTTATTCCATATTGAAGGTGGAATAGGTCCCCCTGGATGGTGGAGGACCCAGGCTCAGAAAGGAAGATGAGGGCATGCAGGTAGTTACCTGCGGCCCGACCCTGGCCACAGCAGGCCTGATCGGGGGTTGGGTGGTGGGGAAAGGAACATCTCAGGGTTGCCAGAGATCATGGCTCCTGCATGGAACCGCAATGCCATGGGAACAGAATGCCACAACACCATGGTTCCATGAAGGAGCCTGGCTGGGCTAGCCAGATAGTGGGCTAGGTGTCCGGATGCCCAGAATTGGGGCACAGCCTGCATGTCCAGCCAGTTGCGCCCGATTCTGATCACAAGGGCACGTCTAGCCCCTATGGGATCAGAATCGAGTGCAACCAGGGCACATCCAGATTCTTGGCACCCAGACAGGCGGGGGACGCCCAGAACAGAATTGGCCTCTTAGGGATGAACAATTCAAACTATGTTTACACGATACAAGGTTCCACATTAGGAATCACCATCCAGGAAAGGGATTTAGGCGCCATCGTGGATAATAAATTGAAACCTTCCTCTGAGTGTGCAGCAGCGGCCAAGAAAGCAAATAGAATGCTAGGTATCATAAGGAAAGGAATGGAGAATAGAACAAAGGATGACATCATAATGCCTCTGTATCATTCCATGGTGCCACCATACCTTGAATATTGTGTGCAATTCTGGTCGCTGTATCTTAAAAAGGATATAGCAAAATTAGGAAAGTTACAAAGAGCCACCAAAATGGTAAATGGAATGGAAGGGTACCCCTATGAGGAGAGGCTTAAAAGGTTAGGGCATTTCAATTTGGAAAAGAGATGGCTGAGTGGAGATATGATAGTTTATTAAATAATGAATGAATGAAGTGGAACGGGTAAATGTAGATCAGTTGTTTACCCCTTCAAAAAGTAGAAAGACTAGCGGACACGCAATGAAGCTACAATGTAACTGATTTAAGACTAATAAGGCTCAATGTGTAATCAAACTCTGGAATTTATCACTGGAGGATGTAGTAAAAGCTGTTAGTGTAGTTGGTTTTAAGAAATGTTTGAACAAGTTCCTAGAGGAAAGGTCCATAAACCATTATAAAAGAGGATTCAGGAAATCCACAGTTTGCCCCTATACAAGCATTATGGAACCTGTGTGTCTTTTTGGGAAACTGCCAGGCGCTTGTGGCCTGGATTGGCCACTGCTGGAAAGAGGATACCGGGCTTGATGGATCTTGGTCTGACCCAGTAAGGCATTTCTTATGTTCTTAAGATGGTAGGAGGACTGCAGATGTGTGATGCAAACAAACCATAAAGAAGGATTTTTCCATAAAGAAACTATCCATCAGATTTAAAGAGGTAGGGGAATATATTCAAAAGGTTTTAGCCAGTTAGCAGTCCTGCAGCGATCCTGATATTCAGAGGCGCTGTCCAAATAGCACCACTGAATATTACCAGACAGCACAAAAGACACCTGCTTAAAACTGAGGCAGTCTGTGCGTGGAGTGGGAGTGGTCCTGGCAGCTATAGGGTTAGTCTCTAAGTGGATGGCTAAACAGCATCAAGTTAGAACAGATCAATGGCTGCCCTAAATTCATCTGGCTTTTGCTATCCACTTAGTAGTTCAATACCACTGCTAACCAGATAGTCAGTGCTCCGTCTGGTAAAACTAGATATCTAGAGCTAGATGGCAGAAAATTTCAGCAGGGGCCAAGGGCTTTAAAAGTAGTGACTGCCACCGCTGAATATCGGCCCCCCAACCTTTAGGATTTATTAGATTTGTTCACAGGGTGGATATAACGAGATGCAACGTCATATAAACAGTACTGACTTGGTGCTGCATGTGAGGTGAAAGATTATTGCACAAAATCTGGAGGATCTGGGAAGAGGGCTGTGCAATCTCTTCAGTCTGTACATGTCACTAAAGATATTCTGTACACATCTAAAGCCTGAATGTTTACAGACACTTTCAGGGAAGGAATATAGCGATCCAGAGTTTAGTTAAATGCACACAAATGGAAGTTAACGGATTTCTGGCATTACCTTTCACCTAACACATATGTGAGAAGCTGTCAGGTCAGCGCACGGATTTTATGAAAGGAGCACGATTACTGAAAGACAATCACAACTGTAATGTTAACCTTATAAAAAGATGTGCACTGCGGAGCGCTTTTCAAGAAATTCCTAGATATTCTTTCGTATGGACCTACCAAGACACCTTCATTGATTCTGGCACAGACTTTCAATTTTTCATCTGTGTGTCATGGTCTCATTAAAGAAATCAGACATCAGTTTGTTGCCGAGCAATTAAGCTTTCAACCAGTTCCAATACAACCAGGCCACCCCGCTGAGCCAGCGACTTGAAGTTCCAGTTTTATTTCTCTTTGAGTTGCTGAAAGGAGCTTCCAAAGACTCAATCACAAACCTGGTAATTGGCATGGGGGTTGTTGACCCATTTTGCTAAGATAAGGGAATGAGCTGCCAAGAGGGGAGAATAAAACTGGGATAGGGGACTGCAGGTGCTGCTGGGGTAGCCTGGAGGAGATTCCTGAGGCTTGTAGAAGCACTGACAGAGGGGTGGGCCAAGTAGGAAAGGGGAGAAAGGACAGAGAATTTGGTGTAGGAGGACAGAGAAAGGATTGGGGAATGGGCAGATAGACACACAAATGTAATGTAGAGAAAGCCTTTGGAAATGTTGTGTTCTTCATGATCAGAGAGGGAGCGCACTTGGGGGTCATTTCAGACTCTGTTTAGTGGGTCTGGATGTTTGATCCGGATGTCCAGACGCACTAAAAGGCTGGATCTCCTATGGCCGCAGAGCTCCCCACACGTACAGGCCACTTGTGCAGGGAGCTCTGTTCATGGGTGGGAGCGGGTGGGCCAGGGGAAGAGCGAGGGTGGGTAGTAGGTGGAGATGCAACCCCAGATGTTCAGGGCTGATTCTACCATCATACAGTTAGATGGGAGACTTATTCCACCTCAGAGGTGGAATAAGTCCCCCTGGACATCGGGGGATGGCAGTGCAGAGGGCCAAGCTTGAGATGAGGGGTGCAGAGGGTTCCCCACAGCTGTATCCTGGTTGTAGGAGGCCCAATTGGGGGTTGGGCTGTGGGGAACAGGCCTACAACCGATGCCACTGGTGATTGCGGCTCCGTCATGGCACTGTGGCTCCATGAGGGAGCCTGACTGAGTTAGCCGAGCAAGTGGCTGGACATCCGGGGTGCCTGAATTGGGGCACCTCCCATATGTCCAGTCAGTGTGATGTGATTCTGCCCCCAAGGGGATGCCTATGCCCCCCAGGAGCAGAATCAGGAACTTCCCCTGGCATTCTGGATGTCTAGATGTCCAAACGGCCCGGGGATGCACAAACCTGAATGTGCCTCGATGTGTTTACTACACTGTGTGAAATCTTCCTGCTCCTAAATCCTCTGCTTCATACTCACATTCTTCTAGTTGATTATGACAGCCTGGGAGCTTTATGCACTGCAACTGCAGCGAGACCATGTTTCTGCCTCTCTTTGTCAAGGAAGAAATGTAAAATCTAGCCCACAAGCTCAGGAGAGTCCCTTCTTGGCCCTTTGGTTCAGATGGAGAACCTGTACATTACTGAGAGTTAGGGGGGTTAAAATCCTGCTGGCCAATCCCACAGGACACACCCTATGGTTATAACCATAGCCAAAGAAACATGTTTACAATAGAAGTACTCATAAATATCACTTCTAATCTGAAGACCTCATAACATTCTTTGTGCTGTCTTGAGCAGATTGCCAACTTTCTTTCTTCTGTATTTTCATAGAACAAGTGTTCATCTTACTGGAACGTTAACACACCAGACCAGGTTAGGAACCAGCGACAGCTCCAGAAATGTCTCTATAGAGGGGGCACAGTGAACGTTAGGGTGGTCAAGTGCTCACCATAAATCTGCTTTCTCCAAACTAAATCCTATTGATTTATATGAACTTAAATGGCCTAATTTGCTCTTTATACTGCAAGAAAGCATGAACCAACCAAATTCAAACTGTGAAGGACATAACTTCCACATAAATCCTTACATTATGTAAACATTTTGAGGGTAATTTTAGAAAGTGTTTTTTTCTGCCTGCACAGCTTGTTTTAAACACAGAGGAAGCCTTTGGCTACAAAATATGTAGCTGTTGCAGGTGGTGCAAAATGCAGGGGCTCGCCAGGCTATGGGTGGAAACGTCATATTACTCCTCATGCTATGAATGTAAGTTGGTTGCCAATGTGATTTTGCATTAAAGTTGTATGTAGCCCATTCAGCAGTCCATAATCATGGCCCAGCTTATTTTCAGATGGTTTCAAAGCATTAGCCATTGTGGGTTCAGAGGAGTGGCGTTTTGATGTGCTCTCCAACAAGTTTGGAAAACTGGTGACAAGAAGATTGGGGGCCTTTTCATGGGTAGTCCCAAGACCATGGAATTTGCTTCTATTAGACTCATGGATTTAACCAGATTACTGCAGGATCCGGAAGAGAGCAAGAGCTCTATTCTTTCAAGAGGCATTTGGGGGATTGGGATAGTTGGTGGAGGCTGCTTTTATTGACTCTTTTTAGAATGAATGTTGTGGTGCTTAATTTTATTATTGTTTTATTGATTGTGTTTTTATATTATTAGTAATTCGTTCATTGATGGTTTTATTATGTATGAATGTTGTTAATTGCTGAGAGAAGGATCTCCCATAGGAGCGTTATATTACGTTTTTCATAAATAAATAAATAAATAAATAACTATGTACATGGGTCAAACAATCATGCATCATACACCTGGCCTGATGCTGGCCTTGGGCAAGTCACTTAACCCTCCACTGCCTCAGAAGAAAGGCCTGGCAATCTACTTCCGGTGACACTGCCAAGAAAACCCAGGAGCTTCTGGGTCGCCAGGAGTCAGGACTGACTCGAAGGCACACATTGCATTGCATCTTGCAAAAGATGTAAAAGGACTGGAAACTGTTCAGAGGAATGTGACCAAAATGATTTGACGCCTGCTTTCCTAACCAGGGCTCCACAGATCAACAAACAGTAAGGATTTGAGGGTTTGTTTGTTTGTTTTATTATATTACATTGCTAGCTCTCTGACTGGGAGCTCTTAAAAGGGTTTTTTGTATATTTTTTAAAGCAAGGTTACTTTCTTTTTGGTGCTTTAGGGGAACTTTCCTTGAGCACAGTAGGTTGCTGAACTCCAGTAACCTCAGGTTTAGAAACTGCTAACAGGTACCTAATCAGGAGTTAGTGGGCCTGTTTCCTGAGTGCAGTTGAAGCCTGCATAAAAGGCTCCAGTGCCTTGCCCTGTTGAGGCTTTCCTAACCAGGGCTCCACAGATCAACAAACAGTAAGGATTTGAGGGTTTGTTTGTTTGTTTTATTATATTACATTGCTAGCTCTCTGACTGGGAGCTCTTAAAAGGGTTTTTTGTATATTTTTTAAAGCAAGGTTACTTTCTTTTTGGTGCTTTAGGGGAACTTTCCTTGAGCACAGTAGGTTGCTGAACTCCAGTAACCTCCTCAGGTTTAGAAACTGCTAACACCTAATCAGGTATTAGTTCCCTCCCTACCCACCCCGACTCCCACCCACCCCTAGTGAGCAGTCTTGCTTTATAGGGCACCTCCCCCTTTAACAAATCACAGAGAATTGGACCAGCACATTTTGAATATAATTAAAGAGATTTAACTGCTTTTTCTCTGAAATGACAGCTGCGAAACCGACTGGTACTTGGTAGATCTCTCTCTTTTGCTTTTAACAGATACCTAAGCTCCACGAACAGAACAATGGCTGGGAAAAATCATATTGCTAAAGCTGTTGCCCCCATTACAGATTCTGCCTCGGTCCAGACAGAGGTCCTAATGCCAGTTGAAGGACCGGTTCCATGTGCAGGGTGCCTGTATGCTGAAGCTCTGAGGAAACAAGTGGAGGAACTCAGAGAGGAGGTGGCGAGGCTGAGGAGCATTCAAGACAGTGAGAAGTACATTGATGAGATGCTTCTTGCAGCAACCAAGCTCTCCAGCACAGGAGAAGATGGGTGCCAACAGAATGTCGATGGTTGGACACAAGTCACCAGGGCCTGCAAAATCACCAATCCAACTTCTCCAGCCCTTGAATTAAAGAACCATTATGCAGCCCTGGAAGTGGAGGAGGTGAAAGCATCCCTGGAAAGGGAAGAACCAGAGTTCAAGTACCCCAAAGTTGCAGAATCAGTGACCAGAAGGAAACGAAGGGTAGTGGTGGTTGGAGACTCTCTTCTGAGGGGTACTGAGGCGTCCATCTGCCGACCAGACTTGATGTCCAGAGAGGTATGCTGTCTGCCTGGTGCCAAAATCAAAGATGTTACGGAGAGTTTGCCGAGACTCATCAAGCCCACTGACTATTACCCAATGTTGCTAATCCATGTTGGAACAAATGATACTGCCAGGTATACCTCGGAACATATCAAAAGTGACTTCATGGCTCTGGGACAGAGGGTGAAGCAGTTAGGTGCACAGGTGGTGCTCTCTTCAATCCTCGCTGTTGAGGGTAAAGGCCAAGGCAGAGAGGCTTGCATCCTGGAGATGAATGCATGGCTGCGTGGATGGTGTCATCGAGAGCGTTTTGGTTTCCTAGACCATGGGATGGTGTACCAAGGGTTGCAGAGCAGAGATGGCATCCATCTGTCCAAGAAAGGTCAACGCATCTTTGGTAGTAGACTGGCTAATCTACTGAAGAGGGCTTTAAACTAGATTCGTTGGGGATGGGTGAAGAAAGCCCCCAGGTAAGTGAAAGCCCCCAGGTAGGTGATACATTAAATACCTTTATGGAAATGGGTAACAGGGGTAACATATGGAAAGCAGTGTATATTAATGCCCGTAGCATGGGAAATAAGATCCCTGAAGTTGAAGCTTTGGTGGGAGTGGCTGACTTGGATTTAGTGGCAGTTACAGAAACATGGTTCACAGAAAACCATGACTGGGATGTAACTATACCTGGCTATACTTTATTCAGAAAGGACAGGGTAGGAAGAAGGGGAGGAGGAGTGGCACTATATGTAAAACTACTATTAAAGCTTTGGAATTACAGAGCTTAAAAGGGAGAGAGGAGGCATTGTGGGTTAAACTAGAAAGAGGGAAAGAGAAATCTATTTGCATTGGTGTGATATACAGACCTCCCTCACAAGAGGAAGAGGTGGACAGAGAGTTAATTGAAGACATACGCAGCATTGCTAGGAAAGGGGAAGTGCTACTGATAGGAGATTTCAATATGCCAGATGTTGATTGGCACATTCCTGCTGCAGTGTCATCTAGAAGTAAGGAGATCCTGGATTCTTTAGAGGGAGAAATATTCAGGCAATTGGTAACAGACTCCACACGTGAAGGGGCCATACTGGACTTGGTGCTTACCAATGGTGAAAGTGTTTCTGATATTGTAGTGGGAGATCATTTTGCATCCAGTGATCACCAGATGGTGTGGTTCAGTATTAGGACTAGGGCTGTTAGAATCCATTCCAAGGTGAGGATCTTAGACTTTAGGAAGACTAACTTTGCGAAGATGGGCCAATACCTCAGGGAGTCGTTAGTGGGATGGGAAAAGCTGGGGGATGTAGAAAAACAGTGGGCAAAACTGAAAGGGGGTATTTTAAGGGCAACCAACATTTTGTTAAAATGGTAAATAAAGGCAAAAGGAAATGGAGATCGCTATGGTTTTTGAAGGAAGTAGCTGAAAAAGTGAAGAAAAAGAGGGAGGCCTTCATGAAATACAAGAGATCACACAGAGAGGAAGACAGGCATCTGTATTTGGAAAAACTTAGAGACGCTAGCAAAGTAGTCAAGAAGGCAAAGTTTCAAAAGGAGGAGGAAATAGCCAATGCAATAAAATGGGGGGATAAGACATTTTTCAGATATATTAGTGAGAAGAGGAAGGGCAAAAGTGGTATTGTCAGACTCAAGGGTGCAGGAGGGGAATATGTAGAAGCTGATAAGGATAAAGTGGAATTGCTTAACAAATATTTTTGTTCTGTGTTCACAGATGAAGAACCAGGAGCAGGACCTCAGAAAACACCCACAAATAAGAACAGAAGCGAGGGACATCTTGAACAATTTTCAGAAGACTGTGTTCGTGAGAAACTAGCTCAACTTAAAGTAGACAAAGCGATGGGACCGGATGGGATACACCCTAGAATACTGAGGGAACTTGGGGACGTTCTAGCAACTCCACTGACTGACCTTTTCAATGCCTCGTTGGAGTCAGGAGTGGTGCCAAAGGACTGGAGAGAGGCTCATGTGGTGCCTTTACACAAAAGCGGAAGTAAGGCTGTGGTTGAAAACTACAGGCCGGTTAGTTTAACTTTGGTGGTGAGTAAATTATTAGAAACGCTGCTGAAAGAGAAAATAGTGAGGTTTCTGGAGTCCAGCAGATTACAGGATCCGAGGCAGCATGGATTCACCAGAGGCAGGTCTTGTCGGACAAATCTGATTGATTTCTTTGACTGGGTGACCAGGAAGGTGGACCGAGGGAGAGCTCTAGATGTGGTGTATTTAGATTTCAGTAAAGCCTTTGATACTGTTCCTCACAGGCGACTTATAAACAAACTGAGCACCCTAGGGATGGACCCTAAAGTTACTGTTTGGGTTAGAAATTGGTTGGGTGGGAGGCAACAAAGAGTACAAGTAAATGGAGCTCACTCTGAGGAGAAGGATGTTACCAGTGGTGTGCCCCAGGGATCTGTCCTTGGTCCGATTCTTTTTAACATCTTTGTTAGTGATATAGCGGAAGGGCTGTCGGGTAAGGTTTGCCTCTTTGCAGATGATACCAAAATCTGCAATAGAGTAGACACCCAGGAAGGTGTAGATAACATGAGGAGGGATCTAGCTAAGCTTGAAGAATGGTCTAGAATTTGGCAGCTGGGATTTAATGTTAAAAAATGTGAGGTCATGCATTTGGGCTGCAGCAATCCAAGGGAGCAATACAGTATAGGAGGTGAAGTACTTTTGTCCACTAAAGAAGAGCGGGACCTAGGCGTGGTTGTGTCTGATGATCTTAAAGTAGCTAAACAGGTAGAAAAGGCGACGGCAAAAACTAGAAGGATGCTTGGGTGCATACGGAGAGGAATGGCTAGCAGAAAAAAGGAGGTGATAATGCCTCTGTATAAGTCTTTGGTGCGACCTCATTTGGAGTATAGTGTGCAATTCTGCAGACCGCACCTTCGAAAGGATGTGAACAGGATGGAGTCGGTGCAGAGGGTGGCTACTAAAATGATTAGTGGGCTTCATTATAAAGCATATGAGGACAGACTTAAGGATCTTAATATGTACACCTTAGAGGAAAGGCGGGATAGAGGTGATATGATTGAGATGTTTAAATACCTCCGTGGCATAAATGTTCAGGGAGAGAGCCTCTTTCAATTGAAAGCAAGTTCTGCTACGAGGGGACATGGGATGAGGGTGAAGGGAGATAGATTCAGGAGTGATATGCGGAAATATTTCTTTACAGAAAGAGTAGTGGATCCATGGAATAGTCTCCCAGTGGAGGTGGTAGAGATGAGGACAGTAACTGAATTCAAAAAAGCATGGGACCAACACAGAGGATTTCTAAAGGTAAAAAGTGGACTGTTGTAGTTGTTGTTATGGAAGGACAGACTAGATAGGCCATGGGGTCTTTTTCTGTCATCATGTTTCTATGTAAGAAACCTTATGAGAAGAGACTTGAAGACCTAAATATGTACACTTTGGAGGAGAGGAGGGATAGGGAAGATATGATTCAGAACTTTAAATACTTAAAGAGGAACGATGAACAAACAAACCTTTTCCAAAGATGGGGAAGCTGCAAACTAGAGGGCAAATTCCCAGGAGCAGTGTCTGGGCAGAGCACTGGCAGAGCTGTGACGTACATATGTATTTTACAAAGTACTTGGCCACACACAAGGCACATTACACAATTACACCATTTTGGAGCCAGTGAAAATGTATGCACTATTGGGGCTGGTTCTGGGTGTCTATTTTAAAAAGGCATATAAGTGCCCCAAATCTCCCCATCTGTGTCTCCCTTAACCCATTCCTGTCATCCACACCCCAGCATATACCCCTGTAATATTCTCTTAGTTGGGATCCTGATCCCTAGTGGTAATACTGTGCCACTTTTCCTAGAGGCCGAAGTAACTATCTTTGAAGAGGGGGTAGGTGGGGCATGGGTGACCTGGAATCACCCCTGTCATCACTAACCACAGGCATTATTACTAGGTATGTGCCAGGAAGAGTGTGCAGAGATTAGGGTGAGCTGGTACCAGCAGTTGGCACCATCACTTTTTGTTTAAGAGATTGAGAGATTTGGGGGGGGGTGGGGGTCTAAAGGATCCAATAGTTGAGGAGCAAGTTTTCCCAGTGTGCTGGCTCCTAAACTGACTCCCCCCTCCCCAGGAGCAATGGAGAATTAACACCTTCAGTGTTGTTAAATTTCACTGAATAAAAGTTTACCGCAAGCTGTGTTATTCATTTTATGTAACAATTAGCTGCTTTGTATGCATTTACATGGTGTGCAGCTCATTTTTATTTAACATACTATATGTTGCATCAGAAAATCCCATGCCGAGTTGTCTTATGGCCATATGACAGAATAGTAAATAGGGGCCTTGGTTTGTGAGCCCTCCAGGGACAGGGAAATAACTACTGTACATGAATTTAACTCACTTTGAACTTCTGAGAAAAGTCATGAGCTAAATACAATAAAAATAATTTTAAAAAATTCCTTTTTCACTGCTATTCCAACATCCTTAATGGGTTCAATGAATCTGCAAAAAAAAGCAGTCAGAAAGTCTAAACAAATGTGTCTTAAGTGCCTGTTCCTCCATTGAATCAAAATGGTCCAAGCAGATATGGAGGGGCTGGAGGAGGCATCCTCTGTATCTTATTGGGGATGGGGGGAAGGTGGTACCCCCCTGCCCCCATTCCTTCCTCTGTTTGGAAGTAGCATCTCTGAAACTTGCTTTTCACAGAGATAGCACAGTTACTTGCCTGTAACAGGTGATCTCTGGGAACAGCAGGAATAAGTCTTCACATATGGTATCGTCGGTATTGACGGAGCCTGCGTGGGAACGCTCCCCAGCATCCAAAAGGAAAGCTTTTGGGAGCATCCCACAGCGCCTGCACGCTGCCTTCCCGCCTTTCCTAACTGCCTCTCTCCAGTTCGAGTTTTAAAGCTGAGACAAAGAGAGAGAGAGGAAAGGAAAGATAGATAGAGAGATACAACTCCTAGGGGAGGTGGGTGGGTTGTGAAGACTTATTCCTGCTGTTCCCAGAGATCACCTGTTACAGGTAAGTAACTGTGCTATCTCCAGGAACAAGCAGGAATGAGTCTTCACATATGGGGACTCCCCAGTTAGAGATGCCTGGGAGATCACCCAGATTGTGAGTCCCTGGGAAGGGCTCCACCTGCACCCATGAATCTCAGGCATCCAGTCAGGGATGGAGGGTAGGAGTTGATTAGGTATGGAACAGGTGTTTGAGAACAGCCTGACCAAACAAGGCATCCCGGCGGGAGTCCTTGTCCAAGCAGTAATGGGCTGTGAAGCTATGAACCGATGCCCAGGTGGCCCCTCGACAGATTTGGTCGATGGACACAGAGTTAAGATGAGCCATAGAGGCTGCCATGGCCCTCACATTGTGAGCTGTGACATGGCCCTCCAAAGGAAGGTTCTTGCACTGGTAGGCGAAGGAAATACACTGAGCAATCCAATTGGACAGAGTTCTCTTAGAGACTGGAAGTCCTAAATGAGAAGGATCAAAAGCAACAAAAAGTTGAGAGGACTTTCTATGTTGCTGTGTCCTTTGTAAGTAGAAAGCAAGTGCTCTCTTACAATCCAGAGTATTAAGATTCCTCTCATCACTTGATGCATGAGGTCCTAGAAAAAAGACAGGTAAATACACCTCCTGGTTCAGATGAAAAGGTGAGACCACTTTAGGCATAAAGTGTGGATTAGTTCTGAGGACTACCTTGTCATGATGGAACCTTGTATAAGGAGGATTAGCCACTAAAGCTTGCAACTCACTGATACGGCGAGCTGAGGTGACTGCAATGAGAAAAATAACCTTCCAAGAAAGGAATTTCAAGGAGGTAGTGGCTAAGGGTTCAAAGGGGGCTTCATAAGCTGGCCAAGAACCAGATTCAAGTCCCATGCCACTGGAGGTGGTCTAATGGGAGGTTTAGTCAAAAGAAGGCCTCTCATGAATCTTGCTATAAGAGGATGAGAGGAAATAGGTTGTCCATTGAGAGGCTTAAGGGATGCTGCAATAGCACTCAAATGGACTCTGATTGAATTTGTTTTAAGGCCTGCATGGGATAAATGCAGCAAATAGTCTAGTAAAGAATTCAAAGGTATTGCAAGAGGGTTGAGACCCTTCTCTGCACACCAAATGGAAAACCTTTTCCATTTAAAAGCATAGGAATGCCTGGTGGAAGGCTTTCTGGAAGCATGAAGGATATCCTTCACTTGCTGAGAAAGGTGTAAATCCTGAAGGTCTAGGCCTTCAGCAACCAGGCTCTGAGATGAAGAGACTGAGGATTTGGGTGCCACAAGGTTCCCTCCTCCTGGGAGAGGAGATCTGGAGCAGACCCCAGGTCCAGGGAGGGAGCTTGAGAGAGATGCTGAAGTAGAGGGTACCACACTTGGCGTGGCCAATGTGGTGCTATGAGGATCATAGACCCCTTGTCTCTCTGAAGCTTGAACAGAGTTTTGGGGATGAGGGGAATAGGTGAAAAGGCATAGAGGAAGTCTTGCCCCCAATGAAGGAGGAAGGCATCCCTGGCCTGAACTCCCTGACATGGAATCCTGGAACAAAACCGGGGAAGTTTGGCATTCCACAGACTTGCAAACAGGTCTATGTCTGGGGTACCCCAAATCCGAAAAATCCTGGCTATCTGGTCCCCATGGAGGGACCATTCGTGTGGAAGCAGAACTCGACTGAGTCTGTCTGCCCATGAGTTTTGAACCCCTGGAAGATACACTGCCATGAGATGGATTTGATGCTCTCTGGCGAAGGCCCACAATCTGAGAGCTTCTTTGCAAAGCGACAGAGAGCCAGTCCCTCCCTGCTTGTTCACGTAGAACATGGCTACCTGGTTGTCCGTGTGGATGAGGACTGTCTTGTAGCTGAGCAGGGTGTGGAAGACTGAGAGCCAGAAAGATTGCTCTGAGCTCTAAGAGGTTGATATGTAGAGATGTCTCCTGTGGAGACCAGATGCCTTGGGTCGAGAGATCTTGTAGATGAGCTCCCCAACCCTTTGGAGAGGCATCTGTTGTAAGGGTTGCTTGGGGTAACACCTGTTGAAAAGGGGACCCCAGCAACAGATTTTGAGTGGACTTCCACCAGTGGAGGGACCAAAAGAGGCGACTGGAGGTTGCTATTTTGTCTGACAGGCAACCTGATGCCTGAGTCCATTGGGTGGATAGGGTCCACTGAGCTGCCCTCATGTGAAGGCGAGCGTAAGGAACCACATGCACCGTGGATGCCATGTGGCCTAAGAGTTGTAACATCTCTCGAGCAGTTAAATGGGATTTTAACTGAATCTGGGAGGCTAACTGTACCAAGCGTAGACAACGGTCCTGGGGAAGATAGGCCCTTGCAGTTGTGGTATCCAGTAAGGGCCCTATGAACTCTAGAGACTGAGTAGGGGTGAAATGGGATTTTGGAATGTTGATTACCAGTCCCAGATACTGAAGAACATGCCTTGTGCAGATCAGGGAAGTCTGAGCTTCTGACTGGGATGGAGCTCGGATGAGCCAGTTGTCCAGATATGGGAATACGAATATTCCTAGAGTGCGCAGAAATACAGCTACTACTGCCATGCATTTTATGAACACTCTTGGAGCAGAGGCCAGACCGAAAGGTGGCACTTTGTATTGGTAGTGCTTTCCTTGGTAAAGGAACCGAAGGAACCTTCTGTGTGTTGGATGGATGAGAACATGGGTGTACGCATCCTTGAGATCTAGAGAACAAAGCCAGTCCTGACTCTGGAGGTATGGAAGGAGAGTTCCGAGAGAGATCATCTTGAATTTCTCCTTGCATAGAAACTTGTTCAATTCTCTGAGATCTAATATGGGTCTGTAGCCCCCCGTTTTCTTTGGAATGAGAAAATAGGGGGAGTAGAACCCTAAGCCCTGTTGAAGAAGGGGTACTTCTTCTATTGCCCCTTGGGCAAGAAGGGTAGCAATCTCTTGACCTAGAAGGTTCAGGAGAGATGTTGGAGAATTGAATTGTTTCACCATGGTGTGAGGAGGAAGGTTTAAGAAATGAAGCTTGTACCGATCTCGTAAGATGGAGAGGGTCCATTGCTCTGCTGTGATTTGTTCCCATCTGGGAGCAAAGTGAGCTAACCTTCCTGGGATGGTGAGAGGCTCTGGATGTTCTAGAGCCAGAAAGGTTAAGTTCTCTAGTGGAAAGTCAAAGGCCCTGAGGAGGCTGAGGCTGTTGGGCCGTAGCAGTCCTCGCAGCCTGAGACTTGGCCTGTTTTGGTTGTTGCTGTCTCTTTGTAGCAAAACGACCTTGGGAAGAGGCCTGACCATAACCCGAAGAAAATTTCCCTTTTTTTGGGAAAGATCCTTTTTTGAACAACCTCTTTTTAAATGGAGCAGTAGTAGACTTTGAAAGTCTATCTAAAGCAGAATTTTCAGCATCCATCTGGTTGGCCTTTGCTTGCCAATCTTTGCCAAAGAGGTTTTCTCCTGTACAGGGAAGGTTACCTAGACCATCCTGTACCCAGGATTCCAAATCAGAGGCTTGTAACCAAGCAACTCTGCGTGTACCTATGGCAATAGCCGAGGCTCTACTGGCACCCTCAAAAGAGTCAAAGGCTGCACGGTTGGAAAACTTGGATACATCCTGTGCCTGTTTAAGCCAGGTGATATATTCTCTCTTATCTTCTGACATAAAAGGAGATAAGGTTTGCAGATGATCTGTAACTTCTTTTAGAAACATCCCCATATAGAGACTATAGGAGTTGATTCTGGCTACAAGCATACTGGCCTGGAAGATTTTCCTGCCAAAGGCATCTAGGGTTCTGCATTCTCTTCCTGGAGGAGCAGAGGAGTGCCTTTTTGTACTCTTGATCTTTTTCATAGCAGACTCTACCACAATGGAGTGGTGAGGAAGCTGAGTCTTATGAAACCCAGGACAAGGAGGAACATGATACATGGTGTCCAACCTTCGGGAATGAGGGGAGGTGGAAAGAGGAGTCTCCCATATGCCCAACATGTGATCATAAAGAATCTCATGTACTGGTAAGGTGGCTGCCTCTTTAGGAGCCTTAAGATATTGTAGGATATCTAATTTTTTGGCTCTAGGATCAGTTTCAGAGGCCACTGAGATGGACAGGCCTTTGGCCACCTCCCTAATGAAGTCCTGAAAAGACAAGTCTTCAGGAGGAGACATTCTCCTTTTTGGAGAAGAGGGTTCCTGAGGAAGGATCCCCGATGCTTCAATTGAGGCCTCTGATGTATCAGAGTCTTCAGAGGATTCGAAGTAGTATCGACTGTCTGGATGCTCTCGCAGAGCCCGATACGCGTACCGGGAGGTATCGACATCGGGAGTAATCGGTACCGAGTCGGTACTGATAAGCATCACTGGATAGCGTACCGCTGCCGTCGATGCTGATGTCGATGCAAGCGGTACTGGTATTGGAACCGATTTTGGATCCAGTACCAGAATCGGTACCGGTACCGACAAAGGGGTTTGTTGCGGTACCGCAGGCGTCGCAGCTTGTATGAATGCCGTGATGGCACGCTGCATGGTCAGAATATTCTGATCCATCGGCGCCACCAATGTCTGGATGTCGGTACCAGTGTTAACCGCCGGTACCCCAGAACATTGTAACAGGTGATCGGTCGAGGCCGAGCCATCGATGTCAACCTGTGACCCCATAGGTAGAGCTTTGGAAGCCGCAGCCTCCCGCCGGGGTAATTTTGCCGGTGTGGATTCCTCAAGAGTAAGCCCGGGGGCATCTCGATACTTAGAGGGAGATGAACTCTTTGAGGACAGGCCAGATTTAAGTTTGGTTACCTGAGATCCATGGGATGAAATCATCAATGTAGCCTCCCCGGTGATGGCCCCACCCCTACATGTAAATTCCCCCCCCCCCCCTTTTTATGTAACACCGCTTTGACCCGGTGAAAAGCGGGATATAAATACAGCTAAATAAATAAATAAATAAAGAAGCCCTGGAAGACATCGATGCCACAGAAGCTGCATCGGAGGGAAACAGGGTACTGAGCTTGGCTGCCCGATTTTGTAACCCTCTCTTAGACATCATAGAACAGGACTCACAATCCGCTATGGAGTGGTCAGGACCTAAACATTTTAGACACCAGTGTCTGTGACAGAAATAGTGCTGCTGCACTTCGTGCACTTTTTAAACCCGGAGGCGGGTTTTTCCATGAGGAAAAATATATCTGTAGGCCTAAGGCCCCAGAAGAAAAAGTGCACTGTAGTTTTTTTTGGTTTTTTTTAAAGAAAGAAAAAAGACCGGTGGTACCGGTCCGGAATCGAGAAGGCAGACACGCGACTAAAGAAAAATAAAAGAAAATAAGAAATTCTTCAGCGGTGACAGGAAACACGACCTGCTGACTCCGCGGAAAAGAAGAACTGGAGCGAGGCAGTTAGGAAAGGCGGGAAGGCAGCGCGCAGGGGCTGTGGGATGCTCCCAAAAGCTTTCCTTTTGGACGCTGGGGAGCGTTCCCGCGCAGGCTCCGTCGGTACCGACGATACCCATATGTGAAGACTCATTCCTGCTTGTTCCTGGAGATAGTGTACAACTGTCAGACAGTTTTTCAGGACCATGGACAGCACTCAGTCTTAGTCCTATGTTGGCTTGCTGTGACTATGACAAGGCAATAAACTGCCTGAACACATGGTACTGAGATGGGGGGGGGGGGGTGACACTCCCTATAAAGCGTGGGTGTGGGTGTGTGTGTATGTGAGTGTTAAATTTACTACTTTGTATCTTCATTGCATGTCCGCTAGTCTTTGAATTTTTTAACACTAGAAGCCCCAAAGTGCGTCAATTGACACCCTCAATTGTTTTGGATGCGTCTAGGTATAAATTCATGTTCCCACTAGGTGGTGCATCTCAATCACTGTTTAGAGTTTTACTCCGACATTACAAACAATAAACACATGATGACGTCATGTAATGACATCACATACTGCACGTATTTAACAAATAAGTAACTTCACATTAATTCACATCTGCATTTCATGCTAAACACAGTCGTCGTGATAATTCATCAATTGATGCACTTTGGGGTTTCTAGGTAAAATTCCTTTTGGGGCTTCTAGTGTTAAAGGAGTGAACGACTGATTCACATTTATTCATTTAACTCTGCTCATTATTTTATAAACCTCTATCATATCTCCCCTCAGCCATCTCGTCTCCAAGATGATTTAACAACTTTGAATAATTTTGTGTTTATCTACAAATTTTTGCCTCCGTTTGCCTCAACTGAAAACAAAATCTGAAAAGCTGATAGTCAAGCAGAAACCTAAATTTATTTCTGTAATGAAGTAAAAGCAAGGATCAGCAGGCCTGAGCCACAAAAAGGAACAGAGCATACATTGCAAAGGATACACTAAATAATGTGATTAAATTAATCTGCTTTGCATGGACAATTAGTACTAATTATCCCTTTCTCATACACCTTTCATAGTGTACGTGCAGTACAGTGGCATGAATAATCAAATTTCCATCCCGATCGAACCTGTCATCACATAATCAACATCGGCAAAGGAACCGAGGTCTAAATGGCATGAAAACAACATCATCAATTTCTGGACTGTGCTGAATTGATCTTTTAAAAAGCTGGACTACGTTTTCTAGTCCCACTTTCACGAGGATTGTGCTTTTTCTACCTGCATCTAATTACCAGTATTTTTTTCACATCCCAGAGCTGTGTGTTAGGTGAGTTTTCTTCTATAAAGTGGGACTGTTGCAAGACTACATTAGAAGCCTAAGGTTCTTACCACAGTTCTGCTTCCCCCCCCCCTCACATCCACCCGCATTCATAAGGGCCACAGGGAATTGGAGCCCCTGCTTACCTATGTAGCCTGAATGTGCCCCTAAACTCAGCTAGTCAGATGAACAGAGACTTCATTAGTACTGTATCTATCATGGGCAAAGTAAACACAGAGGCGCACAAGAGGACCCCAAGTCTGCCAGTAACAAGCAAAAGCTTCCATGCCAGCAAACAGCATTGCATGGTATAATTTTATTTAACTTTCTGTCAGTGCTTTGGAAATAAAAAAGGGAAGGGAATAGATGGCCGAATTCACATTTACTTTTAAATGATCCACTGGTAATTCCTGAGTAAAGCGATGTCTTGACAAGATCCACTGTGTTTGCGTCTAAGTGTCTAGTTATGTAAAGTTCAAATGCGCAGCCCTCTGGGGTCAATGTCCAGTTCATTTTCAGACTCCTGAGTGCAAGCTGATTTCTAGAATGATCCAGGCTAGAGAAATGCTCCCTGCAGATGTGCTCCCTTCATTTTCTTGAAAGCTGGTTCCCAATGTGTTCTTTTGTCTGATCCAAAGGCATCAGTCAAGGATGTGAATTTGTTTGCAATGATAAGAGGGATAACACTCTACTTCTCCCCGTTTCCTCAGCTCACATCCTTGGGGTCATCTGTGACTCTTCTCTCTCCTTCTCTGAACACATCCAAAACCTGCTGTTTCTTCCTCTAACATCAGTAAAATTTGTCCCTTCCTTTCTGAACACACTTTTACCCACTCTCCAGTCACCTCCCATAATGACTATTGTAACCTGCTCCTCACTGGCCTCCCTCTGAATCATCTTTCTCCCCTTCAATCTGCTCAAAACTCAGCTGCACGGCTTATCTCCCACCAGTGTCACTATGCTCATGTAGCCCCTCTTCTCAAGTCACTTCACCGGCTCCCTATCAGCTGTCACACCCAGTTCAAACTTCTCCTACTGACCTACAAGTGCATTCACTCTGTGGCTCCTCATTACCTTTCCTCCCTTATCTCACTCTACACCCCTCCTCTCCTCGGGAACTCCGCTCCTCTGGAAGATCCCTGTTATCTGTGCCCTTCTCTGCCACTGCCAACTCCAGACTTCGTTCATGCCACCTTCCTGCTCCATATGCCTTGAACAAACTACCCCAATTAGTGCATCAGGCTCCTTCTCTAGCCCTATTCAAATCCAGGCTAAAAACCCACCTCTGAGGCTGCGTTTGGATCCCGATCCCTTATTCTCCTGCTCATCGCCGATCTGTATCCTGCCATTCCCCTTATTCTCCTGCTCATCGCCGATCTGTATCTTGCCATTCCCCTTATTCTCCTGCTCATCGCCGATCTGTATCCTGCCATTCCCCTTATTCTCCTGCTCATCGCCGATCTGTAGCTTGCCATTCCCCTTATTCTCCTGCTCATCGCCGATCTGTATCCTGCCATTCCCCTTATTCTCCTGCTCATCGCCGATCTGTATCTTGCCATTCCCCTTATTCTCCTGCTCATCGCCGATCTGGAGCTTGGCATTCCCCTTATTCTCCTGCTCATCGCCGATCTGTAGCTTGCCATTCCCCTTATTCTCCTGCTCATCGCCGATCTGTAGCTTGCCATTCCCCTTATTCTCCTGCTCATCGCCGATCTGTATCTTGCCATTCCCCTTATTCTCCTGCTCATCGCCGATCTGTAGCTTGCCATTCCCCTTATTCTCCTGCTCATCGCCGATCTGTAGCTTGCCATTCCGGGTATTCGCCTGCTCCTCGCCGATCTGTATCTTGCCATTTTCCTTATTCTCCTGCTCATCGCCGATCTGTAGCTTGCCATTTCCCTTATTCTCCTGCTCATCGCCGATCTGTATCTTGCCATTCCCCTTATTCTCCTGCTCATCGCCGATCTGTATCTTGCCATTCCCCTTATTCTCCTGCTCATCGCCGATCTCTAGCTTGCCATTCCCCTTATTCTCCTGCTCATCGCCGATCTGTATCCTGCCATTCCCCTTATTCTCCTGCTCATCGCCGATCTGTATCTTGCCATTCCCCTTATTCTCCTGCTCATCGCCGATCTGTATCCTGCCATTCCCCTTATTCTCCTGCTCATCGCCGATCTGTATCTTGCCATTCCCCTTATTCTCCTGCTCATCGCCGATCTGTATCCTGCCATTCCCCTTATTCTCCTGCTCATCGCCGATCTGTAGCTTGCCATTCCCCTTATTCTCCTGCTCATCGCCGATTTGTATCTTGCCATTCCCCTTATTGCCCTGCTCATCGCCGATCTGTATCTTGCCATTCCCCTTATTCTCCTGCTCATCGCCGATCTGTAGCTTGCCATTCCCCTTATTGCCCTGCTCATCGCCGATCTGTATCTTGCCATTCCCCTTATTCTCCTGCTCATCACCGATCTGTATCCTGCCATTCCCCTTATTCTCCTGCTCATCGCCGATCTGTAGCTTGCCATTCCCCTTATTCTCCTGCTCATCGCCGATCTGTATCTTGCCATTTTCCTTATTCTCCTGCTCATCGCCGATCTGTATCTTGCCATTTTCCTTGAATTTCCCTAGTCCTCAGTTATTGTGTCGTCTGTCTTGATTAGGTTGTAAGCTCTGATGAGCAGGGACTGTCTCTTACTGGTACATGTGCAGTGCTGTGTACACCCTGTAGCGCTTTACAAATGATAAATAGTAATAGTAGTAGTAGTAAGAGAAATATTAGCAACATTTCCCATCAAAATACAAAAGACAACATAAAAAAAAGAATGATGGGGGTGGGGGGGGCGGACCACCATGTCACCATTGTTTTGCTGTGGGTATGAGTCCTCTGACTCAGGTTGTTGCCTGCCTTGTTGGCTAGTTCTCAGATAATTTTTTCTCATCTTGGATCCACTTCTCAGAGACAAAATGATATAAAGAGGCAGGTGTATGTAAATAAAAGATGCTTTACCCACAAGGTAAGCTTGTTACAAATATAAAACGTAGTGCAGCTGGTTGGTTTGGAAGAGTTATGGATGTGCATGGGTGTGTGTGGGTGTGTGGGTGTGGGTGTGTGTGTGTGGATGTGTATGTGTGTGGGTGGCTGTGTGTGGGTGTGTGAGTGTGTGTGTGGCTCTGTGTGTGTGTGTGGCTGTGTGTGTGTGTGGATGTGTGTGTGTGTGTGGCTGTGTGTGTGTGTGGGTGGCTATGTGTGTGTTTGTGTGGGTGTGGGTGTGGCTGTGTGGGTGTGGCTGTGTGTGGGTGGCTGTGTGTGGGTGGGTGTGGATGTGTGCGTGGGTGTGTGCGTGGGGGTGTGCATGGGTGTGTGTGCGTGGGTGTGTGCGTTGGGGTGTGCATGGGGGTTTGTGTGGGGGTGTGTGCGTGTGTGTGGGTGTGTGCATGTGTGCATGTCTGTGGGTGTGTGCGTGTGGCTGTGTGTGTGTGTGTGGGTGGCTGTGTGTGTGTGTGGGTGGCTGTGTGTGTGTGGCTGTGGGTGTGGATGTGTGTGGGTGTGGATGTGTGTGTGTGTGTGTGTGTGCGTGTGTAGGTGTGGGCGTGTGGGTGTGTGCGCGCGTGTGTGGGTGTGGGTGTGTGTGCACGTGTGGGTGTGGGTGCGTGTGCATGTGCATGTGGGTGTGTGTGTGTGGGTGTGTGTGCGCATGTGTGTGCATGTGCATGTGGGTGTGGGTGTGTGTGGGGGGTGGGGGGGTGTGGGGTGGGGGGAGTGGGGGGGGTGGGGGTGTGTGGGGGGGGGTGGGAGTGTGGTGTGTGTGGGGGTGTATGGGGGGTGTGCGGGGGTGTGGGGGTGGGGAGGTGGGGTGGGGGGGTGGGTGTTTGTGTGTGTGTGTGTGGGGGGGGGTGTGGATGTTTGTGTGGGTGTGTGTGTGGGGGTGTGTGTGTGTGTGTGTGTGTGTGTGTGTATGGGTGCGCGTGTGGGTGCACGTGTGTGTGTGTGTGCGTGGTGGGTATGTGGGTGCATGTGCGTGTGTGGGTGCGTGTGCGTGTGGATGTGGGTGTGGATGTGTGTGTGGGGGTGGGGGTGGGGGTGTGTGTGTGTGGGTGTGTGTGTGGGTATGGGTGTGTGGGTGTGGGTGTGCGTGTGCGTGTGGGTGTGGGTGCACGTTGTGATAAGGAAGCTTATCATAGTTCAGGAAGGAGCTATAATAGAGGTGAATTGGCTCTGAACAAGCAACCTGTCTTTTCTGGTAGAAATAATAAAATAGAATGTTCTCATAAAAGACTACCAGTCCCAGAATGCACCAGGTTTCCAACAGCCACTAGAAGAGATGAAGTGGGGAAACGTGTGTTCAATCAGGAGAGCTATGAGGTAATCCCCAAGCACTCATCTCCAAGGGCAGGGCTTGATTCAGCACAGCTGCGCTGTGCTAGGGTGGAGCAGCCCTCTAAACAGGTTAAAAGTAAAGCTTATTCTACACAGCAGGATCTTCTTCTTCATGATCATCAGGAGGAGCAGAGGCAGCAGAAGCCAGAGCTCACGGACAGAGAGAGCAAGAAACACTTTGGAAGAAGGAAGAGAAAAGCATCTGGGAGGTCTGAAGGAGTCCATAGCAGTACGTGTGCTGGGAGGCATTCCAGAGGCAAGCATAATCCATTGGACTGGAGGAAACCAGAGGAGTGGGGTTGCAGAGCCAGGAATCCCCGGACGGGACCTGTGAGGGAGACGGCTGCATTTGGAAGGGGCCCTAAGACCAGTGCAAGAAGGTATGTGAAGAGAGACCCAGTGTCCAGGGATCTTGATTGGAAGGCTGGACATAAAAACTGGACTACATACTGGCCAGGATATTTAGAGAGGAACCCTAACAGCAATGGAAGCTCAGGTATGAACACTGATCTATGCCTTAGCTATTCACTTGGAAGACAGCAGGGAAACAAGTATTGTTCTGAGAATGCTCCATTAAGAAATTCCTCTGTGCCAATCCATGATATTGACTCTATGATAGTGGAAGAAGAAGGGGATATTGTAAATGAGCATTGCGAATACATGGATTGCTCTCTGTCTAAACTTTTGTGGTAATATACTTGTACAAAATACAACAACCATCACAAAGAAATATAAACTTGTTCTTTGATCTACTCAGAAAAGCTTTTGAGCAGGATTTGAGCCACGTTTAGAAAGTAAACCAGCCAAGAGGTTTGCAGCTGGTTAATTGTTAGCAATTGAGCCTTGCCTAATTGCCTGTGAGCTCTGAAGAGACACTTCTGGGTGTGTGTGAAAATACCAGAAGTTAGCCTTGAAAAAGAACAGTTTTTCATTACTTTGTGGGTTTTGGTTTGTTTTTGAAGCACTGCTAAAAAGATATTAGCAGGAGCCTACAGAAAAGACCTTTCTGTTCCCATCAAGGTCTTTATGGTTTGATTTAATTGCTTAAGAAGTTCAGTTGTTGTTTTTCCTGATTTGTTTTTCTAAGTATAATACTGAAAGCAAGTATCCTTTCTGTGCTACCAAGCAAATCTGTGTTTGGAGAAATAACCCCATAAATAAAATATCTTTTCTTGGCTTTACACTCGTGCAAGCACAACTAATTTATTGTGAACGGCTGATTCTGGTATGAATGGACTACATTTCCCACAATCCTTTGCAAGTCATATTAATATTTGCCTTTGCCAAGACTGTGGACATTCTCACCCAGCGCCCCCGTTTACAACGTGTTGGGTGTGTGGGTGCATGTGCATGTGGGTGTGCGTGTGCGTGTGGATGTGTGGGTGGGGGTGGGGGGTGTGTGGGTGGGTGTGTGGGTGTGGGTGTGTGAGTGTGTGAGTATGTGTGGGTGGGTGTGGGTGTGTGGCACTGTTCCCTCTAAGCTGTGCGCGTGTGTGTGCGCACACACCTCGCCGAGCGAGCGCACATACTTTATAACAGAGCGCACAAAAATTACAGTTCTGATTCTGATAGAAAACAACACAGACATCTTAAAATTTAAAAGTTATTGTGTATTTATGGTTTTCACAAGTTCTACAATATTTTCTAGTGCAATCAATGTGGTGTACATACTGTATTCTGATGTGTAGTCAAATTTTAAAGTATATAACTCCGAGTGTCATTATGTGGCGCACAAAAATTTAACCTTCCTTCAAAAGCTGCATGGCTGATATTTAATGCGTTCACAGCCTACAGAAAATTAGAGGGAACATTGGTGTGTGTGTGTGTGTGTGTGAGTGTGGGTGGGTGTGGGTGTGTGGGAGTGGGTGTGTGGGTGTGAGTGGGTGAGTGGGTGTGTGGGTGTGTAGGTTGGGGGTGGGTGTGTAGGTTGGGGGTGGGTGGGTGGGGGTGTGCAAGGGAGAAATGACCCTGATGGAAGGTGTCAGTATAACTCTGTGCCATGGCCTCAGACCAGTTTCCTACTACTGCTTATCATTTGTGTAGTCCTACATGGTGTACTCAGCACTGTACAGACAGTCCCTGATTATCAGAGCTTACAGTCTTGTCAAGACAGACAATACAACTAGGGACTGGGATATTTTTAGGAGAAAGGAAAGGAAGCATATAAGAGTTGAACAGGGGGCTGAGAGGATCAGGATCCAAAAGCAGTCTCAAAGAGGAGAGTTTTTAGTCTGGATTTGAACAGGACCAGAGATGGAGCCTGACGTACTGACTCAGGTTGTCTGTTTCAGGCATAAAAAGCAGCCGGTGGAAAGCTCGAAGACTGGAATTGGCAGTGGAAGAGAAGGGCACAGGTAAAAGGGATCTGCTAGAGGAGCAGAGTTCCCGAGAAGGGTGTAGGGAGATAAGAGAGGAAAGGCAGTGAGCAGCAGCAGAATGAGTGCACTTATACAATACGTCAGTAGAAGTTTGAACTGGATGTGGAAATGGATAGGGAGCCAATGAAGTGACTTGAGAAGAGGGGTGACAGGAGCATAGCAACTCTGACAGAGGATTAGCGTGCGGCTAAGTTTTGAACAGATTGAAGTAGGGAGAGATGGTTCAGAGGAAGGCCAGTGGAGGTGACTAGAGAATGGATAAGGGTCTTAGCAGTGTGTTCAGAAAGGAAGGGATGGATTTTGCTGATGTTACAGAGAAAGAAATGACAGGTCTTAGCTATCTGTTAGGTGTGTGTGGAGAAGGAGAGGGAGGAGTTTAGATTAGTGGGCACTGGTCTTAGACATGGCTTCACTGAATTTCTGAATGGGATTAATAATTGGACAATTAGCGGGGAAGGGGGAATTTCTGATTGGGATTACTAATTGGACTAATTGGAGTAGCCTTAGTAAATGTCTCTGATAATATAATGGTGACTGAGTATTTCACAGAATTCAACAAGAAAAAAAATTTAACAAAGTTTCCTAGATATTCTTCTCAGAACTTACAGGGCTAGGAACATGGTAAAAGAAAAGTCTGGATTAAGTCTCTAGAGAAGGAGTCAATAGCAGTTACTCACCTGTAACAGGTGTTCTCCGTGAAAAGCAGGAATAAGTCCTCACGGATGTGTGATGTCACCAATGGAGCCCCACATGGAATGCCCCCCAGCTTCCAAAGGAAGCATTTGGGAGGTACACCGTTCATGTATGCCTGCCTTCCTGCCCGCCACGGCACCATATTCTCCAGTAAAATATCATAGCAGGAGTCAAAAGCAACTCCTCGGGGAGGTGGGAGAGTTGTGAGGACTTAGTCCTGCTGTTCAAAGAGAACACCTGCTACAGGTGAAAAATTATGCTTTCTTCATGAACAAGAAGGAAATAAGTCCTTATATATGGAAGTCCCAAGCTACGGGCTACTGGAACCCAAGGAGATGAGCAGCCCAACCAGACAACGAGAACTGGAGCAGTCAGGAAGACCAGAGAGGTAGTCCCACTGAGGGACTTATTCAGTATCCTCATCAGACATTGACCTGAGGGTTTTTTTTTTTTAGCAGGTAGCCTGGATGGACAAAAGGGCCAGTGGGTAGGATTTGACTCTAAGACCCAATGAGATGTCAGAGCATGGCCTGGCCAAAATTTCTGTCCAGTCAGGAATCCCCATCCAAATCAAACAAAAAGGGCGAGCAGAATGAGGGTCACTTGCGCTTTATTAAAAACCAAAACCCCGACGCATTTCGGCGGATGCCTTCATCAGGGGTCTAGAGGACTGCAAACAAACACAAAACATAAAACTCAATAAACCATAATAAAAACAGCAATGTAAATATAAATATAAATAATCACAAGTAGTATAAAAAGACAACCGTAAATATATTATACTCACAAATTGTGTTAATTCAATGCATTAGATGGAGCGCATGGGAACATGTAACCAGTAATGTAGTTAATAATGCTGGAAAACAATAAACACATTGAAACGCAAAACAAGTTAAAATACAAATAGTGAACAAATAACTGGACAACGGAACAAACTGGAAAATGGGAAACCCAGACCCAAAACATCATGATTATGTGTACTTAAAATGCGAACACAAAGGAAACTAATAAATACATATCATCAAAGTTTATTACTTAACATGATCAATTAAAAACCCCCCAAAAAAACAATTAAATATATAAAAAAGAAAAACCATTATGATCATTTTTCATATCTGCTATGTGACGTTTAGTTCTCTTTTTTATTACAAACCTGATATAGCATATTTTATGATTTCTGATCTTCAATTGTTTCAGATGTTGAGTATCTGCTTTTTGAGTATGGCTCAAATGTACATGTTCTTAAACACAAGTGCTTTTTTAATGGATACATTCTTCTTTGGCGCTTTTAATTCACTTGACACAATCCCTGCCTTACAGCTGTTACTAAGTGTTACTCCAGTATCATTCTTATTTATTTCCCTTATTTTTTACTTAGCTCTTGTGCAGACAGGCGGTTTTTAACAATTACTCCCTATACTGGTTTTTATAACGGTATTATTTTATAACACTAGTTGCATTATTTTCCCTGAGTCTGCTCATATCATGGTTCTTAATTGTTTTTTCTAGTTATAATTGATCATGTAAAGTAATAAACTAGCTCTTATGCAGACAGGTTATTTTCACAATTACCTTTTATACATGGTTTGTATAACGGTATTATTTCATTACAACACTAGTTGCACTACATTCCTTGAGTCTGATCATAATGGTTTTTCTTTTTTATATGTTTTTTAATTGTTTTTTTTTTTGGGGGGGGGGGGTTAATTGATCATGTTAAGTAATAAACTTTGATGATATGTATTTATTAGTTTCCTTTGTGTTCGCATTTTAAGTACACATAATCATGATGTTTTGGGTCTGGTTTTCCCATTTTACGGTTTGTTCCGTTGTCCAGTTATTTGTTCACTATTTGTATTTTAACTTGTTTTGCGTTTCAATGTGTTTATTGTTTTCCAGCATTATTAACTACATTACTGGTTACATGTTCCCATGCGCTCCATCTAATGCATTGAATTAACACAATTTGTGAGTATAATATATTTACGGTTGTCTTTTTATACTACTTGTGATCATTTATATTTATATTTACATTGCTGTTTTTATTATGGTTTATTGAGTTTTATGTTTTGTGTTTGTTTGCAGTCCTCTAGCCCCCTTATGAAGGCATCCGCCAAAACGCGTAGGGGTTTTGGTTTTTAATAAAGCGCAAGTGACCCTCATTCTGCTCGCCCTTTTTGTTTGATTTGGACTCTCTGCGAATCAGTGCTCTTCTCTGTGTCTCTAGGAATCCCCATCCAGACAGTAGTGTGCTGCGAAGGTTTGGACCAAAGACCACATCACAGCCCTGCAGAGTTCCTCTGCAGACACCAAATGGAGGATGGCCACAGATGTGGCCATCATACAGACATTGTGAGCCATGACATGACTACTACTACTGAGCATTTGTATTGCACTACAAGATGTATGCCCAACCAGAGAGTATACATGAGAGATGCAGTCTGCTAGCCAGAGAGATAGTGTATTCTTCGAGATAGCGATGCCCAGTCTATTGGGGTCAAAGAAGACAAACAGATGGGTGGATTGTCTATGCACCTTCCTGTGCTACAGATAGGCCAATGCACACTTATACTCCAGCATGTGCAATGCCGCCTCACCGCAGTTCATGTGAGGCTGGGCAAAGAACATCAGGAGGACAATGGATTGGTTGAGGTGGAATGCCGAGACCATCTTCGGCAGAAAGTGGTGATGTGTGTGGAGCACCACCCAGTTCTAGTGAAACCTGGTATATGGAGGATGAGCAACCAGAGTCTGGAACTCACTGATGTTTCACGCTGACTTGATGGCCACCAGGAAGAGGACCTTCCAGGTCAAGAACTTCAGCGAGCATGAGTCTAAGGCAACGGTCGCCTCAGGATTTACCAGGGGTCGCCTGACAAATCCAGGGAATTATTATTTCTTTTCTAATTTATTGTTCTAATTTGATTGCAAAGCCTAAAATGCCCAATACTTTGAATTTATTCAATTTATATATTACTTAGGCTATCCTTACTTACTTTTACCTGTTCGCCAGAAACGATGCACCTCGAGACGTTATTTAGATCACTTCCGGTTTTGTAATGGCGGACATTGGTACTACTAAAATTAAATTTTCTATGTAATTATTATAACACCAGCGACTCCATCGAAAATGAATGACAGAGAGAAGAATACCAAGAAAAGAAAATATTGCAATGACTTTTTAAGGTATGGTTTCACCTCCATATTTTCAGCAGGAATTGAGAAACCACAATGCGTTATTTGTAACAAAGTTCTATCAGCGGCAGGGCCGGCCCGTCCATTGAGCAAGAATGTTTTTTGCACTGGGCCCCGCGTTTCAGGGGGCCCCGCGCAAAAAACATTCTACATTAGCACAAGCACATTAAAAAAAAATGGCTGCTGCTGCCGCTGCCGCCGTGGCAGCAGCAGAATCAAATGTCCCGCCGTGGGGCCCCGCCTGCCCGGCAGAGCCTCCCTGAGCTCCCGAGTCCCTCCCAATCCACGGGCTTTCAGAGCCGCAAGAGCTTCTCTGACCTCTCGCGGCTCTGTTAATCCCGCCGGGGCTGATGGGAAATCCCATCAGCCCCGGCGAGATTAACAGAGCCGCGAGAAGAAAGGGAAACAGCAGACGATGGCGAGTTAGCAGAAGACACGAAGAAACCAGAAGAAAGTGGCTGGAGCAATTGCAACTGAAAAAAATGCACAAAAGGTAGAAAAATATTTCTTTATTTAATTTATTAACTGAAATATGCCAGCTCTGTGAAATGTGCATCATTAACGTCTGCGCTTTGTTTAGTACAAGAGGAAATTAATTTATAGTTTTATTTCTACAGTGTTGTTGGGCTTTTGGGGTTCCCAGTTTAATTATTGTCTTCTTGTTTCTACACTGTGATTTCTTGTTTGGTGACGGTCTATGTTCTGCACGTGTAACTGAGTTGAGGTATTCTGTTTATGTAATTCCTATTTGACATTGCCACTTGTTCTCTTTCCCCAGTAGGTCATGTATTGTTGTTCTCTGAAATGTATTGGTTTAATATTTGTAGTGTTGCCTTTTGATAGGTAGGGTCTTGTGCTTTTTGAGTCCTGGTAGTGCTGTTATGATACGGCAGGTTTGCTATGGGTTCTAAATGGGCAGTGTTTGTAGTAGTTCCTAATGTGCCTGGCAGTTGGCACTGGATTATAGTAATGTAGAAATCTTTTAGTCTTTCTTTATCCATACACTCATTAAGAGGCATATTTACTAAAAGTTAGTGTATGGTAACATTATGCAAATATTTATGCAAATGAGTCCCCTTATGCAAATGAGGCCCCACACCGAGTCTCCGCACATGGCCCCGCACCCCCCTTGGGCCGTCCCTGATCAGCGGATTCTATGAAGCCAAACAAACTGAAACAGCATTTTGACAGTAAGCATCTCACCTTTGTAGGCAAGGATATTTGGTATTTTAAGAACAAAGCTGATGGAATCAAGAAAAGCAGACTTGATATTGGCAGAAAGTTCCACCAGTAAAACATAGCCGCTGTTGAAGCTTCATATATGGTGGCTCTCAGAATCGCCAAAGCCAAGAAAGCTCACACCATTGCCGAGGAATTGCTGTTACCAGCAACTAAAGATATTGTTCGAGTCATGCTTGGAGATGAATTTGTACCGAAATTGAGTCCAATTTCCTTGTCTAACGACACCGTCGGTAGACAAATAGAAGATATGTCTGCTGATATCCTTGACCAAGTAATCCAGGAAATGAAATCCACTCCACTTGGACTATTTAGCATCCAGCTTGATGAATCCACAGATGTTTCAAACTATTCTCAGTTACTGGTTTACGTGAGATATATTAATGATGGCGAGTTTAAAGATGAGTTCCCTTTTTGCAAGCTGCTTGAAACGACAACAACTGCTCTTCATGTGTTTGAAATATTTTGTTCATTCCTGCAAAAACACGATATCCCCATCGACAAGGTTTGTGGTGTTTGCACAAACGGAGCTCTAGCTATGCTAGGATGTCGGTCGGGATTTCAATGTTTTGGTGTTCAATGAGTCGCTGAAAGCCATCGGAATTCACTGTATGATTCACAGACAAGTTTTAGCAATGAAGACGCTGCCACAAGAGCTGCAAGAAGTTATGATAAATGTAGTAAGCGCTGTTAATTTCGTTTAAAGCGAGTGCTTTAAACAGTCGACTGTTTACAAAACTTTGTAATGATTTGGATGCATCCAATAAGGTTCTTTTACTACAGGTGAGAAAAGGTTTTAAAGGGCGTCTTTGATCTTCGCGATGAACTAAAAACATTTTTTAAGCAAAAAGCAAAACCACAATTTGAAGCACTTTTCAGTGACAAAAAGCAGCTGCTGAAAATTGCTTACTTGGTTGACATATTTGCAATATTGAACGAATTAAATTTATCACTGCAAGGACCAGACGCAACGTGCCTAGATATGTCCGAAAACATCCAAGCGTTTCAAATGAAACTTTGGCTTTGGCAGAAAAAGTTAGCTGAAAATAGAACGTATATGTTGCTCAACTTATCCGCTTTCTTTGAAGAAAATGAGATTTTTATTTTATTTATTTATTTATGTGCTTTTCTATACCGCCCCTTCCAGAGATCAAGGGCGGTTTACAAGGAACTTAAAACAACAATACAGCAGAACAGTGCAATATTGCATTACATTAAACATTAAGTATTACATAAGAACTATGATACATGGAAAACAGTGTGTAAGCTATTAATAAAAGGAACATAACTATGTTGCAAGGAACCAAAAATGGCAAGTTATTTACATGGTTAGCAAGAGTTATTTGCAGTCATAAGTACAATATTGGGAGGATGCTGACTTGAGGGGATATTCAAATGAAGTCTGGATTTAGGTGAACTTGACACAAGACATGGAATTATAATTTCTGTCAAACAGCACTTAGAAAGGCTGGAAGAAGAAATTTCAGCGTATTTTCCAAATCTACCTGGCACACCATTTGCACTTGCCAGAAGTCCATTCACAGTTAAAGTTGAGGATGTTCCTGAGATTGCACAAGAAGAGTTCATTGAACTCATTACCAGCGATGCAGCGAAAAATGATTTTTCTTCAATGTCAGTAATCAAATTCTGGATCAAGTATTTTCAATTGTACCCTGGACTGTCTGAGATTGTGTTGCGTCTACTTCTTCCATTTCCAACAACATATCTGTGTGAAACCGGCTTCTCAAGCTAGTTACTTATCAAGAGTAAATACCGAAATAGACTTGCTGCAGAAGATGATCTTCGTTGTGCTCTCGCAAAGACTGAGCCGAGAATTTTACATCTGGCGAGAAGGAAGCAACACAACCTTCGCACTGATAGCATAGGCCTACTTTTAGGTTTGACAACGCTAACATTTTTGCCCTTCATCAGTCTTTTTGAACAAAACATACTAAAACCGTTGACTACAAAGTCATAATAATTTTGAAATCAAATATTGTTACTTGTTATTGTGATTAATTATTGTGGTTTAAATAAGTAAATTTTATATCTTTATCTTTATTTCTCCATTTTATATACCACTTTGGCCAAAGCATTAAAGTGGTTTACAATAAAATAAAAAAGTTTACGCAATTAAAACTCAGGAAACAGAACGCCATCATCAAAATAGGAAAGAAAGAGAGAACAGAATAAGCAGAGAGAAAACAAACCATACTATACATACACAAACAAATACTTAGGGGGGGATGTTGGGAGGGAGGTCGAAAGCTTGTTGGAATAGATGGGTTTTCAGTAGCTCTTTAAACTTAGGATAAGAGGATTCTAAATGGAGGGAAGGTGGCAAGGCATTCCAAAGTGCGGGACTGAGGAAAAAGAAGGCTGAATGACGGGTTTGTTCCAAATGTGCCTGTGATGGGGAGGGTAGATACAGACTATTGGTATGCAGAGAACGAAGCTGGCGATATGGTGTGTGAAGTGCAATGAGGTCAGATAGATAAAGAGGGGTGGTAGTATAAATGGCTTTATGAGTCAGAATGAGAAACTTATATTGGTACCGAAAATGGAGAGGTAACCAGTGGAGTTGATAGAGAATGGGAGTAACATGGTCAAAACGACGGGCAAAGGTGATGAGACAAGCGGCTGTGTTTTGTATTAACTGAAGGCGTTGGAGCTGGTAAGCTGGCAGGTTGGCTAAATAGACATTGCAGTAATCAAGCCTGCTAATAACCAGGGCCAAGACTAATGTGGTCAAAGAACTTATAGGGAGGATAGACCGGACAGCCCTAATTTGTCGTAGGGCTGCGAAAGACCGGCGAGTGAGAGTGGCTAAGTGATTGTGAAAAGAGAGAGATGAGTCTAGAATTACCCCCAGATACCAGAAAGAGGTGACGAGGGGAATTGGGATGGAATTAATCTGCGGGGCAACAGTCGGACATAAGCCGCTCAGGGAAATCCACATTGCTGTGGATTTTGCGGGGTTCAGGTGGAAGAAATTAGCGGAGAGCCAGCTGGCAACATGAGAAAAGCATTGATTAAGCTGGGAGATGTCCAATTGTATTGGTGAAGTATGAAAAAGAAGGATAATATCATCGGCATAAATATAAGAGGAAACGGGGTACTGTTGGAGTAGTAGGGGTAAAGGAGCGAGGAAAATGTTAAACAGCAGGGGAGAAAGAACAGAACCCTGGGGTACACCGCAGAGAAGAGGGCAGGAGGGGGAAGACTGATTGTTAGAGTGGACAGTAAAGGAGCGGGCTGAAAGGAAAGAACGAAACCACTGTCAAACAGTGCTGCGTAACCCTGAGTCGTGAAGGCGAGAAAGGAGAGTCTGGTGATCGATGAGATCAAATGCTGCAGTCAGATCAAGTGAGACCACAAGAGTAATGTCCCCTCGGTCATAAATAAAATAAATAAAATATAAATAAAAACATATTGCAAAGGCCTATAATATATTAATAATTCAACAAATGATTACAGTGATAATGCATTAATGGTAAAGGAAGAGATACGCATTTGATTTTATCATTGGGGGTCGTCACCAGTTGACCAATGGTAAAAGGGGTCACGGTACAAAAAAGGTTGAGAACCGCTGGTCTAAGGGCTCAAAGGGGGCCCATATCAGCTGACTGAAGACCACACTGAGGTCCCAAGTGACCATAGGGGGCTTGAGCAAAGGCTTTGAGAGGAGCAGGCCCCTCATGAACCAGGCTACCAGTGGCTGAATCGAAACCAGCTTTCCTCCACAGCCACAATGCTAAGCCCCAATCACACTGAGGTGGACTCAAACTGAGTTAGACTTCAGCCTGGAGTTGAAATGTTACAGTAGGTACTCCAGCAGCTGCTCCATGGGACAGGAGAAGTGGTCCAGGGCCCTACTCGCACACCAGATGGTGAACCACCACCACTTGAGCACATATGCCTTGCGCATTGAGTACTTGTGGGATGCCAGCAAGACGTTGGTAACACCCTTGGGGAGATCAAGCTCCGCAAGGACTACCCTCTTAGCATCCACGCCATGAGAAGACATTGGGGTTCAACAGAGAGTTGCCCTCCAGTGAGATGATGTCTGGGTCAGAGCCCAGGTAAAGAGACTCCCCAGCAAGATCTGCAGCAGCAGGAACCAGGGTTGTCGAGGTCAGTATGGGGTGACCAGAATCATGGAGTCCCTCTCAGTCTGGAGTTTCAGGATCATCTTTGCAATGAGCATTATTGGGGAGTACACATTCAGTAGGCCCTCCCCCCAGTGGAGGAGAAAGGCATCTGTGGCCAGGCAACAGCCTGCTAGCCTCTGAAGGCAGAACTGAGCCATCTGGGCATTCTGCTCCATGGCGAAGAGGTCCACCACCAGAGTGCCCCACTCCCAGAAGATCTGATCCACCATTTCCCTCTTGAGAGTCCACTTGTGAGGCTGGAGCACCCAGATGAGGCAGTTTGCCAAGCCAATGAGCTCTCTGGGCAGATAGGTTGCCCTGAGATCCATGCTGTGGAGCAAGGCAAACTTCCAAAGGCGAACAGCCTCTGAGCACAGGAAGTATGATCCCGTGCCTCCCTGCTTGTTCATGTAGAACATCGCCACTTGGTTCTCCATTTGAATCAGGGACACCTGATTCTCCAAGGGCACACAAAAAGCACGGAGGGCATTCGTGATAGCCCGAAGCTCGAGGAAGTTGATTTGATAGAGACTCCTGCGCAGACCACAGCCCCTGGATGCTGAGACCATCCAGGTGTACACCCCAGCCAAGCTTCAGTGTGTCTATTGTAAGCAACTTTCACGGGGCCACTGGCTGAAATGGAAGGCCGTGCAGCAAATTTTACAGCTCAAGCCACCAAATCAGGGACTGCACCAGTGGTACTGTGACTACTATTCTATCTCATAGATGGCCAGATGCTTATTGCCATTGCGTGAACAGGGTCCACTGTGCCTGCCACATGGAAAGGTGAGCCTGAGGAGTGGCATGCACCTTGGCAGCCATGTGTCAAGGGCCCTCAACAGCCTGTGGGCCGTGGTATGGCACTGGCATTGCAGCATGCCCTCCACCTTGATGAGGCATCATAGGCAGTCCACTAGTAGAAAGGCTCATGATTGCAAGGTATTGAGGAGAGCCCCAATAAACTCTAGTTGTTGCATCGGCTGAAGGTGGAACTTCGAGAGCTGACCACGAAGCGGAGACCGTCAAGCACTTGAATGGTAAGCGCAGCAAACTGCTGGATGCCAGCAGGAGTGGTAGCCTTGATCAGCCAGTCATCCAGATACAGGAAGACAATGACCCCCTGGGTCCATAGGAAAGAGTTCACAACTGCCAGACACTTCGTGAAGACCTGAGGGGCCACGGCCAACCCGAAGGGAAGCACACGATACTGGTAGTGTCAGCCACCCAGCACAAATCACAAGTATTGTCTGTGATGCAGGTGGATCGGAATATGCATGTATGCATCTTTCAGATCCAAGAAACATAGCCAATCATCCTGTATGAGATATGGGAGTAGCATCCCTAACAAGACCATTTTGAATTTTTTGCGCACCAGGAACTGATTGAGATTTCGCAGATCTAAAATTGGAAGGAACCCGCTGGTCTTCTTGGGTACCAGAAAGTACTTTGAATAGACGCCCTGCCTCACCTTGGCCGGGGGAAGCACATCAATGGTGAGGTCAGAAAACAGGGCCTTGACCTTGGCCTGCAGGGATCCAGGGGGTACTCCCCAGGATTGTACAGAGGAGGCAGCTGGGCGAAGCATAGCCAATATCTGCTTTGAATGATTTGCAGTACCCAGGTATTTGAGGTGACAATGAGCCACCCATGAGCAAAGTGAACGAGTCACCCCCTGACCTGTGGGGGGCACCTCGATGGGCGATGGGCAATGGGCAATTGGCTATGGTCCTGAGGAACCCATCAAAATCCTGCACCCAGATTGGGTTGAGAAGCAGGTTGGGCCTTTGGGATTTTCTCCTGCACGTGAGGGGTTTGTGCCTTAGGCTGTACCTGTGGCTGGGCTGTGATGTACCAGCACGGACATGGACAGAAGGCCATCTTGACATGGTGTTTTCCACACAGGGTCTGCAGTCTCCCTAGAAAATCTGGTGAGAGTCAACTGCTCTTTTTCCAGCTCCTCTGTTTTCTCCACTACAGGCTTGCCAAAGAGGTTCTCACCCCAGCAGGGGACATTGCTGATATTGTCCTGGCCCACTGCTCCAGGACCAAGGCCTGCAACCATGCTATCTGGTGGGTGGCAATGTCAGCAGATTCAAAGGCATTGTAGGAACCATGAACTTCGAGCAGTCCTTCCTATGAGCCAGTAAGCTCTGAAAGGACTTACAACAGTCCTCGGGAACAAGAGTGGCAAAGTCCTCTAGGTCCAGCATGACATCATTGAGGAACATGCTCATATATGTCTGGTAGGCCAGGATCTGGATAATAAGCATGGACCCCTGGAAGCACTTCCTCTGAAAGTCCAGGGTCTGAGCCTCACAACTTAGTGGGAAAGAGGAGTATGTTTAGCACTCTTTGCACATTTCAAGGCAGACTCAACTATGATGGAATTCTGGGGTAACTTCAGCTTTTCGAACCCCGGAGGCTTCTGGACCCAGTATAGGGAATAAAGCCGATGACAAAGGCAGTGTGAGCAGCACCTCCCAGAGCCACAGCAGCAACCACTGCAGTACATGGTGGATGGGAACCGCCACCACCTACCGGGGGGCTGAGGGGTACTGGAGGAGTTCCAGTTCCTCTGCCCTCAGTTCCTCTTCTGACTTCAGGGAGAATGGAATGGCCTTGGCCATGTCCCAAACAAAGTCCTGGAAGGACATGTCTTCCAGGGACGACTTGCACTACTCTGGTGGGGGTGAGAGATTAGACGGAAGGTTCAGGGACTAAATGTCTGATGCAGTCAATTCTGCCTCTGTCTCCCATTACAATGTGGATTCTGAGAGGAAGTCAAAATAGTGTCAAGTCTCCTCGTCCCACCGGTTCCATGGTTTGGGAGAGAGAGGGCAAAGGTGATTCTCATGCTGCCCGCCATACCAATGGTGATGCCCCTGGGACTCTATCTCTGACACACTGGAGAGGGAGATAGCTGCGGCGACCGGGGTTAATACCAATGTCCTACCCGATGTCCCAGCCTCCACAGGCAGGGTAAGAGTCTCCAAGACAGGCTAGAAGAAGTGCGGTGACAACACATTCTGCACCCCAAAGCCTGCATTTCACAAGGTTTCCAAGACCACCAGCTGAGCTTCCAAGGCTCGAAGGCATTCCTCTGGAACCTCCAAATGTGAGGGGCTGATGCTGCACCTGCAGACATCGGCTATGCCACCTCGGGTGGGGAGTCCATGATGATAGGAGCATCAGTAGACATCTGGCTGCCCTCCTGGGCACTGGAAGTGGATTCGGCCATTCTGGTCAAGTCCTCCTACTGGGCAAGACTGGCTGGCTGCTCCTGGCCATCGCTGTCTGCATCTCATTGAGAAGGGCTGTGAGGGCACTGCATGCAGAATTTCTCCCAGTGTTCACCCTTTGACATTGATGGGGTCTCTGTATGGAGCCTCCCCTTGCCACTTGGACCCTTCAGTTCCAGCTGAGCATGCTGCTACTTCCCCTTGGCTGCCCCCATCCCTTTTGTAGGCATAGACAAGGGGGTCAAGGCTGAGGATGCTGAATCACATGAGCCAAAGAGGGACTCTTTTTGCTTTTCCCAACCTTTCAGCCCTCTGCGCATCATCTGCAAACAGAGTTTGCATGACGCTGGCTCATAGTCAGGACAAAGGCATTGTAGCACCAATTATGATGGTCTGTGACAGAGACGGTTTTGCCCTACTTGATGCATTTCTTAAAGCCACTAGCTGGCTTGGGCATGCTGAAAAAGACCGCCTTGGCAAAGTAAAACTGCCATAGGTGGGACACCACCCCGAAGGGGGAAAAAAAACCATGCAAAATCATTGAAAAATTCAAAAATAAGCCCTAAAAGGAAAAGAAAAAAAAGCTAACCGATGACAGGAGGGAAAATAAACAAAAAAGCTCAGCCACAAGGGCCAGAAAGAAAAAACTTTTCTGGACTGCGGGAACACGTCCTAGGGGTTCCACAGAAAACAAGAAGACTGGAGAATATGGTTCCGTGGTGAGTGGGAAGGCAGGCACACATGCACGGTGTACCTCCCAAAAGCTTCCATTGGAAGCTGGGGAACATTCTGTGTGGGGCTCTATCAGTGATGCCACCCATATGTGAGGACTTATTTCCTGATTGTTCATGGAGAAAGATTTATAAGACAATACATCCAGGAAGGATTTTCCATGAAGCTCAAGACCAAACAGGAAATAGGAATAAAAGACACTGAAGAATAGGCTGGTTAGAGCCAGGCCCCAAAGAGACAAACCCTTCCTGGAAGACCAGTGCCTTCCAAAATAAGGGGCACTTGTTTGAGGCTAGTCCATGGCAACTGTTGACAAAACTGGAAATTTCTAATAACTTCCCAGTCATTTATTTGGGCATCATTGAACAACATCAACAACTAAATGAAAAATACCTGCAAACGACATGGGAAACAAAACAATTTTTTCCTGCACACCCCTTACAGCAGCTACAACTTGTTTGCCAACCATTATTTCTAATTAGATTAACAAATGACCATGGTTCTTCAGAGAAGCGAATTCAGCAGTTCATGTAGCAGTTTTAAATGCGTTCCATATTAGCTATCGTCAATTAATTTTATAGTTTAGATTATTTTGAAACTGGCTTCCAAAGACTAAGAGTTAAATAGGGAGATGTACCTACAGTGCTAAAAGAGGAAACTGATATTGTGCAATGAACAAATAGGCTTCTTTTGCTTAAGTTGGAAGGGCTTTCAGTGTTGTAGCACTTCCTAGGGTGCCTCTCATTCAGAATCCTCTCTGTTGGGTAGAACCTTGCATGGATGGGTTAAGTACAATGGATTTAATTTACTAGAAACCTGGTGCAAGGATCAATGTGAGCTATTAACCTCCCTCCCTGCTACTTCCCACATTATTCTATACCTGTAACTCACTTCTCATAACCTAATTAGCCAAAGCAGTAGGAGAAAGATATTTTTCAGGAAAAACAAAGAAAAGAACTAGATGAGGTCTTAGAGATGTAGAAATACAGGCTCAGCCAGGTGTTGATGAAACTTTACTATAGCCACCAGTGATGTAGGCATAGATAATCTTCCCCAAGAACAAAAGAACTGCGCCAGCATGGGAGCGCTTACAGAACAATCGTAATTACAAAGCAAAATAAAAGGGGAACACCGCTTCTCACATTCATTTCTTTCACTCTAGTATGTACGGCAGAGGCTTTACAGCAATCTTATCAAAGGACTTTACAAACTGAGTTATGAAGAGAGATGCAAGGACTTCCTGCAGAATATCACAGAACAAGAAAGGAGCCTGGGCTGCCCAACAGTTTTCTTTCCCAGTTCACACAGACCCAGCTATACCAATTAAACTCTCATTGTCACTAATAAGCCAACATGCATAGTTCCACCTGAAGCTCCTGAGTCTGCCTGGCCAACATCAATGTCGCTCCGTTCCTGAAGCACATAATCACACAGTCTCATTTACAAACCTAATTTCCCCAACTGAAACAGGGCACAAAAACTTCTTCTAGATATTTGCTCCTTTTTTATGGCTTTTCAAGACAGCAATAGAAAAAAAATGTGGGTGGAACCATCTAATTATGTGCAGTCATTACAGCCCTCCATGGTGAAAGATAACACGATGAATAGTAGAATGCAAACTTTACCAATCCTGTAATTAGAGCTATCGAACCATGCATTATCAAAAAAAACTATGTTAAAACCCAAACGTAAAAGTCAACTGTCTACATAAATAGAAAGAGAAGAACTAGAAAACCGCGGGGTGGCTCAGTAATGTTCTCACCAAGCTGCTTCGCTGCACAGTGAGCACAATGCCACACTTCCAATTTCTTTCCCCATGCCCAGTTTATATTTCTCTGTTTTGGCATGATGTGACTCCTTTGTGCAAATTCTTCCATGTTTATATTCCCGTATCTTCAATCACTGGAACTGTTCTGTGATATTGATCTCCCATTGACGTAAGAACCATGAAGAATGTCTGTCAGCTTATGGGACCTTCATTGCAACCAACTGCTTAATGTCAAGAGTGAATACCCGGGGACGGGGTGGGGGTAAAAGATGGCACATAATAAGCAGGACAGTTCAGTATCCTCCCCTTCATTAGGGTGTATCTTATATCTCATTTTTTTGAAAAGGGAAGGAGCCTTTATGTTTGAGTGAGCTCGGAGGCAGATAGGCCCTGCAGTACCCTCCCTTCTTGAAAATGCCACATCCTGGGCAGCCCATCAGAGTCCAGGAGAGACAGGTGCGGACCGCCCTTTCTAATCACTGTGCTGGAGGTGACAGTGCTGCCTACATTATTTATAGAGTGCCATCAGTGTAAATTGTCCAGTTATAATACTAGATCTTTGGATTGTGGTGAGATTGTTCAGTGATAGTATCATGGGCATTGGCGGCAGGAGGGGAGGACATAGGGGCATGTTTCAGTCTCCGATGGCTACCCGTCTTTCTCTCCAGCACTGCATAAAGAGGCTGCTGAGAGACATACAAAGGTTTCTGAGGCTGCCAGATGCAATGTGCTCCTTCCCCACAAGCTGGTGCTGCCTGTCAGCTACGCAGATCTACGCTCATTACCAAATTTATTTATTTGGCTATTCTTTTATACTGCTCTTCCGCAGGTCAGAGCAGTTTACAATGAAAAACAACTGGCTTTTACATCGAACAGGATCCAGTTCAACTTGGATCATTAAATATAGGGATGAAGTTGCGTTTGCTACGTATAGGTTGGGCGATGTAGTGGCTTAACGATATACAATCTATGGGTGTGTATATAAGTGCATATCTGATCACTTAAAAAGGATAAAGCATGGGCTGAAGGGAGGGTTCAAATAGTTCATACGTAGTAATACTAGGCATAGTGTTCTATCCGCCTGGGCCATTCAGCACCAAGAATCAGACAAAGTGTGTTGCTCCACTGATCTAATCCATAGTAAGAATCCAGCACTGTGTGCTGCTCCATCATCCAATAAGCATCAAGAACAGAGAAGGAGGATGGCAACTAGGTGAATGTAACCTGGAAAAGAGACGGCTGAGGGGAGATATGATAAAAGTCTATAAATTAATGAATGGAGTGGAACGGGTAAACGTAGATCGACTGTTTACGTTATCAGAATATAGGAAGACTAGGGGACATGCAATGAAGCTACAGGGTAAACTATTTAAGACTAATTAAAGAAAATATTTTTTCACTCAACGTGTAATCAAACTCTGGAATTTGTTACTGGAGGATGTAGTAAAGGCTGTTAGTGTAACTGGGTTTAAAAAAGGTTTGGACAAGTTCCTGGAGGAAAAGTCCATAAACCATTATTAAGAAGGGACCCAGGATATCAATGCTTGACCTAGTACAAGCATTGCAGAACCTGTGTCTTTTGGGGAAACTGCTAGGTACGTATGACCTAGATTGGCCACTGTTGGAAACAGGATACTGGGCTTGATGGACCTTGGTCTGACCCAGTATGGCATATCTTATGTTCTTAATGTAAGAACAAGGAAACTCCTCAATGCCCACCAGCTTATACACAGAAATATAGAATATGGGGGCGGAGCCTGATGTCCAGCGGGTTAGACGCTTTGCGCTGAAGCTCCCGAGGGGCCTACTCAGAATCCTGACTTAATACCTACATTAACTTAATATTTTGCTCCGAACTTACCGGGGTGCCTCGGGGGGGATGGCGGCCCATAAACCAGCGCGCTTAGACTTCGGATCTCCCTCTTCTTCACACGGAAAACGTTCCAAGACAGAGCTGCCTTCCCCACAAAAGATGGTGCCATTTCGGGATAACCCCGAAATGCAACAGGAGATCTTGGAGGAAATACGTGGTGTGAAGGAACTGGTGCAGTCCAACGGAGAAGCGCTCCGAGCCATGCGAGAAGATTTTGGTGTGCTTCAGGATCGACTTGAAGGTCTTTCATTACGGCAGGACAATATGGCGGGGGTCCTCGACTCGCACGTGGTGCGCTTGGTGAAACTGGATGAGGCTGAGCGTCAGATACAGAATCTACAAAAAGAGTTAGAGGATAGCAATAATCGAGCCCGTCGCAACAATGTAAGGCTCATTGGTGTACCGGAGGGCGCGGAAGCAGGAGATATGAGAGAATTCCTGGTCAAAACTCTTCCCTCCTTGCTGAAGATTACTTTTCACAGAGATCTGGAAATTGACCGAGCACATCGTGTTCCTACCAGCATGGCGCTCAATCGGACGACCCCCCGGCCCATCATTTTTCGTCTACTGAGATATCAGCAAGTTGAGCAAATTCTAAATGCTGCCCGGGCGAATCGTCATTTGGAGTTTGAAAATCATAAAGTCTCCTTCTTCCCTGACTTGGCTAAGCCCACAGTTGACCGTCGGAAGAGACTCCTTGCTTTTCGACCTAGACTTCAACAGTTACAGGCTCGCTTCGGCATCTTATATCCAGCGAAGCTCAGAGTGACTCTCCATAACCAAACTCGTACCTTCGAAGATCCTGATCTGCTAGCAACATTTCTAGCTTCCAAAGAAGCAGACCAGATGCGCTAATCCAACAGCTTGGATGGAATCCGCTGGAACTGTCCGCCATTTTGAATGGCCCGATACGGTGATCGCTGCCTGAAACGGAGACTGCCTGGACTTTTCTTTCTTTTTATATCTACCTTATTGGTCTCCTTTCTTTCCACGATGAGCTCCTTGGTTAGTTTCGGAGCCCGTATAGCTCTGTAGGATTTATGTTTCAATTCAGGCCTTCTCTGGGGTTTCTCCCCGCAGACATCAGGCCGCCAGTAATTTCTGGGGTTTTGCTTCTTCTCTAAGGCACTTCGGTGCTTATTTTGTTATATGGGGCGCTTCATGGTTTTCCTTAGTTTAATTCCTATCATGTTGTTTCTGCAGTCATTTACGGGTACTATGAGCGACATTGTGTAACTCTGTGCGCTATTATGTTTCTTTCTCAGATTGTTTAACTATTTTGCATGGCTTTATGTAAGTTATCATTACTGACTGTAAAAGGCATCAATAGTCCATTCCAAAGAAGGACAATCCTTAGCTCTCTTAATCATGATTATTCTGAGTTAGTGTTTCTTCAGGAGGCCCATTTACTGGGCATAGCTATTTCCTATCTCCTTCATTACGAAATACTGGAAATTGGCTCCCATCTGAGCCTCAATGATTGGTGGAATCATGTCCATTTTTACTGTAATTATGAGCAACTACCTTGTATGTCAACCTCTTCCACTCAAGCCCTTCACTACTTGTTTAAAAGGAAGGTGTTCCATGATTATGTTCTAACTGCTAAATGCTCTCATTTGACTGTTTAATTTTGTATACATTTCTGCCACAGGATCAGCCTGTATCATCAATACCATTTCTGCTTGTTTGCTGTACAATAACTGTTGTGTGTAAGCGCTTATGTGATGACTCTTATTAGCTTAGAGAAGAAGCATAGGGGTGGGGGGTAATTGGGGTTGTTTTCCTTATTGTATGTGTGTATTTGTATCTTTTGGTGTGTTGTTACTTTTGTTTGTTGTAAAATGAAAATAAACGTTTAAAAAAAAAAAAGAAATATAGAATATGATGACAGATAAAAATCCTAAGGCCTATATTTTCTGCCCAATTTCATTCCTGGTACAATGCCATGGAGCCTAGCTATCTCTGACTTTCCTCTCACTTCTTCTGAACTAGGGATCTTCAGATCATCCCAGGCTTTCTTAAAATTCTGTTACTGTTTTTGTATCATCACCTCCACTAGGAAGCCATTCCATGCACCTACCACCTTTCCTGTGAAAAAAATATTTTCTGATTTTGCTTCCAAATTGGAGTCTATACCCTGGTATCTCATTTTGTGATGTCTTGTTCTAGAGCATTCTTTTATCTGAAAAAGATGTGCTTCTGGTGCTTCTAATTTATATCCTTGGCATACTTGAATATCTCTGTTATATCCATACCAGTCTCTCCTCATTTCTAGGGCAAACATATTTAGGTCCCTTTGAACCCCATAGTTTGAAAGGTTCTTAAAGAATTGAGCAAAGGCTTAGAGGCAATTTAAATGGTTATTCAGATATAAGTTCAAATTCAATCAAGGCAAAACTGAAGCCATTTTTAAATCCAGGAGGGTTATCTCCATGATCCCTTGCACCTGCTATATAAGATATACCAATCTCTACCAAGAACCCTATTACATTTCTTGGCTTTATCCTAGCAATTGATTTCTGGTCCAAAGATCTTTCTTCATCTTGAAGTTGATGTGATCAATTCATACAGTATTAGGCATAAATGAACTACACATTTCTTCATTTTCTCATATTAAACCATCTGGATTACTGTAATTCCTTGTACCAGGGTAGAAGGGCTTCCTCCATGAAATAAGTAAAGTTGCGTGCCATTGACAGGTGTAAGTCATACTTTTAGTGTGGACATGCACAAGGGCAGAACTTTGGCAGAGCCCAAATCTACCGACTTAAAGTTATAAAATACTATGATTTAAATTTATCCTTTAGATATCTACGTGCGGATTTAAATGCTCACGTCTATCTTTAATGCGCATTTTTGGACACTTGCACCCCACTTTTAAAGGAAAGTAGGCGCTTGCTTTTCTTTATAAAATAGACTCCAGGTAATCTTCTGGGCGTCTAAAACTAAAAGCCTGGTTATAGACCTACCCTCTAAGAGGCACATTCTGGTTCCTGCATGTCCACCACATTAGCCGGACAAAAGCCGGACGTGCAGGAGATGGACCCGATTCTGCCGCTGCGGGACTTGGACGTACCCGCAATGGCAGAATCAGGGACATAAATGTCTGGCGCTTCCCGTATGCTAATGAGATTGGCGTACAGGGAGTTGCCCGTCCTGATACCAGAATGCCACTACTGGGGTGCGGAAGCAGTGTCGTCCTGGCACCATGGTAATGAGCCATCTATCTAACAGCTTGGAATGCAATAGGCCAAGTCCACCCATGCAGACCACAATTCTACCAACACCAGAGGCCCCCATGGCCTGGATTGTGGATGCAGAGGCACAGTATGGCCTGCTGCATGCTGGGCATGCAGCTAAGTGCCGAGCCACTTACAGGGGCCTGACCTGAATAGGTCCTGTACGTCCCAGCAGCTAGCCACAACCCCACTCTGCTTCTGTTCTGCCTCCTCTCGCCCCCATCCAGCGCTCCCCGCACAAACACTGTGTACGTGCAGGGAGCGCTTGGACCGGATTCGCGTTCTGGGGCTGAGCACGGGTTGGAAATCCAACTCCGCTATTCATTTTTCAGAATGCCAGCCTAAGTGTATACAAATAATCCAGACCATGACATTCAAACTATGATATCAGACCAGGAAACCGCTTTCAAGGAGCCCCACTGGCTTCCTGTTAGGTTTAAAATCAGAAATATAACTTATCATATTTTCTCTGGCGTGCCAGTCCGCCCACTCCTTATCTGCCTCCACACACACTCAGATCATTACAGAATAATATTCTTTCAATTTTGCCTTACTGCATATAAGAATTACCCTATCAAGTTTATACCCAACTAGTCACTGTAGTAACCTCAGTGTACCGGCCCAACTTTCTGGAACTCAAGGCCACGACGCGAGGTTAGAAAGCCCTTATAGTTGCTTCAAGGTCAGTCTGAAATCATGGCTTGTGTTTGACTAAAACACCCAAGGCCCGTATTAGTTTTTTTTTAATAGAGCTTGTTTGGACCTGGGTAGGTGTGGTCTATGTTAAGAGATATGATCTAGAGAACCACGCAGTGCTTCTCAGAGGTGACTGGGTGCCAGGAACTGCGAGAATGGCACCGCCTCACCTGCGCATTTCTATCCTCTTCCTGGTTGTTACCGACTAGAACTGTTTTCTGCAACTCTATTTCTTTTTATTATTAAAAATTACTTAGATATATTACTTTAAAAGTGATGTATCAAATCAATAATCTAAACTAAACTCTTACAGTTTTTCGGTTTTGGTTACTATCTAGAAAGCATTCCTTGAGGTATTGTTCTGCGGTATTTAACGAGCTGGTGGCCATTCACTCTAGGTTCCTGCAAGGTCTTTTTACTCTCTCAGTGTCAACTGTGGTTTCTACAAGGGCTGATACCCCTTTGAGGCTGCCCCCCCCCCCTACTTTGTGGCATCAATTTCCAGGCACACTTTATTATTCGAGAAAATGGCTGTTTGATTTCTATTTTTAATTTCTTGTGTAACTTTCTGTTCTGATATTTATTTAATTTATAAACTGCCTTGAACCTGTTGTTCAGTAAAAGCAAAATATATGTTACAATTGAATTAAATTTGAAATGTATCACCCGACTGACCCATTCTGCTGTTTAATGTGCGTCTGATGCATTTCATCTGTGCAAGTCCGTGGTGTGTACTTTGAGTCTTGACCCAGAACAGTGATCTTTGACATCAGGGCTTCTTTGAGATTAGTAATTCTCATTTGAATGCCGATCTCTTTCCGGAGAGCTTTCACCTTTCCTTCAGGTTCAGCCTCAACCCACATCCCAGTATCTGCCTGCATAGGGTACAATAAGGGCAAAGACGGACCCTGGCCCCAAGTTACAGAATAATCACAGAGTGGTAATGTCACATGTCATGTCCATGACCTTTGAACTCAGGGCTGATACATTTCCCTTCCTGGCATCAACAAGATGAACTCATATGCCATCTTATGTCAGTGTTTCCCCTCCTTGAGACTCTCATGACTGAATCATAGCAGTTTGCTGGCAGACCAGTGGGCTGGAAACCAGAGAAGCCTGGCTTGTCTCAGACACTTCTTCTAAACTTGGCCAAATGTCTCTTAACCTTCTATTGCTTCAGGTCTCTTGCGCAGGGAAATACCTGTAATACCTGAGTTGGAAAGGTGAAGGATCAAAACTAACTTCCAGGATAATGCCATTACTTCCTTGCTTAAATATATAGTGGATGCCGATAGCAGAAAAACTGGATGACCCAGCCAGTTTGCCCAGCAAGTCCATCTACAGTGCCAAGGACCTATGCCAGCTGCCATCCATCGAGGGTGACCACCCTTGGATACAACTCCTTAGTCAAGCTCATGTTTAGCAGTTTCTCCTTTTGTCCCTTTTGAGTAGCTGAGCATGCAAGATTCCCTATCAAGTTTATACCCAACCCACTCATCCTCTCACTGGTGAAAATCACAAATGCAATCAGCCCGTAACACCAGCACAGCTGCTGCCCTAACATCCAGCCTCCTGGGCTCCCAGGGCCTTCCCAACGGTGCACTTAGCCTGCCAGAACAGACCCAAATGCTAAATTCTTTAGCTCTCTCTTCAGTATTTTGCAGTTCAGATAATCTGTGCTTCTCCTGTGCCCTCTGCAAGTCTGTCACTAACCCAGGCATTGGATGTGGGTTTTCACTCCTCTCCTGGGGTCCGAATGCTTTCCCATTTTGTCTTTAACACTGCATGCAGCTCCACATGGAAAGCTTATTTTTGCAAAAAGGGTGCAAGGAGAGAAAACTTGAGATTAGAGACCACAGCTATTTGCGCTAGTGTGCATATTAATACTTTACACATGCCATCTGAGAAATGGGTTACCAAGCACACACCAAAACCTCTTACTTTGCATGTAATACGATGAGAGGTGAGATAGAAATGCACTTGAATGAATGTTTGAGCATGCACATTCAATTTTATCAACTCAAAGAAAAAAAAATTAGCATGTGGTTTACTGCATAGGCCCCTTAGAAGGTCATTTTCGGAATGATCTAACTGTTGAACTAAGCAGTTAGCTAGCTAGCTTAATAGATTTGGAAATGGCTTCGTGCTGATTAGCTAATTAGAGCTGCCCAGTATGGTGGCTATATTTTTGTTTCTCGAAAAGTGGGGATTTCAGGCAAAGAGACTGGGTCAAGGGAGTAAACTACATGCAAATCTAGAATTTTCTAACATATGTAGAAAATCAATTATTTACTCCTTCAAAAAGAAGAAAGACTACGTGACACGCAATGAAGCTACAATGTAGCATATTTAAGACAAATCAGAGAAAATCTTTTTTCATTCAACATGTAATCAAACTCTGGATTTATTACTGGAGCATGTAGTAAAAGCTGTTAGTGTAGCTGGGTTTAAAAAAGGTTTGGACAAGTTCCTGGAGGAAAAGTCCATAAAACATTATTAAAGAGGATCCGGGAAATCCACTGCTTACTCCAGGATAAGCACCGTGGAATCTGTGTGTCTTTTTGGGAACCTGACAGGTACTTGTGACCTGGATTGGCCACTGTTGGAAACGGGACTGGGCTTGATGGACACTTGGTCTGATCCAGTACGGCATCTCTTATGTATTTAATTTCCCCAGTCTAATCCCAGGCACAGCTAGAGTAGGCACAAAGTATCTGGTTCCTTTTGTACCATGTCCCCAGAGAGCTAGTACAATAGGTCCTTGGTACATTTAAAAGTGCTCAAGTATAAAAGTAAATAACCACAAATTTCATCATTAATTTGGGGCGATTGCTCCAACGAACAGAAGGAATGAGCGAGACTCCTCTAATACATGGAAGACAGCACCAGAATTTACAAAACAAGATAAAGACAATTCAAGCAGCTGGATCAGAAACTATGAACAAATGCAGAAATACATCAGGAACTATAAAGAGCTACTTAGATCAATACCCGAGACAGGAGTAGTTAAAGAGGAAAAAGTAAGTCTAAAGATAGAAGACTGTTAATGGCTTACAGCCAGCATAGACAAGGCTGGAAATGCAAATTCTGTATCTCGGAGCTCGAGAAAGCTTCCCCTCTTGTTGCTAGATGCGATGTGCTCCTGGCAGAAAAGCACACAAAAGGTAGCATGTCTCGTCAATGGTGAACGACCAGCAAAGCACTAGGACCATGAGCCTGAGAGAAGTGCAGCGAATGGAGAAGGCGTGACCACCGGGGGCATTTCCATTCCAACTGATAATAACATTTCAACACAAGAAAAAATAGAAAACACAAGGAAAGCATTACTCATAGAAGGTTTAATAGCAAGCAACTATTCTGTACTGCACAAGGAGAAGATCTTCAAGTATCCAAAAATGTAGGTAGAGATCAGGGCAATTTAGCAGAACAGGGCTTTTATCCAAATGATGCATATCACTACTACATACCGACATCGTTTCCACGGCTTCTTGATTCACCTCATCAGTTGCCAAAGTAAGAGTGGCCAGTGCTGGCTCCACTCTCTTCTTCAGCTAAACTGCTCCACTGAAATGAAACATGGACAATCTATTGTTAAAGAGCCTGCTTGGGAGGGGCACTGCCCTCTCCAGATGTCAGCTTTCAGCCACAGGGCTGCATAAATGCCTACTTGCCAGTGCATGCAAAGTGATGTTTGATGAGGGGGTACCAGGGCTGCCACATCCAAGGACCGCCATTCACACCAGAAGCATTGAAAGCCACACATACAGGGTCTCTGTCCACTCAGGTCACCCACCTGCTACCTCAGTCCTCACACATCCTGTTCAAAGGATGGGGCCACGGGATGTACAGTGTCAGAAAGTCCACTACCCACCTATGCTGCAGAGAGCTTGGGGGATACAGGGAAGCCGAGTGAAGGGCTGGAGGAGAAAGGGATGAAGGGGGAGATGAAGGAAAGAAAGGCTGAAAGGTGCAAGGAAAAGATAATGGATTGAGGAGACAAGAGGGGTGAAGAGGGAAAACTGAAGACTGAAAGTTGGGATATGAAGATTAAGGGGAAACGGAAAAGGAAAGGGAACTGGACTTAGCTCATGCCTTTCTCAGAAGTTCAAGGCGAGTTACATTCAGGTACAGGAGATTTTCCTGTCCCTCGAGGGCTTACAAATGACTTGCCCAAGATCACAAGGAGAAGAGAGATGAAGGAAAGAGTGGTGGATGAGGAGAAAGGTGGGGGAAGGAGATCTAGAGAAGAGAGATGAAGGAAAGAGTGGTGGATGAGGAGAAAGGCGGAGGAAGGAGATCTAGAGAAGAGAGATGAAGGAAAGAGTGGTGGATGAGGAGAAAGGTGGAGGAAGGAGAACTAGAGAAGGAGATGAAGGAAAGAGTGGTGGATGAGGAGATAAGGCGGAGGAAGGAGATCTAGAGAAGAGAGATGAAGGAAAGAGTGGTGGATGAGGAGAAAGGAGGAGGAAGGAGATCTAGAGAAGGAGATGAAGGAAAGAGTGGTGGATGAGGAGAAAGGCAGAGAAAGGAGATCTAGAGAAGAGAGATGAAGGAAAGAGTGGTGGATGAGGATAAAGGCGGAGGAAGGAGATCTAGAGAAGAGAGATGAAGGAAAGAGTGGTGGATGAGAAGAAAGGAGGAGGAAGGAGATCTAGAGAAGAGAGATGAAGGAAAGAGTGGTGGATGAGGAGAAAGGCGGAGGAGGGAGATCTAGAGAAGGAGATGAAGGAAAGAGTGGTGGATGAGGAGAAAGGCGGAGGAGGGAGATCTAGAGAAGGAGATGAAGGAAAGAGTGGTGGATGAGGAGAAAGGTGGAGGAAGGAGATCTAGAGAAGAGAGATGAAGGAAAGAGTGGTGGATGAGGAGAAAGGCGGAGGAAGGAGATCTAGAGAAGAGAGATGAAGGAAAGAGTGGTGGATGAGGAGAAAGGTGGAGGAAGGAGATCTAGAGAAGGAGATGAAGGAAAGAGTGGTGGATGAGGAGAAAGGCGGAGGAGGGAGATCTAGAGAAGGAGATGAAGGAAAGAGTGGTGGATGAGGATAAAGGCGGAGGAAGGAGATCTAGAGAAGAGAGATGAAGGAAAGAGTGGTGGATGAGGAGAAAGGCGGAGGAAGGAGATCTAGAGAAGAGAGATGAAGGAAAGAGTAGTGGATGAGGAGAAAGGCGGAGGAAGGAGATCTAGAGAAGGAGATGAAGGAAAGAGTGGTGGATGAGGAGAAAGGCGGAGGAGGGAGATCTAGAGAAGGAGATGAAGGAAAGAGTGGTGGATGAGGAGAAAGGTGGAGGAAGGAGATCTAGAGAAGAGAGATGAAGGAGGCCGTGGCCTTGGAAGAGGGAGTAGCCAACTGGTTAGAGCATTGATTTGAGACCCAAGAGACCAGGGGTCAATTCCCACTAGCACTCCTTGTGGCCTTGGTCAAGTCACTTAACCATCCATTGTCTCAGAAGGATCCGAGTTATCAATGTCCCTGTTTAATGTACATTACCAAGTTTAAGTTACAGTGCAAACTGTTTTGACTAAATGATAAAGCGGTATAAAAGACCTGTTAAATAAATAAGACCCAGAGTTCAAATCCCGCTTCTGCTATTGATGCTCTTTATGACCTTGGGCAAGTCACTATCTCCCATTACCTCAGGTAAGTTCTTTGAGGAAAGGACATACTGTACTTGAATACTAATCAACACCCTATAGCACTGCAGATGTCCAGTAGTGCTAAATAAATAAGGATAGTTAATAGGCCTGAGTAAGAGCAGCAAGGTGTGCATGCATGGCGAAGGACAAGAGCGTGAGACGGTTGGTGAGGGGTGTGGGTGCAACAAAGAGGGATATACGAGTATGTGTGAAAAAAGGAGAGGGGGAAAAGAGGAGTGCAGGAAATAACATAAGGAGAAACACAAGTAAAAAAGGAAACTAATAACAGAAATGGGAGTTGGGAATAAGATCAGCAAGAGAAGAAAGGCTGGATAAGAGAAGAAGAAAACCACGACGTGAGAGGAAATGTAGAAAAATGGAAAATGAATATACAAAAGGATGAAAATAAAATGATAAGAATAAGAACAAAAGAGATGGGATTGGAGGAAATCAACATGGGCTAAGAAGAAGTAGCAGCTAAGTTCATTCCCTCTTCTCCTCTCACCACACTGCTGCAACTCTCCCTCTTCCTGAGAGGCTGGAAACTTTGCAAGTTTCTGCCGTGGCCAGTCTCCCTGGAAACCCGAGTGACATATTTCCTATTTCACTGTCACAGCCCTCCCTCTTTTCCTGGCTCCTGACGATGGCCCGTTCTGTCTCCAAAGGCATCGGCAGTGCCTGCGTGTAGCATCTGTGGCTTGCTCTGATTTCCTAACGGGAGAGGTGTTGGTGTTCTGGGGTCCAGGGAAAGGTACCCAGCTGTCTCGGGCTCCACTGGCCTGGCTATAAAGAACTCGTAAGTGCTCCTGTATCTATTATACCCCCTGAGCATCAGGAGGCCGCTCTCTTTGGCACAATGCAAGTATTAAGACACGTTCTAGCAGAAAACTTTGAGCGTTTAAGACTGTACCCAACATTCCTTGTCCTAAGAGTGAGTTTCACGTCTGTCATGGTGCATGCAAAACAAACCCATCTGGAGACAGCAACCCTCTGAGACTTACCCTCATCCTGGTAAATTTTGCCAGGGGAGGTTTGAGGGGCTGAGACAGGGAGCAGGCCACTGCTGGGACAGAAATAAGCTCGTTGGGCTTTATCATTTACTAGAATTCAGTGCCTTTGTCTGGGGATCAATTGCCGTACAGTGTGCAAAGAAAGGGGCAGATCGGAAGAAAGCAATATCGCTATGCATCTCTTCTGGGGCGCACAAGCTTTCGCAGATGACCCTCCTCCACTGCTTTCAGTAAAAGATGGTCCCTTTCCATAGGCCTCCACCCCCATCATTCTACTCTCAGATGGAGTCTTGGATGAAATAAAAAATAACCGCAATGAGAATATGCCTGTCAGAACAGGGCAAGTTACAGAGATTGAAATGTGGATTCAGACAGTGACAATAACACAGAAAAGAAAGCAATATTTCTTTGTCTCGCTTCTCTCTTCAAAGCTTTTCTTTCTAAGTCAGCGAGATGCCCAGTTTTTCACCAGGATATCTCCCTAAACTGTTGGGCTTCTCATTTCCAAACCCAACCGAAAAAGCACAATACACAACTAAAAAGACATCAAACCCGACCCCAAGGCCCATTTTATTTTATATATGAAGCAAATGGGAAAAGAGTCACCATTGTCATCAGTCGATGCGTAGGATCAGCGTGTGCGCCCAGCCAAAGTACAGAGGAGTAATGCAAGCTCCTGAAAGCTTATCTTTGAACAAGTGCAAATTTCTAGTTGAGGGATTACATTTCCTGCAACTTTGGAAGGGAAATATAATCCATCGCAAAAGAATCATACTCGGAAACATTTCCACACAAAGCACAGGGAGGTTTTTGCCCTCAGGGAGATACCATCAGAAGATGAGTGGGAGTTTCCTAGTGCCTTTTTATTTCTGTTTGCACTATTTTATTAAATGCAGACAGCAAGATATAAAATTCCTGGTCAAAAGATGCATTCGAATTGTGCAAACTGACAACACCCTATAGTCAGCATAGCAAAATGAACTAGTAACTTGGCGGAGTGCCCTTGTGGAAGAATATCCAAGAGGAGCTAAAAGCACACACAGGCTTTTACAGCATGTACCCTTGATCTAAATTAAAAAGATTAGTTCCAAGTGTGTGCTTATATTAGGGATAATCATTTCGATCTTCACATGGATCCTGCTGGTTGCCTCCCATTAAGAACATCAAGCCCAGTATCCTATCTTCATCAGTGGCCAGTCTACGTCACAAGTACCTGTCAGGTTCCCAAAAGGTACCCAGATTCCATGCTGCTTGTCTCAGGAGTAAGCACTGGATATCCCTCGCCCACTTTATTCATGGTTTATTTACTGTTCCTCCAGGAACTCGTCCAAACCTGTTTTGAACCCAGTGACACTAAGGGGCATGTTTACTAAACCGCGGTAGTGGACTCCATCCGATATCGTAGCCGCAGCCCCATTGAATTCAATATCGCTCCGATATCGCATGGAGTCCGCTACCGCAGCTTTGTAAACAAGCCCCTAAGAGCTTTTACAACATCCTCTGGTAATGAATTCCACAGTTGAATTACACAAGGAGTGAAAAAAATATTTTCTCCGATTAGTCTTCAATGTACCACATTCTAGCTCCATTGTGTGTTCCCTAGTCTTCTACTTTTTGAAGGAGTAAACAACCAAACTACTTTTACCTGTTCCACTCCATTCATTATTTTATAGACATCTATCATATCTTGCCTCAGCTGTCTCTTTTCCACGTTGAAGAGCCCTAACCTTTTAAGTCTTTCCTTATAGGGATATCCTGCCATTTCCTTTACCATTTTCATCCCCCTTTCTAATTCTACTATATCCTTTTTAAGATATGGTGAACAGAACTGCACACAATATTCAAAGTGAGGTCACACCATGGAGCAACACAGAGGCATTATAATATCCTTGGTGTTATTTTCCATTCCTTTCCTTATGATTCCCAGCATTCTATTTGCTCTCTTGGCCGCGGCTGCACACTGGGCAGAGGGTTTTAATGTATTATCCACGATGATGTCTAAACCTTGTTCCTGGGTGCTGATTCCAAATGTGGAACCTTGCAATGAGTAAGCAAGCAAGCTAGTACTGCACTTTGCACCTTACAGGTAGCTTTCAAAAAGAAAAATGTTTGCAAGGTTCCTGGGTATAAAAAAATCCATGTGCTTTGCAATAACGTGGGCTACTGAAATTTAGGCCTCTTAAAACCAAAATTTGTAATCCTGCCTTTACAGCCATTAGTCCTTTTTGAATATGGTCTATTGCTGCAGCATCTACTTTTGGTACCAGCTGAAACCAACGGGCACGAGCTAGAAGACACAAATCCTGAGCTGCAACCAGCAGGGATGGATGCCATCGTTCCTGCAATCGCAGCAAGATACCTGAACAAGGGCAATACGGAGAACGCTTTCGACTTTCTACACAATACTGGGGAAATGGTTCTGATATTCTGCACCCCTTGGCTCATTATAAGAGTAAAATTGGGTTGGTGAGAATTTATGGTGATTGTACTTGATCAACCTCTCATGAAGCGAATGACAGCTTTGCATCTGGTGGTTAATACTGTCTTCCCATTACAGAGGATCCTCCTTGCTCATCAGACTTTCTTGAATTCTGGTGTTATCTTTGCTTCCAATAACTGAGGAAACGTCCATGCACTCATGACCCTTTTAGTGAAGAATCATTTCTTTATGCTATGTTTATGGTTATCCTATGGTTAAAGCACTGGCTTGGGAACCAAGAGTCCAGGATTGAATTCCCACTAGCACTCCTTGTGGCCTTGGGCAAGTCACTTAACCCTCCATTGCCTCAGAAAAATCCAAGTTATCAATGTCCCTGTTTAATGTGCATTACCAAGTTTAAGTTACAATGTAAACTTCTTTGACTGAAATGATAAAGCGATATATAAAAAAACTGTTAAATAACTAAATACAATAAATACTCCTGAACTTACCCCCCTTTAGCCACACATCATAACTTCTCAACCTAGAAATTTCTTTCCACTCAAAACTGCTTACGTTCTGTGCATTTTAAATACATTTGGGGTACGGTGTTCAACTCTATAATCAATCAGAGACAATTTAGTCCTAAATGGACCCATTATTAAGTAATGCAAAAAACTACCAGCCTGTCTATAGCAAATCCAGAGCACCATGGAATCTCTATGCATTTCTAAGGGAAGTCTGGAGAAAAGAGAGAATTTCTGTACACCATCAAAACTCTACTGCTTTGAAAAGAAACAACATGAAATGTCTGTAACACTTGTACTGTGTTATTTCAGTTGTATGTTTCCTACGCCAGAGTAAACTTAACAAAGCGGATTTATGCTGCTTCTCTTAATGCATTCTTCTCTATACAGTGCAGGCATACCTATTTCTTAACAGCTCATAGTGAGCTTTGGGCTTGAAGTGTATACTTAAACCCCATGGCATGAAAATTACATGGCATGGCTGCTACTATGCTCTAATTTGGCCTGTGTACAGAAACACTTAGGCTTCCATGCCTTTCTCTAAAGCGGTCCAGAGGTTTTATTATGACGCCTAACCATTTTTCGAAATGATGTTATATTAATGTGTTTCCCAACACAGCATATGCTGTCAAGTCCTATGAAGCCTCTGGTGCTAGAATATTTAAGGCTGTCACAAAGTGTCAAAAATCAATCTATTTTTAGGACATTTTGCAACACCATGAAAGTCGAGAATGTCGTATCTGTGCCAGTGATACTTGAGATCTGGCAACTTCCAAAAAGTGCAAGAATATTGGGTGCCCTAAGGCAGTCTTCATCCTTATATCCTCTCTCCCTGAGATTTTGTTAATTAGACTCAATAGTCATGATGGCCCCAACACCAGCTCTCCCACAACAACTCTGTAAAAGAATGTGTGGGTACTCTGAGTTTGTCTGTCGGGATCTGTTGTTTTGCTTTGACTGCTGCTACTGCTCTGTCTAATGTTTGAGCTGGACCTGTATTCATGATACCTGGGCTCAGCTGCAAAGCTCAGCTTCAACAACAGGGGATAGCTGGGAATGGGGATAGAATGGAGACAGTGCAAGCAGCCTCTGCTCCACAGTGATACCTAGTGGCTAGGCATAGGTGCACATGTACCGAGTTCCAGAGCAGCAGGTGGTCTGTAACTCTTGGGGCTGTATTATGAAATGAGTAGAATCCCTGCATTAGTTGTAAATGAAGGCTTGTGGCACTGGAACCCAATAGAGGTCAGCTCTGATTGAGATGGAAACTTACTGTAAAAGTGGAGGAAAGTGCTGAGTAAAAAAAACCCCACTAAGAAAGGCCAAAGGAAAGGTTTCTGCACAAAACCCCTGCAACTTGTACCCAGAAGGCCTCAGCTTAAGAACTGGACAGAAGCTCTTTCCAATGTTTTCATTCACATAAAGATTTTTCTGTTGAAATTTTCTCTTCCCTGAAGTTGTGGGCACTAGTTTGAAACTTTTTCAAAGCAAACTGACCTATAGACCTTTGCACTTTCTTTCCCAAAAGCTTGTATCTGATCCTAAGGCCCTTCTGTTCCAGACCATTTAACAATCAAGGTTGTTATGTGAAGTTGTAATCATCAGCCCCTTCTGCATCCACGAGGACGTCAGAGGGACAAAGCCTGCAAGGTGATAAGCAAACAGCAAAATAGATTTCTGTCCATTGGATACTTTGTGTTAAGTAACAAAAGGTGACTAGAGCAAGCCTCGGTATATATCTACCTCTACTACAGTATGTCAGTGAAAGCAGCTTTCAGGTCGCCTGTGCTCAAATACTATATCCCAAACACATACTAACCTCATCCCATTGACATGACCCTAAGAGAAAGAAGAGGTTATGATCATCTGGGACCCAACATGGTGGAAAAGGAGAAAAATACCAGAAGGGCACTGATAATAGAGGTGTCGGTTCCGAGTGATTATTCTGTGAGTCGCGTGAAGAGGCAGAAGATCCTGAAGTACCAAGAAATGCAGTCAGACACCAAGAACATGTGACAGAAAGATACAGAAATACTTCCCATTTATTTTATTATTTATTTATTTATTTACAAGCTTTTATATACCGCGCTATTCATCATCAGCGCGGTTTACAAATTAACAACATTATACTTAAAACATATAACATATGTCAAGTTTACAGATAACAGGGAATAAAACAGGGACAACTGGGGTAACAAATATTAACAACTATGTACAGTAAAGTAGAATGTGTTTTGGGCTCTATAGGCTAAGGATGAACGAGATTATAATTTGGAGCGAGCAATCCAGATTAGGGAATCATCGATTAACCATAGTCATTGGTTAGAGTTGGAAGGGGAGGGGATGGGGAGATATTGCCTTGGAAGAAGTGTTGCTGGAAGAGGTGTGTTTTTAGGGCTTTTCTGAATTGGGACAGGTCTTTTTGTGATCTGATGTTGGTTGGCAACATGTTCCAGCATCTGGGGGCGAAGGATGAAAATGCTCTCTTGGTAGTGGTCTGAGTAAGTTTTGGTAGGTCTTTTGGGGCCATTAATGTGTTTTCAGTTACAGATCGTCTAGATCTGGTATCCTGTACGTGGTCAAGGAGGTCAGTTAGTGAGAATGCTGATATTCGATGGAACGCTTTAAAGGTCAGGAGTAGGGCTTTGTATAGAATCCTACATGATATCGGGAGCCAATGAAGATCGATCAGTATGGGAGTAATATGTTGGCTTCTTGAGGCTCCATAAAGAACCCTGGCTGCCGTATTCATGGCCATTTGTAGTGGGTTCAGCGTGCTCTTGGGAAGGCCATGTAGTACAATATTTGCATAGTCAAAGTGTGGGATGACTAGTGATTGGAAGGTTGTGCGGAAGTCATTTGGTTCCAACATGGGTCTGAGGTGGCGTAGCGTCCAGATCTTGTGATAGATGGATTTTACTGTACTTTTTATGTGCTCTTTGAATTCCAGGCATTGGTCCAGTATGACACCTAGGTAACGTATCATGGTTTTGAAAGGTAAATCGGCATCTCTTGTTCTTAGCGATGGTGGGGGAGAGAAGTCTTTATTCCTCGTGATGATCAAGGCTTCTGTTTTTTTTAAATTTATTCGGAGGTTTTGTGTGAGCAGCCAATCAGAGATTGCATTGAAGCAGGTGGTTAAAGGTGTGTAGTCGGGTTTCATAACATTGATTGGTGTGAATAGGAGAACATTGTTGGCATAGATGAGGCATGAGATTCCGAAAGACCGAGAGATGTCACAGATTGGCTGCATGTAGATATTGAATAGCAAGGCCGAGAGGGAGGAACCCTGTGGTACTCCTTGCTTCTGTTGGAAAGGCTGGGACGTTATATTACCAATCCGGACCTGTTGCCAGTGATCTTCCAAGTAGGATTTGTACCAGTTCCATGCAGTTCCTTGTATCCCTTTATCGTGGAGCCGGGCTAGAAGTTGGTCATGGTCTACAGAGTCAAAAGCTGCAGATATATCTAGGAATATCATTGCAACTCCGTTTCTGATATTGTCTGTTGTTTTAATGAGCGTGTTCATTAGGGAAACAAGAAGAGTTTCGACTCCGTGTGCTTCTCTGAACCCATGCTGGTTTGGATCTAGTGGTGCTTCAGAATCTATGTGTTGTTGAATCTGCCTTAGTGTGATCTTTTCAAGGATCTTGGCTAATAGTGGAATGCTGGAGATTGGACGGTAAGAGTCCTCCTTCTTTGGGTCCAGTTTGTTGTTTTTCAGCAAGGGCCGAATGGAGGTCTGTTTGAGGGCTGCTGGAAATATCCCTGTGCTGAGTGACTGGTCGGCAATGGCTGCGATGTACGGGCTAAGCTCTGTTCTCAGAGCTTTGATCCAGTGGGCTGGGCATGGGCCATTAGGGGCAGTAGTGGTATTGATAGAGGCTATGAGTTCTTCAATTGTCTTTGGAGTTGGAGATGAAAATTTATTAAGTATGAATTGAACATTGGAAGGTTGTATGGTTTGACTTGGGGTTGCCTTTGTGATTTTGATCACTTTGGACTGAATATAGTCAGCATATAGTTGTGGTTGTATATGCTCCTGTTGTGGTGGAGTAAGTTCACTGATCAGGGATTTCACTAATTGGAAGAGATCTTTTGGTTTGTTGAGAGATCGGTTAAGAAGTCTTGCATGAAATTCTTTTCTCTTATCCCAGGTATGCTGACGGTGAGATTCCAAGTGAGATAAATAGGTGGCTTGGTCATTGGGATCTAGAGAGTGTCTCCATGTCCTCTCTAGTTTCCTTAGTCGATGTTATGAGGCTCGTAGTTCGGTGGAGAACCATGGTGCGTTCTGTTTCTTAGTTGTGAGCGAGTTGATTGAAGTTCGAGTGTTTGTGGTGGGAATCAAGGCAGATAGTCCAAGAGTACTGTTCCAATTCAATACAGTCTTGTTGATGTTGTTGGGTATTTAAGAGAGTTTTGGGATGATTTGGGCAGTGATTGCGTCTCTGTCAAATGGTTTAAATCGAGGGAGTTTTGATTGTGAGTAGGTATCTGATGGTTTGCTTGTAGAATCCTCAGATGGTATGGTGAATGTTATAAGGTTGTGGTCGGACCAGGGGACGGGAGTTGATGAGAGCTCGAGTTGATTAAGCGAGACAATGAATGAGGATGGGGCAAATATGAGATCCAGGAGATTACCTTGATTATGAGTGGGGTTTTTTACAATTTGTTTATAATGTAGATTGGCCATCGCGTCAAGGAAGGAGTTTGATATTGATGGCAGCGTGGATGACAGATTGAAGTCTCCAAGGAGCCAGTTAGGTTTGTCAGGATATTTAGGGTTGATAGCAAGATCAATTATGTTCGAGAAATCATCAGCTGGAGCATTTGGGGCTCTGTAGATAAGATTTATAGTATTGGCTTTATTGGCAATAGATAATGTATTTATGTGGTTGGGAGCCACAGGTGAGCTTTTGCTCAGCCTTGTATAAGGATTACGACAAGGATTAAGACTGCCACTGATGGTGGGATTTTTAAATTTGACAAGCAATACCATTTTGTTAGGCCCTGATGAAGGCAGGTGCTGAAATGCAGCCGTGTTGGGGTCGCTGGTCTCTTAATAATAGGGAACAGAAGCTGTGTCAGGGCAACTTTGAGGTCCCAAGCCACCGATGGAGGTTTCATGGGGGGACAAGAGAGAAGGAGCCTCCTCATGAAGCAGCTCACCAATGGGTGAGCCAAAATTGGCTTATGAGCTGCTGGACAGTGATAAATGGCCACTGTGCTGAGACAAGGAGAGGGACTCCTTGAGTGGGGGAGTTACTCTGACCATGTCCCCAAGGCAGCCAGTCACCTGGCACACTGAGTGCAGAATGTCCACTGCCCCTGATGCATCCAGAGATATGGCCTCTACAGTCCATGTGACATCAATGGCACATGACCAAGGACCCGCAGCATCTGATGAGCCGTGACAACGGAGGAATTCTGAATCTCGTGCGACAGGGTTATCAAGTGCTGGGCTCTGTTCTCCACCAGAAAATCTCAAGCCTGAGTGGTATCGAGTAGAGCCCCAATTACCTAGGGCTGTTGCGAGGGCTGCAAATGGGATCTGGGGTAGTTTTTGTTTGTTTGGGGGTTTTTTTAATCACAAAGCCAAGGTGTTCTAGGACCTGAATGGTCAGCTGTATTGTGTGCTGGACTTCTGCCGGTGTTCCAGCCATGATCAACCAATCATCCAGATAAGTAAAGACAAGGACCCTTAGGTGTGAAGAAAAGTGGCCACTACCACCAGGCACTTGTTGAAGACCCTGGGGGGAGGAGGACAAGGCCGAAGGGTAGTACATGCTACTGGTAGTGATGTCTGCTGAGCATGAAGTGGAGATACTGCCTTTGCAGGAGGTGAATGAGGATGTGAGCGTACACATCATTGAGATCCAGGGAGCATAGTCAGTATTGAGGTTGGAGGTAGGGTAATAACGTTCCCAGGGACATCATCTTGAACTAAGCCTTTTCGGGTTTTTCTGAAGGTCTGGTCCCTCCCTCCTCTGACACAATGTCAGAGCAAGGAGGAATCAGATTTGCTGCTGGTAACTTGCACATTGGGCGCCCTCCCATACTTCCGTCCAGCCTCTGCCTGCTCTTGCCCTGCTGCTGCCGCCACTGTCATGGAGAAAACAGAGCATGGCAGCAGAAAGGCAGGAGCAGGCAGTGGCTGGACGGAGGTATGGGGAGGGGGGTGCACACCTGATGTGCAAGTCACACTGGGTGCAATTCTGGCTCAGTATGGCCCTGAAATCAGTAACCCGCGTAAGTAAACTTTAGTAGTTTCTCAAAAAAGACAGGGGTGATCTTTGTGTATTGCAATTGTTGTCTCAAAAAGGTCCCACTGCTCATTTAAATATCATGTGAAAGCTGCGCCTCCCTTAAGAAGGAATGGAAAGCACCAACACCCTCCCTCCCTCCGTTTGGGGACTAGTAGAACATCCAGCCATATCATTGCATGGTCTCTGACTGACTCTCTCCTATCTGGACGTTGTCTACCCAGCTCAATAGACCCTGGGAGATCAAGAAATAGTCTATTCTATACCATGTGTTATATGCTCTGGACAAATGAGTATAGTCCCACTCACTGGTGTGGAAATAGGAATTACACTTACCTGGTAATTGTGGTTCCTTGAGTGACTCCAGTTTAGTCCTCAACCTCTGGGTAGTGAACTTCCTCCTGAAGCTTGGAGACTGGGCATGTCAAACTCATGACATCACTGGATATAGCCTGCTGGTCTCTCCCATCAGCCCCGTGTGTGTCCAGTCTCCATGCAGCAGGAGGACGTAGTGAGCCTAGCTTCTGGGCTCACTTGGGGGAACAGATAAGGAACATTTAGTGTGATAAATTCTATTCTGATTTTACTTTTGATTTTTACCTTTAATTTTACTTTTAATTTTACTTTTAATTCAGTTACCTTTGGTTAATTGGCAATCAGGGATTAGTTCCCTTTAGTTGTTAGGAGCAAATTTCCTTATATTTACAGTAATTTTACTGGAGGAACGATAAGGACCATGCACAAGATATTCAGCAAATCCCCACTATCACATAGACCCAACAATTGTTTACGCTGTCTAGAATCTCCATCACTTGCCTGTTGAGAGTGGTCCATGAGAGGATCTAAGACACAGTTATAGTCCCCCCCCCCCCCCCAGGATCACCTCTCTTTCTCCCTTGGCTAATACGCTCTGCACCAGCACATCAAATAATCCACGCATCATATCAGTTTGGTCCATAGATATTTCCCAAGAAGATGGGAACTCCTTCCAACCTCCCCCAGATCAGTATGTATTGACCCCCCCGAGTCACTTTGTATGCGTTTAACCTGAAAATTGATCCCCTTTTTACATAGGATGGCCAACCCTGCTCATCTTCTTCCTGCGGAGGGCCCGTAGAACTCACCCACCCACCAACTGCTGAGTTTAGCGTATTCAGTGTCAGTCATGTGGGTCTCTTGGAGTAGGGTGACGTCAGTTTGCTTGTTGTGGAGTGCTCTAAGCACTTTATGTCTCTTTATTGGGCACCGAATACCGCATTCATTCCATGAATATATACAGATATCCACCTTGGTCAAGTAATACCAATGAGTTTGTAGATGTTATCAGAGAATAATTATGGTCTATTAGGGGAGGCCTCCCAGCCTAATCCCCCTCTCTTTGCCCACAGAAGGAGCCCCCCACCCCTCCCCAATAGAACCCCTTGCCTTCTACCATGAAAAATTAACTTCTCCTTTACCTTCTCTTCCCCCCCTCCCAGCCCTATCCCAATCCCTGTCTGTCTAGAGTCACTGCCCCACAATTGTTGGGCACGTTGGAGGTCATTGTGGCATTGGGGATCCCTCCCCTCCCCCCAGCCTCCCTACTTTAAATTCTCCATCCTCCCATCTACTATTGCAAACTCCACTCAGGGAGGTCCTAGAGAGGTGTTTGGAATGGCACCACTGAAAAAAGACTTGACACTGTCCCTTTCACTGGGTTGTGGATAGGTCCTGCAACAATGGATACTCCCGTCCTTCAGGATTCCGCATCCCCCTGCCCCTTCCATGCGTGTGCTACAGGTTAGCTCCTTTTGTATCCTCTTAGTCATGTATCTCCAATCAACTCTCTTCCTCTCTCCCAACTTCTCAACTCACGATGGCATTCCCAAGCTCGACCCTCCCTCCGTTGCATTCATCCCTATCTATTCTTTGTTGACAGCCCCATTCCCTTTATTGTCAATCTTTCAACCGAAGTGAAAACCTGCCTTTAACCCCATCTATCATTTACACCACATACCATCCTTCCCTCACCCAGTAACATCCATATTCCTAGCAATCAAAACCCATACTGAATCCCCCCCCCCCACACACACATCTAAGAGAGCTCTAGCAATTCCAGAGGTCAGAAGGGTCAGGAGGCCTTGCATCAGGCACTAGGAGAGGCAGGCTCACGCCCAAGGCTATGAGGCTCAATCCAGAGAGGGGCAGCACAACCACATAAACACTGTATCCAAACATGGTTGTCCCCCTGCTTCCCTCCCCAGTCTAGACAGTGTCCAACAATAGTACTGGAGTCCCCAACTATAAGTTTAAAGGAGGATCTGTCCCCAGGGCTGAGCTATCGCAGCCCAATCATTCCTTGTTGGAAAGCAAAGGGCCCACCATCACAACTCATCTTGAATGTTTCCTGAAGCCAGAGAGTCCCGAGATTCTTCGGAGTCAATTCAAGTTGGCAAAGCTGCCAAAAGGCTCTGTACCTCAGCTGGGGCAGAGAAATAACGAGCTTGCCCCTGATGTTCATAAGAACATAAGAACATAAGATATGCCATACTGGGTCAGACCAAGGTCCATCAAGCCCAGTATTCTGCTTCCAACAGTGGCCAATCTAGGTCATATGTACCTAGCAGTTTCCCCAAGAGACACAAGTTCCACAATGCTTGTACTGGGTCAAGCATTGATATCTTCGGTCACTTCTTAATAATGGTTTATGGACCTTTCCTCCAGGAACTTGTCCAAACTTTTTTTAAACCCAGCTACACTAACAGCCTTTACTACATCCTCCGGTAATAAATTCCAGAGTTTGATTACACGTTGAGTGAAAAAATATTTTCTTTTATTAGTCTTAAATAGTTTACCCTGTAGCTTCATTGCATGTCTCCTAGTCTTTCGATATTCTGATAAGGTAAACAATCGATTCGCAGCTTTGCTGGATACAGCAGTGAGAAACAAATGTTCTGTTGTAGTAGCTGATTGCAGAGTGGAGCATATTCCTTGCAGCAATGACTTAGCAAAGTGGAGTAATCTTGAAAAATTAAGATGGTTTTAGACTCTTGGGCAATGTTCCAATGCACACTGGCTGCACGTAGCACTGTTTCTTTTTCTGTGTAATCGTGGAAGTGGGCTATCATTACTCTAGGGTGGGAGTGGTTACCTTGCACAGCCACAAGCTATGGACCCGCTCCAGACCTATCTTCCCTGTGAGTTCACTCAAAGATAAATTCGAGGGGAATCCAAGTCTCAAAGAAACCTCTGAGCTCTGTGTCTCTCACAGATTCTTCAATTGCCATGAAGCGGATGTTTTTGCGACAGTCTCTGTTCTCAAGGTCGTCAATTTTCTCCTCTTGCTGGCGTATCAGGCCCTCTAGATGATGGAAAGTAGAGGACTGAGCCTGCTGGGCCTCTTCGACATCGGAGGCTCGTTGCTCCAATAAGGATATATGGTTAGTAAAATCTATTACTACCTGAGTCACCTGAGTTATTTGGTCTGTCAGGGTAGCAAAGTGCGCATCTAATGCTTGAACCACCGCCATTGATACTTCTTCAACCAAGTTGTGAGGCATTTCTGCTGGTTGTTGCGTCAGTGAGTTGGCAGCCATTTTTGTCTCTGGTGTTTGATTTTTGTCTTGACAGGTTATCTTTGATGCCATCTACTCTCTAGGAGACAGATACCGATTGGGTGGACTCTTAAGAGGATCGTCTGGTCCGGGGAGCAGACAGAGCCATTCAGATTAGAATTAACCAAGATTTAATGCCAAAGGAGGCGAGGAGCCCCGGAGCCGAGCAAGACGTGTCTTACTCCGTTCACTGCATCACGTGACCCCCCTTATTTATTTAACAGGTTTCTTTATATCACTTTTCATTTTAATCAAAGAGATTTACATTGTAACATAAACTTGGTAATGTATATTAAAGAGGGACATTGATAACTTGGGTTCTTCCCTCACCCTCACCAGAAACTGGTTGAGGTTGCAGAGGTCCAGAATGGGCTGAAAACCTCCTGTCTTCTTGGAAACCAAGAAGTAGTGGGAGTAGAAATCCTTTCACCCTTGCAACAGGGGAACTGGTTTGACCACCTGGTCATCTAGGAGAGAGTTGATCTCCTTCTGAAGCAATGTGCCGTGGTGGGGGTTGAGTGGGTACTTCACTGGGAAGAATAGAGGAGGAAGCTGATCGAAGTACAGCAGGTAACATAGTAGATGACGGCAGATAAAGACCAGCATGGTCCATCTAGTCTGCCCAGCAAGATGGCAAGAGTAGGTGCAGGCCACCCCTCCCCATGTCTTTGTTTAGGGGTGAACCCACCACTCCATGTAGGACACCCCTATTTGTTGAGATGTTAGATGGTTCAGAAGTTATATGTTTCAGTTTATTTTGTTTTTATCCTGTTGCTGTAAAGGGATCCACTGTGTTTGTCCCATGCCGTTTTGAATTTCATAGCCATCCTGGATGATCTTGAGGGCCCAGAAGTCAGTTGTTATTCACAGAAAGAAAGAGTGATTTGTCCAGGGTCACATGGAGAATGCACGGCAGAGCTGGGATTAGGCACACAGAGAGTGATTTGCCCAGGGTCACACGGAGATTGCACAGTAGACCTGGGATTAGAGCTCAGTGAGAGAGAGAGAGAGAGAAAGTGACTTACCCTAGGGTCACTTGGAGAGTGCATGGCAGAGCTGGGATTGGAGCTCAGGCACAGACAGAGAAAGTGATTTGTCCAGGGTCACATGGAGAGTGCACGGCAGAACTGTGATTAGAGATAAAAAAGAAAGGATCACAGAAAATGTTTAAGTACTTTATGGTTTGCTCTGATTAGCTGCAATTATTTCCAGACTCTTTTGGCTTATAGATTTTTAATGTTTGTAAGTGTATTTTGATCTGTCTTTTTAGAATTGCCTGTGGATATATTTTGCAATTTGTCAGTATTATTTGAATTAGAACCTGCTTTGTGATGATGGAAAATCGAGAAATCGAAAATTTATAGATAAGTGATTGCTGAGGGTCACAGAGTGAGTTGCAGAACAAAGAATTTTGTGCCTCTTGATTCTTCATCTTTTGATCGAGATGTCCTCACACAGTGCTTCAAGTGAAGTGATGGACAGTGTCACACATAATTGACTCCTAACGGGAGGGGGGGGGGACAGCAACATATCGCAACCAATGGATTTCAAAGAAAGAGGGACAATAAGAGGTCAAAAAGGAGCAAATGAGATTAGGAAAATGAAAATTAATCTGAGAGGAGGAAGGCAGTAGGAAAAACACACACCTGAAGCATCTTCCTAGGGGTCAAATCCCCCATCCCAAGCCTCATTTTTCTTTGCCTGCTGGGCCAATGTCAAGAATAGAGAAGTTAAGATACCCAACCTTTCCCAGCAACCAGGAAGCTGCTGGGAATCTCTCATCTGGATAAAATCTCAGCGGAGATAACCTTGAACTAGGACAGTGTAGATTACCCCTCAGCAGAGACCTCATGGCAGTGCAAGAAATGGACAAAGAAACCTGTTAGATTTCCGGAAACTGTATCATTGGAGAATTCCCTGGAGCAACCAGGAGCCAGGACTGGCCTCTCTATGACTGAATGCGGGGCTCTGAGAAGTGCTTCATTACCTCTCCGTATTGCAAAGGGAAACTGGATAGGTTTCTTACTGGGCTCAATGAGAAAGGAAAAAAGAGCTGCACATGTTTGCTCTCTGCCTCCAAAGTCAGTACTACCAACCCTCAAAGGATGCTTTGCTCGTTCTGAAGATCCAAGTCTCTTGAAATCAAGGAGTCTATCCAGGAGATAGGAAGAGGTTCGCAAAAATACCCATCTTATCTTGCAACAGACACAGTAGGGAAAGGAGGATTCATCTCCAAAATGACAAAGTATTCAAGAACAAATTGCATCCTCCATTGGGATCTCCAGGAACAAAAGCACTCTATGGACTTCCCTAGTATTATCTACAGTATTTCAGTTGAATCCTAAGCACATAGCCACTATCAGTAGCCTAAATGCTTTGCTGTTCACAAGCAAGGGCCTGTTGTCACACACACACACACGCAGCAGGGTTCTAATCACAGTGGTATAGCAAATTCCATGCAAGGTTTACAAATTTGTACAACACTATGATATCACTGAGCAAATCCTAACAAACAGCAATTAATTACTGGCCTTTAAATGAAGTTAATCCAGGCTTTGTAATTTTAAAGCCCTGCTCTGAAAACTGCACAGCCATCTCTGCATGTATGGAAAGAGGGGTGCTGGCAGGATTATATCCTACATGTCTCTGTTTGCAAAACAGGATATTATCAATACAGGAACAGAGAGTGTGAATCACTGAAAAGCTACTTTATTAAATAAATGCTGGCAAAAATAAGCAATTTTCATAAATGGCAAACAAACCAACATCCATTAGAAACTCAAATGGTGTGCATGTCATCTTCTCCTAGAATAAATTTAAATGAGGCCTGGAATGATCCAGAGCTGGAGAAGTCTTAAAGAAAAGGGTTGCAAGAGAGGAATAGGTTAAACCGGTGGTCATGCCTCTGCTTAGCGAGAGCAGAAGACTTAGAGGTTAGATGAGGTTAAGGTGAGGAACCTTTGAGGAAAGAGAGCCAGAGGGTCGTTAACACGGAAGCTAAAGAACCCCGGAGTAAGAGAGGGAAGAGGAAAGCGGCACAGCCAGGAATCAGTCCACAAGGAAAGAGAACAAGCCACGTGGAGTGAAAACAGGCCAAAAAGACAGATGGCAGAAGCTGTTTCTCTGCATGGCTAAACGTGTGACTCTAGCAGTTATCTGCACAGGAAGACCAAAAAGCTGAAGCCCAACACAGGCTAACCCTGAGGTTTCCTCTGCATTCACTGAAGTCTTCCTTTACCCCAGCAGCTTTGGATAATTTTATACTGATCAAAGAAACAGCGTTACAGCCTGCAGACAATGTAGTTAGGTTCAGGAACAAGAAGGCTTCCAGATTCCTGCATTTCAGAATAAGGGGCCCTTTTACTAAAGTGCATGAAGCTCTTAGCACATGTGTTCCTGCAAGGTAATTTAGTGCAGGCTTGTGGTAAGCGTTACTTCAGAAAGAATGCAGCACCCTATATGCTTAGCGGGGTGGTACCATGGAGCAGTTGCTATGACTGCCGATAATGCAACTGCACTTAATTCCACCTTAAGAGATTGCGTAAAGTGCGGCCACGCTACCGGCAATTCTATGTGGCTCAGAACCACTATTTGGCTGATACTGACTCCCTCACCAAGATACCCTCCCCCACAAAGACCCAAGCCCAACCCTTCCCCACCTCTATATAACCTACCCAGGTGGTCTGAGTTCATAGAGGAGTGGTTGATACAGAGTTCCAAAATGGTGACACTCACTCCTAGCAGTGGTCTCACAGAATTGACCGTTAGTAGTCATACCACAAGATTACAACTCTACCATTTTTGAACCCAGTGCCAACTGGGGCAAGAATGTAGGGGAACCATTCCTGCTCCATGCACCGAGACCACCTGGATTACTCTTGGGGGGACTTGTGTCTTTGTATGGGTGGAGGGGCCTTCTCTTTGTGGAGGGGAATATCTTGGGGAGGAGAACCTTACTGTATCATCAAACAGGAGGTTCTGAGTCAGGGAGGGAGGGGGGGGGGACTTGAAAGCATATATTTGGTTGTGGATTTGGCTGTCTGGTGGGTAGATGCTGAACTGGAGGGAGGGTTGGATTGGTGGTGGGGGGGGGGGATCAGTAGCAACACCAAATAAGATATTCTGTGTGTCCTGGGGACCATGTTACATGCATCTGTTTCTTCAGAAGCACATAACGTAGGTGCTAGGAGGAAGGAATACAGCAGATGCTGGGGCGCCCTCTGTGTTTAAGGTACGGTAAGGTTAAAGAACATTAAGTGCAAAACCTTTATGCCCTTTAGTCTGTTAGAGGTGATGAGTACGGCTCGCTTCTGCCTGGTAAGTGGAGGGTTGCTAGGAGGGGACAAGAGGAGTACACAAGCAGCTATAGGAATAAAACCATTTGCTACTGACGATGTTTTCTGAAATTTGGACCGAGGAAGTACCTAGATGCACTGCTGGTATCCTACCTGTAACCTAGGTCAGTGAGCACCCATATTACTGACCTCCAATACCAGTACAACTAAAAGGTCAACCATGAGCTCCTATGGTAGCTTAGCCCAATTACCACTAAGCTCGTGCGTAATCTCCCATAACGTCTCCCAGAGGTAATGCTGCGCAGTGCTGCGGCTATCTCAAAAAACAGTCAAAGCATCCAAAGCTATTTACTATTCCATTTCTCTCAGAAGTAATTGCAGCAAGCAAAAAAAATGCATAGACTGGAAAAATCTAAGCCATTAATTTCTGACTTTTGTTGTTCTTCTTATTTATCATCTTATACACAGAAGCAGCATCCTGCAGGGCTGTAATCTTAAACCGCAAGACCCTTTTCCTTTTTTTCTCTCTTATTTTTGCATTTCACAAAAAAGCCCCATGCAGTGTTAGCAGTTCTGCAATTGACTGCCTTTGAAGTCTGTTAGAAATACGGTTAATCTCCAGCAACAAGAACTAGCCGCGAGGGCAACACTGCTCCTGCAGGGCTTTTGAAAATCAAAAATACCTGAAAAGGAGAATTTGTTTCTTTTCAGAATTCTTCTCAGATTATTTGGATGACTGGCCTGAAAGCATGCTTAGTATTGCAGAATAACCTCTAATGTGTCGTAAACACCTGCAGGAACCCCCAGAAAAATGTATTTGGTACAGTTTCTTCAGCACCGAGATCCTGCGGGAACCCTCAGAGCTCTGCATTAGATACAATTTGCTAAAGCTCATGTTAGAATTATTGCAGCATGGAGGCAATATATATTTTTAGTTGCATGCTAAAATCATAGTTAGGAAGTAATTTTCAAACTTCTTGCCTAGGAGAAAAATCGGGGACCCACGGAGCTAATGCCTAATTTTCAAAGGTCTTCCGTAGGGCACATACCTTTAGCTTTAGTGGTTTGGAATACCGAAAGGTAGCTTTAGGTCAGGTGAACTTTCCGTGCACAAAACCAGCTGCAAAGTAAAGTAGAGACAGAAGTTTCGAAAAGAAAAGTGTTTGCTGTCCTTGCCTACTGCCTGGCATTGTGTAAGAGAACAGTAGCCATTTTGTGGGTAATTTTATAAAACCAGTTATGTGCTTCTGTGGCAACATAGGAATGTAAAATAGTTCTTATAAAATTACACCAAGCATGAAAATACACAGAATGGCGTGCGCCCACCAACGTTTACTGTAGGCATTGTCGGGGCACAGGCTAGGTGGGGGGCAGGCAGAGTCACAAAGTATGCATGAAGAGGGGGAGGGGTATGTTCAAGGGCAATTACACGGTTTGCAGACCTGAAAATTGTGTAAATGCCACTCTGGGATGGTGCCCTAGCACTGAATATCTGGGCTGAAAGTTCAGCGTAGAGGCTAGCTGCGGGTGCTGAATATTGGGCCCCTTAATTTTAGGTGTGTACCTCATTCATCTGCATGCGGACACTTACACTTGCTCGCAGGCAGTCGATGTCCCTGCGTAAAATGCAGGCACAATTTCTCCAGGATTTATGCTATGATTTGATAAAGACAAATAGACGCCTGTGTGTCTAGAAAATAGGCATTTTCCAGCCCACTTAACCTAGGTTCCCTGTTATAAAATTACTCTCATGAAGGCATATTTTACAAATGGCATCCAAGTGTGATCTGGCATGCCCAAACCAGAACATCTGAAAGAAAAAAACTCAGGCACCATTTCATAAATGTGGACACAGGACCAGCCCTAGTGTTGGTCCAAAGTGTTGGAGCCCTAGACGAACCTCAAACTTTACACCCCCTCTGCCTGTCAAAATCTATTATTTAGCTTTGAATGCCCTGCTTTTGCTGGCCTCCAGAAGTTGCAGCCCTAGGTGGCTGCCTAGTTTGCCTAGTGATTGGGCCGGCCCTGTGTGGACGTGCCCAATATAGATGTCTGCAGGGGCATGTACATAGACATCCCCAGAATAGTATTTCAGAACCTGTATGTCTAGGGAATAGTCTAATGGTTAGAGTATTGGGCTAGGACCAAGCAAGCAAGCTTCGATGCAAATCCCACTACTGCTATAGTAGTAACTATGGAGAATCCTGGGGGTGGTGCAGTGCCAACCCTTGGATGTTTTAGGGTCAGAACAAGCACATTCCTGACGCCTATTAGTGCCTGGAGCAGTTCTGAACTTCGGTGGGATTGCAAACGCTTCTGAAATCCAGCAGGGATATCTAAGCCCATTGCATTCCCCAGATGCACCTTCACCACACCCCCTGCCTACCTGACCCATCCTGCCCTGGAGACGTCTTTGAAAGTCATTTATAAACTGGCTCCAGGGACATCTCCATGATCTGGACGTCCAAATCTCGACTAAGGCTTTTAAAGTGATCCCCTTTGTGTTGCCATATGAAGCTGCCTCACTTCTCTTGCTCTTGCTATTTGTGCTGTCTATACGATTAGAACAGGGCTCCTAGGTCTTTACTCAATACAGATTTGTTTTGTAAAAAAAATTACGGGCCCGATATTCAAAGGCCCTTACATGGGTAACTTCCTTAGCTACCCGTGTAAGGGCCAAATCTGGGATATTTGAAGGAAGGGCACCTACATTGGTAGTGCCCTTCGAATATCCTGGATAAGTCCTTAACGCCCAGATGCTAGCCGCATGTTAGGAGTGTTCCAGGGTGGGGTGGGGACAGAGGAAGGGGCTACATGGGTAACAGTGATTTTTGATGCTACCCCCATAGCCGTCTGCACCTTAAAGTTAAGACCTCGCCTATATTTAGGGCACAGAGGTTATGCAGCTAGCATCGAAAATCGCTATCACCCATGTAGCTTTTGCGGCTGCCGGGGCATGCAGGCTTACTCGGATTTTCACTTCCGCCGGTGTGGAAGTAAAAATCCGGGTTAAAGTGTTGGCGGGTAGGCTATGCGCCACCACGGCACATAACCTGCCCAACTGAATATTGGGTCCTACGTATTTAATTTCTATTGAGTAGGCTTGATGGACAGGTGAAAGATCTTTATTACATATCCCCACATCTCTCAGAGACGCCTCTAATTGCCCTGTCAGAATATAAGGATATTAGTTCTTGTGCTTTCCCTTAGGGGCTAGCATCTCCAAATGGGTTATATCTGTGCATACCATGACAAGAACGACCCTCACTCTTGCTGGGCCTGATCTCAGCCTCTCAGATTTACAGCTAGTGCTTATCCTAATACCTAAGTTCATAAGATGTAATATACATAATGAACATGACAAGATGTGTTTGGACATTCGTTTTGATCTGGGCGGCGCTGCTCAGCCAATTGAAACTATTTCTGTATCCTTCTGCCACATTTTCTTACTCTCTGGCTGCATTTCTTGGTTCTTGAAGATCTCTCTTTCAGCGCACTGCACAAAACAGTTGCATGGTACTGACACTTCTGTGAACCAATCTGCATTTTACCAAATCCCAAGTTCCTTTCCAGCAAAAGATCGGCGCTTCCGAGAGGAATCCTTTTCTATTATTCATTGCATACCTCATTATACTGTCTTTTCCTCGCCTATAACAGCCCATCGCTTCCTTGCATGACCCTAGGGAAGACAGAAAACCCTTTTGTGCCAATTTCCATCCCGTTAAGCTGAGTATTTTACGTGCTGAGCACTTCACAGCTGACAGTGAAGATGCTCACAGATCACCTTAGAATCCTATCAATGAAATCAATGGGAGAGTCTGAGAAACCAGCTTTAGCCCATTCTAAAGGCAAGGATGAAGTAGCACTGAGGGCTTTGGCTAGGCAGAAAGGCTTGAACAAGCCCAGACAATTGAAAAACAGGCTTTTCCACAGGGACGTCACCTTTGCAACCAGTGTTTAGCCAGATGTTCAAGCTCGGACTAGTTTCCTCTTTCCAGTCCTGGCTATGCTGGAATTTGTTTTAAGGTCAGGGCAAGGTAACCAACACAGAAACTGTCCCCATTCACGCATGAACCTTCTCACCACTCTCCAAAGTTAAATGCCTTTTCCACCAATCAATGAGACAATTTACATCTTCCACACCTCAGGCCAATCTGCCTTCATTTAGAGAATGGTAATTGATGACTTACCATATCAAATGATCGACATTAACAACAACAAAAAACACTATGGACCCTATTGACTAACCCTTTTCAATTAAAAGTTAAAAAATCTGGAATGAGTAAAGCAGCAGAGCTGGGTGAATGCATCAGTACCGGAAGGGCTTTACCTCAAGCAGGGTTCCCAGAAGGGTGAGCTGATCCCCTATGAAATCCTGCTGCATGTTAAATGTGACACGCACACGCAACAATGAACATACTGAGAACACAGCAGGCACTGAAGGGTCACTTCAAACTCAAATGTGGCCTGCAGCAAGCCGGACACAGATAAGCACACCATGTTCCCATATGTGAGCGACTCCTCTGGGCCAACTGATATATTAGAAAGATGAACTAGAGACCAGAGTAACATAAATATGATAAAATGTAGATTCTTTGCTGGGAGATTCTATATTGACTATCACATTGGGTTAAGAAATATTCCCATGTTGAGGAAAGATAAAAGCGAAAGAGAAGGAGGAGTATTAGCGATGGAAAAAAAATGAAAGGGTTGAAGTGGGAGAGAAAAGAAAATCGTAGATTTTACGCAGTTTGCTAAATATTACACAAAACCCTGTGGCTTCTTACTCCAGAATGGAAATCTGTGTGAAACACTTTTTCCTGCCCAGGCAGTAAAATCAGCAGCAGCGCTCAAACCTAAGGAAAAATGTGGGACTGTGGGACGAATTCCATTCAAAGAGCAAAAATAGGAAATAGCAGAATTTCAGCATTTTGAATAACGCCAGCCCCTCCTGCTGGCTGCAGCGCTCCATCCCGAGTGGTGTGAATTTCTGGTGCTGTGCAGAGCATCGGACCATGAGAAAGGTGACAGGAGCAGTCGGCAATCCCGGGAGCATCTCTGGAGCTGTAAGTCCACATTCCAGAACGATGGAAGCGAATGGGGTGCTGCTGGCCTCCAGAAGGGCCTTGGTGACATCGGGAGAGGCGAGAGGGCGCAGGAAACTATTTAATTCTTTGGTGTGGGGAGGATATCACACAGGCCATAGGCCCATGATATTTGGATTTGTGGTGGTCAGAATGTTTTTTTGAGATGGCAAAGCCCTGAAGACAGAACCTCTTCCCCCATGTTAAATATTAGCCAGCACTTACCATTTAACACCTATCCCCAGGCAGGCTCTAAATTTACTGGGACCTGAAGAACTTAGTAAATTTAGCACAGGTTAGTGACTAGGGGGGTCATTCTGTCCTGCGAATAGTGGGGATGAATGTCCCATCGGGACATCCATCCCTGCTATTTGTCCTACTGCTGGCCCCATCAATACCCTCCCTGTACATAGAGCAGGTTTGTACGGGGGCAGCTAACTGGGGGTGGGAGGTGGCGTTCTGGAGGCAGAACGAGGACAGGGCCGATTCAGAGTTCAGCCCTGTACATCTGGGGCCTCAAATCAAGATGGGGGACTTATTCCACCTTGAGGATGGAATAAATTTCCCTGGACGGAGGGGGATCATGGTGCGGACCCGGGGACAAAGGTGAGGGGGCAAAGGGGGTTCCCCATAGCCTGACCCAGACCTTGGAAGGCCGGATTGGGGGTTGGGCTGTGGGAAATAGGCCAGGATCACGGCTAGTGGATGGAGCTGTGGTGCCATGGCGACAGGACGTCATGGCACTGCGGCTCCATTCACAGGGCAGGCTGAGTTAGCTGGGTAGTTGCTGGGACATACGGCCAGACAGAATCAGGTCCAGGCCTGCACATCCAGGCGCTAGACTCGATTTTGATCCTGTGGGTGCTGCAGGATCAGAACTGGATCTATCTTTGCACGCCTGATTCTGCCTGGCCATACAAGGGGCTGGACATGCATGAATGGAATTGGCCTCTATATAAATGCAAGCTAATTCTGCCTGCAAACACTTGCTGAGTTTTAATGGACGTACATATATATTTACTCCAGGTTTTTATTCTTGCTGTTTGAGTCACTATTTAGCTGGCACGCACTCAGTCACACGGCCCCAAAGCACCGACAGTTGTGGTCAACATTATTGGCATCCTTGCAGTTCAACCTCTTAATGTCCAATATCTCCTAAAACAAAAGTGGCCAGTGAAATTACTTTGGACTATATCTGCACACATACTTGACACATAAAAGAATCACAAAAAACAAGATCAATTAAAAAAGGAATAGTATAAAAACTGGGACTTTGCCTGGACATGATTATTAAATCCTGCTCAATATGCACAAAACCTATTTTTTTGTCGGACTCATAGTAGCAAAAAGCTGCTCAACTACAGCTGCTCTCTTTTCATATCAGTCCATTTTAATCAATAAATTGATTAGATGTATCATAAAAATATAGCTGCAACCTGTACAAATTCATTCATTCATATTACGCCGACTACGACTGTCGTGTTTTGAAATCGTTATTTCTGCATCAGGGCATGAATGAAAAATCACAAAAACCGCTACTTATCTTTAACTGTAGTCCACAGTCCAAATGGACTGATATGAAAAGAGAGCAGCTGTAGTTGAGCAGCTTTTTGCTACTATTAGTCCGACAAAAAAAATGGTGTGCTTGTGAGTGCTCATATTGAGCAGGATTTGTTATTTTATTTATTTTATTTATTTATTTATTTACATTCTCTTATATACTGTGCTATTCTGCATCAGTGCGGTTTACATTGAACAAACTGAAATTACATTGAACAGGGCATTATAACTTGGAGATAACTATTTTACAGGGAACTTGTGGAATTTTTTTATCCTGTTTTGATCCAGGTTTGGAGATATAGGACATGATTATGGCACTTTTATAAATAATTTAAGTCAGACTGAACAGAAGAACCAAATTTCCTTTGCATAAAGTTAGACACACCTGTGATCAATTGTCAGTACTCATATGACTAGAATCAACCAGTGAATGATGGCTCTAATATTTAAAATGGCTATTCACTCCCTATTCTATTTTCACAATGGTGATGACAAGAAAACTACCCAAGACCGTCAGAAAAGCCATTATCACCAAACATCAAACTTCAAAGGAGTACAAGGCTATATCGAAAGACCTTGGGATTCCTGTGTTTGCAGTTTGCAGTGTTAAGAAGATTTCTGCTCTTGGGACTGTCAAGAACCTCCCAGGGTGTGGTGGGAAGAAGAAAATTAATCCAAGAAGTCTTCAAAAGTTAGTGCAAACTGTTGGAAAAACACTATTTATTTATTTATTTAGACAGTTTTGTATACCGCCTTATCCTTCAATCAAAGCGGTCACAACACAATTGGGGGATACATTTAACACGCAGGGATATGAGACACATACACTAATACTTACAGGGAACATGGGCAATGGAGGGTTAAGTGGCTTGCCCAAGACCACAAGGAGCATCTGTGGGACTAGAAACCCCAGTCCTTCCGGCCCAAGGTTGCTGTCCTCTAGTGGGATTTGAACCTCCGACCTTCCGGCCTGAAGTACCTTGCCCCAACCACTAGGCTACTCCTCCTCCCTATGTACTATGTACAAAATCCAATGAACTTAAGGCCGACCTCGAGAAATCTGGAGTGGTGGTTTCAACTCGCACCATATGCCATGCACTAAACAAAGAAGGACTTCATGGGCGAAGGCCAAGGAGGACCCAACTGCTCAAAGACAGACATAAAAAGGCACACCTGATCTTTGCCCAAACCCACCTTGAGAAACCACAATCCTTCTGGGAAGATGAAACCAAACTTGAGCTCCTTGGCAATGCAGACCAGCAATACATTTATAGGCAAAGAAATGAAGCTTATAAGGAAACAAACACCCTTCCTACAGTTAAATATGGTGATGGTTAAGAACATAAGATATGCCATACTGGATCAGACCAAGGTCTATCAAGCCCAGTATCCTGTTTCCAACAGAGGCCAATCCAGGTCAAAAGTACCTAGCAGTTTCCCAAAAAGACACACAGGTTCCATAATGCTTGCATTGGGGCAAGCAGTGGAATACCAGGGTCTTCTTTAATAATGGTTTATGGACCTTTCCTCCAGGAACTTCTCCAACCCTTTTTTAAACCCAGCTACACTAACAGCTTTTACTACATCCTGTAATAACAAATTTCAGAGGTTGATTACGCATTGAGTGAAAAAACTATTCTCTCTTATTGGTCTTAAACGGGTTACATTGTAGCTTTATTGCATGTCACCCTAGTCTGACTGATTGTTTACGCCATCAAAAAGTAGACAATCTACGTTCCACTCCATTCATTAATTTATAGACCTCTATCGTATCTCCCCTCAGACGTTTCTTTTCCAGGTTTTAACCTTTTTAGCCTCTCATCATAAGGGTATCTTTCCATCCCCTTTACCATTTTGGTGGCTCTTCTCTGAACCTTTTCTAATTCTGCTATATACTTTTTAAGATATGGCGACCAGAATCGCACAGAATATTCAAGGTGTCATCGCAATATAGAACAATACATAATATCCTTTGTCTTATTCTCCATTCAATTCCTTATGACTACTAGCATTTTATTTGTCTTCTTGGCCACCACTGCACACTGGGTGGAGGGTTTCAATGTGTTATCACGATGACACCTAAATCTTTTTCCTGGGTGGTGGTTCCTAATGTGGAACCTTGCTTTGTGTAATCATAGTTTGGGTTGTTCTAGTGCATAACTTTGCACTTGTCCACATTAAATTTCATCTGCTATTTGAATGTCCAGTCTTCAAATTTATCAAGGTCCTCTTGCAATTTTTCACAATCCTCTTGGGGTTTTAACAACTTTGAATAATTATGTGTCATCTGCAAATTTGACTACCTCACTTGTTATTCCCATTGCCAGGTCATTAACAAATATGTTAAAAAGCAGCGGACCCAGCACAGATCCCTGGAGTACTCCACTATTCACCTTTATCCAGTGGGAAAATTGGCCATTCACCCTACCCTCTGCTTTCTGTCTTTTAACCAATTCCTGATCCAGAATAGTACACTGCCTCCTATCCTATGACTTTTTAACTTTGCCAAGAGCCTCTCATGAGGGACCTTGTCAAAAGCTTTCTAGAAATCCAGATACTCTATATTGACCAGCTCACCTTTGTCTACCTGTTTATTTAAACCTTCAAAAAAATATAACAAATTAGTAAGCAAGACCTTCCTTGGCAAAAGCCATGTTGGTTTTCTCCCATTAAATCATGACTATCTACATGTTCAGTAATTTTGTTCTTTATAATGGTTTTTACCATTTTTGTCAGGTACTGATGTCAGGCTCACTGGTCTGAAGTTTCCAGTATCACCCCTGGATCCCTTTTTAAAAATTGGCATTATACAGTGGCCATTCACCAGTCTTCAGCTGCTACAGATGATTTTAATAATAGTTTATAGATTACTAATAGTAGATCTGAAATCTCATATTTCAGTTCGTTCAATATCCTTGGGTGTTTACCATCTGGTCCAGATGATTTGCTACTGTTTAGTTTATCAAATAGTTGTATTATACAGTATCTTCCCAGTTTATCAATATTTATTTATTTATTTATTTTATTTATTTAGTGTTCTTTTATACCGCACTCTTTTACATCAGCGTGGTTTACATTAAACAGAAATACTCATTGCAAGCAACAAACTGTGATGAGTTTACATATAACAGGAGAATTCAACTGGGAATTTAACTTTGGGAAACTTTGTACATATTTGTAAAATTTTTTGTAAAAACTTAGTACATATTTGTAATGAACCTGTACACTTATTGAGACTTTATGCATATTTGTAAAATAAATAAATATTTGTAAAATAAATAAATATTTCTTTCAATTCTTCCAATGCATCACCTTTAAATACCTTTTCAGTCATGGGTAACTTCCCTACATTTTCTTCAGTAAAGACTGAAGCAAAAGAATTCATTCAGTCTCTCCGCTATGGCCTTGTTCCCTCTTAGTGCCCCTCTTACCCCTCTATCGTCTAATGGTCCAACTGACTCTCTCACAGGCATTTACTATGAACGTACTTGAAAAAGTCTTCATTATGCATTTTTTGCTTCTACAGAAGTTTCTTCTCAAATTCTCAAAATTTCCATAATCTTGTGGGGCTGTTTTGCTGCCTTAGGAATTGGAAGCCTGGAACATATTAAAGGAATCATGAAGTCAGACGGCTACCAAGGTATTTTGGTGTGAAATGTGCTACCTAGTGTCAGATCTGGGTTGAAGGTCATGGGTCTTCCAGCAGGACAATGACCCAAAACATACATCCAAAAGTACAAAAGAATGGTTGGAAAGGAACAAATGGACTGTTTTAAATTGCCCATCAATGAGTCCTGATCTCAATCCAATTGAGAACCTTTGGAAAGAGTTGATAAAAGCTTAGTAAAAAGAATCCTGGAAACATTTATGAGCTGGAACAAATCACAGTTGAAGAGTGTGAGACACTACTAGCAGACAGATGTATGAAACTTATAGATGGCTACAAGAAGCATTTGGAGGCTTCATCACTGCCAAGGGTTGTGCAAACAAATAAAATTAAGAGTGCCATTAATTCCAATCAGATCATATTTTGTTTTTTTTTCTCAGAAATTACTATGTCTAAATTGCACAGACATCATTTTTTAAATTCTATAATCTTTGAACATACTATTAAGATATTATGATGGCATACAGTTGGAATATTTCTAATCATTTCTCAAGATATTGCACACAACATACCTAAAATGCAAGTGTGCCAATGTTGACCACAACTGAATTTTTCTTTATAAAATACCAATGCAATGACTGCTTCTTGGAGCAGCTGGTTAATGAACTGACAAGAGGGAAAGCCAATTTGTACCTAGTGGTACACAAGATCTGGTACAAGAGATAAGGGTATTGAGGCTACTTGGCAATAGTGATCATAGCATGATCGTGTTAGATTTCAGAAATGGAGGAAGGATGGCAAGGAAATCCACAATTCTGCCTTTAAACTTTCAAAAGGGAGACTACGATAATATGAGGAAAACAGTTAAGAAAAAAACTAAAAGAAACAGCTGCAAAGGTTAAAGATTTACATCAAACATGGACATTGTTTAGAAATACTATCTTGGAAGTCCCAACCAGCTGAATTTCATGTTTGAGAATGGTGGAAGGCAGTCCAAAAAACTGCCAGCATGTTTTAAAGGTGAGGTCAGAAAGGCTGTTGTGGCAAAAAAAAGCATCTTTCAGGAAATGGAAAAAGGAGCCAAATGATGAAAACTGGAAACATAAGCACTGGGAAGTTAGATGCAAGGCATTGATAAGGCAGGCAAAGAGAGAATTTGAGAAGAAGCTTGCTGTGGAAGCAAAAACATATAATAAAGACTTTTTCAAGTACATTCGTAGAAGAAAATCTGCGAGACAGTCAGTTGGACCACTAGATGATAAAGGGGTGAAAGAGGGACCAAGAAGGGACAAGGCCATAGCGGAGAGACTGAATGAATTCTTTGCTTTGATCTTTACTGAAGAAGATGTACGAAAGTTACCCATGACTGAAATGGTAAAAGAAATATTGAGAAACCGGGAAGATATATTACAACTATTTGATAAACTAAACAGTAGAAAATCACCTGGACCGGATGGTATACACCCAAGGGTGTTGAAATTACTGAGGGGAGATATGATATAGGTCTATAAATTAATGAATGGAGTGGAACAACGGGTAAATTTAGATTGATTCTTTACGGCATCAAAAAGTAGAAAGACTAGGTGACATGCAATGAAGCTACTATGTGACCCATTTAAGACTAATAAGAGAAAATATTTTTTCACTCGTTACTGGAGAATGTAGTTAAGAAAAAAACACTGCCGCTCGAACCATCATTGGAGCATCACAACATGACCATATACCTCCCCTCTTGCATGAATTGCACTGGTTACCAATTACCTCAAGCGCTAAATACAAATCCGCTCTTACCATCTTTAAAATTAAAAATAACGTCAGCAGGAATTTTACAGGAACTCATTAGCACCAAAGCCAGCAAAAGACCTGACAGAAGCAGCACCAAAAACACCATACCAACCCCCAGCTTATTCACAAAAGCCAAAAAATCCACCACCACGAGGGCTCTTTCACTTGTTGCCCCCACTATCTGGAATTCTCTCCTGGAAAAGCTAAGGGCAATAACAGACTTAAACAATTTCCAGAAACAACTCAAAACCTTCCTCTTCATTGAACACTTCAATGAACACTCCTATCACCCCACTCAACCTACGGCCTCATACCCACACCTCTTCACAAGCTGTTTATATGTCATAGTGTACATAAGTTGTGCTTTTCAGCACTACCAGCTTACCCCCTCCCCTGTTCCCCACTGAAAGGTTTCTGTGATTGTTTAAGTTTTATTGTTTTTACATGCAACTTTTCTGTAACAGTTAAAGTTTTTAATGTAAACCGCCTTGATTAAATGATAAGGCGGTATAGAAAAATTGTTAAATAAATAAAATAAATAGGAAAGGCTGTTAGTGTAGCTGGTTTAAAAAAGGTTTTGGATAAGTTCCTAGAGTAAAGGTCCATAAACCAAAGGCGGCCCAGGAAATCCACTGCTTGCCCCAGTACAAGCATTGTGGAACCTGTGTGCCTTTTTGGGAACCTGCTAGGTACTTGTGACCCGGATTGACCACTGTTGGAAACCGGATACTGGGCTTAGTGGACCTTGGTCTGACCCAATATGGCATTTCTTATGTTATTAATTGACAAAGATTGTGCCTTATGGTAACTTGTGGCGCCACTGTAAATGACCCGTCCTCCATTTCCCAGGCACACACATAAATTATACTATTTTATAATCAAGGGGTATACTTGCACTCAATGCCCATGTTCTGCCCAAATCCCACCCATGGTCACGCCCACTGGCGAAGAATACAACATGCCAACGCCCTGCACTGTTACACTGAGCACTTACTGTATGTGGCCACTTAAGTACATTAATGATTAAAACAGCGTGAGGTAGGCATATACGTTAACATTTAAAGTGTGCACACCCAAATGCAGAGAGGTGCTTCAGATGGACTGCTGAACTTGCCAGAAGTCCAGAAAGAGGACACAAAAGGGTTCCCCGAGGGATATGGAGAGAAGCCACTAGTCGGGCTGCCAAGCCAAGGAGGTGTACAAAGTTCTGCATCAGTCCGTGAATGCCGGAAAAGGCTGCCGTGTCTGCTCTTACATATACACCTCTGCGGTGTAATTCTCAATCATGTTTTTCAGAGCATTTTAAGAATGTTTCATGCACCAGTTATTTCCAACATACTGTGATGTATTTGCCGTTGTAAGAAAATGCTGACATAACTGCTCCAGAGAAAACACATTTCTATGTAAGCCAGAGTTGTGCCAGGGGGATTTTAATGCCGGCAAGCTGATCAAAGCGAGCTTGAAATTCATGGCAGGGTGCAGAGGTGACGAAATGCACAGAAGTGAAATACAGCTCCGGTTCTGTATAGATTTTCACACAAACACACACACGCTCATGTAGACATGCAGATCCTGTACCCACTCGCGCATATCCTGGACATGGGTCCTGCTCACCCTCACCCCATGCAAACAGACATGGATCCTTACAACCACAGGTTAGTGCACATTGAGCTCAAGACTTAAACTGCATGGACAGCATTTGTTTCAAACACCAGCCACAACCAACCCCATGTCTGCAGAAGTGGCAGTGCCGAATAGTCATACTCAATGCTGACCACCGCTGCTTTATGGACAGTTATCCATAAGGCTGAGTGGTTTAGGTTAGGTCCGCTTTACAAAGAGGATACCGGCGGAATATTGCCACTATCCATAGAAGACCCTTGATTTGCTTTTGCTCATCCCCTGTACAATCCAAATACTAACAGGGCGCTCGGAGTGAATTTTCAGTGGCATTACCATGCAGAAGCTTTTTATGTTCCGCATGTGCCCTTTGAATATTGAGCCCGTTCTGCGTACATGCGCTTGTCCTGCACATACACAGTATAGAGTTGGTTTAGACCATCAGGTACTTCTCCCTCCTCCTCCCCCACAGAACCATTTCTCCTCTCTCCACCGCTCTTGGTAGATTCTCTCTCTTGCCAAGCGAGCCAGTCCTTGTCCTGACTTTGGCAGCAACAGCAGCAGGTTATGAAGTGATGGGAGTCAGGGGCTAAGCTAATGTGTACGTCCAAGTCCTATTCTTTCCTGCCTTCTCAGCTCAGACCAGGGCTCTTGCATGTTCATAACCCACTGCCATCATGGTTGGGTTCAGGTGACCCAACAGCATTTGGCCAGCATAAGAAACAATGTGAGTCGCATATCAGATACCACAGGTTCACAATGTAAGAATTTCTAGAGGTGGCTGGCTGTGGTGGGAGAAGTGGCCTTCTGGCTAGCTAGGATAGATTGTTTATTGAAGAAATATATTCCTTATTTTATCACCACCAGCCAGAGGGGAGACAGCTCTCAGATCCTGAAATGCAGTTTCTCAAAGCATGGTGACTACTTAACATGCAAGTGAGTTCTAAATCTGAAACACCAAATTCTCCCTTCCATAGCTACAAGCCCTGTTTTTGATAAAATAATTTGATATAACCACCTCCATCGTCTCAAAATCTTGGGTACCATAATATCTTTATGCTGGTCTATAATAGGAATCACAGCTCACTAAAGCCATTTCCATTACAAACAGAATAGTACATGTGAACCTGCCCATTACCACCAAATCCACTGGTGTGAATGGGGAGAAAAGGCTTGAAAACGTCACACAAGCCTAGGACGAGCTGAGTCAGACAGAGAGTGAACAGAGTTTGCTTAACAGGAACGCTCTTAGAGAATCATCATCGCCTCCTTTGGAAACCTTTGAACACCACACAGTCCTTCTCAGCACCCCCTCTTTCCTCATCCATCCCTCCCTAATTTATCATCTTAATAAGCAAGTTAAAGCACAAAACATAAAATGCAGCAGACCTGAAAAATTGGTATAATTGCAGCAGTGACACTAAGTAACCACTCAGCCCCCTGTTCTGCATAATTAGAAAGGTGCTTTATGGCTTGCTCAGGTGGTACTTTCCATTGAGGAAGAGACCGGCCAACACACAAGGGAACTGGATAAAAGCTAAAGAGGAACAAATCAAGTTTAGAATCCTAATAAGAAAATGAAGGCACCGGGCAGAACGAATGGAAGTCTCTTCTCCATATCCACCCCCCCCCCCCCCCCCCCCCCAGGGTCTCACAGCTAAGACATTAATGGGCACACAGAGGAAGTGAGCGACACCGGCGTCCTGGGCATAAAGAAAGGAGCAATAGATGATGATCATTGATGAGACGACAGCCAGCTCCAGTAACTGTCCTTAGGCAAGACAGAGATGGTCTAGAAAGGGCAGAATTATAATAGACCCACAAGCTGTAGGGCTCTGAAACAGGTTCGGACACCAATACCACGCACGCTGCTGAAATTACCAGCGAAGGCACCATAATGAAGCTGTTCAGCTGCTGATGTGGGCCGTCTTCTGCTTTTCACTAGTTATAACGTTGTTGACGATGGTAATATGTAAAATGATTAAGTGTCTATAGAGGGGAAAGATATATAGAGGAGAATGAGGAGAGCGACGTGAGTGACATAGGGAAGATACAAGCCGTGAGCAGGCGAATCAAACTTCAAACAAGAGGGATTTTAGACTGGATTTGAGTAAGACTCGAGAGGAGGCGTGACACATCAACTCACGAAGGTCATTCCAGGCCCATGGTGCACCAAAGGTCAAAGCGCTATTTGGAGTGGCAATGGGAATGAGCGGAAATCACGAGGAAAGGTGTAGGGGAAAACAGGAGAGGAGAGGTAGCGAGAAGCTGCAGAATGAATGCACTTGTATGCGAGTAAGAGAAGCTTGACATGCACACGGAAACAGACATGGAGTCAATGTGCTGACCTGAGAAGAGGGCTTGTATTGCTGTAACACAGGCTGCACAGCTGAATTTTGGAAAGGCTGCAGTAGAGAGAGAGGCTAACAAGCCTGAAATGTGTTACTGAGGCTAACGAGAATCTATGCTCAGGGTCTTGCGGGCATTTTGTCCTCGACTCCTTCTCCCTCTGTACAGTCTCCTTTTCTGATGCCTGTTCATGCTGTGGAGCAGAAACAGACGTGGATGTCGCCGCCAGCAGGCTGAGATGCGCGGGTCATTCCTGCAGTCAGGCACACGCGTGTATCTTTTAAGGAAGGTCCCAGACACGTCTCCACCATACCCCTGCGTGAGATGGACGAGGTGGTCACGCCAGGGCCTTTGTAAAATGGCTCTTGGTATCTCTCAGTGCTTCTGATATCTGAATGGGTGATTTCAGACATGGAAATCATGGATAGGGCTTCTAAAAATGACCCCCACACTGTTTAGCAATTAAGAGGGGTAAAATGGAATTATTTAGATCTGTCAGCTTTATGACATCCTGTCGAGATATTCTAACTTCCTCATGTTGGCAGTATCCTTTTGAAGGGACCTCAGTCTGAACCAAGCATTTCTCAATGACTGTTTTTTCCCAAGAACTAATTTAAAAGCTGCCCCCTATTGAAGATGCATGGGGAGGGGGGGGGGGGGGCTGGCGCCAGCAACCTGGCTCTACCCTAGTATAGTTTCAGAACAGGCTCAATGTCAGAGTTGCCAAGTTACCCAGGACCAGGAGTGAGACTTTTTTTGCCACGTCTGGTTTTAAATTTGCATTGCAGTGCAGTATGGTATTTGTAGTCCCCAGTTTTACCCACTGGAATCAGTGCTGCAGGCCCCATGATTCATTAGAATGAGACTGTCAGAAATCCAGGACTGGTTTAAAATCTCACTCCTGGACCTGGGTAATTTGGCAACTCTGTAATTGTGCCCCATTATCAATACACATGAGACAGAGTCTCTCAGCAGTAGGTATTCCCCATTCTTTTGTAAATTTCTGCCATGACAAACAAGTTGTAGGTGGAAACGTTTTTTTTTTTAATTGAAGTATACATTTCACAGCAATATACATTTGTGAACAGTTTTCAGTAACAATAGATGATTCTGTGCTGAGGACCTGATGAAGGGAGCATGGCCTTACATACTAGCTAGAAATGTACTTATGCTGGTCCAGTAAAAAAAATCTCACCTGAACGTCCCTGCTAATCCTTACTTGTATGTATATGAGTGGCTTACATGACCTCAAGAGCCAGAGGATGCAAGGGCTTCATACAGGAAAATGGAGCATTTCATCTCTAGGCCATGTGTTCAAATCCAGCTCGGGTCTAGGGTGAGATGATCATTACTATCTGGGTGCCACTGTGTAAGGTTCCCAACTGACTCCAGTTCTGCTTTTACTTTGCTGTGTGCATGGACTTGTAGTTCCCATGTCGCTACTGATTTCCCTGTTCATACAGGCTAAAGGGTAAAACCAGGACTGGTTCAGCCTGCCCTGAAAATCTGAAGCCAACAGGCAACCCTACCTATGTGACATAAAGCTGATGGTTTTGGTACAACTCCCAGAGATAGCTGCCAATATCATTAAAAGCGTTGTCAGCAGAGAAGACTGAAACTGAGTGAGCCACCCTCTCACCCAAAGACAGGGTTGCCAACTGGCTCCTGATGCATTCAACAGGCTTGATCCAGTCCTGGGTTTACCCCATTGCATGCAGGGATTTGTAATCTTGCTTTTGTTATGGAGTGCAATTAAGAAATCCGAACTACATATCCCTGCATGCAATGGGGCAAACAAGGGACTGGATTAGGTTTGTCGCTCTACCCAAAGACCATTCAGACCAGGGTTGAGACTGAGCAGTGACTGCATGCAGACCTGACAGTTACCCAGTTCTTGAAGGGAGATATTAAGCCAGGCCTGGATTTCTGACATCTTCATCCTGGTACATTATAACGCCTGTAACAATGATTTCAATGAGTAGAAGCAGGGACTCTACTATCACACTGCTTCCGACTATAAGTTTAAAACCAGGACTGTCCAAAAGGAACTAGGCAGCCTGGTATCTCTGCTGCGGGTGCTGTACCTCTAATGTGAGGAAGTGGAGCTTTTATGTTTCGAGCACTTTCTTCATTATTCCTATTTTTGACTTCCAGAAGTACTTCTATCATTCACTTCTTGGAGTTTATTTCACTTTCAAGTATTAGAAAGCAACTCTTCTCTCCGACAGGCCTCTGACTAGATCTCAGAAAGCAGCAGCCAATTATTCCCTGCTCTGGACTGGAAATGCAGAAGATGAAATGACGTGAGCCAGAAGGGTCCTGGAACGCTCCGCTGAAATGCAGAGGACATTTTCCTGCCCGTTAAATTATGCAGAAAACATCCCCACAGCTCAAATATTGAGCAAATGATAATGATGTTGTCACGAGCAATGTATGTAAATATCAGTTCAAAGGGCGAATGCGTTACGGGATGAGGCTCATGGTGAAGGTTACATCACGGGAGCACAAGCGCATTTTCCCTACAGCACTGCCGTTCCGGCTTCACCAAGGAATCCATGCCAGACCTTTATATCTACAGCAATGCTCCACTCACCAAAATAGCATTGGCCTGTTTTGCGGCTTTGGAGCGTTTTGCCTTATACCTGGGTCTCCACTTTTACTTTTTATTGTTCTCATATAGTTTATTACCCACCTTTTACAAATTGACAATATAAAGAATGGCTTCGCACTAATCTTCCTTGATATATCAGCAGCGTTTGACTCCGTAGACCACCTGCAGCTTCTCACCCGGCTACATGAGAAGGGAATCCGAGATCAAGCGTGGGACTGGTGTAAATCCTACCTCGAAGGCAGATGTCAACAAGTCCGGATTCAAAGCACCACCTCCGAACCTTTCCAACAGCACCAAGGTGTACCCCAAGGATCCTCCCTCTCCGCGTTGCTCTTTAACATCTATATGCAACCAATCTGTGACATTGCCCGTTCATTTGGCATATCGTGTCTTATGTATGCCGATGATGTCCTGCTATTCACACCCATTGTCATCAATTGTCCCGACTATACAGTGCTAGTTGACTGCTTCAACACAATAACTGACTGGCTACTCACTCAGAACCTCCGGATAAACTTCAAAAAAACGGAAGTACTAATGATCACAAGGAATAAAGCCTTCTCTCCGCCACCAACACTCAAAGTCAGAGACGCGGAACTTCCAATCAAATCCAACATACGATATCTCGGGGTAATTCTTGATCAACAACTCAACTTCAAGGAACATATCAAACGCACTGTCAAGACCATCTATTTCAAGATAAAAACCCTACGGCATCTTAGGCCCATGATGGAATCCGCGGATTTCCGCACCATCTTCCAGGCACTAGTCACACCGCACTTCGACTATGCCAACATAGTTCTACATGGCCTTCCAAAGAGCTCCCTCAAACCATTACAGCTAGCCATGAATGCGGCAGCCCGTGTGCTCTACGGAACCTCAAGGGTCGACCACATCTCCCCCATTCTAAAGGAACTACACTGGCTTCCCATAAGCAGTAGAATCCTGTACAAAACCCTCCTCATTACCTTCAAGGCCTTCAACATGATAGCTCCCCCATCCATTTCCGACCTCATAACGCGTTCTCCAGACAACAGATCCAGGAGATCCCAGGCTGCCAACATGCTACTTATACCAATTGAATCCGCAAAACTCAACCAGATCACCACCAATAGGGCTTTCAGGAACTATGCCCCTGTATGCTGGAACAAACTCCCCCACACATTAGAGCTATTAGAGACCTTATTCAATTTAGAAAAGCCCTCAAACACCACCTTTTTCTCTTACATTATAGCCATCCCGATACCCCATTACCTCCCACACACCCCCACTACATCATACAGCCGCTACATGATGTAAAACACTGTAATCATACCTAATATGTAATACAATCGATTTGTACATAGTTTCCTAAGTTTGCTATAAACTTGAATGTAAATAGCTCCCCAAGTTCTCCTCCATGTTAACTCCCCGTTTTATGTAAACGACGGCCAATGTATCTGGTCAAGTGTTCTATTGTTTTGATGTAAACCGCGCTGATGACAAATAGCGCGGTATATAAGAAATGTTAAATAAATAAATAAATAAATAAATAAATAAAATTATTCAGGGCAGAATAGGCATTGAACCCCTTGTATTATGAACTGCCTCCGGTTTTCATTCTTCTTCTTCCTTGCACTGCACTCTATAGTGGCTTGTATTAAGCTCGCCATACGCATGTATGAGCCTGTGTGGGACTCTGACAGAGACCTGCTCATCCGCTGTCTGTGCTGTATTCAGGCTTTCCGTGCATCAGTGACACGCCTGTGTGGGGCTCTGATAGAGACCGCTCGTCATTTGCCTGTGCTGTATTCAGACTTTCCGTGCATCAGCGACACGCCTGTGTGGGGCTCTGATAGAGACCGCTCATCAGTTGTCTGTGCTGTATTCAGACTTTCCGTGCATCAGTGACACGCCTGTGTGGGGCTATGATAGAGACCACTCATCAGTTGTCTGTGCTGTATTCAGACTTTCCGTGCATCAGTGACACGCCTGTGTGAGGCTCTGATAGAGACCGCTTGTCAGTTGTCTGTGCTGTATTCAGGCTTTCCGTGCATCAGTGACACGCCTGTTTGGGGCTCTGATAGAGACCGCTCATCAGTTGTCTGTGCTGTATTCAGGCTTTCCATGCATCAGTGACACACCTGTGTGAGGTTCTGATAGAGACCACTCGTCAGTTGTCTGTGCTGTATTCAGGCTTTCCGTGCATCAGTGACATGCCTGTGTGAGGCTCTGATAGAGACCTGCTTGTCAGCTGTCTGTGCTGTATTCAGGCTTTCTGTGCATCAGTGATATGCCTGTGTGGGGCTCTGACAGAGAACGCTCATCAGTTGTCTGTGCTGTATTCAGGCTTTCTGTGCATCAGTGGGAAATCTGCTCTTCTGCTCTCTGTGCTGAAAGTTCATCCTTACTGTTGCCCACTGTCAAGCTTTACAAGCGTGTAACTGGTAAGGGGTAATTTGATAAGGGGGTGCACACTTTTAGGTGCTAAGTAATGGCCTAACTGGGGGTTATTTCAATCATTATTAATGCACGTTTGTGGCCACATATGCATATTATTGACCCCTTTAAATTCCAGCTGGTATCAAAACGTTCACGTTACTTGATGACATGTGCTTTGCCGGTGGGCATGCACATGGGCGGAATTTCTGAAACACTATAATTTAGGTGCGTTCATGCAGCTCTAGGGCCGGTGTGCCTTATGGCACAATTTCTGCCACTTAGGCTCTTATTTTATGAAGAAAAGTAAGTGTCTCCTTGTAACATTACCAGCCACGGTTACCATCTGATTACAATCGTTTTGCTCTGGAGGGGAGGGGTATAATGAAGCAAATGTAACAGGTGTAATCCTTTACAGCTGCCCCTCCTGGACTCCATCTTAGAAAAGAATTGCAGATGTTTAACATCGATGCACAAGCGCTGTTTAGCTCCCAGAATGCAATGTCCCATCTCTTCCTTCAATGCCTCTGCCAAATACCTGCCAGATGTATCTCATACCTGGAGACCTGCTGGAATTTGGCAAGATAATTTTCTGTTACAGTTCCTCCCAGTTCACAGTGAAAAGCAGGGGGGGAGGGGGCTCACACGGTCAGCGATGCAGAATGGATGGCGTGCTAGGAGCTGAGCCTACTCACAAACCCACACCTTGCAGGGCTCATTGCCTAGATCCTGGCCTGAGTCAGCAAGAAATCCAGAGACTTGTACAACGAGCAGGTTTCTGGGTTACACGCCTGGCTTGGAATGTATTTCAGAATGAGATTGTCTGGGGGATTTATCAAGCTTTTTTCGAGATGCATTTTAAGAGTCCCCCTCACTAAATGAGCAACCCAGAGCATGCGGCTGCCAACTGTATCGTGGTCAACCACTCAGTCTGATTCAGCCCTGTTTTCGCTCTATTGCATGCATGATGATGTAGTGCTGATCTCTTTAAAGAGAATGACAATTCCCCGACTATAATGAGGCAAAACCAGGATTGAATCAGCCTGTTCACACTGACCTGGAGGAGGCGGCGAGTCTACTTAATACTCCTTTATCCAAGCGATGGGTGAACCTCAAAGTACCTTCAAACAGGGTTTGAGCAGACTGTAAAAGCATCCAAAATGCTGGGGCCGAGGTCGAAAATCTATAGTCATGGTTCTGAAAGAAAACTGCCCAGGAGAAGGGGTTCCCAATTGGTTCCCAATGCATCTGACAGGCTTGATCCAGTCCTAGGTTTACCCCACTGCATGCAGGGACATGTAGTTCTGATTTTTTCCATTGCACTCCATAAGAAAAGCAAGACTACATGTCCCTGCATGCAATGGGGTAAATCCAGGCTTGATTGCATGAAGGGATTTATATTCTTGTTTTTCTTATGGAGTGCAATGGAGAAATCAGAACTACAAGTCCCTTCATGCAATCAAGCCTGTCTGGCACATTTGGAGCCAGTTGGCAACCTACCAAGAGTTCAGTGCTCTGCAGCAAATATTCCATGCTATGAAACACCTTGAGCTGCCCCTAGGGTTGCCAACTGGCTCCAGATGTGCCCGACAGACTTGATCCAGTCCTGGGTTTACCCCATTGCATGCAGTGACTTGTAGTTTTCCATTTCTTATGGAGTGCAATGGAGAAATCAGAACTACATATCCCTGCATGCAATGGGGTAAACCCAGGACTGGATTGACCCTGTCGGGCGCATCTGGAGCCAGTTGGCAACCCTAGCTGCCCCCTCAGGCTTAAATTGTTAAAAAAGCTATTTATTCCCTAATTTCAGGGCCGCCCTCTTTGTGACATACCTCAGCCATCCTCTGATGCCATACCAACATGGAATATGTTGGCAAATACTGACCACATGGCTCAGTGCCTCTACTAGTGTTGCCAACTCGCTCCAGATGCCCCCGACAGGCTTGATCCAGTCCTGGGTTTACCCCATTGCATGCAGGGACATGTAGTCTTGCTTTTCTTATGGAGTGCAATGGAAAAAATTCAGAACTACATGCCCCTGCATGCAGTGGGGTAAACCTAGGACTGGATCAAATGTGGCAGGCGCATCTTGAGTCAATTGGCAACCCTAGCCTCTACCCAGTTTACCAATCCTCCTGTACTACTGCAGACTCAACCTATGGCAGCCTCTAAGGGTTAAAGGCTCCAGATTTTCCCAGCAGGTTGCTCTAGGCCCTGATTTAATCACACTGCAGACACAAATCTGCACTCGTACTTCTCTAGTCCACGGGTCTCCAATTCCGATCCTGGAGGGCTGCAAACTGCATGAAATAAATTTGAATACAATGGGCATAGTACATGCAAATATATCACATGCATAAATCATTAGGGACAGCCTGAAAACCTGACTAGTTTGCGGCCCTCCAGGACCAGTCACAAACCCTGCCCTAGTGCAATGCTAATCAATTCCAGGTCTCAAGAGCTACCTAAGACTCAGGAAACCCCTATCGAATATGTATGGGGGGGGGGGAGAGGGTGGCTATAGGCTAATACTGTAACACACTTGGGCCTTTGCAGATAAGCATGTAATGAAATGTAAATAAAGAAAGGAAACTGATTTGCATATAATGAAGCTAGACGGCTTGCAAACCTCTCATATGCATATTCCTTAGAGATGAGCTTTCCAGGACTGTACTAGAAATGCAATAGAGAAATCAGAAGCACAGGTTCCTGGGTGTAGAGGTGGGGCTGGCGGAAGGAGATGAGGCACTCTAGGTGAACCTCATCCCTTGTGCCCCCCCCCCCTCCCCTGCACGGCGCCCATTGCCATAGCTGCCGTCCCCTCTCCGGGACCGACAGCAACAGCAACAGCCTCAAACAGCTCCGTGGAGATCACCTTCAAGCTTTGGTGCACGGCATCGCGAGTCGGGAGGGACAGAAGCAAACAGCCCCACGGCACTGAAGCTTGAAGGTGAGCTCCACAGGGCTGTTCGTGGCAACTGTTGCTACTGTTGGTCCTGGAAAGGGCCAACAACGGCAGCAATGGGCACCCTCAAAGGACCAATCCTCTAGGTGACGGCCTAGTTGCCTAGTAGTAGCGCCGGCCCTGTGTAGAGGGATAAACCCAGTACTGGATCAACCTGTTGATAAACCAGGAGCCAACTGGCAGCCCTAAACCTCTTCCTTCCCCACTGTTAAGGAATCCCTTTAGGGTGGCTTATCCCAGGGAAGTTATTTCACACAGCCATCGCCACGTCCTTCTATTACTCCTTGAGCTTCAAACCATAACTCCCCCCCCCCCCCCAAGTTCCAGTACATTCCTGCCTTCATTTTGGGCTTTGCGGAAAGCAGCTCTGATCCCATAGTAACATAGGCTCGATGTTCAGCAGCGGTGGTGGTTAGTGCTTCTAAAGCACATAGCTGTCGCCACTGAACCTTAACCCCGGATATTCAATGCCAGGGCCACATCCGGTCACCATCATTGAGTATCGCGGTCTGCCACACAGCGCCGCACTAACCAGGCACTGCTGATAACTGGGAAGATCCCTCTAAGAAGCATTTACACAGTTTACAGGTCTGTAAACCATGTAAATGCCTTTGAATATTAGGCCCATAATATATGACAGCAGATAAAGAGCAGTACGGTCTATCTAGTCTATCCAGTAAGGCGGCTATACCCGCTGCTCCGTGCAGGTCGCCCTCCCCCTCCTCTACTTACTGAGGTATAAAAGATATTTAAGTTTGCTTTGATTTCATCCTCTTACTATAAGAGATCCACTGTGTCTGCCAGCAGATGCTTCTTGCCTGGAAGAGAGGGCAGAGCCTGCTCTCATTTTATCTTTCAGTTTGGGGACATAAAGGCCTTTTCTCCTTTGAGGTGTATTAGTAACAGACTGGCAGATCTACCTGTCCTTATGCCCTAAGATAGAGGCTATACACCTTTCCCATTAGTGGCACTGAGCAGCCTTTGGGCACTCTGTGGTGCTGGTTTTTCAGTTTCTGGCGGTCTCTGCGGCACTGCAAGAGTGGGTAATTTACCGCAGCTTTTCCACAAGTGGCACTGCGGCAAGGAAATCTAAACACAAGATCAACTCGATGGGCCAATGCAACAGTACCCGCAACTCCTCCTTTCCCTAACTTGCATCAGGCGATGGTAAGGCAGAATTTCAGCGATGATCTACCTTGCAATAAACCAAAGCACCTTCCATACTAGGATTAAGCAGACTGGTAAAATCACCCAAAACACTGGAGCTGGGATGCAAACTCTACAGCCATGCCCCTATAATCCAATGTTTCTAGAGCCAGTCCTGAAGGGCCTCCTTAGCCAGAATGAATATGCATGAAGGAGATTTGCATACAAAGCATCACCCAACAGCCGCAAGAGTGACAGCCTTGAAAACACAACATGAGCGCCGCACGGTCCTACAAGGAGGCACCACAGCTACATAAAGCAGGCTGTCCGCGTCTCTGCAGCATGTGCGCCAACGCTTCTGAATCCGACTGTCTGCTTCACAGGGCAATGCGCCCTGGGACACACAGAAACAGAAGAGGTAGGAGTTAGGGGATAAAGAGAATCAAGAGCTGCTGGGCTCACGTTGCAAAAGAACCCAACTGAGTGCAGCAAGAGCTGGGAGAAACGGTGGCCCAGTTAATGAAGGCAAGTGCGTCTAATGTAACGAAATCAATAACGGAGAAAATCTCTAGTTTCAGCTAATCAGCAAATCTGTCCGAGGCGGCCAGGAGTACATTCCTCCAAAGCCCTGGCTTATACTGGCTAATGCAAGCAGCGCAAAGTCAAACAAGATTCTATCTGGCTGCAGGCAGCCTCGCTCAGCTCAAATAATGAAACAGACGTGGCGGCAAGCGAAGAACTCAAGCATACTGTGCTCAAGCCGGGCCTTAAGGTGTTAAGGGAATGCAAGTAAGCCCGAACATTTTAAAAGATTCAATTAGCTGCCAGATAAGATCAGAGTTTTACTGAATCTCTCAAGTGGATCGTATTCCCACACTCAAATCATAAGATAACGTCTACAGTTTATCTGTCTGAACCATACCAATACACATGTAAGATATTTTACATACCCTTGGCTTTCTTTCCCCTTAATAATCATGGAACAATTTTAATGACTATATCAAGAACATTCAAAGGTGAAAATATATCAAGTTATGAGGTGCATAGTGCATCAAGATAACGAGGTGTGAAACAGCAGATGGGCTTACATCCAGCACTGCCCTTCACCTACTCCCATCATGAGGTCTAATGACCCCAGTCTGATACCCCCATAATAAAAGCCTCCAAACGACCCATAACTGCAAGTACCTGAATGTAATGTAGTAAACCCAAGAATGGATCCAACCTGTTGGGTGAATCTGAAGCCATTTGGCAACCCTGCATACAACCATGTAGTTCCTCCTAGGCCCTACCCAACAATATGACCTCTTAAACACATGTTGTCATTCAAAATTCCATGAGAAAATCCAGCTTCAAACAATGCTATCCAGCACACCTTTCCCCACAATGAAACTTCCCAACCTCATGCACTTCCATCCAGAACTCACTGTGAGAATCCACAAGAGACTTATTCTGACACCAAGACCACCAAGTCTCACATGCTGTCATCCAGCTCTCCCTGCGATTCATCACCACAGGTCTCTGCATTATCCTCCAGCACTACTTGAGGCTTACACCAACAATGAGACCTTCCACCCCAAACATACCGTAATCTAGCAATCCCAATATGAGATCCAGCACTGTCACTTATCCCCAGGAGAGCTCCCAACTCTTCACATTATCCTGCGTTTACCACCCACCCCCGACATACTACTCTCCTGCACTCTCTTATGCGTTATGCAGCCCCAATATATATATATATATACACACACACACACATATACATACAGCCTCTCCAGCGGGCAAATCCAGTGTGACCCAGGTGTCAATAAAGCTTTCTCCTCACCTATCTGTACTGCTTTTGGGGTATTTAACTGGGAAGGTGTGTCTCTGGGAGATGGACTTCAAAGGTAAAGGACTGGGAGCTACCCTAGTGGTAGTATAAATACATCAGACTTTTGGAGGGAAAGTATCTTTGTGAGTGCACCAGAGCAAACACCCTGATCACCTCACCGATGTCAAATAAGAATTGGGTTAAGAACTAGCAGCATGCTGGAGGTAGACCTCAGGAATCTGTCCTATCAAAGGGGAGACTGCTGTCACTACCTGTGAAGCTGCAGTCAAGTTCAGCAAGAGATACCCCATCACAGGATGTCTCTATTTCTTGGCCCATTCAGCAAGGTCCAGCTAGAGCACTCAACTAGGCACAACTGCCTCATAGCACCAGAGTGCTGGCAACACCCAAGCTTGACCCTTGCTGACTATCATCTCATGTTCTTGCAACAGACTCTTGCTTATTACCCCACGTCATGGACCTAAAGAGCCTATTCAACGCCCACACATGCAATCACGCACAAACACAAAACAAAGCAGCTATCCAAACGCCTTAAGTCATTTGTTCCCTAACAAATGAAACCAAATTTGAAGATAAGCAGATCCAATTAAGTTAACATGTGAATCTCCACTTTCTCTTTCTGGTTATGTTTTATATAATTTTGTATTTATCATCTAAGTTTTTATTTTATAATCATGAAACAAATAAAGGAAACATGCTAGTTTTCAATATTTTGAATTAGAATTTACTATAGTAAAAAGGTAAGACAGCAGATAAAGACCAATATGGTCCATCTAGTCTGCCCTGCAAGGCGGCAAGAGTAGGTGGACCTGCCGCTCCGTGTAGATCACCCCTCCCTATGGCTTTGTTGAGGGGTGTACCCAGCACTCCATGCAGGTCACCCCTATTTGTTGAGAGGCTCCCAAGCAGTGTACCAATGGGAAGCCTCAGGTGTGCCATAAAAATTTGACCATCTAGAGAGGGAAAACAGGGTAGGTCAAGGCCGCAAGTGTTGCTAGTGTTCCTGACCTGCTCTTATCTCCTGTACTGTTGGCATGGAAACAGCAGGTCCTGCAGGACTACCTGGCCCCTCGTCATGGGGAAGGGACCTACGTATTGTACTTCAAGCACAGATTTGGAAAGGAGAGAAATTAAATTCCAAACATGTCTTCATTCAAAAATTCATGGTACTAATTCTTATATAGACATGACAGTGTAATGCGGCCACTCGCCAAAGAGCAGAAAGTCCCAACATACTTTATCCAAAAAGCAAGAAGCACTAAAGAATCCACAGATCATTTTGGGTCCAATGTGTTATCAGTATGGAAGCCTTAATGCATGTTAAATACCAGCGTTATCTATTGCAAGCTAGAAACATGCTTAAACTAGTTTGCATTTGCACAAAATGTGGGCTAATGCATGGTAACGACATGCAAAGGTATGAAAATAGCTCATTGCCTATTAGTGTAGTGAGAAATGATGCAAAAAATATAACTTAGCTGTATCAGTGCAAAAAAAAAAAGAAAAACTATCCTTCGAGGCATTTCAGTTTACACCACCACCTACGAGGAAAGGTATAAAAAAAAAGAAAAACTATCCTTCGAGGCATTTCAGTTTACACCACCACCTACGAGGAAAGGTATAAGCTAAAAACGAAAATAACCTTCACCCCCTTAGCTGTTAATCCATAGGTTTATCACTAGTTTTACATGTGTTAATGGACAATGTTAACACAATTCAGTGCTTCGTCCCCACCTAATAGCTATCCATTATCCCACAGACAGCACTTTTCTGATCAACTCAAACTGCCCCATCGTATCCCAAGGCCACCTTCCTTTGCCGGGGACAGCTACAGAAAGCCACTCCAAGGGCCAGGTCCACATGGCTAAAAAGTGCTGAGGGGCAGAATTTGAATTTGCATTGGCTTAAGATGAATTTTATGACCTGACTGACGAATATTATAACACAAAATAGTGTTTTTCTGTACACAATTGTTCTTTATTTTTTGACATATATTAAAAAGAAAACTGGATAATTTCATAAATGTCCAGCACATTCATATAGTCTTCAGTTTACCCTCCTAAAAGCCCTCCATGTGCCAAGCAAGTCATCCGCCTCCATAGACTTCAAGGGCATCACCTGCAGTTATAGAAAATGCTCAAAATCTCATTTATTAGTGACTTGCTTTTCCTGCTGGCTTGACGGAAGCTCCTGGAGAGTCTCTGGAGCACCCGCCAGCTGCCTGTTCTGGCCATAAGATCTTACAGTAGTATTAACCAAAATGGGGAAATAGTGCAGGACAGCTCCCTTTAGATAGCCAGATGTGAGAGACGAGAAGGAATCCTTGCATGGGAGAATGGAGGAAGACTTAAACCGAAAGCTTATTGCAGTGCATTAATCGCAAACACTCCCTGTACCATCAGCTGCACGATCCCAGTCAGATCCACGGGGGCTGCAACATTTGAGGCATGTGAAACCTATTTAAAAGATCTGCTTGAGTATTTAACAGCCCTTCTCTGTGACAGCTATAGAATATATCCCCCCCCCCCCCCCCCATGAATGGCAAACCTCCTATGGGTTTAGCTGCCAGCTCTTTGGGTCCTTAATGGACTCTCCGGTAGATCTATCTGATCTGACCCTGCCGTCCTCTTTAAAAAAGAAATAAAATAGAAATCAAACCCCCTAAAGCCTGAGACTGATTTTCACTTCACTTCAATTTGCTTTTTTCTTTTCTTCCCCTCCACTGCCTGGAATCTTCTGAATAATTAAGCTGAAAAGCTCTTGTTGATTGAACAGCTGTAGAGAGCCTGCCTGGCATCACACTGAAGCCTTTCCAGTTGGAAACAGGGGAAAAAAAGGTAAATTCTCCTTGTCTGAGACCCGGTACAAGCAGCCTTTGATGACAATATGCAAATGAGGTGCCATTTCTCAAGGTCCCTGGGCCAGGGTGACTTCCTTACTGAGAGAGACTTGGCTCTGGACCGATGCAGGTACAAAGCCCCCATCTGTCCACTTCTATTGCAGAACCCTCTGCGCATTATACCGAAGAGAATGTGAAACCCTGTGTGAAGGGAAGGACTCCCTCCCCCCACCACCACACTGCACAGAAGGCGAGCGCTGAAAAGGATTTGAGAATAATGTGAGAGCCTCCTAGAGGGGCAGAGGAACAGTGCCTGGTGACATCCTGAAGTTCGAAGATAAGTGGCTTTAAATTTTAATAGGCATTTTTCAAAAAAAGTTATAAAAATATATAACTGTGCACTCTCATGACTGGCATGTGATGAGCCTATGATACAGTCTGAGGAATCTATAGGACTATGAAACCTTTCATCGGGACGATGAAGAAAGTCGGCGCATGAAGTCACGCGCTATCAGCTTTTTACACCTGTTTGCAGCGACTTCAGCTAGCCTATGCAGAAAGGGGCTCATATGCAAATGAACCATGCGCAAAATGGAAGCATTAAACTGGGAGAGCAAGTCAAACACATGCGCACAAGAAATTGGCGCTGGTTTGGCAAGCTCTCTCAGAGAAACGGGCACCGCATGGCTAATTTGCATATCAGCCCGGACAGGATTTTGATAGCATCAGGAAAAGCCCGCAATACCATCAAAATACTGTCAGGGGCCAGTGTTCTGACAGAAAGTCACTCCTTGGTGGTCTAGCAGCCCCAGAACCCCTCCCCCACACCTCGCTATAAAACAACTAACCTGGTAATCTAGCGGCTCCAAAACCCCTCCCAGTATCTTTCAACGTGGGAGGGCCACCTACACACTCCCCCTCTCATTCTGCCAACTTAGAAAATGTGGGGCCTGGCCCCTCGCGGTGCATCCTGGGATTCCGACTGCCCCGTGCACGACCAGGCCCTGCCATTTTCTAAGATGGTGGACCGAGAGTGGGAGAGCGCAGGCGGGTGCTCCCACTTTGAAAAATACCAGGAGAGGGTTCTGGGCCACTAGACCATCAGATTAGTTTTTTTAAGGGGGTGGGAAATGAGGGTTCTAGGTTCGTTTTTTAGTGGAGGGTGGCGGGGATTTAAATCTGCATTTATTGAAGCATGAACAGGAGTTTATTTTTCGCTGGCAGACAGTGGTTCCGCAGGGACTCAATTCAATGATGGAATGGCATTGATTCTATTGAACACTCTGTGTGGGGTGTGAATTGCTCTAGGAACATTTTTGAAATGTATTTTCAGTTTTATTCTTATCCTTTAACTTGCAATAGGTAAGGATGGCTGGGTTGGTTTATACGGTCTTGATTTTTAGATGTATTATGATAGGTCTGTGCAACTTTTTTAGAATGAGGAAGAGGTTGCCAGAAGGTTAGTGACTGGAGGAGTGATTCTGAGGAGGAGGTTACAGGTTTTAAAAGCAGGGTATGTTTGGTTGTTAGGCGTCTGCTCTGTGAACTGATGGATCAGCTGCTTGTTCAGTGATGTAAACGTTTGAAGGCAAGAGATAGATTTGGTAGTGATTTTAAGGTGAATGAGTAGTTAGTGTTGAGATATGTGTTATTATATTGTAAGTGTGTTTGGATTCCGGAGCATTTTTCTTGGATGCGCAGAGTATGAATTGAGAAACAGCAGTTTGTGGGAGTTCTTTGACTAAGCCACAGCAGCAGTGAAACCAGCGGCCGTGGTCGGATACAACACCACAGGATATAATACTGCATTAGATGATTTTGAATGCATTTCTTTTTTGTTAACTGCAGCTTTTATTCTGGGCTTTGGTATCTTTTCTTTTAAGCCTATGTAGTAAAGGCGATGATGATAAAGTTTACCTGGTGGTGTGGTTACAGGTTACCTGAACCAATAAAGTCCACTGTCTGAGTCCCCGGCATTGGTAGCAAGCAATAGATGAAGTTATTATAAGTTAAGATATATTTATGTGTGATAGTGGAGTTTAGGTAACATATTTTGGGGAGTCCCACTGTATATGTTATTGATTACATATTTGAGGGACTGCATTCATACCCAACACACCCTGGGACTTAGGAGTGAGGTCCAATCGTGTCACGGTATGTGCAAAATGGATCCATCTAAAGACACTACCACCCTGTGAGAAAATCTACAGTCGGGTCCCTGCACTCCTGTCGGCTTTTGAACATTACCGGTACCGCCCCATTAAAAATGTTAACAGTATCTAAAATCAAGCCAGATCCAGACACAGGAACTGAGCCCTCGCGTGAACACGGCACTCAATCCAGATGCAAAATACAGCTGTGAAATGCCGTAAAAACTGGTGCCGGGCAAGGAGAAGAATGCAGGAGGAAGGAGCTGCGGGAAATCCAAGATATGTGTCCCTACGGCTTTGGCTTCTGCCAGAGAATGACCATTGTCTCACTTTCTGCAAGTTTAAAGTCTATAAAAGAGCTGGGGGGAGGGGGTACTGGGGGGAGGGGGATACTGGGGGTTCTTTCTCTCTCTGCTGTGCACAGGACGTCCAGGAAAAGGCAGAAGGAAACAGAGTTTGGATTCTGCAAAAATCACTCTAGTCCCCAGGAACAGGAACCATTTTGGGGTTCTCTGCTACTGCCACCTATTGGCTAGCCCAAGGATGCTCCTGGCTGGTCCTGACCTTCCTTTTTGCCACAAGTTGTCACTATGATCTGACCCTTGACCTCTATAGGACAGAGTTTTGAGAGATAACATCAGCTCATTACATCAGGCAAAGTGCATCTATGGGAATAAATTGCTTTTTCTGTTTGTTTTTTTTTAAATGTCTGATTACTATTTTTTTCCCTTTGTGTTGGAACTCATAGCCTAAGACTGCGGATAATTATCCTGACCAGCAAAGTCGTCAGTCGTGGCAACCAATGAAAGACCAGCTACCCTCCCTCAGCATTCTCCCCAGCTCGGAAAAATCTCCTTTATACTGTAGTTTAACAAACGCACAAGAAAACCCGCTTGGCTAGCTATATACAAATTACATGTGTGTGTAAACACAGACACATATGCATACAAACACATACCCTATTCATCCCCAGAGATCAATTATATAATGCTCCAAGACTATCACGGGAGACAGATCTTTTCAATGAACCATAGGTAGCGACACATAGCTATACAGAAACATAATTTGCCCCAAAGCATACAATTACATTGAAATTCAAACCCACAATGTTCTTTGAAATTCATTGTTCTTTTCTGGCTGGTGGGGAGCAAAGCACTCCAGGGGGTACACGCGGTACTTATGCTTGTAATGACACAAAATCTATTTCCAACTGCCACTGACTCAGGCTCTTGTCTTTTATTGCTGGCTCTCTCTGGTTCAACTGAAGATTTCTGTTTTCTTTCAGAAAGGATTTCTCAGAGGGTGTGAAGGTGCCAATTGTATATAAAGACCCAATATTCTGACTTTTCAAGATAAAAAGCACAGAGTCTCTCATTACAATAAGCATTTGAATAGAGCATTGTTTTATTCTAGGAGGGCTATACGATAATAGGATTTATGTACTGCAGTTAAGGAACACTGACATCTAGTGGCAAGGTAACATTCTTGGAATTCTCGGTTTCTGTCCCCTTTGATATCTGGCAATAAAGTGAACCAAGGAGCTGGACAGGCAGAAGCTTTTCCCTGTCCCTTCCCTGAATACAACTGTAACCAGGAGCTGTTGTTGTAGCCTCCTGCCAGATCTGAACAGGCTGTCAGAAAATTCTACAAACAAAACATTTTGTTGGCCTATAACCTGTTTGTTAGAACTGCCAAGAATTCTGCTATTAACTGGCTTTCACTAGCAAAATCCTCTCTGCTGTGGTGTGATATAGCCTGGTACAGTATAGTGCTATGTGGTTCAGTATAATGCAATGTAAAGTGCCGTGATGTGATATGGTGTAGTGCGGTGTAAAGTAGTGTGCTTTTTCACAATGCAATGTAACATAGTGTGGTGACATGTAGATAGTACAGTATAGTGTACTATCTGATCGCTGGAAGGAGCGGTATACAAATACCTGTTTAAATAAATAAATAAAATAAATAGTGCAATGGTGTGTGTGTGTGTGTGAACTAATGTGGGGCAACCAGAGCTTAGTCCTGGGCATCATATTTTAAGAGATGCTTCTGATTCTGCCTTTCAGTGAGAGGGAGAATGGAGTAGTCCTGGTCAGAATGTGTATTTCATGTTAAGTGCATTGGAATACTTGTTTTTGCACTGCTCAGTTCTTCTGCTCGTCCCACTTGATACACAGATGCTCCCCCAACCAAACCCCAATCATACCCCCTCACTGCTCGCACCAACCTTCCTCAACCTCAGTTTCCCCCACTCTGAGCTGTGTTGTGTGCATGCATGAGAGAAGGTGACATTTTACTTACCAGATAATGTCCTTTCCTTAAGTCCTGCTACACCAATCCAGAAAACCGGGTTGTGTTACTCTACCAGCAGATTGGTGGAGACAAATAACCAATGAAAAGCCCAGGTTTCATTGACGTCCATCCCATGCCTCTATCCACCTCAGCCACCAGAGGTTTCTTTAGTATCAATCCTAAAGCATATAGGAGAACATGGCAGGCCTCACGCAACCTCAATGTGGGCAACAATGAGTAGTCAAAACAGTAGAGAACTATTTTAAGGAAAGCATAAACAGGAGGCTATTAGTAGAAGATGGACCTGCAGAGCCAAGACTACAAATCATAGTGTACCCCAGTGTACTGCCGCAGAAGAACAGAGCAAACAGTTCCATTGGGTTGGCCCCTGGTCTAGCAGGACGTAAGGAAAGGGCATTATCTGGTAAGAAAAAGTCACCTTCTATATGGTCCTGCTAGACCAGTACAGACAAGTGGAACTACCAAATCTATGCCTCCACTGGGCAGGAAGAAAACATAGCAACTCACAAAAACCTTCCGGAACGGGCTGGTTCCACAACAGATACGCCAAAGCAATGGCCTCCTTAATCTGCCACGTCATCTTTCTGTGAGTCAGTAAACAGCACAAAAAGATGGTCTGACTTACAAAAAGAATTTGTAACCTCCAAATACTGGAAAAGTACCTCTGGACATCCACAAGGCAAAGATCCTTATCCTTCCCCTGACACTACTCCTTAGAGGAGAGCAGGCAAACCATCTCTTTCACATGAAAGGGAGAAATCACCTTACGTAAGAAGGAAAACACAGGCCAAATGGAAAACAAACTTTTCAGAAAAAGATAGGTAAGGATCTTGGCAAGACAGAGCCTGCAGCTCGGAAAGCATAGTTACTCACCTGTAACAGGTGATCTCCGAGAACAGCAGGAATTTAGTCTTCACATATGGGTATCGTCGGTACCGACGGAGCCCGCGCGGGAACGCTCCCCAGCATCCAATAAGAAAGCTTTTGGGAGCATCCCACAGCGCCTGCGTGCTGCCTTCCCGCCTTTCCCAAATGTCCCTCTCCAGTTGAGTTTATAGCTGAGACAAAAGAGAGAGATAAAGAGATACAACTCCTAGGGGAGGTGGGTGGGTTGTGAAGACTAACTTCCTGCTGTTCCCGGAGATCACCTGTTACAGGTGAGTAACTATGCTATCTCCAGGAACAAGCAGGAATGTAGTCTTCACATATGGGGACTCCCTAGCTGCAGATGCCAGGGAGATGGCCCCAGAAAGTTGTGTGCCCTTGTGAAAGGGCTCCACTTCCCTCCATAGATCTCTGGCATCCTACCAGGGATGGTGGGTAGGAGTTGATTAAGTGTGGAACAGGTGTTGAAGAACAGCCTGACCAAATAAGGCATCCCGGCGGGAGTCCTTGTCTAAGCAGTAATGGGCTGTGAAGGTATGAACCGAAGCCCAAGTAGCTGCTCGACAGATGTCGTCGATAGACACAGAATGAAGATGAGCCATAGAGGCTGCCATGTCTCTCACAATTGTGAGCTGTGACATGGCCTTCAAGAGGAAGGTTCTTGCTCATATAGGCAAACGATATACACTGTGCAATCCAGCTGGACAGTGTCCGTTTGGAGACTGGAAGTCCCAAATGACTAGGATCAAAGCAACAAAAAGTTGAGAGGACTTTCTATGTTGCTGTGTCCTTTGCAAGTAAAAGGCCAAAGCTCTTTTACAGTCCAAAGTATGAAGATTCCTTTCTGCATTTGAGGCGTGAGGCCTTGGAAAGAATACAAGAATATCAAGGCCTCCCTCAGCAGACCCTATACCCACGCCAGATGGTGCAAAACACTGCAGCACGCATCATAACAGACACCCCAAGAGCTGAGCACATCACCCCCGTCTTACAACCGCACTGGCTCCCAATGGTGGCAAGAGCAAAATTTAAAACAATCATGATCATCTTTAAAATCATTCACCATCTCTCAGCAGATGTACTCCAAAACATCATAACAAGGGATATCAGCAACAGACCAAGAAGGGCCAATAATGACAACATGATTGGCACACCAGGATATCACAAGACTAAACAAATAACTTCAAGAAGAGCTCCATCACTACTGGCGTCCACACTATGGAACTCCCTCCCAATGAGCCTGAGGGCATTAAATGACATCACAGACTTCCGCAAAGCCCTTAAAACCCTGCTCTTCATAGCAACATATGAGCATACAGACAACAGTACCCAACCAAACAGTAATACAACCACCTCCACCAACTAGACACTCACCATCTAGACACCTCCGCCAACTAGACACTCACTCATCACAACTAGACACACAATTTCATTGTACAATGTTGTTAATTACCCTCATGTTAAAAGTAACCCTCCAATTGTACTGTCTAAATGTTGTTAAATACCCTCATGTTAAATGTAACCCTCCAATGGTGATGTGACCACTTTGATTGAAGGATAAGGTGGTACACAAATCTGTCTAAATAAAATTCCTTAAAAGAGGTGAAGCCTGCCCCCAACCCAAGGAACCATGGAATGGGCCCCTAAACCTTCATTGTGCAGCCTGGGAAGGTTCTCCTCTGGAGGGGACCGAGTCCCTGGGCACATGCACTCCATGAAAGGACTGAGAATGAGCCCAAAGTCTGGAAGCAGAGAAGAAGAGCTTTCCAGGCATGTAGTGACAGGAGTCCAACCAGCACACCCATGGGGAGCAGGCAGAAGCTGATGGAAAAGGGGCTCCTGCTTGCTTCACAGACCCCCTGGACCTGTCCTCCGGAAGGCGATAAGGTTTCATCTCTCTCAGGTCCTTGACCAGCTTCTCCAAATCGGCCACAAAAAGAAGCTTCCCTTTAAGGTCAGTTGGGTCAACTAGGCTTTGGAAGATGGGTCCACTGCCCAGTGTCGGAACCATATCCAACACAATGTCACCATCAACAGGGCACCATCGCTGGCCACTAGATATACCAGAGACAACAAAGAGCAGGAGTTCCAAATAGTAGGTGGTATAAGCAACTTTATTCTATAAACAACCCCCTCCCCCATTACTTTTAGAGGAAACCTTACAATGTATGGGTTTTGGGTTTTTTTGAGACTTGCACCCCCTGCAGAAGATTTCACAGCCAAAATACGTAGGGGGTTGTTTTTAGAATAAAGTTGCTCATACCACCTACTGTTTGGAACTCCTGCTCTTTGTTGTCTCTTCGACTCTTGTGGGTACTTGCGCTCTCTTTTGGTTTCTTGCTAAATGTACCAGGTCATACATGACATAAAAAAGGAAGGCCGTAGTCAACTCCAAAAGAGAGGTAGTATCATCCAGCGGAAGAGACTGAATCTACTGGAGCAGGGCTTGAGATGTCAGGACCTCATGTACTGCCAAATGAAGAATAGCAGCCACCACGATAAACTTGTTCTTCAACAATGAATCCATCTTTCGATCCAGAGATCCTTTAAGGCCAATCTGCCCTCCACAGAAATGGTGGTCCCTCTGGTAACCACTGTGACCTGTGCATCCATCTTGGGAATATCAAACCACATAACACACTCCTTCTCCGGGAGAGAGTATATCTCCTTATAGACCTGTAACCCCTTAGGTGGAGAGTTGGGCGAATCCCACTCTGACTGGATCATGTCCTTGATCACCACCGGGAATGGGAAATAGTGGATTTCCACACCCCTTTGCAACAGTTGATGCATCTTTGATTCCTACTCCACGCATGGAACATCTGCCAAGCTCAAGGTGAATGAGACTGTGGCAATCAACAAAGTTTCTCCTTCCAGAATAAGCAGATAACACCGACCTCTTCACAATCCTCCAAAGGTGAGAATACTTTTGTCCACATCAGAGTCCAGAACCAAGCCATCTGAATCCAAATCATAGTCCATATCTTGGACAGATCCCAGCTGATCCCCATCTCCAGGGGACACCCTTCATAAGAACATATGAAATGCCATACTGGGTCAGACCAAGGTCTATCAAGTCCAGTATCCTGTTTCCAACAGTAGTCAATCCAGGTCAAAAGTACCTGGTAGGTTCCAAAAAGGCTGGGGACACTTAGCCATAGGCAATCGAACAGGGGAACCGAAAGGCTGCAAGGTCTGAATCTCCATGCCAGAATGACCAGACCTGTTGTAAAAAGGAAAACATTTCCGGGGAGGACAATCTGAACTCCAGAAGCTCTCCTCACAGAAAGGACCCCTCCCCCTACACCAGGGGACATAGCCGCCGCCAATCCTCTAAATGATGGTGAGCGGCCCAGAGCAGTTTACGGAACCTCCAGCTGACTGGTTATCTTTACCCACAGCGTTATCTGCCATCTCCTGTCCTGTGGCAGGAAAGGCCAGACTTATTGCATCTGGCTGAGAGAGGGGGAGAGACGACTCAGAAGCTGCCATTCAAGAAGAGCAAAGTCCAGAAGCTGGAGATGAGGCATGTGCTTGCCACAAGCCGAACATTGCTTCCTGGAAGACAGCAGAGAGTCAAGGCAAGTATCACATCAGCACACGCTAAGACCGCAGCGGCCTGGAAGGTGCGCGTTAACAGTGCTTAAACAGCAACACACATTATGAGTGCTTGGGTAGGAACGCACATTGGAGCGATTCGGGTGGAACATGTGTATGGGCCGCATGACCACCAGGGGCACAATAATAAAGACACTACCAACACGTGCGGAAAAAGGTGGGAAATCTCCACACTGTGCTAACGGTCACCATTAGTCCATCCCAAATTGCACCCTAGACAAATGGAATTGGGAACCCCCAACAAGTAGAATGATGAGGCCAAGCCATAGTACTCACACCCTGAGAGCCCAAGGAAAACCTCTGTACCGAGCTCAGTGCTACTCTCCTGAAACTGTTTCTTTTGCTTTGCAGGCACCGCATTTAAGGTGGCTGGCAGGCATATTCCTCCGAGAGCCTTCTGCAACCTTTGGGAGAGAGCAGGGGAGACAGAGGAGGAGGGAGAGAGCATTAAGGTTGTGTGAGGCTGTTGAACTCTTCCAAATCCTTCCAATTTCCTGGCTGCTCAACAGGCTCTTATGATAAGAGTGGAGATGAAGTAATGTTCCCCCCTCCTATTGCTACCAAAAAGACCACAATGTAGTGGAGCCTCCTATGTCATGCTCAAGTGAGAGAGAGTCACCCTCAAGGTGGTCGTTCAAGCATTTAAATCAATCTTTTCCTCTCAATTATTCAGATTTTCTTCAGAGTGTAGAAAATCCATCCACCATCTTCTGGAGACAAAAGGATACTGAAGAGACCGCTGGTGGCTGAGGCGGATAGAAGCATGGGAGTGATGTCATTGAAACCTGGGCTGTTCTATTACTACTACTGATGATTTGTATAGCGCTACAAGACCTGCACAGTGCTGTCAAGACTCATGTAAAAGACAGTCCCTACTCATCGTCAAGACAGACAACAGAACTGAGGGCAAGGATATATCTAGAGGAATGGTAAGGAAACACATAGGAGACTCGGATTGCTTCTCCGACCTCACCTATCGGCTGATAGGGGAACACAACTCACCTGTCTGGACTGCTCTAGCAGGATGATATGGACTTGGAGTTTTTAAACTCACACCTTGCTCAGAAATTTGAGGCGAGTTACATCCAGGTAGAATCTGAGCTGCCAGTTTGCCGAGATCACATGGAAAATGTGATGCAGCTTCAGACAACTATCTTCCACACCACAGGTCTCAGTTCTAAAATTCTAGTGAGATAAACTACTTAGAACTCAAACGGAACACCAGTGTTTAGAGTGAGGTCCCTTCTTACCCCCTGTCCCTCATGACTGTAAACCAGAACCCGCTGGTAAAATGCTAAATTCAATTTCCCTGTTTCGCTTTTGAATCTTTACAAAGTCTTTGCGATCACTGAGCACACAGGTTTCCATGAAGGCTACAAGCCCCCCCCCCCCCTCCAAGGAAGCCGTGCTAAATCCATATTGCCCACAGTTCATTCTATGCTCAGGAAACCAAATCCAGAAGCAAAGATCTATACGCTAAAAACCCATCTCTTCACCGTTGCTTTTAGATCTTGACCCCTGTCTTTGGCCTGTCTAGACTACAAGCTCCATATTTTGTGTTTTCACTTTGTATTATATGTTAACAGTTACTCTGTTACTTTGTGTTTTGTCTCGACTTAACTAGATTGTAAGCTCTGACGAGCAGGATCTGTCTCTTTTATGTCTGTACAGCGCTGCGCTATATAAATGATAACTAATAGTAGAAGTAGTACGCTGCCTTACCAGTACGACCCAAGCAGCTTGCAGAGTTTCCATGCACTCGGCATATCGAGAGAATAGCAAACTAATTTGTTTTCAAGTCTACAATAAAGTCACCCTGCCTATGGGACCAGCAATAATTTTTCTGTCTCATGTTTCCCGATGGGATTTAGCAGTTCAGTTTAGTTAAGGCAAAGAAGGGACTGTTTCAACTTCACTGTTGTACTGTAGGCGCCTTTCATTTCCCTAGAAATGCAAACAAGGTTTCCATCGTCTCCCTGCTCGCAGATGTTTCAGTATTAAAGCTTTCAGATGCACGATCACTCACAGTACAACACTTAATACAAATATCAGCAGGGCCAAATGAACCGTTCTGCAGACTACGCACTCACCTAGGGTGGCAACTTCTGGGAGATGACGAAGAACAACTGGAGCCAAAACAAAACAAGAGGTCCCGACTGCCCCACAAACTCCAAGATCCATCAGGACATACTTCCAACTGCAGGGACGAGGAGCAATGTTTGAACACCCTGGTGAGAGGCTTTTGGAACACTCTCAGAGCGGAGGGCTAGCTGAATGCATAGAGCAGCAGACTGAAAGCCGGGGAAGCCACACTCCTTGTGACCTTGGGCAAGCCACTGAACCTTCTATTGACTAGTAGAAACTTTGGGAAGGATACTGAAAGGCATTTAACGCAGTCTGCTCACTGGGTTATTCAGAAGCACGTAAACCAGTCAGCATCGCTGGTTGCCCTGATGCTCAGCACTGGAGCGCTACTAGGGCGGCACTGCGGGTTCACAAGGCAATGGCGATATTCAGCCATGCCAACTAGCTGGTTTTCCAATGTGAGTACTTGAATATTCAATGCCAATGCCCCGATATGATCTAGTATTGAATATCCGGGGGAAATTTAAAACATCAATGGCCAGTCCATTTAAGCATGCTGGCTGTCACTGCTGAACCCCCCCCCCCCCTCCTTATATTATAAGACCCCCAGGGACAGAAACATACATATAATACCTGGATGTAACCCACCTTCAACACCTAAGGAAGGTGCGAGCTAAATCCAATTCCTTACTTATAGATAGATACATACATACATATATACGTACATACACACACACACAAGAACGTTTAAAAAGTATGGTACCCAATTACGCATTTTTACAGTCTCATTCTAGGAAGGGAGCTGTTGACATGATCATGATTGTTGAGCTTTATTGTCAAACTCTCAAAAGGACCTTGAAGGATCATTGAGAGGGGAAGGGGTGCAAGGTTGAAGGTTTGCTACAGCACCTAATACTCTTGTGTGGGCTGTGAATGTCAGAAGTCTGGGTTTAAAAAAGGTTTGGACAAGTTCCTGGAGGAAAGGTCCATAAACCATTATTAAGAAGGGACCCAGGATATCAATGCTTGAACCAATACAAGCATTGTGGAACCTGTGTCCCTTGGGGAAACTGCTAGGTACGTATGACCTAGATTGGCCACTGTTGGAAACAGAATACTGGGCTTGATGGACCTTGGTCTGACCCAGTATGGCATATCTTATGTTCTTATGTAAGTCACACATATCCTCTGTCAATCGGATACCATAAAATGTTCGAAGGGGTATCCGTGATAGTCTGGAGTAACAAAAAGGAAAGAGACAGGTGACATCTTACATAAACATTTTGAGGCAACAGCTCTAGAGGCCAAGAGTTATGTGATGAAATGGACTCTTGTCCTCAACAGCTCATGCCTTCTAAACTGGTTAGTCTATAGGCTACCAGAAATCTCCTATATTTAAATATAATAATCACAACCATTGCTAGAGGTTTCCTATGGATACTGTACAGATTGATATTTGTGGACAGCAGAGGGGCTTTTTTCCTAGAGTCTGCACGTCCCAATAGCTCACATTGTAACCACATGGCAACATCGGGGGACTCCTTGTGGAAACACGCAAGCAGTCTGTACACCAAGGGTGACTTACAACTGCCAAAAGCAGTATAATAAATGAATTCAAATATGATAATTTTGAGACACACAGGCTGATTCAAAGAGGCACACAGTTGCAACATACAGTGTCCAAATGTGACCTATATGATAAATCTAACCCTCCAATTGTACTGTCTAGATTTTCTAAGTTCCCTTATGTTAAATGTAACACTCCAGTGTGATGTGATGTGACCACTTTGATTGAAGGATAAAATGGTATACAAATCTGTTTAAATAAATAAATAAATAAATACAGTTTAAGACACGCTCAAGACACAGCCCCCTCCCCCCCCCCCACACACACACTGTAATCAAAGAGCATGTCAGCACACTATCACATCTATAGTTTGGGGAAATGTCCTTTTTTTTAATAACAGGATGAAAATGGTTTTAGGGCACTGGATCCAAAAGGAAGGCTTCAACTAGCTAATGATAATCACATGCCTAGGACCCTAGGTAATGGATCATGAAATCTGCTCTTCACCGTACAAGCAAATTTCCGCTGTGAAAATCAGGTTTGTAACACAAAACCAAATCATATTTTCCACTGATGATGTATCAGGCAAGACTGATTGATTAGCACTTGACAGGAGTTAATAATAATTAGTCCACTACATGCCGATCGGTACAGATGGCCTGCCGGGAATGGAGTAACACAATTGCACAGGTAAATCAGAAACTTCAGCAGGCCAGATAAAAGGTTTCAGAACCAAAACCTGCTGTGCACCAATGCTGGTCCAGACATAGCAAGAAACAACCTCATGCAATTTAAACCTCGTGCATTCCTGGTGAAACTGAACAAGACTGTGGAAAGTGCATCTCATAATTAGGTGAATGGTAGCTGTAGGGCCCTGAACTACCCAAACATACAGGGGCACTTCAATTTATGAAGCACAATTCAAAAAAAATCGAGAATCACAAAGTCACCCCAAATCCAACACTAACAATCTGCAGAATTTGCACCCATTATTTGTGTGGGAGGCTGGAGAAGGAGAGCAGTGAAAATCCCACATACCCACGCACCCTGAGACGCTTTCCAAGTCTGCTGTGAGTGCACCTGCCTAAGAACCTGCAGAGGAAAATGGTTGCATTCTTAATTTACTGGGGCTTTAAACACCCCCCTCCCCAATCACTTGGCACTGGGAAAACATATCTTGAACCCTTCCGTGAAAATGAACTTCTGTCATTTTAAAAGCACCATGCCCATGAAATTGTGGCAGGTGCAGGCCTGTGACCCACGGTGTCTGACATAGGCAGGCCAGCATGGCTAGCTTGACCTGTAAATGAGGCCTGTGGAGAGGCATATAGGATTGCACATCCCCCAACATGCTGCTATTGTAAGAAAGAACTCAGTAGAAATATTGAATTAGCTTAGATAAGCAGAACTGCAGAATTAAGAAATGGAAAAATACAGAAAAGATGTGTTTTAAAGTTACTGATAAGAAAAAGTACATTTGCAGAGAAATAATAAGGAGTGCTGACAGATGAGTTACAGAACCTTGCTCTTCTGCACGCACAAATGGTCCCATAACCTTGAAAGTGTGAAAGTAACAAGTTGATGAACTGACCATTGTAATTGGGACTAGAAGGGGGGCAGGCAGGTGTCATGCCCACAGAAGCCCACAGAAGGAACATAATTGGAGAAACTTATCAGTACCGGGACCAATAGAAGGGCTACGGGAGGTACGGGAGAGTATCGGGACCAATGAAATGTTTTTCTATACCTAGAATGGAACAGAAGTCTATAAAAGTTGTTGTAATGCTTGAAAACTTTGCTCAGCCATTTTGAAATTGCCTTGCTTGAGACTTGTGCACAAATAAATGATTTGGACCTTCTGAACAGACTCCTGGTATCATTGGTTTGTCTGCGCTTTGCTGCTACAAAATGAGTGTAAACCACTAGTGAACTGGGTGGAAGCCCAGCACAGATACTGCTGGAGTAGCTTACAAACAGATTTCATTTCTGCTTTCATTCTCTGTAACAGGAACCTCCAAGCTGCCTGATTATAGCCACTAATGACTAGGTTCAAATGATGGGAAGATGGTTGTGTCCATTCATTGATGCCCAGTCTAGTATACTCTCAGCCACTTCCTATCTGGACGAACAGCAGGCAAGCTGTGCCCCCAGCCCCTCGATGTCTTACACTGAAAGGATGAAAGCCATAGGCTTATGAGTGAGAAGAGGGGGTTTTCTAGGCCAGAAATAAATTAAAATGAATGGTAAACAAAATGGTAGTCTGCTCCGTAGTATCATACCAAAATGATGCCTTTTTTGTTTAAATCAAGCCTCCATTAGCTCCTAGCACTGCAGTTTCAGGCTGCTTTGATTTGTCTGTAGTTGCCAGGTTGCCTTTATGATGTCACCAAGCATTGTAACAGGGGGGAAAACTGCATCACGCTAGTTGCATCTGATTTGCCAGGACTGTTGCATCCCTGCACTCCGGTTTCAGAGTAGTGCTGTCCAACCTGCATTTAAGTGCTTCAGATGCCAGTAACATCTGCTCATGGGCGGAATGAAATGTTTCAGCCACCTGGAGGGGAAGGGGGGAGAGTGTATGTTGTAGTAGCAATAGAATTATACAAGCTCTTATGATGGAAATGGAGAAGTGTAATTTTGGGGGGTGACAAGCAGCAGATTCCTCCAGCTACCTTCACAAATCGTGAATTAAATGCTGACAGTAGAAAGGAGATGCTTGCTTGCAGTCTGGTTTTAAAATATGAGAAAGCCACAGTGTCCCTTTGCCCTACTTAACCCTTCAAGAAAGAGTAATTTTATCAGCCGGGGCAGTACAGATAGAAGCACCTCGTCCTGTATAAACACAGAGCTTTGTGTGCTGCAGCGTTAGACCATACGGCAGAGACCTCACCACGATGCACAGCGAAGCAGGCGAGAAAGGCAGAAGCAAAAAATTAATTAATTTGTCACCAAGACAAAATATATTCTGATCTTGTCACTTTATCTGTCAACTTGTTGCATGCATAATTCAAGCAAAGCCCACAGTGGGAATGAAGACACAGCAAGAGGCTGGCAAAGCCGCTGGCACAGGCTACAGACGAGCAAGTGCCCCAGGGAGCCATACTCAAATGTTCATAGGTTGAAAAATCAAATAAAGAATTTTAAAAAATAGTCTACAAAAAAGTACTTTATAGCATAAGAATAATCGGTTACCAGTCACATTCCAATCATGAAAAAGCATACTATTCCAGAAAAGCAGTGACAGATCAATGAAACTCTTATCTTTTCTTATAACACAGGGCATCTTCCGTTATTACCATAAAAGACTGCTGGGTGGGATTTTATTTTGCATTTAAAAAAAGAATCCAGGTTCTTTCTTTGCAAGAAGAGAGTTATGACCGACCATGAGGAGCAGCCAATATGACTGCACGGATGCTGGTGGGTGCCCGGGTACAGGTCATATCACTCCCTTTCTTAAGACACTTCCAGCAGTTTCACATGTTTCAGTTACTTTGCTTTTTCAGACGTTATATGATCATGGCCCTAAGTTGCCCTCGGTATGCATTATGGCTTCACACTTCCTCCCTTCCCATTGCTTCAGGGGCTCCCACTCGATGAGGGAACCTGAAAGCAGACCTTCTCCTAGGCAGCCCCCTTCCTCTGGAACAAGGTTCCTAGTGAAATCCATTATGTCATTTTAGGGGGTGAGGACCCCGCAGCATACTAATGAATTGTTAGATTGCGCTTTATTTGGCAGCGGAAACCACAGGGAATCCTTAAATATGGTTATTTGGAATTGTATTGCTTCACATTCCGCATTATGATTGGTTGGCTCTGATGATGGAATGTTACTAGTGAGTCCATTGTTTTCTGTTATATTATGTAACTTTGTATTCTTTTGGGTGTTAGGGTTAGGTTTTATAAAGTTTTGTTTAATTTTCATCTATGTTTATTAGTGATTTCATGTTTTCATCTTGAAGTTTGTGATGTCATCTTGGGCTCTTGTTAAGAAAAAAAAAAAAGAGTACCACATTTATTAAAGACTAAAAAATGCCGTTGAAGGTAGAGAGAGGAACACAAAGACCTAAGAAAAGATGGATAAAAGCCAGGACGAGCTTCTGCCACCTTTGTCAGCCAGTGAGAGATCACGGCCAGCACTGGGGGTGGAGGGTAATGCACCTTAAGGGTCTATACCCCGAGACACAGCCATCAGTCCAATGGGGAGTGATCTAAATCCACCCGGATTGTATTCTAAGCGCACCGTGAGGTAGGCAAAACAACTTGGGTTAAAAAAAAAAAAACATTTAAAACTATATTCTTAATCTTCAATTGGTCTGGATTTGTGAATCTTCTCTGCCTAGAAAGACAGTTACATAACAAGTAATTGTGTAGAAATAAAAGTCAAGGAATAAGTTGTAGGTCAGATCTTCCTACTGATACAATGCAAACATCTGTGATGAGCTTGTCAGAGCTCTGCTCCCTTCATCAAGTCGGTGTAGCACGCGTGAAGGATGATGTTGCTTGAATGACCAAGTAAAGGGCCGGATATACTGAAGAGTTTTCCCATTTTGTGTCTATGGGGAAGAAAGGTTAATGCAAGTGACCCCCCTCTGCGGGACAGGATTCCACCAGCAGCTTTTATCTTTAAAGCCACGTAGAGCTCGAAAATGAAAGGTTAGGTGGGGGAGAAGAGGTAATGCGTTTTTGCAGAGTTCTGGAAAGCTCCCCGTCAGGATTTTAAGTTAGTCCAATAGAATAATCTCACTTGCAATCCTTTTTTTCCTCTCTCGCTATTAAGGGTGACCCACTGTTTTATAATTAAATTCTAATGCCGATGAATGGCGAATGAGCTCCACCCTTGGCACTTACTAAACAGTATCCCCCACACATGCATCGCTGCTTCCCTCACAGGATCTGAGAAGCCTGCGCCTTGGCGGACCGACCAGGCTCCTGGAACCCTGCATTAGAACCAGGCTGTGCAGAAAACCCTCTGACAGACGAGAGAGCTCGGCCTGTAACAGCGGTCAGCCTCTCGCCCTTCTCAGTTACTGACGAGGAGACCACTCCTGGCTGCATGTCTGCTGTTCACAGTGGCCTCGGCTGCATATTCCTGAGTTTTGTAAATGACCCAAATATCTTCCCATATTCAGCCTCTAGGATTCAGGCTGGCTTGGGGTGGTATTCAGCTCTAGCCCATGTAATTCCACATGCATGTTTGCCCACTTGCAAAGCCCTATCTTGTAAACAGCATTTAATCAAAGCATGTTACACTATTTGAATTATTAGAACTATGAACTCTGTATCCTGACCTTGGCTTCCACGGCAGGCTGCTCTGGTGTTTCAGGAGAGGATGAAGATCTTATTTGAAAGTCAGAGGCAGCTCCGGACCTGGAAGGGGGATGTGGGGAGGGCCCTTAGCCTGCCACACTGGAGCATGTCCAGAGCAAAGCATCACAGCTGCTCGCTACCCCGGGAATATGCACTGCTAATTTACTCCAGCAATATACAGGATGCAATTTTATTGTGTACCTAAGGAGAATTTAATTCCTCAATATACATAAAAGACAATATAATAGGCTAATAAATGCAGAGATGCAGTGACCATGTTTGCTATTAACCCTCATTTCTCTGTTCCCCGGTGCTTTTCCTTTTTAATTTTTTAAAGCTTTCTATTGCTCTTTCATATAGCCATGAAAACAAAGGAGAAAGAACCAGCGCGCACTCATCACACAACAGCAAGGTTCCCTCACACCCTCTCCCCACTTATTCCATTACACACACTGCTGCCAGTGCACCCCGTTGTGCCCCCTGCCCTCACACAGCGCTGCCAGTGTACCTCGGTTCTGCCCTCCTCCGATTCTCTCTGGAGCACAACTACTCAGTCCTGCCTCATGTGTGCTCAGTGCTTCAGGTAGGTGCTGAACTCATGTTCTTTGGAAGGCAGGGAAGGACTAAACCTAATATGTTTCCCCCAAGAAAATGTGTCAATATATTATCCCACTGCCCCTCAACCTCCTCTAGAACAGGAGACTCCCACAGATCTGTATGAAAAGGAGAAACTGCAATTGAAGGTACAGAGCTCTCTCACTCAGCACACAGGAAAATCTCTTTCCCCACTGTTCCCCGGCACTTGAGCACTAGAGGATTGACTCTGTAGCACTACATGGCTTTCCTGGGTGCAGTTCTCCATGGGGGAGGGGGGCTTTCCCTCATTTCAGCACCAGAACTTTCTGCATGTCAACCAAATGGTCAAAGTGAGGGCTGGGCTAAGGAGCAGGGACAAAAGGGGAACTGTAACCCCCCCCCCCCCCCAATACCCACAGCCTCACTCACACACTGTCTCAAGAAAAGCAGGCTGTAAAGAAAACCTCTTTTCTAAGCCAATTCTCTGAAACCAAACCAGCAGCGGTTTTTCACTGTTCTGGAAAAGGCGCACAGAAGAAAATTCATCCCCCCCCCCCCCCCCATCCCTTACAATTTGCTTTTTTTTATTCCAGCAGATCATTTACACTAATTAGCAAATACAGCTAATTATTGTCGAGCGTTTCAGTGTTTAATTATGGCTATTAGGAATAATCCGGACTGATTTTTTTGTCTATGCCTGTCTCCGTTTTAGAGCTGTGGGTTTTGCCTTTTTCATGCCCAGGAAGCCAGAAACCTAGACGAAGTAGGACGAACATCACCTAGCAAAGCCCATGGTTCCAGGGCAGCACAGAGAGAGAGAGCGAGCCCGAGCCACACAAATCCTGTTTATGCGCGAGACAGACAAAGACGGAGAAAGTGAGACAGCACAAAGAGCACGTGCGTGTGACTGCAAGAGCAGCAGACGCCAGGCAGAGATTTACTTTGCTAGCATGCGAGACGTACATAGTGGGAGAGAGGGAGACAGAAGGGACAGACCAGCTTTGCCCTCAAAGCCTTCAGCAGTAACACTTCCTATCAAGGCGGCCCGGGCTCTCTGTTTAAAAGCCAATCTCGGGTGTGATGTCTTTATTGCTTTAGCTCCCCCAAAATGTAATTTACAACAACTGAAATCAATACCAGCTCCCAGAGTAAATCTGATAAAAGGCTGGTTTACACTGGCTCCTAACTCACTGAAACACATCGCCCCCCCCCCCCCCCACACACACAGTATATAGCCTGATCTGTCAGTGCTGCCCCCAGGCTCTATCGTACAGTAAAGATATGAGAGGTGGTCCTCAAACAGCAAAAAGCAACATTTGACACAGTTAGTAACAAGCAAAACAGAAAAGCGACTGAGTTTTAGTGGAAAGTAAGAGAAAGCAAACCATCATAGCTCGATCCCCGTGTTACAGGGGGAACCAGCAGCAGGATCCCGGCCACGGAGCTGTCAGCTGCCCCCTCACACGTTCCACAGAACGAAAAGTCTAAGATGCCTGCTCCGTCCTGCCCCCGAAAGCCGGGTTACCTGCCACCCAGAGAGGGAGAGCGAGAGAAACGCACCGTGCCCTCCGCGTAGGGAGCCCGGGGAACGGTAGATGGCGATGGGCACCGCATGCTGCTTGCCCCCGTGCGACAGGGTGGCGCTGTCCGCAGAGGTCCAAGCCGAGGCCAGCGTACATCCCGCAAAAAGCAAGCAGATCCAGAGGGTGGTGCAGCCCAGGCGCAGAGGGGGCCCCGACAGGCAGCTCCTCCTGGCTTCTCCCGGCCGCTGCATGGCTAGTGCCCCCCGCCCTCATTCAGCGCAGACCCAGGAGGGATCGGGGACGTGCGGGTGCAGGTGCAGGTTCCCCCCCTAGATCCGAGCCCCGGTCCCTCTTCGGATGCACAACCTGCGCTCGCTCCGGTGCTGATGCTGCGCTCGCGATCCCAGACACAAACTCCGGCGTTCAGGTAAAGGCGGGCGGGCAATTAGGAGGCGCAATTCGCAAATGGGCGCGCTGTATGCAAATAGCACACTCCCGAGAGCAAATCCGCGAAGCCCAAGCCATTAACTGGCCGGTGCGCACAAGGGAAGGCGGGGTCAGGGTCGGGCAGCTCCGCCCCTCCATTCATGGCTCTCAGGAATGAGCCGGGTGATTTAGACTCAGAGCTTCGGCGTTTGCCTCTTCCATCTCCAGAAAGCCCTGAAGCAAGAAGGCGCCGATTCCAGATGAAAGGGAAGCATCGTCCTGCAAAGGCTTGTGCTCCCGGACAGTACCAGAGAAAAGCAGCAAAGAGAGAGCCAGAGCCACACACATCCCAGATATGCGTGCGAGACAGACGGAGAAAGGGAGATACATGCACAAAGAGCACCCGTGTGACACGGGGCAAGAGAGAGAGAGCAAGATAATTATTTTGCTACGAGGTGGGAGACTGTCACAAGCCAGCATTGCCTTCAAAAGTCAGGAACAAAACCACTTATAAAGCCTTTCAAAGTTTTTTGGTTAAAGATTGACTCTCTCACTTTTGATCTGTACTGAGCATTTTTGTTCTATGTAAACCGCGCTGATGCCGAACAGTGCGGTATATAAGAGACTGTAAATAAATAAATAAATAGTAGGACACGGGCTAAATAGAAGAGAGTTGGGAGCCTGGAGGGAGCGGATCCAGTCTAACAAAAAACGGACCGGTTCCAGAGACAAAAGCAGGAAGTCCCCGGAGACCTAGTAATAGGGCAGAACAGGTTACCCCCCACTAAGCGGATCACATGATCTGCGCACAAATTCATGGTCAGCTTTGATTCCTTCAAAAATGCAAAACTTAAATTTCTTTCCAGCTATTGGTACGTGAATAAGCAGTCCTGAAAGCATCTTTAAGGATTGTTTATTTACCTACCACCAATCGAAGAAATGTAAGTCCTGCATTGTTGAAGGGACCAAGATTGACCACGTAAGCGAGTGATACAGTAAAGCACAGAGCATTGGAAGTGTAGTAGGTGTGAAGTTACACTTCATGGTGAGGCGTTTTTGGCAGTACTGTATACTCAAACCACAAGCGGTCAAGAAATCCGACGACGCTTTGCTCTTGGCAGAATGGCTATGAAGGACTAGACAAGATTCTCAAGAGCAGAGATGTCTCTCTTTCGACATGTCCAAGCCATGCAATTTTCAATGTCATATGGATGTGAAAGTTGGACAGTGAAAAAGATAGACAGGAAGAAAATCGATGCCTTGGAATTATGGTGCTGGCAAACCATGGACTGCCCCATGAACAAGTTAGTCAATATTAGAGGAGATCAAACCTAAGCTTTCTTTAGAAGCTCAGATGACAAGATTTCAATTTTCTTCCTTTGGACACATCTTGTGAAGAGAGAGATCATTAAAGAAGGACATCATGCTTGGCAAGATTGAAGGTCAATGTAAAGAGGGAGGCCAGCAATGAGATGGATTGATACAATAACAGCAACTATGGGTGCCACTCTACAATGAGCTCCCTGACTGAAGGCCAAACACAATTTAGGACAGCTATCCAGAGGGTCGCCATGAGTCGTTATCAATTCGACAGCACTTAACAATCGAAACCACAAGAAGATGGTGTTGCATCATCACACCACCTTGTCAGTTGTATGTATTATTTTATAGTCATGAAATGAACATGCGGCACAGGCTACAGGGGATTTTCAGATGTGGATGGTAGGATGCTGCAGTTGTCTGAAGAGACAGGCCAGGACTACACCACTGGTGTTACACTGTCTTGAACGACAACATACTTCTGTGTTGTGACATTATTACAAACTACTCAAAGATTGCCACAGGAACATAACAATGAAATGGGAGAATCAGGATGCACGGAAGGTTGTTTATGAGCTGGGAATTTGGGAAAGATGTGATAAAAAGTGGTTGGAGTTAAATCTGGTGAGGCCAGAAGGAGTTTTTAAGAAGGGATCAGGCATTTCAGTGAGCAAATTTCAGTTCTGGAGGTTTTAGATTCAGCTACGGATCCCATGTGAATAATAAGAACATAAGATATGCCATACTGGGTCAGACCAAGGTCCATCAAGCCCAGTATCCTGTTTCCAACAGTGGCCAATCTAGGTCATACGTACCTAGCAGTTTCCCCAAGGGACACAGGTTCCACAATGTTTGTACTGGGTCAAGCATTGATATCCTGGGTCCCTTCTTAATAATGGTTTATGGACCTTTCCTCCAGGAACTTGTCCAAACCTTTTTTAACCCAGCTACACTAACAGCCTTTACTACATCCTCCGGTAACAAATTCCAGAGTTTGATTACACGTTGAGTGAAAAAATATTTTCTTTTATTAGTCTTAAATAGTTTACCCTGTAGCTTCATTGCATGTCCCCTAGTCTTTCTATATTCTGCTAAGGTAAACAATCAATCTACGTTGAAGGTCAATGTTTATTCTTTTAGGAGTTAATCAAATAGTCCGTGATGCAGTTATTGCAGTGCAAAACACTGACAGTGTCAGACCTTGAGTTTGTGTTTAGCAACAGCGGAAGTGAAAAATTAATGTGATCTGGTAAAGATTAGTAATACAATAGAACTTATGATCTAATGTATCACTCTGTTAATCTTTTTAGATGATGTGAACATTGATATATCATATTAATTTTCAGCACTACAGTGGATACTGTATATAGACCTTAATAGTGAAATACTGACATATGAGTTATAAATGAAGGGGTTTTCCTATGATTGAAATAAAGTCCTAAATCAATCATAGATGGAGACATCTATGAGTCATTCAGGCTAATTTCTGAGATTTCCCCTGAAACTTAACAGATGTTCATTCATGTGGTCCAGATAGAAATAGTTATGGTGCCAGTTTCAGTGTAAGTACCCAAGGGGGGGAGGAGAAGGGGGGGGGGAGGTTCTTTGAAAGCAGCAATGGTGACGTAACTTCAGTTTGTGATCACGTCTAAGACCGCATCTGTTATCTTACGCATTATCTGCAAGGGTTCTGTGGCACAATGGCTGTAGTGTTTGATTGTTGATAAGTGAAAATAAAATCTTTATATATATATATAAAAAATATTTTCCAAATCATATTCTTCACACCAGTACTTCAAAGGAGTTGTTTCATACAGTACATGAGTTATTTGATGATACTGTCTCTTGGGAAATGATATGAGCTTTATACTTACATGTCAAGATCTTGTAGCCTTTGGCTGTAAGTCTACTATTGTCTAACAGACCTCTTTTACTGCACCCTCTAAATCTTGTCAGTGGTGCTCTTCAGCCTTCTGTGTAGCTGTTGTGTAGTGAGAGAGCAGGCTGCCTTCGGGAAGAGGTGGTGGACTGTTTACGGGCCCCAGATTGATCAGTTCTGAAGAAACAGATTGATTAGCCAAAGGAAGTTGCCATTTTGACCTACGAGCAATAATGGCTTCTTAAGCACGAGCCAGAGGCTTGATCGTCTCTGCCTCTACACATAGGGGTCATGTTATGTTATGTCAGTGCATTTCTCCTAGCAAAAAAAGTGCCGTTATGCTTGCAGGACTCTTTTCATTAGTACATGAGGACCAGGGGTCAATTTTAGCAGGTAATGAAAAGGGTAGCAGCAGCACCACCTCCCAAACTATCCCTGCGCTATGTTATATTTCTATACTGCGTTCGCTAGACACAATCCAACCTTAATGCCTTGCTTGAAGGGTTAAACCTGCCCTACAAAACATGGCTTAGATTCCATGATCTCAAGTAACTACAGTATTTACCAATTTTCAAACTTCAAGTATTAGCTAAGGGGGTCATTTTAAAAGCTCTGTTCTTGATTTGCATGTATGAGAAATGTCCATGCAGATGTGCCAATCGAATCCACGGCCTGAAAGCCATTTTAAAAAAGGGCAAATTTACATGTTTCTGGTATGATCATGTCCATGTGGTACAGGGCATGTCTAGAGTGGTGATACAAAGAGCCACATGTACACCCAATATCAGAACGATGCCAGCACATTTACACCCGCTGGCAGACACACCCATATCTATACCTGTCCCTTGGCACAAGTAGGCATTTAAAACGTGCTCGTTTTGGCCAGTGATCAACAGTAGGAATACGAGGGGAATGCCCCTCAAGCCCTCAGTTTTCTCCAGCTCGACACATTGCAGGTAAATACTGAGGCCTTTTTGTTTACTGCTGCACGTCTGTTTGCAAAATGGCATGCTGGGATGTGGGTGTGGCAGCATGCACATGCGTGTTCTGAAATGCTGGCGCAGACACAATGTTACCAGTTCTGCCAACGTCCATATTTCACACCTGCATGTTTCAGAAATCACCTGCTCTCCTGATGCCTCTAAGGCCTTATTCTGCACATCTTAACTTCCTCCTACATGGACAGAGATGTTCATCTTTTGCGGTGGAGACAGGTCGACTTTAGAATGTATTTACACATTCCCATCTTCTCTACAGAATTTCGGACGTTTTGACTTGGATGTCCCAGATGGGCCCTGAATGGCCTCTCAATAATGTGACTTCACACTAATAGTCATTGGCAACCACCCAGCTGCATGAAGTTTGGAATCTTTTAATGAAGTGACTTTCCCTAGTCAGCGTTTTGGGTGGACTACCATACGGAGATTGTTGTGTTCATTGTTGGTGGATCAAAGGGATTCAAGGTTATTCACTTTTCATGATCTATCATCAGCATTTGATATGGTCAGTCATGATAGATTGCTGGATCAGTTGGAAGAGGAGGTATTTTGGGGGTGGCAGCGAGATGATTCAGTTCATTGTTAGCAGGGAGATCTCTATGATCGGGAAGGAAAAAACATCTGCTCATTGGTTGCTTTAAGGCCTTTCCCAGGGTCACCCCATGTCTAATGTTAGTAGTATAGCACACTTAAATAAACTCAGTTAAACCTTTTAATGTACATGTCCAGCCTTTGCAGGCTCTAAATGCACCTAAAACCTTATATTCAAATTCTACTATCCCAGAGTTACACGTAGAGGACATCTTTGGGTTGCCTATAGAGTTGCAGATTCCATTTAAAACCTGTTTTTGTTGGGTCTTTTTGATCAGGGTCTGGTTTAGGTAAGGGACAAATTGCTAACATCTAGACCATGTCATACTCGTTGGTCTTGCCAAGTTCCTACAGCTAATAGATTCCGGCAGGTAAAGCAACAGCACAGGGGAAGTTCGCTCTAGGGATTATTCCAAGGCATGAATAGTGGGGATGGACATCCCAACCTCAACCAACCCCAACTAACATTGTATTGGGAGATTAGACAGGGGCATTGCGGGGGCAGAGTTAGGGTAGGCAGAGGGTGGTCTGCGGCCCTGTACATTCGGGTCCAGCTGCCTGTATGGGGAACTTATTCCATCTCTGAGGTGGAATAAGTTCCCCTAGTCGGTGGGGGACAGCAGGTCCGTGGCGCAGCAAAGACAGGAGGGGGCAGAGGAGATTCTCACAGTCCAATCCTGACCTTGGAAGGCAGATCAGAGGGTGGGCTGCAGGGATGAAGATTCCTATCCAACAGCCAAGGATCACAGCTCCTGAATGGAGCCACAGTGCCATGGCAACTGGACGCCATGGCACCGCAGCCCCATTCAGGAGCCATGCCTAAGTTAGCCGGGCAAGGCCTATACATGCAGGCCAACCAGAATCAGGGTCCCGACCTGCACGTACAGGCCTGGATGCGATTGTGATCCCGCAGAGCTAGGTGTGCCCCACGGGATCAGAATCCCATCTAACTCTGTGCGTCTGGTTCCCATCGGGTGCACAGAGGGCCGGGACATCCAGGACAGAATTGGGCCCTTTGTATTGAATGTGCTGCTGTTGGACTGAAAATTAAGAGCTCGTGCTTTGGAAGACTTTAGTGTCCATGAGAGATAGGGCAGTGGGTTTAACTCTGTCTTTGTGGTGGCAGGTAATATTTTGGGAGTTCCAAATATTGCTCTAGGTCACTTGGGTGTGCAGACAGGTTGGGGCAGTGGGGGTTTTGTATATGCTGCTATGTAATTGTTATGTGTGAATTTTTATTTAGAGGGTTTTGAATCATCAGTTTACAGTTTAGTGTGTGCTCTGCACACTCTAGTGAATGGAAAAGCAAGCTAGAAGTTATTAAATCAAAGGAAATGTTTTCCATGTAGATCCCTTACCCAGGGGAAGGCCTATGATTACTGCAGTGTTTTGACGTAAGTAGACTGCTAGCAGGAAGCCATTAGGATCCTGGCTTGTGTGTAAGCAGACATGTCTAAACAGCTTGAAATCATTTGGAATGGATCTAGCAACAAGGGAGGGAGATTATTCAGGGCTGGACTTCATGTGGTTTGCTAAATTCTACTGTAAGGTGCTCTAGAAAAGATCTGCCACACCATCTGAAAGCAAGAGGAAGAAAGTAGCTCAATGGTGGCAGGTGTATGAATAATTACAAGGAAAGCAGTGTGATTGAAAAAGCAACAGATAAATGGCAATACAAAAATCAATAAAAATAAAATGAATGAGGAGCATGCATAGAAATGAAAGAAAGACAGGCGAGGCTGTTGGGTTGATGTTCGCATACAGCGTGCTGAACTGGTCCTTTCACTGATGCATCAGATGGGATAAAATGATGCATTCAGCTAGCCATTAAGGGGCTGATTTTATAAGAGGTGCATGGAAAGTTACGCAATCCTTACGCCCGTAAGTCTCTATTTCAAAGGACTTACACATATGAATGGACATTTGTGTGCGCGCACGTTGGGCAGTTGTTATTCTAGAAGTGTGTGCATGTCTCATCTTGTGTACTTTCATGCTTGTTCTGCAAATCTAGCTGAAGGCACCTATGCCAGCTCTACAGTAGGTTAGGTTAAGGGGCATCAGTACGCCCCTATTTTATAACAAAAGTGCACACATGCTTCCATTTATAAACTAGGCCCCTATTACACGCTTGGTAACATGCGTTGACTGCATGGGAGTTTGTAAACGCACCCTATTTGTGGGAAAGGGAACCCACTATGAATTCGGTAACAGTGCATGCTGACAGGTCACCTTGCTAGCGCTGTTTGTATAGAGAAACACATGCAAGGAAGCAAGAATGTTACCACTGATGCGACACTGCATTTTCAGTGGTTTCATTTAAAGAGGAAAGGCTGGGCTCCCAGCCTTGGTTAGGGGAACTGGGCTCCCAGGAGCAGGAGTCCTGCTGAGAGCACCATGGGCTGACAGCGGTACCGATGTTTGTCAGGCATCTGATGGAAAGAAAGAACATTGAACATTGAACAAAGAGCTATCAGCTTTTAAATGTTTCAGACAGAAGAGGGGCAGGTAGTAAGATTCAGCTTCTCTGCTAAGCAGGTGGGTGGGGAAGGGGATAAATGCATTAGGATTCTTTCTGGATTACGGCAATATTGCAGGACTGCATATAAAGGCAACTCCTAGGACGGAGGGTTTATTAGCAGCACCACAGTCATCACTTTTGGGCATTTTGTGAGATTCAATTTAGAAGAGTTGCACTTTAACATTTAGCCCTCTGCAGTAAGCTATGGAGGGTGGCAATTGCACTGTTTTGGAGAACACTTTAATATCAGCTGAATATTTGTCAGAAGGATCGAGTTGGGCACATTTGTTGGGATAAGTAAAGTTAGTTGACCATCAAAAGGCTCAGTTGCAGATTTTGACCTGCCTGCTGATAATGGGACTGATCAGGAGCCAGTATGAAGAAGAAAAAGGCAGGGGGAGGGAGGAATGTGATCGTCTCAAATCTTATATCCAGAATGCCCAACGACACTAACCTGACCTCTCTTATCTGTTTTCATGCTACATGATTCCTACATGCACGGGGCATGGAGGAGAAAAATCCAAGACACAAGAGGTATGCCTAGGACTACCACCCATTACAACATGCTGCGCTGGAAAGGAACTGGGGTCACGACCCTAAGATAAGCATGGAGAATGAAGAGGTTATGAGCACCTGGGCATTCCCATTCAGACTGTTAAAAAGCTGGATGCAAGGAAACGCGACATAGTGCAAAAGGAGAAAAACGTCACAACGCATGGATTACACTGGACAACAAATCTGTTCAAAAGTTTTGCTGTTTAAAAATGTTTTGGTGATATGATAGACAGCTTCAAGCTGAACACAAATATAGTTTCAAATTAACTGTATCACATAGGAATTTGGAGAAACAAAATTAAATTCTGACTGAATTGAGCATGTTTAGCCGCACATTGATGCTGACGTATTGCAGTAGCTCACCTGAGCTAAAAACATTTTGCTCCTGATTTTCATTTGTACTCAGCATCTGATGCTTCTTGTCTCAGTGTCCAACAATAGTTGGCCAGCATTGATGGGTTCCAGTTGCATTGATACTGCTTTTCTATGGTCACAATATCCTGGTGAAACCTTTCACCATGGTCATCGCCGACTGCACCAAAGTTAGCAGGAAAGAAGTCCAAGTGTGAATGCAGAAAATGAATCTTCAGCGACATGCTGCACTTTATGGATTTCTATGCTTGAAACATATTGTCAAATAGCTGAACATAGTTTGGTGCCCTGTAATTGCCAAGAAAATTCTCAAAATTTGCAGAAGACACAAAATTATTCAAAGTTGTTAAAAACCATGAGGATTGTGGAAAATTGCAAGAGGACCTTGATAAATTGGAAGACTGGACATCCAAATAGCAGATGAAATTTAATGTGGACAAGTGCAAAGTTATGCACCTAGGAAAGAACAACCCAAACTATGGTTACATGATGCAAGGTTCCACATTAGGAACCACCACCCAGGAAGATGATTTAGGCATTACCGTGGATAACATGTTGAAACCCTCTGCCCAGTGTGCAGCGGCAGCCAAGAAAGCAAATAGAATGCTAGGTATCATAAGGAAAGGAACAGAGAATAAAACTAAGGATATTATAATGTTTCTGTATCGTTCCATGGTGCGACCACACCTTGAATAGTATGCGCAATTCTGGTCACATATCTTAAAAAGGATATAGCGGCATTAGAAAAGGTACAGAGAAGAGCCACCAAAATGGTAAAGGGGATGGAAGGATACCCCTAGGGAGAGGCTAAAAAAGTTAGGGCTCTTCAACCTGGAAAAGGGACGGCTGAGGGGAGATATGATAGAAGTCTATAAATTAATGAATGGAGTGGAATGGGTAAACATAGATCGATTGTTTACACCATCAAAATATAGAAAGACTAGGGGACATACAATGAAGCTACAGGATAACCTATTTAAGGCTAATTAGGTAAAATAATTTTTCACTCAATGTGTAATCAAAGTCTGGAATTTGTTACCAGAGGATGTGGTATAAGCTGTTAGTGTAGCTGGGTTTAAAAAAAGTTTGGACAAGTTCCTGGAGGCAAGGTCCATAAACCATTATTAAAAGGAGACCCAGGATATCCATTGCTTGCCCCAATACAAGCATTGTGGCACTGGCATCTTTGGGGAAACTGCTAGGTTCTTGTGACCTAGATTGGCCACTGTTGAAAACAGGATACTGGGCTTGATTGGCCTTGGTCTGACCCAGTATGGCATCTCTTAGGTTCTTAACATCCCTGAATGCCTTCCATGTGATTTTCTCAGACCCCATTAGCAGATCTTTAAACCGCTTGTCATTGATGTCAGACTTGTGGACCCACAAAACTGCCTTCATTAATCTTGGCATCAGTTATTCTTGGAAACATCTGTCTCCTATTGAAATCCTTCACCTTCTTTGTTCATCACTTTCACAAAGTTTTATATGAAGAGGCGGCAAAAATATCTTACTTGTGTCAACAAGTGGTTCATGTGCCACATTTTTCTGTCCTGGAGCCAAATGTTTACGGAGCGGCCAGTTCTTTTTAATGTAATGAGACTCTCTAGCACAGGAGTCCCATTCACACATGAAACCACGGTACTTGGTATACCCGAGCTGCGTTCCTCGTAGCAGAGACACTGCTTTTAGATCACCACAGATGTTCCAGTTATAATAGTTGTACTGTATGTGCTTAAACAACAGTTCCATGTTTTCGTAGGTTTCTTTCATGTGCACTGCATAGGCAATAGGTATTGAAGGGTGGACATTGCCATTGTGTAACAAGACAGCTTTCAGGCTTGACAGTGACGAATCAACAAAAAGACGCCATTGTTTTGAGTTATGCTCACAACCCAAAGCCATGAACAATCCATCAATGTTAGTGCAGAAATAGAGGGTGTCAACCTGCACAAAGAAATTTTTCTTATCTTCTTGGCGGGTTTAGAAGAAAGAATTTTTCATACCTGGCGACAGCAAACCCCATCCTTGTAATCTTGAACCAAGTAGTTAAGTTTGTCAAAAACAAAAGCTGAAGTCCCTTACCAGGTCATTCAATCTGACTGTGTTATCAGATGAGGCACACCAGATATAAATGGCTCAAAATCTTGATCCACGTCATTTTCCACATCTGGCCCATGTATTGTGACATCTTTGCCTCATCTAGGCTCCATGTTTCTGGTGGCTTCGGTATTGACATACTGTCATCATGCGGCACTGGTCTCATAGCTGAAGGCAGACTGGGGTATTCAATATATTTCTTATTTTTAGCAGATAAGCCAGATACATTTGGTCAGACAGAAGTAACAGTCCATCACGTGATCCTGCTGTTCTCACCATGTCATCAGGACTGCAAACGGCATTGACGTCAGAGTACCTCTGAACCAAGCTCTGAGATGGACTGCACATGATGCACAGCAAACGTGGGGAGTCTAGGATTTGTCTTGATTGCCAGCTTTACAACAAGTAGAGCTTGTATGCTTTCTTAAGTGCAGTCACGCTACATCTTTATGTATCACAGCTATTGCGACATTGACGAGACATTTCTGTTTTAACAAATCATCATTTAGACAAGAAGCTCACATGTAAATGCTGTTAAGCACACAAACTGATATCAACATCATGCATAGCATCTGTCTCTGAAGCTGCTTTTATAGCCTGTACTGCCAGCATCCATCCTGACTTAGCATGCCCACGCATTCCTGAGCGGTAGGTTTTCCATTGCACATTGTGAGCCTGCACCAAGTGCATGCCCAGGCATGCCTGAACTAAATAAAATAGCTTACCATCCAGGCAACATATGAGTAGACTTAAAATATGTGAGGAAAATCACAAAAATAAGCCATTGCAAAAAAATAAAAAAATGGTGCATGATAGGAAAATTTCAAAGTGATTTTCATGATCAGCAACCCAAAATCCATAAGATGCACTCAAGTGTTCAGGAAGCAAAATCTTTGTTGTCCAGTGTTATAGAGGTGTCAGTTCCAAAGTGATTATTCTGTGAATAATGTGGAGAGGTAGAAGATCCTCAAACACCAAGAAATGCAGTCAGAGACCAAGAAAATACCGCAGAAGATAGGCTTCCAATATGTGGAAGGCTACTCCTATGAAGAGAAGCTACAAAGGTTAGGGCTCTTTAACCTGGAAAAGAGACGGCTGAGGGGAAATATGATAGAAGTCTATAAATTAATGAACAGAGTGGAACGGGTAAACGTAGATCGATTGTTTACGTTATCAGAATATAGAAAGACTAGGGGACATGTAATGAAGCTACAGGGTAAACTATTTAAGACAAATAAGAGAAAATATTTTTTCACTCAACGTGTAATGAAACTCTGGAATTTGTTACCGGAGGATATAGTAAGGGCTGTTAGTGTAGCTGGGTTTAAAAAAGGTTTGGACAAGTTCCTGGAGGAAAGTTCCATAAATCATTATTAAAAAGGGACCCAGGATATCAATGCTTGACCCAGTACAAGCATTGTGGAACTTGTGTCTCTTGGGGATACTGCTAGGTACGTATGACCTAGATTGGCCACTGTTGGAAACAGGATACCGGGCTTGATGGACCTTGGTCTGACCCAGTATGGCATATCTTATGTTCTTATTTGTTACATCTTATGAACTCCCGAAGGAAGGTCTGTCACGATGCAAATACTACACCCAGCATTAGGAGTAAATTTGAGAGGCTGAGTTCATACTCCACATACCCTGGCTTAGAAGTGAGGTTCATGACTGTCATATGTGCAAAACTAACCCATTTGTAGACACTGTCCCCAAAGTATTAATTTACTGGCTTGGAAAAAAGGGCAGGAGATGATATCCAGAGTGCTACAACAAGGCTAGACAGACAACAGCCTAGTTCAGATATATTGGTCATACACTTGGGCAGCAACAACATGGTTTCAGTGAAGATTTTTTTTATCTAGTCCTAAAAATAAATGGGTCAATAATCAAAAAGTTATGTTTGCAGGCAGCTATCGAAAGCATAACTCCACAAGCTGCCAGTTTTCAAAAGCAGGATGTGAAGAGTGCCATTGCTGTACCAGCTTCGTTCGTATAGTGCCTTGGCAGAGTGAGGGTAGAGCATGGGCAGTAATGCCTATCTATGCATGTAACGGCAATCCCAAAGTACATCTACATCTACACGCCATCACCAGTAGTCACTGTATTCTGCAGTTATTCCGCACCCTGCTTGGACATGCAGTGATGCTGAATATAGGATGCTGCCAGCCTTTAAAAATATATGAGGACTGCTGGGTTCAAATATTAGCCTGCAGTATTCCAAGACTGGCACAGAGGGTGCTAAGTCAATGCAAAATACTAAAAGCGTCAGGAGGAAATGAAAGAAGTGAGGGTTTATGGGGATATTTGGAGGCTTCGTCCCAAAGCACAGGGACACAGCTGCTCGTTGCTGTCATCTCTGCAGGACGACTGGATCCATTTCATGGAAGGTGGTCTTGGTATTTTCCTGTTTTGATTCAAAATGACCACTAAAAAATATTTAAGTGCATAACCAAATGGCTCTTACAAGGATCTAGACGAGCAAAAAAAACATGGATCCACTTGGAAGAAGATCAGAACCAAGTCATACTTTACTAACCCCTCCTGTGGCAGTACTGTAGTATCATAAACAAGCAGGACTTGAAAGCTGTGTCCAGGTGCCCTTGAATCGGCGGCACATGGGACAATTACTGCCATGAATACTGTAGAGACTCAAGAGAAGGGAGGATGGGCAGGTAAGAACGATATAAATTAGTGTTTTTCAGACCATAGTAAGGGTGGTCTGGGAAGGTCATATGAAAGTGAGGAATATATCGGCGAATAGCCATTGTCCTGTGCCCTTGGTAGCCACCTTCATGGAGCGGGATGCTGGCAGGCAAGCCCCTTTGCTGGTTACGATGGAAGTATGGATGCATGTTGTTTTGTAAAGAATGATGCCATATTTCACATAAGGTCACATAAAGCTACTATGTTTCCTTTTCACCCATTGAATTAAGAATCCTGTGTGCCTATGGGATAGTATGGTTAGTGTTTTGAGGGTTACAGGGAGAGGGCAGGGTGGTTCATCAATACCCAAGTTAAACTTCCTCAAAATATAAGATAGACTAACTTTTTCAATATTAACTCCCTGGAAGAGGCGCAGCTTCCACCTTCTCACTACTCTCCATAATATACTTAGGTAAGCCAGGCATGCCACTACTTTCCACTGAACAGCTTCCTGGCCAGGCAAAAGGATACAAGATACTGGTCCCCGATTCTCTAGGACGAAGCAAGGGTCTAGCCAAGGAGGATGGCGCTGATGAGACATTGTAGGGAGCGGAGCTTGCTTTGGATTAGGACTGAAAGCTCCCAGGTGACCCTGGGATCTTGGGCAAGGCATGTTAATTTGCCTGTGCCTCTACCATGCAGGCTTTCGGTCTTACCCTGTTATTTCCAATCACTGTCTGCCCCATAAACTCCTAGATAGGTGAAAGGAGTTTAAGGAGCTAGATGCCAACCGAAGTGGCAGGGCCCTGAGATAGTCAGCCATTGGGTTTTTAACAGCAGGCTGCAGTAATTAACTTTCATCAAGAACTCAATAAAACTAATTTAGCAAGAACTTGCAATTGTGCTTCTAAATCTATCCAGTCAATAAAAGCCAAGGTGCTGTATTTTTGTTCCATGGGGCTTTCACCGTGGGTATGTGCACATTCATGCACAGCCCAGGCAACGCACTGACTTCCACCCAGAGTTTGTACGAGTGCACAGACTTTCCCAATGGGCTTTAGCACATTCTAAGCAGTATAAATACTGACCTGAGCTCAGAGCTAGACACAGACAAGCAGGAAACACAGACTCTAAACATGCAGCAGCCCATGACTTTCAGTCTGCAGTACCCTGCCCACAGCGAAGGTCTAGAGGCCCATGCAGGAAGCTAAAGCTCTGGAACGTGCGTGTGTGTGTTTATGTGCATCTGTATGGACATGAGAGGTTCATGGGGCCTACATTTGTGTTTACATAGAAACATGACGGCCAAAAACAACCACATGGCCTATCTAGTCTGCCCTTCCATATAAACTAACTACAATGGTCCCCTTTTTTCCTTCAGAGATCTTCTGTGTTGGTCTCATGCTTTTTTGAATTCAGATTTATTTATTTTATTTGTATTTTTATACCGCTTTTTCCAAACGATCAAAGGCGGTTTACATAGAACAGAAACAGTTACATGAAACAGGTTAACTATGTACAGGCATAAAAGATTAACTATATACAAAGTATCATAGATCAAACTAATTTACAATATACAATATGATATAAACAGACTATGTTCTGGGGAGAGGAGACAGAAAAGTTTGAAGGGGAGCTGGGGGAGGATTTATTCTTTCAAGTGTTAGTTGGGGTTGGATCTATTCTATTTGGCATTGTTTGGGGTTGAACACTGTCAGGGAGAGATGTCAGGGTATCAAAATGTCTCCTAAAGAGATGAGTTTTCAGTTTTTTTACAGAAGGTCAGGGATTTCTCTTAAATCAGTTGGAAGTTCTCTCCAGATAATGGGGGCATAGTGGGAAAAAGCTCTATTTTTGGTCGCTTTATTGGATCGACAAAAGTCTGATGATATGCTTCATTTGTTTTTGTTATTGTGGACGGGTTACATCCTGAGGGGAGATTAGGGTGGAGAGATGTGAAGGGGCTATTTGTCTGATCAGCTTGAAGGTTGTCATAATTATTTTGTAAAGTATTCTGCAATATATGGAGAGCCAGTGTAATTCTCATATAGAATTCGTGTGATATGTTCAGAGATACTAGTAAGAGAGACTATCCGAGCAGCAACGTGTTGGGCAGATCGAAGTGGTCTAATGTTCTGTAAACCTTGTAGTATGGTATTACAATAGTCGAGATGCGACATAATTAGAGCATGGAGAACTGATCTGAAATCTTGGATACTTAAGAGTGGGCGTAGATGTTTCAACAGTTTGATTTTGAAGAATCTTTTTGTAGTTATATTCTTTGTGTGTGGAGACATTGTGAGGGCTTGGTTAAGCATGACCCCAAGATATTTAACTTCATTTTCAATAGATATTTCTATATTATTGATAGTGATTGTAGGGGGTGGGGAAAAGGTTTGGGATCTAGTAATGAAAAGAGCTTCAGTTTTGTTGAAATTTATGTGGAGATTGTGAGAAGTAAGCCAATTTGTAGCTTCCTTGAAGCTGTCAGTGAATAGTGGTGGGATAGGGTCTGTTAAGAGGTAGAAATATCATTACATCATCAGCATAAATAAAGTATGAAATATTGAATTTTTTGAAAATTGTACAAATGAGTTGAAGGTATAGGTTAAAGAGTAGGGCAGAAAGGGTGGAACCTTGCAGAAGTCCTTGGTTTTGATTATATTGATTGGATGTTTGGTGGCCTGATCTTACTTGTTGGGTTCTGTCTGATAGGACTGGAACCACTTGAAGGCTGTATCTTTTAATCCTATATGTTGTAACCGTGAGATCATTATCATATGGTCGATGCTGTCAAAAGTAGTAGCAATATCCAAAAATATGAGCAAGAAGGCTAGTTTGTAGTTGTCAATTCTACATATGAGACTGTCCAATAATGTAATAAGTAGGGTTTCTACCCCATGGAAAGGGCAGAGTCCATTTGATGTTTGTCGAGTGGTGCATAGGTATAGATATGATCCTGAAGTTGGATATGGACTACTTTTTCGATTACCATGGCAAGGAAGGGGAGGCTGGATATTGGTCTGTAAACTGAAGGGTTGTTAATACTGTTATACTATCCTCATCTCTACCACCTCCACTGGGAGACTATTCCACGCATCTACTACTTCTTCCGTAAATAAATATTTCCACATATTACTCCAGAGTCTATCCCCTATGTCCCCTCAAAGCAGAGCATGCTTTCAATCGAAAGAGGCTCTCCTCATGTGCATTTATGCCATGGAGGTATTTAAACATCTCTATCATATCTCCTCTATCCCGCCTTTCCTCTAACATATGCATATTAAGATTGTTAAATTTGTCCCCATATGCTTTATAACGATGACCATTAAGCATTTTAGTAGCCACCCTCTACACCAGAGGTACTCAAATCCAGTCCTGGAGGGCCATAAACCAGTCAGGTTTTTGGGATATCCCTAATGAATATGCATGAGATAAATTCAAATACAATGGAGACAGTGCATGCAAATATATCTCATGCATATTCATTAGGGATATCCCAAAAACCTGACTGGTTTGTGGCCCTCCAGGACTGGATTTGAGTACCCCTACTCTACACCAACTCTATCCTGTTTATATCCTTTTGAAGCAGTGATCTCCAGAATTGCACACAATACTCCAAATGAAGTTGCACCAGAGACTTATAAAAGAGGCACTATCACCTCCTTTCTTCTGCTGGCCATTCCTCTCCTTATGCACCCAAGTATCCTTCTGGCTTTTACCATCACCTTTTCTACCTGTTTAGCTACTTTAAATTCATCAGACACAATCACGCCTAGGTCCCGCTCTTCTTTAGTGGACAACAGTACTTCACCCCTTATACTGTACTGCTCCCTTGGATTTTTGCAGCCGAAGTGCATGATCCTGCATTTTTTTAGCATTAAATCTCAGCTGCCAAATTCTTGATCATTCAAGCTTAGCTAGATTCCTCATGTTGACTCCTTCCTGGGTGTCTACTCTATTGCAGATTTTGGTATCATCCGCAAAGAGGCAAACCTTACCCGACAGCCCTCTCGCAATATCACTAACAAAGATGTTGAAAAGAATCGGACCAAGGGACAGACCCCCTATGGCACAACACTGGTAACCTCCTTCGCCACAGAGTGAGCTCCATTTACCTGCACCCTTTGTTGCCTCCCACGCAACCATTTCTAACCCAGTCAGCCACTTCAGGGTCCATCCCTAGGATGCTCAATTTATTAATAAGTCCCCGGTGTGGATGGTGTCAAAGACTTTACTGAAATCTAAGTACACCACATCTAGGACTCTCCCTCAGTCCATCTCTCTGGTCACCCAGTCAAAGAAATCAATCAGATTAGTCTGACAAGACTTGCCTCTAGTAAACCCATGCAATCCACTGGACTCTAGAGACCTCACTATTCTCTGTTTAGCAGAGTTTCTAATAATTTACTCACCACAGAGGTTACACTAACCAGCCTCATCCTTACTTCCACTTTTGTGTAAAAGGACCACATGTGCCTTTCTGCAATAAAGCCAACTATCCCTTGAACAAGTTGGGTTGCTTCGGAGCAGGATTCATGAGTTGCCAATTGGGATCCAGGAATCACCACTCTAAACATTCTGTCTTATTAATCAAGAATTATTGATATCAACTGCAGAACATATCCTGACCAGAAATTTGGGATGCACAGAAAGGCTAATCTGAAACATAATAATTACATCAGCTCATATCAACTTTGGCACAGGAGGGGGGATTTCCTGGGAATTATCCATTCAGCGCTGTTGTGTTATTTCAAACAAGATTGTGAAGAACTTTATTGGTGACCAAAAAACTTTTACTGTTGCAGAAGAAATGGTTCCCCTTTTCACAGAGTTCCTCATCTGCCTTTTGCCCCTAAACCTCTTCAGTTAGAGGTGGCTGGAGGTGAGGCTGTGATTAAGAACATGCAAGCAGGTGCCAATGCTAAACTGACAGACCCTCTGAAGAAACTAAGAGGGTTGAGGGGACATCCTTACACCAGGAAGCAGCAAGATGCTGTAGTGAAAATTAATTGGGACATAATTTCAGGTATATACATGCATGCATTATGTTAGAGATAAGCAGTAGAAGATGTTTGATTGACATGCTGGAGGTGCCAAGAACTTTCTCTTCCAAAGCATATTTATTTGGAAAAACAAAATACAAAATATTAAGTTATTGGATATTAGTTTTTTCACAAGTTTCAATATCAAAAACTTGGATGGTTAATTATAAGTTTGTCAGAGTTGAACTAAAAGTATGCATATCTGGTGTTAAAATATATGAAACCATTTCTCATAGAAAATACCTAGGATGAAAAACAAAAGACATGAACGTGGACATTATTTCAATATTAACTGAGACAAAACCTTCACAGGTGTTTCGAATAAATAATATCATTCACTGCGAGCTGTCAAGAAATACATCTGCTTTGAATTAACATAGCCAAATATTTGAAAATGGGCCCCTCTCTTCAGAATCATAAAGAGAGTTTTCTATCAAAGAGGCCCCCAGGACTCAACGGATTGTAATTAACAAAGAATTCCTTCATCAACAAATAGTGAGGAGCAGATTCTCGGAAGAAGCCACTAGACGTTGAAGCTGAAAAGTCAGGAAAAGTTTAAAGTTTGAACAAAGTTCACCTATAGACAGCAGGGGCTTAAGAAACCCTGTACAAGGAGCAGAACTGAAATACCTAGAGAAAGACCAGCCAGAAGTTTGCAGCCGAGGGTGGCAGAAGCGGCAGGTAGGAGGAGATGGAAACCAGCACTGAAGCCTTTAGGTAAGCACTGTGTCGAGGTTTTTCAGCCATTGCCGCCACTGCAGGCCCTGGAGGAGCGGAAATAAGGGCGGCAGGATGCAGGGCTGCCTAGTGTACCTGCATTCCTTGCACTGGCCTGGTCTACCACCTGTTCAGCTACATCTACCTCCTTTCCTAAATGATGCCGCTGTGACAGCCCTTCCTACAATGTTTCTGCATCAATCTTCCCTCACCTAAACCCCACAAAATCATCTTATTATTCCCCACCCCCTAATAAAATGTGGATCCCGATTCAGCAAGGTGCATGTCTGGGCCCGTTAAGACCCAACTCTGCATTGCGGGAGTACGAAGCCCCTGTAAGTGCAGGATCAGGCTCGGAGACAGCCCAGTGTGCCCTGCAGTCAGCCTGGGGACATCCTCACTGCCTCCCAGCCAGCGCACTGCATTGCTGTCCCCTTTTACCCCAGGGCCTAGATCAGGCAGCAGGGGACTCACTGTGGCTGCCACTGATAGTCAGAGGGCTGGCTGATACCGGGGAAGGGGGGGAAGGCCAGCACATATTCCACCTCTGAGGAATGATCTGGCTATCCTCCCGGTGCCCCCAGGACATACAGGGCCATGACTGGAATCGGCCCTGTATTTCCGGGTGCCAGTTCTGCCCATAGCACACCCCCATCTCCTGCAGCACACACAGTGGCTCTGTGCGGGCAGGGAGAACGGGAGATGGAATACAGCGAGGGTGGATAGCGGGGCTGCACGTCCCAGTGGGGCATGCAGTGCTGCTATCCACCTTACAGAATTGGGGCCTAAATGGGCAATTTCCAAAACTAGATTCCTGGAGAGATTTCAGGCACAGAGAGGTAGATCTGAGAGTCATCAGCATAAAGATGGTACTGAAAACCACGGGAGGAAATAAATGCACCAAGGGACTGAGTGTAGAGAGAGAAAAGGAGAGATCCCAAGACAGAGCCCTGAGGTTCACCACTGAAAGCGGGATGGTGGTAGAGGAGGATCCACCAGAACATACAGTAAAAGTGCGATGGGAGAGAGAAGAACAAAACCAGGATGGAACAGAGCCCCTAAATCCAAGTGAGGACGGGCTATCGAGGAGAAGGTGGTGATCAACAATGTCAGTGTCAAAGGCAGCAGAAAGGTTAAGGAGGATGAGGATTGAGTAAAGGCTTTGGATTTGGCGAGGAACAAGTCATTAGAGACTTTGGCAAGAGTCATTTTTGTGGCATGTAGAGGACAAAAGCCAGACTGCAGTGGGTTCAGAAGGGCTTAAGAGGAAAGGAAGTCAAGACAGCAGCAGTGAACTGCTCGTTCAAGTAGTCTTGAAGCAAAGGGGAAGAGAGAGCTAGGTAGACAGCTGCAAGGACACGTAGGGTCTAGTGAGGGCTTTGTGAGGAGAGGTGTGACCAGAGCATGCTTGAAGGCCACAGGAACAGTTGCAGTGGAAAGCGATAGGTTAAGGATATGACAGATGGAAGGGGTGATGGTGGAAGAGATAGAGCTTAGTAGACAGGTGGGAAAGGGATCAGAGGAGCAGGTGGTCCATTTCTGGAAACTGCTTCTGTAACTGCTTTTACCACATCCATCAGCAAAGTGTTCCAAAGCTTCAATTTGCGTCGCATGAAAAAATATTTTCTCCTATTTGTTTTAAATGTTTGACTTTGTAGCTTCATGGCAAGTTTCCTAGCCTTTCTACTTTTTGAAAGAGTAAAACAATCGACTTACGTTTACCTGTTCCACTTTATTCAGGATTGTATAGATGTCTACCATAGCTCTCCTCAACCATCTCTTCTCCAAGTTGAAGAGCCCTAATCTCTTTTGTCTTTCTTCAAAGGAAAATCGTTTCATCCCCTTTATCATTTTCGTCCCTCTTTTCTGTACCTTTTCTAAATTTTGCCGTATCTTTTCTGAGATGCAGTGACCAGAACCTCGCACAATACTCAAGGCATGATTGCACCATGGAACATTACGATATTCCCTGTTGTATTTGCTATTCCTTTCCTAATAATTCCTAATATTCTGTTTGCTTCTTTGGCTGCTGAAGCACTTGGAGCAGAAGATTTCAATGATGCCTAGGTCCTTTTCCTGTATTTTGCCCCTAGTATTTTTTAAAGACACGTAGGGGCCTGGTTGACTTCCTAGCCTAGGCAGCCAGTTATCAAAAGCCCTCATAATGTTTCATTAATTGGAACCCAATCTGCTACTGATAGAGTTGTTGTTGTTGTTAAGTGCCGTCAAGTCGGTGTCAACTCATGGTGACCCTCTGTATAGTTGTCCTAAATTGCGTTCGATCTTCAGTCAGGCGGCTCATTGTTGACAGACTGGCTCCCATAGCTGCTGTTATTGTATCACTCCATATCATACTGATACAGTTGGTATACATTATTCTTACAGCAACCCAGTGTAGATAAACTCTCTTTCCACTCCAGAGAAGCTAATCGGAGCTAAAGAGAAAATGTTCTGTAGGACTCTGTCAGCTGCTTGACCAAGTCTATCTAAACTATTTCTTCAGAAATCATTGAATTTTTGCGCCAAAGATAGGAATGTGTAAGTCTCCCAAACTCAGTAAGACACTTAGCACATACTGTATAATCAAATTAAAGAATTTGATCTAGAAGTTCCTATGCAATGAATGTTCATTACTTTGCATATTATGTAACTGCAGCACATACCCATCCATAGTGCCTAAAACACACGACACACCTATCCCTCTGTACAATATCCTAGTTCCCCTCCCCGAAGGGATAGACTTGCAGAAGGGGGAAGAGAGGAAGGAGCCTGGGCCCAGATAATACTGTATATAGTGTGTGCTGGGGGCTGAGGAACAGAAACACTGAACCGCAATGGTCTCACGAAGTTGGGCAGGAGTCATCCACGCATGCTGCTGCCGCCAGTGAGGGCTGGTGCTATAATATCAAGCTATTGGTACCTGCTCCTTGCAACTGAAAGTGTAACTTTGCATCACCCACCACCCCCACCGGCAGCAACATGGGTAGAGGACTTCCACACAGCTTCATGGGAACGTTGTTGAACAGGACAAGGAAGTTCAGAAGGCCGCACCCTGCTGTTCTTGAGGCCATAGTATAATGATGCAGTTCATCACTGCAAATGCACCACAGAAATTTCATTGCATAAGTCCAAAGAAGACACAGTCATGTTACTCGCTTCCATTTAAGTAGACTGAGACATAGGGAGATAAAGTGGCTTAAGCAAGATAAAACAAAAAGTGACGGAGCTGGGGTTAGAGCTATGGCACAGGGGGATAGAATGACTCCTTCAAGGTCGCAGAAAGACAAGGGCAGAGCTGGGATTACAATCCTCCCGGTCTTCTGCCCATAGACATTGCCTCCGCCTGCTAGATTGCCTTGTACCTGTTAAATGAATAATATTTTCCCTCGTCTCTAATGAGCCAAAGCACAAGATTTGTGCGTAGGAACTCCTGTGAAAACAGCAAAGCTGCAATGCTTTCAGTGTCACTAAGAGCTCAAAGCTTGCAACTAGTGAGGCAGTTGCAAAGGCAGGAGGGGGAGATGAAGAGAGGAAGAAGCAAGAGAGATGAGCAGAGCAGGGAGAGACAGACAAAAGAGAGGGAGAGACAGATAGAAGTGCTATAGTGGGATAGACCAGTAGTCTGCTGAGCCCAGCATCTTTTCTTCAACAGTGGCCAGTTGAAATGCCTGATAGATTTTAAGAAGGATCTCTTCTCTGTTGCTTATTCCCAGATTTAGGATGTGCTGATCCCCAGACACCACATTCTAAATCTGGCTACTAATTGCTAAGGGGCCCCTCAGAAGTTGATCAAAACTAAACATAGTATACTGTATAACAGCAGTTAAAGACCAGCAGGATCCATCTAGTCGAGAGTAGGTGTATCCGCCGCTCCGTGCAGGTCACGCCTTTCTTTAGGGTTGTACCTACCACTCTGTGCATTTGAAATAGGCTCTTAAACATGGTTCTTTCAGAAAGCTTTCCCAAACTAGGTGGGGCAGTCCTCAGTGGGGGGCTCTCTTGAAACAAGGGGCAACTCTATCTTTATTCTTAGCTACAAACCTCTTCAAAGTGTATTTTTTTTCTCCCTGCTTTTGCTATTAGCTAAGTTTGTTTTTCCCTTTTCACTCAACTGATAATAAAACCAGAAAGAATGATGCAAGCTAAGTTCTTTCGTTTTAGCTTGTGATTGTAAACCTCTTCGTTATGCATTAGTGAAGGTGGTATATCAAGTAATAAAATAAAATAAAGTAAAATAAGAGGGGAAAGCATACATTGCATAGTTCATGGATTACTTTCTGACCCTTCTGTGTGTGTGTTTGTGTATTTCTGTTATGTATGTTTATTATATGATGTGAGTGTGTGTACATACATATCTCTGTGGGTGTTGCAATGAATGTGCATGTGTTTGTATGTTACTGTCCTTGTACTCACCTGTCACTGTGTGTGCTTGTATGTGTATCCTTGCATGTATGTGCACATGTTTGTTCTGTATGTGTCTGTGATCAGGACATTGTGTAATTGCTATGCTACTACGCATCAGTGTTAGTAAGTTGCAGCTGTTGGAATTGCTTTTCCTAGAGAAATGTATTAAGGTTTTGTTTGGGGGGGGGGGTGCGATGGGGACTTCACTTTTCTACTGTCTCCCATTTCACGCAGAAACTAAACTTGTACAGCACAACCCACTGTAACATTGGCCTCTATACCTTCGGCAACAAATTCCACAGCTTAGGGCTCCTTTTTCTAAAGTGTATTAAAATTTTGCAGTTACCACACATTAAATGGCCAACATTATTGCATAGTAAGTACAAAGTTTCTGTGTTAATAGTTGGGGTTGTTCCCAGCATCTTCCCAGCTAACAGGGAGACAATATACTCCCCATGTTACGTTACCTTAATTCTGACATTGCTTATATCACACCTTGACTACTTCAACATTTGATCTGATAGGCAGCCTGGCAAGAACAAAGATTGCAACACATCGAAAACCCTGCAATTTGTTTACCTGCTCATGCCTCTTGTTCTATCATATCACTCCACTTTTCTACCATTTTCACTGGCCTCCCATTCAGTTTTGTGTCCAAATTTAAGATTCACTCTAACCCACAAAGTCTTCTGTGTCACGTAAACAGGGGGATGAATAACGAGGGATGTATGTCCAGGCAGGAAGTACATCTTCGCTATTCGTGGCACAGAATAACCCCCTAATCGTCTGTCTTCCCTCCATCGCACAGGCTGGATATGAGTGCACACGGTACTCAGCCTTTTATTTCTTGGCCCCTCAGTTATGGAATAGTTTACCATCTGAATTACATCTTGAATATTCTGTCAAGAAATTCAGATTCACTGTAAAAACTCAGCTGTTCCAACGCATTTGATAATTTTACCAGTTAATCTGGTTTAGCACTACCAACCCTCTGCTAACTTACACACTGTGTAGCCTGAACCCTGGCTCCTGCCTCCTCTGTCATCTCTCTCCTCCTCCCCGCTAAGGCTTCTGACCTACTACATGTATGAATGCTGCTTTCCTGTCTGGATACTGGAATTCATTTCAATCTTATATCACTTTTCATACATCAAAGTGGGTCATATCAATTACTTAAACAACTGCACTGCAGATACGGTAACAGAGATGCACTTCCCGAGGTGGCATTAACTGCTCCATGTTATCTGCGTGGTACCATACTGCACTTTGTGGGTAAGATGCAGTCCCCCGCCCCCCCCCCCCCCCCCACAGTTCCCACCCACATTTCAAAGCTAACATAGGAATTACAATGAGCCACATGACTGAAGACTAAATACAGTTTAGGACAGCTATCCAGAGGGTCACCGTGAGTTGACACCAACTCCATGGCATTAAACGACAACAAGTGTTGCTGTAAGCCAATTCATTAACTTTCAGCATAGACACGCTAATTCCTCTCTGAACTTCCAAATGCAAATGGTGCCCTTAATTGTGCAGTGAATGAAAAAATAACTCTCAAACTTGTTTTAAATGGACTGTTATTTAGAGCCCCTTTACTAGCCCTTAGCTCGAGCTGTCTGCTGCATAGTCCATAAGCTAGGCCATGCGGCACATAATTCAAGCTAAGTGTTAGTAAAAGGGCCACTTAGGTTCCTGCAGGGCCACTTCATTTCCTATTTTTGAAGGATTAAACCATGCAAAACTCTGGGCACATTAAGAAGCAGAACACCTAATAGTTCTCTTGTACAACCTTTACACTGATCAAGAAGCAACAGTTTAAGAACATAAGATATGCCACACTGGGTCAGGCCAAGGTCCATCAAGGCCAGTATTCTGTTTCCAGCAGTGGCCAATCCAGGTCATACGTACTTAGCAGTTTCCCCAAGAGACACAGGTTCCACGACGCTTGTACTGGGTCAAGCATTGATATCCTGGGTCCCTTCTTAATAATGGTTTATGGACCTTTCCTCCAGAACTTGTCCAAATCTTTTTTAAACCCAGCTACACTAACAGCCTTTACTACATCCTCCGGTAACAAATTCCAGAGCTTGATTACACATTGAGTGAAAAAATATTTTCTTTTTTTTTAGTCTTAAATAGTTTACCCTGTAGCTTCATTGCATGTCCCCTAGTCTTTCTATATTCTGATAACGTAAACAGTCGATCTACGTTTACCCGTTCCACTCCGTTCATTAATTTATAGACTTCTATCATATCTCCCCTCAGCCGTCTCTTTTCCAGGTTAAAGAGCTCTAACCTTTTTAGCCTTTCTTCATAGGAGTATCCTTCCATCCCCTTTACCATTTTGGTGGCTCTTCTCTGAACCTTTTCTAAAATCGCTATATCCTTTTTAAGATACGGCGACCAGAATTGCACACAGTATTCAAGGTGCGGTCTCACCATGGAACGATATAGAGGTATTATAAATATCTTTTGTTTTATTTTCCATTCCTTTCCTTATGATACCTAGCATTCTATTTGCTCTCTTGGCTGCCGCTGCACACTGGGCCGAGGGTTTTAACATGTTATCCACAATGACGCCTAAATCTTTTTCCTGAGTGGTGGTTCCTAATGCGGAACCTTGCATCGTGTAAGCATGGTTTGGGTTGTTCTTCCCTAGGTGCATAACTTTGCACTTGTCCACAGTAAATTTCATCTGCCATTTTGATGCCCAGTCTTCCAATTTATCAAGACCCTCTTGCAATTTTCCACAATCCTCTTGGGTTTTAACAACTTTAAATAGTTTTGTGTCATCTGCAAATTTGATAACCTCACTCGTTATTCCACTTTCCAGGTCATTTATGAATATCAAAAAGCAGCAGACCCAGCACAAATCCCTGGGGTACACCACTATTCACCTTTCTCCATTGGGAAAATTGGCCATTTAGCCCTACCCTCTGCTTTCTATCTTTTAACCAGTTCCTGATCCACAATAGTACACTGCCTCCTATCCCATGACTCTTTAGTTTTGCCGAACCTCTCTGATGAGGGACCTTGTCAAAGGCTTTCTGAAAGTCCAGATACACTATATCAACCGACTCACCTTTGTCAACCTGTTTATTCACACCTTCAAAAAAAGGTAACAGTTTAGAAAGACAAGATCTTCCTTGTCTAAAGCCATGTTGGCTGTCTCCTATTAAGCCATGACTATCTACATGCTGAGTAATTTTATTCTTTATGATGGTTTCTACCATTTTTCCCGGTACTGACGTCAGGCTCACCGGTCTGTAGTTTCCCGGATCACCCCTGGAACCCTTTTTAAAAACTGGTATTACATTGGTGATCCTCCAATCTTCAGGTATTAGAGATGATTTTAATGATAGTTCACAGATTACTAATAGCAGGTCTGCAATCTCATATTTCAGTTCTTTCAGTTTGAACAGAACTAGGAGAAACAGAATGGTTTAAAATCAGCAAAAGTGTATGATAAGGTTGCTTACTTTCCCCCTACCCGTCTAGTTTATATGCAGAACAAAGCATCAGAGAAGCAGGACTGTAAGAAGACAGGGGTGTGAGGATTGGTGGAAGACTCATCAACCTTTGAAATTGAAATAGTGGACTAGTTTAATCAACTTGGATCAACTATCAATAAAGAAGCAATAATCAATCAAGAAATGCAGCAACGCATTGCTTTTGGCAGAATGGCTATGAAGGACCTAGACAAGATTCTCAAGAGCAGAGATGTCTCTCTCCATACAAAAGTTGGACAGTGAAAAAGATAGACAGGAATAAAATTGATGCCTTTGAATTATGGTGCTGGTGACAAATACTATGTATAACATGGACTGCCTGAAGAACAAACCAGTCAGTACTAGAGGAGATCAAACCTAAACTTTCGTTAGAAGCTTAGATGACAAGACTTTGACTTTCAAACTTTGGACACATCATGCGAAGAGAGAGATTAGAGAAAGGCATCATGCTTGGCGAGGTAGAAGGTCAACGCAAAAAAGGAAGACCAGCAATGGGATGGTCGATACAATAACAGCAGCTATGGGTGGCACTCTGTCAACAATGAGCCTGACTGAAGATCGAACACAGTTTAGGACAACTATCCAGAGAGTCGCCATGAGTCAACAGAGACTCAACGGCACTTTAATTGTTCCCCATTTAATAGATCCATCCTACACATGAGTTTATAAATTTCTCAGTCATCTTTTCTCCAAGCTGAAGAGTCCTAACCTGTTCAGTCTCTTCCAACCCTACTATCATCCATGTGGCCCTTTCTCTTTCTCTTTTCTAGTTCTGTTAAATTCCTTTTTGAGACAGTGTGATCAGAATTTGACACCACGTACAAGTCCTCTATAGAAAAATAACAACATTATTGACTTTGTTTTCTATTCTTTTCTAAATAATTCTTTAGACTAGGAGATCAAAAGGAGAGAAAGGAAGGAGAGAAGGCAGACAGCAAGGGAAGAAGTACTGAGAGAGAGAGAGAGAGAAAAAATATGAGTAAAAGAGGAGAGAGATGGTGAAGTGAGGAGGGGAGAGCCCAGGCAGTAAAAGAAATATAAAATGAGAAGTAGTATCTCTAGAGCTTCTAATCCCTTGCTGTTTTTAAATGGAATTTTAGGTGCTTATTTTCAGCAAGTAGGTGCTTTGAGAGGGGGAGAAAAATAGTGGTTCATCAGTGCTTTGTATCTGGAATTTAAATTCTAGGTGCATTTTTAGCTGTGTTCAGTTCTGAAATGTGCACTCTCACTTTGTTTTATTTTTTAAGGAAGGATTAATAAGAGTTAGTATTAACTCTAGTGTAGAGGTTCCAATTTTCCAATTATGCAGCTAAGCAAACACTAATAATGGCTTCCCCTATTTCATTTTCTCACAATTTTCTCTGCCCCAAACTGTCCCCTCTGGTCTCCCTCTCTCTCCACATCCCTCAGTAGATAGAAATCTAGAAGCCCTCCCCGCCACTGTCCCTCTTCCCCTACCATCTTCCCTCCTCCTCCCCTCCCCTGTTCTGGCTCACTGCCATCTCTCCTTCTGCTTCCAGGCCACACAGCACATCCCACAGAAGATAAATTCACTAGAATCCACTGAAGGCAGGAGCAGGGCTGGGCTGGCCCAAGGGTTTCTACCACCCTTGGCAGAAACTCCGGCTGTGCCACCCCTCTCCCCTGCTGAGCCGTCGTCCCCCTTTCTGCCAATTCCATTTGGAAGGGAGATGCTGGCTGCATGGGGTGTTAATGGCTGGAAGAGAGATGCCAAATATGAGGGGGGGGGGGAGTTAATGGCTGGTCACAGTGGGTGTGGCTACTGTGAGGGCATGGCTATATAGGAGTGGAGCCATGGACAATCACCCACCTAAAGTATGCGAGCACCAGCACTTTTTTTTTTAAAACAAAAAAGCACCATGTACAAGTAGGAAAACTTTAAAACAGCAAGGTTAGGAGATTGAAAGCCAAAGATTTTGATGCAATATGACAATGGTGGGGGTCAAATTTAGATGCACCATGCAACAAACTGATGGCAAAGCTTTGTATTGTCTAAAGTCTTGCGTTTTGGAGTAGTGACATCAGTAGAAGTCCCAATTTTCGTATCGGAGCTGTTTTATATGATTTTTTTTAAATTGTACCTGAAAATCAGAAGCCCTAATTGTAGAGCATGGAAGGGAGAGAGAGAGAGAGGAGACTGAATAGACAGGAGACAAAGGAGGTAGTTGACAAAATCTGTCCTGAATAAAGAGGTTGGGCTCTATGGATGCAGCTGAGGTATATCTTGGCAACTGAGAAGATTGCATAGGCCTCTTTGTTCTTTTCTGTGGCCAAGAGTAGAAGATGCCTGCCTCTCACTGCAGGGAATACTATCAAGCATTAGACTCAAGAGCTCCTTATACTCTCCTTTCCAGGCCTGCCGCCACCACCAGAAGGAGAAAAATGCAGCCAAAAGGCAGAATGTGCCCATCAAATATATGTTTTGAACTTTGTCCAACAGTGTCTCCATGAAAGGTCTTACCTTTGCAGGAGCGCAGTCCGGACTGCATGATGCCCTGTTCTAATCCTCCAGCCGTGCTTTTATGTGGCATAAGAGCTCTGATTTTAGCTTACATGGGAAATGGCAGATACTTAATTACATGGTGATGACAAAGAAAGAAGCCTGCCGAGATTTCAAAGCATAAAGCAGCATGAGGGAGTCACAGCATCTGCTGATGTAATTAGACCATCCAGCACCAGCTTCCTAGTTCACCCCTACAATCTCCTGAGACACATTATGGCTGGGAATTTGGTTCAGGACTCTGAGCTGGACTCACTGTATATACTGCAATGCTATCGTAGAGGGGTGGCAACATCCAGCCTGTTGCTCAGGCTCATGACCTTTGTGGCAAGACTCTGGGAACAGCTGACTGCAGTGGGAACTCCTGGTCAGTTTTCATTTGCTGCTCTTCCTTGCTCCTCAACCTGTCTACCAGAAATAGCTGATTTCCCCCTCCCCCTGAGCTTATAATTCCTCTAAACACAGCCCCTCCATTGCACACCACTCCTCTACCCTCCTCCATTCCCCCTGAAACAGCTGATCATTCCACCCCTCCCCACATAAGCAGCTGATCAGACTTCCAACTCCCCTTTTCCCCCACAAAAGTAGTTCATTGCTAATGCAGTCCATTGTCTTCAAGAGATCCCCCACCCTAGCTACACTGTGTAAGACGTGATGATGCACCTCAGTGTTCACCTGACATATCCAGAGCTGGAATGCACGAAATCCACCTTCAGTCTTTGTAATCTTTATCTCCACGCACCAGCTCTATTGCCAGGGTAATTTCTATGTCTTGCTTCTAGTCAGAACCAAGCCCACTTACAGAAGTCAATAAGTGGCGTTCACTGTCAGAGTACTAAACCTAAGTCCTCTTTGCTAAAAGATACTGATGTTAGCTGAAACACAGAACCTTGCAGAGATCAGGCTAGCAAGGACCCCAAAAGACAATAGAGTCCCACTTCTCTACCAAAACCCACGCAGATGGTTGTCACATCTAGTCAGACACCTCTTGACATGGAGATACCAACAACCCCTAGGTCACTCGCTCCAGTCTTAAGTCAAGTTATAAGGATAAAGTTCTTCCTCATGCCTAACCTAATCCTTTTCTACTATTATAAAGACGTTCCATTAATCTCTAAGATGCTAAAGTGCCCTCCTGCACTGCTCTTTATCTACACCGCCCACACCATGGGTACCAGAGCGGTTTACAATAGGCAAAAAACAGGGACTAAATCAGAGTTGCTGCAGGAAAGAGGGATAGAAGAAAGAGAACTCCATTGGTATGATAGGAAAGGGACAGAATCAAAGGCAAAGAGAAAGCAAAAAGTAGGCTGAAAAAGGGACAGACAGACCAGGGCAGAGAAGACACAATGATGGGCTTAAGGAGGGGCTGTGGGGATGGAGGGAGGGGGTAGGAGGTCATAGGCCGCACAGAAGCAGCAAGATTTTAATCTGGTTTTGAATTTAGTAAATGATGACTCAAGGCAGAGGGGGAGGGGGGGAGGAGCGAGTTCCAGAGCCTGGGGCCAAGGAAGAAGGCGGCAGACGAACAGGTAGATTCAAGACGGGCAGAAGTGGGAGAAGGGAGAAACATGCGGTTCTCATGAATAGAACGGAGGGAACGCTGGGGGACGTGAAGACGAACTAGGTCAGCGAGATAGTGGGGGACACTGGTGTGTAAGGCCCTATGAACAATGGTGAGGACTTTGAACTGGATCTAATAGGGAATGGGAAGCCAGTGGAGACCAATAAGGGGAATGACGTGATTGTAACGGGAAGCATGCGTGATAAGCTGCGGTGTTTTGGATGAGCTGTAACCTTCGTACTTGATATTGGGGGAGTCCAGCAAAACAGATGTTACAATAGTCTAGGCGAGAAAGAGTAAGAGAAAGGAGCAAGGTGGTCAATGAGGAGGCAGGGAGGAAGAGACGGATGGCACACAGCTGTCAGAGAGAAGGAGCGTTTAACTACAGAAGAAATATGTTATTGAAAGGACAGAGCCGAATCCAGGATAACCCCTAGGTAGCACAGAGAGGGGACAACAGGGATGGGAGAGGAAGAGAGTAGAGGGAATGGGCCCACTGAGTGTGAACCAGATGGCCAGAGTTTTGGAGGAATTGATATGAAGGAAATTGGTGGACATCTAGGAGGCAATGGAGGAAAGACAGGAGTTGAGTGGGGAGAGATCGGGTGAGAGTGGGTTGGTGTGGTAAAGCAGGAGGATATCGTCAGCATAGTAGTAGCGGAAACACCAAATTATGCACCAAGAGGGTGAGGGGGGCCAGGAAAACATTAAAACAGAAGAGGGGCCAGAACAGAACCCTGAGGGACACCACAAGTGAGTGGGTGAGTGGAGGAGGAAGAGGAACCAGAGATAACAGAAAAGGATCTGTTAATCAAGAAAGAGCGGAACCAACAGAGAACAGAGCCCGAGATCCCAGTGTCGTGGAGACGAGAGAATAGAGTGTGGTGGTCGACGACATCAAAAGCAGAGGACAGGTCGAGGGAAACAGCAATAGAGCTGGAACCATGGTCGTGTGCAGTGTGAGGTTCATTCATAACAGAAAGGAGGATAGATTACTTGCTGTACCCAGGACAGAAACCAGACTGATGAGGGTGAAGGGAAAGGGTGGCATCGAGGTGAGAAGAAAGTTGAAAGACCACCAGTTTTTCAATAGGATGCCAGTTTGCGGGGACAGAGGGATCCAGGGTGGGCTTTTTGAGGATGGGCCTGATTAAAGCATGTTTCCAGAGGGATGGGAATGAACCGGTGAGGAGACTGGAATTGAACATGGAGAGGGTGAGGGGAACAAGGACCAAAGAAGAATCGGAGAGCCAAATGGAGGGGATGGGATCGGAAGGGCAGGTTGTCTTACGAGTGGAAGCTAGGGTCTTGCTTAACTCTGGGAGAGTGATGGAATGGAAGGATGACCAGTGATGGGAGAAAATGGGACAGGTATGGTCAGAGGAGGGGGAGGATGGCAAGGAGATAGTAGGGGAGAGAGGAGGGGGCAGGAGGGGAAGGATGAACATAAGGCAAGGACCTTAATCAGTGAAGTACAAAGCGAGAGGGACAGGATCTGAAGTAGGCTGGAGAGAAGCTGTGGAGGTGAAAGACTGGGGGTTGGAAAGGGAACATAAAATAGAGTAAAGCTGGCGGGAAGAGCTTGAAGTGGAAGGAATGCGGTCAGAAAAGTAGGCACGTTTGCTGGAATGCAAGAGGGAGCAATAATGACGGTGACAGTCGTGATAGTGGGCCAGAGCAGTGGGGGAGGGGTGCTTAAGCCAAAGGCGCTCAGCCCGGAGGTGAGAACGGTGTAAGTGGAGACCAGGGTGATACCATGGATGGGAACAAGGGAGATGTGTACCAGAGACAGGCTGAAGAGGAGCAAGGTCGTTCAAGGTGGCTGAGAGAGTGGAATTCCAGAGCTGGGCTTGCGTATTGGGAGAGAGCAAGTGGAGGTCGACAGGGAAAAGAGAGTCAGAGGGAGGAAAACGTGAGAGGGCTGTGGCATTGATACAATGGACCAGTGAAGGGGGGGATCCAGAGGGGGAAGGATAGGAAGGGGAAGGGGAGGGACACTGGATGGAAAAAAAAAAAAAGAGACAGTGATGGTCAGACCAGAGGACCGGGAGAGAGTGAAAAGCGAGAGGGGCAAAGGAGGAAGTCTGAGGAGATAGAACTAGATCAAGGGTATGACCAGCAGAGTGAGTAGGAATAGAGACATGCTACTGAAGGGAGAGGTCGGCAATATGGGTGAGACAAGAGGTATCTCGGGACCTAGTGGGGCAGTCAGGATGGACATTGAAGTCAACTAGGATTAAGAGGTGAGGGAAGTGAAGTGAGGCCTCAGTAAGGGTAAGAAGAAGAGTCCCAGAGATGGGGCTGGAGGGAAGGGGGAGCATAGATCAGAAGGAAATGGAGAGCAGGGGAGGAGCCAAGACGAAGGAGAAGAGACTCCGGGTAGTGAAGGATTGGAGAGGAGAGTTCTTGGATAGGAAGTTTGGAGCGGCAGAGGACGGTGACTCCTGCACCAATTCTGCCGCGACAGGGAGTAGAAAAGGCAGAATAGCCCAGGGGAAACAGCGATTAAGGAGGGGCTCCTCCCCATCCCTGAGCCAAGTTTCTGTAAGAAACAGAGCATCGAGTGAATGGTGAAGGAGTAGATAACGGACAGGGATAGTTTTGACACGTAGGGAGCAGCAGTTGTGTAGTGTGCATAGTAGAACTGCAGTTGGGGATGGAGGGGGAGTGGCGTGGGGATAGTTAGATGGTGACATGCACGGAATAAAGTTGAGAACGTTTCTGGTTGACGGTACAGCGGGATATAACCCCCATCAAGTCTCCTCTCTCTCGAGTGGTCACATAACCCCTCTTCTCAAGTCACTTCACTGGCTCCCTATCGTTTCCACATCCAGTTCAAGCTTCTCCTTCTTACCTACAAGTGCATTCATTCTGCGGCTCCTCACTACCTTTCCTCTCTTATCTCATTCTACACCCCTCCTCGGGAACTCCGCTCCTCTGGCAAATCCCTGTTATCTGTGCCCTTCTCTGCCACTGCCAACTCCAGACTTCGTTCATTCTGCCTTACTGCTCCGAATGCCTGGAGCAAACCCCTTGAGTTAGAATGTTGGGCTCCTTCTCTTGCCCCATTCACATCCAGGCTAAAAACGCACCTCTTTGAAGTTGCTTTTGGATCCTGATGCTCCTCACTCTTGTTCACTATTTAGATGTATCTTAGCACACTCTAGTCCCCAGTTTTCTCATGTTGTTTCTCTTGATTGTATTGTAAGCTCTGATGAGCAGGGACCGTCTCTTACATCTGTATGTACAGTGCTGCGTATGCCTTGTAGCGCTATACAAATGATAAGAAGCAGCACTAGTAATAGCAGTGATTGTGGAAGCAGTTGGATGCTAATGTCCCAAACTTCTTTCTTAACATTGGCCGCCCGATTTATTCATTTAGATCACAGGATCTTTGGCACACTCCACGCCAGCTACAGCAGCCTAGGATACAAGTAAAGTGTGAAATGTTACCAAAATGACTGCTCTGTGCCTCAGCTCACCTCCCAAATACAAACCACCTCCATTCTGATATCGGAGAAGGGGGCATTAGCTGCTGTCTGTGTCACATGCAGAGAGCACGGGGCTCTTGTGCTTCAGTGTGAGCCAGAGGAGACTGGAGGCTGCCACAGAACACACAACCTAGATTATTTTTACAACTCTTTCACACCTCCTCTGCCTCCTCCCACCAGAAAAGGATTTTAATAGCTCCAGGCTCTGCAGCATTAACTACCAGCCTGTGGAAGCATCTTGTGCAGAGACAGGCAGACAGAAATCTTCTGCAATGATCTGCCACAACAATAGTTGGGCTTCCAAGAAAGCAGGAAGCAAACTGCTCTCCCTTTCCACCCAGAAAATGTGAGCTCCCTGCCCCTGAGGGGTGCAGATACACTGCACTGGACTCTGATACTGGGAATGGTGTGTGTCAGTGAGAATCGCCCCCTGTCTCTGAGATATACAGGCACACTGCACTGGGCTCCGATACTGGGACTGGTGTGTGAGTGGGAGAGAAGCTCCCTGCCTCTGAGGTGCACAGACACACTGCACTGGGCTCCGATACTGGGAATGGTGTGTGAGTGGGAGAGAAGCCCCCTGCCTCTGAGGTGCACAGACACACTGCACTGGGCTCCGATACTGGGACTGGTGTGTGAGTGGGGGAGAAGCTCCCTGCCTCTGAGGTGCACAGACACACTGCACTGGGCTCCGATACTGGGAATGGTGTGTGAGTGGGAGAGAAGCTCCCTGCCTCTGAGGTGCACAGACACTCCGCACTGGGCTCCGATACTGGGACTGGTGTGTGAGTGGGGGAGAAGCTCCCTGCCTCTGAGGTGCACAGACACACTGCACTGGGCTCCGATACTGGGAATGGTGTGTGAGTGGGAGGGAAGCTCCCTGCCTCTGAGGTGCACAGACACACTGCACTGGGCTCCGATACTGGGAATGGTGTGTGAGTGGGAGGGAAGCTCCCTGCCTCTGAGGTGCACAGACACACTGCACTGGGCTCCGATACTGGGAATGGTGTGTGAGTGGGAGGGAAGCTCCCTGCCTCTGAGGTGCACAGACACACTGCACTGGGCTCCGATACTGGGAATGGTGTGTGAGTGGGAGGGAAGCTCCCTGCCTCTGAGGTGCACAGACACACTGCACTGGGCTCCGATACTGGGACTGGTGTGTGAGTGGGAGGGAAGCTCCCTGCCTCTGAGGTGCACAGACACACTGCACTGGGCTCTCATACTGGGAACGGTGTGTGAGTGGGAGGGAAGCTCCCTGTCCCTGAGGTGCACAGACACACTGCACTGGGCTCTGATACTGGGACTGGTGTGTGAGTGGGAGGGAAGCTCCCTGCCTCTGAGGTGCGCAGACACACTGCACTGGGCTCTGATACTGGGACTGGTGTGTGAGTGGGAGAGAAGCCCCCTGCCTCTGAGGTGCACAACAAAACTGCACTGGGCTCTGATACTGGGACGGGTGTGTGAGTGGGAGAGAAGCTCCCTGCCTCTGAGGTGCACAGACACACTGCACTGGGCTCTGATACTGGGACTGGTGTGTGAGTGGGAGGGAAGCTCCCTGCCTCTGAGGTGCGTAGACACACCGCACTGGGCTCTGATACTGGAACTGGTGTGTGAGTGGGAGAGAAGCTCCCTGCCTCTGAGGTGCACAGACACACTGCACTGGGCTATGATACTGGGAATGGTGTGTGAGTGGGAGAGAAGCCCCCTGCCTCTGAGGTGCACAGACACACTACACTGGACCAGATACTGGGAACGGTGTGTGAGTGGGAGGGAAGCTCCCTGCCTCTGAGGTGCACAGACACACTGCACTGGGCTCTGATACTGGGAACGGTGTGTGAGTGGGAGGGAAGCTCCCTGCCTCTGAGGTGCACAGACACACTGCACTGGGCTCTGATACTGGGACTGGTGTGTGAGTGGGAGAGAAGCCCCCTGCCCCGAGGTGCACAGACACACTGCACTGGGCTCCGATACTGGGACTGGTGTGTGAGTGGGGGAGAAGCTCCCTGCCCCTGAGGTGCACAGACACACTGCACTGGGCTCTGATACTGGGACTGGTGTGTGAGTGGGAGAGAAGCCCCCTGCCTCTGAGGTGCACAGACACACTGCAGTGGGCTCTGATACTGGGACTGGTGTGTGAGTGGGAGAGAAGCCCCCTGCCTCTGAGGTGCACAGACACACTGCACTGGGCTCGGATACTGGGAACGGTGTGTGAGTGGGAGAGAAGCTCCCTGCCTCTGAGGTGCACAGACACACTGCACTGGGCTCTGATACTGGGACTGGTGTGTGAGTGGGAGAGAAGCTCCCTGCCTTTGAGGTGCACAGACACACTGCACTGGGCTCCGATACTGGGACTGGTGTGTGAGTGGGGGAGAAGCTCCCTGCCTCTGAGGTGCACAGACACACTGCACTGGGCTCTGATACTGGGAATGGTGTGTGAGTGGGAGGGAAGCTCCCTGCCCCTGAGGTGCACAGACACACTGCACTGGGCTCTGATACTGGGACTGGTGTGTGAGTGGGAGGGAAGCTCCCTGCCCCTGAGGTGCACAGACACACTGCACTGGGCTCTGATACTGGGACTGGTGTGTGAGTGGGGGAGAAGCTCCCTGCCTCTGAGGTGCACAGGCACACTGCACTGGGCTCTGATACTGGGAACGGTGTGTGAGTGGGAGAGAAGCTCCCTGCCTCTGAGGTGCACAGACACACTGCACTGGGCTATGATACTGGGAATGGTGTGTGAGTGGGAGAGAAGTTCCCTGCCCCTGAGGTGCACAGACACACTGCACTGGGCTCGGATACTGGGACTGGTGTGTGAGTGGGAGGGAAGCTCCCTGCCCCTGAGGTGCACAGACACACTGCACTGGGCTCTGATACTGGGACTGGTGTGTGAGTGGGAGAGAAGCTCCCTGTCTCTGAGGTGCGTAGACACACTGCACTGGGCTCTGATACTGGGACTGGTGTGTGAGTGGGAGGGAAGCTCCCTGCCTCTGAGGTGCACAGACACACTAATGGCTAAAGCAATGGGCAAGAAGCACATAAGCTAAAGGTTCAAATTCCACTGCTACTCGCAGACACAGCTTGTGAAATACCACAGCAGTGGCCATAGGTTCTAATCCCAGTTCTACCACTGCTGTCAATTTATCGCAAAGTCACTATTCTTCATCCATCCCTTAAAAAAGGCTGTAGACTGACTGTTCACGGTTGTGAAGTCAATAATCCTACATTGCAGACCAAAGCAGGGTGTGCCTGTCCAGATCTTTCCATTCTCCTAAAGCATTCAGAAACCAACCATTTCAGTGGGGAAATTCCTCTTTGAAACTTGCCATGGGGACAAAACCCCTCTGGACATCTGCAAGCCACCCACTAGAAAAGCAGGACTGTATGACGGAACACTTTGGGTGGGGGATGTGTTTTAAAACCTACAAATCTTACTCAATAACAGCAGTTGGGGCTGATTTCCCAAAATGCCTGGGGCGAAATAGCCCCTGCTATTGGAAGAGGTGATACAGGCACGCAGACAGACTCAGCTAACAAGGAATCAAGAGGAGAGCTGCCTGCCTGAGCAACCCAAACAGCTGATGGGAACTGGGATTCTGGATACTGCTAGTTACAAGTTATTCATTTAGAGGCCAATTCTGCTTTGTGCATCACTGGGCCTTCCAGACGTCCAAACATCCGGACAGCCAGGGGATGCACCCGATTCTGCTGGACATCCCAGCATCCCATATGTCCAGCCACAAGCCCGGCTAACAGTCAGGCTCCTGAATGAAACCACAGTGCAGTTGCCATGATCGCCAACCACAGCTGAAAGCCTCCTTTTCCCGCAGCCCAACCCACAATCCAGCCTCCGTTGGCCAGGGTTGGGCTATGGGGATGCTCCTGCATCCCTCCCTGTCCGTCACCACCTGCCACCGCCATCACCCCACATCCAGGGGGACTTATTCCACCTCAGAGGTGTAATAAGTCCCTCATCTAACAGACCAAGCCCAGACGTACAAGGCCAACCTCAGAATCAGCCCTGTATGTCTGGGGTCACAGCCTGCCTACGCCCCGCCCTTGCTCTGCCTCGAGATTGCCCCCTCCCACCCCTGTCACAGGCTCCCCGTACAATACTGCTGTACGTACGGGGAGCCTTTGTACTGGGATCAGCATGGGGATGAATAGCAGGGATGTATGTCCAGACAGGATGTACATCCCCGCTATCTGTAGCTCAGAATGATCCCTTTAATGTGTGTTTCATGGCAGGTAAGGATTGTTCTGTAATAGGCAGAGTTAATAATTTAAATTTTAATAAACTATAAATTATAAATTATGAAATACTGCCCTTCAAATTATAAACAGAACAGCTTAAGGCTTTGTAGAGAGGTGACAGGGACCCTGCATGGCATCTAGAGGAGGAGGATAGGGCATCTGTACCCAGGAGGAGCCACTGCTATCCACCTCTGTAAGTGGACCAGTGCTCTTTGTTACAGCAGCCATTATCAGTCAGACAAGTCAGCATCATTGAGGTGTAGCACAGGAAGTAAAGTGCCAAGTATTCTATAGAGAAGTTCAGTACCATTAAAATGGGCCTGGGCTCTGCCTGTATGTTGTTGAATGTGCAGGATCAAGTTGGTTGTGCCCTTCCTGCCTGTATCCTTTGTAACAAACCAGGAGCAGTGGAACACTTATTTATTGGGGGGGACTGCCTTGACTCCAGTCCAAGTACCACCCTAAGTCCACATTGTCCACCTTAACTCCACCCCTAGACCCCCACGAGCTTCTCTTCCTGTTTGGATCCCCATGTGGATCCAATCTCCCATGGGCACATAGGAGTATTTGTCACGCTTGTGGCTCTACTCTTCTGCCCATGGGAGATGGGATCTCCACAGGCAGGCATCTTGGCTTCCCAGCTGCAATCAGCAGGGAAGGTTTGGTAGGGCCAGGGTCCATGTGGGCCATCCCATTCTGATGCCTATGTCACAAGCCACCATTGAGCCCATATCCTCAGAGGTAGACGGCAATGACCTCCCTAAATGTGTAACAAGATCTAATACTACTCATGTCTATAGCGCTACTCAGAATACACAGAATACATGTACATGACAATCCCTGCCCCACAGAGCTTTCAATCTGTTCAAAAGGAACAAAAACCCTTCCGTTAGAAGAAATTATTTTTTTTTTATTGTGCCATACTTGCAAGACACAATATCCAAAATCGTGTTTAAACTCCCAAGCTCATTTAAAAATTTTAATTAAAAAAAAACACACTTTAAAATGATGGATTATTTTGTCTATAATAAGTTATAGAAAGTTCAAAAAAATCTATATACCAAAAGTTCCATTCAGGTTCCAACACAGTACTGTTTGTTTCGGACACAAAACAATATACATGTCCTGCACCAGGGAATAAGAATCACTTAGCTGTTATCCTGATCCATCAAAGTTCCAAATCACGGCTCTTCAAAGCTGGAATCACTTCTCAAGCCAAATCCACCATTACATGCCCGTGTCATTCATAAAGGACTAAAGCTCTTTCTAACAAAGCCAATGACATCACAACCAGTCAGCCAGGAGACTTCACAAAAGTGTAGTGCAATCGATTTCTGCATTCAATCTCTCTGGGGACAAGTTCTTCAGATGGAAGGTCCAACGCTGTTCTAACCAGTTCAAAAAATATTGACGATACCTCCCTAAAGGGCTCTCCAACACACAATCAATAACCCTCCACCTCAGCGACACAAAAGTATGACCACTCTTCAAACAGTGAGATACCACAGGAGCTGATCTTACTGTTTCTTTAATCTTGATTTATGTTCAAACAACTGTACCTTTACCGGTCTGCTTGTCTGTCCAATATACAATTTTGGGCATCTACACTACCATATAACACCACAAAACAGGAATTAAAAGGTATAGTTGGACCTTCCATCTGAAGAACTTGGCCCCAGAGGAATTGAATGCAGAAATCGGTTAGGCAGAGCTGACAGTGTTCAGCGAATAGGTGGGTTTTTAGGTATTTGTGGAAGGTGTGGAGGTCTGTAATTTTTCAGACTGTCTGGGAGTGCGTTCCAGATGGACGCTGCATATAACTCAAAGGAGTGTACATGTGTTTGTTGGGTGCTTTTAGTTTTTGTGTGAGGGATTGCAAGTGCATTCTTTGTGGACTGTCTTCTGGCTCTGTTGGGGTGGAAAGTTTGGATTAACGTATGTAGGAGTGATGTGGCGTGGGAGTGGATAGCTTTGTGGATAAGGAGAACCTTGTATTTATTTGGCGGTTCAGGGGTAGCCAGTGAAGCTGCTTAAGGATGGGTGTGAAATGGTCATGTTTTGTCGCTCCTTGTAAAATGTGTGCGGTTGTATGTAAAGCCCTGCATAGGGGAAGGAAGAGACTGTGGGAGACCTTGGTAGTCGGAGCTGCAGTAGATGTGGTGTGGGAGAATTATGGCCTGGCATGCACAGTGAAAGCCCATAGGTGCGAGGAGTGCTATTTTTTAAATAAAATTAAAAATTAAAATGGGTTTGGGAGTTTAAGTAAACCACAATTTTGGATACTGTGTGTTGCAAGTGTGGCCTGACAAAAAAAATACTTTTTAGCTAGAGGGTTTTCGTTACTTTTGACTATAAATCATAACCCATAATTTGGAACCACTTTGTTCCATTTGTCTTGAACAGATTGGAGCAAATCAAACAAGGGCTAGGGTAATTAAGGGAAATTATTAAACACACACAGGATGTAGAGAGGAGAATAAGGGGGTCAGGATTCAAAAGCAGCCTCAGAAATGAGCTTTTAGCCTGGATTTGAATTGGACCAGAGATGGAGCCTGACATCCCAACTCAGGTAGTTTATTCCAGGCACACGGCTCAGCAAGCTGGAACAAATGGAGTCTGAAGTTGGCAGTAGAGGGGAAGGGCATGAATAAAAGTGATTTACTTGATGAGCGGAGTTGCCAAGCAGGGAGAGACAAGCAGGGAGAGACAAGCAGGGAGAGGCAATGAGGAGCAGCAGAATGAACGCACTTGAGTGAGTAGAAGTTTGCAGTTGCAGGCTGATGAAGAAACCCCACACTAGAACCCACTATTAAAGCTCTGGCGCTGGATTACATAGTGCAAGTTCAACACTGACGATTTGTGCTGGGATGCAATATGCAAATTAGCCAGTATGCAAAGTCAGAGTTGAACTGGGAGAGCAAGCTAGACATGTGCGTACAGAAGCTAGCGCAGGTTTGGCATTCTGTTCCGGTCAAACAGGGTTATCTAAGGTGATGATCCAGGCATTGGGAAAAGCCCCTAATGCCATCAGCACAGTGTTGGGGGACAGGTGACTTCCCCCAGACATCGAGCCCCCAACAGTTGCATCCTGGACCACCAGGTCTTGTTTGTTTGTTGGGGAGGTGGGGGTCAGTGTCCAGGGGGAGGGCACTGGGGGCCTTTCCCTTTTCCTGGTTCATCTAAGGTGACATGTCAAACTTTACCCAAGATGATCTTTTCGCTCCTGGCTGGATCTTTACTCCTGTCCCAAGCTGGCATGAGGATCCAGCGTTAAAAAAAGTGCTGCAATTGAGCATGGTCTGTTTTCCGGTGCTAGCTTGCCTTCTGCATTGGCGAGCAAGTCTAGTGTGGGAAAAGTTCCAGAAAAATGCCGCACTAAGGCTTTCGGCGTCAGACCCCTTCATTTGCTCAGGTACAGTTCTTGCAATCGGAAGTTCCCAAGCAATGTGCCACGGCCTGTAGGAGGAGGAATGCAGCCGGCGGCCAGTCTGCAGTGCACTGCTATTGCCAAGCTTTTGCTTTCTTCCCTCCCCCGCCCCCTCCTGCTCCATGGCCTGAGATCAGAACGCAGAGCACTGCTTCCCTGCTGGAGGCCAGCCAGAGGGAGGGGGTGGGGGAGAGGGAAGGAATGGCACTGGAGCCACATGACAAGCTGAACTCTATACAGAATATGCTGCAGCATAAAGAAATATTGGGAACCAATGGGTTAGATACAGATTAGGAAAAAGTTCAAAGTTTGTGTCAACCATCTTCCAGCTGCAACCTTCCGGTCTGGCGTACAACCTTCTCCTCTCAAACCCTGGCAGACTAATGCAGCAACTCCTCTGGCTGAGCTAGTAGGAAATTCCTCTCTCTGCCCTGTTACAGGTAAACTCTTTCTAGGCATGGGCTTTGAACTAGCATCCCAGTTTTCTTGTCTAGCAACTCAGTGTTTCAGAGGAGGTCAGTCACTGGTGCTTTCATGCATAGTGAGAGAAGAACTCTGTCGCTTGGGAGAACCAGTGGAGCCCTGTGATACTGACACACAAGGCCTACAACCTTTCTACTTTTATCACACAAGACACACAGTTAGACCTCTCTCATCCTGCTCTAGTTTACGAGATCCAGTGAATATCGATTCTGCTGCTTTGCTCTGCTGCGTGTTGGAGATCAATAAAGACTGAGCAGATTTCCTAGGCCCTTCCAGTTCCGGAGAGGACTCAGCAACCTGAGAAACGAGGCAGCAGCCAACCCAGGAAAGAAGAAACAGCAGCAGGGACAACAGAAAGCTACAGCTTTAAAGATAGCTGCAAAGCTAGCAAATACATGCTGAACCAGAACACTTTTAGCCAGCCCTCAATGATTGAAACCCTTGCTCTAACTGGTGGGTGATCTGTATGTTACTGTGCATTGCTAACAGCAGGGCCTAGGAAGAAGACTGTTTCTTGACCTTTGGCTAAGATCAAACACAGCGCATGAGTTGAGGACAGACCCTTCTAGGCTTTTTTTGGCTGAGACCTAGAACCTGGACAATATCAAGCTTATTCTGTTCTGGATGTAGATCCCCTCTGTTCATCCAGTCTGAGTCTGACGTAAAGAGGGGATCGCGATTCTGATCCCGTGGGGCATGTCTAGGCCCAGGGATCAGAATCGAACAGTCCTGTACGTGCAGGACTGTCCCTGGTTAACTCAGTCAAGGCTCTTCTATGGAGCCGTGGCACCACAGCTCCATTGAAGAGCCGTGATGCCGGCTGCTGGAATAGAAAGTTTATTCCCTGCAGCCCAACCCCCGATCTGGCCTCCTAAGGCCAAGGTCAGCCTGTGGGAAATGCCCCATCCATACCCCAGCATCACCAAAACACACACATTCAGGGAAGTTATTCCACATCAGAGGTGGAAGAACTTCCCCGCACATGTCACCGGCTCTGGACGTACAGGGCTGGCGACCGCCCAGACTCCACCCCCGAGCCATCCCTTCCCTGCCCCCTTCTAACTTCCCCACACAACCGGCGGGGAATTTGACACAGGCAGAGAAGGCACGTCCATTCCTGCTATTCATGGCACAGAGTCAGGCCCTATGAAGGTGGTAACACTCTGCTACCTGGCCACACTGAATACAAGATGATCTAATGACTGGCAAAACAGAAAGATCAAACCTCCAGCGTAAAATAATCCGAAGTGAAAAATCCTGATAACAGAGGCCAGGCCTGTCAATCTGGATTACTGGGCAGTAATGATGGCAAATTCCAGTCCTCATATAGCTGGTGTCTACCCTCTCAGAAGCGTCATTCTGTTGCATATCTTTGTATCATCTGCAATAAGGCAAAGATATGCAACAGTGTGGACACTGAGGGAGTAGACAGCATGAGAAGAGATCTACAAGTTAGAAGAATGGTCAAATGCTTGGCAATTGAGATTTAATGCAAAATAAGTGCAGAGTGATGCTCTTGGGATGCAGAAATCCAAAGGAACTGTACGCAACTGAGGATGAGAGACTGGTATATATGGACCAAGAGAGGGACCTCAGAGTTATAGCATCTGGGATGCCAGTTCTTTTGCTTCTTGACCCTCGCTGTCTCTTTACAACTCTCTCCTCAAGGTGCCTCTGCCTCTGACCCCTCTCTCCCTTTCTGCCCAAACCCTGGCTGACTACTTCCATGACAGAATCCACAACATCACACTCCAATTCCCCACAAGGTCAGCTACTCCCCCTCTTCACTCCCAACTCCCCCCCCCCCCCCCCACACACTTCTGCTTTTTCTATGATCTCTGAGGGAGAAACCATTCACCTTCTTTCCTCATACAAACTCACTACCTGCTCCTCTGATCCTGTTCCCACCCATCTCCTTAGCTCCATCTCCTCCACTACAGTCCCTTCCATCTCTCATATTCTCAACCTATTGCTCTTCACTGCAACTTTCCTTGCAGCTTTCAAGCATGCTGTGGTCACTCTCTTCAAGAAACCCTTACTGGGGATCACTGGAGATTACCTGCTTGCTTGTTTGCTTTGCCCAGGAGACGCCGGGGGTGCCGGTGTAGAGGAGGTGGAGCTTCCGGGACCTCCCTCCCCCCACTCGATAAGAGCAAGTCACCCCGCAGTACGTGGCCGCGGGCCCATGGGCGCGTGACCAAAGGGGCATGGCCAAAGGGGCAGGTCCTGCTCCTTTGGAGCGCCTTCGGAGTCTGGAGGAGTCTATTACAGAACTGAATGGGGAAACGGAAGAAACGGTCTCAGCCAATTGCAGCGGCTAAGACCGTGAAGACCGCCAGTCCAATGGATCGCCATCTTCAAGTTCTACCTGCAACTTCTAAATTGGACGGTTCAAATGTTTCTTCTGAGACAGTCAGTTCCGTCACGGACAATTCCTCCATTTTGGGTTCAACCCCGCCCAGCTTACAGGGATTAATTGAGGTAGGTGCTGTTTCAGGCTTGACTGACCTGGCTCAGCCCGCCTCTTTACCTTTTCAACTGACGTCTTCCCAACCTGATAACGTGGTCTTAAATATGCCTGTTCCCCTTCGGTTTGCTCCAGTCGTCAAAACTTTGACTGTTCCTGAAAATGTAACTGAGTGATATCTGGGCAGTTGTGGCACGTAGTGAACTTTCAGTTCGATCAGCTTTTTCTCAAATTTCTCAATTTTCTACTGATGTTATTTCTAAGCTTACCGAATTGGAAGATGGTATGTCTGTTTGTAAGATCGCTGTCAAGAAGGTGGAAGGTCAGCTGAATATTGCACAGGCTAATATTTCTTCTAATGTTAGAGAAAGTTCAATAGTTAATCATCATTTAGAATCCCTGGAGAATGTTTCCAGGGTTAAGAACTTGCATAAGAACATAAGAACATAAGATATGCCATACTGGGTCAGACCAAGGTCCATCAAGCACAGTATTCTGTTTCCAACAGTGGCCAATCTAGGTCATACGTACCTAGCAGTTTCCCCAAGGGACACAGGTTCCATAATGCTTGTATTGGTTCAAGCATTGATATCCTGGGTCCCTTCTTAATAACGGTTTATGGACCTTTCCTCCAGGAACTTGTCCAAACCTTTTTTAAACCCAGCTACACTAACAGCCTTTACTACATCCTCCGGTAACAAATTCCAGAGTTTGATTACACGTTGAGTGAAAAAATATTTTCTTTTATTAGTCTTAAAAACTTTACCCTGTAGCTTCATTGCATGTCCCCTACTCTTTCTATATTCTGATAAGGTAAACAATCGATCTACGTTTACCCGTTCCACTCCGTTCATTAATTTATAGACTTCTATCATATCTCCCCTCAGCCGTCTCTTTTCCAGGTTAAAGAGCCCGAACCTTTTTAGCCTTTCTTCATAGGAGTATCCTTCCATCCCCTTTACAATTTTGGTGGCTCTTCTCTGAACCTTTTCTAAAATCGCTATATCCTTTTTAAGATACAGCTACCAGAATTGCACACAATATTCAAGGTGCGGTCTCACCATGGAACGATATAGAGGCATTATAATATCTTTCGTTTTATTTTCCATTCCTTTCCTTATCATACCTAGCATTCTATTTGCTCTCTTGACCGCTGCTGCACACTGGGCCGAGGGTTTTAACATGGTATCCACAATGACGCCTAAATCTTTTTCCTGGGTGGTGGTTCCTAATGTGGAACCTTGCATCGTGTAACCATAGTTTGGGTTATTCTTCCCTAGGTGCATAACCTTGCACTTGTCCACATTAAATTTCATCTGCCATTTTGATGCCCAGTCTTCCAATTTGTCAAGATCCTCTTGCAATTTTCCACAATCCTCTTGGGTTTTAACAACTTTAAATAGTTTTGTGTCATCTGCAAATTTGATAACCTCACTCGTTATTCCACTTTCCAGGTCATTTATGAATATGTCAAAAAGCAGCGGACCCAGCACAGATCCCTGGGGTACACCACTATTCACCTTTCTCCATTGGGAAAATTGGCCATTTAGCCCTACCCTCTGCTTTCTATCTTTTAACCAGTTCCTGATCCACAATAGTACACTGCCTCCTATCCCATGACTCTTTAGTTTTGCCAAAAGTCTCTGATGAGGGACTTTGTCAAGGCTTTCTGAAAGTCCAGATACACAATATCAACCGACTCACCTTTGTCCACCTGATTATTCACTCCTTCAAAAAAACATAACAGATTAGTAAGACAAGATCTTCCTTGTCTAAAGCCATGTTGGCTGTCTCCCATTAGGTCATGACTATCTACATGCTGAGTAATTTTATTCTTTATGATGATTTCTACCATTTTTCCCGGTACTGATGTCAGGCTCACCGGTCTGTAGTTTCCCGGATCACCCCTGGAACCCTTTTTAAAAATTGGTGTTACATTGGCGATCCTCCAATCTTCAGGTATTAGAGATTGATTTTAATGATAGTTCACAGATTACTAATAGCAGGTCTGAAATCTCATATTTCACTTCTTTCAACATCCTTGGATGTATACCATCTGGCCCAGGTGATTTGCTACTCTTCAGTTTATCTAATAGTTGTAATACATCTTCCCGATGTATCGATATTTCCTTCAATTCTTCCGCACCTTTAAATACCACTTCAGTCATGGGTAACAGCCCTACATCTTCCTCAGTAAAGACTGAAGCAAAGAATCCATTCAATCTCTCCGTTTTATTAGCTTCCCTTGAACGCATTATCTCTCCCCAGTGATATTGCTACAAAAATATTTTAAAGAAATATTACTGATTTCAGACGTGGATGCTATTAAGTTATCAAATGTGTACTATCTTCCTTCTGGGGTGCGGTCCCAGGTTTCCTCTCAGGATGAGTCCCTACTTGAGGCTCCTCCAGCCTCTTTAGACCTTTCTGCTTTCTTGGAAACCTCATCAGAAGTTATTCCACAACGTGCTACTTTAATTGTTTCTTTTTTATTGTTATCTGATAAGAATTTAGGATTGAAGCTTTATTTTTTAAGAAAAATGTTGATTTTTGTGGTTTTCCGATACAGACTTTTCCTGATGTGTGTAGGGTTACCCAGAAACACAGAAAGGAATTTTTGGTTTTGAAGCCTCGGACCTTGGCTCTGGATGCTACGTTCTTTTTAAAATATCCTTGTAAGTGCCTTATGCAATTTCAACAGGCTAAGTTTGTTTTTTTGGAGCCTTCCCAGTTAGAGGCTTTTGTTTCTGGTAAGGAGAATGTTGGCTGAAATTTTCTATTTGTTCTTCCTTTTTACCTGTTTGCTTATGTATATGGGGTTAATTAACTACAATTTTGTCTCTTTGGGCAATGGTAGAAATTATAAAAAGATTTTGTGTTTTCCTCTTATTTTCCAGCCTTCCCCTTAATGTGGTCATGGACAATATGTCTTTGAATATTTCTTTTAGTTTTCTCGAATGTATTTTGGACAGTATTTGTTTTTCTGTACAAGAGTGTTATTCTTGGATTTATGTATAAATTTGAAAATAAATAATTGAAAAAAAAAGAAACCCTTACTAGACCATACCTGTCCTTCTCACTATTGACCCATCTCCCTCCTCCCTTTGTTTCTAAACTACTTGGACATGCAGATCACCACCACTGCCTCAACTTTCTCTCCTCTCAAGCCCTTCTAGATCCATTGCAATCTGGCTTTCATCCTTTACATTCTACCGAAACGGCTCTTGCCAAAGTCTCCAGTGACCTGTTCCTGGCAAAATCCAAGGACCTTTACTCAATCCTCAACCTTCTTGATTTTTCTGCTGCTTTTGACACTGTTGGCCACAACCTTCTCCTTGATACCTTGTCCCCGCTTGGTTTTAAAGGGCTCTGTGCAATCCTGGTTCTCTTCTTCTCTCCCATCAGTCTTTCAGTGTTTGTTCTGGTGGATCCTCCTCTGTTATCCTGCTCTCAGTTGGTGTACCCCAAGCATCTGTCTTGGGTCCACTCCTTTTCTCTCTCTATACTCAGTCCCTTGGTGCGCTCATCTCCTCCCATGACTTTCAGAACTCTTTACACTGATGACTCCCAGATCTACCTCTTTACACCTGAAATTTTTCCAGCTCAGATCTCTTCCTGCCTTTATTGCTGCTTGGATGTCTCACCGCCGCTTGAAATTGAACATGGCCAAAACTGAGCTGTTTACTTTTCCCCCTAAATCCTCCCCCCTTCCTCCTTAGAAACATAGAAACATGATGACAGAAAAAGACCACATGGCCTATCTAGTCTGTCCTTCCATAACAACTACAACAGTCCACTTTTTACCTTTAGAGATCCTCTGTGTTGGTCCCATGCTTTTTTGAATTCAGTTACTGTCCTCATCTCTACCACCTCCACTGGGAGACTATTCCACGGATCCACTACTCTTTCTGTAAAGAAATATTTCCGCATATCACTCCTGAATCTATCCCCCTTCACCCTCATCCCATGTCCCCTCGTAGCAGAACTTGCTTTCAACTGAAAGAGGCTCTCTCCCTGAACATTTATGCCACGGAGGTATTTAAACATCTCAATCATATCACCTCTATCCCGCCTTTCCTCTAAGGTGTACATATTAAGATCCATAAGTCTGTTCTCATATGCTTTATAATGAAACCCACTAATCATTTTAGTAGCCACCCTCTGCACTGACTCCATCCTGTTCACATCCTTTTGAAGGTGCGGTCTCCAGAATTGCACACTATACTCCAAATGAGGTCGCACCAAAGACTTATACAGAGGCATTATCACCTCCTTTTTTCTGCTAGCCATTCCTCTCCATATGCACCCAAGCATCCTTCTAGCTTTTGCTGTTGCCTTTTCTACCTGTTTAGCTACTTTAAGATCATCAGACACAACCACGCCTAGGTCCCGCTCTTCTTTAGTGGACAAAAGTACTTCACCTCCTATACTGTATTGCTCCCTTGGATTGCTGCAGCCCAAATGCATGACCTTACATTTTTTAACATTAAATCCCTGCTGCCAAATTCTAGACCATTCTTCAAGCTTAGCTAGATCCCTCCTCATGTTATCTACACCTTCCTGGGTGTCTACTCTATTGCAGATTTTGGTATCATCCGCAAAGAGGCAAACCTTACCCGACAGCCCTTCTGCTATATCACTAACAAAGATGTTAAAAAGAATCGGACCAAGGACAGATCCATGGGGCACACCACTGGTAACATCCTTCTCCTCAGAGTGAGCTCCATTTACTTGTACTCTTTGTCGCCTCCCACCCAACCAATTTCTAACCCAAGCAGTAACTTTAGGGTCCATCCCTAGGGTGCTCAGTTTGTTTATAAGTCGCCTGTGAGGAACAGTGTCAAAGGCTTTACTGAAATCTAAATACACCACATCTAGAGCTCTCCCTCGGTCCAACTCCCTGGTCAGCCAGTCAAAGAAATCAATCAGATTTGTCTGACAAGACCTGCATCTGGTGAATCCATGCTGCCTCGGATCCTGTAATCCACTGGACTCCAGAAACCTCACTATTTTCTCTTTCAGCAGCGTTTCCAATAATTTACCTTGAATATTTTGTGCCATTCTGGCCATCGTATATTAAAAAGCATATAGTGGAATTAGAAAAGGTACAGAGAAGAGCCACCAAAATGGTAAAGGGGATGGAAGGATACCAATGCTTGAACCATTACAAGCATTGTGGAACCTGTGTCCCTTGGGGAAACTGCTAGGTGCATATGACCTAGATTGGCCACTGTTGGAAACAGAATACTGGGCTTGATGGACCTTGGTCTGACCCAGTATGGCTTATCTTATGTTATGTTCTTATGTTCTTACTCACCACCGAAGTTAAACTAACCGGCCTGTAGTTTTCAACCACATCCTTACTTCCGCTTTTGTGTAAAGGCACCACATGAGCCTCTCTCCAGTCCTTTGGCACCACGCCCGACTCCAACGAGGCATTGAAAAGGTCAGTCAGTGGAGTTGCTAGAACGTCCCCAAGTTCCCTCAGTATTCTAGGGTGTATCCCATATGGTCCCATCGCTTTGTCTACTTTAAGTTGAGCTAGTTTCTCACGAACACAGTCTTCTGAAAATTGTTCAATATGTCCCTCGCTTCTGTTCCTATTTGTGGGTGTTTTATGAGGTCCTGCTCCTGGTTCTTCATCTGTGAACACAGAACAAAAATATTTGTTAAGAAATTCTGCTTTATCCTTATCAGCTTCTACATATTCCCCCCCTGCACCCTTGAGTCTGACAATACCACTTTTGCCCTTCCTCTTCTCACTAATATATCTGAAAAATGTCTTATCCCCCCATTTTATTGCAATGGCTATTTCCTCCTCCTTTTGAATCTTTGCCTTCTTGACTACTTTGCTAGCTTCTCTAAGTTTTTCCAAATACAGATGCCTGTCTTCCTCTCTCTGTGATCTCTTGTATTTCATGAAGGCCTCCCTCTTTTTCTTCACTTTTTCAGCTACTTCCTTCGAAAACCATAGCGGTCTCCTTTTCCTTTTGCCTTTATTTACCATTTTAACAAAAAGGTTGGTTGCCCTTAAAATATCCTCTTTCAGTTTTGCCCACTGTTTTTCTACATCCCCCAGATGTTCCCATCCCACTAACGACTCCCTGAGGTATTGGCCCATCTTCGCAAAGTTAGTCTTCCTAAAGTCTAAGATCCTCACCTTGGAATGGATTCTAACAGCCCTAGTCCTAATACTGAACCACACCATCTGGTGATCACTGGATGCAAAATGATCGCCCACTACAACATCAGAAACACTTTCACCATTGGTAAGCACCAAGTCCAGTATGGCCCCTTCACGTGTGGGGTCTGTTACCAATTGCCTGAATAGTTCTCCCTGTAGAGAATCCAGGATCTCCTTACTTCTAGATGATACTGCAGCAGGAATGTGCCAATCAACATCTGACATATTGAAATCTCCTATCAGTAGCACTTCCCCTTTCCGAGCAATGCTGCGTATGTCTTCAATTAACTCTGTCCACCTCTTCCTCTTGTGAGGGAGGTCTGTATATCACACCAATGCAAATAGATTTCTCTTTCCCTCTTTCTAGTTTAACCCACAATGCCTCCTCTCTCCCTTTTAAGCTCTGTAATTCCAAAGCTTTAATAGTAATTTTTACATATAGTGCCACTCCTCCTCCCCTTCTTCCTCCCCTGTCCTTTCTGAATAAAGTATAGCCTGTCCTTTCTGAATAAAGTATATTACCCCTCTTCTCAAGTTACATCCCAATCATAGTTTTCTGTGAACCATGTTTCTGTAACTGCCACTAAATCCAAGTCAGCCACTCCCACCAAAGCGTCAACATCAGGGATCTTATTTCCCATGCTACGGGCATTTATACACACTGCTTTCCATATGTTACCCCCGTTACCCATTTCCATAAAGGTATTTAATGTATCACCTACCTGGGGGCTTTCACTTACCTGGGGGCTTTCTTCACCCATCCCCAATGAATCTAGTTTAAAACCCTCTTCAGTAGATTAGCCAGTCTACTACCGAAGATGCGTTGACCTTTCTTGGACAGATGGATGCCATCTCTGCTCTGCAACCCTTGGAACAGCATCCCATGGTCTAGGAAACCAAAACGCTCTCGATGACACCATCCACGCAGCCATGCATTCATCTCCAGGATGCGAGCCTCTCTGCCTTGGCCTTTACCCTCAACAGGGAGGATTTAAGAGAACACCGCCTGTGCACCTAACTGCTTCACCCTCTGTCCCAGAGCCATAAAGTCAATTTTGATACGTTCCGAGGTATACCTGGCAGTATTATTTGTTCCAACATGGATTAGCAACATTGGGTAATAGTCAGTGGGCTTGATGAGTCTCGGCAAACTCTCCGTAACATCTTGATTTTGGCATCAGGCAGACAGCATACCTCTCTGGACATCAAGTCTGGTCGGCAGATGGACGCCTCAGTACCCCTCAGAAGAGAGTCTCCAACCACCACTACCCTTCGTTTCCTTCAGGTCACTGATTCTGCAACTTTGGGGTACTTTAACTCTGGTTCTTCCCTTTCCAGGGATGCTTTCACCTCCTCTACTTCCAGGGCTGCATAATGGTTCTTCAATTCAAGGGCTTGGGAAGTTGGATTGGTGATTTTGCAGGCCCTGGTGACTTGTGTCCAACCATGTCCTTGTGTCCTTCCTCAGCCTCTCTGGATAACTCCCTACTCCTCCCTGTCTCCTCAGCTTGCAACCTTGAGGGTTGTCTGACTCCTTTCTCTCCTTCTCCACACACATCCAACTGATTGCTAAGACCTGCCATTTCTCTCTCTACAACATCTGAACACACTAGTAAGACACTTATCCATAATCACCTCCCATCTAGACTATTGTAACCTGCTCCTTGCTGGTCTCCCTCTGAATCATCTCTCTCCCCTTCAGTCTTTTCAACACTCTGCTGCACGGCTAATCTTCCGCCAGCCTTGTCATGCTTATATTACCCCTCTTCTCAAGTCACTTCATTGACTCCCTATCCATTTTCACATCCAGTTCAAACTTCTCCTGCTGACCTATAGGTGCATTCACTCTGTAGATCCTCTTATCTCTTCCTAAACCCCTCCTTGGGAACTCTGCTCTTCTGGAAAAATCGCTTCTATTGCTAACTCCAGACTTCGTTCCTTTCACCTTGCTACTTCTTATGCTTGGAACAAACTACCTGAGTGTGTACGTCAGGCGCCTTTCTCTGATCCTTTTCAAATCCAGATTGAAAACTCACCTCTTTGTTGCCACCTTTGGATCTTGACTCACCTGATTCCCTTTGTGTTTCCTTACCATTCCCCCTAGATGTATCCCCTGACTACAGCCACTGTGTTGTCTGTCTTGACTAGATTGTAAGCTCTCATGAGCAGGGACCGTCTTTTACTTGTGTCTGTGCAGTGCTGCATATGTCTTGTAGCGCTATACAAATGTTCAGCAGTCGTAGCAGTAGTATCTGAGGATCTCAAGGTTGTGAAACAGTGTGGAAGCCAGAAGGATGTGTTAGGCTGTATACAGAGAGGAATAAGCAGCAGTAAGGAGGAGATATTAGTGCCCCTGTACAGGCCTCACTTGGAGTATTGTGTTCAATTTTGGAGACTGTACCTTACCAAGGACTGTACCTTACCAAGGATATGAGTGACCTAGTGGTTGGGGCAAGGTACTTCAGGCTGGAAGGTCGGGGGTTCAAATCCCACTAGAGGACAGCAACCTCGGGCCGGAAGGACTGGGGTTTCTAGTCATCCCACAGGTGCTCCTTGTGGTCTTGAGCAAGCCACTTAACCCTCCATAGCCCATGTTCCCTGTAAAATAGTTATCTCCAAGTTATAATGCCCTGTTCAATGTAATTTCAGTTTGTTCAATGTAAACCGCACTGATGCAGAATAGCGCGGTATATAAGAGAATGTAAATAAATAAATAAAATATAAAGAGACTTGAAATGGTTCAGAGGAAGGCGACCAAAATGATTGGGGCCTGTGCCAGAAGGCGTATGAGAAAGACTTGAAGACTCAAATATGTATGCCCGAGGGGGGGGGGGGGGATATGATTCAGACCTTTAAATACTTAAAACAGTAGTGTAGTAATGAACAAAAACATGTTTCAAATATGGGGCAGCTGTAGAACTAGAGAACATGAAATGAAGCTGTATGGAGGTAAATTTAGAAGCAACATAAAGAAATACTTTTTCATGTTAAGGGTGGATCAGAGCACACAGATCAGATCTCAATTGGTCCAACAGATCTTGAGAGGATTTCTTCATTGATATAAAGAACTGAATATCAGCAGCAATACATGGGGAAAATTCTAACTTTCTAAAATGCTGTGCTAAAGGACTAAAATAGATATTAAACAATGGGGATAAAGGAGACCCTTAGGCACCCCTGTCATACATGGAAAAACATTTGAAACATTCCCATTAAACTCCATCTTAAAAGATCTATTAGTGACGAAAGAAGCACGCCACTTCACGGCGCAGCCTAGTCAAAAGTAAATTATATGAAATTGTATCAAAGGCTGAGGATAGATTTAACATATCCAAAAAAACACCACCACCCAAATCTCTCCATCTCTGCACCTCATCCAGCAAAGCCACTATCACTGTTTTAGTACTAAAAGCATCCCTAAATTCAGAATGACAATTATCTAACCCTCCAGTTTCTTCCTTATACATGTGCAATTGGGAGGTTAGAGTAGATTCCAAAATATTAGCAATGCAAATAACTATTCACATCATCCTCAGCCAAGGCAGGTTTTTTTTTTTTTTTTTTTAACAAAAAACGGCAGAATTAAAGCCTGTTTCAATGCCGATGAAAACACACCCTCCTGCAAAGACAACCTACCACTGAAATATAAGCAGCAGTTCTCTGGTAGTATTTGTAAAAAACTGTGCCGGACAGGGATCAACTGAACTATATCCCACCATAAAACAACTTAACTTCCTCAAATGATCAGATAGAACAAAAAAATGCATTAAGTTTGTCTCCTTTACCCCAATCACATTCTCGACTTTTAATACTTGCAATATTGTAAAGTTTTTTTGAATAATTTTCAATTTTATGTTTATGTTTATTAAAAACTTAATATGCCGCCCATAACCACAGCATCTGGGCGCTTTACAAAACAAAATATTAACAGAGCTGCAATAAAAGGAAAGAGACCACCATTAAATTTTTAAAAGGACAGGAAAGATAAGAACCAAGAAACAAAACAGAAATTAGACATCAGCGAGGGGGAGGAGAGAGAGGAACAGAGGGGGGAGGGAGGTTGAAAGCGGAGCAAAAGAGATGAGTTTTTAGTTTGACCTTAAAAGTCTTAAATGGGAGTTCTAAAGGGAGGGAGAGGGGGAGCAAGTTCCAGAGTTGTGGGCCGAGGAAATAGAAGACAGAGGAGCGGCTGAATTCCAGGTGGGCTTGGGATGGGGAGGGAAGGGACATGCGATTGGCGTGAATGAACCAAAGGGAATGGTGAGGGGTGTGAAGATAAACTTGATCAGCAAGGTAAAGGGGGGGGGGGTGCCTGTGTGGATAGACTTGTGGACAAATATGAGGAACTTGTACTGGATCCGGAAAGAGATAGGGAGCCAGTGCAGACAGAGAAAGAGGGGGGTGACGTGATCAAAACGAGAGGCATGGGTGAGGAGATGAACAGCGGTATTTTGGACAGGTTGAAGACGAAGAAGTTGGGACTGAGGGAGACCGGCCAGGGAAACATTACAATAGTCAAGGCGGATATAACAAGAGAAAGTGGTCAAAGCGGAGGGGGAAAGAAAAGGGCGAAACGCACAGAGTTGTTTCAGGGAGAAGGAACATTGGACAACAGAGGAAATAAAGTTCTCTGAAAGAAAGAGGAGTCAAGGGTGACACCCAAGTACCGAAGGGAGGAAAAAATAGGAATGGGCGAGGAGGAGAGTGAGGGGAGAGGAGTGTGAGGGGACAAGAGAGGGAGCGGGGCTCCCAAAGGTAAACCAAATAGCGGAGGTTTTGGATAGATTAATGTGTAAAAAATTAGAAGAGAGCCATGAAGCCACCACAGAAAGGCAAGTGTTGAGAAGCGTGATATCGGGAGTGGAAGAATCTGTGTGGTGAAGGAGAAAGATATCATCCGCATAGAAGTAGGCAGAAACACCGTGTTGTTGAATTAGAAGGGTAAGGGATGCGAGGAAAACATTGAACAGAAGGGGGGCGAGAACAGATCCCTGGGGGACAGCGCAGGGGAGGGGGTGGAGGGGGAAGAAAAAGAAGACCCGGAAATGACTGAGAAAGACCGACAGGAAAGAAAAGAATGAAACCATTGAAGTACCATGCCAGCAAGACCAGCTTCCCGAAGACGTGCTAGAAGGGTGCGATGATCAACCAGGTCAAAAGCAGCAGATAGATCAAGAGAGACAGCGAGGGAAAAGAGACCATGGTCGTGAGCAGCATGCAATTCATTAAGGAGAGAAAGAAGGACAGATTCTGTGCTGTGACCAGGACGGAAACCAGATTGCTGTGGATGGAGGGTGAGGGAGGCTTCGAGGTGAGAGGAGACCAGCTTTTCCAGGGGTTTTGAGAGAAATGGAAGGATGGAGATGGAGTGCCAATTAGAGGGGGAGGAGAGGTCAAGGGAACCTTTCTTCAGAAGTAGAAGGACGGAGGCATGCTTCCAAGATGAAGGGAAGATACCAGAAGATAAGCTAGAGTTGAAGAGGGAGAGAATGAGGGGAAAGAGCTAAGGAGGGTTCAAAGAGCCAGTGGGAAGGAATGGGATCAGCAAGACAGGTAGTTTTCCGGGTGGATGAAAAAGCATTTGATAAAACTGAAGCAGAGAGTGGCATAAAGGTAGACCAGAGATGCGAGAGCAAAGGGGTAGGGGAGGAGGGGGAAGATGGGAGGGAAGAGCTGGAAAGTGGGGATGAAGCGGGGGGAGAGAGGGGACCTTGGAGGCAAAGTGAGAGGCCAGGGAGGCGGGGTCGGGAGAAGAAGGGGAGGAGGAGATAAGATTAGAAAAATAGTCTCGTTTAGCCGAGTGGAGAAGGCAGCGGTAGTGACGATGACAAAGATGAAAGTGGTGCAAGCTAGAGGAGGAAGGATGCTTACGCCAAAGACGCTCTGCATGACGAAGGTACCTACAGTGAAGAAAAAGACCAGGATGGAACCAGGGATGGCATAAACGGTGTTGGGAAGGAGGACAGAGTCGAAGGGGGGCAAGAGTGTCAAGAGCAGCTGAGAGAGAGGAATTCCAGAGGTGCGCCTGAGTGTCGACAGAAAGTAAGTGGAAATCTGCAGGAAACAAGGTGTCGGAGGGGGGAAACTGGAGAAGGGTGTTGGCATTGATGCGACGTGAATAATCCACAAAAATCTGAGTTACATCTTCACTAGTTAAATTTGACTTAACCCTATTATCTATACTCTCCACGGATAATTCTCTAACAATAGAGAACAATTCTCTACTAGCATCTTTTGCATCCAAAATCTGTTTTGTAAAGTAATCCCTTTTAAATGTCCTCCAGACACACCATCTGAAAAATCTCCGTCTTTGGGGTTGTAAATCTCACTGAAAGAGTGCTGAATCTACACTGCCAAGTTTGTGCCTGCTGGAGAATTGCCTTAAGACTTGGGAGAAAAGGGAGATTTGGGTTAAATTGAAATTCTGTGCCTCATGAAAATTCGGTATGTATTTGTATAGTCTGTAAAGAGATATAAACCTTTGTGTCAAAGTTTTAATTGAAGTCAGCACATAGTTTAGCTACAAACCTTTGTGTTAAAGTTTACTTTTTAGGCACATTTGAAGCAAGAAGCCCACGAGTGTCAGTTGGACCATTAGATGATCATGTGATAGACAAGGCCAGAGCAGAGTGACCAAGGGGCATGTTCACTACACTGCATTACTGGGTCAAGCAAGGTTCAGCCAAGTGCACGCACCGGGGTAAAATTTACCAGGAACCAAAATGCAGCCATGCTAAAAATCCCAGACCACCCAAGTAGCACAGACTGGAGCAGAGACGGCATTCAGGAGCGTAGTATGCACATCGTAGGTAGCACGGGCGGTTTTGGTGCACACTGACTGGTGACTGCACTTACTGCCACTTCAGTGGCAGTACCAAACGGAACGAGCGCAGCGGTGGCGCAAAACCCACCACAGATCTACATAGAAACACGCCAGGCACGCCTCCATTTTGTAGTGCGGGTCAAGCACCATCTCTGCACTCATTTTTGGGGCAGGCCACCTGCAGTTTTGTAAACATGCCCCTAAATGAATTCTTTGCATCATTCTTTGAGGAGGATATAAGGGAACTGCCCATGCTATTAGTGGTATTGAATGCTGGTGATTCATAGGATTTAAACAAATCTCAGTGGACCAAGAAAATCTAATAGGCCAATTAAAGAGCAGCAAGTCACATGGACCAGACGGTTTATACTCCAGAATGTTAATAGAACTCAGAAATCCGACTGCAGATCTATTAACCTTCTGTGACCTTTTACTAAAATAGTCTATAGAGATTAGAGGGTGGACAATGTAACACTAGGTTTGTTTTTTTTGTTTATTTTTTAAAAAAGATCTAGGGGTGATCTGGGGAACTACAGACTGTTGACCTGATGTTACTTCCAGGCAAAATAGTAGAAATTATTATAAAGAACAAAATTACTGAACACATAGATAGCTATGATATAATGGCATCAACATGGATGTATCTAAAGGAAGTCTTGTCTCACTAATCTGCTCCATTTTTTGAAGCCATGAGTAAACATGGATTAAGGAGAGCCAAATGATATAATCTATCTGGATTTTCATAAAGCCTTCTGCAAATTCCCCAGGAAGCTAAAAAGCCATGGGATAAGAAGAAATGGCCTGTTATGGATAAGGAACTGGTTAAATGGCTAATTGTTTTGACTGGAGGAAGGCGACTAGGGGAGTACACCAGGGATCTGTGCTTTCTAACATATAGTATTACTTGTATACATGATCTGGAAATGGCAATAATGAATTAAGCCAATAAAATTTAGAGACGATATCAAATTATTCAGTTGTTAAATTGCATGTGGATTATGAGAAATTGCAGGAGGACTGCGAGATTGGCATGTGAAATTTAATGTGGACCAGTGCAAAGCGATGCCGATAGGGAAAAAGTAACCCAAATTATAGCTACATGATTCTAGATTCCACATTAGGAGTCAACACTCATGAAAAGATCTAGGTGTCATCTTGGACAATATGTTGAAATCTTGTGCCCAGTTTGCAGAGGAATCACTAGGAAAGGAATAGAGCATAAAAAGAATATCGTAATGTCTCTGTATCACTCCATGGTGCGACTGTCCCTTCAGTATGGTGTACAGTTCCGGTCACCACATTTTTTTTTAAAAGGATGTAGTGGAATTAGAAAAAGGTACAGAGAAGGGCAATCAAAATTATAAAGGGGATGGAACGAGTCTATGAGGAAAGGCTCCTCAGCTTGGAGAGCAGACGGATGAGGGGAGATATGATCTTTGCAGTTTTCCGGGTCATGCTGAGTCTTCGTACCTGGGGCCACGTTTCAGCCAGCACAGTGGTTTTCTTCAGAATGAAGTGGTTAAGCAGGGGAGGTCTGTTCTTTTATATAGTAGTTCTCTAACTGGATTGGTAGGAGTGAGGCGGGAAATTTGAATTTTGGAGGGAAAGTCCATTGGGTAGAGGCTAGAGCTCCAACAGACTTTCCCTTCAAAATTCACAGTCAATTTCCCACCTCAATCCCACCAATCTGGTTTGAGGACTACTATATAAATGAACAGACCTCTGCTGCTTAACCACTTCACCCTCAAGAAAGTCACAGTGTGCTGGCTGAAACGTTGGTTCCAGGTATGAAGACGCAGCATGACCCAGAAATTGCAAAGATCATCATCCCAGCTGTGGAAGCCCAAGAGAGCATTTAAAGAGGGGAGATATGACAGATCTACACAATCCTGCTCGAAGTGGAATGGGTAAATGTGAATTGTGTTTACCCTTTCAAAAAGCACAAAAAAAAAAAAAAAAGAAGGACTAGGGGACACTGCCATGAACCTATAAAAAATAGTACATTTAAAATAAAGAAAATTATTTTTTCTCTTAAAGCACATGTGTGTATCTGAACAAGAGCATACATGTGTGTGTGTTTCTCTGGTGGGGACAATGTCTTATAGTTTCCTTTGAAAATGTATGGTGGAAATGTCCACTGGTACAAACGTACCCCTCTGCACAGTAAGTGGAGGGAAGGTTCATCCTGGGGAGGTTACCCAGTTCCTATTGAAAACTGTCTTACTGCTGCCTCCATTCCGTCTATATCCTTCCAGAGACACTGAAGATAGAAAAGTATTCCTTTTTCATTTGTGAAGAAGTTTTGACACAAAACGTCCTAGATTTATACTTCAAACAGATCACTCTTTCGGGTGGTCCACCCTTGGCATCCCTGGTTTGTACCAGAGGCAGTGGAGGGCGACAATGACATGTCCAGCTTCCCGAATTCTCAACCCCACTGCTCCACTCAAAGGATGTGTTCATATATTCCCTATGCTCACATACAGATGTAAGCACTGCTAAAACACAAAGAGGACCTGAAGAAATTGGGAGACTGGGCATCCAAACGGCAAATGACATTTAATATGGACAGATGCAAGTTATGTAGGGTCAATACCCAATCTACAGTTACATGATGCAAGGTTCCACACTTTAGGAGCCACCACCCAGAATTTAAGAGGTTTGGACAGGTTCCTAGAGGAAAAGTCCATAAACCACTGCTAAAGAGGACCTGGAAAATCCATTGCTTACCCATTGGGCAAACATGGAATCTGAATATCTTTTGGGAACCTGTGACCTGGATTGGCCACTGTTGGAAACATGATACCGGGCTTGATGGACCCTTGGTATGACCCAGTACGGAATATATCTTATGTTCTTATCTACTTTTCCTCATTCCACTTCTTGAGAAGTGAACTGTCGCAATCTGCTGGAAAGGTCATGATCAAAGATACCAGGGAGCAGGACAGGAAAAGAATGAATGTGACTGTTTGGGGGGGGGGGGGTGATAAAGAACTAGAAGAGAATCTGTTCTAGTGTTCTAGGGGCCCATAAATGTATGCTTACCGAGGACCGCCCAGAGAAGGGCGAGTTCCTCAGGGTAGGGACCTTTAACTGGAAATATAGGGGTTGGTTTTCAAATGGAATTATATGTTTACCATCAGGGGTGAATGGATACTTCTGCTATCCATAGATACTGCCCCAACACTATCTGTAAAGGGCGGAGGGAGAGCAGCACCAAAAAATTATCTGTGTAACAGTGATATTTGACTGCTATATATGTAAATTATCGGGTCAGTTTAGCCCTGTTGAATAGCGGATGGTGACAGCGGTGGTCACTGGCCAGTATATATATTCAGTGCTACTAAAACTATACATACTGTGGTGTTGAATATATAGAAAAATGTTAAAAGCTGCAGTTGGTGCTTAAATTAGGATGCTGACCACGTTGTGTGGGGTAGAGGCAAAGAATAGAAAGCCCGTAAATTGAGATATTGATCCTACTGAGTAGTTGGGGCTCTGGGAGAAGATTCAGACCCCTGCATAGTGGGAATGTGCGCATTTTTCTTCAAAGGGTAAGCAAGGGTAAGGGATAAAACAGTATGATAATAATCTGGACTTTACTATAGAATGGGACGTGCAATCTGGGGCATCCTGCAGAGTCTGGTTTGTACAGTTATTGCTACCCAGAATCCTTTATTTTTCCGACAGCTGGATTTTATTTTACCAAGTATATTATTCTGGTTTAGAACAAACCAGAAGTCTTTGGAGTATATGTGGAGGTGAGTGTGATTCAGGAGCGAGCAGTCCCTTGGCCAAAGGCCTGCCACTATCTGCAAATCCCACCTCAAGGAATGCATTGTAGATACTACAGAAGCTTATCGCCACAGCAGCCTCTGGTGCCTTAACCTTAACCTCTACCTGGGCTGTGTTCTATCAGCTGTTAAAAAGGGTTAGATATCTATCTATCCTTAGACTACTATATTTATTTATTTATTTAGTTGGTTTTATGCCTCACTATTCACGATCAGCTAAGCCACTTGCTAGCTATGGAGAAGAGATGAGTGAAACCAGCCTGAAACAGCTGTGGGGGAAGATGGACGGCAGCAACTGGAACAGAGAAACCACAGGCAAACTGGTAAGCTGAAGAGAGGGAAGGGAAGAACAGGGCCGTCACACTACAGAAGGGGTCATGGATAGAAGTCCAACTTATTCCCTCTCCACACTGAGAAAGTAGAAAAAAGGTTTATAATTTAGGCTGTTTGCTACTAGAGCCGTAACATCCTCTCCTACGGCTGCCACTGGGCCCGTGTCAACTCAGATAGGCTGATCCAATCCTGGTTATGCAGAGACTTGCTGCTTTACTTTCTCTAAGAAAAGCAGGAACTACATTTCCATGTGCCATGGAGCACAGCCAAAACCTTCTCTGGCAGGTAAGTCTGTAGAGTATGCAGGGAGCTGGGTAATCTGGAGACCCCAGTTCCCATCCCTTCAAAAGTACGATTTCATAGCTATAGGGAGTGGTGGAAGTCACTGTAGTGAAGAGAAGCTTTTTCAAATCTATTCATGCACACATGTGATGGAAAGCATGGATCAGGAAGTCCAGTTACCATCACCTGGCCTTCTCAGGGACAAGCAAGCAACCTCCTCCATAGACGGTGACCAGGAATGACACAGTCTGCCACCTAAACTACATGAGAGCTAGAGGCAAAAATAGTCTGGATCTGTTGATGACTCTTTGTGACCCTGGGTGTGTTACTATCTCCCTGAGTCTGTTTGCCCAACTTCAGTGTTGCCTTTCCCCTTTTTCTTTTTGGAAGGTGCCATACATTGCATCAGTCACCATGTGCCCAAAACTGGCTACGTGTTGGGTGCTCTTTGGCCATAGGAAACCATTCTTGTACAGTCTGAGATGCAGACAAGATCCCCACTTCAGTAACAGCATCAACCCTGCCCCCTCCTGCTTCCAGCCCCACTCCCATGCAAACAAAGTCGTCGGAGGGAGAAGCAGCAGCTGGTCTAAGCAAACACCAACAGCACCACAGCGTCAGAGGTTCGGGGTGAGCACCGCTTTGCTATTTTCATGGCGTTGCCGACGCTGCAAGTCCTGGAAGGCTGCCCTGGAAACAGCGCTCTAGGCGACAGCCTTGTTCACCTAATACAGTGGTTCTCAACCCAGTCCTCTGGGACTCCTAGGCCAGTCAGATTTTCAGGATATCCAGATCTCTCATATGCATATTCATTGTGGATACTCTGAAAACCCAACGAAACTAGGGGTCCCAGAAGACTGTGTTGAAAACCACTGACCTAATAGATGGCGGCAGCTCCGACTAGAGCAGGGACTGTCTCAGTAAAGGGGAAATAATTCCGCTTTAGGAACCTGCATGACCCCACTCAGTTTCCTCCATGGCAGGAAGTCCAGCGCTCAGAATGGAACGAAACGCCAATGACAATGTACACTTAAGATGAAGTGATTTCCTTTCTTTCACATGCTTGCTAAATGAGCAGCACAGGCAAGGGATATTGACTGTTTAATCATTAAATGCCATTAAAGAATTATCTCCATGGTTCAAGCAGTTCAGAAGTCGACCGGTCCCTAGTATTGAAAGCCTGAACGACTGTACAGATCAGTATGCTCACTGCTACTAGGAGAGAGAGGACTAAGCTAGTGCCCCCTCCTGAAAGAAGGAGACGCCTTTCGCCAGCATTCACTGTGAAGCCGAGCAGATTAAATGACTCATTTATTGGCATGTTAGTCTGCACCAGCATGTTGCAAACCCCATAAACGTTCTGCAAACATTACTCACTGTTTCTCTTCAACACAGAACTAAACGGAAACAAGAGACAGTTGGATTCCTGCCTCGGCCTGCAACTCTGGCAATATGGTATCTTTTGTCGCACAGCAAACAATAAGTTCTTGCACCTCCAAGGATGCTGGAAGAAGAAATGTCCAGTTTTCCTACCTCATCTCTAAGGCAGACGTCTGCATATAGCCAATGATCCATTGCGGAGATCATATTTCTACAGCCTTAGCAGCACTCCATTGGATGCCCAGATCGCTCAGGACCCAGTTTAATGTTTTATGTTTAACCTTAAGCTGTGTGGGGTATGGGCAGTACAGGTTCTGCATTCTTGTAGGTCAGCATCACACTTTTGGCTATATATTCTCACTCCAAGGGACTCGGTTTAAAGCACGCAAACGCCATTGTCCTACTTCTGTGGAACAGACTCCCTTCACCTCCGATTTAGGCATGGTCTGAACACTTTTCTTCTTATTCAAGCTTTTAATTAGAGTCACAGGGCTATCAACTATTTAATTTTTCTATTGCTGATTTAGATCTATGATAACTTGTGGTTAGTTTTATGGTTGATAAATACAATCCAAAAAACATAAAATAAGTTATTTGCTTTATTGTTAGATTTGCATTGTGGACTGCCTTGAGCTATTAGTTAGGCAATTAATACATGGAAATCAATAAATAAAAATATATATATATCGCAGCACAGGAGGCATCATCCTCTACTGTATCTAATTCAGATCTCTAGGGATTCCTGCAGGATCTCACAGCACAGGAGACAATGCCCTCCACTGTATCTAATGCAGATCTCTGGGGGTTCCTGCAGGATCTCACAGCACAGCAGACAATGTCCTCCACTGTACCTATTGCAGATCTCTGGGGGTTCCTGCAGGATCTCACACACAGGAGACAATGTCCTCCACTGTATCTAATGCAGATCTCTGGGGGTTCCTGCAGGATCTCACAGCACAGCAGACAATGTCCTCCACTGTACCTATTGCAGATCTCTGGGGGTTCCTGCAGGATCTCACACACAGGAGACAATGTCCTCCACTGTATCTAATGCAGATCTCTGGGGGTTCCTGCAGGATCTCACAGCACAGGAGACAATGCCCTCCACTGTATCTAATGCAGATCTCTGGGAGTTCCTGCAGGATCTCACTGCACAGGAGACAATGCCCTCCACTGTATCTAATGCAGATCTCTGGGGGTTCCTGCAGGATCTCACAGCACAGGAGACAATGCCCTCCACTGTATCTAATGCAGATCTCTGGGGGTTCCTGCAGGATCTCACAGCACAGGAGACAATGTCCTCTACTGTATCTAATGCAGATCTCTGGGGGTTCCTGCAGGATCTCAGAGCGCAGGAGACAATGTCCTCCACTGTATCTAATGCAGATCTCTGGGGGTTCCTGCAGGATCTCAGAGCGCAGGAGACAATGTCCTCCACTGTATCTAATGCAGATCTCTGGGGGTTCCTGCAGGATCTCACACACAGGAGACAATGTCCACTGTATCTAATGCAGATCTCTGGGGGTTCCTGCAGGATCTCACAGCACAGGAGACAATGTCCTCCACTGTATCTAATGCAGATCTCTGGAGGTTCCTGCAGGATCTCACACACAGGAGACAATGTCCTCCACTGTATCTAATGCAGATCTCTGAGGGTTCCTGCAGGATCTCACAGCACTGGAGACAATGTCCTCCACTGTATCTAATGCAGATCTCGGGGGTTCCTGCAGGATCTCACAGCACTGGAGACAATGTCCTCCACTGTATCTAATGCAGATCTCTGGGAGTTCCTGCAGGATCTCACAGCACAGGAGACAATGTCCTCCACTGTATCTAATGCAGATCTCTGGGGGTTCCTGTAGGATCTCACAGCACTGGAGACAATGTCCTCCACTGTATCTAATGCAGATCTCTGGGGGTTCCTGCAGGATCTCACAGCACAGGAGACAATGTCCTCCACTGTATCTAATGCAGATCTCGGGGGTTCCTGCAGGATCTCACAGCACAGGAGACAATGTCCTCCACTGTATCTAATGCAGATCTCTGGGGGTTCCTGCAGGATCTCAGAGCGCAGGAGACAATGTCCTCCACTGTATCTAATGCAGATCTCTGGAGGTTCCTGCAGGATCTCAGAGCGCAGGAGACAATGTCCTCCACTGTATCTAATGCAGATCTCTGGGGGTTCCTGCAGGATCTCAGAGCGCAGGAGACAATGTCCTCCACTGTATCTAATGCAGATCTCTGGAGGTTCCTTCAGGATCTCAGAGCGCAGGAGACAATGTCCTCCACTGTATCTAATGCAGATCCATGGGAGTTCCTGCAGGATCTTACAGCACAGGAGACAATGTCCTCCACTGTATCTAATGCAGATCTCTGGGAGTTCCTGCAGGATCTCACACACAGGAGACAATGTCCTCCACTGTATCTAATGCAGATCTCTGGGAGTTCGTGCAGGGTCTTACAGCACAGGAGACAATGTCCTCCACTGTATCTAATGCAGATCTCTGGGGGTTCCTGCAGGATCTCACAGCACAGGAGACAATGTCCTCCACTGTATCTAATGCAGATCTCTGGGGGCTCCTGCAGGATCTCAGAGCGCAGGAGACAATGTCCTCCACTGTATCTAATGCAGATCTCTGGGGGTTCCTGCAGGATCTCAGAGCGCAGGAGACAATGTCCTCCGCTGTATCTAATGCAGATCTCTGGGAGTTCCTGCAGGATCTCACAGCACAGGAGACAATGTCCTCCACTGTATCTAATGCAGATCTCTGGGGGTTCCTGCAGGATCTCAGAGCGCAGGAGACAATGTCCTCCGCTGTATCTAATGCAGATCTCTGGGAGTTCCTGCAGGATCTCACAGCACAGGAGACAATGTCCTCCACTGTATCTAATGCAGATCTCTGGGGGTTCCTGCAGGATCTCACTGCACAGGAGACAATGTCCTCCACTGTATCTAATGCAGATCTCTGGAGGTTCCTGCAGGATCTCACTGCACAGGAGACAATGTCCTCCACTGTATCTAATGCAGATCTCTGGAGGTTCCTGCAGGATCTCACAGCACAGGAGACAATGTTCTCCACTGTATCTAACACAGATCTCTGGGGGTTCCTGCAGGATCTCACAGCACAGGAGACAATGTCCTCCGCTGTATCTAATGCAGATCTCTGGAGGTTCCTGCTGGATCTCACACACAGGAGACAATGTCCTCCACTGTATCTAAAGCAGATCTCTGGGGGTTCCTTGCAGAATCTCACAGCACAGGAGACAATGTCCTCCACTGTACCTAATGCAGATCTCTGGGGGTTCCTGCAGGATCTCACAGCACAGGAGACAGTGTTCTCCACTGTACCTAATGCAGATCTCTAGGGGTTCCTGCAGGATCTCACAGCACAGGAGACAATGTCCTCCACTGTATCTAATGCAGATCTCTGGGGTTCCTGCAGGATCTCACAGCACAGGAGACAATGTCCTCCACTGTATCTAATGCAGATCTCTGGGGGCTCCTGCAGGATCTCAGAGCGCAGGAGACAATGTCCTCCGCTGTATCTAATGCAGATCTCTGGGGGTTCCTGCAGGATCTCACACACAGGAGACAATGTCCTCCACTGTATCTAATGCAGATCTCGGGGAGTTCCTGTAGGATCTTACAGCACAGGAGACAATGTCCTCCACTGTATCTAATGCAGATCTCTAGGGGTTCCTGCAGGATCTCACAGCACAGGAGACAATGTCCTCCACTGTATCTAATGCAGATCTCTGGGGGTTCCTGCAGGATCTCATAGCACAGGAGACAATGTCCTCCACTGTATCTAATGCAGATCTCTGGGGGTTCCTGCAGGATCTCACACACAGGAGACAATGTCCTCCACTGTATCTAATGCAGATCTCTGGGGGCTCCTGCAGGATCTCAGAGCGCAGGAGACAATGTCCTCCGCTGTATCTAATGCAGATCTCTGGGGGTTCCTGCAGGATCTCAGAGCGCAGGAGACAATGTCCTCCGCTGTATCTAATGCAGATCTCTGGGGATTCCTGCAGGATCTCACAGCACAGGAGACAATGTTCTCCACTGTATCTAATGCAGATCTCTGGGGGTTCCTGCAGGATCTCACAGCACAGGAGACAATGTTCTCCACTGTATCTAATGCAGATCTCTGGGGGTTCCTGCAGGATCTCACAGCACAGGAGACAATGTCCTCCACTGTATCTAATGCAGATTTCTGGGTGTCTCCTGCACTGTGAGAGCCTGCAGGAACCATGTCCTTTACTGTATCTCATGCAGATCTCTGGGGGTTCCTGCAGATTCTCACAACAAACGGGACAATGTCCTCCACTGTATCTAATGCAGATTTCTGGGGGTTCCTGCAGGATCTCACAGCACAAGAGACAATGTCCTTCACTGTATCTAATGCAGATCTCAGGGGTTCCTGCAGGATCTCACAGCACAGGAGACAGTGTCCTCCACTGTATCTAATGCAGATTTCTGGGGGTTCCTGCAGGATCTCACAGCAGAGGAGACAATGTCCTCCACTGTATCTGATGCAGATTCTTGGGAGTTCCTGTAGAAACTCCAGTCACTTATGTAAATAGTTATAATGTTACTATAAACACTGTTAATTGTTATTGTAAATAGTTCCAAAAGTTCTATGTATAAAAAGTTTGTTTGTTTCCTGTAAACTGCTTTGAGGATTTGAAAGGTGGTATAGTATATAAAAAATGTTAAATAAATAAAGCATGACAATTCTGTGATGCCCAGTATATCAGCGAGCATACTTACATTACCTTTGATCGCTATTCTATGCTTAACTAAAGTTGAGCTTGCAGCATTAAGAAGAGTATTGTGTAGTTAAATTTTTATCCCATTGGCACAGTGACAGCTAGTCAAGGACTGCCAGAACAGAAGGTGGGGTTAAAGGGGCAGGAAGATGGGACAGAGAGCCACATGATGCAGAAAGAACAGAGTAAAAATGTTACTGACCAGCAAGATAGCTTTAGCCACCTTTCCCCCTGCCCAGCCCCTCAGAAAGAGAAAGGCAAGAAAAAGGAGACCAAGGGAGATGAGGCTTCAGAGCCACAGAGGGTCATAGGAGCCGACACAGACATATTGCCAAAACATGGCTGTGTTGGGTCCTCTGTCATAAATGTGTTGTCGGCTGCCATCCTTTGTGTGTTGGTTCGTGTGATTCTACACTATTATTTATTTACTATGGGCTCTATTCTGAACTGCGAATAGCGAGTCTGGACGTCCAGACCTGCTAAATGCTTGGCCTGCATCCAGGAAGCAGAGCTCCTTGCACGTAGATCTGAGCTGTGAGGGGAGCTCTGTTTGTGGGTGGGAAGGGGCAGGCTACAGGCAGAGTGAAGGCAGGCTGTGGGCAGCGCCATGACTCCGGATGTACATGGTCGATTCCAAGGTTGGCCCTCTTATGTCCGGGATCAACCATTTATATGGGGGACTTATTCCACCTCCGAGATGGATTAAGTCCCCCTAGATGGAGGAGAAAGCACAGTTACTTACCTGTAACAGGTGATCTCCGGAACAGCAGGAATTAGTCTTCACACATGGGTACGTCGGCGCCGACGGAGCCCGCACGGAAAATGCTCCCCAGCATCCAATAAGAAAGCCTTTGGGAACATCCCCCGCGCCTGCGCGGTGACTTCCCGCCCTTCCAACAGCCTCTCCTCAGTTGGTTTCATAGCTGAGACAGAAGGAGAGAAGAGGAAAGGAAATAGACAGAAACAACTCCTAGGGGAGGCAGGTGGGTTGTGAAGACTAATTCCTGCTGTTCCGGAGATCACCTGTTACAGGTAAGTAACTGTGCTATCTCCAGGAACAAGCAGGAATGAGTCTTCACACGTGGGGACTCCCTAGCTAAGGATGCCAGGGGAGATCCCATAAAATGCGTAACCCGGCAGGACAGCATTTTCCCATCTGGATCCCTGGCATCCCCGAGGGATGGGGGGTAGGAGTTGAGAGGAGCCGAGCTGTAGAGGAACAGCGAAACTAAAGATTACAGGGAAAAGTCTTTAGAAGGCATGACAAGCATCATTAAAGAAAATTTAATGAACTGGCACAAAGAGCTTACCTACTGGATTGTAGGAAGTAGACAGTAGATGCAGTATTGGAATCTTCAAGGAAACTCCACAGCAGCGAGGAGAAGTCCCAGACTGGAATGGGCAGGAGACCCAGGTGTCCACCGGGGCAGGAAAAGATCGGCAGGTCCCCACAGGGAAGCTTTGACGGGAAAGCTGGGACTCGTTCCGGCACAGAGTCATAAACAGTGAGGACTAAACAAAAAAGGAGACTGACCGATCTGGTAAATTGGCCCAGTCCGGGAGGGAAGAGGGGGATGGAAAAAAAAGCCCCTATTCCCAAGGAGAACCGAGGCGAACTCAGGAATACTGAAGACGCACACCGTCTTTCCTAACTGGCAAGAGAGAGGAAGACATTGAGGGAAGGCTGTAAAGACAGGGAGATGTATAACAAAAATAGAAGCTGTTGACGTCACAGCAGTAATGGTTAGAATAACAAGTCCCAGTCACTGAGCCATATGATAACAGGCAAGGCGACTGTCTGGACCCCATAGAAAATGAAACCTAGACACCGACAGTCATGGAGATAGGCATGACAGAGGGCGCTAAGGACATCTCCTGACCTGCGCATACATATACATATATATATATAGATATGCATACGGAATGGCCATGTCGAAGCATGTGAGAGTATATATGTCTAGACAAGGGTGATATATATATATATATACCTACGGGGAGGAAGGTATAGATATACAGCCAAACGGGGTGGTCACGTCACCCAGGCGTAAAAAAAAAACCAGGTATGCGCCTACGGATATGAAATAATCTTAGAAGGCATGCCTGCCACTGAAAAAACCTTCACATGGGAAATGTGATGGTCCAATAATAGGGGTGAACCCACCGGAAGAGATATGGAGACTCCAGTTCTGTGAAGCAGGGTATACTCTGATCAGAAGGAGAGCTCCATGCACATTCATGCAAAGAACTTGTCTCTTGTAAGAAAAAAACCCGACAGCAACTGAACAATAAGGGGATTCTCCTGTATGAGAAAACAGGCAAGGCAGCGGAGACTCCGTCCCTGCCGGATGAGTTGTTCAGAATATGCATTGAAGGAAGACAACCTGACTACGCTGGGAAGAAAAAGTAGTATTTCAGTATTGCACCCACTCAAGCAGGGGAAAAACCTGGAAGAGAGGAATTAGGAAAGTGACCCACTATGTGTTAAGTCCGCTGAAAGAAAGATGCCCAAGTGGGGACCGAAACTATCCTGGGATAGTTGCAACCTCCCTTCATGGTAGAAGAATGGGAGAAGTCTGTGACCCATGGGGAAGTATCCCAAGAGCATAGCATACTGGAAAAAAGAAAAAACCCAGCGTAGGGTTTGAGAAAGAAACTTCTGCAGAGAAGAAGTTAACTGTATGGTGCACCACGCCGTAACCGATGAGCGCCGGTATGGGTAGACCGGTCTGAGCCTGGAGACTTCAGGCTAGGAGGAGACGTCCCTTGCTCGGGTACACCGGGGGAATGGGCAGAAGAAGGGTGAACCCTCCTCCTCTTCGGGAGAGAAGGGTTCGTAGGATATTTCCCACGTCCCGGGGAAAAAGGAGGCTTAGGATGGTTTCCATAGCCAGAGAAGTCAGTGGAGCAGCGAGCAACCTGACGTAAAGCCTCCCTATTGAAGAGATTTTCTCCAGTACAAGGAGAGTTACCCAGTGTATGTTGTGCCCATCTGTTCAAGCCTGAAGCTTGCAGCCACGCAGTACGACGTGCTCCAATGGCAATAGCCGAGGATCTGCTAACAGACTCAAAAGAGTCTAGGGAAGCACGGGAAAGAAACCAAGAGATGTTCCTGCATGATTAAGAAGCAAGGAATAGTCAGAGGCCTTAGGTTCTGACAAGAAGAGAGACAGAAGAGATAATCTCTCTGTGACCTCCTGAAGTGTTAGACTCATATAAAAAATATATGAAATGATTCTGGAAGCCAGCATAGAAGTTTGGAAGGTTTGACGTCCAAAGGCATCGAGTGCTTTAGATGCATGACCAGGCGGATAAGAAGAGTGTGTCTTCTTACTTCTGACCTTCCTCATCGCTGATGCCACTACAAGGGAGTGATGCGGAAGCTGGTTGTTCTGAAATCCCGGAGAGGGGGGCACCTGATACAGAACATTCATGGCCGTAGAGGGTGCCGGAACCTTCAAAGGTGATTCCCAAATCCTCAAAAGAAGGTCCTGCAAGGAATGATGTAAAGGAAGCATGACGGTCCCCTGTTCGGCAGAATCTTGGGTAGCGCCCGGGATAGGAATGGCAAGAAAAGCAGCCATGTCAAGGAGAAATTTCTGAAACGAAGGATCTCCCAGAGGAGTTATTCCCGGGTCGGCTGAGACAGAATGAGGGTCGTGAACACCAGAAGACCCACGGGACTGGTGCAGAGAAAGAATCCTGCCATATGGGGGACGGTACTGACAGCTCCGAGTTGAGGCAGCCAGTAGTGCATCATCGGCACCCGGTATTGATTCCAAGCTAGGCATAGAAAGGATCGATGGCACCGACGGAGTCGCAGGAATCGACATCGATACCGACGCTGGCATCGGTGCCAGCTGAGCAGGTAGCAAAGGTTGCCGAAATGGCACTGAGGTAACCAGAGAGCTCTGGAGATTACCCTCGGTACTGAGTAGTCGGAGACGACCTGGACCGGTTCCCCACCGCGTCGGAATCGAATCATCCAGACTAGATATCGATTCTAGACTGGGCATCGAAGAGGACAAGGCTATCGGCGCATGCCGAGAAGACACCGACGTCAGAGGTGGCATCGGCGATGCCGCAACCAAGTCATCCAGACTGGATATTGATTCTAGACTGGGCATCGAAGCTATTGATGCACGCCGAGAAGGCACCGATGTTGGTGATGGTACTGGCGGTGCCCCCACATGAGAGGCGATCGGGATCGAGGCGGTCGGTGCCGAAGGCACCGCGGACATCCAAAGACGATGCCCCGGGACGAGAGGAACACTCGACACCGGCCCCGAAGCCGGAGTATCGGCACCGCCTGAAGCCGGTACCCCCCCTCAAGCATGGCGAAGGGGGATGGACGTCCCTCCGGGGCGTATCGATCGGCTCCGACCAGGAAACTCAGTGACGAACCCCGGTGAAGAGTGGGACACCTGACACCGATGCCAGGGCATCGGTACCGCTCGAAGCCGGCATCCGCCCCGCGGCTGGCCTGGATACAGGCAAGCTAGCCTGGTCCGCGTCGATCAGACCCGAAGGTACCGGGGGTTCCAGTCTAGTGGGGAGCGGGGCACTCGACACTCGTGGCAGTGCCGGGGGGCTGGCACCACTTGAGGGTGGCACCACCCCCGCGCAAGGCTGGGAGGCCGAAGAGTCAGCCCGGGTCGGGTCAAACAGTCCCGGGGTTACCGAGGACACCAGGCTCTGACTCCCGGTAAAGAGTGGAGCACTCAACACCGGTGCCGATGCCAGGGGAGCGGTACCGCGCGAAGCCAGACTGCAATCCCTGGTGGCGAGAGGAACCCTCGACCTCGGGGCCGATGCCGGGGGAGCAGAACTGCCCGAAGACGGTACCAACCCCGCGCATGGCTGGGGTGCAGGCACGCCAGTCTGGGTCGAACCGGCCAGCCCCAAAGGCACCGAGGACGCCAGACGACGATCCTCTGTGAAGGGTGGGGCCCTTGACACCGGTGCTGATGCCGGGGGAGCGGTACCGCTCGGAGCCAGACCGCAACCCCCGGCGGCGAGTGGAACACTCAACGTCGACGCCGATGCCGGGGGAGCCGGTGCCAACCCCGCGCATGACTGGGGCGCAGGAAAGCCATTCTGGATTGAATCGATCGGCCCCGAAGGCACCGAGAACACCAGCTGACTATCCTCGGTGAGGAGTGGAGCACTCGACACCGGTGCCGATGCCGGGGAATCGGTACCGCCCGAAGCGGATACCACCCCCGAGCATGGCTCAGGTATGTTCTGTGAGGAGTGAACCCCAGGAACAACCTGAAACCCCGTTAATGCTTTGGAGCCCGAGGACTCCCGCCGGGGTCTTATTGCCGAGGAAGTCTTGAGGGCAAGGCCGGAGCCGTCATCATGCTTGGCATGAGACCTGCCCTTCAAGGATCAGCTAGTCTTAACAGACTGTTTGTGGGTTACCTGATCCTGGAGAGAAGAATAAACCGAGGACCTCACCCGAGGGGGAAAAACAGCATTGAGGGATACCCGAAAAAGAGAAGGTCTTCTCCCGACGCTAAGGCCCCATGGACCCGGGGAAAAAGGGTCGGGGCCCAAACAAGATAGACACCAGGCCTTGGAGTCTAAAAAGAAAACCAAGTCTCCACAGTGAGGGCACTTCAAGGGGAAGAAGGCTCCATGTGGAAAAAAAGGGCCTAGCAGGCCTCAAAGGATAAACAAAGAAAAAACTGACGAGTGAAGCATCGGAGGAACCGTTATCAGCAGGGAAGACCGCCGCGACCGCACAAAACAAGAAAAATTAAGAATAAAAGGATATAAGAAAAAAAGGTTTCTGCGGTACAGGAGGTACGTCCTGTAGGCTCCGCGGAAAAATGAAAACTGAGGAAAGACTGTTGGAAGGGCGGGAAGTCACCGCGCAGGCGCGGGGGATGCTCCCAAAGGCTTTCTTATTGGATGCTGGGGAGCATTTTCCATGCGGGCTCCGTCGGCGCCGACGTACCCACGTGTGAAGACTCATTCCTGCTTGTTCCTGGAGATTGTCGGATCCAGGACTCACCGAAGAGGTGCAGAGGGTTCCCTGCAGCGCAACCCTGGTGGCCCAATCAGAGGTTGGGCTGTGGAGAAAATAAGGTTTCCCTTGCTGCCAGGGATCGCAGCTCCTGCATGGATCAGTGGCGGCATGGCAAGAGGACGCCATGCCACGGCCTCTCCATGAAGGAGCCAGGCTGGGGAGTTCCTTTGACATCCAGGCAGCCATAATCGGGGCCCAGCCTGCATGTCCAGGCCGATAGACCCAATTCTGATCCCGTGGGCATGTCTAATCCTCGCGGGATCAGAATCAGGTGCACCAGAGCACGTCCCGATTCTGCCGGCCGGAGAGGAGGGAGACGCACACAACAGAATTGGCCTCCACATGACTAGTTTATCTTCTGTGGAAGCTACTTCTTTCTGTGTGTTGCCGTTTTGTAAGATAACGTAACACAGTAAATGATAGTAGTTAAACACCAGTATGGTCCAGATAGTCTGCCCAGTCTTCATGTCATCTGCAAAGAGGCAAACCTCGGGCTGGTAGGATCGAGACTCCTAGTCCCACAGACACTCTTTGTGGCCTTGGACAAGCCACTTAACCCTCTGTTGCCTCAGGTACATAACGTAGATTGTGAGTCCTTCAGGGACAAGGGAAATATATACCGTACCTGAATGTACACCGCTTTGACCCAAAGAAAAGCGGTATATAAGCCTAGCTAAATAAAATAAACCTTTCCTTTCATGCCTTCAGCATTATCACACAGAGTTGGAACAATACCAATCCCAGGACCAATCCCTGAGTGAATTCCTTTACTATCGCTCTGTCATCTGTCAGTCAACCAATGTCTGTTCCAGTTCACCACCTTGGGACTCATCCCAAGGCTGCTCAGTTTATTCATAAGCTTCATACAAGCAACAGTATCTAAGGCTTTGCTGAAATCTAGTTCTTTGGTCAGATTTGTTTGCCATGATCAAGCTTTGGTAGAACCATGTTCTCTTAGATCCAGTGGATTCTAGAAAGTCTACTATTCCTTTCTTTCTTTCAGTAGCACCTCCATTACTTTTCCCACCATCGATGTAAGACTTACTGGCCTATAGTTCTTTCTGTATGCGATTTGCCTTTTCGCTCATTTTCTGCAGCATTCCCTAGCAATTTCCAGGAGCTCAGTCAGATCATGAAATCAATCCCCAGAAACCAGAGGCAGCAGAACTTCCTTTTGGTTGGCAGCCCCACCCTCAAGCTCTCTAGTTGATGCTGTGTTGGGCAAAATACTGGTGGAGCCATGACCCCTGTGGCTCTCGCCATTCTACGCCTATGCTAGAAGCCACAGAGGAATCACATGTTCCAAAGACACACGTGCTGCTGGAGATGTTCTCCTGGTCTTGCTGGGTCATGCTTCAAAGAGATGCAGGGCAGTCTATCACCATATGTTCAGCAAATCCTTATGGAGACACGTGAAAGAGGATATATGCTATTAGTCCTGGCATCATATATTTGCAAATGATTTGAATATACTAAGATACTCTCTCAACATGATTTATTGAAATATTTTTAAGTACAGCCCCAAGCTTATCTTGATAATACTAAAAATATTGATTTTCCATTTCCATGACACTGCATTTCAGGAAGAGCGGGGCAGCTCTGTTTGTGTCAGGCAACTTGAAAGTACAATTCTGCTTCTGGTACCTAACACACAAATTGAATTTTAGGGATTCTTGGGCTGTGGGCTCCCTCCCTGGTCTGACTCTGGGTGACAGTAGGTCAGTCACTTTTTTTCTCTGTGCCTTGGTCCTAATCACCAGACCTGCCATTTCCTGTCAATAGGTTTGGGGAATCTTTTTATTATTAAGTTTTCACAATGCATCTTTTATCAGGGAAGAAGATTTTACACCGATGTCTTATTGATGCACATGCCAGAGTTAACATGACAGATCATGTAATAAGCGGAAGGTAAAGAAAACATAGTGGGAGATGACCTAGTCCACGTCTGTACAATGATCTATCAAACAGCTTGAGAAGACCGACAGCATGGACACGGGTAACCTACACCAGAAAAGCCCAAGGAATGCAGTGGCTCAGAGCAGATCTCGGAAACATCCAGCATGTGGCTTCATCTGGAACCTTTCTAAAGGGCACCAGAGCAGAGAAAAGAACAAATCAATGCAAGCTCTCTCTCCACCCTTCCCTACACACACACACACACACACACACTGCTTTAGCGAAATACAGATACCCAAACATACACACACACACACACGCTGCTCCAGCATGGTACAGACACACACACACACACCCCAGCAAGATACAGCTACACACAGCTCCAGCACAGTACACACATGCACCCCAGAACAGACGTACATGGATATACACCCACAGAGCAGACATGCATGCATGTGGTAGCAGTGCAAGCTTTACAAACAGACATGCATATAGAGCCCAACACAGGACCAACACAGCAAGGGAGGCAGCAGTACAGGCATCACACAGTCTCATCACAGAAAAGGTACAGCACAGGCAATGGCGCGTGACAGCCCAGCCCACCTTTCACTCCATGCAATATCTGTAACAAGGGAGTTTAGGCTGAGGAGCAGAGTTTGGTTTGCTTGCCCCCTGGGCAGCGGCAATGCAAGCTTCGGCTGTCTGATTAGCTAACATCGGGTCCACAAAAAAACAGCACTAGCCACTCAACCGGGCAGGAGCAAAAAAAGAAGCGGCAGATACACACCCAATAAACTTAAAAACTTTATTAAACCAAGGGGTGGCCAAAACCCAACACAGGCCGTGTTTCGTAATTACTTCATCAGGGGCTATCCAGGCACACTAAAAAACAAATATATAGATTAATAAAATCAAACTAAAGAACATATAGAAAATCTGGAAAATTAAAAATAATGGAAATAAAATTATAAACATTGATATATAATATAAGCATAAAGGCCAAAATGGACCATATCAGTGACCAAATATCTTAAGAACCTTAATAAAAATCATAAAAACCAAATATCTAACGTATTTGATTAACCAACAACTCCATAAATAAACACAGAAAATTCATCTATATACACATATATAATTAAATATGAAAATATGTATAATATAAATAAAAACATTACATACATGATCATTCCAATTGTGACACCACAAATGTCATATATGTTATTACATGTCCATGCAAGCTGCTGTACGTCGGTAAGACCAAACGTACAATACGTGTCAGGATCGTTGAGCACAAGAGTAGCATCAGAAGAAAGTTAGTAGATAAACCACTTGTCCAGCATTGGATTGAGAAGAATCACTCACTCTCTGATCTACGTTTTTTTGTGATCAAGAAGGTCATACCAAATTGGAGAGGTGGGGACAATGAGAAGACATTATTAAGGCTCGAACAGAGATACATTTTTTTGTTAGATACATTCACCCCTCGGGGTTTAAATTTAGAAAGAGACTTATCCGTGTTCCTTTAGGAGTCGTTATTGGTGGTTTGAGATTCATAGTTTTTAGCTGATCCTTATGCACATTTTCCTTCCCCTTTTTTCCTTTCCCCCCCCCTTCCCTCCCCCCTCCCCCCCCCTCTTCTTCCTCCCCCCCCTCTTCTTCCCCCCTCCCCCCTTCCCCCCCCCCTTCCCCTTCCCCTTCCCCCTTCCCCCTTCCCTTTCTCCCCTTTCCCCTCCTCCCCTTTCCCGCCCCCTCCCGTTCCCTCCTCCCCCTCCCTTCCCCTCTTCCTCCCCATCTTTCACAACCCTTTCCCCCTCCCCCCTCCCCCCTCCCTACCCAACCCCCCCCCACCCCCCCCACTCCCCAGTTCCGCAGTATTCCCTATCTCATACATTTAATAGTTCATTTATTTGAGTTGCATTATACATTGTTACATTAAATCTTTTAGTCAGTACATGCCATTAGAATTTATTTGGTTTTTAATATATAGTGATTGATCGGTGCCTTTTTTTCTTCTATTCATCTTTTTAAAGCTCTTTATCGTTATACTTCCGGTTCAGGTTTCTTCTTAATGCGCATGTGTCAGCGTTTTTCTACTCTTGAGAATCCTCAAACGGCGTGCTACAGATGGTTCCTTGTTTTGTTATCCTCTTAGTGTTATATAGTTGCAGGTTTGGCATTTATTATGCTTTTACAATTATATATGCAATTATCATGATGTTCTGTAGGCTTTTTAAATCGAGCGTTTATAATCCCCGATGTTTAAAGAAAGACTTTTTACCCACCCCTTTTAAGCTTTTCGTTAATATTGGTGCTTTCCTTTTCCCCTTTCTCCTCCCTCCCCTCTTCCCTCTTTTTCCCCCTCCCTCCTCCCTTTTCCCTACCCCTTCCTCCCCCCCTTTCCCTTTTCCCCTCTCTCCTTTCCTCCCCCCTTTCCCTTCTTCCCCTCTCCCCTTCCCCCCCTCCCCCACTTTCCCCGGGTGTTTTATTTATAGCTTCTTATATGAAATGTTCTTTCACACGATTGTTTAAACGCCTTATTTTTAAATACAATTCCATCCTTTATGGCAGTCCGGTTTCTTTTAACAGTTGGATTAACATTTATTTCATTAGGCACTGATCATTTTTCGTTTTTTGACCTTTAATACACAAGTTCGTGCCTTCTAGTTTAGCGTTCACCTGGACCTTTCCTGCACCCGACATTTTGACGTTGTATTAACATATTGATGTCACTTTTAAGGTTTTTCGGTTTATGCGCCTGAGACTCGGATTGGATAGCGCGGCACAAGGAATACACTGGATATTGTTAAGGCAAGAAAGATTTTAATGTGTTCATAATTCTTTTTTGGTTTGTTTTTGCATATCTTTCGATTCCCCTTCTCTTTTGATTTTTATTAGGTTCCACTATGTCCTTATGGTGTTCAATACGGTCTTATTAGTTTCAACAACCGATGAGAGGTTGTCTTGTTTGTTTTTACATAAGATTTTCTAGAGAACCCTCTCTCCTGTTTACATATTTTATACACTATGCGTTTTTATCAGTTTCAACAACCGTTGGGTGGTTGTCTTGTTCGTTTTTTAGAGAACCTTCTCTCCTATTTACATATTCTATATAATATGCCTTTATGTTGGTTCTTATTCTTTTAATCGTTATATTAAAAACGAAGGTGCAAGGATGAAGGTTTTGGATTTGTTAGGAACTTGGGAACATTCTGTGGAAAGGAGGGGCTCTTCTGAAGGGATGGGCTTCACCTTAACCGGGATGGAACCAGGCGGCTGGCATTAACCTTTAAAAAGGAGATAGAGCAGCTTTTAAACTAGATAATAGGGGAAAGCCGACAGTCGCCCAAGAGCACATGGTTTGGAACAATGTATCCTTGAAGGATACTACCAAAAGCAGAGAGGTTCCAAAAAAGAGTAAAGTAGCCCAAATGCCCTTGAGTATGGAGCAGACAGAGCTTAAAGATTCCAAATTACCCATGCCTACCAATAGCCAGATTAATATTAATAAAATACAGTCTCTAAAATGCTTGTATGCAAATGCTAGAAGTCTAAAAAATAAAATGGGAGAGTTAGAATATATAGCATTAAATGAGAGGTTAGATATGATTAGAATCTCAGAGACATGGTGGAAGGAGGACAACCAGTGGGACACTGATACCTGGGTACAAACTATATCGTAATGATAGAGCTGATCAAATTGGTGAAGGGGTTGCGCTCTATGTTAGAGAGGGCATCGAGTCAGAAAGGATTAAAGTTTTGCAGGAAACAAAATTTGCTGTAGAATCTCTATGGATTTAAATTCCATGTAAAAAAGGGGAAGGCGATGGCAGTGGGGGTGTACTACCGACCGCCAGGCCAGAATGAACAAATGGATGATGACATGCTCAAAGAAATCAAGGAAGCTAACAAATGTTACAGCACAGTAATAAGAATGGGTGATTTTAATTACCCCGGTATCGACTGGGTCAGTGTCACGGCAGGACATGCTAGGGAGATAAAGTTCCTAGATGAAATAAATGACTGCTTCTTGGAGCAGCTGGTTCATGAACCTACCAGAGGGGTAGCCATACTGGACCTAGTCCTTAGTGGAACACCAGATCTGGTGCAAGAGATAAGGGTGTTGGGTCCACTTGGCAATACTGATCATAGCATGATTGCCTTTGATTTAATTAGTGGAGGAGGAATAGTAAGGAAATCCACAGTACTACCTTTTAACTTTCGAAAGGGAGACTATGATAAAATAAGGAAAATAGTTACGAAAAAACTAAAAGGAGCAGTTGCAAAGGTTAAAGACTTACATCAAGCTTGGGTGTTGTTGAAAAATACTATCTTGGAAGCCCAGACCAGCTGTATTCCACGCCTTAAGAAAAGTGGAAGGAAGTCCAAAAAACTGCCAGCATGGTTTAAAGGTGAGGTCAGAGAGGCTGTTGCCAAAAAAGCATCTTTCAGGAAATGGAAAAAACAGCCAAACGACGAAACCTGGAAACAGCACAAGCACTGGCAAGTCAAATGCAAGGCATTGATAAGGCAGGCAAAGGGAGAATTTGAGAAGAAGCTTGCTGCGGAAGCAAAAACGCGAAATAAAGACTTTTTCAAGTACATTCGTAGCAAAAAACCTGTGAGAGAGTCAGTTGGTCCATTAGATGATAGAGGGGTTAAAGGGGCACTAAGAGGCGACAAGGCAACAGCGGAGAGACTGAATGAATTCTTTGCTTCGGTCTTTACTGAGGAAGATGTAGGGATGTTACCCATGACTGAAGTGGTATTTAAAGGTGCAGAAGAATTGAAGGAAATATTGATACATCGGGAAGATGTATTACAGCTATTAGATAAACTGAAGAGTAGCAAATCACCTGGGCCGGATGGTATACATCCAAGGGTGTTGAAAGAACTGAAATATGAGATTGCAGACCTGCTATTAGTAATCTGTGAACTATCATTAAAATCATCTCTAATACTTGAAGATTGGAGGATCACCAATGTAACACCAATTTTTAAAAAGGGTTCCAGGGGTGATCCGGGAAACTACAGACCGGTGAGCCTGACGTCAGTACTGGGAAAAATGGTAGAAACCATCATAAAGAATAAAATTACTCAGCATGTAGATAGTCATGGCCTAATAGGAGACAGCCAACATGGCTTTAGACAAGGAAAATCGTTTCTTTCTAAACTGTTATGTTTTCTTGAAGGTGTGAATAAACAGGTGGACAAAGGTGAGTCGGTTGATATAGTGTATCTGGACTTTCAGAAAGCCTTTGACAAGGTCCCTCATCAGAGACATTTGGCAAAACTAAAGAGTCATGGGATAGGAGGCAGTGTGGATCAGGAACTGGTTAAAAGATAGAAAGCAGAGGGTAGGGCTAAATGGCCAATTTTCCCAATGGAGAAAGGTGAATAGTGGTGTACCCCAGGGATCTGTGCTGGGTCTGCTGCTTTTTGACATATTCATAAATGACCTGGAAAATGGAATAGCGAGTGAGGTTATCAAATTTGCAGATGACACAAAACTATTTAAAGTTGTTAAAACCCAACAGGATTGTGGAAAATTGCAAGAGGATCTTGATAAATTGGAAGACTGGGCATCAAAATGGCAGATGAAATTTAATGTAGACAAGTGCAAAGTTATGCACCTAGGGAAGAACAACCCAAACCATGCTTACACGATGCAAGGTTCGCATTAGGAACCACCACCCAGGAAAAAGATTTCGGCGTCATTGTGGATAACATGTTAAAACCCTCGGCCCAGTGTGCAGCGGCGGCCAAGAGAGCAAATAGAATGCTAGGTATCATAAGGAAAGGAATGGAAAATAAAACAAAAGATACTTATAATGCCTCTATATCGTTCCATGGTGAGACCGCACCTTGAATATTTTGTGCAATTCTGGTCGCCGTATCTTAAAAAGGATATAGCGATTTTAGAAAAGGTTCAGAGAAGAGCCACCAAAATGGTAAAGGGGACGGAAGGATACTCCTATGAAGAAAGGCTAAAAAGGTTAGGGCTCTTTAACCTGGAAAAGAGACTGCTGAGGGGAGATATGATAGAAGTCTATAAATTAATGAACGGAGGGGAACGGGTAAACGTAGATCGATTGTTTGTTATCAGAATATAGAAAGACTAGCGGACATGCAATGAAGCTACAGGGTAAACTATTTAAGACAAATAAGAGAATATTTTTTCACTCAAAGTGTAATCAAACTCTGGAATTTGTTACCGGAGGATGTAGTAAAGTCTGTTAGTGTAGCTGGGTTTAAAAAAGGTTTGGACAAGTTCCTGGAGGAAAGGTCCATAAAGCATTATTAAGAAGGGACCCAGGATATCAATGCTTGACCCCGTACAAGCATTGTGGAACCTGTGTCTTTTGGGGAAACTGCTAGGTACTGTCGTGACGGCATCCCCTAGTGGCCAATGGCGGTAAGGGCATGCTGTACAACATATTTATTTTCAAGGAGCGTGGGATATTTTAAGGCCAAAATGGAGATTGGTCTTAGGTATTTCAGCTCCTTGTGAGAACTCAATAATTAAGCCACGAGTGTAGGGAAACAAGGCTTTTATTTCCCCTCTGTGCAAGGGTTCATTAAGACACTAGAAATCAAAGAATGTCCTTTGTTCATAAAGGTTCCAGTAATAAGCAGGTAAAACCAATTGTTAATATCTTCACAATTAGTTGTAAGGGTTAAAGGGAGGAATTCAATTCATTCCAGGGCAAAGCAATTAAACAAGACTTCTTCTTATTTACAAGGACGCTATGGATTCTAGGCTAGAAGCCATACACAAACTACAATCCATAGCTTCTTCCTGAGGAATGGGAATAGTATTTGCATATCCCCTCATGTTAAATGTATCTCCCAATTGACCGCTTTGACCCGGTGAAAAGCGGGATATAAATACAGCTAAATAAATAAAATAAATAAAATAAATAAATTCTATTTCCATAAATTCTGCTTCACTACTTTCCCCCTCAGAGCACACGCTGTCCCTGGCAGTTACAGGTTTATATGGACTGTCTCTGGTATCTTGCCTCCAATAAGACTGTGCTTTAAAGTCTTTTGGTAGTTCTTCAAACCACTCTGGTTTCTTTCCTCTTCTTATAAAGTGAGTTTTAGCTTTAGCAGTGCTTTTAGGAGTTAAGCTTTCTTTAGCAGGAATAAAACTTTCATACCTTGAGTTTCTGTAGCTTGAAGCTCTGGAGTCTTCTCTCTCATGCACGTCTCTGTGACAACAAGTTTTCTGTCGGTAGCTTCTGGGCAGTGCTGGACTTCCTGAAAGCTTAGTAAAACCTGGTGTGGATTCTCCAGCTCTATGCTTCAGTGACAAAGTAGCTTTGTTAGAAACCCCTTCCCTTCGGGTACCTGGTGAAGCTTGTTCAGCATACTCCAATGCCCGCAGGCTTTCCTCCAAGCCTGGAACTCTGGCTGTCTGTGTATGTCTCTCAGCTTTGGACTCAGGAACGTTGCTTAAGCAGGGAGTGGCATACCCTCCAGCCTGACTGCTTTCCTTAGCAGACTCCCTCTGAACAGCGGCTCTCGTAGCTTGGCCCCTCTGAATTCTACCTCTGTGAATTCTGTCCTTTTGGGCTTGCTCAAGGAGGATTCCTTCCTTCAGGTCTCTCCTTCCTTCTTCAGCCGTAATCCTTGTTCCTTCTCTTCCTGCTGCTTCTTCTCCTTCTCCTTCCCCTTCTCCTTCTGCCTTGCTGGCTTTAAGCTTCCGTTTATAAAGGGATCTTCCCTTTGAATCTCCCGGGCTCATTTCCAGGTGCAACTGGTTAGCTCTCCTAGCCTCATTAGCCTCTGTAGAATCACTCCTGCCCCCTCTAGCTGTGCTTTGAGGTAATTGCACACCTAGAGCTTTGTGAGAAACAGGGTTTCTTTTCAACTCTGCATCTTTATTAGTACCAGCCTCATGACAGTACGTATGACCTAGATTGGCCACTGTTGGAAACAGGATACTGGGCTTGATGGACCTTGGTCTGACCCAGCATGGCATATCTTATGTTCTTATAACGGATGATGTGCCTCCATGTTTGTTAAAAACCTGGTGGGAGTTCCTTGACTATTTAAGAGCTGTATAAGGGGCTGGAAGATGGAATCTGAAAGAGACTGGAGGGTGTGCTGCAGACAGGGCCGGTGCTAATATTAGGTAAATCAGGTGGTTGCCTAGAGTGCCAGCGCTCTGGGGCTGCCACTCTCAACCTTCTCAGGAGGGGCAGTGGCTGTAAACAACCCCATGGTGCTGACCTTTAAACTTTAAAAAAATTTTGGAAACTGATTTCTCTCACATAATCAATAGCCTATCAAAGAGATAAATATATCATATCTATATCTGCCCTAGAGATAGAAAGAATAACTATCTATTTTTTGTCAGATCGTTTGCCATGAGAAGGAACTTTCCCTCTCTCGAAGCAAACCCTCCTTTTTACTCTTTAAATAAAGAGTTCACTCACTCTTTTTTCTTTTTTTACCGAGACAAAACAAAAACTTGTACTCAGTTTAATTTAATTAAATTTGTCAAATAGGTAGTACTTAGCTTAAGGTCCAGAGTATCCAATCTCCAAAATGAAACAACTGTCCGATTCTACTCTGCTCAGCTATCCAAAGCCGAGACTGGTGTATGGAGAATAACCCTTCTTGGATCCAGACCTGAAAGCGTGGTGCTGCCACCGACTACTTATACTTTTTCAATACCCCATCGGGCTTTAACCATCAGGCTTTATCTTTCAAATTTACTCAGCAACTCTTCTCATTGAGACGTATATAAAAAGTTGTTGTAAAGTTTGGCACTGCAAGGCAGTTATTGCTTGCACCCCCCCTCAGACCACCTGGTGCTGACCTCTGCTGCAAACAGCAATTAGGTGCATAGATTATAAAATTCTTTAAATTATCCTTCCGGTGCCGCTTTGTGAGGTTTTTGGGAGATCACACAGTGCTTTTCCTTCAGCATGCTCCAGGTAATGGAACTCTTTCTTCTGGCACCGGCTCTATTGTCTACTAGTTGACTACATTTTAGGCCTAAGACAGTTGCCTAGTAAGAAAATGGTGAGCCTTAGAGTAGCCTAGTGGTTAGAACAACTGCCTGGTACCCAGAAGATCAACAGTTCAATTCCCACTGGCACTCCTTGTGACCTTGGGCAAGTCACTTTACCCTCCATTGCCTTGGAATAAAAAGGCCTGGCAATCTACCTCCGGTGATATATTGCCAACAAAACTCAGAGGAGTTGGGTTGCCAGGAGTCAGCACTGACTTCATGGCACTAAAATAAAAGTCATTCCATGACATGATCTCTCAAAAACTTGATTTATGGGGTCAGGTCGATCAAAGATGAAAAAGGACCCCTTCAGAGTAGGGAAAGATTTCATCCAAAATTAAACATTCCCTTTGGGATATAGAACAAAACAGCTGAATGTGTGCCCATTTTCCTAAGTATTGGAACTTAATGAAATACAATGTCTCGGCCAAACATGTAGATTCAGTCTCCCTCCGTGAAACAGCCCCTACATCGAGCTCGCAGCTGGACTGCCATGTCTGCCGCACAGGCTGCTCTAGGACTGGCAAAATTTGGCAGTTTTCGCTGTTAAGCTCCTGATTTGAAGGTTGAAAAAGTCACATGTTTCAAAAGAATTCTACTACATCCAGCTTTATAGGGCGGAAAAAACACTTGGACTTGAGGTAAGAGAACACAGAAATACTGGGCAAGATAAAACCACATCTTACGTTTCCCTAATGAGATAAAAAGAGGTTTATATAGGGATAATAAATCGCAGAAGTACATCACCGACTTCTGTCCATGCTGCAGCACTACATAAAGGAGCTCTCAGTGGACCACTGTGGAAGGTGATATGAGACAGAGCTATTTAAAGCTTAGCAGGGGGCTTTCTTTCCAAAAGCAGAAGGTAGGAAGGATGAAATGCACCCTTAAATACTGGTATTTGCAAACTGAAATTCTTAAGAGGACGGTGGAGGGGGGGGCGGAGCCTGATGTCCAGCGGGTAAGACGCTTCGCGCTGAAGCTCCCGAGAGGCCTACTTAGAATCCTGACTTAATACCTATACAAACTTACTATTTCGCTCCGGGCTGACCGGGGTACCTCGGGGGGGATGGCGGCCCATAAACCAGCGCGCTTGGACTTCGGGTCTCCTTCTTCTTCTCACGGAAAACGCTCCAAAACAGAGGTGTCCTCCCCACAGAAGATGGTTCCATTTCGGGAAAACCCCGAAATGCACCTGGAGATTTTAGAGGAAATACGCGGCGTGAAGGAATTGGTGCAGTCCAATGGAGAAGCGCTTAGAGCCATGCGAGAAGACTTTGGAGTGCTCCAGGACCGACTTGAAAGTCTCTCATTACGGCAGGACAATATGGCGGGGGTCCTCGACTCGCACGCGGTGCGCTTGGGCACACTGGACAAGGCTGAGCGCCAGATACAGAATCTTCAAAAGGAGTTAGAAGATAGCAATAATCGAGCCCGTCGCAACAATGTGAGGCTCATTGGAATACCGGAGGGGGTGGAAGCGGGAGATATGAGAGAATTCCTGCTCAAAACTCTTCCCTCCTTGCTGAAGATCACCTTTCATAAAGAACTGGAAATCGATCGTGCACACCGTGTTCCTACCCACATGGCGCTCAACCGAACGACCCCCCGGCCTATTATCTTTCGCTTGCTACGATATCAACAAGTGGAACAAATTTTAAATGCTGCTCGGGCGAACCATCATTTGGAATTTGAAGGTCACAAAGTCTCCTTCTTCCCTGATTTGGCAAAGCCTACCGTTGACCGACGGAAGAAACTCCTTGCTTTTCGCCCTCGACTTCAACAGCTACAGGCTCGCTTTGGCCTGTTGTATCCCGCGAAGCTCCGAGTGACTCTCCACAACCAAACCAGGACATTCGAAGATCCTGATCTACTATCAACATTTTTAGACTCCAAAGAAGCAGAGCAGATGCGCTAATCCAACGACTTGGACTTTTATTTGCCGGCTCTGTCCGCCATTTTGAAGGGCCCGATGCGGCGGTCATAGTCAAGCACAGAGACTACCTGGACTTTCTTTCTTTCTTTCTATGACTTTTTTGTTTTTTGGTCTCCTATCCCTCCATGATGTGTGCCTCGGTCGGATTCGGAGCACGCACAGTCCTACAGGTTATGTGTTTTTTCAATTTCGGCCTTCTCTGGGGCTTCTCCCCGCAGACACATGGTCGCCAGTAATTTTTGGGGTTCTGCTTCTTCTCTACCGCGCTGCGGTTTTCCTTTTTTAATGTGGGGCGCTTCATTGTATTATCTAAGCTTATTTTCTTATATGCCATATGTACAGCCAGATACAGTCAATATGAGGGACATTGTGAAATTATGTGCGCTATCATGCTCAGAATTTTTAACTTGTCTGAATGGCCTTATGTAAAATCTTATCACTCAACGTAAAGGGCATTAATAGTCCAATCAAAAGAAAGAAAATCCTTAGCTATCTTAGCCATGAGCATGCTGATTTAGCGTTTCTTCAGGAAACGCACTTAAACTCTGCTGAAACACTGAAACTCAATGTTAAGCCTTACATGGTGGCTGCCTATTCTCCCGCCGTTTCCAAACGGTGCGGGGTAGCCATTCTGGTTAAGAAATCTTTGCAAGCTACTGTAATTGATACTAGCGCTGACAAGGAGGGTAGATGGGCCCGAGTACATCTTAAGGTTGGAGATAGTGAATTTACATGTATTTGCATTTATGCCCCGAATGTGGACAACCCTGCTTACTATGCAAGTATTGCGCAGTTGGCACAGGCCTCTGCCAATACTCCATTAATACTTGGTGGTGATTTTAATCAAGTGTTAGACCCTCTGATAGATAGACAGCCGCCTAGAACGAGTAGTCCACCCAAGAGTCTTGCTACCCTTACAGCTCTGATGCAAGATCTTGCGCTGGTAGATATATGGAGGCTGCTTCACCCCTCCGACTTAGAGTTCACTTTCTTTTCTGCCCCCCATCACTCCCAATCTAGAATAGATTTCTTTCTCATTTCCAAAGCAATGATTTCTCAAGTAGACACGACTAGGACTCATCCTCTCCATATTTCAGATCATGCTGCCATATCTTTATCATTACATGTCACTGCGCGGGACGATTCTCCCCGAGCTTGGTTTTTTGATAGATCCTTACTGGGTCAAAAAGATTTTCAGGTTGATATAAAGGCCGCTATCCAAGATTATTTTCATTTTAACTCACCCCATGACACAGCGAGCTGGGCTTGGTGGGAGGGTTTTAAAGCATCTATCCGCGCAACTATAACTAGCTATCAAATTCGGCAGGGGAAACAAAGAAAGCAGCATTTACTGATTCTAGAGCAGCAGATACAAGCTGGGGAGCGTCTTCTCACGTCCCGTACTGACCCATGTATTTTACTCCGTTTACAACGCTTGCGTTTTCAATACAATCAGCTTTTGTACACTGCTGCTGTTAAAAATATTGAATCACAACAAGGGCTATATTATCGGGAAAATAATCGTGCTGGCAAATTATTAGCAAATGCCCTAAAAGGTCAAAAAGAAGCCAAGCGTGTTACCGCCCTCCGTAATCCGTCGGGGGGGGGCTTGGTCACTAAAGATACCGAAATCTTAGAACTCTTTCGTGATTTTTATACTCGGCTTTATCAATCTGAATGTGATTTTGAGCCAGATGTATTTGAACGCTTACTTTCAGGGGTACAAAGACCGACCCTATCTGACGAAGATAGAGTGGCCTTGGACACACCATTTACTGTCTCAGAAATTCATTCTGCTATCAAGAAATGTGCCTCAGGTCGAGCCGCAGGCCCAGACGGTCTCCCTGCTGAATTCTACAAAACCTTTCACGCTGACTTAGCTCCAGTTTTGAAACTTTATTTTTCTGCTCTGGCCGAGGAGGGTTCTCCTTCTGGGTCCTTTTCAATGGCAAATGTAGTAGTTTTTGAGAAAGAGGGGAGAGACCCGCAACTAACAGCTAATTATCGTCCAATTTCCCTCCTAAACGCGGACTATAAAATATTTGCCACCATTCTCTCTACCCGGCTCTCTGATAGGATGCCTACCTTAATACACCCAGATCAATGCGGTTTCATTCCTGGTAGATCAACTGCTGACAATGCTCGGACTCTATGCCATGTACTGACTACCGCAGTTAATCTTGATCGCCCATTTGTTGGTCTCTCACTTGATGCTGAGAAGGCCTTTGATCGCTTAGAGTGGCCCTTCCTGTTTGCAGTCCTCCGCTGGTACGGATTCGGGGAAGGTTTTCTCCGTTGTCTTCGCACCATGTACGCACAGCCTACAGCCAGTATATGTGCCAATGCTTTAAAGTCTCAGCCTTTTCCCCTTCAACGCGGCACTCGCCAGGGATGCCCACTGTCTCCACTTCTCTTCGATCTTGCACTCGAACCCTTGGCTTTACTAATCTGGCAATCGGAGGAGATTCATGGAGTCCCCTTCACCCATAGGGAAATCAAAATTTCAGCGTATGCTGATGACCTTATGCTTTTTGTCTCTATAGACTCAGTACCGGCTGTCCTAGAGCAAATTGGTAAATACTCACAACTGTCCGGCTATAAGATAAATTGGACCAAGTCGGTAGCCTTTCCATTAAATCCTTTGCTTCATCAGGCAGATATGCAACCCTTCCCCTTTTTATGGCAACCTCGCATGGTCAAATATCTTGGGGTTCACTATTGTTCTCCTTTGGAAGACACTATCTCCTTCAATGCCAAAGACTTAACCTCTAAAGTCCGGGCGCTTACTCACCGCTGGACTCCTTTAACACTTACCTGGTGGGGTCGATTAGAAACCATAAAAATGATGATTGTTCCGAAAGTGAATTATATCTTAGAAATGTTGCCCTGTCTCTTACCTCGACGTATATATAAAGATATAGAGGGCCTTCTGACTAGATACTTGTGGCAAAACAAGACACCTAGGATAGCGAAACATAAGCTGCAAGCAGATAAGGAAAATGGGGGTGTCAGATTCCCTGATTTCCTGAAGTATCATCAATCTTTTCTTCTCAAACAAGGCGCTCGTTGGCTGGAAGATCCAGTACCGAGTAGACCTGTGTGGCTAGACATAGAAGAGGACCTTTGCAAACCGATTCCTCTTACTTTTCTCCCTGGTATGACTCTCCCATCAGACTCCCACTTTCCACCAATGCTTTTAGACACCTTAGGTGCCTTTAATAATCTTATGCAATCTTTAGACTCCCGACTCTGTCCGTTAGACAAGCTCCCACTTTGGTACAATACTCGATTTCGAATACAAAATAAGCCGATGGCGTGGAGCCCCTGGTACACTAGGGGCATTTGGATTCCTAGTCAGTTGTTCCATGAAGGTCGCTGGAAAACTTTTAGTGAATTGCAAATTGAATTTGGTCTCCCAGCGAAACACTACTTTCAGTTGGTGCAACTTCAGCATTGCCTTCGGAGTGCTAAGGTGCTCCCGCCATCGGCCTCCCCTACACAAGGTTGGTTGGAGACTATCCGATCTATCGGTAGTTCACCGGGTGTAGCATCCAATTTTTACAAAACCTTATGTAATGCTATAACTAGAGATACCCCTATAGCGCAGAAAGCATGGGAGAGAGAATTGCATGTGACTTTGACCCCGGAGCAATGGAGCCTTGTCTGGAGTAGAGTGACACGGGTCTCCCGATCCGCCTCACTCACTCAGACACTCTTCTTTCTAGCCCACCGGTGTTTTTACACTCCTGACAGATTAGCCAAATGGAACACTACTCAGGGCAATAGTTGTTGGACATGTCATGCGGCCATTGGTTCACTACCTCATGTTATGTATGAATGTCCCGCACTACAGTATTACTGGCGTCGGGTCTGGGGTCGTATCCAGTCTATTTTGCACTTTCAAGAGCCCCTTTCTTGGAGGATAGTGGGACTTCGCTCAGCTGCGGGGATCCCCTCTCTTCCAAAAACGGCTTACTTCCTTTTGGACTTTATGCTTGGCATTGCTATTTCCCTAATCACGAAATACTGGAAAAATAGCTCTCATCTGAGCCCCAATGAATGGTGGAATCATGTCTGTCTCTACAGTAAATATGAACAAATACCTCGTATGTTTGCTTCCCCCATTCAGACTCCTCATCATCGGTCTAAATGGAAGATGCTCAATGACTATGTACATTCTGCTCAATGCTCTCATCTGACTGTCTAAATTTGTATATATCTTTGTCCCATGATTATTCTGTATCGCAGATACTCTTTTGATTGTTTTGATGTATAATCACTGTTGTTTGGAAGCGTTCACATGCTGACATAATCAGCTAGAGAAGAAGCGTGGGGGTGGGGGGTAATTGGGTTTACTTTTCTTTATTGTATACTTGTTTTGTCTCCTTTGGTGTGTTGTTTCTTTTGTTTGTTGCAAAATGAAAATAAAAGTTTAAAAAAAAAAAAAAAAGAGGACGGTGGAGGATGCCCCCTCTAGTGGCAGAGGACTGAAAAACAACAAAGACACAATGAGGACAGTCCCATTAATTAACACTACATCTGCCCGAGATTCTCCTTCAGCTGTAGTGCTGTCAAAGTCACTCGTGATTGGTTCCAGTGAGCTGTGTTTTCATCCCATGCTCAAGCTGCAATGAGCAAGGATTATTTCCATGGCCACTAAACAAGCCCCACGAGAGCTCCATTGGGGGCTGGGGCTTGCATGCAGCCGAGAGGCAGTGGGGTGCCTCGCTCTCCACTGCTCCACTTCTGGGCTGAATTGCCTGTTCTGTAAGGTGCACGTCACGTGCTCCACTATAATTTCAGGCACAGATCTTTCTATAAAATGCTATTACAGTGAAGGTCAGACAGTTCGGATGGATTTTTCCAGCATGCCTGACGGCTGTGCCTGGACTTCTATTCCGATATCTCCCTTTTATTGTTTTGGAAATGTGCACATTTTCAGTTTATCTATAGATTTGCTGATTTTCTATGAGATCTGCAAATAGCATATCATTTGCAAGCTCCACCAGACACTAATAAAGAACATGCTGCCTTCTCAAACCTGTCCCTTAAACCATTCTGGTGACATGAGAAGGTCAAGAGAAAGGTCGCCTGTGATATGAGGGGCTGGATGTGTAAACGGGAAAGAAAAATCAACAGAAAAGAACGACAGGCAGGAGCCCACGGCAAGAGTACTGTGGAATATTAGCACTAAATGCGCAAAATTAAAAAGCCAGCGCTCTGTGCTTCTTGCGCAACTTTCCAGACAAGTGTTTTTCTGTTTATTTTTTTCCCTTCTGGAAGCTGCAAGAAATTCTATTCTTGGGTAAAGACGCTCCATTTCAGAAGACCCAGAACTAGCTTAACCATTAGGTAGACGAGGCAAACACAAGGTGGCAGCTTCTGGGGTAAAGCAAAGAACAGCTGTATTCAGAGCAAAGGGATAGATCCCGATAGCGTCACAAGGGCAGGGAGGGACAGATCTGCTTAGCATACCAGCGAGAAGGCTTAACCGGCGCATTTTAGCTGTCTGTTGTTGCCTGCCGCCGCTGAGAGAAGAAAAAGTGGTGGCAGCAGGCAACAGCAGACAGCTGAAATGCGCCCCTTAAGCCTTTGGCCCTGTGTGGCTGCACCGCTTGCACAGGGCTAGGTACAGTCCTGCACATACAGGGTGGCCCACAAAAGTGAGAACAGCTCATAAATTAAAAGCTTAAAGTTTACTTATTTACCTTTTCTAGTTATATAACTTCTTTATTTTGACAATTTCTGGTCGCCATCTTTTTTTTTTTTTAAATTTGTCAATCGTTTACATCTGTCTTTTTGAATTTTTAAATAACATATATTCTACGAGATGTTCTCAGTTTTTTTGAGCCACCCTGTAGGTGCTACATTACCTTTATAAAACAAGTATAAACATTCACTGCCACAGCTTCCAATTTAAAAACCATTTACTACTCCTCCTACTCATCGCTTATATAGCACTGCAAGGTATACACACATATAAAGAAGACAGTCCCTGCTAGTAGAGCTCACAAAGGGGGTCATTCTGAGGCACAAATAGCGGGGATGGATGTCCCAACCAGCTCCTACCCCTGTATAACTTCCCCACTGGTTGTGTGGGGAAGTTATACAGGAGCAGGGAAGGGGCGGCATGGGGCCAGAGAGTGGGCAGGCAGTGGTTGGTTGCCAGCCCTGGATGTGCAGGGCTGATTCTAATGTCGGCTCTGTACATCCAGGGCCGGCGAAATGGCTTGGGAAGTTATTCCACCCTGCTGCTCTGGGGGGTGGAAGGGGCTGGGGGGGGGGGCCCAGTGTTAATTCCCCGCAGCCCGACCCTGGCCTTAGAGCGGCCAGATCGGGGGTCAGGCTGCGGGGAATTAACATTTTGGACAGGTGGCTGGCATCGCAGCTTTTAAATGGAGCCGCGGTGCCATGGCAACATGACGCCATGGCACTGCGGTTCCATTTAAAAGCCTTGGCTGAGTTACAGTAGCCGGGAGGGGCTGTATGTGCAGGCTGGGACTGAATCACAGTCCCGACCTGCATGTATAGGCTTGTTCGCAATTCTGATCGCACACAGGGACTAGGACGTACAAAGGAGATATATGTCGGGATCGGAGTCAGGCCCATACTAATCAAGACAGACAGAATACAAGAGAAACAAGAGGGTTCAAACAGGGAAGGCAACAATCAGAACAAGGGATTAAGATCCAAATGCAGCCTCAAAGCAGTAAGTCCTTAGCATGGATTTGAAGAGGAAGAAAAGAGATTTGACGTAAAGTTAGTGGAAGTTTGTTCCATGCATAAGGGGCAGGAAGGTGGAAAGATCAAAAAGTCTGGAGTTTGCAGCATCAGAACTTACAATCTAATCAAGATCATCATCATAACGCTTAGTAAGATACACGGAAGTGATGAAGAAGAGCGCGAGGAGCATCAGGATCCAAAAGCAGCCTTGAAGAGGTGAGTTTTTAGCCTTATTTGCATAGGGCTAGAGAAGGAGCCCGACGTACTGACTCAAATAATAATAGTAATAACAAACTACCTAACACATATAAAGTGCTACTGGGCATATGCAGCGCTATACAAGCATAGAAATATACAGTCCCAGCCTGAACCCCCCCCCAAAAAAAAACTCCTTACCATCTAGCAAATAGACCAACAATACAGCTAGAGGAAAGGGAGGAATCAGGAGCTGAAAGCAGTCGCAGAAAGCTAACTTTAGCATAGATCTGAATAGGAGAGAAGAGGCTCAACGCAAGGGTAAAGGAAGTTTGTTCCAGGCATATGGAGCAGCAAGGTAGAATGAACAAGTCTGGAGTTGCTGTGGCAGAGAAGGGCACAGATAAAGGCATCTGCCAGAGGAGCAGAGTTCCCAAGGTGGGGTAAAGGGTGAGTGAGAGGAAAGGCTTAAAACAGGCACCTTTTTTTTTTTTTTTTTTTATGTTTAATCTGTTTTTTATTCAAATTTCCAAAATGAAACACCACCGCATAGACAAATTATGCAGCAAAAACAGCTGGCAAAAACAAAATACAGGTTCCTCATTTAGAAACACAACTTAAGTCCCCCCTTTCCCTCCCCCACTCCCCCACCAAACAACAGGGGCGCTTCCCAACATAGCATACCCAGCATAGGAAGATAGGAGTAAGGAGACATGACTGTTACCAACAGGGGCGGCCCAAGGGGGGTGCGGGGCCATGTGCGGAGACTCGGTGCGGGGCCTCATTTGCATAAGTGGCCTTATTTGCATACATATTTGCATAATGTTACCAAACACTAACTTTTAGTAAACATGTCTCTTAATGAGTGTATGGATAAAGAAAGACTAAAAGATTTCTACATTACTATAATCCAGTGCCAACCGCCAGGCACATTAGGAACTACTACAAACGCTGCCCATTTAGAACCCATAGCAAACCCGCTGTATCCTGACAGCATTACCAGGACTCACAAAGCACCAGACCCTACCTATCAAAAGGAAACACTGCAAATATTAAACCAGTACATTTCAGAGAATACTGGGGAAAGAGAACAAGTGGCAATGTCAAATAGGTATTACATAAACAGAATACCTCAGCTCAGTTACACATGCAGAACATAGACCATCACCAAACAAGGAATCGCAATTTAGAAACAGGAAGGCAATAATTAAACTGGGAACCCCAAAAGCCAAACTTGGAATGTACAACAACACTGTAGAAATAAAACTATAAATCAATTTCCTCTTGTACCAAACAAAGCGCAGACGTTAATGATGCACATTTCCCAGAGCTTTCATATTCCAGTTAATAAATTCAAAATAAAGAGATATTTCTACCTTTTGTGCATTTTTTTTCAGTTGCAATTGCTCCAGCCACTTTCTTCTGGTTTCTTCATGTTTTCTGCTAACTCTCCATCGTCTGCTGTCCATTTGTCCTTTCTTCTCTCTTCTAGTTTTCTTTCCATCCTCTCTCTCTACATCTGCTTTAACATACTAATCTTTCTCCTTTTGCTCTTTCCTCATTCTTCTTTCATCCACACAAATTTTACCCCTCCATCCTCAATCCCCACTTACTCTCCCAATACCCGGCCAATTGTAGATTTTTCATCCCTCCCACACAAAATATTTTTCCCCTCTCCATTTTACTCTCCCAGCCCCATCCCATTCTAATCCTCCCCCAACATCAGCTCCCTTCTAGTTCCAGTCTCACCCAGCATCCATTCCCTTCTAGTCCCTGCATCAGCCCATTTCCAATCCTAGCCCCCCATCAGCCCATTTCTAGTCATTTCCTAGCCCCACCATCAGCCCATGTCAAATCCTAGCTCCACTCCACTCAGCCCAATTCCAGTCCAAGCCCCCCCATGAGCCTACTTCCAGTTCTAGCCCCTCCATGAGTCCATTTCAATTCAAGCCCCCACCACAGCCCATTTCCAATCTTAGCTCCCCCCAACAGCCCATTTCCAGTCCTATCCTAGCTGCTCCATCAGCCCATTTTCAGTCCTAGCTCCCTTCCCTCACAGCCCATTTCCATTCCAAGCTCCTTCCCCATCAGCTATTTGCAGTTCAAGCCTCCCCGTCCACTCAGTCCATTTCCAGTCATAGCAATCCCCCAACCCATTACCAGTCCTAGCCCCCATCAACCCATTTTCAGTTTAAGCCCCCCTATAACCCATTACCAGTCCTAACCCCCCATCAGCCCACTTCCAGTCTTAACCCCATCAGCCCATTTCCAGTCAGCCCCCCATAGCCCATTGCCAGTCCTAACCCCCCCCCCATCAGCCCACAGCCCATTACCAGTCCTAACCACATCAGCCCACCTCAAGTCCTAACCCCTCCCCATCAGCCCATTTCCTGTCCTAGCGCCCCCATAGCCCATTAGCAGTCCTAACCCCCCCATAGCCCATTAGCAATCCTAACCCCCCATCACCCTATTTCCAGACAGCCCCCATCAGCCCACAGCCCATTACCAGTCTTAACCACCCCCCCCAGCCCATTTCCAGTCCTAACCCCCCATCACCCCATTTCCAGTCAGCCTCCATCAACCCCCAGCCCATTTCCAGTCCTAACCCCCCCCAGCCCATTTCCAGTCCTAACCCCCCCATCACCCCATTTCCAGACAGCCTCCATCAGCCCCCAGCCCATCACCAGTCTCAACCCCCCCCCAGCCCATTTCCAGTCTCAACCCCCCCCAGCCCATTTCCAGTCCTACCCCCCAGACCATTTCCAGTCCTAACCCCCCTCACCCCATTTCCAGACAGCCTCCATAAGCCCCCTGCCCATTCCCAGTCTTAACCCCCCCAGCCCATTTCCAGTCCTACCCCCCCAGACCATTTCCAGTCAGCCTCCAGCAGCCCCAGCCCATTAGCAGTCTTAACCCCCCTAGCCCATTTCCAGTCCTAACACCCCCCCAGCCCATTTCCAGTCCTAACCCCCCATCACCCCATTTCCAGACAGCCTCCATCAGCCCCCCAGCCCATTACCAGTCTTAACCCCCCCTCCCCTTCCCTTCCCTTCCCTTCCCTTCTGGCAAATTTTAAAAAAAAAACCTGGCTCTAGCTGCTGCCGCTGCCGCGTCCGTCGCAGCAGCGGCAGAATGGAGTGTCCCGCGGGGCCCCCTCTCCTCGTTGAGCCCTCTAAAAGGGCTTTCAGATTCGCGAAGGGAGAGTGCTCCCTCGCGTCTCTGTAAAGCCCGCAGGGGCTAATGGGAAATTTCCCATCAGCCCCTCGCGTCTAAAGGGGCAGATGGGAAATTTCCCATTAGCCCCTGCGGGCTTTACAGAGACGCGAGGGAGCACTCTCCCTTCGCGAATCTGAAAGCCCTTGCAGAGGGCTCAACGAGGAGAAGGGGCCCCGCGGGACACTCCATTCTGCCGCTGCTGCGACGGACGCGGCAGCGGCAGCAGCCAGAGACAGGTTTTTTTTTAAATGTAATTTTTTAAAAAAAAGCAGAATGTTCTTTGCGCGGGGCCCCCTGAAACGCGGGGCCCTGTGCAAAAAACATTCTTGCTCAATGGACGGGCCGGCCCTGGTTACCAACAGGCCTAGGGTTGACTCTTCTCCCGGACCCGTCAGCAATCAAGGAGCCGCAGGCATACTGAAGCCCGTACTGTCCCTCCTAACCCCCTAACCTACCCCAAGCCCCTCCACCCATCCTCCCCTCCCCCTCCCCCCCCCCACTGTCCCAGATCCCCTCCCATACCAAATAGATTAACAGACAAACATTCTGGGCTTACAGATATCTCACAAAAAACTATAATCAATACATATCAAAATGTGAATACACATAACATATGTCATATAAATAATCACATTTAAAAGTGTGTTAAAACCATATTTTAATATTATCCAAAACTCCTTCCTATACAAATTATTTCATATTTCACTGAAAGGGTGGTGAATGCTTGGAATGCCCTCCCGATGGAAGTGGTGGGGGGCAAACACAGTGATGGAGTTCAAAAGGGCATGGGACAGACACAGTGGATCCTTTACAGCAACAAGAAAGTATCAAAATAAACTGAACCATTAAATTCCTCAACAAATAGGGGTGTCCTACATGGCATGGTGGGTTCAACCCTAAGCAAAGACATGGGGAGGGGTGGCCTGCACAGAGCAGCAGGTGTACCTACTTTTGACATTGTACTGGGCAGACTAGATGGACCATACTGTTCTTTATCTGCCATCATTTACTATGTTACCTAGATTAATACATTCATGATTTTACATATACATACTACATATATGTCAAAATTTCTCACTTGATAACACAAGTAAATCATGAACGTATTAATTTAGGTAGTATGAAATAATTTGTATAGGAAGGAGTTTTGGATAATATTAAAATATGTTTTTAACACTTAAATTTGATTTATATGATATATGTTGTGTATTCACATTTTGATATGTATTGATTATAGTTTTTTTGCGAGTATATAATTCTTTGCATTGTGTTTTTTTATTTACAACTATTTGATAAATTTAAGAGTAGCAAATCACCTGGATTGGATGGCATATATCAGAGGGTGCTGAAAAAACTGAAATATGAGACTGCAGACCTTCTATTAGTAATCTGTGAGCTATCATTAAAATCATCTGTAGTATCTGAAGATTGTAGAATGGCATTGCAATGGTCAATTTTTAAAAAGGGTTCCAGGGATGACTGGGGAAACTACAGACCAGCGAGCCTGACGTCAGTACTGGGCAAAATGATAGACGCCATTATAAAAGAATAAAATTACTAAACATGTAGATAGTCATGGTTTAATTGGAGAAAGCCAACATGGATTTAACCAAGGAAGATCTTGTTTTACTAATCTGTTAAATATTTTTTTGAAGGTGTGAATAAGTAGGTAGATACTGTAAAAGGTGAGCCGGTTGATATAGTGTATCTGAATTTTCAGAAAGCCTTTGACAAGGTCCCTTATGAGAGACTCTAGTAGGATAGGAGGCAGTGTATTATTGTGGATCAGGAATTGGTTAAAAGATAGGTAGCAGAAGGTAGGGTTAAATGGCCAGTTTTCTTAGTGGTAAAAAAGTGCATAGTAGAGTACCCCAGGGATCTGTGCTGGGCCCGCTGCTTTAACATATTCATAAATGACCTGGAAATGGGAACAACAATGAGTGAGGTGATCAAATTTGCAGATGACACAAAATTATTCAAAGTTGTTAAAAACCCAAGAGGATTGTGAAAAATTGCAAGAGGACCTTGATAAATTGGAAAACTGGACATCCAAATGGCAGATGAAATTTAATGTGGACAAGTGCAGTATTATACATTTAGGAAAGAACAATCCAAACTATGGTTATATGATGCAAAGTTCCACATTAGGAAGCACCACACAGGAAGAGGATTTAGGTGTCATCATGAATAATACATTGAAACCCTTCACCCAGTGTGCAGCGGCAGCAAAGAGAGCAAATAGAATACTAGGAATCATAAGGAAAGGAATGGAGAATAAAACCAAGGATATTATAATGCCTCTGTATCATTCCATAGTGACCGCACCTTAAATATTGTTCTCAATTCTGGTCATCATCATATCTTAAAAAGGATATAGCAGAATTAGAAAAAGGTACAGAGACAGCAAAATGATAAAGGGGATGGAGGGGTAGCCCTATGAGGAAAGGTTTAAAAGGTTAGGGCTTTTCAACTTGGAAAAGAGATGGCTGGAGGGGAGATATGCTAGAGGTCTATAAATTTATGAACGGAGTAGAATGGGGTAACATGCATGGGAGCAGCAGTTACATCCCAAAATTAGAGCACCTTGCTGGGCTATGCTGGTCTTTATCTGCCATCATTTACTATGTTACAATGTTCAGTTAAGTATTTTCACAGGATCATTTTGGAAGGGATGGTATTGGAATGATAGTGAAAAAGTATTTCCTGACATTGCCTTTCAATTTACCCCCTTGCAGCTTCATGTTATGCCCTCTAGTTTTACAATTTCCCTGTCTTTGGAAGAGGTTTGTTTGTTCGTTCATTAATACTCTAAAGGTCTGAATCATATCTCCCCTATCCCTCCTCTCCTCCAAAGTGTACATATTTAGGTCTTCAAGTCTCTTCTCATAAGGCTTCTGATACAGCCTTATGAGAAGCATTATAATGATTGTTGAATTTAATTATCATAATTTAAGGAGGGGAGCTTAGGAGCCTGAAAGGGGGAAGGGTGGGGCATAACGCTGAAGATTTGCCTAGGCTGCCTAAAACCGTTGCAGCAGCCACGCATGAACTTACAGAGATCTGCAGTGATTCAGCCTATAATAGCACAAGCACAGAAATCCTGCTGTTCAGCGAGATTTGCTGTAAATGGGGAATGCTGTTAAGCTGTCTCTCCCCTCTTAGAGAAAGTTAAGCGCTCAAGTGAAAAACCAGAGCTCCTGAGTTTTCAGACACCAAAATACAATTGGCCAGGTTTATACCATCCTTGTGAAGTGAAAGAAGGTTGTGATGGAAAGGATTGTGGATGCTTGGAATGCCCTCCAGAAGGAGGTGGTGGAAGCAAAAACAGTGATGGAATTAAAAAAGGCATGGAATGGACACAGGATCAGTATATAGCATGAGGATGGAATCAAAGCAAAAGTAAATAACTTCAGAGCGACAAGTGCAACTCTAGTCACCTTACTGGGCACAAGAGATGGACCATGCTGGTCTCTATTTGCCATCGTTTTTTTTGTTGTTAAGTGCCGTCGAGTTGGTGTCGACTCATGGCGACCCTCTGGATAGTTGTCCTAAATTGTGTTCGGTCTTCAGTCAGGCGGCTCATTGTTGACAGACCGGTACCCATAGCTGCTGTTATTGTATCAATCCATCTCATTGCTGGCCTTCCTCTTTTGCGTTGACCTTCTATCTTGCCAAGCATGATGTCTTTCTCTAATGATCTCTCTCGTCGCATGATGTGTCCAAAGTATGAAAGTCGAAGTCTTGTCCTCTGAGTTTCTAAAGAAAGCTTAGGTTTGATCTCCTTTAATACTGACTATGGATGCAGCTTAGAAATATGGAAGGATGACATGGTCACATATGCATCGCATCTCTCCCGTGTCAATGCTGTGCTTCTGGGCCACGTGTCCAGGTAATGGGGGTCTCGTTGGTTAAAGAAGCCTGGCAGAGAACATTCAGGAATGTGCTGAGTCAGACTTAAATGCAACAGAAGTGAAACTGGATTTTTTCTGGATTGATTATGAATTCTCCCACCTAAATGCGACAGAACTCTCTCAACTGATGGCGCTTCTAAAGCATTTTTTGCCAGTCTGTAGAGCTTTTGCATTAAACTGCAGCATATCACAGAAGCTCAGTCTGCACAGATGTCCATTGCAAATATTCTGAGAATTCTGTACAACTTCACCATTTCAGACAGGATTTTTTGCAAATTTAGAACTGTACCTTTGGCAAATCCTTGCTTCGTCCTTGCTAACTAGCACCTTCTGCTGGAGTTTCCAGACCTTGTTCAGCTTAGCGACTGGCTGAAAACATCTTGCAGCAGTCCAGCTGGGCTTAAAGTGCAGACCGTAGAAGGACCGAGACTCAGGATGTGTGTACAAGAAAATTAACTTACTGAACCTAATGTACTGAACAGCAGTATACTGCTCTTGAAGACCTAAAATGTTTGATTTTGACATGACATTGGTTGATCTGGGGTTCAATTTCAGATGAACCATGGACATGCGTACTGCTGAAGTAACAAGCCCGTACTGCTTCTTACAGTGACACCTACTGGCTATTGGAGGAACAGCATTAAAAGCACTCAAAGCAGCAGCTTGCTCTCATTAACCGCAAGGGATCAGTGCAATGATTAATTCATATATGGGGATGTGACAAAAAAAGATACAGGTGGAGATTGCGAATAACGGTTCCTTCGTGAGAGAAGGGATGGAGTCTGAACAGAAGGCATGCACAAACCTCATTCTGCTGCCAGCTTCCCTGATTATAGGAGGCCAGAAGGGAAGGAGCAGGTTTGGTGCCAGGCTGGGATGCAGACAGGATGATGACTTTAGTAGAAGAGGTGGAAGTTCTAGTCCGAAGTGCAGTTCAGTGGGGGCTTTTTACCAGATTCTCTCAGATCCCAAAGAGGAAGCTTAGCTTTCAGAGCAATAGGAGGTAGGAGAATATTTTTTGTAGCCTTCCTAAAAACCTTCTGCTCAATGGAAACAGTTAGCCTGATTCTTCCCAACCAACACAGAGAAAAAGCAAGGCGGCCTCTTGTTGCTACAAAAGGCTTCAAAGTGCCATAATGAAGACGGCAACGGCAATTCGCTTACCAGTAGTCAGCTCTCTCCTGATAACTGCACACTTTCCTAAGATACTGCTCAGCATTCTTAATTTTTGCATTACAAGAAATTTGTCTCTTTTGCTGTATACCCTCTAAGCCAGGGGTTCCCAACCCAGTCCTTGGGACACGCCTAGCTAGTCAGGTTTTCAGGACAACCACAATGAATATGCATGATAGAAATTTGCATGCTATGGAGTCAGCACTTGCAAATCCCAAGGAACATAAGAGATGTCATACTGGGTCAGACCAAGGTCCATCAAGCCCAGTATCCTGTTTCCAACAGTGGCCAATCCAGGTCACATGTACCTGTGAAGTTCCCTAAAAAGGTCTGGGGTGAGAAACTCTGCTCTAAACCTCTCTCTGGATTAAAGACATTGGATGAAGCGTCCCACCTGTAGGTTTGGCATCACTGGTCTACACGCTCAACCCAATCCCATTACATCACAGAACTTCACCCCTGCTGGGTGCCTAGTGGTGTGTTTAGGAGATAGTAAGAGAAGAGAGAGGAAAAGAGGTCTCCTCTCTCACAGACACATATCCTGAGAAAACATAGCCAAGGAGTGCTATCACACAGATGCATATCTAAAGAGGAAAATGCAGCCACACCAAGAGGCAAAATCATTGCAACAACCAGATGCCAAAGTCCCTTTCTCTCTGGGAACTGGCAGTGGTGTCACTGATACAGAGGGGATTCTTTTGGGTTTAAGAGTGTCCCTGTAATATGCTGTGACATTCAGCCATACTGTTTATTTTATTTAGACAGTTTTGTATACCACCTTATCCTTCAATCAAAGTTGTGGAATGAACAATGACTGAACTGCTGAAAAATACAGTTGAAAGGGCTTAAACCGGTCTCCTATCTTCTGCCATCAGAATCAAAGTATAAGATGTTTACATCTCTCTAGATATTACTTACGTATTCAAGAAAAAGTGCATCTGTCCTTAATGCTGAAGTTACACTCATAGTAACATAGTAACATTGTATATGACAGCAGATAAAGACCAGTATGGTCCATCTAGTCTGCCCTGTAAGGTGGCAAGAGTAGGTGCACCTGCCGCTCCGTGCAGGTAACCCCTCCCCATGTCTTTGTTTAGGGGTGAACCTACCGCTCCATGTATGGCATCCCTGTTTGTTGAGAAATTAGATAGTTAAGTTTATTTTGCTGTAAAGGGATCCACTGTGTCTGTCCCATGCCATTTTGAATTCTGTCACTGTATTTGCCCCCACCACTTCCATCGGGAGGGCATTCCAAGCAACCGCCACCCTTTCAGTGAAAAAGTATTTCCTGACATTGCCTTTCAATTTACCCCCTTGCAGCTTCATGTTATACCCTCTAGTTTTACAACTTCCCTGTCTTTGGAAGAGGTTTGTTTGTTCATTAATAATCTAAGGGGCTTGTTTACAAAGCCGCGGTAGCGGTTCGCGATCGTTATCGGAGCCGCGGCCCCATTGTTTGGTCAGCTTTGGTTCAGGCTTTAGAATCTGAGCAGGCCGGAGATCTGCAGCCACAGATCTGCAGGGGTACCAGCCCTATAAGGTCTTGTAGTCTTCCACCGACACTGAGCCACTAAAATCACCCACTTTTGCTAGTTAGACTGGGTGGTCTGGGAATAGGGTAAGAAGTTGCAAAGTGGGAGGAGTGGCCTAGTGGTTAGAGCACGTTCTCAGGCCAGAAGGTCAGGGGTTCAAATCTCACTAGAGGACAGGATGACGAGAAATCTCTCTGCTCTTGAGAATCGTATCTAGGTCTTTCATAGCCAGCCATTCTGTCAAGAGCAATGAGTCAGATTTCTTGACTGCTTGTTGTTTTATTGATTGAAATAGTTGACAACATTAACCTATTTGGATCAACAATTTCTTCTCCATCAATGATTAACTTATTTTGCCAGTTGTCAAGATCTTTGTCTTTATGTTAAGATGTAGGCCCATTTTAAAACTGTTCCTTGATCTTGAGAAGCAAATGTTTTAGATAGTCTTCACTTTCAGCCAGCAACGTGGTATCAGCATAGCTAAGGTTGTTGAAAGAGTCTTCCACCGATTTTCACACCTTGGTTGCCTTCATACAGCCCTGCTTCTCTGATTTGTTCTGTATATAAATTAAACAGGTAGGGGGAAGTAAGCAGCCTTGTTGTACACCTTTGCTGATTTTAAAACATTCTGTTTCTCTTTGTTCAAAAAGCAACAGTTTGAACGGATCAATGTAAAGGTTGTGCAAGAGAACAATCAGGTGTTCTGGTATATCCCTGCTTCTTAAGGTGGTCCAGAGTTTCTCAGTTTACACAATGAAAAGTCTCGTAGTCAATAAATAAAACGGATATCCTTTTGGTATTTTTGTGTCTTTTCAAGGATCCATCTTTCATCCGCGATATCTCATTCCTCGCCCTTTCCTGAACTCTGTTTGCACTTCAGGCAGTTCTCATTCCAGGTATGATTGTAGTCTCTGAATGATCTTAAGTAGAATTTTGCTGGCATGTGGGATCAGTGTGACACTGCAATAATTTCCACAGTCCATCAGATCACTTTTCTTCAATATTGGTATAAACAAACAGACCTTTTCCAGTCATTTGGCCATGATGTCTTCCAAATTTCCAGGTAAAGCCTTGTAAGTATGGTAACAGCTGCATCCGATTGCTGTAATATTTCAGTGGGAATGCCATCAATGCTGGTTGCTGGGCTGGAAGTTGGCTGGATAAGGAGACAGGAGTACTGCAGACCACCTATGTGCTTCAGGGCAAGAAGGAACAGAAGAGGAAAGCATTGTGTCTTACCGACACAGAGGAATCAAATGGAAGAGCGAGATAAAGAGCTGGTTAGTCTCTGAAGTCAGTGAAGAGAAAGGAGAGGCAATGAGAGAAACCGACAAGAGTTTCAATAGAAGATTTTAGGTCCCTTTTACTAACAGCAAGCTCTAGCCGCGTGCATGGCCATTTTATTCCTATGAGCTGAATGGCAGATAGGCTGAGCTTGGGGTTAGTAAAAGGGGCCCTTTGTTTGCAGTCCTACTCCTGCATTGGATTTTTTTACTTTGAAGGAATCACTGCCATAGATTATGTTTTTCATCAGGAACTGACCTGAACTGTGGGCTCTAATGTTCCAGAGGAAGTAAACAGATTAGTACAGCCAGAGTAAGAAGACAACCTCTCTCTCCCTCCCCCCCCCTCCCACCCCATATAAGGTTTTGAGAGTTTGCTTTCCCCTTCCCAATACAGCCTCTTGCTCAGGGAAGAGGAACTTTGTCCCTGCCCGGCATTGTTCAGCTGGAGTGCAGTTCCCACTCGCCCAGGCTCTTACATACTAATTTCCAGCCACCTAACATTTTGCTCACCTTTCTTCTTTGCTACCCCAGAGATTCTGGATTAAAATAGACAGGAACTCATTGGAGCTGAATATCTATTCCTGCTGAGCACTGAATTTGTTTTTGGGGGCAAGCAGATGGGCTTTTGTGACTAGGTCTTGGAAGGACTTTCTGGAAAAATCTTGGAGCAACCCACAGCCAAGTGAGTCACTGACCAAACCTCTCCCCTCTCACCTGCATGGAGAGAAGCAATGGATGAAAACAAAGTGGAAGTTGCTAGCGCTTTCAACAAGGCTCACGCCTTCCCAAAGGAGAGACCATGGGCTTGCTGCAGTCAGCACATGCTATGTACCGTCCACATCCAAAGGCCTCTTTAGTTAAGATGTTTATCTGTGATAAAACAGGGAAGAAATTCAGAAAGTCGAAAGGTTTCACGATTTCCACAATCTTCGTACAGCACAAATTTGAGAAAACTCTGAAAGGCCATATTTTGCATTATAAAGAGACAAAATGAAATTCTTTTACTATTTGTCATTTTTGTGGTGTGAAAATCTCCCTCCTCCCCCAAGGAATAAGTCCATTTGCTCCTTCACAGAGAATATGATTTCAATTTTCAATTAAAATGAAATGAGCAGGAAGATTATCACTATAGAGCAGGCTTCAGGTAGCACCAATAGGCCTCTTTCATTACCATGGCAACTGGTCCTCATTGTCACGGCTACCTTGGCGCCACATGTAATTGCCGGTGTGTGAGCTAAACTGATAATACACAATCAATACCCCATAAGCAGAAAACATCATTTTCAGTCTGGTAAAAAAAAAAATCTGAAAAAAAGCCTTAACAGGAACCAAAAAGCAGGTTTGATAATTTTCCTGCTTTTTTGAGGTGATGACAGTTGATTCTGGATAAACGGAAGATATTTAAGTGCTGAGCTGGACTTTATCAGCAAGTCTGGAGGGAGGGGGCTTTGTAAGTAAGGCTGGTAGGGAGCAAGGGAGAGGAGTGGAGCACTAGCAGGGAGGCTGAAAGGGACGCGAGAGCAAGCCTATGCTCCGATTCCTGTATACAGGATGGGGGCAGGTGAAGGGGAAGAACCTGCACTTTGAATCACGGAATCTCTCCCAGGGCCACTGGGTCAGTTTTGTACATATCATGACAGTAATGAACCTCACCTCTAAGCCAGGGTTGGGGAGTATGATCTCAGTCCCTCAGATTTACTGCCAACGCTTGCCTGTATACAAGATGGGGGAAGGTGATAGAGACTCAAACTCTGATGCAAGAGCCAGGACAGCAGCGAGGATGAGAGAGAGCCCGTGCTCCGGCTCTGGGGCCTCTTCTCCAAATACGGGACAGAAGCCAGAGTCCAATAAGCACATTAGGATCAACATCTCAATCCAAGCTATAAAATTCAAACAACTAAAAATAGGGCTGTGTGCACATTCATTAAATCACTGCGTGCACTAGGGGCCCTTTTACTAAAGTCTGCGAAGCGGTTAACAAGCATTTTAACACACAGTTAATGTCCATAGTAACTGTTACCTTGCGGAATGACAGCAACCATGTGCTGCTTCCTGCAGCAACGGTACGCTGCATGATGGGGTGGGGAATGGGCGAGTTAGGGGTGGAATATGGGCGTGGAGAGCACATCGCGGTTAGCACAGGGGCAACTTTCTCATGCTGTCAATGGAGCAATTAGCACAGCTGCAAATAATGTTACCCACAGAGGGATTGTTAAGTGCACTCGTTAATGGTGTCACGCATTAGGGTAGACGTCTGCAAGGTAATTCTAAAGATCTGCATAGGGGATTTAAGTTCATGTTGGAGTAGTTCGCCTTGGCCTTTGCTTCCATTGGTTTACTTTTTCTAGATACCTAAAGGTAGGGGAGCCATTTCCTCTATTCCTGTTGCTACACCGGTGAAGCAACGTGCCATGGATGATTTTGTACAGGGGAAGTATTTGGGCAAACCCGTTAGGGGTTAAGGAGAGCCCCAATTTGGGCAGTGATGTTTCGCTGAGCCCGCTTGGCCCTTCCACTCCTCCTGCCCCTGCGGGTGCTGAGGGTAGCGCACTGGTGTGGTTTTGGATGCGGCTACTCAGCAGTCCTTGGCCTCGGCATTGGTTGTGCTGGTGGCTAGTGGTAATGGTCCAACTGCCCCCAGGGTAGGGGGTCTAACTCCCCCATTCAGGAGACTGTGATGATCCAGGATCTTCCTCCGCTTGTGAGACCAAAGGAGGTGATCCTAGCCTCCATTTGGGACGCATTGCAGGTCACTTTAAGAGGTTTGTGCTGGGATATTGCAGGCTTCTGCTCCCTTTACTCCTAAATTGGAGGGGGTGGAGGCGAAGATTCTCCAACAGCAAGCGCAATTGGATGGACTCTAGGTTAAAATTCAACATTTTCAGGATCAGCAGGAGATACCAGCTACGGATGGTTTGGTTTTCCAGCATAAAATTGAAAACTTGGAAAATCAGAGAAAACTTAAATCTTCGTTTACTGAATTTTCCACAGCTTTCATTATGCTCCCCTAGGGACCTATTCATTTGGTTCTTTAAGGAGCTGTTTAATTATCCCAAGTCTGGGATCCCTCCTCTTCAAAAGATTTATTTCCTCCCTTCAATGATTGGTATGGACGCTTTGTAGAAAGCGGATACCTCTCAGGTAGAGGTGCCTTCTGACTCCTTGGACTTGGGGAACCTGTTTGAGTTGTTGGAGCAGTCTACCGAGCTGGTTGAAGCCCGGGCTACTTTGTTGTTATCTTGTATTTCTTCAGGATAAGGAAACATTTTTAAGAATGTATATTAAAAAACAAATCTGATGTTTCTTTTTTGGGGGGTAGAGTACAGATCTTCCCAGATGTGTCCAGGTGGACTCAATCTAGGAAAAAACAATTTCTGGAACTCTGCTGAGGTTTTAGCTTTGGGTGCGAGTTTCCAGTTGAGATTTTCTTGTAAATGTGCACTTGGGTATGAGAATAAGATTTTTCATTTCGTCGAGACATCTCAACTGTGGGTTTTTTTTTTTTTTTTAGATGCTAAGCAATTGTGAATTTCCTATTATGGGCTTTATAAATTGTATTCGCTTTACATCCTACTATTTCTTTTTAATATTTTTCTTTGTTTGTAACTGTTCTCCTACGGTGTATACTGTACTTGAATCCTCCCTTTTCTTTATTGTTCTATTGTGGACTGCTACAAACTGTCATGTTATTGATTGCTTTATATTCTTTTGTGCTTCTTTTTTGCTTGTGCATGATGGATTGTGATATTCTTTATCCAAGGTTCTTGGTTTATTGTAAAATTTAAGTAAATATAAAATTAGAAAAAAAAAGTCTGCATGCTTATTATAAGACCTCAATCATCGCTGCCAAAAAGGAATATTTTTCTAAGCTTTTTACTACCTCTACCAACCCTTCATGAACTCTATTCTTTTTGGTGTCATACCTCCTTCACCCACCCTCTCTGGAGACTTCTACGGACGCTTACCCTACGGCAGAGCAATTAGCCGTACGCTTTCATAGTAAGACCTCTGATCTTCAGGATACTTTCACGCTAGACCCTCCTGTTAGCAGCTTATCCACAATTCTTAATTCCACACCTACCTCACATAATTCCTCTCTCATAGCTGAACCACTTTAAACCCTATTTCCCTCACAGTTCTTACAAAAAAAACCTGTTGCTGCCCCTTGTGCAACCACCTGTGCTTCAGAAACCATCCCCTCTTCTTGGATTACTGTTAGATGACTAGCCTTTATACCCAGTGGTGGGATGAGACCCAGTTCGGTTCATCCCACCATCGACTGGGACACATGGGTGGCAGCCCTGCATGCAGTAGCCGCACGCCTGTCCACCGCTGTTTGCATCGGGAGAGCAACTTCCTGGTGGCCCAGTGACACGATCCTCCCACCTGTCAGTAGCTCTGATGGCATCAGGGGCTGCTCCCGATGCCGTGATCCCCCACCCAACAGTAGTTTGATGGCATGGGGGGGGGGGGGGGAATTCCTGCCAATGCAGAGCCGGCATTGCACTGCCGTGTTCAGCCTGGTTCAGCCAACGAGGGCCGCGGCAGTAACCGGGCTGAACTGGCTGAATCCCACCACTGCTTATACCACAAGCTCTTTTTATTTTCAACAGCCTAACCTTGGGAAATTTTCCCTCTCTGCTGGAAGACCACCCTGGTATGTCCAATCCTGAAGAACACCTCACCAGATGTTGCTTCCCCTGTAAACTATCGCCCAGTTCCAACCTTCTGTTCCAATCTAAAATCCTGGAAAAATTAGTCTTCAACCAACTTTCTGAACATCTTGAAAAAAAAAACCGCACAAATACCCTCCACCCACAACAATCAGGATTCTGCCCCACTTACAGTACAGCAACTGTTCTCAATGAAACCCATGCAGCCAACTGCTAGGTACATATGACCTAGATTGGCCACTGTTGGAAACAGAATACTGGGCCTGATGGACCTTGGTCTGACCCAGTATGGCATATCTTATGTTCTTATGTTCTTAGCCATTGACAAAGGTAATGCCTCCCCAGCTGTTTCCCTTGATCTTTCCGCTGCTTTTGATCTGCTCGACCAGTCCATCTTACTTTTGAGGCTGCAAAGCATTGATCTTAATGGCATCATACTTTAATGGTGTCACTCTCTCATTTTGGAATACTCCTTACTCTGTTCATTTTCGCTCTTACGCGTCTACAAAACCTTTCCTCTCACTTGTGGTGTACCCAGGGTTTGGTCTTCACACTTCTTTTTAATATCTTCCTGGCCCTGTTAGCTACTCTAATCCAACAGCTCTGTATCTCTGCAGATTACTACACAGATAATATTCTACTGCTCTTCCATATTCGCCCAACAGCCCCTGATCTCTCTACCTTAAAATAACTCTCCGTTTGCCCTTTGAGTCGATCATAATCATCTGAAGCTCAATGCTTCAAAAAAAACCTCAGCCCCCTGGCAAACTGCACCACTCCCATCCCTTGCTCCTTTATTGAATGGTACACCTCTCTCCCTGTTACCTTTTTTTACTTGCTTGTGAGCCTCTTGATAGTGCACTTACAGTACCTTCCACGATCACATTAGTCTTGTGGTGAAGCACTCCTTCAACACCCTCCATCAAACCAGAGCTATCCATCCATTTCTTTCCATTCCCACTGCAACTACATTCCTCATATCATGCCTAAACTACTGCAATGTGGTTTACGCCGGTTTCCCCAGTTATCAGCGTAAACCTTTGCAAACAATCCAGAACACAGCCTTCAGCATATCAGCTCATGACTCCAAAGTTGATCATGTTTCCCTCATGCTTATTCCTTTCCATTGGTTACCTATTCAGCATAGTATCCAGTAGAAGATCCTCACCCTGGTTCACAAGACCCTATACCCAGGCTTACCTCCCTATCTTTCATGCTCCCTCACGTACGTTACATTCTATCCCCACGCTAATCATCCCTATCTCTCCTCCCCATGTGCAATATGAGACAACTCGGCACTCAGCTTTCTATTTCCTTGGGTCCAGTCTGTGGAATCCTCTCCCGCCCCACCTCCACCTGGAATTGTCCTATCCTAAATTCAAATCACTTTTAAAGGCACATCTTTTTCAACTAGCCTTTGACCTGGCCCCACAGTAGTGCAGGAGCCTCCCTCCTCACTCCCATTCCACTCCATTCCTCCAATATTGCTCTGTACTACCCTTAGCCATCTCCTCCCCATTCATGTGTCTTGTCCTGATAGCCTTGTGTCCCCTATTTTATTGGAGTTCCCCGTCTGATTTTCTGCTGTTTGTATTGTACACTGCTCTGCTGTCCGAGGAGCAGTATAGCAAAATTTTAATAAACCATAACTTCCAGGAACATGTTGGCCATACCCCTAGTAGTTAATGTGTCGACTTAGAACTTACCACACATTAGTGTTAGGATTTTGCACTTTACATGCCTTTAGTGCTAACAGGCCTTAGTAAAAAGGGATCCTAAATGTTTTAAGGCACACTGAGAAATGCTAATGAACCAAGATGGCATGAAACATGTTTGTCCCACTGTGAATGACCATCCCTCTTTGGACTCTTTATCCAGACAGAGCAGCCCAGCAGATAGCAGTGTCTTCACTGGAAGAGAAGATCAGCGACATACTACTAGACTCTCAGTGGCTCAGCGCTGCCTAGTATGTTAAAAGAAAAACAAGGCTAGCAAAGGCACTTACAACAAAATCTCATCTTCTCTAATATAATCCAAGCCAATCAAATGTGCTTGGGGCATGCCTTTACATAGGATACTGGTACTCGAGTATGTTACAGTGCATTGATAAAATGACAACACAATGCTTTAATATAATAGTTCAGTCATACAGCACAACAAACACCTGAAAAATCATTCCACTGTCCCTGGAGGAAAAGGTTGCAGTTCATCCAGGTAACTTAAAATGATTCCTGCCCCATAAGAACTGCCATATTGGGTCAGATCAAAAAGGTCCATCAAGCCCAGTAGCTTGTTTCCAACAGTGGCTTATCCATATCATAAATACTTGGTAGTGGACAGACTCCATGCTGCTTACTCCTAGAGATAAGTAGTGGCTTTCTCCAGGTCTACCAGGTTAATAATGTTTTATGGACTTTTCCTCCAGGAATTTGTCTAAAATCTTTTTAAATCCAGCTACGCTAACTGCTTTTACCTCCAGCAATGAATTCCAGAGCCTGTGTGCCAAGTGAAAAATATTTTCTTAATTAGTTTTCAAAATGATGCTTATTAACTTCATGGAGTACCCCCTGGTCTTAAGGTTAAAACAACAACTCCACCTTTACCTGTTCCATTCTGCTCATGAGTTTATAGTCATTTAGCCAATCTCTTCTCCAAACTGAAGAGCCCTAATTTTTTCAAGCCTTTCCTCCTAGGAGAGCATTTGTACCCCCTTTATCATTTTGGTCACCCTTTTCTGTACCTTTTCTAATCCTGCTACGTCATTTTTGAGATGAGGCGACCCGAAGTGCAGAGTATTCAAGGGACAGTGGCACCATGGATTGATACAGAGGCATAATAAGAAATAATACAGAAAGGAACAGAGAATGTTAACATTCTCCGTTTCGACTGCCTGTGAGCATCCAGTCTGTAAGAGATATTTAAAAACTGCAACTGTCATCTGGGAGTTGGGGATGGGGGAGGTAACCTTAGTAGAGGAGACAGAGTTAAAAAAAACAAAAACAAAAAAACCCCCCAAACCAGACTCTAAAATCAGGTTTGGGGTGGAGGGCTGGGGCAAGTAGGCCACTGGCCCACCAGGGATGTTAGACCCCTATAAAAAGAAGATGCTGCCTCAAAGTCAGGAGCTTTGGAGTATAGTATTTTTCTGTGTAAAAACAGGCCTATGAAGCCTCTCATGTGCTCCTTTTCACAAGTCAAACAAGTTGTTTTGCGGGTGGAAATGTGTCCTAGCGCATCACTAGGAGCACAAGTATTCTCCATATGGGTAGAGGAGGAACTGGGCTTACCTACAGGGTGATTCAACTGCAGCGTTGGCCCCTAGGTAAGTTAGGATTAGCCTTCACTGCTAATTACTCTTAGTCGCTGGCTTTGCGATGTCTTCCATCCCTGTTCACTGGGGCTGGTGACCTTTCGGCCTCTATTTCACCCAAGGTCTCGCTTGACCATTTTTTTGATCAATGGTTGTCCTGCACCCTCTGCTTTAGCACCCTCTATTTCTCCCAGTGATTTTCAACCCATCTGTCATGTGACCTTCCTAAACTGCAGATCCCTTTGGGCCAAGACTTCAGCAATCGCTGATCTCATCTCCAAACATTTCCTAGATTTTCTTTTTTTCTGACAGAGACTTGGCTTATGGAAGGGGAGAGCACTATGCTTTACCGTTGCCTTCCAGATGGCTTCACTGCCACATAAGGACCAGTAGGGGAGTGGATCTCGTCCATCGTTCCTCCTTTGCTGTCTCAGAACTTTCTCCTCCCATCCTTCACTATCCTGAATCTCTCCTGGTTCAGTTTCACTCCTGCTTTCCTGTTCCTTTTCTTCTCTACTCTCCCCCGGCTCTTAAATTCTCCTCTTTGGGATTTCCTGCTCCTCACCATTTCCAAAGCCTCTGTTCATTATCTCCATCTCTATATCTTAGGAGACTTCAATGTCCATTTTGATAACCCCCTCAGGTCCCATGAGAAATTGCTCCTCGGACACCTTCATGACCTGGCTCTTGTCCTGTCATTTTGCTTTGCCACTCACACAGCCGGTCATACGGTCATATCCTTGACCAAATGTCTATTCTCATCCCATCCCTACCTCCCCTCCCCATCCCCTCTCTCTCCAGCCTCCCAATTCCCTGGACTGATTACCTCTGTTTTCTTCTCTTTCCAGCCCTCCTTTGCTCCAATCCCAACTTATGCCTCATCCTCATCCTGGTACCTTAACTCTGAGGCTCAGCTCCAATACACTAAATTTCTCTCCTTCTGATGCCATCCTCCCAGCTGACCTTTATTCACCCTCTGGAGATATCCAGGTACTCACCTGGCATTCTCAGCTCTGGTCTGCTCTTGATCATGTGACCCTGCGTCATCCGAAAATATCCTTTGAAGAAATGCTGGCAATCCTGCTATCACCCAGCACTATACCTCTTGCAATCCCATCCGCGCCACACTGAATGCAGCTGATGCAAGCAGCGCACTAGCACTGTGTTAGCTACTTTTTGGCATGGTCATGCCCATTACAGATCTACCAAACACTACTACTCTAACCTCATCATCCCCTCCTCCAACTGTTCCAGGAGCCTATACTCTGCGGGAGGTGGGGCAAGTGCTGGATGGCTCAGCTGAGTGAAAACAGATTCTATACTATCCACCAACTCATTCACTCAGTCTTTCCCTGGAAAGACCAATAGACTTCATTTTGCTTTCCTGCCTACTCACTTCCCCTTCCCTTCACACTGGAGTTCAGATGCCCCATCATCTCAGTCTCTTGCCCACACTTGGGACTCTTAATCCTCTCTCTCTCTCTCATCAAAAATTGTTTCTACTTCTCACAAGACTATCTGCTTGCTTGATTCCATTCCTTCTGATTGGCTACCCACACCTGCTCTGGCAGTCAATAGTTTATCCTCTGACATCCCCCCCCCCCACAAGCTTGGAAGAGCACCCTTATTCACCCCATTCTCAAAACATCTTCACTTGATACTACCATGCCAACCATCCACAAGACCTGTATCCAGTTTAACATTCCTATCCAAAATCCTAGGGGGAAAAACACACACACACACTCCTCCCAGCTTGTCTCCCACCTAGATAACACCAACTCCCTGCACCCCCATCAATCCAATTTCAGGTCTGGGCACAGTACAAAAACTATCCTCCTCTTTCCTCAATAAAGTTTGCAAATCTATTGATAAAGGTTGCACTTCCCTTCTGTTTCCCTTGATCTCTATGCTTTTCATCTGGTTAGTCATTCCACTTTGCTTTGCTGCCTATGATATTAGATTGTGTGACGCCATCCTCTGTTGGTTTGGCTCTTCTTTCCAGTTGGTCCTTTTCTGCTCTCTCTCCGATTCTACCACTTTAGCTCATTATCCCCTCATCCATCATAGGCAGCAGAATGGGGTAGGCCACTAGGGCCATGGTCCCACCAATATTTTGCCCAAAACATCATCAGAATTTATTTAAAAGGTTCTTTCCATACCACCCCTTCCAAAGATCAAGGGCAGTTTACAATGAACAGAATAGTTACATTAAACTTTAAAGCCTGTGTGTAACATTAGAAGTGGTTATAACATATTTACAGAACACATTTACATTTACAAACATCTATTCTTTGTTCATCTGGAATGTAGGTGGGCTTCTAGAGTTCAAAGCTGGATAAGGGGAATGGGAGGAATTAGTGACAAGGCCTCTGCTACGTTGGGTATAGGTTCTTCAGTGAGCAGAAAATTAGAGAGCTTGGGTGTGTGACTGGAGATTTGTTTGGGCCCTCCTAACAAAAAGATGGCTTCTCTAACATCTTCCTCTCCCCCTCTGGCCCTCCTTGTGCAATAATTTGGTATTTCAGTGTGTTATCTTACTCATTCTGCACAAAGATGCACTCTCTTGATCTTTCCTCACTCAACACCTGTCCTCGATCACATAGCCACTTGGTTGCATTCAAATCACCTTGTCCTCAATCCCAGCAAAACCTCAGCCACTTGGCTGACTTGGGCTGCTTCTTCTCCCTCTACTGCTCCCCTCCCATTCCACGCTTCTCCTCCTTCCGATACCTTGGAGTTATCCTTGATTAAGCTTTGACCTTCGAAGACCACATCGGTGTTGTCACCCATTCCTCCTTTCTTGCTCTTCATAGGATTAGGGCTGTCCGTCCTTTTCACTCCACCCTGGCTCTGACTACCCTTGTTATATCTCTGCTTGATTGCTGCAATGTTATTTTCATAGGTCTTCCAAAATATCAGCTTTGCAGGCTCATCCAGAATTCCACCATCTGACTTTTCTCACACATCCCGCTTTGACCATGTCACTCCCCTGTTGGTCCACTATCATTGGTTGCCAATCCACTTCCACATCAGTTATAAGATTCTCACTCTGCTCCATAAGGTTCTGTATACCAGCTCTCCACCTTACCTCTCCTTCTCCACACCCCCTATCGCTCCCTCCATTCTAATAATTTTCATCGCCCATCTGTTGCTCATACCAGATACGAATAACCCGCCACTCTGTTGTTTTTATTTCCTTGGTCCCACTCTCTGGAACAGCCTCCCCTCTAATCTTCATCTAGAATCTTCATTTGCAAAATTAAAATCTGGTCTCAAAACACTCTTGTTCAGTGAAGCTTTTGACACTATCACATAGCATACCATTGTCTACAGTCATCTAGTTCTCTCTCCCTCAGTGTGAATGTGAGCTAGTCTTTCCTATCTTATGCCATGGGTTTCTGTTTCTCCCTCTTAAGTATTGTACTTTTTATTGTAAACCACCTTCATATGTATTGAAGGGCTATATATCAAATTTTAATAAAAAACACACATAAAAAAGGTTACAGGATAGGACAGAACAGGTAGATTTTGGGCTGAACTTCAAGTGGAGTGGAGTGGCCTAGTGGTTGGGGCAAGGTACTTCAGGCCGGAAGGTCAGGGGTTCAAATCCCACTAGAGGACAGCAACCTTGGGCCGGAAGGAATGGGGTTTCTAGTCCCACAGGTGCTCCTTGTGGTCTTGGGCAAGCCACTTAACCCTCCATAACCCATGTTCCCTGTAAAATAGTTATCTCCAAGTTATAATGCCCTGTTCAATGTAATTTCAGTTTGTTCAATGTAAACCGCACTGATCAGAATAGTGTGGTATATAAGAGAATGTAAATAAAATAAGCCGGAAATTCATTGGTTCCATGAGATTCATAAGAGAATGCACATGAAGCTTCAGTCTGGTCTATACCAAAGAGACAGTGTTTGAGGAGTGTATTTGCAGAGTAAGATCGAGAAGTTTGGGAAACCCTGCCCGGACCTGCAGCAAGGAGAAGAACAGGACCCAGCCATGAGAGTGGCCCTACCCAACTACATAGAAAGGAATTGTTTTTCTGATTCTTGTGTAACCCCCATCATTACGGCAGCTAGGCACGCTCTTTGGCAAAATAAAGTAAAAGAAATGAAGAACTGCAAAGTGAGTTTGTTTTAAAACAGCATTAAATTGATTACATAAAGACATGTAAAAATATCAATCTAAACTAAATCAAGGTTTATTTAATTTAATCAAAGAAAAAATGCACCAAGAAATACAGTTTCCTCTTTGAGAATGAGAACGAAATCCTATTGTGAATACCCTCCCCAAACACCTAATTGCATTAAAAAATTCCTAAATTTCGAACTTGTAATCCTGAGAATTAGATGCAGCATCTGTATACTATGGTACACAGAAAGCCTTGGACAAGGTCCCTCATAAGACTCTTGACGCTTGCCCCTTCCCCCCCACCCTCACCCCCACAAGCCCTAATAGATACCCAACGTACCTTCTCCACCTTCGCTACCCCAGCTGAAAGAGAAATACAAGACATCATTATGAATATAAACACTACCACAGCACCAAGTGACCCATGTCCAGCATTCTGGATAAAAACCCTACAGATTGAGCTCAGTCCCTTCCTGGCAAAACTGATCGGAACCTCATTCCCGACAAGCATCTTCCCCCGAAGCCTAAAACAAACTTCAATTAGACCGCTGCTGAAGAACAATAAACTGGACCCCGCAAAGATGGACTCATACAGACCCATCTCCAGCATACTGCTTCTAGCTAAAATCTCAGAAAAAATAGTCCACCGTCAACTAAGCCAACATATAGAGGATAATGCACCCCTCGATCCCTGCCAGCACGGGTTTCGGGAGCAACATGGCGTGGAAACCTTGTTAACAACCCTATTCAGCACTCTAATGATAGGGTTGGATAATATCAAACAAGGATTTGCCCTCATCTTCCTCGACATCGCGGCAGCTTTCGACTCCGTCAGCCATGATCTACTCCTGTCTCGCCTTGTCGAGAAGGGAATCCACAGCACTGCCCGTGCATGGTGTACCTCATACCTAAATGACAGATGGCAGCATGTCCGCTCCGGTACCTCAATTTCCACCCCATTCCCACTAAACAAGGGCGTCCCTCAGGGTTCCTCACTCTCGGCCCTCTTCTTCAACATCTATATGCAGCCTATCTGCAACATCATCAGGTCCTTCGGCGTGAACTGCCTAATATACGCCGATGACGTCCTCATGTTCACCCTAATGCATACTGATCACCCAGATTTATCCCGGCTATCCTCATGCTTCAACCAGTCACAGACTGGCTACAATCGCAAACGCTTAAAATAAACCTTAAAAAGACGGAGGTACTCTTCATCAGCAGAGACCAAGCATTCACCCCGCCCCCTTCATTGAAAGTACGTGATGCCGAGATTCTCACGAAGACAATGATTCGATACCTTGGAGTAACGATCGACCAACATCTCAACTTAAATGCCCAGATAAGCAACATGTCAAGGGTGATTTACCACAAAGTCCGGATGCTACGTCACATCAGGCCGATACTTGAGCCAGAAGACTTTCGAACAGTCTTTCAGGCACTAGTGATGCCCCATTTCGACTATGCGAACTCCATACTCCACGGCCTTCCGAAGTGCACACTACAACCCTTGCAGCTAGCAATGAACACGGCAGCCAGAACCCTTCACCAAGCCTCTAGAAGAGATCATATCACCCCTATCCTGAAAACACTACATTGGCTCCCGGTACGCTACAGGACCACCTTCAAAATCTTAACAATAACATTCAAAGCCATCAACAAATGCACGGCCAGCGCCCTCTCCGAACTTATCCAACTCACCCCCCCAACAGACTGAGAAGATCTGCCGCCACCAACTCTCTTCTACTCCTGAAAGCCATCACCAAATTCACCAAGGCCACTAGAGACCTTTGCTCTATATGCACCTTCATGCTGGAACACCTTACCAACCAACATCCGTGCCATAAACAGCCTTCACCAATTCAGAAAGGCACTGAAGCACTATCTCTTCCTCCAATGCTTTGCCAACTCAGACGACATCACATAGCCACATCTCAGCTCTACCCAACACCCACAGAGTAGACACACCACTCACCCTCACTGATCCCCCAACCCACCCTCCCGTCAACCCCCGATAGACCTTCTTTCTACACATCCCAGCGACCTTTAAATACTGTACATAGATAAAATGAGGCTTTATACCAATATGTATATAGTTTTAACTGTTCTCCAAGTTTAAATTCCCTGTTCTACTGTAAGTCCAATGTAGACCCCCCACATTGGACATTTGAGTTATTTGTGAACCGCGCTGATGTTGAATAGTGCAGTATAGAAAAAATGCTAAATAAATAATAAATAAATAAAATTAGAAAGTCATGGGATAGATGGCAGTGTACTGTTGTGGATTGGGAACTGGTTGAAAGATAGAAAAACAGAGTAGGGCTAAATGACCAGTATTCTCAATGGAGAAAGGTGAATAGTGGAGTATCCCAGGGATCTGTGCTGGGCCTGCTGCTTTTTAACTTATTTATAAAGAGTCATAAATGGGAACAAGAGAGGTGATCAAATCTGCAGATGAGACAAAATTATTCAAAGTTATTAAATCACAAGAGAATTGTGAAACACTGTAAAAGGACCATGAGAAACTGGGGACTGGGCATTCAAAGGGCAGATGAAATTTAATGTGGACAAGTGCAAACATTTGCACTTAGGAGCATGTATATTAAAGTACACTACTGAATAAGGTGAGGTTTAGCATGTGGTTTGGGTGCAGCGCTAAAATGTAGCACAGGCCCTAATGCCAAAAGGTCCCACACTATCCAGGTTTCGCACGATGGGACAGGGACTGGGGAGGACGGGGCTGGAATGAAAGTATTGTAGATGCATTATGGCTAGCTGGGGCATTACAAGCCTGAACTAATAGCTCTTGCAGCCCTTAGCTTCATGCCACACGTTGAGTTGGTGTTAAGTGCACTTGCAGCTAGTGTGGGCCCAAAGCGCTGTACTATACTAGATGGCATGCAAGGTGATGGATACATACGCCCCCTCCCCGAAGGGCCCACATACACATTACTGGCATAGGCTTTAGTAAACATGCCCTTTGGGAAAGAACAAACCAAACATTTCAAAGTTGGTCCCCTCACCTCAGCTACTTTCCACACAGCACAAGGAGCTCAAGGGTCCTCGCTGTCCGCCCTCCTCTTTTACACTATATACACATGTTCAAAAAAATACAAGATATCATCTGCGTATATGGAATATTATATTATGGCTTACACCCTAATTCATTTGGACTCCCTGGACTTCACTACAATGTCAACATGCCTCCACCGAGATAAGCTAGTTCACTAACAACCTCAACATTAAAAAAAAAACCGATGCGATATCATTACACGTGAAATTTCATTCACACACCCCCCCCCCCCCCATCTCAATCAACATTGACAGACCAATTCCAATAAAAGACAAAGTATGGTACCTTGGAGTCATCCTTGACCGGCACCTTAACATTCAAGCCCATATCAACAAGGCCACTAAGTCCACCTTCCACAAACTCACCACAATTAGAAGACAAACCTCTCCTCAGTCAAGACCACTTCCGCACAGTCTGTCAGGCCATCATAACACCCCCACTGGCTACTGCAATGCCCTTTTCCAAGGATTACCCAAGAAAACCATCTGACTCATGCAACTAGTCCAAAACACCACCGCCCAAATCATCTCAATACAACCACATAACCCCTCTCTGAACCAGCTCCACTGACTACCAATCACTTCACATGCCAAATAATCAGCACTCACCATCTTCAATATTAAAAACAGATTATCAGCCGGAATCTTACAGGGCCTGATCTGTACCAAGCCCATCAACAGACCAGTGAGACATAGCACCATAAATACCATACCTACACCCAGCTTGTTTACAAATGTCAACAAATCCACTGCGAAGAGGGCTCTTTCACTTGCCACTCCCACTATCTGGAACTCCCTTCCATAAAGTCCAAGAACCACCTCAGACTTAAAAGACTTCAGGAAGCAGCTCAAGACCCTCCTTTTCATCAAACACTTTAGTGGAAACCCCTAACACCTCCAGCAGTCTCTGGACTCATGTACACACCTCACGAGCAAATGTATATATGTTCCACTGTATATAAGTTGTGCTATTTAGCACCTCCTGCATGACCCCCCCCTCCCTTTTGTTCTCCATAGAGAGTTCTTTGTAATTGGTTTGAGTTACAATGTAAACCGCCTTGATTAAACGATAAGGCAGTATAGAAAACTTGTTAAGCAAATACATTAGGAGCCATCACTCAAGAAAAGGATCTAGATGTCATCGTGGAAGATTGGTTGAAATCCTATGCTCAGTGCGTAGAGTGTCAAGAAAGCTAATACAGTCGAATGCTAGGAATCATGAGGAAAGGCATGAGAATAAACTACAGATATTATGATGCTTCTGTACTGCTCCATGGTGCGATTGTACCTTGAATATTGCATGCAGTTGTGGTTGCTGCATCTAAAAAAAAGATATAGCGGTATTAGAAAAGTTATAGAGAAAGGCAACTAAAATGATAAAGGGGATAGGAGGATACCTTTATGAAGAAAGGCTTAAAAGGTTTGGGCTCTTCGGCTTGGAGAAGAGATGACTGAGGGGAGGTATGATAGAGATCTTTAAAATGATGAGTGAAGTAGAATGAATAAATGTGAATCGGAAGTTTATTCTTTCAAAAAAGTATAAGACTAGGGGACATCATAAAGTTCTGAAATTCATTGCCAGAGGATATAGTAAAAACAATGTAGCTGGGTTTAAAAAAAGGTTTCCTTGGGAAAAAGTCCATAAATCATTATTAAAGTGGACTGGGAGACTCCGTCTACCCTGGAGATCACATCAGGTATTTGTGACCTGGATTGGCCACTGTTGGAAACAGGCTACCGGACCTTCAGTCTTGTTCTTATGTACAAAGACACACACTGAATCCCAGAAGGACAAGAGAAAATAGGAGAAATGGGTAATATTTGTCATTGCTTGCATATGACATCCTTTTCATGGTGCAGACACACTTTAAAGAAAAGCTATCCACTGCCTCGCAGCAATACAGTGAATCCCCTGCTGCTATGATGAACCTTATAATTGTTATACAGACGCTACTATAGGAGGCTTTTTCTGCCACACACATCAATGGAGTTATCCTAATAAATTCTAAGTGACATACAAAGCAGATCCTAAGGAACATCCTGTCTGTGGCTAATCGAGGACTGGTGATGAAATGGGCATTTAATAAGCAAGATTAATTAAGCTTTAGAAATTTGGTCTGGCAAATAATGCATTAGGCCTGGCTGATCTTGAAGTGGAGTGACACATTAACGCTTTCCTTGTCATCCAATCTGAATTCAGTTTAAGAAAAGCCGAAGTCTGTCAAGCTGACCAAGGATGTCCTCGGGAAACCGGGCTGTGGGAGAAGCCATTTTGTATGAGGAACTACTCATCTTGATTTTTGGGATAAAGACCAATGCAAATTGATGGGTAGTAAAATAACCCTGTAATAATTACACTAGGAAAAACGAACATTAATTTAGAAAAAAAAATAACACACACAAAACAAAAAACTAGGATTATTTGAACATGCTGTTATCACCGTCATTAAGGGGCATGTAGGCAAAATGTGACAAAATTGGCTATCACAGCTACTTCTCTCTCTCCAAACCTCTTATGCCTATGGAGTGTTCAGTGACAATAAAATACTCCTTGGTTCAGTGTGATTAAAGATAAATGAAAGCAAAACTAAACCCACAGAAAGGTCCCCAAATAACTTTTTGTCGGAAGAGGCTGGAGGCGACAGGGATGGAGCCCCAGTCACACCAGGCAACCCATTCCTTTTTTTATATATGTATTGAAAGCGAACAACGCTGTACTTAACTTGTAACGAAAATCCAATGTAGTTTCCTACTGACAGGTAGTCTATTTTTCATTCCCAAACAAAGCGTTAAAGCAATCGATTCACTCACGACGTACGTTTCGGGCTACAAGGCCCTGTCTCAAGTGGTCACGCTCTTCAAAATAACCGCCGTAGAAAAAGTTTTCTACGGCGGTTATTTTGAAGAGCGTGACCACTTGAGACAGGGCCTTGTAGCCCGAAACGTACGTCGTGAGTGAATCGATTGCTTTAACGCTTTGTTTGGGAATGAAAAATAGACTACCTGTCAGTAGGAAACTACATTGGATTTTCGTTACAAGTTAAGTACAGCGTTGTTCGCTTTCAATACATATATAAAAAAAGGAATGGGTTGCCTGGTGTGACTGGGGCTCCATCCCTGTCGCCTCCAGCCTCTTCCGACAAAAAGTTATTTGGGGACCTTTCTGTGGGTTTAGTTTTGCTTTCATTTATCTTTAATCACACTGAACCAAGGAGTATTTTATTGTCACTGAACACTCCATAGGCATAAGAGGTTTGGAGAGAGAGAAGTAGCTGTGATAGTTTTCTACGGCGGTTATTTTGAAGAGCGTGACCACTTGAGACAGGGCCTTGTAGCCCGAAACGTACGTCGTGGGTGAATCGATTGCTTTAACGCTTTGTTTGGGAATGAAAAATAGACCACCTGTCAGTAGGAAACTACATTGGATTTTCGTTACAAGTTAAGTACAGCGTTGTTCGCTTTCAATACATATATAAAAAAAGGAATGGGTTGCCTGGTGTGACTGGGGCTCCATCCCTGTCGCCTCCAGCCTCTTCCGACAAAAAGTTATATGGAGTGTTCAGGGCAAATGAAAAGGTTATACACTAGATGAACCTCATCCCTTGCTTGTCCCTCCCCTCTCCCACATGACACCATTGCCACCACCGTTACCCCTCTCTAGGACCAATAGCGACAGCAATAGCCCCAAACAGCCGTGCAGAGCCTACTTCACTGCACATAGTTCTACCCTGTTCCTAACTCTCCTCTTCTCACCCAGCATACCCAATGTTTTTGTAACACATCCTATAAAGTGTAGTTACTCATCTGTAACAGGTGTTCTCCAAGGACAGCAGGAATCAGTCCTCACATATGTGTGACGTTGGTACAGACAGAGCCCTCGCGGAAGCATCCCCCCAGCTTTCAAAGAAAGCCTTTGGGAGATGTCACCATGCATGCGTGGTCCCCTTTCCACACAAGGGTGCCATCTTGCTCAGTCAGATGGCATAGCTAAAAGATGGCAAAGAAAGAAAAGATGGTAAAGAAGAAATGCCAAGGGGAGGGTGGAGAATTGTGGGGACTGATTCCTGCTGTCCCCGGAGAACACCTGTTACAGGTGAGTAACTACGCTTTCTCCAGGAACAAGCAGGAAGTCAGTCATCACATATGGGACTCCCAGCTACAGGCTACCGAAATCCCATAGCAAAAATAGGGGCTCCCTCACGGGGAGCCACAAGCAGCAGCAAATGAGTCCGTGTCCACAGACCAAAGTAGGACTCCTGTGTCCGATGAAACTAGCACTCCGGTAGCCTGAACACTGAAGGGTCGGAGTTGCTTAAACTCCAAAAAGGTTACGGAGCACAGCCTGGCCAAAAGGCACTGTCCTTTCGGGACTCTTTCCAGGCAGTAATGGGCTGCGAAGGTATGAACTGAAGACCAGGTGGCGGCCCGGCAGGTGTCCACCATCGGTATAGAGCACAAGTTGCCACCGAGGCCGTTATGGCCCCGACAAGGTGTGCCATGATGCAGCCTTCCAATGGGAGCCCCGTCTGCTCATAGGCAAGGGCGATACAATCTGCCACCCAGATGGGCAGCAGACACTTGGTCACCGCCTCCCCCAGTCTACTGGGGTAGTAGGAGATGAAAAGCTGAGCAGCTTTGCGGTGGGCCTGAGTGCATTGGATATAGAAGGACAAAGCCCTTTTACAGTCCAAGGTATGAAGGACCATCTCCACCTGACTGGAGTGAGGTCTTGGAAAGAAGATAGGGAGCACCACTTCCTGGTTGAGATGGAAGGGTGAAACTACCTTCGGAAGGAATTTAGCGTGTGCAAAGCACCACTCTGCTCTTGTAGAACCTGGCATAAGGTGTCTCTGCCACTAGGGCCTGAAGCTTGCCAACTCTGCGAGCGGAGGTGAGAGCAATCAGGAAAGCCACCTTCCAAGAGAGGTAGTGAAGGTGGCAGGTAGCCAGAGGCTGTAAGGATGGGCGAGTAAGTTGCCCCAACACTACGTTGAAGTCCCATTCAGTTGCCAGAGGGCAAGCTGGGAGCTTTGATAAGAGCAGGTCCCAAAGAAAACAGGTCACCAAAGGCTGGACCGAGAGGGGCTTGCTATCCACTGGGTGGTGGTGTGCCATCAGGGCACTAAGTTGCACTCGGACGGAGTTAGACTTGAGCACGGATTGAGAGAGGAGGAGAAGGTACTGCAACACCAGTCCCACCAGGCAGAACGGGTCAGCCCCGTGCTTGGTGCACCAAGCTGAGAACCTGCGCCAGTTGAGGGCATAAGCCTTCCTAGTAGAGGCCTTGCAAGAGGCCAGCAGAATCTTCACCTCAACCAAAAAGTTGAAAGAGGCCAGAGTCACCCTTTTAACAGCCATGCTGTCAGCGACAGGGAACCCAGGTTGGGGTGCAAAATAACCCCCCCCTCTTGAGGACAGGAGTCGGAGTGGTTCCCAAAGGGATGGGGGGGGGTCTCCACCGTCATCTAGAGGAGCAGCAGGAACCATGGTTTCCTGGGTCACCGAGAGGCTATCAGGATGAGCGAGGCCCCATCAAAGGGTCCTGAACAAGGTCTTGGCGATCAGCAACATGAGAGGGAAGGAGTACATGAGGCCTTCTGACCATGAGACAAGGAGTGCATCTGCTGCTACCCTGGAGGGGTGGGCCTGCCGGGAACAGAACAGGGTAACTGGAAGTTGTCCTGCTTGGTGAACAGGTCCATCACGGGTTACCCCCAGATCTGAAAACGCCAACTGGCTACCCTGGGGTCCAGCTGCCACTCATGCGGCTGGAGAATCTGCTCAGCCTGTTGGCCAGAAGGTTGTCCTGGCCTGGGAGGTTCACTGCCTGCAGGAGAATACGACTGTTGGATTGCATAGGAGCAGAGGACCAATGCCTCCTGACAAAGGGTACGAGACCCCATACCCCCCCGTTTGTTCACATAGAACATCGCCACCTCGTTGTCCATCTGGACCAGCACCGGCCAGTGACGCAGGTGGTGACAGAAGACTCACAGGGTTAAGTATATGGCCTGCAGCTCCAGAAGGTTGATCTGTTGGGTGTTCTCATCTGATGACCAGTTGCCTTGGATGCAGAGCTTCCCACAGTGGGCCCCTCCCCCCAGCCGAGCACGGAGGCATCTGTGGTGAGGACCTTTGAGGGACTCTGGGTCTGAAAAGGCATGCCCACCTTGAGATGCTGGAAAGACTGCCATAGACAGAGTCTGCCAGTTGGCAGGTTACAGAGACCTTGTCTCAGAGGCAACCCGTGGTCCCAGAAATACCACTGCGCCACCCTCATGTGGAGGTGAGCATCTGGGGTGAAGTGGACCGTGGAGACCGTGTGCCCGAGGAGGCGCAGAAAGAGACGAGTGGGCACCGAGGGATGGGACTGTATGTCCCAAGCCAGAGTCCTGAGATGGTCGGCTCGGTCCCTGGGCAAGAAGGCCTTCGACTGGAGAGAGTGTCAAGCTTTGCCCCGATGAACTCCAGGCACTGTGCCAGCAGGTGGTGAGACTTGGGGTAGTTTGACAAACCCCAAGTGTTGCAGGACCTGAATGGTGCATGCAGTGGCCTGCTGAACCTCTAAGGCCGTGCATCTCTTATGAGCCAAGCTCCCTTTATGAGCTGTGCCTCCCTTTATGAGCCATTGTCCAGGTAGGGGAAGACAAAGACCCACTGGAGGAGGAGGAGGAAGGCAGCCATGACTGCCAGGCATTTTGTGAAGACTCTGGGGGTCGAGGCCAAGCCAAAAGGGAGCACCCTGTACTGAAAATGCCAGCCCCCACTACGAACCACAGGTATTGCCTGTGGTTGGGGTGAATGAGAACGTGGGTATAAACATCCTTGAGGTCTAAGGAGCATAGCCAATCTCCCTGTAGAGGTATGGCAGCAATGTTCCAAGGGAGAGCATATTGAACCTCTTCCTCACCAGGAATTTGTTGAGGTTGCACAGGTCGAGGATGGGCCTTAGGCCCCCTGTCCTTTTTTGGTACAAGGAAGTACCCCTTGCCCTTGAGATGGTGGGGCACCAGTTCCACCACTTTGTCCTCAAGAAGACCTGCCAACTTCTTCAGTAGAAGGTCCCAGTGGAGAAGAGACCTGAGTCAGGTGGAGGAAGTAACCCTCCATGGCTACCCTAAGTACTCAGGCGTTGGTGGTGATGGTCACTGACCTCTGGGCATAGTGGGCCAGATGTCCCCCTGTGGGCTGATGATCTCCTTGGGGTAGATGGACTATGCTCAAGGAGTAAAAAAACTTCCCCTGGCTTGGCCAGAGCAGATGCCTGGGGTTTTGGAGCCTTCTGCTTACAAGGGCCATGTCCCTTGGCCTGCTGACTCTGTTAGGGAGCTGGGGAGGCCTGAAAAGGTGGGTAGTTTCTGTAAGCAGCTCACTTCCTCGGGTGGAAGGACCTTTTACCTGAGCCCTTCCATCAGGGAGGGGCAGCGGTCTTTTTTGAGAGCCTGGTCCTCGTCATGAACTCGGTCTCCAGCTCGGCAGCCTTGTCGGTCATGGGTTTACCAAAGCGGTTCTATCCTTGGCATGGGACATTGACCAATTTGTCCTGAATCCACTGCTCGAGGTCAGATGACTGTAGCCAAGCTTGGCACCATGCACAGATGCCCACCCCTACTCGAGCTACTGACTTGAACCCACCATAGGCCGCTTGAGACATGGATTTGGAGCACTCATGTACTGTCTTGAACTGCTGCAAGGGTTCCTCTGAGAGACCAGCTGAGAACCTGGCGAGTTCCTTTGCCAGGCCTCTCAGGTTCATGCCCATGTACAGCTGGTAGGCCTGGATGTGGCCGATGAGCATTGAGCCCTAGTAGCACTTTCTGCTGAGGGCATCCAGGGTGCAGACCTCCCTACCGAGGGGCACCAAGGAATGTGTCTTCTGGCTTTTCAGCTGATGCATGGCCAACTCCACCACCATGGAGTTATGTGGCAACTGTGACTTTTGGAAGCCCGGGCTCCAGCGGACTCGATACATTGAGTCAAGCAGTTTGCTCACCACCAGTACCGAAGCCAGTGTCTCCCACATTCAGAGCATCAGCTGTTCCAGGATGGGAGGGATGGGCACTGTGAGCGATTCCCGCAGAGAAGCCACGTACTGGAGAATTTCCAACTCATCCCCGCGAGGGTCCCTCCTCGAACTCGGTAGGGAACGCCAGGGCCTTTGACATATTCTTTATGAAATCAAGGAAGCCCATATCCTCCGGCAGGGACTGCCGTTGAAGCTCTGAGATGGGAGACTTGAGATGGGACGTTGCAGTGGTGACAGGTATCGGGGGACTCTTCATCCTCGATCTCCCACTCAGAGTAGTCCATCAAGAACTTGTAGGAGGGCTGCTCCGCAGGCCTCGGGGCTCCTGATGCTCTGTGACCGGCGCCCAGCATACTTGCTGGGGATGACTGCAGTTCCTTCGAGCGGGACTCGGATTGCGACCTTGGTCAAGGATCGACTCGAGACTGAAGGACGTTGAGGATCGGCTCAGCCTCCGGGAACATCTTGGATGTTGAGAGCCCAATGGTCAGGGTGGATGAACCTGTCATGCTGGACAACAGTGCCTGCTGCTGGTCCATGAAGGCAGACAAATGGCACTCCAGTTCCAGCATTCTGGACTCCAGACCAGAAGGCTCTGCAGACTTTCACGGGCACTGAGGGACTCAGGCCTAATGCTGGCTCTCCCAAAGGGGAATCCTCGATAAGGATTGTGTCTGGGGACCAAGGCCAGTCCACACTCGAATGTTTTTGGGGGACTTTTGCAGGCCGCTCCTTCTCCGAAACCTCGGACGAGCATCTCAAACTGCGGGACTGGGCCCAGGAGGCACCCAGCCGGTCAGAACCATCCAACAACGCCACCGTCGAGGGTTTTTTCTTCTTCCTGAGTTCCCTCCAGGAAGACCCCCTTTCTGAGGACCCATGACGGGACTCAGGTTCGGGAGGTTCCGCCTGAGGCGTCAAGGTCATATGAGGCCCTGGCCTTCGGAGGCACCGGGGACTCGGGGAAAAACTTATGCTGCTGCTGGCAACTCTTGAGGGCCTTTCTAGATATCCTCTTGCAGAGACCGCAGGCTGCTGAGTCATGGCCCAAGGCAGTGGAGACAGCAGCCATGTGTGTTGGTCAAAGACATGATTTTAGAGCACCGATCACACTTCTTAAAGCCACTGGTAGCCATGGGGGAAAAAAAAGTATGATGCTCCGGGCTGCCAGTTGGAAAAAAGGTGTTAAGACCCCAGAAAAACTACACAAATAGACCCGAACTTGACGCCGAGGCAACAAGGTCAGGAGGTGGGAAGAGTACCTTTGCAATACTGGAGACGAGTGTGAAACTTGGAGAGAGAAAAAAAATAAACTTTTTTCCGGGGACAAGCTAGACGAATGTCTGAAGGGCTCTGTGGAAAAAAGGAGACTGAGCAAGATGGCACTCTTGGGTGGGAAGGGGACCACACGTGTGGTGGTATCTCCCAAAGGCTTTCTTTGTAAGCTGGGGGATGCTTCCACGAGGGCTCAGTCGGTGCTGACATCACCCATATGTGAGGGCTGACTTCCTGTTTGTTCCCGAAGAATCACTGTTCTTTATATAACTAGATTTCTATGTTCCATGTACAACCGAGTTTACTGTTCAATATAAACCGCCTTGATAATCTGAAAGGCAGTATAAAAGAACTGTTAAATAACTAAGAGGACTGGGTTTAAACCCCTGCTTCACACATTGCAAATATTAAACGTAAGGTGCCAAAGGTATAAGTGCCTTCCTAGCAGAGGTTTCACTGAAGCCCGAGGGGTGAATCAGAGCAGAATGAAACTCTACAGCGTTATCCATGCAGTGTACACTCCCTTGGTAAATTGCCACAGCACCCGCTCTTACTATTGCAGCTTTTTACTACTAGACTTACACTTCTTAAGGCTAAAATTGTTTGCAGAGTCAATACATTATTATGCTTTGTAATTTAACTCCTAGGAGATATGGGCAATTCACTTTTATGACTTCCCTCGCATAGCACAGTGAACTAACCCTGAGTAGTGCTTCCCCCTGCAGTTACCTATCTATTTTATTAATTTATTTGGCTTTATTAACCATCTTTATGAAGAGATTTGCCCAAGGTGATATATACTAGACAGCCTGCAATAGCACAGCGATCACCGTGTCAGCATCACAGACCATTAGAACAGCGAGATAAGCTTGGAGGTTGGCAATAGACATCAGTATGATACAATGTGTCAGTAACGTGCACCTGAGAATAGCGCAGTAGAACACTCAAAGAACAGATAGGATACTCACAACGTCAGCACGGTACAATGGAACATCTTAATAGGCAGCAGAGGGAACTGGTGGAGTTGGGACATACATACGGATAAGATGTGTAAGACAAATGCACAGAAATACATAAAAGTGGGTAACTAAATTGCAGGTTAAGTTATCCTAGTCATCTGTTTATATATGTGGCTCTGGTCTATGTTTCAGGGCGTACAGCTAGCTGGTCCTAAAGCAGAAGAGCTTTGTTCAATTTTTGATCGAACGCAGCCTGTGTCCTTGCAGGGAAAGAATCTGGAGATTTCTGAAGACCCAGCTGGGGCTCACTCGGACTTGTTGGTAACAATTCTAAGATCTGCCAGTCTTGGGACTATATTAAATAGCAAGCCTGCTAAAGTGGGAGGTGGGAGCCTTCACAAGTACAGTAGCAGTAAGCAGAAAGGGTGTATTGACTGTTGATTTATGCAGTGTAATCTGTGTGTGAAGAGCTGGGGACTCTTGTATGCTGCCAGCACAGGACTGCCTCAGATACACACCCTGTGCCTTGTGGCTTCTGCAATAAGGGGGCCAGAGAGCTCCATGTCAGGAGAGATGTGCCGAGCCCGTCCGGTTTATCCCACTGCTTCTAATGGCTTGTGGCTTCAGTTTCTGTGAACAGCAGGAGTTTCTCTCCATCCGAAGTCTGGCTTGTAAGGCAGGACCGGTTCAGTTTGTGCTTGACAGCATGGAGCTCGCTGGCATCCCTATTAGTAAAAAAGCCACTAAGAGGGTAAAGCCACTAAGAGGGAGTGGAGGAGTGGCCTAGTGGTTGGGGCAAGGCACTTCAGGCCGGAAGGTCAGGGGTTCAAATCCCACTAGAGGACAGCAACCTTGGGCCGGAAGGACTGGGGTTTCTAGTCCCACAGGTGCTCCTTGTGGTCTTGGGCAAGCCACTTAACCCTCCATAGCCCATGTTCCCTGTAAAATAGTTATCTCCAAGTTATAATGCCCTGTTCAATGTAATTTCAGTTTGTTCAATGTAAACCGCACTGATGCAGAATAGCGCGGTATATAAGAGAATGTAAATAAATAAATAAATAATATTATAAGAGGCAAGGAAGGTGCATGGTTGCGTGGGTTGCATGCGTGTTTCATAAAAGGTATGCGAGGAGGAATCAATGAATACGTGATTATGCTATACAAGTGCCAATCCCATCATACTCCTCCCTCAGGAACACCGAGGGCTGCATCATATGGAAGAAGTCACCTACGTTTATGCACATATACCGGCAGACATTTGTGCATATAACATGCTCCTCTGTATGATAGAGTCCCTTATAAAAATTACCCCCACGATGAATCAGACCTACCAAGTTACCCAATTCCAGGAGAAAGCATTTTAGGCCAGTCCTGGGTTTTGACCTTAGATTCCAAAGCCATGTGAATTTTTAGCCCCCCGGCTTACTTTATCGATTTATTTATATATTGCCTTTATCGATCAACTGGAAAAGATTGACAGTTAGAACCCCACCCAGGGCTAACTCTACCACTAGAGACTACATATGCATCTAGGGCAGCAAAAGTAAGGGGTGAGATTGGAGCAGTAGCCTGGACTTTATCCATCCCTGTTTCCCCCTCCATGCCCAGGGTCACGCTCCGCTGTCCCTCCCCTTACTGCCACTGGATCTTGCTCGTTCTCCAAGCCATCTGGGGCTGCATCTTCACTACATTCAGTGTAGCAGTGGACCTTAGAGCACTCACCCATGGGAGATAAGCCTGGTAAGGGAGATGATTGATATGTAAGAGGGGGGGGTGCATGGCTGAAAGGCTTGCCTAGGGCACCAGATACTCTTGGACCAGCTGTGCCCCCATCAACCAACCCTATTCACCTACCTCAACCCCCATAAATTGTAATAAATGATAAATGAAATGCAATATTTTTAAATGCTATATGGAATATAAATTGTATGAATAAATCAATATGGACAAAACAATATAAACATCTCTTCATAAAACTCCCTCCCCCATCCAGCCACACCCTCAGATCAAACCTAAACTCAAAATTACTTTGTACTCTACTGAAAACAAAGTTCCTCACTTGTAGCAGGTGTTTCCCATGGACAGCAGGATAAGTCCTTACATCATCCAACGGAGCCCACGCAGGAACTCAGCTCCCTTTCTAGGAGCTTTTAGAAAGCTCAACTGCACATGTGCACCTCTTCCCGCCTGCTGCCGCCACCATGCCTAAGGAGCTTGGTCTGGCTACATTACTTAACGCCAAGGGAAGGTGGAAGGGTAGAGGACTTATTCTGCTCTCCACAGAGAAAACCTGCTACAGGTGAGTAACTGTTTTCTCTGCATTTTTAAAGCTCACTTACAGGAATCCCTTACTACAGGTTGACTCAAATGACAGTACAGATTGTGCTGCAACAAACAGGCATGAACTGTGTTTTTGCTGCCAACAGAATTTAAGGATTTTTTTTAAGGCAATCCAAACAAAAAAGAAAAAAGGACCTAGGAGGAAGCGGAGTTGGATTCTAACCCTCAAACGTTTCTGAAGGACTGATTGACCACATCTGCTTTCATATCAGGAGTCCCTTTCCAAGGAATAATGAGATGTGAATGTATGGAGAGATGCAAGGACGGCTCTATCATGAGACCACCTGAGGCAGTTGCCTCCGTTGGCAGTTTGCAGTGGGCGGCACTCCAACAGCGGCACTCTGGCTCTGTTTTCAGTTTAGATTTTGCCCCCTCTGGACTGCCTCTGCCTTCCCGCCACTTTTTTCTCAAGAATATTTGGCATGAAGAAAAAAAGCAGTGGGAAGGCAGAGGCAGGCCAGAGACAGCAAAATCTAAAATGAAAACAGCCAAATCTAAAATGAAAACAGCCAGAGTGCCGCTGCCAGACTGAAGGCTTGCAGAACAGCAGGAAGAAAAGTGCAGGTAGAGGAAGGGAGACAGGAGGACAGGAGGACAAATGCTGAACATGGGAGGGGGAGACAGTAGGACACATGCTGGATAACAGGGGAAGGGGGCAGGAAGACAAATGCTGGGGGGGGGGGGAGAACAAGACAAGTTCTGGACTAGGACCAGCACTACCCAGTAAGTTGGGTAAGTGTGACAAAGGGGCACCAACATCATGAAGGTGCTGTCGCTAGCTGCCCACTCTCCATTCAGGGTGGCCTGCAGAGCACCGGTGGCCTAGTGGAAAGTCTGCCCACAGGATATGCTGCTCTCTACAAGTGAAAGGCTATGACTAGCGATTGCGGTCTCACAGCCTTTTGCCCATGGGAGCAGCATATCCTGTGGGCAGGCTCTCCACTAAGCCGCTGGCACTCAGCAGGCCATCCTGAATAGGGGTTGGGGGACAGGCAACCGGCAATGGTACCCTCTTGATGTCAGCTCCTGTGAGCAGGCTCTATTTTTCTAGACCGCAGTCACAGCTTGCACAGCTCCTGTCTGCAAGACATACTACTCCTGCAGGCAAAAGGGTGTGTGAGGCGATGATCATGTCCCAAAGAAGCAGAGCCTGCCCATGGGATCAGCATCTCCTGCAGCCAGGGGCTGTGCAAGGCCAATTGTGCCCTGCCACTCTGGGCTTGGATCACCATCTGCACAGCCCCTGCTTGTGGGATATGTTGCTTCGTCTCTTGTACATAAATGGGGGGGCACAGAGAAGGGGGGAGTGGACATGAATGGGCACAGGTAGTCAGAAAGGAGATGCTGGGTGCGGGTGGAGAATAGGGAGGCAGCAGGGATAAGATTGAGGTGGGGGGCTAGTTTGATACTGGACATGGAAATGAGTATAGAGAGAAGCATGGAGGGGTGATGGAGTGGTTGTGTTGGCCAGGGGGTTATAGGGAGATTGGGAAAATGCTGGAAATGTGGAGGGGGAGACAGAGGGGAAGATGCTGTACACTGGGTAATAAGGAGAGAAGGAAATGCAGCATATGGGGGTAATAGGGAGAGAAGGAAATGCAGCACATGGGGGTAATAGGGAGAGAGAGAGAGAGAGAGAGAGAGAGAGAGAGAGAGAAGATGGATATGGGGTAAACAGATTAAGAGAGAGATGCTGGACATATGAGTAATAGGGAGGGGATGAGGTAGATCCTGGTTGCAGGGGGGATAGGAAAAGAGATGGCAAGAGAGCGCGAGTGAGCGAGCACGAGTGAGCGAGCGAGAGCCACACACACACAAACACACTGGATGGGTGATGAGAGATGTTAGACATGAAGAGTGAGCAAAAAACTGAGGAATAATGAACTAGGGAAGAAGAGCTGGTGAAGGTTGAAAAGTGGTAGGTAGATGGCATAAAAAAGAGGGAGATTAAAAACTGAGTATTAAGGAGTAGTGAAATCTGGGTAGCCAGAGAGAAATAAATGGAAGAAAGGTGGAAAGAAAAGACCCCCCCCCCAAAAAAAAACTCAATATCTAAGATGGAAGGAAGTTAAGAAAACCAAAACGAGAGACAAGAAATGGCAGATGGACTAGAGACTGTAGAAAGAGAGCTAAGAGAAGACAGAGGAAAGCAGATGCCTCAGATCAAGACCAGCATGATCAGAGCATAAAATGGTCAGACAACAAAGGCAGAAAAATAATTCTCTTTTCAAATGAATGATTGGACTTTGCGCTATTTTTATATTTTACATAGTACAGGGAAATGGGTCTCTTATTTCTGATATTGCACTGCATGCAGAGTCTGGCTTCTTGGGCTTTCAGTTTAACAACGATTGAGCTCATAAACGCCAGATCCGTCTGCAACAAGATACACACTCTTGTAGACCACATTGAAGAGCGACAGCCCGACATAATATGCATCACAGAGACATGGCTCAACCCGACTGACAACGTACTACTCAACCAACTAGTACCGGACAACTACTCAGCGTACAACTGCCCACGCACCCACAAGCGTGGAGGAGGAGTCCTGATAATAGCGAAAACAAAACTAAAGTTCAAGACACAGAGCCTCACCGATACACAGCAATGTAACACAATTAGCATCAAGAACAAGAACATTGCAATCTGCCTAACCTACAGAGCACCCAGAGCTCCACCCGACGAACTAGCCTTCACACTCGAAGAAGCCTGTGCCATAACAACAAACAACAAACCAGCGCTGCTGATTGGAGACTTCAACCTAAAGTCCACCAATGTCAAAGACGCAGAGGCCTTCCTTCAAGCAATGTCCTCACTTCAGTTCACACAGATAATCAATGCACCAACACACAGACACGGATCATCCCCAGACCTCATATTCGCATCCAATTACCTAACATCAAGAGGCCTGATTTCTCCACCCACCATTACCCCAGTGCCATGGTCTGACCACTACTTAATCGAGACAAAGCTGTGGTCACAAGAGGACCAGACAAACGATAGAGCAAACATCTCACACACACAAAGACGATTCAAGTGTTTCGACAAGGACGAATTCATACAGGACACAATACAACACCTGAACATTACTACAGACGACCTGGAGGAACAAGTTTCCAGCTGGAACAGCATTTTAGCCAACGCCGCCAAACCATCTGATGGCGGGACCGAGAAACAATACCACAACAAGAGACAAAACAAACCATGGTACTCAGCAAAAATACGACAGGAAAAGAGGGAACTCAGAAAGATTGAACGGAGATGGAGAAAAAAACAAAGCAACTGCCGACCAGCATCTTTATCTAACGAAGCAAAAGCAATACAATGAACACATCAACCAATCAAAGAGGGAATTCCACACAAACATGATAAATACTTCCATCAACAAACCCAGAGAGCTTTTCGAAATAGTAAAAATCCTCACAAAAGAGCAAACAACAGAAGGGGAAGTACAAGTTGATCCACAGGAATTCGCCGACCACATCAAAGACAAATTTCACTCCACAGAACGAACAACGCCTAGTAGGACCACCGGGACGGACGTACACCCCAAAACCTGGGGCACATTCTCCTCGCCTTCAACAGAACAGATATCCCACATCATCTCTACAATCAACACGAGCACTGCTCCTACAGACCCATGCCCAGTGTCATGGGTCAAAGCCACCAAATCAAGCCTCATCCCCACCATACATAAAATGGTACACAACTCACTCACTCAAGGACTCATGCCAAAGCAACTAAAACTTGCCTCAGTAAGACCAATCACAAAGAAAACAACTCTCGACAAAAAAGATCCAGCAGCATACCGACCAATCTCCAGCATACCCTTCCTCGCAAAAATCATCGAAAAGACGGTTCAACTACAACTTCAGGATCACATCGACGAACACAAAACACTCGACGACAACCAACACAGATTTCGTCCCAACCATGGTGTCGAAACGCTACTGATCTACCTCTTCGACAGCATCCTAAGAATAATTGACAACACCAGGAATGGAATCATAATGATCTTCATCGACATCTCCTCAGCCTTCGACACAGTGGACCACAACACGCTCCTGGGAAGACTAAAGAACACTGGTATACACGGTATCACACTGAAATGGTTCCACTCGTACCTAACCGAAAGACAGCTACAGGTCAAGGTGGGACACATCACCTCCCGACCCATAAAAGTCCGTCAAGGAGTACCTCAAGGATCTGCGCTCTCGGCACTCCTATTTAACATCTACATCCAACCAATATGCAACATCATGAAAGAGAACAACATTCAATACACAATCTATGCGGACGACATCATGATATACACCCCGATATCAATCGACAACCCGGACTTCTCTAAGATAACAGACTGCCTTACCCAAATGACCAGTTGGTATCAAAACAACAACCTCGCAATAAACTACAACAAGACTGAAGCTTTAATCATCACTCGGAACCAAAGCTTCATACACCCACCAAATATACAGATACAAAACACTACCATACCAATAAGGTCAGAAGTGAGATACCTCGGGGTTACTCTGGACAATCAACTCAATCTCAAGCCACACATAGACAAAACAATCCAAAAAGCCTACTACAAAATGCGAATCATCAGGAGACTGAAACCACTCCTCGCCCCAGAACACTTCCGTACCGTCTGTCAAGCACTGATAACCCCACTACTGGACTTCTGCAATCCGATATACCTTGGACTACCGAAACAAGCCATCAAACCACTCCAACTGGCACAAAACACCGCAGCACGAATCATATCCGGAACTGCAAGACAGGAGCACATCACACCTACCTTAAAGGACTTACACTGGCTTCCAATCGGTGCACGCATCAGATACAAAACTATCATAAACCTATTTAAGATAAAACAGCACACATCAGCCAACAGCCTGCACACCCTCATACAACCAGACACCAGCACACGTCCTAGAAGAAAACAAACACACAACCGAGTCAGCACCCCAAGTGAATACAAACACACATGCAAGGACACAACAGACAGAGCACTCTCCATGGCTGCTCCAACAATATGGAACAAACTACCGGACGATTTGAGGGCAACTACAGACCTCAAAGACTTTAGAAAACAGCTGAAAACCATGCTGTTCATAGAACACTATGGACACATCACATAACCTAAGTGACTGTATAACAGCACATGTTACCGCCTAACACTGTATGTATATAAAAAGTTTTTAGCACCACTGTATATAGCCCACATTGTACATAGCTCAAACCAATCCAGCACACAATACAACACACACTAAACAAAATCCTCACCCTCACTGCATGTATAACACACTCACACTACCAGATTGTTTGCTGTGATACCACCTTGATTATTATGATAAGGCGGTTTAGAAATACTGTTAAATAAATAAATAAATTTCTGTCTACATATTTTTACTTTAGGTTATCGTCACTTATTCTGCATTTGGCGAGGGTCTGTGCTCTGAGTGTGTGACTGGGGCAAGGCATTCTGTTAGCATGAAGGGATCTATACTGTAGTAATCTGAATTGTTCAGTTTTTCAAATAGGTGTTGGATGTTCCAGGGCCCACTGTAGTATTTACAGTGATGCTTTTTTTGGGAAGGCTCCTTATGTGAGTTTTGGAAGTTGGTGCTGGTATGGTATGGAGAATTGCTCTACAGATCTTCAGTGACTTTTGTAGAGTTTTTATTTTATTTAACAGGGGATTTTTTATACTGCTTGTATCATTTTTAGTCAAAGCAGTTTACATTGTAATTTAAACTTGGTAATATACATTAAGCAGGGACATTGATAGATTGGATTTTTCTGAGGTAATGGAGGGTTAAGTGACTTGCCCAAGGCCACAAGGAGTGCTAGTGGGAATTAAACCCTGGTCTCTCGGGACCAGATATTCAACTGTGCTGATTTTGGAAGGGCTATGATCCTCGTAGGCACATAGACCTACCCTCCAACCGGATATTAAATGCCGCAGGGAAGGCACTGAATATCTGATGATCACTGCAAAAGCCAGAAGCTGCCAATGCCAACTGGGCAGCAGTGATATTGGATGCTACCCTGTTAGAGATTTGCACCCGATGCTAACTGGATAGCATCGGGGGCACCTAGAGGACTTAGGATGGGATATCCAATAGCACTAACCATGTAGGTGCCGTTGAATATCCCCAACTAAGGCATCTACACGGTTTACTTGGCTGTAAACCATGTAGATGCTTTTTGAAAATCGGGCCCTTGGATCCTAAGCCAGTGCCCTAACCATTAGGCTATCCCTCCACTCCTGCTAGTTCACAACATGCCCGGTACAGGAGAATGTTTGTTAATGAAATGGCCAGAATCAGATTTTTTTTTAAATTAGATATTGAGTTTTGTGGGTGGATGTCCTAGTTCTGCTCTGCACCTACTGGGGGGGGGGGGGTTTCTGTGAATGTAAAATATGTGTTTAATAAGAAACAGCAACCACCATAACAGTTTAACACAAAATAAAAATGAGTTGAAATTTGGTGTTATAAACCATGCAGTGGTTCTTGCTCTCTTCTAGTTACGTGCTGTGCAAACTTTTTTTTTATTTCCTCCACGTTATCTAATTGATTCAGTCCCCGACTGCAGTTTTGAGAACCTCCCACTCACCTAGCTCGAGGAGGGGGGGGGGGGGTGGCGCCATCTAATCCCTCACCTCAGGCAGCAGATTGCCTTGAGCCACCCTTGGACAGATGTATAAGTCACAGCATTGCAAATCTTCCCCATGGAAATTGACCTTAAGTGGGCCACCAACACAGTCATGGCTTGGACATTATGAGCTGTGACATGACTCAGGCCTGCCTAGACATAAGTAAAAAAGATGCAATCTGCTAGTCAAATGGACAAAGTATGACAGCACTCCCTGCTCTGCCGAGGTCAAAAGAAAGAAAAAGCTGGATGGACTTTCTATGGTGCAGTTAGGCCAGGATAGTTCTGGGTGGGACGCCAGCTGTGGGGTCCCTCAAGGTTCCCCACTATCACCAGTTCTCTTTAATGTACTTATGACCACCTTAGGGAATGCTTTTGAATAACTGAATTTAAAACTATATACCTAGGCAGATGACATCTCTTTGTTGTTGACTTTTTCTCCATCTAAGGAATTTTATTCAACATTAATGCCGCTATAGTACAGTTGAAAGCTTGGGCAAAATTGTTATGACTACAAGTTCATATTGCCAAAACAAAGGTTATATGCTTCAACAAACCATTATTCCATGCATTGTTACAATTACATCTGAAGATGGATCCTGTTTTAAAAATGTTAGGGGTTCTGATAGATACAGATTTGACATTTGAGGCTTATGTCAACTCAGTTGTTTCCAAAACCTTTTATAAGTTACATCAAATTGTGTAGATTAGAAGGTTATTTTACCAAACATTTCCAACTAGTGGTGCAGAGCTCCATATTATCATATTTGGATTACGGAAATTACTTCTGAATTGTTCTCATCAGATCGAACGACTACAACTGTATCAAAACATGGCAGTTCATCTTATTTATGGGGTTTCATGGTATACTGCGATAACCCCATTATTTTATAAATTACATGGGTTGAAAGTTTCAAATAAGATTAGATTTAAGTTTTTCTTTTTTTTAATATATATATTTTTTAATTATTTTGTTCCAGAATATTTCTCGTTATTACTTCTGCTTGTGATATGTAAATCTAAGCGCTTACAAAAATCAGCCAATACTTTATAGAAACACGACAGAAAAAGACCACATGGCTTATCTAATCTGTCCTTCCATATCAACTACAATAGTCCCCTTTTTACCTTTAGAGATCCTCTGTTTGTCCCATGCTTTTTTGAATTCAGATGCTGTCCTCGTGTCCACCACCTACACTGGGAGACTATTTCACACATCTACCTCTCTTTCCATAAAGAAATATTTCCACATATTATTCCTGAGTCTATCCCCTATGTCCCCTCGTAGCAGAGCTTGCTTTCAACTGAAAGACTCATGTGCATTTATGCCATGGAGGTATTTAAAGGTCTCCATCATATCACCCCTATCCCGTCTTTCCTCTAAAGTATACATATTAAGATCTTTAAGACTGTCCTCATATGCTTCATAATAAAGGTCACTAGCCATTTTAATAACCACCCTCTGCACCAACTCCAACTTGCTTATATCCTTCTGAAGGATTGCACACAATACTCCAAATGAGGTTGCACCAGAGACTTATACAGAGGCATTATCACCTCCTTTTTTCTGCTGGCCATTCCTCTCCCTAAACACCCAAGCAGCCTTCTGGCTTTTGCAGTCTCCGTTGCTACCTGTTTAGCTACTTTAAGATTTTCAGACACAATTACACCCGGGTCCTGCTCTTCTTTTGTGGACAGAAGTACCTCACCCTCTACACTCTATAGCTCCTTTAGATTTTTGCAGCCTAAATGCATAACCCTGCATTTTTTAGCATTAAATTTAAGTTGCCAAATTCTAGACCAATTCTTCAAGCTTAGCTAAATCCCTCTTCATGTTATCTACTCCTTCCTGTCTGTCTACTCTATTGCAGATTTTGGTATCATCTGCAAACAAGCAAGCCTTACCCAACAGTCCTTCTGCAATATCACTAACGAAAATGTTTAACAGAATTGGAACAAGGACAAATTCCTGTGGCACACCACTGGTAATCTTCTCCTCAGAGTGAGCTCCATTTACCTGCACCCACTCAACCCATTTCTAACTCAATCAATAATTTTAGAGTATATCCCTGGGGTGTTGAGTTTAGAAGTCACTTGTGCGTTACGGTACCAAAAGACTTTACTGAAATCTAACTCAGACATTTGCAACACAATCATGGTAGAGAACAAGCAGATAGCCATATATCTCATCTACAGAGCTCCCCATGCTCCAACGGAAGACCTAGCCTCCATCCTAGAGACAGTCTGCACAGTCAACCCAAGTCACAAGCCTCTAATACTACTGGGAGACTTCAACCTCAGCTCGGCAACCAACAAAGACAAAGAGACCTTCCTACAAGCTATGGACTCCCTACAATACACTCAATTGATCAACACTCCAACACACATACACGGATCAACTCCAGACCTCATATTCACCCCCAAATACCTATTCAACCGAGGAGGCATCTCAACACCCACAGTTACCCCAGTCCCATGGTCGGACCACTACAGAGTTAAAATAAAAATCACCTCACAAGGCGAGAGAGACAACAAGACAGCTGACACACCAACAATGCAAAGAAGATTCAAAAGATTCGACAAGGACCAATTCCTTCAGGACACACTACCCCACCTGGACCTAGTAACCGAAGACCCGGACGAGCAAATCCAAAAATGGAACACTATCATCTACACTGCAGCAAGAGCCAGCGAACACAAACCAAGCAAAACCCCCAACCCCAGAAGGCAGCACACCCCATGGTACAAAAGACATATGCAACGCAAAGAGACACCTAAGAAAGCTAGAATGCCGCTGGAGGCACTCCAAATCTCCCTCCACACAGGCCTTATACATGACAAACCAAAAAAAATACAATGAGCTCATTAACGAGACAAAAAGGGAGCACCACACAAACATCATACTAAAAGCCTACAACAAACCAAGAGAACTATTCGAGATAGGTTTTTTTACTATCAAATGAACCCAATCCGGCAAAAGACGTGAAGATTGACCCACAAGCCTTTGCAGATCACCTACAAGAGAAACTGGACGCTAGACCACAGGCTCCTACAAACGGAACTACCAGCCCAACCAGAATCACCACAACGTGGGAGAAATTCAACACCCCTTCCACAAAACAGCTGGCAGACATCATCACAACGCTCAACACAAGCACCGCACCAACAGACCCATGCCCGGTAACCTGGATCAAGGCTTCAAAGGACAGCTTCATAAACACCATTCACAACATAGTACGCAACTCTCTGACACAAGGTATCATGCCAGACCAATTGAAGCTAGCTACCATACGGCCAATCCCGAAGAAATCCACGTTAGACAAAAACAACCCAGCAGAATACAGGCCAATCTCCAGCATACCACTAATGACATACACCAACACGGCTTCCGCCCAAACCACGGAGTCGAAACTCTACTGCTATACCTACTCAACGACATATCCCAAACCATAGACAACCACAAAAAAGGAACACTAATGATCTTCCTAGACATATCAGCTGCCTTCGACACAGTGGACCACAACATCCTCCTAACCAGACTACAGAGCATCGGATTAAACAGCACCACCCTAAGATTGTTCAACCGAAAGTTCCAGGTCAAGCTCGGTCCCAACACATCTCAACAAGCAAAGATCAAGCAAGGAGTACCACAAGGCTCCGCACTATCCGCACTGCTATTCAACCTCTACATACAACCAATCTGCGACATCATAAAAGAGCACAAGATACACTACACCATATACGGAGATGACATCATGATATACACCCCAGTTAACCTCGACAACCCAGACTACACCAGAAAGCACAGTTACTTACCTGTAACAGGTGATCTCTGGGAACAGCAGGAATAAGTCTTCACATATGGGTATTGTCGGTACCGACGGAGCCTGTGCGGGAACGCTCCCCAGCGTCCAATAAGAAAGCTTTTGGGAGCATCCCACAGCGCCTGTGTGCTGCCTTTCCCAACCGCCTCTCTCCAGTTTGAGTTTTAAAGCCGAGACAAAGAGAGAGAGAGAGGGAAGGAAAGATAGAAAGATAGAACTCCTAGGGGAGGTGGGTGGGCTGTGAAGATTTATTCCTGCTGTTCCCAGAGATCACCTGTTACAGGTAAGTAACTGTGCTATCTCCAGAAACAAGCAGGAATGAGTCTTCACATATGGGGACTCCCTAGCTGCAGATGCCAGGGAGAGACCCCAGAGTTGTGTGTCCTTGAAAAGGGCTCCACCTCCCCCCATGGGTCTCTGGCATCCAACCAGGGTAGGTGGGTAGGAGTTGATTAGGAATGGAACAGGTGTTTGAGAACAGCCTGACCAAACGAGGCATCCCGGCGGGAGTCCTTGTCCAAACAGTAATGGGCTGTGAAGGTAAGAACCGAGGCCCAGGTGGCCGCTCGACAGATTTGGTCGATGGACACAGAGTTTAGGTGAGCCATTGAGGCTGCCATGGCCCTCACATTGTGAGCTGTGACATGGCCTTCCAGAGAAAGGCTCCTACTCTGGTAGGCGAAAGAAATACACTGAGCAATCCAATTGGACAGTGTTCTCTTAGAAACTGGAAGTCCTAAATGGGAAGGATCAAAAGCAACAAAGAGTTGAGAAGACTTTCTATGTTGCTGTGTTCTTTGTAAGTAAAAGGCGAGAGCTCTTTTACAATCCAAAGTATGAAGATTCCTCTCTGCACTTGATGCATGAGGTCCTGGAAAAAAGACAGGTAAATATACCTCCTGGTTCAGATGAAAAGGCGAGACCACTTTGGGCATAAAGTGTGGATTGGTCCTGAGGACTACCTTATCATGATGGAACCTTGTATAAGGAGGATTAGCCACCAAGGCTTGCAACTCACTGATGCAACGTGCTGAGGTGATTGCAATGAGAAAGATAACCTTCCAAGAAAGAAATTTCAAGGAGGTGGTGGCTAAAGGTTCAAAGGGTGGCTTCATAAGCTGGCCAAGAACCAGATTTAAGTCCCATGCCACTGGAGGTGGTCTAATGGGAAGTTTAGTTAAAAGAAGGCCTCTCATGAATCTTGCTATAAGAGGATGAGAGGAAACAGGCTGTCCATTGAGAGGCTTGAGGGACGCTGCAATAGCACTCAAATGGACTCTTACCGAATTCATTTTGAGGCCTGCATGGGAAAGATGCAGAAGATACTCTAGTAAAGAATTCAAAGGTATTGCAAGAGGGTTAAGACCCTTCTCTGAACACCAAATGGTAAATCTTTTCCATTTGAAAGCATAGGAACATCTAGTGGAAGGCTTTCTAGAAGCATGAATAATATCTCTGACTTGCTGAGAGAGATGGAAAACTTGAAGGTCTAGGCCTTCAGCAACCAGGCCCTGAGATGGAGAGACTGGGGGTTTGGGTGCCACAACGTTCCGTCTTCCTGTGAGAGAAGATCTGGAGCAGAGCCCAACTCCAGGGATGGAGATTGAGAGAGATGCAGAAGTAGAGGGTACCACACTTGGCGTGGCCAATGTGGTGCTGTGAGGATCATAGAACCTCGGTCTCTCTGAAGCTTGAACAGTGTTTTGGGAATTAGGGGAATGGGTGGAAAGGCATAAAGGAAGTCTTGACCCCAGTGAAGGAGGAAGGCATCCTTGGCCTGAACTCCCTGACACGGAATCCTGGAACAGAACCGGGGAAGTTTGGCATTCCACGGACTTGCAAATAGGTCTATGTCCGGGGTTCCCCAAATTCGAAAAATCCTGGCTACCTGGTCCCTGTGGAGGGACCATTCGTGTGGAAGCAGAACTCAACTGAGTCTGTCTGCCCAAGAGTTTTGAACGCCTGGAAGATATACTGCCATAAGGTGAATCTGATGCTCTCTGGCAAAGGCCCACAGTCGGAAAGCTTCGTTGCAAAGCGACAGAGCCAGTCCCTCCCTGCTTGTTTACATAGAACATGACTACTTGATTGTCCGTTTGGATGAGGACTGTCCTGTAGCTGAGCAGGGAGTGGAACACTCTGAGAGCTAAGAAAATTGCTCTGAGTTCCAAGAGATTTATGTGTAGTGAAGTCTCCTTTGGAGACCAGATGCCCTGGGTGGAGAAATCTTGCAGATGAGCTCCCCAACCCATTGGAGGGGCATCTGTTGTAAGGGTTGCTTGGGGAAGTGACTGTTGAAAAGGGGACCCCAGCAACAGGTTTTGAGAGGACTTCCACCACTGGAGAGACCAAAAAAGGCGACTGGAGTTTGCTATTTTGTCTGACAGGCAACCTGATGCCTGAGTCCATTGGGTGGACAAAGTCCATTGAGCTGCCCTCATGTGAAGGCGAGCATATGGAACCACGTGCACAGTGGATGCCATGTGGCCTAAGAGTTGTAACATTTCTCGAGCAGTTAAAGGGGGCTTTAACTGTATTTGGGAGGCTAACTGCACCAAGCGTAGGTAACGGGCCAAGGAAGATAGTCCCTCGAGTTTATAGGGGCTTTGTTGGATACCACAACTGCAAGGGCCTGAGTAGGGGTGAGACTGGATTTTGGGATGTTTATTACTAGTCCCAAATACTGAAGGACACGCGTTGTGCAGGTTAGACAAGTCTTGGCCTCTGCTTGAGATGGAGCTCGAATGAGCCAGTCGTCCAGATATGGGAAGACGAATATTCCTAGAGTGAATAGAAATGCAGCTACTACTGCCATGCATTTCGTGAACACCCTTGGTGCAGAGGCCAGACCAAAAGGAAGCACCCTGTACTGGTAGTGCTTTCCTTGAAAAAGGAACCGAAGGAACCTTCTGTGAGTTGGATGGATGAGGACATGGGTGTATGCATCCTTGAGATCTAGAGAACAAAGCCAGTCCTGACTCTGAAGGTATGGAAGCAGAGCACCGAGAGAAATCTTGAATTTATCCTTGAATAGAAATTTGTTCAATTCTCTGAGATCTAAGATGGGTCTGTAGCCCCCTGTTTTCTTTGGAATAAGGAAATAAGGGGAGTAGAACCCTGTGCCTTGTTGAAGAAGAGGTACTTCTTCTATTGCCCCTTGGGCAAGGAGGATGGCAATCTCCTGACCTAGAAGGTTGAGGAGAGATGTTGGAGAATTGAACTGTTTCACCATGGTGCGAGGAGGAAGGCTTAAGAAATGAAGCTTGTACCCTTCCCTTATGATGGAGAGTGTCCATTGCTCTGCTGTGATTTGCTCCCATCTGGGAGCAAAGTAAGTCAACCTTCCTGGGATGGTAAGGGGCTCTGGTCTTTCCAGAGCTAGAAAGGCTAAGTTCTCTAGTTGCAAGTCAAAGGCCCTGAGGAGGCTGAGGCTGCTGGGCCGTGGAAGGTCTAGCTGCCTTTGACTTGACCTGTTTAGGTGGTTGCTGACGCTTTGCAGCAAAACGACCTGCAGAAGATGCCTGCTGACCATAAGCAGGATAGTATCTTCCCTTTTTGGAAAAAGATGTCTTTTTAAACAATCTTTTCTTAACAGGAGCAGAGGTAGACTTTGAAAGTCGATCCAAAGCAGAGTTTTCAGCATCCATCTGAGTGGCCTTTGCTTGCCAATCCTTACCAAAAAGGTTTTCACCTGTACAAGGGAAGATTTCCCAATTGATCTTGGACCCAGAGCTATAAATCAGAAGCTTGTAGCCAAGCAATTCTGCGTGCCCCTATGGCAATAGCAAAAGCTCTGCTTACACACTCAAAAGAGTCAAAGGCTGCACGGTTGGAAAATTTGGAGACATCTTGGGCATGTTTGAGCCAAGTGAGAAACTCCTGTCTTTTATCCTCTGAAATGAAAGGGGTTAAAGTCTGCAGATGATCTGTGACTTCTTTTAGAAACATTCCTATATAGAGACTATAAGAATTGATCCTAGCAGCTAGCATAGCAGCTTGGAAAACCCTTCGGCCAAAAGCATCCAGGGTCCTGCATTCACGCCCTGGAGGATTAGTTGAGTGTCTTTTTGCACTCTTTATCTTCTTCATGGCAGACTCTACCACAATAGAGTGGTAAGGAAGCTGAGTCTTGTGGAAGCCAGGACAAGGAGGGACACGATACATGGTGTCTAACCTGCAAGAATGAGGAGAGGTGGTGAGAGGTGTCTCCCACATCCTCAACATGAGATCATACATAATCTCATGAACAAGTAAAGTAGCTGCCTCCTTAGGAGCTTTAGGATATTGCAAAATATCCAACTCCTTGGCTCTGGGTTCTGACTCAGGGGCCACTGTGATAGAGAGGCCCCTAGCCACTTCCCTAACAAAGTCTTGAAAAGACAAGTCTTCTGGAGGAGACATTCTTCGTTTAGGTGAAGAAGACTCCTGAGGAAGAAGTATCGATGCTTCTACAGAACCCTCAGACTCAGAGTCCTCAGAGGAATCGAAGTATCGCCTGTCTGGATGCTCCTGTAAAGCCCGATAACCGTATCAAGTGGAATCGACATCAGGAGTAATCGGTACCGGTTCGGTACCGATGGGCATCATAGGACAGGGTACCATTGCAGTCGACACCTAAGCCGTTGTCGATGCAATCGGTACCGGCACCGGGAGCGATGCCGGTACCAGAGCCGGTATCAGCAACGGGGATTGTTGCGGTACCGGAGGTGTCGCAGCCTGTATGAAAGCCGTTAAGGTGCGCTGCATGGTCAGAATCTTCTGATCCATCGACGCCACCAGAGTCTGGATGTCGGTACCAGTGGGAGCCACCGGTACCCCAGAACACGGCAACAGGTGATCTGTCGAGGCCGAGCCATCGATGTCAACCTGTGACCCCATAGATAATGCTTTGGAAGCCGGAGCTTCCTGCCGGGGTAATTTTGCCGGTGCGGAATCCTCAAGGGCAAGCCTGGAGGCATCTCGATGCTTGGAGGGAGATCTGCCCTTCGAGGACCGGCCAGATTTATGCTTGGTTACCTGAGATCCATGGGAGGAAGAGGAGGCCCTGGAAGATGTCGATGCTACCGAAGCTGCATCAGCGGGAAACAGGGTACTGAGCTTGGCTGCTCGGTTCTGACGACCTCTTAGACATCATGGTACAGGACATACAATCCGTGATGGAATGGTCAGGTCCCAAACACTTTAGACACCAGTCATGGGTGTCGGTGACAGAAATAGTACCGCCACATTTTGTGCATTTTTTAAACCCAGAAGCGGGCTTCTCCATGAGGAAAATATTTTTAGGCCTAGGGCCCAAAAACTGAAAATGCACAGAAAAGATAAAGCGTTTTTGTTTTTTTTTGAAAGAAAGAAAAGAAAGACCGGCGGTACCAGTCCGACATCGAAGGCGGCAGACGCGACACAAAAGAATAAAGAAAAAATAAAGAACTTCTTCTGCATTGACAGGAACACGACCTGCTGGCTCTGCGGAAAAGAAGAACTGGAGAGAGGCAGTTGGGAAAGGCGGGAAGGCAGCACGCAGGCGCTGTGGGATGCTCCCAAAAGCTTTCTTATTGGACGCTGGGGAGCGTTCCCGCGCAGGCTCCGTCGGTACCGACGATACCCATATGTGAAGACTCATTCCTGCTTGTTCCTGGAGATTAACAGACTGCCTCAACATGTCCAACTGGCTACACGACAACAACCTGACCATAAATTACAACAAGACAGAAGCACTGCTCATCACACGAAACAGCTTCAGCCCACCACCCTCCATCAAGATCAACAATGCTTCCATACCACTAAAAAACGAGGTGAAATATCTCGGAGTAACACTCGATAAGAGGCTAGACTTTCAATCACATATCAGCAGAACTACCAAAAATGCATACTTCAAGATGAAAATAATCAGACGCCTCAAACCACACACGAGCACTTCCGCACAGTCTGTCAAGCCCTAATAACACCCATACTTGACTTCTGCAACCCAATCTATACAGGCATGTCAAAACAGTCACTCAGACCACTACAAATGGTCCAAAACACGGCAGCATGAGTAATAGCCGGTGCATCCAAACAAGACCACATCACCCCCATACTAAAAGACCTACACTGGCTCCCAATCAACTCACGCATAAAATACAAGACAATCCTAAACATATTCAGGATCAAACACAGGAAATCGGCCCACAGCATTCAACCCCTCATACAACCTGACACCAGCACAAGACCCAGAAGAAAAGTCACATCAGACACAATCAACACGTCCAGAGGCTACACAAAAGCATGCAAATCCACCGCACGAAGAGTGCTGTCGCTGGCAGCACCTGGCATGTGGAACTCACTCCCGGAAGAACTGCGAGCCACGGAAGACACTAAGGCCTTTAGAAAACAACTAAAGACCCTGCTATTCCTGGAGCACTACGGACCGAACACACAATGAGTGCTACAACCAAGGACTAACAGCCTACCTGCACGCTCTTAACACTTTCCCTGTATATAGCTCATGCTGTAAATAGCGCACACTAACCAGCCCCCCCCCCCCCACACACACACACACACACTTCACTGTACATAATGCACACACTGAACCCAAGTAACACTTCTACTGATTGTTTGCTGTGTAACCGCCTTGATTAAAGGAAAAGGCAGGATAGAAATACCATTAAATAAATAAATAAACCATATCTAGGGCTCTCTCTCGGTCCAACTCACTGGTCACCCAGTCAAAGAAATCTATCAGATTTGTCTGACAAGACCTGCCTCTGGTGGATCCATGCTGCCTCCGATCCTGCAATCCATTGGACTCCAGAAACCTCACTATTTTCTCCTTTAGTAGCCTTTCCAATAATTTACTAACCACAGAGGATAGAATAATCGGCCTGTAGTTCTCAATGTCATCCTTACGTCTACTTTTGTGTAAAGGAACCACATGTGCCTCTCTCCAGTCCTCAGGCACCTTTCCCTACTCCAAAGAGGCATTGAAAAGGTCAGACAGTGGAGCTACTAGAACATTCAAGTTCTCTCACTATTCTTGGATGTATCCCACCCGGACGCATGGTTTTGTTTACTTTTAGTTTAGCTAGTTCCTCACAAACACAGTCTTCTGAAAATCGTTCGAGATTCCCGTCACTTTGGTTCCTATTTGTGGGTGTTTTCTGAGGTCCTGCTCCTGCCCTTCATCTGTGAACACAGAACAAAAATATTTGTTAAGCAATTCTGTTTTATCCTCATCAGTTTCAGGAAATTCCTCCTTTACCCTCAAGTCTGACAATACCACTTTTGCCCTTCCTCCTCTCACTAACATATCTGAAAAATGTCTTATCCCCCCATTTTATTGTATTGGCTATTTCTTCTTCTTTTTGTACCTTTGCTTTCCTGACTACTTTGCTAGCTTCTCTTGGTTTTTCCAAATATAGATGCTTTTCTTCTCTGTGATCTGTTGTATTTCATGAAGGCCTCCTCTCTTCACCTTTTCAGCTACTTCTTTTGAGAACCATAGCGGCCTTCTTTTCCTTTTACATTTATCTTGCTAAGAAAAAGGTTTGTTGCCCTTAAAATTTCCCCTTTCAGTTTTGCCCACTGTTTTTCTGCATCATGCAGAGGCGCCTATTTAAAATCATGTTTTATTTATTTATTTTATTTATTTATTTAACATTTCTTCTATACCGCGCTATTATAATCAGTGCGGTGTACATCGAACAAAACATACTACAATGCATACAAGCAACATTGAGTTTACATAGAACAGGAAAAGAAACATAGGACAACCGGGGTAACTATTCACAGGGTAACTATTTACAGGTTAAATTAGTATTGTCACCAATACTCTAAGCTAATTTGGTATCAACTTCATTTTGTGGACAGGCGTAAAATTAGTGGGTGGGCAAGAGTATAGGCTAACCATTTTCTGGTTGTAATATGGTGCTATGGTAGCTGTGACATGAGAGAAGTTTACCCGATGTGTGGGTGTCAGGGTTGGTGTCAGGGTAGCATATTGTGAATAGGTGGTGTTTCAAAGCTTTACGGAATAGGATTAAGCTTTTGATGCCACGGATTTCATGAGGAAGGGCATTCCAATTTAGGGGAGCGAATATGGAGAAAGCCCTGTTGGATGTGGTCTTAGTACATGACGTCATCATCCTGGGGACTATTAAGGTGTTCATTGCTGTGGATCTCCTGTCTCTGTTTTCCAGGGTGCTGTGGATTAGTTTGCTAATCGGTGTAGGTGGGTAGTTATTCAGGGCTTTGAAAGTAAGGACTAATGACTTATATTGGAGTCTGGCGAGTAACGGTAGCCAATGCAGATTTTTCATGATTGGTGTTATGTGGTCAGTTCTTGATGATCCAGAGAGAACTCTTGCAGCTGCATTCATTGCCAGGCGGAGCGGATTTAAAGTTGATTGAGGCAGGCCGTGGAGGGCGATGTTCGCAAAGTCCAGGTGTGGGAGGACTAATGCCTGAAAGGTTGTCCGGTAGTCATTGGATTCCAGTAGGGGGCGGAGGTGACGTAATGTTCTGATCTTGTGATATATAGACTTTGTAACGTTCTTCACATGTGTAGTCATATCTAGGTGCTGGTCCAATGTGATGCCCAGATATCTGATTGTAGGTTTGGACTTCAATTCTACATCGTTGACAAGTAGTGATGGGGGGGTATGAATTTACGGTTCTTTGTAACAAAAAGGACATCAGTTTTACTATGATTGATCCGAAGGTTTTGTGTCAGCAGCCAATCAGCTACCGCTCCGAAACAATTGATTATTGGGGAGAACACTGGTTGGTCAATTTTGAACGGCATGTAGAGGAGGATGTCGTCTGCATAAGCTAGGCACCGTACGTTGAAAGATCGGATCAAATCACATATCGGCTGCATATATATATTGAACATTAGTGCCGATAAGGACGATCCTTGAGGTACCCCCTGAGACTGCAGGAATGGTTCCGAGGATGTATGACCTGTTTTTACTTGTTGCCACCTGTTGGATAGGTAGGATTTACACCATTCAAGTGCTGTGCTTTGAATCCCCTTTTCTTTCAGGCGTTGTAGAAGTATGTCATGATTCACAGAGTCAAAGGCGGCGGAGATGTCCAGGAAGATGAGGACAAATCCTTGTTGGATGCTGTCCATTCCAGTGACCAATTCGTTGAATAGGGTTGTGAGGACTGTGTCGACGCCATGCGCTTCCCTGAAGCCGTGTTGTGACGGGTCTGGTGGAGCTTCAGTGTCAATATGGTGCTGGAGTTGTTGTTGAGCAGCTTTTTCTATGATTTTTGCAAGTTGGGGGATACTCGAGATTGGCCTAAAAGATTCGACTTTGGACGGGTCAAGTCTGCTATTTTTTAATAGGGGCTTGATGGAGGTGTTTTTCAGGCGCTGTGGGAACGAGCCTGTTAGAAAAGACTGGTTCAATATATTGCACAGGATTTGGCTTAGGTCATGACGTAGCTCTTTGATCCAATTGGCTGGACAGGGGTCGTTGGGTGCTGTGCTGGGATTGATAGAGGCGACAATGCTCTCCATCTCTCTATTTGAAACCACAGTGAAATTACATAGTGGAGTTGCTTGGGGTGCTTTAGACGGTATGGGTGAGGTACTGCTACTCATGTTTATGTTGGTCTTAATCATCTTTGATTGCAAGTAGTTTGCAAAGTCCTGTGGTTGTGGCATTGAGGGTTGGGCAGAGACCGGTTCGCCCGTTATGGATTTTACTAGTCTGAATAGGGCGTGTGGTTTATTGATGGAACGTTTCAATAGATCTGTGTGGTAGAGTTTCCTGCTCTGTGTTATCTTTCCACGGTGGGTTATTAGGTAAGAGTTGTATGTATCAAGTGACTCTGAGGAGTGTGATCGTCGCCACCGTCTCTCAAGTTTGCGCAGGTGGTGGAGAGATGAGCGAAGGTCAGAAGAGAACCATGGTGCATGTTCCCGTTTCCTTATTTTCTTTTCAGTGTGAGATGGACAGGAGGCAGCTCGAAGGTTCTCGTCCCATTTGGAGATGAGATCATCTAGGTTTAGAGACGTGTTGGTCATAAGTGGCAGAAGATTTTCCAGGACTACGCTCCGGTTGAATGGTCGGAAGCGGGCAGCATGGGTATCAGGAGTGTTTGATGACATTTGGCTCTTGTAGGATGTATTAAAGGGTATAATGAATCTAAGGAGGTTGTGATCTGACCAAGGCACAGGTGATATATGCAATGCAAGGTCTTGGGCTGTTGAGTCGTTGAGATGGGGGGCAAAGATGAGGTCCAGTTTACCTCCCTTAGAGTGAGTGGGGGAGTCAACATGTTGTTTGTAGCCTAGATCCTCTAAGGCGTCTAGGAATGCTGTTGAGTGGCTATCATGAAGAGATGGGAGGTTGAAATCGCCTACCAACCAAGTTGGGGAGCGTGAGGTGGACGACATGCAGGCAAGCTCAATTATTGTTGGAAGGTCATCTGGTAAAGGGGTGGGTGCCCGATAGAAAAGGTTAATTGTGCATAGCTCATTAGCTATGGTGAGGGAATCAAGGTGGGCTGAGCTAGAGGAGTTGCATAGCTTGAAGTGTAGATCGGCTTTTGCAAGGATGAGCGTCCCGCCTCCTCTCTGGATGGTCCTGTGACATGTGTATAAATCAAATCCAGGTGGCAGCATCTGATTCAATAGGGCGTTGTCGCAGTCAGATAGCCATGTCTCCGTGATCATTAGGATGTCAAGATTGTATAGCGGAATCAGGTCAATGGTAGCAGGCCATTTTGATCTTACTGATCTGGCATTTATCAGTGCACATTTCAGTCGGCGCTGGTGATGCTGCTTCTCGGCTTTTGTCTTTTTGATGTTTTGGAGGGGAATGTGAAGTAGGTGAGAGTGGGGTGTACGGTTGTTTTTTGTCGTGGTGTGGTGGGGGAATTCAGACCATCTCCTTCCATGGGTGTGTAGTATTGGTATATGGTTGGAATCATGGTGGAAAGCATTTGAAATGCAAGGGAGACCAAGGGTTAGGAGGGTAGAGAATAAGAACAGGATTTTGTACATTCTGGATTAATAAAGTGCAGTATTGGACAATAAATTAACTGCAAGAAGACGTTACTGCAAGAAGACGTTTTATGTATACATTTTCATATATGGCAGCGTAGCATTGCTCAGAATTGCCTAAACAATTGAAAAGTATTTCTTCAATCTATCAATTTCACAAACAATTGAAAAAAACTTGGTTGTTTAGTTATAATTAGAGTTCTCTCCTTGTTTATGATTGGCCGTTTCATTAGCGTTTTCATTCTTGTTGTAAAACTGCACAGAACCACAAAATTGTTTTGGATCGTTGCGATATATAGAACTGTGTTAGATTAGATAAGGGCTTTAGTGCACTCCAGATAGAAGGCCAAGGCTCTCTTGCAGTCTAACATGTTCAGCACTTTTTCCTCTGTGTGTGAACGATCCTGCAACATTGAAAGTTGGGAAGTTTCCCAGATGGATGGGGCCCTTATGGTTAGGGACTGAACAAGGGGAAACCTTGGCTGTCTGGGTCAATAAGCAGCAATGAATATCATCTTGCCTCTGTCCTGGTGAAGTTTCAGTAGAGTTTTTACTATCAGAGGCACGAGTAGATACCCATACAGAAATCCTTCTTCCTAATGAAGGAGGAAGGCATCTGAAGCTAGTTTTGCCGTTTGTCTGTTGTCAGGAGTTGCAAAAAAAGGTCTATTGAATGGGTGCCCTGCTATCAAAAGATGGCCAACTCTACCTCCCAGTACAGAATCCATTCATGAAGATGAAGGGAGTCAGCTCAGTCTGTCTGCCAGAACACAGTTCTCCCCCGCCAAGTGGTGTGAAATGACATCCCATGAGAAATAGCGAAGTTCCACAGCCTGAAGGCCAACCCAGGAAGTATGAACCCGTTATTTCCTACTTGTTGATATAGAATATGGCTACTTGGTTGCCTATTTGGATGATAATTTGGTTGGTCAATCGATCTTTGAAAGCCTTTAGAGAGTTCACTATTTTATTAGCAGCTTTTTTATACCGCTGTATCTACCAGTCATAGCGGTGTACAGGTAACATGTTTAACAAGTTTAATTTTACTTCGAACGTAAGTAATGAAATTTAGCAAATAAACAAAGTCTAACTTTACAAACATGGTTAATAAGTAAAGTAGTTATTGAACAAACCATTAAACATGTGAGTGCGTCACAGAATAAATGTGCCAATGGAAATATGAAAAGACATTGATACCGCACAAGTAAAAAACAAGTGAAATTTTTGATAAGTGGTACATATTGAGATGTAGCAGTGGGGCGAATAGGGAAATAACATGAGTTCTGGATGGTTGGAGGAAGAGTGATTCGAAAGTGCCCCAGGAAGAAGCAGATTTTTAACATGTCAAAACTCCCCAATGTCTGTTAAAGATTGTATCTCTGGGGGGAGGGAGTTCCAAGTTGTACGAGTGTAGAAAGAGAAGGCTCGGCTAGAGGTGGCGAGGGTGGAAGGAGAGAACGAGGCTGGGACCGATAGAAGGTTGTGGCTGGCTTTTCTCCTTGATCTGTTATTGAGAGGTTTGAGAATGAGTGACCAAGGAATATCCACCGAGCATTATGGAGGATCCTGAAGACGCTTAGGGAGACTTTCTACTTCGCTTTCATGTAGATGGGTGGCCAGTGGAGCCGTTTAGTACAGGGCAACGTGTGCTCCTCGAGTAGTGCCTGTAACAATTCTGGCAGCAGTATTCAGGGCAAGTTGCAGGGGGAGTAAAGTGGTTTTTTGGAGCCCCTGATATATGATGTTTGCGTAGTCAAATATTGGGGTGATGAGGGCCTGTCAAATGTTTCTAAAGTTGTGCTGCTCCAAACGAGGCCAAAGGTTTTGGACAGTTTTTATTTGGACATATGCAGATCTGGTAACTTGTTTGATGTGGGCGTGAGAGGAATGGCCTAAAATCTCTTTTGGAACTGGGTAACATGGCACCTCTGAACTTTCTGGATGCACATAGCAGCAATGTAGGGCACCTTACTAATGAGGAACCACCCCTACACCAGCTCTGAAAATTGGCTTAGTCTTTAACAAGGGTTCAACCTCCTGTCTCTCCTCCCCAACCTCTCCTGTTTTCCATCCCTTCACTCTCTCTTCCCTTCTCCAGGTCTACCTCTGCCCAGGTTGGAGCAAAGGGGGCATGGCATTCCTCCACTGCTCCTCTCTTCCCTTCATGGAGGTTCATTCCCCCCTTATGCTACCTTGAGTCCCTATTGCTTCGCCTGGGCACCTCCCTGCCAACTCATTTTCTCATTCTCTATGCCCCACCTTCTCTCCACCCAGACCTCTGGGATGCACTCTTACTCTCTGAAGCCTCTCATATCTCCCCACCTGGTGATCTTAGGCGACTTCAAAGCACATCCTGGCCCAGGGACAAAGTACTCCTAACTTTGTCAGAGGATCTGTCTTTACACCAACACATCTCCTGTCCCACATGCTGCAGGTCCTCTTGGACCTCATTCTTACGCCAGACAGCTCTCCATTTACACCATCTATCATTTCTACCCTTCCACTGCCCTTGTTAGACCACTTCTGTCTATTTTTCACCTTCCCTTTCCCCTCTGCACCGCCATCATCCAGCACTTCCCATACATCGCACACCCGTTTTAAGTGCCATATCATATCATCCATACTTCAGCAGTTTCCCTCCGCTGATACTCTCCTCCCTTCCAACTTCCCCTCTCTTTCTGTGAATGACAGTGTAGATACTTGGACCTCTACACTGTCCTCTACCCTAGACTAAATCCCCCTTTATGCTCTATTCCCTCCTCCCACCCATCTACCCATCACCCTTGGTACCATCCTGGGCTTTATCTGCAGCACACCCATCTGTCGCACCAAGCGGGCCTGGCGCAAGCACTCTTCCCTAGACTCACTCTCCTCCTTCTATTCTTACCAGCATCAATACCGCTCTATGATTTGTGCTGCTAAACAATTGTACTACTCTGATTTAATCACCATCTCATCCAATTCCTCCCGAAAGCTACCAGGTGCTTCGCTCTCTATCATCAATCCAGACTCCCACTCTAGCCGCTGCCCCCTTCCCACCAGCCCCAGATCTGACCCTTTTGGCTGCCTTTTTTTCCCTACGTTCCATATTTTCCTCTTGCCTTTCTCCACTCTCCCCATGCTCTCCCCTCCCCCCTCCCAGCCTTTCTGCACACTTGGCATTCCTTCTGGCCCGTTATGGCCATCTCGCAAAATGGACCTGTCCACTCGATCCCATCCTTTCCTCTTGGCTACTAGAACCCGCTCTTACCCTTCTCCCAATCATTCTTCATAGTCAACTCAAGTTTATGCTCAGGTCTTTTCCCCACCACCTGGAAACATGAGCTCATCTGACCCATTTTGGAGAAACCATCTCTTGACCTCTCCATTCTTGCACACTGGTGCCTGGTATCCCATCTTCCTTTCCTTTCTAAAATCCTGGAAAAACTGGTCTTCTCACAACTTTCAGCACACCTTGATACCATCTCTGCTCTTCACCCCCACCAATCTGGATTTAGAACTGGACATAGCACAGAAACCATCCTCCTTTCCTTTTTGAAAGAGCTGCATCAGTCACACGAAAAGGGTACTCTCTCTCTTGCGGTATCTTTGGATCTATCATCTGCCTTTGATTTAGTTGACCACCCCTCATTCGTCTTTATGACCTCAGGATCCATAGAACTGTTCACCACTGTTTTGCTCTTTCCTCTCTGCTTGCTGTCCAGACCAGCTCCGCTACTTCCCCTGTAACCCCCTTCCCTGTGGTATCCCCCAAGGCTCTGTGTTGATCCCCCTTCTCTTTAGCGTCTTCCTTGCTACACTTGCCCTCATTATCCAGCAGTCCAGCATCTCTCGTTGCTACTATGCCGATGACATCATTCTCATGTTCCACACCAGCCCCCTCACATCTCACCTCGGCACTGGATTCCTGCCTCTCTCTTGTTTCCTCCTAAGGTAGTTAAATAGCAACTACCTACACATTAAGCCATCTAAATCTGCCACCATCTGGTTCACCTTCAGTGCCCCCTGTCTCCCGCTTGCCCCTAAGTTATCTGCTACTCTGATACCTCTTGTAATATCTCAGGTACCTTGGGGTCACTCTGGACTCTTCCCTTACCTTCCACCAGCACAACTCCTCACTTATCTGCCGTTCCTTTGTTTCCCTCTGCCAAATTCATGCCATCCGAGATTTCCCCTCTCTCTCTCTCTCATCTCAGACCACCCTTGTACTGTCACTCATTATGTCCAGACTTGATTATTGTAATGTCATCCTTGCAGGTTTGCCCCAATATCAGTTTTGTCGATTACAGCTTATCCAGAACATTGCAGTTCGCCTTCTCACTCACTCCTGCCAGTTTGATCACGTTACCCCTCTACTCATACGTCTATATTGGCTCCCCCTTAAATCCAGGTTCACATACAAAACACTCATTATTCACAAGGTTCTTCACACCAGTACTCCTTAGTATCTTGCAGATCTTATTCACCTCGCCTGCTCCGGTCCATCCACGTGAACTCTCTCTCGCTCCCCTTCCCCGCACAAGCACATCTTGAGCTTACCCGTCACTCTGTATTTTTCTTCCTGGGCCCCGCACTCTGGAATTCATTGCCTCTCCCATGCCGCATTAAACCGTCTTTCTCCTGTTTCAAAGCCGTGCTCAAAACCCACTTATTCCATCTTGCCTTTGACCTCCACTTTCCTCATCCCCGATTGCCCTCCTCTCCGGCCTGCCTGGTTTTCCTTTTTTTTTCGTTAAAAAATCTCATATCTATACCTCCCTCTGTCCCTCGTAACTATACCTTCCCATCTATTCTCCTTTCCCTTTCCTGTCTACCATTTTCCTGTTTGTAGCTTGCATTTGATTTTGTACACCGCCCTGACGCTTTTGCTTGGGCGGTATAATAAAGCACTGAAATAAAGATAATCATACAACTCTCTCTTCACTCTTCCTCTGTTAGCTTTTTAAGCACATTTGTCTCGTTTCTTGTCTGTGCCTCCTATGCTTTCCCCACCCACTACATCTAGTGGTACTATAAAAGGGGTAAGTGATGGTAAACAGCACTGTACAGATGCATAAGAAACAGTCCCTGCTTCATGGAGCTTACCATTTAGCGGAGAATCGCATGACAAGACAAAGAAGAGTTTTCAGGAAATGTTTATCCTTAATACAGTAATCATGGTTTAATCAAAAGAGAGCTGGGGTTTCTAACTTAAAAAGCCGTCTTTAAAATCCTCTCTTCTGTCTGGGCTCTCATGCCCCTCTCTCTTTTCTATGATGTGCTCCTCCCATCCTTCATCTTCTCTGCCCTCATACACACAGTATCATTTGTAAATCATTTTTAATTGTCGTATTAAATAGCAAGTGGAAACAGGCAGTGTTATAAGACCTGACATGCTGTCGGCTATGGATCAGCAATCAGGATAAATGGCAACCGAGCTGCGTTACATAACCAAGGTACACAGAAAATAGAGTTTAAACCTCTCCAAAACCCATCATGGACTACAACAGAGCCATCACTTCATGGTCAGGCACGTCTGACTGCCTACAGCAGGAAAACCACAAATGAGCAACCGTCTGGGATACTAAAAAGCAGAACAGCGGCATTATGGGAAGGAAGAGACAGTTTTAGCACAACCAGTGCATTTTGGGAAAGAGACTGAGCAGTGTTATGGCTTCCCAGGAGCAGTGCATTATAATTCACATAACACCTCCCTCATCTTTGGAAAATGCCCAAAATGGCTAAGAAAGTTACATCTGGAGATGCCAAGGGGAACCATCCCAAAGAGTGATACGTACTGCCCAGAGAGTTTCAGATGATACATCCAGGGTAGAAATCTAGAAAGGTTTAAAGGTAGTATTGCACAGCATAACATGAGATTTGCTTTTCTGTGGAGCCTCAGAGGATATAGAGCAGAGGCAAAACAGGTAAAATTCTCTGGGTTGAAAATCACTCTCCACTCAATGGCTAGACGTACCTGCATAGGTTTCACAGGGCCTGTACTTGTAAGTACGGGGAAAAGGGATGGTACAGGAGGTGGCAGGACACAAGACGGTCGGCTCAGATTTCTTCCTACTGGCTGGGACACTTTTCTTCTAGGCTTGTCTCTCAGGAAAGCAGTGATCGAGATCAGTGCATTGGCACCGAGGCTTCAATGTTTGAGAGAAGGGGCTCAATGAGTGTGAGAGTGAGAGCCTTCAAAGGCGTGTGACACACTCCTAAGGAGTGAGACTTGGCATCTCCGTACATCTAACATAATATGTAAAAAAACAACAAAAAAAACCCCACAAAAAAACCCCCAAGCGACAATGTATTACAGTGTTCTACAGAACTATACTGGGAAATAGATGATCACTAAGCCATAAGAACTGCTCATTTCATAGCATCACAGATTAGATTAGTCATGGTTAAAACCAGAAGACAGGACATTAATTAGGAAAAAAAACCCAGCCTTAATCCTGTTTATAAAGGAAAAATAATTTATACCCTGCTGCTGGCAACGCTCCAAACTGACCAGTGACAAAGATGCCTACCTGAACAAACTACAACAGCATCGAAGAATGAACAAACAACAAGAGAAAGAAACATCACACCAACACCCTCATGCGCTCTCTTAACAAACCCCGCGAGCTCTTCAATCTAGTCAAATCACTCACAAAAGATCCATCCATAAAACTACCAATAAACACTCCAAGCCCAGATGAATTTTCCACCTACTTCCAAAGCAAAACCACATCGTCAACAACCCACCCAGTGAAGTTTGATCTACTCATGACCCCCCTCAACCCCACAGACTCTCCCTCACCAACCCTGGAATCCTTCTATCCATACCCTCCTGATCAAATAGAAAGAATAATCAGTGGGATCAACACCACTACCGCCCCAACGGACCCTTGTTCAGCATTCTGGATCAAACAAACAAAAACCTCTCAGCCCAGTCATAGCTAGAATCACCAACATATCACTAACCGAAGGCACCCTTCCGCCTCCATTGAAAACAGCAGTCATCAGACCCCTGATTAAAAACAACAAGCTTGACCCAGCAAATATCAAATCCTACAGACCCATTTCTAGCCTCCCCTTCCTATCCAAAATCATAGAAAAGATCGTGTACCAACAGAACCAGGACCACATTGACTCCTACACACCCCTAGACCATCAGCAACACGGATTTCGGCAACAGCATGGTGTGGAAATCCTTCTCATGACTCTTTGACAGACTCCACACAGGGCTCGACAAGAAAAAACAAGGCTTCATCCTCATATTTATGGACATCACCTCAGCATTCGACACTGTCAACCACAACCTTTTGCTCAACCAACTCTATCAAAAAGGCATAAGCAGCTTAGCCTTAGACTGGTTCAAATCCTACCTATCTGACTGACAACAGCAAGTCCGAATAGACAACCAGGCATCCAGGCCTTTCCAACACACACAAGGGGTCCCCCAAGGATCATACCTCTCATCCCTACTCTTCAACATATACATACAGTCAGTCAATCTGTGCCATCATCCAATCATTCAACATACTTTACCACATCTACGCTGACGATGTGTTACTATACGCGCCATTCACCATTAAGAAGCCAGACTACTCATCCATAGTTGAATGTTTCAATGTAGTCTCAGATTGGCAAATGACACAACATGAAGGTCAACACCAATAAGACTGAGGTCTTATTCATATCCAAATACCCCACTTTTACCCCACTGCCCTCCCTTAAAGTGAAAGACTTCGACCTCATAACCAAGCAAGAGGTCCGATATCTGGGAGTAACAGTCAACCAACACTTGTCATGGGAGACCCACATGCAAAAAATATCTCCAAGACAGTTTACTATAAACTAAGAACCCTCTGGCATTTACAACCTCTCCTTGAGACTTCTGACTTCCACTCGGTTGCTGAAGCTCTCATCCTCCCTCATCTAGATTACTCCAACATCATCCTTCATGGTATGCCGAAGCACACTCTCCAGCCACTACAACTCACCATGAACACAGCTGCCCGCACAATCCTAGCTGCATCCAGACACGACCACATCACTATTCTAATTCAGCTTCACTGGCTCCCCATAGCGAGCCGCCTGACCTACAAAGCAATGCTACTCACTTTTAAGACTCTGCATACAATGTCGGCAACCTCGATCTCAGAACTGATTCAAAGAACACTGGAGACCAGAACCAGGAGAACATGTATGGTAAATGCTCTCATGACTCCATCAATAGTAAGGACCTGTACTCAGTCAACCAAGAACCGTGCCTTTTCTCTATACACGCCAACCCAATGGAATGCCCTACCCAACGATACGCGCTATTCCGGATCTGACAACTTTTAGTAAGGCATTGAGACTCATCTCTTCCAACTAACGTACAACCAACCACCCACCCTAGACTAGCCACACAAATGGAAACAGTCATCAATGTGAACATGCTCCAGTAAGATACATATGTCCCTGGTAATAACTGCAAACATGCTCCAGTAATGTAAACATGTTCTCAGATGTAACCCCATAATTTAAATATGTTCCCATATGTGACTCCTGTAATGTAAATATGTTCTCAGTTATACCTCAGATGTAAACTCCCATCAAGTAAATATATTCTTAGCTATATGTCCCTGGATTCACCCCAGATTAATACCATGGTAGAAACCATGTTAGACTGTAAACCATTTAAGCCATACAATCTAACCATTGTGTTATCTGTAAGTGTTGATTGTAACACACACTCATATGTTTCATGTAAACCGCAGTGATCTGTAATAGCGTGGTATATAAAAAAGAAATCAATCTCTATGAGGAAAGTGTTCCATAGTAAGGAATCAGTGACTGAAAACATTTAGATCAGTTATGAGCTAACCGAGTTTCCTACAAAGTTGCTCCTCTCAATGAGCATTTCCGGCTGAAGTGAAGCTCCTGCTTGTGTCTATTCACCAAGCACGGCAGCTCCCTGAGCAACAAGTCACAGAATGGAAGAGGAGGATGTCTATACTTTGCTTTTGCTACTGTTGGAAGCCAATGAAGCCGGCGAGGTAGAGGAATGGCGCTACCTGTCTGTTAGCACTAACTGCGACATTCATCAAAATGTGAAGTTTATGGGTATATCCGTCTGGTAGGTTGACAAACCTAACTACTAAAAAGATCCAGTACCGATTTCAAGATCTGTTAATCAAGATACCGCCTTAACTGTCTCACCAGCCCGACTGGCATATTCCCCATAATACCAGGCAGATGTTACAGTCTAACTAAATTAGCAGCAACAGACCTAATCTATACATGTGAAGGTATGTTTTAGAAAAGAGTAGATATCAGAACAGAGGTGGCAATGTTTACAGGTCCCATCATATTTCAGAAAAGGCTCTAAACATGGAGCCTTTTCTAAAATACTGAATAAGGGAACCATTTTACAAACACAGATGACGGAAAAATCCATGACAGCAACTTGTCACCTCAAACATGTAAGTGCTGGCACGAACACTTGGAAACTATAAACTACCAACTTCCATTTATAACTAACTTGCCCATTTTGCAAATGACACCAACTTCAGAGGACGCTTTTTAAAATTCTAATTTCAATTTGGAGCGGGAAATAAACTAGGAGGAGATTAAGAAGGATAATCCTCTTAATCCTTCCTGTCAAGGGCTGACCAAAATGCAGGAAGCAGGCATAAATTCTGACTTGGAGAGTTTTGGGCTCACATGTGCATTCCCTACATGAAACAAGGAAGACATGTAGATTTGTGACCCTCCTAGACTATGCCCCCCACATTTCCCCTCAAAACATCTAGGTAGTAAGGTCATCTACATGCAAACTGGACTCTAAACTTCCAAGTTATACACACGTAAATTACGAATAAGACTTGTAAAATCTCCATAACCTATCCAGATAGTGGCTGGATATAAACCTGACTTCTTACTATACAGATAGATTTTTGGCTAAATTCAATCCGTATGGCAGCTAAAGATCCACAGATAGGCAAGCTATAGATTCTTACCATGTCAGGGCGATCAGTAAAAGATCCACATGTACGAGGTACATCCAATTTTAGAATGGTGCCACATGTTTAATGACCACTGGTGGACACGTCTATGTCTATGTCTGCTCCTGGCCATGAATAGGAATTTGAAAAGTGCTCGTTATGGCCAGCAAGCATCAGTAGGGAGAAGAGAGGAATGTCCTCCGACTCCCTCAATAGTTCTCACTGGCATACATTAATACAGAGTTCTTTTTGTGAGCTGAGGTGCTGCTGTTGGCAGGCTGGGACATGTAGACACGTGTGCATTCTGCAATTTCAGTTTTATAAACGTAGAAGTTTCTAAAAATTGTCCAATTTCCCGCACGTCCTCATTTCCTTCTATGTTGGCAGAGACATTTATCTTTTGGGATGGAGATAGGCCAATTTTAGAATTCATTTACCCATGCTCACCTTCTCTACTGCTCCTCCCACAGAATTTCTGACATTTTCACTTAGATGTCCCAGATGGCACCTAAATCACATCTCTAAAAGGCCGCTTCACATGTATGTTCAAAGAAGAATGTGTGGGACCTGTTAACCTGGGCAAGGAAGTTTCAAGCTGGAGATGTTTTGGTAGATTTCCAGAGGTGAGGAGCTAATATAATAACTAGTGCAATTTTCAACCTATATCCAAGGACACCCTCAAGACCATAATTTCCAACCTAAATACAACCACATCCTATCTAGATCCACGTCCAGTAGACTGGATAAGAAAAAAAGACACTACCAGAACTCATCATTCATCCTCCCTATGATTAATCTCTCTCTTGAAAAGGGGTATTTATCACCAACCCTTAAACACGCCCAAATACGACCAATTCTCAAAGATAGCAACCTAGACAAAAGCTCATCTACTTCATACCAATCCATATCAAGTATACCCTTCATGGCCAAACTAAATTGATAAGGTAATCCAAATCCAACTTCAGGGATTACATTGATGCCTCAGCCCCCCTTGACGATCAACAATATGGCTTCTGCCCATACCACGGAGTAGAAACTCTACTCACAGTACTACTCGACACACTTGTAAGACGAATAGATGACTCAAAACAAGCATTCAAACTACTATTCTTAGACATCTCTGCAGCATTCGATAGCGAGAATCATCCAATAATGCTAAGCAGACTTCAACAAATAGGGCTAAAGTCAACCGTCCATAACTGGTTTACCTCATATTTGCATAACAGATCCCAAACAGTAAGAATCAACCATCAAACCTGAACTACATTCAAGAAGGAACAAGGCCTCCCTCAGGGATCCACCCTCTCAGCACTCTTTTTTAATATTTACCTGCAACCAATCTGCACAATCTTGAAACGGTTCCACTTTTACTACCACATATACACAGACGACATAATGGTATACCTCCCATTCAGGATCCCAAACTCCCCAATGAAATCAATCACAGAGTGCTTTAACGAACTATCAAAATGGCTCAAAGATCACAACTTACACATTAACTTCTCAAAAACAGATGTACTATATGTAATGAGAAACCAAACCTACGTACCCCCAACATCTATTGTACTACAGAATCATGGAGATCAAAGCAAGAGAGGAAGTGAAATACCTCGGAGTGATACTGGATAAGAACCTTAGCATGGAACCCCACATCAAACAACACACAAAAAAAAAATACTATAAGCTTACGCTATTATAACAACTCCACCCCTTGGTACACTTGCAAGACTTCATAGCTATAATTCAAGCAATCACTATACCACACTTCAACTTCGCAAATGCTGTTCTCCAAGGTACCTCAAAACAAAATCTTAGAAGGCTCCAGCTAGTACAAAATGTAGCAGCCAGAACTATACTAAATGTCCGCTCAATCGAACATATAAGTCCCATATTAGCTCAACTTCACTGGCTTCCAATTTACTGCCGTATAAGCTACAAAGTTCTAATAACAACATTTAAATTAATAAATAATCTAGCACCATCGTTCCTCAACACTCTAATCACCAAGGAAACACCAAATCACAGTCAAAGGAGTAAAAACTGAAATAAAATCGAGATACCAAAAGGACTTTACAAAAGCTAAAAAAATCTACTAACAATAAGGCTTTTTCACACTCTGCCCCGATCCTCTGGAATGAGTTACCTGAAGACATTAGACAGTTAACTGACATTAGGTTATTTCATTTAAAAAAAACTAACCACACCCCTATTTACCACACACTATGGCTCACAAAAACATTGACACACAGACAACACCACACCTCACCCCATAACACCACAATCAGAAACACTAAGAGTATAATCCAAGCTTTCAAACCTAGGTCAGTGATACATCAAACAAAATCTTCACTGTATATAGTTGTATGATTATCAGAACGTTGGATTGTTTTTCCACTATGTAAAGTATATAGTTCACTATGTTACCTGTAAAATGTTCACAAATGTTCTAAGGTGAATAGGTATTCATTCCTGTTGTACCATTTTCCTAGACCACCTACACCATGTACCAGTTTCCTAGACCATATGATGCTGTTCCAAGGGTTGCAAAGCAGAGATGGCATCCATCTGTCCAAGAGAGGTCAACGCATCTTTGGTAGTAGACTGGCTAATCTACTGAAGAGGGCTTTAAACTAGATTCGTTGAGGATGGTTGAAGAAAGCCCCCAGGTAGGTGAAAGCCCCCAGGTAGGTGATACATTAAATACCTTTATTGAAATGGGTAACAGGGGTAACATATGGAAAGCAGTGTGTATTAATGCCCGTAGCATGGGAAATAAGATCCCTGAAGTTGAAGCTTTGGTGGGAGTGGCTGACTTGGATTTAGTGGCAGTTACAGAAACGTGGTTCACAGAAAACCATGACTGGGATGTAACTATACCTGGCTATACTTTATTCAGAAAGGACAGGGTAGGAAGAAGGGGAGGAGGAGTGGCACTATATGTAAAAACTACTATTAAAGCTTTGGAATTACAGAGCTTAAAAGGGAGAGAGGAGGCATTGTGGGTTAAACTAGAAAGAGGGAAAGAGAAATCTATTTGCATTGGAGTGATATACAGACCTCCCTCACAAGAGGAAGAGGTGGACAGAGAGTTAATTGAAGACATGCGCAGCATTGCTAGGAAAGGGGAAGTGCTACTGATAGGAAATTTCAATATGCCAGATGTTGATTGGCACATTCCTGCTGCAGTATCATCTAGAAGTAAGGAGATCCTGGATTCTCTACAGGGAGAACTATTCAGGCAATTGGTAACAGACCCCACACGTGAAGGGGCCATACTGGACTTGGTGCTTACCAATGGTGAAAGTGTTTCTGATGTTGTAGTGGGAGATCATTTTGCATCCAGTGATCACCAGATGGTGTGGTTCAGTATTAGGACTAGGGCTGTTAGAATCCATTCCAAGGTGAGGATCTTAGACTTTAGGAAGACTAACTTTGCGAAGATGGGCCAATACCTCAGGGAGTCGTTAGTGGGATGGGAACAGCTGGGGGATGTAGAAAAACAGTGGGCAAAACTGAAAGGGGGTATTTTAAAGGCAACCAACCTTTTTGTTAAAATGGTAAATAAAGGCAAAAGGAACAGGAGACCGCTATGGTTTTCGAAGGAAGTAGCTGAACAAGTGAAGAAAAAGAGGGAGGCCTTCATGAAATACAAGAGATCACAGAGAGAGGAAGACAGGAAGATGTCTTTGGAAAAACTTAGAGAAGCTAGCAAAGTAGTCAAGAAGGCAAAGATTCAAAAGGAGGAGGAAATAGTCAATGCAATAAAATGGGGGGGATAAGACATTTTTCAGATATATTAGTGAGAAGAGGAAGGGCAAAAGTGGTATTGTCAGACTCAAGGGTGCAGGGGGGGAATATATAGAAGCTGATAAGGATAAAGCGGAATTGCTTAACAAATATTTTTGTTCTGTGTTCACAGATGAAGAACCAGGAGCAGGACCTCAGAAAACACCCACAAATAAGAACAGAAGCGAGGGACATCTTGAACTATTTTCAGAAGACTGTGTTCATGAGAAACTAGCTCAACTTAAAGTAGACAAAGCGATGGGACCGGATGGGATACACCCTAGAATACTGAGGGAACTTGGGGACGTTCTAGCAACTCCACTGACTAACCTTTTCAATGCCTCATTGGAGTCGGGAGTGGTGCCAAAGGAATGGAGAGAGGCTCATGTGGTGCCTTTACACAAAAGCGGAAGTAAGGATGTGGTTGAAAACTACAGGCCGGTTAGTTTAACTTCGGTGGTGAGTAAATTATTGGAAACGCTGCTGAAAGAGAAAATAGTGAGGTTTCTGGAGTCCAGCGGATTACAGGATTCGAGGCAGCATGGATTCACCAGAGGCAGGTCTTGTCAGACAAATCTGATTGATTTCTTTGACTGGGTGACCAGGGAGTTGGACCGAGGGAGAGCTCTAGATGTGGTGTATTTAGATTTCTGTAAAGCCTTTGACACTGTTCCTCACAGGCGACTTATAAACAAACTGAGCACCCTAGGGATGGACCCTAAAGTTACTGCTTGGGTTAGAAATTGGTTGGGTGGGAGGCGACAAAGAGTACAAGTAAATGGAGCTCACTCTGAGGAGAAGGATGTTACCAGTGGTGTGCCCCAGGGATCTGTCCTTGGTCCGATTCTTTTTAACATCTTTGTTAGTGATATAGCGGAAGGGCTGTCGGGTAAGGTTTGCCTCTTTGCGGATGATACCAAAATCTGCAATAGAGTAGACACCCAGGAAGGGGTAGATAATATGAGGAGGGATCTAGCTAAGCTTGAAGAATGGTCTAGAATTTGGCAGCTGGGATTTAATGTTAAAAAATGTAAGGTCATGCATTTGGGCTGCAGCAATCCAAGGGAGCAATACAGTATAGGAGGTGAAGTACTTTTGTCCACTAAAGAAGAGCGGGACCTAGGCGTGGTTGTGTCTGATGATCTTAAAGTAGCTAAACAGGTAGAAAAGGCAACAGCAAAAGCTAGAAGGATGCTTGGGTGCATACGGAGAGGAATGGCTAGCAGAAAAAAGGAGGTGATAATGCCTCTGTATAAGTCTTTGGTGCGACCTCATTTGGAGTATGGTGTGCAATTCTGGAGACCACACCTTCAAAAGGATGTGAACAGGATGGAGTCGGTGCAGAGGGTTGCTACTAAAATGATTAATGGGCTTTATTATAAAGCATATGAGGACAGACTTAAGGATCTTAATATGTACACCTTAGAGGAAAGGCGGGATAGAGGTGATATGATTGAGATGTTTAAATACCTCCGTGGCATAAATGTTCAGGGAGAGAGCCTCTTTCAATTGAAAGCAAGTTCTGCTACGAGGGGACATGGGATGAGGGTGAAGGGAGATAGATTCAGGAGTGATATGCGGCAGGAGTGATATGCGGAAATATTTCTTTAAGGAAAGAGTAGTGGATCCATGGAATAGTCTCCCAGTGGAGGTGGTAGAGATGAGGACAGTAACTGAATTCAAAAAAGCATGGGACCAACACAGAGGATCTCTAAAGGTAAAAAGTGGACTGTTGTAGTTGTTGTTATGGAAGGACAGACTTGATAGGCCACGTGGTCTTTTTCTGTCATCATGTTTCTATGTTTCTATTCATACCTTTGCTCTATGTAAATCACACTTGAACTATGGGAAAGTGCAGTATAAAAAAGTGTTTAATAAATAAATATAGAGCATGTTGTATTGTGAATAGATCTGTGTATGGTATAGGCTGTAGCTGGAACAGGCAGGACCATACCAAGCTAGAAATGTGCTCTGTTTGACGGAAGAATCTGGTGCCCCCACCCCCAAGCCACATTCGGTAATTCACTCAGATTCCTGGAAGCCCAGTGATATCAGAGCCCCCTTCTGTGCTTGAGCCCTATGTGGTCACACCACTCACATAGCTCTTCATATGGCCATGACAGTCATCTGTCATGTAAGGATCAAAGTATGACCAGCCAGATGTGGAATCAGGACATCCAGAAATTGCAATCTTTGTTTGGAATGCAAGATTTTTAAATACGAGAATTAGGATCTTAAATTTAACCCGATAAGGAACGGGTAGCCAATGATTGTTTAGAAGCAGGGTGGCAGTCAGTAGCTTCAGCACCATAAACTAATAGGATCTTGATATTTTGACTCAAATGAGTGGAGGAGTGGCCTAGTGGTTGGGGCAAGGTACTTCAGGCCGGAAGGTCGTGGGTTCAAATCCCACTAGAGGACAGCAACCTTGGGCCGGAAGGACTGGGGTTTCTAGTCCCACAGGTGCTCCTTGTGGTCTTGGGCAAGCTACTTAACCCTCCATAGCCCATGTTCCCTGTAAAATTAGTTATCTCCAAGTTATAATGCCCTGTTCAATGTAATTTCAGTTTGTTCAATGTAAACTGCACTGATGCAGAATAGCGCGGTATATAAGAGAATGTAAATAAAAAATAAATAAATAAATTGAAGATGATTAAGAGCTACTTGGCAAATTCTATTGTATAAAGCATAGCAATCATCTGAATGTCTTATGAGGAGGGCATGGACTAATTTGAGTAGAGTCTTTGTCCAAAAAGATTCTACTCGATCTAATATGGTGAATTGCAAATAAGCAAGAAGTAACCATGGAAGCAATCTGAGGTTCAAAAGAACAAGAGCTGTCAAAAATGGCCTCTACAATTTTAAGCGAAGATACTATTGAAACCGATTTACTGTCCAGATCAGGAGAGATTGTAGGAGCTGAATCTTTGCTAGTAGTCAACATGACTTGGCACTTCTGAAAAATTAGTTTCAAACCATTTGCTGAAAGCCAGCTAGCAACCTGTGAGAGGCATTAAACTGGGAGAGACCAGGCATATAAGGATTTGAATAGAAAAATAGTTGGATGCGATCAGTGAAAATGGAGGACCTGAGATCTAGAAATTGCATTAGAGTAAGGAGAAGAATAGATTAAAGAGAACAGGGACTAGGATGGAGGCCTGTGGGATGCCACACCTCAAGGGATAGGAATCTGAAATTGAAGTTGAACTCTTTAGATTTTGTCTTGCAAAAATGATATAAAACCAGTTTAGTACAGTATCTGCAAAGCCAAAGTCAGCTAAGCGGGCAATGAATTGTATAAAGCATAGCAATCCACCAAACTGAAGGTTGAGGAGAGGTCTAATGAAAGGATGATAGCAATTTTACCCCGAGTTAAGCTGTTGTCTGATATCACTGTTGAATGGAGTTAGGCAGGTTTCGGTACTATGGTGTTGCTAAAAACCATGCTCTACTATGGGATGGAGAGCACTGTTTTTTTTGTAAGCAAGGAGTACATTTGGAAAGGAACACCATTTCTCAAGGACTTTGGAGATAAATATCATGTTAGTTATTGGACCATAATTTAATAAAATAAGCGGGTCAAGGTACAATAAGTCATATCTTGGTACTGGCTTCTTATGCTATGAGTACATTTTAAGGTGGTGGTGGTGATTTATAAGTGGTAGCTAGTGCAATTTTATTGGCAATGGGGTAATCCAATCCCTATGCCTGCTACCCATGATCATTTCAGCAACAGTGTTTTGCAACACTTGTAATCTGCCTAACGTTTTCTTTGATGGTCCCAAATAAGGGCATTGCCGAGCTGGTCAGGAATAGTTGCAGTTGGTACACTATTCTAACCTTACAAAAGTGATGGAATTCAAAATGGCATGGGACAGACAGATCCCTTTATAGCAAGAGTATAACATCAAAATAAAAAAAAATAAAAAAACCTTAACTTTTTTTATACTTCAACAAAGAGAGGGGTGACCTGCACAGAGAGGCAGGTACACCTACTCTAGCCACCTTACTGGGTAGGATAGATGGACCATACTGGTCTTTATCTGCCATGATATACTACGTTACTATGTTTTCTGCATGACAGAGTTCACTTATGCTCTGAACTTGCGACTGCAAGCCCAAAACTGAATCTCCTATTCTCTGGGGCCAACATCCCATATTTAGCAACCCACAGAAGTTCTGTTTTATCCAGATTAAATTTTCAGTTCTCTCTCTCTCTCATCTAAACTCTGATAATATGTAATTCCTGCTCCATGGACTGAAATGTTGTTTGCATGAAATCAGACAATGGGAAAAAAAAGTTGTCCATCAACAGCATAGCCATAGGTCAGCCCCAATAATCTAATAACCTCATCTAATGTACAGAGAAATAGAAAATTGGTGACAGGAGTGGTCTCTGTGGTAATCCTTATCCCAACATCCAAGAATCAGTCTTGTTGTTAGACGCTTTGCCTTCAACAAACAAGATAAGAGGCCAACAAACTATCCACTGACCCTGAGATACCCAAATACTCAAAGTCTTGCCAATAGAGAGCAGTCTACCAGGTCATATGCAGCCGCTATATCTAGCTACATCAGCATCGCCATTTCACCCTTATCCAACACACAACGCAGATCAGACCAATCAGTACCAGACCCCTATTGAGGCCTTTTCCAAACCCAGATTGGGCCTCATCCAGAAAGCTGTAATCATCTAAATACTTGTCTCCATCATCTTTTAATTAAAAAAAAAATGATATTACCATCCTGAAGTTTTTACAAAACAAAGAATCTAAATTGACCATCTTTTAAAGGTAGAATTGGTTAAGACCGTCAAAGAAACTTCCCTAGCCAGAAAGTTGTGTATAAAATGAGCAAATCAGTCTACCATAATTTGTCACCCCTACTAGGAGATTGGCTGGACACAGATCTAGTCCACAGCTCTCTCCTAAAATTTAACCATTACAATATTCACCTCTGAGATTGCCGAAAGTTCTTTCTTGCAAAAAGTAAGGTGATACCGAAAGTATGACCCAATGGTATTGGGGTATGCTGCCCAGAGCAGAGGACTGCAAAGGGCTTCCAGGAAAGTATTATTAGGGAGTGGCCATGGTTAAAACCCAAATGTCAATAAGCCTGGGGCAGCAGGGCTGGTCCCAGTGTTAGTTCAAGGTGTTGACGACCTAGACAAATCTTACACCCCCGCCCCCCCTCCTCAACAGCTGTCAGAATCTGTAGTTTAGCTTTGAATGTCCTGCTCTTAGCCATCCCTAGGCAACCATCTCATTTGCCTGATGGTTGTGCCGGCCCCGTGGAAGAGGCCAGATGTTTTGGACAGTGGCTTCAGTGGTTTTGGGAATTGTGTAGTTTTAGAAAACTAATGTAATAAATCATTGTTGGATTTAGTGAAGGCCTTGTAAGAATCAGAGAGAAATATGGCATGACCTAAAATGACTTAGCAGTGGAGCTTATAACTTCAGATTCTAGGCATAGCTGAGATGGATATGGAGGGCAGTGGTGGTGGTCAAAGTATTGAAAGTTTATGCTCATTTATCCAAAATGGAGGAATGACAACTGGGTTGAAGCAATAGTAAATGACAGCATAAAATTTGTTCTATTTTACTATTTAGACTGTAAATGTTACCTGTCTGTAATTGAGCATCTTTTTTTGTTGTTGTTTTATTGGTTTTCAAAATAAGTTTACATGTAAAGAACAAATAGGAAAAAACAGGTTCAAAAGTTTCAGAAAGCAAACATCCAATTACTACAAATAACATATCCAACACAAGGAAATCAGGACCTGCAAAAAGACAGACCACATCGAGGGAGCAAATCAGAGACGAGTGCAGAGATACAAAAAAACGTCTAGTCAGGGGGCGGAGCCTGATGTCCAGCGGGTAAGACGCTTCGCGCTGAAGCTCCCGAGAGGCCTACTTAGAATCCTGACTTAATACCTATACAAACTTACTATTTCGCTCCGGGCTGACCGGGGTACCTCGGGGGGATGGCGGCCCATAAACCAGCGCGCTTGGACTTCGGGTCTCCTTCTTCTTCTCACGGAAAACGCTCCAAAACAGAGGTGTCCTCCCCACAGAAGATGGTTCCATTTCGTGAAAACCCCGAAATGCACCTGGAGATTTTGGAGGAACTACGCGACGTGAAGGAATTGGTGCAGTCCAATGGAGAAGCGCTTAGAGCCCTGCGAGAAGACTTTGGAGTGCTCCAGGACCGACTTGAAAGTCTCTCATTACGGCAGGACAATATGGCGGGGGTCCTCGACTCGCACGCGGTGCGCTTGGGCGCACTGGACAAGGCTGAGCGCCAGATACAGAATCTTCAAAAGGAGTTAGAAGATAGCAATAATCGAGCCCGTCGCAACAATGTGAGGCTCATTGGAATACCGGAGGGGGTGGAAGCGGGAGATATGAGAGAATTCCTGCTCAAAACTCTTCCCTCCTTGCTGAAGATCACCTTTCATAAAGAATTGGAAATCGATCGTGCACACCGTGTTCCTACCCACATGGCGCTCAAACCGAACGACCCCCCGGCCTATTATCTTTCGCTTGCTACGATATCAACAAGTGGAACAAATTTTAAATGCTGCCCGGGCGAACCATCATTTGGAATTTGAAGGTCACAAAGTCTCCTTCTTCCCTGATTTGGCAAAGCCTACCGTTGACCGACGGAAGAAACTCCTTGCTTTTCGCCCTCGACTTCAACAGCTACAGGCTCGCTTTGGCCTGTTGTATCCCGCGAAGCTCCGAGTGACTCTCCACAACCAAACCAGGACATTCGAAGATCCTGATCTACTATCAACATTTTTAGACTCCAAAGAAGCAGAGCAGATGCGCTAATCCAACGGCGTGGACTTTTATTTGCCGGCTCTGTCCGCCATTTTGAAGGGCCCGATGCGGCGGTCATAGTCAAGCACAGAGACTACCTGGACTTTCTTTCTTTCTTTCTATGACTTTCGTTTTGTGGTCTCCTCTCCCTCCATGATATGTGCCTCGGTCGGATTCGGAGCACGCACAGTCCTACAGGTTATGTGTTTTTTCAATTTCGGCCTTCTCTGGGGCTTCTCCCCGCAGACACATGGTCGCCAGTAATTTTTGGGGTTCTGCTTCTTCTCTACCGCGCTGCGGTTTTTCTTTTTTAATGTGGGGCGCTTCATTGTATTATCTAAGCTTATTTTCTTTTATGCCATATGTACAGCCAGATACAGTCAATATGAGGGACATTGTGAAATTAGGTGCGCTATCATGCTCAGAATTTTTAACTTGTCTGAATGGCTTTATGTAAAATCTTATCACTCAACGTAAAGGGCATTAATAGTCCAATCAAAAGAAAGAAAATCCTTAGCTATCTTAGCCATGAGCATGCTGATTTAGCGTTTCTTCAGGAAACGCACTTAAACTCTGCTGAAACACTGAAACTCAATGTTAAGCCTTACATGGTGGCTGCCTATTCTCCCGCCGTTTCCAAACGGTGCGGGGTAGCCATTCTGGTTAAGAAATCTTTGCAAGCTACTGTAATTGATACTAGCGCTGACAAGGAGGGTAGATGGGCCCGAGTACATCTTAAGGTTGGAGATAGTGAATTTACATGTATTTGCATTTATGCCCCGAATGTGGACAACCCTGCTTACTATGCAAGTATTGCGCAGTTGGCACAGGCCTCTGCCAATACTCCATTAATACTTGGTGGTGACTTTAATCAAGTGTTAGACCCTCTGATAGATAGACAGCCGCCTAGAACGAGTAGTCCACCCAAAAGTCTTGCTACCCTTACAGCTCTGATGCAAGATCTTGCGCTGGTAGATATATGGAGGCTGCTTCACCCCTCCGACTTAGAGTTCACTTTCTTTTCTGCCCCCCATCACTCCCAATCTAGAATAGATTTCTTTCTCATTTCCAAAGCACTGATTTCTCAAGTAGACACGACTAGGACTCATCCTCTCCATATTTCAGATCATGCTGCCATATCTTTATCATTACGTGTCACTGCGCGGGACGATTCTCCCCGAGCTTGGTTTTTTGATAGATCCCTACTGGGTCAAAAAGATTTTCAGGTTGATATAAAGGCCGCTATCCAAGATTATTTTCATTTTAACTCACCCCATGACACAGCGGGCTGGGCTTGGTGGGAGGGTTTTAAAGCATCTATCCGTGCCACTATAACTAGCTATCAAATTCGGCAGGGGAAACAAAGAAAGCAGCATTTACTGATTCTAGAGCAGCAGATACAAGCTGGGGAGCGTCTCCTCACGTCCCGTACTGACCCATGTATTTTACTCCGTTTACAACGCTTGCGTTTTCAATACAATCAGCTTTTGTACACTGCTGCTGTTAAAAATATTGAATCACAACAAGGGCTATATTATCGGGAAAATAATCGTGCTGGCAAATTATTAGCAAATGCCCTAAAAGGTCGAAAAGAAGCCAAGCGTGTTACCGCCCTCCGTAATCCGTCGGGGGGGGCTTGGTCACTAAAGATACCGAAATCTTAGAACTCTTTCGTGATTTTTATACTCGGCTTTATCAATCTGAATGTGATTTTGAGCCAGATGTATTTGAACGCTTACTTTCAGGGGTACAAAGACCGACCCTATCTGACGAAGATAGAGTGGCCTTGGACACACCATTTACTGTCTCAGAAATTCATTCTGCTATCAAGAAATGTGCCTCAGGTCGAGCCGCAGGCCCAGACGGTCTCCCTGCTGAATTCTACAAAACCTTTCACGCTGACTTAGCTCCAGTTTTGAAAATTTATTTTTCTGCTCTGGCCGAGGAGGGTTCTCCTTCTGGGTCCTTTTCAATGGCAAATGTAGTAGTTTTTGAGAAAGAGGGGAGAGACCCGCAACTAACAGCTAATTATCGTCCAATTTCCCTCCTAAACGCGGACTATAAAATCTTTGCCACCATTCTCTCTACCCGGCTCTCGGATAGGATGCCTACCTTAATACACCCAGATCAATGCGGTTTCATTCCTGGTAGATCAACTGCTGACAATGCTCGGACTCTATGCCATGTACTGACTACCGCAGTTAATCTTGATCGCCCATTTGTTGGCCTCTCACTTGATGCTGAGAAGGCCTTTGATCGCTTAGAGTGGCCCTTCCTGTTTGCAGTCCTCCGCTGGTACGGATTCGGGGAAGGTTTTCTCCGTTGTCTTCGCACCATGTACGCACAGCCTACAGCCAGTATATGTGCCAATGCTTTAAAGTCTCAGCCTTTTCCCCTTCAACGCGGCACTCGCCAGGGATGCCCACTGTCTCCACTTCTCTTCGGTCTTGCACTCGAACCCTTGGCTTTACTAATCCGGCAATCGGAGGAGATTCATGGAGTCCCCTTCACCCATAGGGAAATCAAAATTTCAGCGTATGCTGATGATCTTATGCTTTTTGTCTCTATAGACTCAGTACCGGCTGTCCTAGAGCAAATTGGTAAATACTCACAACTGTCCGGTTATAAGATAAATTGGACCAAGTCGGTAGCCTTTCCATTAAATCCTTTGCTTCATCAGGCAGATATGCAACCCTTCCCCTTTTTATGGCAACCTCGCATGGTCAAATACCTTGGGGTTCACTATTGTTCTCCTTTGGAAGACACTATCTCCTTCAATGCCAAAGACTTAACCTCTAAAGTCCGGGCGCTTACTCACCGCTGGACTCCTTTAACACTTACCTGGTGGGGTCGATTAGAAACCATAAAAATGATGATTGTTCCGAAAGTGAATTATATCTTAGAAATGTTGCCCTGTCTCTTCCCTCGACGTATATATAAAGATATAGAGGGCCTTCTGACTAGATACCTGTGGCAAAACAAGACACCTAGGATAGCGAAACATAAGCTGCAAGCAGATAAGGAAAATGGGGGTGTCAGATTCCCTGATTTCCTGAAGTATCATCAATCTTTTCTTCTCAAACAAGGCGCTCGTTGGCTGGAAGATCCAGTACCGAGTAGACCTGTGTGGCTAGACATAGAAGAGGACCTTTGCAAACCGATTCCTCTTACTTTTCTCCCTGGTATGACTCTCCCATCAGACTCCCACTTTCCACCAATGCTTTTAGACACCTTAGGTGCCTTTAATAATCTCATGCAATCTTTAGACTCCCGACTCTGTCCGTTAGACAAGCTCCCACTTTGGTACAACACTCGATTTCGAATACAAAATAAACCGATGGCGTGGAGCCCCTGGTACACTAGGGGCATTTGGACTCCTAGTCAGTTGTTCCATGAAGGTCGCTGGAAAACTTTTAGTGAATTGCAAATTGAATTTGGTCTCCCAGCGAAACACTACTTTCAGTTGGTGCAACTTCAGCATTGCCTTCGGAGTGCTAAGGTGCTCCCGCCATCGGCCTCCCCTACACAGGGTTGGTTGGAGACTATCCGATCTATCGGTAGTTCACCGGGTGTAGCATCCAATTTTTACAAAACCTTATGTAATGCTATAACTAGGGATACCCCTATAGCGCAGAAAGCATGGGAGAGAGAATTGCATGTGACTTTGACCCCGGAGCAATGGAGCCTTGTCTGGAGTAGAGTGACACGGGTCTCCCGATCCGCCTCACTCACTCAGACACTCTTCTTTCTAGCCCACCGGTGTTTTTACACTCCTGACAGATTAGCCAAATGGAACACTACTCAGGGCAATAGTTGTTGGACATGTCATGCGGCCATTGGTTCACTACCTCATGTTATGTATGAATGTCCCGCACTACAGTATTACTGGAGTCGGGTCTGGGGTCATATCCAGTCTATTTTGCACTTTCAAGAGCCCCTTTCTTGGAGGATAGTGGGACTTCGCTCAGCTGCGGGGATCCCCTCTCTTCCAAAAACGGCTTACTTCCTTTTGGACTTTATGCTTGGCATTGCTATTTCCCTAATTACGAAATACTGGAAAAATAGCTCCCAGCTGAGCCCCAATGAATGGTGGAATCATGTCTGTCTTTACAGTAAATATGAACAAATACCTCGTATGTTTGCTTCCCCCATTCAGACTCCTCATCATCGGTCTAAATGGAAGATGCTCAATGACTATGTACACTCTGCTCAATGCTCTCATCTGACTGTCTAAATTTGTATATATCTTTGTCCCATGATTATTCTGTATCGCAGATACTCTTTTGATTGTTTTGATGTATAATCACTGTTGTTTGGAAGCGCTCACATGCTGACATAATCAGCTAGAGAAGAAGCGTGGGGGTGGGGGGTAATTGGGTTTACTTTTCTTTATTGTATAATTGTTTTGTCTCCTTTGGTGTGTTGTTTCTTTTGTCTGTTGCAAAATGAAAATAAAAGTTTAAAAAAAAAAAAAAAAAACGTCTAGTCAGAACAACAACTCAGACTAAGATTTAAATACAAGAGGTAAAGCAAGAAAAAGCCGGTTAAGACCAGACCTTACTTGCTAGCTAAAACGTTCTAAAAAAACCCCAGAGGATCAGTATAAACATATTTCCCCCCCCCCCCTCAAATGTTAGACATTTACAAGGAAAACCGAGGAAGAAAGTCTCCCCTCCCCGCCAAAACCGTCAGCATCAGCTGCAGGAAGGACTTCCTCCTCAACTGAGTATAACGTGAGACGTCCGGAAAGGCAGCAATCTGCCTCTTATGGAAATAAGCTTTTAAAAAGGAAAATTGTATCTACTTCCGAAGCCAAGGTTATAACCAGAGTGGCACAGGAAGATATTAGCTCATCTGAAGGCTCAAGGAAATTAGTCAAATCCAACTCTGATACCTCCCCTTTGTAAGCCACTCCAGCAGCCGAGGCCTCAGAGGAGGAAGATAGATAAACACAAACTAGTAACCACACCTTCTCAGGCTCAGAACAATAAAACTTCTTTACGATATTTATGAAATAATATTAAAGGAGACAACCACAAGGAGAAAAATTCAGTGATCTTAATTTTTTTGTCCTCATAGAATTTTCTAGCATTTCTAAACGTTGGCAGAATACATAAGAGTCTTTTATACCCTTTGCCCCTGCACACTGGAGCGAGTCCACTTGCCCCTCCAGCCTTTCCAGGCGTTAGGCAATCACAACAGATTGTTCGTCCATTATCTGAATTTTAGCAAGTGCTTCTTCAGAAAAATTAGGTTTGTTCCATGAAACCCTGCAACAAAAAATTAATTTTTGATACCTCCTTCCAGATGTCCATCAATGATTTATCACCAACACCAACATCTGCAAACATAGGAGGGTTCTCAGGGCGAGTAATTGCCCCAACTACCTCTGAAGTACTAGCAAAAGAAGTCTGTGCTGGATCCAACGACGAGGTCTGTTCCATGGCCGCACCAGGAACCATTAAGGAGGCCCCACGGTCCCCATCCGTTACAGCCATAACCGAACCAGGGTTAGGAGGAGGTGTCCAAGCAATAGGACTTAAAGAAGCCCTTGATGACAGAGGAGCATCCGGCCACACTAGCACCTGCAGATGCTATAGGTCCAAGTAGCACAAATACATGCGAGTACAAAGGCCCGGATACAACTTTAGGTGCAGATGACAAAAAAGTTATATCACTCTTCTTCTTTGCCGGCTTAATTTTCCCCTTGCCCCCACCATGGGGCATTGCTATGGTGTTCTGGAACCCTCAGGCCCCCGAAGGAGCACCAAAGGTCATGTGCCCCTTCTGGCATGCGACCGCGGCAGACTGCGTAGTCTTTTGTAGTGTTATGGGGGGCCCAGAGATGTCGTCAGCAATAGGGCTGCCCCATCTCAGGAACCTTCTGCTGCCGATTCCTGTCCCACCAGAACAGTGAACTCAGCAATCAGCAAGGTAGGCTCCTCGGCATCTTAGTACGTTCTTTTCTAGGTGTGCAACCAGCCTTGTGGCTCAGGCTGTAGGACTCCTGGTGACAGGAGGAAAGACTATGGTGGCTCCTCCTGGCCAAGCAGCAGCATTGCAGGTGTACCTCAAAAGGAGGTATGTTGTCTGAGAAAGGAGGTGACCAGAGATGGAGGGTAATATCAAAAGCTCCCCCCAAAAAAGACAGTTCCAAGATGGGTTCCATCAAAAAGTGGGTACACAATCAAAAAACAGATTTTCAGGAAAAGCAGCATGTTAGCTGCTAAAGTATTGTGTTTAAATCTAGAAAACAGCCTATGAACAAACCTATTTTCTTTTTTCAATATATTCCTCCCATGCAAAATGCTTGGCTATATCTCCAGCTGTTTCTAGTACATTCTCTTCCTCTGAATTGTAGAGGTCTGTGTTTCTAGGACTGACGGGAGCATAGTGGTTCCAAACAGAAAATCCAGTTCGAGTCATCGGAAAAGCCAGCAAAGGGGATCCTCTAGCCTATTTCAGCATCAGTAGCAACAGGTTAAGATGTCCGAAGGAATCCCCTCTCTCATTACAACAGGGGCACGCAACTGCAATCCTCAAACATTCAAAATAAGGAAATTAACCCGATTCTTATACAGGAAGAATGCATGAATATCTCATAAATATTCATCAAGGCTATCTGGAAGACACACGGTGGCTGAAAAGAACACCAGATGTAATACTGAATACAGTTTCTTCCATATTTTCCCAATGACTCCAGTAATACAAGTATATCTCACAGCGTCCAATAGCAGGAAATAAATGCAAACTGCATGGACACTGCAGTGTGGCAATCACTGTTGTGGTTACAAGTCAGACATCAGTAGTAGGGCTCCTTCAGGTTTCAAGGGGGTAAGGGTAACCTGCGTGGAGGGGCCATGGAGGTGGCAGAACCTCATTAGGGTTGGCGGCAGCGGGCACTCTTACAGAGCCCGAGAAGTGGCCTGAGACCTGGTCTGGGATAGCCGACTGGTGAAGGTGGATATGGAAGCGGCCAGCATGGTAACGGCTTTTAACATTTTATAAACGGCTTTTTCTACATAGGAAACTGGCTTTATACATGGAAAAGCTCTATAAAATGACTTCCTTAAATGATCCATCAAAAGTTCTTTCAAGTGTTATATACCACTTCCAAAGTTACCTCACACATACAGATACACAGTGTCAAGAATGAGCGTATTCGTACTGACTTTGGGATAGGCATGTCCAGGGACAGAATCACGATTGATGCATGTACATTATCAAATATGATGGAAAGGACAGCGGTAGGAACAGGGCTCAGAGACTGCGTAAAAAGACATGAGCCAGGCAGGGCTGCGCGAGAGGTGCGGCCACACAGAGCATGAGAACAGAAGGGGTGCTGTCATCGTCACTGGGCTTCCAGGAAGCTCAAAGAGTCGGTTACTTAACGTGACTGGGTGGAGAGGGGGCACCAGAATCATTTGCCACACAAGGCGCATTGCTAGCTTGGTGCAGAGTTTTGGGTGTAAGTATGGGAATCTATGGGCCTATCTACTACCAGGTTACTGTGTCACTAGATTATGATCCAGCCCCCCCCCCCCCCCACCTTTTAAATCACAGCAACAGAAAATGGGGACTTTTCCTAATCCTTCCTCTGTTGAGCTCACCTCCCCAACAAGAGTCAAGTGCAGCAGTAGCATCTGCTGGTGGTGAAGTTAGGGTCCAAAGAGAGATGTCAATTGTTTGAAAAGCTCTGTTATAGTTAATGTTCAAAATATGTTCAAAATGTTGTTCAAAATATGTTCCCTGTAAGCACACCTGTATATAGTTAAAGCATAATGTTCCTTGTAAATGTATACAGAAGTATACAATTGTTCTGTTTAAAGTTCAATGTAAACCGCCCCTGATCTCTGGAAGGGGCGGTATAGAAAAGACCGTTAAATAAATAAATAAATAAATAAATTGTTTTCCCAGAAGCCCAGGAAACGGTCCCTAGAGAAAGACCATCAGCCTCTCCCTCGGGAGACTCCCTTCCAGCAGCCGCCATTCCCGTCCCTTTCCTTTGGATTTAATTTGCTAAACCTACATCCCCTGTGGTGTGTTACAGCTAAGCAGAGTGTGTTGCTCAATTACTGTCAGTTTGCTTACCTCATTACGGCAGCCACGATAAGCTTTTAATTACAAAATTAGCAGCATAAAATCAAGGTGCCTCCTTTAAGGAAGGTCCTAAACTGCAAAAGGTAGAGACGGCTGCATTTGCCCTTTGTATTTTTAAAACCCCACAAATGGCAAACTTAGCATACTAGTTTGCAAAAAGATATTGCCACCCAAACTGGAGCTGCAGCCCCCTCCTCGGAGTTCCCCTTCAGCTGTATGGTGCTGCATTAATACATTGCATGTTTCATGGACTTACAGTCCCCTCTCCTAAGATGTCTATGCTGTGTTCTTATTTTCGGCATCTCAGGGCCCTGCTGTCTCCTCCCCAGGAGTCTCTCTCCATATTCTAAGTTTTTCATTAGTCTGTTCCCAATATATTCATACTTGGGACGTCTCAAGAACCTGCTGCTTCCTCCCCCAAGATCTCTTTTCCAGCTGTTCCCACTGGATGTCTCAGGATCCTGCTGTTTTCCCTTCTGATCTATTTCTTCCATTATATTTATACTTTGGGTAAATTGGGGTGCTGCAGCAGCTTTCTGATGAAATACAGGCCAGCAGCACCTACACTTTACTCAGAGCCAGCATGCTGACTGTAGTAGTCCACGAGAAGCTTTCAGATCTGCCTTTCCCCCTTGGGAATAAAGCAGACCTTGGAAGCAGGTGATAATTTTACTTGTTATTGCTGTGTTTCTATGGGCTGGGTAATAGCAGTATGAATTAATGAAAGGTAATTACATCCCACTCAGGCTCTCCCAATTCCCTGTACGCCCACACCTCACCTCGAGAAAAAACAAAATCTACTAGTAATTGATACAGTGCTTTGCCCCCCACCTGCCGCCCCTCAGGGAAGATACTGCGACCGTTACTAAGAGACACTAATTTTGCAGCCTTGCTATCAGTCATCCCCTCCAACATGTTCACAAGTTCTCTCCGCATCATTTTAGCTCCGATTTCTCAGGTTAAAAGCAGTAACTTGCAGGTGGCAAGTGTGTGCGGCATACAGAGCACTGGAGTAATTGTATTGTGTGGCGCATTTAAAGAAGGGGGGCTGGTGAGAGAGACAGAAAAACAGTGTGCATGGCAAACTGATCAAAGTCGCATTTTACAGTGGCTGCAGCACAAGCAGGTGGAATCTGCACACCCAGCCCACAAACAGTTCCAGCCCTGAAACCAACTGGGCAATGCAAGATGCCCACTGTGGCTAAGAAGGAAACCATTTCCACAGGATCCGCCTCATCTTCTCTCCTCAGTGGCTTGCAGAGCTTGGCCTGTTGCTGTAAGCTTGCCCTTCTCTCACTGAGTCCTAAGAGACCAGGGCTCCATTCCCTGCAGCTCTTTTCACTTGACGTTGCCCCTTCCTCCGTTAATCCCATCTTCGACCCAGCATAATCTACTTCCACATGACCTCATTTTACAGTAGTAGGGACTGTCCACGCTGTGTCTTTGTACTGCACTACATATACCTACTATGCACTATGCAAAGGACTAATAATTTGGTTGATATTCCTGAATTTTTCAGTGCTTATATGGGAAAAACAAGCAAAGTTAGTTGATAAATAATCAGATTTTATGCGCTATAAGGGGCAGGCACTAGTGCACTAAAATTTAGGGGCTGATTGTATAAGGGAACCAGGCAAAGATACGTGCCTTTTACGCATGTAAGTCCCCAATTTAAAGGACCTGTGCATGTATATGGCCCCTATGAACATGCTCTAGGCGGCTGTAGTCTATAAGCACATGTGTTAGTCCTATCGCGTGTACTTTCAGTGTGGGAATGCACAGGGATGGAGCATATTATAAACTACTGTAACTTGCATGCTTTTTTTTGCAAACTAGGTGCAGGCATTTCTACCCACCTTAGAGCAGACAGAACGGTCATAATTAAGTTGGGGCACATCGTTAAATCCTTGTTTTATAAAGGAAAGTACACACATACTTCACTTCATAAAATAGGCTCCAAATACACACTCGGCAACATGCATTAACCACCCGGGAGTTTATGAAATTCCCTTACACAGCTCTAGTCAGCCACTAAGATGGTCATTTTATAGCAAGTTGCCTATGTGTGAAGGGCAAGTTGATGCCTATTTTGGGGCTATTTTATGAAGTCGCACGGGCACCTATGTGTCTTTATAAAATAACAGTACAAATCCTACCAAAGTTGCGGCTATAATGAACCTATGCACCTTTACACCACCTTTAAAGAAATTCTAAAATAAATGTAGAACCACGTGTAACTCACAACTGTCAACACTCCACCCCCAGCATACCCACCCAGAGAGTCACATACAAATATGCACACGCTTAACATTGTGCGTAATTGTACGCCTGGGGTCACCTGATAGACGGCCTTTGAAAAGTTAGCCCCTAAATGGATAATGTTTTGTGCCAAACTTTTAGGGGTAATTTATAAAAGTTTTTCTGCATATAAAACCTGTCCTTTTCTAAAAATTGAGCTGCTATAGATGTGCATAAAACTGCAGCGACAATATGTCCCGTAGTTATATGCGTGCCACATATAACTGGCATTCCGAGGACTGTAGTGTTGGTGGAGAAAGGGCAGAACTGTGATTTACAGTCGTATTTTATAAGTTACAGAAGTACAAGCGCACGGAGTCCATGTGCATATTCACACCAGTTCTGAAGCAGGTCTGATGCCTTGACATTTCTGCACTGCAGGGGCTGGTTCTGGGGCACTAATGCTATCTATAAAGCACTACCAGCAGACTAAACTCCCAGCCCCCCCCTACTCTAAACAATTACCACCAACATCAAGGAGGACAAGTCAAGAAGAAAGAGTCAACCCTGGCTCGAGAACCTACTCGCTGCACCATGCCAGAGACTGCTATAGGCAAACTATCACCTATAGTGAGGAGATGGAATGGAATCCTCAGACAGTGCTTTGTTGCATCACCAGCCAGTAACCCTATCACATAGCTCATAAGCTCTACCCCAGCTGTCATTCATGGGCTTCCAAAGTGCACTAATGGGTTTTTTACAAATTTTTAAATGCATTTAAAATTGAAAAAAAATTTCAACGGCACTTTTCAGTAGTCCCACAGAAACTCACAGCTCGGATGGCGTTGACCACACTGTAAGTGAACTGTTGACTCGAATTTCGCCCCATACATTCAAACAGGCTGCTTCAGGACATTACTGAAACAACGGTGTGTAAGACCTCCAGGGAACAGGCAGCTCAGGCTTATGAGTTGATTAAATAAAGGAGAGCAACACGGTCTAGCAAACCTCCAGCCAGCGCGATAATGACATCATAGGGCTGCATACCAGTCCATGGACTCGTTTAATCCGATTGGCTGCATGGTATTCAAAGTAAGGAACCACCTTTGCTCCAATCTGGCCAAACACTGTTCCACACGTCCTTGGGAGGAATCCAAGATGCCGTCCAGGACTAGCCATTGCAATTGTTGCCACTGATGATCAAAGTCAATACAATGTTGCACAATGGGCACTGTTAAGATCTTGTTACAAAACCGTGATTTATGCTCAGTCACGCGTACTTTGATCTTCCTTACTTTGTATTCCACATATATCCTAAGGCAGGGACAAATGATTCAACTTGTGGTCACTGTATGATGTGTGCGACTACTGCTTTTCTCTGATCAGAGAGGAGCAGTGCTTTTTACAGTGCTCTGCTAGAGAAGTGGATATTTGTCTCCTGTGACACCTTGCTGTGAGTTCTAGCTGTTTATTAATTATTTATTGTTTGTCTAACTGTTTATTTAATTATTTATTGTTTGTCTTAGTGGTGTGCTAGTTCAGCCTTCTCAGCTATAACTTACCTTGCCTCTCTCAACTAACTGGGCTTTGTGTGGTACCCCCTTCCCCCCTGCTGAGGGTTCAGGACAGGGTACTTTGTAACTGCCCTCTTTAATAGGACTTATCTCCCTCCCTCCCTCCCTCCCCAGCACCCACCCACCCCTGGGGTAATTGTAGTTTTATAGGTACTTGCACATCTTAGAGGAAAGGGGCTGCTCTCAGGTGCAGCTCGTTATCCAAATCAGTCATACACAGAGGACCTGAGATTAATTACTTAAGCTTCAGGTACACAAGGTGTATTAGGGGTATTAGATACACTTTTATTGGTATAAGCATCCACACCAATCCTTATTATATACAGAATTTAAAAGACCTAAACACAAGCTTTAAACTAAGATGCAGACAGAAGTCCAGCAACGAGATGGGGGTTCTCCGGTCTTTTGCATTGAGTGTCACATGTATGATTTTCTCCCAGTTGGTGAGAGGTCTTACGTATGCACTAAGTGCAAAGAACTCTTTGCTCTCAGGGAACGAGTCCATTCTCTAGAGGCTAGAGTAGCAGACCTGGAAGACATAAGAAAGACAGAGAAGTACATGGACGAGACCTACAGGGATATAGTCTTGAAGTCCCACCTCCAGTCTGGCAGCATCCCTGTTGCCATGGAGGAGAGAGGTCACGTGACAGGAGAGCATCACCCTGGTGTGGCAGGAAGTGATCCTGTAACTAGGACCTGTCCTCCAGGTGATGTAAAACCCTCTCGCACCGAGGACGTTTCTCCAGGGCCATGTCCCCATGCGGGGAGGGTCAGGACAGCTGTTATAGTTGGTGATTCAATCATTAGGAATGTAGATAGCTGGGTGGCTGGTGGACGTGAGGATCGCCTGGTAACATGCCTGCCTGGTGCGAAGGTAGCGGACCTCACGCACCGCCTAGATAGGATCATAGATAGTGCTGGGGAGGAGTCTGCTGTCTTGGTACATGTTGGTACCAATGACATAGGAAAATGTGGTAGGGAAGTTCTGGAGGCTAAATTTAAGCTTTTAGGTAGGAAGTTGAAATCCAGAACTTCCAGGATAGCGTTCTCCGAAATGCTTCCTGTTCCACGTGCAGGACCCAAAAGACAGGCAGAGCTCCGGAGTCTCAATGCGTGGATGAGACAATGGTGCAAGGATGAGGGTTTTGGATTTGTTAGGAACTGGGGAACATTCTGGGGAAAGGGGGGGCTCTTCCGAAGGGAGGGGCTTCACCTTAATCAGGATGGGACCAGACTGCTGGCATTAACCTTTAAAAAAGAGATAGAGAAGCTTTTAAACTAGAAATTAGGGGAAAGCCGACAGTCACCCAGGAGTGCATGGTTCGGACAAAGGTATCCTTGAAGGATACTACCAAAAGCAGTGAGGTTCCAAAAGGGAGTATAGTAGCCCAAATGCCCTTGAGTAAGGAGCAGACAGAGCATAAAGATTCCAAATTACCCCTGCCTACCAATAGCCAGATTAATATGAATAAAATACAGTCTCTAAAATGCTTGTATGCCAATGCTAGAAGTCTAAACAATAAGATGGGAGAGTTAGAATATATAGCACTAAATGAGAGGTTAGATATGATTGCACTCTCAGAGACATGGTGGAAGGAGGATAACCAGTGGGACACTGTGATACCTGGATACACACTATATCGTAATGATAGAGCTGATCAAATTGGTGGAGGGGTTGCGCTCTATGTTAGAGAGGGCATTGAGTCAGAAAGGATTAAAGTTTTGCAGGGAACAAAATTTGCTGTAGAATCTCTATGGATTGAAATTCCATTTATGAAGGGGAAGGTGATGGCAGTTGGAGTATACTATCGACCGCCTGGCCAGAATGAACAAATGGATGATGAAATGCTCAAAGAAATCAAGGAAGCTAACAAAAGTCACAACAGAGTAGTAATAATGGGTGATTTCAATTACCCCGGTATCGACTGGGTCAGTGTCACAGCAGGACAAGCTAAAGAGATAAAGTTTCTAGATGGAATAAATGACTGCTTCTTGGAGCAGCTGGTTCATGAACTGACCAGAGGGGAAGCCATACTGGACCTAGTCCTTAGTGGAACGCCAGATCTGGTGCAAGAAATAAGGGTGTTGGGACCACTTGGCAATAGTGATCATAGTATGATCATGTTTGATTTAATTAGTGGAGGACAGATAGTAAAGGCATCCACAGTACTACCTTTTAACTTTCAAAAGGGAGACTATGATAGAATGAGGAATATAGTTAGGAAAAAACTAAAAGGAGCGGTTCCAAAGGTTAAAGACTTACAGCAAGCTTGGGTGTTATTTAAAAATACTATCCTCGAAGCCCAGACCAGCTGTATTCCACGCATTAGGAAAAGTGGAAGAAAGTCCAAAAAACTGCCAGCATGGTTTAAAGGTGAGGTCAGAGAGGCTGTTGCTGCCAAAAAATCAACCTTCAGGAAATGGAAAAAAAGAGCCAAATGATGAAAACTGGAAACAGCACAAGCACTGGCAAGTTAAATGCAAAGCATTGATAAGGCAGGCAAAGCGGGAATTTGAGAAGAAACTTGCTACGGAAGCAAAAACACGAAATAAAGACTTTTTCAAGTACATTCGTAGCAAAAGGCCTGTGAGAGAGTCAATTGGACCATTAGATGATAGAGGGGTAAAAGGGGCAGTAAGAGGAAACAAGGCTATAGCAGAGAGACTGAATGAATTCTTTGCTTCGGTCTTTACTGAGGAAGATGTAGGGATGTTACCCAAGACTGAAGTGGTATTTAAAGGTGATACTGCAGAGGAATTGAGAGAAATATCGCTACACCGGGAAGATATATTACAACTATTTGATAAACTGAATAGTAGCAAATCACCTGGACTGGATGGTATACATCCCAGAGTGTTGAAAGAACTGAAATATGAGATTGCAGACCTGCTATTGGTAATCTGTGAACTTTCATTAAAATCATCTGTAATACCTGAAGATTGGAGGGTCGCCAACGTAACACCAATTTTTAAAAAGGGTTCCAGGGGTGACCCAGGAAATTACAGACCGGTGAGCCTGACGTCAGTACCAGGGAAAATGGTAGAAACCATCATAAAGAACAAAATTACACAGCATGTAGATAGTCATGGCCTAATGGGAGACAGCCAACATGGCTTTAGACATGGAAGATCTTGTCTTACTAATCTGATATGTTTTTTTGAAGGTGTGCATAAACAGGTAGACAAAGGTGAGTCGGTTGATATAGTGTATCTGGACTTTCAGAAAGCTTTTGACAAAGTCCCCCATCAGAGACTTTTGGCGAAGCTAAAAAGTCCTGGGATAGGAGGCAGTGTACTATTGTGGATCGGGAACTGGTTAAAAGATAGAAAGCAGAGGGTAGGGCTAAATGGCCAATATTCCCAATGGAAAAAGGTGAATAGTGGAGGGATCTGTACTGGGTCCGCTGCTTTTTGACATATTCATAATGACCTGGAAAAGGGAATAACGAGTGAGGTTATCAAATTTGCAGATGACACAAAACTGTTTAAAGTTGTTAAAACCCAAGAGGATTGTGGAAAACTGCAGGAGGATCTGGATAAATTGGAAGACTGGGCATCCAAATGGCAGATGAAATTTAATGTGGACAAGTGCAAAGTTATGCACCTAGGAAAGAACAACCCACACTATAGTTACACGATGCAAGGCTCCACATTAGAAACCACCACCCAGGAAAAAGATTTAGGAGTCATCGTGGATAACATGTTAAAACCCTCCACCCAGTGTGCAGCGGCGGCCAAGAAAGCAAATAGAATGCTAGGTATCATAAGGAAAGGGATGGAGAATAAAACAAAGGATGTTATAATGCCTCTGTATCGCTCCACGGTACGACCGCACCTTGAATATTGTGTGCAATTCTGGTCACCGTATCTTAAAAAGGACATAGCGTTATTAGAAAAAGTACAGAGAAGAGCCACCAAATTGGTGAAGGGGATGGAAGGCTACTCCTATGAAGAGAGGCTAAGAAGGTTAGGGCTCTTTAGCCTGGAGAAGAGACGGCTGAGGGGAGATATGATAGAGGTCTATAAATTAATGAATGGAGTGGAACGGATAAACGTGGATCAATTGTTTAAGCTATCAGAGTATAGAAAGACTAGGGGACATGTAATGAAGCTACAGGGTAAACTATTTAAGACAAATAAGAGAAAATATTTTTTCACTCAACGTGTAATCAAACTCTGGAATCTGTTACCGGAGGATGTAGTAAGGGCTGTTAGTATAGCTGGGTTTAAAAAAGGTTTGGACAAGTTCCTGGAGGAAAGGTCCATAAACCACTATTAAAAAGGGACCCAGGATCTCAATGCTTGACCCAGTACAAGCATTGTGGAACCTGTGTCTTTTGGGGAAACTGCTAGGTACGTATGACCTAGATTGGCCACTGTTGGAAACAGGATACTGGGCTTGATGGACCTCGGTCTGACCCAGTATGGCATGTCTTATGTTCTTACCAAATGGACACACCCACAGTTGGGTATTTCCTACCCCTTAAAGCTCATTAGCAGCTGTCAATTTATGTGGGTCATTTACTTAATCAGCACTCCTGGATTCAGTTTTAGAGCTGGTGTAAAACGTCAGCCTTACAGACCCTCTCCCAGTGGCATACCAAGGGTGGGGTGGTGGGTGCAGCCTGCCCTGGGTGCCAACTGGGAGGGGGGGTGCACCCCCACCTGACCCACATTTCTGAGGCAGCGCAGCAAGTTTACCTAAATGCTGGGTTGTTTGCTGCGCTACCTGCAATCCAGGGCCATTGACTCTCTTGCGGCTGAAGTCTAGTGAATCGCGAGACTGCAACCAGGAGAGAAAGCCAGTGGCCCTGGACAGAAGGCAGCACAGCAAGCCACCCAGCTTGAAGGTAAGCTTTCCACGTTGCCATGGAAGTGTGGGCTCTAGGGGTTGGAGCACCTGCCCTGGGGGCTGAGGGGGCCGAGAAGGTGCCAAGGGCTCTTTGAGTTGGTCTGGCTCTTGGGATCTTTTGTTTTGCTTTGACTGCTGCTGTTCTTTGCTGCCTCTCAGACGCTGCAGCCCTAGGGGGTCACCTAGTCTGGACCCAAGTAGCACTATATATTAATAAAATAGGTAAATATTTAGAAAAATAAGTTCTCCAGTATGTTCTCTTAAAAGTGTTGAGATGTGAAGGAACGGGAGCATTGCGTTCTAAGAAAGTGCAGCTTCAGACCTGAAGCGATATCGGGATCTGCTGTGCACCAGCCTCATGGAAAGCATGAGAGCATGGACTCCACTGATCACCTATAGGAGATGGACAGAGGAACCACTCTCATCCTGAGATCAATGGTAACTCTGCAGACTCTTCTGCTGACAGTGTATTACCTGACCAAAGCAACGCAGCAAGAACATGCTATGAAGTCAATGGCCAAGTGACCTGAGTAGCAAAGATATAGAAAACTCCACAGCTGATGCATAAGCTAGGAGGTGTTTGATTTCATCTGCAGTTTAAACAGCTTATTGACCACAATACCACAAAAGAGCAATGCTGTTTGCCGTGAGATGGGGGCTCAGGAGGGGAATCTGTGTTATAGCGGACACGTTCTATGCATTTAGTTAGTGTCTCGTATTCTCCGACCCTCTCTTCTAAAAAGTGAATTGTAGAGTTTTCTCTCTCCCATGGCTCAAGTGTTGGGCATAGATGGGAACAAAGACGCTTGGAAGCCAGGCTGAAGGCCAGTAGAAGAAAGGGCAACTACGCTCATGCAATCTAGTGACACCTCCAGAACACTGTGTTCTCCATCACTGATCATTCAACAGGACATCCAAAAAGTTAGAAAATTTCTTCAGATCTGGATCAAAGTCAAGTCTCCAGAACCAAAAATGACAACACAGAAACAGAGGACATGATGGCAGGTAAAGACTATGGCCTTATCGAGTCTACTCAAGTGCTCAGTTCTACAACCCCTTCCTCTCGAGGACCCAGCCTCCAGGGTCACTAAGTGATGAAAGCAGCAGTGAGCACTACCCAATCCTCTCCTGAAGGGAGACAGCCAGCTAACGGAGGAGCAGAGGGTATCAAAGAGCCGCTAAGATCCAGAACGAGTCAGCCACAAAGAAGCTGTTGCTAAGAAACCTACATTTCTTTCAAGTGAGAATATCAAAGCCACCTCTGATGGTTCTTTTTTTGAAAGGGAACAGAACTTTGTGGATACGTGAAAGATGTCTTGTTTCTGCTGTAGGAGTGGAGACTATTAATTGCTACTTAGAACTGAGGCTTTGAAAAGCTTTTCACAAACTCTTCATCCCTGGGTTGGGAAACTCAGGTTTCTGCACTGCTGATGTAGTCAGATTCATGCTTCTTAAAAAACTGTTTGGGGGGAGGAGGGTTTGAAATTGTTCCTATTTATGAACATGAGAAGCTGAGAAATGAAAGCATATAAAGGCAGATTTTAGCTAGGACCTGGAGAGGGGAATTCCCAAGTCAGGCCGGGACGTGCAGAATTCTTAAAGTATTTGACAAGAGGTTCTGTCAAGCATAAGCCTCTTGTAAAGTAGGTGCGGGACTGCACGGGTACAGCTGTCAATGTCCAGCAGAAGCAGCAGTTTTAAGAAGCTGCAGATGGGGGAAAAAAATGTAAAAATCCCCTCCCGAAATGTTTCAGGAGCAGCTTCTTAAAATTGCTGCTCCCAATCTGCAGCAGCACTGGCTCGCCCCCCTCTCCTGACCTAGCTGTTCTTGTCGGTGGCTTGCCTGACCTCACACCACATCAGATCCACCTTACCACCTCCGACACCCCTGCTCTCCCTTCAAAGCACCCAACCCCCTACTCTCCACAAGCCATTCGATACCTTCCCAAGGAAAGGCCACCACCAACACGAGTACAAGACAGTCCTAAACATATTCAAAATCCAAACACCGAACCTTAGCACTCAGCCTACAACCACTCATACAACCCAACACCAGCACAAGACGAAGGAGGAGAGGCACCTCTGACACCATCAACACACCAAAAGACTTCACAAAGGCTCGCAAGAGCACCGCAAGAAGAGCTCTATCGATGGCAGTACCTGCAATATGGAATGCCCTCCCTGACGAACTTCGATCAACAGAAGATATTAAGGAATTTCGAAAACTCCTCAGGACAGTGCTCTTCATCGAGCATTATGGCAATAGCACATAATAGTGTCCGATAGCCCCTGGACTAATAACGGCCCCCCACCCTTTATCACTCATGTACATAACAATGTAATGTAGCTCATGCTGTAAATAGCCCACAGCGAATCAACGGCAACTTACACACACATTCACTGTATAACACTGCATAACACAAGTGTCAATATAATTTGATTGGCTGCTGTGTACACCGCCTTGATTAAAGGAGAAGGTGGGATATAAGTCCTTTTAAATAAACAAACACTACAACCTGGGCAACACTCCACCCAAGATCCCCTCCAGCAGCTCACCACTCCCAGTACTCCTCCCCAGCCTAATCGGAGGCCCCTAGTGACTAAGAGCAGCAGGAGCAATTGCCACCCACTCCTGTGCTTCACGTGCCAGGTTCCAGAATCGCACCAATGGCTGCTTGTGGCAATTTTGTGTTAGTGCCCTACCCACTTTATCCCTCCAGTGTCCTGCCTTGCAAGTTCTTATGCATCACTGCTGAAACTCCTGCCTTACTAGAACATCCAGAAGAATGGAAAACCTCCCCCCCCCCATCCAGTTAGCCCACAATTTCCCCCAATGCCCCAAACCCATATGTGCTTCCTGTATAAGCTATAGATAAACTGCACCCCTCCAACTCTAGCAGCATCTATTGGTGCTTTTTAATGGCCCCATATCCTTTATATTACATGAGATTGCCGCAAAGACTGGAAGTCTATCATACATCTCCCGATTACCCAGTCACCCTCCATGCTTCCCCTCCCCCTATACACACACTGGACCCAATACCCACTGAAACACAAACCTGCCAATGATGCCCAGAGGTACGGGTCTGGTAACATGGAAAGCATTGGCCTTTATCCTTACAAGTGCTACAGAAGGAACTCCAGCCCCACAACAGGTCTTTATATCCGCTGCGCTTCCCCCACAGCCAGTAGTGCTGATGCTGGGGCCTAGGGGGAGTGTGGATGTTGAGGGGGCTGGAGCACACCCCCTTCCTCACACACCCCCTTCCTCACACCCCACAGATGTGCATGCAGGCGCAGTGTGATGCCGCGGGGGGGGGGGGGGGTTCCCAAGGCAACTGCAGCAGTCCGAGCACTGCCCTGGGTCCCACAACCTCAATTCCAGGTTGGGCTTTCCAGACAAACACTCACACACATTCCTCTCAGGTCCACAGCAATGTCCAGCAGACAGTTCTGTTATGCCAGCTCCAGCTAGGATTGCCAACGTTTTCACCGAGAAAAACCCGACACCTGTGGCTCCCATGCTCCACCCCTGCCCCGCCCCCAGTCCCACCCACAAAAATTACAGAGGATTCACACACACACAGCCTCAGTGCTGTTCACTCACTCGCCCCCTCCCTGCTGGTTCACTCACCCCCTCCTCTCTCAGTGCTGGTTCACTCACTCACCCCCCCCCTGCTGGTTCACTCACTCACTTCCCCTCTTAGTGCTGGTTCACTCACTCACTCACCCCCCCCCCCCTGCTGGTTCACTCACTCACCTCCCCTCCCCTCTTAGTGCTGGTTCACCCCCCCCCCCCCCCCCCGGCCAGTGCTGCTGAGTATCCCCTTTAAAGACCGTGGCACTGTCTGGACCGTTCCCGGGAAGTCCATGGGCAGGGTGAAGGTAGTTCCAGCACATAGATGGTTAGAAGTGATTTTCAGGTCGCCAACCAGCTAAGCGCTGGTATAAAGCCAGCCCATCTCAATAATGGATCTAAGTTTATGCGGTTTGGTTATCCAGATAGCAGCTGATATTGCCGCTGTCTGGATAGCTGTGCTGGTCAGCGCTGAAAGGATTCAGTGCCAGAGGATATCCAGATTTTGGCACTAAATATCTGGTTTCACTTTTAGCTGTGACAATCAGGCGCTTATAAATGCTGACATCACTGGATGAACATCAGGCCTGTGAAGTCCAAAGACAGACATGTTCTAATCACTAAACTGAAAATAAACATTTTTTCTACCTTTTGTTGTCTGGTCATTTTATTCTCTAATCATGTTATTTATTTATTTAATGTCTCTTCTATACCGCGCTCTTTAAAAATCTGTGCCTCTCCCCTTTTTCTCATCCTACGTCCTCCATGTCCAGAATTCCCCCTCTCTTCCTTATCCCATGTCCTCCACTCCTACCCTGTGTCCAGTCTCTGCCCACTATCTCCTATGCCCCCATCCCATGTCCACCATCTGCCTTTCATCCTCATGACCTCATGTCTAGCCTCTGTTCTCCACTCCATGTCCGCCACATCTGCCCCAGCCTCCATGCCCCAACCTATATCTAGTATCTGCTATATGTCCCCAACCCCATGTCCAACATGTGCCCTCCAACCCTCGTGACCCCCTATCCTATGTTTAGCATGTGCCCTCTGACCTTCTACTCCCCAGCTCCAGAATCTGCCCTCCATGCCCTTCTGCCCCACCACATGTCAAGCCTCTGCTCTCCATCCCACGTCCAATATCCGCACTCCATCCGTCTACCCCCACTTGTATCTACCATTTGCCCTCTATCCCCTTATGCTCTAAACCGCACTACTATATGCCCAGGATTTACCCTTCATTCCCTACTGATATCCTGCATCTGCCTTCCACACTTCCATTCCCCCACTTTGTGTCCAGCATCTACTCTGCCCCTCCCCCTTCGTATCCAGCATCTCTCTTCCAGCCATTACTCCCCCTTTGTATCCAGCATCTGCCTTCCATCCATTAATTCCCCCCTCTAGTATCCTGCATCTCCCTTCCAGTCACTACCCCCCTCCCCCCCCCGTTTCCAGCATCTCCCTTTCAGCTATTAACCCCCCTCCCCCCAGCCGCTGCTTCTGCTTTTTACAGAGCAGCGGCTGCAATAAAAACTTACTTTGAAAAGTAAAGACAACCTGTGAGGAGCCCTCCGGTCATCGCAGCGCCCGAGGAAGTGATGTCATTGGGGGCAGGCTCCTCACAGGTTGTCTTTACTTTTCAAAGTAAGTTTATTGCAGCCGCTGCTCTGGGAAAAGCAGAAGCAGCAGTTGCACTGCCATGGGGGATCGTGTTCGTGCCACGAAGTCGGGAGAAAAGCCGTTTTTTTTGCTCTGGCCGCTCCCGATCTTGCGGCCAGAGCAAAAAACCGGCATTTCAACGGCTGGTTTTACATCTGTGCCGGCAACTGGCGTGGTCATGGAGAAAGCCGGCCAGGCCAGCTGAAAACTGGCTGGTTGGCAACCCTAGCTTCAGCACCCTGGACTTCCCCTCAGCCCCAGGGCCGGGCGTGGCCTCTCCTTCTCAAGTAAAATAGTTCAGAACAGAAATGCAGACAAAGTCATAAATAACCAGATCAAAATCACTCTGGTTCAAACCCAGAGTCTTTCTCAGAACAAACAATGTTGCTTAGCTGTGTAGCTGCCCCTCCCTTGCACCCCACTATAAAGTGGCTGAACCTGCCCCAGGACTACAGCTTCCACAGTACCTCCAAGGGTTCCTGGTCCTTACTGTCCTCATACGCTTGAGTTTCCATAGCCTCTTCCACCTCGGGTTATCTGCCTTCCTGCCCTGGAAACATTGGGAGCTTTTCCAGAAGCAGGGACGGGCTCCTGAAGGCTGCGCTTCCTTCCTTCCTTCCTTCCTGGGCCTCCCCTGCCCTGCTTTTCAAACCATATGCACCAGCCACAACCTAAGCCCTTGCTGCTTATTACTGACTCCCTTTGCCACCTGTGTGTTCTCTTATTGGATCACCTGATCCTTTCTGTGGTGGGCCCTCCCATCCTAAGTGATTCTGGGACTTGTAGTCCAACTGACCCTTCCACATACCCTAAGGGATTCTGGGACTTGTGTGACGGACCCTGTCACCGACTGACCCTTCCACATACCCTAAGGGATTTTGGGACTTGTGTGACGGACCCTGTCACCGACTGACCCTTCCACATACCCTAAGGGATTCTGGGACTTGTGTGACTGACCCTGTCACCGACTGACCCTTCCACATACCCTAAGGGATTCTGGGACTTGTAGTCCGACTGACCCTTCCACATACCCTAAGGGATTCTGGGACTTGTGTGACTGACCCTGTCACAGCAGACACATGCACTCCAACCTTGCATCACATAGGCACATGCAGCCTATTTTGGTACCACATGTGCATACACAGCCTATCCCAGCATCACACGTGCAATGCACCCCACCTCTGCACCACACACACACACACTACCCCTACACCACACACACCTCACCCCCACATATACACATGCACCCTGCTCCCCACCCCTACTTCAAACCATCTACTGCACATACATACCTGCCCTGCACCCCACCCCCAACTACGCAGACATACACACACTCACAGATGGGCTCTCTCACAATAGACAGAAATACATATAGGTGATACAGCCCCACATGCACGGCTGCCAGAGTAAGACACACTTCACCCTGCCTCTTCACACCATTCCTCTTACACACATGCATGAGTCTACAACTGGAGGAAGGGGCGATGCCCTATTCTGACACCATATAAAGGGGTATGTCTACAAAAGCGCAAGCAGCTTTGCAGCTAATGCTGGGTGATGGCTGCAAAAAGCCAGCATTAGCTGCAGAGGTCCGGTGGTGGTGCAAGGGGCATTCTCAGAATTCCCTGCAGATACTGAAATGAAAGCCCGGGGGTCACACATGCATGCAGCTGTCACCACCCACTGCGGAAGTGATAGCTGCGTCCGCAAAGCCTGCAGAAAGAGATGCTACTGCACGATGCGTATGCTCGCAGTAGCTGCTCCACTCTCCACCTGCTTCCCTCCCTTTTGAATAAGGCCCACAGCATTAGCTGTCTTCATGGAGCAACAATCCCACGTGAGCGCTGAACACAGCTAACATGCTTTAGGGAACATATCCCTAAGCATGCATTCTTGTATTTTCTTGTAGTTTTTTCTTCTTTTCTTTAGATATTTCTTTAAAGATTTGTGATTATTTGATTATTCAATTGTTGTCTTGGGAAATTAAAAAAGTTATTTCATCAGGTACATTCTGCACCTTGACCAAGTACACTGAGGTCTCAGGGATTCATGAACAACCAGCTTTGGGTTCAAAATGTGTCTGCTGATGATAGCAACCTCTCACATTCACTACTGTTTACCCTCAGAACTCGTAGGCCTGGCTTAACTCCAGCTCTGCAGAGTCCAAAAAGCAAATGATGCAAGGCTCACAAAGGATTGGGAGTGGACATAACTTTAGCGCAGACGGCATTGGGTTTGAAGCTCCACCTATGTTGCTACCTGAAATGCCCCCGTTTCAATGGTGCAAGGGAAAGCTATCCATTAATTCCACCACTGGACTCTTCCTAGGATCTGAGAAGAAAAGTATGTTTTTCCCTTTCATCTTGCCATCACCTCATGAAAGCAGGAAGCTCTGACCAAGGGCTGCAAAAAACTCAGGGGATACAGGGGGATATTGCCTGTGCTGGACCCCATCTTATCCCTGGTACAAGCAGCACACAGAGTGACAGATAAGGCTGACAGCTAATGCACCCAATTTACACCATCATCTGGCAATGTGTTAGGTGCAGGAGTTTTTTTAGTCATATAATAACCCCATATCCAGACAGCATGTATCCAGATACTGTGCTTGACAATCAGCTGTGTTTGTGTGGGCTGGAAAAGTATGCAACCTGCAAAATGACTGGAGTAAGTGTGAGTTAAATAAAGCAATCCGTTTAATGCTAAAAACTGAAACATAATATTTTTGAGAAAGCATCTGCATGGGACTCCACCTTGCAGGTCTGCCAACTCTCCCTGCCGAGGAGGGAGGATTCTTGCCGTTTACTCAGTTTCTCATCTGTGCACCACACATGTCAGCGTGAGATTAAAGGTTCATCCTCCCACACCCCTGCCCCCTTGTCACAGGATGCACCTCTGGCTATGTACCATGTCAGGCTGATTTGAAACCCTGCTATCATTTCAAAAGTAATAGTAGAACTCCACCCCCACAGCCGAGATGCCAGGTACAGATGGAGTTAGCTGGTGGATTCGAGGCTGAAGGTACAGACTCAGAAAGACTGCGACCCAAAGAGACACCAGAGGAACAAAGAAAAGACAGAACATAAGAGAGAAAGATAACGGTGGTTTAAGAGAACGAGCTAAATCCTGCAGAACATTTTCAGTCAAACTAATGTCTGATGGCTATAGGACTTCTAGAAATAAAGGATTTCTAGTTTTACATTCACCTGACACTGTAACGTCGGGATAGGGGGGTGGCAGCCCTCGCTGGGTTCCAGTCCTGCTCCCACTTCTATCCCTACACCCTCTGGCACAGACAAATCCCCCCTCCCTATCCCACTGAGCCACTCCTCTCTCACCCCTTCAGTGCCCGACGCCCATGACCTGTGTAATTCCAGAGTGCCCACCAGTGCAGCTACTCCATGACATACCAGCCACCGTTGCACACTGGCTTCAAAGAACAAAGAGGCCAATGCCAGGGCCCTTACCACCGCTGCCAGCGTGATGCTAAGTCTCTTCCTCCCCCACTTCTGCCGTGCTGTTGCCAGCACTATAGCATCTTGCCTCTGCAGTTCATTACTGGGATTTCTGCCTTTGATGCGGCTCATTCTAGTGTTATCACCCTGCAACTCAATGCGGTTCAAAGCCGCAGCCTTGCTATATGTATAGACCCCACAGCTCTACTCTACATGTGCCTCCATGTTCAAGGCCAACAAAAATTGGCTAGAAAATGGAAAGCTACCGTACCAGCAGCAGCCACAAGATGGCAGTATCCTGCACAAGAATTTGTATGACTAGCAGTTTGCCTGCATCAGACCCTCCTGGACTTAAGTAACAGTCTCACACTCCCTGGGAAGGACACTTTGGGTTGAAGAGCCATTACCAACTTTCCAAACAGTAAAAAAAGATATGGCTAGAATTAGGGCCATGAAGACGCCCAATCCAAGCTGAGCCTATATCTGCAGGAAGACTAAGGAACCCTTTTACCAGGGCTGTTGCTAGGGTTTCTAACACCCCCCTGCCCCTTCCTCATTATTATTAATGTTGGCTGCACCCTACCCTCCTTTTTCCCAAAATTGCTTTGTGAACTGTTTTCAAGTAATATTAGTATTTCTCCTTCAAATCCAATGTTGTAAGAAAATTGCACCGAAAGAGCAAATGCATAGCCAAAATAAAAACAATTAGCATCAAACAAACAGGCTGTGATAGTAAAAAAAAAATCTGATTCTGGTCATCTCAGTAACGACAACATAAAACATCTTCCAGTGCCAGGCATACTGTGGACTAATATAAAACACCGCAAAAGTCACTGAAGATCTACAAGGCTAAATCTACCATACTATATCAGCATACACTTCCCAAACTCATAGAAAACACTGCAATGGGCCCCAAAATATCCATAGACCTATTTGAAAAGCTGAACAAGTCCAATTACTACAGTACAAATTCCTACATACAAACTCCATGTTAACAGAACACCTGGCCTCAGTCACATACTCAGAACACAGACCCTTACCAAGTGCAGAATAAGTAACCACAACCTATTCCCTTCCACTCCCCCTCCTTTCCCACTGTCCAGTCCCTTCAAGTCCAAATACCATCACAGGCTGCAATGAACTTCAAGTCGCAGTGTCCCCTCCCGTGTCAGTTCTCTTCCAGTCACCCTCTCCTCTGTCCATCCGCCTTCCAGTCCCATCCCAGGTGTCCAGCCCCCAACCCCAAGGTGTCCCATACCCAGATGTCCAATCCCCACCTTCCCTCCAGCCCCCTCCTTCCTGCTCCCTTCCCATCCCCCATGTCAGCTCCCTTCCAGCCCCCTCCTTCCTGCTCCCTTCCCATCCCCCATGTCAGCTCCCTTCCAGCCCCCTCCTTCCTGCTCCCTTCCAACCCCCCATGTCATCTCCCTTCCAGCCCCCTCCTTCCTGCTCCCTTCCCATCCCCCATGTCATCTCCCTTCCAGCCCCCTCCTTCCTACTGTTTCAGTTCTCTTCCAACCCCCCTTCTATTACCCATTGACCTTCCAAACCCATTCCCAAATGTCTTCTCACTTTTAGTCCCCCCCCCCCATCTGCTCCCTTCCAGCTCCCCCTTGTCAGCTCCCTTCTGGCCCCTTTCCTTTCCTTCCCTTCCCTCACTGATTCATCCTTCAGTAAAGAAAGCAGCCGCAGGAACATTTCTTAGTTCCCGTGGCTCTGCTATCTTTTAAACTGCTGGACCACGGAGTTTATGAGAAACAGGAAATGCTTGTTACTGCTAGAAATGCCATGGTCTAGCAGTTTAAAAAATAGTGGAACCGCGGGAACAGAGAAATGTTTCCGCGACTGCTTTCTTTACTGAAGCGGTGGCTGGTAAGGGCTAGCGACAGCATCACCCGCCACAGGCACCCTTCTGCCTCGCTTACCCAGCTTACTGGGTAGCGCCAGTCCTGCCTTTTACTAAAGCGCACATGGCGCAGTGTGCGTTACCTGCGTGCTCGGGCCTGTGGTAACAGTTACTGTGGGGACGTGATAATTAACGCCTGCCAATTCTCACACTGTTAATCGCATATTAGGGTGCTGAATGGACGAACTAGGTGCAGGGCATGGGTGTGGCAAGCACACTGTATTTAGTGTGGGGGGACGTATCGCGCACTGTCAGTGTCTTTAGTATGGGGTCACCTAACACTGCCCCAGTAGGTGGAGGTACATGCACCCGCAGTAATAGCGCCGTGTGTTAGAGAACGCACCCGCACGAGAACTTTCAAAGACATGCTGGTTACACCCCCAGCAATTACCACAGAGGCTTTGCACTTAATGCTCGCATGTTTTCACGCTAAATGCGCATTAAGTGTAGAAACCTAACGCACTTTGGTAAAAGGAAGCTTAAATCAATCCTGAGTCTGAGTCGGTTGTCAGCACAGACTGGTGGCTTCTAACTCAGTCTGTCCCTAAAATGTCCCATCAACAGCTTTCATAAATATATGATCACAAATAAGTACCATAAAACTCATTTAGTCTGCCCAATATCACTGTTGCTGCTGCAGCACCACAAACCGAAATTAATCTCGGACTTCCCCTTCCCTTCTTTGCCACTAAGGATCCCCTGTACTTATTCTGTTCAATTCTGCTTTCACTACTCTCCTGGGCTGCTCGTTCCATGCATCTGCCGCCCTTTCCAAGAAAAAACAGTTCGCTAGTTTACAGGTATTAGGAAGTGTCCTTGAAACCAAAGTTCAGGATTAAACTCACCCCGGGAAAGCAGAGTGAGTATTCTAGTTATCCTTTTCTTGATGTGCAACGTTCAGTCTATTTATTTATTTAGCAAACACTTATATACCGCTACTTCCAGCGATCAGAAGCGGTTTGATTAAAGTATTGGGATATGTCACAAAATCAAGACAGGAAGATTGGGGCATAGATAGAAAGAAGAGGGGTAATACACAGCACACATCGCAGGGTCTAGATATAGCCCTCCAGTAGGTATCATTCATATGTACAAAAGCGATTATCCTTTAACTATTTACATTTGACAAACAGCTATTTGTTTCTTTTCATCTTGTTGGATTCACAGCTGGCCATAGTGGCAGTTGAATAGGTGAGTTTTTAATTTTTTTCTGAAATCGAGTAGGTCTTTTGTTGCTCTCATCTCATGTGGTAGGTTGTTCCATAAAGTGGGGGCAGAGAAGGAGAATGCTCTGCGGCCAGTACTGGATTTTACATGTCTGATGCTGTTTGGAACTATAAGTGTGTCTTCGTTTATGGTTCTCCTGCTTCTGGAGTTAGTTTGCAAGGTGATCAGGGTGGAAAGGAATGATGGGGCCAGGTTGTGAATTAGTTTGAATGTCGTTACCAATGTTTTGTATTGGATCCTGGCAGAGACTGGGAGCCAGTGTAGTTCCATCAATATAGGTGTAATATGTTCGGTGACGTTTGTTCTCATGATGATCCTTGCTGCTACGTGTTGTGCCAGTTGTAATCTGTTGGTCGTTTTCTTTGGTAGACCCTGTAAGATGGCGTTACAGTAGTCGAGGTGAGGCATGATGAGTGCTTGAGCAACTGAACGGAAGTCACATGGATCTAGTACATTCCGTAGGGGTCGTAATACTCTAAGCTTGTGAAATATGGCTTTGTTGGTGTTGCTGAGGTGTTTTTCCATTTTCAGTTTGCTGTCGATTATGACTCCTAAATATCTAATTTCCTTCTTCGTGTTGTACGTATTGTTGCACAATGTGATTGTTGGTGGCGGTTCGAAGTCAGTTTTACTGGATATAAACATTACTTCAGTCTTCTTATGATTAATCGACATGTTGTTTTGTTTTAGCCATCCCAACATCTCTCCCATGCAGGTTTCCAGCTGGTCGTACTTTGGGTCGACGGTTTCTAGCTGTGTGTACAGCATGATATCGTCTGCATATATGTGGTAGTTGATGCCATATTTCCTGAATATTTCACTGAGGGGTTGCATGTAAATGTTAAACAGAAGTGCCGAGAGCGCCGACCCCTGTGGTATGCCTTGAGTTTGAGTGAAGGCTTCGGCTTTTTCTCCGTTGAATTGGACTTGTGGCTTTCTGTCTGTTATGTAGGAGGAGAACCATTTCAGGGTGGTTCCTAATATACCAATTGATGCCAGCTTGTTAAGGAGGGTTAGGTGATGTACAGTGTCGAAGGCTGCTGAGATGTCGATAAAAATAAGAATAAACCAGCAGGCAGTAATTATAGTATCAATGGTAGTTACAGTACAGCAGGTAATAGTATCAGTCACTATGGTGTGTCAGAGTGACATTAGATGACAAGGGTTACTCCGTGATTTTGCAATATTGCTAAGTACAAACATGTATTGTTTGTGACATTGTATGTGGAGCGGCAAAATGTAACAGCCCGCATGTAACAGTGTTCAACAGTCGGTAGTAGTATCAAGCATGTAACAGTATTCAACAGTAGGTAATAGTTTCTAGCAATAGGTCGTAAAGTATCTGTATCAGGGGGATGCTTAACAGTCAGTATGTAGCAGTAATCAACAGTAGGTAACAGTATTCAGCAATAGGAAACAGTAACAGTAGGTAACAGTATTTAGCAATGGGTCACACAGTATCTGTATCAGGGGGGATACTTAAAGTGGTTATCCGTCCGAGTTTTGTAGGTAAAGTCAGTTCAATTTGTGCCGGTCAGGGGTCATGAATTTTTAGAGTAGCTTACCTCCTTCGGAGTGATTCAAGTCGTCCCAGACCTTTTTGACTTTGCTCGGGGTGGATCTCTTGGTGTTTCTGGTATGGTGAGCCTGTTGGGCTCCTTCCCGGTGTAGCCGAGTATGTAATCCTGTGACCAGACTGAGTCTCGGGTGTTGACACCAGGCATAGGCGAGCTCGACCCGGCCAAGGGGAGCTCTAGCCACGTGGAGATGTCGCCTTGGTGCCCCGGGTCACAGGGTGATTCTTGAATTTCCTCTTCTCGCTCCTGCGGTACGCGGGTGTTTTACATCAAGGGTGGTGGCGAGCTCGGACCCATTAAGGGGAGCTCCAGCTAGGCTTGCGGTGGTTCCCTTGTTAGCTTGACCTCAAATGGGCGGTAGAAAGTCTAATATTGAAACCCCTTAATATTCCATAGGTAATGTCTCTCTCTTACTAACAAATACATTTCCCCTAGGGAATCCTGCAAAGCCCCTGCCTGCAGGAATTCTGAACAGTCAAGCTATCATTGGAAGTGATCACCAGAGCCTTAGAAGGCCTGCAAAGCTTGTCACGACTTCAGGATGATTCGATTCCAGCAGCCAGGGACTGATGTACTATGAGCCAGGTGTGCCAGGGCTGCAATGTGCACCAGGGCCCGATGGCAATTAGCAGGTAAAGGTGGGTCTGCTGAACTCATTCAGAGTCTGGTCCCCTGATCTCCCCCATGTTATCTCACAATGAGTCACAGGAAAGTGTCCAGGGCACCCCTTTATTTTTAAGTGCATGACTCTCATGGCATCTGCTATTGGATGTGGACTAGTTTGTATATTCTCCCGAGTCTGTCCCTCTTCAAGCACACATCATCACTTTCTGTCCCTGAACCTCCTTTACATTCTATCTTTGAGGTATTGCAATCTCTCTACCATATGCCCCTGCTCTCCGTTCCTCTAGGGTACACAGGTGGGACTGCTGGTGCTCTTTTCTGCACTACCAGACCAGACCAAAAATGACCAGACAACATACAATTGTCATCTGGCTGCGCATCGCAACGCAATCACCGATACGATGAAGCAGTACTACTCTGATACCTTAAAGAGATCGCTTAATAAACCACATGACCTTTTCAACCTGGTCAAGACTCTATTGAAGGAACCATCCTCTGGACCTCCATTTGAGATACACCCACAAAATTTTGCAACCTACATCCAATCCAAGATATGCCAGACCAACAAAACCTCTACTACAACCACCGCCACAGAGCAAGACTGCCAAACAGCTCTAACCATGTTCTCTACCCCCACCAAGAGAGGAATTGAAGACACTATTGCGGCCCTTAATACCACCACTGCCCAGTCCGATCCATGCCCAGCCTTCTGGATCAAGGAGCTTCGCAGTCACTTCAGCCCAGTACTATCCAAAATAATGAACCTCTCCTTCTCAACTGGCTCTTTCCCTTCAGCCCTTAAACATACCTCTATCAGACCTCTGCTAAAAAACTGCAAGCTCGATCCCCAACAGGTAGAATCCTACAGACCTATATCCAGCATTCCACTACTCGCGAAGATCATTGAGAAGGAGGCTCAACGTCAATTGCAGGACCACATCGACTCCGCTGCACCGTTAGACCCCTGCCAACATGGTTTTAGGGAATTCCATGGAGTGGAAACCCTTCTTACCACTCTCTTCTGCAAGATAATCACCGGCACTGATGACATCCGTCAAGGATTTGCTCTCATCTTTCTGGACATCGCTGCAGCTTTTGATTCAGTAAGCCACGAGCTTCTATTAGTACGACTGATTGACAAGGGCGTTAATGGAAGAGCGCTTGAATGGTGCAGATCCTACCTGTCCGAAAGATGGCAGCATGTTCGTTCTGGAGGGATAAATTCAGAACCTTTCCACCAAAGCCAGGGAGTCCCACAAGGATCCTCCCTTTCTGTGCTCTTGTTCAATATTTACATGCAGCCAATCTGTAATATCATCCGGTCCTTCAATGTTGATTGCATGTTATACGCAGACGACGTCCTGCTTTACATACCCTTCTCTACTGAGCATTTGGACCTCTCCCCACTGACGAGTTGTTTCAATGCAATATCTGACTGGCTTCTTTCTCAAAACCTCAGAATACAACATAAGAAAACAGAAGTACTCTTCATTACGAGGAAACCCAACTTTACCCCACCACAATATCTTAAAGTAAAAGAAGCTGAGCTGCAATCTAAACCCTCAATACGTTACCTGGGAGTCACTTTAGATCAACGCCTGGATATGAAGGCCCACATAGGAATAGTCAGATCAGTATACTACAAGATCCGCTCACTTAGACATCTACGTTCCATGCTGGAACCAACTGATTTCCGGACAATTTTCCAGTCGTTGATCATACCTCATTTTGACTATGCCAATGCCATCCTACAAGGTCTTCCCCAATCTACCTTGAACCTGCTGCAGCTAGCCATGAACGCAGCAGCAAGAGTCCTCCATGGAGCCTCCAGGAGCGACCACATGACGCCTCTGCTGATACAGTTGCATTGGCTACCCATCCAGGCTAGAATAGTTTTCAAGACCTTGATAATCACTTTTAAAGCTGTTAACAATCTCTCATCTGCATCCTTATCCTCCCTCATCCATATCACATCCCCAAATAGAGCAAGAAGATCCACGTCTATAAACTCTCTAAAAGTCCCGAAGGCACTAACTGCTTGCACTAAATCGACAGCCAACAGAGCCTTTAGTCTCAGTGCCCCAAGATGCTGGAATGCATTACCCCCTGATATCCGGGCTATTAAGAGCCTACCACAGTTTAGGAAAGCCCTCAAATGCCACCTCTTCAACAAGTACCTTATTGAGCCCAACGACATCCCCTAGAGCCCAAAGACACCCAGCGATACCATTTCCAGACAAATTTATGATATCTCAACAACACACCAAGTTTGATACTCAAACCCATAGTGGTGTTTATGTTTCTATGAAACCTCTGTTCTTATGATTCCATGTAGTAAGTTTTGTAAATAGTTTACCCCTGTTATCCAAGTTTTTGTGTCCTGTTATCTGTAAACTCATACGTGTTAACTGTACTGAGCATTTTTGTTCCATGTAAAGCGCGCTGATGATGAATAGTGCGGTATATAAGAGTCAGTAAATAAAAATAAACTACCATCCAGTCTGTCTATACCCTCTGTGAGGTATGGCCTCCAAAACTGGCCACAATATTCCAAGAGAGGTCTCGGCCATGATTTCTAAAGGGGCTTTTTCACTTCCTTTTTTCTTCTGATTATACACGTCCTTGTGCCCCCTAACCTTTGATCATGACATATAAGCACTCCCAAATAGGGTTGCCAACTGGCCGGTTTTCAGCCGGCCTGGCCGGTTTTTCCATGGCCAGGCCGGCTGCCGGCGCAGAGGCAAAACCGTCCCTTGAAAAGCCGGTTTTTTTGCTCTGGCCGCAAGATCGGGAGCGGCCAGAGCAAAAAAAACGGCTTTTCTCCCAACCCGGAGGGCTTCAGAGGGAGCCGGGGAAGCCCGCGCGAGGCCCCGGCTCCCTCTGTACAGCTGCCAGCGTGAAGAGCCTTTACCTTCACGCTGGCGGCTGTTCCTGTGAAGCCGCGATTGGTGGAAAAGGTTAAAGGCAATGCCCTTTAACCTTTCCCAGCATTCGCGGCTTCACAGGAACAGCCGCCAGCGTGAAGGAAAAGGCTCTTCACGCTGGCAGCTATTCAGAGGGAGCCGGGGCCTCGCGCGGGCTTCCCCGGCTCCCTCTAAAGCCTCAGACAGCCGCGGTTTGGGGGAGGGGGGGGGGGAGGCCAAGGACTGCCTGGGCGTTGATGGGGGGGAGGGGACCTGGACTGGAAAAGGGCTAGGAGGGGGGAATTTGACTGGAAATGGGTTGTGATGGGGGGGGGGGGGACCTGGACCGGAAAAGGGCTATGGGGGGGGGGGGACTTGGACAGGAAAGAAATGGGCTGTTATGGGAGGGGACCTGGACTGTAAAAGGGCTTTGTGGGGAGGGGGGAAATGGAATGGAAATGGGTTTTGATGGGGAGGGGGACCTGGACTGGAAAAGGGCTAGGGGGGGACGACATGGACTGGAAATGGGTTGTGATGGGGAGGGGGACCTGGACTGGAAAAGGGCTATGGGGGGGGGGGGAACTACGACACGAAAAGGGCAATGGGGGGGGGGAACTAGGACTGGAAATGGGCTATGGTGGAGGGCGGGGGAACTTGGACTGGAAATAGGCTGTGATTAGGGGGACTTGGACTGGAAATGGGTTGTGAAGGGGGGGGGACCTGGACTGGAAAATGGCTATGGGGGGGCATTGGACTGGAAAGAAATGGGCTGTGATGGGGAGGGGGACCTGGACTGTAAAAGGGCTATGTGGGGGGGGGGGACCTGGACTGGAAATGGGTTTGGATGGGGAGGGGGACCTGGACTGGAAAAGGGCTATGGGGGGGGGGAACTTGGACTGGAAATGGGCTATGGTGGAGGGAGGGGGAACTTGGACTGGAAATAGGCTGTGATTAGGGGGGCTAGGACTGCAAATGGACTGTGATGGTGGGGGGGGGGTAGGACTGCAAATGGGCTGTGATGGTGCAGGGGGACTCGGACTGCAAATGGGATGTGATGGGGGGGGGGCTAGGACTGGAAATAGGCTGTGATGGGGGACTTGGACTGGAAATGGGCTGTGATGGGGGGGGCTAGGACTGGAAATGGCCTGTGATGTGAAGGCTAGCACTGGAAATGGGCTTATGAAGAGCTGGAATAGGACTGGAAATGGGCTGATGTGGGGCATGGGAGAATGGGACTAGAAGGGAGTGGATGCTGGGTGGGTCTAGAACATTAAGGGAACTGATTTTGGGGGAGGACTAGAATAGATGGGGAATGAGTGGAGAGGGGAAAAAATATTTTGTGTGGAAGAAAAGTCTACGATGGGCCGGGTATTGGGAGAGTAAGAGGGGCTTGAGAATGGAAGAGTGAAATTTAAATGGATGATGAAGGAATAAGGAAAGAATTGGGGGAAAGAGCAAAAGGGAAACAATCAGTATGTTAAAGCAGAAATAGAGAGAGAATGGAAAACATCTAAAAGAGAAGAAAGGACAAATGGATAGCTCGCAGAAGACACGAAGAAACCAGAAGAAAGTGACTGGAGCAATTGCAACTGAAAAATAAAACGCCCAAACAGAAGGTAGAAAAATACTTTTTATTTTGAATTTATTAGCTGGAATATGTTTGGTCTGGGAAGTGTGTATTGATAACATCTTTGCGTTTTTGTTTAGTGCAAGAGGAAATTACTTTATAGTTTTATTTCTCCAGTGTTGTACATTTCATGTTTGGATTTTGGGGTTCCCAGTTTAATTATTATCTGACCAAGGAAGTTAGCCTACACGTATCCTCGGTAACTTTTGTGGGTGGGGCTGGGGGCGGGGCAGGGGTGGGACTAGGGGCGGAGAATGGGTGGAGCATGGCGAGCCACAGGTGTCGGGTTTTTCTCGGTGAAAAAGTTGGTAACCCTACTCCCAAAGTGCCACTCCTTTTGGAAGTACTAAGGGGGTGCAACTAGAAAATGGTTGTTTCAGTTTTCACTTTGCTCTTCTGGTGGGGGTGGTTCATCAGTACACAGTATTAATGTTTCCTTGTGAGCGATCTGGATTTCAGGTTATCTTTGCAAACCTGAGCTCAAAGTAAATGACATGCTAAACTGCAAACGAGGAAGGAGCAGCCTAGTGGTAACAGCCGCAGCTACAAATCAGCAAAGCCAGGGTTCAAATTCCACTTCTGTCAGTGCTGCTCCTTGTGACTCCATTCTCTCAGACACAAACACAGGACTAGATTCAGTAAAGTGCTGCCATCCTAGCACATGCAATTAGTGAAGAAATTGCGTTGCATAAAATGCAACCTGTGTAATGCATGTTAGCCCTTGAATTGTAAGTCACCCGGGGCTGGGAAATACTGACTGCTCTGTGGTAATATTTACTCCTCAATAGAGAAAGATCTCAACTTTCCACCACAGGGGAGAGGGAGTGAGGCTTAGTTTAGGACCCTACCAAGCTAGAAATGCATCCTGTGTGACTAACGAAACTGGCCTCCCCCCCCCCCCCCCACCGCCCCAGCCATGTGCAGTAACTCACTCTTGCCAAGCTTCCTAGAAGCCCAGTGATGATATCCGCACAGCCCATGGTATGGCCCTGGGTGTGGGGTATGGAAAGGTAATAGGACTATTTGTTTTTCACTGAATGACATTTTCTTTTCAATGCATTTCCTTTCAAGCTTAACTTAATGTGAAACTGTGTTGGAGCCTGGGCACTGCCGACATGTGGACTGCAGTTTCATCAGAAGGGGGACTGGAGCAGGAGACTGGCTTTTGGGAGACCACACCTTCAAGGGTATATAAACAGGATGGAGTCAATCCAGAAGGTGGCTACGAAAATGGTCAGTAGTCTTTGTCATAAGGCATTTGGGGATAGACTTAAAGATCTCAATATATTTACTTTGTGGAAAAGGCGGTAAGGGGCGACGTGATAGAGATGTTTAAATACCTCCATGTAATAAATACACAGGAGGTGACCCGCTTCCAGTTGAAATCAAGCTCTGCAATAAGGGGTCATAGGATGAGAGTGAAAGGGGATAGACTCGGGAGTAATATGCAGAAATATTTCTTTATGGAAAGAGTGGTAGATATGTGGAATAGTTGCCCAGTAGAGACTGTGGACATGACAACTGTATCTGAATGGGACAAGTACAGAGGATCTCTGAGGGAGAGGAACGGATTGTAGAGCTGGAAGGGAAGATTGTATAGGCCTAACGGTCTTTATCTGCTCTCATTTTCTGTTTCTGTGCTTCATAACTACACTGCTGTACCAAGTGTGTCCCTCGTATCACTCATTTCCCTAGCAATAGGAGATTGTGGGGGGCAGGGGTGGAAGTGATTCTATAAAGGGTATTGTCACAACTACTCATCCAGGCGGTAGCCTAGGAGCAGGTGAACTTGCCTGTCTTACTCTCTACAATTACTGTTCAAGATGGCTGCCAAGGAAGGCTGCTGGGTAATGTAGTTTTTAGAGCAAGGAGTGTGACCACACGGTAAATAGGCAAAACAGAGAATTTTATTTCGGGGTTTTCCCCTCCGCATTGAATTCAAAAACCTCAACTGAAATTGGATAAACTCTCCAATAAGGCAAACAAGAATGTGAAAGCAGGTTGAACACAAAGATACAGGATTTCCTTTTAAAACATCAGCTCTCAGCATCCAGTGAGGAACAAGCTTCTAAAGCTCAATCTGTTCTCCAGATTAGCTTCTTGCTATTCACTTTCAAAACAGTATTTTTACTTTGTACAAGTTGGAAGACCAACACTTGTCATTCTTTTCAGCAGCTTCCTTTCTCCAAGCCATGCACAGCAGAAGTCCTTAAATGGCTTTCCTGATACAGTCTTTTACATAAGCAAAGAATCAGCAGCTATTCATGTTCTTGGCCAGACACAGAGAACACTGCATTTCTTCTATATCTGAACCATTAGGATCCTCCAGCAAATCTATATCCATTTCATTCCCAGATTCGCTGTGTCTATCCTGAATATCAGCTGACTGGTTATTCTCCTGCCTTATCAGCTCATGCAATCTTAACAACAGCTGTTCCCTATGGTCTCCAGCCACAGGCTCTTGCAACGGAGTTTCTCTCCCTTTCAACAAGTTAGCCAGCTCTGTTAGAGTGGAGATTTGGCAGTCACTGGCATACGTTCTAGGCTTAATAAAGGTTTGCTTTCCAGAGTTCAGGGGCACACAGCGTTTAGCACTGTCTCTTAATTCTTTAACAATGCCTTCAGCCTGGCTTTGGTTAGGAATTAAAGAAAAGACATTTTCATTACCTTCAGGGTTTAAATGCTGTCTTGAACTACTTCCCCACCTGGAAACACTTCTTTGTCCTGGAATTTGTTGCCTGCCCTGGGTTCCAGACACCCTCTGTTTCTCCTTTACTCTTGCATGTGAATCAGCCAGGTCTCTTCCTGAAGCTCCTCTTTTCAGTGGAACTAAAGTACCTGCTTCAAAACCCAGCAAGTTTCTGATTCCAGGCTTGTTCCCTTCAGAATCAGCTTCCCTTACTTGAACTGCTTCTGGAACTCCACGGACTCCAAACACTGCCTGCTCATCTTGCTGCTGCTTCGTTCCTGTTTCTTTAGTTTCTGTTCCTCTCTGCTTCTTTTCTGTTTGTTCTAAAACTGAAACACTTTTAAACTGCTGCCTTTCAGGCACCACGTCTTTCTTCCTGCCCATGTGCAGCTCATCAGTGCTCAACCTGGCCCTGACGTCACTAGGTGGGCGGGGCTTAGCACTCGGAATACTCTGCCCTGGAGGCTTGTGGTTTCTATGGGAACTGCTTTTCTCTCCAGATTTAAAGGAACAGGGCTCCTCTCCCTGCCATTCCATTTCCTCTGCAGCGTCCTCCTTACCACAGTATGCGGAAGTTACATGCTATTTACACACATAAGCCCCCATTCTAAAGGACTTGTTAGTACTCATAAGGGAAAAAGCATGATACCCCTGCAGGAGGAATGAGAATATCCCCCACTGGGCACTGAAACCCTGAGGGAAAGACCACTCAGGTCTGAGAGGAACCATCTTGAAGCCACGTATGAGGGGCAAGAGACGTGTACGAGCACAGAGACTGGATGCCCATTGGATGCAGGCATGCGTTTGATGGAGAGGATCCATTGACTGAGTAACCCAGTGGGTCTGGAGAAACTTCACCTACTGTCGGCATAGACTATATGTGGGAGAATAAAAAAGATTGCAGTTAGTATGCAGCTAAGTAAAGGAGGGGTTGCGTAAGAGTGCAAAAAAGCATTTGATCTTTCAGGTCCTGAGGAGAAGCTCTAAACCCCCAGGCCTTGGTGCAGTAAACCTCAGCACATAGCATTCAAACATACCTGCTAAAAATGATTTTACTGCTGATGCAGTAGGCTAAAGGCATGCAAGTACCACTGCGTTAAAATGCATTTGCCTCAGAAAAGACCGAGCATGCTGCCATCGTAATATGCAGCAAGTAAAGAGTCTCCTAGTCAAGGCATGAACAGGGAATGGATCACACACTCACAGGAAGGAAGACATTACAAAAAAACAAGCCACCGGACTCCCACCACCTCTCCCCTACTCCCACCCCGTAAAATTTATTTGATGGCTCAATGGGCCCTGGGACCCAGAGCCCATGAACTTACCCTTCAAAAATGTTCTGGTGGCCCAGTGGACCCTGAATCCCGCTGACACTCCAGAAACTACACTTCCCTGATCTCCTCTAGCTCCCCCAGGCCAGGGAGGCCCTCAACAAGTGTGGTCCACAAATCCCCCACCCCCACCTACCTCAAAAAGTTGGGATGTAGGAGCAATGGCCACTCATTTCTGCCTACAGCTGGTTTCTTGTCATTGGCAGCGCTGCTGGTCCTGAAGAGGAACAGCAGCAGTCTCAGCGGAAGTGGAGTTGGGGCAGATGGGCAGCAGGAATGAAGGACCACCTCATATCCTTTCACTGGCCTTGGCGGGGCCACGTAATACTCAAGGGAAGGCCAGCTGAGATTACACAGCTGCACCAAAGTGGGCAGTCCTCACACTCTCCATTTATCTTCGGCCTGTGGGCCTCCTAGTGGCATTCCTTCTGCCTCCATAGTGCTGTTGACATGATAATTTATCACCAAGAGTCCTTGAGGTGACCCCCCCCCCAAGGGGGGTGGGAGGAGGATTGGGATTCATGCCAGGAAGGAGAGGGCCTTGATTGGGGTGTGGATGAGTCTTGGGGGTTGGCGGTTAATTTAGCATGATGTCCGGGGGAGTGTGGCTGAAGTGAGGGTAGTGATCGGCAGAGATGGGGATTGCTTGGGGGGTCTTGGTCAGCTGGAGGGGGGACATTTGTCCCTTCCTTGTGGTTTGACTCTGGGACTCTGTTCCCTGCCTTGGCAGGTAGTGTGGGCCTGTGTGATAAGTGTCTGCCTTCTGCATTCAATGCCAGGCAGATGCTAGGCAGGTCCTCTGCATTTACTGATAGCAGAAAAAGAGCATATGACCTATCCAGTCTGCCCTTCCATGCCAACTACTATAGTCTCTTTCTTAACTTTAGAGATCCTCTGTGTGTCCCATGCTTTCTTGAATTCAGATACTGTCCTCACTTCTACTACCTCCACTAGGAGACTATTCAATGCATCTACCACTCTTTCCATAAAGAAATATTTATGCATATTACTCCTTGGTCTATCCCCTTTCACCCTCCTGTGCATTTTTGCCACTAAGGTATTTAAACATCTGTATCATATCTCCTCTATCCGGCCTTTCCTCCAAAATATACATACTAAGATCTTGAGGTCTCACCCCATATGTTTTATAACGGAGACCACTGACTCCATCCTCTTTACATCCTTCTGAAGGTGCAGTCTCCAGAATTGCACACAATACTCCAAATGAGGTCTCATCAAAGACTTATATGGAAGCACTATCACTTCCTTCTTCCTGCTGGCCATTCCTCTCCCTATACACCCAAGCATCCTTCTGTTTTTTGCTGTCGCCTTTTCCACCTGTTTAGCCACTTTAAGATAATCAGAGAACAATCAGATAGAAGTACTTTACCCCTTATACTGCACCGCTCCCTTGGAGTTTTGCAACCCAAATGCATGACCCTGCATTTTTTAGTGTTAAATCTCTGCTGCCAAATTCTTGACCACTCTTCAAGCTTCACTAGATCCCTCCTCATGTTATCTATTCTATTGTAGATTTTAGTATCATCCACAAAGAGACAAACCTTACCCGGTAGCCTTTCCACAATAGCTTAAAAAGAATCGGACCAAGGATATATCACTGCAGCACACCACTGGTAACTTCCTTCACCTCAGAGTGAGATCCATTTATCTGTACCCTTTGTCGCCTCCCACTCAACCAATTTCTAACCCATTTAGTCACTTTACAGTCCATCCCCAGGGTGCTCAGTTTCTTTATAAGTCACATGTGCAAAACGGTGTCAAAGACTTTACTGAAATCTAACTACACCACATCTAGGGTTCTCCCTCAGTCCAACTCTCTGGTCACCCAGTCAAGCCTCAGATCCTGCAATCCATTGGACTCCAGAAATCTCCCTATCCTCTGTTTTAGCAGCATTTCCATTAACTTACTTACCGCAGAAGTCAGACTAACTGCCCCTACCAGAATTTGTGCATGTACCTTGTGGTAGATGTACACACTCACTGCAGCTTGGTGAACAAGACCTTTAGTAATGTCTTTCAGTGGTGCTATCTGGATAGAGCTGAAGACTTTTCAGAGTAAAGCCAGCATTTATGATGTGGTTGGATCAAAGCCCTCGGGAAGTCTGACTGCTGATGTAGCTGCGCATGAAATGAGAGTCAGAAGCTGTAAAGATGTCTTACACATTGGAACATGAAACGTATGAAGCATGAACCAAGAGAAGTTGGAGGTGGTCAAGAATGAAATGAAACGTGTACAACTTGATCTGTTGGGTGTCAGCGAACTGAAATGGACTGGCATGGGGCACTTTGCATCAGATGATCACATGGTCTACTATGCTGGAAATGAAAGACAAAGAAGAAATGGTGTTGCATTTATAATAAAGAAGAAACTTGCAAGAACTGTAATGAAATACAATGCAGTCAGCGAACGCTTAATCTCTATTTGTCTACGAGGATTGCCTATCAACACAACTATAATTCAAGTATATGCCCCAACAACAGCTGCAGAAGAGAATGAAATTGAAGAGTTCTATGAACAAGTACAAGCTGAAATTGACAGAACATGCAAACAGGATATCCTGATAGTCATGGGTGACTGGAACGCAAAAGTTGGCAACAAAGAAGGCAAAGTAGTTGGAAAATATGGACTTGGCAACAGAAATGAAGCTGGAGAAAGACTGATAGAATTCTGCAAGACCAATGATCTATTCATCTCAAACACCTTCTTCCAGCAACACAAGCGGCGACTGTACACATGGACTTCACCGAATGGATTATATAAAAATCAAATTGACTACATATGTGGAAGTCAACGATGGAAAAGCTCTATAACATCAACAAAGACAAAACCTGGAGCTGACTGTGGTACAGATCATCAACTACTAGTATGCAAACTCAAGCTAAAGTTGAAAAAGAGCAAACCACTCATGAATGCAGCAAAATATGACCTTGAGAATATACCATTGGAATTTAAAGACTGCCTGCAAAATCGATTTGCTGCTTTAGATACAAATGACAGAGCTCCGGAAGAGTTATGGAATGACATCAAGAAGGTTGTGTTGGAAGAAAGCGAGAAGTCTCTACAAAAGGTGAAAAAGCAAAAACGGCCAAAATGGATGACGGAAGAAACTCTGAAAATTGCCCAGAAACGCAGAGAAGCTAAAGCCAGAGGAGAAAGAAAGACAATCGCAGAACTCAACAGAGATTTCCAACGTGCAGCAAGACAGGACAAGGAAAACTACTACAATGACACTTGCAAGGAAATAGAAGCAGAAACTATTAGAGGAAGAACAAGATCAGCTTTCCTAAAGCTACGAGAGTTAAAGAAAAAGTTCCAGCCTCGAATTGGAATGTTACAAGATGCTCAAGGTTCTATGTTGAATGATGCTGAGAAGATCAAGAAAAGGTGGAAGGAATATACAGAGTTTTTATATGATAAAGATCAAGGGGACCAACAGCCGTTTCAACCTGTACCTTATGATCGGGAACCATTGGTGATGAAAGAAGAAGTTGAAGCAGCATTGAAAGCCTTATCAAAGAACAAAGCACCAGGCATTGATAGCATTCCCATAGAAGTATTGCAGCAATCTGATGCATCTGTTACCGTACTCACAAGGCTCTTCCAAGAAACATGGAAGACAACATCATGGCCAACTGACTGGAAAAGATCTGTGTTTATACCAATACTAAAGAAAGGTGATCCAACTGACTGTGAAAATTATCGCACAATCGATCTGATCCCACACGCCAGCAAGATTCTACTGAAGATTATTCAAAAGAGACTACAACCATACCTGGAACAAGAACTACCTGAAGTGCAAGCAGGGTTCAGGAAAGGGCGAGGAACGAGAGACATCATTGCGGATGTGAGATGGATCCTTGAAAAGACTAAAGAATACAAAAAGGATATCTATTTGTGCTTTATTGACTATAGCAAGGCTTTTGACTGTGTAAACCATGAGAAACTCTGGGCCACATTAAGAAGCATGGGTATACCAGAACACCTGATCGTTCTCTTGCGCAATCTGTACATTGATCAAGAAGCAACAGTTCGAACGGAACAAGGAGAAACAGAATGGTTTAATTTATATGCAGAACAAATCATCAGAGAAGCAGGATTGTATGAAGACAACAGAGGTGTGAAGATTGGTGGAAGACTCATCAACAACCTTCGCTATGCTGATGATACCACATTACTGGCTGAAAGTGAAGATGATCTGAAACATTTGCTTCTCACAATCAAAGAACATAGTCTCAAAATGGGCCTGCACCTTAATGTAAAGAAGACAAAGATCATGACAACTGGCATAATCAACAGGTTCATCGTTGAAGGAAAAGAAATTGAAATTGTGAACAACTTTAACCTACTTGGATCAACTATCAATAAAGAAGCAACAAGCAGTCAAGAAATCAGATGACGCATTGCTCTTGGCAGAATGGCTATGAAAGACCTAGATAAGATTCTCAAAAGCAGATATGTCTCTCTCCATACAAAGATTCGACTTGTTCAAGCCATGGTATTTTCAATAACATCATATGGATGTGAAAGATAGACAGGAAGAAAATTGATGCCTTTGAATTATGGTGCTGGCGGTGAATACTGTGTATACCATGGACTGCCTGAAGAACAAACCAGTCGGTACTAGAGGAGATCAAACCTAAGCTTTCTTTAGAAGCTCAGATGACAAGACTTCGACTTTCATACTTTGGACACATCCTGCGAAGAGAGAGATCATTAGAGAAAGACATTATGCTTGGCAAGATAGAAGGTCAACGCAAAAGAGGAAGACCAGCAATGAGATGGATCGATACAATAACAGCAGCTACGGGTACCAGTCTGTCAACAATGAGCCGCCTGACTGAAGACCGAACACAATTTAGGATAGCTATCCAGAGGGTCGCCATGAGTCGATTCCGACTCGACGGCACTTAACAACAACATCTGGATAGTAGTGCTGAAAATCAGCGGATAGATCTAGCCAGCAACATTTAACCAGAAAACAGGTGCCACTATCTGTCTACAGACCTTTGAATAATGGGCCAAACGGAACCCCAGCATCCTTTTCAGATTTACACTGGAAACATGCACGCAGCCACATCTGGGGGGCAGGACCAGCCACCGTGTTTCTGGTACCCATATGCATTGGTGGTATTTGAATTCTGGCTTCCCTGCATGCCACCCAAAACATGAGGCTACGCCATACCCAGGCCTATTTAATGTTAGTTAATTATTGCAGAGAATTTTGATCATATTAAGACAACATGTTCGCTAGATCCCATTCCCTCCAGCTGGTTATCTGAACCATCTCTTGCCTTACTGCCTTTTGTTTGAACAATTTTTAATTCCAGCTTATCTACTGGGATCTTTCCTACCCCATAGAAGTCAGCCATTATTCAGCCACTGCCCAAGCAATCCTCTTTCGACTCTTCTGTTCCGGCACACTGGTGTCTAGTTTCAAACCTCCCATTTCTATCAAAAAGTGCTAGAAAAACTAGTGTTCTCTCAACTAGCATTCCATGTTGAGGCCACTAACGTTCTCCATCCGCGTCAGTCCGACTTCCGTGCAGGCCACAACATGGAATCCGTTCTTCTTGCCCTGCTGAATGAGTTACATGTTGCATATGATCAAGGGGATATCACTTTGGTTGTGTCACTAGATCTCTCCTCCGCCTTCGACTTAGTGGATCACTGTACATTGCTCTCTCGCCTTCATGACACTGGGATTCGGGGTACTGTGCTGCAGTGGTTTCACTCATTCCTCACTTCCTGTAGCTTTTCTGTTCACCTAAATGACGTCTCCTCCCCATCATTCCCTCTAATATGTGGAGTTCCTCAGGGATCTGTGCTCTCCCCATTGCTCTTTGATATTTTTTCTTGCTCCATTGCCTTTCCTTATTGAACAATATATGGTGTCCACATATCTCTACGCTGATGATATTGTTCTTCTTTACCACACATCCCCAGTTGCTATTGATCTCTCACCTCTTAATGATTGTCTTACCCACATTGCCACTTGGATGTCTAACAACTTTCTACATCTCAACCCACCAAGTCAATGACCATGTGGGTTTCCCTAAGCACCCACTGTCCAATCATTGCCCCACAATTAAATTCCACTACTATTCCCCTGGTTTCCTCATTTCGCTATTTGGGTGTCACATTATATTCTTTACTCTGTTTTCAAGAGCACATATCCATCCTCGTCCGCCGATCTTTTTGTGCACTTCGTCAAATCCGAGCAGTCCGCCCATTGTTAGTGCCCTCTTCACTTACTACCCTCTTGCTGGTGCTGGTATTGAATAGACTGGGCTACTGTAATGTGGCTCTTTCTAGTCTATCCCTTTATCAGCTTCAGCGTTTACAATTACTACAAAATACAGCAGCCCGCCTCATTACCCATACTAGGTGTTCTGATCATATTACCCCTCTGCTGATACGTCTTCATTGGTTACCCATCCACTACAGGATTCAATATAAGTTTTTGATTTTTTGACACATAAAGTTCTCTTTACCTCAATTTATCTAACCTTATATCCATTCACACCCCCTGCCGTCAACTTCGTTCTCTTCATGCAAATCGGCTTGTTCTCCCATCCCCATCTCACCTAGAGCTAACACATCACGCTGCATTTTTCTTCCTCAGTCATTTACTCTGGAATGCTTTGCCATCATCGCTCCGCCTTGAAGCTTCCTACCAGAAATTTAAAACATTTCTAAAAAACACACTTATTTCAACAGGCTTATAACATTCCTGGTACCGGCCCTCAGTAGTCTCCCTGCCTCTTGCTTCCTCCTATCTCCGTTGGCCGTCACTGTATCTCTTATCTCTTTCCTATCATATAAATGGTGTTCTTTTCATGTTTTCTGCAACATTGATGTTTTATTGTAAACTGCTCTGATGCCTGGGCCTGGGTGGTATATCAAATGTAAAATAAAGATAAAGATATTTCTTGATGTCTGTGATTTAATTTGTTGTCAGACTTCTTTCATTTTTGTTCATTTGCATAAGTTATGCTGGGATGCCTTTATATTCCATGCTATAAACTGTAGACACAGAGCCTTCCAAAGACATTCACACCCTTGAACATGTTTCACCTTCTGCTGTTTGAGAAATACAACTCAAAATGCATTGAAACAGGTGTTTGTTTCACTGATTTGCACAACAAAATGTTTCACTTTCAATAAGATAGAACAGCTGTAGAAAAATCCAAGAAATCGTTAAAATGAGAAATCAAATCTGAACACCTCCTGCAAGTCGTGTGATGAAAGACTGACAAGCTTGCCACCTATAGGTGTAAAAGTCTCTGCCACAGTCACAGGCTAAATAAAATCTCCAGGAGAGCAGCAGCACTCCTGCGTCAGACATCGCGTCTATCCCTCATATCTCAGCCCTGCAACAAAGGCTTCGTTAATCCTAGAGAAGTTGCAGCCCTCCAGCTGTGGCTGCTAAGATGTTTATTACATTAAACTCAGGGGGCTAGCATAAACATTGCAATGCCAGCAACGGCCATGAGTGTAAAATATTAAAGCTTCCGAGTTGCAGAGGACATGTAACAGTAGAAGCTGCTGTTAATAAAAGGAGCACTTCCTCAGTTCCTTACCCCAAAGAAGAATAGCCATTTCCTCAGAGTTGGCATCATCAGGGCCGGCGCAATGCGGTAACCCAAATTAGGATGGCAGGAGAGCCAAAATGCCGCTGACAGTAGTCCCTGGTTTTTCATCCTCTCACAGCAATGCAAAGGAGGGTAACAATGTATTTGTTGCAGGGATGTTGGAAGCCCTAGCGTCACCCCTGGGCATCATGTTCATAGGAGGGGTAAGACACTATGGGGCCAATATTCAAAAGGGTGGCACTATCCAGATAGTTCTAAGTAGCCACATAATATAAAACAGGAAAAAAATCTGTCCAAAGTGTTTGTGGACCGGCTACCCGGAGAGTGGCTGAAAATCGCTGCTGTCTGGAAACCGCAGAGAGTCAGCAAGAGCCTCTACCAGATAGTTCCACTGAATCTGTGGATTTCCAGACAGCATAATCAGAGGGCAATATGCAGGTACTACAGAGCACAAGGCGCGTACTTGCAGAGACCGTAGAGCATGCAGTGCGTTCTACGCATGGACCGGCAAGCACACGACCCAGTCTACGCAGAGAGTGCACGATGTATCTGGCCTGCATTCTGGTTCTCTTACAGGGCGACCTCACTGCGAACTGTCCTTCCCTTGCATGCACAACTGAGCAGCGGAAGAGAATGCAAAGACCTGCTTTACAGAGCCAGGCTGATGCGCCATTCCTTAACAAGATGAAACACTTCCTCTGACTCTGGCCTGACCCCTTTGGGGTGCTGCAAAAGGTAGCAGTTAAAGCTACTCTTGGGTATCAAATGTCTGCTTTATATAAAGGAGGTGGGGTGGATTTGAATTTTTGATTTAATTACTCACCTCTCCAGACCTGCTCAGGTGCAGTAGGTTATGTCCCTTTCCCAGAGGGCTTACAGTCTGGGTTTATACCTGAGTTATACATGAGGAGCCCGGTATTGGGTTGGGCAGGCTTTTCGCCCCTACAGTGCATAGCCCTGCCCGCCAGCCCTTAACCCTGGATATTCAATGCCAGGGTCATATGTGGCCCTGGCATTGAATATTCAGGGATCGCCGCACATGCCGGAAGACACAGTCGCTAATCGGGCAGTGGCGATCTTGCCTGCTGCCTGGTTACCTCCTGTACAGGGTTTTCCTCGCATATCTTTTTGGCACAGATTGCTAACTGGGCAGTATGCAATATTGTCACTGCCCAGTTATTGCTTGTCGCTGCCTCCGATCCATCCCAGTACGCCCCTGACACACCCCGATGCTAACTGGATAGCGTTAGGGCACATAGGGGAGTTGGGAGGGTATATTCAATGGCACTAACTGTGTAAGTCCCACTGAATATCCCCATGTAAGGCATTTACTGGGCTGTAAACCGTGTAAATGCCTTTCAAAAATCGGGCTCGTAATGCACTTTGGGGATAGCCACATGCTCCCTTCCTGTTCTTTTGCAACTATGGCAATAAGGAGCATTTTTCCCACTAATTTATCAGAGGAGAATCAGCAGTTATCTATATTTCCTTATTTTATTAAGAAGGAGGAAGATACCAGGGTGATAGCTGGTCGAACCAGGATGTGAAGCTTCTCAGTGCAATCCCCAGTCTGGAGCTTTTGCAGACTTCTAAATAGCCTCATTCAGCTTTGGCATCGTTACTTACAGACGGTTACAGGAGATGCAGTTTCTTCCTCAGCTGAAGGAAATAAGATTGTAGCATTTTCTGACTTGGATGAGGATCTTTGTGTTTCCCTTGCAGAGATGGACAGTGAGTAGGGCCTTGTTGATCTATTGATTGAATCGGTTACCGTCCTGTGTGGTGATGCGGTGAGACAGTGCTGCAAGAGTTTGGATGCTTTGTGCTTGATTCTTGATCTTAGTTACCATGGTCATTTCATCTCATTTCATGTATTATATTAATTTACTAGACGTCATGAATACCATCTGTGTTTAAAGAAGATCACGGGGCATTGTCTAAAGTTACAATGAATGATCAACTTTCAACATTTTGATTTAGGAACGCAACAGAAACAACTTTGATGACCCAGCTACATAATTAATGAAAATAATTTGTCTAAAGCTGGTAAAATTAATGAGAAAAAGACTCTGGTTGTTCCTAATCCTTTTTTATAATAAGAGAACAGAAGCAACAGGATTTGGACGGTTCCTCAGTGGGGATAATTCTAAAAGCTTTCAGTAGGCTGGAGAAACTGTTTACTATCAAACTTGAACTGGAGCATGAGATTGTGCTCAAATTTGAAAATAGAATATGGGATTGAGAAGGAGGACGAAAATCGTGTTTGATCGGTGTTTCAGAAGGAAGATAACATTGAACAAGTTAAGAATCTTTCAGCTGAAAGTTTCAAGAGTAATGTGGTTTTGATGTGAAGATTAAGAACATGGACAATACTATAAAGCAGAGCAATCTAAGAGGTATTAATTCTCCTAAATTAGATAAAATTTCAGATGTGAATTATCTTCAAGAGACTTTAGAAATTCCAAAGTCTTTTGACCCTCTTGTATTGTCTGAATATTATTTACCTGCTAAGATGGAAGGTCTGAAACCCACTGGAATCTGTCTCCTCTTTGAGAGTTTGTCAGATACAGGTGACCTGGATTGACCACTATTGGACCTTTGGTCTGACCCACTATGGTATATCTTATGTTCTAATCTATTTTCTACTGAATTTATCTGCAGAATTATTACCCGACTCTATGGAAATAGCAGCCTTATTGGTCATCATGTGATTAGTCTGTTCAGGACCAGGCATTTAAAATGTTTTTTTCCCTCCTGTGATAAGAAATTTTTAGGATATATTATCAGGATGTTGTCTTTGACTTAGACTCATCGTTGCCAGTTTCTTTCATTAAAATCACAGGTGTGGGGCTTGTGTTTATGGCAGATCCCTCTTACCCATTTTGTAGCTTTTTCCTGCAATATGGTTAGAAGAAAGGTAAGGTGGCTTCCAAACTTGCCATTGTGGTAGCTGCCGGGTCTCCTCTTACGATACCTTCTCAGTTAACTTTGGATACTTTCTTCGATCATCCAAGCATGCAGTAGGATGCCTCCGTTGTGGGTCCGGCTATCTCGATGCAGAAGCTGGATGACTCGGCATTGAGTTTGGGTGAAGCACTATCACTATCAAAAGAGGATCGGCTTCCTCTAGTACCTCTGGCTGTTTTGACTGCCGAGAGGCTGAGACTCCCCCTTGCACAGACAAGTGCTCAAGAGAGGATCCTGAATGGTGGGCCGTCCTCTCTAGAGCACTTGTCTGTGCAGGGGGAGCCACCAGCTCTCATGAGTCCTAAAGTCATGGGGCTGGTGCCTTACCATGCATACATCTCCAGGCAGTCACTTGTGAGAATCGGAGTGTTGGGGCCACAGGATTTGGCTCCAAGGGACTGGAGGTGTTGTCTCATGGTAGAGCTGCAACCTCAGCTGCTAATCCACCAGGTTTTCCTTTGTATTCCTCTGGTTTCTTTATGACACTACCAGTTAAGTTTTCCCTTGAGGTACTCTGGGATGCTATCTCACATCAGGGGGAGGCATTAGTCCCACAAGTGAAAGAACTACAGTCACAAGGGCAAGGTAACATTGTTGCTCTCAAAAAATGCTGAGAATTTGTCCACTGTTCAAATTGCTTGTGCTGCCCTGGATAGGAAGGTGGAGGCCATTGGTTTGCTTATGGATTTACTATCAGGCAAGTTCAAGAGGGAGTCGTTAGAGAACTTGCTTGTGCATCCAATCCAAGACTGGTGAATTTCCCAAGAATCCACTAATCTTTCTATGGGACATGTTTAAAAGTTATTTGTCTGATGTTCTGGGTGTCCCAGCAGAATCTCACCCTCTGTTGACCCGAGTTTATTATTTTCCAGTGGGAAAAAAACAGGTGAACGCTGCACAGGGATCACCCGGGCTCCAAATGGATGTATCTGCCATTCTGGAAAGTTCAGATCAACATCAGGAAGTGTCGGCAACTTTATTAGTGACCTTTGCCTTATCCTGCGACAGAGAATGGGTGCTAAAGATGTACTCTAAAAAATGTAATGTGACCTTTACAGGTCTTAGTGTACATATGTTTCCTAACTTTTCAAGAGAAACCCAAAGGCGTCTTTTTTGGTGCTTAAAGCTGCTGTGGTTCAGTTGGAAAGGCTGTTTTTCCTTAAATCCCCATGTAAATGCTTGATTAAACACCACTCAAACAGTTATGTTTTGTATGAACCTCCCAACCTCTTTCTTTTCTCAATCCGTAGCTTCCCAGAGCAGCGCAGAGCTAGCAACCTAGTCCGATATGAATTTATCCGGCTGTGTTTTGGGTTCTCCCCTTTTCCTTTTGATACTCGAATTAATGTGTTTTCAGTTGCTCCTTCTCCTTTGCTGTTGTGTTGATCAGATGAGGTGTTTTTTTTGTATTATGCAGTTGTTTTCTTTTCATTGTTTGCACTTGATGTATTTCAACCACCCGCTGTTTTCCTTGCAAGTGTTTATGCTTGTATATTTTGAAATTTCATAAATAAAAAAACAAAATCACAGGTCTTGGCATTAGGTGGTATTTTGGAGTTAAACTACGCATGTATTTTATTTATTTATTTATTTATTTACATGAATTTCTATACTGCCTTCTCCTAGAAACAAAACAACTAGAAAAAGTTACATAGACCAGTGACGGGGAGGGGGCATGCATGGAGATAGTGCAAGGAACTTATAGCGCAGCGGATAGAAGGGACTCCTGCAATATGAACGAGTACATATGTGTTTTTTGAAGCTGAACAGCTGAATTCTTTTCTGAATAATCTAGCTTCAGTCGTCAGCTATATTGTCTTTATAATGGTTGACCTCCATACACGTCACTTCGTGTGTAGCTATCTCCAACGCTGGCAGCATTTCGCGGCAGCAGGGGATGCACACAATTTAGGAGCATGTATCTGACTATCAATCGGTGACGTGTACGGAGCTCAGCCATTAGAAGACAATACATCTGAAGACCGAAGCTAGATTATTCAGTAGCCCATAACACTGGTATGCCTAGAAGCATGTGGATGTGAACTGGTGATGACAGGAGAATCTAGAATAACACTAAGACGAAAGGAACTCATAAGAATCATTTTGAAAAACATAGGAAAATAAGAAAAAGACAAGTAGGAAGGTTTTTTACACCAATGATGGAGTGTTCAAAAGACTCCCGTTGATGGGACACAAAAATATTGAGGTCTTTTTCCTTCCTCTAATGAGTAGCTGCTTGGGAGCATATAGGGCCCGGTATTCAGTTGGGTGGTATATAGCCCACTCGCCATCCGTCTAACCCAGATTTTCAGTGCCGGGGTCATATGTGGCCCCTGGCATTGAAAATCCAGTTATTGCCGCACAACCCGGAAGCTGCAGGAGCTAGCCAGGTAGCACTGATTTTCTATACTACTCGGTTAACTCCACCACCTTAAAGACAGGCGAGGGTTTTCCATGCCTATCTTTAAGGTGCTGAGGGCTACCCGGTTAGCCATTTCCTCCACCCCGGAACACCCCCAGAATGCCCCGATGCTGACCGCATAGCATGGGGGTGCGTAAGAGACAAACCAGGAAATTTTCGAAGGCAGTTGCTTTTGAAAAATCCTTGTTAAGGCATTTACATGGGTAACTAGGGCAGTTACCCACGTAAATGCCTTCGAAAATCAGGCCCATATTTTTTGAAGACTTCTACAAAGTTTTTGATTCTGGGGAGAGATTTGTGTTTTTTAGTAAGTCAGGCCCTTAGTGTTTGGTATAGACCCAAATCAAAACCAACAAGAAAGATCCAGTAAAGCTGAGTGCCTCGGTCTGTAGGTGACCAAGGCGGTGCAAGAATGACCCTACAGGTTGCCTGTCCATGAGTGCATGGTCAGTTCCAGGATATGATGACAAGTGGCAATCAGAGTTTTAAGCATTCACTGCTCAAAATAGGCAATGAAGGCCTGAACGGGTTTTCCTCAACTAGACGGATGACAGGCATTATCTCAGGATGTCAGCTAACACTAAGATGGGAAAGAACACATCCAGAGTTTCATAATCCATTTTCTTTCTGCAGCATCCAGAGACAGAAACACTGAGGAAATGAAGGCAGCATCAGCCCTATAAGATGAGTGAAATTGCTCCAAGCTTTATTTTCTGTCTCCATCTACTGACTAACTCTCTTGCCTCTGACCGTCGCTGCCACATTACAAATCTCAACTCTCCTCAAAGTACCTCCACCTCTTACCCCTCCTTCCCTTTCCACCCAGACTTTGGCTAATTATTTTCATGACAAAGTCTATAAGATTACTCTTGAATTCTCCAGGGGGGCATCTCCACCCCTCTTCACTCCAAATTCATCCCTCAATCTCTGTCACCCTTTCTTCCATTTCCAAGATCACTGAGGAGGAAACTACACATCATCTCTCCTCCTCCAAACTTACTACCTGCTGCTCTGATCTTATTCCCACCCATCTACTAAGCTCCATCTCGTCCGCTATCATCCTTCCATTTGTCATATCCTCAACTTATCGCTTTCCACCGGAACTGTTCCTGCAGCCATTGCATCTGTCCTCAAGAAACCTTCCTGTCTTTCTAATTATCAATCCATCTCTCTCCTCCCCTTTATTTCTAAACTATTTGAACACGTGGTTCACTGCAGTTGACTTCTCCTCTCAAGCCCTTCTGGATCCATTGCAAACTGACGTTCGTCCTCTAAATTCTACTGAAATGGCTCTTGCCAAAATCTCCAGTAACGTGTTTCTGGCCAAATCCAAGGACCTTTACTCAATACTCATCCTTCTTGACCTTTCTGCTGCTTTTGACACTGTTGATCAGCACTTTCTCCTTGATATCTTGTCCCTGCTTGAATTTAAGGGCTCTGTTCTGGGCTGAATCTCTTCTTATCTCTCCCACCACACTTTTAGTATATGCTCTGGTGGATCCTCCTCTATTGCTATCCTGCCCTCATTTGGTGTATCCCCAGAGATATGTCCTGGGACCTCTCCTCTTCTCTCTCTACACCAGTCCCTTGGTGCACTCATTTCCTCCCATGGCTTCAGTACCACCTTTATGCTGATGACTCTCAGAACTACCTCTCTGTGCCTGATATCACTCCAGGAATCCAGGCCCCTATCTCTGCCTGCATATCTGACATTGCTCCCTGGATGTTCTGCCACCATCTGAAATTGAACATGGCCCAAACCAAGCTTCTTATCTCTGACCCTAAACCCATCTCTCCTTTTTCTCCTTTCTCTCTTTCTGTGGATAACACTCTACTTCTCCCTATTTTCTTGGTTCACAAACTTGGGGTCATCTTTGACTCCTTCCTCTCTTCTCCACACACATCCAACAGATAGCAATGACAGGTTTTAGTTTTCTCTCTAACATCATGAAAAATCACCTCTTCCTTTCTGAACATACTACTAAGACCCTTAGTCACTTTCATCACCTCCCATCAAGATTGTTACAACCTGTTCCTCACTGGTCACCCTCTGAATCATCTCTTTCCAAATCAATCTATTCAAAACTCAGATGTACGGCTTGTCTTCTGCCAGTGTTGATATGCCCACTTCACTGGCTCCCTGTCCATTTCCGCATCCAGTTCAAACCTCTCCTACTGATCTATAAGTGCATTCATTCTGCAGCTCCTCACTACCTTTCCTCTCTTATCTCTCCCTACACCCCTCCTTTGAAACAGGACAGGTCACAAAGGCAAGATACAGGACACCTGCAAGGTTAGGGGAAGGAAAAGGGGAGATGCAAAAATACACAGCACTGGAGGAAAGAAGGGGAGACGCTGGACATGAAGCAGAGAGAAGGGGTCATTTTGGACACAGGGAGTAGGGAAGGGAAGGGGAGGGGAGATGCTAGACCAGGAGGAAGAGGATTTACCTAGGGTGTCAGCTATCCTTGGACCGGCTCTGCCTCTGCTTGATCTTCTACATCCCTCATGGATAACAGGCAGGCCTCTTCTCTCTCCAGCTCCATAAATTTGCAGCTTTGCCTTCCCTGCTCCAAAACCTTCCTGAGAGACACAGGACTGATTTTCTCCCTCTTACTCCAAAACCCTCATAGCAAAATGGTTCATTCTAATCTACTCTCACAAATCTCGATAAGTATTTCTAGTTATTCAGATTAATTGATCCTCTGCTGGCCCTTTTCACTCCAGGCTTTGGGAATATTTCTGTTTTCTATGTAAGCTACAGAGTGGGAGGGTTTATGAAACTCCCCTTAAAGATTGGTGTTTGAGAGTGTGCTGAATAATGTAGAATCAAAGGTCCATATTTTACTCCCATTACAATTTCTACCTGACGGAAGACACTGTCAATCTTTGAACCTATGATAGCACAAGGCTTAGGGGTATGCTTACTAATTGGCGGTAGCAGCTTCCATGCAATATCGGAGCCGTGGCCCCACTGAAGTCAATGGGGCCGTGGCTCCAGTATCGCATGGAAGTCACCACCGCCAATTAGTAAACATACCTCTTAGTATCTCTATCTAAAATCCTGGCTAAGATTACTTCTAGAAACAAATCTCCACTACTACAGGTCTTTGCCTAGTACTGTCAGGGGTAAGACCAGTTTCAACCTGAAACAAAATGTTGCACACTCATAAAAACATATAACCACTGCAGGGCGCACTCTCTTTGAGCTCATTTTTCAGGCATGAGAGCCTGCTCCCTGCTTTCATGAGACAACCTAGGAGAAGAAAAAACAAGTGCTCCAGCAGTAGGAAGAAGCCTGAGCTCACCTACTTGGTCCTGTCTCCTCTGGCACTATCCTCCAAGTCGCGGTGCTGTGTAGCCTCTGCACATACTTTTAGCCACTAAGTGGAGAGCAATTTTCAGCCCAAAGCATTTACCTATGTTGCCAGGGCCAAATCAAGGATACCTTGAACTGCCTGCCCTCCCCCCCCACCCCGTGTCCAGCATCTTGCCTTCCCTTCCCCAGCCAGGTGTCCCAACATCTCCCCTTCCCCACCTAAATTCCCCCTCCAACTCCCCTTCTTTGATCTCTGTGTAGCGTCTCCCATCACTTCTTCCCTGTCCTCCCTGCACCAGTTCCCCTGCACTAGCAGTACAGAGAGGGGCCTTGAGCACAGGTCTGTGTTCTACTGTGCTGCGGCCCAACCCCCTCCAGACTTCCTGTCACAGGGGGGCAGGATGTAGCAGCAATTTAGGGTGGACCTGTGCTGAAAGCAGCATCCTACTGCATTAGTTACATTGATGCACCAGGCGGATGCCTAGTCTTCCTTGTGGCAGGACAGGCTTGGGGTGGCAAATCTAACTCTTTCAGATAATCTATCCTTGGCATTCCTATGGAAGACAATGTCCTCCCTTGTATCTGATGCAGATCTCTGGGTGTTTCTGCAGGATCTCACAACACAGGAGACAATGTAATCCACTGTATCTAATGCAGATCTCTGGGGGGTTCCTGTAGGATCTCACAGCACAGGAGACAATGCCCTCCACTGTATCTGATGCAGATCTCTGGGGGTTCCTGCAGGATCTCATAGCACAGGACATAATGTCAACCACTGTATCTAATGCAGAACTCTGGGGGTTCCTGCAGGAGACAATGTCCTCCGCTGTTTCTAATTCAGATCTCTGGGGGTTCCTGCAGGATCTCACAGCACAGGAGACAATATCCTCCACTGTATCTAATGCAGATCTCTGGAGGTTCCTGCAGGATCTCATAGTGCAGGAGACAATGTCCTCCACTGTATCTAATGCAGATCTCTGGAGGTTCCTGCAGGATCTCATAGTGCAGGAGACAATGTCCTCCACTGTATCTAATGCAGATCTCTGGGGGTTCCTGCAGGATCTCATAGTGCAAGAGACAGTGTCCACTGTGTCTAATGCAGATCTCTGGGGGTTCTTGCAGGATCTCACAGCACAGGAGACAATGTCCTCCACTGTATCTAATGCAGATCTCTGGAGGTTCCTGCAGGATCTCATAGTGCAGGAGACAATGTCCTCCACTGTATCTAATGCAGATCTCTGGAGGTTCCTGCAGGATCTCATAGTGCAGGAGACAATGTCCTCCACTGTATCTAATGCAGATCTCTGGAGGTTCCTTCAGGATCTCATAGTGCAGGAGACAATGTCCTCCACTGTATCTAATGCAGATCTCTGGAGGTTCCTGCAGGATCTCATAGTGCAGGAGACAATGTCCTCCACTGTATCTAATGCAGATCTCTGGAGGTTCCTGCAGGATCTCATAGTGCAGGAGACAATGTCCTCCACTGTATCTAATGCAGATCTCTGGGGGTTCCTGCAGGATCTCATAGTGCAGGAGACAATGTCCTCCACTGTATCTAATGCAGATCTCTGGAGGTTCCTGCAGGATCTCACAGCACAGGAGACAATGTCCACTGTATCTAATGCAGATCTTTAGGGGTTCCTGCAGGATCTCACAGCACAGGAGACAATGTCCACTGTATCTAATGCAGATCTCTAGGGGTTCCTGCAGGATCTCACAGCACAGAAGACAATGTCCTCCACTGTATCTAATGCAGATCTCTGGGGGTTCCTGCAGGATCTCATAGTGCAGGAGACAATGCCCTCCACTGTATCTAATGCAGATCTCTGGGAGTTCCTGCAGGATCTCACAGCACAGGAGACAATGTCCACTGTATCTAATGCAGATCTTTAGGGGTTCCTGCAGGATCTCACAGCACAGGAGACAATGTCCACTGTATCTAATGCAGATCTCTGGGGTTCCTGCAGGATCTCACAGCACAGAAGACAATGTCCTCCACTGTATCTAATGCAGATCTCTGGGAGTTATGATTGCATTCTGAATGATAAAAAGCTGGATGCAAGGAAGTTGGACATATTAATAAAGGAGAAGAACACCAGAACATAATTGAATATAGAGGTGTCAGTCCCAAGCAACTATAGTATTCCTCCCTTCTCACAGAAGTGACGCAAATGCGATTCTGCAGGTATCCATCTTCCTGTTACAAAGAGCACCAGTGCAGCATTTCGCACCATAGCGGTGCATGCCCAAGGAGCAGGATGTGCATCTTGGGCACGTTCCTTATGATGACTCCGCTAACGCAGCCAACTCAGATGTTCCTCACTACTGACTATCCTCTATTTCTTTCTGCAGAGAGCTTTGCACCAGGTAGGCACCTCTCTATGTTATTGCTGCTACTATTTATCACTTGCCGTTGCATTTCCTTACTCACGATGTCCACTTTCCCCACCCTTTGAGGATGGTGTCTTTTGGCCTCAACTGCCCGGCTACCAGGTCATCTATCTCACATCTACGGTAACCTTGCTCCTTCTAGCCTGTTGCTCTGTCCCATAGTACTTGTCCTGTTGCAGCTCCTTCACATCTTCTCCTCTATATTGCTCTGGCAAACTGTCTCTCTGAGATCCAAAACCCTTCTAGTCCAGGACCTCATTGCCCAGCATTCCTTATTCATTACAGAGACATGGCTGAGGGAGGGCAAGGACCCACTCCTCAATTGTTGCCTCCCTCTGGGTTATTCAGCTTTTGCCACACCTTGTTTGGGCCACTCTGGGGGTGGGGTAGCTGCCTTTTTCCACTCTACCCTACCCCTAAATCAGCTGCAATCACCAGCTCTCCATTATCTGGAATCTCTCCTACTCTGACCGAATTCTTCTCCTGCACTCCACTTCCTTCTTAATTATTCTCCCCCATCTATTCGTCCCCATCTCTGGGATGCTCTTCTCCTCACTCTCTCTGAGATCTCCCTACAGTTTCCCCATCTGGTCATTCTAGATGATTTTAATGTCCACTATCAGTCCCCCATATCATCCCGGATCACATTTTCCTTACCCATCTCACAACCTCGCACTCCTACCACACATCCTCTCCCCCACACACGTTGCAGGCCACACATTGGACTTGATTCTCACTCCCTCAGATTCTCCTTTACTTCTATCCTTTATTTCTACTATTGCAATTCCATGGACCAATGATTTCTGCGGTATGCTTTCCCTACAAACTCACCTGGTGCCTTGTCTATCTGTCACTACCATCCCCCTCCCCCCGCCCAGTTCAGCTAGCCCACCATTATCACTCTTGCAACCTTCAAATGCTTGCCCTCTTCCTCCCAGTTGCTCTCAGCCGACTTCTCCACCCTCTCCACCGATGACTCCCATCTGATCACTGCACTTGACTAACTCACCCCTCTTCGTCCACTTCTCCACCTAACCTCACCTCACCACCCAGGGCATCTTCCAGGACTTCGCTTATATCGTTCTTACCTTTGTCATTCTGAACACTTCTTGAGGAAAACATCACACCCCCGACTCTACTCCACTTCCAACACTGTCACCACCATTATCACTCCTTTCTCTATGATGCCAAATACTCCTAGTATTCTAACCTTATTTCCTCAGCTTCCAATTACTCCCGACAGCTGTATTTGGCTCTCAAATCTCTTTCCAACATGAAACCATTTATTTTTATTTATTTATTTAGCTGCATTTATATCCTGCTTTTCACCAGGTCAAAGCGGTTGGGGGATACATTTAACACGAGAGGATTTGAGACACATACACTAATACTTACAGGGAACATGGGCAATGGAGGGTTACGTGGCTTGCCCAAGACCACAAGGAGCACCTGTGGGACTAGAAACCCCAGTCCTTCCGGCCCAAGGTTGCTATCCTCTAGTGGGATTTGAACCACCGACCTTCCGGCCTGTGGTACCTTGCCCCAACCACTAGGCCACTCCTTCCATCATCTTCCCCTTCGTCCTCCCCCCCCCCCACCCCCAGTTCTACTCAGCTAGCTTCTTTCTTCATTAAGAAGATTCAGACCCTCCATTTTTCTTTTCGGTTTGCCCACCCTCTCTCTCTTCCCTCCTCCTTCCTCTCCTCCCTAGTCCCCTCCCTCTCTCATACCTGGTCCACTTTCCAACCAATCACCTCTGCTGAACTATTAAAGACTCTCTCCACATCCTATAAGGCAACTTGCTGCTCTGATTCTATCCCTTCTGCCTGGTTACTGGAACCTGTCCTTACCCTTCTTTCCTCCATACTCACCATACTGAACACTAGCCTCTCCTAGGATATCTTTCCCATCCTATGGAAACATGCTCTAGTCTGTTCCCTCCTCAAGAAGCCTTCTTTTAACCCCACTGACCCCGCTCATTACCATCCTGTATCCAACCTCCCCTTCCTCTCCAAGATCCTAGAAAGGTTTTTCTCACAACTCTTCACATCTTGACACTATTTACTTTCTTCACCCCCGTCAGTCTGGCTTCAGACCTGGTCATAGTACCAGAACTATTCTGTTATCTTTTCTCATCGAACTCCATATCTCACATGATTGTGGAGATGTTTCCCTAGTGGTCTCCCGGGATCTTTCATCTATTTTCGATCTGGTCGATCACCCCACTCTCCTTTTCCATCTTCGCGAAACTGGTATCCATGGCTCAGTTCTCCATTGGTTCCACTCTTTCCTATCCTCACAGTCCCTCTGTATTATCTCAGGCTCTGCCTCTTCTACCCCCTTGACCCTCCCTCATGGTGTGCCCCAGGACTCCATTCTGGCTCCACTTCTTTTTAACAATTTCCTGGTCCCCCTCACTCTGTTAATTCAGCAACATAGGCTATTCACTTACGAGGGTTGCTCAGAAAGTAATATGCCAATGATATCATCATCATTATACACCACACTAGTCCCTCTGCCCTGGATCTGGCCCCGCTAAGCTCATGTCTTTCACAGGTTGCACATTGGCTGTCCTCCAATTTTCTTCATCTTAACCCAGCTAAAATGGCAGCTACTGTATCTGGTTCACTCTTGGTGGCTCCGGTCCTGCTCTGGCCCCTTCTCTTCTTGGTTCTTCTGTTCCCATTGTCCCCTCACTTCATTATCTAGGCATCACAATTCTACCTTGTCATTCCATGAGCACTTTACCCTGCTTATTCGTCATTCCTTCCCCTCCCTCAGACAAATCCGCACTCTCCGTCCATTCTTAACCTTCTTCTCTCTGACCACCCTGCTCCTGTTCCTTGTCATATCACATATCGAGTACTGCAATGTTGTCCTTGCCCAATGTCAGCTCCACCGCCTCCAACTACTTCAGAATACAGCAGCCTAGATCATCATGCATGTCACCCTCTTTGATCACATCACTTCACTGCTCATCCACCTCCACTGGCTTCCCATCAAGTTCTATATTCACTACAAAATCATCATTCTAGCCAACAGATCCATTCACACTCATACCCCTCTATACCTATCAGATTCTCTCCATTCCCATGCTCCGTCATGCCCCCTTTGCTCCACCCATCTGAACCACTTAATCTCCCTTCTGCTTCCCAAGCTCACCTTGAATCAACTTGCCAGTCCTTTATTTTCTTTCTGCCCACCAACCTCTGACTTGAACCTTCCTTTCACAAGTTCAAGTCACTATTCAAAACTCATCTGTTTCAGTCTGCTTTTGACCTTCCCTCTTCCATCTCCTGATCTCCGTCTTATGCTCTCTCCCTTCCTCCCTCTCTCCTTGTTCCCCTCCCCCTCTCTAGTGTGAGTGTACTCTTTCCTGTTGACCAATGCCATTCCTTTCCTCTCTGAAGACAGTCACTGTTGCATATTTTAAACTGCCTTGATGTTGAATAAAAATAAAGATAAAGAAATGCAGTCAGAGAACAAGAAAATGTGGCAGAAAGATATTGAGTTATTTCCCATCCCGTTGAGTGCCACGGGTTTGATTAAAAAGAATTTCCAAGCACACCTTGACAAATTACCTATACGTACATGTTACATCTTATGGACTCCAGAAGGAAGCTCTCTGGCACGATGCAGGTACTACGCCGAGCATTAGCAGTATGTAAATTTGAGAGACTGAGTTCCTACTCCACATACTCTGGCTTAGAAGTGAGGTTCATGACTGTCATGGTATGCACAAAACTAACCCATTTGGAGAAATAGCACCCCACCCCTGCACCATGCACAAACTTAGATATACACACACATACATACACATATACAGGCACCCCACCTTTGCCCTCCCCCATATACACAGAGGCATCCCATCCCCATGCCACACATACACACATACTGCAGCTCCATGCACAGGCATCCACTGTTGCACCCTACCCATATGGAGACCATATCTTGCAAAGGATGTAAAAAGACTGGAAACGGTTCAGAGGAAGGTGACCAAAATGATTTGGAGCCTGAGAAGAGACTTGAAGACCTAAATATGTACACTTTGGAGGAGAGGAGGGACAGGGGAGATATGATTCAGACCTCTAAATACTTCAAGAGAATTAATGAACAAACTAACCTCTTCCAAAGATGGGGAAGCTGTAAAACTAGAGGGCATAACATGAAGCTGCAAGGGAGTAAACTGAAAGGCAATATCAGGAAATATTTTTTCACTGAAAGGGTGGTGGATGCTTGGAATGCCCTCCCGATGGAAGTGGTTGGGGCAAACACAGAGACAGAATTCAAAATGGCATGGGACAGACACAGTGGATCCCTTTACAGCAACAGAATAAAATCAAAATAAGCATAACTATCTCTTATATCTGAACAAATAGGGGTGATCTACATGGAGCGGTGGGTTCACCCCTAAACAAAGACATGGGGAGGGGTGGCCTGCACGGAGCGGCAGGTGCACCTACTCTTGCCATCTTACTGGGCAGACTAGATGGACCATACTGGTCTTTATCTGCTGTCGTTTACTATGTTACTATGTTACCCACACACAGACATCCTATGCCTGCACCACACACACAGACATGCACTATCTGAAAATAAACACAAACATTAGAAACACTCTCCCCATTTCCCCACTTAAAGTCTTGTCTCCATTTTTTTTTACTGGTTTGGCTAATTGTTCTTCCTTTTGTATTTTTGATTTCCTGACTACTTTACCAGCTTCCCTTAGGTTTTCCAGGCCCTGTTTGTCTTCCTGTTTCTGCAGTCTCTTACAGTTTATGAAGGTTAACCTCTTTTTCTTTACATTTTAGCTACTTTTTTTGAAAACCATAGAAGCCTCCCTTTCCTCTTGTTTACTTTCTTAATAACCTCACTTATGTCTCATACAGCCCCTGCTACTATAATAAGACATAGTTTATCCAAACTCTTTCCCCTCCCCTCCAGAAATATACGAGTTTGCAAACAGAGGACGGCGAAATGCCTTGTTTAGCATTACATCTTAGCTGCCAAATTTTTGACCATTCTTCAAGCTTTGCTGGATGCCTCTTCATGTTATCCACATCTTTCAGGGTGTCTACCCTGCTGCAGATTTTGGTTTCATCCACAAAGAGGTAAACCTTTCCCAACAGACCTTCCGCAATATCGCTTACAAAAATATTAAAAAGAACAGGACCAAGGACCGATCCCACTGGTAATGCCTCTACCTTCCGAGTCAAGTCCATTTATTATTACCCTCTGACGCCTCCCACTCAAGCAGCTTCTTACCCAGTCAGTTCCATTGTGGCTGACTTTATAAGGAATACATGGAAGGTTGCACACTATTTGTGCACGTGAGTCCCCATCTTAAAGAACTGATATGTGTGCTTTACGCCATCACTATTAAATATACTTTCAGTCTGGCTATGCCAAGAGGTGGAGCGTGGGCAGAGCTTAAATTTATGCACATTTTGAAACAATGGAGGTGCAGGTATAACGACTGCGATTAGAGTGAGGCGCATCTTTATGTGCACGCATACTTCGGTTTATAAAATAGGATCTAAATAAGCATATGGCAATATGCATTAGCTGCGCAGAGGTTTATAGAATGACTCCATTAAAGACCACCCCAAGGGCACTCAGTTTCTTTGTAAGTCACTCATGCAGAATGGTGTCAGAGGCCTTGCTGAAATCTAACTATACCACATCTAGCGCTCTCCTCCTATCCAGTGCTCTGGTCACCCAGTCAAAGAAATCAGTCAGAGTCATCTGACAAGACCTGCCTCTAGTAAAAGCTCTGCTTTCTTGGGTCCTGTGGCACCTATGCCGCCCTCTGCTTTAGCAGCGTTCCCATTAATTTACTTACTGCAGAGCTCAGACTAATTGGACAGTAGTTCCCAACCTTTTCCTTACTTGCGCTTTTCTGGACAGGAACCACATTTGCCCATCTCCAGTCCCCCAGGATCCCTCCTGACTGTAGAGAAGTATTGAAATGGTTAGACAGCGGGGCCATCAGTACTTCCCTCAGTGCCTTGAATATCCTCAGATGAATCCTGTCTGGCCCCATCACTTGTCCATTTTACGTTTAGCTAGCTCCTCAGAGACACAGTCTCCTGAAGATCGTTCAAGGTTTACCTCACTTCCATTCCTTCTTGTGTTTGGTTTTCTGAGGTCCCATTCCCACCCTTCATCTCTGAACACAGAACAGAAATATTTGTTAAGCAATTCCGCTTTATCCTCATCAGCCTCTACATATTCCTCCCCTTCAACCTTGAGTCTTGTAATATCATATTTGTTCTTCCTCCTGTCTCTCTCATACCTAAAATAAAGTCTTCTCTCCATTTTTTACTGGGTTGGCTATTTATTCTTCCTTTTGTGTCTTTGATTTCCTGACTACTTTACCGGCTTCCCTTATCTTCCCTTTTCTGCAATCTCTTACAGTTTATGAAGATTAACCTCTTTTTCCTGACATTTTTAGCTACTGTTTTTGAAAACCATAGAAGCCTCCCTTTCTTCTTATTTACTTTCTTAATAAAAAGGTTTGTTGCCCTTAAAATATCTACTTTCAGTTTTGGCCACTGTTGTACTATTTTCCCCAGATGTTCCCATCCAGATAACAACTCCTAAAGGCATTCTCCCATCTTTGCAAAGTTAGTTTTCCTAAACTCTAGGACTCTCACTTTTAAATCAATGATCACCACTCGTGTCCTAATCCAGTGATGACTGCAGGCGAGATGATCACCCACTGCAACATTAGAAACACTCTCCCCATTTCCCCATTTATAAGCACCAAGTCCAGTATGGCCCCCTCTACTGTGGGTTGTGCTACCAGTTGCTGTAGAGAATCCAGGATCTCCCTACTTCTCAATGATACTGCAGTCGGGATGCCCCGATCAACATCTGGCAAATTGAAATCTGCTATCAATAGTACTTCCACTTTCATAGCAATATTGTGAATATTTTCAATTAAATTTCTATCTATTTATTCTGCCTTCAAGAGAGATCTGTCCTCTCTTTCAGTTTTAACATGCACAGATAATGGTTAACAAACAAGAAAATATTATACACTGAAAGCATTATTAATCCAGTAATAGTATATAACTTTATATATTTTTTAACCTTTATTTTTGTTCGTTGAAATGGATTAACATGTTTTAACATGGAAACCTAGAATATGATGGCAGAGAATACGAGTCCTTTTCTTTGCTGAGGTAATGACACTCACCCCAGCTAGTCACTAGCTTTTTCCTCTTTTCCTTAGAACTAGGGATCCTGTGTTTATCACAGGCTTTCCTGAAATCGTTTACTGGTTTTGCTCCCACATCTCCATTTGTCCGTCTGGTGTTTTATTCTTCATGGCCTGACTTGGAACTCCAAGGCATATCACCACAAGCATCGTCATTATGAGGACGGTACTTCCAGTTCTAACCTTGAAGGAGAAGTTTTCTCCTTCAATCTAGCAGAACTGACACATTAATAACGTCTTCTGGCACCTGCTCAGAAGTGACAAATGCAGCTCTTGTCCTGATAACATTCAGGCCCTAATCTGTCTTCCTCCCCTCCTCTGCATGTTCCTAATAACGACACATTCTTTTAACGGCTCTCCTTCTGAGGAAGGGTGCGAGAGAGTCAGGAGATCTCCAATGCATGACACAGCTCAATTTTGGTAGGAGTCTCTTATAGAGGTATTTTTTATTCTCCCATTCTCTCATTAAATCAGCTTAGGGATGGCTAGATATATCATCACACAAAATATTTTGCCATATATAGTTTAACATAAGAATGTAGCAACTTATTTAACATATGAAACCCCTATTGTCAATTGCCCCTCTCCCTCTGACATCTATGGGGAAGGAGACATTTCTGAGATCTATTCAGTGGGATGACAAACACCTGAAGCTATCCATATATCTTTATGCAGATATTCTGTGAGAATATCCACCACGAGCCTGACTTATCCATAAATGTTAAAACTGACATTTCTCATTCAGATTTATATGGATAGCTTTGCTAAATATCCACATAACGTTGAATGAATAAGTTATCCATACAGTATATCTTTATGTATATATTTAGCCCAGATATCTACATGAGTCTCAGTCTCAACAGTCTAACTTAACTTATAGGGGCCGTAGGACTGCCATTTCTGCATTCAGATTTAAAAAGAGAAATTATGCCGTTATCAACTTAATATCACCACTATCTGGACAATTTCTGAACCTCCCCTGGCACACTGTTAGTCCTGCCATACTTTAAGCACATACCTTTGGCTGCATATCGACTTATAAATTATGGGCCCAATATTCAGAAAAAAATGAGCTCCTAAATTTGGGCCCTATTTTCAACCACAGTTAGGGTCCTTTGTACTAAAGGATGCTAAGCAGTTAGCATGGGCCATAGCACATGTTAAGCCCATGCTGTGACCCGGAGTAACTGTTAGCGTGTCCTGATTTCCCTGGTAACTGTGCTGCGTGCATTGGGGTGGTAAACGGCCGGGTTATGTGCACAGAGTGGGCAGGACGAGCACCTTGAAGTCAGTCCGCTCCATGCTAACTGCAGGCGCATTTAACGCATCTCCATAGATGAGGGTGAGTGCACCAGTGCTAATTTTAGGGCACCTTAGGGCAGGGTGCACTGTGTTAAATGCTGACAACATGCTTTCTACACCCCCGACAGTTAACACGATGGTGTTGCACCTAACGTGTCATGGTTTTGAGCATTATGGGAACATTAGGTGCGACACCATAGCGCCCTTTAGTAAAAGGCTGCCTAGGTTTTCAGCTGAAAATTCATCCTAATTTAGAAGCTTAAAATTTATGCTTCTAAATTTAGGCCTGCCATTCATTTTCCTAAATTTATGAACCTAATTTAGGTGCTAAACTCCTGTTTTCCCCACCCTAAATCCCCCCCTTACCACACACTTTTATGCTCCTAAATTTATTAATTTATTTATTTAACAGGTTTTATATACCGCCTTCTCCTTCAATCAAAGAGGTTCACATAGCAACAAGTAAGTACATTATAAATAAGAAAAAAGGGAGGCAGCGGCATGCAGGATACAAATACTAATACTACAAAACATTATTAGTTATTGATGTCCTAATACAGATAGTCTCAAAGTGATTTCTGAATAGAAAAGTCTTTAGCTGCTTCCAAAAGTCCTTAATTTCTGTAACAGCTCTCAGGGCACCCGGGAGACAGTTCCATAGGGCAGGTGCTGCAAGGGATAGAGTCCTTGCTGAAGTAGAATGAATGGTTTTAGTGTATGAAGAACATGTCTTTATCAATAGTACTAAGCCTCCTAAGTCTGGTACGAGAGTCGAGAATGATGAGAGACTTCAGACTGTCAGCAGATAAGTTATGTTTAATTTTAAAGATTTAGGAGTTTAATGAAATTGTAAGAAACAATTTAGGTACTCAGCTGTAGTAAGTTTTCAAAGAGGCAAACTTAGGAACATAACTCTCAAAATTAGGAGTATAAATCCTTTGAATATCGGGCGCTATGCCTTCAGAGAGGCAGTAATTTTAAAGACTTATCCATGAAACTTCAGAATTTACATGATTCTTTTAATACTGATCAAAATGCCTTTGGTGAAAAGAGATTGCATTGCATTTCTGCCTGTCTTCTCTGAAGGGCTTCAGATCCAGCTCTCATCAGCAGGGGCGACCCAAGGAGGGTGCAGGACCATGTTCGGAGACTCATTGCGGGGCCTCATTTGCATAAATATTTGCATAATGTTAACGTGCACTAACCTTTACTAAACATGCCTCTTAATGAGTGTCTGCATAAAAAAAACTACATTACGAGGGTCGTCCATAAAGTAAAGAACGATTGCACATCGCGCACGGCGCTGACCCCCCACCACTTGCGATTGCGTGTGCCGCAGTTAGCTCCCTCCTTCCCTTCAGTGTGAGCCGAGTCTCGTTGCTGTGCGGTCACGCTATTTGTTTTTGCAGTGATTCATAATGGCGGCACCAATCGAAAATCCCGCCAAATGTGAAGTGCGGAGTGTCATTCGTTTCCTGAACACTCAGAAAGTTAAGCCTATTGAAATTTATAGGAAAATCAAGAATGTTTATGGTGATAATGTGATGAACGAGTCATCAGTGAGGATATGGTGCATTATGTTTAATGAAGGAAGGACCAGCGTACATGATGAAGATCGGAGTGGGAGGCCATCACTTGTTACGGATGAATTGAAGGGAAAAGTCGAAGAAAAGATTCAGGAAAACCGACGTTTCACTTTGAGCATGTTACACGAATCTTTTCCACAAATTTCACGATCGCTCTTACATGAAGTAGTGACAGATCACCTTGGCTACAAGAAAATGTGTGCTCGGTGGGTGCCCAAGACTTTGACAGATGCCCATAAGGCGAATCGCATGGGAGCAGCTCTTGAATTTTTGACTGCATATGACAAAGATGGTGACAAATTTCTTGACCGCATTGTTACCGGAGATGAAACTTGGGTTTCATACAAGACTCCAGAAAACAAGCATCAATCAATGGAGTGGCATCACACAAATTCGCCCTCAAAACCCAAGAAGGAAAAACCAAATTTGAATACCCGGAAAGTCATGGCAACGGTTTTTTGGGACCGAAAGGGCTTAATCCACGTCGAGTACATGCCAAGAGGAGCAACAATAAATTCAGAAGCCTACTGTGAAACTCTCCAATGTCTTCGACGCGCCATCCAAAACAAGAGACGTGGAATGCTGTCAGCAAAGGTGGTGTTGATCCATGACAATGCCCGGCCTCATGCATCAGCACGAACACAGCAGGAACTTCAACGTCTAAGGTGGGAAATTTTTGGTTATCCTGCTTACAGCCCTGACTTGGCACCAAGTGATTATCACGTATTCCCTAAACTTAAGGAGTTTTTGGGTGGGAAACAGTTCACAAACGATGAGGAACTCCAGCAGGCAGTGACAGCCTGGATCAAAAATTTGGTGGCAGATGAGTATAACATCGGCATAGAAAAACTGGTCCCACGCTACAACAAGTGTCTTGAAAACAATGGCGATTATGTAGAAAAGTAGAGAAAGGTCCTGTGGCTATGTAAATAAAGTTTTGTGCTGATATCTTTTGTTTTTATTTAACCATGCCAAAACGTTCTTTACTTTCTGGACGACCCTCGTACTATACTCCAATGCCAACCGCCAGGCCCATTTAGGAAGTACTATAAACACTGCCCATTTAGAACCCTTAACCCGTTGAATCATAACCAGGGGCGGCCCAAGGGGGGTGCAGGGCCATGTGCGGAGACTCGGTGTGGGGCCTCATTTGCATAAGTGGCCTTATTTGCATAAATATTTGCATAATGTTACCATACACTAACTTTTAGCAAACATGTCTCTTAATGAGTGTATGGATAAAGAAAGACTAAAAGATTTCTACATTACTATAATCCAGTGCCAACCGCCAGGCACATTAGGAACTACTACAAACGCTGCCCATTTAGAACCCATAGCAAACCCGCCGTATCCTGACAGCATTACCAGGACTCACAAAGCACCATACCCTACCTATCAAAAGGCAACACTGCAAATATTGAACCAATACATTTCAGAGAATACTGGGGAAAGAGAACAAGTGGCAATGTCAAATAGGAATTACATAAACAGAATACCTCAGCTCAGTTACACATGCAGAACATAGACCATCACCAAACAAGGAATCACAATTTAGAAACAGGAAGGCAATAATTAAACTGGGAACCCCAAAAGTCAAACTTGGAATGTACAACAGCACTGTAGAAATAAAACTATAAATTAATTTCCTCTTGTACTAAACAAAGCGCAGACGTTAATGATGCACATTTCCCAGAGCTTTCATATTCCAGTTAATAAATTCAAAATAAAGAGATATCTTTCTACCTTTTGTGCATTTTTTTTCAGTTGCAATTGCTCCAGCCACTTTCTTCTGGTTTCTTCATGTTTTCTGCTAACTCTCCATCGTCTGCTGTCCATTTGTCCTTTCTTCTCTCTTCTAGTTTTTTTTTCCATTCTCTCTCTCTACATCTGCTTTAACATACTAATCTTTCTCCTTTTGCTCTTTCCTCATTCCTATTTCATCCACACAAATTTTACCCCTCCATCCTCAATCCCCACTTACTCTCCCAATACCCGGCCAATTGTAGATTTTTCATCCCTCCCACACAAAATATTTTTCCCCTCTCCATTTTACTCTCCCAGCTCCATCCCATTCTAATCCTCCCCCAACATCAGCTCCCTTCTAGTTCCAGTCTCACCCAGCATCCATTCTCTTCTAGTCCCTGCATCAGCCCATTTCCAGTCCTAGCCCCCCATCAGCCCATTTCCAGTCCTAGCTCCCCCATCCATTTCCAATCCGAGTCCCTTCATCAGCTCATTTCCAATCCTAGCCCCCCCATCAGCCCATGTCAAATCCTAGCTCCCCTCCACTCAGCCCAATTCCAGTCCAAGCCCCCCATGAGCCTACTTCCAGTTCTAGCCCCTCCATGAGTCCATTTCAATTCAAGCCCCCACCACAGCCCATTGCCAATCTTAGCTCCCCCTAACAGCCCATTTCCAGTCCTATCCTAGCTGCTCCATCAGCCCATTTTCAGTCCTAGCTCCCTTCCCTCACAGCCCATTTCCATTCCAAGCCCCCTCCCCATCAGCTATTTGCAGTTCAAGCCTCCCCTTCCACTCAGCCCATTTCCAGTCCTAGCAACCCCCCAACCCATTACCAGTCCTAGCCCCCATCAACCCACTTCCAGTCCTAACCCCCCATCACCCCATTTTCAGTTTAAGCCCCCCCTATAACCCATTACCAGTCCTAACCCCCCATCAGCCCATTTCCAGTCCTAACCCCATCAGCCCATTTCCAGTCAGCCCCCCATAGCCCATTGCCAGTCCTAACCCCCCCCCCCATCAGTCCACAGCCCATTACCAGTCCTAACCACATCAGCCCACCTCAAGTCCTAACCCCTCCCCATCAGCCCATTTCCTGTCCTAGCCCCCCTATAGCCCATTATCAGTCCTAACCCCCCCATAGCCCATTACCAGTCCGAACCCCCCATCACCCCATTTCCAGACAGCCCCCATCAGCCCACAGCCCATTACCAGTCCTAACCCCCCCCCCCCCAACAGCCCACAGCCCACCTCAAAGTTCCCATCAGCCCCTGCTTCCCATCAGCCCCTGCGGGCTTAACAGAGACGCGAGGGAGACACTCTCCCTTCGGGTATCTGAAAGCCGGCGCAGAGGGGTTCAGCCGGTTAGGGAGAGCTCAGCCGGGCAGAGGGGGCCCCGCGGGACACTCCATTCTGCCGCTGCGGCAGCGGCAGCAGCCAGCTTTTTTTTTTTAATTTAATTTTTAAAAAAGCAGAATGTTCTTTGCGCGGGGCCCCCTGAAACGCGGGGCCCTGTGCAAAAAACATTCTTGCTCAATGGACAGGCCGGCCCTGATCATAACAGCACTACCAGGACTCACAAAGCAGCAAACTCTACCTATCATAAGGAAACACTGCAAATATTAAACCAATACATCTCAGAGAATACCAATACATCTCCTACTGGGGAAAGAGAGCAAGTGGGACTGTCACATAAAAACTACATGAACAGAATACCTCAGCTCAGTTACACATGCAGAACATAGACCATCACCAAAGAACAAGGGATCACAATTTAGAAATATAGACAATAATTAAGCTGGGAACCCCAAAAGCCAAACTTGGAATGTACAACAACACTAGAGAAATAAAACTATAAATTAATTTCCTCTTGTACTAAACAAAACACAGATGTTAACAATGCACATTTCCCAGAGCTGAAATAATGCAGTTAATAAATTCAAAATAAAAAAAGTGTTTTTCTACCTTTTGTTGTTTGTGCATTTTATTTTTCAGTTGCAATTGCTCCAGTCACTTTCATCTTGTTTCTTCATGTCTTCTGCGAGCTATCCATTTGTCCTTTTTTCTCTCTTCTAGATTTTTTCCATTCTCTCTCTACATCTGCTTTAACATACTGATCTTTCCCATTTGGTTCTTTCCTCCATTTCTTTCTTTATTCCTTTATTATCCACTCAAATTTTACCCCTCCATCCTCAATCCCCACTTACTCTCCCAATACCCGGCCAATCATAGACTTTTCTTCCCTCCCACACAAAATATTTTTCCCCTCTCCATCCTCACTCCCCCAGCCCCATCCCCTTCTAGTCCTCCCCCAACATCAGTTCCCTTCTAGTTCCAGTCCCACTCAGCACTCGCTCCCTTCTAGTCCCATTCTCCCATCCCCCCGCATCAGTCCATTTCCAATCCTAGCACCCCATCAGTCCATTTCCAATCCTAGCCTCCCCATCAGCCCATTTCCAATTCTAGCCCCCATTAGCCCTTTCCAGTCCTATCCTAGCTCCTCCATCAGTCTATTTCCAATCCAAGCCCCCCCCATCAGCCCATTTGCAATCCTAGTCCCCCATCCATTTCCAGTCCTATCCTAGCCCCTCCATCAGCCAATTTCCAGCCTAAGTCCCCCCTCACTCAGCCAATTTCCAGTCCACCCCCTCCCCATCAGCTATTTCCAGTCTTAGCGCCCCCCCCCCATCCCCAAAGAGCCCTGTGGCTACCAGGCTTTAGAGGGAACCGGAGAGGCCCCGGCTCACCTCTGAAAGCTGCCGAAGTGAAGAGCATCTTTTTTTTTTCCAATTTAAACTTTATTAACTCACCATATTCACCAAGTTATACATGCACCATTACTACCTGACAGCTCATTGTCCATACAGCTCCATTCTTCAGTTTTCCCTCTTCAGTTCCGCCCTTCAGTTTTCCCCTTACCGATTACCTTCGTCCAACCCTTACCAAACATTTATATTTATATTCTATATTACAAATTAACCCCGTATAACATAACCTAATATAATATATCATAACATATTATAACATAACCTAGCATAACTTTCTTCCACCTGATTTCTGGTGCTCTTACAGGTTTTTTACTAGCCCCCTCTCCCCCTCCCGTCCCCCCTTACAATTGTCAATTCTTCCCGGGGGTCGAGCGCTTGATTCAATTAGCTCATGCTTACCCCCCATTTCCCCCCAATTATACTATACCATAACATAACATAACACAACACAACCCCCAAACCCACCTTAATAACCTAATGCCCCTGCCCCACCTCCATATCCGGTGAGATTTTTCTTTTAGTTCCCAAAGAATACCCCTCCCCCTCCTTCCCCCCCTTTTTTTATGCTCTGTTTTGCCACCTTCCCATCCCACCCTCCCTCCAATCCTCATACCAATGTGGAAATACTGCAATATATGACATTGGTAAGAGCGTCTTTTTTCTTCACTTCAGCAGCTGTATTGTAGTATAGGATGCTGGCACGCTGAGGTCAAAGGGGACTTTCTGTTTCCCAGCACTCAGCGCACCAGCGTCCTATACTACAATATAGCTGTCGAAGTGAAGAAAAAAGACGCTCTTCACTTTGGTATCTGTCAGAGGTGAGTCGGGGCCTCTCCGGCTCCCTCTAAAGCCGCCCTGCCTGCCAGCGCCAAATGTGAGATGTTGGCGTGGGGCCCCCTGAAGCACGGGGCCCTGTGTGAACAACATTCTCATACAATGGGCAGGCGGCCCTGCTCATCAGAGACTCCCCACCTGTCATATGCAGCGTTTCTTCATTTTCGTCCCCATCAGCAGGACGCAGCTCCCTCTAGAAATATAGTCCGTGTTGATCTTTGCAATTCTTCGGGTCATGCCGGGTCTTGGTAAGTGGAACCAACTTTTCAGCCATCGCTCTGTGCCTTTCTTCAGGGTGAAGTGGTTATGCAGTGAATGTCCACTTTATAAGAGCGGTTCACAAGCCAGATTGGTGGGTCTGAAGCAGGAAATCTGATTTTTTGTCATGAAAGTTCGTTGAAGAAAAGGCAGAAAATTTGAATTTGATTTTGGAAGGAAAGTTTGTTGGAAAAAGGCGGGAGTTTTGAAATTTTAATTTTGGCAGGAAGATTCATTGGAAAAAAGGTGGGAAAAGTGCAAGTAGGAATCCAGAAGGGAGGGAATTTGGGTTTGAGCAGGAAGATTGGTGTGACAATCTCAGATTCTGAAAGATGGGCCCCAGAACTTGTAGCACTACACTTTCCTTAAAAGAGGGGCTGCCATGCTTTATTGATGTTTATTTATTTTTATTTAGCAAGCATTTGTAGCCCGCTCCTTCCAGCGATCAGAAGCGGGTAGGATTACTATTGTGAAACTGCCGAATCAAGGCAGGTACAAATTTTGTTTACATACAGATTGTCAGAAAAGCACATCATACAGAGTTAACACTTCTTAGCTATGGGGGAGTTCATTTACATATATACATAAATACATATATACAGGATAATCTTCTTGGACACAGTGGTCAGGGGCTGCTCCATCTGTGGGTTTAGTTCAGGTTGAAATGTGATTGGAAAATGTGCGTTTTGAGTTTCTTTCTGAAGTCTAGAAGGTCATTGCTAGCTCGTAGTTCTGGTGGGAGTTGGTTCCACAGTGTTGGCGCCGCATATGAGAAAGCCCTGTGGCTGGTGTTAGCTTTGGCAGATCTTATATCTGTTGGAGTGTGAAGGATGTTGGAATTGTGGGTTCTTCTGTTTCGGGTAGGAGGTTGCAATCTTACTAGGTTGTTGAGGAAGGAAGGTGCTAAGTTGTGGATGAGTTTGAAGGTGGTTGTTAGTATTTTGTATTTTGTGCGAGCTGTTATGGGTAGCCAGTGTAATTGAATTAGTACTGGTGTGATGTGGTCACTTAGATTTTTCTTCATTATGACCCTGGCAGCTACATTTTGTGCCATTTGTAATATGTTTAGGGTTTTTTTAGGTAAACCTTGTAGGATGGCGTTGCAGTAGTCAAAATGTGGCATGATGAGTGCTTGGGCCACTGTTCTGAAGTCTTGGGGATCAATAATATTCCGAATGGGTTGGAGCACTCTAAGCTTGTGGAAAACTGCTCTGTTGGTCTTTTGGAGGTGTTTTTCCATCTTTAGGTCACAGTCAAATGTGACTCCTAGATACTTTATTTCTTTTTTTGTTTGGTAAGTGTTGTTACATAGTGTTATTGATGTGGGAGGGTCAAAATTCGGTTCTTTGGAGATATACATTACTTCGGTTTTTTTGTGATTAATTGACATACTACTTTGTTGTAACCAGTCTTGCATCTCTCCGATACATGTCTCCAGTGGGTTGTAGTCTGGGTTTTTAGTGTCTAGTTGTGTGTATAGCATGATATCATCGGCATAGATGTGGTAATTAATTTCGTGCCGTGAGAAAATTTTGCATAGTGGCTGCATATATATGTTAAACAGAAGTGCTGAGAGAGCAGAGCCTTGGGGGATTCCCTGTGTTTGTGAGAAAGATTCTGCTTTTTCTCCGTTGAATTGAACCTGTTGTGTTCGATTTGAGATGTAGGATGAGAACCATTTTAGTGGGGTTCCTGTTATTCCTATTGATTTTATCCTATTTATGAGGGTCCCATGATTAACTGTATCAAAGGCAGCTGAGATGTCAATGAATACAAGAATGTACATTTTCTTTTTGTTTTCAAGGCCCTTTAGGAGGTTGTTAAGTAGAACTAGTAACAGGGTTTCAACTCCATGATGTTGCCTGAAGCCATATTGCTGGTCATCAAGAGGAGCACTGTCAGTCAGATGGTCTTGGAGTTGTAGAAGGACCGTTTTTTCTATGATCCTTGCCAGGAATGAGATACTTGATATGGGACGGTAGGAGGCTGGGTCTTCTCCGTTGAGTGTAGTGTTTTTTAGGATCGGTCTAATGACTGATTTCTTTAGTTCTGAGGGCATGATTCCTTGTTGTAGGGATAGGTTAACTATGTGTGCTATGTGAGGTGCTATGTCTTGTTTCACTGCCTTGATCCAGGATGCAGGACAGGGATCTAGTGGGGAGGTGGTGCAGGACAGGGATCTAGTGGGGAGTGAGAGTAACCATGTTGTCTCTGTGGGTGTTTTGCTATCTCTACCGCCTCTTTGATCCTTCTTGGCCATCAGCGTTCTTTACTTTCCAGGATTCTTATGTCATCGAATTTGATTATATGGCCAGATTCCATCATGTGGAGGACTACAACAGATTTCTCTGTGTTGCAGAGTTTATAATGTCTTTTGTGCCCTTTTAGCCTTTTTCCTATAGTGAGGCCAGTTTGACCTACAGTATATCTACGATTGGCCACAGTTGCATGGAATTTCATAGACTCCAGTGGTTTGTAGCAGGGGGTATGCAATCCTTCACTTGTGCAAGTGAGGACACCAGCTTCTGTGGGGCGCTATATGCTAAAACCCAAATTCCCTCCCCTCCAGGATTCCTACTTGCAGTTTTTCCACCTTTTCTCCAATGAACCTTCCCACCAAAAATTCAAATTTCCTGCTTCAAACCCACCAATCTGGTTTGTGAATCACTGTATATAAGAACAGACATTCACTGCATAACCTCTTCTCCCTGAAGAAAGGCACAGAACGATGGCTGAAACGTCGGTTCCGCTTACCAAGACGCGGCATGATCCGGAAAACTGCAAAGATCATGAGATTAACCACGGAAGCCTAAAAGAGCACAGTTCAGTGCTGTTCGTTGCCTTTCACAATAGCTACAGCATTTCATTCCCTTCCCAGCTCCCCCCCCCCCCGCCTCAGCTACTTCACCAGCTTCCCCAGTATCAGGCAACCAAGAACCACCAAGCCAACTCTCCTACATGACGATGCAACAGCCCCTGAAACACATATTAACCAGTACAAGTCTTCTAAAAACCACATCAAATAGTTTACAGTTTCTTCCTAAGCTGAAGGGTGCTTGGAAAGGCTCGTCTCAGGACACACTTTTTTACTGCTTCCATTTAGGGCGTATATTTCTCTAAGGCCACATTATAATCTTCAGATTGTCTTGGACTCCTGGATATTTCTCTTCACCTCTAAGTGCAGGTCATGGTCGGGGGGGGGGGGGGAAATATAGGAAGAAAGTTGTTTCAAGCTCAGGAAGAAGAGACCCTGAGACAGTTAGTACTGTACAAGTAGCTAAGTACCTTAGCTTCTCCGTACCTACCTTAACCTCTGTCCCTCTATCACGTTCCTAAGCTTTGCCGTGTACTTTGAATAAATGCTGCATCTCGTTCTTGTAAATGGATTCTAATTCTGTGAGTTTGAAAAAACAGGTTCGGACAAGATCCTGGAGGATAGATGCACAATCAATTCTTAGCCTGATAGACTGGGGTGCCTATTTTGGACGGGAGAAACAGGCACCAGGCTTCCTATTGGGCCGACTCCCCATTGTCTGCGGCAGGCTTTGGAGCTTGGTGGAACTTGGCATTCAGTGACACGTACAGTTGTGCAATGTGATAAGGTCGGTAAGTGATGGGTTGATCACAGATGAGATTCAGGGGCAGGTGGGGTTTCACCGAGGGTTATTTATTTATGTTTTTATATACAGCCTTATCAATATGTCAAGGCGGTTTACAAATAACAATCTGAATAACGTCTAGTACATGGAACAATGAGAGTAACCATCAGTAACAATGAGAACATTGAGCAAACAAGGACTTAACATATTTACATAGAGGCCAATTGCAAGACGTGCGTCCCCGGGCTGTCTGGACATCCAGACGGCCCCCAGGAGCAGAATCGCAGCATAAGGCTGGGATGTCCAGGACGTGTCCAATTCAAGCACCCCAGATGCCCTGGCACTTACCCGGCCAGCTCAGCCAGGCTCCGACATGGAACCACGGTGTCATGGCGTCATGTTGCCATGGCACTGCTACTCTATGCAGGAGCCATGATCCCCAGCAGTCCCCGAAAAGTTTCTTTCCCCAGAGCCTGAACCCCAATCGGGCCTATCATGGCCAGGGTCGGGCTACGGGGAACACCCTGCACCCCCTCACCTCGCTTTCCACACCTGGCATCCTCCTTCTGTGATGTTTAGGGGACTTTTTCTACCTCTGAGGTAGAATAAGTCCCCCATGCAAATGGCCGACCTTGGACATACAGGGCTGACCTCAGGATTGGCCCTGTACGTCTGGGGTCAGGTTCCTGCCCACTCCCCGCCCTCACTCCTCCTCCAGCCCACCCCCTCCCGCCCATGAACACAGCTCCCCGTACAACTTGCCTGTATGTGCAGAGAGCTCTGTCTACAGGATCGGCACCCCGGCGTTTAGCAGGGATGGACATCGAAACCGTAAATCCATCCCCACTAAACGCCATCTGGAATCTACTCCATAGGGTCTACTTAGCTTATATATGATGTTGCTAGAGGTTGGAGGGAGGTATAAATGAAGAAGTGAGGGTAGTCTGGGAGTACTATAGGTTTAGGGGGTTAAGGGCATTGGGGGTTAAGGACAATGGAGATAAGTGACAGGTCCACCAAAACATTTAATGATAACTCTCTTCTACTTCCTGTTTCCTCAGCCTGCAACCTTGGGGTCATCTTTGACTCCTCCCTCTCTTTCTCCACACACATCCAACTGATTACTAAAACTTGTCATTTCTTTCTCTATAATATCAACAAAATTCAACCTTCCTTTCTGAGCACACTACTGAAACTCTCATCCACTCCCTAGTCACCTCCCATCGACTACTGTAATGTCCTCCTAGCTGGTCTTCCTCTGCATCATCTCTCTCCCCTTCAATCTGTTCAGAACTTCTTACGTGGCTAATCTTCTGTCAGCCCCATTATACTCATATAACCCCTCTTCCCATGTCCATATCCAATTCAAACTTCACCTTCTGACATACATATGCATTCATTCTACTGCTCCTCATTACCTTAACTGTCTCCTCTCTCCCTACTCCCATCTTTGTGAACTCCGTTCTTCTACTTTGCTTCTCTCTATGCCCTTTTCTTCCTTTGCCAACTTCAGACCGTTCCTTTCACCATGTTGCTCCATACATATGGAACAAACTACCTGAGTCTGCACAACAGGATCCATCTATGCCCCTTTTATTTATTTAGCTGTATTTATATCCCGCTTTTCACCGGGTCAAAGCGGTGGAACATTAAAAGGGGGGGGGGGTGCACAATAATCAATTGCAAGGATTTGGGGCCATCACCAGGTGGCCAACAATAATGATTTTAACAAATATTTGGGACATAGACATTGTGTTATAGTTACATGGAACATATGTTCGGGGGGATGAAATAGGGTGGTTGGGGGGGAGTCAGTGGTAGGTGCTTGTTTCTGGTCTGAGGAAGTCCTGGAATAGTGCAGTTTTTAGTTGTTTCCTGAAAGATAAGGGGTCTTTGTTGCTTCTGATGTGATTTGGTAGAGAGTTCCAGAGGGATGGAGCATATAGTTCGAAGGCTCTGTTGCAGGTCCGTTGATTGCATTTCGTTCTTTTATGGGGGATGGTGAGAAAGTTGTTGGTGGTTTGTCTGGTTGTTCTGTTGTGGGCTGGTTGAGGTAGTAGTGTGCGGAGCTGGGAAGTTTGAGTTTGGTAGAGGGCTTTGTGGGTGAGTAGGGCGGATTTGTATTTGATTCCAGCTTCTAGAGGGAGCATGTGTAGCTCCCTCAGGACTGGGGTGATGTGGTCCTGTTTTTTTGCATTCTTGATAATTCTTGCTGTGGTGTTTAAGGCAGTTCGAAGTGGGTTGGTATGAGTGGCTGGAAGTCCATGGTATATTATATTGCAGTAGTCCAGGTGGGGGAGTGTCAAGGCTTGCATCACTGTTCTGAAGTCCTGTGGTTCAAGGAGAGGTCTGAGGCGCTGTACTGTTTTAGCCTTGTGGAAGATTGTTGTGGTGGTTTTTTTGATCAGTTGATTGAGTGTGAGTGCTTGGTCTATGATGATTCCTAGGTATCTTATTTGTGGTTGTATTTGTATTTGTGTGGTCCCAATGTCGAGGTGTGAAGGTGGTGTGAAGTCTGGGTCCTTTGTTACTATGAGGGCTTCAGTTTTCTTTATGTTGATGGATAGGTTTTCAAATCCATGCTAAAGGCTCACCTCTTTGAGGCTGCTTTTGGATCATCATCCCTTGCTTTCCTTATTTGTACCCGTGTTCTCAGCTATTGTATTGTCTGTCTTGATTAGATTGTAAGTTCTGACGAGCAGGGACCATCTTTTATATGTCTGTACAGCACAGTGTATGCCTTGTAGCACTATATAAATGATGAATAGTAGTCGGAGTAGCAGGTTTTAAGCTTCTACGGAATTCCTTGAGGTCAAGCATGGACCGGATGCTATCAGGGAGCATGTTCCAAATGCAGAACTCTGGGGGTTCCTGCAGGATCTCATAGTGCTGAAGAGAATGTCCTCCACCGTATCTAATGCAGATCGCTTGGGGTTCCTGCAGGATCTCACAGCACAGGAGACAATGTCCTCCACTGTATCTGATGCAGATCTCTGTGGGTTCCTGCAAGGTCTCTCAGCACAGGAGACAATGTCCTCCACTGTATCTAATGCAGATTTCTGGGGGTTCCTGCAAGATTTCACAGCACAGGAGACAATGTCCTCCACCGTATCTAATGCAGATCTCGGGGGGTTCCTGCAGGATCTCACAACACAGGAGACAATGTCCTCCACTGTATCTGATGCAGATCTCTGCGGGTTCCTGCAGGATCTCACAGCACTGGAGACAATGTCCTCCACTGTATCTGATGCAGATCTCTGCGGGTTCCAGCAGGATCTCACAGCACAGGAGACAATGTCCTCCACTGTATCTAATGCAGATTTCTGCGGGTTCCTGCAGGATCTCACAGCACAGGAGACAATGTCCTCCACTGTATCTAATGCAGATCTCTGGGGGTTCCTGCAAGGTCTCTCAGCACAGGAGAAAATGTCCTCCACTATATCTAATGCAGATCTCTAGAGGTTCCTGCAGGATCTCACAGCGCAGGAGACAATGTCCTCCACTGTACCTAATGCAGATCTGTGGAGGTTCCTGCAGGATCTCACAGCGTAGGAGACAATGTCCTCCACTGTATCTAATTCAGATCTCTGGGGGTTCCTGCAGGATCTCACAGAGAAGGAGACAATGTCCTTCGCTCTATCTAATGCTGATCTCTAGGGGTTCCTGCAGGATCTCACAGCACAGGAGACAATGTCCTCCACTGTATCTAATGCAGATCTCTGGGGGTTCCTGCAAGGTCTCTCAGCACAGGAGAAAATGTCCTCCACTGTATCTAATGCAGATCTCTAGAGGTTCCTGCAGGATCTCACAGCGCAGGAGACAATGTCCTCCACTGTACCTAATGCAGATCTGTGGAGGTTCCTGCAGGATCTCACAGCGCAGGAGACAATGTCCTCCACTGTATCTAATGCAGATCTCTGGGGGTTCTGCAAGATCTCTCAGCACAGGCCCAGGGCGCGAGCTCCGGCGCTCTGTAGCTGCTGGGGTCGAGCAGGCTTGATCGCTCCTCCACACATCACCTCCAGAACAAACCATCTCACGAGCTCCACCCTGGTATCTGGTCTTCCACTGTATCTAATGCAGATCTCTGGAGGTTCCTGCAGGATCTCACAGCGCAGGAGACAATGTCATCCACTGTATCTAGTGCAGATCTCTGGGGATTCCCGCAAGGTCTCTCAGCACAGGAGAAAATGTCCTCCACTGTATCCAATGTAGACCTCTGGAGGTTCCTGCAGGATCTTACAGTGCAGGAGACAATGTCCTCCACTGTATCTAATGCAGTTTTCTGGGGGTTCCTGCAGAATCTTACAGTGCAGGAAACAATTTTTTGTACTGCATCTCTAGCTGACACTTCCCAGTTACTGAACACTTTCTTTATCTGCTCTTCGGCATACAATCAGACAAAAAAGAAACATGCTCTGTATATTCAAAAATTGGCTTCAGACCTTCATGAACAAGATTTCACTTTTAACAAGCTGTACTCATGAGGTGCACATGACTCACACATGGAGTACAATCATCTGCATTCCTGCTTCCGGAGGACAAGGTGCAACTGCTCTTACAAAGCCCTGAAAAGATTGCTGGTGCCTCTTGTAAGAAGAGCCCAAAGCTGTCATCAAGGACAGAAACAAAGCTTCTCTGGGTTCATTTCCAGCCATGAAGGTGTAATTCTAGCTGCAACTGGAGATTTTATTATAAAGCTGATTCATTTTCCTCAAACAGAAGCCACGTCTCTGGCCATGCATTTATTACCCAGACCCTGGCATCTGCATCTTCTTTAATCACTGGCATAACTTTTAAATAGGGGGACTAATCCGCCGAGCACTTCATTCAAACCAGGAGGTAATTATCTTTTAATAGCTTTTGTTATAGAGGCCATTTTCCTACACCTGAAGCAACAGCCTTTTATATTATTTTCCTTTTAATGCCAGTAAAATTATGCAGAGAATAGAGAGCACAAAAAGGGAAGACAATTAATGTTTTATGCATCACGGAGTGTTTCTTGTGCACAAAAACGTCCGGCTTTCTCACAGGTAAGTGAATGCCATTTAAAAGGACAGGAGACAAGGAAGAAGACTCACCATAGCTTTTTTTTTTTAATATCCTCTCTCCTTCAGAACAGATCACTGATTACACAAAAAAAGAAAACATTTTATTTTCTGTTGTTGCTCTCTCTCTGACCATTGAAGGAATGCAGGTATAGAGCAGAAATAAAATCCCTCCCCTAGTTTGGTTCAGGTTTTCTTCCTGTCTCTGACAAAAAATCTGACCAGAGCTAAGTAGCACTAGATAGCACTACAACCATACTACTCAGCTCGGATCTCTTAATTCCCAAAGTATTTTGGGTCCCGTAGTCTCACTGTACTGAAATATAATTTAGCTGATAAAAGGACCTAAAAAAATAAAGCACATAGCTTAGAAGAAAGAGCTACAGTAGTTTACTGCACTGCAGAATGTATTTATTTGTTAATTGACGTTCTTTGCAATGAAGAATATGGCCCCTAACAATAGGTAAGCCCCTGGAACACACTGCCTGCATAGGGAGGCGGGAACAGGGGTCCCCTTACAGCCCCAACAGCAACCTCTTCCTGCCCTTCATTTCCAGACAGAGGACATCCAGCTCTCTGAATCAGCACTGGACAACGTAAAGGACTTTGCCAGTAATTACAGCAGACTGTAATGTCAATCATCGATTCCTCGGAGTGGCATGATTTCAGTTGGTTATCCATATATTTATTATAAAGGAACTGTCTTCAGTAACTCTCCCTCCTCCCCATACTCCCCCATAGAAACATCTGGCGTGTGGCTCGCAGCTGGTTGGTCCGCAAATGGCCTGTTCCAGTTCCATCTCATAACGCTGGAAAATGTGCAAGATATGTAGAGTGTGCTATCAACCTCTCCACCCAGCCGTGGCCGGTCTCGTGCTGCCCTTACTTACTGCGGATGCACCTCACTTTGATTCTCTGTCTAACACTAGTCAGCTGCTCTCCTCTGAGCTCCCACACTCTCTCCCTTCAGATCCTCCCATCTCCCCTCTAGGCTCTCTTCTAACATGTTGCTCCTGAGTTCCAGCATAGGAAAGAATGCCGGCCCCACACCCAAAAAAGAGATCACTGCTCCTTCTGTGCACAGACATGACAGTGGCATAATTCTGTGTGTGAGAAGTTCACCAGAACCTACCCCCATGAATTCAGAAATGCGTGTTGGAAGCCTAATAATTTATGATAATAAACTGCAGATGCTCCCAGAAGCTCTGATCTACAGACCAGAACCGGACTCCAGGAGCTGTCCTTTCTCTACACTGCCATTTTATATTACCGTTACTACTTTTATTCCATAAACTATCTCCTTCTGTTCTTTGTACTTATACATAAGGAATCAGAAATCAGCGCTCCAAGGCGCAGCAGTTATCTGGTGGCAACCCGATCGGCGTTGGGGAAGGGAGCAGGCAGATGAGCTCCTCCCTGCTCCCCACCACGAGGCCAATCAGGCCGAAGAACCCCAGCATTTAAAATTCTTCAGCGCTCCAAGGCGCGCCCACGTCTGGCAGGCCTGCGCCAGAGGGCCCTTTGGCGTGGCCCTTAGGCGCGGGCCCGGGGCGCGAGCTCTGGCGCTCCATAGCTGCTGGGGTCGAGCAGGCTTGATCGCTCCTCCACACATCGCCTCCAGAACAAACCACCTCACAAGCTCCACCCTGGTACCTTCAAGTAACTCTCCTTTGTCTTTCTTCCCACTGCTGGCATTGTCCTTCCTCCCATTACCCGCCTAGAACTTGCTACTCACTACCTACACTGTACGGCTACCCATTGTTGGCATTGAACTACTACCCACTGCCTGCATAGCACCATCACCTCTGCTTGCTTAGCATTGCTCCCACTGCCTGCATCGTACTGCTACCCATTGCTGGGCATAGAACTGCTACCCATCGCTACATAGTACTGTTATCCATTGCTTGCAAAGTACTGCTACCCATTGTTTTGCACACTGTTGCCTCCCATTGTTGCTTGGAACTGCTACCTATTGTTTGCATAGTGTTGCTACCCACTGTTGCATAGAACTGTTATCCATTGCTTATCCATTGTTTGCATAATACTGCTACCCGTTGTTTGCATACTGTTGCCACCCATTGTTGCTTAGAACTGCTACCCATTGTTTGCATAGTGCTGCTACCCACTGTTGCATAGAACTGTTTATCCATTGCTTATCCATTGTTTGCATAGTACTGCTACCCATTGTTGCATACTGCTGCCCCCATTGTTGCATACTATTGCCACCCATTGTTGCATAGTACTGCTACCCATTGTTGCATAGAACTGTTATCCACTGCTTATCCTCTGCTTGCTACCCATTGCTTGCATTGAACTGCTACCCACTGCCAGCTTATTTGCCGATCACTTGCTACCTGTTGTTTGCTTAGAACGTGCTACCCATTGCTTGCTCTGACCTGCTGCCCACTACCATGGCCCCACATCTCATTGTCCTCCTCTTCATTATCCGCCCCAACTGCCTCCCCTCCTACAAACACCCTCCCTCCTCTTCCCCCTACCCTCCCCCTACCTTCCTCACTTCTCCCTCCACTCTGCCCCCTAGCCTTGCACCTGCTCTTGAGCTTCTTCACACCATCCTCCACATTCAACTAGCCCCCCTCTCTTTAAGGCAACCCCACCCTCGCTTCCGCCGTACTATCTCCACTATACCTCACTCTCTAATACTCCTTCTCCTTCTCTCATCAGGTAATGTCAACCCCAACCCTGCCCCCCCCCCCCGATTTCCTTCTCACACTAAAAAAAGTTCCTCATGTACCCTATCTAATCTCATCCACATCCAGCTCCTCCCTCCTTCCGCCCTCCCTCATTCATCCCACAATCACTTATTCATAGATATCAACTCCAACCCTACCCCCAAAAATAATCCCTCACATAACCTACTCAATACCATCAATTTACCCCTCATTTCCCCTCCCTCATGTCCCTCTTGGAGAGCACACTCACCCAGACACAGCCACCCACACCTTGCTCCCTCTAAATCTCGGCATTGCCCTAGAAATAGATCCCCACGCTACTCTGATAAGAAATCTATACGTAACTTATCCAACCTTATCCATATCCCTATCCTCCCCCCCCCTCTGCACTCCCATTTTCATGCGCCCTATGGAATGCATGCTCAGTCATTAAAAAAACACCTTTTATTCATGACCTTTTTATCTCCAATGCCCTACACCTTCTTACCTTGACCAAGACCTGGCTCCCCCCAGATGACACCACATCCATTGCCTCTCTCTGTTATGGGGGCTACCAGTTCTCCCATACACCTCGACCTACTGGTCGCGGTGGTAGCGTTGGCCTCCTACTCTCTCCCTCCTGCCAATTCCAACCCCTCTTGCCACCCCAATCACACTCCCCCTTCTCCTTCGAAGTCTACTCCATTCGCCTCCTCTCACCACTTCCCCTCCGAATAGCTGTTATTTATCGCCCAATGGACAAATCCAAATCAACCTTCCTCATCAACTTCGACTCCTGGCTTTCTGCCTTTATGGATCCCTTCTCCCCCACTCTTATTCTTGGCGATTTCAACATTCACATCGACAACCCCTCTGACCCCCATGCCTCAAAGTCCCTCGCTCTTACCTCCTCGTTCGACCTCCAACTTTGCTCCACTGTCCCCACACATCTACACGGCCACTGCCTTGACCTAATACTCTTCTCCAACTCCTCTCCTTCAAACTTCCGCAAATCAATCCTTCCCTCATCTGACCATCACCTCTTAACATTTACTCTTCAACGTACGCCATCCCAACCTCGTCCGGTCTCCTCCTACCTATTTAGAAACCTTCATAACATTGATCCCCTGACTCTCTCATCCACCATCTCCCCATCTCTTTCTGCCATTTTATCCTCCAAGTCCGTCGACAAGGCATTATCTTCATACAATGATACATTATCCTCAGCCCTTGACACTCTTGCCCCTCCCACCCCACATCCTGTCAAACGATCTACTCCCCAACCCTGGCTTTTCACCCACAATCCGTTAGCTACGCATCTGTGCCCGTTCTGCCGAATGAGCTTGGTCCAAATCCCGCTCCCCAGAAGACCTTCTGCACTTCAAATTCATGCTTGGCTCCTTCCAGTCAGCCTTAGCACTTGCCAAACAAGATTGCTACATCCATCTGACCAACTCCCTTGCCTCTGATCCTCGCCATCTCTTTAACACCCTCAATTCTCTCCTCAAGGTCCCCCCACCCCCGATCCCGCCCTCCCTTTCTGCCAAAACCCTAGCCGACTAATTCCATGACAAAATCCACAAGATTACCCTCCAATTCCCTACCCCCCATCTACCTCCCCTCCTCCCCAATTCTCCTCCCCCATCCTTACTCCCTCTGCCACCCTCTCCTCCTTCCCTCTGATCTCTGAGGAAGAAACCGCACTCCTTCTGTCCTCCTCCAAACCCACCACCTGTTCATCAGACCCTATCCCCACCCATCTCCTACGTTCCATCCCCCTCACCATTGCCCCCTCCATCACTCATATCCTCAACCTTTCACTCTCCACTGCAACTGTCCCCGTTGACTTCAAACATGCTGTTGTCACACCCCTCCTCAAGAAACCCTCACTTGATCCCAAATGCCCTTCTAACTATCGACCCATCTCTCTCCTTCCCTTCATATTCAAATTTATTAGAACGAGCAGTCCACCGTCGCTGCCTCGACTTCCTCACCTCTCAGGCCCTCCTGGACCCACTTCAATCTGGCTTCCGTCCCCTACATTCCACTGAAACAGCACTCGCAAAAGCAACTAACGACCTGTTCCTGGCTAAATCCAAGGGCCTCTATTCTATCCTCATCCTTCCTGGCCTTTCTGCTGCCTTTGACACTGTTAACCATGACCTTCTACTCATCACCCTCTCCTCGCTTGGCTTCAGGGACTCTGTACTATCCTGGTTCTCCTCCTACCTCTCCCATCGCTCATTCAGTGTATGCTCTGGTGGCTTCTCCTCCTCGCCTACCCCGCTCCATGTAGGTGTACCCCAGGGATCTGTCTTTGGCCCCCTCCTCTTCTCTCTCTATACCCAAGGCCTTGGCATGCTTATCTCCTCCCATGGCTTTCAGTACCATCTCTATGCCAATGACTCCCAAATCTACCTCTCCACCTAATATTTCTCCGGCAACCCAGTCCAAGATCTCTGCCTGTCTTTCAGACATCGCTGCCTGGATGTCTCATCGCCGATTGAATTTGAACATGGCCAGGACTGAACTCCTTGTCTTTCCACCTAACTCCTCCCCCCCCCCCCACTTCCCCCTCTCTCTATCCGTGTGGATGGATCTACTATCCTTCCTGTTCCTTTGGCCCGCAATCTAGGGGTTATCTTTGACACCTCTCTCTCCTTCTCCGCTCATATCCAGCTTGTAGCTAAGACCTGCCGCTTCTTTCTCTACAACATCAACAAAATCCACCCCTTCCTCTCTGAACACACTACCAAAATGCTTATCCACTCCTTAATCTCCTCTTGCCTCGATTACTGCAACCTACTCCTCATTGGTCTTCCCGTGAGCCACCTCTTTCCCCTTCAATCTATACAAAATCATGCTGCTCGACTAATCTTCTGCCAGCCTCGTCATGCCCACATTACTCCTCTTCTCAAATCGCTTCACTGGCTCCCTGTCCAGTTCCACATCCAATTCAAGCTTCTCCTGCTGACCTATAAATGCATGACCTATAAATGACCTATAAATTTATAAATTTTATTTATAAATGACCTATAAATGCATTCACTCTATGGCCCCTCAATACCTCTTATCTCTTATCTCTCCCTACGTCCCCTCTCGAAATTTGCGCTCCGCTAATACATTACTTCTATCAATTACTTCTAAAAACCCAAAACCTCCACATAAACCATGCTAAAACCGAAGTATTAATCGTAACAAAAAACCAATCATATATGCCCCCAACCCACATAACACTACAAAACCAAGAAATTAAAATAAAAAATGAAATAAGATATCTAGGTGTCATCTTAGACACACACCTTACAATGGAAACCCACATCAGAAATACCATAAAGAAAATCTACTTCAAACTTAAAATCCTCAAACAATTCCGCCCCTTGTATTTATACAAGATTTCATTAATATAACTCAGGCTACCATAACTCCCCACTTCGATTTCGCCAACTTAATACTTATAGGCATCTCAAAACAAAACATCAGAAGAATCCAACTTGCGCAAAATGCAACCGCTAGAGTTATATTACAAATAAACTCCCTCCAACATATAACACCGATATTAGCATCCCTTCACTGGTTACCAATACAAAGCAGGATAATATACAAAACAATAATAACGACATTCAAAGCCTTAAACGACTTGGCACCGAAGACATTATGTAATCTAATAGGCAAAGAACCACCTAAGCCCACTCTTAGAAAAGGACAATCAAACAAACTAAAGATTCCAAAAGAATTCATAAAAACCCACAAATTAACAAATAACAGAGCCTTTTCCCATATAGCTCCAACCATCTGGAACTCGTTACCAGAGGACTTACGATCACTATCAGAGATAATGGAATTCAGAAAAAAATTGAAAACGTATCTATTTAACAAACACTATAATACCTTGGAAAACCCTCCACTCAACCTAGATAAAGGCTAAAATATGAATCTACCCATATCAAGCTAATACACCCTACTATAAAGGATAACATTCAAAACTGACATGAATAACACTACACTCCTATGCCTTATATTCCTATTTGTATATAGTTACAACTGGTATGTTCTGCCTAATGCGGTACAGACAGTACTTCTGTTTAAATTGTTACACACTCTGTTATAGCTGAAATATCCTGATTAGTTGTTGAATCATTGAATTATGCAAGTTAAGATGTTCTATGTAATAAGTTATAATGTTCAATGTTCTATGTAAACAAACTCTGCTTTGTTAACTGTTGTTAATTGTACACCGCAACTGATCGCTGGAAGATGCGGTATATAAATAAGTGTTAAATAAATAAAATAAAATAAATGCCTTTCACCTGCACTACGAACTCCCGACTGCGCTCCTTTCACCTTGCTGCACCTTACGCCTGGAACAGCCTACCTGTGTTTCTGCGCCAGGCATCCTCCCTGGCCCTCTTCAAATCCAAGTTGAAGACCCACCTCTTCACCATTGCATTCAGATCCTGACTCCTTCCTCATCTTACCCTAACCCCCGTCAACGTTTATGACCAAACTACCAGACCAAACTGTACCACACCGTACCTTGCGCAGAACTGACTAATGCTCTGTACTGTTCTAACTAGATTGTAAGCTCCGATGAACATGACTCTGACGGGCAGGGACTGTCTCTTGTATGTTGGCTACCTCTTGTAGGTTAGCTCTGCAGCGCTGCGTGCGTGGCGCTTTATAAGTGCTGATTGTAGTAGTAGTAGTAGAATAGTAGAAATGTTTGTCCAGCAGCAAAATAGCTCCCTGAAAATTTAACAGAACAAAAGCAAATCATTCATGGGGGAAAGAATGGTGAAAGGACACACTGAGTTTAAAAATAGGCCAGATTAGCCTGTGAGTCCCAAAGAAATAAGCCTCCCCGCCTCCCCCACCCCATAAAAAAGGGCCAATGTATTTCTATGGAAGAAGCAATTCCAACTTCTGCAACATAGAAACTTTGATACAGTGACACAGCGGTAAGGTAACTTCTCCTTTCAAACTGCCCCTCTCCTGATTTCTACGCTCCCAGCCAGGAATACGCACAGAGCCAAGCATTGATAATGGAAGTGTCGCTACCGAGTGATTATTCTGTGAATCGCGTGCAGCGGGAGAAGAACCTGAAGTACCAAGAAATGCAGTCAGACACCAAGAACATGTGTCAGAAAGATACAGAAATATTTCCCATTGTACAGGGAGACACAGGCCTGATAAGGAAGAATTTCCAAGCGCCTCTTGACAAACTACCCACACATTTATATCTTAAACTTCAGCAGGAAGCTCTCTTTGGCACGATGCAAGTATTACGCCGAGCATTAGCAATAAATAGTCCCTGCAGTTTCCCCTAAGCTAATTTTGGAGAGACAACGTGTGTGGGGAAAGCCATAAAAAAAGATCCTGGCAAGGGGGGAATGGCAGGCAAGGAAAGAGTGAATGGTGGTGGTGGTGGGGGGGGGGGGGGGGTGAGAAAAGAAGTAAAGGGGGGCCCATAATGGGGACCTATAAATGTATGTTTGCCTGGGGCTCACTATCCCTGGTTGTGGCACAGTAGAAGCTTATGATTGAAATTTAACTGTAAGATCCATCCTTTCAGTACTGTTTGTCGGTGACATATGATGGTTTCATATATTATAATTTTATTATGCCTGTTTGGTGCTGTACCATTTGAGCCACCTCCTCCCCCCTTTCCCCCTGAAGAGGAGAAGCTGATGAAACCCCAGCTTTCTTTAATCCTGCACTGAGGTCAGTTGAATAAACTATCTCACAATCTGCAAGGACCCCAGATTTCCATACACATCAAAGATTAAAGAAATCCTGCATCACCTCTCTGCAAACTCCCTGGAAGAACTCGTACAATGGACACCGGACAATAGAGTTAGGAGGACAAACATGGCCAACACTCTCACCATCCCTGCCTCAGCTGGAAATAGCTCCCAAACTGCTAGGTACAGAGCCTTCACCCTCTACGCACCATTGCTCTGGAACACCTTCCCTGTCCCAATCTGTGTCATACGAAACCTGGCGACCTTCAGAAAGGCAATAAAGACACATCTCTTCCAACTATACTTTGAACATGTAACATAGACCATTCTGGACCCACCTCCTCACCATAGCCCAGACCCACCTACACATCATAGTCCTATAATCATCATGTAAACAGCTGCCCAGGTTCTACCCAAATTGTCACCCCTGTTGTAGTATAAAGATTAATGTTCACTTTGTTATAAAAGGCTACTGTTCACTGTAATGCCCGTTAAGTTCTGTTCACTTGTTCTATGTAAATCTGTTCTATCTAGTGAGTTGTTTTGCTGTAAACCGTGATTTCAGCTAGTGCGATATATAAAACCAAATAAATAAATAAAAGGAAAGAGGCTCAAAGATTTTCTGAGATGCAGCACCTCAGCATGGCAATGCTGCAACTGGATGGACTGAAGCCTTTCATGGCCTTGAGAAATATTTTATAGGCTATAGTTGATCTTTTTTTTGTATTCATTTAGATTTTTGCGTCTGTTTTTTATTCAATAAGTGAGGGGAAAGGTTGAAATGCAGGCGTTAGAATAAACTGGAAGCTAGTCTCGTGCCCCCTAACCATGGCCCAGTCAACAGAACCAAGGAAAGAAGAGGAGGAATGGGCTGAGGAGGTGAAAAGCATGACAGAGTCTTAAGGTTAAAGGAATCGGATGTTTCCACATAATCAGTATTAGATACATCTGTAGATAAAAGCCTCCCTGCAGACTCTAAACTCCAAAACATCTTCCGAATTACAGCATGTAGCACTCAAGCAGAATCCGCTCATTTCAGCTCGGGACGGTAACTCTCCTCATAACAATCCCTCGGGCAGCCTAGTTTTCCCACCTGGATTAGTTTAACTTTAAGCCAGGTTAGTGTTTCTGTGGCAGAGCTGCCCACCCCATGTGGAGGGCCTGGCTTTTAGAGGTCAGCTCTCCTGCTACTTGGATCTAGAAGGGGTTTAGATTAGCAGAAAGCTTTTCTAGTTTTAGCTTCAAACATGACGCCATTCAGAAAGATCTGTCCGAGGTGCAAGTTGCAAGTGAGTTTGCATTAGGCAACTGTGGGGTCAAAGAACTTTCTCTTGCTCCACTGACTAAAGACGTGTTGCAGAAAATGGATCACAAAGCAGTAGGTTATGTGCCTTTCGGGCTTGGTTGGGCATTCATTAGCCTGCATGCAAATTGCGTGTGCATGCATATATTGACTGTGTGAGTGTAAATTTGTGTACAAGCAGTTTGTGCATGCAGTAGGTGTGCAATTCTAACAAAAACAAAAAAAATCTCAATTCATGTGCAGCAAAAATGATAGCAATCTTAGGCCTGTACATGCCCACAAATCAGAGTCCAGGAAATGCCTGTCACTTTTGAGTTGTAATCCTGGGCTGGTCGATAGCTCACTAAAGGACCCTGAGAAATTTGGTTCCTGCTTCTGAAGAGCTGAAGTTGCAGTTGAGATGACTCGTTTTCAGTCTGGGGTCCTCTTACAAGCCTAAGAGTATCTTACGAAGCCAGACCAAGAAGGAGGGTAAGAAAACGCTGAAGTACTGTATTTATGGCTTAGGTTTTCCTCTCATTTCAGTGCCAGGAATGCTTAACTCTGCTGTTCTCTCGCGCAAGAATGTATAAGGTAAGTACTGGCACTTTAAGAAACCAGTCCCATATGTATCGTACAGTAATAGAGATCTCTTACACACCATGCCAGAATAAAATGCTAAAAGAGGGTTAAGAGGCTTTCTAAAGACAGAACCTCTTCTCTTGTAGTCATGTTAGAAATAATTCCTTCTTAGTCAGGTGAATTACTCATAATTTGTGTCAGCCCAGGAACACGGGGCTGCCCCTTTCATGTTCTGTCTGCCTAAATCCAGCACATTTATCTTCTCATTCTGATGTTAAATGACATGTGGGATTACTAAATCAATTAACCCTACACTGTCCTTTGCTCATAGTATCATCCCCACATGAAGAAGACATATCATGCTGTCTTTTCTTCTTCAATTAGTGCCTCCCAGGCTAAAAGGCCTCTTGGGAGGAGAATGAGCAAATGGGATGAGCAGTGTCGGGAATATAGCTGTGAACTATGAGTCAGGAGACCAGCGTGTAAATCCATCTCTACCACTGGCTCTCTGTGACACTCTTGACTCGGTCAAGCCATTGGCTCCCCTGCTTCAGTTCGACGCCCTGCTTTGCTACTGTGCAATTCCAGCCAAGTTACTTATCTTCACTGCTCCTTTTGGATCTGCCACAAACCCTTTTTTTATGACTGTATTTTTAGCCCACCTTTCTGAATAACAGTGGCGAACCAAGGGCGGGGTGGTGTGTATAGCCCACCCCGGGTGTCTGCACTCCCACTGGGCCCACACTTCGGAGGCAGCGTGACAAACTTACCTTAAAGATGGGTGGCTTGCCATGCTGCCTCTAATCGATGCCCAGCAGCTCGTCTCTCCCAGCCGAAGTCTCTCAGGGGCAATTCCTCCAAATGGGTTAGTTTTGCACATTCCGTGACAGTCATGAACCTCACCCCTAGGGCAGGGTATGTGGAGTAGGATCTCAGTCTCTCAAATTTACTGCTAATGCTTGGTATACTTCTTGCATCATGCCAAAGAGCGCCTCCTGCTGGAGTTCATAAGATGTAACATGTATGGGCAACAGTGAGAAGCTTCCTGTTACACTGATGCGGATCCTATGTAGGATAGAACATGATTTAAGATCAAAGCCTGTGTGTTGCACGCCATCAGCAAGCTGAAATATTGCAGGCCACACTTCTGAATATGCTACTTTTGACACTATGTTTCATGCCTCATTTGCCACCAGAATGATAAGACCTTTAGTCAAGGCCTGAAAAGTAAATCCTCATTGTCTTTGGCAAACTTCCAAATGTATTATCCTAGATGGGCATGAGTGATCAAGGAGACGGGGTGGTTTTATTCCATTCCTGGATCAAGGCTGGGATAATTTTCAAGGTAAAGAGGAGAGTGTAGAAATGACACAAGGCTTTTAGCACAGGGTGAGGGAGTGACTCTCAGAAACAGCAGGAGGTTTAGAAGAGTTTCCAGTAGCGGTTCTACTCAAAACTAATTTGCCCCATATCATCATCCTCTAACTTGGAAACTGTGTGGAGACTCTGTAGAATTGAAAGGTCACCCTCTCCTCTCTCTTCTATTTCTCCATGCCTATTGGCATGTGGCTAGTCTCAAAGCCCTGATAGAGGGAGGTTTCAGTTCAAGCACTCTGTTCCTCTATCAACCCAAAGTCAGGCACAGATGTAGGTACAGCACGGTCCCAGTGGCTGGGGAAACCACCTTGGGGTCCAGCAAGGGAAGCGTCTTGCTGAACTGAGAAAAGACATTTTGGAAACTGGGGCTGAAGGGGAAGATAAGAGACTCAATGCTGCGACAGCCGGCTGGAGAATCTCCAGTAACGCAAGACATCAGATAGGACAATAGATGCCTCTTCCCTTCCCACTCACAGCACCCAAGGTAACCACTAACTCTGGAGAGACAGATGTCACCCGCGACCAGTCACAGAGTCAGCTGGCAGGGAGCAAGGCAGGACCACAGCCACCATGTTCAAACTAGAGCAGAAGCTCTTATTTCAGTGCCACTGCTCCATTTTTACAGGGTAAATGGTCTTATTCCTTCCCCTCTCCCACCTTGTGTCAGCAGCATTTCCCACAAAAAGCATAGTGCAAGTTATCCTACTACAAATCACAGGACTCTGTAACTATCCACATTGGAAAGACGTTCATAATAAAAGGCTCAAGTTCATGATCCTCTATGAACGTAAATTATATGATCCAATGTAAATAATGTGAAGAAGGATGCTACATTAGAGAAATGAGCCTAAAACCGAGGACACCTATCAGCCTTCGCAGACACACCATAAAATATTACAGAGACACAGAAGGTTAGCCCAGTAGTGAGCAGATCACAAAGGAAAACCATTCCCTTAACAACCTCACAATCAATGTCCTGAAAGGAAACTTCAGAAACACACAGGAAAGGAAAACATTTGAAATTAAAATGATGAAATATTTCAACAATGGCAAAAAATGACTGAATTGGTTTTCTTATCCATTACCAGCCCTAAAACATTGAACACAAAGGATTCCTGTCTCCTCACCTATGCCTTTCATTGTAATTTAATGACAGACGCAGACAAGACCTATGTGATGTAAATTTTCACTGTATCCCACACTTTGCTTTGATATGTAATGACTTATTCAGACAACTCAGAGAACAGATGAGTTTGCACTACTTAAACCGAGTGTAACTGCAATGTCCCTTCAAAGACCTGATGTAGAGAGTATGTCTCAAAGCTTTCCAAAACTATATTTAGTTAGTCTAATAAAAAGGTATCACATACATCTTGTTTGTTCACTTTTATTTGCACTATCCAAGTGGACTAACACAGCCACTTCTATTTTCTTCCCCATACACACCACATGGAAAAAAATCCTTCGAGTATATTTGGCCGCTGGCTTTGTCGAAGTTAAAGTTGTGTGCTTGACTTATTAACCCAGTACAATACACAGTTAATAAATAAAAACAGCATACAAGGTGTCACCATTTATCAGATGAACTGAATACATTTCCTGACAAGAAAAAGGTATCACCTTATATTTTGTGTTATCACTCAGTAACCTTAATTTCCGTGTAAGCTGAAGGCAGAAATGCACGGGAAATGAAGAGAGAAATATTCATAAATATAAAAGATGGTAAAAACTGTGCTCCAAGATGAAAAAAGATGTTAAAATATAGTTTGAAGCTGGTTAAATGCAATGTAACAGGTCCCTTGATGGACTGTGTGTTGGGCACATCCAAGGGCTTCAGGGGTGAAGGTGGAGCCCTCTCCTTACCTTGCTTTTGCTGAGGTGAGGGATGGACAGGGGATTGGCTTCAGGGGTGAAGGTGGAGCCCTCTCCTTACCTTGCTTTTGCTGAGGTGAGGGATGGACAGGGGATTGGCTTCAGGGGATAAAGGCGGAGCCCTCTCCTTACCTTGCTTTTGCTGAGGTGAGGGATGGACAGGGGATTGGCTTCAGGGGATGAAGGCGGAGCCCTCTCCTTACCTTGCTTTTGCTGAGGTGAGGGATGGACAGGGGATTGGCTTCAGGGGGTGAAGGCGGAGCCCTCTCTTTACCTTGCTTTTGCTGAGGTGAGGGATGGACAGGGGATTGGCTTCAGGGGATGAGGGCGGAGCCCTCTCCTTACCTTGCTTTTGCTGAGGTGAGGGATGAGCAGGGGATTGGCTTCAGGGGATGAAGGCGGAGCCCTCTCCTTACCTTGCTTTTGCTGAGGTGAGGGATGAGCAGGGGATTGGCTTCAGGGGGTGAAGGCGGAGCCCTCTCCTTACCTTGCTTTTGCTGAGGTGAGGGATGGACAGGGGATTGGCTTCAGGGGATGAAGGCGGAGCCCTCTCCTTACCTTGCTTTTGCTGAGGGGAGGGATGGACAGGGGATTGGCTTCAGGGGGTGAAGGCAGAGCCCTCTCCTTACCTTGCTTTTGCTGAGGTGAGGGATGGACAGGGGATTGGCTTCAGGGGATGAAGGCGGAGCCCTCTCCTTACCTTGCTTTTGCTGAGGTGAGGGATGGACAGGGGATTGGCTTCAGGGGGTGAAGGCGGAGCCCTCTTCTTACCTTGCTTTTGCTGAGGTGAGGGATGGACAGGGGATTGGCTTCAGGGGATGAAGGCGGAGCCCTCTTCTTACCTTGCTTTTGCTGAGGTGAGGAATGGACAGGGGATTGGCTTCAGGGGATAAAGGCGGAGCCCTCTCCTTACCTTGTTTTTGCTGAGGTGAGGGATGGACAGGGGATTGGCTTCAGGGGATGAAGGCGGAGCCCTCTCCTTACCTTGTTTTTGCTGAGGTGAGGGATGGACAGGGGATTGGCTTCAGGGGATGAAGGCGGAGCCCTCTCCTTACCTTGCTTTTGCTGAGGTGAGGGATGGACAGGGGATTGGCTTCAGGGGGTGAAGGCGGAGCCCTCTCCTTACCTTGCTTTTGCTGAAGTGAGGGATGAGCAGGGATTGGCTTCAAGACCCTAGTTTCGTGTCTGCGCTTTATGTGGTGCCCTAGTGCCAGTCCTCAATCCGATCACCCCAAGAAGTTCAATGTCCAGTCCAGTACTGTCTATATAAAAATATAGGGGCCAGTTTTCAATTGGCATGGTAATCATATTAATTTAAGCACCGGCACCTTGGATAGAGAACAGGAGAAAAGCCTGGAATGTTTTACAGCTAAAGTATGACAGAGGGGGAAAACATGAACAAAGTGAGAGGATTAGCCCCCTTCCAGATATTTAGTAAGATACATGCAAACACAGCAACTCTAGGAGGTAAGAAGGTGCTGTCTTGCTCCTTCCAGAGCAGAAGGGCACAGGAAACGAACCCACTCAAGATCTAAAAATTACACGAAGATGCTGAATATCAGGGCAGCTCCACCCTGGAGCCTCTCTATCTGCCACCGTACAGAGCGCGTATGTATATAAGTGTGTACAAGTGCGTGTATGTGTGAGAACATGAGTGAGAAAAGACAGAGGTCAGTATTCAACCCGATGCCAACCACATAAAGTTATACGGATCAGTTATCTGTAAATAGCTTTATCCATATTTTTAGTAATCCCATCAGTTTAAATTGGATAATTGAAAATCCTCAGTGGAAAATATTTCAGAACACTGATCCCCAGTATTATAATGCCCCTGTATCGTTCCATAGTGCGACCACATCTGATCTATTTATTTATTTATTTGTTTGTTTGTTTATTTAATGGGGGGGGGGTTTATACCACCCTATCATTAATTCAGGGTGGCTTACAGAGAACATGCCATCAACCAAACCTTTACATAGAACAGGGTGTTGAACTTGGGTGATTATGTGGGGTTCAAGGGACGTGGTAAATCACATTACATTAAAGCAGTAGTAGTTTATATATGGCATGGTTATTTGTGGGTTGAGGGTATAGTCCATGGGAGAGTTACTGAGAGTATAACTGCAGACTGTGATAGATATACTTGATCAATTGGCTCATAGGGTGGGTCCATAGTATTCTGTAAAGAGGTAGGACTTTATAGTTTTCCTGTCATCTGATAGGTATCATGGCGGGTAGGTCATATTGCGTGCAATTCTGGTCACCATTTTATTTATTTATTTTCTTTTTAATTTTATTTAACATTTCTTATATACCGCCTTTCATGATATCAAGACCCCCGCTACCACCAGCAGCTCTCCCCTACCCGGGGATCGAGCCACCAGCGGCAGGAGGGGCCAGCGATCCTCAAGGCCCAATCCGGGCTCTGCAGCCAAGCCTTTAAATTTCGCGCCAGCAGGCGCCGACGCCAGGAAGCCCCCGCTACCACCAGCAGCTCTCCCCTACCCGGGGATCGAGCCACCAGCGGCAGGAGGGGCCAGCGATCCTCAAGGCCCAATCCGGGCTCTGCAGCCAAGCCTTTAAATTTCGCGCCAGCAGGCGCCGACGCCAGGAAGCCCCCGCTACCACCAGCAGCTCTCCCCTACCCGGGGATCGAGCCACCAGCGGCAGGAGGGGCCAGCGATCCTCAAGGCCCAATCCGGGCTCTGCAGCCAAGCCTTTAAATTTCGCGCCAGCAGGCGCCGACGCCAGGAAGCCCCCGCTACCACCAGCAGCTCTCCCCTACCCGGGGATCGAGCCACCAGCGGCAGGAGGGGCCAGCGATCCTCAAGGCCCAATCCGGGCTCTGCAGCCAAGCCTTTAAATTTCGCGCCAGCAGGCGCCGACGCCAGGAAGCCCCCGCTACCACCAGCAGCTCTCCCCTACCCGGGGATCGAGCCACCAGCGGCAGGAGGGGCCAGCGATCCTCAAGGCCCAATCCGGGCTCTGCAGCCAAGCCTTTAAATTTCGTGCCAGCAGGCGCCGACGCCAGGAAGCCCCCGCTACCACCAGCAGCTCTCCCCTACCCGGGGATCGAGCCACCAGCGGCAGGAGGGGCCAGCGATCCTCAAGGCCCAATCCGGGCTCTGCAGCCAAGCCTTTAAATTTCGCGCCAGCAGGCGCCGACGCCAGGAAGCCCCCGCTACCACCAGCAGCTCTCCCCTACCCGGGGATCGAGCCACCAGCGGCAGGAGGGGCCAGCGATCCTCAAGGCCCAATCCGGGCTCTGCAGCCAAGCCTTTAAATTTCGCGCCAGCAGGCGCCGACGCCAGGAAGCCCCCGCTACCACCAGCAGCTCTCCCCTACCCGGGGATCGAGCCACCAGCGGCAGGAGGGGCCAGCGATCCTCAAGGCCCAATCCGGGCTCTGCAGCCAAGCCTTTAAATTTCGCGCCAGCAGGCGCCGACGCCAGGAAGCCCCCGCTACCACCAGCAGCTCTCCCCTACCCGGGGATCGAGCCACCAGCGGCAGGAGGGGCCAGCGATCCTCAAGGCCCAATCCGGGCTCTGCAGCCAAGCCTTTAAATTTCGCGCCAGCAGGCGCCGACGCCAGGAAGCCCCCGCTACCACCAGCAGCTCTCCCCTACCCGGGGATCGAGCCACCAGCGGCAGGAGGGGCCAGCGATCCTCAAGGCCCAATCCGGGCTCTGCAGCCAAGCATTTAAACTTTCACGCCAGCAGGCGCGCCCGCGTCTGGCGGGCCCGCGCCTGAGGGCCTCGCCAGAGGGCCCTTTGGCGTGGCCCTTAGGCGGGGCACGATAGGCGGAAAACAGAGTCTTCACCTAACACTACAGAACCAGCGTGTGCCAACGTCGGAACCTGTCCTCCTCGTCATGCTGTTTAGGCAAGATTGCAGCTCCTCATAACAGTTTCCCTCCCAGTCGGGGTAAAGCGTGCCGGAGTCTCCGATACCACCACCCATGTGATCGCTTTGGCTGGGCATGTCTCACATCCACTCCCTGCATACTCAGGAACTGTGAAGTTACTTCTCCTTCTCATTGCCTCAAGTAAGATTAGATAGACCCCTTATGTATCTGCTATTTTGCCTTATACCTGGAGTTTCTCATGTAATGATTCACTGTTGACTAACTATCGCTCAGTAAGCTCTCATACAATATTTACCTGCTAATTTGTACCCCACTGAACAGCATTGTCTCCGAAACTCAGTCAGAATTAGATAGTTTCTGAAATCCGTCATATACCTTGTGTAATACTTAATAGCTTTACCTCTAAATTCTGTCTCATTGATATATTTGATCCATTTGTGCCTGTTGTACACTACTAGAACTTGCATATTATACATCTGTTTACACTCCTATATCTATTCACCGCCAAACCACTACAAAATACTGCATTTGCTCTCTTGACAACCCAGCAGTCAGTAATACCCACTAACACAGCATAGACTTACCACTGATACACTAACAACAAGGCTGACACCAGATCTTCAACATCCAAGATCAACACTGAAATGGCCCCACCCATCACGGCCATAATGAGCGGCCTCATGATCTTTTCTTTGCTGATTGTTGAGTCCCTAGCCTTATTCCACGCTACTAATCATATCCCAATACTCCAGCACCATGCCAAAACATGGACAAACTCTGCCTACCCTAACAACTTAAAGAACACACACACGTCAATCATATTTGTTACACATAGCTCTCCAACATAACAAACAAACTAAACCAGAGAAATCCACTCTAGTTCTTAATTGCGCCCTTATAAATGCAAGATCAATTCGTAATAAATGGCCAGTTGTCACTGAATTAATTGCATCCCACAACCTGGATATTCTCTTAATAACTGAAACGTGGCTTTCCGACGTAGACAATGTAATTCTCAACCAACTATTACCCAACAACTTCACAAGCCACTCCCGGCATAGAGGAATCAAAAGAGGAGGGGGGGCCCTTATCTTAACCAAAACGGACTTGCACTTTCATACAACAGACTCCTCCAGTACCAACAATCTTGATATCATATCCATAGCAAATGATCAATGCGCCATCAACCTGCTATATAGAGCACCCTCATCCTCAACTGACGATCTCTGCAACATCCTCGACCTAGCAGCCAACACTCGCAACCTCAACTTATCAAACTGGATACTAGGAGATTTCAATCTCCCTTCACTTCACTCCAGTCATGCCACTGCCCTACTAGAAGCAATTAATGATCTGGGCTACAAACAAATCATCAATGAACCCACCCACACCAAAGGGAACATACTGGACATGATCTTTGCCCCTCTGTCATTACAAGATCCAAATGAAAAGCTGGTAACATCACTCACTTCTGTACCATGGTCAGATCACAAGCTTATCAATTTCAGCATACCTATCAACAACAACTCTCTACACAACAATGGAACTTTAAGCAACACCACTTCTCGAAATTTCAGAGCCTTCAACAAAGATCTCATACTGGCTGAAACTCTTCCCCTATACAACAATGCAACCCTCAACCTTGACAATTTAATCTCCTCATGGAATAAGAATCTTAGCGCTATTGCCCAAAAACCTACGAAGAACAACATCGTAAATAATAGAAAACATTCTCCTTGGTTCTCTCCTGAACTATGTATCTCCCGCTCTCATTTACGGAAACTAGAGAAAAGATGGAGGCGTTCCCACTCAGCCGGAGACCTGTCAGCTTACAGAACTCACCTTGCAATTTACAAAGAGGCTATCCTATCAAATATGAAACAATACCATACTGACACCCTCAAAAGATCTCTAAACAAACCTCGTGACCTCTTCGAACTAGTTAAATCATTCTCTAAGGAACCATCTCCAAGCCATCCCGAAGAGATCCACCCACAAGAGTTTGCCAACCATTTACAATCCAAGCTACTTCAAACTGATGAAGTTAACACTTTCATAGCACAAGGCACCACCAGTCCAACTTTACTTTATAAGTTCTCCACACCATCCAAGAAACATGTGGAAGATACTATTGCAGCACTCAACACCACGACTGCACAAACTGACCCTTGCCCTGCATATTGGATTAAAAATTTACGATCAGAACTCAGCCCACTTATCACAAAAGTGATGAAACCTATCATTCTCAAATGGATCTTTCCCTGCACCACTCAAGCAAACATCCATCAGACCTCTGTTAAAGAACCCTAAACTGGACCCAAGCAAAGTTGAATCCTATAGACCCATAGCCAGTATACCTCTATTAGCCAAAATAATCGAAAAGGAAGCACAAAGGCAACTCCAAGACCATATAGATTTAGCCTCCCCACTAGACCATCGGCAACATGGCTTCAGGGAATACCATGGCGTCGAAACCCTACTTACCTCTCTCTTCAATAAAATCGTCACAGGTATCGACAACATCCATCAAGGTTTCGCCCTCATCTTTATAGACATTGCGGCAGCCTTTGACTCTGTACACCATGGTCTGCTAATAGAACGACTAAAAGAAAAGGGCATAAGTGGCGTCGCCCTCGATTGGTGCAGATCGTACCTTGATGGCAGATGGCAGCATGTAAAATCAGGTTCAAGATCTTCCGAACCCTTCCATCAGCGACAAGGCGTCCCCCAAGGGTCTTCCCTCTCATATCTATTATTTAATATTTACATGCAACCTATTTTCAACATTATCGAATCATTCAAGGTCGACTGTCTAATTTATGCTGATGACATCCTCCTATTTATGCCATTCTCCACAGAAAAAATGGACCTTCCGCCACTGATTGAATGCTTCAATACAGTCTCCGAATGGCTCCTATCACAAAACCTCAGGATCCAACACAAAAAGTCTGAGGTGCTATTTATCACCAGAGACCAGAAATTCTGCCCCCCAACTCATATAAAAGTTAAAGAAGCTGAGCTCCAAACCAAATCAGCAATTCGGTACTTAGGGGTCACCCTCGACCAACGACTAGATATGAAAACCCATATATCCAACATAGTCAGAGCCGTATACTTCAAAATCCGGTCACTCAGACACCTGCAATCCCTTCTAAGCACTGAAGACTTCCGGACAATATACCAAGCACTTATCTTACCACACTTTGACTTTGCCAACGCTATTCTCCAAGGTCTCCCTCAATCATCTCTAAATCCGTTGCAACTTGCCATGAATGCCGCAGCCAGAATCTTAGTAGGAGCAGCAAGATGCGACCATATAACGCCTATCCTAATACAACTTCATTGGCTCCCCGTTCAAGGAAGGCTTACATTCAAATCTTTGTTACTCACCTTCAAATCTATCCATGGCATCACCTCCCCCTCTTTAACCAACATCATCCAGCCAGCTCCTCCCAACAGAACAAGGAGAACCCCATCTACAAATGTGCTAGTAATTCCAAAGGCTTCAACAAAGTACACAACCGCAACATCTAACAGGGCATTTAGTATCTATGCCCCAAAATGTTGGAACGCATTACCACCAGGCATCCGTGCAATTACTGACCTATCACAATTCAGAAAGGCTCTCAAATCCCATTTATTTACTCAATACTACCAGATTAACCCTACCACTACATAAGTGCCTCTCCCTCACCCCCTCAAGTTAATATATCAACTCCATTGTACACATGTTCACACTGAATTCCCAATACTCGGTCTCATTGTACATATGTAAGTAGTTTAGTTTGCATTCCCCGTTTATCCAAGTTATTACTCCTGTTCTATGTAAAGCATAAACATGTTATCCAAGTTGTTTTCTCCTGTTCTATGTGAAGCCAAACAGTTTGTTATGGTCATTTTGTTGTATGTAAACCACGCTGACAATAGTGCGGTATATAAGAAATTGTAATAAATAAATAAATAAAATAAATAAATAAATAAGACCACCATCTAATCAAATTCAAGCTCATCATCAATGATACAAAAGAAAACAGTGGCCCATCAAAACATCTAAACCATAGATTTAAAAAATACAATGAAGAAGAATTCCTAGATCTAATAATTCCCCACTTATCACCATCACCATCGGATTTAGATGAAGCGATCACAAACTGGCATAGGACAATCAATAATGCTGCAACTAACAAACATGCGAATAAAAAGAACTGTCACCCTAGAACTGGAAATGAGCCTTGGTTTAACAACACACTAAAACAAATGAAAAAAGAATTAAGGAAAACAGAACGCAAGTGGCGCAAAAATAAAGATACTACATATTATGAGTCCTATCACAACCAACTCAAAAAGTATAAAGAAGCAATAGATAGCTCTAAAAAGAACTACCATGCAACAATACTTGATAATTCACTAAACAGACCTAGAGAATTATTCGCTATTGTGCAAAAACTAACGAACAACAATCATAGCTCTTGCATGGAAATCACAGAAATTTCCCCTCAGACTCTGGCAAATCACTACATAAATAAAACTAAACACCTCCTGAACCTGCCAAAAACAATGAACACATCTCAACATATTTACCCAGATAACTGGTCTAACTTCTACCCCATAACTAAAGATACACTCAAGAACATAATACTAAACCTAAACACCACTACGTCTTATCTTGAACCATGTCCAGTAACCTGAATAAAAAATTCCCTCCCAATCCTATCTCCATTCATTCTCCCAATAATCAACCTATCCTTAACCAATGGGTACCTATCACCAACACTAAAGCACCCACAGATTCACCCACTGCTTAAAAACACCACCCTTGACAAAACATCACCAAATTCATACAGACCTATTTCAAGCATACCTTTCATGGCAAAACTAATTGAAAAGACTGTACAAATTCAAACGCAGGAATATATAGACAACTCAGCCCCCCTGGATGATCAACAATATGGTTTCCGCCCTCACCATGGAGTAGAGACACTTCTAATTGTCCTAATTGACACACTCGTAAGAGGGATAGATAACCCAAAGCAAGCGTTCTTACTCCTATTCATAGACATATCTGCGGCTTTTGATAGTGTTCACCATACCATAATGCTCAATAATCTTAAACAAATAGGGATAAAATCAACAGTGCTAAACTGGTTTACCTCATATCTAGGCAATAGAACCCAAACTGTCAGAATAGGAAACAACACATCTAACACATACAATCAGGAAATTGGCCTACCCCAAGGTTCTGCTCTATCAGCCCTCCTATTTAATATTTATATAAAACAGGTCTGTAACATATTCAAAAAATTCAAGGTATACTATCATTTGTACGCAGATGACATAATGATGTATATCCCATTCACGATCCCCAATCTACCACTTAAATTACTCACTGAATGTTTCAACAAAATTACTACCTGGCTAAATAACAATAACCTCGCCATCAATCACTCCAAAACGGAAGCACTAATTGTAACCAAAAACCAATCATACTCTCCCCCACCACATATTATACTTCAGGACCACAAAATCAAAATAAAAAATGAAGTACGATATTTAGGCGTCATACTGGATACACATCTCAATATGAATATGCACATAAGAAACACAACAAAGAAAATTTACTTCAAGCTCAGAATCTTAAAACAGCTACGTCCTCTAATACATTTACAAGATTTCACGAAAATAATACATGCAATAATAACCCCTCACTTTGACTTCGCCAACCTGACTCTACTAGGGGTAACAAAACAAAACATAAAAAGACTCCAACTTGCACAAAACGCAGCAGCCAGAACCATCATGAATGTCCCACCATTTCATCACATAACACCTATACTGGCAAATCTTCATTGGCTACCAATACAAAGCAGAATCCTATACAAAACACTAACAACCTTAAAGGCTCTAAACAATATGGTCCCACCGACCCTAAAAAATCTCATATCTAAAGAATCAACCAATAATCTACATAGAAGAGACCAAACAAACAAATTAAGGACCCCAAAAGAATACATAAAAGCTAAAAAGACAACAAACAAAAAAGCATTTTCCCATGTGGCCCCCATTATCTGGAATGACCTCCCAGAGGAAATCAGATCAATAAATGAGATCAAAGAGATCCGTAAGAATCTAAAAACACATCTGTTTAAGGCACACTACGGGCTATCAACAATCTCCCTCTCCCAACAAGAAAACGGATAACAACACTGTTTGACAGAGCGACACAAAATTGACATGACCTAGGACTGCTCACTGCTAAGATTTTACACTAGTTTAGAAATTTATAAAGTCTTTATACGTCTTATATAAGGCAAGCATATCCCAATTTTGTATATAGTTCTCAAAATGTTGTTTGTTATTTCACAACTTTCCTTTGTTTTAAGACGTTCCTTGTAAATGATTACTGACTGTTTTGTTGTATAATAGTTAGACTGTTTCAGACGTTCATTGTAAAACAGACATCAGCCTGTTATATTGTTGTTAAATGTAAACCGCATCTGATCTCTGGAAGGTGCGGTATATAAGCGACTGTTAATTAAATTAAATTAAATTAAGGTGGTTTACATTGAACAAACTTAAAAAGGATATAGCAGAATTAGAAAAGGTACAGAGAAGAACTACCAAAATGGTAAAGGGGGTGGAAGGATACCCCTATGAGGAAAGACTTAAAGGGTTAGGGCTCTTCAACTTGGAAAAGAGATGGCTGAGGGGAGATATAATAGAGGTCTATAAACTAATGAATGAAGTGGAATGGGTAAACATAGATCGGTTATTTACTGTTGATAGAGACTTGAAGTGGAGTACCAGGGCCCTCTGAATGGGTTAATATGGAGAATGTCTTGGAATTTTGCTGATATAGGCCTCCAGGACTGGAGTTAGAAATCCCCTGGCCTAGTAGAATGTGTTATACAAGCCAAAGCCATATCTTGTAGAGGTTTGTGAAAAAAACGAGACAGAATGCTTTTGTATTCAGAATGCTTGGGATGAGAAATGTCTGTGCCTAGTTTGACCTGTAACATGTAAATAAACAGAAAGTGAAGCTGAAGCATGACGTAGAGTGATAACACAAATTTGTACCATGTAGCAGTTTTTTCCTATTAAAAAAAGTACTATGGCTGTGCTGGAGTAGGAATTACGGGAAAATTGTTCAAGTTTGCAGACCTGAATTCTTCTGCTTAAGCTTTAGTAGTACTGTTATTGATATAATTCTGTGTTTTGTTTTATTTGATTCATTACTCTATTTGCAATTGAGAGAAATGGAGCCAAAAATCTGAGGTTGGATTTTGCTACCCAATGAGCCCGGTCAGAAGTAGGTCACACAAAGAGATTCTTTTATTTACCCCTTCAAAAAGTAGAAAGACTAGAGGACATGCAATGAGGCTACAATGTAGCCCATTTAGGACTAATAAGAGAAATTATTTTTTCACTCAATGCATAATCAAACTCTGGAATTCATTACTGGAGGATGTCGTAAAAGCTAGTATAGCTGGGTTTAAAAAAGGTTTCGACAAGTTCCCGGAGGAAAGACCATAAACTATTACTAAAGAAGACCAGGGAAATCCATTGTTTGCCCAGCCATTTAGAAGTCAGATATATAGATTATCCCAGCATGAAAATGTCCATGCAGCATGGGAGCGTGGTGAAGGCGTGGCCTGGATGGAATAAGGTAGATGCACGTCGTGCGATTTCAGACCAGCACAAGCACGTTTGACCCTGGTTGATGAGACATCCATGCTTATTCCTGCTCCTGACCACGAATAAGGTGCAACGAAGTGCTCACCACAGTTATTATTTCCTGCCCAAAGAAACCTGAGCATGCAGACTCCAAACACATTACTGGCCTGCTGCCACATGTCTAAGTATCTGAAATAGCAGGCCGGGACATGAAAGTCTCATATCATAGTCACCTGCTCCTAAATATCCCTGCCGGCATGTCCAAGTACCAGGTCTGAGGCCGTCCAATTCAGGGATGTACAAGTTTGTGAAATGGCCTACACCCATGCGCGTAGCGGCCTTGCAACCTGCATGGGGCCCACCTCCATAACCAGTTCCCAGAATGTTCATTTCTCATGGTGGAGAGGGAGGGATTTTAGAAGGCCTTATACTTGCCTTCCTTTCACCGCTGCCATTCCCCCCAATTTCTGGACGTTCTGCTCTGGACATTCCAGATTCTTACTAGACATCCCTTTAAAATGCCACTTTATGTGTATAAGTACCAGAATTTTTAAAACACAACACTTCTATTGCCCTTATCCACTGCCAACCATAAACGTGCTTCTGGATATCAGGACCATTATTTTAAGATAATTTTGTTTTTATTTTAAATAAAATTATTACAATTTTTTTTATTTATTTTAATTCTTATTTTATTCCTCAGAAGTGTTTAGAGCTCCATCTCCTTTAGTACTTCCTTCTCCTCACTTTGGGTCTATGCAAGTGAGGTGCTGTCTTCCTGATCATCATCAGAATCCCACTCAAACAGCACAGGGACACCATGTAAAGTGTGAATACTGAACAAAGCATGAACAGTCCAGAGATCTGCTGTATGCAAATGCTAGAAGTTTAAAAAATAAGATGGGAGAGTTAGAATATATAGCACTAAAAGAAAGGTTATATACTGTATAATTGGCATCTCAGAGACCTGGTAGAAGGACAACCAATGAGATACCGTGATACCTGGATACAAACTATATCACAATGATAGTATAGATCAAATTGGTGGAAAGGTTGCGCTCTATGTTAGAGAGGGCATTGAGTCACACACAGGATAAAATTTCTGCAGGAAACAAAACACATTATAGAATTTCTATGGATAGAAATTCCATGTGGAAAGGGGAAGGCAATAGCAGTGGGGGTAAACAGATGGATGATGAAATGCTAAAAGAAATCAGGGAAGCTAACAAAAGTTACAACACAGTAAAAATGGGTGATTTCAATTACTCCAGTATTGACTGGGTCAATGTCACAGTAGGACATGCTAGAGAGATAAAGGGCTCAATATTGAGTTAGGAGGGCTATGCGCCCTTTGGCACATAGCCCTCCCTGCTGACCTCTAACCCCAGATATCCAATGCTAGGGTCATATTATGGCCCCAGCATTGAATATCCGGGATAGTTGCACTGCCTCTCAGTCGCAGTCGATAACCAGGCAGCATGCAATATCGTTGGTACCCTGTTATCAATTTTTGTTGGCTCCGCTCCTCCCAAGAATGCTCTTGATATGTATGCTCTTGGCTCTTGATATGAATGCTCTTGGCATGTAAAGGAGAAGAGAGGGGGTATTCAGCTGCACTAACCATGTTAATGCCATTGACTATCTCAGATAGCGGCATTTACACAGTTTACAGGGCTGTAAACTGTGTAAATGCCTTTCATATATTGGGCCCAAAGTTTCAAGAAGAAATAAATGACTGCTTCTTGGAGCAGCTGGTTCATGAAATGACAAGAGGGGAAGCTATTTTGGACCTAGTCCTTAGTGGAACACAGGATCTGGTGCGAGAGATAACAGCGTTAGGGCCACTTGGCAATAGTGATCATAACATGACTGCATTTGATTTAATAAATGGAGGGAGGATGGCAAGAAAATCCACAGTACTACCTTTTAATTTCCAAAAGGGAGACTGATAAAATAAGGAAAATAGTTAAGAAAAAACTAAAAGGAGCAGCTGCAAAGATTAATGGTTTATATCCAGCATGAGTGTTGTTAAAAATCCTATCTTGGACGCCCAGACCACATGTATTCCATGCTTTAAGAAAGGTGGAAGGAAAGGCAGTAAATTGCCAGCATGGTTTAAAGGTGAGGTCAGAGAAGCTGTTGTTGCCAAAAAAGCATCGTAATTGAATGCTAGGAATCATAAGGAAAGGAATGGAGAACAAAACCACGGATATTCTAATGCCTCTGTATCGTTCCATGGTGCAACTGCACCTAGCAGAATTAGAAAAAGTAAGGAAGAGCCAGCAAAATAGTAAAGGGACTGGAAGGATAACCCTATGAGGAAAAACTTTAAAAGATAGGCTTCTTCAACTTGGAAAAGAGACACTGAGGGGAAATACGACAGTGGTCTATACATTTATGAATGGAGTAGATGGTAAACGTAGATTCGTTGTTCACTCTTTCGAAAAGTAGAAAGACTAGCAGACATGCAATAAAGCCACAATGTAACCCATTTAAGACTAATAAAAGGAAATATTTGTTCACTCAATGCATAATCAAAAAACTCTGGAATTTCTTACCAGTTATGTAGTGGAGGAGTAGCCTAGTGGTTAGAGCAACTGCCTCGTACCCAGAAGATCAAGGGTTTGATTCCCACTGGCACTCCTTGTGACTTTGGGCAAGTCACTTTACCCTCCATTGCCTCGGAAGAAAAGGCTGGCAATCTACTTCCAGTGATACATTGCCAAGAAAACCCAGAGGTAGCTGGGTCGCTATGAGTCAACACTGACTTGATGGCACTAAAAAAAAAAAAAAAAAAAAATGTAGTAAAAGCTGTTAGTGTAGCTGGGTTTACAAACGTTTGGACAATTTCCTGGAGGAAAGGTCCATAAACCATTAAAGAGGACCCAGGAAATCCATGGCTTACCCCAAGACAAGCATTGTGGAACCTCTGTACCTTTTCGGAAACCTGCCAGGTACTTGTGACCTGGATTGGCCACTGTTGGAAACAGGATACTAGGCTTGGTGGACCTTGGTCTGACCCAGTACGGCATATTTTATGTTCTTATCATAGCTTTAATAATGGGGGCTAATCTTAGCAATAAATTGCATTAGGATAAGAAGAGGACTTACGAATAAGGTCAAACGAGAACATAAGAGAGTTAAAGAAAAAGCCACACTGATAGCTACAGGGTAAACTATTTAAGACTAATAAAAGAAAATATTTTTTCACTCAACGTGTAATCAAACTCTGGAATTTGTTACCGGAGGATGTAGTAAAGGCTGTTAGTGTAGCTGGGTTTAAAAAAGGTTTGGACAAGTTCCTGGAGGAAAGGTCCATAAACCATTATTAAGAAGTGACCGAAGATATCAATGCTTGACCCAGTACAAGCATTGTGGAACTTGTGTCTCTTGGGGAAACTGCTAGGTACATATGACCTAGATTGGCCACTGTTGGAAACAGAATACTGGGCTTGATGGACCTTGGTCTGACCCAGTATGGCATATCTTATGTTCTTATGTTCTTATATTGTTATAATTGTGTCTAGCACAGGGGCTGAATTAGGAACATTCCCTCCCGATCTTCTGGTCTTAAAGAAAGGCAGATAGCAGCTGAAGAACTGAGAAGTTACATCAGAGACATTTGTAAGACCCCTTTGCAGCCACAGTCTGGGTCATGTATAAGCCCCAGGGAGCAAAATGTCTGGCACTCTATTCTAATCCAAAAATTGAAGTGATACAGTGTGATCTGGCCTCTCTCAGCTTCTTCAGAGCAAAGGAGATGAATTACTCAGAGAAATGTTAATCACAAGTGCACTTCATTCCTGTGGATGCCTAAATCAGGCCAAAACCAAACTCAACACTTCCATTAAAGTGAAATTAAGCACCAGAGAGTGGCCAACTCAGCAGAAAGCTGCAACCCCTGACTGCCACATTAACATAAAGCATGGCACCCAGAATTATAGCTGTCTCTAATCTCCCAATGCACAGGCGCTGATCACCACTCACGGAATGACCTGTCTGCTCTGATGCATTGGAGAATCCCCCCTCCCCTCCCTCCCACAGCAGCGAGATTTATGCTTCTGGGAATAGAAATACACAATAATTTAAGAACCGGTCACTCACCAAGCCCCCCACCCTCTCTGCCTCCCTTTTAGAAAGCTACACTCTGCACACTTAGATGTCTGTTTGTCCTCCAGCCCCACTATGTGAAGGTCGAGAGGAGGAGGAGGATGAAAGAGGAAACTCAGGGAAACTCTGCAAATGGTCCTCAGCTATCCATCCCTCTGGACAGGCAGATTCTTCTCACAACGAGAAGGACATTCTACAGGGAAAATCCTTGTGTAGCAGGACACCCAAAAACTCTCTCCGCAACTACCAGGAGGAGGTTTCTGCAGACCCACTCTCTTTCTTTGATTACTGTTAAAGGGATGTGACCAGATTGCTCTAAGTCCACCCTATCAGTGGGTGTTTCCTTCTATGGGATTTTGAATGAACTATATAAGCTGTGGATACTGGGGCTGAAAGGGGTTGGAGTTAGAGTTTAGGAGAGTTTGGGATATTGGCATTTGGGAGTGTGCTGGGGAAAGCCCATGGGCTCAGGAGACTTAGCAAGGAGAGACGTCTTTCTGAGGTCGGCTTGGCCTGAAAGTGTAATTCACCTCGGCAAAGAGGCCTAACTAAAGATAGAAATGTGAAGAGATACAGACCAAGGAAGATGCTTCCAATTACCATGAAGAGTTCAGATGGTTAATTTTTGGGTATATCTGAAGAAGTGGAATCCACCCAGTGCATCCCATCTTGACCCCTTGGAAATCAATCTGTGGGGAATCAAATACTGCGGCATTCCTACTACCCTGGAGGAGTGGTAGAGAAGAAGGGTTTTAAAAGACGTCTGGTATTTTTCAGCCCGATGTTCAAAAGCACTAATCCATACAGATGTGCCCTATCCGTGAATGATCAGTGGCACTTTCCAAATAGTGCTGAAGCAGAGCGGGGGCATTACAGGTAACTCTACAGATAGCGATATTCAGCTGCAATTGGTAGAGCTCTATAATTTTGCCCTAAATTAAACCTCTTAGTTAAACAGATAGCAGCTGAATTGCACTGCTTACTGTAAGATGGTGTCCGTCATCACGAACAGAGGAATGAGGTGGGCCAAAGGGGCCCTGCTCCCACCATTACTTTGCTCAACATAGCACCAGCAACTAGAGAACTTGGGGGTGTGTCCAAAGCTTGGTTGGTTTGAGTCCTCCAACAAAAAGATGTTCTGCTGCCCTTGGAGGGCAGAGTCGGCACTACCATTTAGGTGAACTAGGCCATCGCCAATTGCACCAGCCCTCCAGGGGTGCCCAATGCCACTGCTGTTGCCATGGCATTGTCTTGAAACAGCTCCATGACTCTTACCTTAAAGCATCGGCACTGTGGGGCTGTTTGTTCCCTTCCCTCTCTGACTCCCGATGCCAACTTCCTGTTTGCACAGGAATTCAGCATCGGGCATCAGAGAGCTGTAATAATCTCCACAGAGCAGCGGAAGCAGACAGCCCCGTGAGGCCGAAACTTGAAGGTAAGCTCCATGAGGCTGTTTGTGGTTATTACTGTGGCTGTCGATCTCAGAGAGGAGCAACAGCAGTGGCAATAGGCACTGCGGGGGTAGGGGGGGGTGAAATAATGAGATTTTCTTAGGGCACCTCATCTTTTTGCTCAGGCACTGCTTGGCAGTCACCATTCTCCACATATATCCAGCGCCACACGCCATCCGGATGGTGGCCCTGAATATACATAAAGCGCTAAGGCTGGCATTTGGAAAAAAAATGCTGACCAAGGCATTTAAATATTGACCAGTTTCTCTTCTAAGGAAGACAACTAATTTCCCCTATCTTGTATTGCCCTGAAGCTTAGGGATTTTGCTTACTGAAGGTCCAAGGGGAACTAACACTGAAAGTACTGAGAAAGTAATTGTGATTTTGGAAAGAGTTTGTGTGAGGCTGACTTGCAGGAGACCTGGGGAAGAGAAGAGTCTGGGACCCAGTTCAGGACTTAAGGAGAGAGAAGCAGAGGGAGTATCTGCCCAGGATCCCAGAGGAGGATTCAAGCAGAAGATGGGACCTTCTCAGACCTAATGTCATGAGAAAGAAAAGGCTTGGGACTTTCCTGAATTTATCTAGCTATTTTTGCCTTTGTCCTTTTTGCTTGAAACAGAGGACAGCAGGAAGACACCATATGGCCCATCGAAACCAAAAGCCCAGTCTCTACAGTTCCTTTGGAGATACATTGCTTTATGGGGATGCACCTAATAAACGTGCTTTTTTTTTCCAGAAGTATTCCTTGCCCTAGAGATGTAATTTTTGAAATGTGAAGTTTGTGCCCCTCTCTCTTTTGTTCACCATTTTATGTATATCTTACCATACTCTAGTCCCAAGTTTTCTGATGTTTTCTCTCTTGATTAGATTGTAAGCTCTGATGAGCAGGGACAACATAGTTACTCACCTGTAACAGGTTTTCTACAAGGATAACAGGAATCAATCCTCACATATGGGTGACGTTGGTGCGGACAAAGCCCATGTGGTAACCTCTCCCCAGCTTTCAAAGAAAGCCTTTGGGAGATCGACCACACATCTTTCTGCTGTCCCCTAAGAATACCTGTTACAGGTGAGTAACTACGCTTTCTCTGGGAACAAGCAGGAAGTCAGTCCTCACATATGGAACAGGCTACCAAAAATACCTGTAAAAGCCACAGGTGACCAAAAAAGGTGAACTGTGAGAAGCAGAAATAGAGTCAAGGAACAGCAAGACCCATGAGAGGCCCTGAGTGTCAAGCAGGGAACCAGTTCTCCGGTAGCCTGAACACACCGAAGGGCAGGAATTGCCTTACATTCCAAATAGATAACGGAGTACTGACTGGCCAAAGTTGCTGTCCCCACAGGACTCCCTCTCCAGGCAGTAATGAGCTGTGAAGGCATGAACTGAGGACCAGGAGGTGTCCCAGCAGATCACCATCAAGAGAGCAGTGTGTAGGTTGGTCACAGAAGTTGCCATGGCACGGACGCTGTGCACCGTTACACGGCACTCCTGCAAGAGACTGGCCTGCTCATAGGCAAATGCAGTGCAGTCTGCCATTCAAATGGACATGGTGTGCTTAGAGACCGCTGCCTCCTGGCCAGGGAGATATACTGCCCACAGGAGCATCCCACTGTTGCTGGCAAAGGAGCAGAGACTCACCACCTCTTGGCACAGGACGGATAACCCCCTGCCACCCTGCTTGTTGATATAAAACATTGCCACTTGGTTATTGGTCTGGACCAGTACCATTTGGTTCTGTAGGTGGTGGTGAAAGGCCCAGAGGGCCAGTGCTACAGCTCGAAGCTCCAGGAGGCTGATCTACTGGAGGCTCTCTGCCTGCGACCAATGGCCCTGAGTGTGAAGGTCGTCGCAATGGGATCCCCATCCCAGCTTGGAGGCATCCATGGTGAGGATCCTCTTGGGGGGGGAGCCTGGAAGGGCATCCAAGCCCATAGGTGCTGGGGCTGCTGCCACCAGCTGAGGGAGTTGGCCAGAGGATGGGTCACGACCACTCTGTCATGCAGGCACCATGTCACTTGAGACCACTGGGAGCAGAGGACCCACTGAGCCGGCCACATGTATAGGCAGGTATCTAGGGTGACATGCACCATGGAGACCATGTTGGCCAGCAGGCAAAGCAGAAGGCAGACTGACACTAAGGGGCAAACCTGGACATTCCCCACAAGTAACATGAGGTGCTGGGCCTGGTCCAATGGGAAGAAGACCTTGGCTTGGACAATGTCCAGCAGTGCCTCTATGAAATCCAGGTGTTGTGAAAGATGGAGTTGGGACTTTGGGTAGTTTATGATGAACCCCAAGTGCTCTAGAATGAGGATGGTGAGGGCCATTGTCTGATGAGCTTCGGCGGTGGTGCTGCCCTTGAAGAGCCAGTCATCCAGGTAGGGAAAGACAAACACCCCCTGGAGATGCAGGAAGGCAGTGACCACTGTCAGGTACTTGGTGAATATCCTCACGACAGAGGTCAGACCAAATGGTAGAACCCTGTACTGGTAGTGGAAGCCTCCTACCACAAAACAGAGGTACTGCCTGTGAAGGGGATGGATAAGGATGTGCTTATATGCATCCTTTAGATCCAAGGAGCATAGCCAGTCTCCCTGCTGGAGGTAGGGCAGTAATGTTCCAAGGGAGAGCATCTTGAACTTCTCCCTCACCCGCAACCAGTTGAGGTCACACAGGTGTAGGATGGGCCAAAACCCTCTGGTCCTTTTGGGCACCAGAAAGTAGAGGGAGTATAACCCCTTGCCCATGAGGTGGAGGGGGGTGGGTTCCATTGCCCTGTTGGCCAGAAGACTTGTGAGTTCCCCAGTGAAGGGGAGTCATAAGGGGCTCTCCTGGAAAGAATGTCAGTGGCTTCTGTTCGAGGTGGAGGAAGTAACCCTCCCTCACAATCTGTAGGGCCCAGGCATTGGTGGTGGTGAGGGACCACCAGGTGGCATAAAATATCAGATGCCCCGTGTGTGCTGCAGGGCTGGACCTCCAGGTTGCACTGGGGGCACATTCTGGGGCTTGAGGGTCTTACGCCATGCTCTTGTCCCTTGACCTGCTGGCCGTGTTGGGGAGCTGGGAAGGCCGAGTAATGAGGGTAGCTTCTGTAAGCCTTCCTCTTCTTTGGATATAGAGGATTTTTACCCAAAGCCTTCCTTTGGGGTCAGCAGTCTTTTTGGAGAGCCTGGGTCCTGGTCATGAACTTGGACTCCAACTCAGTGGCCTTGTCCATCATGGGCTTGCCGAAGAGGTTCTTCCCCCAGCAAGGGACATCGACCAACTTGTCCTGCACCAATTTGCTCCAATTTGGAAGACTGTAGCCAGGCTTGGCAATGGGTACTAATGCCCATCATGGCTACTCTAGCAATCAACTCGAAGCAGTCCTAGACCAATTAAGTCATAAATTTGGAGCACTCTTTGACCATAGAGGTCAGGGTCTAGAACCACTGGAGAGGTTCCTCAGAGAGATCAGTCGAGAACCCGGATAGTTCCATCACCATGCCCCGCAACCCATGTCCCGCAACTACATCCCTTGTACAGCTGGCAGCCCTAGATCTGGCTGATGATCCATGGAAGCACTTCCTGCCCAGGGCATCCATGGCGCGGGCCTCCCTGCCCAGGAGCACCAAAGAGTGCATCTTCTGGCTCTTGAGTCGACGCATGTCTGACTCTACCACCATGGAGTTGTGAGGCAGTTGAGCTTTTTGGAAGCCAGGGCTCTAGTGGACCCAGTACATCAAGTCCATCTGCCTACTCACAACAGACATCGAGGCCGGGGTCTCCCACATACAAAAGAGCAGCTATTCCAGGATGGGAGGAATGGGCACCATGAGTGTCTCCTTAGAGGAAGCCTTGTACTGGAGGATCTCTAGGTCCTCCACTCGAGGCTCTTCCTCAGACTCCATAATGAAGGCAAGGATCTTCACCACATTCTAGACGAAGTCAAGGAAGGCCAGATCTTCAGGTGGGGACCTGCACCTGGCCTCGGGAGGAGAAGGGTCTGAGAGTATGTCCCGATGAAGACAAATGTAGGGAGACTCATTATCCTCAGTCGCCCACTCTGATCCAGAGTCGAAAGAGATCTCGAGGTTCCTTCGGGCCTTGGGCTCATTCCCCAGCCCAGACAGCCTGGGGACTCTGATGCCCCTGCACTATCAGCCAGGTGTGCTGGGAGGGGAAGTCCTCGGCCCAAAGCAGGACCAGGACTGGGACCAGTGCTGAAGGGTATTTCGAGGCCGGTGGTGCTTGAGGATCAGCTCCAACTCCAGGGATTCCCTCGCCATAGAGGGGTCAGTGGTCAGGAGTGATGATCCAGAGGAACTGGGCATCAAAACCCGTTATTGGGCCAAGAAGGCAGACAAGCTGAGTTCCAAGGCCACCATCCTGACTTTGAGGCCAGAAAGCTCCACAGCTGCAGGTGTGGACACTGAGGACTATGAGCCTGGCACCGGCACCATAAAGGGGCTGTCCTCATTGAGGGCTCCAAGGCCGGTGGCCATGGGACTTGCCCATGGCCCTGGACTCCTCACCTGATGAGGCCATCAATGATGTTTGGCTCTTCAAGGGGTGTCCCTCCCTGAGGGAGCCCCAGCTTGAAGCCCTGGGACCTTGAGGCTCCAAGGAAGTGCAGTCAACTTGCAAGGATGAGGCCTCCATGGCAGCCCTCAAGGGTGCTGGTCCCACAGACAACTCCAGGGCTGAGTCAGTATTATGGAAATCGACTCATGCTGCTTCTTATGGCCTCAGAGGGCCTTGGGGGTCATCTGCTGGCAGAGACCATAAGCCGAGGTGTCATGGTCCGCCCTGAGGCACTGAAGGCAACAGTCATGTGGGTCTGTGTGCAACATGTTATGGCTTGAAGCCACTGGCCGAGGCCATAGCAGGAAAAACAGCCCTCATGAGATCAAACTCTTTTGGCCCAGCCAGAAAGGTCATGAAAACCCATGAAAAAAATCCAAGGGAAATAAAGTAACCCGAGGAAAACTGTGACACTGAAGGTGAGCGAGTCTGGGAGGTGAGAAGGGAACCAGTACGCAAAATAGAGAAGAGAATCAATCTGAAAACCAAAGAAAATACAGAGAAAAAAAATCAACTTTTTCTGGGGGGAACAGACATATGTCCGATGGACGCCATGGAAAAAAGGAGACTGAGGCAAGATGGCACCCTTAGGCAGGAAGGGGAACATTCATGTGTGGTGGATCTCCCAAAGGCTTTCTTTGAAAGTTGTGGAGAAGTTACCGCATGGGCTCCATCAGTGCCAACACCACCCATATGTGAGGACTGACTTCCTGCTTGTTCCTAGAGAATGTCTCTTACATCTATATGGACAGCTCTGCATATGCCTTGTAGCACTATACAAATAAGTAGTAGTTTATTTATATTCTCTTATATACCATGCTATTCTGCATCAGTGTGGTTTACATTGAACAAACTGAAATTACATTGAACAGGGCATTATAACTTGGAGATAACTATTTTACGGTGAACATGGGCTATGGAGGGTTAAGTGGCTTGCCCAAGACCACAAGGAGCACCTGTGGGACTAGAAACCCCAGTCCTTCCAGCCCAAGGTTGCTGTCCTCTAGTGGGATTTGAACCCCTGGCCTTAAGTACCTTGCCCCAACCACTAGGCCACTCCTCCACTCCAGTAGTAGTGCTAGGTAATATCACACAGTCAGGGCCTTGGAGCATCTGCCTCTTTCTGTCCATCAGAGCCCTTAATTTTGAGTTTTCCACTATTTTTATGTAGACTCTGCAGCAACCTTCACCCCACCATAAGGAAAAGTTAAATATGTAAATTGGGGTGTGGGGGTGGGAATGGGGGGGGGGGGAAGGTTCCCCATAACACCTGTAGCTTTCACAGGTGTCTCCTTGTGACTGCAGCAGTCTAGCGTCATTCCCAGGTGAGCAGGAGTAGTAACACTATGGTCAGAGGAGCAGTCTAGCATCGTTCCCAGGCGAGTAGGAGTAGTAACACTATGGTTAGAGGAGCAGGCTAGTGATGTTCCCAGACGAGCAGGAGTAGTAACACTATGGTTAGAGGAGCAGGCTAGTGATGTTCCCAGACGAGCAGGAGTAGTAACACTATGGTTAGAGGAGCAGGCTAGTGATGTTCCCAGGCGAGTAGGAGTAGTAACACTATGATTAGAGGAGCAGGCTAGCGATGTTCCCAGGCGAGTAGGAGTAGTAACACTATGGTTAGAGGAGCAGGCTAGCGATGTTCCCAGACGAGTAGGAGTAGTAACATTATGGTTAGAGGAGCAGGCTAGCGATGTTCCCAGGTGAGCAGGAGTAGTAACACTATGGTTAGAGGAGCAGTCTATCACCATTCCCAGGTGAGCAGGAGTAGTAACACTATGATTAGAGGAGCAGTCTAGCATTGTTCCCAGGTGAATAGGAGTAGTAACACTATGGTTAGAGGAGCAGGCTAGCGATGTTCCCAGGCGAGCAGGAGTAGTAACACTATGGTTAGAGGAGCAGTCTAGCATTGTTCCCAGGTGAGCAAGAGTAGTAACACTATGGTTAGAGGAGCAGGCTAGCGATGTTCCCAGCTGAGCAGGAGTAGTAACACTATGTTTAGAGGAGCAGTCTAGCATCGTTCCCAGGTGAGCAGGAGTAGTAACACTATGATTAGAGGAGCAGGATAGTGTAGTTCCAGGTGAATAGGAGTAGTAACACTATGGTTAGAGGAGCAGGCTAAGAGCGAGGGAAGTCCTGGGTTCAAGTCCCACTGCTGCTTATCTTAGGAAAGCCACAGTCCCGATATTCAGTTGCAGTTGCTAGCAGTGTTAAAGCAACTAGCCGCTGCCGCTGTACATCAAGGCCGGGGTCCTATCCAGGCCCCAGCATTGAATATCCAGGTTGCCAAGACTGCCACTAAGCTAACTGCGCGGTGGTGCTCGGTTACCTTCAGCCTTTTAGCGCATCTGACATTCGCCGCACTGCGATAAGCAGGCAGGTGGCTCACTGACACCACTGCCTGGATATCACTGGGTGCCGCCCCCAGAATGCTAATCACTTAGCATCGGGCTGTTCACCACCACCTGTTCATCAGACCCTATCCCCATCCATCTCCTATGTTCCATCTCCCTCACCATTGTCCCCTCCATCACTCATATCCTCAACCTTTCACTCTCCACTGCAACTGTTCCCATTGACTTCAAACATGTTGCTGTCACACCCCTCCTCAAGAAACCCTCACTTGATCCCACATGCCCTTCTAATTATCGACCCATCTCTCTCCTTCCCTTCATATTCAAACTATTAGAACGAGCAGTCCACCGTCGCTGCCTCGACTTCCTCACCTCCCAGACCCTCCTGGACCCACTACAATCTGCCTTCCGTCCCCTATACTCCACTGAAATGGCACTCACAAAAGTCACCAACGACCTGTTCCTGGCTAAATCTAAGGGCCTCTATTCTATCCTCATCCTTTTTGACCTTTCTGCTGCCTTTGACACCGCTGACCACAACCTTCTCCTAACCACCCTCTCCTCGCTTGGCTTCAAGGACTCCGTACTATCCTGGTTCTCCTCCTACCTCTCCCATCGCTCATTCAGTGTATGCTCTGGTGACTTCTCCTCCTCCCCTACCCCGCTCCATGTAGGTGTACCCCAGGGATCTATCTTGGGCCCCCTCCTCTTCTCTCTCTATACCCAAGGCCTTGGTGTGCTTATCTCCTCCCATGGCTTTCAGTACCATCTCTATGCCGATGACTCCCAAATCTTCCTCTCTACACCTAATATTTCTCCGGCAACCCAGTCCAAGATCTCTGCCCGTCTTTCGGACATCGCTGCCTGGATGTCTCATCGCCGATTGAAACTGAACAGGGCCAAGACTGAACTCCTTGTCTTTCCACCCAACTCCTCCCCCCCCACTTCCCCTCTCTCAGTCCATGTGGATGGATCTACTATCCTTCCTGTTCCCTCTGCCCACAATCTAGGGGTTATCTATGACACCTCTCTCTCCTTCTCCGCTCATATCCAGCTTGTAGCTAAGATCTGCTGCTTCTTTCTGTACAACATCAGCAAAATCGGCCCCTTCCTCTCTGAACACACTACCAAAACGCTTATCCACTCCTTAATCTCCTCTCTCCTCGATTACTGCAACCTACTCCTCGCTGGTCTCCCCGTGAGCCACCTCCTTCCCCTTCAATCTATACAAAATCACGCTGCTCGACTAATCTTCGGCCAGCCTCACCATGCCCACATTACTCCTCTTCTCAAGTCGCTTCACTGGCTCCCTGTCCAGTTCCACATCCAATTCAAGCTTCTCCTACTGACCTATAAATGCATTCACTCTATGGACCCTCAATACCTCTTATCTCTCCCTAAGTCCCCTCTCGAAACTTGCGCTCCGCTAACAAATTACTTCTATCAATGTCTTTCACCCACACTGCGAACTCCCAACTGCGCTCCTTTCACCTTGCTGCACCATACGCCTGGAACAGCCTACCTGCATCTGTGCGCCAGGCATCCTCCCTGGCCCTCTTCAAATCCAGGTTGAAGACCCACCTCTTCACCGTTGCATTCAGATCTTGACTCCATTCTCATCTTACCCTAACCCCCGCCAACATTTATGATCAAACTATAGACCAAACTGTAGCACACTGTACCTTGCGCAGAACTGACTAATGCTCTGTACTGTTCTAACTAGATTGTAAGCTCTGATGAGCATGACTCTGATGGGCAGGGACTGTCTCTTGTATGTCGGCAACCTCCAGTAGGTTAGCTGTGCAGCGCTGCGTGCGTGGCGCATTATAAGTACTGTGTAGCGGTGGCACCCGTGGAGATTCAGCTGGCCAAGGGGATTAACACAGTTAGCTTGCCTGCTAACTGCGTTACTCCTTATCAATATCAGGCCCTTAGATTATAAAGCTAGGGATCGAAAAATTACTTACTGTACTTGAATTCAACTTGCCTTGACCTTCTGAGAAAGGCATGAGCTAAATCCAATTCCCTTCCCTCTAAATCCAGTGCAATTGTTCCTGCTGCCTTCAGATATGCTGTGGTTACATCACTCCTCAAAAAAATCTTCACTGGACATTTCTTGCCCTCTAAATCCAGTCCCAGGACAGATGTGGAATACAGACCCCAGAAATATAAGAACCTGCAGGAATCTCCCTTTGGCCAGCAAAGGTTTCTTTCTTCATCCAGGTCTTCAGACTGCAGAGGAATGTGCTAGAAGCATCTCTGGTCACTCATTTTAAAAGGATGCTACTGTAAAAAGTGTCTTGTGGTCCTCCCACCCTTCTCCAAACCCACTCACCCTTTTCCCTGCTGTTCTTAGACAGCTTGTTTTGGACCAAACACATCCTTTGTGCTGATTCACCAAATTAAAGTAGTTCCTGTCTTCAATTTAACTCCCTAGGAACCACCTTGCTAAGCAAATGGTAAGCACTGTTTGTTCTCTCGTAATTCCTACCACCCGCCCCGGTGCTGAAGAAAAATGCTTAACAAGCAGTGAAGGGACAGCCAGATGGAGATTGGGAGCTGAGAGCTGTCTCAACAAAATATAAACTCTCTTTCACCACGCTGCTGCTTGTTCTCTTAAATTAACTCCTGAGGTACTACAATTCTTACAGCTTCACTTAAGAAAAAACAACCCGGTCCTTAATCGCAGGTAAAGCAGCTTGTTCTTGCGTTTCTGTGGTGTGGGCATTCGGCTAGCACAGTGTGCCTTATGTGACCTTGGTAGTTCACGCAAAGCCTCTCTTTTTTCCTGTCTGTCTGTCTGTCCAGACCAGACAGTAAGCTCCAAGGAGTAGGAACTGTCTTGTAGGTGATTCTGCAGAGTGCCGCGCACACTTTGTAACAATAAAACATTTATGAGCGAAGTGATAATTGTTTTAATTAAAAGCAGTTCAGCTCTCTCCAATTCTAATACAATGGATACAGCTCCTTAGGGTATTCCCTTTCCTTGTGAAAAATCCTCTTCGGTTATAACAGGGAGATCCCATAACTGCCTCTGGGAGGTTGTGGCTGTTAAGGATGCTCCATTATAACAAAGAGATTTGTGGAGGGCAATTTAAAAAAACCTTTTTTGAGGGTATAAGATGACATAGTGCTGAAAGGTGCGCACGTTGCAACGCCCGTGCATCGCTCTAAAGCAGGCGTGCTTGCAGGTGGAGTTGCAATTTATGCACAGACTTTATGAAACATGAGCACTGCGTAGCCACATAGCAGACGCCCCCTCTCAAGGTGTGACTTTTGTAGGCTTTGTAGTAGTATTTTGTAAAGATGTATAGATGTGTCTTTACAAAATAGGCTAAAACCAGGCACTTTCCTACCGTCTTTAGCTAAGCTCTCGCTTATAAAACTATCCCCATAAAGCATGTGGGATTTCTGTGGCGGTCAGTAGACGAGCCTTAGTTCAGAGAATCTTATCACAGAAAGGCATATAAAGGACACCGACTGGAGGCTCTCCGAAGGTTTTCCCAGTATCTGGGCTCCACTTTCTATTGGTTGGGCTGCAATACAAAGGGGCAGGAATATTGCCAGCAAGCTCTGCGAGAGTCCTCCTGCCATGCTGCGATATTGCGCTTTTAGTCACGAGCAGCGGGCAATTAAAAATGAAACATCGCAGCAGCACAACTGGCTTCTGAATCTTTCTCTGCCTGCCTCAGATTCCACTCTTTTTATATGGTAGGACAGATGGGGGGCTTCCAGTCCCGATGGAGAAACTGAAACTGCAAGTCCACAGATGCAAAGGGGAAAAACCTGAACTGGATCAACCCATCCATCATGACCAGGAGCCCTCAAATAACTGACTGAAAACAAGACCAGTGCACGAGATCAGCAAAAGCCAGGACAGTCTAAAGATATGAGAACAGGAAGGCAATTAAAGCCAGAAAAATGGACTTCTGTCGCTCTAAAATAGCAAAGGCACACCTCTGCACACAAGAGCGGCAGCGTGCATACCTCCACAGGGAACCTCGATCCGTCATTATCCATCTGCACTACAATGCAAGCTATAATGCTGTTTTATGGCAATCTTAAAAAAAAATCAATCAAAATGAGATATGGCTCGACAGGTCTGAAGTAAAATCCAGCCATGTAGAAAATAGACTTGAAGGTACACTGCAGGACTGAAAAGATAGGGTGAGAAAACTCCATCAGCAGACACAATCATTTCTCTCGCTTGAAAATAAAATCGGCTGTGCGGTATTGGGGTGGCCTCTGATAGGACGGCTTCCTGGATATCCTTAGAATAATCTACTATTAATAATCTGGTAGGTTTCTCTTTACTCACCTGGCTGTGCCTCTCTTTAAAGAGAAACCAGGTAAGGAAAGAGGGGTCAGAATGCTCGCCATGACCCTCTTCCACCTTTCAGGAGCTGACCTTCCATCTAGCCCACACGGGACCCTACAGTTAAACCCATTGAAAGGGTCTAGAGTGCTAATGGGCAATGTTTGGGCAACAGCTGCTGAATGCTGGGAAAGGAGAGGCTGGAAAGGAGGTAGAGAAATTACATTAGTGTCCGAAAGCAAGCCATCAAAAAAACCAGAATGAGCGAATTGTGTACACCAGTGGTTCTCAACCTGGGGTCCATGAGATCTTATAAAAGAGAGAGGCTGGTAGGGATTGACTTGGGGGAAAGGAGACAGACGGAAGGGAAGTGACTGAGGGAGGAGAGCGTGTAAAAGACAGAGTGGTGGAGAGAGTGTAAAAGACAGAGTGGTGGGGACTGGTTGAAGGAAGAGAGGGAGAAACTGGTGGAAAAAGGAAGGGGAAGAGGGATTGAGAAGTCTAGTGGGGAAAGGGCCCAAGAAGAGTGATATGAATGAATTTGGGATACCTGAACCTTTTGAAGGTTATCAATACGGATCTCTGGAAAGTCCTCCCTGAAAAGCTAAGAGGTAACACTGAACTTACACCATTCCGTAAAGAATTATAGTTGTTGTTAACATTATTGGCACCCTTGCAGTTCAACACCTTAATGTTCAATATCTCCTATAAACACGTGGCCAGTGAAATGGCTTTGGACTATATATGCACACATATTTGAAACATAAAATAATCAAACAAAACAAGACCAATTAAAAAAGGAAATAGTAGGAAATAGGAATTTGTAAAAGGAATCCTGGATACATTCATGAGCTGGAACAAATCGCATTTGAAGAGTGGGAGAAACTATCAGCAGACAGATGTAAGAAACTTATCGAAGGCTACAAGAAACGTCTGAAGGCTGTCATCACTACCAAGAGTTGTGCAACCAAATATTAGTGAAGGGTGCCATTAATCCTGTCTAGATCATATTTTTGGGTTTTTTTCTCAGAAATTACTATGTCTAAGTTACACAGACATCTTTTTTTTGTTGTATACCTTTGAACATACTATGAAAATATTATGCTGACATACAGTTGGAATATTCCAATTATTTCTCAAGATATTGCACACAACATACCTAAAACGTGAGGGTGCCAATAACATTGACCACAGCTGTAAAAACCTACTTGTTCAGAGAACATTACAAAGACTGAGCATACGGCATCTAAGAAAGCAGATATTAAACACTCATCCAGTAGAATGTATTCACCCAGGAACTGTACTAGCAGAGCACTTACAAGCCTTACCGACAAGAAACCATCAAAAGATATTCTACATCCACATTCACACACCATATACCTTGCAGATCTGTTCCAAACTGTCAATACATTCAATCACAGTAGTCCTCCTGGTATCCCCCAGAGCAAGAAGGCTGTAATATATTATATATACTGTACTTGGTAACTGTTGATAAATCTGTAAATATGTTTAATAGAAGTTTCGCCTAGTTCAAAATTCAATGTAACCAACTTCAATTGACATTGTTGATTACAGATTAAGTGATATAAAAAAAGGCAAATAAACGAATTCAATAAACAAATAATAAGGGGTCCACACAACGAAAAAGATTGGGAACCTCTGCTGTACATGCCTTTCTGCTAGCTCTCACACTCTTGAGAATTGTGTTTCAACGTCATCCAGTCATATGCTTATATTGTGTATATTTCAGAATTCACCCATTGTGAATATTAGGAATTGATTTGTTAAATCAGCTTTACCCCCTTGGAGTAGCACAAAGTCATTCTCTACCCAGGCTGGTCCAAGAGTTGGTTCAAGGTATTGGCGCCCTAGGCAGACCTTAAGCTTTACACACACCCACACTCCCAGCTGTCAAAATGTATTGTTTAGCTTTGAATGCCCCCCATAAATTGCCATCCTAGGTCAGCGCCTAGTTTGCTTAATGGTTGGGCCAGCCCTGTCTCTGCCTCCAGATCATGTGAATATCACAAATGCCCAATTGTTCTGTTTGTTCTATTTTTACTTTCATTGACTGTTCAAATCTTCCACTAACTCTAATTCCTCCTACATAATATATATCGAGATTATGATACACCCATGCCCCCTTCAATTTGTTGGGGAAACTAAGAGATTCTTATGTGATAGAATGGTCATACATTGTAGTAGTCTAGAGACTAGAAGGCTGGAAGGCTTAAAGGAAGGTCATGAGTTTGAAGATTTAAGATTTGCTGTTGCTGACCAGATCAATCTCTCTTGACAGCACTGGGACATGATAAGTTCTTGCAATGTAAACAATGATGGATCTTCCACCTACAAACTTTGCAGTGAAAGGACTTGAATTTGGAAATGGGCTTGATGATCTTTCTATAGCTTGCTCTTTCTCGCATTCCACAATCGGTTATAAGATTCTTCTGGGGGTGGGGAGGGTCTCAGCAGTTTTCTCCTTTTTGTAACCGGGTAAGGCGGACGACGCCTCTCGCCCCTCCCCAAGCCCCACCCCCACTTTCCTTCCCCCAAGAGAGCAATTCAAAACAAACACATGACAACAAGTTGGGACTTAAACTGGTCGCAGCTTTAATAACCTTTTCAACACACATAATCCAACAACAACATATTTTTAACCCCCCCCCCCCAAGCAGAGCGAGCTCTCACCCGCCGTGTTAGTAGCAAGGTGACGCCGCATCCGCTTCCCCCGGGCACAGGCCCGACATTTTCCACTCCCTCCCTCTTCCGGCTTCGCCATGCTATTAGCAAAAGCCTGAGGGATTAACCGGGTCGGGGGTACCCCACCCCCGCCCTCATGCTTGCCACCGGCTCCGGACCCCGGAAACCTCCGGGATCCCGCCAAAGCCCCCCCTCCAGCTGCAACAACCCAAACACCCCCCCCCCAAAGCCTCCCCCAGCCTGGGTGGGCGGGCGGGACAACAGGAGCCTCCAGCCTGGACCCAGCAACTGCCGATGCAGAGCTGGGTCCCCGCGACACTTACTCCCCCCCCCCCCGGCTGCCGCGGCCCAGCCTCCCATTGGCTCCCGGGCATTTAAAACGCCACAGGGAGCCAATGAGGCGCCCGGCCGCGCGGGCAGTAACAGCCGCGCGCCGCCGCAACCGAGAGGGGGCGGGGCGAACGGCCCGCCACCCCCCCGGTTAGTAGCGGCCGCGCGGACGGGCCCCGCGGCCGTGCTGTAACCGGGTAAGGCGGACGACGCCTCTCGCCCCACCCCAAAGCCCCACCCCCACTTTCCTTCCCCCAAGAGAGCAATTCAAAACAAACACATGACAACAAGTTGGGACTTAAACTGGTCGCAGCTTTAATAACCTTTTCAACACACATAATCCAACATCAACATATTTTTAACCCCCCCCCCCCCCAAGCAGAGCGAGCTCTCACCCGCCGTGTTAGTAGCAAGGTGACGCCGCATCCGCTTCCCCCGGGCACAGGCCCGACATTTTCCACTCCCTCCCTCTTCCGGCTTCGCCATGCTATTAGCAAAAGCCTGAGGGATTAACCGGGTCGGGGGTACCCCACCCCCGCCCTCATGCTTGCCACCGGCTCCGGACCCCGGAAACCTCCGGGATCCCGCCACCGGCTCAGGTCAGCCACGACCAGAGCCGCCCCCCAAAGGTAAGCTGCGACCAGCCCTCGCCCCCAAAGGCATACCTTCCAAGGCCTCCTGCCAATCGTTCAGCAGTAAATCTAGCCCTATCGGGGACAAGTGCACCCCATCCGGCCCATAGAGGCCCGGGCAGTCCCCGTCCACCCAAGGGTGAAAAATTTGACAGCCCCCGTGCTGTCCCACCCACCGGCCAATTTGACGGTTAATTTTGGTCACACCCCGTGACCACCGTCGCTGAGCCCTACAGGACGGCCTTGGAATGATATCCGACCATAGCAATAGTACATCCGGAAACATCCCCAACACCACCCCAAAGTCCTTGATAGCTGCTCGAATCAACTGCCGGCAGGTCCATGAAGCGAGATCGTTGCCACCCAAGTGGAGCAGTAACACATCCGGGGTGCCTCGGGAACGCTGGAGGTGCCGAAGCAAAGGCAGGAGTTGGATCCACCGGAGTCCGCGTTCGCCCAGCCATGTGATCGTCACCGCCCGCTCAGGAAGTCCCAAATTCAGCCCCACTGGGCGCATCGCTGCTCGCCGACCCGCCCAGAAGACAAAGGAGTGGCCCAAAATCCAACAGCATCGCTGCCCCACACCTGAAAGACAAAGAACAGCCCCGTTAATGCCCCCCCCACCCACTCCCCTACAAACGCACGTAGCTCTGGAAGGCTCCCGACCGCCATCGCCCAATGCGCTGTATCTCCTGATCGGGCAGTCCAGCCACCGCTGCACTGGTTGCCGCTCCGATCCGGAAGGAATGAGGGGCAAAGGCACCAGGATCTTCGCCTATCTGTCGTAAAGCCAGGCGCAGCACTGCGGTAAATTGGAAGCGCGTAAGAACCCGCCCGTCCAGATGGATAAAAAGGCTACCATCCCCTTCTGGACGAAGGCGTAAATACGCCTGCAGTAACGCGACCGGACACGAGGGGGAACCCTGAACCGCTGCCAAGTCCACCCACACCCCCCTACCCGCCTGATCCGTCTTAGAACGGGCAAGGCGGATACGAACCCTACTCCCGATCAAGTGCACGTGACGCACTTGCACCGCCCTCCCATTGTGAAGCCGCCCCGACTCCGAAACCAGCTCCCCCACCCGAAATGCGCCGAAAAAGGCTAACGAAAAAACGGCCCGGAAAAGCACCCCTTCATAGCAGGAGGACACTACCTGCGGCAAAGCCCCGCACAACCGACACAGTAGGTCATGCGTAATAGGACGCCGCCAATCCCCGGGCGAGGGACTGGACCGCTCCCAACCCCGCAACAACGTACGCGTTAGAAATCCCCCTCCCGCCCACCCCCACCCGAAAGCCCGTGCGAAAAAGGCGAAGCCTGCCACGTTCCGTCGGGTAGTGGCCCGAGAGAAGCCCTGTTCTTTAGCCGCCGCCACATACTGACCCATCAGCAAATCCGAGGCCAGCCCGGGCCGCCATCCATGGAGTAGCAAGAAGGACACCACACTGCAGTAGCCACGTTGATACGTGACCCATGTCGCTGAGGATACAGACTTCCGCAACAGCTCGATCATTCCTGGAGGCCAATCCGCCATAAATGCTCCGGGACCGCCGATCCCACGTCGTCCGCATCTGGGGCCAATGTCCGAAACAGCGCCCACTTGAAACGGGAAAGAGCATCAGCAATCTGGTTATGACTCCCAGGGATATGACGAGCCTTAATTACTAAATTCAACCGCAAACATGAAAACACCACCTGCCGCATCAGGTCAGCTACTGGCTGACATCTTGGGGAATAGTTATTAATCACCGAAACTACCGCCTCGTTGTCGCACCACCAGCGTACTCTGCGATCGCGTAGTCTATCCGGCCACAACGACAGTACCACCAAAATGGGAAACAACTCGAGGAAGGTAATATTCTTCGTAAGCCCCACCGCTCGCCAGGATGGAGGCCAGCCTTCCGCACACCATGCGCCCCCAAAATAAATCCCCAAACCCGAACTCCCCGCTGCATCCGTATACAACTGCAAATCCGCAGAAGTCACCTCCGGGTCTCTCAGCACCGTGGTACCATTGAAGTCACGAAGAAAATCGTCCCAAATCCGCAGGTCTGCCCGCAAGCTGCCGGACAGCCGGATCCGATGATGCGGCCTAGAGACGCCCGAAGTAGCAGCGGACAATCGGCGCAAGAATACTCGCCCCATCGGGATCACCCGACACGCAAAATTCAGGGACCCCACTAAAGACTGCATCTCCCGCAGCGTTAGCTTACTAGAGCCCAGCGCATTGGCGACCAACACCCGCAGGCTCGCCACTTTCTCTTGCGGCAAGCGAGCCACCAATGCCACAGAATCCAATTCCACCCCCAGGAAGGTAAGTGTAGTCGCCGGACCCGCCGTCTTTTCGGATGCTAATGGAACACCCCAGACTTGGGCCAACTGGACAAAACCCTCCAACAAAGCCTTGCACTGCCCTGACTGCGCTGGCCCCACGAAGAGGAAGTCATCTAAGTAATGCACTACCGAACCGCATCCCACCCAGTCCACGAATGCCCAGTGCAAAAAGGAGCTAAACTGTTCGAAATACGCACAGGAAATCGAACAGCCCATAGGCATGCATTTATCGAAGAAAAATTGCCCTTCGAAGCAAAACCCCAACAAATGGAAAGCAGAAGGGTGCACCGGCAATAAACGGAAGGCAGATTCAATATCCACTTTTGACATCAAGCACCCCGGCCCACAGGCTCGTACCAGCTCCACAGCCTCATCAAAGGATGCATACCGTACCGCACACAAAACTTTAGGAATGTGATCATTCACTGAGGAACCCATCGGAAACGAGAGATTATGTATCAGGCGATACTTCCCCGGCTCTTTCTTCGGAATGATGCCCAGCGGAGAAACCACGAATTCTGCAAAAGGGGGCTCTGTGAAAGGACCCGCCACCCTACCTAATGCCAGCTCAGTAGCCAACTTATCACGTACCAGCGGCGCGAAGCGCCGGACCGAAGGCGAATTCCTCGCCTTGTGTACCCCTACACAGCCCACCACCGGTATGGGAAACCCCTCCCTGAACCCAAATTCCAAAAGACTGCTGACCTGTCGCTTCGGATACTTCTTAAGCCAGGGGCCTAACACCGCAATCGCAACCGGGGTGGGGGCCAAGCTCCAGACGTCCCCGTTACTTGTGGCCGGGGGCTGACCCGCTCCCGCCATTCTTCCTAACACACTTGAGAGCTGAATGACCCCCATTACAGACGGAGCAGGCGTGCCGGAATTTGCAATCCGGAAAGGGGCAGGAAGACTTGTTGAAGCGCCAGCACAGGTCCCCCGCTCCTCCCCCCCTGGAGTTCTCTGCAAAACAGGGGGCACGCCCGATCGAAAGGGCCGATCCGCCCACGCAGGGGTGGCTACTCCACTTCTCTGCCCACCCATACTTCCCCCGCCCGGTCTGATGGCCATCTGCGTCAGCCAAAGATTAATATCCTGGGTTCCCCACGACAATAGGCGATTCTCCTCCATCTTATCACGGAATTTCTCATCATAGTTGAGCCAAGCCCAACCGTCATGAGTCTGTGAGGCCTCTAGTATAGAGTCCGCGTAAGCCAACAGCAAACCGTACTGCTCTGGATGGGAATGACCCCATACACTCGCCAACCTCAAGAAAGACCGAGTCCAATTAACGACATTCCGAGCCACTCTCTTGACCCTACCCGCCTTCTCGTCCTCCTTACGCTTCCGTCGGCTATCCCCCGACCGTTTACGACCCTCGAGTAAGCGGAAAATATCTACGTAACGACGTTTTACAATCTTTTTCCGCAGCTTCTTCGGTACCCCTTCCCATAACTCAGAGAAAAACGCCACCGAAGGCACCGAACCCACCTGCCCCACGCCGACCCCCGAACCCACCTGTCCCACGCCGACCTCCCCGCCAGTGGCCCCCGGACTCCCGGCCAAGTCGTCTGACACCGAGTCGGACGAAGACTCCGAATAGGAAGAAGAGGAGGACCCCGAACGCCGCCGCCGGCGACCGGAACCCCGCTTGCGCTTGGTCGCTCGCTTCTTACCCCCCTCCCCAGCCCTTTCCCCAGCCGCCAACTCACCTGCCGCCGGTGCTGCCACCGCAGAAGACGCACCCGTCTCCGGTGTTGTCAACGATGAGGCTGACGCTCCTCCTCCACTTCCCGAAGACGCGGGGCCTCCACTGGTGCTCGCCCTCCCACCGTCCGTCTGTCCAGCAGGAACCCCACACGGTTGCCCCCAGTAGTGCCAGCCGGGCGAAACCTGCGGAGAAAAAACAGGGAAAGGCGAAGGCGAACCCACCCCAGGCCAAGGCGGCTGCCACGCCCCTAGCCAGTCCGAACTGGAAGGGCCTTGACCCCCGCCCTGCCAATGCGCCCAGGCAGGGGAATAGGCCGCCCCAGCGGGAGCAGATGGACCCCCCGGACTCGCAGCGTCCATACCCACGTTGTCCGACGGAGGAGCGACCCCTTCGCTCCCCCCCCTGGGACCATTAGCCCCCCCCGGGCCATCAGGGGCCGCTCCCCGCCCCAAAGCACCTCTAGCCGGGGCAGGTGACCGGCCTCGCCGGCCCCCAGCTGCCCGACCAGCCGAAACCCCCTTACGTGCGTGCCTGCGGACCGGGATAGACCCCTGGTCGGACGTCGGACCACGGCTCGGAGCCCTGCCCCTTGTCCCTCTGCTAAGAAGAGCCGTGCGCCCCGCAGGGACAGGCTCTCCTCTCCCCGGACCAGCAGGCTTGGCCTTCCCAGTCCCGTGGCGCTTACTGGCACCCCCCTTTTTGCCCCCGCCAGCCATTGCCAATAATAGGCTGGAGGCAAGAAGCAGAGAAATTTCTTTTTTTTTTTTTTTTTTTTAGTTAAGAGACTTGCCTAAGGCAACGAGGAGTGCTAGGGGAAATGAACCCTGGACTCCTGACTCCTAAGGCAGTGCTATAACCACCAGGCTAGTCCTCCGTCGCCAAAGCACTTGCCTGGAGAGCCACGAGCCTCCGTGTCCCCCGACGCTGAATCACTGCTTCCCGGAGCCCCGAAGACAGCGCTGAGCACGTGCTGCTTCCCGCAGCAGCCACGGGCCCTCCACAGCCAGCAGAATCCGGGGCAGCCAGCCACAACAGGAGCCTCCAGCCTGGACCCAGCAACTGCCGATGCAGAGCTGGGTCCCCGCGACACTTACTCCCCCCCCCCCCCCTGCTGCCGCGGCCCAGCCTCCCATTGGCTCCCGGGCGTTTAAAACGCCACGGGGAGCCAATGAGGCGCCCGGCCGCGCGGGCAGTAACAGCCGCGCGCCGCCGCAACCGAGAGGGGGCGGGGCGAACGGCCCGCCACCCCCCCGGTTAGTAGCGGCCGCGCGGACGGGACCCGCGGCCTTGCTGTTACAAAGGTAAATACAGTAAATGTAAAAGCAAAAGGAGGCCACTATGGTACTCAAAAGAAGTAGCTGAAAAGATGAAGAAAAAGAGGGAGGCCTTCATAAAATACAACAGAGGAAGACATGAATCCATATTTGGAAAAACTTAGAGAAGCTAGAAAAGTAGTCAGGAAAGCAAAAATACAAATGAAGAAGAAATAACCAATGCAATAAAATGAAGGGACAAGACATTTTTCAGCTATGTTAACAAGAGGAGAAAGTGCAAAAAATGGCATTGTTAAACTCAAGGGCCAAGGGGATGCATATGTAGAGGATGAAGAGAATAAAGTGGAAATGCTTAACATGAGGTTCAGAACTACAGGCCAGTTAATCTTACCTCTGTGGTGAGTAAATTATTGGAAATGTTGCTAAAAGAGAGAATAGTGAGGTTTAGCTGCCACTGTTTCAGCGCAAGGTGTGGGCAGCATGGTGGGCTGGACAGAGACGCAGTCTTTTTTTGGGGGGGGCGGTGGCACAGAAGGTCTGCCTAAGGTAGCAGAAACCCTTGTGCCACCCTGGCCGCAGGGATCTGTCCTTGGTCTAATTCTTTTTAACATTTTTGTTAGTGATATTGTGGAAGGGCTGTCGGGTAAGGTTTGCCTCTTTCAGATGATACCAAAATCTGCAACAGAGTAGACACCCAGGAAGGAGTAGATAACATGAGGAGAGATCTAGCTAAGTTTGGAGAATAGTTGAAAATTTGGCAGCTGAGATTTAACACTAAAAAATGGAGGGTCATGCATTTGGGCTGAGCAGGACCTGGGTGTGGTGGTTTCTGATGATCTTAAAGTGGCTAAACAGGTAGAAAAGGTGATGGCGAAAGCCAGAAGGTTGCTTGGATGCATAGGGAGAGGAATGGGCAGCAGAAAAAAGGAGGTAATAGTGCCTCTTTATAAATCTTTGGTGAGCTCTTATTTGGAGTACTGTGTATAATTCTGGAGACCACACCTTCAGAAGGATGTAAAGAGGATGGAGTCGGTGCAGAGGGTGGCTATCAAAACAGTCAGTGGTCTTCGACATGAACCATATAGGGACAAACTTAAAGATCTCAATAGATATACTTTAGGGGAAAGGAGGCATAGTGGAGATATAATAGAGATGTTGAAATACCTCTGTGGCATAAATGCACAGGAGGAGAACCTGTTTCAATTGAAAGTAAGCTCTGCAACAATGGGACATAGGATGAGCGTGAAAGGGGAGAGACTCGGGAGTAAAATATGGAAATATTTCTTTATGGAAAGAGTGGTAGATGCATGGACTAATCTCCCAGTGGAGGTAGTAGAGATGAGGACAGTGTCTGAATTTAAGTAAGTATGAGACCAACACAGAAGATCTCTAAAGGAAAAAAGGGACTATAGTAGTTGATATGGAAGGCAGACTAGATAGCTAATATGGTCTTTTTCTGCCGTCATGTTTCTCTTAATAAATTCCAGGATCTAACTGAGGATTTTCTCCATTATTTTAATCCCCTCCTACCTAGCTCATTTAGCACAATTATCACAGTACCAGTGCTCAGCTGATGGCTATTCACAAGGAACCCTCCTGGAACTTGGCAATCCTGGACCCCAAAATTCACCCACTGGGTGTTACCACTACATGGTGACTGAAGCTGTCTGTCTCTGTAGCATTCCCACTCCCAGCTGACTCAACAAATAGAAAATCGGATTCAGGAATCAAACCCAAATCCTCAACATGGCAATATATAGCAGCACCACTTTGCCAGCAAGCTGACGCCTGTGTATACGCTTTTCTGTAAGACGGGGCAGGTAATTGTCCTGACTTTCGCTTTCAAAATCAGAATCAATAGAAAGATCTTTGAGTATGTGACTCTTTGGCACCAGTGCAATGAGCCCCATATTGACTATTTGTTAATATATATTGTGAACCTCATTAGGGCATTTTTCAAGCTGGGAACACTTGCGTACTAAATTCTCAGTGTGAGAGCCAGAATTATCAAAGGGCAAATGCCATGGCCAAGTGGTGGGCAGGGAGAGCTCTCTCCAATGATACTGTCTGGATAACTGATATAATTAAAACAAAGTCTCTTCCTCACAGTATCTCTCTCTCACCCAGCCCATTCCCACAATTCTATTTTTACCTGCCCTTACCCTTATGTTCCCCAAATATTAGCCCCAACAGTTTCTCTCTAGCTCTTCACCCCCCACATTCTCTTCCCGTAATACACCTCTCCACCAACCCATCCCAGTTAGTTTCCACCCCCTTCTCCTACCAGTTATCCTCAACCATCCTGTCTCATTCTCCTTCTCCACGCTGGTTCTTCCTCCAGTGTCTCGATTCCCCTTCACTTCTGCCAGAGGCCAGCTGCCAAAGTCACCTCTTGAAAAGCTAATTTGTTTTCTTCAGGCACCGTGTGTCTGTCAGTGACTTTGAGCCCACGGAGATAGTCTCCCAATCGCACAAGACTAGTGTAGAAATTAGGCTACCACAGGACTCAAACTCACTGAGAACCACATGATGTCAGAAGAGACACCATGTGCCTCACCTAATCTCCACCAACATGTTTAGGAATCTTCCGGCTATTGATCCTTCCACTCTCTCACCCCTCTCTCACCCACTATGTCATCTGAGAATATCAATGAGGCAGTCTCTTCCTATAACACTATACTCTCCTCTGATTTGGATGTTCTTGCTCCTCCCATGCCACGTCCTGTGAGGTGTACTGTACCTCAGTCTTGGTTGACCCCCAGAATCCACTATCTACATTCCTGTGCCCACTCTGCTGGCTTTGGCTCAAATACAGAGCTCCTGCCGACTTCCTACACTTCAGATTCTTGCTAACCTCCTTCATCTGCTATAGCACTTGCTAAGAAAGAGTATTAAGTTCATCTGACAAACTGTCTTGCCTCCAATCCTCCTGTCTCTGCCATGCTCAACTCACTCTTCAAAGTACCTCCACCTTCAACCCCTTCTTTGTATTCTGCCCAGACTTTGGCTGAGTATTTTCTGACAAGATTCACAGGATTAGGCTTGAGTTCTCCACCGTGTCATCTCCCCTTCCTCTGCTTCATTCATGAATCCTTCTTTCAACTCCTGTCATCCTTTCTTCCTTTTTTGAAATCACAGAAGAGGAAACTGCACATCTTCTCTCCTCCTCCAAACTCACTACCTGCTCCTCTGAGCCACCTGGCTACCAAGCTCTATCTTCCATGCTGTCTTCCCTTGTATCTGTCATATCCTCAACTATTGCTTTCCAGTGCAATTGTTCCTGCTGCCTTCAGATATGCTGTGGTTACATCACTCCTCAAAAAAATCTTTACTGGACATGTCTTGCCCTTCCAATTATTGGTCAATCTCTCTCCTCCCTTTTGCATCCAAACTACTCGAACATGCGGTTTACCGCTGCTGTCTTGACTTTCTTTCCTCTCAAGTCATTCTGGATCATTTGCAATCTAGCTTTTGTCCTCTACGTTTTACAGAAATAGCCCTTGCCAAAGTCTCCAGTGATTTGTTTCTGGCCAAATCCTTCTTGACCTTTGTACTATCTTTGACACTGTTGATCACCACCTTCTCCTCAATACTTTGTTTTTGCTTGGATTTTCAGGTTCTGTTCTGTCTTGGTTTTCTTCTTACGGTATCTCTTGCATCACATTTTTAGTGTATGCTCTGGTGGATTCTCGTCCACAGCTATTCCACTATCAGTTGATGTACCTCAGGGCTCTGTCTTGGGACCTCTTCTCTTCTCTCCTCTCTCTGTACTCATTCTCTTGGTGCCTTAATCTCCTTTTATAGTTTTCAATACCATCTTTATGCTGATGTCTCTCATATTTCCCTGTCTGCATCTGAAATCTCTTAGCAATCCAGGTCCATATCACAGCCTGCTTGGCTGATGTTGCTGCCTGGACATCCCACCACCATCTGAAACTGCACATGGCTAAGATGGAGCTCATTATCTTTCCCCTCTAAACCCACCTTCCCTTTTCCTCCTTTCTCTATTTTGGTGGATAACATTATCATTTTTCCCTGCTTTCTGGGCTTGCAACCTTGGGGTCATATTTTACTCTTCCTTCTTTCTTTCTCTACATACATCCAACTTACAGCTAAAGCATGTTGGGTTTTTTTTCTCTCTAACAACAAAATTTGTCACTTCCTTTTTCAACACATTACCAAGATCCTTATCCATTCTAATCACCTCCATTTAGACTATTGCAACCTGCTCCTTGCTGGTCTCCCCCTGAATCTTCCCCCCTTCAATTTATTGAGAACTCAGCCGCAGGGCTAATCCTTCACAAGGGCCACTATGCTCACATAACCCTCTCTTTAAGTCACTTCATTGGCTCCTTTTCTGCTTCCATATCCAGTTCAAACTTCTCCTAGTGATTTCCAAGTGCATTCATTCAGCTGCTCCTGATTGCCTCTCCTCTCTTATCTCTCACGACACCCTTCCTAGGGAACTCTGCTTATCGGGCAGACCCTTCTATCTGTGCCCTTCTCTTCCATTGCCAATTCCAGGCTGTCTCACGTTACTGCACCATGTGCTTGGAAAAGACTACCCAAGTCAGTGCATCAGGTTCCATCTCTGGTCCTATTCAAATCTAGGGTAAAAATCCACCTCTTTGAAGTTGCCTTTGGATCTTGACCCTTTATTCTCCTGTTTATCAGCCATGTCTGTCAAGACCATCACTAGTCTCCTCTCTGTTATATTTCTGTGTTGCATAGATTGTAAGCTCTATTGAGCAGGGACTGGCTCTCATGTGTATATGTATATGTATAGTGCTGCATATGCCTTGTAATGCAATGTGTGCCTTCAAGTCAGTCCTGACTCCTGGCAACCCAGAAGCTCCTGGGTTTTCTTGGCAGTGTCACCAGAAGTAGATTGCCAGGCCTTTCTTCTGAAGCAATGGAGGGTTAAGTGGCTTGCCCATGGCCACAAGGAGTGCTAGCAGGAATTGAATGCTGGTTGCTTGGTTACCAAGCCAGTGCTCTAACCACTAGGCTACTCCTCCACTCCTTGTATTTGCTCCGGGGCAATTTTGTTTCCTTAAAATTTCCCTATAAATGTACTCTCAGGTATTCTGATGTCTAGCCAGATCGTGAACATTTGAAGGTTTCTCCTCAGAAGTGGCATATTAACCCTTTCCAGGCCGAGCCCAAAACTCTCGGGATCCAAAATTCAGACTAAATATTCCTATCAAATGGTATATAATACATGACCATAGCAGAAGGAAAATCAATATTAGGCCTCACTTGGAATACTGTGTTCAGTTTTGGAGACCATATCTTGCAAAAGATGTAAAAAGACTGGAAACTGTTCAGAGGAAAGCGACCAAAATGATTTGGAGCCTGCGTCAGAAGCCTTATGAGAAGAGACTTGAAGACCTAAATATGTACACTTTGGAGGAGAGAAGGGACAGGGGAGATATAATTCAGACCTTTAAATACTTAAAGAGAAATGATGAACAAACAAACCTCTTCCAAAGACGGGGAAGCTGTAAAACTAGAGGGCATAACAGGAAGCTGCAAGGTGGTAAATTGAAAGGCAATATCAGGAAATATTTTTTCACTGAAAGGGTGGTGGATGCTTGGAATGCCCTCCCAAAGGAAGTGGTGGGGGCAAACACGGTGACGGAATTCAAAACGGCATGGGACAAACACAGTGGATCCCTTTACAGCAATAGGATAAAAACAAAATAAACGGTACCATCTAACTTCTGAACCATATAACGTCTCAACAAATAGGGGTGTCCTACATGGAGTGGTGGGTTTACCCCTAAACAAAGACATGGGGAGGGGTGGCCTGCACAGAGTGACAGGTGCACCTACTCTTGCCATCTTGCTGGGCAGACTAGATGGACCATGCTGGTCTTTATCTGCCGTCATTTACTATGTTACTATGTTACTATGTAGAACATATTGAATAAGACGGGTATAATTTTCCTGAAATATGCAAAAATTAACCCGGCTGCAGAATGTGGATTAAAAATTTAAAGTAGGCCTTCAAAGGGTTACGGTCACTGGATGGAGCTTATTGTCTAACATGCTGTGGCGCTCTTGGAGGTTCTAGCATGTCTTTCAATATTTTCTTCTATATATTTTGTTTTCTACACCTCATCCCCACTTCCCTCCTTTTGGGGTTTTCACATGTCTCTAGCAGTACATTTCCCGAGATTATTTTTTTCTTTTCAGAAACTTTTCCTGAGAATGTAAACTATTTGGGTTTCTCTTAGAAAATTAGCTCCAGGGTAGGTGTGTACTAAGGTGTGCACGTATCGCTGTCTCCAGTATGAACACCGAGAGCCAGGCCCTGGACTTCAAAACCCCCTTTCTACCCCCGTATCTGGCATCCTGGAGTGGAGGAGTAGCCTAGTGGTTAGAACACTGGCTTGGTAACCAAACAACCAGGGTTCAATTCCCACTAGCACTCCTTGTGGCCTTGGGCAAGTCACTTAACCCTCCATGGCCTCGGAAGAAAGGCCTGGCAATCTACTTCCAGTGACACTGCCAAGAAAACCCAGGAGCCTCTGGGTCACAACAAGTCAGGACTGACTCAAAGGCACACATTGCATTGCATCTGGAGTCCTAAGTAAACTGAGGATAACCATAATGGAAGTAGAACAAAGCACAAGAAAAAAATGCATCAATTTCTTCCAAAAGAAAGTCTTTCAGGTTTTTTTTAATAAGCAGCCAGCCCTACTGCTTATAGTAAGGAATGAAACTTCGTGAATCCAGCAAGGCTGTCAGAGTTCGGAGACTCTCTCGGACAGTGATGTGCATCCATAGATAAAGACGGTTGCAATATTGACTCTCTAGAAACATCGACCTATGCTCATCTCAGTGCTGCAGAGGGATTGCTCAGTGGTTAAAGTTTTCTTTGGCATAATTTGAGAAAGTTGGTCCAGTGCTGTTGATGCCTCTGTCCCCTGCCATTGGAGATCCTCTTTGCCTTTCTTGCTGTGATTTCTGGAGTTCAAGCACGTGTCTGTGATTTATGGTTAGTGCCTGAAGCTGTCTTACCTAAGCACTGGGAAAAGTAACAGACTGAATAACTAGATGCTTCCAGTGTCAACACAAACTCCATACAACACATAAAAATTGCCCCAGGATTAAACTTTGAGAATGCGGTATATCTAGGCAACAAGGTCTCAGACTAGAATGGGTTTATGAATCAGGGCTTATCATGCCTGATAACCAAACACCCTTTTGCATCAATGACCTTATGATGTCGCCTCAAAAGAATTTTTCTTTTTCTTTTTCTTCCAATTTTTCTTCAAAACCACAGCATTGATCTAACAAAACCAGCCATGTATCTTTAAATAGTATAAATAGAACTAGTATAAATAGAACCTCGAGGATCGTCGTCTTCATCAAGATAAGCACATAAAGTTATATTCCAGAAAGACTTTAGTTCTTTTTATACTATTTAAAGATACATGGCTGGTTTTGTTAGATCAATGCTGTGGTTTCGGTGAAAGGTAAAAGCTAGAGAATATTGAAAGGCAGAACCGTATGAAGCTCTATGGATCATCATGTTAGGGTGTTAAACCCCAGAGACGACCCCATACAGGCTATGAGTACAACCACCTCTGTTGAAGCTTCTTGAAATTCGAGTGGATAAGCCCTCTTCACCTACTTTTAATGTAAAAGAAGTTGGTGACTTGTCTTCCCAGGATGGAAGCCAATTAACTACTCTGAGGAGCTATCGGTTTCAGAAGGTCCTAGGAAATGATTGCCTCTCCAGAAGGTGGTTGTGCTTCCCTCAGGGAATGTAGCTGTTGCACAAACTATATCCAAAACAAACACTTTTTAAAAACCCATACATTTATTTTATTTATTTATTTGGTTTTATATACTGCACTATTTAAAAATCATGCCAAGGAGCCAAGATGCAGCTGTAGATCCCGGTGTGGGCAAGTTTGGTCATATATGTGCACTCTCTGTATGAAATGGGGAATGAACATGTTGATTTCTGACCTGCCCAGGCCACGTACTAACCATGCTCCCGACACACCAAGTTATAATCTGCTTGGAGGGTCAGTGCAAGGGTGCCCTAGGCGAAGCTTCAGTTTTGCACACCCCCTCACAATTTATTTATTTATTAGCTATGCTAATATACCGCTTTTCACCAGGTCAACGAGCTTTTAGTTCTCTAGCACCTCCGCCCCCGCCAAGATTTAGATTATTGTTTAATCATAATCATCTCAACAGCATACCTCCCCAGGAGAATCCTATAAAAATACATTTTTGGACATCACACTTTTCAATATTAAACCTTGTTTTGTAAATATATACATAATAAGGGAGATTTCTAAAAGCTATTTCCAAGGGTACATGGAATTATTTTCATATTGCGCTTTCTTCCTACAGATAAAAGTACACATGGATGGCTGGATTTGGGTTGCTCTCAGGACCCTTTGCTTTGCTTTGACCATAGCTGCTTTTTGCTGCCCTCCCCCCTCATGTCGCCGAAGCTTCTGCCCTAGGCAACTGCCTAGTTTGCATCATGGTTGGCCCAACATTGTTTCTATGTGTTGTGGATATCCACATGTAAAGTTTTCCCTTTCTAAAACTGTAATTTACATTTGGATGCCATTGCCATATGCAAATGCTAGATTTTCCATGTGGAAGTTGCAAATAAGGCTTCTTAATTAACCCCCCATATGTTATAGAAAATTCTCAAATTCTCTTTGAAAGTTAGCACGTGTGAAGTAAGGAAGCCTCAAGCACTTTGTTTCTGCTAATTGTGAAGGTGACAGAGTAGGGGTAAACCAGCACACAGCATGTGCATTTTAAATATTACACTTAAAACGCACCCCCAGAGATGTGCCTTCTTAATCCAGCTAAAGGTGCGCTTGTCAAGGAAGCCCATGCAAAGGAGACCATTTTTAGGTAGACCTCTTCACCCAGCTAAATGCTCAAAGATTGACCACTTCTCACTGCAGTTACATGAGTGAGCACAGAGGGACACATTTGGGTATTAATTTCACATTGTTTTCGTATGCATCCCCATCTATATCTGACCTAAGAAAACACAAAAGAACAATGACTAATGAGCTGTCATCCTGCTATCCTATAAAACCTCCACAGCCCAGCATGGCCATATTTCAGTATAAATATCTGCATTATGTCAAATTTCTAAACTATAATGTAACATAAAACTTGGTGGATACAAATATGAAGAGACTTATGGCTGCTGCTTAAACATCTTCAGCTTGGAGACGAGACAGCTGAGGAGAAATATGATAGAAGTCCATAAAATAATGAGTGGAGTGGAATAAGTAAATGTGAATCAGTTGTTTATTCGTTCAAAAAGGAAAAAGACAATGGGACACAGAACGAAGCTACTAAATAGCACATTGAAGACCAATTTAGAAAATATGTTTTCACTCAATGCTTAATTAAGTTCTGAATTTCATTACTGGAGGATGTAGTAAAAGCTATTAGTGTAGCTGGGTTTAAAAGAGGTTTGGACAAATTCATATAGGGAAAGTTTGTAAACCGCTCAGGTAGATCTGGAGAAAGCCACTGGGATAATCAGCATGGAATCTGTCTACCTTTTGGGATCTTGACAGATACTTATGACCTGTATTGGCCACTGTTGGAAACAGGATGCTGGCTTGATGGACCTTTGGTCTGAACCAGTATGTTATATTATAGTGATAGTTACAACTATAACAAATCTTATGTTCTTATTGAGACAAAACAGGGAAAGCTGGGTCAAGACAATGACTTTAGCAACCAACCTACAAGAGACAGATAGCTTCTCTCCTTTCCACTGTTCCCATCCAATTTCAGACACTGCATCCTAATTTCTAGAAGCAACCAGATAGACAATGAGCAGATAATGTCACAACTTCTCTCCTCTCCCTTTCATTCCTCTCTTCTCCTCTCAGACAGATAGAAAGAGAGAGTAAGGGAGAGCATCTCCTACTGGCCAAGCCAGGGGTCTTCAGACTAAGATCAAAGGGCCAGATGCAGCCATTGTTTTCTGGCCCTTCCATGCTTTTCCTGTTCCCACCTCAGATCTGGCCCCAGAACAAGTATTTTAAGATTTGTTATGCCCATGTACTCTATCCTGTGTGTGTATCTCTCTCTCCCTTCCTCCTTGATGCAGTTTGGGATTTCAGGCAGGAGACTGTGAGCAGCCCAGACTCAGACTCGGCAAACTATCCCTCCCAGCTGAGATCTTCGTTGACTTTCCCTCTACTGGGAAAATGGCAAGAGATCCTAGAGGAGATGCTCCCTGCTCATGGTGATGAGAGATTGGGGGTGCATATCATGGCACCCTGCTCCAGGAATGCAGCACCAGAAATGTATATGTGGTCTTTTGGTTTCTGGGGTGACAGAACCTGGACACATGTGTGTTTGTGTCTATGTGCACTTGCACTGGAGTCCCCCACTCCAGGACTGCAAGATGTAGGGAAGAGGGTGGTGGTGAGAGAGGGAAGAAGAGAAACATAATAGGACACAGAAAGGAGGGACGGAAAGTAAAGAGGGCAAGAAAGTAGAATGAGAGGAAAAGAAAATAAGAGACAGTAAGAGAAAAGAAGTGGGGTAAAAAAAGAAGAGTGAGAGGAAAGTAGGGGAAAAGAGAGAGGTGTGTATTGCGACGCTTCCGCTGGGGCCCAAGAGCTTACCAGCTGGAAGTGGCCTTTGAGTGTCCTCTTTTGAATAAAGCTATTCCTATTGTCGCCAGGAATTCTGGGACTTGTAGTTTTGCTTATTTCCTTAAGGACAAAATTGTAGTTATGACACGAGTGTTTCAAGGCTGCAAGAATATTTATTGTGGGGAATTTCCAGCGCATCAAAGCTCAAACACAAACAAGCATAAAGGATGCATCTCCAACATATAGGTATTTCAAAAACAGAAGAAAAACGTAACAGAAATATCTCAGCACTGCTCAGCTGTTTCTCAGTCCCCTAAACTTTCCACAGGACACTGCCCCGTGTGGTTATTCAACGGAAAACAATTAAACTGCAACAGCTGATTTTCTTTCTCACAGCACGGCATCTTATCCTCAGAAGACAATTAAGCTTATTAAACATAAAACAAGCCTTTCCAATTCTTCAGCAGGTATGGCAAGTACTTTCTATATTATTTCATACAGTTTCAGTGCTGTTCAAAAATGCCTTCTTCCTTTAAACATAAAGAGCAATCCATGGGAGAAGATTCACTTTCTAAAGCTGGCAAACAAGAGTCTATTTGCATTCTTTCAAAGTATTAGAATTACTGGCATCTCTTTCAGGTTTAACAGTTCTCCCTGACTTTCTTTCCTCCAGAAATTCCTTGAACTGGTTCAGGAGCAATTCAGCGTGTACAGGCACATTAGCATTAGGAGAGAAAATGTTTCCTTCTGACAACAGCTTGCTTATAGCTTCTAACTCTGAAGGCTCGGCTGTCTTGCTTTTGTCAGTGTTATAGTTTTCCCCGTATGTAAGACTCTCTCCCCACCTATTATCTGTTAAAGGTGTTGGGTCTGCCTTCTGGACAGTAGCAAAGGCAAATGGCTTCTCTAACAAGGATTCAGCATTAGAAATGCTAGCTTTACCTTTGGCAGAGTTTCTTAGACAACTGCTGAACCCTTTTCTCCTGCTATCCTCCAGGTTCTGGAATTCAGCTTCCTTATGTCTATTTCCAGTGCCAGTTAGGTACCTGCACTGAAGAGGCTTTTCTTCCTTCTTTCCTCTACAGCTGCTATAGCCCTTGTTGCTGTATGTCCAATTGCCGTCTCTCCAATGGCTTCCCTTGCTAGCTCTCTTGCTCCAAGGTTCTGCCTTGCTGTAACGTCCCCTCCAAGACTTTCTCTCTCCTTCACCTTCTTCATAAGGTTCCTTTCTTGCTTGTTCTTTTCCTTCCTCTCCACTTCCCTTGCACTTCTCGTGCCTCTTTCTGTGCTCCTTCTCGTGCTAACTCTCTGCTCTGTTTGTGGATTTAAAAAGCATTTGCTTCCCGGCACTCCCTGTCCTTCCCCCAGGTGTGACCAATCAGTGAGGAAGCCTGTCTCTCTCTCTGAGCTGGGGCGTGGCCTGAGCTCAGCAGAAAGCTGTGCTTTTTTCTTATCTGGCTTGGAAATCCTGTGCACCAGTGCCGTATCATTTATTTCAACAGGATTTTCCTCCACCTCCATCTCCTCCTGGGGACTTTCACCATTACACATCCCCCCCCCCTTAAGATATCACGGGCTGGCCTACTGTCAGTGGCACAGCTCGTGATACAACACAAGGGCTCTGTGGTTTTGTGTATCCTTTCTGCCCTCTCCATTCCCGGGTCTATTGTGGCCATATGGGCTAAAGCTACCCTCTCATGCCAGGGCTTCAAGACATTTACATGATAGACTTGCCTACGGCCTTTTCTATTCTCAACCAGGTAGGACACTGGTCCCACTGGTTTCACCACCCTATAAGGCCCTTTCCACTGGCTTTCAAACTTAGGAGCGGGACCTGCTGCCATCACGATGACTTTTTCCCCCACCTCCAACTGGCAAGGCCGTGTACCGCGATCGTAGTAGGTTTTCTGCTTGGTTTGGCTATCTTTTAAATTATCCTCCGTGACACGGGAGGCGCGGCGCAACCGGCCCTTCAAGTCCCTTAAAATCTCAGGCACTCCTACCTCTTTCACATCAGGTTCTACCCACTGTTCCCGTAAAATGTCTAATACGCCACGAGGGGATCGGCCATACATTAATTCGTATGGCGCCATCCCTAGGGATGCTTGTTTTCTTTCCCTGCAAGCATAAAGGACAAATGGGAGCATTGTGTCCCAGTTAGCCATATTCCCCTCTAAACTGCGGCGTAACATTCTCTTCAGAGTCTGATTTTGTCTCTCTACCAGACCGTTTGTTTGGGGATGGTAGGCTGAAGTCTTAATATGGCGAAAGCCGAACGCTTCCCATATTTGCGCTAAATATCTAGACATGAAGTTGCTTCCTCTATCCGTAAGGACTTCACGAGGAAAGCCAACTTCACAGAACAACTTTATCAGCTCTCCTGCCACTGCTTTCGCTGATATGGTTCGCAGAGGGATAGCCCAAGGGAATCTTGTTGCCTGGTCCACGACTACTAGTATATACTGAAACCCACGGGGCGTTTTTGTTAGGGGTCCTACAATATCTATAGCTATTCTATGGACGGGCTCTGAAATCACAGGTGAGGGTACCATCGGTACCTCTTTTGGGTGAGCTGCAGAAACCCGTTGGCAGGCTGGACAAGCTTCACAAAATTTGGCCGTTTCTTTAAAGATGCCTGGCCAATAAAAATGCGCCAAAATTTGGTCCAAGGTTCCTTGAATGCCCTTATGGCCCCCAACTGGGTGGTCATGTGCCAGCCTTAGAACTAAAGTTTTAAACGTTGCTGGCACCACCAACTGTTTACGCTCATTTCCTGTATGGGGATCCTTACTCTCCCTGTAGAGTATCCCTGCGTCTAGAAGGAACCTGGGTAGGGTGTCTCTTTCACTCTGGGCATACTTAAATGCCTGGGTTAGAGCGGGATCGGCTTGCTGCTCTTTGGGGAACGTGGGGAATTTTTCAACTAATTCCGCCGGTACCCACGGCAAACCTTGTCCTGCTTGTGCTTCCACCCTATGTTGAGTGCGAGACCGCCTCTCTCTACGCTTCTCCCCTTTTCCCTTCTTATTCTTATCCCCTGGGGTAGTTATCAAATCCTCATGTGAGGGAAGAATTTCTACAGGATCTTCTGGGGATTCCTCATCATCCCCTAGGGCTTTTAACTGGGACCTCGTAGAAATCATAGCTCCTTTCGAAAGCAGGCCCTGTTCCATACCCCTATGAAATTGTGGCCAGTCCCTCCCCAGTACTACACTATGGGGCAGCCTGGGTACCACAGCTATGGGGATTTTTCTCCTTACCCCTAACCCATTCACTTGAAGTTTATAAATAGGGTAAAGGGAGGTGCCTCCATGGACACATTTGATTTTAACAGTGCTTACAGGCTGTATTGCTACTTTCTTATTCCTGGCCTCAATCTGCTGCCAGAGTGCTTTAGACAACATGCTCTGTTCAGCACCTGAGTCTAACAGCGCCGTGGTAGCAATTCCCTGTACTTACACTGAGAGCAGGAATCCTTCTCTAACTTTCTGCGAGTTCTCTGCTACCAGTGCTGTCTTTACGTAACAGTCCCTCTGAAAATGGCCCTCTTTATCGCACTTGAAACATTTCTTTCTTGTTACATGACCCTTCAACATTGGCATACACATTCTCAGAGAATCATCATTTAACCCCATCCTCCTTTCTGATACACCAGTTACTGCTACCCTGGAAGCACTGCCACCTTCATGTGCAGTTATCTCTGCCTCCATAAAGCGTTCAGAAAGCATTACAGCTTCTTGAGGGGTTTTGCAGTTCTGTAGTATAAGAAAGGTATGGATTTCTTGAGGTAATGCAGTCATGTATTGTTCCAATACCAGACTATCTAGAATAGCCTCAACAAATTTCCCTTCGGGAATCAGCCATTTGTTTAATAAGCTATGGACTCTCTGACATACGGCTTTGGGAGTCTCGCCTGACTTTAGTTTTACGGCCCTTAGTAGGCAGTGGTAAACTAGAGGTGTTAGCCCTAGCCTTTCTCTAACCGCTTTTTTAAGCTCGTCATAATTGCTAGCGAGCGTGGGTGGCATTGCTCGGTAAGCGGCTAAAGTCTCCCCAGTAAGGGATGCCGCAAAGCATACTGCCCAGTGCTCCTTAGGCCAAGCACTGAGGTGAGCCACTCATTCAAAACTCTCAATGAAGTCATCTATGTCGTCCCTCTCTGTGAGCTGACCAAAATTGAATGTCCCGGCAGCTTCGAAACCAAGTGCACTTAAAGACGCTTGTGTACTGAAACATAGAGGTGCCACCAGTGGTTCAGTCCGCTTCCTCTGATCCGCCAACCATGCCTCCAGCATTTCCAGTAGCGGTTTCTGTTGGGCTTGTACATGCGCAGCACTCCGCTCCTGCGCCTCCACTGACAAGTCCCTCTGCTGCTCGAATTGTGCTGACATCCATTTAAACACGTCCTGGGACTCGAAAGTCATCCTGGAACTCTGGCTTAGGTGCAGCTTCAAGCTTATCACCAATGAAGGTTTCTGTAGTTTTCTCTGTACTGCCTTTTCCACTTCTCGGATGCTCCTCTGCTTGGCTCCTCAGGGAAGTGATTCTAGCAGATGTCCTGACGTTTGCACCTTTGCGCATGCGTGGAATCCTCAATACTACGCCACTTGTGATGCTTCCGCTGGGGTCCAAGAGCTTACCAGCTGGAAGTGGCCTTTGAGTGTCCTCTTTTGAATAAAGCTATTCCTATTGTCGCCAGAAATTCTGGGACTTGTAGTTTTCCTTATTTCCTTAAGGACAAAATTGTAGTTATGACACGAGTGTTTCAAGGCTGCAAGAATATTTATTGTGGGGAATTTCCAGCGCATCAAAGCTCAAACACAAACAAGCATAAAGGATGCATCTCCAACATATAGGTATTTCAAAAACAGAAGAAAAACGTAACAGAAATATCTCAGCACTGCTCAGCTGTTTCTCAGTCCCCTAAACTTTCCACAGGACACTGCCCCGTGTGGTTATTCAACGGAAAACAATTAAACTGCAACAGCTGATTTTCTTTCTCACAGCACGGCTTCTTATCCTCAGAAGACAATTAAGCTTATTAAACATAAAACAAGCCTTTCCAATTCTTCAGCAGGTATGGCAAGTACTTTCTATATTATTTCATACAGTTTCAGTGCTGTTCAACAATGCCTTCTTCCTTTAAACATAAAGAGCAATCCATGGGAGAAGATTCAGTTTCTAAAGCTGGCAAACAAGAGTCTATTTGCATTCTTTCAACAGTATTAGAATTACTGGCATCTCTATCAGGTTTAACAGTTCTCCCTGACTTTCTTTCCTCCAGAAATTCCTTGAACTGGTTCAGGAGAAATTCAGTGTGTACAGGCACATTAGCATTAGGAGAGAAAACGTTTCCTTCTGACAACAGCTTGCTTATAGCTTCTAACTCTGAAAGCTCGGCTGTCTTGCTTTTGTCAATGTTATAGTTTTCCCCGTATGTAAGACTCTCCCCCACCTATTATCTGTTAAAGGTGTTGGGTCTGCCTTCTGGACAGTAGCAAAGGCAAATGGCTTCTCTAACAAGGATTCAGCATTAGAAATGCTAGCTTTACCTTTGGCAGAGTTTCTTAGACAACTGCTGAACCCTTTTCTCCTGCTATCCTCCAGGTTCTGGAATTCATCTTCCTTATGTTTATTTCCAGTGCCAGTTAGGTACCTGCACTGAAGAGGCTTTTCTTCCTTCTTTCCTCTATAGCTGCTATAGCCCTTGTTGCTGTATGTCCAATTGCCGTCTCTCCAATGGCTTCCCTTGCTAGCTCTCTTGCTCCAAGGTTCTGCCCTGCTGTAACGTCCTCTCCAAGGTTCTCTCTCTCCTTCACCTTCTTCATAAGGTTCCTTTCTTGCTTGCTCTTTTCCTTCCTCTCCACTTCCCTTGCCACTTCTCGTGCCTCTTCCCGTGCTCACTCTCTGCTCTGTTTGTGGATTTAAAAAGCATTTGCTTCCCGGCACTCCCTGTCCTTCCACCAGGTGTGACCAATCAGTGAGGAAGCCTGTCTCTCCCTCTGAGCTGGGGCGTTGCCTGAGCTCAGCAGAAAGCTGCGTTTTTTTCTTATCTGGCTTGGAAATCCTGTGCACCAGTGCTGTATAATTTATTTCAACAGGATTTTCCTCCACCTCCATCTCCTCCTGGGGACTTTCACCATTACAGTATACTAGGTTGGATGAATGGAAGAGTGTGTGCTGCACACGCACATCCTCACCCTCCTATCCACCTACCTCCCACTGCCCCAGTGGGAAGATGCTGGCGAAAATATGAGGGGTACTGTTATCTGCCTCACTCCTGAAAACCATGCCATCTGCCTCTCTTTTCACTAGCAGTTGAAATCACTGAAAAGACGAGACATGGTCCCCCTTCCCTATCACCTCTGCTCAGCAAGCTCTTCTCCAAGGGGGATTCCACCCCTGTCCGGCCCTTTCCATGATGTGAAATACTCTATGTGGCTCTTCATGTCAAGAGTTTGGGGACTGCTCAGCCAAGCAGAAGTGTAATAATCTTTTCTCAGATGTTTCCTGTGTCTGAAGCATTGTATCACAATTTCCAGTACTGTGCTCACCCTTCCCAGCAGGGCCATGGCCCCTCCACTTTTAAGTCAGGCCACTGAGTCAGTGGCAGTGGTATGGACCAGTGACGAGAACAGGAGACAGTCTCAGCATCTTCACTACCTAGTGCCCACGCATGTTAATCTCAGGCTCCACCCAAACAACGTCAACCCTGGCTAGGCCTCTGCTTCCCAAGGGTAAGGCTAAGGTAGTGAGAGAAGATAAAGTTCCAGCTTCTCTCCTTTCCACTATTCCCATCCAATTTCAGATACTGCATCCTAATTTATAGAAGCAACCAGATAGACAATGAGCAGATAATGTCACAACTTCTCTCATCTCCCCTTCATTCCTCTCGTCTCCTCTCAGAAACTGCTCATCCTCATTTCCAGAGGTAACCATGAGGATAGTTTAATAAACTTCTGCTCATATTTGGGGCCTATTTTATAAAGTGCACATGTAAGTATAAGCACCTCTTCACCTGTGTAAGTCCTTTAAAACTGGGACTTAATGCACATAAGTGGGGTGTGATTTTCTGCATGCCCCTTATGAAATCAGCCCCCAAAGAGAAGGGTGTGTAAATAGGGGTTCATCTCCAATCTTCCCCACCCTTTCCCCTCTTGCATGCTGTATTACTGATGGCCTTGCAGAGAAGAGCCTTTGAGGAGAGGATGCCTTAGCCATCGCTCAATGGTGACACCAGCTGGTCCTGGGATTCACACTACCAGGTTCTGGAAGGAATTGTGGTCTGTAGCTCCTGTCCAAGGACTGTCACTACAGTGACTGTGCTAGTGAAGGTTATAAAAGTAGGGTAAAAAGGGGAATGGGGGCGTGACGAGTTTGCGTCAGGACGCTCTGAATCTTGAGGCTGCAGCACCTGGGTGAACCGGAGCCGTGTCGCTGTTTCCTTCCTTGCTGTGATGGGGAGGAGGAAGCGAAAGCAGGTGGTCGATCCTCCCGGGGTGAGCATTCCGCGCCCTTTGGCCCAGTGAACCTTGGGTGATTGCGGCTTTCGATCTGGAGCAGAAGCTGTGTCTTCAGCAGCGCCGGTTGATGGAGTGTCGGCGCTGAGTGTGTCGGGGGTTTGGTTGTCGCCTGAGTTGCGAACTCCCCCACCGTGACCCGGAAGTGTAACTCAAACAGAGGCTGGATCCCTTGATGGCAGGCTGACGAGCACGCCGAAGGAGGGGTCCTCGAGAAGAGCTCTGGCTGATGGTTCTCCCCTTGAGGCGCCGGTCCAGCGGTGGAGAATAACTGAAGCTGGAACAGCAGTAGGTGGAGAGAGTGCTGTGGAGGCTATTCAAGGAGGAGACCTTCTGGGAAAACGTTGTTGGTAAAACCTGTGGTTATAACAATGGAAACACTGTGGGATGGTTTAGCTTCGCTCAATTCGTCCCTTAAGACTATGTTTGGTGCTGTGAATGAAGAAGTATTTGGGGTTAAGACCACTTGTGGAACTCTGGCTAGCGCTGTGTCAGGTCAGGAGGAGAGACTAATCAAGCTTGAGCAAGAAGTCGGGCATTTGCAAGGAATAATGAATGCCCAGGCTTTGGACAGGACTGTGTCAGCCAGAAAAGTGGAATATTTGGAAAACCAGGTTAGACGTTGTAACCTCCGTTTTCTAAATTTTCCACGGTCTCCCTTGCTGTCTCCATTAGAGATGGTAAGAAGGTATTTTGGAGAGGTGCTTAAACTTCCCCAATACCAGTTTCCACCTCTGGTTTGGGCACAGTATTTGCCCTCGGGGTTAAGGGATGTTGATTCCAGCTCTCCCATTGCTCTTGCTGAAAAAGGGGACCTAACAGGATTTTTAGAGTCCTCCCTGGATGTCATCACTGATAAGTCTACCTTACTGGTCACTATGGCGCTAGAGTCAGATAAATTCTTTATTCTTCAAATGTATTTTAAGAATATCAATGTAGACTTTTTGGGCTCGAAAGTACGAGTTTTTCCTGATGTTGCGCGTAGTACGCAGTTGAGAAGGAAAAAACTTTTGGCCCTTCGCCCCAGGGTGTTAGCCCTAGGGGCGACTTTTCAACTGAAATTTCCCGCCAAATGCTGTGTGGCGTATAAGCAGAAAGGTTATGTTTTCTTTGAATCCAGAAAGCTCATTGATTTCTTAATAGCAAGGGAGGAAGTTGTTGTTGAAGTGTCTAAAGCGACCCATACGGCTGACACTTAAGTCTGTACCTGTTCGCTTGGTATATTGATTTAGGTTTGGTATTGGTTATTTTTTACCTTTGCCTGATGTTATATTTCCTAATATGCTCCCCTTATATATTTTCTTTTTTGATTGAGGTCTACATGATATGGGTGGGATGTTATTCTTGTGATTCTGTTAAGTTTGCTTTTTGTTTTTGTTATATATCTAACACCCATTGTTTTCTTTTCATTCAAGTTTTTTTTTTTTTACCTGGATGTAACATTATATACTGGTATAAATAAAAATTAAAAAATAAATAAATAAAAATAAGTAGGGTAAAAATACCCTGGGCACGTGCAAATGAAGGATCATGGCACCGAAGCCCAAGAGATGCCAACTCGGTTTAAGCTGGAACTCCAAAGGAGCAAGGGGAAACTACTTGGTCAAATATACAGTCAAAATGTGAGTCAGTTCATACTTCTCAGGGTTTCTGGGCCAGACTCTGCATTACCTGAGCTGTATCCTTCAGAAACGGGCACAATATTCCAGCTTTGTGCTGAATCCTAGTTGCCAAGCATTATGACTACTGTCTCAAGCTGTCCCAGGTAGGGAACCAAATGATGTACCCTTAGTAAGACTGCAATCATTATCTGCCATCGTTATCAGCGTTTATCATATTCTAAGCTTTTTTTTAATCGGCATTGTCTCTGTTTCAGAGGAGTTTTCTGTAATTCCCCCAGGGACCTGTGGCATCAAGGACCTTGAACAGGAAGGCGTATATAAGTATCTCAGAGTAGAAGAAGGAACGACATGCAAGCAGAAAATATCAGTAAAGAAATACTACAGGAGATTAAAAACATTATTGAAAAGTGCTTTAACATCACAAAACATGCAAGCCATCAATTAGCTGGCAATTACAGCTTTGGGGTTGTGAACTAGCCTTTTAAAGATTTTAAAAAGCTTGATGTGTGAACTCAAAAACTCCCCCATGCCAAGAATCAGTCTATGCCAAGACTATACATCCCTAGAGCTGAAGGAAGGCTAGTCCTCAGAGATTGATTACACATACAGAGCTACTATCATAGGCCTACAGGCCTGTTTAACTGCATCCTTGGATTCAAATGCACAAAAAGTGCCGAAATATGAGAGTAAATGTGCAGAATCTGTCTCCATCATCAAACTTGGACAAGTGTTACAATGGCTAGAAGGAATGAGTGAAAATCCACAAGCATGCACAAGAAAGAAAGTAACAGAATTTGCAAAACAAGAGAAAAAATCTTCAAGGAATTAGATCAACAAACAAGGAAAAACAAGTGGCAGATACACAAACACAATGGGAAATACAGTGTTACTCCATGAACCCTTTGTCACTAAAGAGCAGACACATGAATGGTTAAGGAGGGATGAACTGAAACCAAAGTATGACAGGTTGATAGTTGCAGCCCAGGACAGTGGCTTATGGATGAGATGGTTTACAGCAAGCACAGAGAAAACTGGCAACATAAACATATGTTGATTCTGTAAGAAAAACCTGGAAACAGTGACTCACCTCATAGCTGGCTGTGAAGTTCTGATGGCAGAAAAGTTCTATACAGAAAGACACAATAAAGTAGCGCGCCTCATCCATTGGAAACTCTGTAAGCACTACAACATCATTTCAATATCGCTACACCGGGAAGATGTATTACAACTATTTGATAAACTGAATAGTAGCAAATCACCTGGACCAGATGGTATACATCCAAGAGTGTTGAAAGAACTGAAATATGAGATTGCAGACCTTCTATTAGTAATCTGTGAACTTTCATTAAAATCATCTGTAATACCTGAAGATTGGAGGATCGCCAATGTAACGCCAATTTTTAAAAAGGGTTCCAGGGGTGATCCGGGAAATTACAGACCGGTGAACCTGACGTCAGTACCGGGGAAAATGGTAGAAACCATCATAAAGAACAAAATTACACAGCATGTAGATAGTCATGGCCTAATGGGAGACAGCCAACATGGCTTTAGACAAGGAAGATATTGTCTTACTAATCTGATATGTTTTTTTGAAGGTGGGAATAAACAGGTAGACAAAGGTGAGTCGGTTGATATAGTGTATCTGGACTTTCAGAAAGCCTTTGACAAGGTCCCTTTTGGCAAAACTAAAAAGTCATGGGATAGGAGGCAGTGTACTATTGTGGATTGGGAACTGGTTAAAAGATAGAAAGCAGAGGGTAGGGCTAAATGGCCAATTTTCCCAATGGAAAAAGGTGAATAGTGGAGTACCCCAGGGATCTGTACTGGGTCCGCTCCTTTTTGACATATTCATAAATGACCTGGAAAAGGGAATAACTAGTGAGGTTATCAAATTTGCAGATGACACAAAGCTGTTTAAAGTTGTTAAAACCCAAGTGGACTGTGGAAAACTGCAGGAGGATCTGGATAAATTGGAAGACTGGGCATCCAAATGGCAGATGAAATTTAATATGGATAAGTGCAAATTTATGCACCTAGGAAAGAACAACCCAAACTATGGTTACATGATGCAAGGTTCCACATTGGGAACCACCACCCAGAAAAAAGATTTAGGAGTCATCGTGGATAACATGTTGAAACCCTCGGCCCAGTGTGCAGCAGCGGCCAAGAAAGCAAATAGAATGCTAGGTATGATAAGGAAAGGAATGGAAAATAAAACAAAGGATATTATAATGCCTCTGTATCGTTCCATGGTGCGACCGCACCTTGAATATTGTGTGCAATTCTGGTCGCCGTATCTTAAAAAGGATATAGCGTTATTAGAAAAGGTACAAAGAAGAGCCACCAAAATGGTAAAGGGGACGGAAGGATACTCCTATGAAGAAAGGCTAAAAAGGTTAGGGCTCTTTAACCTGGAAAAGAGACGGCTGAGGGGAGATATGATAGAAGTCTATAAATTAATGAACGGAGTGGAACGGGTAAATGTAGATCGATTGTTTATGCTATCATAATATAGAAAGACTAGGGGACTAGGGGACATGCAATGAAGCTACAGGGTAAACTATTTAAGACAAATAAGAGAAAATATTTTTTCACTCAACGTGTAATCAAACTCTGGAATTTGTTACCGGAGGATGTAGTAAAGGCTGTTAGTGTAGCTGGGTTTAAAAAAGGTTTGGACAAGTTCCTGGAGGAAAGGTCCATAAACCATTATTAAGAAGGGACCCAGGATATCAATGCTTGAACCAATACAAGCACTGTGGAACCTGTGTTCCTTGGGGAAACTGCTAGGTACGTATGACCTAGATTGGCCACTGTTGGAAACAGAATACTGGGCTGGATGGACCTTGGTCTGACCCAGTATGGCATATCTTATGTTATGTTATGAGAAGGATTTGATAAGAGGGTGGGATGCATTATAGCAGATTTAAGGATTGTGTTGGAGCTTTTCTCATACAAAGGATATTTTGTGCCCATTATGCCTGGTGCCTTGGTCAAAGCTTACATGAAGGTGGCTTTTGCTTTTAATGTTCGCCTGATCAATGCCCAGTGGGTGCGGCATGCCCTGGGTGCCAGCCAGGACAAGGGTGTCTCTTGCCTCTTGTCCAAATGCAGTGGCTGTTCCCTCCTGGCGGTGCAGCTGTACTCGTGAGACTTCACTGAGAGGGAACAGCCGCCGGGCCCGGAGAGGAGGCAGTGGCTATGGCAAGCCAGAAGAGGTATACTTGCCACATGTGCCTCCTCTGTGAGGGCTTGGCTGGGGGGGGGAGGGGAGGGCGCTGCCCAGGGTGGGATGAGCATCGTCTGGGGCAGGGGGCATCTGCTCTGGGTGCCCAATACCGTTGGAATGCCATTGCCAAAGTCTGGTTATTCGGAGGAAGGTGGTGTGGGACATTTCAAATATTGTATTTTGTCTGGTGCAGTTCTGCTACAGCAAAAACGAAACTAAGACTTCAGCATTGGCCAAAGAACTGAATTTGAGGCTTTTGCAAAGATGGTAAAACCTGCCACCTCTAGAGAGAAAATGATGCCGTTTTCACTTGTTAAGCAGGCCTTCAGCACTTCAGATGGGGGAAAAGGGTCTCTCAGATTCCTAATTCAGCAGGTGAGAATGGCAGGGGAGAAGGCGCTTCCCAACCATGAAGAGACAGAGAATTCACAATTTAATGCTCAGCATTTATGTCTTTGAATGAAAAGTGCTGTAGATTTCTTTTTGTTCTCCAGTACTACTGATGAACATTTCCAGACAAGTTCAAACCTACCAACATGTTTCCTGGAGACACATAAAGCAACCAAGATGTAGAAACAATGAATAAGGTTTCACTTCTAAATGCACAAGTGAAAGCCACAAATGACCACCTCCCTCTGCAGTCCCACATCCTCAAAGTTAGCCAAAATTCCTAGCGCCCCTTCATGTGTTCTCCTAAGTGTGACTGTGGCACAAGTCTGCAAACGTTCAGATTTTGGAAGGATTATTTGGGGGGGGGGGGGAAGAGGAGGGGAGCTTCTCAATTCTTAATTCTGTATCCAAGTCAATGTGACAAGCATTCCATCAGCTGGTAAGGATCTGTTTTTTGGGAATTGCTCCTGATTTTAGAGTTATGTCCCCAACTCCTACCTGTTTGACAGCCTCCTGCCCCCAACACCAGCAATGGGCTAGAAAGAGTAGGAAAAAAATCTGTTTTTAGAATTTACATCCGTTATCTTTATATCCTGCACAGTAAGACATCACTGTTTCAATTTCTATTGATTTGTCTACTTGGAAGTGATATTGTTGTCGTCATGAAATGGGTGGGGGAGGGGAGCAGGATAATGACTCCTCTTCCCTCCTCTACGCCTTGTTGCTGAAATCTGGAACTAAGATGTCCCTTCATCTCCACCCCCCCCCCCCCGAACTTCAGATAAATGTCCCAGATTTACCTGCCATAAATCTGATAACCTTACTATCTGACCATTTTACAGCATCATTCTCCATCGTCCTTCACAACAAATGGAAATTATTGAAGTGCCCCACACATCTGACTGGACCAATGATGGGTGAAATGAAATACTGAAGAACAGGCTCAGAGGCCAAACTGTAGAGGTCACTGGATCATAAGTCTCACACTGAACTAGAGAGAGGGAGGGGCATGCTGAATATCTGGTGGGAACTTGTTTCCAGTGGAAGGGGTCCAAGGGAGAGACTACACGGAAAGAAGAAAGTGTTTGACAAAAGAGAGATGGGGCCTAGCAGAAGAATTCAATTTTGAGACTGCACTGGGGATAGGCAAAAGAATAAACAGACAAGAGAGGAAAGATAAGATGGACTGAGGCTGTCAGAGTAAGGAGGTTCAAAACCACGGGCTGCTTAAAGAGGTTTGCATGAAGGGAGGACACCTCTGCCTCTGTTGCTCTGTATATCTCTGAGGACCACTCAGTAGATTTATTCTGTTTTAAGGGCTGTGTCCCATCACATACAGAGAAAGAACGCACAGTGATTCTCTGCAGTCGGCATCCCCTGTCCTCTTCCGAACATTAGTAAAAACCTTTGCATGTTCTACCTTTGTTTTACCAAATGACTCCCCATAGTCCCGTAAACCTGGTAACTAGCACATTTGTCAAGTCTACACTTTCCGGCCCAGCTAAAAGAAGCATCATCCCAAGCAACATTTCCCATCAACAAAGAGAGTTTAAACCTTTCTACATCAATAAGATACCAAAGAAGAAAAACTGAACAGCAATATTTGTGAAAATAGCCTGGAGTGTACAGAACAGTCCCGAACTCTAGTACCACAGAGAGGAACATTTTATAACAGGGCGCTGAAACACCTATTTTATAAAAGGAAGTTATGCACATATCTGTCATTATAAAATACCTTTGCCCCAGGAAGCAACAGCACATGGTTATACCAGGCAAAATGGTAGAAAGCATTAGAAAGAACAAAATTACTGAACATATAGATAGCCATGGTTTAATGGGAGAAGGCCAATATGGATATAGCCAAAAGAGGTCTTGCCTCACCAATCTGCTACAGTTTTTTGAAGGTAGATAAAGGTGTGCCAGTTGATTATAGTGTGTCTGGATTTTCAGAATGCCTTTGACAAGGTCCCTCATGAGAGACTTTTAAGGAAATTAAAGAAACATTGGAAAGGAGGCAGTGTACTATTGTGGACTGGGAACTGGTTATTTATTTATTTATTTTATGTAATGCTTTTTACAATAAACTCTGCACAACTGAACAACTTGATAGGTGCATGGTAAATCTTACATATAACTAATGGTGGCTAAAAAAGTGCATCTATAGAGGCACAAGATAGAAGACAGAGGGTAGGGCTAAAGGGTCAATTTTCTTAATGGAGAAAGGTGAATAGTGGTGTACCCCAGGGATCTGTGCTGGGTCTGCTGCTTTTTATAACATATTCATAAATGACCTGGAAATGGGAATAACGAGTGAGGTCATCAAAATTGCAAATGACACAAAATTATTCAAAGTTTTTAAAACACAAGAGGTTTGTAAAAAATTGCAAGAGGACCTTGAGAAATTGGAAACATGGAGTCCGATTCTAGCTGGACGGCACTATGCAGGACAGGCCCATTAGAACACGATTCTGTAATGCGGCAACCAAACATTCCTGCAGCATACAGAATTGGGCCTGAGGACGGCCCAGCGTGCCCCTGCATACCTGCAGGGACATCCTCCCCTGCAGGCTCCCCGCAGCACAGAGCCCCCCTTCTACGCCACCTGACTCATGACGGGCCAGCCAGGGCCTGGATCGGGCTGCAGGGACCTCCCTGCAACCGGCCCCGACCCCGGTCCGGGGGGGATGTCCGACTCCCATCGCAAGGTTTGTGCTGATTATTCCACCTTCAAGGTGGAAGAATCAGCACGTTCCCCCTGACCCCGCAGGACATACAGGGCCATGACCTGAATCAGTCCTGTACATCCTGCCATCTCAGACTGCCCCACCGGCTCTCCCTGTCCTGCTGCTCTAGCCGTGCGGGGAGGGGCAGAGGGAGAATAGGGGCAGGATGGCACCGGGACGTGCAGTCCCACAAACCACATCTCAGAATTGGGCCCTTAGTGTCCAAATGACAGATGACATTTAATGTGGACAAGTGCAAGGTTATGCACCTAGGAAAGAATAACTCAAACTGTGGTTACACAATGCAAGGTTCCACATTAGGAGCCATCACCAGGAAAAAGAATTAGGCATCATCGTGCATAATACATTGAAATCCTCTGCTCAGTGTGCAGCCACAACCAAGAAAGCAAATAGAATGCTAGGAATCATAAGAAAAGGAATGGAGAAGAAAAGAAAGGATATTATAATGTCTCTGTATTGTTCCATGGTACGACTGCACCTTGAATATTGTGTGCAACTCTGATCACCAAGTCCGGAGAGTCAATGGCACTTACATGTGAAGTATTATTGTGAAGTATTATTGAGGGTGTATTTCCTACTCCAAGTTTTTTCTTTGGTGTTTATGTTAAATTGCAATAAAAATAAAATTTAAAAAAGAAAAGATGGCTCAGAGGAGATATGATAGAGGTCTATAAAATAATGAATGGAGTGGAACAGGTAAACATAGATTTACTCCTATAAAAGCTAGAAAGATTAGGGGACATGCAATGAAGCAACAATGTAGCACATTTAAGACTAAATGGAGAAAATATTTTTTCTCTCAATGCGCAATCAAACTCTGGAATTTGCTGCCGGAGGATGTAGCTCGGTTTAAAAAAGGTTGGGACATGTTCCTGGAGGAAAAGTCCACAACCACCTTGATTGTAGGATAAGGCGGTATAGAAATCCGTTTAAATAAATAAATTAAATAAACAACCTATTATTAACGCAGACTGAGGGAAATCCGCTGCTTCTCTTTGGGGTAAGCAGCATGGAATCTGTCTACCTTTTGTGGTGCTGCTAGATACTTGTGAACTGGTGTGGCCACTGTTGGAAAGAGGAGATAAAAGTTTCTAGATGAAATATATGACTGCTTCGCTGAGCAGCAGGTTCAGGAACTGACACAAGAAGGAGCTATTTTGGACCTAGTTCTTAGTGGAACACAGGATCTGGTGCAGGAGGTGACTGTCCTGGGGCCACTTGGGAATACTGATCATAAAATGATCACATTTGATTTAATAAATTGGGGGGGGGGGGCAGGAGGGGACAGCAAGGCAATCTACTGCATTAGCAATTAACTTTCAAAAGGGAGACTATGAAAAAATGAGGAAAATGGTGAGGGGCTTGATGGACCTTTTGTGTGGCCCAGTATAGAAAATCTTATGTTCGTCTGCCAGTATTGGTTTCTGGAAGGGCAGAATATAAGTCACTGCAAATAAATACATAAATTAAGTAAACTAGATAAGATTCAGAGGATGGAAACAGAAGTGGTAACAAGGACAGAACGCCTCTCTTATAAAGAAGGTCAAAATAGGTTAGGTGTTTTTCAGCTTGAAGAGAAGACAATTGAGAGCAATATGATGGAAGTTTACAAAACCAGAAGTGGGGTTAAAAGGTTAAATGGAGCATGGATATTTAACCTTTCAAACAACACTGAAACAACAGGATGTTCTGAAATGAGTGACCAGCAGATTGAAAACAAACATGTCTTATTATGCAGCCGGGACTGGTGCAACATAGGTAAGCAAGGCAGGGGGTGCAGACTTTAGGGGGAGGGGGCCAAAATTCAGAAAAAAAAATGAGGGAATGAAAAATACAAAACTGAAAGAAACATTAAAAACTAAGGAATTATCAAAATCAGCATTGTGGGTGTAGCCACGGGTCGTTGGCTAATGGGGAAGGAAGACACCGATTAGTAGACTGCAGGAGGGCTCCAAACCTCCAAGCAGCAGCTTTGCATGTATTTGTATTTGAAGCATATTTAAGTTGTGAAATCCCTTGCGGGAGGACATGGTCACGTCAACAAACGGAGGGACTGGGGTTTCTAGTCCTATGGACAATCCTTGTGGCCTTCGGTGAGCCATTTAACCCTCCGTTGCCTCAGGTACACATAGATTGTGAGCCATTTGGGGACAAGGGAATGGATCCAGTACCTGTTTATATTATGAATACATAATATAAACTGCTTTGATTGAAGGATAAAGCGGTATAGAAAACTGGTTAAATAAATAAATAAATAAACGTTCCAGCATTCAAAAGAGGTTTGGACAAGTTCCTGGAGGAAAAGTCCATTCAACATTATTAGCCGAGTAGATTGGAAGCCATCATTGATCCCTGGAAAGGAGCTATGTAGGAGATGTCAATCTACTCCTTAGGATCTGCCGGATACAGTATTTGTTAGAGAGGCAGGATGCTGGGCTCAATGGACCCTGGTCTGACTCAGCATGGCTTTTTCTTATGCTCATTTATCTAGAAACTGCTTTTAAAAACGGTAATATAATCAAATCAGTGTGCATAATATTGCATGCTGTTCAGGCCTTTCTTGAAATGTTTGATCACAAGAGCCAGACTTGGAGCCATAAAGGCAGGGCAGAGCAAAACTGGGTGAATCACATTCAATTCTCTGATCATGGTCTGCTGAATAAATTCCCAGAATGCCAATCGCCAAGAGCACAAATGCAGCCTTAGGCCTTCAGCCAAAGCTGCACCGCCAGATGCAAAAAGTCAGCTTATGAAGCACCCGCCTCTGCACTGGAAATGAGTCCCCCTCACCCCCCCCCCTCCTTTGTAAACCTTATCAGAATCAGTGCTTCTCGCCCGGGCGCCCTATCACTGTTCCCTCTAAGCTGTGCGCGTGTGCGCGCGCACACACCTCGCCGAGCGAGCGCACATACTTTACAACAGAGCGCACAAAAATTACGGCTCTGATTCTGATAGAAAACAACACAGACGTCTTAAAATTTAAAAGTTATGATTGCAATTACTAGAAATTTCCCGCTTCATTTAGTAATCATCTATTTTCATTTAATTTGATTAAAATCAATGTGGTGTACATACTGTATTCTGACGTGTAGTCAAATTTTAAAGTATATAACTCCGAGTGTCGTCATGTGGCGCACAAAAATTTAACCTTCCTTCAAAAGCTGCACACAGCTGATATTTTATGTGCACACAGCCTACAGAAAATTAGAGGGAACATTGCGCCCTATCCTAAATCAGAAAAGTATGCGGCTAACAGCAAATGATGCTTGTGCTCCCAAGGACGGAGGGAACGAAGCTGAGCTTGAGCGGACAGTCACGAAAGCAGCACTTAATTAAACAGCTCTTACAGGCTTTTCCCAGCACAGCATGTGGCAACGTGAAGCCTGAAAGCATCACTCTTTGCAAATGTCCAGGTCCCCAGGAAAGACGGGGTTAATTCCCCATCTCCTTTTCTAAGCTTGGAGGCAGCCAGGCTGGATGCTGGTGGTGGCAGCTCCGTGGGGAAAGCTAACCTAAGCCTAGCAAGAGGCGGCATCTACAGTACTTAAGTCAGATGCTGGTCCAGAGGGACTCGGTCATAGTTCACAGCATGTTTGATTAAGCAAAAGGACAAGAGCACTTAATTCCCCATGGGCATCTACCCCCATCTCTTCCCCTATCCCAGTTCACAGCACTGGTGTCTACAAATCCTGCACCCTTGACGTGACCCTTAGGCGTGGAACGAAGGCGCTTAGAGATCAGGATCAGCGTTTTAACACGCAGGTGAAAGATTTGAATATCGGCAATTTAATATTTACATCCAGCAGTTGCCGGTTCTCTAAGCAAGCTCAAGAAGAAGTGTTGTCTACGTATCCTTTTCGTGAGCTTCCATCTACCTCTTTTTCCCTGCAAGAAACACTGTGAAAGTCGTTGGAGCTAAAGAAGGTATGTCATTAGTTTTATGCGAATTGGCAGCAACAGCCTTCGTTAGTTAAAAAAAGAAGTATCATAGTCATGGTCAAGCCCACCTTCCACCCCAAATTTCTCTTGGACACCCTTATCATCCTTCAACGATTAGGCACACCCCACTTACAGCTCCAACATTTATATATATGGCTTCTAACAATCATATCAATATACCACATTTGGAATTGCTCTTCCACGAGATCTCACAGTAAATCCTGTAACAAACATGATGTTGGCAGCCACCTCAATCATTTGAATCCTAAAGCATGCCCTAAAAAACCCCACACACTAAACATCACCTCTATAGAACTTATGAATACTAGATCAGTAAGAAACAAAATTCATTTAATCAGAGATCACATTGTGGACCAGCACCCAGACATTTTATGCATTACAGAATCTTGGCTCTCCCCCTCTGATAGTGTCCTCCTCAACCAACTGGTCCCCTCTACATACTCCGCCTTTAATAATCCTCGCACTCTAAAGAGAGGTGGCGGAGTTCTAATCATTGCTAAAGACTCATTGCAACTTCAAACACTCACTTCTAGCAACTCTGAGCATTGCAGTTCTATTGCAGTGGGAAACAAGTATCTAACTATTTGCCTTGTTTATAGGGCCCCCCACGCACCAGCTGAAGAGCTAACTACCACTCTTGAAACTGTCTGTGCAATCACCACAATTCACAAACCTTTAATCTTACTAGGTGACTTTAATCTCAGCTCTGCAACTAACAATGATAGGCAAACCTTCCTTCAGGCAATGGACTCTTTACTATTCTCTCAGCTAATAACCACTCCCACCCATAGACATGGTTCCACACCAGACCTAGTTTTTGCCCCAAATTATCTCTTAGACAAGGGATTTATTTCCTCACCCATAATCACCCCGATTCCTTGGTCTGATCATCACAGAATCAAAATTGAATTGACAAACAATACGGCCAAGTTCAACATAACACATTCTGCTTCATTTGGAATCAGAAGATTTAAAGCTTTCAAAAAAGATCAATTCTTAAAAGACACACTACCCTACCTCAACTCGGATGAACCTAACTTGGACAAACTGGTTAAGAATTGGAACATTACCATCAGTACAGCAGCAAAATCCAAACCGTACATAAAATCAAAGAACGTAAGACAACACGCTCCATGGTACTCCAATACAATTCGCAACGCTAAAAGAGAATTAAGAAAGCTAGAACGCCACTGGAGACGCTCCAAATCTCCAACTGCACAAAACACTTACTTAACAAAGCAAAAAGATATAATGATCTTATTAACGATACAAAACGAGAGCATCACACAAACACCATTCTGAAAGCCTACAATAAACCCAGAGAACTCTTTGAGATAGTAAAAGACCTAACTAAAGAACCAAGTCCTGACAAAGACATACAAATCAACCCTCAAACCTTTGCAAACTTTCTCCATGAGAAAATAGGTCACATACCGACTCAAATACATACCGAAACCTACAGCTCCATCACAACAACAACAACAATAACAACAAGTTGGGACAGTTTCCACACTCCTTCAACCAAACAGATTTCGGATATCATCTCTGCTCTCAATACTAGCACTGCCCCTACTGATCCTTGCCCAGTTCAATGGCTCAAAGCAACCAAGCATAACTTCCTCAGTTATATACACAATATCGTATCCATATCCCTATCTCAAGGAATAATACCCGAACAACTTAAACTAGCCTCAATAAGGCCTATCCTCAAAAAAACAAACCTGGATAAGAACAATCCAGCGGCTTATAGGCCAATCTCTAGCATACCATTCCTAGCCAAAGTAATAGAAAAAGCAGTACAGCTACAACTCCAAGACCATGTTGACGACCATGCCCCACTCGATCTACATCAACATGGCTTTCGCCCCAACCATGGAGTTGAAACACTGCTGCTATATCTGTTCAATGATATCACCCAGACCATAGACAATTACAGGCAAGGATCTTTATTGATCTTCTTAGATATTTCAGCGGCTTTCGACACAGTTGACCACACTATCCTCCTATCAAGATTGGAAAGTATCGGTATCTCTGGTACTGTCCTTAGTTGGTTTAACTCTTATTTAACAAACAGGCAGTTTCAGGTTAAAATTGGAAACAACACTTCACAGCCTACAAATATCAAGCAAGGAGTACCTCAGGGATCTGCGCTTTCTTCCCTTCTATTCAACATTTTTATTCAGCCAATTTGTCAAATTATGGCAGCCCATCAAATAAGTTATACGATTTATGCAGATGACATCATGATTTATACACCGATTGATCTCATTAACCCCGACTACAGCAAGATCACAAATTGCCTTGACAACATGTCTTCCTGGCTCACATGCAATAACCTTGCCTTAAACTACAATAAAACAGAGGCGCTTATTGTCACTCGAAACACCGACTTCAACCCCCCACCTTTTATTAAATACAACAACATTACAATACCAGTTAAGGATGAAGTTAGATATCTTGGAATTACCCTCGATAAAGGTCTAACCCTCCAGTCACACATCAGAAAAACTGTGAGGTCTGCATACTACAGAATGAAAGTGATTAGACGCCTCAAGCCCTTACTCTCATATGACCACTTCCGGTCTGTCTGCCAAGCCTTAATAACTCCTATTCTGGACTTTTGTAATCCTATCTACTACGGTCTTTCAAAACACTCACTTAAACCTCTTCAGATGGCTCAGAACACGGCAGCCAGAATTATTGCTGGCTCAGCATCTCAAGATCACATTACCCCTACTCTCAAAGAGCTCCACTGGCTTCCAATAAGCCAGCGCGTCAAATACAAGATAGTAATTAATATATTCAAGATCAGACATAAATGCTCTGCTTTTAGCCTTCATAACCTCTTACTCCAGAATAACAACAGGCCAAGACGAATAACTACATCAAACACCCTCAGCACCCCAAGTAGTTTCAGAAAAGCGTGTAAATGTACTACACAAAGGGCAATTTCCTTATCGGCCCCACTTATATGGAACTCTCTCCCTCCCGATGTGCGATCCATGGATGATTTAAAGGAGTTCAGAAAACAACTGAAATTTGTACTCTTCACTGAGTACTATGGCACAGACATCTAACAGTCTCTATTATTATAGCCTGCATATAACTTGTTTTACTGTAACGGTTCCTTGATGTTGCGTATCCCAATTTTACCTTCACTCTTTAGTTTAGTCAGTGTATGCCCCCCTGTCTCTGTTCTCCCTTCTTGTGTCTGGTAACCGCTTTGATTTAAGGAAAAGGCGGTATAGAAAACCTGTTAAATAAATAAATAAATAAATAAATAAATATGCAACGAGGTGTAACCTGCATACTGTATTTATTTATTTAGACAGATTTGTATGCCACCTTTTCCTTCAATCAAGGTGGTCACGTCACATCACAATTGGAGGGTTACAGTTAACATTAGGGTACATGTAAACATTTAGAGAGTACAGTTACTTAACAGTATTTAGACAGTACAAATGAGGTAACATTTAACAGTATTTAGACAGTTCAATTGAGGTAACATTTAAGATAATGTTATTTAGTAACGTGGTATGATATATTTGTGTGTGTGGATAGGATGAGTGTGTGTTTAGTTGGCGGAGGTAGTAGTGTTACTGTTTGGATAGGGGATGTTGCCTGAATGCTCATAGGTTTCTATAAATAACCATGTTTTGAAGTCTTTGCAGAAGTCTGAGGTCATCTAAAGCTCTCAGGCTTGTTGGTAGGGAGTTCCATAGTGTGGATGCCAGTAGTGATTACTGTATAATGCATCTGGGCTTCTCCCCAGATCACAGGTCTCTCAGGAACCCGGCCTCCCATTGCTGAAGATGGCTCAGTTTCAGCATGTGGCCATCATGCCAGTGAAGACAGGGAGGTTTGCAGCAAGGTACTGCACGCAGAAATCCCAGCTATGCCAGTATTGGTTTCTAGCTAGTGGCTACTGCAGAGGATCCCTTCCTGGTGTCAGATACAAATATCCAAGAAAACTGAATGTTCTTGTAAGAAGACTAATTTCCACAGAGAGATGTTCTTATAACAGAGACTACTTTATCAGACAGGGACAGACTGAAATGAAAGAGATTTTTCTTAGGAAGTGCAGATTATAAATCAGACACACATTACATATTGCTTCTAACCTAGGCAGTAAAGGCCACAACTATGAAAGTGAAAAGGCATCAATACTCAAGCTTTCAAAGTGCATGTCCTGTTGAGGAGCCCTTTAAAAAACATAATATTTCTCTTTGTGATGGGGTATTTATTTATTTATTTATTTATTTAATACACACTTATATACCGCTAGTTCCAGCAATCAGCAGCGGTTTGATTTCATCTTTGGGGGTTGTCAAATCAAGACAGGGAAGAGGGGGAAAATATATACATAGATCTGAGGGTAGGTCACAGCACACTGGGTTACTGTCTTGAGGATTGGACTACACATATTTACATTTCACATTTATACATACATATTTACATATTTATACATATGGCGGTTTCAACAGAGTATAATTAATTGATTGCTTTGCTACGACTCTATCGAACTTGAGAGTCATAGCTGATTGTAGTGACTTTTGAATAGGTGAGTTTTTAGCTCCTTTCGGAAAGCGGTAATGTCCTTGATTAAACGCAGCTCAAATGGGAGTTGATTCCAGATAGTTGGCGCAGAGAACGAGAAAGCTCTGCGACTAGTACTTGTTTTCACAGATCTGATGTTGGTGGGGACTTGCAGGGTGCCCGAGTTGGTAGTTCTCCTGTCCCTATTTGTTGGTTGCGTGCTGATAAGTGTGGAAAGGAATGAGAGGGCAATGTTATTTATAAGTTTGAACATGGTTACTAACATCTTGTATTGTATCCTGGCTGCAATTGGAAGCCAATGTAGCTCGATCAAAATGGGAGTAATATGTTCAGCAATGCTTGTTCCCATGATGATCCTGGCTGTCACATTTTGGGCCATTTGAAGGATATTTAGTGATTTTTTAGGCAGACCTTGTAAGATGGCATTACAGTAGTCTAGGTGTGGTATAATGAGTGCTTGTGCAACAGACCGAAAATCACAGGGTTCTATTATTTTCCTTAGAGGTTGTATCACCCTAAGTTTATAGAAGATGGCCTTGTTTGTTTTACGTAGGTGTGTATCCATTTTTAGGTTGCAGTCGAGTGTGACTCCTAGATATTTGATCTCCTTTTTCGTGTTGTACGTGTTGTTGCACAGGGTGATTGTAGGAGGGGGCTCAAAATTCGGTTTACTGGATATATACATGACTTCCGTTTTCTTGTGGTTAATTGTCATGTTGTTTCTCTGTAGCCATCTTAACATCTCGTCCAGGCAGGTTTCGAGCTGTGTATATTTAGGGTCTGAGGTATCCAATTGTGTGTAAAGCATAATATCATCTGCGTAAATATGGTAGTTGATGTTATGCCTTTTGAAAATGTTACAGAGGGATTGCATGTAAATGTTGAACAGTAGTGCCGAGAGAGCCGAACCCTGGGGTATGCCTTGAGTTTGAGAGAATGCTTCAGCTTTTTCACCATTGAATTGTACTTGTGGCCTTCTGTTCGTTATGTATGAGGAGAACCATTTGAGGGGGGTTCCCACAATTCCTATAGATTCCAGCTTGTTAAGGAGGATCCCATGATGTACAGTGTCAAAGGCGGCAGAGATGTCAATGAAAATGAGTATAAACATTTTCTTTCTGTCTTCTAGGCCTTTGAGGAGGTTGTTCATTAGCGCTATTAAAAGTGTTTCAACCCCATGGTTTCTTCTGAACCCGTATTGCTGTTTGTCTAGGGTATCACGGTCATCAAGGTGTTCTTGAAGTTGTATGAGCACTGCTTTTTCAATGGTTTTCGCCAGGAACGAAATGCTGGAGATGGGGCGGTATGAGGTTGGGTCTTCCTTGTTGAATGAGTTGTTCTTTAGGATTGGCCTTATTATAGATTGCTTTAGTTGGGCAGGCATGATTCCTTGACTTAGTGACTGGTTTACAATGTGGGATATTTGCTGGCTGATCTCCTTTTTTGCTGCTTTGATCCACGCAGTTGGGCAGGGATCCAGCGGGGAGGTGGTGGTATTTATGCAGGTTAATATGTTGATGGTTTGTTGTTCATCGATATTGTGGAATATTCTCCATGTCTGTTCTTGCTCAACCTCTGTTCCCTGGTATGGTGTGTCTACATAGAGAGTGGGCGTGGTGGTAGTCAGCTTGCTTGCGTAGTGGTTTGCCAGCATTTGTGGATGGATGGAGCTATCTTGATGTTCTGGTAGGAAGTTACCCATCCCTCTCAAAAGGGATTGTCAGCAGTCCACTTTAAGAGGGGCTACAGATCAGGGCTAGGAGGGAGTGACTCAGACAAAGAGATTAAGAATCCAACTGGGTGCAAGAGAGAGAGAGAGGCCCATGGAGACAGAAAACCCTTTCAAGCAAGGCTGGGCAGAGGAGTCTTGCTGTGAAGTAGGAGATTTAAACAGAGGGAATTATCTCACTTTGGCAAGTTAGGATCCCATGGGAGTCAGATCCAGGGGCAGCACTTATACAAGGGAAGGAGGTCAGCTGCCTGGAAAGACTGTTTTAATCCTGCCATTGTTTGGGGTGTGGCTGCTGGGACCAAATTCACAGCCACTGAAGCCCAAGTGAGTGAGTGAACATTATTTTGAACTTTGACTGAACTTTAAATTGTGGGCTGGGGGAAAGGCCTTGAGAACCAGCCATGTGGAGTCAACAAGCTGGGGACATGAACTGTTGGACAGTGGAAGCTTAATAAAAGTGGTTTTGCTTTGCTTTTAACTGTTGCTTGTCTGTTATTTTAAGAATCTCGTGCCGCCACACTGTATTGCACTCTTCTTAAAAATGATTAAGGTATGTTATTCACAGCCATTGGAATGTGCCCCGGCAGGCTGGGTCTCAGCTTTCATCGACAGGCATCCCAGACGTCTGGGAGCTCAGCAGCCATTTCCTTTCAGTAATGGCTCTGGAGACTAGTTGGCTACTCGTGTAAGTGTGCTGGTGACTTAGGACTAAAGCATCTGTGCTAGCACTGTCCCCAGTTCTCAGCTAGCAGCCACACCTTAACTTCAGAACTAACAGGAAGGGTTAGATTTAATCATTAATAGGAGGTTCAGTCCTCCCACTTTTGCAAGGCTTATTACATCATCATGTCCCCCAGGGGGGCATTAACTCTCAGTCTCAGCCCAGCAACCCTCAGCTGAGGGCTCACACCTGTACCTGCAAACTAGCCATAAAGGTGATATTAGAGGCCGACCACATAGTGAGGTCAATATTCAAAGCACTTAGGTAGTTGGCACTGAAGCAGATAACTTTGGCCATATAAGTCACTAAGGGACATGCTTACTAAAGTGTGCTCTTAGCGCAGGGTTTAAAGCGCGGTAAGCGCACAGTGCTAAAAGCCAGCGCTGGGCCCCACATTAACCAGTTAGTCTAGGTGAGGACTGGGCAGGTCGGGGGTGCAATAGGGGCCTTGATGGCATATCACAGTTACTGCAGGCGTCTTAGCTGTTAGCATTAGTGCCAGTGCACTTAATGCCACTCAATGACACGGTGCCAGCGGCAGAGGGATAGACACACATGTCCCATGAGGTAAGCACTGGCCTCCACGCCAGATTCACGGCCCAATTGCACACTAACTTAGCACTTTAATAAACATGCCCCTAAATGGCAAACGTTAATGGAAGATCAGGGTCATGGTTAAAGGTTATCTGCTGAGTAGCGATATTCAACTAATCCCTGATAATTTATCTGTTCAAGTCGGAACAGGAAAATAGCAGGTATGACTTTAGATGAGTAGGTTATAGAAACATAGAAACATGATGACAGAAAAAGACCACATGGCCTATCTAGTCTGTCCTTCCATAACAACAACTACAACAGTCCACTTTTTACCTTTAGAGATCCTCTGTGTTGGTCCCATGCTTTTTTGAATTCAGTTACTGTCCTCATCTCTACCACCTCCACTGGGAGACTATTCCATGGATCCACTACTCTTTCCGTAAAGAAATATTTCCGCATATCACTCCTGAATCTATCTCCCTTCACCCTCATCCCATGTCCCCTCGTAGCAGAACTTGCTTTCAATTGAAAGAGGCTCTCTCCCTGAACATTTATGCCACGGAGGTATTTAAACATCTCAATCATATCACCTCTATCCCGCCTTTCCTCTAAGGTGTACATATTAAGATCCTTAAGTCTGTCCTCATATGCTTTATAATGAAGCCCACTAATCATTTTAGTAGCCACCCTCTGCACCGACTCCATCCTGTTCACATCCTTTTGAAGGTGCGGTCTCCAGAATTGCACACTATACTCCAAATTAGGTCACACCAAAGACTTATACAGAGGCATTATCACCTCCTTTTTTCTGCTAGCCATTCCTCTTTGTATGCACCCAAGCATCCTTTTAGCTTTTGCCGTCACCTTTTCTACCTGTTTAGCTACTTTAAGATCATCAGACACAACCACGCCTAGGTCCCGCTCTTCTTTAGTGGACAAAAGTACTTCATCCCCTATACTGTATTGCTCCCTTGGATTGCTGCAGCCCAAATGCATGACCTTACATTTTTTAACATGAAATCCCAGCTGCCAAATTCTAGACCATTCTTCAAGCTTAGCTAGATCCCTCCTCATGTTATCTACACCTTCCTGGGTGTCTACTCTATTGCAGATTTTGGTATCATCCGCAAAGAGGCAAACCTTACCCAACAGCGCTTCCGCTATATCACTAACAAAGATGTTAAAATTATCTGTGTATTTTCAGGGGTGCTGCTTGGATGGATGGAATCCATGAAAATCTCTTTAACTTCTGCAGTTTCCATGCTACTTTTTGCTTTCTTGACAAAAATTAAAGACCCCCAATGAAATATAGGCGATAAAATAGGGCATGCTTAAAAACCGTCAGAGTTACTTAGCAAAAGGGTGGAAATGAGTCCACTCTCTACTGACCAGTCTCCATTTTAATCCTTTTTATTATTATAAGCATTAATCATATAAAATATTTAAGTACCTAACTCCACAATATAGTGCTTGAAAAAAGCGAATTTCCAAGGCAGCTCCAGCTGCTTTCTAGCAAAATAGCCAAAAGCGTTGCACCCTCTGCTGCCCCGTGAAGTAGACCAGGGACTGTTTATCTCTCAGTGCCCTTCTGTTTCCAATGGGTTGCATCAGAAGAAAGCGAAACAGTGAGCTTTCCCCACCAAGGTCCGTTATCTATCCACTCACTACCTGTATGACATTAGCAGCTGCTTCCAGCCCAGCAAGGGAGAGATGAAAAACTGCAGCTTTCCTAAGGGGACGGCAACCCCTTCTTTTCCGGGAGCCTCCAGTAACTCTGTTAATCATCACCCAGTCCTCAGTAACCTATTAATGATGCCAGATAAAGATCAAAATGTCCCAGCCTATCTGCCCATGAACAATTTATCTCACTTTTGGGTAGGTGTGCATACAAATTCCCCTATCAATGTGATGTGACCCCCCCCCCCTCCCGTGACCCCCTCCCCCCCCATTTTCCCCTATGTACATTACCTAACCTAGTACCTTACAGAATTTGTATTTGTCTGCATTTGGGTAAAGATGACGAGAAGGGTGATTTTGACTGGAGAAAAAGGTTAGAGACTTTACTCCTCCACTGTATCTAATGTAGATCTCTGGGGGTTCTTGCAGGATCCACAGCACAGTAGACAATGTCCTTCACTGTATCTAACACAGATCTCTGGGGGTTCCTGCACGATCTCACAGCACAGGAGACAATGTCCTCCACTGTATCTAATGTAGATCTCTGGGGGTTCTTGCAGGATATCATAAGAACATAAGAACATAAGATATGCCATACTGGGTCAGACCAAGGTCCATCAAGCCCAGTATTCTGTTTCCAACAGTGGCCAATCTAGGTCATATGTACCTAGCAGTTTCCTCAAGAGACACAAGTTCCACAATGCTTGTACTGGGTCAAGCATTGGTATCTTCGGTCACTTCTTAATAATGGTTTATGTACCTTTCCTCCAGGAACTTGTCCAAACCTTTTTTAAACCCAGCTACACTAACAGCCTTTACTACATCCTCCGGTAACAAATTCCAGAGTTTGATTACACGTTGAGTGAAAAAATATTTTCTTTTATTAGTCTTAAATAGTTTACCCTGTAGCTTCATTGCATGTCCCCTAGTCTTTCTATATTCTGATAACGTAAACAATCGATCTACGTTTACCCGTTCCACTCCGTTCATTAATTTATAGACGTCTATCATATCTCCCCTCAACCGTCTCTTTTCCAGGTTAAAGAGCCCTAACCTTTTTAGCCTTTCTTCATAGGAGTATCCTTCCATCCCCTTTACCATTTTGGTGGCTCTTCTCTGAACCTTTTCTAAAATCGCTATATCCTTTTTAAGATACTGCGACCAGAATTGCACACAATATTCAAGGTTCAGTCTCACCATGGAACGATATAGAGGCATTATAATATCTTTTGTTTTATTTTCCATTCCTTTTCTTATCATACCTAGCATTCTATTTGCTCTCTTGGCCGCCGCTGCACACTGGGCCGAGGGTTTTAACATGGTATCCACAATGACGCCTAAATCTTTTTCCTGGGTGGTGGTTCCTAATGTGGAACCTTGAATCGTGTAACCATAGTTTGGGTTGTTCTTCCCTAGGTGCATAACCTTGCACTTGTCCACATTAAATTTCATCTGCCATTTTGATGCCCAGTCTTCCAATTTATCAAGATCCTCTTGCAATTTTTCACAATACTCTTGGGTTTTAACAACTTTAAATAGTTTTGTGTCATCTGCAAATTTGATAACCTCACTCGTTATTCCACTTTCCAGGTCATTTATGCACAGTAGTCAATGTCCTTCACTGTATCTAACGCAGATCTCTGGGGGTTCCTGCAGGATCTCACAGCACAGGAGACAAATGTCCTCCACTATATCTAATGCCGATCTCTGGGGATTCCTGCTGGATCTCACAGCACAGGAGACAATACCATCCACTGTATCCACTGTATCTAACAAACCTCTTCCAAAGATGGGAAAGCTGTAAAACTAGAGGGCATAACATAAAGCTACAAGGGGGTAAACTGAAAGGCAATGTCAGGAAATACTTTTTCATTGAAAGGATGGTGGATGCTTGGAATGCCCTCCCAATGGAAGTGGTGGGGGCAAATACAGTGACAGAATTCAAAATGGCATGGGACAGACACTGTGGATCCTTTTATAACAACAGGATAAAATCAAAATCAATATAACTATTTCTTATATCTCAGCAAATAGGGGTGACCTACACGAGTGGTGCATATACCTCTAAGCAAAGGCATAGTGAGGGTTGAACTCCACAGAGCGGCAGGTGGACCTATTCTTGCCGCCTTGCTGGGCAGTCTAGTTGGACCATGCTGAACTTTATCTGCCATCACATACTTTGTTACTATGTTTCTAAAATCTACATAATCCTTCACCAACCTAAGCACTAAGAGAATCTGATTCCATAATTGTAGACTTGATCTCAGGAATGACAGGACACTGCAGCGGTCTTCCCACATCAGACCTCAGCCTCCGTACTGGTTGATAATACTTCCAACAATGGGACATCAGTGCCCATATTTAAAACTTTAGTAATAAGGGTAAGTAATCAAAACCAAGTCATAAGAACATAAGAATATGAGATATGCCATATTGGGTCAGCCCAAGGTCCATCAAGCCCAGTATCCGGTTTCCAATAGTGGCCAATTTAGGTCACAAGTACCTAGCAGCTTCCCCAAAGGACGCAGGTTCCCCAATGCTTGTATTGGGGCAAGCAGTGATATCCCGGGTCCTCTTTAATAATGGTTTATTGACCTTTCCTCCAGGAACTTGTCCAAACCATTTTTAAACCCAGCTACACTAACAGTTTTTACTACATCCTCCGGTAACAAATTCCAGAGTTTGATTACACGTTAAGTGAAAAAATATTTTCACTTATTAGTCGTAAATAGGTTATCCTGTAGCTTCATTGCATGTCCCCTAGTCTTTATATATTTTGATGGCATAAACAATCGATCTACGTAAACCCGTTCCACTCCATTCATTAATTTATAGACCTCTATCATATCTCTCCTCAGTCGTCTCTTTTCCAGGTTGACAAGCCCTAACCTTTTTAGCCTCTCTTCATAGGAGTATCTTTCCAGCCCCTTTACCATTTTGGTGACTCTTCTCTGTACCTTTTCTAAAAACGCTATATCCTATTTAAGATATGGTGACCAGAATTACACACAATATTCAAGGTACAGTTGCACCATGGAATGATACAGAGGTATTATAATATCCTTTGTTTATTCTCCATTCCTTTCCATATGATACCTAGCATTCTATTTGCTCTCTTGGACACCGCTGCACACTGGGCGCAGGGTTTCAACGTATTATCGACGATGACGCCTAAATCTTTTTCCTGGGTGGTGGTTCCCACTGTGAAACCTTTCATCATTCAACCATAGTTTGGGTTGTTCTTTCCTAGGTGCATAACTTTGCACTTGTCCATGTTAAATTTCATCTGCCATTTGGATGCCCAGTCTTCCGATTTATCAAGGTCCTCTTGCAATTTTCCACAATCCTCATGGGCTTTAACAACTTTAAATAGTTTTGTGTCATCTGCAAATTTGATAACCTCACTCGTTATTCCCTTTTCCAGGTCATTTATGACTATGTTAAAAAGCAGCGGACCCAGCGCAGATCCCTGGGGTATTCCACTATTCACCTTTCTCTATTGGAAAAATTGACCATTTAGCCCTATCCTCTGCTTTCTATTCCATGTTGGCTGTCTTCCATTAAGCCATTACTATCTACATATTCAGTAATTTTGTTCTTTATAATGGTTTCTAACATTTTTCCTGGTACTGACATCAGGCTCACCGGTCTGCAGTTTCCTGGAACACCCCTTTATAAAAATTGATGTTACATTGACCGTCCTCCAATCTTCAGGTATTACACATGATTTTAATGATAGCTCACAGATTACTAATAGTAGATCTGCAATCTTATATTTCAGTTCTCTTAACACCCTTTGATGTATACCATCCAAACCAGGTGATTTGCTACTCTTCCGTTTATCAAATAGTTGTAATACATCTTCCTGGTGTATCAATATTTCTTTCAATTCTTCTGCAGTATCACCTTTAAATACCATTTCGGTCATGGGTAACATCCCTACATCTTCCTCAGTAAAGACCAAAACAAAGAATTCATTCATTCTCTCCACTATGGCCTCGTCCCCTCTTAGTGCCCCTTTTACCCCTCTATCATCTAATGGTCCAATTGACTCTGTCACAGGTTTTTGCTATGAATGTACTTGAAACAGTCTTTTATTATGCGTTTTTGCTTCTTCAGCAAGCTTCTTCTCAAATTCTCCCTTTGCCTGCCTTATCAATGCCTTGCATCTAATTTGTCATTGCTTGTGTGTTTTCCAGTTTTCATCATTTGGCTCCTTTTTCCATTTCCTGAAAGATGCTTTTTTGGCAACAGCCTCTCTGACCTCACCTTTAAACCATGCTGGCAATCTTTTGTCTTGTCATCAAAGGAAGAAACTGTAAAGTCTACAAGTGAGGGAAGATGTGTTCTCGAAACCTAACCCTGCTAGCAGACACACGGTTGGATACGGTCAAGAGTCAGAGAAGAGAGGAAGGAGTTTTCAGTGATGATGATGGATGGATGTGTTTTCACCATATGGTTACAAATATTGTTTTCTGCCCTGAAACTTTATAAGGTTAAAGGGTGGGTTAGCAATTATTTAATTAAACTAAACTAAAAATTGCATAACAGCATTGGAATTACCTCCCTCCCCAGACTGTGCTAGGATTTCTATACTCATGGAACCACATTAGGACCAAATGACATGTGTCACTGTTCCTGGCAACACGCTGCCCATAGCAGTGTTGCATCCTCCCCTGTCTGCCGCAGGGGTGCCCCAAGGTTTGGCATCTGCTCTGTGCTTGTCTCATAACATTCCTGCTGAGACCTTCACCTCACCTGCTGGATGCAACAGTTGTGCAAGAGATCGGAGAACACGTATCGTTCCTTCCTGCCCCCTGTTCCCCAACATGAACATGCATCACACAAGCCCAGGGTTAAAAAGCAAGGGGGACTGCTGATCAACATATAGCATGCCTGTTATATCTAATCCTTGTGAGCGGCTTGCCAGCAGATCAAGTCTCTGTTTCAACTCTTTTTCTGCACTGACTTCCAGAGTGCAGTGGATAAGTTATCAGACGTGTTTTAATGCAAGAAGGCAGAAGGGCTCTTTAAACCCTTCCTTGAGACAGAAGTTGCTGTGTCCAAGGTGGTCTGCTTGCAGCTTCTCCCTGAGCCCTCGGTCAGAGCTGGGCTCCGAATCCCGTTGTTAGGTGCTCACCTACTGCAGAGTGGGTGAGGAATCTAAAGGTTAGGACCTGTTGCTCCACCACTGATGTCTGCTCATTGGTCAACTTAAAATTCTGAGGATATCACATTGCCACAGAATACATCCTGAGCTTTACAATCTCTTCCCGCTCTGCAGCAATAGAAGGTGCAGAAGAGAAACCATGTTCAGTATACGGCCATATAATAGGCTGCACTAATCTTCAGTGCAGTGGTTTACTCAGTTTTTTGCTCAAATTTTCTCACGTGATATTACGAACCAGCATAGGGAGTGTTTTAGCATGAAAACGTCTGCTGAAAACCCCCATGTTAAAGGACCGTGTGGTCAGCATATAAACAAATGCAAACAAAATAGAAAATAACTCCTGATGTAAAATTAAAAACATTCAATTTTATTTCCTTTCTAATGCAGAATCTTTACCCCAGCTTGAGGTGAAGTAAAAAGAGGCAGGTGGGTAGTGGTGGTCCGGAGGACGAAGAGGTGGCAGGGGCAGCAGAAGCAGCATCAAATGCCCTAGTAGTGACTGCAGACTTGCCCCGTGGAGGGCTGGGGTGGGTGCAGAGTCAGTGCTGGGATGGTGGATGGCATCCTCCTACCCAACGCACCACCTCCACATCCTGCTGGAGCACTCAGGGGAGGAGGGGGTTAAATGCATTTTCTTTTTGTTTGTGCATGAGAAGAGCCAAATTGGTCTGACCACATAGTTTTTGCAATTGCCCTCCCCCACCTCCCCTATTCCATCCCAAGCTGGGATGAGCTGTACCAGCCTGGCATGATGCCAGCTCACAAACCAGCACTGCAGTCCACACATCTGCAAACTACACTACAAAATCTATACTATCAGGAAGGGTTTTGCGATTAGCATATATTTTTTTGAAGCAACACCGATTTACATACCATTAGCTCAGAAAATACCAAAGTAAGCTAATTTCTTAGTGAGGGCATTAAAAAAAACTGTGCTAATTTTTTTAGTGTGATTTGTACTGTGCGTTTACCTCGGCACCGCGGATCAGTGCTGCAATGTAATGTAACAGGATGGATCCGAGGTGTAGAGATAAGGGCAGAGGATGAGACAAAGGGAAGAAAGTGAAGCCGGACACGGAGGAGAGAGTCAGGAGCAGAAGAAAAGAGAGAAAACCGGGAGAAGCTGCATCCGGCGCCACTCCTGCTGCCGCCCTCTCCCATCTCCTCTTCCTGCCCGAAGCCAGAGGAGGGCTGTCAGCTCCTCTTTCCCCTGCCAAACGCCACCAGGACGCCTCGAACTTGTGATGTACAGCAGGGCCAGATTTCAGATCTTGGCACCCACTGGCAGGAATGGACAGCGGATCCCAAAGAGTGTTGGGGGGGGGGGCAGTAAGAGAGCCAGTGGTGGGGCAGAGGAATGTCCTGGCACCAGAGTGGTGTCCCTTTAAAGCAGCACATGGGCATAGCCCTAATGTTCCCGGGCACAGGCTCCTCTTTCACCTGGGTATCTGGCACTTCTACAGCTTGCCCTAGGCAGTTGCCCACATCAGCTATGCCTAAATCTGGGCCTGGTTAGAGGGGCCAGTAGTGGGCAAGACTGTGTGGCACAGAAGGACGACACTAACCAAGGACATCAGCCTGCAGGAATGAAGCCTTTAGAGCTTCTGCATCTTTCTACTGGACTAATCTAGCACATTTCCTGAGCAATTTTCTGCCACGACACTCCCCTCATCAGGTCCAAACTAAAATGACAGCGCCTTGTACATTTTATTCTTTGCTGATCTTTGTAATTGCACATTCAAAGGGATGAACACGCCAATCACAAGCCTCTACAGATTTTGCAAGAAACACAGCCCACTGACAGCCCACCGGCTCACTCGCCACCTTACTAGAAAGTCTTTTCTAGTACAAACTCCTTCTTGCCCCCATGGCCAGCTCCCGGGAAATAAATCTTTCCATTTGACTATATCACTTGGTGAAAATCTCAAGGCAACAATTAATAATTTAGAAATTCAATCAGATGTTGGTGTTTTACATGAATTCCGCAAAGGGAACAAGGAACATTGTGGCAGAGCTTGTAGTGTTTTAATTACAAATTTCTGAAGTGATGCAAACAAAAAGGGGGGTGTTGAGGAGGGGGGTGTGATGGGATAGAAGTGGGGGGAGTCTTTCAGGTGTACCGGGAACTGGTGAGGAGATGCAGGTGGCACACTGAACACTGTCACTCTGGGCCATCTAACTACCTGCTCATAATTAATCAGTAAGGAAAGGAACCTGTGTTCCCAGCCATGACACACACTGCGTCTGCCCTTCCAGGCATCAAATAACCAGAGGCTGAATAGGCAATTTTGAAATTATGGGCATTTTGCAAAATAAATGAGTGGACTTTGAAAGGGAGGCTAAAGATTGCCCCACCCCCTGCCCCAGTGTCTGTGGAGCTGAGCTGCAGAGCCCTACCTCTGCTGGCTTGCCAGAATGACTGATGAGTTCCTGGGTGCCCAAACCATAGCTATTCATCTTTCTGCCTCTCCGCAGAGCTGCCTGGGCTCACTGGCCCGGGACATCACGTGGACTGAAAGTCAGAGCCAAGGATGTGTGCAATACCTAGCCTCACACAGCACAACACCACACTTTCTCAAATTCTACCTTCCTACACACAGAGCATCTCATGTCAGCATCCTGCACCACAATGCCCACTGCCCAAAACATAGAGTCTAGATTAAGATGCAGCCCGCTAAAAGGCCGTTGTAATAGAATGGGAGGAGGTTTAGAGCAGAGCTTAACCCAGGCTCTGCAGATTTTCTGCTTTCTTACGGCTACACTACACAGAAAGGAGTTTAGTGCAAAGAAAACTGTGAGCAAAGACACATAGACATCGGAACGCTGCTCATTTAAATTCCATAGTAATGATGTAATTATCTATTCCGACTGGAAGAAAAGAAGTGCGCAGAAGATCTGAAGGATGAGTGCCCAGTTTTCTAACACTGGGATTTAACACATGGTCTCAGGGACGGTGCTACCATTCATTGAATGCTGGACTCTTGTTTCCCCAGCTAGTGCTCTAACCATTAAGCTAATCCTCCACTCCAAACTAGAGGGTTTGCTGGAGCACTAATGTTTGTACTTCTATTGCCCTCCCCCCCCCCCCCCAGGGACTTTGAGTGGCGGCAATACAGCAATTACCAAAAGCCTCTGGTGCTGGGTGCTGTTGATACCCCCACTCCCTCCAATGCAGACTTCCTGCTTGAATGGGGACAGAAGAGACCGGATGAGCCAATTCCATCCCTCTGTGGCAAGCGCCGCATTGCTGTTTTAAAGCCGCCGCAGGTCCCGGGGGAGGGGGGGTGGCAGTGTTGGCAGTGAGGAGGAACGAGGTTTACCTAGGGCACCTCCTATCCCTGCACCGGCCCTGCATGGTCTGCAGAGGAGTCGCATGCTAGCTTGCAGTTCTGTAGCCGTCATTAGAGAGGATTTCTGGTGAGCATGAATGAGCCATGACGTTTTTCTTCCCTTGTTCAAACGGAGGGGTCAATGGAAAAAGAAAACAGCAGGGGAATGAAGAGCTGAGGGGATTGCATCACCAAATACAGAATTAAGGGGGAAATGAAGAGTAAAGGGCTTGACTGCAGAAATTTAAATGACACCGTAACATGGATGCTTCGAATGGCCTTCCAGACATGCGACGTGCGTAACGCAGGCGTACGCAGCCCCATGTGCCAAGACAGTTTTCTATGTGAAAAAATATTGATTCTGCTGCTAGCACGTGCCTGTGTAGGTTTCCATGACAACCAGTGTGTTCTCCTGTGTTTGTGCAAACGTTTGTGCGAAACTTATTTGCACACAGTGCTGTGGTTCTCCAGCACCGTCCTGGCGTACTCCCTAGCCAGTCAGCTTTTCAGGATATCCACAAGGAATAGGCATGACAAGATCTGCATGCAATGCAGGCAGAACATGCACATCTATCTCATGCATATTCATGTGCTTATCCTGAGGAGGTGGGGAGAGCCACCAGGACCACCGGATTACAGCATCGGGTGCAGAATAATTTTGTTATGCATGCAATAGGAAACTGGGCTCTGAGCTTCAGTGCACAGTTCTAATGGATGCCTTATGATACACCTGCCCCTAGGTTTGGGAGATCTCACCAGACTCGGCCTCCTTCCCCATCCCCTGCTCCTGATAGCAAAGTCCTCCAAACCCTTTCATCAGTGCTAAACACAGCAATGACTTTCAGCATTATTTGTCCCCCCCTCCTTCGTTTCATTTAACATAGAAATTCAACCTCACTGCCAACTCTAGTAGGTAGATATTCAGCCAGAGGTATAACTGCGTGGAGATCAGAAAAGAGACGTGGAAGTGGTGATGGACACAATTTGAGCAGTGTTTTAGAAAAGGCTCTGTTGAACGTGGATTGCTCATACATCTGCTGATCTGTGGGACCATAGGAGCCAGTTTACAAAGCTACACACAGGCAAAATCAGCGGAGGAAACTTGGCAACTTCCGCCTGTATGTCGACTACTTTTCACACCTATATACCGAAATGCTGCCAGTTAGCTGTATGTCAAGAAATCCCTTAATCTCTACTGAAATGAGACGCTGCAAATCCCTATGTGAGCAACTGCAGTCATACGGGTAGATTCCCTGTATGAAACCAAGAATGCACCCGACCAGACCACCTGACAGGCCTCCTTGCAGCTCTTACATACAGGGCCAGAGCTACCAATAGGCAGATGAAGCAGTTACCTAGGGTGCTGACCCTCAGAGCTTACCCCTCTCTGGGAAGCGGTGTCGGAAGGACACATTGTGAACAGGAGGATGTGACGCAGCACCAGAGTGTTAGTAAGTGCTGTGTCACGGTTTGGGGGCTATTGCTTCCGTAGCAGGCACAGGAGAGGGCTGGCACAGGTGGCAATGGGGGGGGGGGGGCAGGGGGAATGGCAGGATGAAGGGTCTGTCTAGGGCACATCCAATCCTTGCACCACCCCTGTCTACAAAGGAAGGAGATCCTCTTGTAAATTCAGTCCTTTCTAAATTGCCATTTCCACGTGTCAATGCCGTGTTTGCTATGTAGAGATGGCGACCAAGCCTCCTAGAAGGCACCTAAAGCTGTCATATATTCAAGAACAGTCAGAAAGGCTCTGAGACAGGGCCCTGCAGCGTCAGCAATGACTCCCAAACCACACGGCAGCACTTACCAAAATACTCCAGCGCTGGCCACAGTTTCTGTCTCTTGCTATGTGCCACAGCGCTGCTGTGTGTTGGTAAGAGCTGTGTCATGGTTTGGAAGCCATTGCTCCTGCTGGTGAAGGCCCTAGGGAGGGGCAGCAGTGATGGTAATGGTTTCCCCAGAGGGCTGGTGCTCTAGGTGACCACTTAGTTTTCCTAATGGTAGCGCCGACCTTGCTCTGAGGAGACACACGCTGATCATCTGTAAGTACAGCAACCTCAAAGTGAGGCACTAATTAGACAGATTTCTCCAGCTCGTCCTCTGATCCTCCACCATGGACACATATGCACACAGCCCTAGGACCGTGGATTATGGATGAGATGGCATTCAGCATGCATTAAAAAAACCCGGATAAAACTGACATACATAGATTCTGTAAGAAAGAGATGAGAACGGCTCCTCGTCATGTTCTGGAAGCAGAAAATGTCTATTTAGAAAGGTGGGATAAAGTGATCAGGGCTGCACAGGGCGCAAGTACAGAAAAGGCACCCAGAAAGCTCAAAGAGTGAGCTTCTGTATGTGGCCGGGGCGGAGGGGGGCACCGAGCGCATTTTGAGCTTGGCACATTCCTGAGTGGCATGCCTGGTCCTTGGAAACTCTATAAATACGACATCATTGCAGTACTAGAAATACACTGGGGTCAGAAGCCTAAGAGTATTTCGGAGAATGAAGAGGTTAGAATGGGGCACTCCCGTTATCACCGATAAGAAGCCAGACATAGTGGTAAAGGAGACAAACGCCAGAACGACATCGGTTACAGAGGCGTCCGTTCCGAGTGATTATTCTGTGACTCATGAGGAGAAGAAGAAGATGCTCAAATACCGAGAGATGCAGTCAGACACCTAGAAAATGCGGCACAAAGATACCAAGTTGCCATCGTTTTGAGTGCCATGGGTTTGATTAAGAGGAATTTGCAAGCACACTTTGCTAAATTAACCATACACATAACATCTTACGAACTCCCGATGCAGGCTCTCTTTGGCATGATGCAAACACTATGCCGAGCATTAGCAGAAAACATGAGAGACTAAGATCAGACTTCACGTACCCTGGCTTAGGAGTGAGGTTCATGACTGTCATGGTATGCGCAAAACTCACCCATTTGGAGAAATGGCCCCCCTTGGCTGGTCCATGCTACTAGAAAGTCTTTCAGATTCCCTGACTCCTCACTTTGCCTCCGGTCACATCTATTAAGGGGATGAAAGCTTTTGGTGTAGACCCCCAGTGTGATGCTTGTCTCATCGCCGATTAAAATTGAACATGGCCAAAACTGAACTCCTTGTCTTTCCTCCTAACTCCTCCCCCCCCCCCCACTTCCCCCTCTCTCAATCCATGTGGATGGATCTACTATCCTTCCTGTTCCCTCGGCCCGCAATCTAGGGGTTATCTTTGACACCTCTCTCTCCTTTTCCGCTCATATCCAGCTTGTAGCTAAGACCTGCCGCTTCTTTCTCTACAACATCAGCAAAATCCGCCCCTTCCTCTCTGAACACACTACCAAAACGCTTATCCTCTCCTTAATCTCCTCTTGCCTCGATTACTGCAACCTACTCCTCGCTAGTCTCCCCATGAGCCACCTCCTTCCCCTTCAATCTATACAAAATCACGTTACTTGGCTAATCTTCTGCCAGCCTTGCCATGCCCACATTACTCCTCTTCTCAAGTCGCTTCACTGGCTCCCTGTCCAATTCCGCATCCAGTTCAAGCTTCTCCTGCTAACCCATAAATGCATTCACTCTACAGCCCCTCAATACCTCTTATCTCTTATCTCTCCCTACGTCCCCTCTCAAAATCTGTGATCCACTAACAAATTACTTCTATACATGCCTTTCACCCGCACCGCAAACTTCCGACTGCGCTCCTTTCACCTTGCTGCACCTTACACCTGGAACAGTCTACTTGCGTCTGTGCGCCAGGCACCCTCCTTGACCCTCTTCAAATCCAGATTGAAGACCCACCTCTTCACCATTGCATTCAGATCCTGACTCCTTCCTCATCCTACCATAACCCTCATCATCGTTTTTGACCAACTACTGACCAAACTATACCACACCGTACCCTGCGCAGAACTGACTAATGCTCTGTACTGTTCTAACTAATGTACTGTTCTAACTAGATTGTAAGCTCCGATGAGCATGACTCTGACGGGCAGGGACTGTCTCTTGTATGTTGGCTGTGCAGCGCTGCGTGCGAGGCGCTTTACCAATGCTAAATAGTAGTAGTAGTAGCTTCCCCAAGCTCATCATGGTGTAAATAAATTCAGTTCTTTTATAAAGAGAAACACTTGTCTATTCTAAGCCTACAATTTCCATGTCTCCTCAGGTCTTTCTTATCTAAGTGACTTTATTCTTGTTCCCTCCGTGATCCATCTCTCCCTAGTCATCAGGCGTCAACATGCATGGTCCACATTAACACATGGCCAAAGCAGGTGTCACAGTGCCCTCCTGTGGTAAAGGATATAGTGGCACTGTCTCAACCTTGCAACTTTCCATTATTCTCTAACCAAAAACCCTTCCCGCTAACGAGGTGGTTATCAGAAATCTTCCTCCTTAAACTGGATTCCTTAATCTTTCTGTTGCATTCAGCTCCCCCACGGAACACATCACTGCCACCTTCTTTAATTCTGTATTTATAATCAAACACCACAGAGTAGCCTGGTGCTTATAGTTATTTATTCCTCAAAAGGAATACAAGGTAATTTATTAAAAAATGAACACATCCCATAAGAACTGTCATACTGGCTGAGACTAAAGGTCCATCAAGTCCTGTATCCTGTTTCCAACAGCAGCCAATCCAGGATACAAGTACCCGAGATATCCTAAAAGTTGCCGGTTCCGTGCTATGTATGGTATCCTCAGGAATAAGCACTGGTTGTCTCCCAGTCGATCTCAATAATGGTTTAAGGACTTTTCCTCCAGGAATTTATCCAAACCTTTTTTAAACCCAGCTACACTAACATTGTATGTAGAGAGAAAATATATTTTCTTCTATCTGTTTTAAGCCTATTACTTTGTGGCTTCACGATGTGTCCCCTAGTCCTTGTATTCTACCGGTTCCACTCCACTCAGGCTTTTATAGACCTCTCTCAAATCTCCCTCAGTCGTCTCTTTTCCATGCTGAAGAGCCCTGACCTCGTTAACCTTTCCTCACAGGACAATCGTTCTATTCCTTTGTCATTTTGGTCACCCTTCTCTGCACCTTTTCTAATACTGTTATATCTTTTTTGAGACGGAGACCAGACTTGCACATTATACTCAAGGTACAATCACCCCATGGAGTGATACAGAGACATTATGATGTCATCCTTTGTTTTATTCTCTATTCCTTCTTAGTGATTCCTAACATTCTGCTGTTACACACTGAACAGACGATTTTAATATATTGTTGACAATCACACCCAGATCCTTTTCTTGGGTGGTGACTGCTAATGTGGAATCTGGCATCATGTAACCATTGTTTGGGTTGTTCTTCCCTACATGCATCACTTTGCACTTGTCCATATTAACTTGTCCATATTAACTAGTCCTTACTTTCAAAGCCCTAAATAACCACCCCCCTACGCCAATCAGCAAGCTAATCCACGGTACCCCGGAAAATAGAAACAGGAGACCTACAGCAATGAACACCTTAGTAGTCCCCAAGATGACGACTAAGTGCACAAAGACTACCTCCAACAGGGCCTTCTCCATATTTGCTCCTTTAAACTGGAATGCCCTTCCCCATGAAATCCGTGGCATCAAAAGTCTAGTCCTATTCAGAAAAGCCTTGAAATACCACCTGTTCACAAAATGCTACCCAGAAACCATCCGAGGTAAACACACAACTGGCAAGCTTCCCACATGCCCCAGCCGCCCTAACACCTTAACACAAACAGAAAATGGTTAGCCTACACATAAGCCCAACCGCTAATCATCACACGTGTACTATCCACCCACAAATGCACATGTAACATCTAAATGAATTAGAGTATTGTACATAGTATAGAGTTAACTGAACTGATCAATGGAAGGAGCGGTATATAAAAAATCTGTTAATTAAAAAAAAATTCTGTTAATTAAATTAACTTGTACATAGTTTTCCCGGTTTATCCCATGTTTAATTTCCTGTTTCATTGTAAAGTCAATGTTGCTTGTATGCATTGTAGTATGTTTTTGTTCGATGTACACCATGCTGATTATAATAGCGCGGTATAGAAGAAATGTTAAATAAATAAAATAAATAAATAAATAAATAACTTTCATCTGTCATTTGGATTGCCAGGTCTCCCAAGGTCTTCCTGCAGTTTCTCACATTCCACATGCAATTTAACAACTCTGAATAATTTAGTGTCATCTGCAAATGTAATCACCTCGCTTGTTGTTCCCAATCCCAGATATAGCTTTATAAATATCTTAAAAAACTCCAATTCTAGTACTGATCTCTGGGGTCAGTACAGCTTTTGTGAGGTGGGAGTCTCTATTAAAGGGGAGGGGTAGAGGAATTTCAGCATTTTTCACTGATGGTATGATAACTTAGTCAACTTCTTGTCCACACTCTGGGTTGTGCAACCTAGAAGCAGAGACAAATCTTGTGGCCTTCTAAAGACACAATCAAGAAGTTGCTCTCCATGCCAGCCTGAAAGAGTTCTGCCACCCATCAGCTGTAGCGGCCACTACAGGGAGAGTGCTGCAGTCTCTTCACTAACACAAGCAAACTGGATTTAGGTCATGCCTTTCTCAGGCGAGCTATATTTAGGTACTGTATGAATTTTCCTGTCCCTAGAGGGCATGTTTACTAAGCCCGATGCTGTTAGTATACGTGTGGCTACATTACTAGCGCAGGGCTGTGGGCTAACTGCAGGAGGGGGGCAGTGGGAACCCAGACACCACCACGACTTGCTCTGCAAGGGTAGCGTGGACGTTTTAGCACAGGCCCCATGCTGAAATCACATACCAGCCCTACACCACCCTTTAGTAAAAATGCTCCTAAGTTTCTACCTAATGCAAGAGAAGGTTAAGCAACTTGCACAGTAGTAGGATTTGGCGCTCGGGCAGTTTCTGTAACCGTTAGGCTACTCTTCCAAACTGCTGCACATCAAGCAAGAGCAGAAGACGGGTCCAGTCTCCCTGAGCCTGATCCAAGCCCAAGAACTGTGAACCCGATATTCAAAGCGATTAACGTAGTTAGCAGACCTGCCAAGCACGTCAATTGTGGCAACGAGGATATTGAGCGCCATTGATGCGGAATATCCCGAGTGCCACTGCTAAATGCCCAGTGTGAGCTAGTTAACATCAGCGTGTTCCGGGAACGGAGCGGAGACGTCACCCACGGATAACCCGGCAATGGCAACATTCATCTGCTGCCCGGTATCCCTAAGCAGAGAAAGTTAAGCACCTTAAAGGCTGTCCTAACTTCCAAAAGAGGTTGGGACAAGTTCTTGGAGGAAAAGTCCATAAACCATTATTAAAGAGGACTAGGGATAAACAGCATGGAATCTGTGTAGCTTTTTGGGAATCTGACAGATACTTGTGACCTGGATTGGACACTGTTGGAAACAGGATATTGGGCTTCACAGACACTTGGTCTGACCCAGTACAGCAGGTCTCATGTTCTTAACTTTCACCGCAGAAGGTAACCAGGCAATGGCTACCTATCACCGCTGTCCAGTTACCTTCATCGCTATCCTGATATTGCCCCAGGATTGAATATCGGTGACTTAAGTTCAGCTGCAACGGTTAGCTGCTTTTTTAGGGCTAGGTGTTGCCGCTAAATATCCCCGCTGTAATTATAGTGCAGACTTTGGGAAACAGGGCTGTTATATACACCTGGATCCCTAAGCGTCATGGCAATGAGGAGAGTTACCAGGTGACAAAGCATTAAGGGACTTCTGATCTTTCGCTTCTTAGGGAATATGGAGTAACCGCACTAGTCCACATGTAATATGCAGAAAAGGAGGTTTGGCTCAATCAGTCCAGAGTGTTGGTGCTACTGGGTACCAGTAGTCACAGTAAAACAGGACTGTGAATCTTGCCGTGCAGAAATGGGGGAATTGAAATTGAAGCAGTGTCCACAATGCTTTGAAGTTTTGTGGTAGGACTCTGCTTGTCCAGGCATAGGACAGTCACTTCTACAAAATCCCGCTTTTCATTCATCAAAATTATCTCCCCACTGGCGCCAAATAAGCAAATTCCATTTGACGTACTGGCTCTTCCCCCAGTGTGATACTTTTGCAATGAGCGTGGGGGCTCTGGCTCTGTGCTCCTGCCACCAGAAGGGCAGCAGGGTCCACGCCACTGAATGTTAAAGAGAGAAGAATTAATGATATTTAATTATTAGTGATAACAGAAGGAGGCGGTGCAGTAATTACACGCCACGTCCAGAGGATTAAAAATGTAAGTTACGCCCCCTCCACCTCCTGGCATGCCACAATCCCACCTACTGTGCCTCATACCAACTGGCTCCTGGTATGCCGTACACCATCCAGTCCATGGAATACCATCCACCGCTCACTGGGACACTGTGGGCCAATGAGTTCTTGGTATTCTACCCCTCAGCCTCCTTTGTGGATACAGATATGTCTCGTCTGAATTTGGGAGTGGAGGGGAAATATTACCAGGTGGCATTTATGAGCTCAGCTCAAGAGACTTGGCATCTGTGGTTCTCATCTTCAATTCGGAGCATGAAAAGGGAAGTCAGGAAGGCAGAGTTTATGGCATAAAAATGAGACTAGCTTTGTGGAAAACTCTTGCACAGCTCTTTAGTCTAAGCTTCAGCATATGCTATGGCAAGCCAAGTAAAAATATTTTCAGCGCTTGACCCAGAAGGATGGCTGTTGCTCACGGCAGCTGTTTCAGAGGGTGGTCAGACTAGCCGGAGTATGGAGTATCACACAATTTAGCTTCAATTCCGATCAATTTGCCTACTTCCTCACAATAATATCCGCTCCCTGGGTTCCACTTCCCCTGGAGTACCCTTTCAGTCCGATGGCAACTTTGTAGCAATGGGATTCACTGCAATGCTACAGTCTTCTGTGCCCACGCACAGTCCCCTGAGCTCTTTTGTTCCACTATCTAGAATGGGTCTTCCGAGAGATTTTTGCTATCTATTCACTCTGGGACATTGCCCCCCGGGACCTTCCCATTCCACTATGGAAGGAGCCCATTTTATGGCCAAATAGCGGTATATCAAATATCAAATAAATAAATACATTTCTTGCTTTCCTAGCCTCGTTCTCCAGCACAGATTGCCACTACCCTTGTTTTGCACCCCAGTGGTCTCGATCTTCCTGGCCTTATACTTCATCAAGGCCCTCTGACTTTACTCTTCAGCAGAAGGTTTTATCTCTAGGCTTACATAGGAACATAAGATATGCCATACTGGGTCAGACCAAGGTCCATCAAGCCCAGTATCCTGTTTCCAACAGTGGCCAATCTAGGTCATACGTACCTAGCAGTATCCCCAAAAGACACAGGTTGCACAATGCTATTGTGTGTCTCCCTCTCCAGCCCCATTCCCTGCTACTGGTGTCATTCTTCAGCTAAAATATCCCTTCCCCTGCTCCCAATAGAGTTCTTCATCCTTCTGAAGCCCCATCCTTGGTTTCTATCCCCAGCCAAGGTCTCAGTTCCCTGGACACCCTCTCCATCAATGGCTGCTATCATTCCCTGGTCTCTCTCTCCTCCACTGGCTTGTCTCAGTTCCCTGGCCACCTTCCCTGGTATTGGCTGGTCTCAGTTCTCAGCCTTTAGATGCAATCTGTGTTCTGAATCCTACATTCTGCTGTTTCTCAGCCAGACTCAACCTATGCCAGTGACACTCAGGGTGATGCATGGGAACTCATAGAAGCAATACATCTCTCAGACTTTCATCAGTCATCAGACAGAGGAAATTTACTTAAACTGGTCTACAGCAGTGGCTCCCTGCTGCACTGGAGGGGTGGGGGTAGGGGGCAGTAGGAAATGATGTGTTGTCCACAGATTACAGATGTCTTGACATTTGGTAGGGGAATGAAAGGGCAAGATCTTAGTAATCTACTACTGGACAAAATGTGACTTAATTTGCTATGTAGAAAGAGACAAGTCTAAATCTGCAAACCTTAGAGGAAAAGGGAGCTAACAGACACATTCAGATACCTCCAGGATATAAGTAATACAAAGGCAACAAACATTTTCCATAAAGAAGGTCCTCAAGAAGAGGTCATGACATGAAGCTCAAAGGAGAAGCCTGAAGAGCAGCGCCCAGAATGAGCGACACATGGAAGAACTAGTAATGAAGGATCTGGAAGCAAAGACAAATCTCAGACCGACGTTTACTGACAGAGCTGTGTTGGGGGGGGGGGGTCAGTAGTGGATGGCAGACATGATGCAGAAAAAAAGAACTAACCAGTCCATCCAGTTTATCCAGTTCCACTTAGGGTAGAGAAGCACATAAACTTGCATACTCAATACAAGTGTCCCACATTCCTGTCCCCCCCCCCATGCCTATTACATAAATTATCACCCCCATCTCAACCATGGCCTGCACATTACTCCCACTCATTCTCAGAAACGGAGCCGGCCTCCACCATCTCCACTGGTAAATTACTTTGCATCTTGTCGTTTTTCTTTTTGATACTTGCAAGACCAGCACTAAACCCAACCCCCCACTCCCCTTTAACATCTCATTACCAACTTTTCTAATAATCCAAACAACTACCTAAACTAATGAAGCCTTGTCCAAAATATCTGGTCTCAGTATACTCCTTAAAGTTTAGGTTTAACCAGTTACTGTTCACCTACCCCAGGGCAGCTACACCACTGCTCTCATTCCATCCAGCTTATTCCAATGCATTTTTGGAAGTTATAGGACAATATTCAAAAGATTTAGGCCCCTAATGTAAAGAGATAGGTGTCTAGACCTCCAAAATAAAAATTCTCTCCTGCTCAATACCAGGTCGGGGGAGTGAAGTTAGACGCTCAGAGTTCATTCCCAGTATTGGGCGCCTAAACTTAGGGGAATCAATAACTTTCGATAGGTTGCAAACTGCTTAGGTATTATGGGGTTGATTTTCAGTGGGGGTGGTCAATTCTCTGAAAGCAGCTGACCACCACCATGTCAACATAAGACCAGATTTTCAGTGCCTCTGGAACCATACAGGATGCCCCCATCAGGATATTTCATATTCATGAGTGATCCTTTCATTGACTCTGGAGGACCTCACCCAAGGCTCAGCGGCTCACCCAAGTCTCCCCCTTTGCTGGGTTATCTCTGGCACTCCCGCTGGCATATCCCAGTGGGAGAGCTCAGCACTCACCCTCATTTTCCCTTTTTCTTCCTCCTGTGCATTCGTTTCCAGGCCATGGGGAAAACGAAACCAGTGCAGAGAACTCATCCTTCAGCTCCACTATTAGGCGGGTTACTACCTGCAAGGCCCAGAGTGTGAGCAAGGGAGGACTCTGCTGTCCTATTCTCTACCCACTGGCAGGGGCACTGGTGCCCGCAGTTGGTCTCTCTACTGTGCAGTGTAGGGGGGTACCAGAAGCAACCATCAGGGAGAGAGTGTCACCCTGTCTGAGAGAGGGAGAAGTAGGAGATGGATTGCTCTGGGAGGAGGGGCATAAGTTATCTGAGGAGCTAATGGGGGTGAGGGATGATATGCCCTAGTGGTGGGGTACAAGAGGAATGATTTACTCTAGGGATAGGGGATGAGTAGCTTTAGGGTAGGGTGGGGAATCATTTCCTTTGTGAGGTGGCAGGGATGGGGGATGAGTCAGTTGTTCCAGTGGCAAGTGTATCAATTTGGGATCTGTTGAGTACTTGTGACTCAGACTGGCCACTGTTGGAGATAGAATATTGGTCTCAGTGGCCCTTGGTCAGACTCAACTAGTTGAGATTCATCCACTTTGGCCATGCATGTGCAACTCATCACCAACTACCCTCCCATGGGTCTTTTATGGATGTCCTGGGCCCGAGGTTCTTATGGCTGTCCTTGCCCTGAGATGGAGATGAGAGATCGGGGGTGATGTCTATGTGTGTTTGTGTCCATGTGAATTGCTTTGAAGGGGAGGAACGTATGCTAATCCAGGAGTATGCGAGAGGGCGAGTTGCTCTTTTCTGGGGGTGAAGGGAGCGTTATTCACTCCAGGGTTGTGTATGTGCGTCAATTACTCTAGGAGGTATGTGTATGAATTGCTCTTCAGAGGAGAGTTGTGTTAGTTCAAGGTGTATATGTGTGTGCGGGTGTGAGTTTCTGGAAGGGTATTTTGCTTAGGAGGGTATCAACATGCCCAGGAATGCTGCAGGTTTGACTTAGAGATTTGCGAGTCCCTCCTCTTCTGCTCCATGCAGGCTGCCTGGGGGAGTGGGGCAAGAGAAGGGAGACTGATATGGGAGATAAGATTTTGAGCAAGGAAGTGCCAGGAGATTATTATTAGTATTATTAAGGCCATTTCTCCTGCCTGGAGTAAGATTCCTAACATACAAAACCAAACAAAGAAAAACACTACAATTATCAACAGAAATATCAAGAACCCTCCCCTACTCCTCTGACCTAAAATAGCCTTAGAAAACAAGATTGCATTCAGCTTCTTCCGAAAATTAGTACAATTACATTCTTGTCTCCTCAAAACCAGCCTAGCTGTCAAATTCTGTGCCAATTCTAATGCCCACAGGACTTTAGCTGGTGACCCAAGGTAAATGCTATTAGAATAATCTAACCCTGGAAGAAATAGTGCTGGTAATATTTATTTATTTGTATTTAACTGCCTTTCTGAAGAGATTCATCCAAGTGGTGTATGACAGGCGACTTACAATAGCACAGTGATCACCGTGTCAGCATCACGGACCATTAGAACAGCGAGATAAGCTTGGAGGTTGGCAATAATAGACACCAGTATGATACAATGTGTCAGTAACGTGCACCTGAGAACAGCACAGCAGAACACTCAAAGAACAGAAATATGATACAACCAAGGCTGGCTCAAGGGCTTCTGCCACCCTAGGCAGAAACCCCGCCCCCCCCCCCCAGCTGCCACCGATTCTGTCTTGGGAGGGGGTGGTGGGGGCAGCAGCATTATTTCTAAAAGCAGTGGCAGAAAGCAGGACACTTTTGGAAATATTGCCGCTGCCCGCCTCTCCCTCCCGAGACAGAATCATTGGCCACTGGGGAGGTGCAGCACAGCAGATCATGTGTGCCGCTGCCGCCCCCACTTGGGTTGGCCACCCTAGGCAACCACCTAGCGGATGGGCCAGCCCTGGATACAATGTTAGCAGAATACAAATGATCTACCTTAATAGGCAGCGCAGTAGAACACTCAAACAACACAGACAGAATACTCACAACGTCAGCACGATACAAATGGTTTTACCATAAGAAACTATATGGTAGAACATTCATATGACATAAGTAGGGGATACTCAACAGCTGGACCATGCAATGAAACATCCCAATAGGCAGAAGAGGGGCAGGAGCAGCCGAGACGTACAGACAGACAAGAGGAGCAAAGGCAAAAGCATAAGATAGAGACTAAACTATATTTACAGAAGAATAAGGTATGTGGATCTGGTCACAGTAATAGGATGTACCGCAAATTGTTTCACCAAAAGAAAGGACCTAAGTCTTCCTTAACAAATGAAGGTGAAAAACTAAATTCCTCACCAAACTCTTAACCTGAGGTTGAAAGGTAAAATCAGCGTCTACAATAATCCCTCCAGGGTCGGTGTTACGGGGTGGCAAACAGGGCAATTTCCCTTGGCCCCCATGCCACAAGGGGGCCCCAAGCTGAAGGAGACATAGCCTGCAGGCTGGCTTTGGAGCCCCTCACAAGTTTCTGCCCTGGGCGGGTCTCTGCATTTCTAACACCAGTCCTGAATCCCTCTAGCCAAAGGAAATACCCCACCCCTCGCTCTTAATAGACATCCTTGCACTGGTCTCTTCAAAACAAGATGGTGAGAGAAAGAGGCTAGGGTGAGTAGGAAGGGTGGAGCCGTCTGCCGCATAAACAGAGGAAAGAACACAGAAAACTGAAGGCTTGAGAGGTAAAAGGACCATTAAGGCCCCTATTTACTAAGCTGTGTTATGGCAACATCATGTTTTATCTGCCAATTACACAGTTTAAAGAACGATTTTTAATGAGCTGCAAAAAATGCAAAACCCTCATTATCATGCAAGAGGAACAACACAACTTATATTAAATTTTGAAAGCTACATTATGTTATTCATTGAAAATTAACAACACCTGTCATGAGGCTGGTACCAATAAAGATGCAGAGTTGAAAAGAAACTCTGTTTCTCACAAAGCTCTAGGTGTGCAATTACCTCAAAGCACAGCAGGAGTGATCCTACAGAGGTTAATGAGGCTAGGAGAGCTAACCAGTTGCACCTGGAAATGAGCCCGGGAGATTCAAAGGGAAGATCCCTTTATAAACGGAAGCTTAATGCTAGCAAAGCAGACGAAGAGGGAGAAGAAACAGCAGGAAGAACAGCAGAAGGAGAAGGAACAAGGATTACGGCTGAAGTAGGAGGGAGAGACCTGAAGGAAGGAATCCTCCTTGAGCAAAGCCCAAAAGGACAGAATTCACAGAGGTAGAGTTCAGAGGGGCCAAGCTACGAGAGCCGCTGTTCAGAGGGAGTCTGCTAAGGAAAGCAGTCAGGCTGGAGGGTATGCCACTCCCTGCTTAAGCAACGTTCCTGAGTCCAAAGCTGAAAGACATATACAGAGAGCCAGGCTTGGAGGAAAGCCTGCAGGCATTGGAGTATGCTGAACAAGCTTTACCAGGTACCCAAGGGAAAGGAGTTTCTAACAAAGCTACTGTGTCACTGAAGCATAGAGCTGGAGAATCTGCACCAGGTTTTACTAAGCTTTCAGGAAGTCCAGCACTGCCCAGAAGCTACCGACAGAAAACCTGTTGTCACAGAGACGTTCCTGAGAGAGAAGGCTCCAGAGCTTCCAGCTACAGAAACTCAACGTATGAAAGTTTTATTCCTGATAAAGAGAGCTTAACTCCTAAAAGCACTGCTAAAGCTAAAACTCAGTTTGTGAGAAGAGGAAAGAAACCAGAGTGGTTTGAAGAACTACCAAAAGACTTTAAAGGACAGTCTTATTGGAGGCAAGATAACAGAGACAGTCCATATAAACCTGTAACTGCCAGGGACAGCGTGTGCTCTGAGGGGGAAAGTAGTGAAGCAGAATGTATGGAAATAGAAGATGCAAACACTATTCCCATTCCTCAGGAAGAAGCTATGGATTGTAGTTTGTGTATAGCTTCTAGCCTAGAATCCATAGCAACCTTGTAAATAAGAAGAAGTCTTGTTTAAATTGATTTGCCCTGGAATTAACTGAATTCCTCCCTTTAACCTTTCAACTAATTGTGAAGATATTAACAATTGGTTTTACCTGCTTATTACTGGAACCTTTATGAACAAAGGACATTCTTTGATTTCTACTGTCTTAATGAACCCTTGCACAGAAGGGAAATAAAAGCCTTGTTTCCCTACACTCGTGGCTTACTTATTGAGTTCTCACAAGGAGCTGAAATACCTAAGACCAGTCTCCATTTTGGCCTTAAAATACCCCACGCTCCTTAAAAATAAATATGTTGTACAGCATGCCCTTACCGCCATTGGCCACTAGGGGATGCCGGCATGACACACGTCAAAAGGGGTGTTAACTGTCTCTGGGAGCATCAACCTGTTAATGTGCTCCCTTACTCGGTAGCCTAGGGGTTAGAGCTTGCCATATGTACAAAGGGGGCCAATGGGGCAGTTGCAACCAGGGATCACCTCTGCCTTGCACTATGTACTAGGGAGACCCCAGTAAGTGGTAAGGGGGAGGGTGCTGGAGAGATTGGTGTGTGATAGAAGAGTTGGACTTTGAACACATTTAAAGGATTGGAGCATCTGTGGCAAGGAGTAAATTATTGCTATTGCTAACTCAATCCAACTTGGAGACCAATATCTTTGCACCGTTACAGCCAGAAATGAGTGATACTCCCAGTACAGGTACTGTGGAATTCACTCACCTGAGGTACTGTGGATTAGTGAATCCAGTGGTAAATTTTCCTGAGTAAATGTGCACAAGCTGGCTATGCTCCTGCAGGGTAGTAAATAGGCCTGCGTGTTTTTAAATGGAGAGAAAGTGGAGCAGATGCAGAAAAGAAAAACCTAATTGTGGGTGCAAAGATTTTGAAGTTGTTCATGCTGGTGAGAATTCACTGCCTTGGGAGCAAGTCTAAGGCCAGGGAAAAGGTGCTTCTCTCTCTCTCTCTCTCTCGTCGTGTTCACTAGTGTGAAGTATTTTCTGAAATGACTGTGGGATGGAGTTGGAGGGACAGCAGCAAGCAATGGCTAGCAGGACATCTGCTGTGAGAGAAGACTTCCTCTTTAAAAACCTCTCCTCCTTGGCAGCTTTGCAGTTTGGATTTTCCAGTCTTGCATCTGAGGTGGGGCTTTGCTAGTACGGATGAGATGAAACCTTCTGGTACCCTTTGTCCATCTACAGACCCTGCCTCAGGACAGAAAGTCATTGCCACACTTCCCATTGCCACACCTCCAGGTCTTGTGATTAGCCTTTGGTTTTGAGCAGTCAGCGATTCTACCTCACTGCAGTATCTTGTACTGTTCTTTGGTGGCTCTCTCGCAAGGACGCTCAAAGTAATAAGAAGAACATAAAGAACACTAAACCTTTTGCTGTTTAATTACTGAAGTGGCTGTTAGAGAATAATTGGAAAAGCTTGTTTTATCTACTCAGCACGAAGCCCCTGGGGAGGGGGGCTGGTGTAGCGTACACCGTGGGATTTGATATCTATGGATTTGGATTCCTAACACATGACCTCACAGCAATAACACAGATCAGGACTTTACCCTGCTAAGAGATGCAACGCTCCCAGTGACACCATCTATTGCAGTCATACTGAGAAGCACTAGAGTAAGGAAAGGGGTCAGACTGATATTTACACGTTATTCAGAGCAGCACTGCAGCCTTCAAACACGCACATGCATTGCTGCCGCTTCAGAGTCAGGGTGGGGGTGGGGGAGCAATGTATTAAAGCCTGAGAACGCCCAGCACTGCTCTCATTCAGGTCAAGAGACCCCAACCTTACTATTCTGCTGAAGGCTCTATCCTGCAGCTCAGAGTATCTAATGACAGATTTCTTTCTGTGCTCTGTACTGCCTCCAGCTCTTTCCAACTGGGGACCTTCAGGATTTAAAGCTCCAGCGTTCTGACTTCTAATCCAATCCTCTATCACTGACCTAGAGATTTAGCTGGCCAGAAATCCCTGGCTGCCATTTCCTGCCCAGAAAGTCACGCTGCAGCTCCTCACTACCTTTCCTCTCTTATCTCCCCCTACACCTCCCCCCCCCCCAGGAACTCAGATCTTCTGGCAAATCGCTTCTATCAGTGCCCTTCTCTTCTATTGCTAACTCCAGACTTCGCTCCTTTCACCTTGCTGCTCCTTATGCCTGGAACAAGCTACCTGAGTCTGTACATCAGGCGCCTTCTCTGACCCTTTTCAAATCCAGGCTGAAAACTCACCTCTTCGCTGCCACTTTCGGATCTTGACTCACCTGATCTCCTTTGTGTTTCCTTACCATTCCCCCTGGATGTATCGCTGTCTACAGCTACTGTGCTGTCTGTCTTGACTAGATTGTAAGCTCTGCTGAGCAGGGACTGTCTCTTACATGTGTCTGTGCAGCGCTGCGTATGTCTTGTAGCGCTATACAAATGCTCAGTAGTAGGAGCAGCAGCAGTTTCATGTTTTCCCACTGTATACTGTGTCCTTTATAATGCCCAGAGTTGCCAGGTTACCCAGTTCCAGGAATGAGATTTTTTACCAGTTCTGGTTTTAATTTTGCATTGCAATGCCTCATGGTACTTATAGTCCCTGATTTTACCCATCAAAATCCGTGCTGCAGGTCCCATCATGCAACAGGATGAGACTGTCAGAAATCCAGGACTGTCTTAAAATCTCACTCCTGGAACTGAGTAATTTGCCAACTCTGAATACCATTCTTCCTGAAGATGCAGTTCAAACACTCTGGGCCATGTTTACTAAACGTTAGCGCGCACTATCTACCGCTGCGCCTATAGGAATAACATGGGTGCTGCCGTGGCAACCGCAGGCTAACGTTTAGCAAACATGGCTTCTATATCTCCACTTCAGCTTCCTTTGAAGACGCAGTACCATGTTCCAAAGAAACATCTGAATCAGCGAATAACTTTTACAAAAATCGTACTTATCTCCATTTTTCCATGGTCTCTGCGCTTCTCATTCGTCAGCTTCTGAAATGAGGCAAACTTTATCCAACAGCTGGTTCACAATATCACTGACAAAAACGTGAAAAAGAATCGGACGCAGGACATATCCCTGCAGCACACCACTGGTAACATCCTTCTCCTTAGAGTGAACTCCATTTACCCTTTGTCGCCTCCCATTCAACCTATTTCTAAGACAGTCAGTCACTTTAGGGTCCATCCTAGGGTGCTCAATTTATTAATAAGTCTCCTATGTAGAATGGTGTCAAAGGCTTTACTGAAATCTAAATATATCACATCTAGGGCTCTCCCTTAGTCCAACTCTCTGGTCACCCAATCAAGAAATTGAATAGATTTGTTTGACAAGACCTTCCTCTAGTAAAACCATGTTGCTTCGAATCCTGCAATCCATTGGACTCTAGAAACCTCACTATCCTCTGTTTTAACAGTGTTTTTCCATTAATTTACTCATCACAGAGGTCAGACTAACTGGCCTGTAGTTCTCAACCTCATTCTTACTTCTGCTTTTGTGTAAGGGGACCACATGTGCCTTTCTCTAGTCCTCTGGCACCACTCCCGACTCTAAAGAAGCATGGAAAACATCAGTCAGTGGAGTCAATAGAATGTCCTTAAGTTCCTTCAGTATTCTTGGATGTATCTCATCCAGTCCAATCGCTTTGTCTACTTTTAGTTTAACTAGCTCCTCACAAACAGTCTTCTGAAAATCGTTTGATTCCCTTCACTTTTGTTCCTATTTGTGGGTGTTTCTGAGGTCCTGCTCCTGGCCCTTCATCTGTGAACACAGAACAATAATAATTGTTAAGCAATTCTACTTTATCCTCATCAGCTGAAATGTGTGCAGACTAAAAGTAGGAGGGAGAAGTGGCTCAGTGGTTGGGACAGGTTATCTCAGGCCAGAAGGCCAGGGGTTCAATTCCCACATGGGGACAAGCAACCTCAGGCCAGAGGGACTGGGGTCTCTAGTCCCATGGCCACTCCCTGTGGCTTTGGGCAAGCCACTCAACCCTCCATTGCCTCAGGCACACTTAGATTGTGAGCCCTTCAGGGACAAGGGAATAAAAAGTACCTGTTAGTATACATGTAAACCACACCAATTCTAAAGAGCACTAAATAAATAAATAAATTTGTTTAGTTTCCTGTATCATTTATGGAATATATAATTTTATTTGGTTTTATTTGCATTGTTTTCATTTTGTAGGGCAAAGTTGTCAATGGTCTACACTATTCTTCGCCAGCGTGCATTATCATGTAATAGGACACACTACTGATGGTACAGGGGAACAAATATTTCAAGTTTTGGGTTAAAAACAACATAAAATGACAAGGGAAATATGACACTGTGAGATCAGTCATTTATTGGATAAAAGCAAGATGTGGCGTGAACACTGTCATTGCTTTTGGAATATTTTGTTAATACAGCGGTTTAGCTGGAGATGTGTTGATCCAATTGGGGTGTTGAAGATGATTTTCAAGTCAGTGTTAATTTCTGACAATATTTTTGTCTGAAATTAGGTGAGGACTCCATTTATAAATATAGACCGTGATATGATATTTGAGTCATGCGGTCAGTTGGAAACAGGATATTGGACTTGATGGACCTTGCTCTGACCCAGTAAGGCATTTTTTATGTTCTTAGGAGGCCTTAACCTGAAATCAGTGGCTTGCTTCTTTAAGGAGCTTCTTCAACTGCTCCAGAGGCATCATGTCCATGCTGAGCCCGGGGCCGCCCAGCGACTTCCAGAACACCTCCGCATCAGTCAAGGAAAACCTCTCTCTGGACTCGCACTCTGCTTTGCTTTCCTGGGATGACAGACTGGGCAACAGAATCTCTGCTCTGCACTCATTGCTAGAAGCTTAGCCAGCAATAGACCTAAATGACTAACAAAATGATCACTCAGGACACGAACATTAGAAGCAGAACACAGTGGAGCCTTCGAGAATGAAAGCGCACAGGATGTTTCTTGAACATTTATTAACTCGGGAAGAAACACGGCCCTCACAAACTCATGTCTGACTCAGAAACCCAGGGGACCCCACCGAGGAGCTTCAAAGCTCAAAATAAAGAGTGCAATTTTCCAGTAGCTCATGTAGCAGTAAAGTACACACAGGGCCTGCCCCCCCCCCCCCCCATACTGAGCCGTGCTGCCATCCTCCTCTGTTGCTGATTTTGGCAGCAGGGTCAGTTCGGCTTGGTGGCAGTGGCCTGCTGCTTCTGACCTCCCAAAGTTGTGCTGGTGGGGTCATACGTGGGAGGCCATGTGTGCCGAAGCATTTGGCCTGCCGCCGAGCCAACCTCGCCACCAGAACCAGTGGCAGTGGGGGGCAAAGGTTCGGCTCAGTACGGGGAGGAGGGTGGCGCAGCACGGCACGTGGTGGGGGGCGGCAGGTCAGGGCTTCTGCCTAGGACAGCAGAAACCCTTGAGTCAACCCTGAGTACACAGGTCCTGCTTCTGCTAATTCTGTAAAAGAAGGAACGTGGGAAGCTTCTCTGAAAATGAGCATAACGTACACATGCTAAAAGGGCACTGGACACTGCAGGCAGCCAGGAGAGGCTGAGTAACGTAGATCCCAGCTATCTCACTCTGGACACTGCAGGCAGCCAGGAGAGGCTGAGTAACGTAGATCCCAGCTATCTCACTCTGGACACTGCAGGCAGCCAGGAGAGGCTGAGTAACGTAGATCCCAGCTAACTCACTCTGGACACTGCAGGCAGCTAGGAGAGGCTGAGTAACTTAGATCCCAGCTATCTCACTCTGGACACTGCAGGCAGCCAGGAGAGGCTGAGTAACGTAGATCCCAGCTATCTCACTCTGGACACTGCAGGCAGCCAGGAGAGGCCGAGTAACGTAGATCCCAGCTATCTCACTCTGGACACTGCAGGCAGCCAGGAGAGGCCGAGTAACGTAGATCCCAGCTATCTCACTCTGGACACTGCAGGCAGCCAGGAGAGGCCGAGTAACGTAGATCCCAGCTATCTCACTCTGGACACTGCAGGCAGCCAGGAGAGGCTGAGTAACGTAGATCCCAGCTAACTCACTCTGGACACTGCAGGCAGCCAGGAGAGGCTGAGTAACGTAGATCCCAGCTATCTCACTCTGGACACTGCAGGCAGCCAGGAGAGGCCGAGTAACGTAGATCCCAGCTATCTCACTCTGGACACTGCAGGCCGCCAGGAGAGGCCGAGTAACGTAGATCCCAGCTATCACACTGCAGGCAGCCAGGAGAGGCTGAGTAACGTAGATCCCAGCTATCTCACTCTGGACACTGCAGGCAGCCAGGAGAGGCTGAGTAACGTAGATCCCAGCTATCTCACTCTGGACACTGCAGGCCGCCAGGAGAGGCCGAGTAACGTAGATCCCAGCTATCTCACTCTGGACACTGCAGGCCGCCAGGAGAGGCCGAGTAACGTAGATCCCAGCTATCTCACTCTGGACACTGCAGGCAGCCAGGAGAGGCTGAGTAACGTAGATCCCAGCTAACTCACTCTGGACACTGCAGGCAGCCAGGAGAGGCTGAGTAACGTAGATCCCAGCTATCTCACTCTGGACACTGCAGGCAGCCAGGAGAGGCTGAGTAACGTAGATCCCAGCTATCTCACTCTGGACACTGCAGGCAGCCAGGAGAGGCCGAGTAACGTAGATCCCAGCTATCTCACTCTGGACACTGCAGGCAGCCAGGAGAGGCCGAGTAACGTAGATCCCAGCTATCTCACTCTGGACACTGCAGGCCGCCAGGAGAGGCCGAGTAACGTAGATCCCAGCTATCACACTGCAGGCAGCCAGGAGAGGCTGAGTAACGTAGATCCCAGCTATCTCACTCTGGACACTGCAGGCAGCCAGGAGAGGCTGAGTAACGTAGATCCCAGCTATCTCACTCTGGACACTGCAGGCAGCCAGGAGAGGCTGAGTAACTTAGATCCCAGCTATCTCACTCTGGACACTGCAGGCAGCCAGGAGAGGCCGAGTAACGTAGATCCCAGCTATCTCACTCTGGACACTGCAGGCAGCCAGGAGAGGCCGAGTAACGTAGATCCCAGCTATCTCACTCTGGACACTGCAGGCAGCCAGGAGAGGCCGAGTAACGTAGATCCCAGCTATCTCACTCTGGACACTGCAGGCAGCCAGGAGAGGCCGAGTAACTTAGATCCCAGCTATCTCACTCTGGACACTGCAGGCAGCCAGGAGAGGCTGAGTAACGTAGATCCCAGCTATCTCACTCTGGACACTGCAGGCAGCCAGGAGAGGCCGAGTAACGTAGATCCCAGCTATCTCACTCTGGACACTGCAGGCAGCCAGGAGAGGCTGAGTAACGTAGATCCCAGCTATCTCACTCTGGACACTGCAGGCCGCCAGGAGAGGCCGAGTAACGTAGATCCCAGCTATCTCACTCTGGACACTGCAGGCCGCCAGGAGAGGCTGAGTAACGTAGATCCCAGCTATCTCACTCTGGACACTGCAGGCAGCCAGGAGAGGCTGAGTAACGTAGATCCCAGCTATCTCACTCTGGACACTGCAGGCCGCCAGGAGAGGCCGAGTAACGTAGATCCCAGCTATCTCACTCTGGACACTGCAGGCAGCCAGGAGAGGCTGAGTAACGTAGATCCCAGCTAACTCACTCTGGACACTGCAGGCAGCCAGGAGAGGCCGAGTAACGTAGATCCCAGCTATCTCACTCTGGACACTGCAGGCAGCCAGGAGAGGCTGAGTAACGTAGATCCCAGCTATCTCACTCTGGACACTGCAGGCAGCCAGGAGAGGCTGAGTAACGTAGATCCCAGCTATCTCACTCTGGACACTGCAGGCAGCCAGGAGAGGCTGAGTAACGTAGATCCCAGCTATCACACTGCAGGCAGCCAGGAGAGGCTGAGTAACGTAGATCCCAGCTATCTCACTCTGGACACTGCAAGCAGCCAGGAGAGGCTGAGTAACGTAGATCCCAGCTATCTCACTCTGGACACTGCAGGCCGCCAGGAGAGGCCGAGTAACGTAGATCCCAGCTATCTCACTCTGGACACTGCAGGCAGCCAGGAGAGGCTGAGTAACGTAGATCCCAGCTAACTCACTCTGGACACTGCAGGCAGCCAGGAGAGGCCGAGTAACGTAGATCCCAGCTATCTCACTCTGGACACTGCAGGCAGCCAGGAGAGGCTGAGTAACGTAGATCCCAGCTATCTCACTCTGGACACTGCAGGCAGCCAGGAGAGGCCGAGTAACGTAGATCCCAGCTATCTCACTCTGGACACTGCAGGCCGCCAGGAGAGGCCGAGTAACGTAGATCCCAGCTATCTCACTCTGGACACTGCAGGCAGCCAGGAGAGGCCGAGTAACGTAGATCCCAGCTATCTCACTCTGGACACTGCAGGCAGCCAGGAGAGGCTGAGTAACGTAGATCCCAGCTATCTCACTCTGGACACTGCAGGCAGCCAGGAGAGGCTGAGTAACGTAGATCCCAGCTATCTCACTCTGGACACTGCAGGCAGCCAGGAGAGGCCGAGTAACGTAGATCCCAGCTATCTCACTCTGGACACTGCAGGCAGCCAGGAGAGGCCGAGTAACGTAGATCCCAGCTATCTCACTCTGGACACTGCAGGCAGCCAGGAGAGGCTGAGTAACGTAGATCCCAGCTATCTCACTCTGGACACTGCAGGCAGCCAGGAGAGGCTGAGTAACGTAGATCCCAGCTATCACACTGCAGGCAGCCAGGAGAGGCTGAGTAACGTAGATCCCAGCTATCTCACTCTGGACACTGCAGGCAGCCAGGAGAGGCTGAGTAACGTAGATCCCAGCTATCTCACTCTGGACACTGCAGGCAGCCAGGAGAGGCTGAGTAACGTAGATCCCAGCTAACTCACTCTGGACACTGCAGGCAGCCAGGAGAGGCTGAGTAACGTAGATCCCAGCTATCTCACTCTGGACACTGCAGGCAGCCAGGAGAGGCCGAGTAACGTAGATCCCAGCTATCTCACTCTGGACACTGCAGGCAGCCAGGAGAGGCCGAGTAACGTAGATCCCAGCTATCTCACTCTGGACACTGCAGGCAGCCAGGAGAGGCTGAGTAACGTAGATCCCAGCTATCTCACTCTCATCTTATCCCTTACTGTCCGTCGCGTACTCTTCACTCCTCAACTGAAAACATTTTAGTCATCACCACATTTCTGGAGCGCCTCCTCCCCTCCCCCCCCCCCACTCCACCTTGAATTCTCTTACTTAAAGTTTAAAGCAGGCTTGAAGACTTCCGGTGACGTCGGACACCCGATGGCCGCCTGAAAACTGCGCTCTGTCCCAGGTGAGGAGAATATGCCCTAATTAGCTGTGGAAAAGCCCCGAATACAGCCCCAAATTACCGGACCCGGTGGAGATCGGCATAGTGGCCGAATGACTGGCAAAAAGGCGAGCACAGACCTGAAAGCTTACTCTTTTAAGCCTTCGGCGGGGCTGCGGACACCTGTGGCCAAGATGGCGTCAGGACGTGGTGAGTCCGCTGGAGCGGGAGATGCTGGGGATAGCGGCGGTGGGCCGAGTGAACTTCAGGCACTCCGAGCGGATTTGCAGGGGTGGTTTGAGTCCACCAGGCAGGACTTTGACAGCCTAAAAAAAGATGTGCACTCATGGCTCCATGAAGTGAAAACTGATCTGGCGGGGCTGGGGAACCGGCTAGAGGACATTGAGACGCAATTTGAAGAGCACGTGGGCCAGTGTGCCTTAGCTGAACAGCGAGTGGACTCGTTAAGCCTCCTTCAGGACGAATTATGGCAAAAGATTGAAGATTTGGAGAACAGGTCCCGTCGAGCCAACTTGCAGATTAGAGGCCTGCTGGAGCAAGAAGGCTCAGTGAATTATTTGCAGCTGGCTGAGGAGTTCTGTGGGGCAGTGCTACGGAGGGCCGAGATGGCGACCGAATCAGTATGTCTAAAGGTGGAAAGAGCCCACCGGGCGTTGGGTCCCGATGGGATAATAAACCACGAGATATTATTCTTTGTCTACATGAGTATCGTACCAAAGAACTGGTCATGGCTGCTGCACGGAAACTGGGGCGCATAAAGTGGCAGGAGGCCGAGGTGGAAGTTTTTGCTGACATCTCCAGCATCACCATGCGAAAACGCAGGGACTATCAAACAGTGACAAAGAAATTGCGGGATGAGAACGTCCGCTACCGCTGGCTCTTTCCAGTGGGTTTGCAGTACACAATCAACGGCAAGTCCTTTGCGGTGCACTCCGTGGAGGCGGCAATTCAGAGCATGCAGCAGATGGGCTGGTTGGATATCCCGGCGGCCCCGAGGAGTGAGGATAGCGGCCCTGTGAGGAGTGGGTCACAGAGGTCCAACCATATGCAGTGGAGCCGTGCAGCTGGGGGGGACCGGCGCTTGCGGCGTCAACGACCCTCTAAGGACAGGGCCCCAGCGACCACTTGAACTGTGGGATGTTTAGATTGTAATTGTGAGGCCTTTTCTTTTGTATATATGAGTTAGATGGAGTGTTTGCATACGTCTGTATCTCTACCGGGGTGATTTACTGTTTGTAGGAGCGGGCTGGTCTGTGGGAGTTGGTGTGTGTATGGGGGGGGAGATAATTCTGGGGTGCTCGGTGTTTTTTCCTTGTATCATTGGATGGGGCTGGTGGGAATTTTTGCTATGTCGGGGGGGGGGGGGGTGTCCGGGTCTGCGGGCTTTGTGACGCAGGTCGACTTGCTGGATACGATGGTAGGTAGGGGAGGGGGGAGTGGGGAATGGGGGGAGAGAGTGGGGGGCGGAGGGGGGAAGGCGGGGAGGGGAAGGGGAGGGGGGAGGAGGGGGGAGAGGGGGGGTGAGGCGTTGTTTGCAGTCGAAGATACCTATTTGGGGGAAAGGTGATCTGGGCCATGGCTTTATTTAAGCTGGTGACGATTAATGCTAGGGGCCTTAACTCCTTTAGGAAACGTCAACTATTCTTCAAGGAGTGTAACAGGTTGGGGGGTGATATTATATTTGTTCAAGAAACGCACCTTCGGGTGAAAGATGAGAGGTGTATGGGGCATAGGCATTTTCCACAACAGTATTTTGCCTCCAATAAGTTTGAGAAGAAGAGGGGTGGAGTGGGGATTCTTCTTTCCGGTAGAGTTGCAGGGCAGGTGACCGAGTGTTTTAGGGATGGAAGTGGCAGATATGTGATTATTAAACTAAAACTGGGTATGGATCTTTTTACACTGGTAAGTGTCTACGCCCCGAATGTCAACCAAGGGGAGTTCTTTGTAAACCTGCAGAAAGTGATCCTGGGGAGGGCAGAGGGGAAGCTTGCAGTGGGAGGGGACTTTAATGTTGCTCCCAATCCAATGGTGGATACGTCCAGAGGGGCTGCGTCTACCCCCAGAAGCCACTGCCTTAAGTTGAAGCAATTGGTGGGTAAGCTAGACTTGGTAGATGTGTGGCAGGAGGTTAACTATGGACAAAGGGATTATTCTTACTACTCCCCGGTCCATGAGACATACTCTAGAATTGATTTATTTTTAATGGATAAAACCATGTTAGGGGGGGTGAAGGAGTGTGTGATAGGGGAACGAACCTGGTCTGATCATGCCCCCCTGACATGTCATGTTCAACTTGGTAAGCAGGGCCCCTGCCGGGCATGGTGGAAATTAAATGAATCTTTACTGGATGACCCTGAGGTTGTGCTTCAGGTCAGAGAGACCATTTCTGAGTATCTGTCTATGAACCGTACGGGGGAGGTTTCCCCGGGGACTCTTTGGGAATGCTTGAAGGCAGTGGTGCGGGGAAAATTGATCTCGGTGGGGTCCCACAAAAAAAAGACCCGGCTCAGCCAACAGGGGAAGTTACTCGATTCCATAAGGGAGATTGAGAATGAGTTGAAGGCGCATCCGACCAATGTGACCTTACGGGGTACGCTGCAGGGTTTGAAAAAGGAACTGAGTGAATTACATTTGCATGAGATCCAATATAAGTTACATATGTTGCGGCAGCGCAACTTTGAATTTGGTAATAAGGCAGGGAGATTGCTAGCGCGCAAGGTGAGGAAGTGGACAGCGCGTAATGCTATTGCTAAGATTAAGGATGCACAGGGGCGGCTGTTGTGGTTAAGCCAGGAAGTTGAAGATAGGTTCGTGCAATTTTATCAGACGCTGTACATCCCTGAACAGCCAGTGGGGGAGGATAAGCTGTCGGAATATTTGGACAGTGTTCAGCTACCTCTTCTGTCGGGGACGGAAAGTGAGGAGCTCTCTAAGAGAATAAGTGAACAGGAAGTGTTTTCCGTGATTAAAGGTCTGAAACCTCATAAGGCCCCGGGGATGGATGGGTTCTCTAATTTATTTTATAAGGTTTTTGCGGGCCATTTGGTGGAACCCCTTACAGAGATGTATAACTCTTTCGGAGAGGGTGACACTCTCCCGGCGTCTTTGAGGCTGGCTGGGATTAGCATTTTACATAAGGAAGGGAAAGACCCCACTGAGTGTGGTTCTTATAGACCTATTTCTTTACTGGGCAGTGATTTTAAGATCTTCACTAGGGTATTGGCTAATTGGCTACTGCCCAGCTTGGGGCGGTTGATCCACCCCAACCAATCTGGGTTTGTCCCCGGTAGGTACACCTCCGATAACATCTGCCGGGCGCTGAATTTAATGTGGCGGTGTTCACGTGCCGGGACGTCTTTGGCGCTCCTGGCGGTAGACGCTGAAAAAGCCTTTGACCGGGTGAGCTGGCCTTTCTTGTTTAAAACCTTGGAAAAAGTGGGGGTGCAGGGTGCATTTCTGTCCTGGGTGAGGAGTTTATATCACCATCCGTTGGCGTGCCTGAAAATTAATGGGGCGGTCACCAGGGCTTTTGAATTACAGAGGGGGACACGACAGGGCTGTCCTCTGTCGCCGTTGCTCTTCATACTGGCTATGGAACCAATGGCGCAGCGCATTCGGGACCAGGTGGAGATCTCGGGGATCACCGTCGGGAAAGTGCAGCATAAGATTTCCCTATTTTCTGATGATGTGCTTTTTTTCATTACAAACCCTGAACGCTCTCTGGCGGTGGTCCAGGAGGAATTGTCTCGATATGGGAAGGTATCGGGGTTCCGGATGAACGTAACCAAGTCTGAATTACTTAACATTTCCCTCTCAGGTGGGGAGGTTGAACGGGTGAAGCAGCTTTTTCCCTTTAAATGGGCTCACAGTAGTATTCGATATCTGGGGGTGCAGATCACAGCCCAACTGGGGCAGCTCTTCACCGCTAACTACAAACCTGCCTGTGCCAGTATGTTTAAGGAGTTGGAGCGGTGGGAAAGCTTTGAGGTGTCTTGGTTGGGGAGGATCGCGCTGCTTAAGATGATAGCTCTGCCCCGTTTATTGTATTTGTTCATGAACCTGCCCATAGAGGTGCCCAGGCCTTTTTTGCAAAAGATGCAGGATAGGTGTTTGAAGTTTGTATGGAGAGGAAAACGGCCGAGGGTGGCGTGGAATGTTCTTTGTGCGAACAAGTCAGAGGGGGGATGGGGTTACCATTGCTCGCCCGGTACTATGAGGCCGCGCGGGTGCGGGAAGCTTTTGAGTGGATAGTTAGAGAAGACACTGAATGGGTGGTATTAGAGGGGGCGGATTTAGGGAGGTTGGTTCATTTGGCGGCCTTGTTATGGTGTATGGGTGAAGGGGGTGGAGAGCGGTGGGAGAACCCTTTTTTGCACCTAAAATTACGATACTGGTGGAGATGGCACTTGAAATGGTATGGAAGGCTGGGAGTCTCCCGATTTATACCAGTGGTGGGTAACCCTGATTTCTTACCCGGAATCCAGGATCCTGCATTTGTTAGGTGGGCGGCACAGGGGTTACAGTTTGTTGGCCAGTTTCAAGAAGGTGGTGACTGGGTGACTTTTGAGGATTTAGCGAGGGAATTTCAGCTCCGCCCCGACGATAAATACCGTTATTTGCAGGTGATCCACTTTTCCCAGTCCCTGGGGAGGAAGGGGAGGGGAGAGAGGGGGGAGGCTGTCGATGAGCTCCTTGCCAGGGGGCAGGTTAAAGGGTTGATATCCACCTTGTACAAGTTGATGGAGTCCTCCAAGTGTGATGCTTGGGCCCATCGGCAGGCCTGGAGGCGTGATTTGAATCGTTCTTGGGATGAGAATCAATGGCAGGATGTCTGTAAAGGATTGTTCAAAGGAGTGGTGGCCAGCAATATCTTAGAACATAATTATAAGATGCTGTACCGGTGGTACTTGACTCCACAGTGGCTACAGAAATGGGTGGGGGGTCAGGCACTTTGTTGGAGAGAGTGTGGGGGAGTGGGCTCCTTTCTGCACATTTGGTGGGAATGTCCTATTATTAAGAGACTCTGGGCAAAGGTGCAGGATTGGTTGGGAAATATTGCTGTTCCCCTTGGTCCCTGTATGGCACTTCTTAATGTGGGGAGTGACTCTCTTCCAGGTGATTTGGGGTGGTGGTGTGGCATTGTATGCACTGCGACAAGGCAGTGCATTGCCAGGCAGTGGAGGAAAGTGGACCCGCCCCTGTTATCGAGTGTACAAAGTCAGGTTGCTCAGCTACATTTGATGTATCGCCTTACTGCTTTGAGGGTAAAACGGCCAATGCGATTTCAAACTGTGTGGGACCAGTATTATGAGTGGTGTAAAGGGAATAGGGGTTAGTGATTAAGACCCATTTATTCATGGCTGCCAACCAGCTGTCATGTAGGTGTGATAGTGGTTCTTCGACTATACGTGGATGTAAGGGCCTGGGGTGGGGGGGTGGGATACGGTGTTCTGTAGATATTTGGTTGTGTATGTTTCTTATTGTGGTTTTTTGTTGTCACCTGTTTGATAAATAATAAAGGAAAAAAAATAAAGCAGGCTTGAAAACCTACTTTTTCTGTAAAACCCTTGATACCTAGTTCTCTATGCCATCTCTGCCTTTTCCTCCCTTTTGTGTAATTGATTCTCATTTCTCTCTGGAATTTATTGTTGCACTCCTCCCCCCCCCCCCCCCTTGCTGTTTTCATGTACTATGTTATTACTTGGTTGTTACAGTATCTTTCAGTGCGCTAATCATTGATTTTTCTCATTTTTATAAACAGCTACAATGCACATGCTATTAGCAGTATATAAATCTTTCAAATAAATAAATAAATACATAAATCCCATGTATGCACACACTATTCCCCCACCCCCACCCCGCCCAACACATCTTTTGGAATGTCTCCTTGGATAAAGACAGACATGTTCTGTAAGTCTGTGCCTTCTTTTATCCAAGACGAGGGGGGTAATTTTTAGCCAGGCCTCCTCCGGCACCTCCGCCCATCCCAATCGCTAGCATTCCTTATGATCTTTCTTGCATTTACAATGACGCGCCGGAACGGATATAAATTCTTCTCAAAATTACTCAGTCATTCCCAGAAGCCTGCAATATGGGGTGGATGAAGACTATTATCCAATAAACCTATTAAGAGACTGTCACTTTTATCCATCACTTTTTCATCCAATACTTTCCAGAGAACACAATAACACAAGTTCATCCAAATAGCTCTAATCCCGTTCCTATCTAACAAGATGCCTTTTCATGTAATATTACTATCATATGTATATAGTTCAATGTTTATTATCCTTTGTTATAATTACCCCGGTTTTCCAAGTTTTTCTTCCTGTTCCATGTAAAAACAGATATATGTATCTTATCTGATGTTTTGTAGTTCTATGTAAACCGCGCTGATAATAAATAGCGCGGTATATAAAAATGTTAAATAAATAATAAATAAATAAATAATCCTGCAAACTCCTCAAACTATTAGATATAATTCAGGCAGGGAGAGCATTCCTTCTGCAGAACTACATAAGCATTTCTGTATTTGGCACAGGAAGTAGTAACTCCGCTCATTCTGCCATCCTACTGCAATTCCACAGACCCTGCTTGTTTCCTGGCTGTACCATCTCTTCCCCACCATCAACGAGCCTCCCTCTTATCCCAGATTTTCTTGAACTACAACACTGATTTTATTCTCACAACTTCCATTGGCAAGCGCGTAGCAGACATGAATCCACTTCGTCCCTTTCTCCCTTTGAGTCATCTTCTCCTTTGCTCATTCTTAGGGATTTCTGCATGCATGATGATGACGCCTGTGTCTCTTATGCCTCTAAGCTGGTTGCCTTAACCTTATTCAACCTCCAGTTATGTTCTATTGTCCCAACTTACCAGCACTGACACTGCCTCGACCTTGTCTTTTTCTCCAACTGCACACCCTTGAACTCACCTCGGTTCTTCCCCTACCTGAACAATTAACTTTCACTCTTAAACAACCCTCACCACAGTCTCATCCAATCTCCACCAACAAGTTTAGGACTCGCCAAGCTAGTAACCCTTCAGCTCTCTCCACTGCTCTCTCAGCCGTTATCTCATCTGAATCTGTTAATGGGCAGCCTCTTCCTATAGTACTGTACTCTCCTCTGCTCTAAATGCTCTCGCTCCTCCCATTCCGTTTCTTGTGAGGCATACAACACCTTGGCTGACCTCCAAATCCACTACCTACATTCTCATGCCCACTCTGCTGAGAGCCTTTGGCTAAAATCCCATGCCCATGCTGACTTCATACATTTCAAATTCTTGCTAAGCTCTTTACAATCTGCTATAGCATTCACCAAACAACAGTATTATGTCCTTCTGACAAACTCTCCTGCTTCTATCCTTCTGTCTCTTTGCCACTCTCAGCTCTCAACTCAAAGTACCTCACCTCCAACCCTTCCCTCACTTATTGCCCAGACCTTGGCTGACTACTTCCATGACAAGGTTTGAAGATCAGTCTGGATTTCTCCACTGGGTCAACTCCATGTCCCTTCCCCTGCTTCAATCTCAAATTCTTCCTTCAACTCCTGTTACCCTTTCTGCCTTTTCCAAAGTCACTGAGGAGGAAACCACACATCTCTCCCCCTGCAAACTCTCTCACTGCTCCTCTAATCCAATTCCCTTCCCACCCATCTACTAAGCTCTATCTCCTCTGCTGTCATCACTTCTATTTGTTGCAACCTCAGCCTATCACCTTCCACTGCAATTGTTCCTGCTGCCTTCAAACATGTTGTGGTTATATCGTTCTTCAAAAAGCCTTCACTTGACCTTATTTGCCCTTCTAATTATCAGTCCATCTCCCTCCTACCTTTTGCATCCAGACTACTTGAATGTGTTGTTCACCAGCATTGTCTTGGATTTCTTTCCTCTCAAGACATTCTGAATACAATGTAATCTGGATTTTGCCCTCTACATTTTCCAGAAATGGCCCTTGTCAAAGTCTCCAGTGACCTGTTTCTGTCCAAATCCAAGGACTTTTACTTGATCCTCATCCTTATTGACCTGCTCTTGACACTGTTGATCACATCCTCTCCTCCATACCCTGTTCTCACTTGGATTTTGGGGCTCTCTTTTGCCTTGGTTTGCTTCTTATCTCTCTCTTCACGCTTTTCGTGTATGTTCTGGTGGATCCTCCTCTACCGCCATCGCACTTTGAGTTGCTGTACCTCAGGGCTTTATCTTGGGGCCTCTCCTTTTCTTTCTCTACACTTAGTCCCTCGGTGCACTTATCTCCTCCCATGGTTTTCAGTATCATCTTTATGCTGACGACTCTCAGATCTCCCTTTCTGCACCTGAAATCTCTCCAGGAATCCAGGCCCAGAACTCTGCCTGCTTATCCGACATTGCTGCCTGGATGTCTCACCACCATCTGCAAGTGAACATGGTCAAAATTGAGCTCCTTATCTTTCCCCCTAAACCTCCTCCTCCCTTCTCTATTTCTGTATAACACTACACTCTTCCCTGTTTCTCAGCTTGCAACCTTGGGGTCATCTTTGATCTTTCTTTCTCTGCACACATCCAACAGACACCTAAAACCTGTCGCTTCTTTCTCTATAACATTGGCAAAATTTGTCCCTTCCTTTCTACACACACTAGTCATCTCCCATCTTGAGTAACCTGCTCCTCACTGGCCTCCCTCTGAATCATCTCTCCCCTTCAATCTGTTTAAAGCTCAGCTGCACGGCTTATCTTCTTCCAGCGTCGCTATGCTCCTGTCACCCCTCTTCTCAAATCACTTCACCGGCTCCCTATCAGCTTCCGCATCCAGTTCAGACTTCTCCTGCTGACCTACATGTGCATTCACTCTGCAGCTCCTCACTACCTCTCCTCTTTATTCCTCCCTATACCCCTTCTCAGAAAACGGTCAAACTCATCAAATCACTTTATCTATGCACTTTTCTCTTACTGCCAGTTCCAGTCTCCATTGCTGCACACCTGGAATAGACTGACGTCAGGCTCCATCTCTGCTCCGATTCAAATCCAGGCTAAAAACTCATCTCTTTGAGGCTGCTTCTGGATCCTGTCTACTCCCTTGTGTGTTTTAATCCTTTCCCTTAGGAATTACCCTAGTGCCCTCTTTATTCTATTTGTGCCTTGAACAGATTGTAAGCTCTGCAGGGCAGGGACTGGTCTCTTAGGTGTTGTAGTGCTAAAGAAAACATCAGTAGGAGTAGAAGTAGCAGTGAAACACCCGCCACTCTATTCTAAGTCTGCTTCTCTCCACCCTCATGCTGGGGGTCTCTGCTGGGTGATTATTCCCCAGGCCTGCTGTAGTCTTAGCATATGACTCCAGTGAAGCTCAGCCAAGTGAATACGATGTCAGGAAACGTTTTCTTTCTCTGGGGATACTCAGAGGTTCCAACAGAGAAGCCGTGAGTGGGGCTCATCTCTCCTCCCTAGCAGGGAGCAAGCTGCAGGGACGCTGTCTAGGATCTGCGCTTCCTACCCCACGTCTCCCACCATGACAAGCAGTGGTGACATCTGAAATTGGTTTTCTCTCATCTGCAGATAAATGCAAATTGGTTCGTCTAGATTTCTGAGACTTCAGTTAAATGAGGATTCTTTAGGCTTATTTCCCATGGGAGGAAAAGAGATGACCAGGTGAGCTGAGGACTGATGGAAGGTGTTCAGCTCCTCTGACTGACTAAAGCGTAATGGTGAGTAATAACCTCTGATTACACTGAGGGAGAGGGGAGGGAAAGAAATGGGGCAAGAGAGAGTGACTGAAACAACAAGCAAAGGAGAGAGAGAACAGGGACAGAGGATAAAGAGAGAAGAACAGCAGGAAAGGAGAGCGGGGGATGGATTTCTAACACCTCAAAGATCACTGTATCTGAGAGAGAAACTTTCTCACAAAAAGAGCTTCACAGAGGGACTTTGACACAATCTGAAATGCAGAATGCACTGTGAGGCTTGTGAGTAACCTCTTACCTGGCTGCAGAAGCCACTTGGCTGTCTACTAACCATCTCAAAGAAGTGGCAGGCACTCGGGATGGCTGCGACGCTTCTATCCTCAGGGTTGGTCCTAGCATTCTTGGTACCTCTGGTAGCCTCCCTAACCAATTTAGCTTTTATTTCATTTAACCTGCAAGTCACAGCGAGACACTAATCTAGCGACCATTCCCCTGGTATCCTGTGCAGGAATAGAGGCTTCATGCGATGCTGCTTTCTGTTTTCTGCCCCCCCCCCTCCTTCATGGAATCTTCTTCCTACTCATATTCATACTGAATCGTCCTTTACAACATTTAAAGTTCTCTTAAAAAACACAGGGCTGCATTTTCAAAGCCATTTACCCAGGTAACTGTCCTAGATACCGGGTAATGCCTTTGGAAAATCCCGGATAAGTCCCTAATGCGCCCAGATGCTATGCCGTTAGCATCGGGATATGTTGGGAGCCGTTCCGGGGCAGAGGAAAGGGCTAAATGGGTAGTAGCAATTTTTGATGCTACCTGCTTAGCCCTCTGTGCCTTAAAGATAGGCAAGATTTTTCCTTGTCCATCTTTAAGGCACAGGGGCTAAGCAGGAAGCATTAAAAATCACTGCTATCTGTTTAGCCTCAGTGGCTCTGGGATCATCCAGCCAAACCTGGATTTTCACTTCCATTGCCACAGAAGTAAAAATTCGGGTTAAGGGGGCTGGCAGCAGGCTATGTGCCGATGCAACACACAGCCTGTCTAGATGGAAATTGGGCCCACACATTTTAATGGCTTTCTTGGGGTTACCTGGGATAGGACTAGAGTGAAATCATGACCCTTTTCCTGCTAATTGTTGTATTTCTTTCTTATTTTGTCTTGCTTTCTTCTTTTAATTTGGGCTTCTTTTTCTTACTTTTCATTTTATGCTTTTAGCCAATGTAAACCACTCTGTGGTAGGGTGGTATAGAAAGTTTCAATAACTTTGAGAGGAGGCCTCAAGCCCAGGCAGACATGGAGCAGGATGTCGTGAGGTCAAGAGGTAGAAAGCTGGGTACATGTAGAGACTCTGTCTCCATACTGCAGGAAGTACATACATGGGAAAGGACTCCTATGACTAAAAGAAAAGGGAGGGAAGCACTGAAAACCCCAAGGAGGGCAGCTCAGGAGAGCAAGGAGGCGCTGTGCACAATGTGTGAGCTGCATAAAGCTCTCTGTGCCCTACCTGCCTCATGTTGGATTCTCACACTCTGGGGGCCAGGTTGTACCTAGGAAGGAGAGAGGCACATGTGACTACATGTATGTTCAGAAAAGAGCTCCTGCATAGTCAGGAACCACTGCTGGTGGTGTCCATGGGCTGGCCTCTAGCTGAGCAGCAGGCAGTGGTCTGAAGGTGCACCGATCGTAAAACGCTGCTCTATCCACCAGACCATGCCTTCTGTGCTTCAGCTAAGAGACCTGTCAGCACCCTGTGCAAGTCATGAACCTGGAGCCCCCAGCAATGTGCAGGAACTCTCTCTTTTGGAGCTTCGTGGAAGCCCAGTAATGATATCAGTGCCCCCTCTATACTTGCACCTTGTGCAGCTGCACTGCTCAGAGAGCCCTTGACACGGCCGCACTTGTCAGCTCCCATCACACTCCAAAGACTGAGATTCTGACAAAGAAAGGCCTGGATATCTCAGACCAGGCTGCAGATCACTACTGGCATCTCTGGGACATCTTATCATTCACCTTCAATTACAGCTAGACCCAGAGGTCAATAGTGAGAAGAACGCAACTTCACTTTGGATAAGCTGTGAGCATCTGATGGATGTGTTCCAGCAGCTGCTATGCATCACCAACCATCCTCAGCCATCACTAGGGCCAGGCGTCAGCAGCAGAAGGTCAGGTCAGGCAAACTGAAACAAAATCCAAACGAGATTTATGGAAACTGCCATGACTAACGCCAACAGGCCGAGTAAGGTGTTTATGTTTTAATGATGAAATAGGAGGGGAACGGAGAAGGGCTTTGGCGTTAAAAGTGCAGGATGGTGCACTGGACCTTGCCCAGGTTCCTCAATGTCTGACCCACTAGGTTCCTTCACAGAACTGGACTCTGGCCCATCGTTATAGATCACCATGTGTACGTAACACAGGCAGCACTTCAATCAAGCCCTGCAGGAGTCCTCCAGCCATGCTGTGGTCATCGCGAGGAAGAGCTGCACCACAGCTTGGCAGGAATGTTGAAACACAGGATGACAAAGAGATCACTGGCATAGTTTGAAAGGAACTGTCATCTGCCCTATGAAATTAACAGGAACATATAGAACTGAATGTTTATAAGCAACAGGTGTAAATTGCAACTCTGCACACACTGCACCCCAGAACATGTCTACACGCAGGTCACATAAAAGTGCAAACCTTCTCAATACTTCACATATCATCATGCACATAAACCCTGACGTTTTTAATGCATGAAAAATCCCTTATAAAATTAGCCCTTCAAGCATTTGACTAAATGTGTGGACAGCAGGGGAAAGTGTGATCTGTGCAAAATTGTATGCATGCCCCCCAACCTAAACACACCCTCAGGAGCACCTCTTTTTGCTATGGCTGAAAGTTAACATGATGTAGGACGTGAATGTTCATCTCGGGGGGGGGGGGGAGAGGGGAAGGGGGAATTTTCAGGCAGGCCTTTCAAAATTTCCCTCAATGGGCTTGATTTTATAATAGCATGCCTATGTAAGATGTCCAAAATGACACCTATTGTAAGGACACAGAAAATCCTTCTCTTCAACACTCTAAAAAGTTTCATTCCAAAAGATCATGTACAGGGACACATCAACAGACCAGAGATCCTAAGAGCATTAAAGAGAATGAAGAGGTTACGATCACCTGGGACATTCCCATTCAAATGGATAAGAAACTGATGCCAGGAAACCTGACATAGTGGAAAAGGAGAAAACCACCAGAAGGGCACTGATAATAGAGGTGTCGGTTCCGAGTGATTATTCTGTGAATCGCATGAAGAGGGAGAAGATCCTGAAGTACCAAGAAATACAGTCAGACACCAACAACATGTGTCAGAAAGATACAGAAATATTTCCCATTGTACAGGGAGCCACAGGCCTGATAAGGAAGAATTTCCAAGCACATCTTGACAAACTACCCATAAATGTTACATCTTACGAACTCCAGAAGATCAAAAATTGTCTTAAAAAGAGCTGTGGCAATCACATACAAGTGTGAAGGAACCGATGACTGAAATGCAAGTGATTCAACCGTCTGCATGCCTCCATTCTGATGGTTCCACACACCCTTTTTCTATAGATATTTTACATATATCTGGTTTCTTGATGTGTCCCTTACATGATCTTTTGGAATGAACCTTTTTTGAGTGTAGGAGAGAATGATTGTCTGTGGGCTTCATAATTTTTTCCCTCTTTGGTAAGGGTTGTGAATTATTAGAAGTTTACCTTATTTTAAGGCAACATAGGTACTTCTGTGTCTTATGAAAGATGCTCCAAGGTGCAGCCTCTGGAGCATGTAAATACGGGATCTGAAGCCGGTGTGAAATGTGTGTGTGTACTCTAAGCGTGTGCTCACATGGAATACAACTCTACCTCTGTTCCATTCAAACTTTGCCCTAGGAAAGACCTACAATTCAGTTCATGTAAAAAATAGGCGTACTCTTTCCATGCACGTATTCAGTTGTGCAATTTTAGAGAACAGACTTTACATGCAGAAAAAAGCTTATATGCAAATTCACTTGATTGAGAGCAAATCTGTACAAATATAATGGAAGTGTACTGATTGTAGTTACCCTGAAACATGTTTTAGGGCTGCAAGGAATGAAGCCCAGAGCCATGAACCTGACAGACCTGAGCCTTTCTTATCACTGACGCTTTGTGAATTTTTCACCTCACTGACAGAGCTGAAGTTCTCTTTGATAACTGCTAGTGACTGTTGCATGAATCCCTTCAAGCTTCTACAAAGATGAGGAAAGCTGGCAGGCTTTAGTGAAAGTCTATTTTCCCACAAGTGTGGAAGTGGCTGACTTGTACTGTAAAAGACGTTATCTGCATGAAGACCTGCAGATCACCTTTCAGCACCCTGGCCAGCTCCTCCTCAATCCCAGCTGACTCTGGCATCAGAGACTTTTACAACATCACCAGACCATTGGTGCTTACTCTCTGGGGAGAGGAACAAAGCTAAAACCTTCTGTGAGAAAAGGAGCACTGCTTTCCTCAGACTTATGCATGTTCTGCTACCTGCATCTCAGACCCCTCAACAGTCAGATGTCAAAAGCCTTTGTCTGGCTTCCAGGGTTCATTAGAGCAATCACTATAATTTGGTGGGCTTGTCTAATTCCCCGTGTGGCAGCTCAACCTATTACCAGACCTGAGTGTTATAGAGATATGTCACAAGGTTTGACTCAGCTCCACTGGAGATCAACAGGCAGTCATTGTTCAAGAGGCAGCCAATAATTAGCAAATTAACGCAGCTCACAGAAAACCTGTGACCTCCTCCAAGACTCCACACTCCCTGCTCTTTGCTTTCCCTATTTACAACTCTCAAGATCAAGAGAAGGGAACAAGTGCTTGTTCCCTGCAGACAAAGATGTGACCAGGCTTTATGCCATAGATATAGACACACAGTATGATCTGAAAAATGGGACAAAGCTGATGCCCATCCTCCAGAAACAGGTATAGTACCTAGACTTCACCGGAAGATACAATCAGACAGACAGACAGACAGCCGCTCACACACAAGCGGACGTGCATGCACATGTCTAGACAGATTCTTGCAGGAAACAGAAGCAAAGCTGTGAACTGGTGACATTGCCCCTTTGGAGTCTGCTGTGATACTGTCCAGGCTATAAGCAGAGAGCTCCAGGAGCAGAGCAGCCCCAGGGAGCTTTCTCTGCTCCAGCCAGCCAGCCGGGAGCCACATTAATGAACGGGCCACTCACAAGGTCTGACAGGAGCTGCGAACTCCAACGAGAAATGCACAAGGGTAACACCTATATCGTACCCTGTACAGGCAGAATGTGCACCGCACATATGGATTCCAGGGAGGGCACCTAGAAACTGCACTGCACATATGGATTCCGGGGAGGGCACCTAGAAACGTGTAAAACTGCACAGATTTATTAGATGCAGACACAGCAAATTATTTTCTTTTTTTACTCTGCTGAAAGTCTTAAGAGCTCTGATCAATATTACAACCTATAATTTAAAAAGAATGCAATAAAGGGAGAAAATCAATAAGAAAGCTGTGGCGAGCAGCGCCTGAACCCTGCCTGTTTGTGTTAAACGCCACTGCTCCCTATCGACCTGCTGTGCACCGAGGACACATTATCACACCAGCAACACATTAGCACAACCTCTCTCAGATTCCTCACCCACACAGAGATGGAACTGTTTTTTCAGCTTCTCTGGGTACAGCTCGGCTTGACATGGTGTAAGAATAACACTGGTCATGACGTAAAAGCAAAGAATTGTCAGACGCCAGTGATAAAGAAAGGAGAGAATGCAGAGACAGATGTTAGCTGGGGAATGCCTGTCAAATACAGCAGGAATAAAGAAAAGGCCAGGTCTGAGTGCAAACTCAGACACTGACCTATGCTACGCCGGTGACTTATCACTAATGGGGGTGTACAGAGATTGAAAGAGATCCATATCAAACTGGTGAAGCAACATCTAGGAGGAGGATGAAGGATCTTGCAAATTCCTCCTGAGGCCCATAAAGACAGAGTGAAGGGAAATGCTAGAGGTGGAACGAAACATCATCTCACACAGGCATCTGGCAACATCAGGAGTATTAGTAAACCCTTGTCTCCGACAGGAAGAGATCCCAAAATGATCACTAACCTTGACTTCTATAATCACCATGTACTAATTATAAGTCCTAAGAAATACAGGCTATAATACTTCACCTGTACTAATTATACTCCCTGAGTAATATAGGCTGCTATAGTCTCCATATACCCTTTCTCCCAATAAATCTATGGGAGGAGTGGCCTAGTGGTTAGGACAAGGTACTTCGGGCCGGAGAGCCGTGGGTTCAAGTCCCACCTGGGGACAGCAAACTCAGGCCGGAGGGACTGGGATTTCTAGTCCTATAGGCACTCCTTGTGGTCTTGGGCAAGCCACTTAACCCTCCATTGCCCATGTTCCCTGTAAGTATTAGCGTATGTGTGTCATATCCCCTCGTGTTAAATGTATCTCCCAATTGACCGCTTTGACCCAGTGAAAAGCGGGATATAAATACAGCTAAATAAATTATACTCTCTCTGTACTAATCATACTCTTTGAGTAATGTACACTATTATAATTTCTCTGTACTAATTATACCCCCTGAGTAATGTATGCTATTATATTCTCCCTATACTAATTATATCCCCTGAGTAATCTAGGCTATTATACTTTCCCTGTACCAATTCTACTCCTGAGTAATCTAAGTTATTATAATCTCCCTGTAAAATTTATATCCCCTGAGTAATATACACTATTATACTCTCCCTGTACTAATTATTCCCATGAGTAGTCTAGGCTAGTATACTCTCCCTATACAAATTGCATCTCCTCAGTAATCTATGCCATTATACTCTCCCTTTACAAATCATACTCCCTGAGTAATGTATTATACTTTTCATATACTAATTATACCCCCCTGAGTAATCTAGACTATTATACTTTTCCTGTAGTAATTATAACCCCTGAGTAATCCAGGCTATTATAGTCTCCCTGTACTAATTATATCCCGAGTATTCTAGGGTACTATACTCTCCTTAAACTAATTGTATCTCCTGAGTAATCTATGCCATTATTCTCTCCTTGTACTAATCATACTCCCTGAGTAATATAGACTATTTTACTTTCCCTGTATAACTATACCCTTGAGTAATCTATACTATTATATTCTCCCTGTAAAAATTATATCCTCTGAGTGGTGTACAGTATTATACTCTCCGTTTACTAATTGTCCCCCTGAGTAATCTAGGCTAGTATACCCTCCCTATAGTAATTGTATCTCCTGAGTAATCTATGCCATTAGATTCTTCCTGAACTAATCATACTCCCTGAGTAATGTACACTATTATACTTTACTAATTATATCCCCTGTGCTATTATATTCTCTCTATAAAAATTATATCTCTTGAGTAATGTATGCTATTATACTCTCCCTGTACTAATCATGTCCCCTGAGTAATGCACTCTATTATGCTCTCCCTATACTAATTATACCCCTGAGTAATCTGCGCTATTATATTCTCTCTGTAAAAATTATATCCCCCTGAGTAATGCACACTATTATACTCTCCTTGTACTAATTATACCCCCTGAATAATCTAGGCTATTATACACTCCCTATACTAATTGTAACTCCTGAATAATCGATGCCATCATACTCTCCCTGTAGTAATCATACTCCCTGAGTAATCTATACCATTATACCCACCTTCTACTAATTATATCCTGAATAATCTACACTATTATACATTGTATGTAGGAGTTATACCTTTCCTAAGTAACCTATGCTATTATACTATACCTATATGAGTTATATCCCTCCCAAGTAATCTAAACTATTATACTCACCTTCTACTAATTATATCCTCTGAGTAATCTACACTATCATACACTCCCCATCCTAATTTGGCCCTGAGTAATCTTCAGTGTTATACTCTCATAACACTAATTATACCCACTGAGTAATCTGATTATACCCCCCACCCCCTTTACTATTTAGACTCCCTGAGTAATCTACACTATTTTACTCTCCCTGTACTAATTTTACTCCATGGACAATCTGCAATATTAGACTCTCTCACTGCTAATTATACCTCCTGCATAATCTACCCTATTAGGCTCTCCCTGTATTAACTATAAACTGCTGAGTATCTGGAGTATTCCCTGTAGCATTTAACTGATACTGTCCTGCCAATTGACATTAAAATGTTTCGCAGTTTCTCAGATCTTTTCCTGGGAGTAGCTGTCTGCAGCTCACTCACAGTGGATATGATGTCATGATTCACCCTCCCTCTCAGGTCTCCGTCTGTCATCCTGCTTCCAAGGCTGAAGGAAAATTAAGCAAAGTGACTAAAAGGGTTTGGATATCATGACCTTGGTGACCTTGCTCTGATGTCTGCAGTGAGCAAATGCATAACAGACTCGCTGCTCACTGTCCTCTGTGCCACTTCCTTGTTTTTTCCTGAAACATTTGCCTTGACTTCCCAAACAAACATCGGTAAAATCTGCACCAGACCATCTTAAAAAAATTCAGATGCAATTTCCAGCCTGCTATCCATTCGGCATTTCCCTAATCATTAACAACTTCATGGCCCAGGACCTTTAGTAGCAGGCTGAAAAATGCAGACTAAACTTTCAGGAACTAGGAACAGTCCTAACTTTGGTGCCCAGAGTGCAGCCCCCTCTTCTGCCATGGCTGAGCTATGGGATCTTCACAGTCTCTTCCAAGATGCATAAGCAAAGATGTCACTTACCTCTTCAGACAGAACATTCAGCCTCCAATTGCCACCGGACACCCTTTGCATAACGTACCATCAAATGCACCACTTCAGTCGAGCAACAGTACAGAAAACATTTTACATGTGCTACAGTCTCTGTCTTTTGTGGAAACAGCAGGCATGAGGGGCTCGTGCAGCTACAGCTATTCCACTAAAGATCCTGATTTGACAACTAATTATTCCTGCTTGTCAGGGTTCAAATGGTTTAGATCATATGCAGTAAAAAAGAAGAGCAGCTGTACATTTCATGTTGCATCATGCAGCAATCCACTGCCCTCACGCTTAGCAACATACCTCTTTACATACGTGTTCTCAGCAACATATGATTTAGAAACACAGCAGCAAAAGAATAAAGATAGTTATGGGGTCTTGAACATCTTTGGTGCATCACAAGGTTTAATATTAATTTGGGAGTCAGAGAGAAAGCAAGACAAGGGGAGGTGGGAGAGGGTCAGCGAAAAGATAGAGAAAACTGGAAGGAGGGCAGAGTGCAAAGAGAAGCAAAACAAAGAAGACAGTGCAAAGGAGATCAAAAGGGAAATGAGAGGGGGAGACAGAAACAGCAGAAAGACGTGGAAGATGTAACAGCAAGAGACATAATCTGATGCAATAGTTCATCACCCCGGGTCGGCCATCAAACATCCATGTGCAGCATCGAGAAACAAAGTGTTGTCCACCTCATGCATCGAGCGTCCACCACTCATGCGTTATACCATCATAACATACTTCAATCCAAAGTCTCGACTCCGTCCTTCATCCAACAACAGAGCTACATTTGGAACAGCAGAGTTCTAGTCTAGTTCTGTTTCAGGGGAACTTGTTACATAAGCCAAGTCACCTTGTACTTGAAAAACACTGTGCTGGCTGTTCCATAAGGCTTCAGTTTGGCATCCTGAATATGCTGTCCGCAACTAAGTCAGATAAGCAGCGTTAGATTTGTAATTGAAGTATGTTATGCCGGGGTCACGCATGAATGGTGAATACTTGACTTATGAGGCAGCAAAACATTGTATTTCTCATTAAATGGACCGCATATGCGCTGAGTTAATAAAACTATCTTCAGCTAAAATCGGCCTGACAAATAAACAATCATATATTAGTAGTAGTAGCTCGCAACACTGATTTTATTTAACCCCATCATTGAGATTTCATAGGAAAGTTGACTGGGGTCGATGCTGCACATGGTAGTGCAATCCCTTGCATCTCACATACAGATGGAAGACAACAGCCATATTAAACTGAGTTATCCTGTCCCAGGCCAGTATGTCAAGGCTTGACAGGCAGGGGGACTACCTGAGAAACAAGCCCTGATGCTGGAATCACTGGGACATCAGAGCCAGTTTCTGGGTGAACATGACTCTGAAAGCACAGAGTACTAGCAATCTGCCGGTTGCCTGCCGGGAACTAAAGGAGGAAAAGAGGAGAAGGGTGCACGCTGCTGAGAGGGCCAGAGTTGCTAGGGCACCGGTAACATATCATAAGATTACGTGATTGGATTAGTCTGTCCCTCAAGCTGCTGTTATTAACTTGCAGTTCAAAGCATTTCGTGATATGTAGTCCCTAGTTTCACAAGAGATGAAAAGACAGCAATCCCCCAACGTTCCGGAAGCTGGGAAATAAAAAGACTGACCAAAAAGGGTTTCTCACCATCATGTTATCAACATTGCATTCCTGCCGCCCACCAAGAAGAAAGAGATGCAGGTACTCACGGTCATTGCACTGCGTCCCCGAGTATGAGGTCATTGAGCAGTCGCAGGTGTAGCCTTCCCACTGCTGGATGCAGACTCCTTGGTTGGCACATGAGTCCTCCTGGCAGGCAGTGCTGGGACCTGCCCATGGGCCAGAAGAAGAAGCAGGAAGGATAGTTAATACTGAAAGGCAGAAGCCTCCTTCAACCTCACGCCACTTTCTTGATTGCTTGTGTCAGGTGAAGTCGGCACAGCATCATGTCAGAGGAACACGCAAGGGCGAGGAAACAGCATGCATGCACACACATACACACACAGTGACAGCGAATACTTGAAAATAAGGTTGTCAGCTTAATTCCAGTCCTCAGCAGACCACAGAGCTAGCTCCTGCTTCTCCAATTCCACCAGTTGCAATGGGATGGGAGAGAGAAAACCAGGACTGGACTCTTTCCTCATAATGGCGTGAAATTGAACTGGTATCACTAGATATGACCTTTTTAGGCCAGGAACCTACAAATGTAGCAGCATCTTGCACAGAGTGTGAAATAATTTAATATCCGAATAGTAAACCAATACACACACATAAGCTTCAGAATAACCCAAATATATAAATGCCTCAAAAGTATGGAAATAGATGGAAAGGTGACATTTTACTTACCAGGTAATGTCCTTTCCATGAGTCCTGCTAGACCAGTCCAGACAAGGGGGTTGTGTTCCCCTACCAGCAGATTGGTGGAGACAAAGAACCAAAGAAAAGTCAAGGTTCTAATTCCCTCACTCCCATGCTTCTATTCGCCTCAGCCATCAAAGATCCCTTCAGTATTTGTCCCAAAGCATATGGGAGAAAAAAAGCAAGCCTCTCACAACCTCAATCATGGGTAACAATGAGTGATCAACAGTAGAGAACTATGTACAGGAAAGCATAAACAGAAGGCTAGCAGTAGAAGATGAACACGCAGAGCCAAGTATCAAATCATAGCGAAGCCAAGGGTACCACCGCAGAAGAACAGAAAAAATACAGTTTCAGGGGCGGGCTCTGGACTGGTCTAGCAGGACTCAAGGAAACGACATTATCTGGTAACTAAAATGTCACTTTCCATATCGTCCTGCTAGACCAGTCCAGATAAGTGGGACATACCAAAGCTATGACGCCACTGGGCAGAAAGAAGACACAGCAGCTCGCAAAACCTTGAGTAAAAGGCCATGTCCACTCACGCATGGACATCCAAGCAGTAATGCTTGACAAAAGTAGAAAGTGATGCCCATGTTGCCACCCGACAAATGTCTGCAGGAGCTACCAAGCTCCACTCCACCCACGAGGATGCTTGTGCTCAGGTAGAATGGGACCACAAACCCTCGGGAACCGACCGGTTCTGCAACAGATATGCTGAAGCAATGGCTTCCTTAATCCAGCACCACAACGTTGACTTGGCCACCACTTCACTCTTGTGTGGGCCAACAAACAGCACAAGAAGACGGTCAGACTTACCAAAGGAATTCGTAACCTCCAGGTACCAGAGGAGGCCCCCCCGGATATCCACCAGGCGAAGATTCTTATCCTTTCCCTAACACGCCTCCTTCGGGAAGGACGGTAGGCAAATCACCTAGTTCACATGAAAGGGACAAAGCACCTTAGGTAAGAAGGAAAGCACAGGCAAAATAGAAACAGCCTCCTTCGAAAAGAACAGATAAGGATCTTGTCAAGACAGAGTCTGCAGCTCATAAATCTGCCTTGTGGAACAAATCACAACCAAGAGAGTCTTCAGCATCAAATCCTTTAAGATATCACCCTTTAATGGCTCAGAGGGTGCCACTATCAGGGCCCTGAGCACCAGACACAAATTCCAGAAAGGGATCACAGACTAGAGGGGAGGACGTAGATGCAGAACCCCCTGGAGAAAACGTGAGATGTCTGGGTGCAAGGCCAGAGACTTCCCCGCCACCAGGTCCCAGAATCAGGCCAGAGCTGCCACTTGAAGTTTCAGGGAGCTATGGGAAAGGCCCTTCTCTAGGCCATCCTGTAGAAAGACCAACAGGGAGGACACCTTGGTAACCTCAGGAGTTAACTGCTGCACATCACACCAGTGCTCAAAGAGGCACCATATCTGTACATATGTTAGCTTGGTAGACCTCTTCCAGGCACTGAGCAATACAGACCACTGCTGGAGAGTAGCCCTTATGTGCTAGCTGTCTCCTTTAAGAGCCATGCCATAAGCAAGAAGGGACCCGGGTCCTCCAGGATGATTGGTCCCTGCTGCAATAGACCCCAAGGTGGAGGCAACCAAAGAGGAAGCACCTGCAGGAACTGCATCAGGTTTCTGAACCATACTCTCCTTAGCCAATCCAGAACCACCAGAACAATTCTGCCTGGGTGGTGATCTATATGCTGAATCACACACACTCCACCAGGGGCCATGGAGGAAATACATACAGCCATTGCTGACTTGGCCAAGGCTGGGTCAGGGTGCTGATGGCCTTGAATCCCATCTCCATGTGATGATTGAAGAAGCAGCAAACTTTGGCACTAGAGCAGGTCACCATCAGATCCATTTCAGAGTGACTCCAGCAGCATAAAATCAATTGAAATGTCTCCTGATTCAACTCCCACTGTCCAGGCTCCAAAGAGTGCCGGCTGGGGAAGTCCATTTCCACAGTGTACACCTCAGCAATGTGCTGGGCTGACAATGCTAGGAGTGTTTCTTGTGCCACCTTGTTGATTGACATAAGCCACCACCGTGGCATTATCTGAAAACACTCAAACTGCCTAGACCTCAACTAGGGGCCAGAAGTGCAGAAGAGCCAACCTGATGGCCCTCGCCTTGAGGTGGTTGATGGTCCATACCACTTCCCTGCAGTTACAATGGCCCTGGGCTGTATGGTCTTGACAATGGGCTCTCCAGTCCAAAAGAATGGTATCCATTGTCAGCAGGATCCAGGAGGAATCGTCCAGTGGTACATCCTTCCTTAGATGACAGGACTGCCGCCACCACTGCAGGCTGGCCTTCACCATCAATGGAAATGGAAGCCTGGTCATGAACTGCTGAGAACTCAGGAACAACAAGGTCAACAAGGACTGCTGGAGCGGCCGCATGTGAGCATGCGCCCATAGCACCGTTTCTATGGTCGCTGCCATCAATTGAAGCATCTAAAGATAATCTCAGACTCTGAGAGCCTACTGCGAACAGAAGAGCGCAAGGTAATCCAACAGTCTGTTGACTTTCTCCTCTGGCAGGAAATCTCTGCCCACTTGAGTGTCGAAATGTGCTCTCATAAACTCCAGGGACTGGGAAGGCAATCTAATCTAACACATACTTATATTCTGCAACATTCCCGGACCTCGTGGTTCAGTCTGGTTAACAAAAATAAAGTTCATAAGAAACACAAATTTATTAGTTATTGAAAAACGAGGATTTAAAGTTTTGTGACAACACAGGTAGGATAAAATAGATTTAATCTCTTTTGGTAGCTGTGTTCATAATTCCGCTGCCATATATGGAATTGTCTGTTTAAATCTAGATTTTATTCTGATGCCTTTGCATGGAGGAAACAAGATAACACTGGATGCCTATAAGCATTTGGGATTAGTTGCTAAATTTGGAAGCAAAAGTGAGGAGAGATATTTGGACACATAGAGCCTGATTCTGGAAGTGTGATGTCCGGGCCATCAAGATGTCCCCACAGAAGACGGAGCCGTTAGGACCTGATTCTGGTCTGTGGGAACAAAATGTTCCCGTGGGAGACAGAATCAGGCCCAAGGATGGTCCGGCGTGCCCCTCCAGCCTGCAGGAACGTTCTCCCCGCAGGTGCCCCGGACTGCCGCGGCTCCGGACCCCAAGATCCCCACCAAACGACCCACGGCTGGCCTCCCACAGCCTGGATCGGACAGCAGGGACACCCCCCTGCACCCAGCCCCAGTGGTGGCTGCCATGCCCCGATTTGCCAAAAAAACCTACTTATACCACTTCTGAGGTGGTATAAGTAGTAAAGGCCCAGCTGGCCTGGCAGTACGTACAGGGTCATGACCTGAATCAGCCCTGTACATGCTTCCGGGTGGCTTGTCCCCACACCACCCCTGATCCCACCCCCTCCCACCCTCCCGCTGGATCTCCCCATTCTGAAGCACAGGATGTATAGGGAGAACTGGTGGGGGAATACGGTTTAGGCAGATTGCGGACGTACAACTCTACAATCCATATTACAGAATGAGGGCCATAGTCATTGAAAGATTTATATAAAATTGTGTAAAATTTAAATTTAACCTGAATCAAGACCCTAAGCCAGTGCAATTCCTGAAACAATGGATCACTGGAGTGTAGCTAGATACACTGTAAATAAGACAAACCACAATATTTTGACAGAGCTGCAGACGCTTCATTTGCTTCTGCAAACAGCTCAGAAACAGCAAACTTTCTATAGTCTAAACAGGCAAGGATGGTACTTTGAACTAAGAGTTGAAAATGATCTACTGAAAAAAAAGGTTTGATTCTATGAAATTGACGTAATCTGAAAAAGGACCTCACTGCATCAGAACTGATATGAGCCTCAAATAAGTAATTTTCATCCAGTAAAACTCCAAGAACATGGAGTAGAGGGTTGGAAACTAAATCTAAATGTCTAAACGTCTTAGCTGAAGAATTAGGAAGCGGTTTAGAATTATTAGCTAGCATGTCATGCCCATCTCTTAAGACAATTACACTGGCTACCAATATCAAGCCGCCTGAAATATAAAATTTTACTGCTGACATTTAAAGTACTACATAACCTGTCCGCAGATTCCCTCTCAGCTATCATACACTTGCCTCCTAATAACAGAGTAAGGAGAACTGGAATGGCTAATACAATTGTAGCCCCTTCATCAATAACAAAAAGAACCCAAGCTGTTAAGAGCCGGGTATTCTCATTATGTGCACCAACTCTATGGAATACTCTCCCTGCTCCGATACGAACGATTTCTGATACGTCAGCCTTTAGAAAGGCAATAGACTCATCTGTTCAACCTCTACTATGACCATTCAACATAAAGCATATATTATCATAAGTCTGCCAGTCTAACGACACAGTCTACTCTCCTGCTAAGCCCTTAGGAAACAGGCATCATTATGTAACATAGTTCTACCAGTTGCTATGCAAGTTGACACCCCCTGTTCAATGTAAAATATTTATAGTTCCTGTTCAGTGTAAACCGCTCTGATTTCAAAAGAGTGTGGTATATAAAATCAAATAAATAGCTAAATATTAAAGCCCAAAGCCTTTGTCCTTTGTTTCTATAAAGGAAAAAAGGGGATTATTGTAGTTGATATGGAAGAGCAGACTAGATAGGCCATGTGATCTTTTTCTGCCATCATGTTTCTATGTTTCTTCTAGATTTGTTCAACTGTAATTGCAAAGTCCTTGCTCACCTCTCAAGTAACTAAGATATGACTGATTTTTGGGTAAAAGTCACTGGATGGTGATATGAATGTTAACAAAATGGAAATGTCATCTTCATACATACTGTATATAACTTAAGATTGTTTTAAAGGAGAAACCAATCTAATGTTATCATAAGAACATTAAACTAGAGCTCCTTGTAGCCTTGGACAAGTCACTTAACCCTCCATTGCCTCAGAAAAATCTGTTATTAATGTCCCTGTTTAATGTACTTCTTAGAATACTTTTTAAAAAGATTACCAACTTCCTTCACTGATGGTAGAGAAAATTCTGACCATAAGTGATTTACAGGGCAACAACGGGCTCTTTCCCTGATTGATCACTCAGCCAAGATTTTCCAAAAAGGACACCATTCGGGACGCCGCCCGAGACACTTCTGAAAGGGAACGTGCTTGGACGAGCCAGTTGTCTAGATAGGGATTGACACAGATCCCTTGGCACCGCATTGCCGCAGTCACCACCACTATGATCTTGGAGAACATCATCGGGGCAATGGATAGCCCAAAAGGGAGGCCAGTGAACTGATAGTGAGAGCCAAGCATGACAAAATGCAGATACTTCTGTTGATCCATCCAGATTGGGATATGAAGATACACCTTGGCCGGATCCAGAGAAGCCAAAACCTCCCCTCGGTGCACTGCTTGAATCATGGAGTGCAAGGTTTCCATCCAGAAGCGCAAGACACCCAAGTGCTCATTGACCCCCTTGAGGTCAAGAACAAGCCAGAAGGAACCGTCCTTTTTTGGCACCATGAAATAGATGGAGTATCTGCCCTTGCCCCACTCATTTGGGGGGGACAGGCAGCATCACCTTTAGGTGTAGCAACTTGTCCAAAGTGATTCACACAGCAGCACTTTTGATAGCAGACCCACAAGGGGAAATGACAAAAGCATCCGGAATCAGCTCTTTGCATTCCAAGACATAGTCAAACTGAATGGTGTCTAACACCTTGGTAACCCAGGCCCATTCCTGAAGGAAAAAGAGAAGCCTGCCTCCAACTGGAGGAATCAGGGAATGGGCTCTCAAACCTTCATTGCACAGCCTGGGAGGGTCATCTTCTGGAGGGGACCAAGTCCCTGGGCCCATGCATTCCATGAAAAGACTGGAGTGAGCCCAAAGACTGGAAGCAGAGGGGAAGAAAGCTTTTTCAGGTCAATAATGATGAGAGCCATGAGACCCCCAGGAATCTGGCCAGTGCACCCTTGGTGGAGAGGTGGAGGCAGAGTTTGACAAGAAAGGGGTACCAGCCCACTTCACGGTCCTCTTGGACCTGTCTCCTGGAAGGTGGTAAGATTTTGTCTCACTCAGGTCCTTCACCAGCTTCTCCAAATCAGCTCCAAACAGAAGCTTCTCCTTGAAAGCCAGTTGGTCCAACTGGGCTTTGGAGGATGTGTCCACTGCCCAGTGCCAGAGCCAAATCCAATGCCATGACACTATCATCAGGGAACCATCCCTGGCCACCAAATGTACCAGGTCATACATGGCATCAGAAAGGAAGGCCATAGCCGACTCCAAAAGAGAGGCATCATCATCTGGCGGAAGAGATCAAATCTACTGGAGCAGGGCTTGAGATGTCAGGCTGGTACATACCGCCAGCTATAGAACAGCCACCACCATGGTGAACTGGCTCCTCAACCACGAATCCACCTTATGATCCAGAAAATCCTTTGAGGCCGACCCGCCTTCCACAAGAATGGTGGCCCATTTGGTAACTCCCTAAACCTGCACATCCACCTTGGGAATGCCAAACCATTCAATGCACTCCTCCAGGAGAGCATAGACCTTCTTATGCACCCTTAACCCCTTAGGCAGGAAGTCGGGAGAGTGCCACTCTGACCAGATCATATCCTTTATCACATCTGGAAACGGGAAGACAGTAGTCGATTTTTGCATCTCTTTAAGAAGCAGGTGTATCTTCAGCTCCTGCTCCATGCCAGAAGCATCTGTCAAGCTCAAGGCAGATGAGATCCTGGCAATCAATGCCGCCAGCTCCTCCTTCCAGAATAGGCGGATCACACCAGCCTCTGCATAATCTTCTGAAGGTGCGAGCACTTACTCATCAACATCAGAGCCCAGTACCAAGCCATCTGAATCTAAGTCACTGTCAACATCTTGGACAGCTCCCAACTGTTCCCCATTTCCAGGGGGTGCCCCTCGCTGTGGACATTTAGCCAAAGATAATTGAACAGGGCTTCCACTTTCAGCCTGCCCCACACGAGACTGCACTCGGGGGCACCCAGAGGCTGCAGGGTCTGAATTTCCAGGCCAGAAGGACCAGGCCTGTTGCAAAAAGGAAAAGAATTCTGGAGAGGACAATCCGGAGTCTGGAAGCTTGCCTCTTAGATATGACTCCCCAAACCAGGGGGCACAGCTGCCATAGACTCCCTAGAAGATGATGAGTGGCTCACAGCATGGTAGCCGGATCCTCCAGCTGGATGATTATCCTTTATTTATTTATTTATTTATTTATTTATTTATAGTCTCTTTTATACCGCGCTATTCAGCATCAGTGCGGTTTACAATGAACAATAATTTACACATTTCCGATGGTACTTTATGTTTACAGTTGAACAGGTAATACAACTTGGATAACAGGGGTAACTATTTACAACTTACAACATTATCGTGACCTCCTTTTTGGTTTCAGTCATGGGGGTTTTGGGTGGCTTGTGCCGTTGGTGCTATGTCTGCGTTGGTTACTGGGTAATATAGGAGGAAGAGGTGGTGCTTCAAGGCCTTACCCATAGCACCATCCGTCACCTCCCACCCTGAGGCAAGCAAGGTCAGACTGCATCCCCTGGCTGAGAGGGGAAGCAGGCCCTCCAGGGATGAATCCGAAGCCGCCATACAGGAACAGCAGAAAAAAGACAGAGAGAGTTAGGGCAAGTATCACAACAGAACGTGCTAAGGCTGCATTAGCCCGCACTCACGCATTAACTGCGATTTTACGTTACGCATGCTACAGGCACTAGGGAAGGAGCACACATTACAGCCATTTCAGTGGAATGCACATTAGGACTGTGCATCCACCAGGTGCACAATAGGTAAAAACGTTACTAATGCATGCAGAAAATGTCAGGAAACCGCCATACCGCACCAACGGTCACCAGTGGTCCACCCTGAATTGCATCTCAAGAAGACAGAATCGGGATCCCCCAAAAAGAACAATGATGAAATCAAGCCTTGATACTTACCTTTTGAGAGCCCCGGGCAGAGAATATGTGCCGGGCTTAGCTCTACTCCCCTTAGCACTGTTTCAATGGCTGGCTTTGCATTTAGGATGGCTGGTAGGCAGATCCTTCTGAAAGCCTTTCTGCAATCTTCAGGAAAAAGAAAAGGGACAGATGATGAGAAAGGGGGCACTGAGGTTGTGCGAGGTTGCTGCACTCTTCCAGATCCTTCCAATTTGTGGCTGCTCAAAAGGCTCTTATGATAAGAGCATGGAATTGAACCAATTTTACCTCCTCCTATAGCTACCAAAAAGATTGCAGTCTAGTGGAGTCTCTCATACTGCGCTCAGGTGAGAGAGTCACCTTTCTGTACTTAAGGTGGTTGTGCATGAGCGTTTAATCAATCTCTTCCTCTCAATCCTCAGATTTTCTACAGAGAGGAGAAAATCCATCCGCCATCTGCTGGAGACAAAGAAATACTGAAGGGACTGAGGAGAATAGAGGCATAGAAGTGAAGTCATTGAAACCTGGGCTTTTCACTGGTTCTTTGTCTCCACCAATCTGCTGGTAGGAGAACACAACCCACTTGTCTGGACTGGTCTAGCAGGATGATATGAAATAAAGCAATGAATATTCATCATGGGTGCTCTGCTCTGCTCTGGAGGGCTGGAGCAAGATGACCCTTCAGAAAAAATGCCACACACTGAATTGTGTTTATAATTTACCACACAGCCTTCACCTATCCTAGTAGGGAATGGACTCTGGCATTACTAGTGGTTCCATACAGTATGACTGTATTTGTAAGGAACTGGCTAAGCTAAAAATAGATATAGCAATGGGGCCAGATGAGATACATCCGAGAGTATTGAAGGAACTTGATTGATGTTTTCAGTGCTTCTTTGGAGTCGGGAATGGTCCCAGAGGACTGGTTAAAAGCACATGTGGTCCCTTTACACAAAAGCGGAAGTGAGAGTGAGGTCGAGAACTACCGGCCAGTTAATCTGACCTCTGTGGTGAGTAAATTAATGGAAACACTGCTAAAACAGAGGATTGTGAGGTTTCTGGAGTCCAATGGATTGCAGAATCAGAGGCAGCATGGGTTTACCAGAGGTAGGTCTTGTCAGACAAATCTAATTAATTTCTTTGACTGGGCAACCAGAGAGTTGGACCAAGGGAGAGCCCTAGATATGGTGTACTTAGATTTCAGTAATGCTTTGATATCGTTCCACAAAATGTGTTGTTGGTGCTATCCGGAGAAGTGCCAATTTTATCTGGATAACGTGATTTTCATCAGAACTTCTCCAGATAACTTAGACCACATGAAAAACTGTCCTAAGTTGTAATCCAGAGACAAACCAGCTGAAAATTGCTGCTAGTTGGATACTGTAAACACTTATCCAGATAGAGGTGTTCAACCTGGATAATTCAGCGGCAGTTACACCCCGATACTGTCTCCGAATATCCCAGCGATACTTGAGCCCAGCTGCTCACCACTGTTGCATTTGAATATTGGCCTTTCTGAAAATTGGGCTCCAAATTACTAAATTTAGGGGCCTAAAAAATGGGTGGCTCTAGGGGGAGGAGGGCTTTATGGTAGAGAAAAGCATTACAACATAGCACAAGCTTTCAGCACTAGGCACCAGACTTAGCCTCTGAAATTTAGACAAACTGCAGGTCTAAATTTCTGATCCTAAGTTTTAGATGAATTTTCAGCTGAAAATGTATGTCTGATTTAGGTTCTTAAATTTTGGTGCTCAGTTCCTTTTGGATATCAGCCTTTATGCGTTTGATGATGATGATGACATGTGACAAAAGTCAAGGCAGAGGGCTGGGGGAAGTCTCCTCTGAGAATGACCTCATCCATGCTTCTCTCAAGCCACCAGGAGTCCTGTATCCTCCCATCTAAACCTTATAAGTCCTCACAGGAGGAAACTCAATCATAACCCCCACAGACCTGGCTGGGACTGGTACATTCCAAGTTCAGAGGAAAGAGTGTCTCCAATTGGCTCAGTACTGGCTCTCGATAGAGAGTGCCCCATAACACTGTATATGGAACTGGGCCAGTGCAGGGAGCCCTACCACAATCCTTGAGGCTTTCAGTCAGTACTAGATGACAGGAAGGGCTGTCCAGAGGAAAGAGTAGCCCCCTATCACCATCCTGAGATACCGAGTCAGCACTAGATGACAGGAAGGAATGTTAAGAGGGAAGAGTGGCCCCCCTATCTCCATCCTGAGATACCGAGTCTGTACTAGATGACAGGAAGGAATGTTCAGAGGGAAGAGTGGCCCCTAACACCATCCTGAGATACCGAGTCAGTACTAGATGACAGGAAGGAATGTTCAGAGGGAAGAGTGGCCCCCTATCGCCATCCTGAGATACCAAGTCAGGACTAGATGACAGGAAGGGCTGTTCAGAGGGAAGAGTGGCCCCCTATCGCCATCCTGAAATACCAAGTCAGTACTAGATGACAGGAAGGGCTGTTCAGAGGGAAGAGTGGCCCCCTATCGCCATCCTGAAATACCAAGTCAGTACTAGATGACAGGAAGGGCTGTTCAGAGGGAAGAGTGGCCCCTAACACCATCCTGAGATACCGAGTCAGTACTAGATGACAGGAAGGAATGTTCAGAGGGAAGAGTGGCCCCTAACACCATCCTGAGATACCGAGTCAGTACTAGATGACAGGAAGGAATGTTCAGAGGGAAGAGTGGCCTCCTATCACCATCCTGAGATACCAAGTCAGGACTAGATGACAGGAAGGGCTGTCCAGAGGGAAGAGTGGCCTCCTATCACCATCCTGAGATACCAAGTCAGGACTAGATGACAGGAAGGGCTGTCCAGAGGGAAGAGTGGCCCCCCTATCGCCATCCTGAGATATTGAGTCAGTACTAGATGACAGGAAGGGCTGTTCAGAGGGAAGAGTGGCCCCTAACACCATCTTGAGCCACTTCGTTAGCAGTAGGTCACAGTGACATGTGCCTCCTATTTTCTGCACTTGCTGACATTTATCACAGCAGTGGCTATATTGAGCAAGAGTGTGACTTTCTGTGATATCTTCAGTATGTCATTACGGCGATATGGTCCAGCTCTGTGATGATGGAGAGCTTGCCCAGGCTATCACTATGGTAACTGCATTGAATAATAGGAGGGAAAAGCCCAAGACTGGCTCACCCTGTCCCTGATGATTTGGAGCCATCAGATAATCTATTGCCTCAGGTCTGTAATTCTAATACCCAGGCCATTGCACGAAGGCAGAGCAAGGAGGAGAACCTACAAGGAAATGAGTCCAGGAAATGCAACGTGTGTGCTGAGGTTTAATCTCCTCCTCCTCACACATACAGCGATAATAAGTCTGTATATGTACAGCGACTGTATGACTGACACAGAGGTACATGCACACACCGCCACATCGATACCCAGGCAGTATGCAAGAGAGACCAGATGAGGCGATCAGTTCAGGAAGAGCTTTCCCCAGTGCTATGACTATTGCCTTAGCACGTTCATTGCAAATCACATGGAGACAACAAGACTGCAAAGCCCAGAATTCCACCCATGCGCTAAGAACCAAAACCAGGACTGGACTGAAAATTCTCAGTGGAGCCATCTTCTTGAGCAGGAATCCAAAGCCAAAGGTAACAGGGAGGGGAGAAACCAAGTCTCCAGCAAGCACCATGTTTCCAAGGCTCTGACTGAGCTCATCTTTCTCACCTTCATTTTTACCCTTTCCCCACCCAAAAAATATATCTAAGTTGAAAGAAACAGGCCAGAAGTACAGAGGGACCCAACATATCTATTTATACTCATAGTGCTCGTGAAACACTTTGAATGGATTCTCAGGAAGGCAGTATGTAAAAGTTTTAAAAATAAATATCATAAATGCATCTTCACCGCCCCAGAACACAGTACAAATACAATCACACTTCATGCAAAATGTAAAAAGCAGATAAAGAGGGTGAAGACAAGGCAAACACAGAACAAAGCCAAATGAAATGTGACTGAAGGTGCCCTGTGTAATGTGTGGCGCCAGCAACTGAATTAAAAGCGAACCCTGCCACGTCCTCCCTCTCCCCAAATATGGGCAGTGCGCTCATCGGTGACCCACTTGAACTTGTGAGCTATCCATAGGTTCTTCCCTGAGCCACTCCAGCCCCACTCATTCCTCCCCTACCCACTACCAACCCCATATCCTCTCCCAAAATACCACATGCAATCCACAGAGCTAGGCATGGGCTTTACCCTTCTCTGAGTCATCCTAACCTCACACACCCTTTCCCCAAACACCATGTTACCCAAAGAGCTAAGCATGAGTTATACTCATCCCAACATGACTACTCCTCTCCCAGACACTATCAGCCACGCACCCTCCCTCAAAACATCACATTCAAAGAGCTAAGCATAGGTTATACTCACCCCCTAACTCATCCCAACATGACTACTCCTTTCCTAGACATTACCAACCTTGCACTCTCCCCCAAAACATCATATCCAAAGAGCTAAGCATGGGCTATACTCACCTCTAACTCATCACACCACTACTCCTCTCCCAGACACTACCAACCACGCACCTTCTCTCCCAAAACACCACATGTAATCCACAGGACTAAGCATGGGCTATACCCTTCCCTGAGTCACTCTAACCTCACATACCACTCCCCAAACACTGCATGTAATCAAAAGACTGAGGTATGAACTATACTCAGATAACCCATCCCAACCTCACAGACCTCTCGCAAATACTCTGTGTAATATACAGAGATAAGCATAGACCTTACTCTCATCCCCCTTCAATCCCTTCCAAAGCTTGGCATAACCTGCAGGACTGGAATCTAGAAGTATCTCACCTCCCCCTTTCTATAACGTTCACTTCCCTTCCTCTCTTCTCCCTCAGATTTGCTATACACTTAGCTGACTTATTCACAACTGTTTGTAAGGTCTGGAATACCTGACTAACTCTTTTTAGCTAAAGAATCAATTATAATAATATTTAGTTGCTGTCTCTCTTGGAAACACCTACACCTTATGGCCATTCAAGGTACTGCAGCCTCTTGTTAAGTGCCTTTGAGTTGGTGTTGACTCATGGCGACCCTTTCGATAGTTGTCCTGATCTAAACTGTGTTCGGTCTTCAGTCATGTGACTCATTGTTGACAGAGAGGCACCCATAACTGCTGTTATTGTATCGATCCATCTCATTGCTGGCCTTCCTCTTTTGCATTGACCTTCTACCTTGCCAAGCATGATGTCTTTCTCCAATGATCTCTCTCTTCTCATGATGTGTCCAAAGTATGAAAGTCGAAGTCTTGTCATCTGAACTTCTTGTTTATTAGGTGATAATGACATCTTGTGGCCATTGCAGATACTACAACAGCAGACCAGGGGCACACACAAAATGAGGCTCTGATTTTGTGCTGCAGAATATGGAGTCATGGCACAAAAATAGGTTGCATCAAAGGCAGGGGCGACAATCATATCCTGTGAGAACAAGTGACTCCAAGGTGGGCGGCATCACCAGGGAGTCATCAGCAGATGTGCTGGTAGTGGGGGGCTTGGCACCATGACAGCAGTGGGGTGAAGGAGTCTCATCATGTGGCAGTGATAGGATCAGGGAGTGTGTAGGTAGGGTTGCCAACTGGCTCCAGGTGCGCCCGACAGGCTTGCTCCAGTCCTGGGTTTACCCCAAGGCATGCAGTTACTTGTAGTTTTCCTTTTCTTATGGAGTGCATTAGAGAAATCAGAACTACATATCCCTGCATGCCATGGGGTAAACACAGGACTGGATCGAACATGTCGGGTGCATCTGGAGCCAGTTGGCAACCCTATGTGTAGGGCAGGGATGGCAGGTGCCCAGGGAGCTGCCCAGGCAACTATTGCAGAACAGCAGGGAGCGGCATCAGAGAGGGTGAGGAACAGATCTACCATGCTTGGGGGAATGAAGCAGCAGATCAACTGAAGAAATCTCAGGCAACAGAGGGGAGGTTTGTGACAGAGCGAGAGGACTGAAGCCAGGTGTACGTCACTGAGAGGGTACCAGAAATGGGGAATGGTGAGACAGGGCACAAGGGATGGGGCTGGAAGGAGAAAAGAGGGTAGCGGAACTGTCAATTGACCTAATTCCAGGAAGGAGATTTTAGGCCAGTCCTGGATTTCTGACAAACTCATCCTGATGTATTATGGGACCTGCAATGCTGATTTCAATGGGCAGAATCAGAGACTTCAAATACCATACTGTTTAAGGGTACAAGTTCAGCATCAAGACTGGGTACAAATATCTCCCTCCTGGAACTGGATGACTTGGCAGCTATGGGTAGGGTGAGAGGAAGCAGGAGTGGAGTAGCCAAGGAGGAGCGTGCCTCCCCTCCCCCCCCCCCAGTCCTGATCCTAACTCCTCTCCTGATGTGAATCATCCCCTGAACTTTGCATTCTGTTAAAGTCTTCTGGGAAAGAATATCTCGAGATTCTGTTTTTTATGGAAGTAACATTGCAAAAAAGTGATTAGCCTGAGTATATTTATTTTGCAGGTTTTAGTCCATATAGGAATAAATATATTGCAATCATGTCTTCATCCCTTGCTGTGGAGTTGCGCTGGAGCCACATTATAGTGGATCTGAAAGGGTTTCTCCTCTGCACCTCACAGGTGTGTATAATATAACCAAGGTTTCCCCTCTGTAAATCTGAATGACGTCCCTCCTTGTTCTGCATGTGTGTGCGCGTGCTGACTTCTGGCGACCCAGCCCCTGGGTTTTCTTGGCAAGGTGCGACCGGAAGTAGATTGCCTGACCTATGCAGTAAGTCTAAATCACCTGGTATTCCAAGGAGGTCTCCCATTCAAGTACTGCCAACCACAGCTAACCCTACAGCAAAATAAAGACTCTCCTCCTGCCCTAAGCCCAGGAAAGCTTCCCCGCCCCCTGAGCATCTGGGGGATGGAGGATGACGAGTAGCCCTTACACCAGAAAGACGTGCTGATATGTCCTCAGAGAGAGGCACTTGACATTAAACAGGGCAACTTGCAATCAGAACAAAAGCAGAACAGGAGCTTTCTACCTTGCAGGTCAGCTTTGGTGAACTCAACTTTGTTAGCAAAAGAACAGAAAAAGCGAAAACAATAAAACAGAGATTAGTAAGGCAGAGAACCAGGGTGACACTAATACAGCAACTAGCTTCCCCCACAAAGAGACCCAATGCCGTCGCAGCAATGAGAACCCCAAGGACAGCAGCAGAAGCACAGGGGAGGGAAGAGCAGGCAGGAGGCCATACTGGATGCACAGGAGGGATGGGTCCAAAGAGGCAAAATTATTTTACAAAAACAAAGACAACTGCATACATAGAATGAAAGAAGTGGCGTGCGGAGTAGCCTAGTGGTGAGGGCAGAAACCTGGGGTCAGAAAGACCAGGGCTTGAATCCCACTGGCCATCCTTGTGGCATTGGGCAAGTCACTTAACTCTCCATTGCCTCAGGTACAACCTTAGAGTATAAGCCTTCTGGGGACAAGGAAATACCTACAGTAGCTCACCTTGATCTACTACTGGAAAGGCATGAGCTAAGTACTACAATAAAATAAACGAAAGCTCCATTACAAATAAGTGATACCTCACTTTGGATCTTCAGAAGGCTCAGAGGGGAGGATGAGGAATTCATGACAGTAATTACAGACACCAGAGAATATGCTCTTCCCCCTTCCCAAGCAATACATAGAGCTGAAAGTGCGACAAGGTCCATGTGCCTTCTGCATAGCTATAAGATCTGTGTAGCTACTGTATGTGCAGTAACCATAAGTCCCACACAACACAGCTGTGTCCTGCTGCAATTGTGTCACAAGGGACATGCTGAGCCATTTCCTAACACAGCAAATGATGACAGATAAACACTGGAATGGTCCAGCTTGTTGGCCCAGCAGCGATTTGTCTTATCTTGGATGGATACCAAGTTCCCATATGGAGCCTGCCATCCACTCTCCTTTCCCCATGTCCCTCATCCAGCCTTTCATAGAAATACCATTGTGTTTTAGGATCGTAATTGTCGTTCTAGGGAAGTTATCCAACAGCCTCTAGGGATCTGCTGTGTTTTCAGCATGCTTTTTTTGAACTCCATTACAATCCTTGTCATCATGTCCTCCTCGGGGGGGGGGGGGGGGGTATTCAGGCATGCCTACTCTTTCTGGGAAAAAATATCTCCTGATGTTGCACCTAAGTCCATCCCATTGGAGCTTCATATTGTGACCTCTGCCCTCGGATCTAGATAAACGCATTAACACCATCATTCAGGTATTCAACTATCTCTACAACATTCCCAAACCGAGCCCTTCTCTCCTCTTCTCTGGGGTCTACATATCCGATTCTCAGCTCTTCTACCTTCTGGCATAGATCCTCACCCACTTAGTTGCCTCTAACTTATGGTTGCTTTTCCGAGATGGAAGATTCTTGCTGAGGCCTCACCCAATGATCTCAAGGCCATAAAGCAATGTGGCAAGAACCACAGGGATACTGGGAGTGGTGTAACAAGTATAAGAAAGTAATGATGCCTCTTCTGGTCAGTGGGGAGAACTCCTCTTGAGTACTGAGTTTGGCTCTTGAGACTGCACCTCTAAAAGATAGTAGTGTCTTCTAAAAGTTTTTCAGCCCTTGTTCTTTCACACTTAAAGCTCAGAATGCATTGCAAAGATCAAGGAAAGAAATTTCCATGTCAATGCATTTAGAATTGTTTATAAGACCGCAGAACGTAAAAAACATACAAGATGTGAAGAGTTTTAGAAGACAGTTTAGAAAGTAGAGGTGGTCCAGAGAAAGGCTACCAAATGGTGAGTTATTTCCATCTAAAGGTCTATGGAATGAGACTCTAGATCAGCAGACAGGGAGGGGACTAAGACAGGGCCACAGAAAAAGTGCAGCAAGCAAACATTTTACATTGGAAAAAAAGCTAAAGAGCAAGAGAACGTGAACTCAGACACTAATGTAAGAAATAATTCTTCACAGAAAACATGGTGGCTTCATCCCGTCACAGGGAACTATCTGGAGACTGCAGGAATTTGAATCCATTGCTGAGTTTCCTAGGACGGGGGCTCAGAGAGGGGCAGGGATGAGTACACCTCCATACCTTTCCCTTGGGGAGCGTGCAGGGAACAGGAGGGAAGCAGCTTCAGAAAGGACAAAAGCAATTTGGTTCTGCTCTAGAGTCTCTGTTCTACCCTTGTCCACTTCCCACCTGTCCACACAAGACAAGACGAGGTAGAGAAAGACACTGCAGGCAACAAGTGTGGAGACACTGGGAATGAGGCATTAGAGAAAGACCAGAGTAACTGAGGTAAAGGGGAAACCTTAGTGCTGGGGTAGAGAGGGGTAAAGCCTGGGATGACCACAAAGGATCCTTAGTGCTGGAGTGGGACGGGAAAAGACTGAGATGACCACAAAAGATCCTTAGTGCTGGGGTAGGGAGGGGTAAAGCCTGGGATGAGCACAGAGGATCCTTAGTACTGGGGTAGGGAGGGGTAAAGCCTGGGATGACCACAAAAGATCCTTAGTGCTGGGGTAGGGAGGGGTAAAGCCTGGGATGACCACAAAAGATCCTTAGTGCTGGGGTAGGGAGGGGTAAAGCCTGGGATGACCACAAAGGATCCCTAGTGCTGGGGTAGGGAGGGGTAAAGCCTGGGATAAGCACAGAGGATCCTTAGTGCTGGGGCAGAGAGCGGTAAAGCCTGGGATGAGCACAGAGGATCCTTAGTGCTGGGGTAGGGAGGGGTAAAGGCTGGGATGAGCACAGAGGATCCTTAGTGCTGGGGATAGGGAGGGGTAAAGCCTGGGATAAGCACAGAGGATCCTTAGTACTGGGGTAGGGAGGGGTAAAGCCTGGGATAAGCACAGAGGTTCCTTAGTGCTGGGGATAGGGAGGGGTAAAGCCTGGGATAAGCACAGAGGATCCTTAGTGCTGGGGATAGGGGGGGGGGGGGTAAAGCCTGGGATAAGCACAGAGGATCCTTAGTGCTGGGGTAGGGAGGGGTAAAGCCTGGGCTGACCACAAAGGATCCCTAGTGCTGGGGTGGGGTGGGGAGGGGTAAAGCCTGGGATAAGCACAGAGGTTCTTTAGTGAAGGGTTAGAGAGGGGAAAAGCCTGGGATAAGCACAGAGAATCCTTAGTGATGGGATGGGGGGGGGGGTAAACCTGGGGTGAGTACACAGGATTCTTGGTGTCGAGCTAGGGAGGGGTAAAGCCTGGTATAAGCACAGAGGATCCTTAGTGATGCGGTAGGGAGAGATAAAGCCTGGGATGAGCACAGAGGATCCTTAGTCCTGTGGTAGGAAAGGGTAAAGCCTGAGATAAGCAGAGAGGATCCTTAGTTCTGGGTTAGGGAGGGATAAAGCCTGCGATAAATCCTGGGATGAGCACAGTGGATCCTTAGTGCTGGGGTAGGGAGAGATAAAGCCTGGGATGAGCACAGAGGATCCTTAGTGCTGGGGTAGGGAGCGGAAAAGCCTGGGAAGAGCAGAGGATCCTTAGTGCTGGGGTAGGGAGGGGTAAAGTTTGGGATGAGCACAGAGGATCCTAAGTGCTGGGGTAGAGAGGAGTAAAGCCTGGGATAACCAGAGAGGATCCTTTGTGTTGGGGTAGGGAGGGGTAATGTCTAGGGTAAGCACAGAGGATCCTTAGTCCTGGGGTAGGGAGGGGTAAAGCCTGGGATGAGCACAGAAGATCCTTTGCGCTGGGGTTCCGAAGGTTTAAGCCTGGGATTAGTACTAAGGATCCTTAGTCCTGGGGTAGGGAGGGGTAAAGCCTGGGATGAGCACAGAGGATCCTTGGTGCTGGGATAGGGTGGGGTAAAGCCTGGGATGAGCACAGAGGATCCTCACTTCTGGGATAGGGAGAGGTAAAACCTGGGATAAGCAGAGAAGATCCTTAGTTCTCGGATAGGGAGGGGTAAAGCCTGGGATAAAGCCTGGGATAAATATAGAGGATCCTTAGTTCTGGGTTAGGGAGGGTTAAAGCCTGCGATAAAGCCTGGGATGAGCACACAGCATCCCTAGTGCTGGTGCAGGGAGGGGTAAAGTCTGGTATAAGCACAGAGGATCCTTAGTGCTGGGGTAGGGAAAGGTAAAGCCACAGAGGGTCCTTGGTGTCGGGATAAGGAGGGGTAAAGCCTGGGCTAAACACAGAAGATCCTTACTCCGTGGGTAGGGAGGGGTAAAGCCTGGGATGAGCACAGAGGATCCTTAGTGCTGTGGTAGAGTGCGGAAAAGCACAGAGGATCCTTAGTGCTGGGATAGGGAGGAGTCAAGCCTGGGATAAGCACAGAGGATCCTTAGTCCTGGGGTAGCGAGGGGTAAAGCCTGGGATTAGCGCAAAGGATCCTTAGTGCTGGGGTAGGGAGGAGTCAAGCCTGGGATAAGCACAGAGGATCCTTAGTCCTGGGGTAGGGAGGGGTAAAGCCTGGGATTAGCACAAAGGATCCTTAGTGCTGGGGTCGGGAGGGGTAAAGCCTGGGATAAGCACAGAGGATCCTTAGTGCTGGGGTAGGGAGGGGTAAAGCCTGGGATGAGCACAGAGGATCCTTAGTGCTGGGGTAGGGAGGGGTAAAGTCTGGGATGAGCACAGAGGATCCTTAGTGCTGGGATAGGGAGGGGTAAAGCCTGGGATGAGCACAGAGGATCCTTAGTTCTCGGATAGGGAGGGGTAAAGCCTGGGATAAAGCCTAGGATGAGCACACAGGATCCCTAGTGCTGGTGCAGGGAGGGGTAAAGTCTGGTATAAGCACAGAGGATCCTTAGTGCTGGGATAGAGAGGGGTAAAGCCTGGGATGAGCACAGAGGATCCTTAGTGCTGGGGTAGGTAGGGGTAAAGACTGGGATAAGCAGAGAGGAGCCTTAGTTCTGGGTTAGGGACGGTTAAAGCCTGTGATAAAGCCTGGGATGAGCACAGAGGATCCTTAGTGCTGGGGTAGGGAAGGGTAAGGCCTTGAATGAGCACAGAGGATCCTTAGTGCTGGGGTAGGGAGCGGTAAATCCTGGGATAACCACAGAGGGTCCTTGGTGTCGGGCTAGGGAGGGGTAAAGTCTGGGATAAGCACAGAGGATCCTTGCTCCTGGGGTAGGGAGCGGTAAAGCCTGGGATAAGCACAGAGGATCCTTACTCCTGGGGTAGGGAGGGGTAAAGCCTGGGACAAGCACAGAGGATCCTTAGTGCTGGGGTGGGGAGGGGTAAAGCCTGGGATAAGCACAGAGGATCCTTAGTGCTGGGGTAGGGAGGGGTAAAGTCTGGGATGAGCACAGAGGATCCTTAGTGCTGGGGTAGGGAGGGGTAAAGCCTGGGATAAGCACAGAGGATCCTTAGTGCTGGGGTAGGGAGGGGTAAAGCCTGGGATGAGCACAGAGGATCCTTAGTGCTGGGGTAGGGAGAGGTAAAGTCTGGGATGAGCACAGAGGATCCTTAGTGCTGGGATAGGGAGGGGTAAAGCCTGGGATGAGCACAGAGGATCCTTAGTTCTCGGATAGGGAGGGGTAAAGCCTGGGATAAAGCCTAGGATGAGCACACAGGATCCCTAGTGCTGGTGCAGGGAGGGGTAAAGTCTGGTATAAGCACAGAGGATCCTTAGTGCTGGGATAGAGAGGGGTAAAGCCTGGGATGAGCACAGAGGATCCTTAGTGCTGGGGTAGGTAGTGGTAAAGACTGGGATAAGCAGAGAGGAGCCTTAGTTCTGGGTTAGGGACGGTTAAAGCCTGTGATAAAGCCTGGGATGAGCACAGAGGATCCTTAGTGCTGGGGTAGGGAAGGGTAAAGCCTTGAATGAGCACAGAGGATCCTTAGTGCTGGGGTAGGGAGCGGTAAATCCTGGGATAACCACAGAGGGTCCTTGGTGTCGGGCTAGGGAGGGGTAAAGCCTGGGATAAGCACAGAGGATCCTTACTCCTGGGGTAGGGAGCGGTAAAGCCTGGGATAAGCACAGAGGATCCTTACTCCTGGGGTAGGGAGGGGTAAAGCCTGGGACAAGCACAGAGGATCCTTAGTGCTGGGATGGGGAGGGGTAAAGCCTCGAATGAGCACAGAGGATCCTTACTCCTGGGGTAGGGAGGGGTAAAGCCTGGGACAAGCACAGAGGATCCTTAGTGCTGGGATGGGGAGGGGTAAAGCCTCGAATGAGCACAGAGGATCCTTATTGCTGGGATAGGGATGGGTGAAGCCTGGGATAAGTATAGAGGATCCTTAGTTCTGGGATAGGGAGAGGTAAAGCCTGGGATGAGCACAGTGGATCCTTAGTTCTCGGATAGGGAGGGATAAAGCCTGGGAGAAAACCTGGGATGAGCACAGAGGATCATTAGTGCTGGGATAAGGAGGGGTAAAGCCTGGGACAAGCACAGAGGATCCTTAGTGCTGGGGTAGAGAGGTGTAAAGCCTGGGATAAGCAAGGAAGACCCTTTACCCTGGGGTTGCAAAGGTTAAAGCCTGCGATTAGCACAAATGATCCTTAGTGCTGGGGTAGGGAGGGGTAAAGCCTGCCATAAGCACAGAGGATCCTTAGTGCTGGGGTAGGGAAGGGTAAAGCCTGGGATAAGCACAGAGGATCCTTAGTGCTGGGGTAGGGAGGGGTAAAGCCTGTGATGAGCACAGATGATCCTTAGTGCTGGGATAGGGAGGGATAAAGCCTGGGATGAGCACAGAGGATCCTTAGTGCTAGGATAGGGAGGGGTAAAGCCTGGGATGAGCACAGAGGATCCTTAGTGCTGGGACAGGGAGAGGTAAAGCCTGGGATAAGCACAGAGGATCCTTATTTCTCGGATAGGGAGGGGTAAAGCCTGGGATGAGCACAGAGGATCCTTAGTGCTGCGGTAGGGAGGGGTAAAGCCTGTGATGAGCACAGAGGATCCTTAGTGCTAGGATAGGGAGGGATAAAGCCTGGGATAAGCACAGAGGATCCTTAGTGCTGGGATAGGGAGGGGTAAAGCCTGGGATGAGCACAGAGGATCCTTAGTGCTGGGACAGGGAGAGGTAAAGCCTGGGATAAGCACAGAGGATCCTTATTTCTCGGATAGGGAGGGGTAAAGCCTGGGATAAGCACAGTGGAACCTTAGTGCTGGGGTACGGAGGGGTAAAGCCTGGGATGAGCACAGAGGATCCTTAGTGCTGGGGCGAGGAGGGGTAAAGCCTGGGATGAGCACAGAGGATCCTTAGTGCTGGGGTAGGGAGGGGTAAAGTCTAGGATCAGCACAGAGGATTCTTAGTGCTGGGGTGGGGAGGGATAAAGCCTGGGATAAGCACAGAGGATCCCTAGTGCAGGGATGGGGAGGGGTAAAGCCTGGGATAAGCACAGAGGGTCCTTAGTACTGGGGTAGGGAGGGGTAAAGCCTGGGATAAGCACAGAGGATCCTTATTGCTGGGGTAGGGAGGGGTAAAGCCTGGGATAAACACAGTGGATCCTTAGTACTGGGGTAGGGAGGGGTAAAGCCTGGGATAAGCACAGAGGATCCTTAATGCTGGGATAAGGATGGTTAAAGCCTGCGATAAAGCCTGGGATGAGCACAGAGGATCCTTAGTGCTGGGATAAGGAGGGGTAAAGCCTGGGACAAGCACAGAGGATCCTTAGTGCTGGGGTAGGGAGGGATAAAGCCTGGGATGAGCACAGAGGATCCTTAGTGCTGGGATAGGGAGGGGTAAAGCTTGGGATGAGCACAGAGGATCCTTAGTGCTGGGATAGGGAGGGGTAAAGCCTGGGATAAGCACAGAGGATCCTTAGTGCTGGGACAGGGAGAGGTAAAGCCTGGGATAAGCACAGAGGATCCGTATTTCTCGGATAGGGAGGGGTAAAGCCTGGGATAAACACAGGGGATCCTTAGTGCTGGGACAGGGAGAGGTAAAGCCTGAGATGAGCAAAGAGGATCTTTAGTTCTGGGTTAGAGAGGGTTAAAGCCTGGGATAAGCACAGAGGATCCTTAGTTCTGGGTTAGGGAGGGTTAAAGCCTGGGATGAGCACACAGGATCCCTAGTGCTGGGTTAGGGAGGGTTAAAGCCTGGGATAAACACAGAGGATCCTTAGTGCTGAGATATGGAGGGGTAAAGCCTGGGATAAGCACAGAGGATCCTTAGTGCTGGGTTATGGAGGGGTAAAGCCTGGGAAGAGCACAGAGGATCCTTAGTGCTGGGATAGGGAGGGGTAAAGCCTGTGATGAGCACAGATGATCCTTAGTGCTGGGTTATGGAGGGGTAAAGCCTGGGAAGAGCATAGAGGATCCTTAGTGCTGGGATAGGGAGGGGTAAAGTCTCGAGTAAGCACAGAGGATCCTTCTTGCTGGGGTAGGGAGGAGTAAAGCCTGGGATAACCACAGAGGATCCTTAGTGCTGGAGTATGGAGGTGTAAAGTCTGGAATAAGTACAGAGGATCCTTAGTTTTGGGGCAGAGAGGGGTAAAGCCTGGGATGAGCACAAACGATCCGTAGTCCTGGGGTAGGGAGGGGTAAAGCGTGGGATAAGCACAGAGGATCCTTAGTGCTGGGGTAGGGAGGGGTAAAGCCTGGGATAAGCACAGTGGAACCTTAGTGCTGGGATAGGGAGGGGTAAAGCCTGAGATGAGAACAGATGATCCTTAGTGCTGGGTTATGGAGGGGTGAAGCCTGGGAAGAGCATAGAGGATCCTTAGTGCTGGGATAGGGAGGGGTAAAGTCTTGAGTAAGCACAGAGGATCCTTCTTGCTGGGGTAGGGAGGAGTAAAGCCTGGGATAACCACAGAAGATCCTTAGTGCTGAAGTATGGAGGTGTAAAGCCTGGAATAAGTACAGAGGATCCTTAGTGTTGGGGCAGAGAGGGGTAAAGCCTGGGATGAGCACAAAGGATCCGTAGTCCTGGGGTAGGGAGGGGTAAAGCGTGGGATAAGCACAGATGATCCTTAGTGCTGGGGTAGGGAGGAGTAAAGCCTGGGATGAGCACAGAGGATCCTTAGTGCTGGGGTAGGTAGGGGGTAAAGACTGGGATAAGCAGAGAGGATCCTTAGTTCTGGGTTAGGGACGGTTAAAGCCTGTGATAAAGCCTGGGATGACAACAGAGGATCCTTAGTGCTGGGGTAGGGAAGGCTAAAGCCTGGGAAGACCAAAAAGGATCCTTAGTGCTGGGGTAGGGAGCGGTAAATCCTGGGATAACCACAGAGGGTCCTTGGTGTCGGGCTAGGGAGGGGTAAAGCCTGGGATAAGCACAGAGGATCCTTAGTACTATGGTAGGGTTCGGAAAAGCCTGGGAAAAGCACAGAGGATCCTTAGTGCTGGGATAGGGAGGGGTCAAGCCTGGGATAAGTATAGAGGGTCCTTAGTTCTGGGGTAGGGAGAGGTAAAGCCTGGGATAAGCACAGAGGATCCTTAGTGGTGGGGTAGGGAGAGGTAAAGCCTGGGATGAGCACAGTGGATCCTTAGTTCTGGGATAGGGAGAGGTAAAGCCTGGGATAAGCACAGTGGATCCTTAGTTCTCGGATAGGGAGGGGTAAAGCCAGGGAGAAAACCTGGGATAAGCACAGAGGATCCTTAGTGCTGGGGTAAGGAGGTGTAAAGCCTGGGATAAGCAAGGAAGACCCTTTGCCCTGGGGTTGCAAAGGTTAAAGCCTGCGATTAGCAAAAATGATCCTTAGTGCTGGGGTAGGGAGGGGTAAAGCCTGGGATAAGCAAGGAAGACCCTTTGCCCTGGGGTTGCAAAGGTTAAAGGCTGTGATTAGCAGAAATGATCCTTAGTACTGGGGTAGGGAGGGGTAAAGCCTGGGATGAGCACAGAGGATCCTTAGTACTGGGGGAGGAAGGGGTAAAGCCTGGGATGAGCACAGAGGATCCGTAGTGCTGGGGTGGGGAGGGGTAAAACCTGGGATGAGCACAGAGGATCCGTAGTGCTGGGGTAGGGAGGGGTAAAGCCTGGGATGAGCACAGAGTATCCTTAGTGCTGGGGTGGGGAGGGGTAAAGCCTGGGATGAGCACAGAGGATCCTTAGTGCTGGGGTAGGGAGGGGGAAAGCCTGGGATGAGCACAGAGGATCCTTAATGCTGGGGTAGGGAGGGGTAAAGCCTGGGATAAGCACAGAGGATCCTTAGTGCTGGGGTAGGGAGGGGTAAAGCCTGGGATAAGCACAGAGGATCCTTAGTGCTGGGGTAGGGAGGGGTAAATCCTGGGATGAGCACAGAGGATCCTTAGTGCTGGGGCGAGGAGGGGTAAAGCCTGGGATGAGCACAGAGGATCCTTAGTGCTGGGGTACGGAGGGGTAAAGCCTGGGATGAGCACAGAGGATCCTTAGTGCTGGGGCGAGGAGGGGTAAAGCCTGGGATGAGCACAGAGGATCCTTAGTGCTGGGGTAGGGAGGGGTAAAGTCTAGGATCAGCACAGAGGATTCTTAGTGCTGGGGTGGGGAGGGATAAAGCCTGGGATAAGCACAGAGGATCCCTAGTGCAGTGGTGGGGAGGGGTAAAGCCTGGGATAAGCACAGAGGATCCTTAGTACTGGGGTAGGGAGGGGTAAAGCCTGGGATAAGCACAGAGGATCCTTAATGCTAGGATAAGGATGGTTAAAGCCTGCGATAAAGCCTGGGATGAGCACAGAGGATCCTTAGTGCTGGGATAAGGAGGGGTAAAGCCTGGGACAAGCACAGAGGATCCTTAGTGCTGGGGTAGGGAGGGATAAAGCCTGGGATGAGCACAGAGGATCCTTAGTGCTGGGATAGGGAGGGGTAAAGCTTGGGATGAGCACAGAGGATCCTTAGTGCTGGGATAGGGAGGGGTAAAGCCTGGGATAAGCACAGAGGATCCTTAGTGCTGGGACAGGGAGAGGTAAAGCCTGGGATAAGCACAGAGGATCCGTATTTCTCGGATAGGGAGGGGTAAAGCCTGGGATAAACACAGGGGATCCTTAGTGCTGGGACAGGGAGAGGTAAAGCCTGAGATGAGCACAGAGGATCTTTAGTTCTGGGTTAGAGAGGGTTAAAGCCTGGGATAAGCACAGAGGATCCTTAGTTCTGGGTTAGGGAGGGTTAAAGCCTGGGATGAGCACACAGGATCCCTAGTGCTGGTTTAGGGAGGGTTAAAGCCTGGGATAAACACAGAGGATCCTTAGTGCTGGGATATGGAGGGGTAAAGCCTGGGATAAGCACAGAGGATCCTTAGTGCTGGGTTATGGAGGGGTAAAGCCTGGGAAGAGCACAGAGGATCCTTAGTGCTGGGATAGGGAGGGGTAAAGCCTGTGATGAGCACAGATGATCCTTAGTGCTGGGTTATGGAGGGGTAAAGCCTGGGAAGAGCATAGAGGATCCTTAGTGCTGGGATAGGGAGGGGTAAAGTCTCGAGTAAGCACAAAGGATCCTTCTTGCTGGGGTAGGGAGGAGTAAAGCCTGGGATAACCACAGAGGATCCTTAGTGCTGGAGTATGGAGGTGTAAAGCCTGGAATAAGTACAGAGGATCCTTAGTGTTGGGGCAGAGAGGGGTAAAGCCTGGGATGAGCACAAACGATCCTTAGTCCTGGGGTAGGGAGGGGTAAAGCGTGGGATAAGCACAGAGGATCCTTAGTGCTGGGGTAGGGAGCGGTAAATCCTGGGATAACCACAGAGGGTCCTTGGTGTCGGGCTAGGGAGGGGTAAAGCCTGGGATAAGCACAGAGGATCCTTAGTGCTATGGTAGGGTTCGGAAAAGCCTGGGAAAAGCACAGAGGATCCTTAGTGCAGGGATAGGGAGGGGTCAAGCCTGGGATAAGTATAGAGGATCCTTAGTTCTGGGGTAGGGAGAGGTAAAGCCTGGGATAAGCACAGAGGATCCTTAGTGGTGGGGTAGGGAGAGGTAAAGCCTGGGATGAGCACAGTGGATCCTTAGTTCTGGGATAGGGAGAGGTAAAGCCTGGGATAAGCACAGTGGATCCTTAGTTCTCGGATAGGGAGGGGTAAAGCCAGGGAGAAAAACCTGGGATAAGCACAGAGGATCCTTAGTGCTGGGGTAAGGAGGTGTAAAGCCTGGGATAAGCAAGGAAGACCCTTTGCCCTGGGGTTGCAAAGGTTAAAGCCTGCGATTAGCAGAAATGATCCTTAGTGCTGGGGTAGGGAGGGGTAAAGCCTGGGATAAGCAAGGAAGATCCTTTGCCCTGGGGTTGCAAAGGTTAAAGCCTGTGATTAGCAGAAATGATTCTTAGTACTGGGGTAGGGAGGGGTAAAGCCTGGGATGAGCACAGAGGATCCTTAGTACTGGGGGAGGAAGGGGTAAAGCCTGGGATGAGCACAGAGGATCCGTAGTGCTGGGGTGGGGAGGGGTAAAGCCTGGGATGAGCACAGAGGATCCTTAGTGCTGGGGTAGGGAGGGGTAAAGCCTGGGATGAGCACAGAGTATCCTTAGTGCTGTGGTGGGGAGGGGTAAAGCCTGGGATGAGCACAGAGGATCCTTAGTGCTGTGGTAGGGAGGGGGAAAGCCTGGGATGAGCACAGAGGATCCTTAATGCTGGGGTAGGGAGGGGTAAAGCCTGGGATAAGCACAGAGGATCCTTAGTGCTGGGGTAGGGAGGGGTAAAGCCTGGGATAAGCACAGAGGATCCTTAGTGCTGGGGTAGGGAGGGGTAAAACCTGGGATGAGCACAGAGGATCCTTAGTGCTGGGGCGAGGAGGGGTAAAGCCTGGTATGAGCACAGAGGATCCTTAGTGCTGGGGTACGGAGGGGTAAAGCCTGGGATGAGCACAGAGGATCCTTAGTGCTGGGGCCCGGAGGGGTAAAGCCTGGGATGAGCACAGAGGATCCTTAGTGCTGGGGTAGGGAGGGGTAAAGCCTGGGATCAGCACAGAGGATTCTTAGTGCTGGGGTGGGGAGGGATAAAGCCTGGGATAAGCACAGAGGATCCCTAGTGCAGGGGTGGGGAGGGGTAAAGCCTGGGATAAGCACAGAGGATCCTTAGTACTGGGGTAGGGAGGGGTAAAGCCTGGGATAAGCACAGAGGATCCTTATTGCTGGGGTAGGGAGGGGTAAAGCCTGGGATAAACACAGTGGATCCTTAGTACTGGGGTAGGGAGGGGTAAAGCCTGGGATAAGCACAGAGGATCCTTAATGCTGGGATAAGGATGGTTAAAGCCTGCGATAAAGCCTGGGATGAGCACAGAGGATCCTTAGTGCTGGGATAAGGATGGTTAAAGCCTGCGATAAAGCCTGGGATGAGCACAGAGGATCCTTAGTGCTGGGATAAGGAGGGGTAAAGCCTGGGACAAGCACAGAGGATCCTTAGTGCTGGGGTAGGGAGTGATAAAGCCTGGGATGAGCACAGAGGATCCTTAGTGCTGGGATAGGGAGTGGTAAAGCTTGGGATGAGCACAGAGGATCCTTAGTGCTGGGATAGGGAGGGGTAAAGCCTGGGATAAGCACAGAGGATCCTTAGTGCTGGGACAGGGAGAGGTAAAGCCTGGGATAAGCACAGAGGATCCGTATTTCTCGGATAGGGAGGGGTAAAGCCTGGGATAAACACAGGGGATCCTTAGTGCTGGGACAGGGAGAGGTAAAGCCTGAGATGAGCACAGAGGATCTTTAGTTCTGGGTTAGAGAGGGTTAAAGCCTGGGATAAGCACAGAGGATCCTTAGTTCTGGGTTAGGGAGGGTTAAAGCCTGGGATGAGCACACAGGATCCCTAGTGCTGGGTTAGGGAGGGTTAAAACCTGGGATAAACACAGAGGATCCTTAGTGCTGGGATATGGAGGGGTAAAGCCTGGGATATGCACAGAGGATCCTTAGTGCTGGGTTATGGAGGGGTAAAGCCTGGGAAGAGCACAGAGGATCCTTAGTGCTGGGATAGGGAGGGGTAAAGCCTGTGATGAGCACAGATGATCCTTAGTGCTGGGTTATGGAGGGGTAAAGCCTGGGAAGAGCATAGAGGATCCTTAGTGCTGGGATAGGGAGGGGTAAAGTCTCGAGTAAGCACAGAGGATCCTTCTTGCTGGGGTAGGGAGGAGTAAAGCCTGGGATAACCACAGAGGATCCTTAGTGCTGGAGTATGGAGGTGTAAAGCCTGGAATAAGTACAGAGGATCCTTAGTGTTGGGGCAGAGAGGGGTAAAGCCTGGGATGAGCACAAACGATCCGTAGTCCTGGGGTAGGGAGGGGTAAAGCGTGGTATAAGCACAGAGGATCCTTAGTGCTGGGGTAGGGAGGGGTAAAGCCTGGGATAAGCACAGTGGAACCTTAGTGCTGGGGTAGAGAGGGGTAAAGCCTGGGATAAGCACAGTGGAACCTTAGTGCTGGGATAGGGAGGGGTAAAGCCTGGGATAAACACAGAGGATCCTTGGTATTGGTATTGGTAGTTCTTGCAAGTTTCTTCTTAATTATAAATGCAACACCATTTCTTCTTTGTCTTTCATTTCCAGCATAGTAGACCATGTGATCATCAGATGCAAAGTGCCCGATGTCAGCCCATTTCAGTTCGCTGACACCCAACAGATCAAGTTGTACACGTTCCATTTCATTCTTGACCACCTCCAACTTCCCTTGGTTCATGCTTCGTACGTTCCATGTTGAAATGTGTAAGACATCTTTACAGCTCCTGACTCTCGTTTCATGCACAGCTACATCAGCAGAAAGACGTCCCAAGGGCTTTGATCCAACCATATCATAAATGCTGGCTTTACTCTGAAAAGTCTTCAGCTCTTCCCCAGTAGCTTGTTGAGTGCCTTCAGACCTGGGGGTCTCATCTTCTAGCACTACAGCACAATTTGTTTTGTGGTAACTATCCATTGGGTTTTCATGACAAGATACAGAAGTAGTTTGCCAGGCCTTTCTTCCGCGCAGTTTAAGTTTGATGATGTTGCCGTTGTCACAGAAATGTGATCCTCCGCCGTCAACACTATCCCATTCTGCTGCTGCCCAGATGGGTGGTTTGTCTTCGTCTGGCACCTCAGCTGAGACCTGTCCATCTTGGGAGACCCTGCCGGTAGTTAAACTACCGATAGTTTAGCTCTCAGCACACTGATGCACACAAGCCCTCACAGCACGACTAGCTGCAAACCAAGTGAGGGGTTAAGTGTTGGGGTAGGGAGGGGTAAAATCTGGGATAAGCACAGAGGATCCTTAGTCCTGGGTTATGGAGGGGTAAAGCCTGGTATAAGCACAGAGGATCCTTAGTTCTCAGATAGAGAGGGCTAAAACCTTGGATAAAGCCTGGGATGAGCACACAGGATCCCTAGTGCTGGGGTAGGGAGGGGTAAAATCTGGTATAAGCACAGCGGATCCTTAGTGCTGGGGTAGGGAGGGGTAAAGCTTGGAATAAGCATAGAGGATCCTCAGCTCTGGATTAGGGAGAGTTAAAGCCTGCAATAAGGCCTGGGATGAGCACAGAGGATTCTTAGTGCTGGGGTAGGTAGGGGTAAAGCCTGGAATGAGCACAGATGATCCTTAGTGCTGCAGTAGTGAGGGGTAAAGCCTGGGATAAGCACAGAGGATCCTTAGTGCTGGGGTAGGGAGCGGTAAAGCCTGGGATTACCACAGAGGGTCATTGGTGTCAGGCTAGGGAGGAGTAAAGCCTGGGATAAGCACAGAGGATACTTACTTCTGGGGTAGGGAGGGGTAAAGCCTGGGATAAGCACAGAGGATCCTTGGTATTGGGGTTGGAAGGGGTAAATCCTGGATTGAGCACAGAGGATCGTTAGTGCTGTGGAAGGGAGGGGTAAAGCCTGGGATAAGCACAGAGGATCTTTAGTGTTGGGGTAGGGAGTGGAAAAGCCTGGGAAGAGCACAGAGGATCCATAGTGCTGGTGTAGGGAGGGGAAAAGCCTATGTGAAGCCAAACAGTTTGTTATGGTCATTTTGTTGTATGTAAACCGCGCTGACAATAGCGCGGTATATAAGAAATTGTAATAAATAATAAAATAAATAAGAGGATCCTTAGTGCTGGGGTAGGGAGGGGTAAAGCCTGGGATGAGCACAGAGGATCCTTAGTGCTGGGGTAGTGAGGGGTAAAGCTTGGGATGAGCACAGAGGATCCTTAGTGCTGGGTTAGGGAGGGGTATAATCTGGTATAAGCACAGCGGATCCTTAGTGCTGGGTTAGGGAGGGGTAAAATCTGATATAAGCACAGCGGATCCTTAGTGCTGGGGTAGGGAGGGGTAACATCTGGTATAAGCACAGCGGATCCTTAGTGCTGGGGTATCTGGTTCTCTCACGGTAGTCCACCTCCCCCTCCAGCCCCCTCTTTCTCTGGCATTCCCGTACCCTTGGTTTCCTCCTTTCGTTATCTGGGTGTGCACTTTGATTCTGATCTCTCTTTTCAGACACACATCTCCCACATCACTAAGACCTCCTTTTTCTTTCTCCGTCAAATCCGTTCCATCCGCCCCTTTCTCCCCCCATCTGCTCTTACTACCCTGTTACTATCTCTTGTTATGTCGCATGTTGACTTTTCTAATTCAATCTTTACTGGTCTTTCTAAAGCCCAATTGACCCGCCTTCAGAGGATTCAGAACACCGCCGCACGCCTCATTACTCACTCTTCCCCCCGCGACCATGTAACACCCCTTCTTTTTCGTCTTCATTGGTTACCAGTCCCCTACCGTGCTCAATACAAACTGCTCTCCCTTGTTCACAAGGCTCTCCATACCAGCACTCCACAATACCTAGCAGATCTTATCACCTTCCATACTCCCAGATACACTCCACGCTCCTTTCATCTCAACCGTCTCACCCTCCCCTCTCCCTCCCTTCCATACTCCCAGATACTCTCCACGCTCCTTTCATCTCAACCGTCTCACCCTCCCCTCTCCCTCCCTTCCATACTCCCAGATACACTCCACGCTCCTTTCATCTCAACCGTGTCACCCTCCCCTCTCCCTCCCTTCCATACTCCCAGATACACTCCACGCTCCTTTCATCTCAACCGTCTCACCCTCCCCTCTCCCTCCCTTCCATACTCCCAGATACTCTCCACGCTCCTTTCATCTCAACCGTCTCACCCTCCCCTCTCCCTCCCTTCCATACTCCCAGATACACTCCACGCTCCTTTCATCTCAACGTTTTAACCTTCCCTCTCCCTCCCTTCCATACTCCCAGATACTCTCCACGCTCCTTTCATCTCAACCGTCTCACCCTCCCCTCTCCCTCCCTTCCATACTCCCAGATACTCCCCACGCTCCTTTCATCTCAACCGTCTCACCCTCCCTCTCCCTCCCTTCCATACTCCCAGATACTCTCCACGCTCCTTTCATCTCAACCGTCTCACCCTCCCCTCTCCCTCCCTTCCATACTCCCAGATACTCTCCACGCTCCTTTCATCTCAACCGTCTCACCCTCCCCTCTCCCTCCCTTCCATACTCCCAGATACTCTCCACGCTCCTTTCATCTCAACCGTCTCACCCTCCCCTCTCCCTCCCTTCCATACTCCCAGATACTCTCCACGCTCCTTTCATCTCAACCGTCTCACCCTCTCCTCTCCCTCCCTTCCATACTCCCAGATACACTCCACGCTCCTTTCATCTCAACCGTCTCACCTTTCCCTCTCCCTCCCTTCCATACTCCCAGATACACTCCACGCTCCTTTCATCTCAACCGTCTCACCCTCCCCTCTCCCTCCCTTCCATACTCCCAGAGACTCTCCACGCTGCTTTCATCTCAACCGTCTCACCCTCCCCTCTCCCTCCTTTCCATACTCCCAGATACTCTCCACGCTCCTTTCATCTCAACCGTCTCACCCTCCCCTCTCCCGCCCTTCCATACTCCCAGATACACTCCACGCTCCTTTCATCTCAGCCGTCTCACCCTCCCCTCCCCTCTCCCTCCCTTCCATACTCTCAGATACTCTCCACGCTCCTTTCATCTCAAACCGTCTCACCCTCCCCTCTCCCTCCCTTCCATACTCCCAGATACTCCCCACGCTCCTTTCTTCTCAACCGTCTCACCCTCCCCTCCATACACCCAGATACACTCCACGCTCCTTTCATCTCAACCGTCTCACCCTCCCCTCTCCCTCCCTTCCATACTCCCAGATACACTCCACTCTCCTTTCATCTCAACCGTCTCACCCTCCCCTCTCCCTCACTTCCATACTCCCAGATACACTCCACGCTCCTTTCATCTCAACCGTCTCACCCTCCCTTCTCCCTCCCTTCCATACTCCCAGATACTCTCCACGCTCCTTTCATCTCAATCGTCTCACCCTCCCCTCTCCCTCCATTCCATACTCCCAGATACACTCCACGCTCCTTTCATCTCAACCGTCTCACCCTCCCCTCTCCCTCCCTTCCATACTCCCAGATACTCTCCACGCTCCTTTCATCTCAACCGTCTCACCCTCCCCTCTCCCTCCCTTCCATACTCCCAGATACACTCCACGCTCCTTTCTTCTCAACCGTCTCACCCTCCCCTCTCCCTCCCTTCCATACTCCCAGATACACTCCACACTCCTTTCATCTCAACCGTCTCACCCTCCCCTCTCCCTCCCTTCTATACTCCCAGATACTCTCCACGCTCCTTTCATCTCAACCGTCTCACCCTCCCCTCTCCCTCCCTTCCATACTCCCAGATACACTCCACGCTCCTTTCATCTCAACCGTCTCACCCTCCCCTCTCCCTCCCTTGCCCACTTGCACTCCACCCGCTCCTCAGCCTTTTTCTTTGCCGGTCCTGCCCTTTGGAACTCCCTTCCCTCTGCTCTCCGCTTAGACCCCACCATGCCACATTTAAGCAAAACCTAAAAACCCACCTATTCTCTCTGGCCTTTGACCTTCCCTCCCCCTTTGTATAACTGTTTTCTTCATGCTTTGTCTATTCTTCTTCTCCCTTTACTCTCCTGTCACCAATTGTAGTTCCTTTTCTTTTCTATAGGCTTTGTGCCTCTATTGTAATTTTGTGAATTGTAAACCGCCCTGCTTGTCATGGAAGGGCGGTATATCAAATCAAATAAACATAAACATAAACATAGGGAGGGGTAAAGCCTGGGATAAGCACAGAGGATCCTCAGTTCTGGATTAGGGAGGGTTAAAGCCTGCAATACGGCCTGGGATGAGCACAGAGGATTCTTAGTGCTGGGGTAGGAAGGGGTAAAGCCTGGGATGAGCACAGAGAATCCTTAGTGGTGGGGTAGGGAGGGGAAAAGCCTGCGATGAGCACAGAGGATCCTTAGTGCTGGGGTAGGGACGGGTAAAGCCTGGGATGAGCACAGAGGATTTTTAGTGCTGGGGTAGGGAGGGGTAAAGCCTGGGATAAGCACAGTGAATCCTTAGTGTTGGGGTGGGGAGGGGTAAAGCCTGGGATAAGCACAGAGGATCCTTAGTGCTGGGGTGGGGAGGGAGGGGTAAAACCTGGGATAAGCACAGAGGATCCTTAGTGTTGCGGTGGGGAGGGGTAAAGCCTGGGATGAGCACAGAGGATCCTTAGTGCTGGGGTAGGAAGGGGTAAAGTCTGGGATTAGCACAAAGGATCCTTAGTGCTGGGGTAGGGACGGGTAAAGCCTGGGATGAGCACAGAGGATTTTTAGTGCTGGGGTAGGGAGGGGTAAAGCCTGGGATAAGCACAGAGGATCCTTAGAGCTGGGGGAGGGAGGGGTAGAGCCTGGGATAAGCACAGAGGATCTTTGTTATTAGGCTTGGAAGGGGTAAAGCCTGTAATGAGCACAGAGGATCGTTAGTGATGAGGAAGGGAGGGGTAAAGCCTGGGATAGGCAAAGAGGATCGTTAGTGCCGGGGTAGGGAGGGGAAAAGCCTGGGATGAGCACAGAGGATCCTTAGTTCTGGGGGAGGGAGGGGTAGAACCTGGGATAAGCACAGAGGATCCTTAGTGCTGGGGTAGGGAGCGGAAAAGCCTGGGAAGAGCACAGAGGATCCTTAGTGCTGGGATAGGGAGGGGTAAAGCCTGGGATAAGCACAGAGGATCCTTAGTTCTGGGATAGGGAGGGGTAAAGCCTGGGATGAGCACAGAGGATCCTTAGTTCTGGGATAGAGAGGGGTAAAGCCTGGAATAAGCACAGAGGATCCTTAGTTCTCGGATAGGGAGGGGTAAATCCTGGGATAAAGCCTGGGATGAGCGAAGAGGATCCTTAGTGCTGGGGTAGGGAGGGGTAAAGACTGGGATGAGCACAGAGGATCCTTAGTGCTGGGGTAGGGAGGGGTAAAGCCTGGGATAAGCAAAGAGGATCCTTAGTGCTGGGGTAGGTAGGGGTAAAGCCTGGAATAAACACAAAGGATCCTTAGTTCTCGGATAGGGAGGGGTAAAGCCTGGAATAAAGCCTGGGATAAGCACGGAGGATCTTTTTTTCTGGGTTAGGGAGGGGTAAAGCCTGGAATAAAGCCTGGGATAAGCACAGAGGATCCTTAGTTCTGGGATAGGGAGGGGTAAAGCCTGGGATGAGCACAGAGGATCCTTAGTTCTGGGATAGGGAAAGGTAAAGCCTTGGATAAGCACAGAGGATCCTTAGTTCTCGGATAGGGAGGGGTAAAGCCTGGGATAAAGCCTGGGATGAGCGAAGAGGATCCTTAGTGCTGGGGTAGGGAGGGGTAAAGTCTGGGATGAGCACAGAGGATCCTTAGTGCTGGGGTAGGGAGGGGTAAAGCCTGGGATAAGCAAAGAGGATCCTTAGTGCTGGGGTAGGTAGGGGTAAAGCCTGGAATAAACACAAAGGATCCTTAGTGCTGGGGTAGGGAGGGTAAAGCTTGGGATAAGCACTGAGGATCCTTAGACTTAGGATAGGGAAGGGTAAAGCCTGGGATAAACACAGAAGATCCTTAGTGGTGATGTAGGCAGAGTTTTATCCCGGGATAACCACAGAGTATTCTTTGTGTTGGGGTAGGGAGGGGTAAAGCCTAGGATGAGCACAGAGTATACTTAGTGCTGCAGTAGAGAGGGGTAAAGCCTGGGATAAGCACAGTGGATCCTCAGTCCAGCAATAGGGAGGGGTAAAGCCTGGGATGAGCACAGAGGATCCTTAGTGCTGAGGGAGGGAGGGGTAAAGCCTTGGATGAGCACAGAGGATACTTAGTGTTGCGGTAGAGAGGGGTAAAGCCTGGGATAAGCACAGAGGATCCTTGGTGTTAGGGTAGCGAGTGGTAAAGTCTATAATAAGCACAGAGGATCCTTAGTACTGGGATAGGGAGGGGTAAAGCCTGGGATGACCACAAAGGATCTTTATTGCTGTGGAAGGGAAGGATAAAGTCTGAGATAAGCACAGAGGATCCTTAGTATTGAGGATAGGGAGGGGTAAAGAATGATAAGCACAGAGGACCATTACGGCTGGGATAGGGAGGGGTAAAGTTTGGGATAGGGAGGGGTAAAGTCTGGGATAAGCACAGAGGATCTTTAGTGCTGGGGTAGAGAGGGGCAAAGTCTGGGATAAGCACAGAGGATCTTTAGTGCTGGGGTAGAGAGGGGCAAAGTCTGGGATAAGCACAGAAGATCCTTAGTGCTGGGGTAGGGTGGGGTAAAGCCTGCGATAAGCACAGAGAATTATTAGAGCTGGGGTTGGAAGGGGTAAAGCCTGGGATAAGCACAGAGGATTCTTAGTGCTTTGATAGGAAGGGTTAAAGTCTGGGATATGCACAGATGATCTGTAGTGCTGGGGTAGGGAAGACTAAAGCCTGGGATAAAGACAGAGGATCCTTAGTTCTGGGATGGGGAGGTGGAAACCTGGGATAAAGCCTGGTATGACCACAGAGGATCTTTAGTGCTGGGGTAGGGAGGGGTAAAGTCTAGGATCAGCACAGAGGATTCTTAGTGCTGGGGTAGGAAGGGTTAAAGTCTGGGATAAGCACAGAGGATCCTTAGTGCTGGGGTAGGGAAGGGTAAAGTCTGGGATGAGCACAGAGGATCGTTAGTGCTGGGGTAGGAAGGGTTAAAGTCTGGGATAAGCACAGAGGATCCTTAGTGCTGGGGTAGGAAGGGTTAAAGTCTGGGATAAGCACAGAAGAACCTTAGTGCTGGGGTAGGAAGGGTTAAAATCTGGGATAAGTACAGAGGATCCTTAGTGCTGGGGTAGGAAGGGTTAAAGTCTGGGATAAGCACAGAGGATCTTTAGTGTTGGGGAAGGGAGGGGTAAAGTCTGGGATGAGCACAGAGGATCCTTAGTGCTGGGTTAGGAAGGGTTAAAGTCTTGGATGAGCACAGAGGATCCTTAGTGCTGTGGTAGGGAGGGTTAAAGTCTGGGATAAGCACAGAGGATCTTTAGTGTTGGGGAAGGGAGGGGTAAAGTCTGGGATGAGCACAGAGGTCCTTAGTGCTGGGGTAGGGAGGGTTAAAGTCTGGGATAAGCACAGAGGATCTTTAGTGCTGGGGTTGGAAGGGGTAAAGCCTGGGATAAGCACAGAGGATCCTTAGTCCTGGGGTAGGGAGGGTTAAAGTCTGGGATAAGCACAGAGGATCCTTAGTCCTGGGGTAGGGAGGAGTAAAGTCTGGGATAAGCACAGAGGATCCTTAGTGCTGGGGTAGGAAGGTTTAAAGTCTGGGATAAGCACAGAGGATCTTTAGTGTTGGGGTTGGAAGGGGTAAAGCCTGGGATAAGCACAGAGGATCCTTAGTCCTGGGGTAGGGAGGGTTAAAGTCTGGGATAAGCACAGAGGATCCTTAGTCCTGGGGTAGGGAGGGGTAAAGTCTGGGATAAGCACAGAGGTTCCTTAGTGCTGGGGTAGGGAGGGGTAAAGCCTGGGATGAGCACAGAGGATCCTTAGTCCTGGGGTAGGGAGGGGTAAAGTCTGGGATAAGCACAGAGGATCCTTAGTCCTGGGGTAGGAAGGTTTAAAGTCTGGGATAAGCACAGAGGATCACTAGTGCTGGGGTAGGGAGGGGTAAAGCCTTGTCTAAGTTTAAAGGACCCAGAGGTACCAGTATGTGAGAATGACGCTGTGTAGGATTCCGTGAGTATTGGTTAGAACTATCTATCTTGTTGTCCGTATTTCTTTCAGTTTCTCTGTTTTTCTCTTTGGATACCTTATATTTTATTTAGTAATTGGAAAATCTTTGTTGGGCATGGGATTTATCTCATGCCTTTTTTCTGAAGGTCAGAGTGAGTTACATTCAGGTTTCATGGGTCTTTGTTTTTGCTACCAGAGGGTTTATGATTGAAGCTTATACTTGAGGCAATGAAGGGTTAAGTGATTTGTCCACGATCCCAGGAAGCAGTAGTCGGATTTGAACCTTGGTTTCCCTGCCTCTAGCCTTTGCTCTAACCATTAGCCTCAGCTGCATGGATCCCAATGCTGCAGGGGAACTTATGAGGGAGCGTGTGAATGCTGCCAGTGTGCAGAATGTGGGTGGGTGTATGAAAGGACACCAGGGTATGTTTACTAAACTGTGCTAGCTGTCTTTGCTGTGCTATTGCAGGATCATCATGCCACAAAGGCAGCTAACACAGGACAAATGCAGGTACCACAGGCCTTTTTCCACAGTAGCTGCATTTCACACGCTACCTGCAAACGTGGGTGGCAACTGGGGGGAGACTGGGGGGAGAGTGGGTGGGACCTGTGTGGGAGAGTGGGTGGGAACTGGGGGACTGTGGGTGGGAACTGAGGGGGAGTGGGGGGAGAGTGGGTGGGAACTGTTGGGAGAGTGGGGGGAGAGTGTGTGGGAAATGAGGGGGAGAGTGGGTAGGAACTGGGGGGAGAGTGGAGGGACAGTGGGTGGGAACTGTGGGGGAGAGTGGGGGAAGAGTGCGTGGGAACTGAGGGGGAGAGTGGGGGAGAGTGGGTGGGAACTGATGGGAGTGGGGGGAGAGTGGGTGGGAACTGTTGGGAGATTGGGGGGAGAGTGGGTGGGAACTGATGGGGAGTGGGGGGAGAGTGGGTGGGAACTGTTGGGAGATTGGGGGGAGAGTGGGTGGGAACTGGGGGGAGAGTGGAGGGATAGTGGGTGGGAACTGGGGGGGAGTGGGGGGGGAGAGTGTGTGGGAAATGAGGGGGGAGAGTGGGGGGAGTGTGGGTGGGAACTGAGGGGGAGAGTGGGGGGAGTGTGGGTGGGAACTGGGGGGAGAGTGTGTGGAGAGTGGGTGGCAACTGAGTGGGAGAGTGGGGGGAGAGTGGGTGGGAACTTGTGGGAGATTGGGGGGAGTGTGGGTGGGAACTGGGGGGAGAGTGGAGGGACAGTGGGTGGGAACTGAGGGGGAGAGAGGGTGGGAACTGGGGGGAGAGTGGGGGGAGTGGGGTGGAAACTGGGGGGGAGAGTGGGGAGAGAGTGGGTGGGAACTGGGGGAGAGTGGGTGGGACTGAGGGGGAGAGTGGGGGAGAGTGGGAGGGAACTGGGGGAGAGTGGGTGGGAACTGAGGGGGAGAGTGGGGGAGAGTGGGTGGGAACTGGGTAGAGTGGGTGGGAACTAAGGAGGAGAGAGTGGGTGGAGAGTGGGTGGCAACTGAGGGGGAGAGTGGGGGGAGAGTGGGTGGGAACTTGGGGGAGAGTGGGGAGAGTGGGTGGGAAACTGAGCGGGAGAGTGAGGTGAGAGTGGGTGGGAACTGGGGGGAGCGTGGGGAAGAGTGGGTGGGAACTGAGGGGGAGAGTGAGGGGAGAGTGGGTGGGAACTGGGGAGAGTGGTTGGGAACTGAGGGGGAGTGGGTGGGAACTGGGGGAGAGTGGGTGGGAACTGAGGGGGAGAGAGGGTGGGAACTGAGGGGGAGAGTGGGGGAGAGTGGGTGGGAAATGGGGGAGAGTGGGGGGCAACTGAGGGGGAGAGTGGGTGGAGAGTGGGTGGCATCTTAGGCGGAGAGTGGGGGGAGAGTGGGTGGGAACTGGGGAGAGAGTGGGGGGAGAGTGGGTGGGAACTGAGTGGGAGAGTGAGATGAGAGTGGGTGGGGACTGGGGGGAGCGTGGGGAAGAGTGGGTGGGAACTGTGGGGGAGAGTGGGGGGAGAGTGTGTGGGAACTGGGGGGAGAGTGGGGGGAGAATGGGTGGGAACTGAGGGTGAGAGTGGGGGGAGAGTGGGTGGAACTGGGGGTGAGAGTGGGGGAGAGTGGGTGGGAACTGGGGGGAGAGTGGGGGGAGAGTGGGTGGGAACTGGGGGTGAGAGTGGGGGGGAGAGTGGGTGGGAACTGAGGGTGGAGAGTGGGGGAGAGTGGGTGGGAACTGAGGGTGAGAGTGGGGGGAGAGTGGGTGGGAACTGGGGGGAGAGTGGGGGGAGAGTGGGTGGGAACTGAGGGGGAGAGTGGGCATTCCAACCTGGAGCAGCTACCACGGGCGTTCGCAGGCTTTGCTACCTCAATGGATGCTGATAGTTGCATCTGCGAAGCTGGTCTCCCACGGACCCTGCATTTTCTCTGTGGTATCTGCCGGGAAAATATTGGGGACACCCCCTACAGATATCACAGGGCCCTTGCAGCTACGCCCGACGGTAACTGCAAAAAACCATCGTAGCTTAGTAATCATACCCCTTGGAGATTTCACAATGAAATCTATCGTATGTGCACACTTTCACTTTCACCCTATTTCTGCTCTTTCTAAGTCGGAAAAATATCTACAGTACACTGTAAATTAGCAGACATGTTTTTAGCTACATACAGGACAACAGAGCAAAAACGGAGCATGCCTATGTAAAATCTTTTGATTATTGCTACCATGGAAGTCCAACATGCAAAAACTACAATTCCCAGCATTCATTGTACTGGACAAATTAAAACATGACTATTTTTCATGGTTTGGGGTTAGCTGAGAGGTCTTTTGATGAAAGGACTTTGCCATCCATCACCTGTACATATGCATGCATGTTACATATATGCTCCATGCTTTTGTCTACATGCAGGTTTATAGCAAGGCTGCCAGAAAGAGCAATGCGTTGTAGGGTTGCAGGATGGTTCTGATTCATCATCCCCGCAGCAGCCAATCACAGACCTGCCACATTCCTCGCACCGAGTGGCAAACTCCCACTTCAGATCCCGCTTCAGATCCCAAATCAAGAAACTCCTGCAGAATGGGGGAGATTCAGGAGTCTCTCTGCCTCCATGTGACAATGAACAACTTCAGATCTCACCGTTGACATTTCCCGCTGTGACATTAACAGGCAGGAAATGTCGGCAGTGAGATTTAAAGCTATTCACAGTCACAGTGCTGGTAGAGAGGTTTTGCAAAGGGATGGATTGGGGCATAGACACAATGGGATTCGCCATGAGATGGATTGAGTGGCGAGGTCAGAATATCCCACTTAAAAATTGCTCCCTCTTGGCATCTCTCAATTACAGCATCTGCGTTTATAGGCACAGACTGAGCCAGGTATGGTCTCAAGCTCCCAGGCTAATACACTCAGGGACGGAGTCTTCTTCTCAAGTAGACACCACAGCTAGACATCTATGCATGCCCCAGGGTAATCATGACCTGCTTCACTGATGACCTGAAGTCACCTTCTGACCCTAATGAAAGGATGAGGCACTGAGTCGAGATTCAGTGACTCCCCTCCTCCAGTGTAGTTGAATAGAGCTCATTTAGGGCGGCCCTTCACCCAGCCCAGCCCGAGCAGGATATTCCAGTTCTGATGTAGGCAGGTTGGTCCAGATCGAGCTACCATTAAGAAGAATGGAAAGGCATCTCCCTGCATGCAGTGAGTCAAAACCGGAACTGGATCAGCCTATGTGGGTTGAGGTGGCAACTGGAAGCCCAGTAAATGACAGTGGTGATCAGGGCTGCCTGTGACAACTCTGTGATGGACGTCTTGGCCTCACTGTGACCCGAGGCTTGAGTTCAGTATCTAGACTGCCTTTGATCACAAAATACCAAAGAGGTTTACAATAGAATAATAGATATTAAAAAGATTCAAAATAATAGAGTATGTGAAGAAAACAGGTTAGAGGTACATCAGAGATGCAGAGAAGGGTGAGGGACTTGGTGGAAACAAATGACCACACCAGTACCAGGGGAGACATGCGAAGGGCAGTGAGGAGCCCAGTTGGCCGTGATGGAGTCCTGGATGGAAAGGAAGAACCCACTTGAGCTGTCCAGCTTTGTATCTCAAGCTCTGGCCCAGTTGGGAACTTTCCCTCTCCTTTCACAGAGCGGGCTTGTACTCCTACAATCAGACTCTAAAATTGCACCCTGGCTCCCAAGCTCAGAAGGAGGACCTGTATCTGATACATGGACTCATAGAAGGGGTGCATACCTTCACACCCCCGCTCTATCTGCCCACTGCGATGTAGGGCATCACTGATCAGATCTGGAAGGCGTCCGTTGAGGTCCACCGATGCCAGGCAGCCCTGAAATCCGTCCCGGGAAGCCACTAGCTTTGGCAGGTTACTGTACATGCCTTGTGCAAGGCCAGCAATGTAGAGATCACCTGTGGAAAAAGGAATAACAGGTCAAACGCTGCCCATAAAAGTAGTGCCAGCCAGCTGAAAGGGACAGACATCAGCCTCAGCTAGAGAGGCAATGCAGTGGCACCCCCTGGAGCTTGGGTGCCCCCCACAGAAACAATGCAGTCGGTGCTCAGAGATTTATAACTACAGCTTCCCCATGTTTACAGCCTCGCAGAGCACAAGGAAGTCTTTAGATTTGTTCTGGGTGGTCTGTTGCTATACAGCCCTTAGGGCACCCATAATAGCACCCCCCTGCAACTCCAGTACTGAGACTTTGGGAACGCACCTCCCTTCTCCCCGCGGTTCTGCTAATGTGAGGGAGCTGGGAATGAAAGCTTGGTGCACAGAGGCCATGGGTATGGCTGGCGCTGTGAGCAAGGAGCTGGAATATTGTTGGAAAATGCAGAAAAGACCAAAGCTGAAGGCCAGAAAGGTGCTTAGATGACAACATAAGAAAAGTCATGCCAGGTCAGACCAAAGCCCATCGAAACCAGCATCCTGCCCCTGACATGGCCAGTTTGGGACACAAGTACTCAGCAGATCCCCTGTTTCCCAAGGATGAGCTATGGCTCTCCCAAGTCTATCTGGCTAATCATTTTTTATGGACTTGTCCTCCAGGAACTTGTCCATACCTCTTTTACACCCTGCTATATTAGTCACCTTGACCACTGGCGACAGATTCCACTGCTTCATTATGTGCAGTGTGATAAAAAAATACTTTCTACGATTTCTTTTCAATCTTCTGCTCATTAGTTCCACGAATGTCCTCTTGTTTTTGTGGTGTTTGAAAGGTTAAACAATCGCTTTCTATTTAACCATTTCATCCCACTCATGATTTATAATCTTCGATCATATCCCTCTCGGTCATCTTTTCTCCAAACCGAAGAGCCCTGACCTGTTTAGCCTTCTTCATAAGGGAGATGTTCTATCGCCTTTATCAGCTTTTTCTGAATTTTTTCTAATTCAGTTATATCCTTTTTGAGACAGAACGACCGAAACCTCACACAATATTCAAGGGGCGGATGCATCAGGAGGCCATTGCCGGTCCTCATATGCAGGAGTCTTATAAACAGAACAGGGCCATGGGTCAGTTTTAACAAGAAATGAAAAAGGTGCTGGTCCTCTGTACCACTGAATTCTCCCTAAAAAAAAAGCCCTGCAGGGACCTCTATGGCAACAACATTCTATTTGCTTTTTTAGCAGCCGCGGCAAATTGGGCTAAACGTTTGCATTTTTTACCTATAAATGGGATGATTTTTCCCCATGTACATCAGTTTGCATTTATTAAATTTCCTTTGCCATTGAGATGCCCAGTATTTAATCTTAAGATCCTTCTGCAAATCCTTGCAATCCTCTGTTTTAATAACTTTGAATAATTGTCTGTTGTTCGCAGATCTGACTACCTCACTCTTATCACTCCTATGATAGCCAGCTTAGGTCCTCAGACAACTCCACTATTGAACCTCCTCTGGAATTTGTTACCGGAGGATGTAGTAAAAGCTGTTAGTGTAGCTGTGTTTAAAAAAGGTTTGGACAAGTTCCTGGAGGAAAGGCCCATAAACCATCATTAAAGGGGGCCCAGGAAATCCACTGCTTGCCCCAATACAAGCATTGAGGAACCTGTGTCTTTTGGGGGAACTGCTAGGTACTTGTGACCTGGATTGGTCACTGTTGGAAACAGGATACTGGGCTTGATGGACCTTGGTCTGACCCAGTATGGCATATCTCATGTTCTTATGTGGATAACTGACCATTTAGTCCAACTCTCTGTTTCTTGTCTTTTAGTCCATTCAAAATCCACCAAAGGGCCTCCTATCCCATGAAGCTTTGCTTTCCTCAGGAGCCTCTCATGAGGGACTTAGTTAAATGTCTTCTGAAAACCCAAAGACACTCTACCAACTGGCTCACCATTACCCACTTGTTTGATTATGGCTTCAGGAAAACCGAAGACTTGCCTTGCTGAACCCTTTCCGACCTCTTCCCATTAAACCACATCTACCTGTATGGTCAGTAGTTTTTTTTTTTTTTACTATAGCTTCAATCATTTTGCCCAGCATTGACATCAGGCTCACAGGTCTCTAGTTTCCCGAATCCCTCCCGTAGCCCACTCTTCAGGTGTCATGGCCATTTTGGAAGAAAAGCATAGAATCAGGCTAAGGACATAAAAGTGTTCTTCTTACACAATTTGCATTTGCTTGTATATAGTGTGTTCTTGGAAGCTGTGTTGCTCAGAGCAGAGCAGCTACAGGGAAGGGACATATAATCTTTACTCTTATAGGCTGGATGCTGTGTATGACCCGTTCCCCTCGGTCTTACTGAAATCGTCTTGCTTTCATGCCCTAGCTCCAAAGGTAACCCTTGAGTCCGTTCATCATGCGTAATCTGTAGCTCTCCCTCTGAAGCACAGGTCTCAGAAAGCAAATATTCCCCAGGGCCTTTCCTTCCATCCAAAAAGCAATCTTGTGCCTCCTAAAAGTTGAGTGCATTCGAGGATAACAGAGAGGAACCTGATGCGTATCCTAAAAAATGTGGCGACCATGATTCCACCCTTCCTCTACCCCATGGATATTGGGGAAAGGGCTCGATGTATTGTATTTCAGGATCTGGTTTTCTTTATGTTGTTTGCTAAATACCGACAGCTATTTTGGACATTCAATGCCAATATATCAATATTGGCTGGTGCTGAATATCACCACTATACAGATAATTATTTTATCTATTAGATATATACCTGATAATCACTACACTCCTGGGTGGTACAAGTCAACATAATATTCAAGGTACAAAAACCCCAATGTGCTAAAACTATATAATCTCCTATATTACAGAGCTCTGCTATAAGCTTTTGCAGCCTAACAGGGATTTTATTCAGTACTAATTTATCCAGTGAGATGTAACTGACATCACCAGTAACCACCAAAGCTTCAGTTTCTTCCATAACTATTCATCAAATTGCCCATACTGGACATCAGTCTAGGGGCAGGTTTACACACATTAAGTGCTGCTACCGCCCCCTTCATTTCTATGGGCCACTAGAGCACTAACTTATAACACATTAACTTTACTTAACGCACATTAACCCTTAGTAAACATGTCCCTAAGTATCTGTGCAGTTTCCATTCAAGTTATAATCAGTGAATACAAGTAACATAAATCAATTAATTTACAGTAAGTCAATTAATTATATCCAAAACGTCTCTACTGAAAACAATGTAATCAACAAAATAGGAAACATAAGCAACTGCCCCCAGCTCCAAATTTGGCTAGATGCTGAAGCATTGCCACTGTGCTAGATGCTCCCATCCAGCACGGTCAGTACCAAGAGAAGCAGCAACATCTACAACTGAGTTCAGCATAGGACATGCAAGCCCCACCCCCATCCCCACCCCATGCTGACAGACCCTGTGGTGCCCCATCCTCTCTGCTCACACAGGTTCCACAGTAACAGGAGGGCTGTGTGAACGGAGGGGGTACAGAGCTGCAGGACTTTGTTGCCATGGGAAGGCTTGCATGCCCTGCGATTAATTCAACCACCACTGAAAAGACCAAGGTGAGGGCAAAATCTGGGCCAGGAAGATCGGAGAGGGGGAGGGGAAGTTGTCTCTTCCCCTTGCCTATGGATGCCTCCACTTAACATCCAGCTCTGTCTGCACACAGGACCACTTTGACACTCTCTCAATAGTACTGAGACAGCCTGTACGAATAGCCTACACCCTTACCCTTCAGGTCCAGGTTTTTGGCACCATTGATGATCTGAGTGACCGTCCTGGTGTCCACCTTCAGCGTGTGGGTGTTGCTGTTATCTCGGGCAATGACCACATTGTGCCACTGGTTGTCATTTAGTGGTCGCTCACTGTTACCCTTGATGACATTGGGACCATTGCCAAGGTCAAAGACATAATGGATGTACCTGTGAATATAAAGCAGCAGGTGAAGGACCTGTCTGAAGGCTACAATTACAAGAGGTGCAGAACCTGCCATCTCCTGCCACCAGACCAGAAATGGAATCTGACCTGGGATAGAAGGACCAGAACCAACATCTGGCAACTGCCCTTCTTACCATCCTCTCTGTGCCCTTGACTTTATCTTACTGGTATTCCCTCTCTTTTCATTTAAACTCTGGATAAGGCCTAGACGTTCCCAGAGCTGCGTGTTAAAGAGTCTGGGAGAGAGGTTCCTTGTATAGATAACATTTTCAAATCTATGCCCATTACTTGCAAGGGAAAAAGTCCTACAGAGAAAGCAGGTATGAATCTTCACAGGGAAAGTTTCCCAGGACACTTTTCCAAGGGAAAGCATGCTCATATTTTCCCATGAGAACTATGGCAAAGCCCATGGGTGAAAGTTGTGCCAACTTTGTAGAAATGTGGGCAGTTTTGAAAATAGCCTCCCGATATATTTGACTTTGGCAGCACAAGTACAAATTTCCATGCCAATAAAGTATCTTGAATCTAAATCTCTGTGTCTCTTGCACTCTCTCTGTCTCTGGGGCTTGGTATAAATGGGTCTGTTTCTCTTTCTCTGGAGATCCCTGGGTACATAGGCATGTTTCAGTGAGCCTGCGAGTCTCTGGATATATCTGCATGTGTGTGTGTCTCTCTCTCTAAGTCCCTGCACACATGTGCATATTTCTGGGACTCTGTGGGTCCTTGGATACATGTGTCTGTCTGTCTCTCTGGATACTGGCATAATATGTGACTTTCTGAACCCTGTAGACCTGTGCAAGTTTCTCTGAGTCTGGATCCCTTGGAATATGTGTGTATCTTGCTATTTTCTCTGGGTCCCTGGGTAGCTATGTGTGTTTATTTATCTCTCTGTATTCTGATATAATGTGCAATTTTCTGTAACTCTATAGACTTGTACATGTTTCTGGGACTCTGGGCCCGAGTATATGTGCATGCTTCTCCTTTTCCCCCTCTCTCTCTGAATTCTGGTATAAGGTGAAATGTTACTTACCTGATCATTTCCTTTCCTTGAGACCTGCTAGACCAGTCCAGACAAGTGGGTTGCATCCCCCTGCCTGCAGAAGTTGGAGACAGAGAAAGACTAGAAAGTTCCAGTGACATCATCACTGGTACTAGGGCTGGTGCACCCGGGAACACCCTTCAGTAAGTAACTAAGCATATGGTACCAGTCAAATGAACAGAGGGCCAACCTGAAACTACAGAACACTACTTCCAAGAAGGCCTAAGCTGATCTATCTCAACACAGGAAACTCAGCCAATGGACGTCTGTCCAACTATATACATTAATTCTGTGAATACAGTCTGTGCCAACTAAGCACTCGGTGAGCACTGCCTGTGACAATTTAGAATGCTGCAAATACAGACACAACACTTATTACACAGCCTCTTGGTTGCCATGGAGAATCGAGATCACATGAAAGGACAGCATCCCTTGGTGTGGCAGAAAGTGATCCTGTAGCTAGGACCTGTCTGCCAGGAGATGTAAAACCCTCTCACACCGAGGTTTCTCCAGGGCCATGTGCCTACGAGGGAAGGGTTAGGACAGCTGTTATAGTTGGTGATTCAATCATTAGACATGTAGATAGCTGCGTGACTGGTGGATGTGAGGACTACCTGGTAACATGCCTGCTGGTGCGAAGGTAACGGACCTCATGCACCACCTAGACAAGGTTTTAGATAGTGCTGGGGAAGAGTCTGCTATCTTTGTAAATGTTAGCTCCAATGACGCAGGAAAGTGTGGGAGGGAGGTTCTGGAGGCCAAATTTAGGCTTTTAGGTAGGAAGCTGAAATCCAGAACTTCCAGGGTAGCGTTCTCTTAAATGTTTCCTGTTCCACGCGCAGGACCCAAAAGGCAGGCAGAGCTCCGGAGTCTCAATGCGTGGATGAGACAATGGTGCAAGTATGAGGGTACTGGATTTGTTAGGAACTGGGGAACATTCTGGGGAAAGGAGGGGCTCTTCCGAAGGGATGGGCTCAACCTTAATCAGAATGGAACCAGGCTGCTGGCATTAACCTTTAAAAAGGAGACAGAGCAGCTTTTAAACTAGATAGTAGTGGAAAGCCAACAGTTGCCCAGGAACACATGGTTCGGAAGAATGTATCCTTGAAGAATACTAGCAAAACAGGAAAGTCAGATTCCTGAAAGAGAGGTCTTAACAAAGATAAACGTAACCCAGATGTCCCTTCAGTACAGAGCCAAAAGTTTCCAAATTACACCTATCAACTGATAACCAGATTAATATGAATAAAATACAACCTCTAAAATGCCTGTACGCAAATGCTAGAAGTCTAAAAAATAAAATGGGAGGGCTCAAACATATAACACTAAATGAAAGGTTAGATATGATTGCCATCTCAGAGTGGAAGGAGGACAACCAATGAGACACTATCATACCTGGGTACAAACTATATCAAACTGGTGGAGGGGTTGCGCTCTGTGTTAGAGAGGGTGTTGAGTCACATAGGATTAAAGTATGGCAGGAAACAAAATACACTGTAGAATCTCTATGGATAGACGTTCCTTGTAAAAAGCAGAAGGTGACGGCAGTGGGGTATACTAATGACTGCCTGGCCAGAATGAACAAATGGATGATGAGATGCTAAAATAAATCAGGGAAGCTATCAAAAGTTACAACACAGTAATAATGGGTGATTTCAATTTCCCTGTTATCTACTGGGTCAATATCATAGCAGGACATGGTAGAGAGATAAAGTTTCTAGATGAAATAAATGACTGCTACCTAGAGCAACTGGTTCATGAACCAACAAGAGGGGAAGCTATTTTGGAACTAGTCCTTAGTGGTACACAGTATCTGGTGCAAGAGAGGGATTTGGGCATAACTTGGCAATAGTGATCATAGCATGATTGCATTTGATTTAATAAATGGAAGAAAGACAGCAAGGAAATCCACAGTACTACCTTTTAACTTTCAAAGGGAGACTATGATCAAATGAGGAGAATAGTTAAGAAAAAAATAAAAGGAGCAGGTGCAAAGGTTAAAGATTTACATCAAGCATGGGGGTTGTTTAAAAGTACTATCTTGGAAGCCCAGACCAGATGTATACCACGCTTTCAGAAAAGTGGAAGGAAGGCCAAAAAACTGCCCGCATGGTTTAAGGTGAGGTCAGTGAGGCTGTTGTTGTCAAAAAAACATCCTTCAGGAAATGGAAAAAGGAGTCTAATGACGAACACCAGAAGCAACATAAGCATTGGCAAGTTAGATGTAAGGCATTGATAAGGCAGGCAAAGAGAGAATTTGAAAAGAACACTGCCATGGAAGCAACGACGCAAAATAAACATTTTTTCAAATACATTCGTAGCAAAAAACCCGTGAGAGAGTCAGTTGGACCATTGTATGATAGAGGAAGGAAAAAGGGGCGCTAAGGGAGGACAAAGCCATAGTGGAGAGACTGAATGAATGATTTGCTACTCAATGATTTGCTACACTTCAGTTTATCAAATACTTGTAATACATCCTCCCGGTTTATCAATATTTCTTTCAATTCTTCCAGTATATAATCTTTAAATACCATTTCGGTCATGGGTAACTTGTCTACATCTTCTTCAGACAAGTTACCCATGACCGAAATGGAATTTAAAGATTATATACTGGAAGAATTGAAAGAAATATTGATAAACTGGGAGGATGTATTACAAGTATTTGATAAACTGAAGAGTAGCAAATCACCTTGGCCGGATGGTATACATCCAAGGATGTTGAAAGAAATGAAATATGAGATTGCAGACTTACCATCAGGAGTGGAGGAGTAGCCTAGTGGTTGGGGCAAGGTACTTCAGGCCGGAAGGTCAGGGGTTCAAATCCCACTAGAGGACAGCAACCTTGGGCCGGAAGGACTGGGGTTTCTAGTCCCACAGGTGCTCCTTGTGGTCTTGGGCAAGCCACTTAACCCTCCATAGCCCATGTTCCCTGTAAAATAGTTATTTCCAAGTTATAATACCCTGTTCAATGTAATTTCAGTTTGTTCAATGTAAACCGCACTGATGCAGAATAGCGCGGTATATAAGAGAATGTAAAAAAATTAATAAAAAAATAAATCAGTAATATTTGAACTATCATTAAAATCATCTGTAGTACCTGAGGACTGGAAAGTGGCCAATGTAATCCCAATTTTTAAAAAGAGTTCCAGGGGTGATCCGGAAAACTACAGACCTGATGTCAGCAGGGAGCAAAATGGTAGAAAGCATTATAAAGAATAAAATTACTGAAGGTTTAATGGGAGAAAGCCAACATAGATTTAGCCAAGGAAAGTTTTGTCTTACTAATCTATTATAATTTTTGAAGATGTGAGTAAACAGTTAGACAAAGGTGAGCCAGTTGATATAGGGGGTTATTCTGAGCCACGAATAGTGGCGATGGACTGCCCGATGGGTCGTCCATCCCCAGTATTCATAGCTTCTCCTGCCCCCGAATAACTTCCTCGCCGGTTGTGTGGGGAAGTTAGGCAGGGGCGGGAAATGGGCAGCACGAGGGCAGAGAGTGGGCGGTCAGTGGGCAGTCACCGACCCTGGACATACAGGGTCGATTCTAATGTCGGCCCTTTACATCCGGGGCCGGCAAAATATCCAGGGAAGTTATTCCACCTCTGAGGTGGAATAGCTTCCCTAAGATGTTTATTTTTGGAAGGCCTGGGGCATGGATGGAGCGGGGGGGTGGGGGGGGGCAGGGTTTATTCCCCACAGCCTGATTCTGGCCTTAGGAAGCCAGATCGGGGATCAGGCTGTGGGAAATAAATGCCTTTACTTGGCGGCCGGCATTGTGGCTTTTAAATGGAGCTGCAGTGCCATGGGCAACAGGATACCATAGCACCCCAGCTCCATTTAAAAGCCCTGACTGAGTTAGTTGAGCTACTAATGTGTGCAGTCCCAGCCTGCATATACATTGCTGTTCGCGATTCTGATCCCATAGCATCAGAATCTCGATCCCCTTTGTACATCCGACACAAAGGGGATGGACGTGAGGGACATTATCGAGCCCACAGTGTATCTGGATTTTCAGGAAGCCTTTGATAAGGTCCCTCATGAGAGACTCTTGGCGAAATTAAAAAGTCATGGAGGCAGTGTAGTATTGTGGATCAGGAACTGGTTAAAAGATAGAAAGCAGAGGGAAGGGTTAAACAGCCAATTTTCTCAGTGGAGAAAGGTGAATAGTGGAGCACCCCAGGGATCTGTGCTGGACCTGCTACTTTTTAACTTCTTTATAAATGACCTGGAAATAGGAATAGAAAGGTGATCAAATTTGCAGATGACACAAAATTATTCAAAGCTGTTAAAACGCAAGAGGATTGTGAAAAATCGCAAGAAGAGCTTGATAAATTGGAAGACTGCACATCCAAATGGCAGATGAAATTTAATGTGGAGAACTGCAAAGTTATGCACCTAGGAAAGAACAACCCAAACTATGGTTACACAATGCACCTTAGAAACCCCACCATCCAGGAAAAAGCTTTAGGCATCATCGTGGATAATACGCTGAAACCCTCCACCCAGTGTGCAGCAAATAGAATGCTAGGAATCATAATGAAAGATGGAGAATAAAACAAAGGATATTATAATGCCTCTGTATCACTCCATAGTGCGACCGCACCTTGAATATTGTGTGCAATTCTGGTCACCATATCTGAAAAAGGATAGAGCTGAATTAGAAAAGGTAGAAAGAGCGACAAAAATAGTAAAGGGAATGGAAGGATACCTCTATGAGGAAAGGCTTGAAAGGTTGGGGGCTCTTCAACTTGGAAAAAAGATGGCTAAGGGGAGATATGATAGAGGTCTATAAATTAATGAATGGAGTAGAATGGGTAAATATAGATCACTTGTTTACTCCATCAAAAAGTCGAAAGACTAGAGGCCACACAATGAAGATACAGTGCAACCCAATTAAGACTAATAAGAGAAAATATATTTTTACCCAACGCGTAGTCAAACTCTTGAAGTCATTACTGGAGGATGTAGTAAGGGCTATTAGACTAGCTGGGTTTAAAAAAGGTTTGGACAAGTTTCTGGAGGAAAGATCCATAAGCCATTATTAAAGAGGATCTGGGAAATCCACTGCTTGCCCCGGGACCAGCATTATGGAACCTGTGTGCCTCTTTGGGAACCTGCCCTATACTTGTGGCCAGGATTGACCACTGTTGGATACTTGGTCTGACCCAGTAAGGCATTTCTTATGTTCTTATGATGATCCTCCGGTATCCACGGCATACATTTTAGAAATATCATCCATTACTGGATGTCGGTGGATGCCGCAGGTGAGGAAATGCCAGCCGTGGCCCGGCACTGCATTTTGTGGGTCTAAAATGTAACTGCACGCATGGTCAACGCTGTCCATTCTGAAGCACAAAGTGGCAAATGCTGCAAAGCAAATTAACAACTACTCTCTGAATGAGAATGAACACACTCAGCGTTCTTCCCCCTTACCCCGTAGGTGCCGAGCCAAGGAGTCTGCTGCAGCTCTGAGGGGGAGTGACAATAGTTCCACAGCTGGAGCCGCGATCCCAGCAGTTGTCCTCCTCCTTGGCAAGTGTCTCAGAAGGCTGCAGCAAGGGGAAAAAGTACTGGCACCAGCAAGGCTTTAAACCGAGAAGGCAGGCTGCACCTGACAGAAGAGCAACTGTGGCTCCTTTCAACCTCTCTATCACTGTTCAAATTAAAAGTCTGGGTGAAGGGAAAGGGGGGAAATAAAGAAGACAAAAAAAGAGAAAAAAGACTGTTACAGAAAACCTCAGGACAGCCCTCCAATGAGACCTGGGCCAAGCAGAGAGTTCAAACAGTGAAGAAACCTGGTGGGGAACCTGGGCTGGCCACTCTCCCTCCTAGAGGAAAACTCCAGAAGGGCATTCATGAATAGACCCTGGAGACCTCCACCACCCTGGCTCTACTGGAAGGTGCCCCACAGGTCAGCTACCCAGGAACCACCGGATTCCAGAAGCTGCGCCAGTCCAGCAGCCACTAACTGCTGGAGACAGAAATACTGGAGGATGCCCCTAGCTGCACTAGCCCTAGTACCAGTGATGTCGTCACTGGAATTTTCTAGTCTTTCTCTGTCTCAAACCTCTGCTGTCTGACTAGCCTAGCAGGGCGACCTGGAATGTGTGACTCTCTGGAACTCTAGATCTGGCCATGTTGCTGAGATTCTGTGGGGTCCCTGAGTATATGTACAAGCTTCTCCGTCTCTCTTGGTCCCTGGGTACATATGCATGTGCATGTATGTCTGTCTTTTTGTCTATATTCTGGTATAAATGTGCAACTTTCTGAAATGCTGTAGACCTGTGTCTGTGACTCTGGATCTTGCTGTCTCTCTAAGTTCCTGGGTATGTGTGTGTGTGTGTGTGTCTCTCTCTCTCTCTCTCTCTATGCATCCTGGTATAAATGTGTGATTTTCTCTGCAGACCTGTGCATGCTTCTGGGACATCCCTGAGTACATGTACAGTGCATGCCTCTCCTCTCTCTCTCTCTCTCTCTGGGTACCTGGCATACATGCTTCCGTGAGACCTCCCCACCCTCATCCTACCCCTTCACCAGTTCCACAGCGATGAAGTCGTTCCCATCACCACTATTGAAGAGAATAAAGCCGTCACTGGAGATCGTCTTGAACTGAAAGAAGAGATGCATGGAAGTGTAGGCCTGCAGTGTAGCCAAGCTCAGGTAGCTGGCCTTGGTTTTGAAAGTTACAGGGTCAGCAATGATGGAACGCATGCCGAAGCGAGCCTTCAGCTCACAGTAGTCAATGTCACCATTCTTGCATAGGTCAATGTAGAGCAGCCCATTGAACATTAGGCTTTGCAGATGTCCGATGAAGCTGGATGGAATGACAGACATGTAGCGCTTCTCCGTCATTACACCAGTCTCGATATTGTGGAACTCTAGGCGGGTGTGGTCTCCTACCATCGTACCTAAAAGAGAAGACAGAGAAACAGGGAGCCACTCAGAAATCAGGAGCGTGTTAACACGAGCAAAGAGCAAAGAGAAGGGTCACCAAGAGCCCCAACCTATACTTCAGCTCCTCATTTCATCTCTTCTGTCCCTACATCCTTTCAGGCAGCTCTGCTTACAGGCAAATCACTTCTATCCACGCCCTTTTCTTCTACTACCAACTCCAGACTGGTTCTTCCACAGTGCTGCGCTATATAGTACATCAGGCTTCATCTCTAGTCCAGTCTAAATCCAGGCTAAAAAATCTCTAAGGCTGCTTGGAGATCCTGAGCCTCTTGTTCTCCATATGCCTTTTAATCATTTCCCTTAAGAATTATGTCTGTTCTGTTTGTCTGAAAGCTATGTGGGGCACAGACTGTCTCTTATGTGTACGATATGCCTAGTAGTGCTATAGAAATGATAAGGAGTAGTGTTACTACTCGATACCTCAGAGGAACTTCCTAATGACTTTGAAGGCTTTGTAGCATTCCAACCCCTACTTTAACCCCGACTGTAACACTAGAGGAGTGCCCCTGTGTGTCTGTAACCTCCTGGACTCTGTTTTCCTCTTACTCCTATACTGTAACACTAGAAGCATTCCCCTGTGTCTCTCCAACCTCTGCTCCCCTCTCCCCCTATACTGTAACACTAGAGGGGTTTCTGTATGGACTCTGCTCTGCAATCACTCCTAAAGGAGTTCTCTGCATTTGGCTAACGTAGCTTGATATGAAATGCCCAGGCTTCTGTGACTGAGCCAAGGGAAAAAATTCAGTGTCCCTACTAAGCCTAAAGTCCTTTTGCAAAACGTCGGTGTCATACGTTTTTACCTGTGATTGAACCGCAGTTCTGGAACAAGTTTCTGTTGTCTCTGGAAACAGACTGCACTTGTGAGTTTTAGGAAACACCCTAAGGCTTTTTTGTTTCATTTTTGAATTTGTAGGGTTTTGGGTTGCAGTCTTGCTATCTATATTCTTTGATGTTTTATATTATTCTTAGATTTTGTTTTTTGTGAACCATGTTGGATGTGTATATGGAAATGTGGTATTAAAATGTTTTTTTTTTAAATAAATAAACAAACATGCAGTGTCTGCCTCCTCCTTCATATCACAAACCTGGCCTTTAAATTCCAGTTCAGGATGAGAAATATCATTTAAATGTGCTGAAAATGGTGAAAGATGCGTTCTGTGGAATAGGAGACTAAAGTTTGCACAGACGAGATGGGACATGTGTTGGTACCTTAGTGCAGCCTGTTCTCTTTGCCCTCCAGCAGGGGGTAAGCTACTGCTCCCTCCTTGCCTCTCACACTGGGAGACGATTCTTAATGTCTCTGCGCCCCTCATTCTTCTTTAGTCCTATAAGCATTTCCGTGGAATTTTCTGAGGGTTTTCCTATATGCTAATTCTTTCCTGTTTAAATTTTGGATAATGCTTGCACTATTGTTATTTCATGTCCAATACAGTGATTGTAAAGTAGGATGAGCACATCACTCCATGTCAATCTGTTCTGGTCCTCATTTTGCCCCATTGCATGCAGGGAGTTGTAGTTCTCATTTTCCTAAGTATAAACAAAACTGCAATCCGACATCTCCATGCTTGCAAGAGTGTAAAACCAGACACAGATTGTCCAAGGACACATGGACTCCTCTGGGCATCCCACCAGAGCCACAAACCTATCAAGTTCCAGTAAGAACATTTTAAGTCAACACTGGATTTCTGACAACCCTTTCTTAAAGCAGTATGGGACAGACAGCACTGATTTCAATGCCTAGAATCCGGGACTACAAATTCCACATTGCACTGGGGATTTGAGTTGAAAACCAGGACTGGTCTAAAATGTCCCTAATGGAACTGGGTAAGTTGGCAGCTCTGTTGTACTAGAGAGTGCTTTGTAGTCACGGAAACAGACCTTGCAGGTTAGGACGTTTTGCCTTGTGTGTCTGCAGCTAACTACTCCATGTGCCATATTCCAGACTTCAGCCAAATGGCCCCCGGTACCTGCAGGCGCTGTATTGATACAGTCACGGCTGTTTTGGTTGTAAAGTGCTATTTAATAAAGGAGATAGATCTGCGCCATCTCCACAGTGACATAGATTCTGCGCAGCCCAGCAGTAGACCCTGCAATTGACTAAACACTACCACTGAATTTCCTCAGAGTCGCAAACCAACTGATCTCTTTGAATTGCCAGTTATTTATCCAGGTGTCCCAGGGAATAAATTCTCAGTATGCATCTGCGATTCACGCCTAGTAGCTTTATGAGTAAATAAAGACTTTCCTACCCAAGCTTATATCCATTTTCAGCCCCATGGCTTTGCTCTACGACTGATGGACCAAGAGAACCACCTTGTGGCCATTCTTAAGAACACACCAGAAAAATACAATACCTATATCTTGGCAAGGTCTCTCTCTCTCTCTTGAACTTAAGAGAAAATGACTACTGGAATAGAGCAGCAGAAGATCAGAGCAGAGGATATCAACATTTTGCCATATTCCTTTAAAATCAAAGTACTCATTGTTTCCTCTTGGCTTTAATCTCAGATAACAACTGCTCTCCAGTTTCCCCCTCCCCCCCCCCCCCCCCAGTTGCCAGAAGCCCAGCTACGTTATGTGTGTAACTGCTAGTGCAAACAAAATTGAAATTGAAAATGCTATATAATACTGTGCCAGTCCAGTTCTACATTCAAACCATGCAGGGCAAAAGAATGTAACTTAAAAATCCATCTCTGTTCAGCAGGCTGCAACTGCGCTTCACTTGTGACCAATGTGATTTTGTTTTGGTACCATCAGTGGTGAATCCTGGTGTGATACTACCACTGGGAAGATTTATCATTTTCATTTTCATACTACTTGCGAGTCCCCCTTTATTGCATACATACTACTTTGCCCTTGTGGATTAAAATACGTTGAATGCACAATTCATCCTTCCAAGTTGTGACTATCTGAACATGCTTCTCGACTTCATACTAAAACTCTGCCTGCCCCAATTGGTGCTCTTTGTGCACAATTTAATCATTCCCTTCAGCACTTTTCTTGGAGAGTCATTGATCGGAGCCCCCCTTCACCCAGGGGTGGTAATTTGTTTGCACTAGCAGTTCATTCATCCATCATTTACATAGGGGCCATGACATTTTCCCATTCTTCTGGTGCTCGTAATTCTAGGCAGAGTTTCCTCCTTATTTGAGCTGTGACCTCAGATGCCTTTGTGGATTTAAAGAAGAGCTTTGTGGTCTTTTGCTAGAATGAATTTGACAAAACACATGGCTAAAGGACGGCTGTGTTTCTGAGTGTTCCTTCAAGGCAGACCACCTGATGCAGGGTCTCAAGTTTGATCGACCCGAAACATTGTGCTGTGTAGTGCTTATGCCTACTTGAAGAATAGTGTCTCTCCTGGTTATGACAATCTACACAGCTAAGTTACTCCTTGCCTATTGTTATCATATTATTAAAATGGACAGTTCATTTCAAGAGGGTTACACCTCTCTATGACCTGTCTGACAAAATTAATATTGCTCTATTGATCTGGCCTTTTTGCTTGTGGATTTCATTGTGGTGACTGGTGTCTTTTTTGGGCAATATTGGCATTGGGAGAGTATATAAGTGCACGAATACACAGAACAAGCTATAGATGGTGTATTGCTACTGCATTCACCTTACTAAAACCTTCATACAAATAATGTTCAGTATTTAAGGGGCGAAAATATTACAGCATACTTTCAAGATATTGGACACCTTGTTGTGGGCCTAGGCCAATGTGGGGAAACTAGCAGACAGTGTGACCTCTGATAGGCAGAAGACACAAGCTGTACTGCTCTCTTCAAATCCCCCCCCCCCCCCCCCACATCAGCACCATTTTTCTTTTTCTTTCCTGACAGTTCGGGGGGAGGAGGAGCAGGGGAATCTGTTGCCTTCCATCTGACCTGCACCCTGAGCAGCTACCTGGGGATTCCCTCCCATTTTTATCTCCTTGTTCTCCCTCTATAACACCTTATTATAGTGACAGTATTCAGTAAGGACTGCAAATCTCTCTAATACCAACATTGTGAGCTTTTTCCTCCTGCACTTCCAGCCCTAGAAGCGGGAATCAAGGCTGAACCTGGATGTTCAGCCATCATTGAGCTGATTGAGCCCTTCACTGCACTGCTGAGGCTGCAGGGGGCGCCAGTAACACTGCTACAGTGCAAACCAGCAGCAATCTATGTCTCTTTATGCAAACGCCTGTTCATGTTCCTGGTACTCTCACACTGCATTTAACACTCATCAGCACACATTCTGCTTCTTTTCATAAAAATGTATTATTTTAGAGGGCCTGTAGTTACTAGAACACATTGAGAGGAAATGGGAAAACAATGGATAATCAGAAGAACTCGGAATTACCCAGAAGTCGTAAAGCAGGTGTTGGCCTGGATGCCACAAAGACTGTGAAAGATGGGGGACCACAAAGAGGAAGGGAAACAGAGAGGGAGGGAGAGGAAGAGAGGGAGAGACAAGGAGGCAGCGACAGAGAAGCAAGGAACAGAATGGAATGACAGAAGGGAGGAAATCATATGGGGAGGACTCGGAGAATAAAGCCTCACACGTCCTTTGCCCTACTCACCTTCGGCCACGTCGTCATCCACAGTCAGCTTGAGGCTCTTGCCTCGCCGCACCACCCTGACGGTGTGCCATGCATTGTCATTCAGCTTCTGCCCTGCATAAAGTGTCTCTGGTCCTTTGCCTGAGAATGGCGGAGAGACAATGGTCAGTGCCAGCCTGTGCTATGATCTAGTAAAGCCTCTGAACCACTCTGGTGTGAGCCTTTGGAGCAAAGTGAGAATGGGGCAGTGGTCATCTCCCTCCTTGCAGAATCCACCCTCCTGCCCAGATCTCCTTTCTGGGATAGTTCCCGTTCTATACAGCTGCTGTTCAGGAAATACAAGTGAGTGCACACAGAGCTGAAGGTGGGAGAGAAGGGCACCTGGGTCCAGATAAGACATTCCAGTGGACAGAGCTGGAGAATTCATGCTGCCCGCCGCTGGAAGTCTACTGAAGTCCTGCTCATGGCACACCAGGGTGGTTCAGCCTAGAGACCTCACATCAGTGACATCTGTGCTATTGAGACCTCTTGAAGCCTTTCAACCAACATGCCACCTTGGCTATTGAGATGCATAATCTTCCTGTCCCTCTCTCCAGCTAACCTTTATCTTGCATCTTGCAAACAATATCCCTGCAGCGAAGGAAAGCTCATTTCAGCAGAAGCTGCTCCCTTCCTTTTTACCACACCCCCTGGAAACGTGAAAGCTGCTGCGAAATTAAAATTCCTGAATCATACAAGAACGCACTTCATTAAGTGTGCACTTTATACACACAAGACCTTAAAAATGTGCACAATCATTTGTATGTGTGTTAATTTGTAGGTACACACACATACAAGAGATCTGTAAGCACTTTACAAAATGAACCAAAAGCGTGATAACAATGCAAACCCCTGAAAAACCAGGTTCATTCTGCCAGCTTGGCACAATGCATCTTGGGCACAGAAGGTGTGCTCCTACTCAGTGGCAGAACAGCAAGGCTCCCCCTCTTCGCAGACTGGCTCGGGGTATTTGACTCACAGTACAAACAGCTACCTCCTAAATTGATGGTCTCTTCCCTGACTCTACACGTGCAGCCTACCATTTCCCACGGGACCCTGAAATCAGTCAGGAGCTTTCATATTCTTGGCCTTGTACACCAGCGCTTGAGTTTAGCGCTGGATCCCAGGTTATATCACAGGGCGACAGCTGGATCAACTCTCGGGTTACCAAGAGGTCGCTCCATTTTCCTTCCCATATCACACTATCCCTGGCAGAAGCATTTCAAACCGGCTTCCATGAATCTATCGCGCTGCTCTCTTAAGGAATATTGTTTGCAAGATAACATACCCAGTTTATAAAGCTGAACCAGAGCACGCTTGGGATTTGCTCAAAAACAGGTTTACAGATTCTACCTTCCTTGGGGGAATGTGACATGGACAGGGATTGGACTTCCTGCCTCACCTCCAGAGCCTTGCTGTTACCTGGCAATGTCCCATGCAGTAGGGTCCGAGCAGCCATGGTATCTCCAGCACCTGCTTCAGCAGCTGCACGACTGCCTCACGCATCAACCATTTCTTTTTTTTTTTCTTTTTTTTTAAATTTATGAATTTTCACATATTTCCCAAGCATTAACACTGGCAAAAGAAAAAGGCAGGGCATAAAAATAACAAAACTAAACAAACAACATCATAAAAGAAGAAATCTAATTTAAATGCCCTGATCCCACCAGCCCAACAACCGCAGGGACCCAAGAAAGGAGAATAAATGTGAGAAGAGAAACATAAGAAAAACGACAATCTACAGACGTCATTCATTAATGCTGCCGCAAGTCTTTACTGAACTCCACCCCGAGGAGTAATAGGAAGACAAGGACTGATGAAGGCAGCCAGTTGGGCGGGGTCAAAGACAATGAAATTTTCAGATTGTAGCCTGAAGAAGCATCTACATGGGAATTTTAGAATACCCCCCTCCGACTGGGCCACTGCCGGTTTGAGAAGGAGGAATTCCTTCTGTTTCCTTTGGGTGTCGTGAGCTAGATCTGGATAAATCAAACTAATAGCCCTTTAAAGGGCACGGAGCACTTCCTGAAATAAAGTTTTAAGAGCCATTCACAATCGGATGGCAATGCTAACGTGAGGTAACAGATTCTGAATCACTGGATTCAAGGATATTTGATATATTTCAAACATCTGCATGTTGTGGCTCAGGCTGTTGAGATCCAGCAGGTCCTTTCTTCCAAGGTGGAACATAATAAACCTTCAATAACGGAGGTTGGGGTTCAGGCGGAACACCAAGTACTTCTGTCAAATATTATTTAAGCATGTCTCTTGCTGAACTTAAAGGTGAATGTGGAAAATTAACCAAATGAAGATTCATAGAGCGAACTTTATTCTCCAGCAGTTCAGCTTTAAATTTCATCATAAAAAGGTCTTTCATTACTAAAGAATAATAAGTTTCATGCTTTTAAACCTCTGTTTGTAATTTTGCTACAGTCTCTTTCACGCCAGCCAGTTTATTGCATTAGTCTGAAATACCAATGTATTAGACTGAACCTGTAAAGCAATTTTATTAGTCTATTGCACCATTACTTCATCCAATGTGGAGCTTGCAGTCCAAATCAATTCCAAGGAAAAAGTCCAAAGAAAATGAGAAGGGAAAATCCGGTCTAGACTCCCCCATGTCGCCCAAGGAAACTGGGAGCCCTCCAGTCACACTGGCTTGTGAAGTCTTCATCACCTCCATATTCTCCCGGTTTCACTCACCTCCCAAAGCTGAAGCAGAGATCATAATGCCTAGCTTACACACCAGGCCGAACAAGGATGTACTACATCCTGCCGAGGCACCGTCACAACCCAACATGGGTCGGCTGGCCCTGAGATGCCCAGGCAAGGCAATTCAGTAGACAAGATGGGAGGGAGTTGCAGCACCGGCGAAAGATCACATCTGGAGGAAAACGCTGAGCTTTCCAGATCCGGCATTGGCACAATTGGAAAAACACTGGTATGTCCCCGTAGACTCCCCAGACAAACAAAAAAAGTCCATGGAGCCTGTTGTTGATGTAAGCAAAGAGGAGGGGGTCTTTGCAGGTCTAAGTGGCTTCTTGTAAGACTTTCCCTTCCTTTTCAGCATGACAAGGAGAGCGTGACTGGGGACACAGCTGCCTAAGCGTCCATCTTGGATCCCCCTATTCATCAACCATTTCAAGAGCAAGCAAACCTGAAATATGCAGTAATGCTGCACCCTTCTCCCCCCTCTGCCGATGAAATACCTTTAAGTCAGCTCTCCAGGGGACACTCTCCTTTTGACACTTTTAAATCTCTGGTATTTACTTCCACTGGGTGGACGCTCAGTGGTGAGTGCATTGTCCTTTTTTCCCCCCTCCCTCCAACTTACCTTCTCAAGCCTGTTATCCCATCACCTGGACACAGGAGTGTGTGTTAGCAGTCTTGAGACCCGTTTTCATAGCTCAGGTACGCTATGTGGAACCATTGTATCACCTGCAATCATTCTACTCAAATGCAGTGTGAAATTCATCTCAGGGATGAATCCTATGAATGAAGAGATAAAATGCATAGCACTGTGCACCCTTCCCTGCTTAAAGATTGGGAGTCACTGTCTAACCTAGGAATTCTCTCCCCGATAAGCACCTCTTCCTGCATCCAAAGAGCCTTCTCTCTGCTAGCTGCTCCTTGATGCTCCAACCAGGCACCTAAGATAATCTCCCAAGATTTCAAAGAAAAAGTATTATTCTTCTTTTCTGGAAGCAATGCATTGCTTTAATTTTATTCCACACACTCGAGGTAATATTTCATCCTATAATCTCCGGCAAAGCTGAAAGGGCCCTGCCTGTGAATCATAGCAGCACAAACAGTTAGCCAGCTGAAGTCGTTTGAAATTGCTTTTCTGATTTACTATTGTCATGCATGGTCACTCGGTATGTAAGCATCTACCTACCACTTTAGCCAAAGAGCAGCACTACCCAGTGGGAGAATCCAGACTTTAAAGCGGGGGCGGTAAATGATCTCAGAAGGCCACTCATGGAAGTTGCATGCTTGGGGATCTGCGGTTTGCTGATGCAAGGTTTTCCTGGTTTTGCATATTTAGAATCTGACTTTACAGCCTGGAAGGATCCAATAATTTTGCTCTTAGTGTTGGAACTCGTCCTTTCTTAGAGCATCCTTGTCAGACAGAGCTTCCCAGCCAATCCAACCGTTCCTGGGACACAAAGCTCTGGTGCGGCTGAGGCCAGGAGCGGCCAATTGACTCCATTTTGTTTTTTCTTTTTGGTCGGGAAATACTGTTCCATGCCCGTGGAGTAAAAACAGAACTGTATCAACCTGTCCTGAGAATTGCAGCTGGTTAGCAACATAGCTGAGGGTAACTCAGCCATAGACACTAGGCAGGAAGAAGGTTCTGGGCATATTGTTATTGATATTGGCTAGAGATTACGTACGCCCTCTCCTTAAAGAAGAATTATGTCTGATCTAGAAGGCATGATGCCGCACATCTCACTGTAAATTGTATCCTGAAAGAGGGCTTTCAAGAGCACGAGGAATCTGGATTGCCATCCTGGACCCCTTGTAAAGAGGAGACTGACAGTCAGTAAGCAGCCAGGAGACTGTCAGCCAGTCTAGAAGAGGCGAGCAGAAGTACCTCAGAATTTTGTTTTTGTCTTTGTTTCTTTGTGCACTTTTGAATTGTAGGATTTCATTAAATAAAGATGAAGTTTCTTTAAGAAAACAGAGCACATGGTTTGTACATTTATTCTTTGGACTGGTGCGGACTTAATTTTGGTATTTTACAAATAAGGCAGTGAGGACCTTGAAGCATTCTGTCTCATTCCACCCTGCTCACCAGAATCCTCCCTTCCCTTAAAAATTGCTCACGTGATGTGGCCAAAAAGCCCCCACCTAAGGGGCCATGGCTACCCGTGCATATACTTTAGACATTTTGAAAAGGAGACACAGATTTATGTGGATGATCCTTCCTTCAGTAATAACCAAAGACAAGCTAGTTGCTCAGTTTTGCTTTATCACAATAAATCCCATGGCTAAAAGTCTAACCATGGATGATTTCAGCCTTCTGGCTGTAATAACTAATTCATCTTCCCAAATCTGGAAATGTACTCCCAAAACTTCACACCAGGACCGGACAATAATTGCTGTTTGGCTATTTATTCAGGAAGCTCCACAGTTTTATCTCACTATATATATTAGCTTTATATTTGTTACTCCAGGATCTGAGGAAGAGAACTGGGCAGACTGTCCTTTTCTACCACCATCTACTATCTGTCCTCCATCGTGTCTAATGCAGATATCCGGGAGGTTCCTGCAGGATCTCACAGCACAGGAGACAATGTCCTCCACTGTATCTAATTCAGATCTCTGGGGGTTCCTGCAGGATCTCACAGAGAAGGAGACAATGTCCTTCGCTCTATCTAATGCTGATCTCTGGGGGTTCCTGCAGGATCTCACAGAGCAGAAGACAATGTCCTCCACTGTATCTAATGCAGATCTCGGGGGTTCCTGCAGGATCTCACAGCACAAGAGACAATGTCTTCCACTGTATCTAATGCAGATCTCTGGGGGTTCCTGCAGGATCTCACTGCACAGGAGACAATGTCCTCCACTGTATCTAATGCAGATCTCTGGGAGTTCCTGTAGGATCTTACAGCACAGGAGACAATGTCCTCCACTGTATCTAATGCAGATCTCTGGGGGTTCCTGCAGGATCCCACAGCACTGGAGACAATGTCCTCCACTGTATCTAATGCAGATCTCTGGGGTTCCTGCAGGATCTCACAGCACAGGAGACAATGTCCTCCACTGTATCTAATGCAGATCTCTGGGAGTTCCTGTAGGATCTTACAGAGCAGGAGACAATGTCCTCCACTGTATCTAATGCAGATCTCTGGGAGTTCCTGTAGGATCTTACAGAGCAGGAAACAATGTCCTCCACTGTATCTAATGCAGATCTCTGGGGGTTCCTGCAGGATCTCACAGCACAGGAGACAATGTCCTCCACTGTATCTAATGCAGATCTCTGGGAGTTCCTGTAGGATCTTACAGCACAGGAGACAATGTCTTCCACTGTATCTAATGCAGATCTCTTGGGGTTCTTGCAGGATCTCACAGAGCAGAAGACAATGTCCTCCACTGTATCTAATGCAGATCTCTGGGAGTTCCTGTAGGATCTTACAGCACAGGAGACAATGCCCTTCCCTGTATCTCATGCAGATCTCTGGGGGTTCCTGCAGGGACTCACAGCACAGGAGACAATGATCTCCACTGTATCCACTGCAGATCTCTGGGGGTTCCTGCAGGGTCTCTCAGCACAGGAGACAATGTCCTCCACTGTATCTAATGCAGATCTCTGGGAGTTCCTGTAGGATCTCACAGTGCAGGAGACAATGTCCTTCACTGTATCTACTGTAGACCTCTGGGGGTTCTTGCAATATCTCACAGCACAGGAGGCAATGTCCTCCACTGTATCTAATGAAAATCTCTGGGGGTTCCTGCAGGATCTCACAATACAGGAGACAATGTCCTCCACTGTACTGTATCTAATGCAGATCTCTGGAAATTCCTTCAGTATCTCAAAGCACAGGAGACAATGTCCTCCACTGTATCTAATGCAGATCTCTGGGGGTTCCTGCAGGATCTCACAGAGAAGGAGACAATGTCCTTCACTCTATCTAATGCTGATCTCTGGGGGTTCCTGCAGGATCTCACACCATAGGAGACAATGTCCTCCACTGTATCTATTGTAGATCTCTGGGGTTTCCTGCAGGATCTCACCACACAGGAGACAATGTCCTCCACTGTATCTATTGTAGATCTTTGGGGGTTCCTGCAGGATCTCACTGTACAGGAGACAATGTCCTCCGCTGTATCTTTTGTAGATTTCTGGGGGTTCCTGCAGGATCTCACCACACAGGAGACAATGTTTTTCACTGTATCTATTGTAGATCTTTGGGGGTTCCTGCAGGATCTCACCACACAGGAGACAATGTCCTCCGCTGTATCTAATGCAGATCTCTGGGGGTTTCTGCAGGATCTCGCAGCACAGGAGACAACGTCCTCCCACCACTGTGGAGGAGATATGACGTAATGCTCAATTGTTCATATTACATATTCTATGTCAAAATGAAACTAACTAGTGTTTTCTTCATTATTCAATTAGGCAGTTGTTTGAAATGGAAGTCTTTTAGTATCTGTCTGACTCAATCATCCTTTTATTACCATAAGTATAATTTACACAGTTTTTGTCTTACATATATGTGTTATGTAATTTTAATACAAATGTTTTTATGCAAACTGCAGAGCATGGTTTGAAATCAGTTTTGCAGAATATAAATAGTGGTTAGGACAAGTATAGTGGTTAGGACAAGGTACTTCAGGCCGGAGGGCCGGGGGTTCAAGTCCCACCTGTGGACAGCAATCTCAGGCCGGAGGGACTGGGATTTCTAGTCCTATAGGCACTCCTTGTGGTCTTGGACAAGCCACTTAACCCTCCATTGCCCATGTTCCCTGTAAGTATTAACGTATGTGTGTCATATCCCCTCGTGTTAAATGTATCCCCCAATTGACCGCTTCCCCCAATTGACCGCTTTGACCCGGTGAAAAGCGGAATATAAATACAGCTAAATAAATAAAAACAGCTAAATAAATAAATTGGTTCAAATAAACTAATAAACAAACAATTAACCTTTAACAAATAACTGCTCAATGTGCTAAAATGATAGAGAAATCTCAATGGTTAGAAAAGCCTTTGATAGCATCCCACATTCTTGGATAATAATTTGCCTTGAAATGAACAAAATAAAATCTAGATTGATTGAATACATTAAGTTCACCATGAAACTTGGCAAACCATGCACCATCTATTTGTTGTGTCTTTACTTTTTATTTTTTATATTATCTTAATCATGAATTGATGTAAACCTCTGTGATGCATTTTAAATAGCTGTATAGCAAAAACCTGTAAGAAAAAACATCTGAAGTATGAAGATGGACAATTCATTATTCCTAACATCAAGATGCAGCAAGGAATATTTCAGAAGACTCCCCGTCACCACACTTTTTTTGTATTGCACTCTTATTAACATTTAAAGATGGTAACTATTCACAGGTAACATCATACTTGCTGTTTGTAGCTGACATGAAGCTCTACAGTTCCTGTGATCAACATTTAGTGGAAGTCACTACATAAGAACATATAAGAACATAAGATATGCCATACTGGGTCAGACCAAGGTCCATCAAGCCCAGTATTCTGTTTCCAACAGTGGCCAATCTAGGTCATATGTACCTCAGTTTCCCCAAGAGACACAATGCTTGTACTGGGTCAAGCATTGATATCTTCGGTCACTTCTTAATAATGGTTTATGGACCTTTCCTCCAGGAACTTGTCCAAACCTTTTTTAAACCCAGCTACACTAACAGCTTTTACTACATCCTCCGGTAACAAATTCCAGAGTTTGATTACACGTTGAGTGAAAAAATATTTTATTTTATTAGTCTTAAATAGTTTACCCTGTAGCTTCATTGCATGTCCCCTAGTCTTTCTATATTCTGATAAGGTAAACAATCGATCTACGTTTACCTGTTCCACTCCGTTCATTAATTTATAGACTTCTATCATATCTCCCCTCAGCCGTCTCTTTTCCAGGTTAAAGAGCCCTAACCTTTTTAGCCTTTCTTCATAGGAGTATCCTTCCATCCCCTTTACCATTTTGGTGGCTCTTCTCTGTACCTTTTCTAAAATCGCTATATCCTTTTTAAGATACGGCGACCAGAATTGCACACAATATTCAAGGTGCGGTCTCACCATAGAACGATATAGAGGCATTATAATATCTTTTGTTTTATTTTCCATTCCTTTCCTTATCATACCTAGCATTCTATTTGCTCTCTTGGCCGCCGCTGCACAGTGGGCCGAGGGTTTTAACATGGTATCCACAATGAGGCCTAAATCTTTTTCCTGGGTGGTGGTTCCTAATGTGGAACCTTGCATCGTGTAACCATATTTTGGGTTGTTCTTCCCTAGGTGCATAACCTTGCACTTGTCCACATTAAATTTCATCTGCCATTTTGATGCCCAGTCTTCCAATTTATCAAGATCCTCTTGCAATTTTTCACAATCCTCCTGGGTTTTAACAACTTTAAATAGTTTTGTGTCATCTGCAAATTTGATAACCTCACTTGTTATTCCACTTTCCAGGTCATTTATGAATATGTCAAAAAGCAGCGGACCCAGCACAGATCCCTGGGGTACACCACTATTCACCTTTCTCCATTGGGAAAATTGGCCATTTAGCCCTACCCTCTGCTTTCTATCTTTTAACCAGTTCCTGATCCACAATAGTACACTGCCTCCTATCCCATGACTCTTTAGTTTCGCCAAAGGTCTCTGATGAGGGACCTTGTCAAAGGCTTTCTGAAAGTCCAGATACACAATATCAACCGACTCACCTTTGTCCACTGTTTATTCACTCCTTCAAAAAAACATAGATTAGTAAGACAAGATCTTCCTTGTCTAAAGCCATGTTGGCTGTCTCCCATTAGGTTGTGACTATCTACATGCTGAGTAATTTTATTCTTTATGATGGTTTCTACCATTTTTCCCGGTACTGACGTTAGGCTCACCGGTCTGTAGTTTCCCGGATCACCCCTGGAACCCTTTTTAAAAATTGGTGTTACATTGGCAATCCTCCAATCTTCAGGTATTAGAGATGATTTTAATGATAGTTCACAGATTACTGATAGCAGGTCTGCAATCTCATATTTCAGTTCTTTCAACACCCTTGGATGTATACCATCCAGCCCAGGTGATTTGCTACTCTTCAGTTTATCTAATAGTTGTAAGACATCTTCCCAATGTATCGATATTTCCTTCAATTCTTCCGCACCTTTAAATACTACTTCAGTCATGGGTAACATCCCTACATCTTCCTCAGTAAAGACCGAAGCAAAGAATTCATTCAGTCTCTCTGCTATCGCCTTGTCGCCTCTTAGTGCTCCTTTAACCCCTTTATCATCTAATGGACCAATTGACTCACAGGTTTTTTGCTATGAATGTACTTGAAAAGGTCTTTATTTCGCGTTTTTGCTTCCGCAGCAAGCTTCTTCTCAAATTCTCTCTTTGCCTGCCTTATCAATTCCTTGCATTTGACTTGCCAGTGCTTGTGCTGTTTCCAGGTTTCGTCGTTTGGCTCTTTTTTCCATTTCCTGAAAGATGCTTTTTTGGCAACAACAGCCTCTCTGACCTCACCTTTAAACCATGCTGGCAGTTTTTTGGACTTCCTTCCACTTTTCTTAAAGCGTGGAATACAGCTGGTCTGGGCTTCCAAGATAGTATTTGTCAACATCACCCAAGCTTGATGTACGTCTTTAACCTTCGCAACTGCTCCTTTTAGAACTAGAACAGCGCAGGGAGGACATGGCCACACCTCTTTAAAACAAAGAAACCTTTTATTTCATAAAACCTTCAGAGGTACAAACCCGACTTGGCCAAGTTTCAGCAGTCAGCCGATTAAGATGCAATTGCATATATATTCCAATGCCTGACTGCCATTGGAATATATATGCAATTGCATCTTAATCAGCTGAATATTGTATAAGATTAAAATTGATATTGAAAAGTGTTTTAACAGCACAGAATCAGATACAAGCCATCAATCAATCAGCTCTTTGCATAATCTCCTACAGCTTTGGAATTGTAGAACTGGCCTCATAAAAATTTTGAAAATTTGGATGCATGAAGAAGAAAACTCCTCTATGCCCATGAGATAATTTATAGGAAACAGTGCATGGATTAGAAATAGGTTATACATATGAAGCTACTGTTATAAGCTTCTGGGCTCACATAAAAGCATCAACAGACCCAAACATGTGACTTATAAACAAACTGAGCGCCCTAGGGAAGGATCCTTAAGTTACTGCTTGGGTTAGAAATTGGTTGGGTGGGAGGTGACAAAGAGTACAGGTAAATGGAGCTCACTCTGAGGAGAAGGATGTTACCAATGATGTGCCCCAGGGATCTGTCCTTGGTATGATTCTTTTTAACATCTTTGTTAGTGATATAGAGGAAGGGCTGTCGGGTAAGGTTTGCCTCTTTGCGGATGATACCAAAATATGCAATAGAGTATAAACATAGAAACATAGAAATATGATGACAGAAAAAGGCCACATGGCCTATCTAGTCTGTCCTTCCATATCAACAACTACAACAGTCCACTTTTTACCTTTATAGAAACTTAGGGGTATGTTTACTAAACTGCGGTAACGGTACATAACGCGCGTTATGTAACGTTAACGATCATTAGCGCATCATAACGCGCGTTATGACACGCTAACGATCATTAATGTTACATAACGCGCGTTATGATGCGTTAACGATCGTAAAGCTCCGCGGCGCGGAAAAACACCGCAGAAGGTGGAGAGAGGGCGGAGAGAAGGGGTCAGTGGGTGGAGAGTGGGTGGGGAGAGGCTCCCTTCACACTAACACGCTGATCTGAAGAGCTAAATCCTAACGCGAATGAAAACCTGCCGTTAAATGCACATTACAGGGGAGAGAAACCATTTCAGTGTCAGCAATGTACAGCCTAGGCAGGGAAACCTAAAACAAGTGATAAGTGTGATACATGTGCACAGAACAAAAGGGCACATAAACACTGAAAATGACCTCAACAAACTGGAAAAAAAACCATAACCAAGCTGGCCAATAGTGGTATTAATGAGAACCATCAACCCCCCCCCCCCCGAGAAAGCTCCATAGAAAAGATATAAATCGTGGAAGGGTCTACACTCCGTCCCCATACAAGGTGAATGAGCCCACAGTGAAATAGCGTTGCTCAGGGTTTTCCACTCCATCGGACAGGGTTCCTATGGCGTGCACATGTCCCGCAACATCAGGGCGGGTATGTCGGAATGGCAACTGGACAGATGCCGGAAAACGGGATACAGAGGGCCGCAGGCGGCACATGCTGTGGTGCAGCTGAGCCACAGTGCGGACTAGGGTGATGCCTAGCTGGCCCATACGAATGCTAAAACAGCAGAGCAGCCAGACAGCAACTGTTGAAGGCCCAACATGGGCACGACTGTGTTTCCCACAGTGTCACAGGGGATAGTACCCAACAGCTACCCCCAAGGGCACAGAACATTGGCAGGCGGGGCTGGGGGGGAGCATGGACGTCTATGCAGGCACCCCTACCCCAGAACCCATAGGCAGCCACCTACCTGCACACTGGATGGCCTGAGACTGCGCACCACCAGCACCACCAGCAGAAGGGCATGTCAGCATGGTGGCTGAGGGATACTGGTGGTGGAGGGGGCAGCCTGTGTAGGTGGGTGCCGTGTACTGCAACAGACGGGCCCTGTCTGACGAACAGTCATGGTATCACCAAGGAATGTACTGACTCTGTGACAACAAGGTGTTGCAGTACACAAAACCAGTGTATTCAGAAGCAGAGCGTCACAGGTTCAAGTCCCAGCTGTGGTTCCTGCCAACCCTGCTAGTTTACATTGTTGCTGCCTAAGAACCGACTGCGCACTTCACGCAGATTACATTGTTGCTGTTCTGTAATAGTTTACATTGTTGCTGTTCCAAGGGCTGTCTGCTCGCTACATGCAGAGTACAGTATTTACTGTGCATAGATTACTCTGTTGTTATACTTAGCCTACATTGCCACAAGCAGGCCAAAGTATTCATTTACATTGCTTTACTCAGGTTACAATACCGTTGTTAGTTGCCCCAGCAGTCAGCACCAGACCTCCCTAAACTACCCTGAAACGATCAGCCCACATTCTATCTGTGACACCGCGAAGTCGACCACATGATGCACCCACTACTAGCCTTGGCATGTTTACACCTAGCCACCTGGCTCCCCCATGCATCCCACGCCTTCCATACAAACCTCAACCACATCCTGATCCTCCGCAACAATGGGAAGAGATGGACGGAGAATCATCGACACACCCCAAGGGAATCCAACGACATGCTCTACTCACACCTATTACACATCCCACGTCAACATATCATGAAGTCACAAGTTGACCGACAACAACACAAACATGTCCTGAAATGTGCACTCATCAACGCCAGGTCAATACGCGCTAAATGGCCAATAATTACCGATTTGGTCATGCTCCATGATCTCGACATCCTCATGATCACAGAGACGTGGCTATCCGAATGTGACAATGCAATCATCAACCAGATGCTACCCTCAGGGTTCTCATTCCATGCATGCCACAGAACCAACCAGAGAGGAGGAGGAACACTCATCCTTGCCAAATCCGACCTAAGCTTCCAGATGAGCAATGCAACCAGCACAACCCACCTAGACTCACTCACTATAAGAAACGACATCTGCACGATCAACCTGTTGTACCGAGCACCAACACCATCCTCAGAGGATCTCGCAATGATAATCGACCTCGCCTGCAACATAAACAGACCACGATGCCAAAACTGGATCCTAGGCGACTTCAACCTGCCTATGCTGCAAGAATCCCAAGCCACTGCCTTCTTAGAAGCACTACACGAGTTGGGTTACTCTCAGCAAGTCAACAGGCCCACACACATCAAGGGAAATAAACTGGACCTGATTTTTGCCCCACGGACAGACACAGAACCTACCCAACAAACGAGACCAACCATAACTCCTGTGCCATGGTCTGACCATAGCCTGCTCAAATTCCACATACCTATTAACACCTACAACCGGAAAGCCAACGAGGCCAATGCTGCTCCTGGAACATCTTTGAAGCGCTTCCGCCCCTTTGATAAAGAAGAAATTAGAGAGAAGATCCTCCCACTCCTTGACAATGCGGCACACGACCTAGATGCTCTGGTATCCACCTGGGACGCTAGCCTCAAAACCGTCGCCTGCATACCAGCCACAGACAAAAAACCAAAGAAACGAGAACATGCACCATGGTATACCAAAGAGCTCCGAGCTTCACTCCTGTACCTGTGCAAGCTCGAGAGACGATGGCGTCGAGCACACTCTACCGAAGCACAAAGTGCTTACGACGCTCACTTAAGAATACACCAAGATGAATTGCTGAAGAAGCGGAAACAATATCATTCAAACATCTTGCTGCGATCGTTGAACAAGCCCCATGACTTGTTTAATATAGTAAAATCTCTCATAAGGGAACCACCCTCAGACCAATCGCATATGCCACAGCCCCAGAAATACTCCAACTACCTACAATCAAAAATGATCCAGACTGGTGTAACCTCAATCCCCACAGACAACACCCTACTGCATAATCTGCCCAGACCATCGCCTCTATCCAAATTTGACAAAATATTGCGCAGAGAGATTGAAGACACTATCGCTGCAATCAACCCCACCACCGCGCCCAACGACCCATGCCCAGCTCTCTGGATAAAGGAGTTACGCTGTGACTTAAGCCAATATCTGAGCAAGTTAGTAAACCAATCTCTGACAATGGGATCGTTCCCACAGAGTCTGAAACAAACTTCAATCAGACCACTACTGAAGAACAACAGGCTGGACCCGACGAAAGTCGAGTCATACAGGCCAATTTCAAGTATCCCCTTATTGCTAAAATAATTGAAAAGATAGTACAGTGCCAAATTCAACAACACATTGACACTGAAGCCCCACTGGACCCATCCCAACATGGGTTCAGAGAAGCGCACGGGGTGGAAACCCTCCTCACCACCCTATTCGACAACCTAGTCTCTGGGTCCGACAACATTCACCAAGGATTCGCTCTCATTTTTCTGGACATTGCAGCTGCCTTCGACTCGGTGAGCCACGAGATCCTCATACAACGCCTCAGCGAGAAAGGAATACAAGGAACTGCTCTTGCTTGGTGCAAATCGTACTTGTCTAATAGATGGCAACACGTAAGGTCTGGCACCATAACATCTGAGCCATTTATGCAAAACCAGGGGGTGCCACAGGGCTCGTCACTGTCTGCATTGATGTTCAACATCTATATGCAGCCTATATGTGCACTAATACGCTCGTTCAAGGTCGAATGTCTGGCATATGCAGACGATATCCTGCTGTACATCCCATTCAGGACCGACCAACCAGAATTCTCCCCTCTAACAAGATGTTTTGAAGCAGTAGCAGACTGGCTCATCACGCAAAATCTACGAATCAATTACAGCAAAACATATGTTCTTTTCATTTCAAGAAACCAGAACTTCACGCCACCACCCTCTTTGAAAGTCAGCAATACAGAACTGACAACTAAGCCCACAATCCGCTACCTTGGCGTCACCCTGGACCAACAGCTAGACTTAAAAACCCACATAAGAAACACTGTGAAAACAATATATCTGAAAATAAGGACCATAAAACACCTACGACCACTACTCGACCTCAGCGACTATCGATCAATCTATCAAGCCTTAATTTTACCACACTTCGACTACGCCAACATAATTCTACATGGTCTCCCTCAAGCAACACTAGCCCCGCTCAAGCTTGCGATGAACACTGCCGCGAGAGTATTAACTGGAGCTTCACGGAGGAAGCATATAACCCCAGTCTTGATGAACCTCCATTGGTTGCCTGTTCAAGCTAGAACCCTCTACAAAGTATTAACCCTGACCTTCAAAGCCTTGAACTATCAGACCTCCACAGCCATCAGCAAGATGATACAAAAGGTACCACACAACAGAAACAGAAGACCCACAATGCAAAACACCCTAGAGGTCCCAAAAGCAATGACAAAATGCACAAAAGCGACAACGAATAGGGCCTTCACGATTTACGCACCTAGAGCTTGGAACGCCCTTCCCACATATATCCGAAACATCACCAACCTAACCCATTTCAGGAAGGCACTAAAGCATCATCTGTTCACTAGATACTACCCCGAATCCAGCCTCAGTAACCAAGCAGGATGCACATCAGCCAATCACCCATTGCACCCGTCTAACCAGACCCAACACGAAAAAGGATAGTCAGCTCGATCTCCCAACAGTACTCCCTAAAATAGACTTCAGGCACCCAGCGTAAATAGGTTTTTTACCAGTGTAAATATGATGTAGATAGTAAATATGATGTAGATAGTTTCCCTCAGTTACTTCCAAGTTGTTCTCCCCGTTCATTGTAAATACAACGCAGAGTGCCTGCGTTGTATAGATGTTGTTTGAATGTAAACCGCACTGATCTAAATAGCGCGGTATAGAAGAATTGGTAAATAAATAAATAAAAATAACCCAGTCCCCATATTTTACCCACTACTACAACGTGCTAATACAGACAGCACCTTTATTGCAGATGACGTAAACATGCCCAAGACAACAACATTTTACCCTACAGAGCACGGACACCATAAACATGCACATTACCTAGAGCAGAGTCTCCCAAATGCAGTCCTGGAGGGCCAAACACCATTCCGGTTCCATGCTGCCTCTGATAAAGATGCCTGTGCTGCATTTCTATGCACCACCCCCATGGTATGCAGATGTATCTCATGCATATTCATGAGGGACAGCATGAAAACCCGAACAATGCTTGGCACCGCAGGACTGGAGTTGGGAACCTCTGCCGTAAAGCAGCAGCCAACAGGGGCAGACACACCCGCACCCACAGGCCCCATTATCCAAAGCCTCCTGGAAAGGCAGGACTTTGGGCTCTGCGTGCATCTCCCAATACTAGCACTTGCATACCTTAGTAATGCCACCCTAAACCTGGGAATATGGTACACATCTATCAAAAGGTTGCTATGATTACTGGCAGATAGCAATTCCTACGTTAAGTACAATTTTCTGAGTGAACTGCATCATAGCAACCTTTCTGATATCTGTGGAGTGTGCTACAGGTCTTGTGTCTGACAGTGTTTACCAAACTGGGGAGTGACTCCTACAGTATTGCATACCATAGCCATGCCTGCACTGTGCCCAGGAATGGTGTGGTGGCCTGGGCTGCCCAACACCTCTATAGTAGCACAATGCTGGCATAGGTGTGGGGAGTGTGGGTATATCTATCCAGTGTGTGGTGGCTGCCAACACCCTCCACAGCCCACACTGCTAGCACTGTTGCCAGTATTGGCCTGCCAATGTGCATAATGAGGAGCAAGGTACCGTGGGAATAGCCTGGATAGGGTGGCCTGGCCTGGCTGCATCTGCACAGGGCATAGGTCAATGGCTCGGACATTGTAGTGCCTGGTACCACCTGCACGGACAGGGTGGCCATAGCATGTCCTGCTGGGAGGTCACTCTCACCCTGACTGAGCAGTGACCATGGCATGGCTAGGTTCCCCCATAGTGCTATATAGCATTTCTCTCATGTGATATTTATGGGTTTTCTTTTGGGGCCCAATCACTGACTTATCTGCTTGGTGTGTATGCTGACATCCCCGTTCTGGGTACATGCATCTCCTCCAGGATGCACTATGGACTAGCTGGCGGACTGTCTGCAGCTAGTATGTGTCTTGCTGGAACACCTTGCAGAGTGCAGCGGCTGGAGGCTTGCTGCTGGAGAATGTCAGATAATGGTGGAGGGCAGCTGAGCATTTCCAGGCCTGCCGTCTGTCTGCTATTGCGTTATGGATGTGTACCGCTCTGTCTGTTCCCCAGCAGGACTGGGGCTGATGGTCCCCTTTACTGCTACCATTGCAGGGAGGTAGACTGTGGATCTATTGGTGGGTGATCCTGTTTCCCACCCTGAGCCCCAGCGGGTGGGTTGTGTGGTGGTACATAATCTGCCTATGGGTCCATACACCCCCCCCCCCCTTCACCTACAGCAGGTAACCATGGCACCAACACCGGATATGCACTATTCTGGGTGCATCATCGCCCATAAGGACTAGACATGACCGAGACATACAGCAGGACACAGATGTATCCTCGGTGTGTCTAACGGAACTACCTATCACACACTGATGGGGACCTGCAGCATGGCGTATTTCAGCCATGAAAGGTGCTGTGGACCTGGTGCTGGGCGCCCCACCTCAACCTCAGGGTGGGCACAGTACCTGCACAATGTGATTGTCTGTGGCTACTCTGTGGCAGTGCCACACACGGTCTGTTCCCCCTACCTGGCCGAGGTGCTGTGGGGGTGCATACCCAATCTTCTGCCCATCTCTCGTCTGCTGATTTGCATGTGCAGTGCATCATGGGTACGGGTGGGTTAACCCTATCCTGGTAACCACAGCAGACAGTTTGTGTGGTGCCGTGCAGTTCTTCTGCAGCCAGCCAGGGCTTTGTTCACAGCCTTATAAGGTGTCCTATAGGGGACATTATAGGGTGCCTTGGTGGACAGTACACTTTATAATGTGCCCTATGGGGTGCCTTATGCGGCACCTTAGGTTATGCCACCGTGAGGGTGTGTTTGCTGGCAGCACTAATTAAAATACACGTCAAATGCCTCAACAATCACTACTTAAATGTAAAGGGTGCTGCCTCAGCCAGCATTATACATTAGGCCCACTGGGGAATCGAACCCATGATCCCGTACCATCAGTCAGTGTTGTAACCATTGTGCTACAGCTCTGTTGCTGTGCTTGTATGCCTGCGTGCCTTCTTAAGATTAACGCACAGTAACGTGCCCTGTAGCGCTCGTTCATTTTTGGCGCCTTGTAACACGCGTTCTCGACGCATTCTCGGTAACGATGTACTGCCCATGTCCTTATTTGGGATTTCTGTCTCTACTGCGGCTCCTAACATGAATCGCACTAATGCAGTTTAGTAAACATACCCCTTAGAAATATGATGACAGAAAAATACCACATGGCCTATCTAGTCTGTCCTTCCATATCAACACCCAGGAAGGTGTAGATAATATGAGGAGGGATTTAGCTAAGTTAGAGGAATGGTCTAGAATTTGACAGCTAGGATTTAATGTTAAAAAATGTAAGGTCATGCATTTGGGCTGCAGCAATCCAAGGGCGTGATATAGTATGGGGATGAAGTACTTTTGTCCACTAAAGAAGAGTGGGACCTAGGCGTGGTTGTATCTGATGATCTTAAAGTAGCTAAACAGGTAGAAAAGGCGACAGGAAAAGCTAGAAGGATGCTTGGGTGCATAGGGAGAGGAATGGCTAGCAGAAAAAAGGAGGTGATAGTGCCTCTGTATAAGTCTTTGGTGCGACCTCATTTGGAGTATAGTGTGCAATTCTGGAGATCACACCTTCAAAAGGATGTGAACAGGATGGAGTCGGTGCAGAGGGTGGCTACTAAAATGGTTAGTGGTTTTCATTATAAAGCATATGAGGACAGACTTAAGGATCTTAATATGTACACCTTAGAGGAAAGGCGGGATAGAGGTGATATGATTGAGATGTTTAAATACCTCTGTGGCACAAATGTTCAGGGAGAGAGCCGCTTTCAATTGAAAGCAAGTTCTGCTATGAGGGGACATGGGATGAGGGTGAAGAGGGATAGATTCAGGAGTGATATGTGGAAATATTTCTTTACCGAATGAGGTGGTGGATCTGTGGAATAGTCTCCCAGTGGCAGTGGTTGAGATGAGGACAGTAACTGAATTCAAAAAAGCATGGGACAAACACAGAGGATCTCTAAAGGTATAAAGGGGACTGTTGTAGTTGTTGATATGGAAGGACAGACTAGATAGGCCATGTGGTCTTTTTCTGTCATCATGTTTCTATGTTTCTAAACATGCAAAAGTGTTTATGAAAGTAAGTGTCCGAATCAGTCTCCATAATTAAAAATGGACAAGCAAAAATTAGATGAATCCACCAGTCCACATAGGAAAGGAAGCAACAGAATTTGCAAAATAAGGGAAACAAACTAAAAAAGGACATCAGCAAATGACTCGCAGAAACTGGTGAACACTTCAAATACCAAATACAATCACTAAAAGGGGAAAAAAAGACCTCCGTATGACCAGTGAGAAAGCTTGTGAATGTTTGTTACTTGTTTTCTTATTTTGAGTTTAAAACCTATCCTGAAAGGAAGGAGGGAAAGCAGAGGTTGTTCCAGAGGAACTGAGTTATTCTTTTGTTGTTAAGTGCTTCACAAACACAAGGTTAAAAAGAAGTATTTTTACCTTGCTGAGCAGAGCTGTTTTCTCTAAGGCTGATCAAAGTTGTTAACCAGCTGCATTTGTTTAAAAGACTGTGAAGCAGTTATACTGATCTAAATGCTCTGTTGCAAACAATCCTGAATGGACAAAATTCCTGTTTACAGTTTACTTGAACCTTTACTTTAAAATAAATTCTGTCATTTGCCTTAACATCGGACCATGACTACACTTCTTGTTAAGAGCCAAACTACATGTCCCAGAATCCACCTGAGGAAAAGCTAGTTTATTTGAGCTCACCAGGAGAAGTTCTCCATTACCTTGCCCCTCTAAGGCAGAGGCCAGGGGCAAGGGTGTGACAGTCTTCACTAATTTCTATCATAAGAACATAAAATATGTCATACTGGGTCAGACCAAGGGTTCATCAAGCCCAGTATCTGTTTCCAACAGACCAGCAAGTCTCAAGTACCTGCCGGGTTTCCAAAGATATACACCTTCCATGCTGCTTATCCCAGGGGTAAGCAATTGATTTCCCCAGTCCTCTTTAATAATGGTTTATGGACATTTCCTACAGGAACTACTAACACTTCCTTAGCAGCAGAACCTGCTGCATCTCATCCGGTTCCAGTTGTTGGACTCTCAACATACAGCTTTGAAATGTCATTCCTTAAGTTCCAAGACCCAGATCATTCAAGATCTAATTCTTGATCATAAGTTAGACATTAGGAGGGTAATGTTTTAAGTTGCTTCTAGATTTACAAGTATTTTATGTGCATATTTCATGCCTATTTTATAAGGTAAGGAAGTGCATATTTTTCTTTATAATATAGGGGCTTAAGTGGTCGAAAACGTAGGTTTGCTTATTTATTTAGTTATTCCAGGTGCTTATATATCACCGAGGAACCAGAGGCCATCAGAACGGTTTACAAAAAGAAAGTTTGGGGTGAACAGAGAGAAACAGAAGAGGTGGAAAGGGAAAACAGCAGGGATGTACAATGTCACTGGAGAAAGCCAGTGAGGGTAAGGAAAGAGAAGAGCAGGCATTGCCCTGGGCAAAGGGGTTGTGATTGCCCTAGTCTCTTGTTCACCTCCTACGTGTTTCCTCCCTTGTGCTGTTTGTCTTGATTAGACCGTAAGCTCTTATGAGCAAGGACTGTCTCTTACATGTCTCTGAACAGCGCTGTGTACACCTTGTAGTGCTCCTCAAATGATAAGCAGTAGCAGTAGATAGAGGACAGAAGAGGGATAGTAGGAATAGAAGAGATGGGGAGGGAGGGGAGCAGAGCAAACCAACTTAGAAGGTCCGAGGGAACGCATTTTTGAAGATTTAAGGTATTTCTTAAAGTTGGGAAGGAGGGCTCCTGATGTTGAGACAGTGGGAGAGAGTTCCAAAGATGGAGTCCTAAATATGCAAAAGCATTGTCCGAAGACTTCCAAAGGAGGAAGGGACACCAAAGAGGCTTGTGAGGAACCCAGGAACAAGAAGGAGGGGTATGGGGAGTTGAGGGAGTCCAGGTAAATGGGGACGAGCATAGAGAGCATAGCGGACCAAACCAGAATCTTATCGCAGAGGCAAACGGACATGAGAAGCCAGTGAAGAGAAACAAGTAATGGGGTAGTGTGGTCAAAGCAGCGGGCCCCAAAAAGAAGCTTGCGGCCATAGACTGGACCAACTGCACACACTAAATGCGGTAGGAGGGAAGAACATTGTAGAGGATGTTGCAATAGTCCAATTTGGAGATGACAAAGGAAATGGCAAGATGATGAAGCTGAGAGAGCGTGAAAACAGAACAGGCATTACGGACATGACACAATGCAAAGAAATAACCTTTAACGACGGAAGCGATTTGCTCCTTAAAGGACAGAGAAGAATCAAAAGTGACACCTAAGATTTAAGTAAGCGGCTGAAGGAAAGGGAGGAAGGAGAGCGAGTGCAGGGGAGTGCTGCAGTCCAGGAGAAAGGGAGCAAATAGCTTTCTATTTAGACGTTCAGGAATAGACGGTGCTCATGGAACCAAGTACCAGCAGTGTTGAGACAGCGTTAAAGTGGAGAGGTATTTAAAGCACAAGCACTTCGGCTAGCCCTAGAGCTGGTGCAAATGGCCAGACCTGATAGGCTAGGAATGAATATAAATTATGCATTTTATAATTTATGCATGCAACTCTGTGCTCCACTCAAGCTCCGTCCAAACTACACCTCTGAACAAGTGCACAAAGTACACGCAATCAGCCCAACACATATACTTACAGAACTGTGACTGCACCAGACATACATGCAAATGCCCATTTACAGATGTATATCAGTAACATACCTTGATTTATGCATGTTGTTTAACACGCAAATCTAGACAGCCTGTTATAAAATTATCCTCTAAGAGCCTGATTCCGTAACATGCATCTCCGGCCCATGACACGTCTACATTAAAACGGGCCCCGTTTGAACCTAATTCTGCATCTGCGGGTCTGGAATCAGAGAGATAGACATCTTCAGCGCAGCATGTGGAAGCGCTATTCAGCCGGCCGTGGATGCATCAGCGGCACGGCCCACACACGGGTGCCTACATGCCCATGCAATCTAATGGAGAAATACGGCCCTGTCAGTATTATTGGACGCGGGTATACGTGGTGGACATCCTACATTGTACTCGTGGATAGCACGCCCCTCAGGAAAAATGTGCATCTCCTAAGCTGCTCAACACACACAGTAGTTTGCTGATGCATACCAGCCATAAATACCAATGAGAAATGACAGCTGTTGCAACCTAGACCACACACCAGTCCCCCTCATGCCCTGAAAAGTACTAGGTAATCCCATTGCACCCCAATATGGTATACGAGAATGGTGTTTCTGATGTTGTAGTGGGAGATCATTTTGCATCCAGTGATCACCAGATGGTGTGGTTCAGTATTAGGACTAGGGCTGTTAGAATCCATTCCAAGGTGAGGATCTTAGACTTTAGGAAGACTAACTTTGCGAAGATGGGCCAATACCTCAGGGAGTCGTTAGTGGGATGGGAACAGCTGGGGGATGTAGAAAAACAGTGGGCAAAACTGAAAGGGGGTATTTTAAGGGCAACCAACCTTTTTGTTAAAATGGTAAATAAAGGCAAAAGGAAAAGGAGACCGCTATAGTTTTCGAAGAATGTAGCTGAAAAACTGAAGAAAAAGAGGGAGGCCTTCATGAAATACAAGAAATCACAGAGAGAGGAAGACAGGCATCTGTATTTGGAAAAACTTAGAGAAGCTAGCAAAGTAGTCAAGAAGGCAAAGATTCAAAAGGAGGAGGAAATAGCCAAGCAATAAAATGGGGGGATAAGGCATTTTTCAGATATATTAGTAAGAAGAGGAAGGGCAAAAGTGGTATTGGCAGACTCAAGGGTGCGGGGGGGGGGGGGGAATATGTAGAAGCTGATAAGGATAAAGCGGAATTGCTTAACAAATATTTTTGTTCTGTGTTCACAGATGAAGAACCAGGAGCAGGACCTCAGAAAACACCCACAAATAAGAACAGAAGCGAGGGACATCTTGAACAATTTTCAGAAGACTGTGTTCGTGAGAAACTAGCTCAACTTAAAGTAGACAAAGCGATGGGACCAGATGGGATACACTCTAGAATACTGAGGGAACTTGGGGACGTTCTAGCAACTCCACTGACTGACATTTTCAATGCTTCGTTGGAGTTGGGAGTGGTGCCAAAGGACTGGAGAGAGGCTCATGTGGTGCCTTTACACAAAAGCGGAAGTAAGGATGTGGTTGAAAACTACAGGCCGGTTAGTTTAACTTCGGTGGTGAGTAAATTATTGGAAACGCTGCTGAAAGAGAAAATAGTGAGGTTTCTGGAGTCAAGCGGATTACAGGATCCGAGGCAGCATGGATTCACCAGAGGCAGGTCTTGTCAGACAAACCTGATTGATTTCTTTGACTGTGTGACCAGGGAGTTGGACCGAGGGAGAGCTCTAGATGTGGTGTATTTAGATTTCAGTAAAGCCTTTGACACTGTTCCTCACAGGCGACTTATAAACAAACTGAGCACCCTAGGGATGGACCCTAAAGTTACTGCTTGGGTTAGAAATTGGTTGGGTGGGAGGCGACAAAGAGTACAAGTAAATGGAGCTCACTCTGAGGAGAAGGATGTTACCAGTGGTGTGCCCCCGGGATCTGTCCTTGGTCCGATTCTTTTTAACATCTTTGTTAGTGATATAGCGGAAGGGCTGTCGGGTAAGGTTTGCCTCTTTGCGGATAATACCAAAATCTGCAATAGAGTAGACACCCAGGAAGGTGTAGATAACATGAGGAGGGATCTAGCTAAGCTTGAAGAATGGTCTAGAATTTGGCAGCTGGGATTTAATGTTAAAAAATGTAAGGTCATGCATTTGGGCTGCAGCAATCCAAGGGAGCAATACAGTATAGGAGGTGAAGTACTTTGGTCCACTAAAGAAGAGCGGGACCTAGGCATGGTTGTGTCTGATGATCTTAAAGTAGCTAAACAGGTAAAAAAGGCGACGGCAAAAGCTAGAAGGATGCTTGGGTGCATACGGAGAGGAATGGCTAGCAGAAAAAAGGAGGTGATAATGCCTCTGTATAAGTCTTTGGTGCGACCTCATTTGGAGTATGGTGTGCAATTCTGGAGACCGCACCTTCAAAAGGATGTGAACAGGATGGAGTCGGTGCAGAGGGTGGCTACTAAAATGATTAATGGGCTTCATTATAAAGCATATGAGGACAGACTTAAGGATCTTAATATGTACACCTTAGAGGAAAGGCGGGATAGAGGTGATATGATTGAGATGTTTAAATACCTCCGTGGCATAAATGTTCAGGGAGAGAGCCTCTTTCAATTGAATGCAAGTTCTGCTACGAGGGGACATGGGATGAGGGTGAAGGAAGACAGATTCAGGAGTGATATGCAGAAATATTTCTTTACAGAAAGAGTAGTGGATCCATGGAATAGTCTCCCAGTGGAGGTGGTAGAGATGAGGACAGTAACTGAATTCAAAAAAGCATGGGACCAACACAGAGGATTTCTAAAGGTAAAAAGTGGACTGTTGTAGTTGTTGTTATGGAAGGACAGACTAGATAGGCCATGTGGTCTTTTTCTGTCATCATGTTTCTATGTTTCTATGTAAATATGAATCAGGACATACCTTGCATCAAATGGTAACCGGCCACAGTGATTCCTGCCCTGGTCATCTCTACAAACACGCTTTAAACTGCTAGGGATGGATCCTTACCAAGTGCATAAAACCCAGAATTAACCTTGCAGTTCCCCAAAGGATGCATAATATTGCTGAGCAACAAATGTGTAACCTTTTTGTGCCTCTGGCCTATAAGTGCACTCATTCTGCTCCTCCGCACTACCATTGCCCTCTTATCTCTTCTTATACACCTCCCCGGGAACTCCGCTCTTCTGACAGATCACTTCTATCTGTGCCCTTCTCTTCTACTGCCAAATCCAGATGTCGCTCCTTTCACTTTGCTGCTCCTTATACCTGGAACAAACTACCTGAGCCTATACGTCAGGCTTTGTCTCTGGTCCCTCTCAAATCCAGGCTGGGCACTCACCTCATCGTTGCCACTACTGGATCTGATCTGCCTAAGCTCCCTTGTGTTTCCTGACCATTCCCCCTGGATGTATCCTGCCCACAGCTGCTGTGTTGACTGCCTTGACTAGATTGTAAGCTGTGCTGAGCAGGGACCATCTTTTACGTGTGTCTGTGCGGCATTGCGTACACCTTGTAGCGCTATAGAAATGATCAGCAGTAATAGTAGTAGGGCTTTCTGGCTATGGCATCTGAGGCCCACCTATCTGCTCCTAACCACGCAATTAAGTCCAATAAAAAAACAAACAGAACCTTGATTTCATCCAGGTCTCCTAGTCCTGAAAACACAACTCAGGGATAATAAAAGTCTCTGGTGTAAATCCAAAATCACAACCACTTGTACCGCCTATAAACAAATGGACTAACACTATGCAGATACAATTAGAAAACTACTAGTCCACCCTGATTGGCCAAGACCCTTTGCATGTCCATCTAAGCAACTGACTGATCACTGCCACATGACAACTGACATCTCTCCTACTGATAAAGAATTTGCAGTTAATTTCTCCAACAAAATTAATATACACAAATCATTTCTACCTCTGGAACACTACACTCAAGACAATTCTTTTTCCATATCAATAAATCCTCTTCCCATCCCCAGAGACTTCCAAAACAACTAGCAAAATTCCCTGTACACTCATTCTCATCTTTCCATCTTTCATCTCAAATGGTGATTAAAAATGTATTAACATCTATGAAAACCACCACCACTTTATTAGACCATCGGCCAACTACCGGCAAAAAGGACAACAGTATGGGGACTACCTGTTGCCCTTTTTGGAAGTCATGATTCATTCCAGTTAGGAACAAGGAATAGTTTAATCATCCTGGAAAGAGGTCTGCATACATCTTCAGCTGAAGAAAGACTATCTGCAATCACCGAGCTTCCTGGAAAAATCCAATATTCTTCAACCACGTCAGACAGGATTCTGCTCCCACCATACCATGGAAACCATACTTCTTGGAACAACACATTTGATCAGAACCCATTTGGATGAAGAGAAGGAAGTACTATAAAATTCACTTGATTTGACAGCAGCTTTTGACTTGGTTGACCACTCTTCTTCTCAAATGGCTCTCTCTCAAACAGATCTTTTATTGTATTCTGGGATAAAGTATCTTCGACCCCTCAGCAACAAATCTTCGGCATCTCTCAAGGATCTATTCACACTCCAACATGTTTCAGTATCTTTCTGAGGCCCTTTGCAATACTTACACAAGATTAGTTTCTCTCTATTTCTATATGTAGATGACATTTGGTTCCTGGCTGCTGTCCATCTATGCAATTCACACTTCCTTCAGGACATCTCTGCCAAACTCACCCACACTGCTAGATGGTTAAAAGATAATAGACTTCTATTAAATATAGAAAAGATAAAAGCAAAACTCTTTTCTTCAGTCAGGATCTTGAGGATAATTGATGAACGAAGCTTTCAACAACATATTTCTAACATTGTGAGAGCTTGTTTCTTCACCTTAAGACAAATTTATTCCACCAAATCCATTCTAGAGACTAAGGACATCCATACATTAGGAGTGGAGGAGTGGCCTAGTGGTTGGGGCAAGGTACTTCAGGCCAGAAGGTCAGGGGTTCAAATCCCACTAGAGAACAGCAACCTTGGGCCGGAAAGACTGGGGTTTCTAGTCCCACAGGTGCTCCTTGTGGTCTTGGGCAAGCCACTTAACCCTCCATAGCCCATGTTCCCTGTAAAATAGTTATCTCCAAGTTATAATGCCCTGTTCAATGTAATTTCAGTTTGTTCAATGTAAACTGCACTGATGCAGAATAGCATGGTATATAAGAGAATGTAAATAAAATAAAATTAGTGCATTTTAAGTAATAAGTCTAGACTTCTGCAATTCCCTTCTTCAAGGACTAAATGTTTCCTCATTTCATCATTTGCAGTTGATCCAAAACACTGCAGTCAAATTGATAACAGGTAAATGTTACGATCACGTCACTGCCTTACTAAAATCTGAACAGTGGCTACCAATCTCTTATAGAATGCCCTTCAAGTTATTTATTCTCACCCTCCAAATGTACTACTCAGGACTTCTGCATTTCCTATCTACATCCCAGTACGAGTATTGACTTGTCATTTCAAGTCAGAAAGTGTGACTTGAAATGACAAGTCAATCTATATTTGGAGTAATAGCCCCTACCCAATGAAATGACGTCTCTTGCCATTTGTCTAGCATCTTCATATATTAAACTTAAAACAACTCTAAAAATGATTTTCTATTACATTTCCCAAGTATTTTTTTCTGGGCTGCTTGTTGTTCTTAGCTAGCCCAGTGGGAAGCACTTGCCGTAGCCAGAGAGTAACTCAAAACTTACTTTCTCTTTCTAACTGTACTGAAATTTCCTTCTAACTTGCCTATATTTTCGCTTGGTCTGTATTTTAGTTCTTTTCTTTTCTTTATTTGTTTTATTTGATTTTATAGAATAAAGTTGAACCTTGAACCTTCTACATTTAAACTGAGTGGGTTGAAACGTCAGTTCAGACTTGGGAGAATAGTGGACATGTCTAAGCTGCACTCTGGTCATATTTTGCAATTCCAAGGTCATGAGCATGTGATTAAGTTGGTTGGACAATCAAGGCAAATGACTTATTAAAACTGGAAATTGCTAGTCTTTCCTGACCTAAGTGCAGAGACTATGCAGAAGAGGAAGGACTCGCTGAAATGGTGGGAATGTCTTCAATGGCTTGGTCTTAAGTCAGCTATTCGGTACCTGGCATGGCTATGGATATAAGAGAACAATGGTTGGCATTTTTTTACTGACCCTCTCAAGATATACGTTTATAGTAAAAAACTCAATGCTCTGGCAGAAAGGAAGCCAGGACAATCTGGATCATCTTCCCCTTCTGGAGGGCGACAGTCCGCACTGAAGTTGCAAGCACTGAGAGTCTCCCCTGGAATGACTTTGGATTCCCAACCACCATTAACAGAGAGCAGGTTCAGAGGCCTGCTTCCCCTGCTGGCAATATTCCTGCCGCTCTGAGCCTCTAGTCAGGAGAATATGACTCTGGAGGGCTTGAGTAAGGCCATGATAGAGCAGTGGACTGTGATGTTTGTCCGATGAGAGTCAAGTTAGAACTTGATTTGAGTTTTCATTTTCTACAGGCTGATGCTATTTTAATATCAGCTGTTTGTTTTGCTGTTGCTCAGTTAATTCAGCTGGTCGTGTTTGATTGTGTGTGAGCATGATGCTAACAGTAATCGGGAAATGTTTGTGTTATCTATGGGTCGGAGATTGTTCTTTTCAAAGAGAAGATGCCAGTGTTCAGTAGTATGTTGTTTGGGTGAGGAAGGGCTGTGGGATCCATGGGACTGTAATGAGTGGTAGGTGGAAGTTTAGGCACTGGGTTTAAATGTGTGAGTGGGTGAGGTGTTGTGGAGTTTGTTGTTGTTTTGTGGTTTGTTTATGTTGTTGCTGCACTGGATTGTGTGGGGTGGTGTGAAGGTACTGTGAGGGATATGAAAGGTTTGGGATGCTTTTGGATGCTGAGTTTTAATTCCTATTGTTAAATATGCAAGAAGAATTATAAGGTGGTTTCCCTTAGTGTTGAGGGTATTAATAGTCTCACCAAGAGGAAACAGATCTTGAAATATCTGAAGGATAAAGCAGATTTCACTTTGTTGCAGGAGACACTAAAGAGCATGAGAAATTGTGGGGATGAATGGTGTGGGGAAGTTTACTATGCCAAATACAGTTCTAAAAAGTATAGTGTTGCATTGTGGTCTTCGGTGTTTTATGGTGCTTGGAAGGACGAGGTTGGTAGGGTGCTATGGGTAAGGGGGAGACTTGATCAAAGGATTATCTCCATCCTCAAGTTAGAAGCTCTGGATAGTTCCAAAGGGCTTTTTTTTTACATAAATGGATCTCAGAATTTTTGGCTGTGACAAAGAGGTCACAGATTATTGGAGGAGACTTTAATTGTACCATGGGAGAATTAGATCGATACCCTGGCTGCAAGAAAGAGTGGAAATCCGAAGGGAAGGAAGTACAACATTCTCTTCACAACGTTCATTTAATTGGTCATGGTTTGGAGGGCCCTTAACCCAGATCAGAAAGATAATACATTTTTCTCACTCAGTATAAGTCCTACTCTCATACTGACTTACTCTTTGTCCTAAGTGACCAGGAAGGGAGGTTCATTAAGGCCCAAATTGTCCTATTAGTATTTCAAATCATGCTTTAGTATCTGTTACCTGCTCTTTAGGTCAGGAAATGGTGTCTAAGAGGGTTAAATCTTGGCCTTTAAATGTCAGCCAAAAGAGATACGGGAGGCATTAGAAAGGACCAGGGATGAGTATATAGATCTCAGGTCCGTGGATGAAATTTCCTTTAGGAGCACATGGGGTGCAGGGAAAGCCTTCATGCAGGGTGAATTTATTCGGTTTTCTGCTCCTCCTAAGAGGGCACGTGAACAGCAGTTACAGGCCCTCAATGATTTTCTTAAAGCTTTACAACTCAGACACTAGTGAACCAGAGCTAAGAAAGCCTACAGATTCTGGATGCACATTCGGCAATAGACTGATTGAGATTTTGTTACAACTGACAAAAAAAGACTTTATGGAGCATGTCAATCGAGCAGGTAAATTACTGGCTTGGCAATTAAGGAAATGCAAGAAAGCTCATTTAATAAAGGAAATTCAGAGGGCCCCTTTTCTCCTGCTTATTACCCCTGTATTTTTTAATCGTTCCTTATAATGAAATTCCCTATCACTTGTTGGTTCTATTTGTCTGCCTTGAATAGACTGTAAGCTTTGTGGTGCAGGGACGGTCTCTAACATGTATACATATAGCACTGCATAGGCTATTGAAATGATAAGTAGTAGTAGTAATCTCAGTGAATCCATAAGGGAGACTAACAAAGTTTCTGTACCATGAGCTTTCTTAAATCTACATTGGAAGTCATCCAAGAAAAGATCATTTTCCACATAATCTTCCAGTTGCCAATAAACACAGGACTCAATGATTTTGGCAAAAACTGACAGATTAGACATTGACCAATAATAATCAGGACATGAAATATCTAATGCAGTTCCCTTCAGGACAGAATGAACAACAGTTTGCTTAAGAAACCCATGTACTTGGCTATACTTCAGTGAGCTAGGAGAGTACAGGTTCAGCTATGTCACGCATTGTTAATAGAGTGGTAAAAGAACCCTTCTTAAGCACACGAACAGGAAATTTCATCAGAAATAACTTTTGTAAACTCTTCCAAACATGTTGTCCTGTCTGACACTCTTAATCTGTACTAACGGCAAGATGGAATGTGGCAATGCCTACCTAATTAAGCCAATTTTACTATCAAAAAAGAGTGCCAATTTCTTAGCTGTTGGCACCAACATTCTTGCACTGCTACTTATTCTTAACCATGGATTTTACCACCTTCAAAAGCTCCTTAGGTTGGCTAGCAGCAAACCTCAATTCTTCAATTACAAATTGCTTTTTCTTAGCCTATACTGCTAATTCATATTCGCACATATCAGCTTTATATGCATCCTGATCATCAGTTAAGTGGGAATGACCCACTACCATCTTTGCTCTTTCAGATGGTAGAGAGAGCATGGAAGCACTCTTGTGAGTTGGACCGTACTCCTTGAGACCTGGAAATAACTATGGAAAGATCTGTGAGAAACTTCCCCTGAAGCAGAAAAATACGTTTCTTTTTGGCTTTCGAAACATAGTACTATGTCAGGTTTTTTTGTTTTTTGAACAGCCTCTGAATGTTTAAGTATTCTTTTACCTCAAAGTGAGCTCGAAAAAGAAAAAAAATGAACCAATAATGATGTCCGAGCATTACAATTAACGATGCTTATGCACTGACAAGATACAAATTTGCTCAGTTTCAATGGTCCATAAAAATATCATCTATTGGGCTTTATTATATGTGATTTCTTATATTGAGTTCATTGATTAAGGCATCATTTGTAGCACTTTTTGGTGATATCTTGCCTATGAGAAATGGTGTCTAAATGGGATCAGGTGCTCAGCTATACCGATGATCGAAATTCGCAGCTACTACAGTGCTCTAGTTTAGTAGCTGATAAGGAAGATGGAGTATCAGTGAACTCGGGGAATGATCTACTGACCCCGAGGAAAAAGTTTGTTAGAGCAGAATTAGATGCAGATACTTTGGCACAATACAACAGGAGACAAATGATCCTATGGGGACTACGTCTTAATAAAGAACCAAAAGTATTTGCCACCAATACAGATTTTCTTTCTAAATTGGATTCAGTTTTAGAAACATAGAACAATGACGACAGAAAAAGACCACATGGCCCATCAAGTCTGTCCTTCCATATCGACAACTACAACAGGTCCCCTTTTTTCCTTTAGAGATCCTCTGTGTTTGTTCCATACTTTTTTGAATTCAGATACTGTCCTCATCTCTACCACCTCCACTGGGAGACTATTCCACAGATCAAATACTCTTTCCATAAAGAAATATTTCTGCATATCACTCCTGAATCTATCTCCCTTCACCCTCATCCCATGTCCCCTCGTAGCAGAACTTGCTTTCAATTGAAAGAGGCTCTCCCCCTGAACATTTATGCCACGGAGGTATTTAAACATCTCAATCATATCATCTCTATCCCGCCTTTCCTCTAAGGTGTACATATTAAGCCACTTAACCCTCCATAGCCCATGTTCCCTGTAAAATAGTTATCTCCAAGTTATAATGCCCTGTTCAATGTAATTTCAGTTTGTTCAATGTAAACCGCACTGATGCAGAATGGTGCGGTATATAAGAGAATGTAATAAATAAATAAACAATAAATAAATAAATAAATATTAAGATCCTTAAGTCTGTCCTCATATGCTTTATAATGAAGACCACTAACCATTTTAGTAGCCACCCTCTGTACTGACTCCATCCTGTTTATATCCTTTTGAAGGTGCGGTCTCCAGAACTGCACACTATACTCCAAATGAGGTTGCATCAAAGACTTATACAGAGGCACTATCACCTCCTTTTTTCTGCTAGCCATTCCTCTCCATATGCACCCAAGCATCCTTCTAGCTTTTGCCGTCACCTTTTCTACCTGTTTAGTTACTTTAACATCATCAGATACAACCACGCCTAGGTCCCGCTCTTCTTTAGTGGACAAAAGTACTTCACTCCGAATACTATATTGCTCCCTTGGTTTGCTGCAGCCCAAATGCATGACCTTACATTTTTTAACATTAAATCCCAGCTGCCAAATTCTAGACCATTCTTCAAGCTGAGCTAGATCCTTCCTCATGTTATCTACACCTTCCTGGGTGTCTACTCTATTGCAGATTTTGGTATCATCCGCAAAGAGGCAAACCTTACCCGACAACCCTTCCGCTATATCACTAACAACGATGTTAAAAAGAAACGGACCAAGGACAGATCCCTAGGCACACCACTGGTAACATCCTTCTCCTCAGAGTGAGCACCATTTACCTGTACCCTTTGTCGCTTCCCACCCAACCAATTTCTAACCCAAGCAGTAACTTTAGGGTCCATCCCTAGGGTGCTCAGTTTGTTTAAAAATTTTGAATAAATGTAGTCTAGACCTTATGGTCTTGATTATTGAGACCACTGTTAAGACTGAGAAAGAAATAGTTTGGCTCAAATGTTAAATGTTAATACTTAGACCTACTACGTTTGACTATTGTTTACCCACTTTGAAGTTATACGTAATTGTTTGGCTTAAATGTTAATTAGACCTACCATGTTCCATGTAATTTTATACTTGTTATCTGTACACTGCTGTACACTAGTAGATTCAGTGATGTAAAAAAGTTGCAAAATAAATAAAATTCAAGAACAGACAGATGCAGCACCGGAGAAATTGAAGCAGGCTTTTTTAGAGGAAGAATTTGAGAAAAAGACTCATAATATCCAAACCTCGATTGCTAATTTAAAGATCCTTTATAGGCATTTAAGGTGAAGAAGTTAAAACATGATGAACACGATTATGAGCAGGAATCTATATACCCTTGGATGCGAAACGATTATAGGAGGCCTGTTGGATTTCATTTATCTTCTGATGACTCCGAATGGAATGAAGACGATCATACTGAAGATGGCGAGCATTTCGGCCCTTGGAGATCTTTTCTGGGTGGAGGCTGCAGAGGCAGACAGAGAGGGAGAGGAAGATGCAAATAACCACTGCATCATGACAATTCTTGTGAAGCAGATAGCCGGATTGCCAGATCGAAAACCTGGATGCATCGTCTCTGATTAATATTTCAAACCATGAGCTCTCCTCTGCTCAGCTTTGCATGGTTGATCTTGGTTTAAGATTTGTTCCAACGCCTCCACATGACCCATTTCAGATTCAGATTTGCTTCTTTCAATTCATCAGATTGTTACAATTAACCCTTCCGAACATTTGCCACCTCATTGTACATATTGGGGGTCATCATTCCAATTAGCATTTAGTGGGGATGTATGTCCAGTTTGGATGTACATCCCCGCCAAATGCTTGGGCCTGATTCCATGCCCAAAACTCCCGGCACGTACACAGGTAATATGCGGGGAGCTCTGGACAGGGGTGGGTGGGTGAGAGCCAAAGGGGTGTGGGCAGGGCTGAGGCAGGACCCTGACCCCGGACATGGGAGGCAATCGGTGGTGGCAGACCCCCTCAAAATGGTAAGGATGGCCAGATGGTTCCCCGCACCCCAATCCCGGCCTTGGCAGGCCCTATCAGGGGTCAGGTGGCAGGGAAAAGCATGTCTAGGCAGTCATGGGGTTTCAGGCCTCCTGCATGGCGTCCCAGTGCCATGGCAACAGGACACCATGGCACCAGAGCTCTATACAGGCGCCCCGGCTGGTTTAGACGGGGTGGGAAATATACGTACAGCAGCAGTAAATTGGGGCAGGTCCTGCCCGACCAGGCCCTTTGCACCCGATTCTGCTTCCACAGGAATGTCTAGCTCCCATGGGTGCAGAATTGGTTGCAAATCTGGCCTGTCCAGATTTTGGATGCCTGGATGGGCCAGATGGGCCCCAATGGGAATCAGGCCTCTGTATATAGGTTATCTTGTATATAGATTATCTTGGTCAGCAATTTCCGCATGTTTCCCCTCCCCTTTCACCTTGTTACTATGTAAAGTGTTCAAGTTGCCATGTAAACTGCTTTGATTGTAGGATAAGGCGGTATGGAAAACCTGTTAAATAAATAAATAAAACTATTTTTCTAAGAAGCCTTCTAGTACTGATGCCTCAGTTGTGAGATATGCATCTCAGCATACACCGGGCATGATTGTTCCTGCAATTGGAACCTTTAGAGATTGTGTTTTAAAGAGGTAGACTTCCATCGAAGAAGATTCTTCCAATACATGCTGCCACCTTAATGTGAAAGCTACACAGAGATTAGAGGAAAGGAAGATCTTGTTATTATGCACACTGACATGGGCAGTACAGTGGTAGTTCAATCTCAAGAGCAATATCTACAAGAAGCTGATAGGTAACTCTTTTGATGTACAATGTTATAGAAGACTGGAGGCTAATCCAACCTCTGGTTTAGCAGAAACCATTAAAGATTCGGTTTGCTTGGGAGATGGTTTTCTTACCAAGCAAGAGTGTAAATGTCTTGTAGAAGAGAACCTGAAGCTACCCGTGTTATATCTCCCTCTGAAGATTTATAAAGATCTACTTAACCCTCCTGATCACCCGATTGTTTTCACAATAAGATCAATATTGCAGCCCCTTCCTAAATTCATTGATGTGTTCTTGTATCCTAAAGTGTAGGATATTTGATCGCATTTACAAGATACTGCCCATTTTCTTTGATCACTGTAGGCAGTAAAATCTCTGACTCCGACAACAATCTTTGTTACTCTTGATGTGGCTTCCCTCTATACTCAGATATCCCAGGATGAAGCATTAGCCATGCTCAATATACTTTGGTCAGATTGGGGACCAGCTCGCATTCCATCTTATTTCCTAATGGAACTAGCCATGATGGTCCTTCAGAAACACTAGGTATTGTTTAATAATGAATTATTTCTGCAAACTAAAGTGGTACCTATGGGTGCAACAGTTGCTCCCTTTATAGCAGCTTTATTCATGGGTCAGTTTGAAGAAAAGTGGTCATATCCTTCTGCATTTTTTCCAAAGATTAAAAAGTGGAAAAGATTTCTTGATGATATTTTTTGTTTATGGGATGGTACTTTGGAAGAGCTTAATGACTTTTCTTTATGGATAAATTCACTGAACCCTAATTTGAAGCTTACTATACATTTTTATTTGAGTGAAATTGCATTTTTGGATATATGTGTCAAATCTGATCTGAATTTTTCTACCATGCTATATCAGAAGCCAGTTGAGCGCAACAATTTTTTTGTGATTTCATAGCTGTCACCCCTTAAAAATTGAAGAACAGCTTAGCTATGAGCCAGTTTTTACAAGATAAACGTATTTGCTCCTCAATGGATGATTTTTTTTAGCAGCTTCAGACTTTAGAGACCAGTATATTCAGCTGGGATATCCACTAAGAACAATTCAATCTACTTGAAAGATTACCAAAAGGGACTGCTACTGCCAGAAAGAAATCTGCACTTGTATTTATTTCTTGGAAATTCTCTAAATCTTGAGGAAATGGGAATTCTTTGGGTTAAAGCTGATAAATCTGTGTACTTCATAATCCAGTGTATTTGCTAACTCAGTCAGGGTTCAGTACCAGCAGAGAGATTTTAATTTAAATTTAAACCTCAGTCAGTAGCATCAGGGAGCTTTTAATTTAAATCAAATTAGATTACAGCTTAACATAGAAGGAAGAATAGGGTAAATATTCCTTGAGTAGAAAGAAAAAAATTGTTTTCAGAGACCCTTCAAAGAGGCATTCCACTCAGGGGGCAAAAGACCTAAGAAATTGTTTTATATAGGTGTTAAAGCCAAGTGATAGCTCAAAGGGGCAATTTGAAAGGGTTGTGTGAATCATCCAGGAAATTGTTAAGAGATTACCTTAGAAGCACAGGTCAGAGCACTGTGTAGCAAGCTAGCTTTTAGTAAGTGTTCTTTCCCTCCACCCACTCCAACTCCCACCCACCCCAGGCATAATCTTAACTTTATAGACTCTTATGTTAAAGGGGAAGAGGTGGTCAAACTCACTTTCAGGTTCAGCTGGTTATGCTCATCAGGAATAGACTGATTAATCTTGAGGTGAACTAAGTTCTTTACACTTATTAGGTATAATTGTATCAGTATCCCTAGCAACTTTAAGTAGACAACTTAAATAGCTAAAGAAAACCTTAAAACTAGATGTAGACAGAAGTCCAGCAGAGAGACGGGGTTATCACGTGTTTTGCATTGAGTGTCACATGTACAATTTTCTCCTAGTTGGTGAGGGATCTTATGTATGCACTAGGTGCAAGTAACTCTTTGCCCTCAGGGAATGAATCCAGTCTCTGGAGGCTAGAGTGGCAAACTTGGAATACATAAGGAAGACAGAGAAGTATACAGACGAGACCTACAGGGACATAGTACTGAAGTCCCACCTCCAATCTGGCAACATCTCAGTTGCCATGGAGGAGAGAGGTCGCATGAAAGAAGAAGATCACCTTGGTGTGGCAGAAAGTAATCCTGTGGCTAGGAGCTGTCCTCTAGGTGATGTAAAGCCCCTTTACACCGAGGAGGTTTCTCCAGGGCCATGTGCACATGAGTAAAGAGTTAGGATAACCATCATAGCTGGTGATTCGATCAATAGGCATGTAGATAGCTGAGTGACTGATGGATGTGAGGATCACCTGATGCAAAGGTAGAGGAACTCATCCGCCATCTAGACAAGGTTTTAGATAGTGCTGGGGAAGCATCTGCTGTCTTGGTACATGTTGGCACCAATGATGTGGGAAAGTATGGGAGGGAGGTTGTGGGGGCCAAATTTAGGCTTCTAAGTAGGAAGCTGAAATCCAGAATTTCCAGGGTAACATTCTCCAAAATACTTCCTGTTCCATGTGTAGGACACAAAAGGCAACAGAGCTCTGGAGTCTCAATGTGCGGATGAGACAATGGTGTAAAGAAGAAGGTTTTGGATTCATTAAGAACTAGGCAATGTGCTGGGAAAGGGAGGGGCATTACCAAAGGGAAGGGTTCCACCTTAACCAGGATGTAACCAGGCTGATGGCATTAACCTTTTAAAAGGGAAAAGAGCAGCTTTTAAACTACATAATAGGGGAAAGCTGACAGTCACTAAACAGCGCATGGTTCAGAAGGATGTATCTATGAAGGATACTAGCAATAGAGGGAGGTTAGGGCATCACAGAGGTTCCAATAAAGATAAAAGTAATCTAGATGACCTTAAATACAAAGCTGAATGATTCCAAATTACTCTATGAACTGATACCCAGATTAATTGGAGTGGAGGAGTGGCCTAGTGGTTGGGGCAAGATACTTCAGGCCGGAAGGTCGGGGGTTCAAATCCCACTAGAGGACAGCAACCTTGGGCCGGAAGGACTGGGGTTTCTAGTCCCACAGGTGCTCCTTGTGGTCTTGGGCATAGCCCATGTTCCCTGTAAAATAGTTATCTCCAAGTTATAATGCCCTGTTCAATGTAATTTCGGTTTGTTCAATGTAAACCGCACTGATGCAGAATAGTGCGGTATATAAGAGAATTAAAATTAAATAAATAAAATATCAATAAAATACAACCTCTAAAATGCTCTATACAAATGCTAGGTGTCTAAAAATAAGATGGGAGAGCTAGAATATATAGCAGTCAATGAAAGATTAGATATGATTGGAATCTCAGAGACCTGGTGGCAGGAAGACACTATAATACCTGGGTACAGACTATATGAAATGATAGGGTAGATCAAATTGGTGGAGGGGTTACAGTCTATGTTAGAGAGAGCATTGAATCACATAGGATTAAAGTTTTGCATGAAACAAAATACACTGTAGAATCTCTATGAAGAGAAATCCCATCTAAAAAGGGGAAGGCAATGGCAGTGAGGATGTACTACTGACTGTCTGGTTAAAATGAACAAATGGATGATGAAATGCTAAGAGAAATCTGAGAAGCTAACGAAAGTTACAACACAGTAATAATGGGTGATGTCAATTACCCTAGTATCAACTGGGTAAGTGTAACAGCAGGATATGGTAGAAGAGAAAACGTTTCTAGATGAAATAAATGACTGTTTCTTGGAACAGCTGGTTCATGAACTGACAAAAGGGGAAGCCATTTTGGCCCTAGTCCTTAGTAGAACAGAGCATCCGGTGCAAGAGATAAAGATGTTGGGGCCACTTGGCAATAGTGATCATAACATGATCACATTTGATTAATAAATGGAAGAAGAATGGTAAGGAAATCCACAGTACTATATTTTAACTTTCAAAAGGGAGATTATGATAAAATGAGGGAAATAGTTAAGAAAAAAATAAAAGGAGCAGATGCAAAGGTTAAAGATTTATATCAAGCATGGAAGACCAGGCCAGATGTATTCCACGCTTTAAGAAAAGTGGAAGGAAAGCCAAAAAACTGCTAGCATGGTTTAAAGGTGAGGTCAGAAAGGCTGTTGTAGCCATAAAGCATCTTTAGGAAATGAAAAAAGGAGCAAAACAACAAAAATGGGAAACAACATAAGCCCAGGCATGTCAGATGCAAGTAATTGATAAGGCAGGCAAAAAGAGAATTTAAAGAAAGGCTTGCCATGGAAGCAAAAATGCATAATAAAACTTTTTCAAGTACATTCATAGCAAAACACCTGTGACAGAGTCAGTTGTACCACTGGATGATAGAGGGGTAAAATGGAGCTAAAGGAGGACAAGGCCATAGTGGAGAGACTGAATGAATTCTTTGCTCCAGTCTTTACTGAAGAAGATGTAGGGAACTTACCCATGCCTGAAATGGTATTTAAAGGTGATATATTGGAAGAATTGAAAGAATTATCAATAAACTGGGATGATGCATTACAACTATTTGATAAACTGAAGAGTAGTAAATCACTTGGAGCTGATGGTATATCCAAGGGTATTGAAAGAACTGAAATATGAGATTGCAAACCTACTATTAATAATTTGTGAACTATCATTAAAATCATCTGTAGTAACTGAAGATTGGAGAATGGCTAATGTAACACCAGTTTTTAAAAAGGGTTCCAGGGGTGATCCATGAAACTACAGACTGGTGAGCCTGACATCAATGCTGGGCAAAATGGTAGAAACCATAATAAAGAAAAAAATTACTGAACATGTAGATAGTCATGGTTTAATGGGAGAAAACCAACATGGATTTAGCCAAGGAAAGTCTTGTCTTACTAATCTTTTTGAAGGTGTGAATAAACAGGTAGACCAAAGTGAGCCAGTTAATATAGTGTATCTGACTTTTTAGAAAGCCTTTGACAAGATCCCTCTTGAGAGACTCTTGGCCAAATTAAATAGACATGGGGTTGGAGGCAGTGTACTATTGTAGATCAGGAACTGATTAAAAGATAGAAAGCAGACAGTAGGGATAAATGGCCAATGTTCTCAATGGAGAAAGGATCTGTGCTGGACCCGCTGCTTTTTAACATATTCATAAATGACCTAGAAATGTGAATAATGAGTGAAGTGATCAAATTTGCAGATGGCACAAAATTATTCAAAGTTGTTAAATGCAAGAGGATTGTGAAAAATTGCAAGGGACTGTAATAAATTGGAAGACTAGGTATCCAAATGTCAGATGAAATTTAATGTGGACAAGTGCAAAGTTATCACTTAGGAAAGAACAACTCAAACTATGGGTTACACGATGCAAGGTTCCACATTAGGAACCAACATCCAGGAAAAAGATGTAGGGGTCATCATGGATAATATGTTGAAACCTCCACCCAGTGTGCAGTGGCAGCCAAGAAAACAAATAGAATAATAGGAATCCTCAGCAGCACAGGACAAGGTACTGTGTAGCAGCCCTTTTTTAATAAGTGTTATATCCCTCCCTCCCTCCCCACACCCACCCTCCCCTGGGAAAATCACAGCTTTATAGGTACTTGCACAACTTAAAAGACAGGAGGTGCTCTCAGGTGAAGCTCATTACCCAAATCAGTCATACACCAAGGACCTGAGATTAATTAAGCTTCAGGTGAACAAGGTATATTAAACTTCTTAGGTACAGTTTTAGTGGTATAAATATCCATTGCACCCTTTAGTACATATAGAACTTAAAGATCTAAACACAAACTTAAAACTAAGATGCAGACAGCAGTCCAGCAGCGGGATGTGGGCTTTCCAGTCTTTTGCATTGAGTGTCACATGTATGATTTTCTCCCAGCTGGTGAGAGGTCTTACGTGTGCACTAGGTGCAAGGAGCTCTCTGCTCTCAGGGAACGAGTCCGTTCTCTAGAGGCTAGAGTAGCAGACTTGGAAAACATAAGACAGACAGAGAGGTACATAGACGAGACCTACAGGGATATAGTCCTGAAGTCCCACCTCCAGTCTGGCAGCATCCCTGTTGCCATGGAGGAGAGAGGTCACGTGACAGGAGAGCATCACCCTGGTGTGGCAGGAAGTGATCCTGTAACTAGGACCTGTCCTCCAGATGATGTAAACCCCTCTCGCACCGAGGAGGTTTCTCCAGGGCCAAGTGCCCATGCGGGAAGGGTTAGGACAGCAGTTATAGTTGGTGATTCGATCATTAGGCATGTAGATAGCTGGGTGGCTGGTGGACGTGAGGATCGCCTGGTAACATGCCTGCCTGGTGCGAAGGTAGCGGACCTCACACGCCACCTAGATAAGGTCTTAGATAGTGCTGGGGAGGAGTCTGCTGTCTTGGTACATGTTGGTACCAATGACATAGGAAAATGTGGTAGGGAGGTTCTGGAAGCTAAATTTAGGCTTTTAGGTAGGAAGTTGAAATCCAGAACTTCCAGGGTAGCGTTCTCCGAAATGCTTCCCGTTCCACGCGCAGGACCCAATAGGCAGGCAGAGCTCCGGAGTCTCAATGCGTGGATGAGACAATGGTGCAGAGATGAGGGGTTCGGATTTGTTAGGAACTGGGGAACATTCTGGGGAAAGGAGGGGCTCTTCCGAAGGGATGGGCTTCACCTTAACCGGGATGGAACCAGGCTGCTGGCATTAACCTTTAAAAAGGAGATAGAGCAGCTTTTAAACTAGATAATAGGGGAAAGCCGACAGTCGCCCAAGAGCGCATGGTTCGGAAGAATGTATCCTTGAAGGATACTACAAAAAGCAGAGAGGTTCCAAAAAAGAGTAAAGTAGCCCAAATGCCCTCGAGTATGGAGCAGACAGAACTTAAAGATCCCAAATTACCCATGTCTACCAATAGCCAAATTAATATGAATAAAATACAGTCTCTAAAATGCTTGTATGCAAATGCTAGAAGTCTACAAAACAAGATGGGAGAGTTAGAATATATAGCACTAAACGAGAGGTTAGATATGATTGGAATATCAGAGACATGGTGGAAGGAGGACAACCAGTGGGACACTGTGATACCTGGGTACAAACTATATCGAAATGATAGAGCTGATCAAATTGGTGGAGGGGTTGCGCTCTATGTTAGAGAGGGCATTGAGTCAGAAAGGATTAAAGTTTTGCAAGAAACAAAATTTGCTGTAGAATCTCTATGGATTGAAATTCCATGTAAAAAGGGGAAGGCGATGGCAGTGGGGGTGTACTATCGTCCGCCTGGCCAGAATGAACAAATGGATGATGAAATGCTCAAAGAAATCAAGGAAGCTAGCAAAAGTTACAGTGCAGTAATAATAATGGGTGATTTCAATTACCCCGGCATCGACTGGGTCAGTGTCACAACAGGACATGCTAGGGAGATAAAGTTCCTAGATGAAATAAATGACTGCTTCTTGGAGCAGCTGGTTCATGAACCGACCAGAGGGGAAGCAATATTAGACCTAGTCCTTAGTGGAACACCAGATGTAGTGCAAGAGATAAGGGTGTTGGGGCCACTTGGCAATAGTGATCATAGCATGATCGCCTTTGATTTAATTAGTGGAAAGGGAGACTATGATAGAATGAGGAAAACAGTTAAGAAAAAACTAAAAGGAGCAGTTGCAAAGGTTAAAGACGTACATCAAGCTTGGGTGTTGTTGAAAAATACTATCTTGGAAGCCCAGACCAGCTGTATTCCACGCTTTAAGAAAAGTGGAAGGAAGTCCAAAAAATTGCCAGCATGGTTTAAAGCTGAGGTCAGAGAGGCTGTTGTTGCCAAAAAAGCATCTTTCAAGAAATGGAAAAAAGAGCCAAATGATGAAACCTGGAAACAGCACAAGCACTGGCAAGTCAAATGCAAGGCATTGATAAGGCAGGCAAAGAGAGAATTTGAGAAGAAGCTTGCTGCGGAAGCAAAAACGTGAAATAAAGACCTTTTCAAGTACATTCGTAGCAAAAAACCCGTGAGAGAGTCAGTTGGTCCATTAGATGATAAAGGGGTTAAAGGAGCACTAAGAGGCGACAAGGCGATAGCGGAGAGACTGAATGAATTCTTTGCTTCGGTCTTTACTGAGGAAGATGTAGGGATGTTACCCACGACTGAAGTGGTATTTAAAGGTGTGGAAGAATTGAAGGAAATATCGATACATCGGGAAGATGTCCTACAACTATTAGATAAACTGAAGAGTAGCAAATCACCTGGGCCGGATGGTATACATCCAAGGGTGTTGAAAGAACTGAAATTTGAGATTGCAGACCTGCTATCAGTAATCTGTGAACTATCATTAAAATCATCTCTAATACCTGAGGATTGGAGGATCGCCAATGTAACACCAATTTTTAAAAAGGGTTCGAGGGGTGATCCGGGAAACTACAGACCGGTGAGCCTGACATCAGTACCAGGAAAAATGGTAGAAACCATCATAAAGAATAAAATTACTCAGCATATAGATAGTCATGACCTAATGGGAGACAGCCAACATGGCTTTAGACAAGGAAGATCTTGTCTTACTAATCTGTTATGTTTTTTTGAAGGAGTGAATAAACAGGTGGACAAAGGTGAGTCGGTTGATATTGTGTATCTGGACTTTCAGAAAGCCTTTGACAAGGTCCCTCATGAGAGACTTTTGGCAAAACTAAAGAGTCATGGGATAGGAGGCAGTGTACTACTGTGGATCAGGAACTGGTTAAAAGATAGAAAGCAGAGGGTAGGGCTAAATGGCCAATTTTCCCAATGGAGAAAGGTGAATAGTGGTGTACCCCAGGGATCTGTGCTGGGTCCGCTGCTTTTTGACATATTCATAAATGACCTGGAAAGTGGAATAACGAGTGAGGTTATCAAATTTGCTGATGACACAAAACTATTTAAAGTTGTTAAAACCCAGGAGGATTGTGGAAAATTGCAAGAGGATCTTGATAAATTGGAAGACTGGGCATCAAAATGGCAGATGAAATTTAATGTGGAGAAGTGCAAGGTTATGCACCTAGGGAAGAACAACCCAAACTATGGTTACACGATGCAAGGTTCCACATTAGGAACCACCACCCAAGAAAAAGATTTAGGCGTCCTTGTGGATACCATGTTAAAACCCTCGGCCCAGTGTGCAGCGGCGGCCAAGAGAGCAAATAGAATGCTAGGTATGATAAGGAAAGGAATGGAAAATAAAACAAAAGATATTATAATGCCTCTATATCGTTCCATGGTGAGACCGCACCTTGAATATTGTGTGCAATTCTGGTCGCCATATCTTAAAAAGGATATAGCAATTTTAGAAAAGGTTCAGAGAAGAGCCACCAAAATGGTAAAGGGGATGGAAGGCTACTCCTATGAAGAAAGGCTAAAAAGGTTGGGGCTCTTTAACCTGGAAAAGAGACGGCTGAGGGGAGATATGATAGAAGTCTATAAATTAATGAACGGAGTGGAACGGGTAAACGTAGATCGATTGTTTACCTTATCAGAATATAGAAAGACTAGGGGACATGCAATGAAGCTACGGGGTAAAGTATTTAAGACTAATAAAAGAAAATATTTTTTCACTCAACGTGTAATCAAACTCTGGAATTTGTTACCGGAGGATGTAGTAAAGGCTGTTAGTGTAGCTGGGTTTAAAAAAGGTTTGGACAAGTTCCTGGAGGAAAGGTCCATAAACCATTATTAAGAAGGGACCCAGGATATCAATGCTTGAACCAATACAAGCATTGTGGAACCTGTGTCCCTTGGGGAAACTGCTAGGTACGTATGACCTAGATTGGCCACTGTTGGAAACAGAATACTGGGCTTGATGGACCTTGGTCTGACCCAGTATGGCATATCTTATGTTCTTATGTTCTTATAAGGAAAGTAATGGCGAATAAAACCAAGGATATTATAATACCTCTATATCGTTCCATGGTGTGACTGCACCTTGAATATTATGTGCAATTCTGGTCACCATATCTTAAAAAGGATATAGTGGAATTAGAAAAGGTACAGAGAAGAGCCACCAAAGTGGTAAAGGGGATGGAATGATACTCCTATGAGGTAAGGCTTAAAAGGTTAGGGCTTTTCAACTTGGAAAAGAGACAGCTGAGAGGAGATGTGATAGAGGTCTATAAATTAATGAATGAAATGGAATGGGTAAATGTAGATCAGTTGTTTATGCCATCAAAAAGTAGAAAGACTAGGGGACATGCAATGAAGTTACAATGTAACCCATTTAAGACTAGAAGAGAAAATATTTTTTCACTCAACACGTAATCAAACTGGAATTCATTACCGGAGGATGTAGTAAAGGCTGTTAGTACAACTGGGTTAAAAAAAAGTTTGGACAAGTTCCTGGAGGAAAGGTCCATAAACCATTATAAAAGAGGACCCGGGAAATCTACCTCTTGCCCGGGATAAGCATTGTGGAACCTGTGTGCCTTTTTGTGGTTCCATTGGATGAGGTTTGTTTGAGTGTGCATGACTGCCTCTTTTTAAGGCTGTGAGTGAGAAGCAGCGTTATTCCTGAGAAATTGAGGTTGAGGAAGGGGGTTCAAGTCCTGAAGCAGCCTTTTAGAATTGAATGGACGAAGCTCGAGTCGACATCTTTTGTCCCCCACTGCTAACCCTTCGGTGACTCTGAGGTGTTAATTGCATTGCGGATAAGTGGTCTCAATTCATTTTAAATGCATTTAGAAAATTGAAAAACATTCTGTGAAGCCGATGACAGAAAGTACTGGGGGCTTTGATGTGCAGGCTGAGGTGGAGTGGGCCATGTGCTACGCTGTTACACATTAAGCCATGCCCCCATTGCTGAGGCCTCTTAACACCGTCTGTTGAGTGTCATTGGGTTTTGTTTCTAAATAGTTTAAAAACAATGTATGTTTGACTAACACTCATTCATAGTTTGAAGCCTCAGGTTTTATGAGCTATTACTTTGCAACTCTATTTTTGTTTATAATGTTGATATCAGAGTTACATGGAGTTGATTTGATTTGTTTTTGGGAACCTGCCAGGTACTTGTGACTTGGATTGGCCACTGTTGAAAACAGGATACTGTGCTTGATGGACCTTGGTCTGACCCAGTATGGCATTTCTTATGTTCTTATCTTATGTACTATCAAATGAGCTAAGTTTGTCCAGAGAGGGCATCTGTTATTGTATGGGTCAACAACAATCAAAAAACAAAGCACCTCTAATGTGTATGTTGCCCTTCTCTCCATCAGTTTTAAAATTTGTGGCTGTCATTTTTACCTTTTGAGTGTACATGGGATTTTTTTGAAGACACCAATGATTGCCTGTTATTGTGGGCAAAGTATTGGGGAGCATCTTTCTCAATTGAAACATTTTTTGAATGGTTTTCAGACAGGGGGTTCCCATGAGGTATGCAGATCCTGCCCCTGGAGTGATCAAACTATTTCAGGGATGTCTTCAACTGATCCCCGTACTGGGGGAAAAACTTTGTATCTACCTCAGGCCGGAGGACCAGGAGTTCAATTCCCACATAGGGGCAAGTAATCTCAGGCCACATAACCCTCCATTGCCTCAGGTACGCTTAGACTTGTCCTTTGGGGACAAGGAAATAAAAAGTGCCTGTTAGCGTATATCTGTAAACCATCTGATGCACACAGTAAAGGACGGTATATCAAGTGCCTGAAAGCAAAGCAAAACCAAACCAACTCTGACTATATTTCTGATTATGTGATTTATGCTGTCTTCTGCCCCTGCTCACTGATGTATGTGGGGAGAACGAGGTGTAAGGTACACCTCTGATTAAATAGGCATAAAAGCAGAATTATGACTAAGAATCTAAATGTACATTTAGTTCAGCATTGGCTGGATAAAGGGCATTCAATTAGCGACCTGTGTTGGCATGTCCTTGAGATTGTTGGTAACCAATGGAAGGGAGGTGGTGGTAATTACTGGCTTAACTGAACAGAAATGGATCTTTGGTCTGAATACTGTGGCAGCAGCTGGCCTTAATCTAGACATCGAGTGACAGACACTGATTTGATAGATCATATGTTATGTCAGTATATAAACACTGACACTATTTATGCTCTCTCAGATGGTAGAGAAAGCATGGAAGCACTGTTGTGACTGTTGAACTGTACTCCTCGAGACATAAGAACATAAGATATGGCATACTGGGTCGGACCAAGGTCCATCAAGCCCAGTATCCTGTTTCCAACAGTGGCCAATCTAGTTCACAAGTACCAAACAGTTTCCCCAAAAGACACAGGTTCCACAATGCTTGTATTGGGACAAACAGTGGATTTCCCAGGTTCCCTTTAATAATGGTTTATGGACCTTTCCTCCAGGAACTTGTCCAAACCTTTTTTAAACCTGGCTACACTAACCAGCTTTTATTACATCCTCCGGTAATGAATTCCAGAGTTTGATTACATGTTGAGTGAAAAAATATTTTCTCTTATTAGTCTTATATGGGTTACACTGTAGCTTCATTGCATGTCCCCTAGTCTTTCTATATTTTGATGGCATAAACAATCAATCTACGTTTACCCGTTCCACTCCAGACCTGGCAAGAACTATGGAAAGATCTGTCAGAAACTTCCCCTGAAGCAGAAAAATAAATTTCTTTTTGGCTTTCAAAACACAGTACTACACCCTTGTGCAAATTAATTGAAACAAACTGGATTTTTTAATCTGTTCAGCCTACGAATTGTATATGCATTTAATTTTGATCTTTTCTTAATCAACTGGTTTAAATCATCACATATGAGATGTTTCATCATTATTTGTGAGTTTATGGGTTAAATGACATAATAGATGACGTGATATGATGTATGCAGTATTGCTAGGAAAGGGGAAGTGATACTAATAGGGGATTTCAATATGCCAGATGTTGATTGACACATTCCTGCTGCAGTATCATCTAGAAGTAAGGAGATCCTGGATTCTCTACAGGGAGAACTATTCAGGCAATTGGTAACAGACTCCACACGTGAAGGGGCCATACTGGACTTGGTGCTTACCAATGGTGAAAGTGTTTCTGATGTTATAGTGAGAGATCATTTTGCATCCAGTGATCACCAGATGGTGTGGTTCAGTATTAGGATTAGGGCTGTTAGAATCCATTCAAAAGCGAGGGTCTTAGACTTTAGGAAAATTAACTTTGCCAAGATGGGCCAATACCTCACGGAGTCGTTAGTGGCATGGGAACAGCTGGGAAATGTAGAAAAACAGTGGGCAAAACTGAAAGGGGGTATTTTAAGGGCAGCCAACCTTTTTGTTAAAATGGTAAATAAAGGTAAAAGGAAAAGGAGACCGCTTTGTATGTAGATCATTTAAGTAGAAAGAAGGAGTTAGGCATAAGTAGGAAAATTGTAAAGACAGATATATGAGAATAGATCACAAAGATGTATCATAGATGATATGGAATCAGTTGAAGTAGGGTAATATTGAATATATAGTGAGAATATGATATCTATATGGGAAATGTTCATGGTTTGTAAATAACAATGGAAGCAATGTGATGGCATGTTTTATTATCTGGTGTGTGATTTCATTTCCAGTAGGGGGATTGTAAGATACTGTTAATTTAGAGAGTCAATGTGAAGTAAACAGGACTTTTCTATAATTTGTTTTACTTTAGAATCGGATTCACTACGACTATGTTGCATGTATGTTGTCTTACCCAATTATTTCACCATCAAAATCAACCCGAAACTGTGAAGAAATAGTAAACATCCAAAATAAACTTCACAAACATAGTCCCCAAAGCTAAGTCACTTTTTTGTCGGAGCGTACCGAAGGAGGAATGAACAAAGTATCATCCACACCAGACGGTGAACTTCTTTTAGTCATATAAGGTTCACCACCCGTTACTTGGCTTTAAATAAATTCACTTATCTGAAAGTATGTCCTCTAAAAGTTGTTGTTAAAGTAGTAGATAAGCACGGCATGCACATTTCGGGACAAAAGACCTGTTTCAAGTGCCCATATGTTCTGTACTAATATCAACTGTCAAAAAACGCCAGATCGTTATACGGCCATCTTTGTAAAGGACTCCAACTCGCACAATTGGCTGAGTTTGCTGTCAATCTAAGGAGAACCTCCAATGAAACAGGAAACACCCCACTCACAGGGGAATCCCTATTCACATTGGCTAGAACAACACAGAGACGTCATAAAAGTGAGCTTCACAGAAGATTTCTCAATTAAAATAGACTGGTCCAGTCAATCTCCCTGTTTAATCCATCAGGTTGAATAATGTTCATGTGTAATGTGGGCATGACGAGGCTGGCAGAAGATTAGTCGAGCAGCGTGATTTTGTATAGATTGGAGGGGAAGGAGGTCTTAGCTACAAGCTGGATATGGGTGGAGAAGGAGAGGGAGGCGTCAAAGATGACTCCCAGCTTATTCAAGCTCTGATTCAAGTCTGGTACAGGGACTGAAAAATCATTGCAGACTGCTCAAAATAAGTGGATTCCAGCCAAATTGTGTCCAGATGCTGGTAAAAAAAAAAACAGAGGAGGTCATATTATGTACATTTAATATGTGGCTATTAATACGATTTCCAAAGGAAATTCCAGTTTTCACTTATTTTTCAGTTTGTTTCAATTAATATGCACAAGGGTGTATGTCAGGCTTTTTGTTTTTGAACTGCTTCTGAATGTTTAAGTATTTTTTTTTACTGCAAAGGGAGCTCCATAAAGAAAAAGAACAGCCCAATGATGATATTCATAACAAAGTGAATGACGCAAAAAAGACCATCATACAAAAATTCTAAGTTGCACCCTAAACCGCCCAAGAGAGCTATTCAGCATAGTGAAATCCCTAACCATACCACCCAGTCAGGAGACAATGGAAAACTTTCCCCACCCGCAAATCCTGGCAGACGTTTTTCAAAACAGAATGGGACCCATAAACAACACACAGCTCACTCTGACAGACAACAAACCTTCCAGAAATCAATGGACAATCTTCGACTCCATCACCAAATAAAACATTGAAGACATAATCAACAACCGCAATCCAACAACCTCACCACTAGATCCATGCCCTATCAGCTGGATCAAGTTGGCTAAAGCTGAACTATCCCCCTTTATCCACAAACTAACACAGAGTTCTCTGGAACAAGGTATCCTCCCAAACAACTTAAAAATAGCATCAACAAGACAGCACAATCAATATACTACAAAATAAAGACACTACGCAATGTACAACCTATTCTAGCAGCCTCAGACTTCCGCTCTGTACTCCAAGCACTCATATTCCCCATACTGGACTTCTGCAACAATGTATATCAAGTGCTCCCCAAACACACTCTTCACAAGCTGCAATTGACCCAAAACACCGCAGTCAAATATTAGTCATTCATGATCATCTTCAAAGCATTACATGGGCAATCCTTGACATACCTAGAATCTCTTATTGGCACATCAACCCAATCAGAACAAGGTGGAAGTGTAATGCTAACCTTCTCGACTTACCAGCAGAAATAACTCACATAAACCAGAACACCTGCAATAGAGCCTTCTCCATCTACGTAGCCAACCTGTGGAATGAACTCCCCAGCAGCCTCAGAGAAACTCAAGAACTAAAGAAATTTCACAAAAACCTCAAAATGCTTCTTTTTAAGGAGCACTAACACCTGAGCATTACTCTCCCTGCAACAGCCCATTGGACATTCTCGCATGTCCTCTGCAATCCTTCCACCCCCTCCCGGCCCCCACCCCCTCTTCTGTACATAGTTTTCTATGTGTAAGTTTAACTGTCAATAGATTTCTACTGTTAATTATCTAAATGTTCGATGTAAACCTGTTGAGTTCTTGTTCCTTGTAAACCACCTTGATAAGGCAGTATAGAAAAACAGTTAAATAAATAAATATTTGAGCATTAAAGTTAACGATGCTTATGCATTGATAAGATACAAATTTGCCAGTGTTGATGGTCCATAAAATATTATCTATTGGGTTGTATTATATGTGATTTCTTGTATTAAGCTCATTATTTAAGGCATTATAATCTACCACTACCTCTCTGGGCACCTCAAAGTTTACGTCATCACAATCAAATCTTCAGAAAACTATTGAGAAGAATGATTGTGAAGCAACAGTTAAACAATCTGTTTTGTAAGTACTAAGTTGAAGGGCTTAGAGGAAAATTTCAAAAGCACCAATGTGACTTTACAAATAAAGATTCAAATTGTTCAGAGCATGTTTCTTTTCTGTGACACCATATGGATGTGAAAGCTGGATCCTGAAGAAGCAGATAGGAGGAGTATTGATGATGCTTTGAATTGTGGTTCTGGCAGCATCTCTTATGAATGGACAGCCAAGAAGACAAACAAATGGATTCTAAACCAGATTAAGTCCAAACTTTCATTTGAAGCCCAGATGACCAGATCAGAATTATTCTATTGTGGAAGCATTGTGAGACGACCAGACTGATTAAAGAAATTAATTTTTCTTGGAAAGGTTGAAGGCAGAAGACATTGAGGACATCCCAGAACAAGATGGATCAACAATATCACAGCAACTTATGAATGCATCTCTTGGTTGATCCATTTGATCATCAGGAGCCTCCTTTGACTCAATGGCAATTCATCATCATAAATAAATCATTTACTCATCTTAATGAAGAATCTCAAAGTAAAATGTGAGACTCATCATCTGGTCTTTCTAGTATTAATTTGCAAGATGAAGATTAAAATTACCTACACCCCATAACATGTGCAACAATGCTAAAAGTTCAGAAACAAGTCTCCCAACTCTAACAAAGTGCAGGTGTGGCTAAGGTGAGGAGGTCAATAGACAATTTAAAGAGCCCTATCCTCAAATCTAAAAGCTTTACCACAAGAAATTCTGCCCCACCTTTTTCACCTGAACAAAGCATCTCCATGGCTGGAGCTTGTTGAAAAATAAGGACAATGCTTCAACCCTTGTCCCCATAAAAATCCCTATAAATGTTTGAACAACTTTGGGTTAGAGAAACTAGTTCAGCAGCTATCCATTTCTCAGTAATACAGAGGCAACTGAGCTGGAGAATAGGCATCAAATCATGAATCAATGCACCTTTACTTTTAGCCGAACAATTATTCATTAAAGTTGCTGAGAATGGCGAGGGTTCGTTTGTAGACAAACACTGTTTTCATTTTTGAAAAGGACTCACATTCCTATTAAAAACATTAAATTTCTTCCCAAATTTCTGACTTCCCCATATTATAGGAATAGGAAGAAGATAATCACGAATTGCTCACTGATGGTCCCCCAATCCAAGAAACAGAAGATATTATATCAGCACTAAACATATAGATGCATAGACAAGTGGAGGCCGATTCAGAGCTGGGCACGTCTGGGCCATCTGGACATCCAGAAAATGAACAGAGCCAATTTGCACCTGATTCTGCAGCCGTGGGAGCTATATGTTCCCGTGGTTCCAGAATCAGGGCACTTGGATGGCCCAGCATGCACAGCATTGTAAGCGGGGAGACATGCAGCAGGTTGCCTGTCCCCACAGCTCAATGCTCCGACTGGTGTGCTGAAGCCATGGCCTCCCATCACCATGGCACTAGCACGACCAGCAGGACAGCCCAATGCCCGATCTTATCGAAAAACCCTTTTCCCACTGCCCGACCCTCAGCAGGGGCAGCCAGAGCCAGGATCGGGTGGCGGGACACCTCCTGTGGTGGCACAATGTCATTGGGGGGCTGCAGACTCTGATCGCCCCTGTGCCCAGCACTTATTCCACCTTCAAGGTGGAATAAGACAAACGTCTAGCACAGCTCCAAGGGACATACAGAGGCCTGACTGGAATGCCCTCTGTATGTCGAGGTGCCTGGCCACATCCCCACTCCGCCATCGCTCTGTCCCATCACCGCCCTCTCCTACCCAGCACTCCCCATACAAACGTGCGGGGAGCAGAAGAGTCAGAATTGCAATCAGGGACTAAACGCGGGTTGGACATCCAACCCCGCTATTCCCTGATCAGAATGACCACCATGCTGTTTAAACTCCCAAGAATACAGTGTGACACAAATTTATGCTCCTGTCACTACCCTCCGTTGCTTCGGAAGAAAAGACCTGGCAATCTACTTCTGGCCATACCTTGCCAAGAAAACCCAGAGGCTGCTAGGTCGCCAGGAGTCAGCACTGACTTGCCGGCACTTAAAAAAAAAAATATTGTCCAGATGTTGGCAAAACCATGTAAAGTTTCACATAAAGGGTCATTTCTTCTTATGCTGTACCCTCTTAGAAAGTGTGCATACCAGTGGTGCACCCTCCACAGCACTAGGTTGGCCTTTCACTCCATTCAGCCTGGAAATGATAACATTATGGGGCTGAATTACACAGCAGCTTGCTTGGCCAGGAGGCACTCCACAATATTCATAAATGCCCGAGTTGCAGTGGCAAGTCAAGTAGGAAGGAGGAAGGAGAGCTTCCCCACAAACTCTCCTCGGGGCAAAGATTGACAAAAAGTGGTGCCACACAGCATCGAGTCTGTTGGCCTGGAAATGACATCATGAGGGCAGAATTACACAGCACCTTGCTTCACTGGGAGGCCCGTCACAATACTCACTGCCATCTGAGTTGCACAGTGACAAAAAATGTCAGATATCCAAGGGAAATCCAGTGAAGAAATCCAAGAGAATTGTATGCGATAGGGGGTGAGAGGTTGGTGTGCACCGACCAGGAGAAGGATCTCAGAGTGATTGTTTCTGAGGATCTCAAGGTGGAAAAACAGTTTGACAAGGCAGTGGCAAAAGCCAGAAGGATGCTGGGCTGCATACAGAGAGGAATTATTTTATTTATTTATTTATTTACATTCTCTTATATACCGCGCTATTCTGCATCAGTGCGGTTTACATTGAACAGGGCATTATAACTTGGAGATAACTATTTTACAGGGAACATGGGCTATGGAGAGATTAAGCTTTGTATTACCAGCAGAAAGGAAGAGGTACTAATGCCACTGTACAAGTCTCTGGTGAGGCCTCACTTGGAATATTGTGTTCAGTTTTGGAGACCGTATCTCACAAAGGTTGTAAAAAGACTGGAAATGGTTCAGAGGAAAGCGAACAAAATGATTTGGAGCCTGCATCAGAAGACGTATGAGAAGAGACTCCAAGACCTAAATATGTACACTCTGGAGGAGAGGAGGGACAGGGGAGATATGATTCAGACCTTTAAATACTTAGAGAATTAATGAACAAACAAACCTCTTCCAAAGACGGGGAAGATGTAAAACTAGAGGGCATAACATGAAGCTGCAAGGGGGTAAACTGAAAGGCAATGTGAGGAAGTACTTTTTCACTGAAAGGGTGGTGGATGCTTGGAATGCCCTCCCGATGGAAGTGGTGGGGGCAAATACAGTGACAGAATTCAAAATGGCATGGGACAGACACTGTGGATCCCTTTATAGCAACAGGATAAAATCAAAATAAATGTAACTATCTCTTATATCTTATATCTCTTATATTCCTTGGTTAAGAGCTCTGGCTTAGGAACCCAGAGACCAGGGTTCAATTCCCACTAGCACTCCTTGTGGCCTTGGGCAAGTCACTTAAACCTCCATTGCCTCAGAAGAATCCAAGTTATCAATGTCCCTGTTTAACGCACATTACCAAATTTAAGTTTCAATGTAAACCGCTTTGATTGAAATGATAAAGTGGTATTTAAAGCCTGTTAAATAAATAAATACATACATACATAAATAAATATCTCAACAAACAGGGGTGACCTGCACAGAGTGATGGGTACACCCCTAAACAAAGGCATGGGGAGGGGTTACCTGCACGGAACAGCAAGTGCACCTACTCTTGCCACCTTGCTGGGCAGACTAGATGGACCATACTGGTCTTTATCTGCCGTCATAATACTATGTTACTATGTCATATAAGAAGAAGAGTTTCCCTACAAACGTCCTCAAGGCACAGATGGACAAACATACTCAGGCCGATGCAGAAAACCGGTGCTGAAGTCATTCACTATTAGCTATGTACGCCTCTATGCAGCACACTGAAATTGCGTGGCTTCAGTGTTGGAATGCAGAAAGGGACACATATGAATATTAGCCATACATTAAACGGTGGCGCAAATGTCAGAGTTAAGCTGGGAGAGCAAGCCAAACACATGCACACAGATGTCGGAACAAGTTTGGCATGTGCTCTCCCAGAGAAACGGGGTCATCTGAGGGGAAGTTCGGCATTTCACCTCAGATTATCCAGACACTGAGGAAAATCCCCAATGCCATCAAAATACTATTGGGGGGCTGGTGCCCCTGACAGTATTTTGATGGCACCAAGAGCTTTCCCTGATACCTGCATCATCTGAGGTGAAGAGTCAAGCTTCCCCTCAGATGATCCAGACATCAGGGAAAGCCCCCGATGCCATCAAAACACTGTTGGGGGAACGGTGCCCCCGACACCAGTCCCCCAACAGATACCAAATCCTAGGTGGCCCAGTGGCTTTGATCACCCCACCCACCCAATTTTAAAAAATGCTGGTGGCCCAGCAACCCCAACCCCCCCCCCCACCCCCCCTCCTGGTACCTTTAATCTGGAGAAGGAGCGTTGCCCGTGCAGTCCCACCCCTGTGCTGTCATCTTGAAAAATGGCCCCACGTGCTGCATCCTGGGAAGCACCCTATGGGGCCAGGCAATGCCATTTTTCAAGATGGTGGCGCAAGGGCGGGAATGCCTGTTATAACATGGTCACTTTGAGAAGATAAGTGACTGCGTTTTTCTTTTGCTGAACGTTTCATCAACTGTGATTGTTTAAAGATGGATGTTGTGGTTATTGATGTTCAATGGTGGTTTGAAGCTGCTTGCTAAGCACAAATACATCGTTTTTTAGTATTTTGTCCCTGATGCCCAACACCAATGTTTTGTTTTTGTTTTTGAAGATTTTTTATTTTTATTTATTTAACAAACACTTTTATAACGCATCCTTCCAAGGATCGGATGCGGTTTACAAAGAACCAGTGATGCAAGGCATGACAGATGGGCATGTCTAGTCTCAATACATGGAACATTTGGAAACCTTTTACAAGTAACTTTTACATGTAACATTATAACTATGTGCAGGCAGTACAAATTACATTCCAGATTGCTTGCGTGGAAACCAATCTGAAGTGGTTAATTTACAAGGGAGTGGAGTCTCATCTATGTACAAAGTGGGATGTTTGTTAGTTAGCGTGTTAGCTTGGACTTGGGATTAGCTATTTTTAGATAGTATTTTTTTTGGACTGAGCCCATAGACGGCCCTCAATCTTTCCCCTATCTTTCTTCCATTATTACATTTTCCTGGCACTCTACCTTTAAGTATTACCCACTCTGAAACATTTTCCCAAAAGAGTGCAAAGTGGTAATAGACATAATGTTTCCACTCACTCTCTAGTTTGTGTACAATGGTCAATGCTAATACAAGTAATGTGAGTACCAAGTAGTAGAAAGCAGAGGTATATTTATGAGAGTAATATTTCATAAAAATGGGAGGGTTGTTTTAGACCTGCAGTGTGATGTCGTATCGGAGAGCAAAATTCATTGGCATAAGATTATGGAGCCAGAGATACGAGGCTCCAGAGGTACTCAGGTCTTTCCTTCTGCCAATAAAGAAGTCACCAAACAAGTTTTTACAGTTTTTTTGGATTTTTGAGGATATTGAAAGAATTCCAACTTTGAGAGTGAGTGGAAGCATTATTTGTCTATTGACCCTTCCTTTAAAGGCGTTCACTGGCTCTCTTCAAGGTCAGACCAGTGCACCTTACAAAGCTTCAACTCATGCAGAAGCCTCACTTGGGCAGCACAGGCGCTTCCTCTGGGGTCACCCTCCCCTTCCTATGACTAGAGTATCTCTCAGTGCTTCTGCCCCCAGTGCCCTCTGTAGTAAGCATGAGAAACAGCAGGGAGATAGAACCAGTTTGAGTCAGTACCTCTTTCTCAGGTGAAAGGGAATTTTGAGAGGGACCCTTCAGTTTGGAGCTAGGACGACTCCAAGAGTATGAAAAGACACTGACGCACAAATTACTCAGCAGCAGAACCAAGGAAGGAGGGAGGAGACTGCTAATTCCCATTGGAAAATATAACCTATACCTTAACACCAGAAAGGGAGGTAGCAGACTGACTGAAGGCTTGCCTCACTTCAATAGAGACATCCTTGAAGAATCAGACAAGAGTATGGAGGTAGATCTAGGGAAAGAAAAGCCCTCTCTCCCAATGGACGAAGAAGAGATGGAATTTCTAGAGAAAGGTATTAAACGGGGGTTATGTTAGGAGCGTTATCAGGCATATATACTTGTCATTTGCATACACATGTAAATGGCTATTTTAGAAAGGGTCCAATTTACATGTCTATGTCCTTAATATTTGGACGTTTCAAGGGGTGTGTTGGCACATGATTTGGGCATGGCCTGGGCAGGATAAGAATCTACATGTGTACTTCCCATTTCATTTAGGGAATGCGCATATGAGCTCAAATGTCTTGACACTGGGATTTACACCTACTCTCCTGCAGATGTAGGATATAAGAAAATGCACATTGTGGCCAACCCTTTCCAGAAGCAATTAAGGGGGTTATCCTCCTTAATCCCCTCTAGTTTATTTCCCCCTCCAAGTAGAAATAAATAAAAGATGGTACCCTCAGTAGTTAATTAGCAGCATTTAGACGTTGGCTCATATTCGCATGTAACTGCTGACGTTTTACCTGTGCTAGTTATGAAATGTCAGCACTTGTGTGTAAGTTGCCAGGCTTCCTCCGTTGATTTTTCCCATGTGTAAATTTATAAAATGACTCCTCCCATTGCTCGTGGATATAAATCCACATGCGTTCCTACACTAGTTTCAATGTATTTTACATACAGTTCCATATTTAGCAGAGCTGTTTCTAAAATACCATCAGAACTGAGGACATTCCAACCTGGATATCTCAAGTCTGATCTAACATGTGCCTTCACAAGCCAAACATTCTCATAAAGAACTTCAGGCTTAAGGAGGAACAGCAGAAGCTTGCAACAAAAGTTCACTGTAGTGCTGCTGAAGGTGAGCTCCTCCCCAACATGCTTCTCTGCATTTACTCTGACAGGGAGCTATATTAAAGAGAGAGATCAAGGAGTTTGCAGGTGTGAATCCCTGGCTGTTGGGTTATACTGTCAGCATTTAATTTTCCAAAAAGGAGACTACTGTAAAATGAGGAAAATGGTTAGATGAAAATTAAAAGAAGAAGCAGCAATACCATCTTGGAAGCCCAAACCAGATGTATCTCACATATTAAAAAGGAGGAAGGAAGGCTTAACGACAGTCAGCATGGCTAAATGGTGAGGTGAAAGAGGCTACCAGCCAAAAAAATCATCTTTCAAAAAATGGAAATAGGAACAAAATGAAGAAAATAGGAAACAGCATAAGCACTGGCAAGTTAAATGCAAGGCATTGATAAAGAAGGCAAAAAAAAATGTTGAAAAGAAGCTTGCCATAGAGACACAAACTCACAATAAAAACTTTCAGGTATATTCAAAGCAAGAAACCAGGGAAAGAGTCAGACCATAAGATGATCAAAGAGTAAAAGGGGAACTCTCAAAGCCATAGCAGGGAGATTAAATGAATTTTTTGCTTCAGTCTTTACTGAAGATGATGTGAGGAAGCTATTCATGCCAGAAAAGGTATTTATCAGTAATGAGTTAGAAAAGCTGAATCAAATCTCAGTGAAACTGGAAAATATAGCATAAGAAATTGACAAACTAAAGAGCAGCAAATCACTTGGACCAGATGGTATACACCCAAGAGTACTGAAAGAACTCAAAGATAAAATTTCAGAGCTACTATTAGTCATTTTTAATCTATCATTAAAATTGTCTATGGTACCAGAAGATTGGAGGCTGGACAACGTAACGCCAATTTTTAAAGAGGGTTCCAGGGGTGATCCAGGAAACTACAGATTGGTGAGCCTCACATTGCTACCATGCAAAATGGTGGAAACTATTATAAAGAACAAAATTACTGAGCACATGGACAGACATGGTTTAATGGGACAAAGTCAATATGGATTTAGGCAGTGGAAGTCTTACCTCACCAATCTACTCCATTTCTTTGAGTGCATGAATAAACATGTGGATAAAAGTGAGCCAGTTGACATAGTGTATTTAAGCTTTAAGAAATTATCTGACAAAGTATCACATGAATGACTCTTAAGGAAATTAAAAAGTCACGACATAGAGGTAATGTCCTATTGTTTACTGGAAACTAGTTGAGAAACCGAGAACAGACAGTAGGGTTAAATGGTCAGTTTTCAAAATGGAGGAAAGTGAATAGTTGAGCACCCCAAGGATCTGTGCTGGGACCAGTGCTTTTTAACATATTTGAGAAACTGCAGGAGGACCTTGTGAAACTGGGAGACCGGGCATCCAAATAGCAGATGAAACTTAATGTGGGCAAGTGCAAAGTGATGCGTGTAGGGAAGAACAATCCAAACTGTGGTTACACAATGCAAGGTTCCACATTAGCAGTCACAGGGCTAATTTTGAGGGGGCATGTGGCGGTATAAAGTATTGCCACCTTTTTTATTGCCTGCTAAAACTGCCCCATAGTCCTCCTGGATGAATGAAAGAGCCCTGCATATGAATACCGGCACCTTTTTGTCTAGGAAAAGTATCCTAAGGAGTCACCACCCAGGAAAAAGCTCTAGGCATTACTGCCACTGAAATCTTCTGTTCAGTGTGCAGCGGCGGCAAAAAGACATCAAACAGCAAGAAATAGAGAACAAAACAAAGGATATCATAATGCTCCATGGCGTGACCGCGCCTCGAGTATTGTGTGCAATTCGGGTCTGCACGTCTTAAAAAGATGTAGCAGCATTAGAAAAGGTGCAGAGAAGGACAATCAAAATGGAAAGGAGATGGAAGGACACTCCTATGAGGAAAGGTTAAAGAGGTCAGGGCTCTTCAGCCTGGAGAAGAGACGGCTGCGGGGAGATATGAGAGAGGTCTGCAAAATCCTGAGTGGTGTGCAACAGGTAACCACAAACTGATTGTTTACTCTTTCACAAAACTGTAAGGACTAGTGGATATGCCATGAAGCTACAAAGTAGTATAATTAAAACAGATAGGAGAAAATATTTTTTCACTCAACAATCATTAATCTTTGAAACTCATTGCAGGCGGATGTGGTAAAAGCAGGTAGTGTAGCTAAGTTTAAAAAAGGTTTCGGCAAATTCCTGAAGGAAAAGTGCATAAAGTGTTATTAAGGTAGTCCAAGAGAAAGCCACTGCTTAGCCCTGGGGATGAGTAGCATGGAACTGGCTACTTTTAGGATATGTCAGGGACTTGGGACCTGGAATGTCCACTGTTGGAAACAGGACACTGGACTTGACTGACCCAGCATGGCCGTGCTTACTTTCTTATGCTGACTGGTTTTACACACAGCTTTGACAATGTGCTAGAAATACTATATTAATAAAGGCATTTTTTATTTTTGTTGAGTGGAGGGGGGGGGGGGGGTATGACATAAGGACTCAGAGACAGCCTGTGGCTGCAGAGTTGCATTTGAGATTTAGAAGGCAGTCAAGCCAAATTTAAAGACATCTCGTAAATGGTGATCAGTAGGGTATTCAGTAGCACTGACACTCGCCGGGGGCTGTCACTAAATACCCCAACACTAACGTCAGGGCCAGAGTAGAGGCGGCTCCCAGGGATAAGAGGCTGGCGGCGATATTCAGCCGCTGGTTAGGCATCTGAAAGGCTTGCCTCACTTGCGCCCCTTTAGCTGAATATTGTAGCTACCAGGTTAGTTAATGCTCTAGCCGGCCAATCTGGATACTCAATTCCGGTAGCCAAATATGGTTCAAAGTTCAGCAGCGACAGCTAGCGACATTATCAGTTCTAGCCACCGCCGCTGAATACCCCCCACTCCCCCAGGATATTCACTGTCAATATCCTGCCAGCGGCCGTGCTGACTATCTGGATAGAGGGGTCACTGCCAGCACTATCTTGTAGCAACAGCATTCAGCCTGTCACATAGCGCTTAGGTCATTAATTTGCTGATGGTTATCCCGAGAGCGACACTGAAAATTGCTGCTACCCGGATAATAACTGCTTCCAGGACTACACTGGCATGATTTAGATAGTGCCAATATGGTCATAGTAAATATTTAGTGGCACGATCTGGATAACTGCCGTTGAATATCAGGGAGGGAGTAGCAGCCTGTTGGTTGGCGCAAATTGCTGAGGGCCGGGGGTTCAAATCCTACTGGAGGACAGCAACCTCGGACTGGAGGAACTGGGGTTTATAGTCCCAAAGGTGCTCCTTGTGGCCTTGGGCAAGCCACTTAGAGCTCCGTTGTCTCAGGTACATAACGTAGATTGTGAGCCCTTCGGGGACCAGGGAAATATATACCATACTTGAAGGTACACCGCTTTGATCCGGTGAAAAGTGGTACATAAGCATTTATTTATTTATTTATTTATTTAACAATTCTTATATACCGCACTATTTGTTATCAGTGCGGTTTACAATTAACAAAGAATACTCAGATCAGAGAAGACTGATAGAGTTTACATTATAACAGGGAATAGAACTTGGAGAACATGGGTAACTATTTACATATTGACTATTTACATATTTACATATTGCTAAATAAATAAATTATGAGCAACATTGCAAAAGTACTTTAGTTAAAAATATGTCTGCAGATTATTTAAAAATCTAGAACAGAGTAGACACACCTAGAAAAGTGATTTAAAAATAAATTGGAAGAATGGTCAGTCGTAAGGAAGCAGCGCTGTAGCAAGCTATAATTGCAACCTGTGAGACTCAGGAACATGCTGCATAAACTGGAAGCCTGTGTCAGAGGGGGTAGAAGCGGCAGATAACAGAAGGCAGGAAATGTGAGGCAGTGCCAAAGAGTTTAGTAAGTGCTGTGTCACGGTTTCGGTGCTATTGCAGGCCCTGGAGAAGGCAGCAGCAACAGCAAGTGGGGCGGGGGCGGCAGGCGAAGGGCCTGCCTAGGGCGTTTCCAATCCTTACACCAGCCCTGGGCCCCATCTATGTCTAACATCAGTCCTGGCAGATGTACCTCTCATAAACTGACATATTCCAATCACTAAATAGAAAACACAATTATATTTTGCATTACCTTGCATTACCTTTGTTGTTTGGCTATTTTTTTCCTAATTGTGCTGGTCCCAGGCTCTGGTTTCTGCTTTCCTCTGTCGTTTCTTAACTCTGTTTCCGGGGCTTGCTGTCTATTTGCCATTTTTATTTATTTATTTATTTTATTTTATTTAATAGTATTTCTATACCACTTTATCTTACAATCAATCTCTCCTGTCTTCGCTTCCTGTCATACATTCATCTCCAATTGACCTTTTTCTTTCACTTTTCTTTTTCTGTTTCACTGTTCAGATTTCACCTCTCCTTCCAACAGTTGATTCCTCAATCTACTTACAGCTTTCCACCTCTTTCCCCCACCCCAGCCCTCCCATTCCCCATCTCTCTCTCTCTCTCTCCTTCCCAAGTCTATTATTGTCCACTCTTTGACTAATTCTTCCCCCCTCTCCTGCACCCATGTATAGCATCTCTCGTCTTCCCTCCTTCCTATGCAGCCCCCCCTTTTCTTCCCTCTTTATCCCATCATGACCAGCAACTGCTGTCTCTCTAGTGCCCCCATATCAGTATCCCCTCTCTGTCTCCCTAATTCCTTCCTCCATCTCTAGCACCTCCTTTTTTTGTCACCTTAGCCCCCTCCATGTCCAGCATCATCTCTCTAGCTTTCATGTCTAGCTTCTCATTCTGCCTCCATAGCCCCCAACAAAATCCAGTTTTCTCTCAATGTTTCTCTAGGCCTCTCTCTATATCTAGAGTCTTCCCCGTCATTCAGTTCATTCTCCCTCCCTATCATGCCCAGAGTCTCCCTGTGTCCCTACCCCCACCCCCACCCCCTCCTTCTCCTGGTAGTGTAGCATGCGTCTGTCCTCTAATCTTCCCTCCCCTTCCCAGAGTGTAGCATTTCTCCATCAACCTTCCTCCTCCCCCACCCCTCCACCCGGGCTGGCCAAGACTGATCACAGTGCATCCCACCCCAAACTTACAGCAACTGCAGTAACAAACAGGAAGCTCACCCGCAGTACTCACAGAAACAGGAAGTCTGTATTGGGGGTGGGATGCACCTGAGTCTTCTACACAGGCATGGGCTGAAGGTGCCATGCTTCCTACTGTATTTGTTACTGTGGCTACTATAAGTTCAGTGGATGGGGGATGTGCTGCGATCAGCCTCGACCCGCTGGGGGACGGGAAGGTTGATGCTGTATTGGGAGAGGGAGGAGACAGGGATGGCTATAATTATAATTATTAGAATCTTATGCAGCTGCCCTGCTCACACTGCTCTTGCTCCAGCGCTGTAAGGACGCATTTTTCAGTGCGAATAAATGTAAAATCTTTCATCCAGGACCTAGAAGCCCACTAGTCATGTATCACTTAGAAGAACAAGAAATGGATCTAGGAGTAGCCACTGGGATGCTGCTCCCCTGACATGCGGATAGTACTATCTTGTGTTGCCCACAGGATGGAATTTTCATAACTATGAGGAATCTTTCGGGACATTTTCTGCTTCTTTGATTAGAGCTGGGAACCTGGAGCTGTCCATGATCCTGGGGTGTCATACCTCCAGAATGGCCTGGTCAGTATTTCCAGTCTGCAGGGTCCTAGCAAGGGTTGTGCGAGCGGTGCAGCCACACAAGGCACAGGTACAGAAGGGGCACCAGAAACCCCAACAAAACAGAGTTCCTGCATATGGTGGGGGGCCCCAGGCTTACGAGTCTCGCAAGATGCATTTCTAGCTTGCTACAGTCCTACCAGTCTGCACTGGGTAACTCGGCCCATCACAGCAAGCTCAGTTTTCTAATTGCAGAGAAGCCTCATACATCAGGGGAAGCAAGGAGTATCAGGAAATATCTTCTGTTTTTTCTCTGTGGGGAAACGCTACCGCTGTAAGCAAGACAATACAGTGGTCTAGCTGCTTGAAGCTTGATTCCGTTTATATATCCAAGTGTATGACTGCGCATATGGACCACAGACATGCACATAGTATAAAATACGGCTCTGGGCAACCTCGTTGGGATGAAATAAATAAAAGAAAGTTTGCAATTGTAATTCTCAGGGGAACAACATACCACATTCATGCTGCAGAGACCAAAGATTGTTCCTGGGCATCTATGTCACTTCTGTCTTCTGCTGACACGATGCATCCCGAGGCTCTGTTCAGATGAGAAACAGATTACCACCATTACAATACCCTCTGCCTCCTGTCATCATCCGTGACAGCAGGAGACTCCTGGACTACAAATGGATTTTTGCTCTAGTGAAACGTGACAAGGAAGCAGGGATTTTGGAGAATGTGGTTCTGTGGATTGAAAAGCTGATCAGGAATTTAAATACAAAGCTCTACTGTACTACCATAAATGTAGGCTGTCTTTAGATAGTGTCGAGAGCCAGAAAGCTGCAGGGTGTATACGGTGATACATAACCAGGTGATAATGTCCCTGAATTGTACTGTGAACACTTCAAATTCTGTGCCCAATTCTGGAGGTTGCACCTCTGAAAGAATATTGAAAGGCTGGAGATGGTCTAATTTTGCATCAAATGCTAGAGGTTGTATGAGACCCAGGAACACCCCCCCAGGCAGTAAGGTTTTCAGGATACCTACAATGAATATGCACGAGACAGATCTGCACATAAACAAGGCAATGCATGAAAATCTCTCTCGTGCATATTCATTTTGGATAGCCGGAAAACCTCACTTACGGTACTAGCAGCTAATCCAGGACTAATTTGAGAGACACTGCCCCGGAGAGGTAGAGAGAAGAGATACGACAGAGATATTCAAATACCTCAAAGGTATTTAAAAAAACTGACAAGAAGCAAAGCTCTTTTAAGAGGAAAGAAAGCGTCAGAATATGAGACTGTAGTACGAATTATCAGGAAGTCAACTCAGGAACAAGATCAGAAAATATTTATTTACCGAAAGGGTAGTGGAGGCACAGATAGCCTTCCTGAAGATCTCTCTTAAATACTTCCAATGGAAGAAGAGATGGCACAAGTTTAGGAAAATTAATAATGCTCAGATTTAAAGCACAGCAGCAATCAATTAACATGCATTAAAGTGAGCAGTAACTGGCCACGGTGAATGTCAATGGACGGGCATGCCAGCGACCGACCGCCAAAACAGAGGTTAACTGCCACGCGTGTGCACGGAGAGCACATTAGCATGTGAGCAACATTAACATGGCAATTAGCACAGAAGCACTTAATGATAAGTCTATGGTATCAGGTTCATCCACGTTAATTGTACCGCACATTAGTGTATTCAGTTGTGCGTTAGCTGGAGGGAATATGCTGATCACGCCCACAAAGCTAAAATGAAGGCTTTACACTTAACATGAATTAAAAGCACACATTAAGCATGCAGTCTTACCGGGATTTAGTAAAAGGGCCCTTTAGTCTATTCGTTATGTTCTGCAATGGATTGAGCTGTGCAAGAAGGCCATTATGAGTCTCTAAGAAACAAGACCAATGCTGAAAGAGATTGCCCCAATGAAACCAAAACATTCCAAACAGAATCCAAAGTAATATGCGACAGTCGCTCCAAAAGGGGCCTATTCTTAATGGCAACAAGGACATTAGTCATGCAACATAGAAGGGAAAGACTTACCACACCCCATGAAGACAGAGCAACTGCTGTCTGTACCACACTTTCTGTCCTTCCTCTCAATAAACATAAGAATATAAGAAATGCCATACTAGTCAGACCAAGGGCCATCAAGCTCAGTATCCTGTTTCCATCAGTGGCCAATCCAGGTCACAAGCACCTGGCAGGTACTACAGTTAGTTGATAATTCAGTACATGCACCAGTTTGATTTCTCCAGGCTTGTACAGCTGCCCCTCGTCCTGTTTTGGTCTAGTCCTTCACCTTTTGGAAGCCACCAGAGCAGCAAGAGCTCTGCCGAAGTCTGGACTTCTTGAGTGCCGAGGTTCTCATCAATATTCGGGCAGTTAGGAGAGCATTAGACTGAAGCTCTAAAGGCCCCTGGTTCAAGCTTAGGTTTCAGCAGCCTCTTTTCCCCATATGAACTTAATAGATGAGAGTGGAAAAAGACTGCAGCGCCCATGAGGCCTGCCCAGTGAAGGGATCTATGGCAGTTGTAGCAGTTCGAACCCTTGCAGGAAAAGACTGTTTTGCCGGAGAGCTCTTGTTTGTTTCTTCTTAAGTTCTCCACTGTACTTGAGCTATAAAAATGGAGCCTTTAGGGTTTATCCTAGAGAAGATACAGAAGAGATGTTGTTGTTATTAAGTACCGTCGAGTCGATGTTGACTCATAGCGACCCTGTGGATATTGTCCTAAACTGTGTTTGATCTTCAGTCAGGAGGCTAATTGTTGATAGAGTGGTATCCATAGCTGTTGACATTATTGGATTAATCCATCACTTTGCCTGTCTTTCTCTTTTGCATTGACCTTCAACCTTGCCAAAGATGATATAGGATACAGACATTTAAATACTTGAAAGGTATCAACACATAAGAAAGAAACCTTTTTTGAAGGAAAGGAAGCTGAATATGAACCTATAAGGAGATAGACTCTGAAGCAACATCAAGAAATATTTCTTCATGTCTAGCAGGAAATCAAACTGTTCCCACTATATTTACGCCTAATGTGACCTGGGAGTGCTGTGATGTAATAGAGAATAGGCCTGCATATCCATCACTGGACAATGGGTGTGTCCTTGTAATTTCTGGAGGGAATTATTTAAGACCCTACACTCAGGACTGGGAGAAGCTGTAGAAGACCATTGTCATGTCAGAGAAGGTCAAAGGCTGTCTGAAAGCCTTGGGGCTCGGGTTGTTGAGAAGCAGTGGGGGTCTGCCTCTCGCCATGGCTAGTTAGACTTTGCAAAAACGAGAGAGGGTCTGCCTAGGAGGAGTTGAGAGAAGTTGAGGGGAGTTGAGAGGAGTTGAGAGAAGTGCAGACCTAAGGAGGGTAAGGAGATTGATGGGGCATTTTCAGTGGCTGGCCATCGTCGCTTTAAATCTGAGCCAGACATTCAATGGCAGGGCCTCTTCTGGACACCGGCATTGAATAACTGGGTGGACTGGATTGCAATTTTGCTTTCTGGTGAGCAGCGATATTCAGCTGCTGGCTGGACTGCAGAACGATGAAAAGTTAGGGCAGCCATCCAGCTGTCCAAACTTTAACCAGTTAGGGTCAACCAGTCAGCGGCTCAATATCATTGCTGACTGGTTAGCACCCAGTGCCGCCCCAGGAAAGCTCCGCTTAGCATCAGGACATTCAAACTTGGAATGAGGGTATATTCCCAAGGTTTACTGCCACTGCATTTCGCCCTGACCATGGCTTAACATTTTGAAAATGTGTCCCTGAGTGTCCAGCTGTGAGCAGCGGAAGTCTGAAGAAACTCAACCAGAGGTTCCAGAAGGATTCGAGCTGCAAGACTGGATTTTTGGTATGCCTTGGGATGTTGGCAGGACCTAGAGGGTGTAACCCAAAGAATATCTTGAGAAGTCCAGATGTGGTGTGAGGGACCAAACTCCGCTGCATCCCGAGCATAGAAAGGAGAGTAGGAGTGGTTTTTCCTGAAGAGGAACTTGAGCTTTTTGCTCTTTTCTGCTTTGGAGAAATATTTTTTCATATATTTTATTTGCCCCCAAGACAAGGAATGTTGAGGTTTTGATTGATGAAGGTCCCATTGGCACTAACCCAAGCAGTACTTGCCTAAAATACCGAGCCAGGGGTTTTGATATGTTGGAGAGTATTGTGTGGGAATGTTTTATGGGAGAATGGAAGAGCCAAAGAATCTGAGTTTCCCAAAATGGGATCTGTGAAGACTGAAGAAGCAGCAGAGGAATCGTCCACCAGGACCCCAGAAGAGAAAGTACAGAGGAGTCCATGACTTATCAGCTGAAGTACAGTAAGGGCCAGGGCTTAGAGCACTGACCTCCAGGGCCTGCAGGGCGGTAATGACTTGGAAAACACAGGGCAGCATTTACCTCAACTCAAGGACGTTGCCCAACGGTTCCTATGCTCAACTATGTCTCTTCCATCCCCCTATGGTGCAGACTTCATCGGGGGGTTGAAGACATGGCTAGTTGAGGGCTGAAACTGCAGGGCAGCACCAGTGAGCTGAAGTGAGCCCTGCACTGTGTTTTCTGAGCTACTGCCACTGCAGCAGGTGCTGGAGAGGGGCGGCAGCAACCCTGATAATGGGACAGGGAAAATCCTACAGTAAAAACTTGCCTTAAACTACTATGGAAAGGCCTGAGCTAAATATTTAGGGGGGGCATGTTCCAAGAGATTTAAGCAGTTAGCAGACCGCTGTCAGTGGGAAATTCAGCGACACTAGACCACTAAGTACTGTTGAATATCCCATGCTATCTGGTTTGGAGCTGGCTAGTGTCAGGGCGTCCAGGGGTGCAGCGAGCGCGGCAAATATAGTTAACCAGGCAGCAGCAATATTCATCTGTTGATTGGTTAAGACTAACCAGATAAAGTTAGGCCGGAAAAAGCTGGTTTACCTTAGCCAGTTTAGTTATCTGGCCAGTGGTTAAATGCCACTGCTGATGAGGGGGCGGAGCCTGATGTCCAGCGGGATAGACGCTTCGCGTTGAAGCTCCCGAGAGGCCTACTCAGAATCCTGAATTAATACCTGCATAAATTTCATTTTTTGTTCTGAACTTACCGGGGTGCCTCGGGGGGAACGGCGGGCCACAAACCAGTGCGACTGGACCTCGGGTCTCCCTCTTCTTCACACGGAAAACGCTCCAAAACAGAGTTCTTCCCCACAAAAGATGGCCCCACTTTGGGAAAACCCCGCAACGCCACAGGGGATCTTGGAGGAGATACGCGGTGTGAAGGAGCTGGTACAATCCAACGGAGCGGTGCTCCGAACCATGCGTGAAGACTTTGGCACACTTCAGAACCGGCTCGAAAGTCTCCCACTACGACAGGACAACATGGCGGAGGTCCTTGACTCGCACGCGGTGCGCTTGGTGAAATTGGGCAAGGCTGAGCGTATGATACAGAATTTTCGAAAAGAGCTGGAGGATAGCAATGATCGAGCTGGTTGCAACCATATGGGGCTCATTGGAGTACCGGAGGATGTGAGAGCAGGAGACATGCGAGAATTCTTGGTCATAACTCTCCCTCCCTTGCTAAAGATTATTATTTACAGAGATCTGGAGACTGACCGAGCGCATCGTGTTCCTGCTAATATGGCGCTCAATCGGACGACCCCTCGGGCTCTCAATTTTCGATTATTGCGATACCAGTAAGTAGAGCAAATTCGCACTGCTGCCCGGGCGAACTATCATCTTGAATTTGAAAGTCATAAAGTTTCTTTTCCCCTGACGTGGCAAAGTCCACAGTTGACCGACGGAGGAGACTTCTTGCTTCTCGCCCTGGACTTCAATAACTACAGGCTCACTTTGGCCTAATATATCCAGTGAAGCTCAGAGTGACTCTCCATAACCCAGCCATAACATTTGAAGATCCCGATCTACTAGCAATGTTTTTGGACTCCAAATAACGCAGATCAGATGCGCTAATCCAACCACTATGATTCAACAATCTTGATCTGTAATTCGCCGGATTTGCCCGCCATCTTGAACGGCCCGACGCGGTGATCCCAGCCTGGAATAGAGACTGCCTGGACTTTTCTTTCTATCTATAATTTACTTGGCCTTCTATCCCTCCATGATGTGCACCTCGGTGGGATTCGAAACATGCATAGTTTTACAGGTTATATGTTTTAGCTTGGGCCCTCTCTGGAGTTTCTCCCCGCAGACATTAGGTCGCCAGTAATTTCTGGGGTTTAGCTTCTTCTCTAGTGCACCTCGGTGCTTATTTTTTTTTTATATGGGGCGTTTCCATGATTTTCATTAACTCATTGATTATTATGTTATGTGCACAGTCATACATAGTTAAGATGAGGGACATTGGGAAATTGTGTGCATTATTGTGTTCTTTCTCAGAATTTCTAATCTTTCTTGATGGCCTTGTGTCAGATCTTCTCATAAAACGTAAACGGCATTAATAGTCCAATCAAAAGAAAGAAAGTCCTTAGCTATCTTAATCACGAGCATGTTAATTTAATGTTTCTTCAGGAAATGCATTTAAATTCCGCTGTGGCATTGAAACTTAATACCACGCCTAATATGGCGACTGTCTTCTCTTCCGCTGTTTCCAAGCGGTGTGGGGTAGCCATTTTGGTTAAGAAGTCTCTGCAAGCTATTGTAATGGATGTTAGCTTTGATAAGGAGGGTAGATGGGCCCGTGCACACCTTCAGGTTGAGACTGTAATTTACGTGTATTGGTATTTATGCTCCGAATGTGGATAATCCTGTTTATTATGCAAGTATTATGCAGTTAGCACAGGCATTTGCCAGCCCTCCATTAATGCTCGGCGGCGCTTCAACCAAGTACTTCAGCCCTTGACAGCTTGGCTGCCGCCCAGAACGAGTGGTCCACCCAAGAGTCTTGATTCTTTTACTGCTTTGATAACAGATTTTGCGCTAGAAGATATATGGAGGCTGCTTCTCCCCTCACTCCCATTATCCACCAATGCGCTCAGACAGCACCGAAATTCTGGGAGCGGGAGTTGCATGTAGCTTTGACCCCGGAGCATGGGAGCCCAGCCTGGAGCAGGTTGACATGGATCTCTCGTTCTCCCTCACTTACTCAGATACTTTTTTCTTTTAATCCACCGAAGTTTCTATACTCCTGATAGGTTAGTCAAATGACCGCTAACCAGAGCAACAGATTTTGGATATGCCACACGGCCATTCACATACTAACTTATATTATATTATGTTTGAATGCCCGGTACCATAATATTACTGGAAAATACTGGGGGGGAAAAATAGGTCCCCTCTTAATTTCAATGAATGGTGGCATCCTGTCAGTCTATACAGTAAATATGAACAAATGCCTCATCTGTTGGTCTCTCCGTTCAGACCCTCTATCATTTGTCTGAATGGAGGATACTCCACGATTATGTTTAAAATGCTAAAATGCTAAATACTCCCAGCTGACTGTTTAAATCTATTTCACCTGATCAGTCTATATTGCTGATACTCTTTTGTTTGTTTGGATGTACAATCACTGCTATATGTATACGCCTCTTTGATGATACTCCTCAGTTCCAGAGAAGAAGCTTAGGGGTGGGGGGTAATTGGGGTTGCTTTCCTTATGTGTATATTTGTATTTGTCTCCTTTGGTTTGTTGTTTCGTTTGTTTGTTGTAAAATGAAAATAAAAGTTTCAAAAAAAAAAAAAAAATGCCACTGCTGATGGGATAGGTAAGTGGGGCCTCTGAGGGAAGGCACGCATTCAGGCCTGCAGCATCCCATCGCCTCCAGCAGGATGTTTGCACTAGCAGATCTCGAGTGTGCACCTGTGTTTAGAGGCACTGCGATAAGCACAGTGCTTTATACTGCTTCAGGGCGACCCTGACAGAGCTGGAATGGTGGCTGTGGCAGCAGAGGAGGGCAGGAATCCAAATCTGTCCTGCAGCACTTCTGCCCCCAAATTCTGCTGCACTAGGCAGGTGCCCAGTCCACCTAATGGTAGGGCCAGTCCTGTTCCTGCCCCTAAAATTGTGCCATCCTAAGTAGTTGTCTAGGCCCTGCATTGGATAAGCACAGAGGAACCCTAAGTGCCAACAGAATGGAAAGAAAGTAATGGGGTAACCTGCCCAGAGCAATGTGTCAGCCCCAAACAGCAGAAGACATGGGGTATCTTGCAAAGCAGCCGTTCAACTGTAAACAAACACATGAGGGAGGTATCCTGCATAAAATGGCAGCCACACTAACCTTCAAGCACGAGGAATTAGGCGTAGGCAACGTAGCCAACTGCCGTCAATTCTAACTCTTGATAGGCACTGGAGCAGGGGCTGGGTCCCAAGCAGGAGCAGCATGAAAGCTGCAAGCCCGACCCTGATGCTAGAGAACTGTCCACCGCTGGCTTTTCTGTTCATTACTGCTTCAACCTAGTCTGCAAAACCTATCCAATAAAGTTTATTTATTATTCTTCAAGACCCACAGACTGGATGGTGGATTTATTTGAGGCCCTTGCAGGAGCTGGGACACAGTAAGAGCAGGTAGGGCCATGGACATTTTCTTTTCCCCTGCCCAACATGGCCCCAGAGTAGGAAGAATCGCGTGCCAGTCCCTGGGATCCCACTCAGAATATACCCCAGGACAACGCGTGACATAAAATAAGAATCAAAAGGAAGCCAGAGGCAGAGTATGGGAGGGGAGAGCAATACAGGCATTTTACTACTACTTCTACTAGTTATCATTTGTATAGTGGTACAAGGGGTACGCAGTGCTATAAGAGACAGTCTTCGCTCATAAAAGCTTACAGTCTAGTCAAGACAGACAACACAACAACTGGAGACTAGGACATATCATGGGGAATGGTAAGGAAACACATAGGAGGTGAACAGAAGATTAGGGGGATCAAGATCCAAAATCAGTCTCAAAGAAGTGAGCTTTTAGCCTGGATTTGAACAAGGCCATAGATGGAGCCTGATATACGGACTCAGGTAGTTTGTTCCAGGCATAAGGAGCAACAGCATAGAAAGACTGAAATCTGGAATTGGCAGTGGAAGAGACGGGCACAGATAGAAGGGATCAGTCGGGCGAGGGAACTTCCTGAGCAGGGCGTACAGAGAGGTATTTGGATAAACTAGCATGAAAAGGGGGAGGTTAGCCAGGGCTGGATCTTGGTGTTCGTAGACCCAAGGCAATTTTACTCTGAAATATGGACTTTGAAGGCATTAGATTCTCTGAAAAGAGAAGCCGAAGAAAGAAATGTCTAGAAATTCTGGAATTATGTTTTTTGAAATGTAATTTTGACGTTTTAGTTGCATTCAATTTCTGTCTCACAAATCTCACTGAAACTCCTTGTGGCCTTGGGCAAATCACTTAACCCGCCACTGCCTCGCATACAAACTTAGATTGTAAGGCCTCAGGGAACAAGAAATAACTACAGCACCTGAATGTAGCTCGCCTTCAACCTCTGGAAAAGGTATCAGCTGAAGATTTTTCTCTTCTTTTTTATTTTATTTTTTCTGCTTTTTAAATTTTTTTTCCTCCTTCATAGACCCTAAAAATTTCATAGGCCTTAGGCACTCTGTCTACGGTGCCTAATGGGAAATCCAGGACTGGTGGGCAATTTGAGTGATAGGTGGCTGAAAGGGAGAATGCCGTCTAGCAAGAGGATTCATAGCACAGTGCAAGACTGGAATAAGACGTGAACTGAAGCAGAGTAACGGGGAATGAGAGAGGAAAGATAAGCAGAGCTCAAACCATGCACATATTTAGAAGGGAAAACTGGATGTTTGACCAATACACGGGATCTGTCAGGGAGCCAGGGGAGTGAGACCAGAAGAGGAGAGGAGGGGCGTGGGGTCCTGAGGCAGCTGAAAGAGAAGCTCTTCGGCTGAATTGTGGTTGAGTTGTAACAGGTGAAGAGAAGATTCCGAAAGACTGTTACCATAGTCAAGACCAAAAAAGCAAGAGAACATATCAGAGAAGGCAATAGGCACGAAAGGTCAAAAGAGTGAACTTTTTATGAAAAAGACACCAAGCAGAGAGCAGAAAGGAAGGGGGGGGGGGGAAGGGGGGAAGAAAGAGGTTGAAAGGGGCCCTGAGAAGGCAAGAGAGATGGAATTTCATCATCATTTCTTATTTCACATTCTGCCATTTAAAGAAGACAAAGGGGAATATTTACGAAGCTGGGCTAACGCTTAGCACGTGCTATTTGTAAGTAGGTCCTATTGAATAACATGGCACCTAGTTACAAATAGCACGTGTTAACTATTATCCCAGCTTAGTAAACATGCCCCACAGTGTTTTACAATAAGTCAGAACCTGTATTAGAAGTGACATCAAAATACACGTGTCAGAAAAAGCATCAGAAAACAGATGAGAATAAGGCAAAGACCGGACAAGCATCAATGGCATACAGGGATATGACTCTAGTAAGCTCAGGATGTTCTTATCTGTGGATAGAAACTGTGCTGGGGAGGACGGAATAGCAGCAGAGGTAGGGGAAACAGGACTTCGGTCTTAGATGGATCTTACTGGGAACCAGGGAAAGACCAAGGTCAGACACGAATAAAGGTTGGTGGATACAGAAGCGGCAGGAGTAAAGAAAAAAATATCATTGACAACTGAGTGGTGGGAACACCCAAAGCGATAAGCAAGCACACCTAGGCAGTGAGTATGAGGAGAGAAGAGCAGACCGAGGACAGATCCATGCAAGACCCACAACCCAGGCAGAAAGGAAGCAGAAGCGTCCTAAAGGAAAGGCTAGAAAGAATGTGAGCAAGGGGCAGAAGCACCACATCTAATTACTCCTGGGTGTAACATGCTAGTATGCTAATGAATAAGACAATCAGAATGCACAAAATCTGCCAGGACTCTCCAATATGCTTCCTGTCTAGTCCTACTACTACTACATCTCCCTGCTTCCCTTCATTTCCAGACTTCTTGAACATGCAGTCTTCCACTGTTGTCTTGAATTCCTTTCCTCTCAAGCCCTGCTAGATCCACTTTAATCTGGCTTTCATCCCTTACAATCTACTGAGACGGCTCTTGCCAAAATTTCCAGCAACTTGTTCCTGGCTAAATCCAAAGGTCTTTACTCAATCCTCATCCTTCTTGACCTTTCTGCTACTTTTGACACTGTCGACCACCACCTTCTTGACACATTGTCCTCACTTGATTTTAGGTGCTCTGTGCTGCCCTGGTTTATTTATTTAACAGGTTTGTTATACTGCTTTATCATTTTACCCAAAGTGGTTTACATTGTAACTTAAACTTGGTAATGTTAATTAAACAGGGACATTGATAATTTGGATTCTTCTGAGGCAATGGAAGCTTAAGTGATTTGCCCAAGGCCACAAGGAGTGCTAGTGGGAATCAAATCCTGGATTCTTGGTTCCCAAGCCAGTTCTCTAACCATTAGGCTGCTCCTCTATTCTTCTTAGCTCTTATATTCTTATCTCTTCTTACCTCTCCCGTGGCTCTTTCAGTGTTTGTTCTGGTTATCCTCCTCTACTGCTATCCTGCTCTCAGTTGGTGTACCCCAAGGTTCTGTTCTGGGCCCTCTCCTTTTCACTCTCTATACTCAGTCTCTTGGTGCTTTCATCTCCTCCCATGGATTTCAGTATCATTTTTATGCCAGTGACTCTCAGATTTATCTTTCTACACCTGATATTTTTCCAACACGCCAGGCCCGCATCTCTGCCTGCCTATCTGACATCGCCACTTGGATGTCTCACTGTGGTTTGAAATTAAACATGGCCAAAGCTGAACTTCTTATTTTTCTCCCTAAACCTTCCTCTCCCCTTCTTTCTTTCTCTATCTCTGTAAATAACACTCTACTTCTTCCTGTTTTCTAAGCACATAACCTTGGGGTCATCTTTGACTCCTCCCGCTCTTTTCCCTCACATCAACAGATAGCTAAAACCTGTCGTTTCTTTCTCTATAACATTAACAAAATTTGCCCCTTCCTTTCTGAACACACTACTAAAACACTTGTCCACTCTCTAATTACTTCCCCTCTCAACTATTGCAACCTCCTACTTCCTGGTCTCCCTCTTAGTCATTTTTCTCCCCTTCAATCTGTTCAGAACTCTGCTGCGATTAATCTTTTGCCAGCCTCAATATACTCATATAACTGCTCTTCTCAAGTCACTTCATTGGCTTTCCTTCCGTTTCTGTATCCAATTCAAACTTCAAACAGGAAACACAACAGGAGCAACTGCTCGCAAAGTCTACTGAGGAAACACAAAAAGCCAGCAGGTATGGAAGTCACATGCGCCTTATTAAAGTTGAAAAACCCCAACGCGTTTCGGCGATTGCCTTCATCAGGGGGTGCTGGAGGACAACAAAACAATATAACAAAATAAATATCTTATAAAATATGAATTATAAAAACATAAAATTAAAAACATTAAAAGATATATGTTATAAGAATAATAATTAATACAAGCATAAACACATGTAAATGACCATACTACATATGAAAAAGGACAAACCATTGTAATATAACAAAAACATAATGTACTTACAAGTAGTCTTAATCAATACACTAGATAGAGCGCATACAGTAGCAAAGATATGGCACAAGACCAACATATATCTTTTAATGTTTTTAATTTTATGTTTTTATAATTCATATTTTATAAGATATTTATTTTGTTATATTGTTTTGTTGTCCTCCAGCACCCCCTGATGAAGGCAATCGCCGAAACGTGTTGGGATTTTTCAACTTTAATAAAGCGCATGTGACTTCCATACCTGCTCGCTTTTTGTGTTTTCTCCAATTCAAACTTCTCCTTCTGACCTTTAAATGCAATCATTCTTCTGCCCTTCACTACCTTTCCTCTCTCCTCTCTCCTCTCCCTACATCCCTCCTCATGAACTCCGCTCTTCTACTGGCTTCTCTCTTTGCCCTTTTCCTCCACTGCCAACTCCAGACTTCGACCCTTCTACCCTTATGCCTGGAACAACCTGAATCTTTACATCAGGCTTCATCTCTTCCCCTTTTCAAGTCCACATTGAAAGCTCACCTCTTTGAGGCTGCTTTTGAATCCTGGTCCCTTTTTCCTTCTGTCTCCTTACCCTTCCCTATTCTACCCTTATTCTTATCTTTTGTCGTGTCTGTCTTGATCAGATTGTAAGATCTAATAAGCAGGGGCCGTCTTTATATGTGTCTGTACCGTGCTGCACATGCCTTGTAGCGCTATATAAATGATTAATAGTAGTAGTATTAGTAGCCATAGACCAGCCTCTGTAAGTATATTTGGCCTTCAGAAAGCCATTTCCTTTGCACTCGTAATCAAGAGCTTCAATAACGCCCATGTTGGAAGATAAGCTGCCGGATAATGTTCTTTGTAGCCGAGGTGCTAGAAACACAAAAGAAAGCTACTGCCGGTGTATGTCAGACATTCACAGGTTAGTGACTCACACTAGCGTCCCACTCAGATCACGACTCAGCACCTCTAAGTGACAGGCGCAGCTCCTACTCTAAATCACTTACTGCCACTCTGAGACAGAACATGGACTCCAGGACTGCAGGATAGATGGGGTTAGGTACTGATTGACTGATGAATTCAATGAAGATAAGAATAAAGAGGGACATGTAGACAATCAATTCAAACAGAAAAACAGTTTAGGGAGCTACGTATCTCAGTGGATTGAAATCTGGAACACAAGTTCAGTACAAACTCACAGAGAGTGTCCCCTAACGTCATGCTGCGACAGTGGGCCACTACTGACTCAGAGAGAAAGGTGCCCCCTAACACCATGTTGGGACATTAAATCAGGACTAGCTCAAAAGAATCACTGTCCACTAATGTGTTCAAAATGATTCAGCTATGTTAAATTACATACATAATGTGACCTTCACACACTGGAAGTCTGGGCATCCAAGTGGCAGATGAGATTTAACGTGGACAAGTACAAATTAGCTACATGACGCTGGGTTCCATATTAGGCATATCCACCCAGAAAAAGGATCTAGGCATATTCGTGGACAACGTTTTGAAACCTGTTCAGTGTGTGGCAGTGAGCAAAAAAACAAACAGAATGTAAGAAATTATTAGGAAAGGAACAGAAACAAAACAAAGGATGTCGTAATGCATCTGAATCACGCCATGGTATAACCGCAGCTTGAGTACTGTAGGGCTCTGCACCTCAGTAAACATAGGTGACATTAGAAAAGGTACAGAGAAAGGGATTAAGGGGGACAGAACCGCTCCCCTATGAGGAAAGGCTAAAGAAGTTAGAGCTGACGAGAGATATGACAGAGGTCAGTAAAATCCTGAGTAGAGTACAATGGGTCAACACAAATCGATTGCTTACTCTTTCTAAAAGTACAAAGATTAGAGGACAAGCCATGAAGTTATTAAGTTCTACATTTTAAACAAATAGGAGAAAATATTTTTTCACTCAGTGCAAAGTTAGGCTCTGGAGGTTCCTGGAGGAAAGTCCATAAACCTTTCTGAACCCGGACTTGGAGAAAGACACTCCTTTTCCCTGGGGGGGGTAAACATCATGAGATCTCCTTACATTTTGGGGTCTGACTCCTGATAGATAGTAATGACCTGGATTGGCCACTGTTGGAAACAGGATACTCGGCTCGACAGATCATTGGTCTGACCCAGTATGGCAATTTCTTATTTTATTTATTTAACATTTCTTCTATACTGCCTTTCATGATATCAAGGCAGTTTACATTGAACAAACTGAAATTACATTGAACAGGGCATTATAACATGGAGATAACTATTTACAGGGAGCACGGGCAATGGAGGGTTAAGTGGCTTGTCAATGGAACATTGGGTCAGTACTAGGTCAGAGGCACAGTGCCCTCCAATGCAAAGCTAGGACACGGAGTCAGGTATAGCTGAGAGGTAAGAGAGCCCCTAATAACTGTGCTGCGAGCTCAAATCACGAAACGACAACACGGAAAGGATGTGTACCCTCTGCTACGTCACCAGATCCAATGCCTTCCAGCAGCTTGTGAGGAAAGACTCTCAGTCAGAGTCGTGTCTGATGTCTCCTGGGACCTGCTGAAGGTACAGTGACTTTGAATGAGGAGATACTAAAAGGAAAATAGAAAATAAAACAGAAAGTGAAGGTATATGGAAAGCCACGTGACAGTAGGAAGGGCTAGTTTCAAACTCTCTCGGACCTGCTCTAACTGAGCAGCCTTCCATCACATGCATTTTTTAAAAATAATTTTCTATTTATTGCTTTTCAAATACCATTTCAAGCATAATCTTGAAAAGGAAAGGAAACTTAAGAACGTAAGATATGCCATACTGGGTCAGACCAAGGTCCATTAAGCCCAGTATCCTGTTTCCAACAGTGGCCAATCCAGGTTACAAGTACCTGGCAGGTTCCCAAATATACAAAAACCAAAGAAAACATCAAAACTAAATGCTAGATCATTGCTACAATTAGTCTTCAAAATAAAATTAAGAAAAAGAAGAGGGAGCGGAGGGGGAGAATACAAGTCTCTATTGAAAGAAACAAGAAGTATAAGAAATAAGCCGGAAATTGGGAACAGAATTGCGAGCAGAGTTTTAAGCAGGCTGCAAGGAGGTGTTGTAGGTTTGCATTTCAGTCATGTCATATACATTTGGGTTTCAGAGTGACAAGGACAGGATGAACGTATAGGCAGAATAGACAGACCAAAATGTACCAAAATCATTCAAGAAGCAAAGCTCGTCTGAAGAAGGCTGAACAAGTCAAACTACGCGGAGGCAGGCACTGCAACCGAAATGTTTACATTCCAGTCCAGAGAGGAAAAGGTTGGGCAGATTTATTTATGCACTAAAACTATTTATAGACCACCCTGATCACCTATGGCAAGATACAGCAACCCCCATACAAGAAAAGAAGGCAGAGGGCACTCGGCAAAGGAATAACATAAGGTGCTGTGAGGATGGAAGGGCGTTTATGGGGGTATAAAGGATTACATGGGGTCTATGTGTACATGCATGGGGTATATATGTACAAATGTTGTTTGGGAGGGTTGACTAAGGGCCTGATTCTGAGAGGCAACTTGTGGGGTTGCATGTCCTGGTGGGATGTGCAGTCCTGCAGGCTGTCCTGACCACATTCCCCCACAGGATCTCCCCGCACGGCCAGAGCAGCAGTATGGGAGGAGCCGGTGGTAGGGCAGGAGGGGCGGAGTGTGGGTGGAGTGGGGGCAGTTTGAGAAGCCAGGACATACAGGCCCTATTCAGGTCGCAGCCCTGTATGTCCTGTGGGTCAGGGGTAGATGCCTGTGTATTCCACCTCGGAGGTGGATTAAGCAGCTGGGATAGAGGCAATTGGGGCTGGAACACCCCTCCAAGGCCAAGACAGGACCCAGGTAGGACCCCACCGCCCAATCCAGGCCTCGGTTGCCCAGGGTCAGGTGGCAGAGTAACTGGTGGTTGGCGCTGCAGGGGGCACACCGGCCTGTGGTGAGGACGTTCCCACCTGTATGCAGGGGCACGTTGGGCCATCCTCCGCCCTGATTCTGTATGACATGGAAATGTTTTGCTCCTGCGTTACAGAATCGGGTCCTAATGGGCCCATCCTGCTCGGGGCCGTCTAGACAGCCCAGACATGCCCCTTTCTGAATCGGGCTGTAAGTGTCTGATTGAATGGGCAGTCAGTGACTGGGTGGGGGGTATATTGTGAGTGGAGCATGTGCATGCGTGATTGGATGTCTGAATGCATGTGTGGGTGGCATGTTGGGGGGTTTGTTTGTGAGGGAATTGAAGGGCTGAGAGTGGTAGATATTTGTGTATATGACAAGGATAGGTGTGAGTGGATGGATGTGACTGTGTGGTTTTTAGTAAGCGGGTAAGTCAATGCTGCATGCCTCCCTGCATTTCTACCCCCATCCCTCTTCCTCCCATGACAACGTTTTCTCCTTCACCTCTCCACTTTCTTCTACACATTTCTACCTCTTCCTCTGCTGCTGCCACATGGCTCTTGAACCAAGGGGCAGGCAGATCCCAAGAGATAGGCACGTTCAGACTTGCCTGTCATTTGGGACCTGCCTTTTGCAATTCAAAGTGCAGTCACATTGCACTAACCTGCACAGAAAGAAACGCCAGACCCCCGTGCAGCTGCAAGCTGCTCAGTGGGAACATTGCACTTCAGGTCTTTCTTCTGCCAACAGCATGGGGTCCTGAATCATCCTCTTTGACCAGTGGGTCAGGAATACCCCCAGCACTTCAGGGTACCTCCCATGCTTCAGTAGCATAAAGTTTTCATTTCATAGATGCATGTGTTGAAACTATATCTTCCTGCATCCAGATGGACAGTCAACGGGATAGATCCTCAACAACAAGGCACTGGGTAGAATGAAGGTGCTTAAAGATGTTGGAAGAACACCAATAGTCTGCCAGCATGCTTACACAGTCTTGTGAAAGAGGCTGTTAAAGCTAAGAAGATGTAATTTAAAAAAACGAAAGCAGGACTTAATGAGAAAAATAGGAATGAGCGAAAGCATTGGCAAACTAGATATAAAACAAGACAGGTTAAGAAAGACTAAGCAGAAACTCACCAAACAGGCAAAATATAAAAGCATTTTCAAGTAAATCAAAACCAACAAGCCTGCAAGGGAGTCAGTTAGAAGGGAGTCAGTTAGATCATTATATGGCTAAGGGATAAGAAATGTGCTCATGTAGGGCATGGACAGAACAAGAAAACTATAGCAATTCTTTGTTTCAGTCTTCACTGCAGGGGATGTTGGGGAAGAAACTAAGGCCTTTGCAGGTTATGATTCAGACAAACTGAAACAAATCACTGAATCTCTAAGATGCATTGAAGTAAATTATCAACTAAATAGTAGCAAATCACCAGAACCTGATAGTATTCAGTCTGGGGTTCTGACAGAACTGAAATATGAAATCGCTGGCTTGTTACTGGTAATCTAAAGCATACATTTATTCAGATAGCAGCTGAATATCACAGCTACAGTATATGGATAAATTTCGACCCAGCCTAAGAATACCCCTGATCCCTTCTCATTTTATATGGATCAAGTTATCCAGCCAAAATTTATCCAATACTTGGCACAGAAGTTTTAAAAAAGCACCAATGAGGTTAGTGCCCAATGCTGATCCCAGAGTGCTTCTGGATATTGATCCCATTGCTCCTAACCAGTGGTGTTCCAAGCCCTGTGGGCACCTGGAACGGGTGCCCCCTCATGGCATGCAGCAACCCACATGGCAGAACCAGCACAGTAAAACTACCTTAATGTTGTGGGTGGCTTACTACACTGCTTCCCTTCTGCGCCAAAGTCTTACAAACTGTGAGACTTCGGTGCAGGGGAAGAGTTTCAAGGCCTGGAGCACAGGCACTGTGGAAGACACCCACCACATTAAGGGAGGTCTGCTGCACTAGCACTGCCATGTGGGCCTGGTGGAGATGCATCCTTTTCCTGGCCAGCACCTGGGGTGGGCTGCACCCACCATCCTGCTCTTGGTATGCTACTGCTCCTAACAATAGATTCTACCGTTTTATCCAATACCATAGCTTCTCATATCATCCCTCACATTGCCTACCCTCCTGTCCTCAGGTCCATTGGCAGATTTTAAAGATAGGTTTACCTTTATTAGGGTTTTGTTTTGGTTTTGGTTTTGGTTTTTTTTGCTACACCACCTCTCACAAGACAGTTGACATGGTTTCCAGTATACTGAAATTATAGGGACATAGACAGGGGAAACATTTGGACAGAAAACAGATAAGTACGACACAGAGCTTAAAGATTCCAAATTATCCCTGTCTACCAATAACCATATTAATATGAATAAAATACAGCCTCTAAAATGCTTGTATGCAAATGCTAGAAGTCTAAAAAATAAGATGGGAGAGTTAGAATATATAGCACTAAATGAGAAGTTACAGAGGATTGGTATCTCTGAGACATGGTAGAAGGACAACCAGTGGTACACTGTGATAACTGGGTACAAATTATATCGCAAAGATAGAGCAGATCAAATTGGTGGAGGGGCTGCACTCTATGTTAGAGAGAGCATTGAGTCACAAAGGATTAAAGTTTTCCATATAAAAAATGGGAAGACGATGGCAGTGGGGGTGTACTATCGACCACCTGGCCAGAATAAACAAATGGATGATGAAATGCTCAAAGAAATCAGGGAATCTAACAAAATTTACAGGACAATAATAATAATGGGCGATTTCAATTACCCCGGTATCGACTGGGTCAGTGTCATGGCAGAACATGCTAGGGAGATAAAGTTTCTAGATGAAATAAATGACTGCTTCTTGGAGCAACTGGTTCATGAACCGACAAGAGGGGAAGCTATTTTGGACCTAGTCCTTAGTGGCATGCAGGTTCTGGTGCAAGAGATAAGGGTGTTGGGGCCACTTGGCAATAATGATCACATTTGATTTAATAAATGGAGGAAAGACAGCAAGGAAATCCACAGAACCACCCTTTAACTTTCCAAAGGGAGACTATGATAAAATGAGGAAAATAGTTAAGAAAAAACTAAAAAAAGCAGTTGCAATGGTTAAAGTTTTACATCAAGCATGGGTGTTGTTTAAAAATACTATCTTGGAAGCCCAGACCAGCTACATTCCATGTTTTAAGAAAAATGGAAGAAAGTCCATAAAACTGCCATCATGGTTTAAAGGTGAAGTCAGAAAGGCTGTTGTTGTCAAAAAAGCATCTTTCAGGAAATGGAAAAAAAAAAAGCCAAATGACGAAAACTGGAAACAACATAAGCACTGACAGGTTAGATGCAAGGCATTGATAAGGCAGGCAAAGAGAGAATTTGAGAAGATGCTTGCTGTGGAAGCATAATAAAGACTTTTTCAAGTACATTTGTAGCAAAAAACCTGTGAGAGAGTCAGCTGGACCATTAGATGAAAGAGGGGTAAAAGGGGCACTAAGAGGGGAAAAGGCCATAGCAGAGAGACTGAATGAATTCTCTGCTTCCATCTTTACTGAGAAAAATGTAGGGATCTTACCCATGACTGAAATGGTATTTAAAGGTGATGCCACATAAGAATTGAAAGAAATATTGATACAGGGAAGATATATTACAACTATTTGATAAAATGAAGAGCAGCAAATCACCTGTACTAGATGGTATACATGTCCAATGGTGTTGAAAGAACTGAAATATGAGATTGCAGACCTACTACTAGTAATCTGTAAACTATCATTAAAATCATCTGTACTACCTGAAGATTGGAGGATGGTCAATGTAACGCCGATTTTTAAAAAGGGTTCCAGGAGTGATCCAGGAAACTACAGACCAGTGAGCCTGACATCAGATCCAGGAAAAATGGTAGAAACCATTATAAAGAACAAAATTACTGAACATGTAGATAGTCATGGCTTAATGGGAGACAGCCAACATGGCTTTAGCCAAAGAAGGTCTTGTCTTACTAATCTGTTATGTTTTTTTGAAGGTGTGAATAAACAGGTAGATAAAGGTGAGTCAGTTGATATAGTGTATTTGGACTTTCAGAAAGCCTATGACAAGGTCCTTCATCAGAGATTTTTGGCATTTGACAAAGTCCTTCTTGGTGAAATTAAAAAGTCATTGGAAAGGAGGCAATGTACTATTGTGGATCAGGAACTGGTTAACAGATAGAAAGCAGAGGGTAGGGCTGAATGGCCAATTTTCCAATTGGAGAAAGGTGAATAGAGGAGTATGCCAAGGATCTGTGCTGGGTCTGCTGCTTTTTAACATATTTGTAAATGACCTGGAAATGGGAATTATGAGTGAGGTAATCAAATTTGCAGATGACACAAAATTATTCAAAACTGTTAAAACCCAAGAGGATTGTGAAAAATTGCAAGAGGACCTTGATAAATTGGAAGATTGGGTGTTCGAATGGCAAAAGAAATTTAATGTGGACAAGTGCAAAGTTATGCACCTAGGGAAGAACAACCCAAACTATGATTACATGATGCAAGGTTCCACATTAGGAACCACCACCCAGGAAAAAGATTTAGGCGTCATTATGGATAACATGTTGAAACCCTCCGCCCAGTGTGCAGCAGCAGCCAAGAGAGCAAATAGAATGCTAGGAATGATAAGGAAAGGAATGGAGAATAAAACAAAGGATATTATAATGCCTCTGTATCGTTCCATGGTGCGACCGCATTTTGAATATTGTATGCATTTCTGGTCACTGTATCTTAAAAAGGATATAGTGTTATTAGAAAAGGTACAGAGAAAAGCTACCAAAATGGTAAAGGGGATGGAAGGATACACCAATGAGGAAAAGTTAAAAAGGTTAGGGCTCTTCAACCTGAAAAAGAGACGGCTGAGAGGAGATATGATAGAGGTCTATAAATTAATGAATGGAGTGGAACGGGTAAACGTAGATCGATTGTTTACGCCATCAGAATATAGAACGACTAGGGGACATGCAATGAAGCTACAGGGTAACTTATAGTAACATAGTAAATGATGGCAGATAAAGACCAGCATGGTCCATCCAGTCTGCCCAGCAAATATATGGCAAGAGTAGGTGCACCCGTCGCTCCGTGCAGGCCACCCCTCCCCATGTCTTTGTTTAGGGGTGGACCCACCACTCCATGTAGGACACCCCTATTTGTTGAGAAATTAGATGGTTCAGTTTATCTTGTTTTATCCTGTTGCTATAAAGGGATCAGCTGTGCTTGTCCCATGCTGTTTTGAATTCCGTCACCGTGTTTGCCCCCACCACTTCCATCGGGAGAGCATTCCAAGCATCCACCACCCTTTCAGTGAAAAAGTATTTCCTGACATTGCCTTTCAATTTACCACCTTGAAGCTTCATGTTATGCCCTCTAGTTTTGCAGCTTCCCTGTCTTTCGAAGAGGGTTGTTTGTTCATCGTTCCTCTTTAAGTATTTAAAGGTCTGAATCATATCTCCCCATCCCTCCTCTCCTCCAAAGTGTACATATTTAAGACTAATAATAGAAATTATTTCAGAAAATCTAAAAAGGTGACTAACAAAAAAGCGTTTTCCCACACTGCCCCCATAATATGGAACACCCTCCCCGCCAACATACGAGAAATTAATAATCTCATCACTTTCAAAAAAAAGCTTAAAACCCATCTATTCACCCTTCATTATGGCACCCTACCAGACTACAACAGCTCAAGCCCTACCCTTCCCACACAATGAAAACACTACTCCCCCCCCCTTTATCTACGATGCCTTTATAATGTATATAGTTCCATATTAATAAAACTCTGTTTCACCAGTTAATGTATATAGTTAAATACATTCTATGTAATGGAATATGCAGATGTTTTGTACTTTCCAAATTGTTGTTATATGTAAACCGCTTTTCATCACCTGGAAAAACGTGGTATAAAAATGTTAAATAAATAAATAAGAGAAAATATTTTTTTATTCAACACGTAATCAAACTCTGGAATTCATTACCAGAGGATGTAGTAAAAGCTGTTAGTGTAGCTGGGTTTAAAAAATGTTTGGTCAAGTTCCTGGAGGTAAGTTCCATAAACCATTATTAAAGGGAGTCCGGGAAATCCACTGCTTGACCGAATACAAGCATTGTGGAACCTGTGTGTCTTTTGGGGAAACTGCTAGGTACTTGTGACCTGGATTGACCACTGTTGGAAACAGGATACTGGGCGTGATGGACCTTGGTCTGACCCAGTATGGCATATCTTATGTTCTTAGGCTGAGAAATTACAATTTGTTTGCTGTAGCCGATAGGATAAGGGGGAGCAAGGGAAGGAGGTCGGAGTCCTGACCCCTAAAGTTAGACGTACATAGGAGGGCTCCCGGCAGAGAATGATAATGTAGACATTCAGTGGAAGAGTAACAATTGCAGCCCTAACTTGAACAGAAAGGGGCCAAATCTTGCTGTCAATTTTGCTTAGGGACCCCAAATTTGAGCTTACACTACTGATAGGTACACAGTCTTGGGTTCCATGTTGCAAGTCAAAATGGAGGAAAAGGGTCTTGGAGTCATTGTGGACAACAATTTCAAATCCACAGTTCAGTGTGCAGTGGCAGTCAAAAGAAGAAAACAGACCGCCAGAAATTGTTTGTAAAGGAGTGGAGAATACAACTGAATATCTGCGAGGGACTGGAACAAGTTAGTAAAGGACGGCTATTTACTCTTGCAAGGACTAGGGAACATGAAAATAACCGGCAACACATTTAGAACACAGTTCAGAAAATTTAATGACCCCTTGAATCTAGGATGGAAGTGGCTGATTTTTCCATCCACACTCTTCAGCGCACCTTAGAGTATGGTCCTAATGACCTACAGTATTGTTTCTGATGACAATGTGTGATAAAGAGTCTGTCACTCTGGAAGGAATGACAACGCTTATCACTGTCCTTATCTATTTGGCTGTCTCTCTTTGATCTAACATAGTAACATAGAGGCACCTTCAGGTTTGTGCGTCCCTGGGCCATCCAGACGGCTAGGGGATGCACCTAATTCTGCTTCCACGGGGGCTAGACATCTCCACGGAAGCAGTGGGAGGCCTTAGTACTTAAACTTCCACTCATACCTATTCCTTTCCCAAAATAAAAGAGTCCACTCCAGATTTTGTGTTCTGATCCAAGGGTTTACTTAAGACCTTTAGGGTCACTGATACAATAACACAATAACAATTGGCAGAGGCAAAAAAAAATAGTAACTGTATTACAGACTTTTAATTTTGTCTCCTTTCTCCCACGATATGTTACAAGCAGGTTCATTCTTTCTCTTCTCACTTTGTTATGGTAATGCAATTCTCTTATAGTAGCCTTTATTTTTCTGCTGTTTGAAATTTACTTCAGGATTCTCCACTCCCTCACCTTTTCCGCTCTTTGATGTTCCCTCTGAGGGTGCCGTCCTCCTGCTCTAATGACCTTTCTCCATGTACCTTGAGCTGGTAGTTGACCGGTGCAGGTCCGCGATAATGCTCTGTTCACTCCTGGCTCTGATGTCACTGGTTGCTGATGGACTTCCATGGTTCCTCTCCTTCTGGAAGTAGTTGGCTCCCCTAAAGTGGTGGCCTTTGGTCCTTTTCCTTACCATTGGCTGCACTGCTCTCCTCCTAAGCAAGTGGGGTGCTGGAAGAATTTGTATAGTCACAGAGGAACGTTCATATGGGTTTGATCCCAAATACCTAACTTCTCTTTCTCTTCCTACAGCTTTAACCTTTGTGGTCACTCTAGCTGGAACGAGGGCCTGGGGTAGTCACAAACTCCTTTACCGCTCTATGGTGAAATGACTTGCTGCCAAAGAGACCTGCCCCAAAGTGTAGACTCCCTCGACATCTCTATGGTACAGTGGCTGGTCGTCAAGGCAGAGTTCTGCCTTTGGGAGTGATATATATATATATATATATATATGAGCTGGATTTTCCCTCCCAGAGGAATCTTCTCCTAGCCCGATGTAACTGGTAAGAAGGGAAATTCCCTTGTTTTGGAAAATTACTAGGTCATCTCCAGGCTACCTTGCATTCTGCTTTATAGCCCTCATCTCTGGAATATGAGGTTTGCCACTATTTATCCGCCTTGAAACATCACTTTCTAAATTTAAAACTGCTCTTAAAACCCATTACTTCTCTGCAGATTTTCAGGATGTTTAGGTTTTTTTCTTTTTCTGCCGTTATGTTTCTCTGCTTCTATGTAGTAATTGATATGGAAGGCCATGTGATCTTTTCCTGCCGTCATGTTTCTATGTTTTGTTCTTCTACTTGGGTTGTGATGTGATCTTGGTGCATGACTGCTACAGGATTGCTATCTCTTCTTTTCACTTGCTCTCCCCTTTCTGGTTAAGTGAATTAATTATAATGTATTAGTTCTTTTTTTCTGATTGGAGTCTTTTTCTTTTTATACATATTGTTTCATTTTTTACATGATTGGTCTCTTCTTTTAAAAGTGTTTTATTTAGTAGTTATTGTAAACCGTCTTGATGCTTGCGAAGGGTGGTATAGAAAGTTTGAAATAAACATAAATATAAAAATTGTAGCAATTCAGTAGGGATACCAGATGGCCCCATTGTTCAAAGCAGTAATATTAAAGGGATTTCTACAAAGAGGTCCTGAAGATGGTAAACCATGGCAGTTTACAGCAAAGACACACAATTAAAGAAAAAAATGTCTAAAGATGTGAAGTGACGTGACCATACTTTTTGCAGTTATACTGAGGAGAAGAGGAAGGCCAGAGGTGGAATTGCAAGTCAGTAAACTCAAAAACATCAGGAAATACTTTTCATGGAAAGGATGGTGGATGCCTTGAATATCATCTTGATGGAGGTGGTGGGAGCAAAAAAGCCTGGCACAGATACTTAGGATCACTAAATAGCAAGAGGATGGAATCGAAGCAAACAACTTTTACACCTCAAAAAAATAGGAGAAGTAACTTGCACGGAGCAGCAGATACAACCCTAAGCAAAGCCATAGAGAGGAAGAACCTTCATGGAGTGTCAGGTACAACTCTAGCCACCTCACTATGCAGACTAGATGGACCGTGCTGGTCTTTGTCTGCTGTCTTTTACTATGGGGGTCATTCCGATCACCGTTTAGTGGGTTTGGACGTCCGATCCAGATGTCCAGACCCACTAGATGACTGGATCTCTCCTACAGCTGCAGAGCTCCCCGCACATAGAGACCACTTGTGTAGGGACCTCTGTTCGTGGGTGGGAGGGGGTGGGCCAGGGGAGGAGTGAGAGCAGTTGATAGGTGGTGATGCAACCCTGGATGTACAGGGCTGATTCTGAGGTCGGCCCTGTATGTCTGGGGTCACACAATTAGACGGGGGACTTATTCCACTTCAGAGGTGGAATATGTCCCCCTGGATGTCAGGGGATAGTGGTGCAGAGGGCCAAGCTTGAGGTGAAGTGTGCAGGAGGTTCCCCCAGCCTGACCCCAGCCCAATGAGATGCCATGGCACTGTGGCTCCATGAAGGAGCCTGACTGAGTTAGCCGGGCAATTGGCTGGACGTCCAAGGTGCCTGAATTGGGGCACCTCCTAGACGTCCAGCCACTGTGATGCGATTCTGCTTCCATGGAGATGTCTAGTCCCCGTGGAAGCAGAATTAGGTGCATCCCCTAGCAGTCCGGATGGCCCAGGGACGCACAAACCTGAAGATGCCTCTATGTTACTATGTTAGATCAAAGAGAGACAGCCAAATAGATAAGGACAGTGATAAGCGTTGTCATTCCTTCCAGAGTGACAGACTCTTTATCACACATTGTCATCAGAAATAATACTGAAAGAGGTAAGCCTTTAGCATGGATTTGAAAAGGGAGAGAAATGAGACTTGACATAAGTATAGAGGAAGTTTGTTCCAGGCATAAAGAGCAGCAAGGTGAAAAAACTGAAATCTAGAACAAAAGGGCATAGAGAGAAGAAAGCCAGAGGAGGATCGGAGTTCACAAGGACGGGTGTAGGGAGAGAGGAGAGACGAAAGGTAGTGAGGGGCAGTAGAGTGAATGTGTTTATAGGTTAGAAGGAGAAGTTTGAAATTGTCATGGAAATGGAAAGGGAGCCAGAGAAGTGAATTCAGAAGAGAGGTTATATGAATGTATTGGGGCTGGCGGAAGACTACACGTGCAGCAGAATTCGGAATAGATTGAAGAGGAGAGAGATGACTCTGAGGGAGACCAGCAAGGAGGATGTTGCAGTAGTCAAAATGGGAGATAACTAAAGAATGGACAAGAGTTTTACATAGTAACATAGTATATGACGGCAGATAAAGACCAGTATGGTCCATCTAGTCTACCCAACAAGGCGGCAAGAGTAGGTACACTTGCCGCTCCGTGCAGGTCACCCCTCCCTATGCCTTTATTTAGGGGTGTACCCACCACTCCATGCAGGTCACTCCTATTTGTTCAGATATAAAATATAGTTATTCTTATTTTGATTTTATGTTGTTGCTATAAAGGGATTCACTGCATATGTCCCATGCCATTTTGAATTCTGTCACTGTATTTGCCCCGACCACTTCCATTGGGAGGGCAGTCCAAGCATCCACCACCCTTTCAGTGAAAAAGTATTTCCTGACATTGCCTTTCAGTTTACCCCCTTGCAGCTGCATGTTATGCCCTCTAGTTTTACAGCTTCCCCGTATTGGAAGAGGTTTGTTTGTCCTTTAATACTCTTTAAGTATTTAAAGGTCTGAATCATATCTCCCCTGTCCCTCCTCTCCTCCAGAGTGTACATATTTAGGTCTTCTTCTCATAAGTCTTCAGATGCAGGCTCCAAATCATTTTGTTCACCTTTCTCTGAACCGCTTCCAGCCTCTTTATTTCCTTTGTGAGATACGGTCTCCAAAACTGAATACAATATTCCAAGTGAGGCCTCACCAGCGGCTTGTACAGTGGCATTAGTACCTCTTCCTTTCTGCTGGTAATTCCTCTTTGTATGCAACCCAGCATCCTTCTGGCTTTTGCCACCACCTTGTCACACTGTTTCACCACCTTGAGATCATCAGAAACAATCACTCCGAGGTCCTTCTCCTGGTCCGTGCACATAAACCTCTTGCCCCCTATCGCCATACAATTCCCTTTGATTTCTGCTTCCCAAGTGCATGACACTGCACTTCTTCACATTAAATCAGTACTGTCAAGCATTAGACCATTAGTTGTGTGTTCAGAGAGAAAGTGGTGAATTTTGTTAATGTTATAGAGAAAGAAACGACAGGTTTTAGCAGTCTTTTGAATATATGTGGAGAAGAAAAGGGAGGAGTCAAAAATGGCCCCAAGATTGCAGGCTGAGGAAACAGGAAGAAGAAGAGCATTGTCAACAGTGATAGAGAAAGGAGGAAAGGGGGGGGGGGGAGCTTAGGGAGAAAGATAAGAAGTTTGGTTTCAGACGGTGGTAAGGCATCCAGGCAGTGATGACATATAAAGAGGCAGAGATATGAGTTTGGAGTGTAAGAGAAATATCAGGTGAAAATAGATAGATTTGAGGGTCATCAGCATAAAAGTGATACTGAAAGCCATGGGAAGAGATGAGGGCACCAAGGGACTGGGTGTAGAGAGAGAAAAGGAGAGGGCCAAGAAGAGTTCCCTGGGGTACATCAACTGAGAGAGGGATGGCAGTAGAAGAGGAACCACCAGAGCAAATGGTTAAAGAGCAATTGGAGAGATAAGAAGAGAACCAACACAGTGCAGAGCCCCTAAAACCAAGAGAGGATAATGTGTCAAGGAGGAAGTGGTCAACAGTATCGAAAGCAGCAGAAAGGTCAAGAAGAATGAAAACTGAGTAAAGGCCTTTGGACTTAGCCAGCAACAAGTCACTGGAGACTTTGGCAAGAGCTGTTTCAATAGAATGAAAGGAGTGAAAACCAGTCTGGAATTGATTAAGGAAGGCAAGAGAGGAGAGAAATTTGAGGCAGTGGCAGAGAACTGCACATTCAAGAAATTAGGAAATGAATGGGAGAAGAGAGATGGATCGGTAATTGGAAGCACCAGTAGGATCAAGTGAAGGTTTTTGAGGAGAGGAATGATCACAGCATGCTTGAAAGCTGCAGGAAAGGTTGCAGTGGAGAGTGAAAGGTTGAGAATGTGTGATATGGAAGGGATGACAGAGGAGGAGATGGAGTTGAGGAAATGGGTGGGGATAGGATCAGACGAACAGGTAGTGAGTTTAGAGGAGGAAAGAAGAAGGGAGGTTTCTTGTTCATAGATTTTAGAAAAGGATGAAAGAGTGATAGAGGTTGAGGGGAAAAGTTTGTATTGGAGACGGGGGGAGGGGTGAAGAAGAATTAGTAGGGAATTGAAGAGTAATCTTATGGACTTTGTCATAGAAATAGTCGACTAGGGTTTGGGCAGAGAGAGGAGGAGGGATTGGAGGCAGCTGTGCCTTAAGAAGGGAATTGAGAGTAGAGAAGAGACAGCAGGGGTTGGAGGTAAGACGGTTAGTCAGATGGATAAAATAGTTTTGCTTAGTGAGTTCAATGGAAGACTGGAAAAAAGTAAGTATGAATTTGAGGTGAAGGAAATAAGAAAGGGAGTGGGATTTGAGCCAAGTGCATTCAGTTGAGTGGGCACAGGAGCATAGCTAGCAGGTAGTTGAAGACAGCCAGGGCTGAGGTGAAGTGCACCTCACAGGACGTGCTATGGGCAGGGCAAGAGTATTCAGAGTAGAGGAGAGAGAGGTATTATAGGAAACTACGGCCTCATCAACAGACTTAGAGGACAAAGTGGAAGAAAGAAGAGAAGAGACAGTAGTGGATAGAGTCAGTGGATCAATAGCATGAAGATTCCTAAAAAGATAGGAAGAGATTTGGCGAGATTGAGGTGGGGAGTGATGAAGAGTGAAACTTAAGAGGTGGTGGTCAGATACAGGAAGAACTGAGGTGCGGAAATTATAAGGTAAACAATTAGAATAGAAAACGAGGTCAAGGCAGTGACCAAGCTGATGAGTGGGGACAGAAGAGCAAAGCTGGAGGATGAACGAGGAGGTACGGGAAAGGAGCTTGGACACATAGGGGTCAGAGGGGTTATCAATATGAAAATGAAAGTCTCCAAGAATAAAGGATGGGGAGGAAGAAACCAAGAATAAGGACAGCCAAGAGTCCAAATCAGTGAGGAAGGTAGAAGAGGACTTGTCAGGGGGTCTATAGATGACAGCGATCCGGAGGGGAAGGGGATTAAAAAGAGGGATGGAGTGGACTTCAAAGGAGGGAAAGGAATGGGACTGAGGTAGAAGGACGAGTTGAAATTGGCAAGAAGGAGAAAGTAGAAATCCAACACCACCACCGCAGCCATTGGCACGAGGAGTGTGGGAGAAATGGCAACTGCCATGAGAGAGGGCAGCAAGCAAAGCAGTGTCATCAGGGAGGAGCCAGTAAGAGCGAGAGGATGGAAAGCAGGCGAGATAAAGAGATCATGGGTAAAGGGAAGTTTGTTAGAAACGGAATGAGCATGCCATAAGGCACATGAGAAGGGGAGAGAGGAGGGGGAAAGGTGAGGGATATGGATGAGCGCCGGGGTTGGGATTAATGTCACCAGAAGACAGAAGGAGAAGGAAAAGAAGAGTGTGATAGAGAGAGGAGACAGCTCAGTGGAAATGAGGATGATGTCCATGCCCAATTCGTCTTCTGTCTCTCCCTGCAAGTCCTGTGCATCAGGTTGAGGAGAGCCGGTGGAGGGCGGAAGGGGGCGGGGGCGGGAACGGGATGGAGCAGGGGCGGGCAAATCTAGTAGCACATACAGGGCCGATTCAGACCATGGCCCTATACAAGCTGCCAGGCCCGTGGGAACGTGCTGCTTATACCACCTCAAAGGTGGTATAAGCAGCACTTTTGGCCCAATCGGGCCCGAGGATCCCCTCCCCCTGGGGCCAAGGTCAGGATGGGTGCAAGGGGGTCCCTGCTGTCCAGGCCGTGACAAGCCAGCCACGGGTCGGATGGTGGGGAAATTGAGGGCCGGAGCCACGGATATCGGGGGCGCCTGCGGAGAGGGCATCCTCACAGCTGGAAGGGGCACACTGGGCCATCCTTAGGCCCGATCCTGGCTACCGCATGAACATTTTGTTCCCACAGACCAGAATTGGGTCCACGTGAATAAAGATAAAATAAATGAAATAAAAATTACAGATAAGTAAAAGTCTTAAAAGAAAGTGAGCTATTAGATAAGGAAAGGACAATTATTAGTAAAGGAAATAATTTTCCTTTCCTTAACTAATAGCTCACATAAGAATTGCCATTGTGGATTAGACCAAAGGTCCATTAAGCCCAGTATCCCATGTCTAACAGTGGGCAAGCAAGGTCACAAGTACCTGGCAGGATCCCAAAAACCAGCAAGATTCCATTCCAGGGTTAACCAGTGGCTTTCTCCACCTTGTTAATAACGGTGTAAGGCTTTTCCTCTAGGAACGTGTCCAAATCTTTTTAAACCCAGGTATACTAACTGCTTTTTAGCGCCCTCCAGCAACAAATTCTAGATCTTAAATGTGCGGAGTGAAAAAGTCTTCTCTCCAATTTGTTTTAAAAGTGCTACCTAGTAACCTCATTTTTCAAGTGTAAACAATGAATTTGTGTTTACCCACTCCACTCCACTCTATCGTATATCTCCTCAGGCGTCTCTTCTCCAGGCTGAAGAGCCCTAACCTCTTTAGCCTTTCCTCATAGGGGGCCCTTATCATTTTGGTTACCCTTCTCTGTACTTTTTTTAATTCCACTATATCTTTATTGAGATATGGCAACCAGCCTTGCACACAATTTTCAAAGCGCGCTTGCACCTTGGAGCAATGAGAGAGGGAGGAAGGGGTGAAAGGCAATGGTTTACTTCCATAATTCAGTCTGTGTCCTTCTGCAAGGCATTTTTAAAGGGCCAAATGTCACATTTTCATAAGCGCACCTGAGGACAAACAAGCATTTATTAAACACCAATGTATTCTATGAAACATTTTGTTTCTGGCACACATTCACTGAGAAACAATATTCAGGATGAAAAAAATGTCCATTCGGTTGCCATAATGTTTTGAGATGAACTCAAAAAATATTTAAAGGTTTTGACCCAAAGTCGTCAGACTGTAAAGCCCGATCAACATCATCAGGGTCAGGATGCATTAGGATTTATCCTGATTTTTCTAATAATTCTTTACTATTCTAAGATGCCACACATACTGGGACAAATTTACTAAAATGTGCTATTAGTTTAGCTTGGGATTAGTGCACACATTCAGCGCTGTGCTAAAAACTAGCATGGGCCCCCATATTAAAATCCCCATGCATCTTCGGGTGGCGATTGGATAGAAAGACGGCATTCCCGACATGTAGTGGCTATTGTGGGCATTAGTGGTCCCTGTTAACTGCTCTTGATGTCAACAGTGTGGGTGCAACTAATGCCACCTCAATGAGCGTCATTAGTTGCACCCACTGATGGTTGCAGTGTTCCTATACTAACTGCAGGGGATAGATGCACACGCCCCCTGCAGTTAGCTTAAAGACATAACAACATAAGAACATAAGAAATGCCTTACTGGGTCAGACCAAGTCCATAAAGCCCAGTATTCTGTTTCCAACGGTGGCCAATCCAGCTCACAAGTACCTGGCAGGTTCCCAAAGAGATACACAGGTTCCACAATGCTTATCTCGGGGCAAGCAGTGGATTTCCTGGGTCCTCTTTAATAATGATTTATGGACCTTTTCTCCAGGAATTTGTCCAAATCTTTTTGAAATGCAGCTACACTAACAGCTTTTACTACATCCTCTGGTAACAAATTCCAGAGTTTAATTACATGCTGAGTAAAAAAAATATTTTCTCTTATTAGTCTTAAATGGGTTGTGTTGTAGCTTCATTGCACGTCCCCTAGTCTTTCTACATTTTGATGGCATAAACAACTGATTTATGTTAACCTAATCCACTCCATTCATTAATTTATAGATCTCTATTGTATCTCCCCTCAGCCATCTCTTTTCCATGTTGAAGAGCCTCAACCTTTTAAGCCTTTCCTCATGGGGGTATCCTTCCATTCCCTTTACCATTTTGGTAGCTCTTCTCTGAACCTTTTCTAATGCCACTATATTCTTTTTGATATGGCAACCAGAATTGCACACAATATTCAAGGTGCGGTTGCACCATGGAACAATACAGAATTATAATATCCTTGATTTTATTCATTACGTATTCCTTTCCTTATGATTCCTAGCATTCTATTAGCTTTCTTGGCCACCGCTGCACACTGGAAGAGGGTTTCAATGTGTTATCCATGATGACGCCTAAATCTTTTCATAGGTGGTGGTTTCTAAGGTGGTACCTTGCATTATGTAACCATAGTTTGAGTTGTTCTTTCCTAGATGCATAGCTTTGCACTTGTCCACATTAAATATCATCTGCCATTTGAATGTCCAGTCTTCCAATTTTTCAAGGTCCTCTTGCAATTTTTCACAATCTTCTTGTGTTTTAACAAGTTAGAATAATTTTGTGTCATCTGCAAATTTGATCACCTCACTCGTTATTCCCATTTCTAGGTCATTTATAAATATGTTAAAAAGCAGTGGGTCCAGCATAGATCCCTGGGGTACTCCAGGGATTTGTGGGTACCCATGCTGGTAACATCACCCATATTCGCATTACCAGCACTGTGTTTTGTAAACATCCCTCACTGTCTCTTTCCTCCCAAAGAACTTGCAATTCTCATGATCTGACATAAAATATTACATAAGAGGTGAAGATGAATGGAATGGCATTATGGAATTCTAACTGAACATACTGCCGAGCACAGTGCAAGGGGTTTGTGGGTGCTTAAAGCACTCCACATATTCACTGATGATAAAGATTTTGTCATGAAATGGAATCAAAGACTGACTAAGTATTTGCTAGACCTCTAAAAAGCAGGCTCGGAATTTAAAAAAGGAAATAAAGGACTAAATTCAATGAAAGGAGCGGCCATAACAAGTGACTTTGATGCCCAAGCTAATATATTAAGAACCATGAGGATTTAAAGGCAACAAAATAGAATAAATTTCTTAGAGATGAACATGATTATAAAACTAATGATGTTTAGCTCTGGATGTCTTGCCCGGTAAAGAAGCATCAATGAAAAGGTTTCATTTTAAAGTTCCTCAGAAGATTCCTCAATGGATGACGATAAAGATCGTGATTTTTTAGATCGAAGGAGGAGACATCCTTGGTGACGTGACAGAGCGTGGTTAAATCCACAATCAATAGAGGAGGGCATCCACAATCATGCCGGTGGTGCTAGAGAATCCACCTCAAGTATAGCTTTAAGTGAATCAGTAATTAGTATCGCAGGATGTGTTCTATCTACAGATGAAGTGAAAATATTAGAACTAGGTTTAGCATTTGTACCCTCGCTTCATTTTGATTTATTTGAGATAAAATTGACATTAGCTAGATTTTTGCACATTTTGGATGCTCACATTGAGCATGTCCACGTTTCTGAAATTGCGCCTGAACTTGCCCATTCCTGCTTTTATTTTTCCAGACGTTCTAGCTTTGATGTCCCAGATTGCACTTGGACGTCCTATTGTAAAATCTGCCTAAAATATCCAATTTACTATCTGTAACAATGACGTAGACCTCAGCTGATCCCTGCTTTCCTCTGTGTATGGGGGATGCACAACCATTTTAAAATGACATGGAAATATCAGCAATATTAGGGGCTTTTCCCCTACTTTATGTACTGTTCTCTGTCCAAAACAATACAAAAAACTCATTTACTAATGCATTGTAATTCAGGTTAAGTGCACAGTTCACAAACAACATGTCTTAAATGGCATTAATATACTCCTTCCACCTTGCCGCTCCTTATGCCTGAAACAAACTACCTGAGTCTGTACATCGGGCGCCTTCTCTGACCCTCTTCAAATCCAGGCTGAAAACTCACCACTTCGCTGCCGCTTTCGTATCTTGACTCACCTGATCTCCCTTGTGTTTCTTTACCATTCTCCCTAGATGTATCCCGTGTCTACAGCTACTGTGTTGTCTGTAAGCTCTGATGAGTAGGGACCGTCTTTTACATGTGTCTGTGCAGCGTCTTGTAGCGCTATACAAATGTTCAGTAGTAGGAGCATTTTATTTTGCGTCATTTAGCATGTGCTAACATGAATAAAAAAAGAATGAACAATATATGTGGGAAAACTGAAGGACAGAAATGTCATGAATCCGAAATGAACTGACATGAAACAATTGTTGCTCATTCTTACTGTGCATATCATCGGGTTGCACCATTGCAACCAACAAGTGAAGATCAGACGCAGATAGGTGGACGAGGGGATGGACAGCAGGCAGGCTCAATATCCAGAGACATAACCAGTGAGCTACTCTGGCAGACAGATGAAAAGAGAAACCCGAGGGCACTCATTCATCCTTCATGTGGGTAGAAATGGCCAACGTGCAGCCAGATACATTTTAGCCAGTCGAATAAGCCACTTTCCTTCGGGCATTTTTTGATGCTGCGAGAATAGCACATGCTATCAAAATTCAGGAAACCTAGTATTGCAGAAGTTCACTCAACTGAGTGAACAAATAGGTGGCAACAGTCTTTGAACAGAAATCTCCACAAAGCCAACAGCCATGGCTGAGAGGGAATTGAAAATGCAGGCAGGGGAGCTCAGCTTTTTCACTCTTTGTTTTGCATAAGACTCAAAATAGTCAACGGACCCTGATTTCCTCTCAGGCATTTGAGACTGATCTCCTGCCTCCGTGCTCGCAGTACAATCATCTTTTCAACTCTCAAACAACAAAAGAAGCAATTACAAGCCAGAATCCTGTTTGCCTCCAGCTGCTCTCCCCAACATGAGGGATCCTAAGCAAGCCGTAAGATGCCCATTAGCGAGCACCTCACTAGCACACACAAGAGGCTCAGCATCACCGAAAGCAAGTGGCATGCCACACTAGCTAAAAAGAGCCCTAGATTAGCACAGCCTGAGCTGCAATTCTCCTAAGATAAAGTGGTCTTCATAGAAAAAAGAAAATGATTGATTTAATACTGTGACACTCTATTATGTGTGAGTACATGTGAGGAAAAGGCTGCAACATGAAAGAGAAACAGAGATCTTCTACCGCACTCACCAAACAAGACAACTATGTCCATTTGACAAACTCCCTTATTTCCAGCCCTCGTCATATCGTTGCCACACTCTGCTTCCTCCTCAAAGTGCTTCACCTCCAACTGCCCTTATTCATTTTGAGTTCTCCACTAGGTCTCCACCTTTTCCCCTTCCCACACTCCATTTGCACCTCCTTCCTTCAGTCCCTGCGACCCCTTCTTTTTTTTTTTTAATCAGAGAAAGGAGCTGCATATCTTCCCTCCTTCTCCAGACTCACTACCTGTCCTGTCCTGTCCTGCTGTCAGCCCTTCCATCTGCAACTCTTCCTGCTGCCTTCAAACATGCTGTGATTATACCTTTTCTACCAGACTGTGCCTGTCCTTCCAAATGTTGCCCCATCTCCCTATTCACTTTTGCATCCAGGCTTCTTGAATATGTTATTTATCACTGCTGTCTTGACTTTCTTTCATCTCAATTCTTTCTTGATCCTCTCCAATCTGGCTCTCACCCTCTACGTTCTACAAAAACAGCCCCTGCCAAAATCTCCCATGCTTCTGGCCAAATTGAAAGGCCTTTACTTGATTGTCGCCCTTCTTGACCTATCTGCTGCTTTTCGTACGGTTGATTCCCATTTTCTCCTTGATATTCTGTCCTCACTTGGATTTTGGGGCTTCGTTCTGTTTTGATTTTCTTCTTCTCCCCTATTGACCTTGAGAAGGGCATTTTCATAAGGAGGCGCCTAGTTAAAGCATGTTTTAAGGTGCCTATGTTAAGTCTATTTTATATAACAAATAGGTGCCTATTTGTCTTTATAACATACAGAGAATGTGACTTAAGGCTCAGACACCAGCCCCGAATTCCAGCTACGGGTATTCCCACCAGCAAAGCATACACTGTTATGCCAATATATGTACCTTCTATGCTGGGTACTAGTTTATGACAGGCCATAATTAATGAAGTAGATGTATACTTTACCGTTTGGCATATGTGCCCTTTTTTAAAATCACCCCTTGGTGCATGCTCGGTATTCCTCGGTGGCCTGTCTTGAGACCTCATTTTTCTCTATAGTGCTTCCCTTGGTTCTCTGATCTCTTCATATAGCTTCTACTATCATCTCTATGCTGATGGCTTCCCACATCTACCTTGCTACACTAGAAATTTCACGAGGAATCCAGGCCCAAATCTCAGCTTCTTGTTTGACATTGCTGCTTGGATACCCCACCGCCATCTGAAATTAATATGGCAAGAAACAGCTTTTTATCTTTCCCCTTAAATCCACCTCTACCCTTCCCCCTTTATTTATTTCTGTGGATAACATTGCAATCCTCCAGGTCGCCTTGGGGTCATCTTTGACTCCTCTTTCTCTCTGCACATACCCAGCCAACTACTAAAACCTATCGATTCTTTCTCTATAACATCACCAAAATATATCCCATCTTTTCCAAACAATTACCAAAACCTTTATCCATAATCTCATCACCTTCCACTTAGACTACTACAACCTGCTCCTCACAGGTCGCTTAGTGAACCATTTTGTTCCCCTTCAATCTTGTCTGCTGCACAAGTTATCTTCTGCCAATGTCGCTGTGCTCACATTACCCCTCTTCTCAAGCCATTTAATCAGCTTCCTATCTCTTTCTACAAACCATTCATACCTACAAATGTATTCACCCTGTGGCTCCTTAGAGCAGGCCTGAGGGTATCTAATGCCCTAGGCAAAACTTCAGCAATGCACTCTCCCCCCAAACAGTCCAGCATCTCTTCTTCCCTCCCCCCATTCCCAGCACATCTCCTATTGCCTGACTTACCTCTGCCCACCACCAGGTCCAGCACTTCTCCTTGTCTACCCCCTCCCACCCCCTTGCCGCTCCCCTACTCCTTCTCAGGAACCGTGGCAGTAAGGAAGCTGGGCACAGACACAGTTGGGTGCAAACAGGGCCCAGCTACAGGCAAAAAACGGTCGCCATGTCCCATGCACTGCATGTTCCCCAGAACAAGCTGCAGCTTGCACACGTGGAAGCAGGGTGCAGGACCTTTTCTGAAGATGGTGGAAAAGGTACTGCTACTATTTACCAGCACGTGCTGCATCTTTCCACAACAGGAAAAAAGATCATAATTGAGAAATTCAGACAATATATTAGGCGTTTAAACTAAAGGATGGGGTGGCTCATGGAAGCCGATGAGTTCAGGATAGTAACCCAGTGGGGTAACATTTTAGCCACTCATTTCTGAACAACAAAGGAGACGAGAAGACCAGGCAAAAGATCATAAAGAACATGAAAAAGCCAACGAAAATGAATGATTTGGCCATGGATATGCATAGGTTGGGAATGAAAGGGGAGGAGCTGTTACTAGGAGATTTCCTCCTGATGGATATGAGCTGGGATATCCCATCTGCAGAATCAGAAAGAAGAAGAGACCTTGGATGCCATGCAAGGCACCCTGCTTAGACAAATGGTGAAGGAGCCCATACGAGAAGGGGGCGACACTGGATCTAGTACTCACAAATGGAGAGTGTCACTAATGTCCTGGTGGGTGCCCAACAGCAGTGATCATCACGGGGTATGGTCTGATATAAAGGCTAAAGCAGAGTCCAGACACACAAAACTCAAAGTCCTGAATTCCAAACACATTGACTTTAGTAAAATGGGGAAGTAGATAACATGAGAATATAAGAAATGTTATATTGGGTCAGACTAAGGTCCATCAAGCCCAGTATCCTGTTTCCAGCAGTGGCCAATCCAGGTCACAAGTACCTGACAAGGTTCCACAATGCTTGTCCCAGGGCAAGAAATGGATTTTCCAGGTCCTCTTTAATAATGGTTAATGGACCTTTCCCTCCATAAGAAAGCGCCTAATTCTATATTATTCGTAACCGTAATAGTCCCTGGAATATCTGATAGCTCAAATTGAAAGCCAACAATGTCTCCGCGGACTATTACGGCTAAGAAGCTGGAGTTGGCTGTTTGACTGGAACAACACAGTGAAGGCAAAGTGAACGGAGGGGTTGTTGGAGGTCTTTCCCTAGAACAACAAGCTAAGTGTTATATATTTGAATGATTTGCTAGATGAGCATCATTACAGAGTGAAGTTTCTTGATAGAAGTCTTGCTTTTTGGGAGGCCTTTTAAGAAGTTACCGCCTGGATTATTACACAAGAGTTTTGGAACGGCATGCTTTTATGTGGTCAGTTCCGTGTTTTTTGGCCTATTTAGGTCTTTATAAAATTGATTAAAAAGGAGGATCCACTACAAGAGGGGAGTTCCACTCACAGTGGGTAATCCGACAAAAAATAATTTCTTGATTGATTTTTTGGTTTTGTTTATTTCAAGTAATTTATTCAGGGAATTATTTTTTAAAATAAACCTTCTGGCATGGACAGCGGATCATATACACAACAAACTGAGAGATACAAGACGTGGACCACTGTAACAGAAACATTTTCTCGTTAACTATAAATTCAACACTTTCTTCCATAGTATTACAATAATGGCATTATCCACATTTAAAATGCCCCCTTTGATCATCTATAGTAGTCACCCTGAGGGCTGCCGGGCACAGCAGATCTCGTAGACTTTTGCCTCTGCTGTAAGCTATATATGGTCTAGCATTAGAAAACACAGGATATACTGCAAACACAGACCATCTATGTTTAATAACAGAGGCAATCTGTGACGCTAACGATGAATACTGAAGAACACATTTAACACATTCATGTCCGATAATTCCCAAAGAGGTGGTCTTGAATTAGCCTACCAGATTCTCACAATGATTAGAGTATGCACTTTTGAAAGTCTTTTGTAAGGCAGACCTCGGGTAGCCACGTTCCTCAAACTTACACCGCAAAAATGCAAAAATCCTCAATAGAGGAGCATATATGCCTGCAATGCAAAAGCTATGAATACGGCAAACTATTTTCCAAATGTGCTGGATGGAAACTCTTGTATTGTAAAAGTGTATTCCGATCAGTAGGCTTAGAATATAAAGCAGTGGCGAATCCGCCTGTTGTCTTTTGCATTTGAGCATCCAGGAAATGTATAATAAGTCCATCACATACCATCTCCAATTTTATTGCAGGATTACAGGCATTGAGAAAATTAGAGAAAATTTGCAGAGGTTCACGAGTCTCACTCCACAATAGAAAGAGAGTATCTATATACCTACGCCATTCTACTATATACTGAGTATATGGCAAAAGGTATACCCCTTGATTTTAGTATGCATGCATGTACAAATTAGCCAGTGATGGGGCGAATGTTGCCCGCATAGCCATATCAGAGATTTGTAGAAACAAAAATCATTTTTATAAACAAAGAAATTTTTCCTTAAAGCTTTTTCAGCTAGCTGTAACGAAAAACCTATTGGTATCTTATGAGGTTGAGTTCTATTATCCCATACTTGTTGTAAAACCATGACAGCCTCATCTTATGGAATGAATGTATATCCATTATGGCCAACCACTGTATGTTGGTAATGTCATCCACTTACATAGTAACATAGTATATAGAAACATAGAAAAATGACAACAGAAAAAGACCACATGGCCTATCTAGTCTGTCCTTGCATATTAACAACTACAGCAGTCCCTTTTTTCCCTTTAGAGATCCTCTGCGTTTGTCCCATGCTTTTTTAAATTCAGATACTGTCCTCATCTCTACCATCTGCACTGGGAGATTATTCCACAGATCCACCACTCATTCCGTAAAGAAATATGACGGCAGATAAAGACCAATATGGTCCATCTAGTCTGCCCAGCAAGGTGGCAAGAGTTGGTGCACCTGCTGCTCCATGCAGGTCAGTCATCCCCACACCTTTGCTTAGGGGTGTACCTACTGCTCTGTGTAGGTCACCCCTATTTGTTCAGATATGAGAGATAGTTATGTTTATTTTGATTTTATCCTGTTGCTATAAAGGGATCCACTGTGTCTGTCCCATGCCATTTTGAATTCTGTCATTGTATTTGCCCGCACCACTTCCATCGGGAGGGCATTCCAAGCATCCACCATCCTTTCAGTGAAAAAGTATTTTCTGACATTGCCTTTCAATTTACCCCCTTGCAGCTTCATGTCATGCCCTCTAGTTTTACAGCTTCCCCGTCTTTGGAATAGGTTTGTTTGTTCATTTGTTCACTTGTTGTAAAATTTGTAAAACATGCATAGTGTCTTTGATATAAGATTTAATAACTGGGACTTTATACTTAAGAAATTCATCCAGGTATTTACCAAAATATTCTATGGACCTTTCCTCTGGGAACTTTTCTAAACCTTTTTTAAACCCAACTACACTAACAGCTTCTACTACATCCTCCAGTAACAAATTCCAGACTTTGATTATACGTTGAGTGAAAAATATTTTCTCTTATTAGTCTTAAATGGATTATATTATAGCTTTGTTCAATGTCCCCTATTTTTTCTACTTTTTGATGGCATAAACAACCGATCTACGTTTACCCGTTCTATTCCATTCATTAATTTATAGACCTCTATCATATCTCCCCTCAGCGGTCTCTTTTCCAAGTTCAAAAGTCCTAACCTTTTAAGCCTTTCCTCAAAGGGGTATTATTCCATCCCCTTTACCATTTTGGTGACTCTTCTCTGTACCTTTTCTAATTCTGCTATATCCTTTTTAAGATATTGTGAACAGAATTGCACACATTATTCAAGGTGTGGTTGCACCATGGAACGATACAGAGAATTTATAATATCCTTTGTTTTATTTGGACAAGTTCCTGGAGGAAAAGTCCATAACCTTTATTAAAGAGGACCAGGAATATCCATTGCTTACCCTGGGATAAGCACTGTGGAATCTGTTTACCTTTTTGGGAAACTGCCAGGTACATGTGACCTGGATTGGCCACTGTTGGAAACAGGATACTGGGCTTGATGGATCTTGATCTGACCCAGTATTGCATTTCTTATGAACTAAATATGTATACCCTAGGGGAAAGGAGGGAGAGGGGAGATATGATACAGACCTTTAAATATTTGAAAGTTGTTAATGAACAAACAAACTTTTTCCAAAGACGGGAAAGCTATAAAACTAGGGAACATGAAATGAAATTGAATGGAGGAATATTTAAATGCAACATGAAGAAATACCTTTGCATGGAAAACTGGTGGATGCCTGGAATACCCTTTCGCTGGAGTTTGTAAGGACAAAAATTGTGACGGAATTCAAAAAGGCATGGGATAAGCACAAAGGATCCCTCATAGCAAAACTTCAATTACATTAGCACTTAAAAAAAAAAAACATAGCAGAGCTGCACTTACAACCCAATGATTCTATTTAACATCTTTGTTAGAAATATCGCAGAAGGGCTGTCAGGTAAGATTCGCCTATTTGCAGATGATGATACCAAAATCTGCAATAGAGTAGACTCCCAGGAAGGAGTAGATAACATGAAGAGGGACCTGGCAAAGCTTGAAGAATGGTCAAGAATTTGGAAGTTGCGATTTAATGCTTAAAAATGCATGGTCATGCATTTGGACTTCAAAAATCCAAGGGAGCAGTACAATGTAGGGGACAAAGTACTTCTATCCATGAAAGAAGAACAGGACCTGGATGTGGTTGTTTCTGATGATCTTAAAGTGGCTAAACAGGTAGAAAAGGTGACAGTGAAAGCCAGAAGGATGCTTGGATGCAAAGAGAGAGGAATGGCCAGCAGAAAAAAGTTGGTGATAGTGCCTCTGTATTTCGTGAGACTTCATTTGGAGTATTGTGTACAAGTCTAGAGACCACACCTTCTAAAGGATATAAACAGGATGGAGTCGGTGCAGAGGGTGGCTACTAAAATGGCTAGTGGTCTACTTTATAAAGCATATGAGGACAGACAAAGATCTTAATATGTATACGTTAGAGAAAAGGCGGGATAGAGGTGATATGATCGAGACGTTTAAATACCTTTGTGGCATAAATGCACAGGAGGAGAGCCTCTTTCAATCGAAAGCAAGCTCTGCTACGAGGGGACACAGGATGAGGGAGAAAGGGGATAGACTCAGGAGTAATATGTGGAAATATTTCGTTATGAAAAGAGTGGTAATGTGTAGAATACTCTTCCAATGGAGGTAGTCGAGACGAGGACAGTATCTGAATTTAAGGAAGCATACTACATACACAGAAGATCTTTAAAGGAAAAAAAGGGACTATAGTAGTTGATATGGAAGGACAGACTAGTTAGGCCAAATGATCTTTTTTTATGTTTCTCTGTTTCTATAAAGCATTGTGTGGAGGTAATCTGAACTGACCAGCTGTTATAACCCTAAACACCTTGTTGGGCAGACTAGTTGGGACATGCTGGCTTTCATCTTCCATTATTTATAATGTTAGTATGTAATTTTAGAAGAGGGTCCCTAAAAGTGCATTTTTCTCTACAACATAAGTAAAATTTGAACCTTCCTCTCTGAACACACTACCAAGTCCCTTATCCAGTCTCTATTTCCCTCCCGTTTAGACTATTGCAACCTGCTTCTCGCTGGTCTGCTCCTGAATCATCTCTCTGTTCTCCAACCCATCCAGAACTCAGCTGCAAGGCTAATCCTCTGCTAGAGTTGCCATGCTCACATAGCCCTTCTCCTCAGGCCACATCCAGTTCGAACTTCTCCTAGTGACTTACAAGTCCATTCATTCTGCTGCTCCTCATTACATCTCCTCTCTTATCTCTCTCTACACCCCTCTTCGGGAACTCGGTTCATCAGGCAAATCCTTTCTGTCGGTGCCTTTCTCTTCCACTGTCAACTCTAGACTGTGTCCTTTTCACCTTGATGCACTGAATGCCTGGAACAGACTACCTGAGTTGGTGCCTCAAGCCCCATCACTGGCCCTATTCAAATGAAGGCTAAAAAGCCACCTGCTTTTGGATCCTAACCCTCCTGTTTATCAGCCGTCTCTGTCAAGACCATCCCTAGTCCTCTCCCTGTTGTGTTTTTGTCTTGTGCAGACTGTAAGCTCTTTTGAGTAGGGACTGTCTCCCATGTGTATATGTACAGCACTACATGTGCCTTGTAGCACTATACAAATGATAAGTAGCGGTAGTTTTTACGTTTTTACACTGAGCCTATTTTATAAAGACACATAAGCGTCTACTTCTCTTTATAAAATACTAGTGTAGGCGCCTATCATGTGCTGATCGTGAACGCGTAGACATCTACATGAGCCCTAGAGCTGGTATAATGTTCTCACCTACATTTTACTGGATTCTTTGAATCCAATGAAATAGGTTAACTCCCCCCCCCCCTTTGCCCCTCATGCTCTCAACTACATATTACCGGTACCTCTACCTCAACGTTAACCCAAGTTCATGCCTGTCACCCAAATACCATGCAAACGAATGCTATCATTGCTATATTTACTACTATGTTCAACGCTAGTTCATGTTACCCCAATCTACTTATTTGTAACCTAGTCCTGTTAATGTTACATGTAAACCACCTTGACTGAAAGAGAAAGCGATGCATATAAACCCTTTTAAATAAAATAAATAAATAAAAGATTTTCAAATACACATTTAAATTATAGTATTCTATAATCTAGGTGTGTATTAGCGTGCTTCACCCATGTGCACATCCACCAGCACAGTATGTGGCCACGGATGCCACGAATATACGTTGCTCACTAGTCAGTATTTTATAAGAGGTCATTTAAGGCCATATGTGGCCATGGATGCTTGGGGATGATTTTATATATTTACCTCCAATTTAGGTAATGATTTTCAGTTGCACCGCAAATTCAAAATGAGGCTTGGGATGATGAAATCTTGTTTTGGGGTCTGAACCTGATTTTGTTTAGGGAAATCTATTATCCCTTTAGCTTCTCAGACTCAATCTTCATCCATCAAAAAACCTATTTCTGCCACCAGCACAAATTCCTCTATTTGACAACTCTTTTACCATCCACTAATCTATTTACTCCTCGAGCCTCTAGAATCGCTAAAGGGACATAGCTATCAACCTGCCATTCAACCATTTCTATTTGGAGGATGAGTTGATTCCAAGATGCATAACATGCCATCTCTAAGTATGGAGGGCTCAGGGGATGGGCACAGGGGTACAGAGCCTGTTACGTCTAGGACTGGAGGGCTCAGGAGATGGGCACAGGGATACAAAGCCTGTTACGTCTAGGACTGGAAGGCTCAGGGGATGGGCACAGGGGTACAGAGCCTGTTACGTCTAGGACTGGAGGGCTCAGGGGATGGGCACATGGGTACAGAGCTTGTTACCTCTAGGACTGGAGGGCTCAGAAGGTGGGCACAGCGGCACAGAGCCTGTTACCTCTAGGACTAGAGGGCTCAGGGGATGGGCACAGGGATACAGAGCCTGTTACCTCTAGGACTGGAGGGCTCAGGGGATGGGCACAGGGATACAGAGCCTGTTACCTCTAGGACTGGAAGGCTCAGGGGATGGGCACAGGGATCAGGGCCGGCCCGTCCATTGAGCGAGAATGTTTTTTGCACAGGGCCCCGCGTTTCAGGGGGCCCCGCGCAAAAAACATTCTGATCCTAAAGTCAAATTTAAAAAAAAAAAAAAGCTGTCTTCTCCCGCTGCCGGGGCCGCGGAACACTCCCATCAGCCCCCACGGGCTTAACAGAACCGCGAAAGGGAAACTAGTCCCTTCGCGCTCTGAAAGTTGGCGCGTGAGACTGCAGGCAGCTGTACGAGAGAGCAGATACAGGGGAGGGCAGGCTCTGCTGGGCAGGGGGGGGCCCCGCGGCACACTCGATTCTGCTGCGGCGGCCCCGTCAGCAGGAGAAGACAGCTTTAAAAAAAAAAAATTTTGGCTGGGCTGGGCTGGGCTGAGCTGAGCTGGGCTGGGGGGGGGGGGTTAGGAGTGCTGATGGGCTATGGGGGGCTATGGGGGGCTGGGGGGGTGGTTAGGAGTGCTGATGGGCTGGGGGGGTTAGGAGTGCTGATGGGCTATGGGGGCTGGGGGGGTTAGGAGTGCTGATGGGCTGGGGGGGTTAGGAGTGGTGATAGGCTATGGGGGGGCTGGGGGGGTTAGGAGTGGTGATGGGCTATGGGGGGCTGGGGGAGGGGTTAGGAGTGCTGATGGGCTGGGGGGGGTTAGGAGTGCTGATGGGCTGGGGGGCTATGGGGGGCTGGGGGGGTTAGGAGTGCTGATGGGCTGGGGGGGTTAGGAGTGGTGATGGGCTATGGGGGGGCTGGGGGGTTAGGAGTGGTGATGGGCTATGGGGAGGCTGTGGGGGGTTAGGAGTGGTGATGGGCTATGGGGGGGGCTGGGGGGGGTTAGGAGTGGTGATGGGCTATGGGGGGCTGGGGGGGTTAGGAGTGGCGATGGGCTATGGGGGGTTAGGAGTGGTGATGGGCTATGGGGGAGCTAAGTCTTTATATGGGCTGATGGGATTAGGACTGGAAGTGGGTTGATGGGGGTTAGGACTGCTAATGGGCTATGGGGGGCTTAAACTAAAAATTGGGTGATGGGGGATTAGGATTGGAAATGGGCTGGTGGGATTAGGACTGGGAGTGGGCTGATGGGGAGGTTAGGACTGGTAATGGGGTATGGGGGGGCTTAAACTGAAAATTGGGTGATGGGGATTAGGACGAAATGGGCTGATGGGGGGGTTAACACTGGAGGTGGGCTGATGGGGTTAGGACTGGTAATGGGCTGTGGGCTGATGGGGGGTTAGGACTGGTAATGGGCTATGGGGAGGGTTAGGACTGATAATGGGCTTTGGGAGGGCTAGGACAGGATATGGGCTGATGGGGAGGGGTTAGGACTTGAGGTGGGCTGATGGGGTTAGGACTGGTACTGGGCTGTGGGCTGTTGGGGGGTTAGAACTGGTAATGGGCTATGGGGGGGTTAAGACTGGTAATGGGCTGTTGGCTGATGGGGGCTGTCTGGTAATGGGCTATGGGGGGTTAGGACTGATAATGGGCTATGGGGGGGGGGCTAGGACAGGAAATGGGCTGATGGGGAGGGGTTAGGACTTGAGGTGGGCTGATGGGGTTAGGACTGGTAATGGGCTGTGGGCTGATGGGGGGGTTAGGACTGGCAATGGGCTATGGGGGGCTGACTGGAAATGGGTTGATGGGGTTAGGACTGGAAGTGGGTTGATGGGGGGGCTAGGACTGGTATTGGGTTAGGGGGTTGCTAGGACTGGAAATGGGCTGATGGGGGGCTAGGACTGGAAATGGGCTGATGCAGGGACTAGAAGGGAATGGATGCTGGGTGAGGCTGGAACTAGAAGGGAGCTGATGTTGGGGGAGGATTAGAATGGGATGGGGCTGGGAGAGTAAAATGGAGAGGGGAAAAATATTTTGTGTGGGAGGGATAAAACATCTACAATTGGCTGGGTATTGGGAGAGTAAGTGGGGATTGAGGATGGAGGGGTAAAATTTGAGTGGATGAAATAGGAATGAGGAAAGAGCAAAAGGAGAAAGATTAGTATGTTAAAGCAGATGTAGAGAGAGAGAATGGAAAAAAAAACTAGAAGAGAGAAGAAAGGACAAATGGACAGCAGATGATGGAGAGTTAGCAGAAAACATGAAGAAACCAGAAGAAAGTGGCTGGAGCAATTGCAACTGAAAAAGAAATGCACAAAAGGTAGAAAGATATCTCTTTATTTTGAATTTATTAACTGGAATTTGAAAGCTCTGGGAAATGTGCATCATTAACGTCTGCGCTTTGTTTGGTACAAGAGGAAATTAATTTATAGTTTTATTTCTACAGTGTTGCTGTACATTCCAAGTTTGGCTTTTGGGGTTCCCAGTTTAATTATTGCCTTCCTGTTTCTAAATTGTGATTCCTTGTTTGGTGATGGTCTATGTTCTGCATGTGTAACTGAGCTGAGGTATTCTGTTTATGTAATTCCTATTTGACATTGCCACTTGTTCTCTTTCCCCAATAGGTCATGTATTGTTGTTCTCTGAAATGTATTGGTTTAATATTTGCAGTGTTGCCTTTTGATAGGTAGGGTATGATGCTTTGTGAGTCCTGGTAGTGCTGTTAGGATACGGCGGGTTTGCTATTGGTTCTAAATGGGCAGTGTTTGTAGTAGTTCCTAATGTGCCTGGCGGTTGGCACTGGATTATAGTAATGTAGAAATCTTTTAGTCTGTCTTTATCCATACACTCATTAAGAGACATGTTTACTAAAAGTTAGTGTATGTTAGCATTATGCAAATATTTATGCAAATAAGGCCACTTATGCAAATGAGGCCCCGCACCAAGTCTCCGCACATGGCCCCGCACCCCCCTTGGGCCGCCCCTGACAGGGATACAGAGCCTATTACCTCTAGGACTCGAGAGCTCAAGGGATGGGCACAGGGGTACACAGCCTGTTATGTCTAGGACTGGAGGACTGAGGGGAGAAGCTCAGGGATACAAAGACTATAAGATTATTGTTGGGTTTCTATGGTTTTTAGGAACTTTTCCCTGATGTAGACATGTACTGCCAAAACACAGCCATGTTGTGTTGTGGCAAAGCAATATACCAGAATCAGAAATAACCAAATTCCAGTCAATCTGAACTAAGCGACTGGACAGGAAAGAGGAAGTCCACTGCAGTTCTTACTAAACTCAATTCTTTCAATCTCACCTAAAGAAGCAGATTGTTGATTAGGCCAAAGGCTATACTCAGTTCCCCCTTATAAAAAAACAAACAAACCAAAAACAACAACAACCTAAGAGCCTTCCTAGGCCTGATTAGTTATTGCCAAAGATTTATTCCAAACTTTACCGAGAAGGCAGAGCCACTGTCACTTTTATTGGGGGAAAGGTTTTCTGATCACCAGAACTGGGGGAAGCATTTCAGACAATGAAACCAGCCCGTTATTCAGAACCTGTTTTAATGAGTCTAGATTTCACTTGACTGGTCATTATTTATTTAATTTATTTATTTAACATTTGCTTCTATACCGCGCTATTAAAATCAGCGCGGTGTACATCAAACAAGCAAACAGATGTCTCAGATGTGTGCCTGGGAGTTGTTTTTGCTCAGGAAAAAGATGGCCAAGAGCATCCCATAGCCTTCTGAAGAAAGGACTTACTTTTCGAGAAAAGAGGTACTCCGTCATTGCAGAAAGTCATGAGCCATCAAGAGGGCTCAAGAAGCCTTCAAGTATTACCAGCTGAGATGTCACTTTACACTAACTACTGATCACCAGCCACTCAAGTGGAACGCAAGAAATAAAGGACCTAATGACTACATCATGCAGTGATTCGTTAGCCTGCAACCCTTCTCTTAAGAAATGCATCATAGATCAGGCAAGGAACACCTAAATGTAGACTTTGTTTCCCATGAAGTGGCCCCAGCAGTGACAGGAGCCCAGCCTAGGAAGGGGAGGATCTTGTGTATGAAGGGGTGTATCAGAGGACTGCCTCACCTCCTTAAGAGCAGGTAAACTAGGAATCCTGGGGGTCAGAGTGAGGTCCTGAGCAGGAAGTTAACGATGTTGCCAGGGAGAAGGAAAGGACACCCAGACCCTATGTCCACATGTGTGAGGAACCTTGTTACCTTACTGACTCTCTCATCAGGCAATATCAACCCCAACCCTGGTCCCCCTCGATTCCTCTCTCATTGTAAGAAGAGCTCCTCACACACCTTATCCAACCTCATCCATATCCCTCTCCTTCCCCCTTCTGCCCTCCTTCACTCACGCCCCAGTCTCTCAACCAGAGATAGCGACCCCAACCCTTTCCCCTGTAGAGTTCTATCTCACTCTATAAAGAAATCCTCACATACCCTAGCTGATACCACCAATATTCCCCTTCATTCCCCTTTTACTCCCCCTCCCTCATGTCCCTCCTGGACAGCACACTCACCCAGTGACACCCACCCATACCCTGGTCCCTCTGGCAGTAGTTCCTCACGCAACAACCCCCCTAAACTGCTCCTTCACCGTGAAAAGAAATCCTCACGTAACTTATCCAACCTTATCCACATCCCTCTCCTTTCCCCCTCCCTATGGAATGCATGCTCACTCCCTAACAAACTTCCTTTTATTCATGACCTCTTCATCTCTAATGCACTACGCCTTCTGGCCCTAACCGAGACTTGGCTCCCCCCTGACAATATCACATCTACTGCTGCTCTCTGCCACGGGGGCTACCAGTTCTTCCATACACCTCGTTCCACTGGCCGCAGTGGTGGTGTTGGCCTCCTACTTTCTCCCTCTTGCCAATTACAACCCCTCCTGCTGCCTCAATCACACTCCTCCCTCTCCTTCGAAGTCCATTCCATTCGCCTCTTCACACCACTTCCCCTCCGTGTAGCTGTTATCTATCGCCCACCAGACAAATCCAAATCAACCTTCCTTACCGACTTCGACTCCTGGCTTTCTGCCTTTCTCGATTCCTCTTCCCCCACTCTTAATCTTGGCGATTTTAACATTCACATCAACAACCCCTCTGATCCCCATGCCTTAAAGCTCCTTGCCCTCACCTCCTCGTTTAACTTCCAACTTTGCTCCACTGCCCACACCCACCTGCATGGCCATTGCCTTGACCTAATATTCTTCTCCAACTCCTCTCCTTTAAACTTCCACAACTCAATCCTTCCCCCATCTGACCATCACCTTTTAACTTTCAATCTTCAGCTTCCACTGTCTCAACCCCATCCCGTCTCCTCCGACCTATTTAGAAACCTTCATAACATTGATCCCTTGACTCTCTCCTCCACCATCTCTCCACCTCTTTCCTCCATTTTGTCCTCCAAATCCATCGACGAGGCAGCAGCCTCTTATAATGCTGCACTATCCTTGGCCCTTGACACTCTCGCCCCGCCCACCCCTCGTCCCGTTAGACGCTCTACTCTCCAGCCCTGGCTTTCATCTACAATCCACTATCTATGCATCTGTGCCCGTTCTGCTGAACGTGCCTGGGACATATCCCGCTCCCCTGAAGACCTTATACACTTCAAATTCATGCTTGGCTCCTTCCAGTCAGTCATAGCACTTGCCAAACAAAACTACTTCATCCATCTGACTAACTCCCTAGCCTCTGATCCCCGCCGCCTCTTTAATACCCTCAATTCTCTCCTTAAGGTGCCCCCGCCCCCAGTCCCGCCCTCACTTTCTGCCCAAACACTTGTTGACTACTTCCATGACAAAATCCAAAAGATTACCCTCCAATTCCCCACACCCTCATCTACCTCCCCCTCCCCAATTCTCCCCCCACCCCAACTTCCTCTGCTACCCTCTCCTCCTTCCCTGTGATCTCTGAAGAAGAAACCACACTTCTTCTTTCCTCCTCCAAACCCACCACCTGTTCCTCTGACCCTATCACCACCCATCTTCTACACCCCATCTCCCCCACCATTATCCCTTCCATCTCTCATATTCTCAACCTATCACTCTCTACTGCAACTATCCCCATCAAATTCAAACATGCTGTTGTCACACCTCTTCTCAAGAAACCCTCGCTCGATCCCACCTGTCCTTCTAATTATTGACCCATCTCCCTCCTTCCCTTCATATCCAAACTTCTAGAACGAGCAGTCCACCGATGCTGCCTCGACTTCCTCACCTCCCAGGCCCTCCTGGACCCACTACAATCCGGCTTCCGTCCCCTACGCTCCACCAAAACAGCCCTTACTAAAATCTCCAATGACCTGCTCCTTGCTAAATCTAAGGGCCTCTACTCTGTCCTCATCCTTCTTGACCTCTCCGCTGCCTTTGACACTGCTGACCACAATCTTCTCCTCTGCACCCTCTCCTTCCTCTCCTCCCTTAGTTTCAAGGGCCCCGTATTGTCCTGGTTCTCCTCCTATCTCTCCCATAGCTCCTTTAGTGTACACTCTGGCGGCTCCTCCTCCTCTCCCACCCCGCTCCATGTTGGTGTACCCCAGGGATCCATCCTGGGCCCCCTTTTCTCTCTTTATACCCAATCCCTTGGCGTGCTTATCTCCTCCCATGGCTTTCAGTACCACCTTTATGCCAATGACTACCTCTCTACTCCTGATATCTCCCCTGCAATCCAGGCCAAGATCTCGGCCTGCCTTTCTGACATCGCCCTCTGGATGGCTCATTGCCGCTTGAAATTGAACATGGCCAAGACTGAACGCCTCCTCTTTCCCCCTAACTCCTCTCCTCCTCTTTCCCCTTTTTCAGTCTCCGTGGATGGATCTATGATCTTCCCCGTTCCCTCGGCCCGCAATCTGGGCGTCATCTTTGACACTTCCCTCTCCTTCTCCACACATATCCAGCACGTTGCTAAGACCTGCCACTTCTTTCTCTACAACATTAGCAAAATTTGCCCCTTCCTGTCAGAACACACTACCAAAACGCTTATCCACTCCTTAATCTCCTCTCGCCTCGACTATTGCAATCTACTCCTTGCTGGTCTCCCCGTGAGCCACCTCCTCCCCCTTCAGTCTATACAAAATTATGTTGCTCAAGTAATTTTCCGCCAATCCCGCCATGCCCACATTATTCCTCTTCTCAAGTTGCTTCATTGGCTCCCCATCCAATTCCGCATCCAATTCAAGCTTCTCCTGCTCACCTATAAGTGCATTCATTCTGCGGCTCCTCAGTACCGCTCTTCCCTTATCACTCTCCACATCCCAGCTTGGGAACTTCACTCTGCTAACAAATTACTTCTATCTAGGCCTTTCATTCATACCGCTAACTCCCGCCTCCGCTCCTTCCACCTTGCTGCACCCTATGCCTGGAACAGCCTACCTGTGGCTATACATCAGGCACCCTCCCTAGCCCTCTTCAAATCCAGATTAAAAACCCATCTCTTCACCATCGCGTTCAGATCCTGACTTCTATTCTTCATCTTAACTTGACCCCAACCACTTTCATGACCAAACTGTAGAACCCATCAATTTGATTAATGTTTTGTACTGTCTTGACTAGATTGTAAGCTCATACAAGCAGGGACTGTCTCTTGTACGTATGTATGTACAGCGCTGCGTGTGCGGCGCTATATAAGTGCTTAATAGTAGTAGTAGTAGACTCTCTCCGCTCATCAATACTGGTGTCTTGGGGCACTGGAGCTGTCCTGCAGCCTGAGAGGAAGGCGTCTCTTTGCATCTGAATATTAACTGCCTGAAATAAAGGATATTTTCTGTTGCACAAGCTGCCGGTTGGTCTTGTTTCAACCAGGAGAATCTGGGGCTCAGTCCACTTGCCCATAGTCACATACCAATATGTTAAAAAACCTGAGTGAAAAGGAAAAAGGAAGAATTTCTTTTTGTCGGAACAGCCCTGCAAATGCAGACGGATAAATACCGACTGCCCGCTGAGGTCACTCCTTTTAATCACATTTTGTAAGTGAAACAAACTGTGAACATTTAAAGCACTTAGCTGGTTTTCTTCAAGCTTAGAGCGGAGTTCCCGAGGGGGGTTGTAAGGAGAGATAAGAGAAGAAAGGTAGTGAGGAGCCGCAGACTGAATGCATTTATAGATCAGCAGGAGAAGTTTGAACTGGATGTGGAAACAGATACGGAGCCAATGAAGTGACTTGAGAAGAGGAGTAATATGGGCATAACGAGGCTGGCGGAAGATTAGCCGCGCAGCAGAGTGTTGAACAGATAGAAGGGGAGAGAGATGATTCAAAGGGAGACCAGCAAGGAGTAGGTTACAGTAGTCAAGAAGGGAGGTGATTAAGGAGTGGATAAGCATCTTAGTAGTGTGTTCAGAAAGGAAAGGGCGGATTTTGCTGATGTTATAGAGAAAGAAGCGGCAGGTCTTAGCTATCAGCTGGATGTGTGTGGAGAAAGAGAGAGAGGAGTCAAAGACAACCCCAAGATTGCGGGCTGAGGAAACAGGGAGGAGTATTTATTTATTTATTTATTTTATTTATACTTTTCTTCTATACCGCTTTTTCCCAAGATCAAAGGCGGTTTACAAATAACATAATGAACAGTTTACAATTAACATAATGAACATTGTTTTACATAGAACATAGTGTTTTCTTTAAATTATGTACAATTAACTTTTTATGAACAATAACATTAACTTTTCATGAACAATAACATGGCGCATATAATTATACATATGCTGAACTATTTACATCAGTCAAATATTTACATTAGTCAATTATTAATCATGGTTTCGAAGGGTTGTTTTTCTTATGTGTGTTGAGGTTTGAGGCTTTTTGATCTGTGTTTAGGGAGGATTTTTATGTAGGTGTGGTGAGGAGGATGGGGGGGGTTCATTAAGGTTTATGAAGTGTTCTTTAAACAGATATGTTTTTAGTTCTTTCCGGAATGTCTGAAGATCCTTTATTTTGCGGAGGTTTAGTGGGAGTTTATTCCATATGGTGGGGGCTGCATATGAGAATGCTCTTGAGCTTGTGGTTTTTTTGTTTTTCGAATTGATTTTTTTATGTCTAGTGAGTGGGTTGCATTTTGTCTGCGGGTTCTATGTTCTTTTGGAGCATGTAGTAGAGTGGTTAGATGTGAAGGTGATATGTCGTTGATAAGTTTAAATGTGGTTAAGAGTATTTTGTATGATATTCTACTATTTATGGGAAGCCAGTGTAGTTCAGCGAGGATGGGAGTTATGTGGTCAGTGAGGCGGGCTTTTGCTGTTACTCGGGCACAGATGTTTTGAGCTCGTTGGAGTAAGTTAATATTTGTGAGAGGGAGGCCGATGAGTAGACTATTACAATAGTCAAAGTGGGGAGTGATGAGTGTGCTGATAACAGATCTGAAGTCATGTGTGTCTAGTATTGGTCGTAGGTGTTGAATGGTTTTGAGTTTATAGAATATGGTTTTCACGGTTTGTTTTATGTGAGGGATCATACTAAGTGTGTGGTCTATTATGATGCCTAGGTATTTTACTTCCTTTTTGATTGGGATTATTGTATCGTTAATTGTTATTGTTTCTGGGAGAGTAGTATCTAGTTTTCTTGTTACGAACATTGCTTCAGTTTTTTTTAGGTTGATGCTAAGGTTATTATTTTGTAGCCAGGTATTTGCTTCACTGATACAGTTTAGTAAGTTCTGGTAGTTGGGGTTATTTGTGTTTATTGGTTGAGTGAGCATGATGTCATCTGCGTATATATAGTGGTTGACTTTATGTTTTTTGAATATATTTGTGATGGGTTGGAGATATAGGTTGAAAAGGAGGGCTGATAGGGCCGAGCCCTGTGGGATACCTTGTCCTTGTATGAATGGCTCAGAGGTGTCTTGACCCAATTTAACGCGTATTGATCGGTTTGTGATGTATGATATAAACCATTGTAGAATTGTTCCTCCTATTCCTAGGCTTATGAGTCTGTTAATAAGTGTGTTGTGGTGGACATTGTCAAAGGCACCAGCTATATCAATGAATATGAGGATGTAACCTTGGTTGCATGTGTCAGTGCCCTTTATGAGGTCATCCATGAGTGTTATAAGTAGAGTTTCGACTCCATGTGAAGGGCGGAAGCCAAATTGATGTGAGTCAAGTGGTGCATGTGTGTCAATAAAATCTTGCAGTTGAAGCTGTATGATTTTTTCTATCACTTTGGCAATGAACGGTATGCTGGCTATGGGCCTGTAGGAGTTTGGGTCTGTAGGATTGAGTTTATTATTTTTTATTATAGGGCGTAAGGATGTGAGTTTTAGGGCATCTGGCATGATGCCTTTAGATAGTGATTGGTTTACTATATTTTGTATATGTATAGCTAATTCAGTTTTAGTGTTTTTTATCCATGACACCGGACAAGGATCTAGAGGGGAGGTAGTGGTGTTGATCAGTGATATGATATTGAGGAGGTGTTTTTGTTCAATATCTTGAAAGGTTATCCATTTATTTGTTGGTTTTAATTCAGTGGGTATGGTTATGATTGTGCTGGATGATTTGTTTTTTAATTTGTTAGCAAAATGAGTTGCAAGTGTTTGTGCGCTTATCGTTGATTGTTCAGGCTCTGGAGTTTGGGTTTTTGTTAGTGTCCTTATAATTGTAAATAGTTCTCTTGGTTTATTGAGTGCCATATTTATGACTTTTGTGTGGTATTCTTTTTTTGATCTGTTAATAGTGTCTTTGTATTTGTTAAGGAGACTTAAGTATTGCGCCTTATTATCGCTTGTTTTAGATTTCCTCCACCGTTTTTCTTGTTTTCTTAGTTGCTTTTTTATAGTGGAGAGTTCTCTATTAAACCATTTTTCTGATTTTCTTTTTGTGAATTGTTTTTGGGGACCTTGAGTGGGAGTTGCTGCTTCTTTTATTATTGAGTTCCATTGTTCCATTATAGTGTTGATTTCTGTTGTGTTATTTATAAGGTTAGGTAGTACGGTTTCTAGGAAGGTGTCTTTGTTGAAGTGTGTAAAGCGAGATTTATAAGGTGTTGTAGTAATCTCTGTGTTAGTGTGTGATAGTGAGATTAAATTGAAGGTTATTAAGTGGTGGTCTGACCATGGTACTTCTGTGATGAGAGGTGGGGATTGTAGTTGGTGTTTATTAAAGGGAGTGGGGATGAATACAAGGTCTAGAGCGTTACCTTTTGTATGTGTGGGTGTTTGTATGATTTGATTGTAACCCATTTCCTTCATTGAATCCATAAAGTTGATTGTGTGTTGTGGGTTGAGCGACGGAAGGTTCAGATCCCCTAATATAACAAGTGGTTTTCTCTGTGTAGCTGTACATGCGAGTTCTAGAATGGGGGTGAGATTTTTGTGGTCCGCTGAGGGGGGTCTATAGATGAGGGACAGTGCAAGGTTTTTGTTTTCTATATTTATGATATCCATACCGTCTATGTTGTTCACATTTTTTAGTGAGTATTTGAGCTCTTTTTTGGTGATGATAAGGGCCCCTCCTCCCCTTTTTACTTCTCGGTGGCAGTTGAAAAGGTCATATTGATGTGTGTTGAGTTGGTTCAGGAGGATTGTGTCCGTGGGTGCGAGCCAAGTCTCTGTGATGAGAAGGATATCAGGTTTTTCGTCAGTGATTATGTCATTAATTATTGGTATTTTATTTCGTATGGATCTTGCATTTATGAGGATGAATTTTCTGATGGTGTTTGTTTCATGGGATTTGTTTATAGGTTTGACTTGTACAAGATTTATTTGTATTAGTCTTGAGTGTCTGGGAATGTTGGGGCGGTGTGTCTGGTTAAATGTGTGTGAGTATGGTTGTGGTGTGGTTTTGTATGGGTTGTGAATAATGGGGATAGTGTTGTATGCTGTAGGATTTGGTTTGTGAGCATAGATGTTTTGAGTTAGATGAATGGTTAGTATGGTGATAATAAGGTATAATTGGTACTTTGTGTAATCCATGTTAATTATAGTGCAATAGCTAAGGTTACTGGCAACAGTATGTTAGACAGTGAGCAAAATTACAGTATTTCAGGTAGGTGAGTGAAATTACTGACAACAGTATATCAAGCAGTGTCTATATCTCAAACAGTAGCTGTAATTGGTGAATTCAACAGTCATTAAGGTTAAATCAATTACTGACAACAGTAGATCAGATATGTGTTATAAATAAGAACTGATTATATCAAGTATATCAAGCAGTGTCCATATCAAACAGTAGCTGTAATTGGTGAAATCAACAGTCATTAAGGTTAAATCAATTACTGACAACAGTAGATCAGATAGGAGTTATAAATAAGAACGACAGTTATTAGGGTTGAATGAAATTACTGACGACAGTAAATCAAATTTGTAGGAGGTGTAGAGGGGGGTGCTGGCTATAGTGGAATTCATGTAGTGGTTATGAGTTGCAAATACTGGCTACAGTAAAAATATGCAATAGTTATCAGTGTCATTCTTATAGAAAATACTTGCTGTGATTTGTTGGTTGTAGGATCGCTTGGTGGTATGTGAGCTCAACCTTAGGGGAGCTCGAGCGGCAATGGCGGGTGTGGGTTGTAGTTGGATAATTAAGTCCTTCACAGGTAGTCGTGGGTGGAGTATCTTCTTCTTCTTGTAGTGGGTGATGATCGTGTGCTTTTTGCCTGTCGTGCCCCGCCTAAGGGCCACGCCAAAGGGCCCTCTTGCGAGGCCCTCAGGCGCGGGCCCGCAAGGCGCGGGCGCGCTTGCCCGCGGCTGCTTTTTGCTGGTTGCTGGGTCCTCCCACGGCCCGGATTGGGCCGGAGTTGTAGGAGCGGGAAACCTGCTCTCTCCCTGCTCGACCCCGGCTGGGGAGCTGCTGCGGCAGTATTCGCCGGTGGGAAAAGGGCTTTTTTGCTGCCCGCGGCTGCTTTTTGCTGGTTGCTGGGTCCTCCCACGGCCCGGATTGGGCCGGAGTTGTAGGAGCGGGAAACCTGCTCTCTCCCTGCTCGACCCCGGCTGGGGAGCTGCTGCGGCAGTATTCGCCGGTGGGAAAAGGGCTTTTTTGCTGCCCGCGGCTGCTTTTTGCTGGTTGCTGGGTCCTCCCACGGCCCGGATTGGGCCGGAGTTGTAGGAGCGGGAAACCTGCTCTCTCCCTGCTCGACCCCGGCTGGGGAGCTGCTGCGGCAGTATTCGCCGGTGGGAAAAGGGCTTTTTTGCTGCCCGCGGCTGCTTTTTGCTGGTTGCTGGGTCCTCCCACGGCCCGGATTGGGCCGGAGTTGTAGGAGCGGGAAACCTGCTCTCTCCCTGCTCGACCCCGGCTGGGGAGCTGCTGCGGCAGTATTCGCCGGTGGGAAAAGGGCTTTTTTGCTGCCCGCGGCTGCTTTTTGCTGGTTGCTGGGTCCTCCCACGGCCCGGATTGGGCCGGAGTTGTAGGAGCGGGAAACCTGCTCTCTCCCTGCTCGACCCCGGCTGGGGAGCTGCTGCGGCAGTATTCGCCGGTGGGAAAAGGGCTTTTTTGCTGCCCGCGGCTGCTTTTTGCTGGTTGCTGGGTCCTCCCACGGCCCGGATTGGGCCGGAGTTGTAGGAGCGGGAAACCTGCTCTCTCCCTGCTCGACCCCGGCTGGGGAGCTGCTGCGGCAGTATTCGCCGGTGGGAAAAGGGTAGAGAGTTATCCACAGAGACTGAGAAGGGAGGAAGAGGAGGGGAGGTTTTGGGAGGAAGGATGAGAAGTTCGGTCTTGGCCATGTTCAATTTCAAGTGGCGGTGAGACATCCAAGCAGCAATGTCAGAAAGGCAGGCAGAGATCTGGGTCTGGATTGCCGGAGAGATTTCAGGTGTAGAGAGGTGGATCAAACTTGGGGAGCCTATACTGAGAACGCCCTATTCCCCGATACCTGGTTTTTCCCACAGCTAGAGGTGCTACCTCTAAACAAAGGCAGAAAGGGGGTGACCTGCATAGAATGGTAGGTACAACCCTAAACAAAGGTACAGAGGAGAGCGACTGGCACTAAGCAGCAGGAACTACCACTCTAAACACTTACTGGGCAGACTAGATGGATTGTGCTGGTCTTTATCTGCTGTCAATTACTATGCTACGTTACTATGGATGTGTGCTGAGAACAATGATGTACAGGGTCAGATGAATAGCTCTGCAGCAGTGGTGAGAGCACCTTGGCAAAATTTGCATCTAATAGTGTTTGGACCACTGATGATGGTATTGGAGACACATGATTGCATTTGATTTAATAAATGGAGGAAGGACGGCAAGGACTGTGAGCTTCTAACTTTCAAATGGGAGACTATGATAAAATGACAAAAATGGTTAAGAAAAAATCTAAAAGGAGCAGTTACAAAGGTTATAAGTTTACATCAAGCCTGGGCGTTGTTTAAAAACACTATCTTGGAAGCCCAGACCAGATGCATTCCATACTTTAAGAAAGCACTGACAAGTTAGATGCAAAGAATTGATAAGGCAGGCAAATAGAGAATTTGTAAAGAAGTTTGCTGTGGAAACAAAATCGCATAATAAAAACTTTTTCAAGAACATTCATAGCAAAAAATCTGTGAGAGAGTCAGTTGGACCATTAGATGATAGAGAAGTAAAAGGGACACTAAGAGAGGACAAGGCCATAGCAGAGAGATTGATGAATTCTTTGCTTCAGTCTTTACTTCAGACATAGGAAAGTTGGCCATGCCATGCCACAAATGATATTTAAAGGTGATGTTTTGGAGGAATTGAAACAAATCTCCATAAACCTGAAAAATGTAAGAACATAAGACATGCCATACAGGATCAGACCAAGGGTCCATCAAGCTTGGTATCCTGTGTCCAGCAGTGGCCAATCCAGGTTTCAAATATCTGTCAGGTTCCCAATAAGGTACACAGATTCCATGCTGCTTATTCCAGAGGTAAGCAGAGGATTTCCCTGATCCTCTTTAACAGTTTATAGACTTTTCCTCGAGGAACATGTCCAAACCTCTTTCAAAACCAGCTATACTAATAGCTTTTACTATATCCACAATATCACACTGCCTCCCAGTGGGGTGCCAAGGGCAGGGCAGTGGGTGTACATTTAATCTTAAATGTGCTACATTCTTACAGCAATTTGATAAACTAAAGGGTAGCAAATCATCTGGACCAGATAGTACCAGGGAAATCCACTGCTTAGCACTGGGACAAGCAACATGGAAATCTGTCTACTTTTTGGGAACCTAACAGATACTTGTGACCTTGATGGACTCTAGGTCTGACCCAGCATGACAGCTGCTATGTTCTTATGACCCTGACACAATTGTGCAGAATGCAGATGTTGTGATCTCTTGGGATAGTCCTATTCCCACCAATTGTTTTGTTTATTTTTTAAAGCATTTATTTTCCACCAATCTAGAGATTCTTGGTAGATTACAATAAAGCATCATGGTCCATCTAGTCTGCCCAGCAAGGTGCTGGTCACCCCTCCTCATGCCTTTTTTAGGGGTGTACCCACCGCTCCATGCAGGTCACTCCTATTTGTTGAGACAGCAGAGACAATTAAGGTTATTTTGATTTTTTCCTATTGCTATAAAGCAGGCATGTCCAACAGATAGATCACGATCTACCTATAGATCGCGGAGGGGTCAGAGTTAGATCACCAGCCCCACTTGGCTCCATTTCTCCAGCAGCTCGCCCCATCGCTAGGAGAGAGCTTGTGCCAGCAAGTTGCCTGCCGAGGGCTTGCCACCGCTGCTGATCCTTTGCCTGTCTTTTTTTCCTAAACATAACACCTCCACCGACATACCAAAATCCCACTAATGTATATTTTTATATTTTTGTCGGAGCCAACTGGGGGAGGGCTGAAATTGTATAACCAACCCCCACCAGACGGTAACCTCCTTTTATTATATTTTTCACCTCCAAAAAACAATGAATGTATGAAACAGTCACTTATCTTCAATGAAGTTTTAATCCTTTCCCAAAAAAATTTGCCAAGAATGAAGTTGCGCGACGTGCACGTTTCGGGTGGACCCCTGTATCAAGTGCTTAAGACTTCTCTTTCAGGCAATAGAAAAACGCCATCCTCACCCACTGCCCGAGTTTTATCTTTAACTCTTCATATTATCATAAGGAAATCCTAAAGAACGCCAAGTTTTATCTTTAACTCTTCATATTATCATAAGGAAATCCTAAAGAACGCCGAGTTTTATCTTTAACTCTTCATATTATCATAAGGAAATCCTAAAGAACGAAGAGTTAAAGATAAAACGTGGGCAGCGGGTTTGACGTAAAAGATAAAGACACATACTATAGAACATCGAATGATCCCCTGAAGAAACTACTGACGTGAAACGCATGAATGGTGCCTGGGATAAGCGTCGGGATCTTTTGACAAAGGAGCTTACTCGCAACAGCTAAGTGATTTCTATTTATCACTATATATAAGAAGATCATAATGCATAAAAAGAGTGATCTTATAGTGAGTAACCTCAGTGTGTCTTGAAAGGTCGTTGATGCAAAAAGGTAAACTGCTTTAAACAAGATGCGATTGCTCACATAAGCAGAGCCGTTAAAAGTCTGAGACCTTTCTGAATCCAGTTGATTTCATTAGCAATTTATCTATGCTATTTAAAAGCCGAGGGCTTTCCTATCTTTTTGTTATTGATCATGAACGACGTTTGAAAAGCTAGAGAGATCCATTGCATAGACATCTTCAAGGGCCTCCTCTTCCTCCCATGGATCCAACACCTCGCAAACCATCTAAGACAAACTGAGCTGCAGAACTGTCCATCAGGTACATTCAACAAGTGCTGATATACTGACTATATTGAGTATGAAATGTAAATATGTATAAATGTACAGTCAAGTACACCTCAATGAAAATGTAAATTGTTGATTCTTACCATATGTAACCAATGTTTGATGTGTAGAGTAAACCGCTTCTGATCGCTGGAAGTAGCGGTATACAAATGAAACCAAATAAATAAATAAATAAATAGTATGGCTATAATGATTAATGTATTAACCGAGAAGACCCAGCCTTAACCATTCAGTTTGGGCCTAACATCTAACTTGTAAATAGTTACTCAGCCACTGCTTTGATGGTTGAATATGTAAATAGTTCACCGTTACAGCTCCAAGTTACTGATCCTGTTCTATGTAAGCACTAGGCAGTTCTCACTGGCCTAGTGCAAGAATTGTTAATTGTAAACCGCACTGATATTAAAGAGCGCGGTTTATAAAAGTTGTTAAATAAATAAATAAATAAATATGGGAATGTTCCTCAAGGAAGTTACAGGAGACTTGGAGCTTATGAGCCCATTTCTCCCAGATGACAAGAGACAAGACTTTCTTACTCTGGTTAAGCATGCTCAAGATGTCTCCAAGTTTGTAAATCGTGCAGCCGTTGACTGCTTTGAATGCATCAGCAGAACCTCTGCTATTGCCATTGGTGCACGACGGATTGCCTGGCTTCAGGCATCAGACTTGGAGACTTAGGTACAGGACAAGTTAGGCAACATTTCTTGCACGGGGGAGAATCTCTTTGGCAAGAACTGGCAGGAAAAGGCTAACAAGTTAGCTGCTGACAATACTACTCTAGATAGATTGTCGAAATCTACAGCCACTCCAGCCAAAAAGAAGCCTTATAAAAACCCTCTTTTAGCAAAAAGAGGAAATTTTATCCTTCCTATACCCAGCAGAGTCAAACTCAAGGTCAGGTTGCCCAAAAGGGACAAACTAGACAGCAAAAGAAGCCAAAAGGCCCGAGAGCCCAACCAGCTCTGCAGGTTTAGCCCCCTCAAGGGCTTTGACTCCTTCCTAGAGAGCTTAGCCTTCCTGCCTCTGAGGAGTCCCCAACCCCCCAATATCCCAGGCAGGTTATGCCACTTTGCCAACAGATGGCATCAGATAACAGCAGAAGATTGGACTCTGTCCATTGTAGGAGAGGGGTACAAGCTCCATTTTCACAGCATGCCCCCTCCTACAAATCTAAAACAATTCAATTCTCCAACCTCCACAGACGATCTGCTAGATCACGAGATCTCAACACTTCTTGCCCAAGGGGCAATAGAGGAGGTACCCATTCTTCAGCGGGGTGCAGGGTTCTACTCCCCCTATTTTCTTATTCCAAAGAAAGCAGGAGGACACAGACCCATTTTACAGAGCTCTGTAAAATAAACTGTATATAGAGCTCTGTAAAATGAACTGTATATAGAGCTCTGTAAAATGAACTGTATATAGTTTCTCCCAAGTTCTCCCCTAAGCTATTACCCTATTCTCTGTAAGCGCATTGTGTCGTTGTCGCATTGTAGCATTGTTCTGTTCACTGTGAACCGCACTGATTTTAATAGCGCGGTATATAAGAAATGTAAATAAATAAAATAAAATAAATAAATTTTAGACATCAGAGAATTGAACAAATACCTGTTTCGAGAGAAGTTCAAATGATTTCTCTGGTAACTCTTCTGCCATATCTTCAAGGCCAGGATTGGCTTTGCTCTCTAGACTTAAAGGATGCATACACTCACATTCTGATCCATCCAGATCACAGGAAATTCTTACGATTCCTTTTCAGGGGAAAACATTTCCAGTACAGGGTTCTTCCCTTTGGTCTAGCTTCAGCACCAAGGGTATTCATACCACACCATCCAACAGGTCCAGGAGATCGGCAGCTATCAATACATTAGTAGTCCCAAAAGAAATAACCCACTGCACCCATGCTACAGTTAACAGAGCTTTCAAACTATGTGCACCGAGAAGCTGGAATTCTCTTCCACCCAACATACGAGCAATCACTGACTTGGTCCAGTTTAGGAAGGCAGTGAAACACTACCTATTCCTTCAGTACTACAAGATAGACGAAGATACAGTAGCGTCACCTGCAGTCTAAGATAGATATTATGACTAAACCTACCCTATAAGACACTCATGAGTATAGCCTGTATAATATGAAAATCCGATGTAAATAGTTACCCCAAGTTAACCAAGTTTTATTTCCTGTTACCTGTAAATACAGTTCATTATATGCAACGTGTATGTTTTATGTTTTATGTAAACCGCACTGATGTCGAATAGCGCGGTATAAAAGAAATGTAAATAAATAAATAAATATTCACGAAATGCATGGCAGTAGTAGCTGCATTTCTGCGAACCCTGGGGATATTCGTCTTCCCTTAGACGACTGGCTCATTCGAGCCCCTACAGTTGCAGAGGCCAGCACTGCACTTTCTCGCACAATGCGAATCCTCCAATACTTAGGGTTGGTAATAAACTTCCCAAAATCCCAACTTGTTCCTTCCCTATGCCTGGAATTCATAGGGGCCTGTCTAGATTGCAGACCTGCTATCAGTAATCTGTGAACTATCATTAAAATCATCTCTAATACCTGAAGATTGGAGGATCGCCAATGTAACACCAATTTTTAAAAAGGGTTCCAGAGGTTATCCGGGAAACTACAGACCGGTGAGCCTGATGTCAGTACCAGGAAAAATGGTAGAAACCATCATAAAGAATAAAATTACTCAGCATGTAGATAGTCACAACCTAATGGGAGACAGCCAACATGGCTTTAGACAAGGAAGATCTTGTCTTACTAATCTGTTATGTTTTTATGAAGGAGTGAATAAACAGGTGGACAAAGGTGAGTCGGTTGATATTGTGTATCTGGACTTTCAGAAAGCCTTTGACAAGGTCCCTCATCAGAGACTTTTGGCAAAACTAAAGAGTCATGGGATAGGAGGCAGTGTACTATTGTGGATCAGGAACTGGTTAAAAGATAGAAAGCAGAGGGTAGGGCTAAATGGCCAATTTTCCCAATGGAGAAAGGTGAATAGTGATGTACCCCAGGGATCTGTGCTGGGTCCGCTGCTTTTTGACATATTCATAAATGACCTGGAAAGTGGAATAACGAGTGAGGTTATCAAATTTGCAGATGACACAAAACTATTTAAAGTTGTTAAAACCCAAGAGGATTGTGAAAAATTGCAAGAGGATCTTGATAAATTGGAAGACTGGGCATCAAAATGGCAGATGAAATTTAATGTGGACAAGTGCAAGGTTATGCACCTAGGGAAGAACAACCCAAACTATGGTTACACGATGCCAGGTTCCACGTTAGGAACCACCATCCAGGAAAAAGATTTAGGCGTCATTGTGGATACCATGTTAAAACCCTCGGCCCAGTGTGCAGCGGCGGCCAAGAGAGCAAATAGAATGCTAGGTATGATAAGGAAAGGAATGGAAAATAAAACAAAATATATTTTAATGCCTCTATATTGTTCCATGGTGAGACCGCACCTTGAATATTGTGTGCAATTCTGGTCGCCGTATCTTAAAAAGGATATAGCGATTTTAGAAAAGGTTCAGAGAAGAGCCACCAAAATGGTAAAGGGGATGGAAGGATACTCCTATGAAGATAGGCTAAAAAGGTTAGGGCTCTTTAACCTGGAAAAGAGACGGCTGAGGGGAGATATGATAGAAGTCTATAAATTAATGAACGGAGTGGAACGGGTAAATGTAGATCGATTGTTTACGTTATCAGAATATAGAAAGACTAGGGGACATGCAATGAAGCTACAGGGTAAACTATTTAAGACTAATAAAAGAAATATTTTTTCACTCAACGTGTAATCAAACTCTGGAATTTGTTACCGGAGGATGTAGTAAAGGCTGTTAGTGTAGCTGGGTTTAAAAAAGGTTTGGACAAGTTCCTGGAGGAAAGGTCCATAAACCATTATTAAGAAGTGACCGAAGATATCAATGCTTGACCCAGTACAAGCATTGTGGAACTTGTGTCTCTTGGGGAAACTGCTAGGTACATATGACCTAGATTGGCCACTGCTGGAAACAGAATACTGGGCTTGATGGACCTTGGTCTGACCCAGTATGGCATATCTTATGTTCTTATGTTAGATACCAGACAGGCAAAGGCTTTCCTTCCACAGGCCCGGTGTCTTCGCATAATGCAAGCTTCTCAAGCAGCGGGGAAATCCTTCCTAACTGCTCGAGAACTACTACAGTTGCTGGGACCTATGGCATCCACAGTTCATGTAGTCCCATATGCTCGCCTCCACATGCGAGCAGCTCAGTGGACCCTATCCACACAGTGGACACAGGCCACAGGTCTTTTATCAGATGAAATAATAAACTCTCAACATCTAATTTTGTCCCTCCAATGGTGGCAATCACTAGAAAATCTGACAGTGGGGTCTCCTTTACATCAACCCCCTTTTCAGGCCACCCTAACAACAGATGCATTACAGGTGGGTTGGGGAGCACATCTGAATCATCTCTCTACCCAGGGAACCTGGACTCCACAGGAGACTGGTCTACACATAAACCTCCTGGAATTAAGAGCAATCTATTTAGCTCTTCGAGTATTCCATGCCCAGCTCAGCTACAAGATAGTCCTAGTCCAGACGAACAATCAAGTAGCCATGTTCTATGTGAACAAGCAAGGCGGGACAGGCTCTCTGTTGTTATGCAACAAAGCTTTACGACTGTGGGCCCTCGCCAGAGAGTATCATATTCACCTTCTAGTGGTATATCTTCCAGGCATTCAAAACCTTTGGGCAGACAAACTCAGTCGAGTGCTGCTGCCTCACGAGTGGTCCCTCCACCTAGACCAGGTGGCAAAGATATTTCATTTCTGGGGCACTCCAGACATAGACCTCTTTGCAAGTCCACTGAATGCCAAACTTCCCCGGTTCTGTTCCAGGATTCCGGCTCACAGTTGTCAGGCAAGGGATGCCTTCCTCCTTCACTGGGGTCAGTACTTCCTTTATGCCTTCCCACCCATTCCCCTCATCCCCAAAACAAGCTTCAGAGAGACAGGGGTCGCATGATTCTCATAGCGCCAGGATGGCCACGCCAAGCGTGGTATCCCCTGCTTCTACATCTCTCTCAAGCTGCACCGCTGGAGTTAGGGCATGCTCCAGATCTCCTTTCCCAATAGGACGGGACGCTATGGCACCCGAATCCCCAGTCCCTGCATCTCACAGCCTGGTTGCTGAAGGCTTAGACCTCCAGGATTTCAACCTGTCCCAGCAGGTAAAGGATATCCTTCAGGCTTCTAGGAAACTTTCCACAAGAAGATCTAAAGCCTTCAAGTGGAAACGTTTTACTGTATGGTGCTCCAAGAGGGGATTAAACCCCCTTGTCATACCTTTAGAATCCATGCTAGAGTATCTCCTTCACTTACCAAATTCTGGTCTAAAGACCAATTTGGTAAGAGTCCATCTTAGTGCAATTGCAGCTTCTTATAAGCCTTTGAATGGACAACCAATTTCCTCTCATCCACTCATATCCCGATTTATGAGAGGTCTTCTATTAACCAAACCTCCCATTAAGCCACCACCGGTGGCATGGGATCTAAATCTAGTTCTTGGGCAGCTCATGAAGCCGCCTTTTGAGCCTTTAGCCACTACAACCCTTAAGTTTTTGACCTGGAAGGTCATCTTCCTAATTGCAATCACCTCTGCATGTCGCATTAGTGAACTGCAAGCTTTAGTGGCTGATCCTCCTTATACTAGGTTTCATCATGATAAGGTTGTTCTTAGAACTCATCCACACTTTATGCCAAAGGTGGTTTCACCTTTTCATTTGAATCAATCAATTTATCTTCCTGTATTTTTTCCAAGGCCTCACGCCTCTAATGCAGAAAGAAACCTTCATACTTTGGATTGTAAAAGAGCCTTAGCTTTTTACCTACAGAGAACACAGCAACATAGAAAGTCCTCACAACTTTTTATAGCTTTTGACCCTAGTCATTTGGGACTTCCAGTCTCCAAAAGAACTTTATCTAAATGGATTGCCCAATGCATATCCTTTGCTTATGAGAGTAAAGGTCTTCCTCTTCATGACCATGTCACAGCTCATAACGTGAGAGCAATGGCAACTTCCATGGCTAATCTCCACTCTGTGTCTATCGATAACATTTGTCGAGCAGCCACCTGGGCTTCGGTACACACCTTCACAGCCCACTACTGCCTGGATAAAGCCTCCCGTCGGGATGCCTTCTTTGGCCAAGCTGTTCTTCAAAATCTCTTTCAGACCTAATTCAACTCCTACTCACCAACCCTGGTGGGATGCCAGAGATCCATGGGAGGAAGGATTCCCACCTTTCTAGGGTGGCACCTTCCTGGGGCTACCTCCCTGGCATCTTCAGCTAGGGAGTCCCCATATGTGAAGACTACATTCCTGCTTGTTCCTGGAGATAGCGTAGTTACTCATCTGTAACAGGTGATCTCCGGGAACAGCAGGAATTTAGTCTTCACAACCCACCCACCTCCCCTAGGAGTTGTCTCTCTCTCTCTTTTTCTCTTTCCTCTCTTTCCTCTCTCCCTCTTTCCTTTCACTCAGCTGCAAACTTAACTGAATAGGGACAGTTGGAAAGGCGGGAAGGCAGAGCGCATGTGCTGAGGGATGCTCCCAAAAGCGTTGCTATTGGACACTGGGGAGCGTTCCCGCACAGGCTCCGTTGGTACCAATGATACCCATATGTGAAGTCTAAATTCCTGCTGTTACCAGAGATCACCTGTTACAGGTGAGTAACTACGCTTTATCACTCCCTAAAGTTCTTTGGACCCCTGAAAGTCTTAGTAAGAAGACTGTCACACATTATATTTATTTAAAAGATTGCCTTTATAATCTGAGGGCCTGCTATTTAAAGAGATGAATGCAGTTAGCCGACTGCACCGGGGCATTCTGTGGGTGTCACTGCTGCATGCCCGATGCTAACTGGAGGGCAACAGGATGTTCCCAGGGCAGCAACTGCCCGGTTATTGCAATATGCTGAAAGTCAGCTGCAGTGAAGGCCTCTCTAACCTTTGCGCGCTGAAGCTCACGGGCAGCGGCTAAATATCACCACTGTCCGGTTAGCTTCACGGCAATCCGCACAACCTGGATATTCAATGCCGGGGCTCAGATATCAAAAAGTCAGCAGCCACCATCCTAAACGCATTAATCGTAAACCGCTCTGGATGTAATTTTCAATAGGGTGGTACGTCAGATCTAATAAATTATTACAGCATCACAATCACAATAAATACATAAAACATTATTGAAACAGCGACCTGAGAATTAGTAAACTACACATAAAGGGGCATAAAGTATGTACTACTCTTCCTGCTTCCTCATGGGCCGGCGGGAGGTCTACACCTACAATCTGGGCAGGATTTCTGCTAGCAACACAAAGGCACCTATATGGCTTATTAAATAGGTGAAAAATAGGCGCCTTCTGGACCTATTAACCTGGGCACCCTGTAATAAAATTCCTCGGCAGTTGTTGCCCTCTGTGTAACGACTGGGGCGCTTTCTCGGGTTGCGGCCAGGGAACGGAACCTTGCGTCTCCTGCATGACAGTACACAGCACCACCACCGATCCACTGAACCAGTCCTACCCCCCTTCTCATCCCCCATTTTTAAACCACTTTTCGGCATGCTCACCCATCACAATCACAGCCTCCCCTGACCCCAGGCTGTAGCATAGCAGGGACATTAGCACTGTCAGTTGACTGCTGCTAGTTCACACTTTTGGGAATTATTCTAATTCCCCCAAAGCCTCAGAAAATATTGCGCCGGTGGCCGCTACTGAATTGCAACATTTTTATCCTGTATTTAAGGAGAACAGGAAAACCAGTATCTTAAAATAACAGTTGTGCTAAGGCCGAGTGACAGTGATAATCTTCACACGCTTGAGTGTGCCAGGAAAGCTTCATACCAAACAGGGCTTTGAGCTAGCGTGATTGTTCTAGAAAATTCCAGAGGTCTATATATAGGTATGGTAGAGGACATTGTCTCCTGTGCTGTGAGATCCTGCAGGAACCCCCAAAAATCTGCATACTATAGCACACTGACCTACAGGACTGGACACCTGCCAACCTACATTCTCTCATATGTGACCCTTCCTACTGTCAGGTTGGGTGAATATTTATTTTCTGGTCACTGAATGCAGAATGGAAGTTGATTTTGGGGATTTTTTGCAAAAGCCTGACTTTTGATTGTTTTTTTCTTTCTGGATTTCAGATTTCTGTTGGAGGACAGAGATCAGCAGTTTCACTTCATAGCTTAAAAACATTCATAGAAGGTCTTAGAGTGTGGTGAAATGATGCAAGAAGAAGTATAGAAAAGGAAGGCGGATGGCTCCAGCGATTGTTAAAGTCCTAAAAGAATGGCTCCTTCATATTTCTCCTTCACACTGCTGCTGATTGGGTTTATAATCTTTTCCTTGTCTTTTGCCCTCTGAACATCTCTTTACGCCTTCACTCTTTTGAGTTCCACTGAAATCAAAGTGTAGATGAAGGGACATATAGACAGCGCCCAAGAAGTAATCATATATTTGCAAGGTCACAGTGAGCAAAAGAAATGTCAGTGCCCCCCTCATCTGTATACCTGTGCCCATGGGACTCTTATTATTATTCCTTTGCTCCAGCAGTGAAACCATCCGGAGCACCTTCAGAATACTCCAGCTAATGGAGGAACATCACAAGCGGAACGCCATCAGGATCTAATACTCAGCACATGTTAGGAGACTCTCTAGAATGTTCTACCTCAGCCTGGGCCCTTTAGGATTAGCACATAAACAGTCAGGATGGTTACCCACAGAAATTCATGGCCTGATGGGTTTTATCGATTTATAAGACCTTGACTGAAAACAAAGGTAAATAAGAGAGGGAGGTGTTGGGGTAGGAAGGCCTGCTTGCACCAGAAATGTCTGCTTCCTCTAGCCAGTAAGAAAACTGGGATTTTTTTTTCTATAGGTTATTCTTGTAAACTTAATAAAATTATTGTCAGAAAAAGAAAGCTGGAATTCTGTAACACTTTTTGTTGATTAGTGACATTAATATTGGAATAAACACATATTGCTGGTCACACTAATGTCAGACCAGGGCATGTGTACATGGGCCCCATCGGAGCCATGTCTTTTTTGACTCTGTCAACAACCTTCAGACAAGTCAAGGAGGTCTAAATCCAGTTCTAAGCCTCTGATGGATCCTATCTATGCCCTCCTGTATCAATGGATAGAGCTAAATCAGATCAAGAGAAAAGAAAAACCACTTACCTGACCAGGCGCAGACAGACCTCTGGATAGTGCTCCCTTTAAATTGTTGCCCTTCGCCCTGCAGCTCAGAGCATCAGCATTGCAAAACATGAAACATCTTCCTACTCATTGCAATATTACTGAGCTCAATTTTTGCACACCTGCCTGCAGCAGGTCCCCTCCAGCTGGAACATATCATGAGATGTAAAACATACACTGGAACCTGGAAGAATCTATAGCACTGGGGGGTATATTCAGCACTTTGCACCAAGCAGCTTCTCCTTACCAGGCCACTTCAGTCCTTGAAGCAGGGTTACAGTCATCACAGCGGCTCCTACAACTCTAGTGCTAGATTTTCTAAAGTGTGTTAGTGTGCACCAGTGCTGTTACATGTTATTAGTAGATAGGTCTGATTGTATAACATGGGACCTGCGTGTTAATGCGCAGTAACATGGCAGGCACCTCCTAGCCAATCTAGCCCTAGAGTGCAAAACTTTCCTGATTCCTGAAATCCAGGCAGGAAGTCAGCCTCGGCAGTTCAGCCATCTGTCAACTGAGGAAGAAATTCTAATAAACCTGTTGATGAGCAAAAACCAGTTTGGGTGCTCAGAACCTAAGACAACACAAAACATTTCATCCCTGCAGGTTGCATATGTAAGTCATTCTCCCCATACCATATACCTTCAGATGCAATAATCCAAGTTGTTTAAATGCAAACAGAGCTCTCACAGTGGGGAACGGAATCCAACCAGACTCTGTCCACCAAGAAATCTGCCTGTCAGCGGTTCAACGGTCCTAGTAAAATGACCACATTCTTTGTGTTATGGGGATGGTATACCTACCTTTTAAGATGCAAAAGTGGAGACCTAGAGGAGATGGGAGGACCTTAGGCAAAGAAAGCAATGGACAGTCACAGATAGCGAACCCACCTTCACGTCATCACAGCATCTTGGTCCAGTGCTACTCATGTATTGTAACACAGCACATAAAGGGCATTGGATCCACCCAATCTATCTAGTTGCACCCTGCTATCCTGCTCTACCGCTGGTCAACCCCTTCCAGTCACACCAGCTTGACTGTCTACACTGCTCTAACTCTGCTCATCTCCATCCTTGCCTTTACCACCATCCAGGAGTTGTTCCACCTCTCAGCCATACCTGCAGGAAATGACCTCTTACCTTTTAGCCTTTAGGAGTATAACATAGCCACCAGCCACCTCCCTCTCCCCAGTTTTCCCTGCAAGTACTCCAAGGTCCTGCTACCATTCCACACTGACTGACCCCCGCTGCCTCTGAGATCGATACCATTACTCTGTGCAGGTCAGATCTGACGTCTCCCCTTTTAGGTCTTTTACTGTCCCTGGTAGATAAGTGTATAGTTTTGGTATCTAAACTATACTCCCCATCGTTTTTACCCTAACTCTCTGCACATCTATCCAAAACAACTTTAAATTCTTATGGCTTTGGTACCATCATCTCTACTGGTAGGCTATTCCAGGCATCTAATAACCAGTCAGTAAAGAAGTAACTGCCCCCTCCAACTTCATATCTTGAAGCCTTGTCAAGGGATTTTCTTTTTCTATACAGCACTCTATCTTCCTGCGCTTTATTGAAGCCTGCTAAATATTTTGGTTTTTCTATTATAGCCCTCCTTTTCCCCCTTTCTCTCTTCCTCTGGTTCCCACCTTAGCACAGCCTGGTCCTTGAGTCGTCCAGACTGCATCGGAGGGGTGTGTGTGTGTGTGTGTGTTAGAAAACCAGGACAGGATGGAAGTCGGATGACAACACACAACTAGGCTAGTTGCTAGCACAGCCACACCACAGTGACACTTACCTGAAGAGATGTGAGAGTTGCAATAAGAGAGGAATGACAGAGGGCCAAAGGTGTCCTCCAGGGAGACAGGGGCTGAACATGAATACAATGGCAAAACAAAGAGATGGCAGGATAGAGGAGCTAGCAGATCAGCGAAAGGCCCCATTACACAGGTCACCTCCAGTCTTGCTTTCTCTGCCCTTTGCAATGAGCACCTGAAACATTTGGCAGAAAGCTGGAGCACTGTGCTGAGACCGCCATGTGCTCTGCAATCTCAGCTGTGGCATTTATTTATTTCTTTTGTTAACATTTCTATACTGCGATTTCCAGAAGATCAATCGCGGTTTACAGGTAACAACAATTTGAGTAATACAAAACAGTTATATACTCATTTACAATGAGCAATGTCAAACTATTTACAGTGGTATAATATGCATTGACTATATACATGAACCAGGTAGTGAGGGTTCGAGGATGGGTTGGTTAGGAAGTATCTATATAACATTCTTCGAGAGTGGGGAGGTTCAGTGTATTATGTGGGTCTTGATTACTAAAGTGGAGGGTAAACAAGTGGGTTTTAAAGTTTGGAGATCAGTCAGTTCTCTAATATTGTCAGGGGGAGCGTTCCAGTGGTAAGGGGCAGAGTGAGAGAATGATCTGTTATTTGTTATCTTTTTAGATTTCCTAAAGTCTATTGGAATAGCCAGTTTGTTCTTATTCTGGGTATGTTGGTTACGATTGCTATTATCTTTTGAGATGAGTGTGGATAAGTGGGAGGGAGCTATATTATTGCCATTACCCGAGAAGCCCTGTAAGGCACTGGCGTCTCCAGCAGAGTCCTGAAAACTCTCCAACAAACCTTAGGGGGGGGGGGGAGAATGTGCTACATGTTCCAGCCTACCGTTTTCTAGTCCTACCCCTATCCGTATCCCCCTCTGGAAATCCTAGGTTGCTAGAAGGGATTCATTGTACCGCATGTTCATCACTCTATGCAAAACATGTAAGAGAAGGGTTGCTTTAGGAGGAGCAGTGGAGAAAGCCTGTCTAGAAGGGTGTCAGTGGTCCATGCAGATGGGGAGGGGCTGAAAGGAGAACGGGAGAGAAAGTGAAAGCAAACAGACAAAGCAAACAGCTACAAATTTAGGGGCCGATATACAAAAGTGACTATCTGGTTAGCGACACTATTCAAATGGTGCTGCTAAATATTTCCTCTGATTGCCTCAGATAGTGCAGAGTCAGCACTTATCCAGACAACAGTGAGTTTCAGCCACTATCCAGAGAAGTTATCTGAAGAGCTGTCCTAAAATTAACCCAGTTAGCCTATCTGGATGACGTCTGAATATTGCAGCAATCCAGAGAGACACCACACTGACTGGTCCATCTGGATAGTCAGCCCTGGTCACAATGTGAGCACCGGTGCTGAATATCCAGAAGAAATGTCAATGCCATGATCAGCATATAAACAAAACACAGACTGTGTGATTTAAATTTCTCTATGTAATGAATGTTCGAAGGAAATAAGGAAATTGCTTGTCACTTGTCAGATCCCAGGACAATCTGCACATGTGGTTTCAGGCACTCTTCAATTGATTGTATAACTCACCTACAACTACTCACTCCTGCATTAATCATAACGCAGAGGCAGAAGGCTGTGGTGCTTTCTTCATCTGGTGTCATCAAAGAACAATAGTTACAGGTAAGCAGTTACATTCTCTCTGATGATAAACAACCACAGTGAGTCCCACGAATGTCACTTCCTAGCTAAGGGCGACCTTCAGATAAACAAGGGGAAAAGACGACATGAACATCTCCAACCAGAGAAAACACAAAACTATCCCACAAGAGAAAACTGCTTATTTTCTGATTTTCCCCATGCACAATGAAGTCAAGAAGCAACCCAAAATGAACAGATGTGAGTCCTAGAACGCTAGGAGTTGGGCTCTATTCAACAATCAGCCCTGCAAGACGGACAGTACAAATCTAGAATCCTGATGGAGGGCTGCATCAAGGCAGTGCGGCTGGCAAACATGTGCAGCCTTGCAAATCTTTTCTAGGGAATTAGACCTTTGACATGTACTTCTAAGGTTAAACCTGTCTAGCCATGGTGATGTGGGATATGCCACTGAGGGCTTTGGTCTACTGGGGTTAAAAGAAATAAAATTTGGAGTGAAGTTTACATGAGCTCTGGCATGCTCCAGAGAGAAGGTGACATGCCAGCCTATTTGACAGAACTTAGTGTAGGGTGGGTAAGACACTAAGAGGCTGCGTTAGCTGTCAACATATGCTTGAAAGCATGCTAATGGCCCGTGCGAACGGTTAGCCCACTCACTAAACAGACAGCATGGGGTTAATTCCATGGCAAGGGAAACGGGTGGGAGAGCACAGGTATGTCTGTACAGTGTGGTCAGCACAAGGGGTTGGCAGAACACATTCCTGTCAACATTGCAGTTAGAGTGGATTCACTTAATACCACCTCAGTGGGTGGCATTCAATGCATCTGCGTTAATCAGTGTGGTATCTGCTGGGGTCATGCTGTTAAGCCCCTGACAGCTATTGCATGTACCATGCATTGATTTCTACTCTCAATGCACGCAGTACTTGCAGCATGGTAATGCAATTTAGTAAACATGCCCCTAAGACCTAGAGCCAGGGTTGGCCCCAGAGCTGATTCAAGGTGTTGGCGCCATAGGCAGAGCTTAAGCTTAACAGCCCTCTGTCTGTCAAAATCTATTGTTTAGCTATAAATGCCCTGCTCTTTTTCAACCTGCAGAGGTTGTTGCCCTAGGTGACTGCCTAGTTTGCCTAATAGTTGGACCAGCCCTGCCTAGAGCTCACTGACTCTGCGAACAAAAGTGACCATCAACGTGACCTTCCACATCACTTACTTGAGCTCACAAGAGTTAAAAGATTCAAAGGCAGATTTCATGATCAAGATAAAAACCACATTGATGTCCCATGACATTGTGAAAAGCTTTAGAGTGAAGCAAACCCTGCATAAACCCAACAACTGAAAGCTTAGCAGAATTTGGGCTTCTTTCTCCACAGTGGTGGTTTGCACTACGCAGAACCTAACAAAACAGGTTCTTAAATCAGACTCAGAAATGCAGACACCTAATGGGTGTGGGGGTTGGGGGAAGAGGGGGAGATACAAATGTGGACTGAGAAAGAGAGGTGACATTGGGGTAATCATGTCTGATGATATAAAGATAGTGAAAACATGATAAGCCAGAGGAATGCTAGGTCCACAGGGAGACATATAACCAGAAGAAAAAGATGTGATAATGCCTTATGTTCTTATGTTCCTCTGTGTAGGTCATTGTTGAGCCCGCATCCAGAATATTGTGTCCAAGTCCAAGAACCATATCTGTGGAAGAATAGAGAAAAACTGGAGGTGGTCCAGAGAAAGCATTAAAACGGGACAGAAACCACAGCAAAAGCCTTATGAGATGAGGATGAGTCTGAAGGACCTGAATATGTCTCCCTTGGAGAAGAGCTGGGATATTTATTTATTTATGTAAAGCTTTTACATGCCACACCAATTACCTGGGCAGATATGATGGAGATTACACAATTAGAAAAGCTTTTTCAGAAAAAGAATGTTCTAGAACAAGAGACCATATTCTGAATCTCCAAGAGCACCTCAGCAAATATTTTCTTTTCTGAAAGGATCATGCATGCAGGGACTAGCATCCAAAGAAAGAAACAGCAGCTGAGCTCAAGAAAACATAAGAGAAAGAGAATGCGGCATTTTAGAAAGGACGTCCCAAGTGCAACTTCTCATGTTGAGGGCAAAACATGTAGGAAAACACCAGGGACCTCTATGGTTTCATCTGATTTTAGAAACATAAACTCCTCCAACCTGGACGCCAAAGCCCTCATAGATGTCCCCGCTACAAAAGCATGGGGCAGAGACGTCTATCTCATGCTAGTTTTTATAAGAGGATGTCCATCGGCATGGCAAAATGAAAACAAGAGTGCTCATTGCCTGTCAGTGCTCATTGTCAACATGGAAAATACAGGGATATGAGTGAAGCTCCTTCTCCACAGCCTCCGGATGTCTGTCTGGCATAATGAGCCCTTTTCCAGTGCTTATCTGTGCCTGATGTAGGTCGTAAACTAGGATGCGACTAGGGACATACAGGGGTTTTCTGAAATCGGGTGAGGACTTCCAGGTTTTTGAGAATGCTCTGGACAGGTCTACACCATGCCCCCATTCTGATTTGGATGACCTCATACCAGTCTTTAAAACCACTTTCCAAAATGGCTCCAGGGACATCACCGTGGTTTGGACATCTGAATACCTGTTTTCAGATGTCTAAAGCATAAATAGAGCTTCTAAATCGCCCCAAGAGGGTCTTTATGCACAAAAAAGTAACCTGAAAACTGGAGACAAACTGAGGTCTATGGTTATGCAACAGGAAATTGGGCAGACTAAATGGGCTATATAATATCTGTCTGCTCTTATTTTCTATGTTTTTTTGTCACCTAAAATTCACAAAGACTGGTCAGGGCTGTTGCTGGATGAAGGACTCTTTTTCGTGACCCCTTCCCTCAAGTGCTCACAGACTAGCAGACTAATTTTGCCCCTTGTAATGGTACTAGAACTGATTAAATTTTCTAAGGCAATCCAAGTTTACTGATTACTACACTCTCTAAATGCAGCCTGTGAGGGCTAGAGACTGGACATTGAGATGGAGTAAAGAGCCGTGGTTCTAAGTCATTAGGTTTGGGAGGTGTCTGGCCCGACAGAATGTGTGATGGACATCTCAGGTAGGACGTAGAAGCACATGTCTCAGCCAATATGGTATTAGGAGGATCGCAGTCCTGTGTTCCTTCTGTGCTTCAGTAAGTTTTGGCATACAGAAGAATTGTCCCACTACAAAGGGAGAAGGTGTCTGCTGCTGGTCTGTATTCTAATCTCCTCATAAAGCAGAAAACTGTTTCTTCCTCTTCGGGGCTATCACATTATTTATTTGAGGATAGAACATACTTAAGAAACAGTCAGTCTGCCACATCTGAGCTAGGAACCACTTTTGGAAATCTGACAAGTGAGGACTTAATCTGTCTGCCAAGATGTTTTTCTTCACCATCAAATAATTGGTTCTTAGCTGTATTTTATGAAAGACAGTCCAATTTCACACCCTGGCTACTCCTGACTCAGAAGGTGGGATGCCATTCTTTCATCTTTGTTTACATATTATCTACAAAGTTTTCAGCTTGAACTAAGACAATTTTGTTGACCACTCAATTTCTGAAGACCTTATTTTTTAAAGGCCAGGACTTCGGAGGGGAGGGGGTAGAGTTCCTATAGATAAGCCCCCCCCCCCACCCCAGCATTTGTGGTCAGAATTATTTTACTCTGCGGAATTTGAAATTTGAAACCTTTTGTCAGATTCTCATAGGACTACCACTAAGTCAGCTGACTGAGTCGTCTGCGATGTTGATGAGCTCTTGGAGTTTTTGAGAAGCCTGAGACCACAGACTTCAGTGCACTGGACTTGCATCAAGTATACGTCTACCATGGGCAGAACACATACAGCTGTGGTCAACAGGGTAATCATTCTCAACATGATCTATGTTGATGGCTGCTAGTTTGCTAAGTTCATGATATCTTGGGTTCCCTATATGAGTAAAGACGTGCCCTGAACTCTATCCTCACTGTTCTAATGAACTCTAATAGAAGTGACAAGTGCAGATCGGATTGAGGAATTTTACCAAAGACCCTAGCAACTCTAACACCCAAATGGTGATGTGCACTGATCCCTTTGTCCCCTACCTCATATGTATTTCTGATCAGACAGTAGTCTAGACAGAAGATCACATTTGCTCCCAGCCTATATAGATTTACCATGATTGCTGCTACTGAACACAGGCAGTACTGACATTAAAAGAAAATGATACTGGCGATGCTTGATAGAACCTGGTGGAAAGAACCTTAATTTCCTTTTGAGAAGACACTTGAGGGATTTCCAAAAGATAAATCTACAACTATGCTAGACAATGTGGAAGACCCAGCTGTCTGAGATTACAGAAGACCACTGATTTATGGACAGCCAGAGGTAGAGTTGAAGAACGTCTATAAAGTGATCTGATGCTCCCTGATGAAGCTCATAGTCTCTTTTCATTTTTATCCAAAAATATTATTTCTTGAGCATGGAACATCAGCAATTTTGACTTATGCATCTTCTCTGATGCCTGAAGCCATCATTCATGCTCTTCTGTAGGTGTTAACAGCCATGGTAAGAAACATAGAAACATGTCGGCAGAAAAAAACCCATGGGCCCAATATTGAATTGGACTGACTCTGCGCTGCTACAGGATTGCTGCACACACCGGAAGCCGCCAAAGCTAACCGGACTGCAGCAATATTGCATGCTGCCAGTTAGCCCCTGCACCTTAAAGATAGACGAGGGTTTTCCTCACCTATGTTTTCGGCACCGACTGCTAACCGGACAGCATGCAATATTGCTGCTGCTCAGTTATCGCTTGTCGTCACCTTCTCTCCACCCCAGAACATGCCCGACACGCCCTGATGCTAATTGGATAGCATCGGGGCATGCAGGGGAGTTAGAAGGGGACATTTAACGGCACTAACCATGTAGGTGCCCTTGAATATTCCCATTTAAGACATTTATACTGTTTACTGGGCTGTAAGCCGTGTAAATGCCTTTTGAAAATTGGGCCCTATATGGCCTATCCAGACTGCCCTTCCATACCAGCTACTATAATCCCTGTTCTTTCCTTTAGAGATCTCAGTCCTTTAGAAACCTTAGACAGCGTAGTCCAAATGCCTTAAATGCATCTCACATTTCTCCCGCTTAGCTTCATGTCACTGAAATGCTTCTTGTTTCCTCTAAGAAATCAACAGCGTCAAAGTTTTACAGAGTATATATGTAATTTGCCACGTAGACCTGGTTGATTGCTAAACTGCAAGACACTGGAGTATGCGGAAAGAACCATTTCCCAGTGAAGTTCTGGGTCTGGAGTTCATAGCTCGATGTATGTAGGAAGCAAGGAAGAAAGAGTGCAAAGGATGCGGACATAAATGAAGAGGAAGTATGAAACCGGGAAGGAACAGGGGAGCTCAGAAAGGGTAAAGTGGCGTCCTCCCTGTAGTGGCAATGGAGGTGAGATGAAATGTACCCACAGCTAGATGTGACGGTGCCGCCAGCGAGACCCAAGCGGGAGCATTCAGACATGGGGCGGCACTGGGCAGAGTACCAAGATTTTGGGAAGAATTGAGATAGCAGTCTTCCTTTACTCACAGATGCCAAGTGGCCAGCTTCTCTTTTCATTGGATTACATTCTAATCCCAAGGAATACATTTAAAAATAAGAGTGGGGCAAAAAGACCTTGAATCATGTCTGTCATTTATTTCCCACCATGGGTTGCCTCACACAGAGCTAACATCTGCCCACAAGGACCATTTGCCATAGATAAGTTCTTGTGAATATAATACATATATATATTTTTTTAGTGCCATCAAGTCACTGTTGACTCAGAGTGACTCAGCAACCTCTGGGTTTTCTTGGCAATGTACCACTTGAAGTAGATTGCCAGCCTTTTCTTCCGAGGCAATGGAGGGTAAAGTGACTTGCCCAAAGTCACAAGGAGTGCCAGTGGGAATTGAACCCTTGATCTTCTAGGTACTAGGCAGTTGCTCTAACCACTAGGCTACTCCTCCACTCTATATAATAAGTAATATAATATAATATGATATAATAGCTGGTAAAACAAACCACTTCTTTTCAACATTTTCCTCCCTCTCCTTATTACTTGAATTCAAAATCAGGGTTTATCTGTTGACGTTTATGCAGATGATCTTTTTCTCTTCTACCCTACTGATAATATTCCTGCAGATCTGACATCGCTAAGCTCTTGTTTGGATAGTATTTCAATTTGGCGTTGAGAGAATTCCTTAAAACTCAATCCCTCCAAATTATCTGCCATTTGCTTCGCGGGATCTGCTCCCTGTTGCTCCATATCGTCAGTCTTGGAAAGCAAGGCATTACAGATCCATCCTTCTATCTGTTATTTTGTCATTATGCTTGATTCAGAATTCATCTTTTCCCTGAAATTGTCAAAACTGCTCATTTTTCGCTCTGTGCTGCTTTCGCGCTGTCCAACCTTGTTTGGATAAATCTGCACAAATTTTTGTTTTAGTTCATGCTGTTCTATCAAAGATGGATTATTGTAACATTGCTTACCGGGACCTACCTCAGTAACAACTTAGGAGGATCCAGACAGTTCAAAAGTCTGCAATTTGTATTGTTCATTGAACTCGTAAATTTGATAAGGCCACACCATTGCTTATGCAGCACCATGGACTGTCTGCGACCTCATACATACAGTTTAAATTGCTGACTTTGGCTCACAAAGCCATCCACAAAGCGGCCCCGGATTACTTATCCTCGTTGATAATGTTACATGCCCCCATTAGAGCGCTTCGCTCTTTGCATGGTTTCATACTCCACTTTCCCTCACCTATACTGACTAAATATGAAAGCAATCAAAAATCGGCTTTTTTCGCCACAGCTCCAGCTTCCTGGAATAGTCTGCCTGTGACAATTAGGACTGAACATGACTTTTAAGACTTTAAGAAGGCACTGAAAACATTTTGGCCTTTGGCCTAAGGAATTCTATTTTATAAAAAGGGAGCAGTTTGAATGTTACACTGAATCTAGGATACCCTTTCCTTTCTCTTCTGTATCACCATATTCCTCTTACCCTTTTGGGTCACGTATTTGATTTGTAATTTTTTTTACCTATGTTCTTTCCTATCCACAATGGAGTTTTTTTATGTTATTATATGGTGTTTTTATGTTTATTTTATATTTTGTGAACCTCATAGCTTGTTTTTACGGTATATCAAATAAAATTAACCATAACTTCTTGTGAATAATAGAAAATAAAATGAAAAATAATATAAATTAAAGTAATGAGGCCTTTTTTTCTTGGCCATTGTGGGCAGTTGTTAGCTCTGTGTGTGGCAATCCGTGATTATAAATAATTGAAGGACGTGGTCCGAGGTCTTTTCCCCATTCTTATTTTTGCCTTCATTTCTGGGGATTAGAGAAATGAAGCGGCGACTGTCTGCTTGTTTGCTGAAATACTACAAAACTCCTACACAGTTGATGAAATATTGTTTGAAGATGTGCTAGTGATCCCCAGGGAGCACAAACCTTATGAAGCTTAGAATCTGTCAACCCTGTGATCTGACGAGCTGTGGTATCCCGGTACACTGGAAGCTCAACAGTGCAACTGGAAGGGATTTCTGTGAGCTGAAAAGATGGTTCAAAAGCTGCCGAATGAGAGAGGCCCAGGTAACTAGCAGTTGGACTGTGCCAGATCCAACAGGGACAGATACCCAGATCCAACCTCACGGCAAGATCCTTTAGGCCAATGCAGAAAACCAGCGCTGAAGTCAGGCGCTATCAGCTGTGTACGTGTTTTCGTAGCACGTCAATAGCGTGAGACTTCAGCGCCGGTTGGAAGCAAAGGGTATGTATGCAAATGAGCTGTGCGCAAAAATTCAGTGTAAAGTTGAAAGGAGGAGAGGCAATGCACATGCAAACAACAGACACACTACAAGCGGCCGTGGGCACATGCGTGTAAATGTCAAACACATGACGTGCAGGTTCTTTTGCCACTCAGCTCATAATGTTGTTGTTGTTGTTAAGTGCCGTCGAGTCGGAGTCGACTCAAGGCGACCCTCTGGATAGCTATCCTAAATTGTGTTCAGTCTTCAGTCAGGCGGCTCATTGTTGACAGACTAGTACCCATAGCTGCTGTTATTGTATCGATCCATCTCATTGCTGGCCTTCCTCTTTTGCGTTGACCTTCTATCTTGCCAAGCATGATGTCTTTCTCTAATGATCTCTCTCTTCACATGATGTGTCCAAAGTATGAAAGTCAAAGTCTTGTCATCTGAGCTTCTAAAGAAAGCTTAGGTTTGATCTCTAGTACCGACTGGTTTGTTCTTCGGGCAATCCATGGTATACACAGTATTCGCCGCCAGCACCATAATTCAAAGGCATCAATTTTCTTCCTGTCAATCTTTTTCACTGTCCAGCTTTCACATCCATATGATGTTATTGAAAATATCATGGCTTGAACAAGTCGAATCTTTGTATGGAGAGAGACATCTCTGCTCTTGAGAATCGTATCTAGGTCTTTCATAGCCATTCTGCCAAGAGCAATGCATCGTCTGATTTCTTGACTGCTTGTTGCTTCTTTATTGATATTTGATCCAAGTAGGTTAAAGTTGTTCACAATTTCAATTTCTTCTCCTTCAATGATGAACCTGTTGATTATGCCAGTTGTCATGATCTTTGTCTTCTTTACATTAAGGTGGAGGCCCATTTTGAGACTATGTTCTTTGATTGTGAGAAGCAAATGTTTCGGATCATCTTCACTTTCAGCCAGTAATGTAGTATCATCAGCATAGCGAAGGTTGTTGATGAGTCTTCCACCAATCTTCACACCTCTGTTGTCTTCATACAATCCTGCTTCTCTGATGATTTGTTCTGCATATAAATTAAACATGTAGGGGGAAAGTATGCAGCCTTGTCTTACACCTTTGCTTATTTTAAACCATTCTGTTTCTCCTTGTTCCGTTCGAACTGTTGCTTCTTGATCAATGTACAGATTGCGCAAGAGAACGATCAGGTGTTCTGGTATACCCATGCTTCTTAATGTGGCCCAGAGATTCTCATGGTTTACACAGTCAAAAGCCTTGCTATAGTCGATAAAGCACAAATAGATATCCTTTTGGTATTCTTTAGTCTTTTCAAGGATCCATCTCACATCCGCAGTGATGTCTCTCGTTCCTCGCCCTTTCCTGAGCCCTGCTTGCACTTCAGGTAGTTCTTGTTCCAGGTATGCTTGTAGTCTCTTTTGAATAATCTTCAGTAGAATCTTGCTGGCATTTGGGATCAGAGCGATTGTGCGATAATTTCCACAGTCAGTTGGATCACCTTTCTTTAGTATTGGTATAAACACAGATCTTTTCCAGTCAGTTGGCCATGATGTTGTCTTCCATATTTCTTGGCAGAGCCTTGTAAGTACAGTAACAGCTGCATGAGATTGCTGCAATACTTCTATGGGAATGCCATCAATGCCTGGTGCTTTGTTCTTTGATAAGGCTTTCAATGCTGCTTAAACTTCTTCTTTTATCACCAATGGTTCCCGATCATAAGGTACACGCTGAAACGGCTGTTGGTCCACTTGATCTTTATCATATAAAAACTCTGTATATTCCTTCCACCTTTTCTAGATCTTCTCAGCATCATTCAACATAGAAACTTGAGTATCTTGTAACATTTCAATTCGAGGCTGGAACTTTTTCTTTAACTCTCGTAGCTTTAGGAAAGCTGACCTTGTTCTTCCTCTAATAGTTTCTGCTTCTATTTCCTTGCAAGTGTCATTGTAGTACACTGTAGTACAGCTCATAATAATCAACACTATTTCGCCCAAAAACATTTTTTATGAAATCACAATGGCAAATGGAGAATAATATAAGTGAGTCCAAAAAACACACAAGGATAAGAAGTGAAAGACATTTGTTCTTGAACGCCGAACTTTCATATATACGCTGAAAGATACACAGAAACTTTTCACATGGAAGGCAAACTGTTCACCGGTACACACCCCGAAACAGTCTTTCCCTCCACACGCAAGATATTTAAGTCACCTCAGACCACGTGTAAGGATACTGACACGCTTGCTGGTTATGTAATCCTCTACGCCTTTCTCTGCCTCGGGCGCAAACCTTATTACCATCTCAATTAAATATACACAGCTCATTTGCATATAATGTAAATACACTTGGTGTCGCTGCGTGTGCATACATTTACTCCCTCTTTACATGCGTGTCAAGCCTTTTTCTGCATTCGGCATGGTGGAAACTGTGCATATAAGTTGCTGCATTGGCCCATTTGAGTGATGATGTTCTCTCCTGGGAGCTGGGAGAAGAGAAGGATGGGAAAGAGTCTGACATGTCAGACGGGCTGCTGAGTAACAGATAAACAAAGCACGAGAGAGAGAGAGAGACCATAAACCATTATTAAGAAGGGACCCAGGATATCAACGCTTGACCCAGTACAAGCATTATGGAATCTGTGTCTTTTGGGGAAACTGCTAGGAACGTATGACCTATATTGGCCACTGTTGGAAACGGGATACTGGGCTTGATGGACCTTGGTCTGACCCAGTATGGCATATCTTATGTTAGATGCACTAAGGACAAGGATCATATTATCAGAGAGAGAGGATGGAAGCGAGCGGGAGGGTGCTGCATTCTTAATAAGTCCTAGTAAAGACATACGATACAAGTACAGGATGAGGAAGGAACATAGTGTTACAGGGAAAGGGCGGGGAGGGCGTGTAGCGTTACAGGCAAAGGATGGGAAAGAGTAGGACAGGGGGTATTATAATAGTTATAGGGTGTTGGGGGATGAAGTGCTACAAGAGGGTGTAGCCTTACAGATATAGTGTGGGATATGGGGAACAGGATTAAAGGGATAAGGTGGGTGCTCTGATGCTGAGATAAGACAGGAGGGAGGATGTAGTGGAGTTTTAGTGCTACAGGTGTAGGGTGTCAGGTGGGAACTTACAGGTACGGGGAGGTTTGAGGTAAAGAGAAAGAGGGGAGGGGCTGTAACAGGCATGTGGGGTTGTGGGGGACGTAAAGGGATTTGATGGACAGGGATGTGCTGTGTTGCAGCAAAGGAAGTTATCACTGAACGGCCAGCGAGGCCTGGAGAGGAGGGTCCGCTAGGGCAGCTTAGCCTGACAGAGAGCCCCGAGAGGAGAACCCATCTAAAGAGGGTCCTGGATGCTGAAGACACGGCTGAGATCTGAAGGGGCTCACCCAAGTGTTCCAGAAGGATTCCAGCAGCAGCAGTGAGTGTTGTGTACGTCAGGAGGGTTGGTGGGACCTGGAGAGTGCAGCCCTCTTAACATCCTGGGAAGTACGGACTGTGCTGTGAGAGATTAAACCCCAGTGCAGAGTTATCTCAGATTTTTAAATGAATTTTGTCTTCAGAGAGGTGATGTACTGTACTTGTCCCTGCTTTTGTGTTTTTCTCAAAGGTGTTATTTTTGACAGAGGTTTTGGGTGGTAATGCAGACTCCAGGGCACAATATCATTGTGTACTAAGTGGACAAAGTGTTTTATCAGAAACAGAAGAGAAGTGGGTGCCCACCACAGGGCCCAGAGAGAGAGAGCACCTGCCAGGTCACCTCTAGTAAAGAGGAGGGAACAATTACCAGGGCATTCGGAAGTAAAATTGCTTTTTTACTACCTTGTTTCAGCTGTACCAATTTGGGTTTTTGCAAATTTTTCCTTTTGCTACTGTTTTGTAAATATCGTGGTAGTCAATGGCTATGAATCCACTTTACAGCCGCTGTCTCTATAGTGGCAAATTTCAGCCCTGCTACCCAGATAACGGCACTGCAAATCAGCACCCTCGCCCTCGCCCTCACCCTCACCCTCGCCCTCGCCCTCACCCTCGCCCTGTCCTCGCCCTGTCCTCGCCCTCGCCCTGTCCTCAGCCTCGCCTTCGCCCTCGCCCTGTCCTCACCCTCGCCCTCGGGCTGCCCCAGCACCATTCGGAGAGTACCAAGGTGGTCAGAGAAAAAATTAAACAGCACTAATCATCACTCTGGAAGGCATTTATCTCGACAGCAGGGTCTGCCTTTCAGAACTGACCCACTTATTTTTCAGGGGGGTTATATCTAGGGGAAGGGGAACCCGATTTAGCTCACAGCTTTCTCAGAAGTTCAAGGCAAGTTGCACTCAGGTATTTTCCCGTCCCCGGAGGCCTTACAATCTAAGTCTGTACCTGAGGCAATGGAGGGTTAAGTGACTTGCCTGAGGTCACTAGGAGTAGCGGTGGGATCTGAGCCTGGCTTTATTAGTTCTCAGCCTGCTATTCTAACCTTTAGGCTGGACTTGAGTTTCTTTAAAGTGAAGAGCAGTGAGATTTTCCCAGTGTGTTCAGCAGACAGGGCCTTGGGGTTACAGCCTTCTCCCCCCCCCCCCCCCATCCCCAGAGATGTTTCAGTGATTTTATAAAGCCAAAACACCATACCCAACAAGATAGGTGCTACACAAATGACGCCCAGAAGGGGACCTGGTAGAAATTGTACTGATTTTGATACATTTTAGTTTTTGGAATGTAGAGTCTCGATCATTCCAAAACATTTTGGGGTTTATAAACCAAAGATGGCCATCAGGGATTACTGGTGTTCAGCCAAGCCTGCAAAGCTATGATGCCTTTTGGAAGAAGCCTCCACTTTCTGGAGGATGGACGTTCATTCAGAGCTACCAATGAGGAGTGAGATAATGTCTGACTGTACATGCTTACGGGTCAGCATGCCAAGCCTGGATATCAATGTGAATCTGGAGGAAAGAGAAGCTACTGCTGCTGCTATCACTTATTCCCATTCAATAGGAGGCCTCACTCTTCCTATTGCTGAGATGTGAGCAATGCCTTTCGATTTAGAAACATTGACATCTGGGAAACCCTATTTCATGGAACTAAAGGAACTCAACAGGACATATTGTCTGAGGTTCCACAGGTCTTAGTGGCACTGGAAAGACTGGACAAGACAGGACAAGTTCAGTGTCCCAAGTGCCTATGGCCTCATTCCCCATACTAGTGAAAATCTGATGCGTCTCCTACCATGGTCCATTAGACAAATCTGAGCCACAGTGAGTGGTGTTACCCCCATTAACATTCCTGTCCAAGGACGTGAGTTTGCCAGCTAAGGAAGCCATCAGGTCCACAAATGGTCAATCAGGCATGTCATGGAAACTGGAAGCTCCAGCGAGGTCACTGACTGACACAGACAGGATCAGAGAAGACCAGGTAAATACAGATTTCTTCCTGGCTGCCATCACTATTGTAGTTCAGTAGGTTCAGGGAGTGAAGAGGGATCCAGTTCATCGCCCATAAGCTTCCCTGCCAAAACCAAATTGGATAGAGCTCTCCTGTATTGTGAAGATTCTAGTTATGAAAGTGGGGTGGGACATGGATGTAGGAGAAGGCGATGGCTAGAGGAATTAAAAATAGTGGGCAACACTGGAATGAAACTGGGCAATGGGGATAATAAGTTGAAATTGTATTAGTCCAAGATGGTTGACATTTGAGACATTTGTGAGTTGATAAGTTGTTGATGTTATGTAAGTCTTGGCTGTCTGTCACTGTAAAAAAAGAGAAAAAATAAAGTGGGGTGGGACCCATTGAAGCACTTAAGACTGAGAGGGGGAATAGAGATGCAGCACTGCCTAACTGTTCGTACGTCCTAGCATTAGCTGGGTTGGAGTGTCTTAGATGCAAACCCTTTTTTTTTTTAATGCCATCAAGTCAATGTTGACTCATAGCGACCCAGCTACCTCTGGGTTTCTTGGCAATGTGTCACCGGAAGTGGATTGCCAGCCTTTTCTTCCGAGGCAATGGAGGGTAAAGTGACTTGCCTAAGGTCACAAACCCTTATTCCAGCTATTTCCAGATATTTTGTTGTCTGCTACAATATCAACAGCAGAGAAGTCAACAAGTACTGTGAAGGTGGTATGTGCTGTAGAGAAGCTATGTATGAACCTGAGAAAGAATTGCTTGCTTGTACCATCTGCACTAGTCAAACCATGATCAGCAAAGCAGTTAATGTTCGAGGGGTCCCATGAAGGCCAGTTGGGTTAACATACCCAAAAGAGTTTCACCAACAACTTCTGAAATGATTTTGGTTAAAAGATGGAGATGCTTTGCCCTGAGGGCTTTTCATGTTGTTCTAAGAAAAGGGAGCGGGAGAGAGCCAGGGAGTAATAGTTCTATATTGCAATACCTTGGGGCTATCTATGTTAGAAGTGAGGTATATTCCACCGGTAGAATTTTTATTGATCAAGATGCCAGATGTCTTATGATATTCAGTCTACACATGCCCAGGACAATGTTTTAGGTGCAATTCTTTTACCTTGATATCTAAACAGGAATTGGGCATTATGTGATAATTACATCTTCCAGATTAAATGACCAATCAAAGCAAAGTACATAGTGATCTAAACGGGAAATGGGTAACACAAAATATTGGTCCCATAAAAATTTATGTTCAAAAATGTATTCTTGTGCTTTCACATTGGCTAACTCAAGTGCCATGACTTGGATGTTTCATAAAATTTGGAAGAAAAACGAAAAATCTCCATTCTGTCTTTTTAGAGCTATGCTCTCCTCTCTTTAAATTACTCTTCTTGCTATAAGTTATTTGATATATCTAATTATCTTTTTCATATTTTTGTGTCAGTTACTAGTAGTATGAAATCTCAAAAAACTTGGAGGAGATGTAACAGGATCCTGTATATTTCCATTGAGGACATTTCTGAAGTCTTTGCTCATAAGTGTTTATAGCCCTGATTTGCAAAGGTCTTTACACAGGTGACTACCTACACGAGTAGTGCCCTTCAAAAATCCCAGACAAGTCCCCAACGTGCCTGGATGCTATGTGGATGGCATCGGGGTATGTTAGAGGCATTGCAGGACGGAGCAAGGGCAGAGGAAAGGGCTATATGGGGAGCAGTGATTTTCGATGCTACTGTGTAGCCCTCTATGCTTTAAAGAAAGGCGAGGTTTTTCGCTGCTATCTGTGTAGCCTCTGCGGCTGCCGGGGCATCCAGACTAACGCAGATTATCACTTCCACCACCATGAAAATGAAAATCCGGGTTAAGAGGGTTGGCGGGCAGGCTAAGCGCTGCCACGATGCATAGCCTGCCTATCTCAAAATCGGGCCCTATGTGTTTAAGGTGATAGAATGGAGGCTGGTTAAGAGGCCCATCACTCTCAGTGATGTATTTTTCCAGGGTTTTTGGAAGAAACTATAAAAGGCCCTATTCACCTACGTGCAGGGGGTATTCATACTGAGGCTGGGCAGCGCATGCTGCTGGAGCCCAAGGGAGCTCATGGGCCTTGAGAGGAGAAGAGGCCCCCTGGGCTGGTTTAGCCTGTTTTGCAGTGAAATACCAGCTAATGAAGCAGCAACCGAATTCTGAAGGGACTCAACCATATGGTCCTGAAGAAGCCACAAGAAGTGAATTCTTTGTATACCTCAGGAAGTTAGTGGGATCTGGAGTGCGCATCTAACTTTACATTCTGGGAAGTCCAGACTATGGTGTGAGAGATTTTCGAATGAATTCTATCTTTGGGGAGGGCCCGGTTTTCCCTCTTTTTACACCTTCCCTGCGCTGCTATTTTAGACAGAGGTTTTGGAATTCTATTCAGACTCCAGGGCATAGCCTCATTGCGTTTTTGTGATATCTTGTTTTAGTACTTTTCTAGAGAGACAAGAAGGGCCCAGGAGGTAGGATAAGAGAGATTACATGAGATAAGGAAAAAGACATGTCACCAGCAGATTCACCATTAAAATTGCTACCTGATAAGTTATTTCTTTGAACCACCTTATTTGAATTGTACTGTTTTCACTTTTTACTGCTGTCTTCTACATGGTTGGGGGGGGGGGGTGTGGGGGGAGAGCAGGCATACATCTAATAAACAAAATATACCCTGGGATGGGGGGCGGAGCCCGATGTCCAGCGGGATGGTCGCATAACGCTGAGGCTCCCGAGAGGCCTACTCGGAATCCTGAATTAACACCGGACATACTTGAATTTCTGCTCTGATCTTGCCGGGGCACATTGGTGAGATGGCGGGGACCAAACCTACACGCCTGGAATTTGGATCTCCAGCGGCTTCTCACGGCAAACGCTCCAAAACTGAACCCCCGTCCCCGCAGAAGGGGCTGGCTTTGCGCGAGGGCCCCGAAATGCAGCAGGAAATCCTCGCAGAGATTAGAGGGGTTAAGGACCTCGTGCAGTCAAACGGTGAAGCACTCCGAGCGCTGCGGGAAGATCTTGGTGTACTGCAAGGCAGGCTAGAGGGGCTCTCTTCGCGTCAGGACAAAATGGAGAGCATGTTAGACTCCCATGTGGTCCGGCTGTCCAAACTCGACAAAGTTGAACGTCAGGTGCGGGCCTTGCAGAAAGAAGTGGAAGATGGCAATAATAGAGCGCGCCGCAACAACCTACGACTAGTGGGCATACCGGAGGGAGCGGAATCGGGAGACATGAAGGAGTTTTTATATAAAATCCTCCCTTCCCTGCTCCAAATCACCTTTACCAAAGAATTGGAGATCGATCGCGCTCATCGTGTACCCACAAACATAACGCTCAACAGGAAGACCCCGCGGCCTATCATCTTTCGACTTTTGCGATATCAACATGTGGAGCAAATTCTCAGTGCCTCTCGGGCAAAGGGCCATATGGAGTTTGAGAGCCACAAGATCTCCTTCTATCCTGACTTGGCTAAACCCACGGTCGATCGCCGAAAGCGCTTTCTGGAATTCCGGCCGAGGCTTCAACAACTACAAGCACGCTATGGCCTGATGTACCCGGCCAAGCTCCGAGTCACGCTTCACAATCAGACAAGAACATTTGAGGACCCTGATCTACTAGCGGAGTTTTTGGATGCTAAAGAAGCCGACTTGATGCGCTGACTTCCAGAGTATTCCTGCCAGTGTTCTCATATCCGCTGTACCTGCCATATTGGATTTGCCACGGTTCAGCAAAGAGTCTGTCGAGGGCGGTTTGTTGCCTTATTCTGATGATATCTGTGACCCGACTCCATCTACCCATAGTAGCCTCGATGAGTATCAGAGACAGTGTTAATTATGGACTCTGGTGTTTCTTTTCTTCTTTTTCTATGTCTCTATCTTCCTCTCTAGGGCCTCCTCCCGCAGACATATGGTCGCCATATTCATGGGGGGTTTTGCTTCTTCTCTAAGTTACTTTGGTATATACTTGTCAATATGGGGTGTATTAGCCAGCATACTCGGTGATTATGTCATTGTTGTACAGATTCTGATTATGTTGTATGTTTTCAAGCGCCCTTACCTAAAATGTCTATTACCGATTGATGGCACCATGTAAGATTTTCTCATTGAACGTAAAAGGAATCAATAATCCGATAAAACGGAAGAAAATCCTAAGCTATCTAAGTCATGAAGCTGCGGACCTGATTTTCCTCCAAGAAACGCATTTAAATTCGAAGGAAACTCTTAAACTCAATATTAAACCTTACATGGTGGCCGCCTATTCCCCAGCCGTTTCTAAGAAATGTGGGGTTGCCATACTGGTTAGGAAATCTCTGCATGCTACTATTATTGCGACTAGCTCAGATACAGCAGGTAGATGGTCCCGGGCTCACCTCAAGATAGGTAACCTTGAAGTTATTTTCTCAGATATCATCAAGCCTTCCTACTTAAACAAGGTGCCCGATGGCTAGATGCCTCAACAGACAGCAGACCAGTTTGGCTTGACATAGAAGAGGAGCTTAGTAGCCCAATTCCGTTGATCCATCTCCCCGGTATGTCCCATCAAGTAGACACCCGCCATCCCCCAATGATTGTCGATACGCTTGCGGCCTTTAACACTCTCATTCTATCACTGGGCCCAAACGTATGTCCTCAGGACGGACTCCCGCTGTGGAATAACCCCAGAATTCAAGTCCTAAATAGAACGATAGCATGGAAACCCTGGTACTCCAGGGGGATCTGGACGCCCCAACAGCTCTTCTCTGCAACTCGTTGGAAGACCTTTTCTGATTTACAAAAGGAATTTGCGTTACCAGCGAAACATTACTTTCAATTGATGCAGCTTCAACACTGCCTCAAAAGTGCTCAAATCCTGCCGCCCTCTGCCCCTACTGAGGACGGGCTATTAGAACTAATTCACTCTATTAGTAGTACACATGGGGTAGCCTCTAACTTTTATAAACTATTATGTCAGGGCACAGATACTGCTACTTGTAGAGCCCAACAAGCCTGGGAGCGCGAACTGCAAACCACTTTAACCCCTGTGCAATGGAGCGTTTTCTGGAGCAAAGTAGTGCGGGTTTCCCGGTCTGCCTCAGTTACCCAAACTCTCTTCTTTTTTGCACATAGATGCTTTTATACTCCAGAAAAAATAGCCAAATGGAACGCAACTGCTAGGGACCGGTGTTGGTCTTGCCATACTGCTGTGGGAACCCTCGCTCATGTTATTTATGAATGTCCTCAACTACAGGTTTACTGGGGGCGGGTCTGGGGTCGTATTCAATTTATCTTACACCTTCACGAGTCTCTTTCTTGGAAGATTGTGGGACTCCGCTCAGTGGCGGAGGTCCCCTCTCTTCCTAAGAAGGGTCGCTTTCTCCTTGATTTCATGCTGGGTATAGCCATATGTTTAATCACGAGGAATTGGAAGGATAGCTCTCGACTTACTGTCAATGAATGGTGGAACCTTGTCTGCTTATATAGTAAATATGAGCAGATATCTCGGAGAGCTATTCCCCATACCCAAACTCACTCTCGCTTGTCTAAATGGCAGATGCTCAATGATCATGTACAATCTGCTCATTGTTCCGACATGTCTGTTTAATGTGCACTCATCATGTTTCAGATCACCGTTAGGTTTTGCAACACAATAATGTGAGTACACGCCCGCTTCGGGAATGATTAGTTTTCTAGAGAAGAAGCAGGGGGGAGGGGGGTGGCAGGGGTTTACTTTGGTGTATGTATCACATTCTATGTATGTATCTGTCTTTAAGCTGTATGTCTTCCTTTCCTTTGTTGTTATAAAACGAAAATAAAGAATTAAAAAAAAATATATATACCCTGGGATGGAATTGAGTTTCTTTGAAGTGTAGGGCAGTGTGTCTTTCCCAGTATGTTCCTGTAGTCAGTCTTGGGACCAGAGCCTCTTTTATTGATTTTACAAATTGTGTACCTTCTTAGGGCTGGCAGGCCAAAACACTACCACAAGCAGGACAGAGGTTACAGCTGTTGCAATTGTTCCACTGGGGTCAGAGTTTCCATTTTAAGCCTTTGACACTGCTCCACACAGGTGACTTAAAAATAAATTGAGCACCCTAGGGATGGACCTAAAAGTGATGGACTGGGTTAGAAACTGGTTGAGTGGGAGGCGACAGATAAATGGAGCTCTCTGAGGAAAAGGGGTGTTACCAGTGGTGTACCACAAGGATCTGTCCTTGGTCTGATTCTTTTTAACATTTTTGTAACTGACATTGCGGAAGGGCTGTCGGGTAAGGTTTGCCTCTCTGCAGATAATCCCAACATTTGCAACAGAGTAGGCACCCAGGAAGGTGTAGATAACATGAGGAGGGATCTGTTGAAGCTTGAAGAATGGTCAAGAATTTGACAGCTGAGATTTAATGCTAAAAAATGTTGGGTCATGCATTTGGGCTGCAAAAATCCAAGGCAGCGGTATAGTGTAGGGGGTGAAGTACTTCTTTCCAGAAAAGAAGAACTGGACCTGGGCGTGATGGTTCCTGATGATCTTAAAGTAGCTAAACAGGTAGAAGAGGAAATGGGAAAAGCTAGAAGGATGCTCGGGTGCATAGGGAGAAGAATGGCCAGCAGAAGAAAGAAGGTGATAATGCCTCTGTATACAGTAAGTCTCTGGTGCGACCTCATTTGGAGTATGGTGTGCAATTCTGGAGGCCGCACCTTCCAAAGGATATAAGCAGACTGGAGTTGGTGCAGAGGGTGGCTACTAAAACGGTCAGTGGGCTTCATCATAATGCATAAGGATATAGAATAAAAGATCTCAATATGTATACTTTCGAAGAAAGGCGGGAGATGTGATAGAGATGTTTCTGTACCTCTGTGGCATAAAGACACAGGAGGAGAGCCATTGAAAGACAACTACGTAATGAGGGGCATACGATGAAGGTGAAGGGGATAGACTCAGGAATAATTTGAGGAAATATTTCTTTATGGTAGATGCCAGCGGGGGCGGCAGAGAGAATTCAAGAAATCATGAGGCAAACACAGATCTGTAAATTTAGAGAAGGGACTGTAAAGCTTAGGGGTCGGTACGGCAGGGCAGACTGGATAAGCCATACGGTCCTTATCTGTCATCATGTTTCTATGTTTCTAAAAAAAACAAAAAGAGAAGGGACGTATTTTATTTTTCCACAACTGTTACAGGCTAATGCACCTCGTCCCTCTCCCATCACTGCATGAGCAGTCCCAGAAACTGTCGGACAGATAAATGATGATCCTCCCCCCCCCCCATCTAGAAGTGCTTTACTTCAAAGGATCCTTAAATTTACAGGGCCAAACGTTAAGATTTTGGCAATAAAATGCTTGGTTTTCATTATCTTTCCTTCCGGATATCGTTAGAGATAAACTTGCGCATTGCGATACTGCTCCTTTGCCTTCCAAAAGTGACTCTTGGAGACTGCAAGGCTCCTTTCTTCAGGCACAGTCAAAAAGGCCTATGGAAGGCCTCAGGCGCGGCCTGTCTAATGAAAGGTCTCACCACCTGTACACTATCGCCAGCTGGTTCTTACCCCATCCAGAGTCTGATGTGCCTCTTTTGCTCTACGTGTCTAGGACCAGGAGTAGGTGTCCTAATTTAAATGTCTCTAATTGGTTGCTGCCTCCAGAGGCAGAGTTTAGTACCTCATCCTTAATGTTCCCAAATATTCCTGAATCCTCAAAACTCAGCAATGCCAACAACAAAAGTTCCCTAAATCCGAAGCTACCTGCTAATATTGTACAGAGACCGATAAGAAATTGCACAGAGCAGCGTGTGAAGCATGCACTTCTTCTGTCTGTGCAGTGATGGGACAGTTTTAGGGGTACGGGGAAAGACCCCCTGTAGCTTGCATGCTGCTGTGAAATGTAAGTGCTCCCCAACAGTTCAGACGTGTTAAAATATAACTGCCACATTTTGTCTCTGAGATCCCCTTAAGTGGTTCTATAATCAGGGGAGGAATTTCAGGGTGAGAAGGGAGAAATCACCTTTCAGTCTTTACCATGAATTGTACTGGGCTTCTGGTTTCTCAGAGGGAGTAGGTGAAGCAGGTGAATAAGGTGAGATGGCCTTGTGTGATCACTAAACTCTATATCATGCTTACGGGTATGAAGGCAACATCCAGCGTGGGCAGGAGGACGGACTGATGGGTAATGAAGCCTTACACCGGGGCAAACTCCAAGGACAGAGAGACCTACCTGCCATTCTCTTCAGCTGAGCTCCAAGCTCTTCTTTTGCATCCTTGTCACCCATGGGACGTCCTCATACAGCTCTGTTTGCTTTTAGACAAACCAGACCTCATCAGCAGTGGCTGGACAACCTCCTAAGCTGCAGATACAGAACGGCTGGCTGACCCCGCTCCTGGAGGAGTCCTTGGACAGCCATGGCAGTGTCACACCTTTCCCGTTCCGTGCCGATAACTGTAACGGCAATTACACCGCTTTGACCCGGTGAAAAGCGGTATATAAATACAGCTAAATAAATAAATAAATAAATACCTATGGGCTAGAGAAGGGGAGTCTGTAACGGCAATTACCTATGGGCTAGAGAAGGGGAGTCAGTCCCACCCTCCGGGAGCTGGGGTAATGGTAATCTAGCATGAGGTGGGTTTAGAGTTACCAGGAGTCCACTGCAAAGAGACTCGAAGGCCTGATTTTCTTAGGCAGATCCAGACTGCAAGCTTAAGGTGCCACAGCTGGCTCATCCTGTCCCCTGTCCTGGTTACCCTGAGCCCTGCACCTCATGGCTATCTCTCGTGACCTGTGAAAAAGTCACAGCATGAGGAGAACTGAGAGGAGGAATGTCTCCTTAGTTTTTGGCCATGTCCTCCTTCTCGTTTCTCTGAAGGCACTCCCGAGGAATTCAGGCCTGCTCGAAGTGGCATCTGACCTCTCAGCTCTAAGGATTCAATGTAACGATTTTGCTATAGGCACACAATGCAAAACAATCTTGTGAGACCATAAGACATCAACTTGTAGCCATGTGACTGGGCAGTTATGTAGTAAAGCCCCACTGCCTCTGTTCTGGGAAAGCAATTTTCCCGTGAGTGCCAGTTAATGCTCGGACTTTGGGAGCAGAGGTTGGCGATACCAGATATTATCTATGAGGTTCTTAATGCCTTTTTCTTTCCTGTCTCTGAGTCTACGTCCCTCCCTTCCCTTATAGAGTTACCAGATAACACCAAGTCACTGGGGGCGGGATGACACAAAGCTGATTACAGTGTCTGTTCTGTGCCCCTATATCTGCAGGCAACATTCCTCCTAGAAAAGCAGGATTGGAGACTGCATGAGGTGGGACCATCCTTGCAAGGAACTTCGGCAAGTTCATCCTTGTATCCCAAGTTTTCCTGTCCATTCTGCACTTTGGTTTTCTCCATTCAATAACAAGTATATGATAGTCCAGCCACTTCTGATTTCCTGTTCTACCTTTAGCTCATGGTAGGGGAGAAGCATACATCATCATTAAGAACGAAATGACCAGCAAGCTCCAGGTCATAAAATACAGGCTGAGCCAGGCCTGATTTTAAGCCCATGGACACATGAGAAGCAGGCCTGATGCTGTGACCCCAAGTCACTCAGTCACTTTATTTTAGAACCGCAGGCAAATACACATTAAACTCCTCCCTCCCCTTAAATACTTCAATCAATTCCCATATTCAGTTCAGAGTTTCCTCTCCTTTCCCTAAAGCACCACCAGTCAAGGGCACAGAGCATCTCATTTCCATAGTCTCAGGTTCTCATCGGACACCTTTTCCTACACACACAACACATTACCCTTTTTATTTTCGTTACATGAAAAAAAAATAAATAAAACAGAAGATAAAACTTGAACAACAGCACTTTTTTAAAAAAGCCAAAACTTAAATAAATAAAAGAAAGCATCATATAAAAGAGCAAACAAAATTAAAGCTATTTTTGTTTTTTAAATAACAAAATGCAAATTTGAGGAAAAAAAACTTACTGGAGTTACAGTTTATCCTGATACAGTCTAGATGGGAGAAGAATACAAATGAAAGATGAAATCGCATCCTTCAAGGTTATAGCTGCAGACATCCATCAACAATAGTCCACCCTTCCGGGGACAGACACACGCAAGGACTGTGGCCATTTTATATGCACAAACTAATTACCCATAGTGCACAGGGCAATATATACAAAAGAAGGACCGATCCAGGCAGATATCACGGGCTGCATGTAGCACCTCATAGACGCATCGCACACAGCCAGAGACGTCAGTCCAGACAAGGCCCAGGGAGAGTACCAGAATGTGTCTGCATGTGTGTGTGTGTGTGTGAACACCAACATATATAGACCTTTATTTCATCATACATATGTACCGGGATTTGTGTAACAAAACACAAGGAAAAAAGAAAAATCAGAGGAGTGAAAACCACCAAAAAGGTGTTTTAAAGATAATCTAGTCACAGAAAAGTTGTTGGGAAATATTTTTAGGGGTTTCATTAAAACCTTGTCCAAGAAAGTGAGAAGCGAGGTAGGACCTCTACCTTAACAAGAATTTTTTTACAGTTTTGCTCAATACGTAATTTAAAAATAAAAATTGCAAAAACATTTTAGTGACAACTCATATGGAAAAACCATAATCTAAAAATCCTAGAAATAACATGGATATTGCACCAAATTTTTGTAACAGTGAACCCCTTTTTATTTGATTTTTATTAATGAATTCCACCCCCCATCTCAAATGTCCCTGCTGGCTTCATTCCCAGTGTACAGGTCATAAAATGGCCACTTACAAACAGCTAAGCGCACGGACACCCATCCCAGATTCAATCACTTTTGGATTTTCAAGGGACTTATCTGTTGACGTTTTGTTTTTTGCCTCAAAGGTCCCTGGTCCAGCCAGCACATACCGACCAAGGGCCTGCGCTTGTCGGGCCAGGTGGAGCAGGGAGGGCGGAGACGGGCAGATAGTGCATGGAGGGTAGGGGGCGAGGACATAGGTCTTTGATGGGAGCTGACACTCACAGTCTATTTAGATACAGGCAGAGACCTTCCCTGCAGTAATATCTAAAGAACAACACTGGTGGAAAGAGGGGCACAAGTTCAGATAGAGGGAACGACAGTAAGGAAGAAAGAGACTGAGAGAGGGCGAGGGGTCGAGAGAGGTGCCATATCAACTTCGAAGAATCTGGGATTGGTTTCGTGCAATTAGGTTTGTCATGTGTCGTCAACCGCAACAGAAAAGTGGGAGCAAACAGCCTCAGAGCAGTTGCACAATTGCCATACAGTGGCAGCCGTATCCCTTCTGCAGCTCTTTGCAACGTGCATATGGTGAGGGGCCACATACCCACCTCTGGGGACCTGTGTTAGAGGGGGGGGTGCGCATGCGCATAAGAGAGAGGGAGAGAGTGCAAAAACTTGGGAATTTTAGCTACCTTCCTTCCACAAGTTACAGCCTGTTAGCAAATTAATTCCACGGTTCTCTAAAACCCATCCGCCTGCTGTCAGGTGCTCAGGAAATCTCGGAGCATAAAAAGGGAAATTTTACCTACATTTTCATTTTGTTTTGAAATTGAAATAAAAGAAAAATGAATGAAATTGTGTTTGTGTCGTTTCAAAAGAAGCTTAACATCAGCTCCAGCCCTGGGCCCCAATGAAAAAAAAAGTTCTTTGTAAATATTAAAATAGTTCCCTGCACGCCCAAGGCTTGTGGCCCAGCTCCCTGCAGGTTGCCCCCTAACTCCATCTGTTAGGCTTCTGGGGCAGGAACAATCCTTAATTCCTCCTACTCCTCCATTCCTGTTTTTCAAAATGGTGCCTGCCCAATCTGAGGTCATAGCCATTGCGAATTTTTCCCAGACAAGAAACAGGCACTAGCTTCTTGGTCAGCCAGCACCATTTTGCAAAAACACAAATGACAGACTAGGAGCAACTGAATAAATGAAATAAAAGACCCTCCTTGAAACAAAAAAGAATTTAAAATAAAGAAATGTTCACAGCACATTCCTACAGAAATCCTAGGCGGCACGTTACTGCGCCAAAGCAAGAACAAGTGGAGTTGTGGCAACCGTATCTTGCATTGGGAGATGCAGCTGTGCCTGAAACGCCTGCATGCCTTCTCGAGAAGGAGACACCTTTGCGTAAAGAGAACAGAACTTCTATGGACTGCAAGCAAAATAGAGTGAGATGTGTAGCACGGACAGTAATAGAATTGTTTCCAACAGCAGGGGAGCGCTGACATTATCCACAGTACAGGCTTTGCACTGCTACACTCCTGTCTGACATGTAATTAAGTGCAGCGCTATTCTCTAGTTGGCTGATCTGCGCATGGCTTTGCTCTGCAGCTCAGGAAGACCACCGCCAGCCAAGTGACTATGCATAAGCCCAAGACGCAATGTACCATGCATGTGACGAGGATGAAGGGAGTAATCTCCCAGGAGATCAGAGTGGGAGAGGAGGAGGAAGGAAGGGGAGATGGGACGCAGACTGGGAAAAGGAGAAAGCGGAAGAAAGGAGAGGTAAAGACTTAAAAAAAGGGAAGAGGGAGGAACAAAAGGAGTAGTAAAGTGTGTGGGGGGGAGGGGAAGAATGAGAACAGGAAGAGGATATGAGGAAGCAGTGTCGGGGGGGGGGGGGGTGGTGTTCACTGCATTTCTCAAGCATCAGTTATGCTTCAGCTCCCTAGAGCCAGGACACCTGCAGTCCTGTTAGACTTTATATGCATGCTGAGAAGGCAGTCTCTCTCTCTCTCTCGCTCAGCAAAGCGGTGCAGTCTTCTGTCTCTATTATGCCAGAACCTAGACGCCGGGGATTAGCAGTGTCGCCTTGGACTTTCAAGGGACCGTCGCCCTTCCTATTTCCATCGTGTCTCAGTTTGCTGGCCCTGCCGGCACTGGGGGAAGGGAAGGGGGGGGAATTGATGCTTGGGGTATGCTGCCTCCTGTAGGCGGCATTGTACACTGTGTTCTCAAGGCTGTTTGCTGTACGGGCCGCAGGCTTCGGGCCTTTGAAGGGAAGTGAGTGCCATCTTTTGACGTAACATGGCAGATGGAAAAAGCTTAGAGACGTAGATAGAGAAGAAGGAACACCAAAACGAAGAAAGAAATTAACAAAAGAAGAGAGAGAAAAACTGAATATCCAGCTGATAAACACACAGAGACACAGTGCCTTATTCACCAGCACAGAACAAAGGCATCACCGCTGCAAACTGTCACAGCGTCGCGGCCGTTCCCCTCGGCAAAAGGAGGCCAAGCCCATCACATACAAAGGTCCACTGAACTCCAGCTGGGGCCCTCTCTCTTCTTGTTCTGTTCCTTTCATTTAATACTCCTCAGGAACAGATAATTTGCTGCTTGCGATATGTTTTTGTCTGCCTTTATAGAGGGTTTGTTTTATTGTTTTGTTTCTTGGTCTGGTAGCTTTCTCTTACCCTTTAAAGATCAGAATCAGGACCAAATGAGTCAGTGACACTCTGAGATTTTAGTCACAGCCAATTCCTCTGGAGCTTGATCTTCACCCACATTCAGCATTTCTGGGGGTCTCTCAGTTATATCCACATTTAGTAATGGATATACTGGGGGGGGGGGGGGGGGACGTGATTCACCCACTTTCAGCACCAAGTGTATCAGGGGCAGGAACAGAAACTAGGACTTTACCCATATTCAGCACTGGATGCATATGGTTGAGGAGGGGACTTAGTCTTACACATGTCCAAGGACTCTCAGGCTTTAGCCACATTCAGCGCTGCAAATATCTGGGGATGGGAGGTGGGGGTCAGGCTTTAGCAGAGAAGTGAACTACTGGTATTTGTCCACTGATCTCAGATATCCCATAACTACTGTGACAGTTCTGAGTGGTAGCCAAAAGGTTGGTTAATGGAGATGTGACTGATCAAAAGATGGGCCAAACAGTTGACCAGCTTAAAAATAAAATAAAATGTAAAAAAACCAAAACATCTCAAAAGCCCCAACGCACATGATCAGCCCTTTCCATCATCAATGTACACATCACAGCTACATGCAGCACATTAAAGGGACCCCAGCAAAAACTTCCACCACAAAGACGCTTAAGAAAGCCCAGTCTCACCCCAACACTCTGTGATAGCACTCAGCCCATGAACATACTATCCGGCTACTTCCATACAATACCTAGGTTGACCGTCAGCTTGACTCTCCCACCATCCAACTCTAGGCGAAGAGTGTCAGCTGAGTCCCTTGAGGTAGTGGCCACCAGCAGGCCATAGGCACGTTGGGACATGAATCGGAAGGATACATCTTCTGCCTCCGTGTGCATGACCACCGGCATCACGATTTTCATATACATGCTGCCATCATAGCTCAGGATGGAAGCCTCTGTGGGACAAAAGCAAGAGGGAAAGAGAGCAAGGCACACAATGAGACTATAGTTCCATGTCATGTATCATAATAACCAAGCTGAAAACGAGACATTCATACATTGGTCTTCTGCTCAATCTCTCTATTAGTTCTACTAACACATCCCTGATACACGATATCCTGTTTCCACATCTGAATGAAGAATGTGTGTAACCACTAAAGTTCCTATATGCCAACTACATATTGATCTTTTTAAAAGTAATCATAGCTCCCAGAGCCCATGGAAGATACTTTAAGGTTCATGCATGTCGAGACTTTCTGAACTCTGATCTTTATTGGAATGGAGGTTGTCCTGTGTCCTGTGTCCTGTCCTTTTGTCCTTACAGCATTCCATGTTTCCTCTTGTGATGGAACCTCAGCAGACGTTGCAGATAGATTACACTATATGGTTCGGTTTGCTTTTTACTTCATAACTCCCCCTGCTCAGAACCAATGCAGGGATCTGGCACGATGACCAACTATCAGGGGACTCTGTTCATCCTTTCTCTCCCTTTCCATCTTAATTTAGGGGGCTTTATACTAAATGGTGTTAGGCATTTGCAGCTAACATGCATTTATTGCAAAAACTAATATGCGTAACTGTCAGGGGAGTGGTCAGAATGTTCCAGAGAGTAAATACGCGGATGAGTCCCTAGAGCATGGCACTACTACCACAGGCAACACTTAGTAACATCTACTGAGGTGTGTTAGGTGAAACCATGTTAATGACAACACTGACAGTTAGCGTGCAATATGTCCCCCTGCACTGACTGAAGTGTGCTCACCCTCTCCACCCCTAACCCACCCATTCTGCACTCTAACACCAATTGGCACTTAGCGCAAAACTCACTGTGCCCCCATGCTAACTTACCGTGAGCCTGAGTGCATAATTAATGCAATGCCAAATCCTGGGCTAACTGCATAGCATACTTTATTAAAAGGGTCCCTTAGTGCACCAACTGCATTGACTACCTGTCTTCCAGAGCCCTGCGATCATGCACCCTAAATTTGGTGACAGGGAGGGTACATTTGTAACATTCCAACTAACTTGTACAGTGAACAAGGAAAAAAGGTTCCGGCATACTGTTATGTAGGGTTCTTCCATAAATACATGAGGACCATGGGTCAGCTTACATCCGCTACTGAGAGGTAGCCTAACGGTTAGCGCAACAGCCTAGTACCTGTGAGATCACAGTTTAATTCCCACTGGTATTCCTTATGACCTTGGGCAGGTCACTTTACCCTCCATTGCCTTGGAAGAGAAGGCCTGGCAATCTACTTCCAGTCATACCTTGCCAAGAAAATCCAGGGACTGTTGGGTTGCAAGGAGTCAGCACTGACTTGTTGGCATATAAAAAAAAACACTGAATATGTAGAACACTTTCCAGAAAATGTGCATACATATGTGAGGGCCTTCACTAAAAAAAAAGGTTCCAATCCCCTGAATTTACAAAGAACTGAATGCTACGCCAAGGAGGGCTTTTTTTCCCTGGTTGGAGGGAAAAAAACAGAAACAGTGGCAGTGTTGTTGCTGTAGAACAAGAGCAAACCTTGCAGGCAGCCATTGACAAAACCTGTACTGGATCCATTTAGTTCATGCCAGTGGAACGCACAGGATGTTGTTTAATTCACTCTGCACCTGCCAGCAGTGAAAGAGATAACCGCCTCGAGCTGTTAGAACTATAGAACATTTAGTGGTTTATTGGTATTTGTCATACCGCCTTTCACATAGATGTAAAACACTAATGCAGGATTCCAATAAATTAAACAAGAAACAGGAAGGCTAGAAAAAGGTAAGGTCTTTCCAGGTGAGGCAGCTCCACCCCCAGCCCCATCTCTCACAGAGCCTCGAACATCTGCTCAAAGAGCTTTTTTATATGAAAGTTCAAGGCATAGCAGTGTGGATAGGCTAGTTCATAGGATAGGGGCTTATCATAAGGAAAGCAGAGTGCCTGGTAGATTGAAGTTTGGCTCTGGAAGGGGGAGGAACATGTAGGTGGTTTTCCTGGATTGACTGCAATGCAGGGGCTGAGGTATGTAAGGCGAGAAGAGAAGGTAAATAATCAGATGCCAGCATATTTTAACCATTTTTGTTTAGACTGCTTTATCTTAGAGTCAAAATGGTTTACAAGTAACACAGACCTTCTAGATGTTTACATAGAACAAAAATTAAAATAACAAGTATAAAGATAATGCTTTCCATATAAAATACACAACTGCTAATGCATAGAATAAAGATAATGTATATTAGCTCTTTGGATGGGTTAAGTCTCACTTCCAAAGTGCTCCAGGAATACAGTATATTGCACTTTAGGGGTCAATGTCAAGATCTTGAAGTGAATCTGAGAAGAGACAGGGAGCCAATGATATTGTATAAAAAGATAAGCAACATAACCAAATTTGAGAGCATGGGATAAAATGCTGACGCCTGTATTTTCCACAGACTATAAGCACTTTAGATCCAATGTATTGAGACTAGCTTAGATGGAATTACAATAGTCGAGTCAGGAGATTACGAAGCTCAGAAGAAGAGCAGTTTGGGCAGCAGTATCTAGAAAAGGTCGTTCGGTGCAGACTTGCTGTAAAGCAAAGAATGAATTTGTAACAACAGCATAGGCTTGATTAGTGAAGGAGGACGCAGTATCAATATCTGAGTGTGGGAATGAGTGAAATAGGGGATCCATCGGGAAGCAGTGATAGTTTCTGGCCAGCCATGGCCCTCATTTGACTTGTGTTTAGTTTGAAACAGTTGTCTTGTCTCTCATGCAGCTAGCGTGACAGAGACACAAACCCAAAAGGCGGTCAGAAACTGGGCCTCAGCAGACAAGAGAAGAATACTCGATTCCCTAAAGCAAGCAGGAAGCTTTCCAAAGGAAAAGGGGAGTTGGACCACCACAGAGATTTAACAGTGAAAAAAGGCAGATCCAGTCCCCAAAGAGCTGAGCTGCAGCCTGTCTGAGAGCAAGGACAGAAACAGAGAAACATGTCTTCAGACACCAGAGGGAACCAACAGAGATTTTACCAGTGACTGGAGAAATCTGTGAGCTGAACTGGGAACCCAGTGCAGTTCTAGGGACCACTCAGTCCAAGAAGGAGTTCATGCTAAGCAGGGCTCTGAAAGGGTTTTCTCACCAAAGAGGATATAGAGGCAACATGGTTGCAAAACTTTCCTTCCCCAAGTTAAAGCTTATTTTCCCTTAGAGCACTCAGGGAACTGGACAGCTGAGAACTAAAAATCCAGCATTTTAACTGTGGGCACCAACTACACTATGCACACCGTGCAGTGTGCTTTTGTTTCTGAACAGTTTCAGCCATTTTGGCTGCCAGCGACTCCCTTTTGACTTCTTTCAGTAATCGGGCCTGGGACTGGGAGTTCAGTTATATCCTATCACTTCCTGGTCAGGGTTTCATTTTGCGTGAACACCTCTTGAATGCTTTATATTAATGTCCGCCTAATGTCTAACCTGGTATTTTATTTTCCTGTAAACCCTATTACATGCTACCTGACTCAGTTCAGCTAACACGTAGATTCTAGTAAAGTTGACAGCTGTTGAACATAGTCTGTTCTCAGTGAACGCTGTGGGTGCACGGGGACATATCACAAGGCTTGGGGGCAACTGTCTTCTTTGCTAAGGCCATCCATACATCAGCTGGCACCAGTCCCAGAGCCCTGGTTCCAGATCCTGGCGGGTTTAGTCTAAGAAAGCTCCAGGAGTCTGACGGTGTTAGGGGCCTGTCTCCTGCGGTACACAAGCAGCTGCCGGGGAGAGGGGGTAACCCTGGGTTGCACATACTTTGGAAATCCAAACATTTTCCCTTAAGTCCAAACCGGTCCCATCTCTACACCGGAAATGTCTCTGCTTGCCATTGGAAACACTTTGGGGTATGTGTACTAAAATGCCACAGTATATCAGACGTTAAGACACAAATCATAGCACTGGGGTGGCGCCGGACCTGTGCTAAGAAATGGAGGCGTGCCTAGCATGTCATGGGTTCCCTGTCACCCCCGTGCTAAAGCAGCTTGCCACGGTTACTGCGGGTCCACTTAACACCACCCAATGAGGTAGCAGTAGATGTGCCCACGCTACCTGCAATATGAGCACTCCACCGCTGAACCGCCCAGGCTCTGCCTCAACCCGCAGTTAGCGTACGATTCTTAAGCAGCCGCATATTTGGCGTATAGCAACAGTGGCATCAGTGCACTTGGTGTGCACTATACCCTGTGCTGTTACCATGGCTTGGTAAACATGCTAAGGAATTATCTGCGTACCTTTAACTCACAGAGTCTGGGCAGGACTCTCTATATACCACCGTTTTATCATCCTTCCCCTCCTGGGGGCTGTGACCACTGGGCCACAGCATCCCAGCTGACCCAGGGAGCAGATCTGAACCAGGGATTAAAACCTGGTCCTCTGTATGGCAAACTCCACCACTGCCACTGAGTCAACAGGCCAGGTCTCCATTACACCGTTGTGGCTCCATTTTCCAAAATGCACAGTGTTATTCCTTTCAGCTACTCTGAAGCAGATAAATGTTCCAACTCTGCATAATTTCACAACATATCTCCTTTAACCCCATCACCATCCCCAGCATGTTGTTGGTTTTTAACATGGCGACTAGCCCCTCTCATCTAAGAAAAATATTCCCATTCTTCTCCCTTCATGAAGTTTCTAAATGGACCTGAATGTATAATGATGGAAACAGCTTAATTCCTCTTGTAATAACGTCCAGCTGTTAGTGCTTAAATCTCTGGTAGTTACTGGGATTCTCCTCGCTCTCTTCTGTCCTGTCAGCAGAATAATCAGCCATCAACCTTATCTTTCCAGTATGTCCACATCGTTCCTCACTGCCTCATCCGCACCGTGAGCAGGTTCAGTTTGTCAGTGGCCATCAAAACGGGTCATAACACTGTACTGCTCTCCCAATGGCCACAAGGTGGCGCTTGGCTCAGCCCTCCCTCCAGAGAGCCCAAAAGGGCCACATGAGCAGCATCGCAGTCCCAGCAGGAGGCGCCAGAGGCTGAACCAGATATGAACCTAGACGACCCGTGCAGTTAAAAGGGCATTTTAATGCCCAGAGTCAAAATGGAAACAAAGCTGTTTAAGACAAATCTCAGAGTTATGAATAACCCTATTAAAATCTTTATAGTAAGACTATCTAAATGGACTTAGAAGAGATTTAGCTTTAAACTAGCTGCTCTTCAGAGCAATTCATTAATGAGAGACTGACTTTTACCATCAATATCAAGAGCTGTGGGAGCTGTCTCTAGGCACAATGCTGCTCAGAGTCCGAAAGGGGGAACGTGACGTCTAATGTTTGCTGCAATGAGTGAAACGCATGAGGGATGTGCTGCTGTTTTAAACCAATGTTTTGTGTGATTTGATCTGAAACAATACAATAAAAATAGTAAAATATTGCTTTATTTCATTTCTGTCATTCCATGCATGCTAAAACTAATTTAACATGTGCTAGAATGCAAACACAGAGCAAAGCAACCCAAAATATAAATGAAAAAAAGGGGGGAGGGGGGTTCCTTCTGGAAAGCACTCGTGTTTACTCCAAAGCTCTGCAAAGTGCATTTCTGTCTGAGGTGGATCGATGCATCGCATGTGCTCTTTCAAACAACGGCCCATTCCTGGTGCTTTTTTGCTTTTGACTGTGTCACCTGGCTCGACCCTCTGGGCTTTCTGTTGCCCTTTGGTTTCTCTTGATCAGAAGATGCTCTTGTTCCATCTCATCTTTCTTCATCGTCTGTCTCCCCTGGGGCCTTACTGGAGGAGCCTAGTTTATCTTCCTCCCTTTGGACCCATCGGGGTTCTTGCTGTAGGATGCTCCTTCCCCCTGCACAGTCACACATGACAGCTCTCTCCTCTCTGGGAAGAACTAGGACAGGGTCGAGCAGAGCTCCAGTCGTGGACCTTGAGATCACTTCACCGCTGAAAGTTCCACAGGCAGCCGACACATGTCTGTGCGGAAGGGAGCATATAAAAAGCAGCGCTTCTCCCTCGCCAAATGGCATTAGTGAGCACAACGAAGCGTGAAATGGCTCTTTGGACGCTTTCAGCTCTGATGTGCCTGGGATGCAACGGCAGGTTACAGAATAGGAGGAGGAGGGGGGGAAAGGAGAATGAGAGGACAGACTGAGAGATGCTGGCGGAGGGAAGAGGAGGAGGGGAAGAGGTAGGAAAGCAAAAGGAAGAGGAAGCGGGCAAGAAAGAGATGAAGGTAGTGTCCCCAAGCCTCCTCGCAGTATCATGGACCCAAAATGAAAAGCGATTTATGTTATGCATTGTGCATCGCTGACCAGGCTCTGGATTTCATCTCTAGTCTTACGGGGAAGACAGCATTATGCTTAGAGATCAAGCGACGGATATTCTAAGGCAGACCTGCAAACCGCCTTAATGCCATTCACTGGGAAATTCAGCGGCATTACCGCACTTCGTGTCTCTGAATATGCCTGATTTCAGCCACTAGGTACCACAGCACTAGCCGGCTAGCAATGGGACATTCTGGGGGCACAGCAAAAGTGGCACCCAAGGAGAACCGGCTAGCAGCCATATTCAGCTAAAGTCTGGCACCTTAGCCGGATCAGCTAATGGGCTCAATATCACCACTGACCAGTTAGCTAAATCCCTATCTGGCCATCCCCGATATTCAATGATCCTGGCATTGAATATCCAGGTTCAATTTAAAGAGGTGATGGCTAGCCTAAGAGTGCTAACTGCCCCTACCAGTGCTGCTAAATATCCCCCCTCTTCTAAGACTTTACAGAGAGACGTAGCCTAGTGGTTACAGCACTGCTTTGGTAGCCAAGCGACCAGGGTTTGATTCCCACTAGCACTCCTTGTGGCCTTGGGCAAGTCACTTAACCCTCCATTGCCTCAGAAGAAAGGCCTGGCAATCTACTACCAAGAAAACCCAGGAGCTGCTGGGTCACTGGGAGTCAACACTGACTCACATTCACCAACCACAAAACATAGCAGTTCCATTGAGGCATTTTAATATTCTTCTCAAATCTTGCTTGACAAACACATTGTTCTTTTAAGTGTGATAAAATAGAGGCAGGAGAGAAGCCAGCTTAGTTTCCAAGTTCCTTAAACTCCCATGATGCACTGCAAGAGGCGGCTGCTGAGGGGGGGGGGGGAGGAGGGGGGTTCTGACTGCCAAACACATGGACACCAAGGGCCAGATATTCAGTTAGACAGGCTCTGCGCTGCTACAGCACATATCCCTGCCAGCCAACCCTTAACCCTGGATATTGAATGACAAGGTTATATGCAGCCCTAGCATCGAATATCTGGGGATCGCCGCACATGACGGAAGTCGCAGTAGCGAACCACGCAGCAGCGATATTGCATGTTGCCTGATTAGCTCCTGCACCTTAAAGATAAGCGAGGACTTTACTCATCTATCTTTTCAGCGCAGGTCACTAACCACATAGCATCGGGGCGTGTAGCGGGGTTAGAAGGGGATATCAACGGCACTAACCATGTAAGTGCCATTGAATATTCTGATTAAAGGCATTGAGACGGTTTACTGGGCTGTAAAACATGTAAATGCCTTTTGAATATCGGGCCCAAAGAGGCATCTTTACTAGAATTTGCTGTTAGCACACGTTGAGGCTTGGTTTTTAGTGTGGGGGAAGGGCAGGATCAGAGGCACGCTAGCTGATAGGGACATACCTGGCATGTCTCACAGGTTGTCCTCTGGCCCCATACTAAGCCGTTGGGCACAATAAGCACGGATGATTTACCCCCACCCACTGACCTGGTGGTAAGTGTATCCACACTAACTGCAACGTGCCTTCTCCATCCCCGAACTGCTCTGTCACCAGCCCAATCCACGATCAGGGCTTAGCAAGGGATTTGTAGCCCGGCCTCAGTTTTAGCGTGCGGTAAACCTCATGCTAACTTTAGGAGCATTAGCGCACTTTAGGAAGTGTGCCCCAAATAGCCTATCTGCGGTACTTGGAGTACAAAAGGTTCAGTTTATGGAAATGGAAACAGGTCTGCAACGCTTCTTTAGTGGAAATGGATCAGTAAAAGGAAACAGGTCTGCAACGCCGAGAAGCTCTGGTGACTGAATAATATTTAAACCATCCCAAAGAAGAGAGCACCAAAAATCAAATTCATTAAAGTTATCTTCTGCACTATTTGGCAGAATGGGGTTTTTTTTGGGGGGGGGGGGAGGGAAGGGGGGGGGGAAAGAGGGATGTGCCCTATAGCTATCGTTCTCTATCCCACTCTATACCTGAAGTCAATAGCTTCAATGTGAGCTATTTATGCTACACACCAGTAAGAGAATAACTTACTGAGAAGCACAATTGGATGGTTACTGGCCCCTTAACTGAAAACACCTTGGTTAGCGCAAAATGTTATCTTGTGGGTGGAAATGGCACCATCTTCTGGTTCCTCTGTAGACTGCAGCTTGCATGACCTGGAAATTTCAGGTTAAGTGCTTGTTGCAAAAAATGCAATGTGTGCTATTGAGTCAATACTGACTCCTGGCGCCCCTGGGTTTTCTTGGCAAGCTATGACTGGAAGTAGATTGCCAAGCCTTTCTTCTGCGGCAATAGAAGGTAGAGTGACTTGCCCAAATCCACAAGGAGTATCAGTGGGAATCAAACCCTGGTCTTTTGGTCACTAGGCTACTCATCTGCTCCTAGTTCGTAAAGGTCAAAATTTCTTTTATTTTCTTTATTTGGCCTTAGCTCATGTCTTCTTAGTGGTAGCTCAAGGCAAGTTACGTAAGATATTTCCCTGTGCCCAGAAGGCTTACACTGAGGGAACGCCCAAGCTGAGAAGGAGCATCGATGGGATTTGCCAGTTCTGTGATTTAAGGCTTTCGTGTGAGTGTTGCACCGGCTGATTTCTGTGCAAGCACCACATCACCAATCCATGAAGAAGTAGGGGTGCTGTGTCCCTTCAAGGACAAGCCAGATGCAGTTCCGGGACAGGCAGGGGATTAAGCAGATTTGCTCTTCCTGAAGAAACTTGCTATTGGTCTGGCTCAGAGTCATATTCAGCTGTTCCCCCAACTCCCAGTTTCCAAACCGTATTGACCCAGGGCTGGGTAACTGAGTGAGGTATGGAGCCGAGGCAAAAAATACTGCTGAGTGTGACAACAAATCTCGGAAAATCAGCACTTTATTATGAGCAATTACCTTCCTGCTATTCTGCATTTGAATCCCTGCCAGTTCTCATTCCAGAGCGAGAGCAGCAAGCAGCCAGCCGCTGACACTCCCCTGGTCAAACCGCAAGACAGGATCGTGCGAAGAAAATCAATTTCAAAACAAAATGAAAACCCTACAGTTCAGCAGCCATTTTCTCCTGAGAGCCTCCTTCTCCCTCCTCACATCTTTGCTTTTCTTTTCATCTCACTCTGGAAATGAATTGCTTTTCTACCTCTCCCAGGATTGCTTTATTTCTAAGGCCCTACAGTCAGCGGCTTGTCACCCCTTCCTCTACCCATGCAGGGGCAGAGGTCCTGAGTGTGAGAGGCCTGATCGCCTGCGGATTCTCACTGCACTGCACACATTCTGCTTTGAAAAGGTATTTGTAAGCATCTCTCTCCCTTCATACAATTGATTCTGTGACTGTCTAATATTCAGTTACCCACCCCCCAGAGGAAAGGGCATCCCAAGGTCATCCACCCCTCCCCCTTATAGCAGGTGCTGGTGCAGTACTCCCCCCACGGCACCACTAGGCCGTGATCCCAGAAGTGGGCCAGTTGGCTGACATGGGAGGGAGGAGGAGAGGAGGAGCCCATAGTAGCCAAAAAGCAGCCTGAGTGTGAGAGCCTCCAATACAGTGGCGCTCCGTGGACCAATAATACCACGCTGATCCCCAAGAGGAGTACAGAGACACCCTTTTTCCTCTTACTGCATCTTCAAGCTTGGTGGTGCCTGACCCCTAGGAGTATGATGGGGCACACCACTTCTAGATTGTAAGCTCTAGTGGGCAGGGACTGTCTCTTACATGTCTGTGCAGCACTGTGTACGACTGGTAGCGCTTTCCAAATGCTTAGTAGCAGCAGTAGGGGTCAGTCTGCCAAATAGAAGAGCTCTTCTGCCTCCCAATCTAAGGTAGGTGGGGAGAGATTCAGCTACCTTACTTACGTCTGCAGCAAGTAACCAAACTCAGTGTTTTTCAGTTTACTCACAGTTTCGGAGCAGTGCACACACCCAGAGTATGCAGATTGTAAGTAGACCAGCTGCAAGAGTGAGGTTCATAGTCAGATGCAACAAAGGGCTTTGTAACCTACAGAGTCAGCCCCTCATGCCCAGAGATGCTACTGGGTCCACTGGTGATTCATCAGAGAACAGAACCAAAAGACGCCCGGCAGGGAGACTGTTGCATGCGCCCACTACTCTATCTTACTAATCAGCTCAATTATAGGACTCTGGAGGGGCAAACTAGTGAACAGAGACTCCTGGAAAGCCACATCGGGGACATACATGCATAGATCCAGCGGGTTGCAAATGAAAAGAACTACTCAGAGTTTTTCAATTAAAAATGTATTGCTGTTACAGGAATTTGCACCTACCTTTAGCTGTTAGAGAGCGGCCTTTCTGTAACAGAGATGCACAAAGTGGCATTTTAGAAGGGACATCCACAGAAGAACGTCAAACCGAGGTGAATGGCAGCAGTGAAGGGAGGCACGTATAGCTGCCTTCTGACATGAACAACCCTGCAGCTGGTTATTGAGGAAGACCCTGTGCAGGTTGCAAGGCTGGGTATGTGCACAGGACAAAGTGGAGATCCTCGAATTGCACATCTCAGAACCAGGTACTTAGATATACCAGCAGGGGTACAAAACTATAGTGAAATGATAGGATAGATCAAATTGGTGGAGGGATTGCACTTTATGTTAGAGAGGGCATCGAGTCACAGGGGATTAAAGTTTTGCAGGAAACAAAATACACTGTAGAATCTCTCTGGATAGAAATCCCATGTAAAACGGACAAGGCAATGGCAGTGGGGGTGTACTACCGACCGCCTGGCCAAAATGAACAGATGGATGATGAAATGCTAAAATAAATAAGAGAAGCTAACAAAAGTTACAGCACAGTAATAATGGGTGATTTCAATTACCCCGGTATCGACTGCGTAGGTTCACAACAGGACATGCTAGGGAGATAAAGTTTCTAGATGAAATAAATGACTGCTTCTTGGAACAGCTTGGAACCGACAAGAGAGGAAGCTATTTTGGACCTAGTCCTTAGTGGAACACAATATCTGGTGCAAGAGAAAAGGGTGTTGGGATCACTTGGTAATAGTGATCATAGCATGATCGCATTTGATTTAATAAATTGAAAAGGACAGCAAGGAAATCCACAGCATTACCTTGTAACTTTCAAAAAGAAGACTATGATAAAATGAGGAAAAAAGTAAAAAAAAAATTAAAAGAATTAAAAGATTTACAGCAAGCATGGGTGTTGTTTAAAAACACTTACTTGGAAATCCAGATCCAATGTATTCCATGCCTTAACATAAGTGGAAGGAAGACCAAAAAACTGTCAGCATGGTTTAAAGGTGAGGTCAGAGAGGCTGTTGTAGCCAAAAAAGCATCTTTTAGGAAATGGAAAAAGGAGCTAAATGACAAAAACGGGAAATAACATAAGCACTGGCAAGTTAGATGCAAGGAACTAATAAGGCAGACAAAGAGAAAATTTGAAAAAAAGTTTGATGTGGAAGCAAAAATGTATAATAAAAACTTTTTCAAGTACATTCATAGCAAAAAGCTGTGAGAGACTCAGTTGGACCATTGGATAATAGAGGGGTAAAAGGGGAGCTAAGGGAGGACAAGGCCAGAGTGGAAAGAATGAATTAATTCTTTGCTTTGATCTTTACTGAAGAAGATCTAGGGAAGTTGCCCATGCCTGAAATGGAAATTAAAGGTGATGTATTGGAAGAACTGAAAGAAATGTTGATAAACCGGGAAGATGTATTACAACTATTTGATAAACTGAAGAGTAGCAAATCACCTGAACCAGAAGGTATCCAAAGATTGGATAATAACCAATGTAATGCCAATTTTTAAAAAGGTTCCAGGGGTGATCCGGTAAGCTACACACCGGTGAGCCTGACATCATTACCGGGCAAAATGGTAGAAACCATTATAAAGAATAAAATTAATGAACATGTATATTGTCTTGGTTTAATGGGAGAAAGTCAACAAGGATTTAGTCAAGGAAAGTCTTATCTTACTAATCTGTTGTCTTTTATTTAAGGTGTAAATAAACAGGTAGACCAAGGTGAGCTGGATCATGTGGAGTCCGATGCAGGAAGGAAGTATATCCGGGCTGTCCAGATGCCCACAAACAGGATGGTCTTGCTAGTACTCGATTCTGCACCACAGGAGCTAGATGTTTCTGTGGGTGCATGATCGGACACTGAGATGGCCCAACATGCCCCTGGAGCCTCACAGGAGACATCCTTGTCACCTCACCGCCAGCCTGCTGCAGTGCCGTCCCCCAGTTCCCTGCCACCCAACCCTTGACAGGAGCAGCCAAGGCCTGGAGCAGGAGGCAGAACCTCACCGATCATGGATCTGTTGCTCCTGGGGGGCTGTCTGGCCAATGCAGAGGGCCGCCTTGCGCATATTCCACCTCCGAGGTGGAATAAGCTGGGCATCCTCTTGGTGCTCCCCGGACATACAGAACCGTGACCTGAATTGGCGCTGTACATCCGGTTGCCTTTCCCACTCATACTCTGCCCACTCGCGCCGCACAGTGGCTCTATGCATGCAGGGAGAGAAGCTTTTCACAGCGGGTGGGACGTGCAGCCCTGCTATTCGCCTAGCAGAATCAGGCCCATTGTGTATCTGGATTTTCAAAAAACAAGGTCCCTCATGAGAGACTCTTGGTGAAATTAAAAAGTCATGGGCTAGGAGGCAGTGTACTAGAAAGCAGAGAGTAGAGCTAAATGGTCAATTTTTTTAATTGAGAAAGGTGAAAAGTGGAGTACCCCAGGGGTCTGTGCTGGGTCTGCTGCTTTTTAATATATTCATAAATGGCCTGGAAATAGGAATAACGAGTGAGGTCACCAAATCTGCAGATAACACAAAATTATTCAAAGTTGCTAAAACCCATGAGGATTGTGAAAAATTGCAAGAGGGCCATGATAAATTGGAAGACTGGGCATCCAAATGGCAGATGAAATTTAATGTGGACAAGTGCAAAGTTATGCACCTAGGGAACAACCACCCAAGCTATGGCTACACGATGCAAGGTTCCACCTTAGAAACCACCACCCAGGAAAAAGGTCTAGGCATTATCATGAGCAATACATTGAAATCATCTGCTCAGTGTGCAGTGGCGGCCAAGAAAGCAAATAGTATGCTAGGAATGATAAGAAAGGAAAGGAGAATGTTTCCATTCCTAAGAGGGAAGTAAGGCAACGGTCTGGAAATAGTAAAGTAGACTCAGGGAGAGATTAGTTAATGGGAAGAAGAGAGTTAACTTATTTTTTTATGGAAAAATGAGTGGATAGTCCTAAGGTACTTTGACTACCTATATAACCCTATACTTAACCCTCCATTGCTCAGAAAAATCCAAGTTATCAATGTCCCTGTTTAATGTACATTACCAAGTTTAAGTTACAATGTAAACCGCTTTGATTGAAACGATAAAGCGGTATAAAAAAACTGCTAAATAAATAAATAAATAAAATATAGCATTTAAGGGGAGGTGATAAGGAATACATATACAGGTTTAGGAATATAAGGGAGAGGAAAAGAGGAGGGGATTTGAAAATAATGTGTTTCTCTTTGGAAAAGTTTAAGAAAAACTACAGGAGGTAATGGAGGTAAACAGTGAAAGAGGCGTAGAAGAGATAAAAAGGATTACGCAGCTTGTTAGGAGGTAAGAATGCAGAGGTGCTGAATGAGAGACTAGAAGTTAATGAGTGAGAGAGTATTTGAGGAATCAATGCCTGATATGCAAGTGAGTGATTAAGTCAGGGAACAAGTTTAAATATAAAGCAAGCTTGCATATATAGATTTTTCTCCTTAGTACAATTTTTTAAAATAAGGATTAAGGGAAAGGAAGGAGGGAAGGGTAGGTTAGATAAAAGGCTACAGCAACACAGAAACAGAAGAAATCGACCTGAGCAAAGAGAAAGACAGAGGAAGAAGGGCAAGAGGTGCAGAATTCCGGACGTCGCCGGGGCCCCAGCGTACTTCACGTCAAGACTAATAAGCACTATACTGTGCAGAACCAGCATTTTATTATTTGAGCTCAAATATATCCACATTTCAGACAGAGAAAGAAGCATTTGTCTCAGCCCAGAACAAAGAACTTAAAAGTAATACAGCTACTGTGTTAGACATATTGTTGCATGTAGTGGAAGAATATTTAATGGTTTTGAGATATACATTTATTAGATACAGTATTATTACAATACAAACCTCTTACATTGCCCAATGCAAGAGAAAAGTGTGTTCTTTTGAGTCTTAGCATCCTTTATGCCACATATAACATCAAGTTGGTACTAGTTATAATCCCTTTTAGCTCTCTTTTATTTTCCACCTTGTTCTTCTGCCCCTTTAACCAGGGAGAGGGGTATTCACAGGGGAACAGTGTTTTCTCCCTGGAGTTCACTCTCCATAATAGATTAAGCATTGAACACCTGAACACCTACCCTGGCTACGGTGAACATTTATATTTTATGGGGAAGCCTACTGTATGGTTAACGGAGACTGTGGCACAGGTAACATTACGTATTTCAGAGGGGGGGAGGCAACTATGCTATGAGACTTGCACATCCCGGTCTGCCCTTTCAGATACTTCGACATGCCACAGGAGCCAGTAAAATGTTTGGAGCTGGTAGGAAAGAATAACTGTGGTGATGTAAGCGCACTATGCGCTATTCCCCGAAAGAGCGACATCCGTGAAACAAGCACCTCTTTGCACCTTGTTCATGGCAGGAGGGGGCACAGGCTCGGATGCTTCAGCAACCCGGGCCAGACATGTTTGTGCCATTGTGCAACGGGCATCTCTTTTGTTCTGCCTAGGTCGCGCCTCCGCCATGCCCCTGTGCTTCATGGACATCCTTGTGCTGGGGACGTCTACATACCCGGCTTTTTCAGATGGCCAACTCATGAAGAGGACTTGTAAAAGATCACCCCCAGAGCGTGGTTGCACATTTGTTAAAGTTTGATGCCACTCTTGAGATTCTGAAACTTGATGTTATTATAACTTTGATTTGTGTGGCCTTCCCCTATCTTGCCTTCTTTCACTCTACCCCACGTGCCCCAGTATTTAAGCCCTCCGTTAATCTGGTTATTGCTTACGTCTCCCCATACCCAAAAAATCTTTCTATTTTGCTAAGAGTTTTCTTTTATGTTCCTAGTCACACCATGGAGGAGTGAGGTTTTTTTCCCCCGCCCTCATCCCATAAGAGCGTTGGTGCCCAGTTGTCCTGGCTCGGCACTGGGGACACCAGAACCGGCCTGTGCAGGTATATGGGTTGCACTCTGTTATGACGGATGACGTTTTACACCCAATAATACATTCGCGAAACAAAAAATACTTTTCTCTCTAAAACTGAAAACAATCTATGACAATCAGCTATGCAAGCCAGAGACAAAGACGTAATGGACCAATCACTGAATCGCATGACCCACACCCACAAATACAATGCACTCCCATACTCTCTGGTATATTACCCTTCTTGGCCCATTATCTTCCTCCTAGAAGATGATCTATCATGAGTGTTATTAATGATAGTTTGAGATTGTAAAAGTTTCACAGTGTAGTACACACACCGGGCTTTCCCTCTCGGACTGGAAAGATGACTTGATGGAGGAGTATACAAAACTTCCAAATGTATTCTCTATAAACTATGCACGTGTGTGTACGTTCTCAGCCCAAGTCCTTTCTTCCCCATTCACCCTTCCTAGCATCAATCATTCCTGTCAGTGTCCCACCAGCAACCTCCTTGGCCTCAATTAATTTACCTCCCCCCAAGCCCTTTTGAATCTTAATTTTGCTTCCCCAATCTCAGTCTTCTCTTGGCCCCCCCCCCCCTCTGCAGCTTAGTCCCTTATCTCAGCAGGTGCTGAATAGTGTTTCCAGCATCAATCTTCTTATCCCCCCCCCCCCCCACCAGCCTCAATTGCTGAAAACAAGTTACAATCAGAAACAGTCAATAGTTTCCTGTCTTCAGAGGGCTTCCAAGCTAAGTGTCTACCTGGCGCAATGGAGGGTGAAGTGACTTGTCCGAGGTCACAAGGCGCCCCAGTGGAAGTTTCAGTTCGCTCCCACAGCTTTAATCGCCTCCCGTTCAACCTCAGCGGCTCTCTCCTCCCAGACTCCCTATCTCTCAGGCCAATGCAGAAACCCTGCGTCACAGATCTGCGCTCATTTATTTATTTAGACAGATTTGTATAGCACCTTATCCTACAATCAAAGTGGTCACATCACAATTGGAGGGTTACATTTAACATGAGGGTACTTAACAACATTATACAATGAACTCGTGTGTCTAGTTGGGATGAGTGGTTGCAAGTTTAACGTATTTGTAAACCACTCTGTTGTTGCTGCAAAGAGCAGTATATCAAATTTTAAATAAACTATAAACATAGATGTTTTGCTCTCCACTGCTGTAAGCAAACAGCATGCACATAAGTGCTGTGCAAAACATCTGTGCTAAACAAGGACAGCAAGCCAGAAGCATGCACACAGGGGTCTGCATAAGTCACACTTAGATGTTGCACACAAAAAAAACCTCTTTTGGCACTTGTGCTGCAATGCTATCTGGGCAGAATGATATTGATGTTTATGTGCTGGACTGACTGTGTAAACCATGAGAAACTCGGGGCCACATTAAGCAGCATGGATATACCAGAACACCTGATCGTTCTCTTGCACAACCTTTATATTGATCAAGAAGTAACAGTTCGAACGGAACTAGGAGAAACAGAATTGGTTTAAAATCAGCAAAGATATACAACAAGGCTGCATACTTTCCCCCTACCTGTTTAATTTATATGCAGAACAAACCATCAGAGGAGCAGGACTGTATGAAGACAATCGAGGTGTGAAGACTGAGGCACGACTCCAACAACCTTCACTGTGCTGATGATACCACATTAAGGTCTCAAAGCGAAGATGACCTGAAACATTTGCTTCTCAAGATCAAGGAGCAAAGTCTTAAAAAGGACCTGCACTTTAATGTAAAGAAGACAAAGATCCTGACAACTGGCAAAATCAATAAGTTCATCGTTGATATCGTTGATGGAGAAGAAATTGAAATAGTGGACAACTTTAACCTACTTGGATCAACTCTCAATAAAGAAGCAACAAGCAATCAAGAAATCAGATGACGCATTGCTTTTGGCAGAATGGCTTTAAAGGACCTAGACAAGATTCTCAAGAGCAGAGATGTCTCTCTTCATACAAAGATTTAACTTGTCCAAGTCATGGTATTTTCAAAAAACATCATATGGTTGCGAAAGTTGGACAGTGAAAAAGATAAACAGGAAGAAAATGGATGCCTTTGAATTATGGTGCTGATGATGAAGACTGTGTTTACCATGGACTGCCCGAAGAACAAACCAGTCAGTACTAGAGGAGATCAAACCTAAGCTTTCTTTAGAAGCTCAGATGACAAGACTTCGACTTTCATGCTTTGGACACATAATGCGAAAGGAGAGATCATTAGAGAAAGACATCATGCTTGGCAAGATTGAAGATCAACACAAAAGAGGAAGGCCAGCAATGAGATGGATCAATACAATAACAGCAGCTATGGGTGCCAGTCTGTCAACAATGAGCTGCCTGACTGAAGACTGAACACATTTTAGGATAGCTATCCAGAGGGTCGCCATGAGTTCAAATCAACTCAATGGCCTTTAACAACAACATGCACCAGAAAATATTCCAGCACACGCACATAACACTGTTGCAGCACACCCTCCCTGTTGGATTTTCTTTCACCACTTCCCTTCAGCAAAGCCAAAAATAATTTTGGTGCTGTGCACTCAAGATAGAGAAGAAACTGGCATAAATTCCTTACAAGCACTGATCGCAGATCTATGAGTTAAACTTTACCCCTCCTCAGAGTTTGTGTTAAAATCCCAGCGTTGAACTCAGTCTTCTGGTCTTCTCCACACTTCTTTAGATTTGCACTGAATATCTAACTGCCTCATTACCATGAATTTAAATATGCTGTGCGCTGCTGTCTGCTCGAGGCTTTGTGTACAGTTAGCTCATGCAACAAAATTGTGTGCAGAAACCAAACTAGCCTGTGCATAGCCTAGCGAACCTTACTTCATCGGCCCTTCTCTGTGGGTTGTGTGTTTGTGTATATTTTTCTGTATCTGTATTGGTTTTGGTGAGTGCTGGCCTAACTTTAGCAGCGATATTGAGCCACTTCCCAGTTAGCTTCTGGGGTCTGTGACTACCATGGATATTCAATACTTGTGGTCAGATATAGCCCCGTCATTGAATATCCAGGGTTAGTCTTCAGTGGCGATGGCTAGCAACACATTAGCAGCACTAGCCACTACCCCTGAACAGCAGGCCCACTGTTCTTTGGACAAGGGTATAATAGTAGCTGTGCTTCCTGCAAGAACCTCCAAACAAAGTACAGTAATGGAAATTTGAAGAGCCCTGAAGAGCGATCTCAAGGCTCATTGACAGTGGTAGGTCAGTAGTGCCCCCTACCATACCAGGTCAGTTTCTTCTGGATTCGGGCTGCTAGGAATTGAAGGCCTACAGTAATAGTCAAAGGCATTTACAGACCTGTAAGCCATGTAAATGCCTCTAAGTGGGATATTCATGGGTACTGCCACTACATGAGCCAGTGCTAACCGCTTAGCATCAGAGTGTGTTGGGGGCATTTGAATGAAGAGATGAGGCAGAGCCAATCACAAAACAGTTAGTGGCAATATTGAGCCGCTGCCCGGTTAGCGATATGCAGTGAAAGCCAGACGCAGGGAACCCTGGCCTAACGTCCACCACATATCACTAACTGGACAGTGCCTCAATGTCACCGCTGACCAGTTTGTGAGCAGCATGAGCAGCTAACCCAGATAACACAGGTACACTACCAAAAAACTGCCTCCAGTTTTGCAACTGATTCCTATAGATTTTGGGGTGCTGAATCCAGGAAAAATAGCCAAAATGTTCCATCACGTCACGTTTTCTTGCAAAATTAGATTTCTTACCCATATAAGGAATGTTCACATAATTTCTTTTTAGCCGACTGCAGTTTATTTTCTTGGCCCAAAATAGAGGTTGTAATGGTTAACTAACTAGAAACACTCCCTCATGATATTTTAGAGTGTTTTGTATTCATTTTATACATTAACAGGACAATTGGGAGGCGGGGGGCTAAATCCAGTACTCGCGCTGGCGCATATTCTTTCCTGTTCGCCTCGCCTCGTTCGCTCGCTCAAACACGGTGGTTGCGACATGAACGTTCCTGTCAAATTTCAGTTTCTTGCAAGTTCATTATTACCTTTTGTTTGCTCAGTCGTAATCCAGCTTTATTCCGAAGTGGTTCACTACAGTTGTAGTTTGCAGTGCTGTGTATTTGTGATGGCTCACAGAGCCAGAGGTTGCGTCAACTCTCCGGACAGTTTTTGTTTTATTTGTGGGGAATATACCGTGAAAAAGCGGCAGAGGAACATTTCTGCATTTATTAAAAAAGTATATTTCGCCTATTTCGGTTTGAAGTTAGACGATCAATACAAACCGTGGGCTCCTCACAAAGTGTGCAAGACATGTGAGGAAGATCTACGCTTATAGATGAAAGGTAAAAAACAAGCATTTCATTTCGGAATACCTATGATGTGGCGTGAACAAAAAGACCACAGCAGTGACTGCTATTTTTGCTCTTGCATTGTGAAGGGATACAACTTAAAAAATAAGAACGTAATAAGTTACCCCAACCTTCCCTCAGCAATTAGGCCTATGCCTCATAGCAACGAAGTACCTGTGCCTGAACCACCAAAATCTTTGGATCATATTTGTGTGGACGGTTCTGATCATGATGAGACTCATCAGATGGCTTTTCCCGATGAGTCCAGTACTTCCGAGTTTGAAACTGAACCAGATCCGAAACCTGAACTTTTCTCTCAAGCTGAATTGAATGATTTAGTCCGGGATTTAGGACTCCCAAAAGATGCTGCCCAACTGCTAGGTTCTCGGCTTAAACAGAAAAATCTATTGTCACCAGGAACAACTTTTTATTGGTACCGCAACCGCGAGACACAATTTTTGAAGTATTTCAGCAAAGAGGAAGATTTGGTATTTTGCAACGATATATACGGAGTGATGGAAAAGTTTAAACTCAAGTATGATCCTGCTGAATGGCGGCTGTTCATTGAGTCGTCAAAAGACAGCGTAAAAGATGTTCTTCTTCATAATGGCAACACATTCGCTTCAGTTCCTATTGCTCACTCTGTTATTCTCCAAGAAAAATACGAGAATTTGGCCCTGATTCTTCAGAAGATTCGTTATGATGAGCATAAGTGGATGATTTGTGGAGACTTTAAAATTCTATCCATGCTATTAGGGCAGCAATCCGGTTTCACCAAATATCCCTGCTTCCTTTGCTTGTGGGATAGCCGGGCCCGCGACCTACACTGGGGGAAAAAAGACTGGCCAATTCGGGAGTATTTGAGACCCGGTGAGAAAAATGTTCTTCATGAGAGCTTGGTACCTCGTGATAAAATTCTATTACCACCTCTCCACATTAAGTTGGGTCTCATTAAGCAATTCATCAAGTCCCTTCCAAAAGATGGTGAGTGCTTTCGGTACCTTTGCTCAAAGTTCCCCCGACTTTCTGAAGCAAAGCTAAAGGAAGGAGTGTTTGTTGGCCCTGATATAAGGAAACTCATTTCAGATGGAGCATTCGCTGAAACGATGTCTGAGAAGGAAAAAGAAGCCTGGGATTCCTTCAAGGATGTTGTTCTCAAATTCTTGGGGAACAGGCGGGATGAGAACTATAAGGATATTGTTGCCAGGATGCTCAATGCCTTCAAAGAACAAGGCTGTAACATGAGCCTGAAAGTCCATTTCTTGCACTCCCATGTGAACTACTTTCCCGAAAACTTGGGGGCGTACAGTGAAGAACAAGGTGAAAGGTTTCACCAGGACATCAAGGACGCAGAGAGAAGGTACCAAGGAAGATGGAACACCACTATGATGGCTGATTTCTGCTGGTTGCTGCTGCGGGAAACCCCAGATGAAAAATACGCCAAGCAGCGCACCAAGAGAAGCATTCAGGGGAAGAAGAAACGGGCCCACCAGGAGATTGATTGACCCAAGAATGACTTTAAAATCTAAACTGTGTTGACAAATATCGTGTTTTTACTAAACTTTGAAATAAAATTTGCTAGTTATTACCACAGTGTCGGATCTCATTTATTAGAATTTTATTTTCACACCATCGGGTGTTTGTCTTCATGTATTGCAATGGTGCGGTTTGCGTTTTCTATTCTTACATACATACCTGTACAACATTTTTTGCACATTTCTTTGCTTTGCTTTGTGTCTAACCTCGCTCTTATATGCTCAATGTTTGTGCACATGTATGTGGCTGTTTTAAGTGCAGACAATTTTGCTACCATCACAGTGTGTTTTGTTGACATTACTCTATTCTTATGTGCTGCCTTGTTACAATTTTCTTTATTCTTATTTGAATAACTACTAAACAATTAGTATAAAGAATTCATCCAAGAAACTTTTATCTCGATCGCACTCAATCTGAAACGTTCACCTCAAACTGCTAACCCAATGTAGCAAAAAATCTGTATGTGATGGAGCAAATTGGTTACCAGATTTGGATTCAGCGCACCAAAAAACGTAAAAATCAATCGAAACATTAGAGGCAGTTTAAAAAAAATTTTTTTAGTGTACCTGTGTAATCAATGCCGGTGTCCGGATATGACCCCGACATTGAATATCTGGGTTTAGTGTTCGGCGGTGACGGCTAGCTGCTACTTCTGAATACTGGATCCTGCAGAACAGAAGCCAAAGAGACCCACAAAATGCAAAGAGGGAGGAGGATGAGGAGCGGCCCATGAAAAACTAAAACCCACTGCTTGCAGAGCCACACATCTAGAAGGGTAGTGCCAAACCAGCATGGCATTTAAGGAGGGTGAAAGTCGCACAACAACAAGTCTAAGGCACCCACAAAGTTGCAAAGCAGGACGATGAGGAGGAGCAGCTTAAGAAGAGCATAGGGACAGAGAGCTACTGTGCCCCTGACTCAAGGAGTCACTGACCACCGGGAGTCATCTGCTGGATTCTGACTGTCACATCTGCACTGAGTATCTGTCACCCATATTCAACAAAGAAAAAGAGGAGAAGCTCTACCTCTGATCCAAGGAGGAGAGCAGTCTGGACCAGTGACAGAGCTGCTTCCTGGACCGGCATCAGCAAAAGCAACGGGTTGCAGCTTCAGCAGACATTCAGCAATCGAAAATTTGGAAGGAAAGCATTTTTTGTTTCAGGCTGTCAGGTTATGCCAGACGTGATTGTGTACTAGGTATGTATTCTTCCGGAGATCTCTGAGAGAAGGTGGATCACATATGGCCAGCTACGTTTAAGGCTATGGGCTTGATCTGGTTCAAAAGCAGCAGCGGGGATTCTCAGGCATGTACCATGTTGTACTCATACATGAAGAGCAAGCACGGATACAGTACTGTGAACAGCAAGAGGATGGACATGTACATTATACCTCTACCAGCCTTCCAAGTAGTCCCATCTAAATTGCCCGCACTCTGGGGCCCCTGGACTGGCAGCGAGACAAAGAAATGTTACTGGGACTCATCCTGCCTCACAGCTCCAACTTGGCTCCTGCTACAGAGTGTGGGGTCTGGTAAGCTGAGAAAGAAAAGGACTGTCACATTTCAAGAGCAGATCATGAGGAAACCTCAGGTCTCATCTCCTGTCCAGGAGTCCCAAAACAGTAGACCTAAAAGAGCTGTTACATACACAGTTCAGCTGTGCCCCTCCAGACTTTTGTTCCTTTGAAGAAGATCCCCTGGATCTGGGAAAGGAGCGACCATCCCATATTGTGCTGTTTTCTGGTACAGTTTCCCCTTCTATGAATTCTCTACCCTCTTTTTGGATCCTGTAGCGTATCTGGCCATTGAGAGTGCAGCAGAGGAAGCCAGCAGGTCAGGTTTATATGATGTGCTTCAGTCATTTAGCAATAGCCTTCTGCTGATGGGCCAAACCCTGAAGTACCAGGGGGACAGCAGAGCATGAGGCCTGAGGGACCAGGAGAGTTCCCGAATACAACAGGGCCACCAGTGCCTTCCACCTGCAGCTTTCCAGGAATGATTCCTTTACTCCTTCTGACTAATAGTTATTTTTGTCTTGCTTTCTGATGCTACGTCTGGCATGAGGGGCTGAAAGGTAGCTACTGGAAATGTGTATCGTCCTAGAGAAAATGTAGTGCCAACTGGCAAAACACAGCTAGTAGATACACTGAAGGAGGAGGGCATGGGCAACTGTCCTTCAATATAGCTCTACACTCCTTCCTCTTCCCCTAGTCACATGGCAATGACGGTAAATCAAGCAATGGGAGATTTGTCTTCTGAAACACTAGCTTTTCCATTAAATTCAGTGCTAGCTGAGAACAATGGGGAGCCACAATATCCCCTGCCATGGAGAATATACATTCACTGGGCACACTGGTTGGAGTGCAAGACAAGAGATGTTGTGCAAACTTGGCCAGGTGTGGTCAGACTGCCAACTTGTGCACCCCGTATGCCAAGGGATCTGTGTGCATGGCTTTGATGGGCTCTGCAAGGTAGTGTGTCATTGAAATCCATGCAGGAGTCCAGCTTGTGACAGACTTATCCCTGCAGCTTAGCACTGTAGCTAGCGCTTCAGTCCCCAAATATTGTTGGACTCATGGGCCACAGGCATGTAAAACCAATGGGGGGCGTGGTAGATGGCAGGGTGATACTCATGCTGACATGCCTGGTATTTCCTCTGCTGCATCAGCACCAGCACTGGCCCCCTGCCTCTGGCGCTTCCATTCCTCCATTTCAGTCACTAGCTTTTGTTTCCAGCGGAAGTGGGTCACACATAGCATATAAGCATCCTCCTGAGTTCATAGGGGGTTCTGACCTTTTTTCCCACTTAACCATGCAATAAGTCCACCATCACCCAAAATCTCTGCTGTGAATCCCTGTCACTTCAAAAAAAACTGAACTTGGCCTGCAAAATATTGTGGAGCTCAGTTCCTCCGTGGCATCCTTGAAGGACTTTAAGACTTCCATTGCCTGTGTGATACTTGCCCAGTCCTGGTGACCCAGGAGTCTTTCAGTGACAGTCTTGGTCTCCAATAACATCTGATGCTCAGCTGCCTGTTGCTCTACTAACCTCTTCCTGGTGCTAACACCCTGCAGAGCGGGTGTGCAGGTGCCTCTATTGTTCCCTGGTTTTTATGCAACTTACGCCCGCTCTTCACACTTTGGTGAAAATATTCAGCTATTTTTTGACACTTCTCAATTAGTTCCCTTAAAACAGGCCTGTTGTTTGTCTTGCTGCTAAGCTCTGACAACCAGATGCAGCAAGTGTGCAAAGAATTTGATCTCATAAAAGCCCATCTCTTTCAGTCTCTTGGCCATGTTCATCGCACCATCTGTTTCAAAGAAACCTGCATGCAGTGCTCTCTTTGTGTCCTGTGTACCAGCTCTGCAGCATTGCCCTTATTTCTGCTAAGATATAGACCAATCTATGGCTGTCATCCATTACCTGGCTGTGTAGCACAGCTCATTGGTTCCTTTTTGCTTCTGTTCCCCGTTAGGCCTGTGGCCTGTTCATGCCATGGTCAGCTCTCATGGGAGGTACGTATGTAGCGTTCTGGCTAGTCCAGATGTCAGTGGTGGCACGCATGCCAGTATCAGCCTCTGCTTTTGCTGGCTCTGCCTGCAGCTGGTGACACAACTGATTATACAGGTTGGGGATCATCTCCCCACCCACAAAATGGTGCTACTTTAGACCTCATATTCACCCCACCTCCTCAGCAAGAAGCACCAATCTCACCAAAGCCTCCATTTCCATCTCCCCATCCCATGATGTGATCATCACCTCATAGGGTTGCCAACTTTTTCACCGAGAAAAACCCGACGCCTGTGGCTCGCCATGCTCCACCCATTCTCCGCCCCTAGTCCCACCCCTGCCCCGCCCCCAGCCCCACCCACAAAAATTACCGAGGATACGTGTAGGCTAACTTCCTTGGTCAGATAATAATTAAACTGGGAACCCCAAAATCCAAACATGAAATGTACAACACTGGAGAAATAAAACTATAAAGTAATTTCCTCTTGCACTAAACAAAAACGCAAAGATGTTAGCAATACACACTTCCCAGACCAGACATATTCCAGTTAATAAATTCAAAATAAAAAGTATTTTTCTACCTTCTGTTTGGGCATTTTTTCAGTTGCAATTGCTCCAGTCACTTTCTTCTGGTTTCTTCGTGTCTTCTGCGAGCTATCCATTTGTCCTTTCTTCTCTTTTAGATGTTTTCCATTCTCTCTCTATTTCTGCTTTAACATACTGATTGTTTCCCTTTTGCTCTTTCCCCCAATTCTTTCCTTATTCCTTTATCATCCATTTAAATTTCACCCTTCCATTTTCAAGCCCCTCTTACTCTCCCAATACCTAGCCCATCATAGACTTTTCTTCCACACAAAATTTTTTTGCCCCTCTCCATTCTCATTCCCCATCCATTCTAGTCCTCCCCCAAAATCAGTTCTCTTATAGTTCTAGACCCACCCAGCATCCACTCCCTTCTAGTCCCATTCTCCCATGCCCCACATCAGCCCATTTCCAGTCCTATTCTAGCTCTTCATCAGCCCATTTCCAGTGCTAGCCCTCACATCACAGACCGTTTCCAGTCCTAGACCCCACCATCACATCCCATTTGCAGTCCGAGTCCCCCTGCACCATCACAGCCCATTTGCAGTCCTAGTTCCCCCCCCCCCACCATCACAGCCCATTTGCAGTCCAAGTTACCCCCCCCCATAGCCCTTTTCCAGTCCAGGTCCCCCTCCCCATCACAACCCATTTCCAGTCCATGTCCCCCCCCCATAGCCCTTTTACAGGTCAGGTCCCCCCCCCCCATCACAGCCCATTTCTTTCCAGTTCAAGTCCCCCCCCCATAGCCCTTTTCCGGTCCAGGTTCCCCCCCCCCCATCACAACCCATTTCCAGTCCATGTCCCCCCCCATAGCCCTTTTACAGTCCAGGTCCCCCCCCCATGAAATCCCATTTATTTCACGTCCAATTACCCCCCCCCCATAGACCTTTTCCGGTCCTGGTCCCCCCCCCATCACAACCCATTTCCTGTCCAAGTCCCCCCCCTTAGCCCTTTTACAGATCAGGTCCCCCCCATCACAGCCCATTTCTTTCCAGTCCAAGTCCCCCCCCCCATAGCCCTTTTCCAGTCCAGGTCCCCCCCCCCCAATCACAGCCCATGCAGTCCTTGCCCCCCCCCCCCGACCAGCACCGCGGCTGTCTGAGAGGCTTCAGATGGAGCCGGGTAAGCTCGCGCGAGGCCCCGGCTCTCTCTGTACAGCCGCCAGCGTGAAGAGCCTTTTCCTTCACGCTGGCGGCTGTATCTGTGAAGCCGCGAATGCTGGGAAAGGTTAAAGGTTAAAGACCGGTGCTATTCACACTGCAGTCAGCAGTGAAATTCAGCTACTAATTCGATAGCTAAACTGGTTAAAGTTAGGACAGTTAATGGCTGAATATTGCTGCTGAGCGGAGAGCAAGGTGCTAGCTGGAGAAACCCAGATATTCAGCACCAGATGCCAAACAAGGTCCAGTGCTGAATATCAGAGTGTTTTTTAAAGCAACAGCAGCTGGATGCTTTAAAAGCTCTTAGCTGCCAGTGCTAAATATCGACCCCAAATGTCTTTACAAGGAGACTAGAAAGAGCTGCAGTGTCTGGTGCAGACGTCCATTGTCCATCTCCACAGAGGGGCAAAGGGAGATTGACATGGTGCAGAGTAGGGGGACATGAGAGAAGCAGCAGGTCCAGGCAGATGAACCTCGCAGCAGGCGCACTGTAGCCCATGCTGAGGGATCCACATGGGTGGGATTTACATCCAGATCATGAAATATTGAGTGTATTGGCTGAAGAGGCTATTGAAGAGGTTGTTGTTAGCGTGGCAACTAGTAAAGAGGTAGAAAGTGATCCTGACAGGGCCAAGGTCAAGAGCACCGCACACTGCACACCGCACAGTAGAGGGGATAGGGGAGAGTGGGAAGGATACTGCTGGCTTTTCATCCTCCCCAGAGGATCCACAGCAGCATCTAGAGCTGCAGCCCCCTCCCCCAAGAAAGTTCTGCAGGAAACAAAATGTGCCATGGACTCCTTTTGGATAGAAATTACCTGTGTGAAGGGGAAGAAAATAGTGGTAGGGGTGCACTACCATCTGCCTAGGCAGAATCATCAGACAGATGATGAAATGTTATCAGAAATTTGGGAAGCTAACAAAAGTGATAATACTATAATGGGTGATTTCAATTACCCCAGTATTGATTGGATAAATGACACGTCAAGACATGCTAAGTTCCTGCATGAAATAAATGATTGCTTCATGAAACAGCTGGTTCAGGTACAGACTAGAGAAGGAGCTATTTTACACTTAAAGTGGCATTTTAGAAAGGGCGTCCTAGTGCAATTTGAGACATCAAGGGCAAAATGAGCAAACAAATGCCGGAAATGTCTATGATTCAGCCAGATTATAGAAGGAGTGACAGTTACCTTTTATTTGATATACTTCCTATTATACAGGATGTCTAGGTGGTTAACAATTAAAATAATTATAGTAGATGCTCCTGACATGGATGCTACAAAAAAGTGGGGCGGGACGTCTATTGCATGTTAGTTTGCATCCAGGGATGTCCATCGGTGTGCCAAAATGAAAACAAGAGCCTGTACTCCCCATCAGACGCCCAGGCAAATATAGGGGATATGAGTGAACCTCCTTCTTTACACCCTCTGGATGTTCGGCTGTCCAAATGAGCTCTTTTTCGAGGCCTATTCATGCCTGAAGCAGGTATAAACTTGGATGCGGCTCAAGATGTGCAGGGCATTTCTGAAATTGGGCAAGGTTGTCAAGGTTCTTGGAAATGCCCCAGACATGCCTACCCACACTCCCCCATTCTGGTAATGGACTGATGGGAGGCTAGCATTGGAAATGAGCTGATCGGGGTGGGGCGGGTTATGACTGGAAATGAGCTGATTAGTGGAGGCTAGGACTGGTAATGAGCTGATGGGGGGGGGGGGGTAGGACTGGTATTGGGCTGATTAGGGGAGGCTAGTACTGCCCACGGATCCCCCACCACCCAGTTTTATCCAGGAACCTTTTATGCAGCTCTGAGGATATTCAGTGTCACTTGCTGCATTGCTACATCTCAGTCACCTCGTACGTCTGCTAACTGACTAAAATGCTTTAATAGGCCCCCATTTCTCTTTAGCTTGGGTGGCAAACTAGAGGAGCCCTTTACTATAGAGATAACCAGATTAATATGAATAAAATACAGTCTCTAAAATGCTTGTATGCAAATGCTAGAAGTCTAAAAAATAAGACAGGAGAGTCAGAATATATAGCACTAAACGAGAGGTTAGATATGATTTGGTATCGCAGAGACATGGCGGAAGGAGGACAACCAGTGGGACACTGTGATACCTGGGTACAAACTATATCGTAACGATAGGGTAGATCAAATTGGGGGAGGGATTGCGCTGTATGTTAGAGAGGGCATTGAGTCACAAAGGTTAAAAGTTTTGTAGGAAAAAAATTTACTGTAGAATCTCTATGGATTGACATTCCATGTCAAAGGGGAAGGCAATGGCAGTGGGGGTGTACTATCGACCACCTGGCCAGAATGAACAAATGGATGATGAAATACTCAAAGAAATCAGGGAAGCTAACAAAAGTTACAGCACAGTAATAATAATGGGTGATTTCAATTACCTTGGTATTGATTGGGTCAGTGTAACGGCAGGACATGCTAGGGAGATAGTTTTTAGATGAAATAAATGACTCCTTCTTGGAGCAACTAGTTCATGAACCGTCAAGAGAGGAAGCTACTTTGGACCTAGTCCTTAGTGGAACATAGGATCTTGTGCAAGAGATAACGGTGCTAGAGGCCACTTGGCAATAGTGATCATCGCATGATCTGATTTGATTTAATAAATGGAGGAAGGACGGCAAGGAAATCCACAGTACAACCTTTTAACTTTCAAAAGGGAAACTATGATAAAATGAGGAAAATAGTTAATAAAACACTAAAAAGAGCAGGCTGCAAAGGTTAAACATTTACATCAAGCATGGGCATTGTTTAAAAATACTATCTTGGAAGCCCAGACCAGATGTATTCCACATTTTAAGAAAAGTGGAAGGAAGACCAAGAAAACTTGACAGCATAGTTTAAGTTGAGGCCAGAGAGGCTGTTGTAGTCAAAAAAGCATCCTTTAGGAAACAGAAAAAGGAGCCAAATGATAAAAACTGAAACAACATAAGCTCTGGCAAGTTAGATGCAAGACATTGATAAGACAGGCAAATAGAGAATTTGAAATAAAGTTTGCCATGGAAGCAAAAATGCATAATAAAAACTTTTTCAAGTAGACTCATAGCAAAAAGCTGTGAGAGATACAGTTGGACAATAGAATGATAGAGGGATAAAAGGGGCACTAAGAGAGGACAAGGCCATAACAGAGAAAGTGAGTGAATTCTTTACTGAGGAAGATGTAGGGAAGTTACCCATGCCTGAAATGGTATTTAAAGGTGATGCATCAAAAGAATTGAAAGAAATATCGACAAATTGGAAGATGTATTTGATAAACTGAAAAGTAGCAAATCACCTAGAATGGATGGTATACATCCAAGGGTGTTGAAAGAACTGAAATATGAGATTTCAGACCTAATCTGTGAACTATCATTAAAATTATCTATAATACCTGAAGAATGGAGAATGGCCAAAGTAACAACAACTTCTAAAAAGCATTCAAGGGGTGATCCGGGAAACTACAGACCAGTGAGCCTGACGTCAGTACCGTATAAAATGGCAGGAGCCATTATAAAGAAGAAAATAGTTTACTAGGAGAAAGCCAACATGGATTTAGCCAAGGAAGGTTTTGTCTTACTAATCTGTTATATTTTTTTGAAGGTGTGAATAAACAGATAGACAAAGGTGAGCCAGTTGATGTGGAGCCCGATTCCATTAGGGGCACACCAGGGCTGTCTGGATGCCCCCAAACAGGACGGGCCCATTAGGACCTGATTCTGCCCCACAGGAGCCAGATGTCCTAACTAACCAGTTTAGCTATCAAATTAGTGGCTGAATTTCACTGCTGACTGCATAGTGAATGGCGCCGGCCTTGATCTGCCCACAGACCACTGCCCACGGATCCCCCACCACCCAGTTTTATCCAGGAACGTTTTATGCAGCTCATGAGGATATTCAGTGCACTTGCTTAGTCAGGGAGGATGGCCCTGCATACACGTGGGGATATCCTCCCTGCATACACGTGGGGATATCCTCCCTGCATGCCCTTCTGACTCCTGCAATGCCAATCTCCTGTTACCCTGCTGCCCGATCCTAGGCTGGGCAGCTGGGGCCCAGATCGGGCGGTGGGGACCTACCTGCCACCTGTCCCAGCCTTGGAATAAGCAGCATGTCCACCTCTGACCAGCAGGATGTACAGGGCTGTGACCTGAATCAGCCCTGTATGTCCTGCGCCTCAATCTGTCCTCAATCCGCCCCCACCGGCTCTCTCCATACTGCTGCTATGGCCACGTAGGGGAATATGAGCAGTCCCACAAGTCGCCTTGCTGAATTGGGCCCATAGTATATCTGGACTTTCAGAAAGCCTTTGACAAGGTCCCTCATGAGAGACTCTTGGCAAAACTAAAAAGTCATGGGATAAGAGGCAGTGTAATATTGTGGATCAGGAACAGAGGGTAGGGCTAAATGGCAAATTTTCCCAATGGAGTGGAGTACCCCAGGGATCTGTGCTGGGTCCACTGCTTTTTAACATATTCATAAATGACCTGAAAATGGGAATAATGAGTGAGATCATCAAATTTGCACATGACACGAAATTATTCAAATTTGTTAAAATCCAAGAGGATTGTGAAAAATTGCAAGAGGATCTTGATAAATTGGAAGACTGGATGTTGAAATGGCAGATAAAATTTAATATGGACAAATGCAAAGTTATGCATCTTGGAAAGAACAACCCGAACTATGGTTACTCGATGCAAGGTCCCCCATTAGGAACCACCACCCAGGAAAAAGATTTAGGCGTCATCATGTATAACTCATTGAAACCCTCCACCCAGTGTGCAGCAGCAGCCAAGAGACAAATAGAATGCTAGGTGTCATATGGAAAGGAATAGAGAATAAAACAAAGCATATTATAATCCGCTGTATCATTCCATGGTGTGACTGCACCTTGAATATTCTGTGCAATTCTGGTCGCCATATCTTAAAAAGAATAAAGCAGAATTATAAAAGTTACAGAGAAAAACCACCAAAATTGTAAAGGGGATGGAAGAATACCCCTATGAGGAAAGGCTTAAAGGTTAGGGCTCTTCAACTTGGAAAAGAGATGGCTGAGAAGAAATAGGATACAGGTCTATAAATTAATGAATGGAGTGGAACGGGTTAACGTAGATTAGTTGTTTGTTGTTAAGTGCCATCGAGTCGGAGTCGACTCATGGCGACCCTCTGGATAGCTATCCTAAATTGTGTTCGGTCTTCAGTCAGGCGGCTCATTGTTGACAGACTGGTACCCGTAGCTGCTGTTATTGTATCGATCCATCTTATTGCTGGCCTTCCTCTTTTGCGTTGACCTTCTATCTTGCCAAGCATGATGTCTTTCTCTAATGATCTCTCTCTTCACATGATGTGTCCAAAGTATGAAAGTCGAAGTCTTGTCATCTGAGCTTCTAAAGAAAGCTTAGGTTTGACCTCCTCTAGCACCGACTGGTTTGTTCTTCGGGCAGTCCATGGTATACACAGTATTCACCGCCAGCACCATAATTCAAAGGCATCAATTTTCTTCCTGTCTATCTTTTTCACTGTCCAGCTTTCACATCCATATGATGTTATTGAAAATATCATGGCTTGAACAAGTCGAATCTTTGTATGGAGAGAGACATCTCTGCTCTTGAGAATCTTATCTAGGTCTTTCATAGCCATTCTGCCATGAGCAATGCGTCGTCTGATTTCTTGACTGCTTGTTGCTTCTTTATTGATAGTTGATCCAAGTAGGTTAAAGTTGTTCACATTTTCAATTTCTTCTCCTTCAACGACAAACCTTTTGATTATGCCAGTTGTCATAATCTTTGTCTTCTTTACATTAAGGTGCAGGCCCATTTTGAGACTAAGTTCTTTGATTGTGAGAAGCAAATGTTTCAGATCATCTTCACTTTCAGCCAGTAATGTGGTATCATCAGCATAGCGAAGGTTGTTGATGAGTCTTCCACCAATCTTCACACCTCTGTTGTCTTCATAAAATCCTGCTTCTCTGATGATTTGTTCTGCATATAAATTAAACAGGTAGGGGGAAAGTATGCAGCCTTGTCTTACACCTTTGCTTATTTTAAAACATTCTGTTTCTCCTTGTTCCGTTCGAACTGTTGCTTCTTGATCAATGTACAGATTGCGCAAGAGAACGATCAGGTGTTCTGGTATACCCATGCTTCTTAATGTGGCCCAGAGTTTCTCATGGTTTACACAGTCAAAAGCCTTGCTATAGTCGATAAAGCACAAATAGATATCCTTTTGGTATTCTTTAGTCTTTTCAAGGATCCATCTCACATCCGCAATGATGTCTCTCGCTCCTCGCCCTTTTCTGAACCCTGCTTGCACTTCAGGTAGTTCTTGTTCCATGTATGGCTGTAGTCTCTTTTGAATAATCTTCAGTAGAATCTTGCTGGCATGTGGGATCAGAGCGATTGTGCGATAATTTCCACAGTCAGTTGGATCACCTTTCTTTAGTATTGGTATAAACACAGATCTTTTCCAGTCAGTTGGCCATGATGTTGTCTTCCATATTTCTTGGCAGAGCCTTGTGAGTACGGTAACAGCTGCATCAGATTGCTGCAATACATCTATGGGAATGCTATCAATGCCTGGTGCTTTGTTCTTTGATAAGGATTAGTTGTTTACACCATGAAAAAGTAGAAAGCCTAGGGGGCACGCAATGAAGATACAATGTAGCCCATTTAAAGCTAATAAAATTTTTCACTCAATGCATAATCAAACTCTGGAATTCGTCACCAGAGGATGTAGTAAAAGCTGTTAGTATAAATGCGTTTAAAAAAGTTTGGACAAGTTCCTAGAGGAAAAGTCCATAAAACTTTAGTAAAGAAGACCCGAGAAATCCACTGCTTGCCCCAGAATAAACACTGTGGAACCTGTGTGTGTTTTTGGGAACCTTCTAGGTACTTGTGATCTGGACTGGCCACTGTTGGAAACAGGCTATTGGCTTGATGGACCTTGGTCTGACCCAGTATGGCATATCTTATGTTCTTATATTCTTACCCTGGGAAATCTCTCTCTTGTTCTGTGTACTTGTACCAGTGCAGTTCTCAACTTCCCTCCTTTATTTCTTTCAATTACTATTTAATTTTCCAGACTTGACAGAAAGGTGGCATATCAAGAAAGCATAAATCATACCCTTCCCAAGCATTATTTATTTATGATGAATTGCTTTGGCTTCGCCCTGCAGTGCAATGCCTAGTAAAGCTGGTTGCTCTGCTAACAGTCTTGAAAGGACTTGGGGGAGAGGGGATGTATTTGCCCACTGCCTATATGCAATTATAATGCTCCAATGGGACCGGATTCCCAGGAAATGAGACTGCATTATTAAATGTTTATTTATCTGCTACTATTCTATAAACAATGGAATGGAATAACAGAGAAATGAGGTATCCTGTCCCCTCCCATTTTCACAGCTTCCCTGCCTCAGATACTCTGGAGAAGTTACAACAATCCCAACTTTACAAATGCTGTCACTAACAATACATGAACGATTGTTGCAAGAAATATTATTGTACTGTATCTATAATTCTGCAATGGAATACATAGATTTTGATACTGTAATGTCTCCTGCCACCAAGTTGTATCCAAGTAGAAAAGCATGTTCAAGTATACCCACAGTCAAACTCCTCTCTCTCTCTCTCCCTCTCTCCCCCTTAGAAGCCAACAGGTAGGGCCAGCACAAGGAGATAAGGTGCCCTAGGCAAACCTCATCCCTTGCACCCCCCCCCCCTGGCTGGCCCCCGTTGCTGCTGCTGCCACCCTGTCCAGGACCTGCAGCAGGGGCATTGGCCACAAACAGCCCCATGGTACTTACCTTACAACTTCAGTACCATGGGGCTGTTTGCCTCTGCCCCCTCGGAATCCCCGATGCTGACTTTCCTGTCTGCAAACAGACAGTCGGCATTGAGCCATGCAAGGGGCCATAAGCAAACAGCCCCATGGGGCCAAAGTTGTAAGGTAAGAGCCATGGGGCTGTTTGCAGCCATTGTTGCCACTGCATTTCCTGGAGAGGGGTGGGAGTCCTAGCACTGGAGCCCCTGCAGGGTCAGTATTCTAGGTGGCCTGATGGCAGTAACAGTCCACACCAGCACTCCTTCCTCACCCTCTTAAAATCAGAGCCAAAATGGTTCTCTGTCATTTGTATTTGCTGTGTTTTGCAGCCCTGCTGTGAAATCAGTTGCCAGAGAATGTGCAGAAGGCACACACTAGGATGGGTTTCCCTGGCTGCCTGCCAAGGCTGAAGTGGCTCTTGCAAGTTATTGGTGGTCGCTCCTCACCTTCTCCTCCTCCTTCCAGATTGGCTCCAGTGCATCTGGGCAGGCACATGTGCACAACGAAAATGAAATTCATGAATGGCAATTCGTGAACATTTTCCATGCATGTGCATTCAGACATTGATGCAGGGACGAACCAAAAATCACGATTTTCATTGATTTTTGTATTCCAATGAAAACTAATTCATGTCTCTTCTATATTCACAGAAGTGTGTACACGCAAACAACCACAGAGAAAGACACACTCTCTCTCACCAATGCACGCACGTGCGCACACAGACACACACACAACCAGAAGGCTGCACAAACATGTACAAAAAGAAACCTGTACAAAGTAGAAAGAGACCCACCTATTCTTTTCCCATTAGCTCTTCTGGGGGGACTCTGAGACAACGGGATGGAGATGAGCTGAGCCAACTCCCACCCTGCTGGAGGTACCCAAGGACAGCGTGCTGGAGCCTGAAGCTGTGAACCACAGCACAGCTCATGACACCGACTCCCTAAGGTGCGAGTTTCTGGGTGCTCCAGTCAACCCACACTGATCGTAAGATGCAGGGAGCTCTCAGGCTGGAGCTATGGCAGGAGAAGAGCAAAGTTAGAGTCTTTCTTCTCATTGGGTCTGGTTGTTCAAACAGCGCACACTTGCTATGCTAACATTGCAGCCCGCTGCCGAGCCATGACATGGGGCAGAGGAAATGTTTGACGACTGAGGAAACTGTAGCCAGTAAATGTTATTTATGCTCCTTGGAGGTGAGTGAGGTAATCACAATTCTCCCTGACACACAACAGCAGGCGAAATAACTGCTGGAAATGTCACCCTAACATTTACAGAGCAAAAATGTGTGTGTGCATTGGGAAGGAGGGGGTTATCTCCTGCAGGAAAAGAGGCGAGAAGCAACCAGCAAGCATTACTCCCTTCCATGGAAGCCGGGAGGGGAGGGGAGGAGGTGTAGAGGGTGGGGAAGAAATGTTTTTTTTATGTCTTCAGTCAAACTGGTTGCTTTTAAGGCCAGACACCCACCTTCTCAGGCTTTCAGCACAAGTGTTCTCATGCATCGGACAAATTCTGCTTCTCTCTAATCATTTGCTTTTAAGATCAGACATTCATATTCCCCTCAGCTCGGTGGGGAAGGGACTCTCTAATATATATATACTGTATCTCTGTTGGTATTATAGAAATGCTACTTTGCAGGTTTGTTCTGAGGGGATTTCCTTGCAGTCCCTGCTCCTATTTCTTTTCACTTTGTTGCCTTTTCTCTCTCGTTTTTCTTTTAATATTGTGAACTGCACTGTATAAACACAAAGGGCGATTAAGAAAATTCCCCAGCAAATTGAGCTAGTATAGTGGAGGGAGTCTGTGTTAATATTACTCAGTTGAGAAAATATTTTTTTTTTTCTGTGTTGACACTAACCATTATGCTATTAGAGGTCTTAGTTCTGAAATGCTTTGCTGGGAACGTCATAAATGTGCATATCAGGCTGACTTTCTGAAATTCTGGCTTTGACGTCCCAGATTCTAATTGGACGTCCCATTTGAAGTGTGCCTCTAAGTGCATAACGTTGCACTTGTCTACATTAAATTTCATCTGCCAGAGGCTAGACTCACACCAGGTGACCTTCTGGTTACAAAGCAAACAACTTGCTAGGAATCATAAGGAAAGGAATGGAGAATAAAACCAAGGATATTATTATACCTCTGTATTGTTCTATAGTGCGACCTACACCATGAATATTGTGTGCAATTCTGGTCACCATATCTTAAAAAGGATATCGCAGAATTAGAAAACGTGGAGAGAAGAGCCACCAAAATGGTACAGGGGATGGAAGGATACCTCTATGAGGAGAGGCTTAAAAGATTTGGGCTCTTCAACTTGGAAAAGAGACGGCTGAGGGGAGATGACAGATGTCTATAAATTAATAAAGGTGTGGAATGGATAAATGTAGATCAGTTGTTTACTCCATCAAAAAGTAGAAAGACTAGAGGACATGCAATGAAGCTACAATGTAACCCATTTAAGACTAATAAGAGAAAATATTTTTTCACTCAACATGTAATCAAACCCTGGAATTTGTTACCGGAGGATGTAGTGAAGGCTGTTAGTGTAGCTGGGTTTAAGAAAGGTTTGGACAAGCTCCTGGAGGAAAGGTCCAAACTATTATTAAAGAGAACCCTGCAAATCCACTGCTTGCCCTGGGACAAGCATTGTGGAACCTGTGTGCCTTTTTGTGAACCTGCCAGGTACTTGTGACCTGGATTGGCCACTGTTGGAAACAGGATACTGGGCTTGATGGACCTTAGTCTGACCAAGTTCTGTTCTTGCAGAGAGCCATCATGTCTCCATGGTGCTGGCTGTAGGAAGCCTTTCTGTACAGCGTCAACCTGAGCCTCCCAGGTGCTGAACCTCAAGTGTTTCAAAGCTGCTTCTTAAATCTCATATGTGAAAATAAACAACTGCTCTTCATTATGGTTTTGTTTTGTTTTGTGTTTTAGGTATATAAGATATATTTTTAAGTCATTTGACTGCTTTTGTGTCTACTTCTGTGAAAGGACCTGGAGATGGGAAATTTCTTCAGAAGCTTTTTCCTATTCCAAATGTATAAGAGTTAGGGAGCGAGGTTGAAGGGACAGCGTAGGAAAGTTACATCTACTAATTCAAATTCAAGTTCTGTCATTTTCCTATGCAAGTTGTAGTCACTAGCAAGGTAGTGAGGGGATAATTTTGGAAATTCATTTTAAGTTCTTTCTTCACTTTAACACCTTCATCAACCCTGTACATTTTTTTGTTTCTTGTGAGTCTCTAACAAAAGATGGATTTGTTTTATTGAAGCCGAGGGGCGGAGACTGATGCAGAAAAAGTGAAAGAGCCCGAGAGAAGGGCTGGGAGAAGGGAATCACAGCTGGAGGCTGGGGATGAGAGACAGCTGCAGACAAAGGTTAAAAAATAAGAAATAAATACATTCATTTTGACCTTGAAGACTTTTGAGATACTTTATTTGCATTTCCAAAATGTTTTAAATCTTAGGTGTAATAACTAATACCAGCTTATGTTTGTCCTACTGTGTGCAGTATTTAGCAAATGTTTGTTTTAATGATTTTTGCCTGGAAGGGGTTATACACACCGTAATTATTGGAATAGCTTTAGTCATATGCTGAGAATCAGGAAATCCGGGGTTCAAATCTTCCTGACACTCTTTGTAACCTTGGACAATCACTTCACCCTGCATTGCCTCAGGTACAAATTTAGGTTGTAAGTTCTCTTGGAGCAGGGTCCAAGCTACTGTACCTCAACTGTAATTTAACTTGAGCTGCGGTTAGGAAAGGCAAGTAATTATATCCAAATTCAACCCTGCTATACCCCATCTTAGCCACCTACCTCCCTGAGGTTCAAATTTCATTCTTGAGCTGTCTGGAAGAGGGCTACGCAGTCCCTTCACCCTCTTCAAGGCCAAAACTCCCCCATTTCCTCTACCCCTTACCCCTTGCTGTGAAAATTATGCTGGCCAAGTTCTTCTTCAGACTTTAACCTCATAGTCAGCCAGCATGGTTTTACATGTGTTCTGCAAGATAGCAGGAGCTAAGCAGCTTTCATTCTGCCTTTAGAGAGCTGTGAGGGATTGGATAAGTCGGGGGAGGAGGGGCTGCATCAGGTGGATTTCTGTAGGTTTTTGGCAGCTTTGTTGCTGTGTTAGGGAAGAGACTGGGGGTAAGGAGTATGGGTTCAAGCAGATTTGTTCTGTCATAATGGTAAGAAATGAACATGTAACTAGCCTTGTTGTGTTGAGCAGGGGATGGATGTGGGTTACTAAGAGGTTAGTTTGCTTAGGCCAGCGATGGCGAACCTATGGCACGCGTGCCAGCTGTGGCACGCGAAGGCCTTGCAGCTGGCACGCGGGCCATAGGTCCGCAAAAAAAAGAAAAAAGCTGTCTCTGACTGCTGCCGCGGACGCGGCAAGGGCAGAATGCAGCGTCCCGCGGGGCCCCCTCCGCCCGCTAAGCCCCTCTGAAAGAGCTTTCAGATTCGCGAGGGAGAGCGTCTCCCTCGCGTCTCTGTTAAGCCCGCAGGGGCTAATGGGAAATTTCCCATCAGCCCCTTTAGACGCGAGGGACTGATGGGAAATTTCCCATTAGCCCCTGCGGGCTTAACAGAGACGCGAGGGAGACGCTCTCCCTCGCGAATCTGAAAGCCCTTGCAGAGGGGCTTAGCGGGCGGAGGGGGGCCCCGCGGGACATTGTAATCTGCCGCGGCAGCAGCCAGAGCCTGCTTTTTTTTTAAAGAAATTTGACGGGGGGGGGGGGGGTTAGGACTGCTAATGGGCAGGAGGAGGGGGGGGTTAGGACTGCTAATGGGCAGGAGGGGGGGGGGGGTTAGGACTGCTAATGGGCAGGAGGGGGGGGTTAGGACTGCTAATGGGCAGGAGGGGGGGGGTTAGGACTGCTAATGGGCAGGAGGGGGGGGGTTAGGACTGCTAATGGGCAGGAGGGGGGGGTGTTAGGACTGCTAATGGGCAAGAGGGGGGGGTGTTAGGACTGCTAATGGGCAGGAGGGGGGGTGTTAGGACTGCTAATGGGCAGGGGGGGGTTAGGACTGCTAATGGGCAGGAGGGGGGGGTTAGGACTGCTAATGGGCAGGAGGGGGGGATAGCACAGCTAATGGGCAGGGGGGGAGGGTTAGGACTGCTAATGGGCAGGAGGGGGGGTTAGGACTGCTAATGGGCAGGAGGGGGGGTTAGGACTGCTAATGGGCAGGAGGGGGGTGTTAGGACTGCTAATGGGCAGGAGGGGGGTGTTAGGACTGCTAATGGGCGGGGCGGGGGGGTTTAGGACTGCTAATGGGTTGGGGGGGTTAGGACTGCTAATGGGCGGGCGGGCGGGGGGTTAGGACTGCTAATGGGCAGGAGGGGGGGTGTTAGGACTGCTAATGGGCTGGGGGGGTTAGGACTGCTAATGGGCGGGCGGGCGGGCGGGCGGGGGGGGGTAGGACTGCTAATGGGCTGGGGGGGTAGGACTGCTAATGGGCTGTGGGCTGATGGGGGCTGTCTGGAAATGGGGTGATGGGGGTTTAGGGCTGGAAGTGAGTTGATGGGGGGGGCTAGGACTGGTATTGGGTTGGGGGGTTGCTAAGACTGGAAATGGGCTGATGCAGGGACTAGAAGGGAATGGATGCTGGGTGAGGCTGGAACTAGAAGGGAGCTGATGTTGGGGGAGGATTAGAATGGGATGGGGCTGGGAGAGTAAAATGGAGAGGGGAAAAATATTTTGTGTGGGAGTGATAAAAAATCTACAATTGGCCGGGTATTGGGAGAGTAAGTGGGGATTGAGGATGGAGGGGTAAAATTTGAGTGGATGAAATAGGAATGAGGAAAGAGCAAAAGGAGAAAGATTAGTATGTTAAAGCGGATGTAGAGAGAGAGAATGGAAAAAAAAACTAGAAGAGAGAAGAAAGGACAAATGGACAGCAGATGATGGAGAGTTAGCAGAAAACATGAAGAAACCAGAAGAAAGTGGCTGGAGCAATTGCAACTGAGCTGAGGTATTCTGTTTATGTAATTCCTTTTTGACATTGCCACTTGTTCTCTTTCCCCAGTAGGTCATGTATTGTTATTGTCTGAAATGTATTGGTTTAATATTTGCAGTGTTGCCTTTTGATAGGTATGGTGTGGTGCTTTGTGAGTCCTGGTAGTGCTGTTAGGATACGGCGGGTTTGCTATTGGTTCTAAATGGGCAGTGTTTGTAGTAGTTCCTAATGTGCCTGGCGGTTGGCACTGGATTATAGTAATGTAGAAATCTTTTAGTCTGTCTTTATCCATACACTCATTAAGAGACATGTTTACTAAAAGTTAGTGTATGTTAGCATTATGCAAATATTTATGCAAATTGACGTGCTGGCACTTTGAGGAAATTCTTTGGTTTTGTGCGGCAGTTTGGGCACTCGGGCTCAAAAAGGTTAGCCATCACTGGCTTAGGCAGTGATACAAGCTCAGAATCCTAACCCTTTTCGCTGTCCCTTCCTACCTCTCCCTACCCTTCACATTTTAATTTTATCATAATTAAGTGACTATGAGGTCATTACAGTTTTATGTATAGAATATGAGCTTAGAAATATATATCACAGACAGAATTTCTGGCACAAAAACGTGGCAAAAGTAAAATCTTTGGAGTAAATCTCTACTACAGGAGTCAAAATCCAGTGAGCTTTTTAAATATAGTAGAACTGCAGACCACACAAACTTTCGGCTAATCAGGCAAGAAGAAGGAAAATCACAAGCAATACAGCAATGCTTGCTAGAGACAGTTCTCAAGGAGTTAAGGCAGTTCTGCTGAAAGAAGCTTGCCGTCTAACCCATAGGTTACTGGTTTGAAGCCAGTTTGGCCTGTGAAGAAACAAGGGTGAAAAACACATTTCAGATTGACAGCTCCATTTATTTGCTTCAAACGAATGCACATCCCCTACTACAGGATGGCAGCCAAGTGGAGAGGGTGGAGGCACCGGCAGCAGTATTGGTACCAGCAATGGATAAGGGAAGGGAGCAGGTCAAGCAAAACGACGGAAAGAAATGCTTGGAATGGCCACAAGAGAAGAGACTTAAGGGGTGACTCAGGGTGAGAGGGTCACATTTCCAGAGCCCACATGCTGGGCATTGCTGTGATCTTACAGTCACCAGGATGGAGTCCCCCACACATGCAGATGCAGCATTTGTGATCTGACCGGTCAGGTTCCCAAAAGGACGAGCACTATGGAATCCATCTACCTTTTGGGAACCTGCCAGGTACTTGGCCACTGCTGGTACCAGAATACTGGGTTTGAGGACTCTTGGTCTGACCCATTGCAGCACGTCTTATGCTCTTATATTCTAACTCCCACGGACATAGCTACAGCTCTATCTCGAGGCAGGACTTTCTCTCTCTGATTTGCGTGCCCCGCCATCTTGTACTTTAGCCCATATGTCTTCTCTGAGTAGCAGAATGTACGTATGCTGCCCGGCAAGCTTTTGCTTTGCCTATCTTTTAGCCACAGGCCGCTAACTAGGCAGCTTTCAATATTGCCGCTGCCTAGTTAGCGACTGCCGCCACCTCCGCTCCTCCCCCAAATGCCCACAACACACCCCAATGCCAAGCGGTTAGTATCGGGGCGTATAGGGGAGAAGATCGGGATATTCACAGGCACTAACTAAAGGCCATGTGGTCTTTTTCTGTCGTCATCTTTCTATGTTTCTATGAATATCTCAGTTAGAGGCATTTACATAGTTTACTAAACCGTGTAAATGTCTTCAAACATATCACTGTTAACCTTTGCAGCTTCTTGTTTTAGGTTTTCTTCTCATTTTCCTCATTTTATCAGTCTCTCTTTTGAAAGTTAAATACTAGAGCAGTAGATTTCTTAAGTGTCCTTACTTCAGATTTGATCTTGATCACCGTTGCAAACTAGCTCCCCCTCTGGTTGATTCCTGAGCCAGCGGCTCCATGAAGCATGCATTTGTTTCATCTAGGAACTTTACCTCACTAGCATGTCCCGATATGACATTTATCCAGTCAGTATCAGGGCACTTGATATCATCCATTGTTATGTGTTGCTAAATTTGTTAAATTCCCCATTTACTGTTAACATTTCACCATCTGTTGGTTCATTCTAGCCAGAGGGATAGTAGCGCGCCCCTCTGTCATGCTTTCCCTTCCACGTGGAATCTCTGTTTCCTGCAGAATTTTTATCCTGCTTGATTCAATGTCTTCTTCTTTTTTAAAATGACAATTTTATTGAGTTTTTACAAAGACATGGGGTTGCCAAATGGCCGGTTTTCAGCTAGCCTGGCCGGTTTTTACATGGCCAAGCCGGCTGCTGGCAGAGATCCAAGACTGGCCCTTGAAAAGCCATTTTTTTTGCTCTGGCCGTGGGACCTGGCGCGGCCAGAGCAGAAAACTGGCTTTTCATCTAGGGTCCTTGTCCCCACCAGCACAGCCTCATCTTCCCCCTGTGTCAGTCCCTTCCTGCCACCTCCTCCCCTGGCAGTCGCAGCTCCTGCTTCTTACAGAGCTGGTGGCTGCAATAATGCTAATTTAAAAACAAAATGAAACTGGTGTGGAGCCCTCTGGCCCTATGGAACGCCTGTTGCAGCATCCTGTGCCCAAAAGGAAGTAATGCTACAGGGGGCGGGACACTGCAGCAGGGGTTCCATAGGACCTCTCACCAGTGGCGAAAAGGCCCAGTGTTCGAAGGGATTAACAAGGTTAGCAGACTTGTTAACCGTGTTAATCCCCTCGTCTGGGATATTCAGCGGTACTAACATGGTTAGTGCTGCTGAATATCTGTGGGCGCTTCCATTGCACGCCCCCATGCTAACCATAGAAACATGATGGCAGAAAAAGACCAGAAGGCCTCGCTAGTCTGCCCTTCCATATCAACTACTACAATAGTCCCCTTTTTCCTTTAGAGATCCTCTGTGTTTGTCACATGCTTTCTTGAATTCAGGTGGAGGTCAATTCTGCTCAGGGCATGTTCGGGCCAACTGGACGTCCAGAATCTGTGTGGCCAGGATATGCACCCGATTCAGCTCCTGCAGGAGCAGATTCAAGGCATAAGGTCTGGACGTGCACCGATTCCAGACCACCAGATATCTCCTAAGCTAGCCCAGCCATGCTCCTGCATGGAGCCGCGGTGCTGTGGCATCCCATTGCCATGGCACTACGGCTGCACGTAGGAGCCCCGATCGGTTGCATTTTTTAAAATTATCATCTTCCCTGCTGTCCGACCCCTGATTGGGCCTTCCAATGTTGGGATAGGGCTGCAGGGGACCCCCTGCCCAACTCACCTATTTGGGGGGGGGGGGGTCCAGTGGCCTTATCCACCGGTGACCAGGTGGTGGAATAAGTTCCACATCCAAATCCACATGCCCTGGACGTACAGGGCCATCATTGGAATAGGCCCTGTACATCCAGGGTAGGGGTCACGCCTCCGGCCCGCCCTCACTTCTCTGGCCCACCCCCATCCTGAGTTCCCCACACTTCTCTGCTATACATGCTGGGAACTCAGGATAGGGAACCCAACCCTGCTGTTTAGTGGAGATGTACGTCTGGATTGGACGTACATCCTCACTAAACGGGACTCAGATAACCACCATACTGCCCTCGTCTCCACTTCCTCCACTAGGAGACTATTCCATGCATCTACCACTCTTTCCATAAAGAAATATTTCCACATATTACTCCTGACTCTATCCCCTTTCACCCTGATCCTCTGTCCCCTCATAGCAGAACTTGCTTTCAATCGAAGAGGCTCTCCTCTTGTGCATTTATACCACGGAGGTATTTAAACGTCTCTGTCATCTCCTCTGTCCCACCTTTCCTCCAACATATATATATTAATATCTTTAGGTCTGTCCTCATATGCTTTATAACGAAGACCACTAAGCATTTTAGTAGCAACCCTCTGCACTGACTCCATCCTGTTTATATCCTTTTGAAGGTGCGATCTCCAGAATTGCACACAATACTCCAAATGGGGGAAGAAAGCTAAGATAGGGGTCAAACCTCTGACTCGCCAAAAAGAACGGGGGGGGGGGGGGTGTAAGTTTCCCCGAGCTAAGAAGATACTACAGGGTGACAGTGGTTAAGGTGCTGTGCGCCTTTTACCAACGCCCTCTGGAAACTCGCTGACTTCCCATAGAAAAGGTGGTTCTAGTGTTCAAAGTGATCACAGGAAGGGAAGAAGGGAGGTCAGAATGCCAGACACATCCATTTCTAGGACCACTGGTGCGAAAGGATAAGAGCTGTGTCAAGTAAGAGATCATGGTGGTAACACATGCATGGTGGTCACGGTTGAGAGATCACACCCCCTTCTCCAAGCCAGAAGAGAAGGTTTTCCTAACAAACAGGGGCTTGGGACCTTTGGAGACTGGTATGGAACGGGAGGATGTAAGACTATAGGGGAGGGGGAAAAAAGGGTGTGTAGACAGGTCCCATTTTATAACTACTTCTGCTAACACGCTAAGTAAAAGTTTGGTTCCAGAGAAATCCAACATAGTCTGTTCCTCCCTGTCTTGTGTCTGTCTGTCTCTACTCTTGGTTCTATCCCTTTCCTATCCAACCAATGGAGTTCTGTTTCCCTTTCCTGCAGCCTTTAATCTAATTTTTATATTGTAAACCGCTCTGGTACTTCTGTGTGGGCGGTATATAAAGTGATGAATAAAGATAAAGATAAAGTTGGAAAAGATTCTTCTTAAGGGAACAAGAGGATTGCTGTCCCAACTATATCAAAGCCTGGATCAGGAAGGGGAAACAGAGCTGCCCAGACACACGAGGGGGTGGCATCATTGGCTTGGGCAGAATCTACTGGAGAGCACATGGCACAGGATACATGAAGGGATCTCTAAGTGGACCCTAGTAACATCGTGGAGGCAAACTCAACTGCAGTTAGTGCTTAGGGCATTTATCACCCCATAGCAGTTAGGGAAAGCCCAAGTAAGGGCAAATGGTAGGTGCTGGAGAGAATTCAGAGAGGAGGGGGATTTCTTCCATATGTGGTGGGAATGCCCATTATCACAGCAATATTGACAGCAAGTTATCCAGGAGGCGAAAGAGTTTACAAGGGGCACCATCCCTTATGACCCAATAATAGTGCTCTTAGACCCTAGGACCGATATTAAAAGACAAAGATATCAAAGATGCTTGCAGGCAAAGCTGCTGCTGGCCACAGGACCGGGGTTAAATGACTGGAGGAATTCTTCGTGTGGCAACTGCAATTATTGTTCAAATACCATCTCGGGTCTATCGTGCCTTGACATTCACACCCAGGTCACCTACCGAACCCGTTGGAGCACTAGCTGCAATACATCATTTGTGGTATATCTCATAATTTGCCCATGTACCTTGTATTATGTTGGACGCACCTCCCGGCCGTTCAAGGTTCGATTGGGTGAACATGCCTCCAGGCTACGCACTGCATCACTGTCAGCGCCGCTGGTAGAACATTGTTTGTCCAAATCTCACACTTTTGACATGCTCACCTGGCATGTTTTGGATTTTATACCTTTGAACCCTCAGGGGGCAATCATCTGCAGGCTCTACAATATCGAGAACAGCGATGGATCTATCGTTTAAACTCGGTGCATCCAAATGGTTTAAACCAACAATTGGACTGGCATACGATTACATGATTTTTTGCCATTTTCAGATCCAAGGGGGCGGTCTCTGGTCAGTGACTCCTCCCCTTACAGCTCTGATTGGCTCTTCGTGTCACTCCTCCCATGAGCTGAATGGAATCAGCTGAGCTGGCGTTGCTGAGGCCTTGATATAAAACCTTTTTTTTCAAAGCGATAGTCCACAGCATTTGGGCTGCTGAGCAATGTTTTTGACCTGATGCAGGGGTACTACGGACATTACCCCGAAACGTGCCACGTCGTGATTTTTTGCATTGCTGACTGGATAGAAATGGTCACAGCCTTCAGTTAAGTGATTACTGATTTTAACATATTGAATAATTAAAAGGAAAAGCCACAGCGGTGTGAGGGTTTTCTCCTCTCTACTGGGCTGGCAGTTCCGACAAAAAATGTTTTGCTTTGTTTGACGGTGTTTTCAGGCCTGGTCTTGATTTTTGGAAACAAAAACAAAAAAAGGGAAGGAGGTGGGAAGGGCACAGGGCAATACAGATGCATAGACATTATTGACCGTCACTGTTGGTTTATATGAAAACACAGGGAGGTTTATGCCGATGTGTATAGATACCAAATGCAGAAGAACCTTATGTTAACGGAGGGACGCAGCCAGTGCTGGGACAAGGAGAGGAATTAGAGTAATGACCGGGGAAGGCTGTCTATCGTATTACTCTGAACAAAAGATGCCGCGCATGCGTCCAATGGTGGATTTAAATACCTTTTTTCAAACCTGATTGGACGCATGCGTGGCGTCTTTTGTTCAGAGTAATACAACGATAGACAGCGTTTATGACCGGTGAAAAGTAATGAGAACTGGGACGCCATCAGAGGTACTTCGATAGTATGAATGACAGTGATGTTTATAGAGAATAAGTCGAATTATGAAATAATATTCAACCATGTAACATTGTTGCTTTTGTTTGTGTTGCCATAGAAAACATTACAAGGACATTGAAGAAAACGAGTATTCAAGTAGTCCTGAAGAGAAGCAAAGTATTTATCTCCTTGACAAACCCAACAGGAGAAACGCTAGAGCGTTTAGATTATTGTGGCGTTGGGGTTTTTTCCATCAAGTTGAAAGGGGCTTTTTCGGCACCATTCGGCATAAGATAAGTGGAGTGGTGATCATTATTCAAAGTTTTTAAAGAAAAGAAAAAAAGATAAAGAAATAAGCAATACAACTGTTAAATAACTGAAAAAATATACTTGCCTATGGTCATTGATGTGAACGGACACTACACGGGGAGAGTTAAATTACCCAGATAAAAGTGTCAAACAAATATCGTTTATCTGAGACCGCTGACAAGTAAGAGAATGAGTTAAGAAAATACAATTGAGTGAATTTGAAGTGTTTTCAATTGTGATTGTAGTTCGCTCATAAGATAGACCTGACTCAGTCTTATGGCCTAATGGGAGTCAGCCAACATGGCTTTAGACAAGGAAGGTCTTGTCTTACTAATCTGATATGTTAGTTGAAGGTGTGAATAAACAGGTAAACAAAGGTGAGTCGGTTGATATAGTGTATCTGGACTTTCAGAAAGCCTTTGACAAGGTCCCTCATCAGAGACTTTTGGCAAAACTAAAAAGTCATGGGATAGGAGGCAGTGTACTACTGTGGATCAAGAACTGGTTAAAAGATAGAAAGCAAAGGGTAGGGCTAAATGGCCAATATTCCCAATGGAAAAACGTGAATAGTGGAGTACCCCAGGGATTTGTACTGGGTCTGCTACTTTTGACATATTCATAAATGACCTAGAAAAGGGAATAACTAGTGAGGTTATCAAATTTTCAGACGATACAAAACTGTTTAAAGTTGTTAAAACCCAAGAGGACTGTGGAAAACTGCAGGAGGATCTGGATAAATTGGAAGACTGGGCATCCAAATGGCAGATGAAATTTAATGTGGACAAGTGCAAAGTTATGCACCTAGGAAAGAACAATCCACATTATGGTTACACGATGCAAGGTTCCACATTGGGAACCACCACCCAGGAAAAAGATTTAGGAGTCATCATGGATAACATGTTAAAACCCTTGGCCCAGTGTGCAGCGGCGGCCAAGAAAGCAAATAGAATGCTAGGTATCATAAGGAAAGGGATGGAGAACAAAACAAAGGATATTATAATGCCTCTGTATAGTTCCATGGTGAGACCGCACCTTGAATATTGTGTGCAATTCTGGTCGCCGTATCTTAAAAAGGATATAGCGTTATTAGAAAAAGTACAGAGAAGAGCCACCAAAATGGTAAAGGGGATGGAAGGATACTCCTATGAAGAAAGGCTAAAAAGGTTAGGGCTCTTTAACCTGGAAAAGAGACGGCTGAGGGGAGATATGATAGAAGTCTATAAATTAATGAATGGAGTGGAACGGGTAAACGTAGATCGATTGTTTACGCTATCAGAATATAGAAAGACTAGGGGACATGCAATGAAGCTACAGGGTAAACTATTTAAGACAAATAAGAGAAAATATTTTTTTACTCAACGTGTAATCAAACTCGGGAATTTGTTACCGGAGGATGTAGTAAGAGCTGTTAGTGTAGCTGGGTTTAAAAAAGGTTTGGACAAGTTCCTGGAGGAATGGTCCATAAACCATTATTTAAAAGGGAACCAGGATATCAATGCTTGACCCAGTACAAGCATTGTGGAACCTGTGTCTCTTGGGGATACTGCTAGGTACGTATGACCTAGATTGGCCACTGTTGGAAACAGGACACTGGGCTTGATGGACCTTGGTCTGACCCAGTGTGGCATCTCTTATGTTTTTATGACAGTCTGCGGCAAGGAGTCATGTGGCAGGTTTTCCTTCAGAACCTGCAATCACGGGCCCTAAAGTGGGTCTCTAATTGTCATTATTTGATGTGTGGGATTCCTCCAGAGGCTCATGAGCCCTGACTCCTCAGCCCAGGCCAATCCAGGGTAACGGAAAGCCTGAGTCAGCACCGAGCTGCTCTTCTGCACGGCAGGACACCACAAAGCCACTGAGCCATGAGACCAGCCCAACAAGCCCTTTTAATTAACGGTCACACAGAATCGACTAGGGTGACAGCTCAGGTTACTCTTTCTATAATGAAGTACACTAATATCCCAAGGGAACAAAAGCCACTGAAAAGCTGTCAGAGAGGAATATGTTGTTTTTGTCAATATTGATCAGACGAAAACAAACAAGTAAATATAGATGATGGGATCTGTACCTTTGTGTCTATCTCCAAGCCCTCCCTATCCTAGAGGTGACAGGCTCGATATTCCCGTGCCCATCCCCTAAGCCCTCCAGTCCTGGAAGTGACAGGCTCGATATTCCTGTGCCCATTCCCTAAGCCCTTCAGTCCTGAAAGTGACAGGCTCGATATTCCTGTGCCCATCCTCTAAGCCCTCCGGTTCTAGAAGTGACAGGCTCGATATTCCTGTGCCCATCCCCTAAGCCCTCCGGTCCTAAAGGTGACAGGCTCTGTATCCTTGTGCCTTTGGCTGGAGCGCTCCTATCCTAGAGGTGACAGGCTCTGTATCCTTGTGCCTTTGGCTGGAGAGCTCCCATCCTAGAGGTGACAGGCTCTGTATCCTTGTGCCTTTGGCTGGAGCGCTCCCATCCTAGAGGTGACAGGCTCTATATCCCTGTTTCTTTGGCTGGAGCGCTCCCATCCTAGAGGTGACAGGTTCTGAATCCTTGTGCTTTTGGCTGGAGCGCTCCAATCCTAGAGGTGACAGGATCTGTATCCTTGTGCCTTTGGCTGGAGCGCTCCCATCCTAGAGGTGACAGGCTCTGTATCCTTGTGCCTTTGGCTGGAGCGCTCCCAACCTAGAGGTGACAGGCTCTGTATCCTTGTGCCTTTGGCTGAAGCGCTCCCATCCTAGAGGTGACAGGCTCTATATCCCTGTTCCTTTGGCTGGAGCGCTCCCATCCTAGAGGTGACAGGCTCTGTATCCTTGTGCCTTTGGCTGGACCGCTCCCAACCTAGAGGTGACAGGCTCTGTATCCTTGTGCCTATGGCTGGAGCGCTCCCATCCTAGAGGTGACAGGCTCTGTATCCTTGTGCCTTTGGCTGGAGCGCTCCCATCCTAGAGGTGACAGGCTCTGTATCCTTGTGCCTTTGGCTGGAGCGCTCCCATCCTAGAGGTGACAGGCTCTGTATCCTTGTGCCTTTGGCTGGAGCGCTCCCATCCTAGAGGTGACAGGCTCTGTATCCTTGTGCCTTTGGCTGGAGCGCTCCCATCCTAGAGGTGACAGGCTCTGTATCCTTGTGCCTTTGGCTGGAGCGCTCCCATCCTAGAGGTGACAGGCTCTGTATCCTTGTGCCTTTGGCTGGAGCGCTCCCATCCTAGAGGTGACAGTCTCTCAGTGCCAGATTTACTATTTTAGCACCCAAAGGTGAGACTGGAGGGTGAGGGCATGAATCCTACCTTGTAGTTTGGAGATCTGAGGGGTTTCTCCATTGAGACTGGACAACAGAGAGTGGGGGTGCTGGCCACAGAGCCATGGTGCTGACCCCTTGAAATGGCACAGTAGATGGCCCTAAAGTGAAAGAAGGCTCCTTTTTGACCTGAGTACTGGTGCCTTCAAAATGTGAAGTGTAACTTTGTAACAGGGCAGCTAGTAAAAGCACATTTTAAGATGCCTATGTTTATGGGCCTACTTGTCATTATAAAATGCTAGTGCGTGTGTCAGGGAACCTGCCTTAAACCAAGGTACGATCACTTACACAGACCTTAGAGTTGCTGTAAATTATTACACTTACATTTTTACAACTCTGTGTGTAAATTCTCATATTTTATATTCAAGGTTTGTACTTGCTTGCACAGCCCACACTCTGCCAAATTCTGTCCCTGTACACCATCCAATCAACACACACGCTTTTATTTGGTCAGTATTTTATAAGAGGTCACTTAGGCACATATGTGGCCATTCACACGCATATATTACTAAAATAGCAGCAGTTATGTGTGTTCTTAGCTCCTCCTTATGAAATTACCCCTTCGTGCCCCAGGTAATCCTCTGTACTATCTATGCTTACACCCTGTATCCCTGTTGCCTTTCTCTGATTCCTCCTGTTCCATAGGCGACAAGCTCTGTATTCATGCGCCTATCTCCTGAATCCTGCACGCCTAGCGGTTACAGGCTCTTCATCACTGTGCCCATCCCCTTGGCACCTACTGTATCTCAATATAAGTCATCTTGAGCCATCACTAACCAGGTCTGAGCTAAATCCGAAATCTCTTCCCTTCCGCTTCTAGGGGTGTCAGGTCTGTATCCCTGTGCCTATTCCCTGAACCCTCCAGGCCTAGATGTACAGCTGGGGTCAACATTAGTGGCACCCTTGCAGGTTCAACCACTGTTCCCTCTAAGCTGTGCGCGTGTGCGCGCGCACACACCTCGCCAAGCGAGCGCACATACTTTACAACAGAGCGCACAAAAATTACGGTTCTGATTCTGATAGAAAACAACACAGACGTCTTAAAATTTAAAAGTTTTGATTGTAATTACTAGAAATTTTCCACTTCATTTAGTAATCGTCTATTTTCATTTAATTTGATTAAAATCAATGTGATGTACATACTGTATTCTGACATGTAGTCAAATTTTAAAGTATATAACTCCGAGTGTCGTCATGTGGCGCACAAAAATTTAACCTTCCTTCAAAAGCTGCACACAGCTGATATTTTATGCGCACACAGCCTACAGAAAATTAGAGGGAACATTGGGTTCAACCCCTAAATGTCCAATATCTCCTAAAAAAAAAAAGTAGCCAGTGAAATGGCTTTGGACTATACAGTATACGCACACATACTTGACACATAACAGAATCAAATAAAGCAAGACCAATTGAAAAAGGAAATAGTATAAAAACTGGGACAAAATGGACATCTTTGCATATTATTATGCAGATGATATTCTTCTGTTGCATCGTACCAATTCTTTTGCATCTGATCTCCTGTTCTAAATTCCTGCTTAGCTCGTACCCACTCTTAGTTGACTTCTAACATTTTGCACCTAAACACAGCCAAGTCGTCAGGCATCCGGATTACCTTTGGAACTCCCTCCCCTTCACTGGCTCCCCCTCTTGCTTGGTGTCCTCTCTCAGATATCTCGGGGATATCTTAGATTCCTCTCTCTCCTTCTCTGAACATATCTCTGTTTCTCGCTGCTCCTTCTTTCATTTACGTCAGATTCGCTCTATCCGTCCGTTCCTCTCCCCTGCAGCCCTGGCCACACTCCTTCTGTCTTTCGTCATTTCCAGAATCGATTACTGCAATGTAGTGCTCACCGGACTTCCCAAATACCCAGCTCCACCACTTGCAATTGTTCCAGAACACAGCTGCCCGTATCCTTACTCTCTCCTCTCGTTTGGATCATGTCTCGCCCCTCCTTGGCCACTTGCATTTGTTGCCTGTCCATTTTAGAGTCCAGCATAAAATTTTTACTTTTGTTCATAAGGCTATTCATACATCCACTCCCCGCTACCTCCTTCATGTCCATCACCCTCACCGTCTTCTCCGTTCCATTCACACACATCATTTAGTTCTCCCCTCGGTCTCTCAAGCATGCCTTGAGCGGACGCGTGGTGCTGCCTTTTGTTTTTTTCGGTCCTGCGCTGTGGAATTCTCTCCCTCTCTCTCCTCTGATGCCCTAAAAACACCTTTTTCCAGCTCGCTTTTGACACCCCACAGCTTACCATAATTTTGACCAGCTATGAATGAGTTCTTCTGTCTGTCTTGTCTTGTCCTCACTCACTTTCCTACTACTATTACTACTACTATTCAGCACTTATAAAGTGCCACGCACGCAGCGTTGCACAGCCAACATACAAGAGACAGTCCCTGCCCGTCAGAGTCATGCTCATCAGAGCTTACAATCTAGTTAAAACAGTACAGAGCATTAGTCAGTTCTGCGCAAGGTACGGTGTGGTACAGTTTGGTCTATAGTTTCCTCTTCTTTTCTCTCCCTCTGTCCTTTTTTTCATGTTTTCTCCTCTGTTTTGTCTTATAAACTGGCGTTCCACTCTTTTTCTTTCTGTTGGCAGTCCATTTAATTTGTAAAGCGCTTTTATGCTTCGGCCCTAGCGGTATATCCAGCCTTTCAATAAAGATAAAGACATTGCCAGGACATGATTATTGCCAACCTTATAAACAATTCAAATCAGTCTGAACAGAAGAACCACATTCCCATTGAGCAAAATAGATGCACCTGTGATCAATTGTCAGTATTCACATGACCTGAATCAACACTGAAAGATGCCTCTAATGTTTAAAATGACCAAATTCACTCCCTGTTCCATTTTCACAATGGTGAAGACAAGAGAGCTGCCTGAGACTGTCAGAAAAGCTATTATCACTGAACATCAAACTTCAAAGGGATATAAGACCATCTCTAAAGATCTTGAGTTTTCTGTGCCTACAGTTCGCAATGTTATTGAGAAGATTTCAGTTAAAGAACTGTCAAGAACCTCCCAGGATGTGGTGGAAATAGGAAAATTAATCCAGGAAGTCTTCAAAGGTTAATGTGTATGTATATAGTTAACCCAGTTATCCAAGTTTGTACTCCTGTTCAATGTAAAACCTGACAGTTTGTCGTAATGGTCGTTTTGTTATGATGTAAACCGCGCTGATTCTAAATAGCGCGGTATATAAGAAACTGTAATAAATAAATAAATAAAAAATAAAATAAATAATAAAATGCGAACTGTTGGAAAAACACTATGTACAACATCTACAGAGCTTAAGGCTGACCTGGAGCAATCTAGAGTGGTGGTTTCAAGCCGCATCATATGCCATGCACTAAACAAAGAAGGACTTCATGGGCGAAGACCAAGGAGGACCCCACTGCTCAAAGACAGACATAAAAAGGCACGCCTGATCTTTAGGGAGGAGTAGCCTAGTGGTTGGGGCAAGGTACTTCAGGCCGGAAGGTCGGGGGTTCAAATCCCACTAGAGGACAGCAACCTTGGGCCGGAAGGACTGGGGTTTCTAGTCCCACAGATGCTCCTTGTGGTCTTGGGCAAGCCACTTAACCCTCCATTGCCCATGTTCCCTGTAAGTATTAGTGTATGTGTCTCATATCCCCGCGTGTTAAATGTATCCCCCAATTGTGTTGTGACCGCTTTGATTGAAGGATAAGGCGGTATACAAAACTGTCTAAATAAATAAAATACCCAAACCCACCTTGAGAAACCACAATCCTTCTGAGAAGATGACACCAAACTTGAGCTCTTTGGCAATGCAGACCAGCAATACATTTATAGGCAAAGAAATGAAGCTTATAAGGAAAAAAACACCCTTCCTACAGTTAAATATTGCAGAGGTTCCATAATGTTGTGGGGCTATTTTGCTGCCTCAGGAACTGGAGGTCTGGAACGCATTAAAGGAATCATGAAGTCAGAGGACTACCAAGATATTTTGGAGTGAAATGTGCTACCTAGTGTCAGAAAGCTAGGACTGGGTCAAAGTTCATGGGTCCTCCAGCAAGACAGTGACCCAAGACATACATCCAAAAGTACAATAGAATGGTTAAAAAGGAACAAATGGGCTGTTTTAAACTGGCCAGCAATGAGTCTTGATCTCAATCCAATCGAGAACCTTTGGAAAGAGCTGAAATCTGCCATCGGTAAAAGGAATCCCGGAAACATTCATGAGCTGGAACAAACCGCAGTTGAAGAATGGGAGAAACTACCAGCAGACAGATGTACGAAACTTATAGATGGCTACAAGAAATATCTGGAGACTGTCATCACTGCCAAGGGTTGTGCAACCAAATTTTAGTGAAGGGTGCCATTAATCCTGTCCAGGTCATATTTTGTTTTGTTTTTTTTCTCAGAAATTACTACGTCTAAGTTGCACAGACATCTTTTTTTTGTTGTATACCTTTGAACATACTATTAAAATATTATGACGACATACAGTTGGAATATTTCCAATTATTTCTCAAGATATTGTATACAACAAACCTAAAATGCAAAGGTGCCAGTAATGTTGACCATAACTGTAAGAGGTTCTGTATCCTTGTGCCCATCCCCTGAGCTCTCCAGTACTAGAGGTGACAGGCTCCGTCCCTGTGCCCACCCCCCTGCTTTCCTCATAGCCTAATCAATTACCAACCAACCACTGCACTAACTTTCTTTGTGGGTAATTTTTCTAGGCAAAATTATGTATGATGTGAACGCCACCGTCTTCCGGCCCTGGGATGCCTCTTCTGTCCTTGGGTAAAGCTGTTTGCATTGTTCAATAATGCAGGTACCTTTTACTTCTGTGTGCAATGAAACAAAAGCACATAATGAACCTCCTGGATAATGAGTTACCCAAGTTGCATGAAACTGCCGGATCACATTTTCAATGTGAACAAGCAAAATTCATTCTGCAGTTCATTTTTGACAACTGGCAGGCTAAGGCAAAAACAGAAAGATGGAAAGGTAAGATTGTAGTGGCAGATATCTCAGAGAGACGTGAGCAGGAGATCTGTCCATTTCCATCCATCGTCTCCCTGGACGCACCTTAATCAAACCAAGAGAAACCGGTTATCAGTGCAGTGTGCACTAGAGATGAGCAAGAAAAAAAGTTTTTTTTCTTAATTTGTTAAACTTCAGCTTTTTTTTGCTTTGTTTCATTTTTCTCCCGCAAGTCCCACGCAGAAGGCAGTATCCCTCATGGCCTCCTGGCTCTCTCATTGGTCCCATTGACCCTGCTGTGTGGCCTGATTCACGGACATCATGCGGATCATCTGCTAACCAAGCCGGCACTGACTTTGACCTCAGCCAGCCCCGGATCAGCTGATCACATCCTTTATCTTGGCTCCTGTCCCTTGCAATGATGGAGCTGTGGCTCAGTTACTTGCAGGATGTGGAATAATCCTGAAGCTCTCTGAGTGTGCTAAGCTTTCAGCTAATGTAGCAGGTTGGGAAGAGGAAGGAGGAAAATATATAGACACATACAGGCCGATGCAGAAAGCCGGCGCTGAAGTCGCACGCTATTAGCTGTGTATGCGTTTTCATAGTGTGTCAATAGCACGAGACTTCAGAGCCAGTATGCAACAAAGGACATGTATGCAAATGAGCTGCGTGCAAAACTTCAGCATGCAGTTGAAAGGTGGGGAGTCAACGCATGCGCAAACAACAAACGCACTACAAGTGGCTGTGAGCACAAGCGTGTAAATATCAAACACTCCCATTATACGCACAGGACGAACAGGTTCTTTTGGCGCTCACCCCATAAAAATCAACACTATTTCACAACAAAGAGATCTAAAATAAAAGATAAATCATATAAATGAGTCCGAAAAGCACACAAGGATAGGAAGCAAAAAATATTTCTTCTTGGAACGCTGAACTTTCACTTATATGCTGAAAGATACACGTAGAAAATCTGCACCAGTATTTATCCTGAAACAGTCTCTCTACACGCACAAGATGTTTAAGTCACCTCAGCTCGGGGGTACAGTTATTGGTGCTCCTGCTGGTTATGTAATCCTCTGTTTCTCTGCATTGGGTGCAGACCTCATTAGCTTTGCACTGTAATACGTGCAGCTCATTTGCGCATTATTTAAATATGCTTGGCGTTTCTGTGTGTGCATACTTTTCTTATGCTCTTTACGTGCACATCAATCTCTTTTCTGCTTTTGGAGTGGCAGAACTTGTGTGTATAAGTTGCATTATCTGTGTGCTAAGGGTGCACTAGGCTTTCTGCATCGGCCCCATAGAATGTGACAGCAGATGAAGACTCTAAGACCCATCTCGTCTGGCCAATTTAGTTCCTGACATAGGTCATCTTCCTGTCTATCGCTGCTACAAACCCCTCTCTGCATGGAAGCAGGACATGTGTATTCAGACAGCTTAAAAAAAGAGGAGAAGTCATGCACGCACCTGGTGAGCTGAGATCCAGGCTTAGAACATATGACAGGTCAACCTGGACTTCTGGAGCTCCAGAGTGCTGGCCCAGTCTGACCCTGTGCAGCCACTTTATACCCCTACACCTCACTTCTAATCCCAGCTCTCTTACAGGTTACTTCCTGCTCCCAGACAATACATGCAACAGACCGCTGCCCCCCCCCCTCCACTCACAGAGCAGAAGCCACGACATGTCCTCAGTATAACTCGCCTTCAGCTTTTCCTGACAACCCTTCCCTCCCGGATTGCCTAGACTGTGCAGCTACCTAGTGACCAGCCACACCTCGCACAGAACCACCCCCAGTTCCCCTTCCCTCCTCAATAAATCCCAATCAGAATCCCTTAGTGTTCATCCTAGAAGGCAATCTTATGTTACTGTATTTAATATAGAAAAAGCACCCGCACATGGCACTGAGACACTGATTCCTCAGAGACAGCGCCCACGCAGTTCATGGGGACACAGTGATCCCTCGGAGACATGCCCAGAAAGAGTGATGACGCTCAGGGGGCATTTCCAAAACAATTTAGTCGGTTAACAGGTTGTTACACAGTTAAACCGCAGTCAGCAGAATAGTCAATGACACTAAGCCATTTACCCCAGTGCTAACTGCTTAGCGTTGGAGAATTCCAGAGGTGTAGCAGATGTGGCATCGGGGCTTAGCAGGCTGAACTTTAGCCGGCTTAGCTATCCAGCCAGTGGCTGAATTTGGTGCCAACCAGTTAGTTACTTGGCTACCCAAGCAGCCTGGCTATTCAATGCCGGTGGCCGGATATGACCCTGGCATTGAATAGACGAATATAACTTAAAGCAGCAATGACCAGTGTCATTTAAGTGTGCTGGTGGCTGCTGCTATTGAATATCAGCCTCATAGACACATGCACACGCACACACAGGATAGCACGAGCTCTCCGAGAGAGCGCACATGCAGTGTCAGAGCTACAGGTATCAGACATGAAGCAGAGTGCTCCTCAGTGCCCCCAGCTAGCCCCTCCATTGCAGTCTGCTCGGTAACTGGTGGTGGAAGTGCCAGGAAAAGTCTCAAATTCCTCCCCTCCCCCCCAGTGTTGCACCTCACTCGCTCTGCTCCCAGTCCTGTATCCTCTGTCATAGGCAGCAGAGTTCAGAAGGTCACAGAGGCCATTGCCCCACCAATATTTTGCACAACACAAAATCAGCAACTAGAGAGTTTGGGGGCAGGACCAGAGATTGTTTTGTTAAGCCCTTCCAACCAAGAAGCTGCTCCCCTGCACCTGTCTTCTGTGCATGCCCCACCCTGGCCACCCCCATATTGTCTTCAAACTTTTTCAGTTCTAGGCCTCACTTCATGACACAACTTCCTCAGATGTCCAGGATGCTATCCCTCCTCTTTGCCTTTCGAGTTAAACTTGAAAGCTTCTTCTTACACCCGGCCAGTAACCACTCCAACTATTTGTGACCATCTCCCACCTAGCTGTCTTAATTCACAGTTCCTGGGCCCAATATTCAGCAGCGACGGCTACGTGCTTCTACCGCGCACAGCCGTCACTGCTGAACTTAATCCTGGATATTCAATGCTGGGAATATATCTAGCCACCGGCACTGAATATTCAGCTCAGTCGCACAGCGCCGCAGGGCGTGGAAGCTAACTGGTCAGTCAATATTGAGCCGCTGCCCGGTTAACTCCCACAGATAGAGATAGGCCAGCTTTTGTCATGCATATGTATACCTGTGTGTCACCAACTGGGCAACATTTCAATATCTCCGCTGCCTGGTTAGCAATGTGCTCTGCCCCGGAACGCCCACGACATGCCTCGATACTACACAGCTACACTTGGGGATACGCAGCATTTACATGGTTTACAGGTCTGTAAACCATGTAAATGCCTTTTACCCAGCTCCCTGTTCCCATCTGAGGAAGCGCCATGCTCAGAGCACTGTAAAGTATAAGAAGTAAGAGTATGCAAGAGCCACTAGAGGGCAGCAAAGACTGTCTTCAAAGGGACACACAATATTTCCAGTATTCACCTTACAAACTACAGAGAGGGACAAGGCGAGAGAAGATGGCCGTGATGCTACAGGAAACAGTTTCTGTTACATCCACACAGATACACAGTGCTATGATAGCACTAGAGGGACAGCTGTGACTGTAGAGGGCAGAGAATGACATTTAGCCTAGTCAAATGTGGTAAATGCGTTCCTGAGAGAAAAACTAAGCAAAACTCTCTGGCTGGAGACTTAACATACAGGAGAGTGTATATAAATAACTAGAAGTAGATGAAAGTGTAACAATCCAGCACAAACTACGGAGAGAAAAGATCAGCAAAGAATACTGCAGGAGGCTGAAACTAATACTGAAAAGTACTTTAGCACCACGCAATAAGATACAAGCCATCGATCATCTTACAATCCCTGCAGTCTCATATAGCTTTGGAATTGTAGATTGGCCCACAAAAATTTTGAAAGGTTGGATATAAGAACAAGAAAACTCCTCCATGCCCATCTGGTTATCTCTAAGAATCAGTATATGATGAGATTGTACATCCAAACAGCTGAAGGTATTATGGGGTCTTAAAGAAAAATTGCACATACACAGCATCAACAGAACCAAATACTTCAAAAGTGCTAAAGTACAAAAGCAAACAGTCAGCCTCCATCTTTAAACTTAGACAAATGTTACAATGGACAGCAGGAATGAGTGAGAAGCCACCAGCACATCAGGGGAAAGAAGCAACAGAAATTTCCAAGCAAAAGAAAAAAATACTCTAAAAATTAGACCAGCAAATTTGGAAGATTAAGTGGCTGTAGCACAAATACAGTAGGAAATACGTGGATCCATAGTCAAAGGGACTTATATGTTTAGTGGCCTCCTATCTGTGGATTTGATGCAACAATATTCAGTCAGTGCTGCTGAAAATCTCCCTAATTGCTATGTCACTATATAGCTAGTGCAGGAGTAGGACAGAGCAAGGGCACAACACCCATAGAGCAGCAGTAGGCCGGGCAGTTGTTATCCATATAGCTAAGTGGTTTAATTTAGGCTACAAAAATAAGCTGACCTAAATTAGACAACATAGCTATATCTACCGAAGTTCTGTACAGTATTAGTGCTGTACGCATAGTTGATACCGCTGCCTAGCTATCTACATATTTTATTTAAACACTGTAGCTGGCATTTATAAAAACAGGCTCACTGACAGGTCTGAATATTGACCCAACAGAGTTACTTCAGAGACCACGAGTAAATGAAACCCTGACACAGGAATGGTTAAGGAGAGTTGAACTTACACCGAAAAATAAGAGATTGATAACCACAGCATAGGGACAATAGACTATAAAGGAAAGTCCACGGCCAGCATAGAAAAACAATGTAGCAAAATGCACAAATGAAGATTCTGTTGCACAGAAATGGAGACAGTTTCCGGTCTTGTGGTTGGATGTGACATGCTGCAGTCGATATAGTACAGAAAACCACAAGATGTGACCAGAGAGTGCCTGGCAGTCTGCAGTCTCGTACATTAAACTGGGAAAGTGCAGTGTACACTGATGGGGCTTTATAAATGACCATATAAGCATCAGACGTGGCCCCTGCGACCTGGGAAACTCAGGAACCACCTCAGCTCGGCTTATCCTTACACTGTCATAGCTCCCAGAGTTCCCCATCCTCTCCGGAGCCAGCACAGCTACCACTCATGGGGCTTAATGTATAGACAAAAAATACTGGAACCGTGAAGCCAGAGGCAGGAGCACCAGGAGAAGAAGGGGCTGGATTAGGGAGGGAATTCTGCTCCGCTTTAGAGTCATCCCTAACCTCTCCTCTTCCCTGCAGGCTGCCTGGAAGCGATGGACTGCAGCAGAACACCCCTGCAGGCATGGAACTGCTCTCCAGCATACAAAATATCACAGCAGAACCCAACAATCCGCTCAATACATAGGGAGCAGGAGCCTAAACTTGGGACTGTGTTTAAGAGAGGATAATGGACTTTCTCAAAACCAACAGGTTGCATAATCTGAGGCAACATGGTTTTACCAAAAGGATGATCTTGCCAAACAAATCTAATTGAGTTCTTTGAGTGGGTGACCAGAGAACTAGATCAAGGGCTTGTGATGGATGTGATCTACCTAGATTTCAGCAAAGCCTTTCATACTGTTCCTCATAGGAGGCTTATCAATAAACTGACCAGCCTGAGAATGGGTCCCAAGGTGGTGAACTGGATCAGAAATTGGTTGACTGACAGACGACAGAAGGTGATGGTAAACGGAACTCACTCGGATGAAAGGAAGGTGATTAGTGGCATGCCTCAGGGATCGGTCCTGGGGCTGGTATTGTTCAATGTACTTGTGAGTGATATTGCTGAAGGACTGAATGGAAAAAAAATTGCAACAGAGTGCACTTCTCTGAGGGAGTGGATAACGAGGAAAGATCTGCAAAAGCTAGAAGAATAGATCTTAACTACCAAGCATTAGACCAATGTGAAGAAGTGCAGTGTCATGCACTTGCAGGGATGGCTCTGTAATGAGGCAAGTGAGGCAGTTGCCTCAGGTGGCAACTTTTGGGGACGGCAAAAAACGCCCCCACAAAGGCAGCCTCACTCGGCCTTCAAAGTTTAAACAACAACAACAAAAGGGCTGGACAAGCTGCTGCCACTGCTTCTCGGCAGCGGCAGAATCAATCACTCCGCAGTGGCAGAATCAATCACTCCGCGGCCCCCCCACTGCCCCAGAAGAGCCCTGCAGTTGCCTGACCGGCGCCCCAGCTCACCTTTGCAGAGCCACGAGAAGGAACAGGAAATGCCTCGCTTACCCTCAGCGCTGGTGGGCTCAACTTTAACAGAGCCACAGGAAAGAAGGGAAACACTGTTCCTTCTCGCAGCTCTGTAAAGGTGAGCTAGGGCGCTGGTCAGGCAACTGCAGGGCTCTTCCCCCAGGGGGGGCTTGGACTGGAAATGGGCTGAGGAGGGCTGGTAATGGGATGGGCTGGCTGGGCTGAACTGGGCTGGTGGAGGGGAGGGAGGTTAGCACTGGAAATAGTCTGATTGGGGGGTTAGCACTGGAAATGGGCTGATGGGGGGTTAAGACTGGAAATGGGCTGATCAGGTGGAGTTAGGACTGGAAATGGACGACAACTGGAAATAGGCTGATTGGAGGGGGGGGGCTAGGACTGGTAATGGTTTGATCAGGGGGATTAGAACTGGTAGTGGGCTGATTGGGGGGGGGGTTAGGACTGGAAATGGGCTGATGGGGGGCTAGAACTGGAAATGGGCTGATGGGAGGGCTAGAACTGGAAATGGGCACTTAAGGGAGGCTAGGACTGGAAATGGGCTGATCAGATGGGGTTAGGACTGGAAATGGGCTACAACTGGAAATAGGCTGATCAGGGGGGGCTAGGACTGGAAATGGGCTGATTAGGAGGGTTAGGACTGATAATGGGCTTATGGGGGGGGGGTTATGACAGGTAATGGGCTGTTTGGGTGGGCTAGGACTGGAAATGGACTGATGGTGGGGCTAGAACTGGAAATGGGCATGTAAGGGAGGCTAGGACTGGAAATCCTAGGCTAATCAGGGGAATTACGACTGAAAATGGGCTGATCAGATGGGGTTAGAACTGGAAATGGGCTACAACTGGAAATAGGCTGATTGGGGGGGGGGCTAAGACTGGAAATGGGCTGATTAGGGGGGCTAGGACTGATAATGGGCTTATAGGGGGGTTAGGACTGGTAATGGGCTGATGGGGCTAGCACTGGAAATGAGCTAGGACTGGTAATGGGCTGATTGAGGGGACTAGGACTGGAAATGGACTGATGGGGGGGCTAGGACTGGAGTGGGCTGAAGGGGGCTAGGACTGGAGATTTGCTGATGGGGGGGAGGGGAGGAGAGCGCTTCTGGCCCTGAAAGAAAACTAGGTGCTAGGGCTACAAATGGGTTGATGCAGGGGGAGGGAGAATGGAACTAAAAAAGGAGCAGATGCTGAGAGGGTCTGCCAGGGGAAGGAGGGGACAGGAAAGGAGTTGACACAGGGGGGAGGGGCGAGCAGGAAGGGAGCTGACATGGGGGAAAGAGGGGGCTGGAAGGGAGCTGATATGGGGGGAAGGAGGGGGCTGGAAAGGAGCTGACACCTGAGGATGGTACTCAAGGGGGACTGTACGGGGGCTGACACTTGGGGATGGGACTGGTAGGTGGCTGGGTAATGGGGAAGAGGCTGGAAGGGAGGGAGTACTGGGGCTGGAAGGGAGCTGACATGTAGGGATCAGACTGGAAGGGAGATGGACAGAGGGTAGGATGACTGGAAGGGAGCTGACAGGGGGGGGCACTGGGAGTGGAAGTGAGCTGATACCTGCGATGGTATTTGGACTAGAAGGGGCTGGACAGTGGGGAAGGAGGGGGACTGGACACCAGTGGCAGTCCTGGGAATGCAAGGCGGTTGACATTGGAAGGTACTGGGAGAGAAGGACTGGAAAGGGGGCTGATACTGGAGGGGGGGGGGTTACTGGAACTGGAAATGGGCTGATGGAAGGAAGTGAAGAAAACAAAAGAAGAGATAAGAAATGGCAGATGGGCCATAGATCACAGAAACAGAGCTAAGAAAAGACAGGAAAGCAGAAGCCTCAGATTGGGACCAGCATGATCAGAGAAGAAAATGGTCAGACAACAAAGGTAGAAAAAATAATTGTATTTTCATTTTAGTGATTGGACTTTGTGCTATCTTTATATTTTATACAGTATGGGGAACTGCATCTCTTATTTATCAGATGTTGCACCTCATGCAGAGTCTGGCTTCTTGGGGTTTCAGTTTAATTTTTGTCTACATATTTTTATTTTAACTTTAGGTTGTGGTTACTTATTCTGTACTTGGTGAGGGTCTGTGTTCTGAGTGTGTGACTGAGGCCAGGTGTTCTGTTAACAAGGAGTTTGTACATAAAGATCTATACTGTACTGTAATAATTTGACTTGTTCAGCTTTTCAAATAGGTGTATGGATGTTCTAGGGCCTGCTGCAGTATTTATAGTGCTGCTTTTTTCTGGGTAAGTCCCTTGCATGAGTTTTCGAAGTTTATGCTGGTATGGTATGGTAGATTTGGCCTTGTAGATCTTAGGTGATTTCTATAGGGTTTTATACTGGTTCCCAATATGCCTGGTATTGAAGGATGTGTTTTTGTTAGTGAGATGACCAGAATCAGACTTTTTTTTAAATATATTTCATTCTGTGGGTGAATGTCCTACTTCTGCTCTGCACCCATTGTCGAGGGAGAGATTTGTGTGGATGCAGAATATATAGTCAAAAAGAAAAAGTGAGAACTGTAATGCAGTTGATAACAGAATAAAATGAGTTATAATTTGGTCTTATGAACTGTGCTGTGGTTCTCAGTTTTTCTTTTAGTTCCTTCGTATGCGGGCATCTTGCATTTCCTTCGTTTTTTACGGAATATATTTTTACATTAACACCATGCTGGTCCAGTGGACAGTTTCAGGAGTTATGGTGGGGTTGCTAAGCCCTTCTTGGTGTTTATTCCCTTCTTGGAATGAGAGGTGTTGTGTTGGGGTCACCACGTCCCTCTTGTTTTTCAGAGGGTGGGAAGTGCCGTGTTGGGCTGCAAAGTCACTCTTGTTTTTGTGGGAGATGCTGCATGGGTGCTGTTGAGCCCCTCTTGTTTGGCATATTTAATGTTTCCTAGGCTCTGCACTGGTAACATATGAACATAAGAAATGCCATACTGGGTCAGACCAAGGTCCATCATGCCCAGTATCCTGTTTCCAACAGTGACCAATTCAGGTGACAAGTACCTGGCAGGTTCCCAAAAAGGCACACAGGTTCCACAATGCTTGTCCCAGGGCAAAGAGTGGATTTCCCAGGTCCTCTTTAATAATAGTTTATGGATCTTTCCTCCAGGACCTTGTCCAGAACTTTTTTAAACCCAGCTACACTAACAGCTTTTACTGCATCCTCTGGTAACTAATTCTAGAGTTTGATTTTGCAGGACCATAGGCTAATTACAGGGAGGCATTTACATCCCCCTGCAGTTACCGCATTTCAGCGTGGCAAAACAGCTGCTGGTACAACTAAGGACACCCACTGAGGTGGCATTAGTTGTACTCACACTACTTACGCTGAGCCATTATGTTAGTTTCTGCTGACAATGCAGATGCCTGGGTGTGAGATTTCTTTCTCTCACCTCACTCTTATATAATTTTTTATAGTATAATTAATAGTTTGTACTAATTATATATATTACCTACTTGGTGAAGATCTATCTCTGTTCTGTGTATGTATGACTGAGGCTACCTGTTCTGTTAACATGGAGTTTCTGTGTAGGGAGCTGTAGAAATCTGGTTTGTTCAGTTTTATGAATAGGAATATGGATGTTCTAGGGTCCACTGCAATATTTATGGTGCTGCCCTTTCCAATGATGACCCAATTGCACCCATTACCCACCAGCAATCAAGAAGATGCTTCAAACAGTTCAACAAAGACAACTTCCTAGAAGACGTCCTCCCACTACTGGAAACCATCTCAAATGACTCCACTATTCTCACCAACAACTAGAATCAAATCATCAAAAAAGCAGCAGCCATAACATCTACCATACCATGCTCAACCAAGAAATACCCCAAGACCATATGGTATACCCCTGCTCTCCGAAAATATAAAACTCACTCCAAAACCTGAGCAGAAATGGTGCAAAACAACCAACAATGAGGACAGACTTAATTATCTAAAACTCCTAAACAACTACCGTACTGCAACTGACAATGCCAAGCACGAATTCTATACCAAACTAATCAACAGCTCAATCAAAAATCCAAGAGATCTCTTTGACCTCATCAAACAGCTTACAAGGACACCTACCACCACCACCAAGGATACCTCCCTCACCCCCCAACAGTGAGCAATCCACTACAAACTACTTCACCCCCAACCAGATCCAACCCCCACCCTCCTCACCAAAACCCCCCACCCGACCCCATGGTCTTCCTTTGACACCATCAGCAGAAAAAACATTGAATCCATCATCTCATCACTCAACACAACAAACTCCCCCCTTGATCCCTGCCCAGTCAGCTGGCTCAAAACAACTAAAAAGAACTTGGCCCTATACTAACCAGAATCACCCAATCAGCCATATATATATATGACCTTGATAATATTTCACCAGTCGTCTTTGTTTAAAAGTTTAAAAATCAGTCAAAGGGTTATTTAAATACAATTATTTAAAAAGTTAATATGAAACAGAAAACAAGAAATGACTATGTATGCATTAATATTCATTTCGGACATTATTCAGTGTCTACTCGGTGTTTCTTGGCTTGTCTCTTGTATTCTGTAAATGGAGGATCTCTTGTCATTGTGCAGGAATAGTCTGCAAGCATTGGCGGGCTCCATTTGCCTTGATATTTTTTCTCCGTCGCTAAAATGTCCTGATGAAATCACTCGTCATGCTCATTGCTCATTGCTCCACAGTTTGGTAGGAAAAAATCAAGGTGAGAATGCAAAAAAATGTATCTTTAGTGACATGTTGCTGCCAAGACATTTGTATGCATTGAGGAGTTTTTCCATCAACTGCCTGTAGTTGTCTGCCTTGTTGTTTTTGAGAAAACTTGTTGTCACTAACTGGAAGGCTTTCCATGCCGTCCTTTCTTTGCCACGTAGTGCACGGTTAAATGCATCATCTCAAAGAAGTTCACGAATCTGAGGACCAACAAAGACACCTTCGTTTATCTTAGCTTCACTTAGGGGCTTGTTTACAAAGCCGCGGTAGCAGCAGGGTGAGGGGAGGGTGGTGGTGCTAGGCTCAGTGGTAGGCCATGTGCTTCGGCACACATGGCCTGCCATTTCTGAATCCCTGAAGTTATGTTGGTGGTGGGTCAGAAGCAGCAGACCATGTGTGCCGAAGCACATGGCCTGCCACTGAGCCTAGCACCACCACCCTCCCCTCACCCTGCTGCTGGAATCAGCAGTGGTGTGATGTGGCTCAGCTCAGTGAGGAGGACAGTGAGGCTCTGCATGGGGAGGGGGGAGGCAATAGACCATGTGCCAAAGCACATGGCCTGCCACCCACAGAGATCTGCTGCTGTAAGCAGCTGCCTAGCCTGCCTAGTGAACAGGCCAGTCTTGCTTGTAGTCCTTTGAAATTTGATGATTGGTGATAATGGTGTTTCTGATGGTCTCAGGCAGCTCTCATTTTCACCATTGTGAAAATGGAACATGGAATGAATGTTGCCATTTTAAGCATTAGAGCCATCATTCATTGGTTGATTCAAGTCATGCGAGTAGTGATAATTGATCACAGGTGCATCTAATTTTACTGCAATGGGAATGTGGTTCTTCTGTTCAAACTGATTTGAATTGTTTTATAAGGGTGCCAATAATTATGTCCTATAACTCCAAAACAGACCCTCACGACAAGGAGCTAGAATACAAATATACTCTCACAAACTCCCTCAAATATCTTAAAAAGAAGGCTTACAATCTGTTTAGAACTGATAAGCCTTATTTTTAAGATATTTGAGGGAGTTTGTGAGAGTATAATAATCTTGTCTTGTCAATGTCCTTTTCTATTTCCTATTATTTCCTTTTTTAATCGGTCCTGTTTTATTTGATTCTTTTATGTATCAAATATGCGTGCCTATATAGTCCAAAGCCATTTCACTGGCCACTTTTTGTCAGGAGATATTGGACCTTAATGGACTGAACTGCAAGGGTTCCAATAATGTTGACTGGATGCAGAAACAGATAGGGATCCAGAGAAGTGACTCGGAAAGAGGGGTTACATGAGCATATTGACAGTGGTGAAAGATAAGCCATGCGGTTGTGTTTTGAGCAGATTTCAGGGGAGAGAGAGAATTCAGATGGAGACCAGCAAGCAATAGATTACAATAGTCAAGATCGGAAGTGACTGGAGAGTGGATAAGGGTCGTAGTAGTATGTTCACATAGGAAGGGTCACATTTTTCTGATGTTATACAGAAAGAAATGACAGGCTTTAGCTATTTGTTGGATGTGTGCAGAAGAGAGAATAGAGTCAAAGATGACCCCAAAGTTGCGAGTTGAGGAAACGAGGAGTATAGAGAAGGGAGGCAGAGGGGAGGAGGATTTAGGAGGAAAGATAAGTAGTACCTCAGTGCATCTTGAGCTGGTAGCTGTCAGATGCAGGTCCCTCCTTCTCGCCTGTGCTCACTCCTGCCTCTGGTGTCACTGACGGCTGCTGGACTCCTGTGGTTCCTTTCCTCCTTACAGCTGGCGGCTTCTGTCGATGCAGGTTCCCAATACTCCATTCAGGTACTAGGATGTCGCTGGGTTGATGTACCTCTGGATCCCCTCTTGGAGTATGCGCTCCCTTCTTCTCCTTTCCATGGCCAAAGCTGCCCCCCCCCCCCTCAGCTAGTGGGAGTGCTGGCAGGGCTTGCATCATCACTCAGGAATTCAAGGAGTAGGTATGGGCCTAAGGCACCCTCCCACCACTCTGCTCTTTCCTCTGTTTCTCTTTGACATGTAGCTCCTTCTGGCTGGTATGAGGGGCTGGGGAATGGCCATCAACACCTGCCCCATTGGGGCAGGCTATTCACTTCCTCATCATGGTACAGTGGCTGGCCGCCAATAATAGAGTTCTGCCTTTGGGAATGGTTTATATTGGAGCTGGATTTAAACTCCCAAAGGATTCTCCTCCCAGCATGATGTAACTGGGCAGAAGATAACTTTCTCTTTTCTGAAAATTATCTCCAGGCTACATTGTAGTAATTTAGTAGGGACACTGGAAGCCACTGCTGCTCAAAGTGGGTCTCTACATAACAGAACAGAGAGCAAATAAAAATTGTAGAGCCCTAGGGATCTCAACACATGGACATATAGTCCTCTGTTCCCTAAAAAGACATGGCATGTTCACGCATGCACTGAGGTAGGAGCATCACTGAAATAGCTTGTCATCAGCTGTTACCTGTTTACTATAGTATGTGTTGGCTGTTTTTTTTAACATAAATTAATTCCCACATTAAACAGTTAATGCAGCTTAGCACATAGGCCCCGTTATTTGTTAGAACTTTAAAAAAAAAGTTAAAAATATGAAATGTTTTAATGTGCAACTATTAAATATCTAACTTTTCTGCATAAGCCACACATTTTAAGGATGTTACTTACAGAAATGGGATTTGTACAGATATTCTCAGGGGTGGCTCTACCATGAGGCAGCCATCTCAGGTGGCAAAGATTTGGGAGTGGCAAAAAATGCCCCCAATACATCCTGTCCCACGCTAACTTTCTTAAATAATTAAATTGTTGGGAGAAGCCCCATCACTGCTGCGGCCATTTTGCCCAGGTATGTGATAGCAGCGGCGGCATTGTCCCCCTCTCCTGCCGCCATGCCACCGATACAGACCCAGTGAGAAGTGGCAAAATGGCGGGAGGCAGTCAGTTTAAAAAAAAAGCCACCAAAGTTTGGGGTCTTTGTGACTCCAGTGCACTTGAATTTCCTTGCTAGTCACACTCACCTCTGATGCAAAATGCACAGTTTAAAAAACCAAAATAAAGTTACAAGAAATTTATTTTGGTGTTATAAACTGCACTGTGGTTCTTGCTTTTTGCTTTTGCTTTTGCTTCTAAGTGTGTGATCACCTTGCATCTTCGTTATCGTTTGCAGAATATATTTTTACATTAAATGTCATGCTGATCCAGTGTTGAGTGTCAGGAGTCAGTGTTTTACATTAGATCTCCAGGCTACGGAATTAAACTGCTCCAATTTTTGCTGCATATAAACAACATTGCAAAATTAAAAAGAAATATTATATAACTTGGGAACATATTGTTTTCTTTATTCTTGGGGCAGCCACCTGATTGATGTTCTGAGTGAGGGGACTCCCCTGTCTAGAGGAGGCCCTTCCATTTTGGTTGCCAGCTGGCTCCAGATGCAGCCAACAAGCTTGATTCAGGCCTAGATTCACCCCTTTGCATGCAGGGATTTGTAGTTCTGATTTCTCTCTTGCACTCCATAAGAAAAGCAAGGCTACAAGTTCCTGCATGAAATGGGGTAAACCCAGGACTGGATCAAGCCTGTTGGGCACATCTGGAGCCAGTTGGCAACCCTACACTGCCAGGCGGGGGGCGTCAGCTTTTTTCTCACCTCAGGCAGCAGATTGTCTTGAGCCGCTCCTGGATATTCTCAAACTATTATTTTTGGAATGTTTGATATCTAAGTCTATGGAACACACTGAGCCCACCCTCTTTGCTAGGAGAATGCTCAGCACTGATTGGCTTATAATTCCTGTTCATCAAAGTGGGAAAATAACCGCTGTGAGGCAGATCTGCTGTTTTAACCCGTTTTGGACAGCTCTCATATTCTTTCTCTGTTCTGGAAGATTTATTAGATTTGTTACACTCAAACAACTATGAAATACCGGCAATAATAAAAAATATTAAAACTTTGCAGAAAATAGAAGTTTCACATAAGGGCATGTTTACTAAACTGTCTTAACGTGCGCACAGCGTTAGTGTGCGGGATGCCATAAAAGGAGTGGGCGTTTCAGTCTTAAAGTAGCAAAACGGGATTATCACGCGATAACGTGCGCTGTGCACATTATCGGGCGAGACGCCGCTAAGCACGTTAACGCACGGTAATCTTAAGTAGGCGCGCAGAGATGCAAACACAGAAACAGAGGTGTAGCACAATGGTTAATACACTGACTGATGGTACAGGGGTCATGAGTTTGATCCCCCAGTGTGCCTAATCCATAAGGCTGGCTGAGGCATTAGCTTTTACGTATAAGTATTGATTTTTGAGGCATTTTATTTGTAGTTTAATTAGTGCTGCCAGCAAACACACCCTCACGTGCCGTAACCTAAGGTGCCGCATAAGGCACCCTATAAGGCACTCCATAGGGCACATTATAAAGTGCACTGTCCGCCAAGGCACCCTATAATGTCCCCTATAGGGCACCCTATAAGGCGCTTTAGAAGACACCTGATAAGGCACCTTATGGGGCGCCTTATGGTTACAGTACACTGAGGGTGTTTTTGCTGGCAGCACTAATGTACATTAAAAATAGACAATGCCTTGGACAGCCTTATCAAATAACCCCACCATGGGTTTGAACCCATGACCTCTGGCTCCACAAGCAGTGAAGCAGCCAGTGGGCTACAGCTCTCTAGCTGCTAACAATCCCCTGGCTGGCTGCAGAAGGACTGCATGTCACCACACACACTGTCTGCTGTGGTTACCAGGATAGGGTTAACCCACACGTACCCATGATGCACTGCACATGCAAATCAGAAGTCTACAGATGATCACAAGATGGGGTATGCACCCCCACAGCACCTCAGTCTGGTAGGGGGAACTGACCGTGTGTGGTACAGGCACAGAGTAGCTACAGGCCGTCACATTGTGCGGGTACTGTGCTCACCCTGAGGGAGAGGTGGGGCACCCAGCACCAGGTCTACAGCACCTTTCATGGCTGAAATACGCCATGCTGCAGGTCCCCATCAGTGCTACTGTGTGTGATAGGTAGTCCCTGCAAACACACCTAGGATACATCTGTGTTCTGTATTTCTCAGTCATGTCTAGCCCTTATGGGCTATGATGTACCCAGAATAGTGCATATCCTGTGTTGGTGCCATGGTTACATGATGTAGGTGAAGGGGGGGGGGGGTGTTTCGACCCATAGGCAGATTATGTACCACCACACAACCCACCCTTTGTGGCTAAGGGTGGGAAACAGGATCTCCCACCAACAGATCCACATTCTACCTCCCTGCAATGGTGGCAGTAGAGGGGACCATCAACCCCAGTCCTGCTGGGGAACAGACACCCTACAGGGCAGGCAATGCAGATCTGTACACATCCATAAAGCAATAGCAGACAGACAGTAGGCCTTGAAATGCTCAGCTGCCCCCCACCACTATCTGACATTCTCCAGCAGCAAGCCTCCAGCCGCTGCACTCTGCAAGGTGTTCCAGCCAGACACATACTAGCTGCAGACAGTCTGCTAACTAGTCCATAGTGCATGTTCCTGGAGGAGATGCGTATACCCATAACTGGGATGTCAGCATAAACACCAAGCAGATAAGTCAGTGATTGGGCCCCAAAAAAAGAACCCATAAATATCACATGAAATAAATACTATATAGCACTATGGGGGAACCTAGCCATGCCGTGGTCACTGCTCAGTCAGGGTGAGAGTGACCTCCCAGCAGGACATGCTGTGGCCACCCTGTCCATGCAGGTGGTGGCCAGGCACTACAATGTCTGAGCCATTGCCCTATGCCCTGTGCAGATGCAGCCAGGCCATGCCACCCTATCCAGGCTATTCCCACAGTACCTTGCTCCTCATTATGCATATTGGCAGGCCAATACTGGCAACAGTGCTAGCAGTGTGGGCTGAGGAAGGTGTTGGCAGCCACCACACACTGGATAGACAGACACACACTCCCACACCTATGCCAGCATTGTGCAACTATAGAGGTGTTTGGCGGCCCTGGCCACCACACCAGTCCTGGGCACAGTGCAGGCATGGCTATGGTACACAATACTGTTGGGGTCACTCTGTCAGACACCAGACCTGAGGCACACTCCACAGACATCAGAAAGGTTGCTATGATGCAGCTCAATCAGCCAATTGTGCTTAATGTAGGAATTGCTATCTGCCAGTAATCTGTGATAAGGAAGCTTATCATAGTTCAGGGAGAAATAATACAAAAGGTGAATTGGCTCTGAATAAGCAACCTGTGCTGGCTGGTAAAAGCATTAAAGCAGAATGTTTACATAAAAGACTACCAGACCCAGAATGCACTAGGTTACAGAAAGCCTCTAGGAGAGCTGAAGTGGGGAAACGTGTGCCTCATCAAGGAAGCTATGATGTAATCCCTAATCACCCATCTCCTAGGGCAGTGCTTGATTCAGATCACCTGGACTGTGCTAGTTTGGAGTGTCCATCTAGACACTTTAAAACTAGAGAAAATTCTTCACAGAGGACGCAGCGGAAGCAAGACTGGCAGAGAGAGCTGGAGCTACAGCAAGGCTGGCAGAGAGAACACAGAAGGAAGAACAGCAAGACGTCCAGGAGGTCTAAGAAAGGAGCCCATGGCAGTACGTATGTTGGGAGAGATTCCTGGGACAAGCACTCTCCATTGGACTGGAAGAAACCAGAGGCTTGGAGATATACAGCCAGGAACCCCCAGAGAGCACCTGTAAAGGAGACGGCTGCATCTAGAGAAAGGAGCTCTAATACCTATTTAAGGAGGTATGAGAAAAGAGACCTAAAGTCCAGAGATTCTGACTGGAGAGCTGGACACAGAAGCTTTGCTACCTACTGGTCAAAATACCCAGAGAGGAAACCTAACAACAACGTGATCTCAGGTATGAACTCTGATCTGTTCCCTAGCTTTTCACAAGGAAGACAGCAGGGAAACAAATGCTATCCTGATAGTAATCAGTTAGAGAATTCCTCTGAGCCAGTGTATGAAAATGAGGCCATGATATTTCAGGAGCAAGGGGAAATATCAAATGGGCAAGTAGAATGCATGGACTGCTCTCTGTCTAAGCTGTTATTTTAAAGTAGCCCTCAATTAAGCATTAAACACCAAAAGGAACTGTACTGTGTTTTTTCAACTACTCAGAAAGGCTTCTTTAAGTGAAAGCTTTAGGGTAAGTTGCTGCCACGTGGAGAGTGGACCAGCAAGGGTTTGCAGCTGGTTAAGTACCTGTGATTAAGCCATGCACAAGTGCACGTGGGACTCTGGAAAGAAAACTTCTTCACTGTGTGTATGGAAGAAAGTTGTGGTTTTTCTTTTGATAAAGAACATTATCCTTTTCGGTTTACTTTTCATTTAAGCACTGCTAAGAAAGTTATTAGCAGGGGCTAGAAGAAAAAGACCTTTTCTGTACCATCAAGGTCTTTATTAAGTGATTGCCTAAGTTTCAGTTGCCTTATTTATTTGTTCTGTTTTCCTGAATACAATTCCTGAAGAAAGTATCCTATTGATGTTACCAAGCATATCTGTGCAAGGGAATAACTCCCCATAAATAAAATCTGTTTTCTGCTTACACTCAAGCAACTACAATTCATTATTTTTGTTGAACGGCTGATTTTGTGTGAATGGACTACAACACCCACAATCCTTTGCAAGCCATGTAAATTCCTGTCTTTGCCAAGATTGTGGAACTTTCACAACAAGCACACCTGTTTACAAATCATAGCAACCTTTTGATAGCTGTGTACCGTATTCCCAGGTTTAGGGTGGCATTGCTAAGGTATGCATGTGCTAGTATTGGGAGATGCACGCAGGGCCCAACATCCTGTCTCTCCAAGAGGCTTCGGATAATGGAGCCTGTGGGTGTGTGTGTGTCTGCCCCTGTTGGCCGCTGCTCTAGGGCAGAGGTTCCCAACTCCAGTCCTGGAGGGCCAAACACTGTTCGGGTTTTCATGAATATGCATGAGATACATCTGCATACCAATGGGGCGGTGCATAGAAATGCAGCACAGCCATATTTATTAGAGACAGCATGGAACCTGAATGGTGTTTGGCCCTCCAGGACTGCATTTGGGAGACTCTGCTCTAAGTAATGCGCATGTTTATGGTGTCTGCGCTCTGTAGGGTAAAATGTAGGTGTTTTGGGCATGTCTACGTCATCTGCAATAAAGCACGTATTAGCACGTTTTAGTAGTGGGTAAAATTATGGGGACTGGGTCGGCAGGAACCACAGCTGGGACTCAAACCTGTGACCTTCTGCTTCTGAGCACACTGGCTGTGTGCACTGCACCACCGTGTTGCCACAGAGATGGTGCATTCCCTGGAGATACCATGACTGTTCGTCAGACAGGGCCTGTCTGTTGCAGTGCATGGCACCCACCTACACAGGGCTAGGCCATGATCTGCTCTGGGCAGCTGCCACTGCCCCCTCCACCACCAGTACCCCTCTGCCACCTTGCCGACATGCCCTTCTGCTGGTGGTGCTGGTGGAGCGCAGTCTCAGGCCATCCAGTGTGTGGGTAGGCAGCTGCCTATGGTGCGGGTTCTGGGGTAGGGGTGCCTGCATAGCTGTCCACGCTCTCCCCCAGCACCGCCTGCCAATGTTCTGTGCCCTTGGGGGTACCTGCTGGGTACTATCCCCTGTGACACTGTGGGGAGCACACTTGTGCCCATGTTGGGCCCTCATCAGTTGCTGTCTGGCTGCTCTACTGTTTCAACATTCCTATGGGCCACCTAGGCATCACCCTAGTTCGCACTGTGGCCCAGCTGCACCACAGCATGTGCCGCCTGCAGCCCTCTGTGTCCCCTTTTCAAGCATCTGTCCAGTTTCCCATTACGACATGCCCGCCCTGCTGTTGTGGAACATGTGCACGCCATAGGAAACCTGTCCAAATGGAGAGGAAAACCCTGATCAGCGCAATTTCACTGTGGGCTCATTCACCTTGTATGGGGACGGAGCATAGACTCTTCCAGAATTCATATCTTTTTTTTGGAGTTTTCTCAGGAGTGTTTTTTGATGTTTCCCATTAAAATCACTACTGGCCAGCATGGTTATGTTTTTATTACATTTTCTGCTGGTCATTTTCACTGTTTATTTGCCCTTTTGTTCTGTACACATGTATCACACTTATCACTTTTTGTAGGTTTCCCTGGTTTTGCTGTACATTGCTGACGGAAATGGTTTCTTTTCCCTTTAAATCAGCTCTAACGCCAGGGTTTCACTGGCGTTAGTTTTCAGCCTCGAATTTCACAGCATTAGTGTGCAGGGAGCCTCTCCCCTCCCACTCTCCACCCATTGACCCTCTCTCTCTGCCCCTTGGGAGCCTTTTTCTGCCCTCCGGAAGCTTTTCTCCGCCCTCAGCGCTCATTTGCGCCGCTGCGCACGTTATCGCGCGCTAAGGTACCTCTGCGCCCAATAAAGCGCCATTATTGTGCGATAAGGTACCTTATCGCGCGATAACGTGGAAGAGCGCACGTTAAGACTGCTTAGTAAACATCCCCCATAGTGTATGTTTTTCATACACTGGTCCAATATAGTTTATTGTCCGTCTTCAGAAAAGATAGGATTCAGTTCCAATATTCATTGACATAAACATACTCTATGATACTATTGAAACTGCAGTTTTCATTTAAAACACTTTATTATGATATAATATAGTTTATCAACAGTCCATTCTGACGGCGGAATATGATACATGTGAAAACACTTCTGATGCAGTGCGTCGATATTGCACCATTGAAACACCTAGAACAGAATGCTTGACAGCAATTAGTTTCGACAACATATTAGCCCAGCGTATGAAAAACATGCAAGGCCGATATACGCATCAATAACTCTGACACTAAGTAACTTACAGTTATCTAAACCTATTTTCTAAATACTTTTATTTACAAAATAGTAGCTATTACAGCATTATAAGCTACTTACTATTTTTTGTGATCTTTTTATGTTGAGCCGCCAGTACCGTCAAAATCAGCAAACTTCGAATACCTATTAAACTAACTAGATCTCAGATAAAAAATCTGTATATAACGCTTGTTGACATAACGATAATAGCTAAACATAGTTCCATTGAATTTATAACCATTAATTAGTAAACAGTTGAGTAGTAAGTATGGAAACCTTATGTATGTAAAACATACACTGGTCCAAAACGGGTTAACCAATCAAGTGCCAAGCTGAGTGACGTGACAAGGATACAGCCAACCAGAAATGGACACCTGCGGAAAAGATGCAATAAGGGCGGAGCTGAACGGCTCAGAGCATCAGATGAGGCCTGGCCAGTAACATTTAGGGGGAGACAAGAGGAGGCTAAAGCAACACAAAAGGTATTGGGCCCAGTTTTCAAAACTTTCAATATTCAAACACCATGATGCTGAAATATCGGCGGAATATTCAGTGGCAATATCCAGAGAGGAGCTGCTGCTGAATATCTGGGCTGAAGAGTGCTACTCGGGTAAGCGGCACAGCTAAGGAAACAGCACTGTCGGTGCTAAATACCAGGCCTTGTGTCCGCTCATCTTACGGTGAGGAAGTGTGGCTTCGAGCAGCTCCATTGCCAGGCCTTTCTTCTGAGGCAATGGAGGGTTAAGTGACTTGCCCAAGGCCACAAGGAGTGCCAGTGGGAGCTGAACCCTGGTCTTGTGGTTACTGAGCCAGTGCTCTAACCATTAGACAACTCTCCATTCCTGAGTCCATATATGTAAAAGCAGCTAAAACCTAGGTCCAGATTTAGGCCTGGGTTTTAGCCTCTCTGCACCTGAAATCCCTCCGGGAATCCAGGCCTGAATCTTTGCCTGCTTATCTTACCTTAGTGTCTGGATGTCTCACCATCATCTAAAATTGAACATGGCCAGAACCGAATTCTTATCTTTCTCCCTAAGCCCACTTCCCCCCTTGCTCCTTTCAGTATTTCTGTGCATAACACTCTACTTCTCCCTGTTGCCTCGACTTGCAACCTTGGGGTCATGTCTGACTCCTCCCTCTCCTTCTTCACACACATCGGACAGATAGTTAAAACCTGCCGTTTCTCTATAACACTGGCAAAATTCGTCCCTTCCTTTCTGAACACACTACTAAGACCCGTATTTTATTTATTTAAGTTGTATATACTGCTTTTCTAGAATCAAAGCAGTTTACAGAGAACAGTAATGAACAAACTCAAGTGAGTTTTAAATAGAACTTAGTGGAGGGGGGATCATTATCCATTCTCTAGTCACTTCCCATCTAGACTATTTCAACCTCCTCTTCACTAGTCTTCCTCTGAACCATCTCTCCCCGTTTCAATCTGTTCAAAACTCAGCTGCACGGCTAATCTTCTGCCAGTGTTGCTATGCTCCTGTCACCCCTCTTCTGAAGTCACTTCACCGGCTCCCTATCCATTTCCACATCCAGTTCAAACTTCTACTGACCTGTAAATGCCTTCACTCAGCTGCTCCTCACTACTTTTCCTCTCTAATCTCTCCCTCCACCCCTCCTTGGGAACTCCGCTCTTCTGGAAGATCCCTTCTCTCTGTGCCCTTTTCTTCCACTGCCAACTCCAGACTTCGCTCCTTTCACCTTGCTGCTCCTTATGCCGGAACAAACTGCCTGAGTCAGTACGTCAGGCGCCTTCTCTGGCCCTGTTCAAATCCAAGCTAAAAACTCGCTTCTTCGAGACTGATTTTGGATCCTAATCCTCTTAGTCTCCTGTTCACCCTCCTATACGTTTCCTTACCATTCCCCTAGTTATAGCCTAGTCCCCAGTTGTTGTGCTCTCTGTCTTGACTGTTGTGTTGTCTGTCTTGACTGGACTGTAAGCTGTCTCTTACATGTCTCTGTAGAGCGCTGTATTTGCCTTGTAGCGCAATACAAATGATAAGCAGTAGTATCATTGACAATATAGGCAAATACCTAGAGCACCAAATTTTGAATGTCCTGAATACCCAGGCTAAAGAAGAGCCTACTCCTGCTTCTCTCAAGGTCATGTGTGTGCGCCACTTCAACAGCCGTCTTCTCACACACTCCACAACTACCACTGTATGGGATTTATTACCTGATCTTGCCTATAGATGCCAAAATCTTAAATCCAGTCCTGCTAAAACCTAAAGAATTTAATTCCACGTTAATTATTATGGTGTAGAGATCCCTATGGTTCCACTAGTTGTATAGAGAGAGACCTCTAGTACTTCTACTGGTGAATGTGACCTTCTTATGCCACTGAGAATCTCTTCACCAATGAGGCAACGGTGGGAGAAGACCTCCTCCCAGTATAAATATCATGGCCAAAGGCACTTTCCTGTCTGTTGCTGGCAAAGCCATGGCACCACAGAGGTAATAAGTTAGGATATGCATTAATTGAGACACACAGACTTTTCTTTTACAAACACTTTTTCTATATTCATTTTCCTGTAAGCAAGCCGTCCATACCCTGTCCCAAGAGCAGCCCGGCATTATAAACTGTAATCCCCAAATCCCTCAGGCAGGACCCTCCTCACTTTGCCTGTTCCACTGCACTTATTCCATGGCACCTGCAATCAATGAAGACAAACGGGTATTTTGTGCAGCCAGGCTTTATATGACACCCCAAGTACCAGGGTCTCAAGCCACAACAACAACATTGAGAATGAATTTCTTGCCTTTTCCAAATCAAGATGCAAGCACAGCGCACAAGTTATTTCCTTATCTAAGGAGGACTAAGAAGGGGCAATGTGACTTGCCCAAGGTCACAAGGAGCATCTGTTGAAGCAGGACTTGAACCCTGGCCTCCTCGAGTCTCAGCTTGCTGCTCTAACCACTAGACTCCTCCACGTCTGATCAAGTCGCAGCTCAAATTCATCAGTCAAGAAACGTAAGTGACAACTTCATAGTTTCTTATAGGCAGAGTCAATTAATGCAGCGTCAGTTCTCGTCCCAGAAGATAACGAGCTCCAGCAGGATTCCCATCTACATTCGAGCTGCAGCTGATCCCATTGTGTAAACAGCTCAGGCAGGGACACTCTGCCCACTTCCCAGATAATATCTTCCAGGCTACAGTTCTTCTAAATATTTGAAATAATTTCTCAGGGTGCATTAATCCCTCTTGCAGCCTCCGCTTCTAGCGCTCCATTTCACTTCATCAATGCCAACAGCCCATTCTCAGCTTTGGCTCTGTGCCAGGGCAGCCGCAGAGCAGCGGAAAGGAAATTGGGACGTGCAGCAGCACCTGTAGGCTGATGAGAGAACCAACTCTCCGCATGACTTTCGGTACTGCCCTACACCTCAGGTCTACCACTGACTTTTCATCAGAACCTGGGGGGCACTTTTTCTCCTTGTAACTTGGGTGTAATGCAGACTCTGCATGACCTTGGGCAAATCATTTTATCTATCTATAAATCAAGCTTGCTGTAACTTGTTATGAAAGTAAAGACAAGCACTACATTGAAGCAGACTTATGGTTGTACAGAGCCCCAAGCAGATGGGAACTGTGGGGTAAGGGTATCTTTGCCCGCACAGTCCCTCCCTTACCAAGCTTAGGATGCACTCCCTGAGCAGGATACAAGTGGTCTTTTGGGGGATGGCCCGGTGGATGGAGGGAGTGCTGGATCCAGCAGCCCCCATGCGAGAGGTAAGAGTATTATATCTCACAGGAACTGGAAAGCTCAGGAGAGTCTCCTGATCGTCATTCTAGTTTAAAGCAAATCATTAGTGGTCAGTAGCTGTGCCGCATGCAGTTAGATACAGCAGTGCCCAGTGCGGCGTCTACTGTGCTGGGACTCTTCTTTGCTCTGTGAGACTACACCCAGCCTGGGGCCTTCTATTCAGCGTTTGGTCTTCTTTACCTCTCATGTCTTCTGCCTCAATAGGAATACTTTAGAGATCTTTTTGGAGGTTAGGGGCTGGTATTCTAGTAAGGGGCATGTTTACAAAAGCCTGCGACCCAGTGGTCTACCTTGGTAGTAAGCATGAGGGCAGTGGCTGGGCAGGATAGGGGCATTCGTGGGGTGCTGCAGCTCGCGAGGGTCTTTGTAGCCCCTGCTGTTTGTGCTTGGTGCGAGTAACGCAGGTGCAGCTAATGCCATCTCAGTGTGTGTGTTACTTGCAGCCATGGCCATGGTGACTACAGGGTACAGATGTACCTGCCCCTGCTGTGAACCTGAAGCCCTGCGCTGCTGGTAAAACAGCCCACATATGGGGTATTGGCGTGGGGTTCAGTAAACATGTCCCTAAGGAATTAAACAATGGTCATCTCTGGCCTTGAAATAATCCTGCTATTCTAGTGCCTGGAAACGAGACTGTTCCTGCATTAGCTTGGAGAAAGGCGTTCCTATGATAATTAGAGAGACAGGGTCCTGTGAATGCAGATTGTCTAAGCCCCAGAGAAATTACTGTAAATACTCCCTCTGGTAGCAGCTTGAAAGCTCATCTGTCAGGACTAAATTTTGGAGGGGGGGGGGTTTGGAATTGAGTCACTGTTCCTTTGGGTTTAGGCCTAATAAAGTTGGACACTGGTGACCCCTATTGTAGAAAATGTTTATTGTAATCTGCACTGATTTCTTTGAATGACATGATTCCAAATATGAAGACTATAACTTGTTTCTTCTTATAACTATAACTTGTTTCTTCTTCGCTATGCAGCCCCTAATACATAGTAACATAGTAAATAACGACAGATAGAGACCAGTATGGCCCATCTAGTCTGCCCAGTAATGAATCTTATGCATCGTTTTACTAGTTTCTGTGAATCATTTGGGAATTTCGGGGTTAACTATGTATAACTGGATGTGCACAAGATCTTATACCAATAAAGTTTCTTGACTCTGAATTTGTATTGTTGCGTTTTCTTCCTCTGCAGCACCTCAGCGACGGGAATGGAGCTCCGCTTAGTGCTACTGAGAAGACTAACCAAAGGGGCAGATGGAACGGGCTACAGTGGTACTATAAAGCGGACCTTCATATAGACCGGGAGGGCTACAGTGGTACTATGAAGCGGACCTTCGTAGAGACCGGGAGTGCTACAGTGGTACTATAAAGTGGACCTTCGTAGAGACCGGGAGCGCTACAGTTGTACTATAAAGCGGACCTTCGTAGAGACCGGGAGCGCTACAGTGGTACTATAAAGCGGACCTTCGTAGAGACCGGCAGCGCTACAGTGGTACTATAAAGCGAACCTTCGTAGAGACCGGGAGCGCTACAGTGGTACTATAAAGCGGACCTTCGTAGAGACCGGGAGGGCTACAGTGGTACTATAAAGCGGACCTTTGTAGAGACCGGGAGCGCTACAGTGGTACTATAAAGCGGACCTTCGTAGAGACCAGGAGTGCTACGGCACTATAGTTTACTGATGAAATGTGGCAAGAACCAGCTTGGCCAGCCGGTCTCTGTTAGAATAATTTCAATGGGCCATGTAATCGGCAACAAGAAGAAAATCAACCTCGTATAGATTAGAGCTAAGCAGTACCAGCACCTAGATGGTATCACAGACTATCACAGATGTGCAGATTTTGACGAGACCATATCGACAATTCCATTTTATTTATTTATTGTGCAGATTCCTATCCCACCAGTCCGAAAAAGCTTTCTCTTGGCCAACATTCCAGCGAAGCTATGTGAGAGTTGTCCACCCACGCTGCTGCCGGTGGGGAGGAGGTAATGCGATTTCACGCTTTTAGTCGCAAGGAGTAGGCAGTGTTCCGTCTGTGTTGCTGGAAACCCAGGAGGAGCGACGTGATATCAGAGCACCTTCCTCCACCAGCAGCAGCACGGGAGGAGGACTCCCTTGCTCCTGGTGGATTTCAAGATAAAGCACAGTATACAATTAGACCAGCAACACAGACAAAATAATAGCACCAATAAATGTTAAAAGAACATCAGAAAATGTATGTAACTGCCACAACTAAACCATCCAAATAAAAAAACAAATTGATATGGTGTACAGCTGACACCACACACACAGAGCAGATCATCTATTCTGCCCCTAGGATTATACAAGTCTTTGTTAAGGTTCTGGCTTATCATGTGGTTTTCCCAAAAAGACCCATGCAACATCGACCCTGTGTCCCGATTCCCCCCTGGCTCTTGACATGAATGGACTGCTAGCGAGGCTCCCGGTCCCTGCCCGGTGCCTGCTGATGTTGTTTGTTCAGGAAATGAAGTGTGCTTTATAACAATAAGACAGTAACCACAGGACCATCATGTTCCACTAAACTTAATCACCAGGTATGAAAGTAAGGACAGAAACGAGAACTGCCAAACTGGGTCAAAACAACAGTATGTCTAGACAAGGGTCATTCCTGTGAGACTGCATCAGCCACAGCAATGCCACTGGGAAGAGGATTTAAACAGAGGCCACGGACTTCAATTCTCCACACCCTGGCCCTTGACGTCTGATTTATATTACCTTCCCTCTGCATGATCAAGTTCTGTAGTGTTATGCCGCTTTCAGCCTTGGTCAAATTCTGGAGGTGACCTTCAGGCTGTCAGAATTTTTAGAGATTAATTAGAGCAGTGTGGTGGGTACGCCTGGCCAGTTCTCTGTGCAGACGGGTATAAATTTCACCTGCATGCAGCAGGAAGCATACAGGACTGGGCTTGGGGCAGCATCCATGCTCAGAGATATTAGTGCAAATTCAGGACCCATGCGATCAGAAGAATGTTGCAAATAGGAATGAACACATGGCTAAAAAGAGCCGTGGGGCAAGTTATTATCACATGACTATGCCAAGTTATGGGAGTAGCAGCAAGGTATAGAGCAGTGGTTCTGAATCCAGTCCTCTGGTACCCCCTAGGCCAGTTGGGTTTTCAGGCAGACTCTTAGCATATGAGCCTACTAAACTCTGTAAAATCTCTCTCTCCATTTCCCTTTCCCTTGTAGTCTTGCTTTTCTTGTGGTGTGCAATACAGATATCAGAACTACAAGTCCCTGCATGCAGTGGGGTAAACCCAGGACTGAATCTTACCTGTCGGGCGAATTTGTAGGCAGTTGGTAACCCGAATCCCTTGTTTTGACCTTTCCCTGGATCTATTTTTCCCTTCCTCTTCACCCTCTGTCTCTGACTTTCTCTCACTTCCCAACTGCAGTGAAGTATTTTAAACTTTTATATTCGGTTGATTGGTTGTTGCTTTGGTTTTTTATTAGAAATAGAGGATATTTCTTGAAGGCACAAAAACGCTGAAAACAAACCAATCACAATAAAATGATTAAGTCAGCCATTAGGACCCACAAAACCATTCTGTAGTAGTGTTGAAGGCTTTCAATGCGGGTTCCAGGTGTGTTGTCCTTCAGTATTTGAGAGGTGCTCTAAAACCCTCTAATCCCCTCCCTGGAGTATATTATTTCCTTTATAAAATGGTTGTGAAATGAGCTGCTGAACTGTAAGAAAAAAGGTTCATCAAAAATGGAACTATATGGTAGACACACGAGATTAAAAAAGCAGTTGCTAATGAAAGCTATTAAAGTCTGTGTTTAGGTTGTGTGATCACTCCCGCCACTACAGTTAATTTTAATAGTTCCATAAGATTGGCAGCTATACGAACGAAAGGGGGCTGCCATTTTTGGCTTACAAAAAGCCTATACTGCAGTTCAGTGCTGTCTCTGTGACTAACAAAACAAAATTGTTGAGTTTGCAGTGTGGTAAGAATGTTCTCACTTGGTCACATGATGCTACTGGACTAGTTATTCTGCCTCGCTTCCCCTTGCCAGTCTACAATTTGTAGTCATTTCTTCCCGAGGAACTGAAGGGCCTGATTTACTGAGGCCTCTCTCCCATGCTGTGACTACAGCGCCGTAAATCAGTGTCTAAGGGGCATGTTTACTAAAAGGCATGCCGCTAGCACATGGCGCCAAGAACGAGCCCAGGGATGGCGCTTGAGCTGCGTGAGTAAATGGAGGCATGCCCAGCATCTCGGCATGTTACTAGGGCAGGTACTGCATCGCCCCCATGCTTGCTGTTTTTGGCATAATCAGCACAGGTGCAGTTAACACCACCCATTGAGACGAGGTTAAGTGCCACATGGAGGGCAATAATATTCACGCTACCCATGATGTGGCTGCTCCGCCCAAGAACTGCCCATTTGCCGCTCCAACACGTGCTGCTGGAATCCCACAGGATTTTTAGCACGCGGTACTTCTTGCCACCAAACACCACTGCTGCCCAGTAGCGCCCTTTAGAAAACACACTCCTAAATGTGTTAGGCACTTTGGACCCGATATTCAAAGACCTGTAAACATGTAAATGCCGCTTAGAGGAATATTCAGTGGTACTTACATGGTTATTGCTGCTGAATAACCCCAATTATCTCTGCTACATGCCCCGATGCCAACCGCGTGTTGTGGGCAGCATCAGTCACTAACTGGTCAGTGGTCATATTACACCACTGCCCGATTAGCATCCATGGGAAAAAGATAGATGCAGCGAAAGCTGGCCTCTCTTTACTCGTGGGAGATAACCAGGCAGCGGCTCAATATCGCCACTGACTGGAGAGCCTGTGCGGGCTTGTGGGCTGTTAGGTCTCCCCAGATGCTCAATGCCAGGGCTGCATATGACCCCGGTATTGAAAACCCAGGGTTAAAGGTCAACAGTGACGACTATGCACCATAACAGCACCTAGCCGTCCCAGAAGAATATCGTGCCCTTCTTGTTTAGCCAGTTATAACCCTGCAACAATGCTCTGGGCGCTGCTGGGCTGATCATCATCATTGCACATGCAAAACATCTCAACCATGAAAAGGCCCCAGAAGGACCTAGGGGGTCAGACTTTTTAACATGGTACTTGGCTATGATATAGATTAATATTTGCATTTATTAAAGTATTTTATTCTAAGATGCTATAAAAATAAGGAGAGCAACAGGAGAAATGACTGCCTCTGGAAAGAGGAGGATAGTTAAGGTGCTGTGCCTGTTCCTACTCTGTGCTATCCAGTTTACTGTATATGCGCCGCCGTCTTCTGTCCAATTTATTTTTTCACCTTCTTGGGTACTGCTGAGTGAACATGGATTGGGATGTGCAAGCTGTGTTTACCTTCTCAACAAGATCTCTGTAACATGGTCAAGCTACTATTCTTTTGAAGTTATGAGCAAAAAAGACAATAACTGCAAAGAAGATCTGAGCTAGTCCCATACAATAAAGGAGCAATTGATAGCTGACTAGAAAATCAACAGTTATATCACTTTAGATCTATGGAGATTATTATTAACTGCCACAGGTCCCATAGGAATAAAATGGGTCTTGTGGCAGATAGCACATGCTATCTGCTGAAAATAACCCCCTATAGGAGCTCTCACAGTCCTTCAAATTCTTTAATTGCCACATGTATGTGCTTTAGAACAAGATCTTCATTTATCTGTGCATGACAGATTTCTAGTTCCAGTTCACACTGGTTGAAGTTACTCTTTCATAGACTCAATTACTGCATAGTGACAATGGAATCTGAAGTATAGGTATGGACAATGTATAAGTATAAGTATAGACAATGGAATCTGAAGTAAAGTGTAACCGCCCTACTGAAGATGATGAAAAGAAACTCTATCCCGTGTATATAGGTCCTATACATGCTACAAATATGTACATAGTTTCCCTAAGTTATAATCCCAGTTGTATATTTCCTGTTATATGTAAACTCACCACAGTCTGTTGATCGAAATGAGTATTCCTGTTTAATGTAAACCGCGCTGATGAAAAAGAGTGCGGTATAGAAGAAATACAAATAAATAAATAAATAAATAAATAGGATGTGTTTTTCTTTATTAGAGAAAATGAGAAAAACCCTTTTGCACAAAGACTCAAGTTAACGTGATCAGCTGCACAGCCTGAGGATAGCACATGCGGAGTTTTCTCACATGATGGCATCCTTTCTCCTACAACCCTATACGCTGTAAAATGAGGAGGCGCGGCCAATGAATTAATGTAGAACAAATGTGGGTTTAACAAAGGTCACTGGTATTGTATGCTGAGCCCCCAGTTCCCAAACTTGTCCTGGGGGCTCGCCAGCCTGTCGGGTTTTCAGGATATCCACAATGAATATGCAGGAGGTAGATTTTGCATGCAGTGGAGACTGTGTATGCAAATTCCCCTCATGAATATTCATAGTGGGTATCCTGAAAACCCGACTGGCTGGGGAGCCCCCAAGACAGATTTGGGAACCACCCAATTCTCCAAACCATGCAGTTATGTTTCATGCCTACAAGGTGACTAAGAGACCTGCATCTGGGGGAGGAGTAGCAGAAGTTCTAATTAAGGGCCCCTAGAATGAGGGGGTTCACCTCAAAAGATCTGGTAGAGGTTGCTGGCAGGGCTTTCTTTTTTGACTCGTTCCTTCCCCCTACATCTGCACTGGGGCTTGGGTGGAATTTATGCTACTAGCAGGGAAAAACCAACACAAAAAATGCAGAGGCAATAGTCTGATATCATAAGCACACTGTGCCGCCAGACTAACTTTTAACCAGAAATGAAATGGGGGCTCAAATGTCTTCATGTAGTGTAAACAACACACAATGACTTGATGCTCATCATCACTCCCCTTTCTTTAAATATTTAAAGTAAACCAAATTTATGTCCATTTTTTATATACTTATTTTTTATTTTTAATTCTTATTAGTCTGTGTTGTAGATATTCAAGGCAAAAGTGATATCAGAAACTTGCCCACAACTTATCTTAAATTCTCCATGATCATTTAAGATGTGCTCTTATGAGCAGGGATTGCTTTTACATGTCTCTGTACAGTGCTGTGTACGCCTTTTAGCGCTATACAAACGATACGTAGTACTAGTAGTATTATGAAACGCAGATGTGAGTTTCATAAGCCCAACTTAGCTGCAAGGTTTCGCTCCACCAGGGACTTCTTCAGGGTAAACAATAGTCAACAGCCCAAATTTATTGCAGAGATTTGTCGGGAGCAATTGTTTATTGCTCAACAGCTGTAAGCTGGTCCTGCATTGAAGGCTTCCCATTGAGATGGTGTTAACTGCATTACTGACAATTAGCATGCGTTAATAACCGCCCACTGTCCGTCCCTGACCCGCCCATTTCTCACCCCATCGCACGCTAAGCAGTTAGGAGGGGATTTTTAGCATGCTAGCTGTTTTAGCATATGGTAGCAGTTACCGCGGTCCCATGCTAAAGCACACGTGAACTGTCAGTGTACTTCAGGAAACATGCCCCATAAGGACTTAACACAGCCATTGGCCTCCAAAACTCATTATGAGACATAGGCCCACTATTGCTCTAAAGCCCTACTCTCACCTTTGTCAAACCCCGCCCCCCCTAATTTACGAAGTGCCTATAGAGAGAGTAACAAGCAAGATCTTGGAGCCTACATAAAGTATACACGAAAGTAACAAGTCCTGCCCCTGCCCCTCAGGACCCACTAAGGTGAGGATAGTTCTCCATATTCACTCTCTAGCTCTTGAAACCAGTCAACCGAGGGGCTCAGCACATTAGGAAGCAGCAGAGACCGAGGGCCTGACATTCGAAGGGCATTTGCACCATTTACAGCCCAGTAAACCATGTAAACGGGGACATTCAACGGCACCTACATGGTTAGTGCCGCTGCGTATCCCCATCTATGACTCCTATGCACCCCGATGTTATCATTGGGACATGGGGGCATTCCTGGGTGGAATGGAGGCGGAGATTGCCGCTAACCGGGTAACGGCGATTTTGCACCGCTACCTGGTTAGTGATCCATGGCTAAAACTATGCCAGCTTTTTGCTGCCCTAATTTTACCCACGGATGCTAGCCGGGTAGTGCTGCAATATCACTGCTACCCAGTTAGGTTCTACAGTGGTGTCTGCTTTGTGCTGAACTCGGATATTCAATGTCATCGCTGTGGTATTGAATCTCCAGGGTTAGGGGTCAGTGGACAGGGCTATGCGCCGTAGTGGCGCATAGCCTGCCCAGTTGAATTTCGGGCCCTGAGTGTTTTGGGCATTCTTGCACAAACCCTGTTAACTTGGTGATATATTTGACAATTTTGAATAAACAGATTTTAAAAAGTGATCATTAGTTTTGCTCTGTCCAAATATTTCCCCAGTCCCACAAATGGTAATGACTCTTACTCCTGCCTTATCCATAGGCCAGATGTGAATCCTACATACATCCTTGTCAGTCTGCACTTTCTACTCTTCAGCGGCTATTCAGCAAGTGTCTGAGAACCTTTTCTCCATATTTCTAAAGCCCACTCCAGCAACACTGTCATTCACATTTGTGAAAATGTTGAAGAGTCCCTCCTTAAAGAAAAAGCTGCTTTGTGAGTAGGAAATACAGCGTGCTTGACTGATGAATACCACAGCTCTCCAAAGGGCTCAGTGTGTGTAAGGAGAGACCACTCTCCTTCCCTTCTGGGCCTTGAGGGGCCGGCAAGGTACACTTCTAGACCCTATGTTTGCTGAATACTTTACATGGGAAAAATATTTCACTCTCTTTGTTCACTCTCTTTCTTTCTCTCTTTTCCCAATCACTCAAAATGAGATCAGATCGAGCCACACTTTCGACTTAAAATTCTTACATACTGTATATTCAGCACCACAATATGTCAATTCAGTGCAGTCTGCGCTCTCCATTTAATTTAGGCCTGCAACTGAACCTTTGAGTATCTATGGACAGTGGAGTTATGCAACCAGTGGTAAATGCGTAACTCTGAGGACAATAAAGATTTTGCTTCCTGAACACTTTTGGGTATATCTTACGGCTTTTGGATTGCTGATCAGGAAAATCACCTTGAAATTTTCATATCACACACCACTTTTTTGTAATCGCCTATTTTTTGTGATTTCTTCGCATATTTTAAGTCTACTCATATGTAGCCTAGACAGTAAGCTGTTTTGTTTAGTCCAGGCATGCATTCAGTGCAGGCTCGCAACATGCAATGGAAATGCTACTGCTCAGGAATGCGTGGGCATGCTTAGTCAGGATGGATGCTGGCAGTACAGGCTATAAAAGCAGCTTTCATACACAGATGCTGTGCATGATGTTGATCTCAGTTTGTGTACCTAGCAATAGCATTTATATTTAAGCTTCTTGTCTAAACAACGATTCATTACAACAGAAATGTCTTGTCAATGTCGCAACAGCTTCAATACATTCTGTTACATTTGTGTTGAGTATATGCTTAAACATCAAAGACACAGCTTAACTGTACTTATTAAGAAAGATAAATATCTAACAAAAGTAAACAAAAACAAGAGGAGAAGAAAACCTATTTGGTTTTCCAAAGAAGTGGCTGCTCAAATAAAGGCAAAAAACACAGCTTTCGCAAAATTCAAAAGCTCGCAAACAGAGGAACACAGAAATGAATACAGGATCAAACTCAAAAGAGACAAAGAGAGAAATAAGGATAGCAAAATCAAAGGCAGAGGAAAAGATGGCTAAAGATGTGAAGTGTGGTGACAAAACCTTCTTCAGGTATATTTGTGAAAGGAAGAAGATCAGAGGTGGAATTGCAGGACTCAGAAGTGCTGCGAACGGAGTCATGGAAAATGATATTGAAAAAGCCAAATTGCTAAATGAATACTTCTGCTCTGTTTTTACTAAAGAAAGTCCTGGAGAAGGACCACCCATGACTCCCAAATATAAAAATGGGAATGAAGTAGTTACCACACCATTCACAGAAGATGAAGTGTTAGAGCAACTTGCAAAACTGAAAGTGGACAATGCCATAGGACCAGATGGGATACATCCCAGGATACTGAAAGAGCTCAGAGAGGTTCTTGCAGGGCCGTTAAAGGATGTTTTCAACAGATCCTTGGAAACGGGAGAGGTTACTCAGGACTGGAGAATGGCTGATGTCGTACCTCTACACAAAAGTGGTGACAGGGAAGAAGTGTCAAACTACAGGTCTGTGAGCCTTACCTCAGTGGCGGGAAAAGTCATGGAGGCGCTCCTGAAAGAGCGAATAGTGAACTTTCTCAAAACCAACAGGTTGCAAGACCCGAGGCAACATGGTTTTACCGAAGGACGATCTTGCCAAACAAATCTGATTGAGTTCTTTGACTGGGTGACCAAGGAGCTAGATCAGGGGCATGCGATGGATGTCATCTACCTGGATTTCAGGAAAGCCTTTAATACTGTTCCTCATAGGAGGCTTATCAATAAACTCAGTAGCTTGGGGATGGATCCTAAGATGGTAAATTGGATCAGAAATTGGTTGACTGACAGACGACAGAGGGTGATGGTAAATGGAGCTCACTCGGATGAAGGGAAGGTGATTAGCGGGGTGCCCCAGGGGTCGGTCCTGGGCCCAGCACTGTTCAATGTATTTGTGAGTGATATTGCTGAAGGACTGAATGGAAAAGTCTGTCTTTTTGCAGATGGCATGAAAATTTGCAACAGAGTAGACTCCCCCGAGGGAGTGGTTAACATGAGGAAAGATCGACAAAAGCTGGAAGAATGGTCTAATGCTTCGCAATTAAGATTTAATGCAAAGAAGTGCAGAGTCATGCATCTGGATAGCAGAAATCCAAGGGAAATGTATGCGATAGGGGGCAAGAGGTTGGTGTGCACGGATCAGGAGAAAGACCTTGATGTGATTATTTTTGAAGATCTCAAGGTGGCAAAACAGTGTGACAGGGTGGTGGCAAAAGCCAGGAGGATGTTGGGCTGCATACAAAGAGGAACTACCAGCAGAAAGGAAGAGGTACTAATGCCAGTGTACAAGTCACTGGTGAGGCCTCACTTGGAATACTGTGTTCAGTTTTGGAGACCGTATCTCGCAAAGGATGTAAAAAGACTGGAAACTGTTCAGAGGAAGGCGACCAAAATGATTTGGAGCCTGCGTCAGAAGCTTTTTGAGAAGAGAATTGAAGACCTAAATATGTACACTTTGGAGGAAAGGAGGGACGGGGAGATATGATTCGACCTTTAAATACTTAAAGAGAAATAATGAAGAAACAAACCTCTTCCAAAGACAGAGAAGCTGCAAAACTAGAGGGCATAACATGAAGCTACAAGGTGGTAAATTGAAAGGCAATGTCAGGAAATACTTTTTCACTGAAAGGGTGGTGGATGCTTGGAATGCCCTCCCGATGGAAGTGGTGGGGGCAAACACAGTGACGGAATTCAAAATGGCATGGGACAAACACAGTGGATCCCTTTACAACAACAGGATAAAAGCAAAATAAACTGAACCATCTAATTTCTCAACAAATAGGGGTGTCCTGCATGGAGTGGTGGGTTCACCCTTAAACAGGGACGTGGGGAGGGGTGGCGGAGCGGCAGGTGCACCTACTCTTGCCATCGTGCTGGGCAGACTAGATGGACCATACTGGTCTTTATCTGCCGTCATTTACTATGTTACTTCAGTTGTAAAGTTGTCAATCAAGACAAATCCTGGACTCTTCACATTTGCTGTCCTTCGCAGAGGTACTCGGAGGTCCATGCCATTTGCAGTTGCATTGTTATGGCGAGAACAGAAGGATCATATGATGGACTGTTACTTCTGTATGCCAATGTATCCGGCTTCTCTGCTAAATAAAGAATCTATTGAATACCCGGGTCTGCCTTCAGCCAGTGCCGCATGACGACAGTATGTGTGTACCGAAGCCACTAGAGCCATGGACCCTAGGTAAGGCAGATGAAGATGCCACAATACACGGGCCAGACATGGAAAACGACATGCATAAAGATTTTTAATTGTTTATGTCCAGTGTGTCTCATCTGATAACACAGTCAGAATTGAATGACCTGACGAGGGACTTAAGTGTGTCAAAAACAAAAACTGAACTACTTGGTTCAAAACTGCTGTCGCCAGGTATGAACATTTTTGTCTTTCGGACCCGCCAAGATATGAAAAATTATTTTACGCAGGTTGATAACCTCATTTTCTGCACTGACATTGATGGGTTGTTCACGGTTTTGGGTTGTGAACATGACTCACAACAATGGCGGAGTGGTCTAGTGGTTAGGACAAGGTACTTCAGGCCGGAGGGCCAGGGGTTCAAGTCCCACCTGGGGACAGAAATCTCAGGCCGGAGGGACTGGGATTTCTAGTCCTGTAGGCACTCCTTGTGGCCTTGGGCAAGCAACTTAACCCTCCATTGCCCATGTTCCCTGTAAGTATTAGCGTATGTGTCTCATATCCCCTCGTGTTAAATGTATCCCCCAATTGACCGCTTTGACCCGGTGAAAAGCAGGATATAAATACAGCTAAATAAAATAAAATAAATAAATTTATCGATTCACCACTGTTAAGCCCGAAAGCTGTCTTGTTGCACAATGGCAATGTCCACCCTTCAATACCTATTGCCTATGCAGCACATATGAAAGAAACCTACGAAAACATGGAACTGTTGTTGAAACATATACAGTACAACTACTACAACTGGAACATCTGTGCTGATCTAAAAGCAGTGATACTGCTACTAGGAACGCAGCTAGGGTATACCAAGTACTGTGGTTTCATGTGCGAATGGGACTCCTGTGCTAGAGAGTCTCATTTCAACAAAGAGAACTGGCCGCTCCATAAGCATTTGGTTCTAGGTCAGAAAAATATGGCACATGAACCACTTGTCAACACAAATATTTTTGCCTCCTCTTCATATAAAACTCAGACTGATTAAAAATTTTGTGAAAAGAGTGAACGAGGAAGGTGAAGGATTTCCCCCTTTATATCCTGGAATTCCATTGTCTGCCCATAAGACACCACACCAGGACCCTTCCTCCAACTTTCCCTCTCTCTGGGCCGTGGCCTCTCAAGTCTCTGAGGGCTATCACCATATGGACTTCTTCCTCTAAATTCCTCAATTCTGTGAGACACTCAAGACCCTGAACTGGATCATCCAACCCAGTGCTGACCCTAATCAGGCAAGTTTTCAGAACTAGGAATTCTCGCCTCCCAGAACCTGGGACTTCTGGATGTTGCTACTAGTAAAGGAACTCTCTTCTTTTCCTTTATCTCAAATCAGCTAAGTACCACAGGGCCTAGAGCTCTGGTTTCTTCAGCTCTCTACCTGTCTAAGGAGGACAGAAGCAAGGCACCCCCTTAACTGTGTCCAGGGACTAGACTGGAACCTTGGATCCAACCTCTCAGGAGCCTCACTCCCTGTTGAACACTTAGCAGAAAAAGAACCAAAAGACAAATTTCCCTCCCAAACTAGAGTTCATATGCCTTTGCCTGACATCAGCACATTTGCATAATTCCTCCCATGACCATTTCTCCCTGGGGACGCCATCTACACTCTCACTACCTTATGCTCATACCAGCGAATTGGGTCAGTGTTGCCCCTGTAGCACCTAAATCACAGGTTCCATCAAAGAGTAATTGAAGAGCCGGTCAGGCCGAGATCAGGATTCTAGAGAATGGAGAGAGGGAGTGAAGAGGTCAATAACCCATCATTCATTCTCTGAATAAAATGTATAAATTCCTTCCTTTGACAAACTTTAAGTGATGTACAGCAAACAAGCACAGCACATAAGAATGATAATAAAATCATGACCTAATTAAATACCATAAAAATGAAAATGTTGTATAACATCAATAGATAACTAAATCAAGTTCAAACAATTATTAAAAAATGATTCCATCTCCTCCTTGTTTCACCGGCAGCATACACAATGCATAGAAGAGTTGGATTTATGACATGGACTGTAAGGAACCAAAAGATCCTCCAAATATTCGGGGCTCACGTTCTGCAGTGCCTTAAAAATTACCCAAATAACCTGAACTGATTACAGTAGCCCCCACTTTCCATGCACTACACTGTAATGCCATCGCTGTCACTCTAGTTCATAACATCTCCGGAAGCTCAATTTTGCGCCCTCGGCAAACCTTTTTAATTGTTTTTTAGGGAGAAATATAACCTGAATTGCAAAAGCTTTATGAGCTATGGCAGTCACCTGTATTGAAGTGGCAAAGCCTGTAGAATTTAAAAATGAACCTACTTGTATTTAACATAGCTGATCAAATAATTTCTTGGTAAATAATTTGGTCTTGCATTAATCGCAAGTCTAATTGGATCCCTAGATTACAAACTATAGTTGCAGCTAATAGCAATTTTTCCGCAATCACGAATCGAAACCAAGGGATCTGGAACTCTCCTTCTGGGACCCAAATGGAAAGACAGAAGTTCACTTTCTGGACTGCAGAATTTATATCCTCAAAGGGAAAAAATATCTGGCTATCATCAGTAAAACAGTGATAGACCCAGGGCCTTACCAAGCCATAAATGCACTCTGTGTGACTTGCAAACCTAGCGCACGCCCCCTCCCCACACATCACATGTTTCTCATCTGCCCCATCCCCCCATGCCCAGCATTGCCCTATCTTACCCCCCCCCCCCCCCCACGCTGCCTGCCTTGCTTGCCCTTGCCCTGCCACAGTTTTTTCCTTTTCCTTGGTGACAGCGGAGCGGACCTCCAATTTAAATAACACATGCGGGTCTTTCTCACTCCATGCTTGCAGGGCTGGTCTGATACCCCTCTCTTCCGATGCGAGGATACATCAGAGGAGGGATCAGACCTGCCCTACAAGCGCGGAGTCAGAAAGACCCACGGGCCGATATTCAGTTGGGCAGGCTATGCGTCGCTAAGGTGCATAGCCGTGCCCGCTGACCCCTAACTCCGGATATTCATTGCCGCTGTGATGGCATTAATTATCCGAATTTGCAGCATAGAGTAATCCTCCGCAGAGCCTAACCGGGTAGCGGCGATATTGCATCTCTACCCGGTTAGCTCCCGCAGGTAAAACTAGGCATAACAATGCTGGCCTAATTTTACCCAGAGGTCACTAACTGGGTAGTGGTGCAATATTGCCTCTACCTGGTTAATGATAGTCTCCTCCTCTTCTTCACAACATACCCAGATGCTAACCGCATAGCATTGGGGCATGTAGCGGGGTTAGAAGGGGATTTTCAATGGCATTAACCGTTTAACTGTTTATGTTTATTGGGAACTTAATAGACCGCCCATCACAATAGCGTCTGAGCGGTTTACAAAATACAAAAAGGCTGCTTGGGAAATTAGGAAAGGAACGCCATAGTGTGATAGGAAAGAAGAGAGAAGAGTAAAAGGTCGAGGCTAGATTATGGTAACAGAAACAAGGGAAAACAACTTGCTATTGAACATCCCAATTAAAGGCATTTAGATGGTTTACTAGGCTATAAACTGTGTAAATGCCTTTTGAATATCGAGCCCCACGTGTTTTCTTTTACTTGGAGGTCCGCTCCGCTGCCGCCGCTACCATCAAAGAAAAAGGAAAAGTGGCGGTGGGGTAAGGGCAGGCAATATGGGGGAGAATCGAGGCCAGCAGTCGGCCCTAAATGCGCCCCTATTTTTTTGTGCCCTGTGCGGCTGCACCGCTCACACAGGGCTAGGTACGGTGCTGGATAGACCACATCAAACTACTTCAAGATATCATTTAATGGTCTGATATAAATATTAAACAGAAGGGCAGAGAGCACAGACCCCCATGGCACACCAGAAGATAGAACCCAAGATGCTGAACTATTTTGTCCCACCCTCATCAACGTGGCAGCAAAGTAATTGAAGGCAGAAGACGACCACAATTGCTCATCTGACTTATCCTCTTTGAATCGATGAGCACACAAGATACTCCCGGGCTACGCATAATTTTCCCTCATCCTCCTCACCTTGGGAGATCCTTTGCATATTCTGAGTGCTCAGTTTGTTTTCCGGCCACCTTGTTGGAAGACCATAGTGGCTTCATGTTTTTTCTTTTAGTTAGGTTTCTGATATAAAGATTTATTGCCTGTCAATGTGGTAGTTCTTAGAAAGAAGCTCCTGTGTGAACTCACCACGATGCACTTCCTCCCGCTCTACAATCCATACCACAGCTGCTTCTTCAGGCGAGACTGCCAGCCAGTGGCCCTTTGCCGACAGGCTCTACAGCTCTGAGAGTCTCTGGCTACATTTCCAGACTGAGACAGATTTTTGAACCTCCTCCCATCTTCCCTTCCTCCTAACTACAGAAAGGTTACAAAAATCAGGCAGCTCACCCTATGCGCACCATGTAAAGTGCTGCAAGACACAGCAGAACCTGACACAGCTAATTCATCCATATACCGGTTTTCATCAGCTCAGCCAGTAAAACTGAACAGCACTGAGGGAGGGTTTCAGTAAGCATAAGCCCAAGCATTCAGCTCAAAGTCCAGCACCTACCTTCCGCTCTTCTGCCTGCTTTCCTCTCTTTCTTGGTTATTTCTTCTCCCTCCCCCTCTCCAGTAACCACAGAACATGAGGGGATATTCAGGGACAGTGGCTAGTGCAAAACTTACTAAAAATACCATCCTCTATACAAAAAAATGAAACAACTTACAAGCAATAGAGCTTTTAGGTTTACAGCCCCCACACTCTGGAATGCGATACCCGAACATCTCAGAGAAATCAAAGACTTCCTAACTTTCTGCAAGGAATTAAAGACACTTCTATTCGCGGAATACTTTAATACACCCTCCAACAACACTACTTCCAATTCTTCAGTCCTCCTCTCTACCACCCAAATTCCTTAATCCTTCCTTTTTTCAAGATGTATCTTTGTAAATAGATAAGAGAACCAGCTATCACTATGCCTCTGCAATTTGTGTTTACTGGTGTGTATATAGTTCGTGTTTCAACTAGATACCTAGTTCCTATTATGTTATGTTATTATTAAGAATGCTCCATGTATCTTCAAGTTTTTGTTCCATGTAAACTGTCCCTGATCGCTGGAAGGGGCGGTATAAAAAAACTGTTCAAATAAAAAAATTAATAAAAAATAAGTTTTCCGGCCACCAGCAGTGAATATCTGGGTTGACGCAGAACCAGTAAGCTAACTGTACAGTGGCATTATTGAGTTGCTGCCTGGTTAGCTTCCGTGGGTAAAGTTAGGCCAGTCTTTGCCATGCCTTACTCTGCCTACATGTCACTAATTGGGTAGCAGCTCAATATCACCACTGCCCGGTTAGCAAAGGCCCAGCCTCCACTCCACCTAGGAACACCTCCGACATACCCTATTGCTAACTGCTTAGCATCAGAGCTTATAGTGGCAGCACCCACAGATATCCAGTGGCACTGGACATACCCACAATGGCATTACCCATTTCTGTCCCTGCAGGCCGCAATCCTACCAGTACCAGAGGCCCCCATGGGCCGGATCGTGGCTGCAGAGGCACAGCATGGCCGGCGGCATGATGTGTGGGGGTGTGCAGTGCCAGCAGTGGGGACCCCCGGCACTTATTCCACAATTGTGGTAGAATAAGTCGGGCATCCATCTCTGTGCCAGGATGTACAGAGGCCCGACCTTAATAGACTCTGTACATCCTGGCACGTTGCCCCACCCCTGCTCTGCTCTACTCCATACCCTCCAACCCACGTCCAGTGCTCCCCGTGCAAACGCTGTGTATGTGCGGGGAGCGCTGCGGCTCGAATTGTGTTCCGGGGCTGAGCGTGGGTTGGATGTCCAACTCGGATGTCCAACCTCACTATTCGCTGTATGGAATGACCACCTATGTGTATGGAGGTAGGACCTAACCACGGAATACAGGCCTTCACAGATTCCACCCCTCTAACATGCCCTTTGCCAATCAGGTTTTCAGAATATCCACAATGAATATTCATAAGAGAGATCTGCATATCATTGAGGATACCCTGAAAGTCCAACTTGCTGGGGGTCCTCCAGGACAGATTTGGCAACCAATGCACTCCCTCTATATATTTTTTAAAGTCCTAAGAGACAGACTGATCTCAGATACCCCTCAGTCCTGCCTCTTCCAGACACTGACTGTAACAGTGGAAGCCGACATTAGGAAACTCTTCCTTTACATCAACACAAAAGCACTATGCTTAAACTAATAACCTGCGAAAGTGTCCAGTCCATATGATCTAGGCATGTCTTGAAATTTTAAAGATGATTCCAAGAGACAGACTACAATAATGCAGACAGGCAGAATGAATGACATCACAATACTCACAGCATCCATGACATCACAATACCCCAGTAATACAAGAATGAACAGAGGTACACTGAACTATGACATCAATGGCTTCTAGAGTTGCTGCATACAAGGACATCTCACTATAACAACCATGGTTTCTCTAAGTCATTCCTCACTATAACATCCATGGCTGTTTGCCCATTTGTAGAGGGGCACCTCCTTATAATGTCCATGGCTACAATATCTTTAGCATGACACTGTCATACCTCCCTTTAAGATCTATGGTCTCTAATGTCACCCTTGTTATACACCATTGCACTTTGTTCCAAACATACTTACTGCAAAGGCTGTTATACTAAATTATGACATGTTGTTGGGCATTTTTCTTATGGTGTGTGTCTCACATACTTGTCAAGAAAACTGCAAGACAAGCAAAATTGGCACTAATCCCTGTTTAATAATGGAAGTTAGTAGTCTTCAATGTGACAATGCAATGCCTGTGGACGGGATCGCTAAATATTGTCTACTTCTGCAAATAAGCACTGCGCTGTGTGCAATCAATCCCCAACTGTGGTTGTACATCTGGACTTTTCACAAGATGCCAGTCTGGGAAGTGAGGGTAGCTGCAGGTTGCTCTGAGTCCATTCTCTAAGTAGGACAGCAGAGCAGAATGAACCCTATTTAAAGAGGGGTCTGGTACACCCTTTTCTAAAGCCCCACTTGCTCGACTAAGAACCCTAATACCCCTGTATTTGGGAAAGACCCCAACCCAGAGTTACACCATATCCAGATTTAGACACATGCAATGTAGACAACTGCCTCCAGGGTCACATTGCAAAAGTCACCAGAGCACTGATGCTACTGCTGGTCCTTAATCGAGGCCAGAGAGCAACCGACCCCTGCAGCAGTAAGTCGTCTGCTGAAATAACTTCAGCACAGTCCTGCCAGCCCTCCTGCTCCTTACTCATGTTTCAGTGGTGACAAGTCCGTGTGGAAGGAGGGGGTAGGGTGCAACAGGAGTCTGTCTGCAACTCTGCAGCACAGTGACACCATGAAGATAACAGGACAATGAGAGAAGCCTGGATTGCGAGAGGGGGTTAATCTCCCCTCATTACCCTCTGAGGGTGTCTTTAGGTAATTTTGTAGCCATTATTGTGCACATGCGGCCATGTTTGCGTGTAAAAGTATTGCACATTGACATGAAGGTATAGCTGGGGGTGTGGTCTGGGCAGACCAGCTGCAGATTCTCAAGTACATACGTTGATTATAAAATACCTTTTTTTGATACCACTGTAGAGCAGGTGCAAGCATGCACACCTGCTTTTCTGGCACGATCCCTGTTGCTTAGACTAGTCTTCTATAAAGACAAATAGGCATTTACGTGTCTTCATAAAATAGCTTAAAACAGGCACCCGCTTCCCTTCTTATCAAATAACCCCCCACATGTGCATCTAGCCCTGGGAAACACGCAAAGCAGGGGGCATTGCAGAGTCCGTGTTCACAGATCCCGAGAAGGAGGTTAAAGCAATGGACTGAGAACTAGTGAACCCAAACACCACTCCCCTTATAGACCTCGCTTTACTTTCCATTGCTGCAGGTACCTATTTGGTCAGTAACCTGAACACAAATTCTAAAAATTCTGCAAGCTCTTTTGAGCACTGTTTGGAAAGAGCAACTAAAACATCAATTAAACTAAATCACAAAACAGTGACACCTACTAGCTGGATTCATGGCCCGTGACCTTAAGGTTCCAGAAGAAGCTCGGTTGCATGGCCCCCCTACCCAGGACTGTGACTGCAATAACTGGCCTGAAGTAAGTTAGGAGACAGATATAAATTACAGGACCCCTCCCCCCTTCCACTCAGATTTGTGTGAATGCAGGCAGTCCAAAGGCAGAGAAGAAACCTGCCAGACTGAAAGAGATGATGAGAGCTGAGAGGATCCAGCTAGACCCACTCACTCTCCTAGTTTCTCTACCTACCACTACCAAGGTGTTGCAGCTTCAGATATCAGACAGGCTCTTAAACTGAATTAATATCTAGGTGCTGCAAAAACAACAGCCCCAAAGCAAAGCAGGGTCCTTCGAACACTCATGGGAAGGCCAGACTTGCTGCATAAGTGCCTAGGTCTTTTCATCCAGTCCCAAAACTAGCTAGATATATGATCACAATATTCAGCTTTATTTAAGGTGCGTCCCCAATTGTCAGGGACTGTCCCCGATTTTAGAGCTGTGTCTCTGACTACCGCATGCTTGGCAGCCTCCTGGCCCTGATTCCAACAATGGGGACAGAGGGTAGAAAAACATTTTTATTTTCAATTTAGTGATTTGAATCTTTCCGTTTTTAGAATTTACATCCATTATCTTTATAGTGTGCACAGTACGGGGGAAATGCATCACTGTTTCTGTTCCTCTGTCATTTGTCTGCTTGGTAGTGATATTGTTGCTGTCATGGGATGGATGGTGGGGGGGGGGGCAGGGTAAGGACTCCTCTTCCCTCCTCCAAGCCTTGTTCCTTAAACCTGTAACTGAGGTATCCCCCACCCCTCGCCACACTTCAGATGTGTGTCCTAGATTTGCCTGCAAAAAAATCTGGTAACCTTAGCTTTTTTCCCCAGGTGGAAGGAAGCTGAGATGTCTATTTCAAAAGGTTTAGGCGAGTCAGGCACCTCATTTTCCGTCTTTGAAAACAGGCTAGAATGGAACACCCAAATTTGGATATCTAAAAAGTAGGTAGGCCTAGGTTGAGAAAAGAAAGTTAGGGGCTGAGCATCTACTGCATTCTGATAAACAATAGACCCAAAGTTAGGTCCCCTCAATTAGACGAGTTTTCAGCCTAAATCTTAGGCACCTAATTTTGACTGAAATGTCACTGAACTTTAGGAGGTTAATTCTGTAAGGCAAGGTCAAGAGTTCCGTCTGTGTCTAAGCATATACATCACAGTATTTTAGAGATTTAAGCGCAGATTGTAGTTGGACGCTATTCTGAAAGTACAAGTCAATGGCATGTACTTTCACTGTGGGCATGCGCGGGGGCGGAGTTCTGGTGGAGTTGTAGGTGGAGCACATACTGTATGTATGTGCGTACTTTACATCATAGGTTCCCAACACGTGTAAGATGTGCATAGTCATTTATACTTGCTCTAGAGTTGGTATAACTGACTGCAATGATATCAACGTGCATTCGCGGCCACTTACGTTAGTATTTTATAAAATAAAATCCACACGGATTTGACTTTATAGAATAGGTAGCATCAACTTGTGTAAACTCATGCAAAACTCTAAGGACAACCTACAGAATTACCCTCTAGGTGCTTAAAATTGAAGCACTCGGGTCAGGCACTCAGCTTGCTTTGCAAATCCGCCTGTTGCATGTTCCAGCAGTAGAGAGCTGTGGACTCACCCCTCTCGCAGGTCTTGCCCCAGTAGCCAGTGCCGGTACAGTCACAGATGAAGCGGTTCCAGCCATCCTTACAAGCGGCATTGTTTTTACACGGCGAGCTGTCACACTGCTTGGAGCTGAGCCGGAAGCAGGACGACTTCACCCCGGCTGCGTTCTGGGCCTCAGCCAGTTGACGGATATTCTTGCTGCGCCCATCAATGAAGAGGTCCCGAATACAGCCCACATAGCCATAATTCAGCATGGCAGTCCAGAGTTCTGTGGGGAGTATCAGTCCCCCACGGTTTTCAGGAAGCCCCCCCAGGTACATGTCACCTTCCAAGTCCAGGATCTCACTCTCCCCGCTGGCTGTGAAGGGAGTGCGCTTACTGTTCACTGATATCGTGCCTGCAAGAGAGAAAAGAGAAAATAATGTAGTAACATAGTAAATGATGGCTGATAAAGACCAATAGGATTTTAATTAGCCACTATAACGGGGTTAACTGAATATCCAAAACATCAAGAAATAAGCAAGCCCAGTATCTTCCTAGTTTATTTTCTCATTATTTTATGTTATCATAATCGTATAGTCAATTTTATTCAGATATAAATTTGTATGTATATTCTGTCATTATACTAAAAAAATGTCTCTTACTCAAATGATTCAAGAAAGCTGCATATTTTATGTATTTAATAATCATACTCAACACCACTCAACAAATTCGTTCTTCCTCAGAGAGGACTTAAATGTCCCAAAGCAGTTATCTTTTTATGTAAACAAGTTCTGTTCCATGTAAACCACCTTGAGAATCTGAAAGGCAGTATATAAAAAAAATGTTAAAAAAATCTTGCTGCGGAATACTCTCGTCATCCATGGTCTTGTTCTGAATGTAGAAAAACTCATTTATAGACTTCCTCTTCCGCTTTTAATCAGCTGGTCACAATATCCCGCCAATCAGCTACACCAACGTCATCCATTCAACTTTTTTGTTTAAACCACCCGGTTCTATAGTATTTAGAGTAAATATCTACTGCTGCTCCAAATAATTTTATCACCCCTCTTGATCACCTCCTCTTCATTGAGCCTCAACATAATAAATCACACGCCATCTAGGTTGGCTGAAGACATGTTGTTTCTGCAAACAGCATAACACCAAAGGAGCTGAGATAGATTTAGTGTTCAAATGAGATCGATGGTCTGTTAATCTTCTTTTAAAAGACCTTTTCGTGTGCAGTGTAAACCATGGAACAGAGACACTGAATCATGTACAGGTATACTACAAAAGTGGAACTTCACATAGTAAAATGTTAAATGTCCTCTGACATTTTTCATACACCAATGATCCCTCGCCAGCATTTGATCACAAAATCTACAGGATCTGCCTAGCCTTACTTCTTGCTGGAGCTATTGATCCCCTGCTAACACTGATTTAGCAAATAAGGCCCCTGGATTCCTGCTCTGGTAACCAAGGTCCAGTCCTTAAAGCACTGATGTAAACACAAGACAGGCTAATGTTTGTATATTATTCTAGCCCCAGATTCAGTCTTGGTAGAATGTAGAATGATGCATGTGCTACGTGTGTCTTGTTGATGGATTTAAGGAGATTGCAACAATGATCTATAATGTGACGTGCACATTTGTATGCTCTGTATACTACAGGCCCAATATTCAGCGGCAGTAGCTAGCGCAATAACAGCAGCTAGCCATTACCTCTGAACACCAAACCCAGATACTCAGTGCTAAGACCATATCCAGGCACCAGCACCGAATATCGGGGTCAGTCAGCGCAGCAGGATGCTAACGGGGCAGCGGCGATATTCAGCGGTTAGCTTCAGTGGTGCAAGCTAGGACAGCCTTTTCTGTTCCTAACTTTTGCCGTCGAAGGATAACCAAACAGTAGCGGAATATTGCAGCTGACCGGTTCTCCCTGGGTGCCGCCCATGGAAGGCACCCATGATGCCTGATGCTAACCGGCACCCGTGGATATTCCATAGCACTAACCATATCAGTGCCGCTGAATGTCCCAACTTAAGAGCATTTACATGGTTTGCAAGACTGCAAATGGTGTAAATACTATTGAATATTGGGCCCTACACACTTCGTGAAAATCTGTAGATCATGTCTTGCACCTGACTCTAAGGGCTCAATATTCGGAAGGACCTGCTAAACTCATAAACCCCTGCTATTCTCCAGACTGCCTTAGCACAATCTAGCTAGTACCAGAGTGGTCTGTCGGTGGGGCAGGGCAGCCTTGTTACCCATCCGGTTAATGGAGATTTTCAGCCTGATAACCGCAGAGATAGCTGTCAATAGCTGTTCTAACTTTATTCTGTTGTGCAGCTGAACAGTGCTGTTAAGCAGATAACGACTGAGGCAGATATTCCCTTCTGGAAGATATCTGGCATCCAGCGCTGAATGATCCGTTTTATTTCTGCTTATGACGGCCACGTGCTTTACAAGCTCTGACCACTCTGGGCTGAATACTGGGCCCTTAAAATCTTGCACCAAATAATTTCTCCTTCTGATATGAAAGAAGTGGCTAATCATGAGGCTAAACTTTAATTTACTGGGACGGTGGCTATGAAATTAAAGTCAGTTAACATGTTCAACTTCTTTCCTGTATAGAGTAGTACAAATTCTGCCCTGCTTTTTCATTGTGCAAATCTAGTTGGCCAAGAAAGATGGCTAGAATTGTAGAGTTTGATATAAATTGCTCCTTGTTATTGAAGTGTTCCTTTGTCCTTGCATCCTTTGAGTAAAAACCCTTCCCTGTTAACTTATTCGTCATTACTCATGATTTCCTAAACCTCTCTCATATCACCTCTCTGTTGTCTGTTCTCCAAGCTGAAAAGCCTTTCCTTCCATCCCCACAAGCACTATAAATACTGCAGGATTGCTGGAAACTCTGCCAATAGTAATTATCATTATTGTTTATATTAGACCATTTTACAAAATGCACAAAGCAATAAAGAAAATACAAGCAACAAGTATGAAAAAAAAGAAAACAAAAAAGAGGCAAAGGAAAAGAGTTTTGCAGCCCACATCATGGGGAGTGAATATCCCAATGGCAGACTGAAAAACAAAATCTTGTAACATTATCTATCAAGGTTTACCAACCCAATCCATTTATCCTCTGCAACTACTCCAAAACACCACAGCCCGTATCATAGCAGGGACGACAAGAACCAGCCACATAACCCCAACATTGGAACAACTCCACTGGCTCCCCATAACCGCCAGAACCAAATACAAAGCCATCCTCACTATTTTAAAAATCCTACACCAACTATCACCAAACGCTTATCAGCAAAGACCCTGACAACAGAATAAAAAGGAAAAACAATAAAAACCTACTAATAATACCTAAGAACAAAACTAAAGCAAAACAGTCAACCTGTCACAGAGCCTTCTCAATATATGCTCCGTCTCTCTGGAATGCACTCCCAGAAAGAATAAGAACCACCAACGACTTATGGGATTTTTGTAAAGCCTTAAAGACACACCTCTTTTCGGAGTACTACAGACCAGAAACAGAACCAATATGCGAAACATAGCCACTACAATAAAATCTGGCCCCACCTACAACAACCAGTATTTACAACCTGCCTCAATCCCTACCATCTAATAACACCCCACAACCTGTAACAAGATATCATGTAAATAATATGTTAACCCCTTCTCTCCAAGTTTAACGACCCTGTTCTATGTAATGTTCCTGGTTTATTGTTCAATGTTAACTGCTTTGAATGCAAGTGGTATAGAAAAATTGTTAAATAAATAAATAAAACAAAATAAATATAATAAGAGACACAATAAATAAAATAAGAGACACAATAAATCTTAAAATGAATAACAAACAACACGTAACAGCCCTCATCATAAAGCAGCTTCCCAGACTGGCCACTTACCCACCAAAAAAATTCCACTTGTATTGGGTCAGAATAAACATATGAAACCCCAATACACTATTAAAATCATAAGAAGATTGTTCCCCTGACTGCCAAAACCATAGGTTTAAGCTGGAGAAAACTCATCCTACAAGCCTACGTAGACCTAGCAACATCTGGGAAAATTATAATCTTTTGCTCACAAGAAAGCACTGATCTCTTTTCCCAAAATCAGCTTTAAGAATTGCTCCTTATTCAATTCCAAATGAAACATGACTAACAAATTAGCTCTAGAGGAGGTATTTGAAAATTCTAAAAAAATCCATGAATTCCAGTTCAGAGGAATCTGAAACCACCTGAGTCGGTCCCCCCCTCCCCCCCCATTCTGAAGCAAAACTCAATATAATTATAAATTCTAAAAGTTTAAGAAAGAAGTAAGGATATTTTTTTCATACCTGGTATGAAATTTCATAACACTACATTAGATACAGTGGAGGACATTGTCTCCTGCTCTGTGAGATCCTGCAGGAACCCCTAGAGATCTGCATTAGATACAGTGGAGGACATTGTCTCCTGCTCTGTGAGATCATGCAGGAACCCCCAGAGATCTGCATTAGATACAGTGGAGGACATTGTCTCCTGCTCTGTGAGATCCTGCAGGAACCCCCAGAGATCTGCATTAGATACAGTGGAGGACATTGTCTCCTGCTCTGTGAGATCCTGCAGGAACCCCCGAGATCTGCATTAGATACAGTGGAGGACATTGTCTCCTGTGCAGTGAGATCCTGCAAGAACCCCCAGAGATCTGCATTAGATACAGTGGAGGACATTGTCTCCTGCACTGTGAGATCCTGCAGGAACCCCTAGAGATCTGCATTAGATACAGTGGAGGACATTGTCTCCTGTGCTGTGAGATCCTGCAGGAACCCCCAGAGATCTGCATTAGATACAGTGGAGGACATTGTCTCCTGTGCTGTGAGATCCTGCAGGAACCTCCAGAGATCTGCATTAGATACAGTGGACATTGTCTCCTGTGCAGTGAGATCCTGCAGGAACCCCTAGAGATCTGCATTAGATACAGTGGAAGACATTGTCTCCTGTGCAGTGAGATCCTGCAGGAACCCCCAGAGATCTGCATTAGATACAGTGGAGGACATTGTCTCTTGTGCTGTGAGATCCTGCAGGAACCCCTAGAGATCTGCATTAGATACAGTGGAAGACATTGTCTCCTGTGCTGTGAGATCCTGCAGGAACCCCCAGAGATCTGCATTAGATACAGTGGACATTGTCTCCTGTGCTGTGAGATCCTGCAGGAACCTCCAGAGATCTGCATTAGATACAGTGGACATTGTCTCCTGTGCAGTGAGATCCTGCAGGAACCCCCGAGATCTGCATTAGATACAGTGGAGGACATTGTCTCCTGTGCAGTGAGATCCTGCAGGAACCCCCAGAGATCTGCATTAGATACAGTGGAAGACATTGTCTCCTGTGCAGTGAGATCCTGCAGGAACCCCCGAGATCTGCATTAGATACAGTGGAGGACATTGTCTCCTGTGCTGTGAGATCCTGCAGGAACCTCCAGAGATCTGCATTAGATACAGTGGACATTGTCTCCTGTGCTCTGAGATCCTGCAGGAACCCCCAGAGATCTGCATTAGATACAGTGGAGGACATTGTCTCCTGTGTGTGAGATCCTGCAGGAACCCCCAGAGATTTGCATTAGATACAGTGGAGGACACTGTCTCCTGTGCAGTGAGATCCTGCAGGAACCCCCGAGATCTGCATTAGATACAGTGGAGGACATTGTCTCCTGTGCTGTGAGATCCTGCAGGAACCCCCAGAGATCTGCATTAGATACAGTGGAGGACATTGTCTCCTGCACTATGAGATCCTGCAGGAACCCCCGAGATCTGCATTAGATACAGTGGAGGACATTGTCTCCTGTGCTGTGAGATCCTGCAGGAACCCCTAGAGATCTGCATTAGATACAGTGGAGGACATTGTCTCTTGTGCTGTGAGATCCTGCAGGAACCCCCAGAGATCTGCATTAGATACAGTGGAAGACATTGTCTCCAGTGCTGTGAGATCCTGCAGGAACCCCCGAGATCTGCATTAGATACAGCGGAGGACATTGTCTCCTGTGCTGTGAGATCCTGCAGGAACCCCTAGAGATCTGCATTAGATACAGTGGAGGACATTGTCTCCTGTGCTGTGAGATCCTACAGGAACCCCCGAGATCTGCATTAGATACAGTGGAGGACATTGTCTCCTGTGTGTGAGATCCTGCAGGAACCCCTAGAGATCTGCATTAGATAGAGCAAAGGACATTGTCTCCTGCACTGTGAGATCCTGCAGGAACCCCCAGAGATCTGCATTAGATACAGTGGAAGACATTGTCTCCTGTGCTGTGAGATCCTGCAGGAACCCCAGAGATCTGCATTAGATACAGCGGAGGACATTGTCTCCTGTGCTGTGAGATCCTGCAGGAACCCCTAGAGATCTGCATTAGATACAGTGGAGGACATTGTCTCCTGTGCTGTGAGATCCTACAGGAACCCCCGAGATCTGCATTAGATACAGTGGAGGACATTGTCTCCTGTGCTGTGAGATCCTGCAGGAACCCCTAGAGATCTGCATTAGATACAGTGGAGGACATTGTCTTCTGTGCTGAGACCCTGCAAGAAGTTTCTAAAATCATAGAAATATGACGGCAGAAAAGGACCACATGGCCAATCTAGTCTGTCCTTCCATATCAACTACAATAGTCCTCTTTTTTACATTTAAAGATCCTCTGTGTTTGTGCCATGCTTTTTTGAATTCAGTTACTGTCCTCATCTCTACCATCTCCACTGGGAGACTATTCCATGCATCTATCACTCTTTTCTTAAAGAAATATTTCCGCATATTACTCCTGAGTCTATCGGCTTTCAGCCACATCCTATGTCCCCTCGCTGCAGAACTTGCTTTCAATTGAAAGAGACTCTCCTGTACATTTATGCCAGAGAGGTATTTAAACATGTCTATCTCTATCCCGCTTTTCCTCTATTACAGATTTTGGTATCATTTGCAAATAGGCAAACCTTACCCGAAAGCCCTTCTACAATATCACTAGCAAAGATGTAAAAAGAAAATTTGACCAAGGACAGATCCCTGCTGCACACCTCTTCTCCTCAGAGTGAGCTCCATTTATCTGTACCCTTTGCCACCTCACACTCAACCAACTTCTAACCCAGTCAATAACTCTAGGTTCCATCCCTAGGGTGCTCAGTTTGTTTATAAGTTGCCTATGTGGAACGGTGCCAAAGGCTTTACTGAAATCTAAGTACACCACATCTAGGGCTCTCCCTTGGTCCAACTCCCTGGTCACTCAGTCAAAGAAATCAATCAGGTTTGTCTGACAAGACCTGCCTCTGGTAAACCCATGCTGTCTCCGATCCTGCAATCCATTACACTCCAGAAAATCATTTGATCATACTGCACTGGACTCTGTCCCTGCCTCTCAAAACTACATCCTTAATATTTATTACCCTAGTATATTGAGCTCTGCAGAACCAAGGTCAATTTGGACATAATGGAAAGGAGGAATGGAGAACAAGAAAAGAAAATTAAAATAAGATGGAAAATATCTAAAAGCAGCTCTTTTCAACAAAGCAAGTTCAGTATGAAGCCTTTAATCGCTCATCTAGTTACAGGCTATCAATAAACCTCCCCACACAGCAAGGGAGAGAGACAAAAAGAGCTGTGTGATCATGTAGGGTGTAGTGGACTAGTCCCATGTCTAATGGCTGCCTTCAAAGTAAGCTTCTTTAAAAAGGTAAAGCAGAACTCAGCCTACCCTCCACAAACATTACATGTCTTAGGTCATCTGCTTCTCTTTCATATTTTCATTACAAGGCTGCCATGTTTTTCAGTGATTAAGGGAAAAAAGCCAGAATGCTGTCGTGGTTTCCAGATGTTTCCTGGCAAGTCAGGTGCAATACAGTCAGATTTAATACGGGCAAAAGCGGTTAGCTCTCATGAGAACAAAGGCTTCCAAGTGACTGTATAATGCAGCATACCTCCTCCTTCAATTCAAAGCCCAGCACTCTACCCCTCCCTCCATCACAGCACTCATTAATCATGTTAAAGTAATTAACCTCTGTCATTGCTGTTTTTCATGAACTGAGAAAATGTAAAATGATAATAGAATTCCCAGAGATCTGCATTAGATACAGTGGAGGACATTGTCTCCTGTGTGTGAGATCCTGCAGGAACCCCCAGAGATCTGCATTAGATACAGTGGAGGACATTGTCTCCAGTGCTGTGAGATCCTGCAGGAACCCCCGAGATCTGCATTAGATACAGTGGAGGACATTGTCTCCTGTGTGTGAGATCCTGCAGGAACCCCCAGAGATCTGCATTAGATACAGTGGAGGACATTGTCTCCTGTGTGTGAGATTCTGCAGGAACCCCCGAGATCTGCATTAGATACAGTGGAGGACATTGTCTCCTGTGTGTGAGATCCTGCAGGAACCCCCGAGATCTGCATTAGATACAGTGGAGGACATTGTCTCCTGTGTGTGAGATCCTGCAGGAACCCCCAGAGATCTGCATTAGATACAGTGGAGGACATTGTCTCCTGTGCTGTGAGATCCTGCAGGAACCCCCAGAGATCTGCATTAGATACAGTGGAGGACATTGTCTCCTGTGCTGTGAGATCCTGCAGGAACCCCCAGAGATCTGCATTAGATACAGTGGAGGACATTGTCTCCTGTGCTGTGAGATCCTGCAGGAACCCCCAGAGATCTGCATTAGATACAGTGGAGGACATTGTCTCCAGTGCTGTGAGATCCTGCAGGAACCCCCGAGATCTGCATTAGATACAGTGGAGGACATTGTCTCCTGTGTGTGAGATCCTGCAGGACCCCCAGAGATCTGCATTAGGTACAGTGGAGGACATTGTCTCCTGCACTGTGAGATCCTGCAGGACCCCCAGAGATCTGCATTAGGTACAGTGGAGGACATTGTCTCCTGCACTATGAGATCCTACAGGAACCCCCAGAGATCTGCGTTAGATACAGTGGAGGACATTGTCTCCTGCGCTCTGAGATCCTGCAGGAACCCCCAGAGATCTGCATTAGATACAGTGGAGGACATTGTCTCCTGTGTGTGAGATCCTGCAGGAACCCCCGAGATCTGCATTAGATACAGTGGAGGACATTGTCTCCTGTGCTGTGAGATCCTGCAGGAACCCCCAGAGATCTGCATTAGATACAGTGGAGGACATTGTCTCCTGTGCTGTGAGATCCTGCAGGAACCTCCAGAGATCTGCATTAGATACAGTGGAGGACATTGTCTCCTGTGCAGTGAGATCCTGCAGGAACCCCCAGAGATCTGCATTAGATACAGCGGAGGACATTGTCTCCTGTGCTGAGAGACCCTGCAGGAACCCCCGAGATCTGCATTAGATACAGTGGAGGACATTGTCTCCTGTGCAGTGAGATCCTGCAGGAACCCCCAGAGATCTGTGTTAGATACAGTGGAGGACATTGTCTCCTGTGTGTGAGATCCTGCAGGAACCCCCAGAGATCTGCAATAGGTACAGTGGAGGACATTGTCTCCAGTGCTGTAAGATCCTGCAGGAACCCCAGAAATCTGCATTAGATACAGTGGAGGACATTGTCTCCAGTGCTGTAAGTTCCTGCAGGAACCCCCGAGATCTGCATTAGATACAGTGGAGGACATTGTCTCCTGTGCTGTGAGATCCTGCAGGAACCCCCGAGATCTGCATTAGATACAGCGGAGGACATTGTCTCCTGTGTGTGAGATCCTGCAGGAACCCCCGAGATCTGCATTAGATACAGCGGAGGACATTGTCTCCTGTGCTGTGAGATCCTACAGGAACTCCCAGAGATCTGCATTAGATACAGTGGAGGACATTGTCTCCTGCGCTGTGAGATCCTGCAGGAGCCCCCAGAGATCTGCATTAGATACAGTGGAGGACATTGTCTCCTGCTCTGTGAGATCCTGCAGGAACCCCTAGAGATCTGCATTAGATACAGTGGAGGACATTGTCTCCAGTGCTGTGAGATCCTGCAGGAACTCCCAGAGATCTGCATTAGATACAGTGGAGGACATTGTCTCCAGTGCTGTGAGATCCTGCAGGAACCCCCGAGATCTGCATTAGATACAGTGGAGGACATTGTCTCCTGTGCTGTGAGATCCTACAGGAACCCCCAGAGATCTGCATTAGATACAGTGGAGGACATTGTCTCCTGTGTGTGAGATCCTGCAGGAACCCCCAGAGATCTGCAATAGGTACAGTGGAGGACATTGTCTCCAGTGCTGTAAGATCCTGCAGGAACCCCCGAGATCTGCATTAGATACAGTGGAGGACATTGTCTCCTGTGCTGTGAGATCCTGCAGGAACCCCCAGAGATCTGCATTAGATACAGCAGAGGACATTGTCTCCTGCGTGGTAAGATCCTGCATGAGTTCTCAGGAATCTGCATTAGATACCGCAGAGGACATATCCTTATCACAGCTTCCAATGCAATAAATATTTTAAAAGAAGAATGAGCAGAACAGGTTCTGTCTATTCATAGTCCCACAAATTATCTGACCAAAATGGGGTTTAATTCCCTCTGTAGTCCTTGTGACCTTGGGCAAGTCACTTTACCCTCATTTACCTCGGAAGAAAAGACCTGGCAATCTATTTTCAGTCATACCTTGCCAAGAAATTCCAGGGGCTGCTGGATTTCCAGAAGGCAGCATGGATTTGATGACACTTATAAAAAAGGCTTCGGCAGAATTACGAGGAATTGCAGGCTGGCTAGTCTGACCTCTGTGGTGAGTAAATTCAAGGAAATGCTCCTTAAAACAAGCATAGTCAGGTTTCTGGAATGCAATGGATTGCAAGATCTGAGGCAGTATAGTTTTGATAAGATATGCCATACAGGATCCAACAAAAGATCTATCGATCCAGTATCATGTTTCTAACAGTGGCCACTACAGGTCAGATGTGGAATTTAGACAGATTCCTTGCTGATTATCCCAGGTGATAAGCTGTGGATTTCCTCAGTTTATTTAATAATGGTTTATGGACTTTTCATCCAGGAACTTGTCCAAACCTTTTTAAAACCCAGTGACACTGACAGCTTTCACCACACCCCCTGGCAATGAATTCCAGAGTCTGATTACTTGTTCAGTGAAAAATAATTTTTCTAATTTGTCTTAAAGTGCTACATTTTAGCTTCATTACACATCCCCTAGTCTTTCTGCTCTTTGAAGGAGTAAACAACTGATTGATATTTACCCGTTCCACTCCACTCATTCTTTCATACACCTCTATCATATCTTCCTTCAGCTGTCTCTTTTCTAAGCTGAAGATATTCCATTCCTCGTAGGAATATCCTTCCATCCCTTTACCATTCTGGTGAATCTTCTCTGTACCTTTTCTAATCCTTCTATATCCTTTTTAAGATCTGGAGACCAGAACTGCACACAATATTCAAGGTGCAGTCACACCATTGAACAATACAGAAGCATTATGATGTCATCCTTTGTTCTAGTCTCCATTCCTTTCCTTATGATTCCGAGCATTCTATTTGCTTTGTTGGCTGCTACTGTGACACCGAAAGTTCTGCTGAGGAGACAAATAGCTAGGATTAGGCAAGAAATGTCCCTCCATGGCTAGACCGTCCCTCAGCCCTGAGCAAAAAGAGAACAGGGCCCATACCTACAGCTAAGGGAGACCCCAGGTTGGTGCAAGCTAGTACCTGCAGTACCTTGTAGGCAGGAAAAGTCCTCTGCAGAGAATCAAGAACAGGAGAGTTCCTGTAGCCTGGGAGACCAGGGGAGTGGCAAAGGACTTGCTCTTTCTCCCAGGGCAAGCAGGATGAGTCAGCCACAAGTGGTGACGTCATCCGACGGAGCCAGAGACGGAGTACTCTCACTAGCCCAGAGGGCTTTAGTCCCCTGGGCATGACCACTAGCCCCACCTCCAGATCCGCCCCTAGCTGGCCAGTCTTCGTCTTCCGCCTTGCCAGTAAGACGTTCTTTTTTTACTCTCACCAATTTTTTTATTTTTTTGTTTTATTACTTGCTCACCTTCACGATGAAGAATCCTGGATTCAAAAAATGCACTGCCTGCTCAAGGAAAATGGCAAAATCGGATTCCCACCATCTCTGCCTCCGTTGTCTCGGCAAGGATCATGCGGTGGAGAACTGCTCTGCCTGTGGCCGCATGTCCCCCCGTGCCTGGAAGTCCCGCCGACATGCTCTCCGTGAATTCCTCGCTCCCGCGGTCACTGTGAGTACCCCTGCTGCAATCAGCGCTCCTCATCCGAATGCCGCTTCTTGTGCCTCCATTGTGCCTCCGGCCGGGGACGCGCCGTTCTCGGCCCCCGTCCCCCCGCCGTGATGCTCCAGACACGTGTGCCCCTATGGAGGCCGCCATCTTGCCTACTGTGTCTCTACTTCCTGCCATACCGATGACTGCTTCCTGCCCCCCCGGGCCAGCCTCCTCTCTGCGCAGAGCACAGGACCTCCACGGGGCAGACTTCAGCGGCGCTTTCCAGCATTCTCGGAACAATGCCGGCCGGCACGGAAGCCACCAACATAGAGCTCACAAACAGCGCAGACGCTCCCCCGATCGCCGGAGACGCGCCAGGAGGCAGAGTCCATCACGATTAAATAATCGGCAGTCAGCTGGCAGGAAGCAAAGTGGCCGGCGCAGGCACTCATCCTCGGACAGCCATCGGTAGAGCAGACACAGGCGCAATGATTTCAAACGGCGCAGGGACCACAGCCCCAGTTCGGAGTCATCTCATCACCACGGGAAAGGAAGCAGGCACAGCAGCTACAGCTCCTCACCCTCCCAAGGCTCTCTTTCCAGCAGCTCTGAACGGCATACCCCCTCATCTGCTGACAACTCTTGCTACGCCGCCTCCTGCAGCTCTGGGGACTCCGACCTCTACCTTCCTGCGTCTCCTGTGCCACCAGCCTCTCATGTAGAGCCCAGCTAGTCTCTCCAATGCGACGAACAGTCTCCGGTGGCCCTGCTCCAAGGCATGCTCCAGCAATTGACCTCAGCGCTCACCAACCTGTCGCACCAGGTGCAGCCTCTCGCACCCCCAACAGCAAGCACTGCCACACCTTTGAACGCCACCGCCACTGCCTCAACGGAACAGAAACATACAATGCCTTCCTCGGATAGCCTAGGCCAACCTCAGCCTCAAGACCTCCCTGAGGACCCTTTGCTATTGACAAACTCTTCGCTTGCTAACCAGGACAACCCATCAGGGCCACCCGATCCTCCTGAGGACCTGACCTATGTGAAATTCATTCGGAAGGTCCTGGCTGCCTTATCCATCACCCCTGCGGAGGACATAGACCAACGGGACGAGGTGCAAAGCGCCCTCAAGTTTGTGGACTCCCCCAAAGCCATTTCTGCACTGCCTGTCCACCAGCTCCTCCGCGAGATCCTCACAAAGTTGTGGCAGACCCCTGCTTCCAACCACTCGTGCCCACGAAAATTGGATTCTAAGTACGTGGTCCAACCTGCCCCAGGATTTGACAAGCAGCACCTGCCCCACCATTCCATTGTGGTGGTATCCGCTCTCAAGCGGTCTAAGTCCTCGCACACTTCTACCAATGCGCCTCCTGGGAAAGACAACAAGCTACTGGACGATATGGCTAAGCGCATTTATCAAGGATCCATGCTGAACGCCAGGATCTCCGCGCACCTGTTCCAGCACGCCATCTACCAGGATAGCTTGCTGACCAAAATTAAAACCGCCACCAAAGACACAGACCTACCAGCACCACTCCTGTCTGCCCTCAGTGACCTCGAAGAATGCACCAAACATCAAGGTCGAGCTGCCCACGACGCCTTCGAGACAGCCGCCAGAGTAGCCGGAACAGCCATCTCTGCGCGCTGACTCGCTTGGCTCAAGGCCTCGGGCCTACGGACTGATTCCCATGACAAGCTCGCAGACACACCCTGCACGGGCGAGTCTCTCTTTGGTGACAAGGTCAAGGAGACAGTGGATGACATGCGCGAACGCTGCACCATGCTCAAAACTCTAGAGGAAGGCTCAGGGGGCTCAAGATCCTACCATAAGGGAGCATTCCACAGCACCTCTGGTCCAAAGTGCTACAACTCCTACCACAAGTGGCAGCAACAGCCACGCTACAAGCAGCAGCCTTACCAATCTTCGTACAGACAAAAACCACGCCAACGAGAGCGCACATCGAAGAAGGCACCTTCTGCTCCTGCTAAAAGCAACCCGCGTTTTTGACTCACCGCCCCGGCAGCACCTTCTGACAGGGGGACGCTTATCCGCCTTCCTCCATGCATGGGAGCTGATAACTACGGATCAATGGGTTCTCTTTATCATCAAATGGGGCTACCGCATCAACTTCTCCTCCAAGCCGCCTGCACGACCTCCCTCAGCGTGCAACATTCCACCCCAGCATCTACAGGCCATGGAGGCGGAGATACAAGCCCTACTTGCATCCAGGGCCATCGAGCCTGTTCCTCCGGGCGAGACCAGCAAGGGTTTTTACTCCAGATGCTTCTTTGTCCCCAAGAAGTCGGGGGGTGTGCGACCCATCCTCGACCTACGCAAGCTCAACAAGTGCATTGCCAAGGAAAGGTTCAGGATGCACTCCCTGCCCACCATCCTGCCCCTCATCCAACCTATGGAGTGGCTAGCCTCGCTGGACCTTCAGGATGCATACACGCACATTCCCATGCACCAGCACCACAAGAAATTCCTGCGATTCAGGGTAGTGGAGAAACACTACCAATACAGGGTCCTCCCCTTCGGCCTATCCCCTGCTCCCAGGGTGTTTACCAAGTGTGTGGCGGTGGCTGCCGCCCGCCTATGCAGGCAAGGGGTTTGTGTCTTCCCCTACTTGGATGACTGGCTGTTCTCGGCTCCATCCCCAGCGGAACTACGGATGGCCGTCAGAAAAGCAATCTCTCTTCTCTCCTCGCTGGGATTCCTAGTCAACTACCCAAAGTCTCACCTTGTTCCAACGCAACATCTGGAGTTCATTGGTGCTCTAATCGACACCACACAATCCAAGGCCTTCCTGCCTCAGAACAGGAAGGAGACCATCAGCAGCCTGGCTCTGCAGATCCTGAATGCCATGCACACCCCCGCCCGAGTGATCCTACGCCTTCTGGGACACATGGCGGCCGCCACTCATGTTCTCCCCATGGCGAGACTGCGGATGCGTGTCCTCCAATGGCACCTGCGCTCCCATTGGTGCCAGCACTCCCATCCGCTGTCATCCCTCATCCCCAGGGACCCGCGGACAGACAATGCGATCCTCTGGTGGACAAACCCCACCAATCTCTCGCAGGGCAAGCTCTTGCAAGCCACGACCCCTCAGATCACCGTGACCACGGATGCCTCGGCTCTAGGATGGGGTGCCCACTGCGCGGACACACATACACAAGGGTCATGGTCCACCGCAGAGAAGAGCTTACACATCAACATCCTCGAGCTCAGAGCTGTCCGCCTTGCCCTCCTGGCCTTCCAAAACCTGGTCAGGGGAACGATGATCAAGATACAAACCGACAACCAGGTCACCATGTTTTACATAAATAAGCAGGGAGGTACCGGCTCTCGCCCCCTGTGCAGGGAGGCCCTCCTTACTTGGCATCTAGCCCTCTCGCTTCAATGCAGCCTCTTGGCCTGCTACCTACCGGGAGAGGAGAATGTCCTAGCAGATCGCCTCAGCAGACAGCTGAGCCCTCACGAATGGACTCTGCACGAGGACACGTCCTCCTTCCTCTTCAGGGAGTGGGGCCTTCCCCAGATCGATCTCTTCGCCTCCCAAGAGAATGCCAAATGCACCCTCTTTTGCTCCAAGAGACCGTCTCCACACAGACTGGCAGCAGACGCCTTCGATGTGACCTGGGGTCAATGGACCTTAACCTATGCGTTCCCGCCAACCCCGCTCATAGCTCGGACAGTCCAACGGATCATCAGGGATCAGGCCAAGACCATCCTGGTAGCTCCCTTCTGGCCCAGGCAAATCTGGTTCCCATACCTCCAACGCCTGGCGGTGGCACCTCCCATTCACCTTCCTCAGTGGCCAGACTTACTCTTGCAGGACGGCGGCGCAATGCTTCACCCCAACTTACGGATGCTATCTCTGACGGCCTGGAAGCTGAAAGGCTAGCTCTGGCCCCCTTCAACCTAACTAACGAGGTTCAGGAGATCGTGCTAGCGGCCCGACGTCCTTCCACCAGAAAATCCTACTGCCTCAAGTGGCGGCGCTTCTCCATCTGGTGCGCAGCTCGGCATATTGATCCCTTCACTTGCCCTATGCCGCAGCTCCTACAATACCTTGAATCCCTCTCTTCACGCGGCCTCAAGACTCAGTCCATCAAAGTCCACCTGTCCACCATCGCTGCCTTCCATCACTGCGTTGGCGACACCTCAATAGCCGCGATGCCCGTGGTTGCCAGCTTTATGCGGGGATTATCCAATCTACGCCCTCCGCTCAGAGAACCAGTGCCTACATGGGACCTGAATGTCGTCCTCAATCAGCTAACAGAGGAGCCTTTCGAGCCCCTACAATCAGCAGATCTAAAGTTTGCCTCCTGGAAAACACTGTTCCTCGTCGCTATTACTTCAGCCAGGTGGATCAGTGAACTGTATGCCCTTGTGGCTTACCCGCCTTATACCATTTTCCACCTAGACCGAGTATGCCTTCGGACACACCCCAAGTTTGTTCCCAAGGTGGTGTCCTCCTTCCACATCAATCAAACCATCGAGCTGCCTTGCTTCCTTCCTGGACCACACCCCAGCCCGGACCACCGATGACTTCACACACTAGACTGTGTCAGGGCCCTACGGTGCTATCTCAGTAGAACAGCACCCTTACGCAAGGGGTCCCAGCTTTTCGTAGCCTACGACCCCAACAAGCCTGGACTGCCAGTATCCAAGCGCACACTCTCCGGCTGGATCTCCGCTTGCATCGCCTTCTGTCTTTCACGCGCTGGAGCAAGCCCCATCGCAGGTGTCACAGCACATCACCTGCGGGCCATGGCAGCTTCCATCGCAAACCTCCACGCTGTGCCTATACCGGACATCTGCAAGGCCGCAACCTGGTCCTCTGTACAGACTTTCCAGAGACACTACTGCCTCGACAGAGCCGATCACGGAGGCTCCGCATTCGGGCTGGCGGTGCTGTCGATTGCCACCCCCTTGCCGGAACAGGGACTTACGACTGACTGAAACAATCATGCCTGTTGTTGCACTACTTGATGTTTATTGGTGTCATTGTTCCGCATTGCTTATTGAAGTTGCAGACATTGTCCTGCCTTATTGCTACCTTAATGGTTGTGGATTGAATCGTTGCACCTTATCGTTTTACACCTTCTCACCTTGTTTGAGTACGCTGTTGTGTACGCTCACTGTTCGATGTTCTTGCACTTTCTGCCTTACCACACGAGTGTTGTTTTTGTGCACTGTTCTGAGCACTTGCTAGTTGCACTTCTGTTATTACCGACTTGAACTTGCCCTGGCACGTTCCGTCATTCATTAAACCTTTTGCACCTTGGTTATGAGTGCCTCTGTTCTTCAAGCCCTCCCCGCCGCTGCATATGTAGCTAGGGAGACACCACTTGTGGCTGACTCATCCTGCTTGCCCTGGGAGAAAACCGAGTTACTTACCTGTAACGTGAGTTCTCCAGGGACAGCAGGATAAGTCAGCCACACCTTCCCACCCTCCTCCCCGGCAGGGACCTCCTGCCTTCTCTTCCGCCTCCTAGCCTGAGTCTCACTTCAGCTTGGGAAACCTGGCCAGCTAGGGGTGGATCTGGAGGTGGGGCTAGTGGTCATGCCCAGGGGGCTAAATCCCTCTGGGCTAGTGAGAGTACTCCGTCTCTGGCTCCGTCGGATGACGTCACCACTTGTGGCTGACTTATCCTGCTGTCCCTGGAGAACTCACGTTACAGGTAAGTAACTCGGTTTTCCCTGGGAGCACAGTCAGTATGTACTCCCTCCCAGGAGCCAGTCACTGCCCAAGAGGAAGTTAACTGTTACTCAGGGCATTGGGGGAAGGGTTAAAACAGGGAGTTTTCCCTGGGATGAGGGAGCCCAAGGCTCACAGCCAAGCCAAGAGGGATTTAAACGTCCTGAAGAGTCTCTTGTGGAAGCCTCAGAAGGGTTGCCACTTGACCTACATGCCACAGAGGAGGAAGGAGGTAGAATGGTCCATTAGGCTGTGAAGTTTATTTTTGCTGTTTTCTTTGCTTGATTGTTTAAGGATGGTGCAAGAGGGAGGTGTGATGAGAGTAAATCACAAGGGTGTGGGCACTTCCCTTCCTTTCTCACCCCACTGTTTGAGTCATAGTGGCTACTTTTGTCAGGGGCTGAGAAAGGGGATTGCAAAATGCAATGCATGCCTTTGAGTCAGTCCTGACTCCTGGCGACCCAGAAGCTCCTAGGTTTTCTTGGCAATGTCACAGGAAGCAGATTGCCAGGCCTTTCTTCCGAGGCAATAGAGGGTTAAGTGACTTGCCCAAGGCAAGTTTTTGTTTTGTGTTTTGCCTGGTGGATTAGACTGGAAGGAAGCTTGTGCTTACTGGAAACAGTGAAGAGTGGGGGGAATAAGCCCCTGAACTGACCCTTTGCTTTTGTTTTTTTTCCCCTGTTGGGAGAAACTGAGTTGTGAATTGTGGCTGAGGCTGTATCACTAGAGTGAAGACTTCTTTTAAAGGGCTGGGGCTTTTCAGGAGAAGGACAAGGCATACGCCTAGGCCCTAGTCTGCACTCTAACACATTTGGGATTTTTTCTTTATTTTTCTCCTGACTCGCCTGGGGATTTGTCTCCTGAGTTTTTGTTGGAAGTTTGTCCGACAGAACCAGCAGGATACCAAGGGACTTCTCCAGTAATCACCATTCCCAACTGAATAGCAGCACTGTCACCCATCTTTTTTCTGAACAAGCTTGTGAGACTTGCGTAAGCACTTCCTGAAGCAGTCTGCACAGCGGTGGACAGACCAGAGCCTGGTTACATTATGCACATTGGGCAGAGGGTTTCAACGTATTAATCCACAATAACACCCAGTTCCTTTTCATAGGTGGTGATGCCCAATGTGGAACCTTGCATCATGCAACCATAGTTTACACTTGTCCACATTAAATTTCATTTGCCATTTTCCACTTTCTCAAGGTCCTCCTGCAATTTTTCACTGTTGTATTTTAACAACTCTGAATAATTTTGTGTCATCTGCACATTTGATCACCTCACTCGTTATTCCCATTTCCAGTTCATTTATGAATATGTTAAAAAGCAGCAGGCTCAGCACAGATGCCTGGAATTCGTGACCAGGGCATATAGTAAAAGATGTTAGTGTAGCTGGGTTTAAAAAAGGTTTGGACAAGTTCCTGGAGGAAAGGTCCATAAACTATTATTAAAGAAGACATGGGAAATATACTGCATATCCCAGGACAAACATTGTGGAACCTGTGTACCTTTTTGGGAACCTGCCAGGTACTTGTGACCTAGATTGGCCACTACTGGAAACAGGATACTGGGCTTGATGGACCTTGGTCTGACCCAGTAAGGTATGTTCTTTTGTGCTTCTCCACTATTCATCTTTCTTCATTGAGAAAAGTGGCCCTTTAGCCCTACTGTCTGTTTTCTATCTTTTAACCAGCTCATGATGCACAGTGGTGCACTGCCTCCTATCCCATGACTTTTTCATTTTCTCAGGAATCTCATGAGGGATCATGTCAAAGGCTTTCTGAAAATCCTGATACACTATACTAAATGACTCACCTTTATCTAACTGTTCATTCCCACCTTCAAAAAATATAGCAGATTAGGGAGACAAGACTTTCCTTGACTAAATCCATGTTGACTTTGTCCCATTAAGCCATGACTATCTACATGTTCAGTAATTTTGTTCTTTATAATGGTTTCTACCATTTTGCCTGGTACTGATGTCAGGCTCACTGGTCTGTAGTTTCCCAGATCACCCCTAGAATCCTTTTTAAAAACTGGCATTACAGTGGCCATTCGTCAGTCCTCAGGTACTACAGATGATTTTAATGATAATTCACAGAATACTATTAGTTGGTGTGCAAGCTCATTTTTGAGTTCTTTGAGCACCCTGGGATGTACACCATCCGGTCCAAATGATTTGCTGCTTTTTAGTTTGTCAAATTGCTGTATTATTTCTTCTAGGTTTATCAAGATTTGTGTAAATTCCTCAGATACATCATCTTTAAGTATTATTTCTAACATTGGTAACTTCTCTACATCATCTTTAATAAAGACCGAAGCAAAGAATTCATTCTGTCTCTCTGCTATGGCCTTGTCCTCCATTAGAGTGCTTTTCACCCATCTATCAGCTAATGGTGTAATTGATTCTCCCACAGGTTTTTGCTACAAATGTACTTGAAAACGTTTTAGCAAGTATTTTCCTTCCATGGCAAGCTTCTTTTCAAAATCTCTCTTTGCCTGCCTTATCAATGCCTTGTGTCTGATATGCCAGTGCTTATGTTCTTTCCTGTTTTCATGACTTGGCTCCTTTTTCCATTTTCTGACAGATGTTTTTTTGGCTATAATGACCTCTCAGACCTCATCTGACTAGCAACTGTTTGGCCCTCCTTCAACCTTTCTTAAAGCATAGAATACATCTGGTCTACTCTTTTAAACAATGCCTATGCTTGATATAAACCTTCAGCCTTTGCAGCTGTTGCCTTTAGTTTTTGTTTAACCATTTTCCTCATTTTATCGTTAGTCTCTCTTTTGAATGTTAAAAGGCGGTACTCTGGATTTCCTTGTTGTCCTTCCTCCATTTATTAAATCAAATGTGACCATGCTATGTTCACTATTGTCAAGTGACCCCAACACCATTACCCGTATTTCACTAAAGACTAGATCTGAAATAGCTTCCCCTCATGTCGGTTCATGAAGCATTTATTTCATCTAGCATGCACTGTGATGAGGAGAGTATGGCTGAGCCCATGGAATTGGGAGAAAATCAGACATTTACCTTTAAAGAAAGAGACAGGCAAGGAATCAGTAGCTCTCAAAGTGCAGGCAAGGAAAAAAAACACGCAGCTGCTGAGGACAGGACACACCCAAGCTCTGCTAATCTAAGGGCAGGCTTGGAAACTAATGATAGACACCTGGGGGAAGGGCAGTGCACAGTAGTTCAGAGACACTCTTATAAACCCAGGAAAACAGAAGGAAGACAGACTCAGTCTGAGAAGGGCAGCACCACGGGAAGAGAGACTCAGCCTGAGAAGGGCAGCACCACGGGAAGAGAGACTCAGTCTAAGAAGGGCAGCACCACGGGAAGTCAGACTCAGCCTGAGAAGGGCAGCATCACGGGAAGAGTGTCTCAGCCTGAGAGAAGGCAGCACACGAAGCGACACCCTGGAAAGAGAGAGACAGGGAAGCAGCACGCTTGAGAATTCAGTGGTGAGAGAAGCACCAGAGAAAGGCCCAGAGAGTTCACTGTGGAGGAGAACGGTGGAGACTTCCGGGGGATTCTCAGAGGTGAAAGCCCTAGTCAGAAAGAAAGCCAGGATTGCAAGGAAACTGCAATTGGTTTTAAAACTAGGAGAGCTGGGTCAGAGAGAAGTGCTGGCAAGGGACATGCTGCAGTGACAACTGTTCCTGAACCAGCTAAAGAGCTGCAACTTCCAAAAAGGTGCATGAATAAAAGTGTAGCCAAAAGTGCCGTGAGCCAGTTAGAAGCATTGTGTCATTTGATGCAAGAGAAGAATCTCCACGTTCCTCGTGGAAACCCTTTGCATAGGGAAAAGCCTCAGTGGAGAAAGGTTCTGGAACGTTTAGAGAATATTAAGCCTGAAGTTTCTCATGCTGGTTTAGAGCCAGATTTATTAGACACAGGCCCTGAGGAAATGCAGATAGACTATTATGAATCTGATGAAAGCTCTGAAGATTCAGTAATGGACTGTTCTCTATGCCAGAAGGCAGAATAAAAGTTCTTGGATAAGAGAGAAAGGTTTATAACCTGAATGTCCTAAAAGGCAGTGTGAAAACAGGGAGAATTGTGTTTAGCCAGGAATGCTAAGAACCCTGTTTGCTGAAGAGAGGATATTTCTTTTGGGTTTGAAGAAAGGAGAAAACCATGTTTGACTGCTGAATCGTTTGGAAACAGCGACCTATGTTAAAAAGCTACTAAAAGCAGTTACATTGTTTTGTTTGGTATAAATGCCTATGGATTATTGTTTGGAGAGAAAATCCTGTTTGTTTGCGTTGAGCCTTAATGCTCTTTTGGAAAAGAAATAAAATTCCTGTGTTTTGCCTTGTAAACCCTTGGTCTCCACACTACTTGTTTTTCTGAACACCACAACTACAAATCCTAGCAGCCCCGGCTCTGGGTGAGGAAAAACTCCTTAATTAAAGGACTAACAAGTGCAGCCCTAAGCCCATAGGCTGTTGCCTGGGCAAGGGGTCCCCACAGGTGGCGTAGTTTTTCGGATTTTTTTTTTCCCTACGCATGGGCCAGGATTTCCAACCACTCAGGAGTTTAACAAAAAGACAGTGCTAACTGCCGAAGCCCTGCTGAGGATTAAAAGGTGAAGTGCAGCTGAGGTCAAAAAGGCCGGAGTCAAGGAGGACAGGCGGTGGCCTTCATTTCTGCTAAGCTGGAGTCTACGCCTGTATCAGCATGGAATGTAAGGAGCTACTACAGTGGATGGCTGGACAATTTGAGAAACAGCGTGAGATGTCCATACAAGCTCAGGAGCAAACTGCTGCAGTGATGAAGGCACAGCAGAAGCCTCTTTTGGACATGATGAAAGCGTGGCTGGGAGCTTAGGAGAAAGCAACAGAAACAGCACGGACAATTCCAGGTTCCATAGGAGCTCTGCACACACATGGGCTAGGGTTACAGCCTAGCGAGACATTTTCATTTGGTCAATTAACTCAGAATGATGATATAGATGATTTTCTAGAGGTGTTTGATAGGGTGACACACAAAACCGGATGGCCTAAGGAGCAATGGGCCATGCGCCTGGCCACTTCGCTTACCAGAGAAGCACTGGCGGTGTACAGGGCCATGCCTGCAGCCTTGGCCAACGATTATGAGGAGCTGAAAAAAGCTATAAGAGACCGCCTAGGCCTAACGCCCATGGTATATCATCATCTCTTAAGAAATAGTAAATTGAAGCCTGGTGAGACACCAAGAGCTCTCTGCCAAAGAATTAAGAGCTTGGTATTAAAATGGTTAACACCAGAGGTTAGAACTGTAGAGTCCATTATAGATAGCATTGTACTGGAACAATTTATGGCCGCAGTCCCGAAGGACATACAAACCTTCCTGATTTTACAAAACTGCCGGAACACCAATGAAGCCACCTTATTGGCCGAGCGCTTTATGGAAGCGGAATTTGGCAGGCCAGGTAAAAGGGGATGCTTCTAAAAGGGCAGATTCCGTATCATCAGAAAGGAAGGTAAGGCCAAAGGGGGATGAGATGAAAATGTCTATGCCAATGTGTAAAAACTACTCTATACGAAAAAAATGTTTTTCTTGTGGTAGTGAGGGACACCTGAAAAGGGATTGTAGAGCGAGGACTGCACTGATAACTGCCCATACCAAAGAGGTTAGGGAAGGTTTTCTTTTGACTGTTGAAGTAGAAGGTATTGCTACAGAAGCTTTGTTAGATTCAGGAGCAGATCAAAGCATGATCTCCAGAAAGCTCTGGCGGGAGATTGAAGCTCGCTATAAGCAAGTCCTAAACCAACCTGACGGGAAAGTGAAAATCAGGTGTATCCATGGGGCATCATCATTTTATCCCATACACAGAGTGCTAGTGAAGGGTTTAGGGATGAAGAAGAAAATTCCTGTAGCTATTGTGCCCAGGTTACCACACGCCCTGGTATTGGGGAGGGATTGGCCCCAATTCAGGGAGGGCCTGGAAGAGGGTATCTACCCGAGTGCATGGTATCTACCCGAGTGCAGTCCAAGGCCCTAGAGGAGGTAGAGGAACCCCCAGATGACATGGTAGAGGATTTACCATCCCATCAGGACCTGATAATTCCCTCTGTAGGTAAGAGAAAGAAGGGGAGAGGGGAGAAACGCCGGGAGAGGCAGTGTAGGTCCCAGAATAGGGCCGAGGTAGAGGCCGGCCAAGACCTGCCATGTGTCCCGGCTGAACTAGTAGAAAAATTCCCATCCTTTCCCAAGGAGCAGCAAGCTGATCCCGCTCTTTCACGGGCTTTTGAGTACGCAAAAAGGGGGTCAGAAACCTTACCCAGGTTTTTGTTAGACGGGGATGTGTTATATCGGGAAGGGTTAGATCCCCATACAGGGAATATCCGTAAGCAACTTGTAGTCCCTACAAGGTTCAAGATGCTAGTTTTAAGACTAGCGCATGACCATCCTGTAGGAGGTCACAAAGGAATACATGGCACCCTGGACCAGATATTAGCTCGCTTTTACTGGCCCAGTGTCTTTAAAGAGACCTCGCGATTCTGCGAGTCATGCCCTTCATGCCAACGAGTCACCTCAATTCGTCCACCGGAGGTGCCTTTGTTACCCATGCCAGTGATATCTGAGCCCATTCACCGACTGGCTATGGATATAGTAGGACCCTTGATAAAGACACCCCGAGGGTTCCGGTATATGTTGGTCATAGTGGACCCAGCCATGAGGTTCCCATGGGCCATTCCACTACGTAATATATCGGCAAAAACCATAGCCTCCGAAGTGGTGAAGTTATTCTGTGAAGTGGGATTCCCACGTGAAGTCCTGACAGATAGGGGCAGTAATTTCATGTCTCGCCATCTAGCTCAAGTGTGGGATGCTTTTGGAATCCGTCATGTTAGAACCGCTGCCTGTCATCCGCAGTCAAATGGACTGGTGGAAAGGCAAAACCAAACACTGAAGAAGATGTTGAGGAGGGGTTTAGAGGGCAACATGTCAAACTGGGATACGATGCTCCCTTTTGTTTTGTATGCTTGTAGAGAGCGAAAACAGGCATCCTTAGGCGTTTCACCTTATGAGTTAATGTATGGGCGGGCACCACGGGCCTTCCTAGATATACTGCGGGAGCAGTGCGTTGAGCCGGACGTAGAGGAAGTAGGGGTACCCCAATTCTTGAGAGACCTGACAGGACGGCTACACCGAACCTCCCAAGCGGCGGGTGAGAATTTAAAGGCCAGCCAGGCACGTCAGAAAAATTATTATGATCGACATACAAAGCCACGCCAACTGGAGATAGGAGAAAAAGTAATAGTAATGGTGGCGGGGGGCAGTCCCAAGTTTGAAAGTAAATGGAAGGGGCCCTATAGGATAGTAAAACAAGTAGGGCCGGTGTCTTACTCCATAGAAAATAGAAGGGGGCGACAGCAGGTCTATCATATCAATGTATTGAGACCTTGGCATGAGTGAATAGTGTTGGCTCATTTAGCCACAAGAGAACATAAGACTGAAAAGTGGCAGACAGGCTGCAAGATCCCAGCGAGAATTACGAGCTGTGCGGGTTCTGTAATGCCAGCCCGTAATATCTTAAGGAGGGGGATGTGTGATGAGGAGAGTATGGCTGAGACCATGGAATTGGGAGAAAATCAGACATTTACCGTTAAAGACAGAGACAGGCAAGGAATCAGTAGCTCTCAAAGTGCAGGCAAGGAAAAAAAACACGCAGCTACTGAGGACAGGACACACCCAAGCTCTGCTAATCTAAGGGCAGGCTTGGAAACTAATGAGAGACACCCGGGGGAAGGGCAGTGTACAGTAGTTCAGAGACACTCTTATAAACCCAGGGAAACAGAAGGAAGTCAGACTCAGTCTGAGAAGGGCAGTACCACAGGAAGAGAGACTCAGTCTAAGAAGGGCAGCACCACGGGAAGAGAGTCTCAGCCTGAGAAGGGCAGCACCACGGGAAGAGAGTCTCAGCCTGAGAGAAGGCAGCACATGAAGCGACACCCTGGAAAGGGAGAGACAGGGAAGCAGCACGCTGGAGAATTCAGTGGTGAGAGAAGCACCAGAGAAAGGCCCAGAGAGTTCACTGTGGAGGAGAACGGTGGAGACTTCCGGGGGATTCTCAGAGGTGAAAGCCCTAGTCAGAAAGAAAGCCAGGATTGCAAGGAAACTGCAATTGGTTTTAAAACTAGGAGAGCTGGGTCAGAGAGAAGTGATGACAAGGGTCAGGCTGCAGTGACAACTGTTCCTGAACCAGCTAAAGAGCTGCAACTTCCAAAAAGGTGCGTGAATAAAAGTGTAGCCAAAAGTGCCGTGAGCCAGTTAGAGGCATTGTGTTGTTTGATGCAAGAGAAGAATCTCCACGTTCCTCGTGGAAACCCTTTGCATAGGGAAAAGCCTCAGTGGAGAAAGTTTCTGGAACTTTTAGAGAATATTAAGCCTGAAGTTTCTCATGCTCGTTTAGAGCCAGATTTACCAGACACAGGTCCTGAGGAAATGCAGGTAGACTATTATGAATCTGATGAAAGCTCTGAAAATTCAGTAATGGACTGTTCTCTATGCCAGAAGGCAGAATAAAAGTTCTTGGATAAGAGAGAAAGGTTTATAACCTGAATGTCCTAAAAGGCAGTGTGAAAACAGGGAGAATTGTGTTTAGCCAGGAATGCTAAGAACCCTGTTTGCTGAAGAGAGGATATTTCTTTTGGGTTTGAAGAAAGGAGAAAACCATGTTTGATTGCTGAATCGTTTGGAAACAGTGACCTATGTTGAAAAGCTACTAAAAGCAGTTACATTGTTTTGTTTGGTATAAATGCCTATGGATTATTGTTTGGAGAGAAAATCCTGTTTGTTTGCGTTGAGCCTTAATGCTCTTTTAGAAAAGAAATAAAATTCCTGTGTTTTGCCTTGTAAACCCTTGGTCTCCACACTACTTGTTTTTCTGAACAACACAACTACAAATCCGAGCAGCCCCGGCTCTGGGTGAGGAAAAACTCCTTAATTAAAGGACTAACATGTGCAGCCCTAAGCCCATAGGCTGTTGCCTGGGCAAGGGGTCCCCACAGTATTGATGAGACATTAACCCAGTCAGTATTAGGCTAATTGAAATAACTCATTATTACTAGGTTGTAACTTTGGCTAGCTTTCCTAATTTCTTTTAGCATTTCATCCTCTGTCTGTTCATTCTGCCCAGGCGGATGGTAGTGCACCCCCATTATCATTGCTTTCTCCTTTTCACATGGAATTTCTATCTATAGAGATTCTACCATTTATTTTCTTTTCTGCAAAGCTTTTATCCTGCTTTACTCAATGCCTTCTTTAACTTATAGCGCCACCCCTCCTCCACTAATTTGATCGTACCCATCATTGCAATATAATTTGTACCTAGGTATCACAGTGTCCTTTTCGTTATCCTCTTTCCACCAGGTTTCTGAGATGCTACAGTAGTTATATCTAACCTTTCATTTAGTGCTATATATTCTCATGATACATGAACCACTTGTTGACACAAGTAAGATATTTTTGCCTCCTCTTCATATAAAACTTGGTCTGATGATAAACTTTGTGAAAGCGATGAACAAGGAAGGTAAAGGATTTTGATATTTGAGACAGATCTTTCCAAGAATAACTGATGCCAAGTTTAAGGAAGGCATTTTTGTGGGTCCACAAGTTTGACACATCATCAATGACAAGCCGTTCGAAGATCTGCTAGTGGGGCCTAAGAAAAATCACATGGAAGGCATTCAGGGATGTTGCTGAGAATTTTCTTGGCAATTAGAAGGCACCAAGCTACGTCCAACTGGTCGACAGCATGCTTCAAGCATACAAAACTATGAAGTGCAACATGTTGCTGAAGATTCATTTTCTGCATTCACACTTGAACTTCTTCCCGGCTAATCTTGGTGCAGTCAGTAACGAACATGGTGAAAGGTTTCACCAGGACACTGCAACAATACAAAAGCCATATCAGAGCAACTGGAATCCATCAATGCTGGCCGACTATTGTTGAACACTGAGACAAGAAGCATCAGATGCTGAGTACAAACGAAAATCAGGAGCAAAATGTTTTTAGCTCAGGTGAACTAGTGCAATATGTCAGCATCATTGTGCGAATAAACAGGCTAAATTCAGTTAAAATTTAATTTCATGTTTCTCCAAATTCCTACATGATACAATCAACCTGAAATTATATTTGTGTTCTGCTTGAAACGGTCTCTCAATCACCAAAAATCTTTCAGGAAGCAAAAATTTTGAACAAATGTTTTGCCCAGCATTTAGTGAAGGGTGCCATTAATCCTGTTCTGGTAATTTTTTTTTCTCAGAAATTACTGCATCTAAGTTGCACAGACATCTTTTTTTGTATACCTTTGAACATTTTATTAAAATATTATGATGACGTACAGTTGGAATATTTCCAATTATTTCTCAAGGTATTGTACACAACACACCTAAAATGCAAGACTGCCAATAATGTTGACCGCAACTATAAAATCGTTTTCAGGTACATTCAAAGCAAGAAGCCTGTGAAACAGCTAGTTGGACCATTAGAAGATCAAGGAGATGACAAAGCCATAGCTGAGAGACTAACTCTATGTTTGATATAAAATCCAAGTTTTAATCCCCGTTCAATGTAAACACTTTGTGGCTCGTCTACACAGTATATTGTTCTGTTCAATGTACACCGCACTGATAAGAAATAGCGTGGTATATAAAAGAAGTTAAATAAATAAATAAATATAATAATTTCTAATATTTTATCTGACACAAACAGGCTCACTGATGTATGGTTTCCTTTATTACTTCGGGAACCTTTTTGAAAAATGAGTATTATGTTGGATACCTTCTAGTCTTCAGGTACCACAGACAAATTAATATTAAGTTACAAATTACTAATAGTAGATTGGCAATTTCAGTTTTGAGTTCTTTCAGTTCTCTGGGGTGTATACCATCTGGTCCATGTGATTTGCCACTCTTTAGTTTGCCAATTTTCCCTATTATAGCTTCAGAGCTCACTAAAATTTGTTTCAGTTTCTCCAAATTAAATGTCATTTCTAGTATGAGTAGCTCCATTATATCTTACTCAGTAAAGATGAAAATAAAGAAATAGTAATAGTTTGGGACAAAGCCAACATGGATTTGGGCAATGGAAGTCTTGCCTCATCAACCTACTATATTTTTTGATTAATAAATAAACATGTGGATAATGGCAAACCAGTTGATATTATGGTGCATTTGCACTTTTAAAAATCACTTGACAAAATCCCTCATGAGAGACTCCTTAGGAACTTAAAACGTCATAGGATAGGAGGCAATGTCCTATTGTGGATTGGGACGTGGTTAAAAGATAGACAAATTGAAACTTGTACACTCCCAGGCCAATGCAGAAATCTAGCACAACCTTAAAGCACAAAAACCGTCAGGTTTAAGCACACTTTAAGCATGTTTAAGCTAACATCAAATGCAGAAAAGAGAAGGATGCGTGCATAAACAGCGACAAAAAACTAGCATACAATTAACGCCAAGAGTATTTAAATGTAGGCAGATGAGCTGCATATACTAAACTGGTATGCAAATGATGGCTGTGCCAAATGGAGAGACAGGCTTAGAGGAATTTGCAACCAGTTTTAGTGCCAATATCTCTACGCCTGGGTCTCAGGTGGCTTAAAACTCTAGCGTGAGCCCCCAACAGTATTTTGATGGCATCAGGTGCTTTCCTCGATGCCTGGATCATCTTCCCTTCAGATGATTCAGGCATCGGGCAAAGCCCCCAATGCCATCAAAATATGGAAAGGAAATCCCTGGTGCCCCAAAAGAAAGGGACTTTCTGGTGGTTTAGTGACCTAGTCCCCCCACCTGACAATATTTTGATGGCACTGGGGCAATTGCGGTATCGGCAAAAGTCCCCGATGACATGAAAATATTGTCAGGGCCAGTGCCCTGACAGAAAGTGACTCCCTGGTGGTCTAGCAGCCCCTGACACCCCCCCCCCCCCAATCCTGTGCCTTTCAAAGTGGGAATGCTGCCTATGTATTCTCGCTCTTGGTCTACCATCTTGAAAAATGGTGGCACCTGGCCCTGCACGGTGTATCCTGGGATGCACCAGGTGGGGGTCAGACTGCCATATAAGGCATCACACAGGGCCAGGTGCTGCCATTTTTCAAGACGGCAGACCAAAAGTGGGAGCGTGTAGGCAGCGCTCCCACTTTGAAAGGTACTGAGTGGGGAGGTGGTGGTTCAGGAGCTGCAAGACCGCCAAGTTAAAAAATGTTTAAAGTCAAGCAGGGGGTTCAGGGGCTGCTAGACCACCAGGTTAATTTTTCTGAAGTTAGGTGGGGATGGGGGGTTCAGAGGCCGCTAGACCACCAGATTAAATTTTTTAAAGTCAGGTGGGGGGGTTCAGGGGCCACTGCCACTAGGGAGTCAGTTTCTGTTGGGGCACCGGCCCCTGACAGTATTTTGATGGCAACAGGGGCTTTTTCCAATGCCACGATCACCCCTGATGCCATCAAAATGCTGTCGGGTGGGGAGATCGGGCTGCTAGGCCACCAGGGAGTCACTTTCTATTGGCACTGGTCCCCAACAGTATTCTGATGGCATCGAGGGCTTTTCTCAATTCCGCGATCGCCCCCAATGCCATCAAAATACTGTTGGGCCAATATGCAAATTAGCCACGTGGTGCCCGTTTCTCTGGGAGAGTATGCCAAACTAGTGCTGACACCTTGTGCACACATGTTTGGTTTGCATTCCCAGTTTAACACTACCATTTTGCACCCAGCTTAAGGGATGGCTCATTTGCATGCACACAGTTTAACATGTGGCTAATTTGCATGCTTGCCCCTTTCTGCATGGTTGCGCCAAAGCTGTGCACTATCAGTGCACTGCAAACAGGCCTAAAAAGCTAGTAGAATGCGACTTCAGCGCCAGATTTCTGCATCCACCTGTCAGTGTGGAATAATGGTGCATTTCCCCCTTGCTCTATTTGCAAACTCAGCCATGTCTGTGTGGGCGACTCAGCTGAAAGAGCCATAGTAATGTGTGTCTTAGTAGCGTACCAGGGGATAAGTGAGTGAGTGTGTGGGTGAGTGGGCAGAGCATGCATAGAGACTGGTACATGCAAGGTATGTATGTATCTGTGAAGCAGGGGGATGATGTGTATATCTATGGCCACAAGGAGAGTTTAGCTGGTTATCTGTGAAGATATGAGGACGTGATATTAAAAGGGGTGTGTGTGGATATGTGTATCATGACTATGCTTCTGAGAGTATCAGTGTTAGCAGTGTGTATTGAGAGCATTGTGTGTGTGTGTCTATGTGTCTCGAGCAGCACTGTGTGCAGGGGAGGTGTGTGTGTCTGTCTCAGGTGGCTCTGTATGTGTGTAGGGGTGTGTCCGTCTCAGGGGCTCTGTGTCTATGTGTGTGCACATGCACGTGTGCATCAGGGGGCTGTGTGTGTGTGTGTGTGTTCATGCATTTATGTTTGCTTGTGTGCATCTATGTGTATGTATGTATGTGTGTGTGTTTATTCATGTGTGCCTTCCCTTTTGAAATGCAGGCTGAAAACTCCCCTCTCGAGGCCACTTTGGATCATGATCTGCTAATCTTCTATGTGTTTCCTTACACTGCACTAGAGTGCTATAGAGTGATGTGTCCTTGTCCTCAGCTGCTGTGTTGTCTGTCTTGACTAGATTGTGAGCTCTGATGAGCGGGGACCGTCTCTTACATGTGCCTGCACAGCACTGTGTTCGTCTTGTAGCGCTATACAATGATAAGCATTAGTAGTAGTAGTGTCTGTTTGCGTGTGTGTCTTTCTATGTGCACATATATCTGTGCATTTGTGTGTATTGTGTGTTTGCATGCGTGTGCATGAACGTGCGTGTGCCCATCCTATGTTCAGTATTTTGACATCTCCCTGTTCCCATGTGCAGCTTTCCCCTTCTCTCTATTCCCCTCTTACATTCAGAATTTCCCTTTCTTTCTACTCCTCCATGTCCAACAGTGTCTTCATACACCCCACCCCCACCTCCCACCCCCAGTGTCCAGCATCCCCTATGCCTCTATTTCCTCTCATAGCCATGATTCCCTTCACCTGATCCAGCATCTCCTCCTGTTTATCTCGCTCTCAACCTATCATTTCCCTCCCCCATTGCAGCGGCTCTCCTCTCTCTCTCCCCATCTGATCCATTATCTCTCTGTCACCTTACCCTTCCCCCTCACAGTCCCTCTTTTCCTACGAAGCAAGCATATCTTCCATGATCCAGTACTGCCCTTCTCCGTTCCACAGTATTGCCAGCACCATAAAACACTGGAAAGCCCTTTAGGCTTGCCCATGCCACTAAAGACTCTGCTGGTCCCACCCTCTGTGAAGTACACTTCCTGGTTAAGAGGGGGAGAGATCGTCAGAACCTTTAGTGACATGCGCAAGACTGAAGATCCCAAATCTTTTTGTTTATTGATGCTGTCCATGCATCCAGGAAGCAGTGGCAAGGCACCCAGCAGGGATGGGTGATGGCTGTAGGTGGGCTTTTTGGACATATAGAAGTATTTTCAATCCCATTTAGGCATTGCTTCTTTACACATAGGTTTGTCTGCATAAGCTCAGACAAGCCTCTGCATACGGACAGATAGGCAAACACGCAGAGGGCTGGAGGCGCCACAATAGATGCTATTGCTAGGGCAAAATGCACCTAAAAGCACAGTGCAAGGTTAAATGGACAATCTTCCAAATGGAGAAAGGTGAATAGTGGAGTATCCCAGGGATCTGTACTGGGACTGGTGCTTTTTAACATATTTGTAAATGATCTGAAAATGGGAACAAGTGTGGAAATCAAATCTACAGATGACACCAAATTATTGAAACGTGTTAAATCACATGCAGATTCTGCTAAATTGTAGACTGGGATCCACATGGCAGATGAAATTAAGCTACACAATGCTGGTTTCTGTATTAGGAGCCACCACTCAGGAAAAAGATCTAGGTGTCATCATGGCAATATGTTGAAATCTTCTACTTGGTGTGCAGCAGTGGCCAAAAGAGCAAACAGAATATTAGGACTTATTAGGAAAAGTAGAGAGAATAAAAGCAAGAGGGGCATGTTTACTAAATGCGGTAGCCAGGAGCATGGGGTTTAATGCAGGGCTAGATCACATTTTCAGCCCACAGTAGCCGGGAGCATGTGGCCAGAAGGCTCCCATGCTAAATATGCCTCCTTACATGAGAATAGATGGGATTAGGGCAGAGGTGGAGGTGGAGAGTGGGCAGTGGTGCCTGGTGCGGCCACGCTAGTGGCAAACTAGAGGCACAAGGATATCACTGGCACAGGTACAACTACTGCCAACACCCAACCAGGCACTGGTTGCTCCTGCCTTTCTAGCACCTCGAAAACACATGGTCTGGCCTTGAATCCAACACATACCATTCTGACTGAGAAATTGGCAGCTGAGATTTAATTCTAAAAAATGGAAGGTTGCACATTTCAGCTGCAAAAATCCAAGGGAGCGGTACAGTATAGGGAATGAAATATTGCTGTACATGAAAGAAGAGCAGAACCTAGTGGTGATCATTTCTGATGATCTTAAAGTGGCTAAATAGGTAGAAAAGGCAACGGTGAGTCAAAAGGATGCTTGGGTGCATAGGGAGAGGAATGGTCAGCAGGAAGAAGGAAACGATTGTGCCTCTGTATAAGTCTATGGTGAGACTTCATTTGGAGTATTGTGTGCAATTTTGTAGACCGCACCTTCAAAAGGATCTAAACAGGATGGAGTCAGTGGAGAGGACAGTGGTCTTCATCATAAAGCATAAAGATCTCAATATGTAGAAGAAAGGTGGGGGAAAGGAGATATGATAGAGATGTTTAAATACCTCAATGGCATAAATGCACATGAGCAGAGCCTCTTTCAACTCTTTCCTCTCTCAAACCCATTATGCAGATGAATGGACTGACTTCCAACCCCTATCTAACATTGCACTCAAGAACATCATAACAAACATTAATACAACAACCTCACTCCTTGACCCTTGTCCAGTAACATGGATAAAGAATTCTCTACCTATCCTCTCACAATTCATACTCCCCATAATAAATCTTTCGCTAAAAACTGGGTACTTACCCCCAGCACTAAAACATGCACAGATTCGCCCAATCTTAAAAAACTCCACCCTTGACAAAACATCTACTAAATCCTACAGACCCATATCAAGCATCCCGTTTCTGGCCAAATTAATCGAAAAAGCAGTACAAATCCAGACCCAAGAATACATTGATAGCTCAGCCCCCCTGGATGACCAACAGTATGGGTTTCGCCCTTACCACGGGGTGGAGTCACTACTAACAGTTCTTATTGATACCCTTGTAAGAGGTATTGATAATTCAAAACAGGCATTCCTACTCATATTCATTGATATCTCTGCCGCCTTTGACAGTGTTCACCACTCAACAATGATTAATAAACTAAGACAAATAGGTATAAAATCCACGGTTCTTAACTGGTTTTCATCATACCTAAGTGACCAAACTCAAACGGTACGAATTGGCAATCTTACCTCAAAAACTTACAATCAGGAACTAGGCCTCCCCCAGGGCTCTGCACTGTCAGCGCTACTATTTAATATTTACTTAAAACACATCTGTCAAATATTTAAAAAATTCAATGTGAACTATCACCTTTATGCGGACGACATAATGATGTATGTCCCATTCACAATACCTAATATTCCTACACTACTTATTAATACCTGCCTCAATGAAATAAACAATTGGCTAAATGAAAACAACTTATTCATTAACCATGCAAAAACAGAAGCACTAATAGTAACTAAAAACACAACATTCATTCCCCCATCACACATCACACTGCAAAATGATATCAATATAAAAACTGAAATACGCTACCAAGGTGTAATACTAGACAAACATCTCAGTATGGACACACATATAAGAAATATAACAAAAAAAGTTTATTTTAAACTAAAAGTCTTAAAACAACTCCGCCCCCTAATGCATCTACAGGATTTTCAACGTATAATACAAGCTATAATAACTCCCCATTTCGATTTTGCAAATTTAACCCTACTAGGCATAACAAAACAAAATCTAAAAAACCTCCAACTAGCACAAAATGCAGCAGCAAGGACTATCATGAATGCCCCACCATTCCAACATATTACACCTATTTTAGAGAATCTACACTGGCTCCCGATTCAATGCCGGATACATTATAAAACTCTTTTAACTACTTACAAAGTCTTGAACAACACAGCACCTCTTACTCTAAACAACCTTATTAATAAAGAACCCAATCATAATCTCCAAAGACGAGACCAATTAAACAAACTTATAACACCAAAGGAATTTATAAAGGCCAAAAAATCAACAAACAAGAAAGCATTCTCCCATGCTGCCCCTATAATTTGGAACAACACTCCATCGGAATTAAGATCCTTACCTCAAATCATGGAGTTCAGGAAAAAACTCAAAACTCACTTATTCTCAACATACTACGGATCCGTGTCGAACTCACCTATTCAACAGGAAAAAGGATAGCTTCACCAGCTGACTTATCCCATCCTTGAACTGGAATAAATGAGAAAACCCCAAACCGACGATCTCAAAAACATACATACCTGTACATAGTTAATATCTGGTTCTTTGTATATAGTTTCAAACTGTTAATTGTAAAATTGAATTTCTTTGTAGTTTCACAATGTTATCTGTAAAAGCAGCTTTGCCTGTTTACTGTTGTTCCATGTAAACCGCAACTGATCAATGGAAGGTGCGGTATATAAAAACTCGCTAATTAATTAAATTAAAATTAAAGAAAGTTCTGTAACAAGGGGGCATAGATGAAGGTGAAAGGGGGTAGACTCAGGGATAATTTGAGGAAATATTTCTTTTAGATGGAACAGTCTTCCAAGGGAGGTAGTAAAGATGAGGACTGGATCTGAATTTAAGAAGGCATGAGAGAAACAAAGAAGATCTCTAAGGACATTAATAAGACGGCAAGGCTTAATAGTTGGCATGGAAGGACAGACTGGATAGGTCGTATGCTCTTTATCTGACATTGTGTATCTATGTTTCTGTATATATGGATCACTATATGCAAATTAATTGAAACTTGGCTGGAGATGGGTCACAAGCAAAAGACAGGACAGCAATGAGGGCAATTGTCTTCTGGAGCAGGAACCCCCTTGGTAACAAACTTGCTTTGTTAATTGTTGTTCACTGTGAACCGCAACTGAACTTTGGAAGATGCGGTATATAAATGTGTATAAAATAAATAAAATAAAATAACAGGGGAACTTCATGCCTCTACATTACGGTATGTAGCTCTGGTGAGACCTTCTTAGTTTGATTATCAGTCTCTGTGGGAAGGTTTGGTTATATTGAAAAAGTGTATTTCCTCTCAATTTCAAGTTCTCACACAGAAACTGGAGGGTCTAGTGAAGGTAGTGGCTAATTTACAGTAGGAGATTCTTGAGGTGAAAACGGTGAATCTCAGCACTGGAAGAGAAGTTGCTAAATCTTATAGAGGATTCTGGAGAGATTCATAGGAAACTTGACTCTTTAGAGAACAATGCAAGGAGGAAAAATGTGTGTCTTCTAAAATTCCCTCAAGATCCTTCAATTCCCCTTTTAGAGATGTTTAAAAAATGTACCACTACTCTTCTTAATATGCCACTGGAGTCAATTCCTCCTTCATCTAGAGCCTTTTCCTTGCTTGAACTTTGTAAGAAAGAAGTGGAAGAAGAGTATTTTGCTTGGATGTTATTTGATAGTTTGGATCTCACTGCCTTCTTGGAAGGTTCAGACATTGGACAAACCTCTACTTCTCCTCTTTTAATTACCTGTGCTTTAGATCCCGCTTATGAAGATGATTTTTAAAATGAGGGATTGCCAGTTCAAGGGCTGTAAAATTAGTGTTTTCTGATGTGGCTAAATCTTTGCAGAAGAGAAGACCGCTTCTCTTGTTAATTCCTGGGTTGGTGCAGCTGCAGGGACTGGGGCTTTTCTTGTTATGTTATTCTTGTGTTTAGTGAAGTATAAGGACGTTTGGTGTCTTTTGAGTCAGAACAATTTTCTGCTTTCATTAATGCTAAGATGTCTGAGTTTTCTGGTCTATCTTGAGTTTTGCTTTCTAGTACACCACAACCATCTTAGGCTTCATCTATACTCTCTCTACGGAAGGAATCATCATTCTAGTGTGCACATATTCCTTATACTTTGTGGATGCTTTGTAATTTTATTTTAAAAAATTCATTTTTTTCTGAAGATGCTATTGGGGGGGGGGGGGGAGATATTCAGCGGTGAGGGCCAGTCCTGTTAAAGTGGCTGGCCATTGCCATTTTAAATTGAAACCGGATATTCAGAGTTGGGTCCTATCCAAGCACGAGCATTGAATATTCAGGTTGGTTGGATAGCGATTTCGTTAACAAGTCAGTAGTAATATTCAGCTGCTGGCTGGTAAACTAAACTGACTAAAGTTAGGCCAGTTATTAAAGTACTGAACTTTAACTAGTTTAGGATAACCAGCTAGCGACTGCATATTGCAGCTACCTGGTTATTCTCGCGTGCCATCCCTTCTCTGCCCCCTGAACACCCTGACGTTCACCAGCTAGAGTCAGGGAATTCTGTGGCTGAGACCAGGGAATAACCACATTACTGCCACTAAATATCTGGGTGAGCGGCATTTAGGTGGTTTGCTGTTCTGCAAACCTCCTAAATGCCTCTAAATATCTTCCCAACCCCCCCCCCCACCCCAATTTTTTTTCTGTAAGAAGTGCGTTTTGCTTGTGGAGATATTGTAAAATTCCATAAATATAAAATAAAAAAAATGCTAATGGAAACTTGCTTTGGGCTTGAGAAAAGCAACAATTAATTAAATTCGGATTCAGCTAGAAGCCCAAAGTAGCAAGCATAAAACCCCAGATGTTTTCTCGATGGAGATTAAACGGACCAGGTTCTGTCTAAACTTATGGAAATTCCTCTCACGAGCTGGAAGTATAATTGTGTCTAAATGCGCTCTGTGAGATCAGGAGCTTGGACTTCTAAAATGGCCTGAACAGAATATTATATATGGATACAATGTGTCTCAGCTTATGATCTACAGAGATACCCTCCTGAGGCCCTGAATGCAATTCATTCTTCTACTGCGAGATGAAACAGAGAACAAGAAAATATCTTACTGTGTAAATAGCTGCTGGAGATCAACGGGACAAACATCTGATCTCCTTCAAACTCCTCTGTTTTACCATTTTATAAACAAAAGAGCACAGCCCTACCTGATCTGCCATCTCGCTGGATGTCCACATGGTACCAGTTCCCATCATTTGCCTTCTTGCTGGTGGCTTTCACTTTGATAGTACCAGAGCCCATGTCCAGCAGAAGGTACAGGTTGCCGTCTAGAAGCTCCACAGCAAAAAAGTCCACCTTGGTATTCTTCTGGCTTCTGATGTCTTTCCGTTCCTGAGGTTTGCCGTGCGTGAACAGAATGAGTCCATTGGGCTCGGTGGTGCGAAAGTCAAACGAAATGGAGCCCATACGCTTTGTGTTCCACTTGGGTAGGCTGATGTAGGCCTCGGGGGTCTCAAAGCTGATGGGGTCAAGCGTGGCGACATTCTCACACTTGAAGACCACGTCACCATAGATTTTCATCTTGGTATCTCCAATCCTGGCCAAGCGAGACAGCTCTAAGCGGATGTCGTTGTTCTTGTAAACCACCTGTCCAGTGTCAAAGACAACAGATATCAGTAAAACATGTACAAAAGGCACCTTCTCGGGATAGAAAACAGGAGGCAGCAGCCGTATCCTTCTGGCTTCAGTCTTAGTCCCAGCTGTGCCACTGACCCCCATCACTTTTCTCCCTGTGTCTCCCAGACCCAGCTGAAAACAATGCATCTGTCTCAATATGGCTCACTCAATCAATTTTAAAAAGAAAATAATAAATTAAAAGCAATGTAAATGTATTGTTGGGAACTGAATTTGCATTAACAAGCAAAGTTACTAACGGATGCTACTGCCTTACTGCACATTAACACTGTCAGTGCAAATTATTAATAACTAGGTCCCATCACCTTTTATCTGGAGGTTCTTTAAATCCCCTTTTAAAAGTTAGTCTTCTAGAGAAAGAGAGTTATAAGAGCATTCTCCTCATAAGAGCAACTTCCCACGGCCCCGGAGTAGCCCTGTCTGTGGAAGTAATTCTTGATATCCAGTTTTATGTATCTGTGCTCCAGGATTTTATAGATGTAACTATACACTAAGCTCAAGGGGGCAGGGACTTTCTCTCATGTGCATCTGTACAGTACATCAGAACATTGGACCCATTCATAAACATGTTTAATGCACTAGAGAAAAAAGACTCACAAAGAAAGCCTTTAGTCACCACCTCTGACCTCAATGGGAGGTCTTACTGGCATTGTAAATATATGCCTGCTGCTCCCTTAAGTCACCATTGTTCATACCAGTGTTGTGGCCGAATACCCAAACTCTTAACTTAAATGGAGGGGACAACAATGCAACTCCCACACTTAAAGCTGTAAAATAGTATGTATCAATTTGCCTCCCTGTCTCATGCCAATCTTTTGCCGGCATGTAGTATGATATTCTATGGAACCAGAGCGTTGAGCTTTGTGGAACCACAGTACCATGTCTTAGGCTCTACTTGTCTGATTCTCTAGCTCCCCATTCATCTCTCATCAGGTAAACATCGTGCATAGCCTTATTCCTTACTACTTCCCACCTTGCTCTTCTCAGGGAGCCATCGTTTTGTACAGAGAAGAGCCGCCACAATGGTAAAGCTCCTTCTGTGTTTGTCGTGACTAGATTGTAAGCTCTGATGAGCAGGGACTGTCTCTTACATTTCTGTACAGCGCTGCATACAACTTGCAGCACTATATAAACGCTCAGTAGTATTATTATTATTAGTGGTAGTAGTAGTAATTAAGGGGATGGAAGGATACCCCTATGAGGAAAGACTTCAAAAGTTAGGGCTCTCCAACTTGGGAAAGACACGGTTGAGGAAAGATATGATGGCGATCTATAAATTAATGACTGGAGTGGAATAGGTAAACATAGACTGGTTGTTTACTCCTTCAAAAAAATAGAAAATCTAGGGGACACTCAATGAAGCTACAATGTAGCCTATTTTTTCACTCAACAAGTAATCAAATTCTGGAATTCATTACTGGAGAATGTAGTAATGCTGGGTTTTAAAAAAGGTTTGGATAGGTTCCTGGAGGAAAAGTCCATAAACCATTATTAAATAGGACCATGGAAATCCACTGCTTACCACGGGATGAGCACAGTGGAATCTGTGTACCTTTTTGGGAACCTGTCAGGTACTTATGACTTGGATTGGTCACTGCTGAAAACAAGATACTGGGCTTGCTGGACCCTGGTCTGGTCCAGTATAGCATTTCTTATGTTCTTATGTTATGTTTTTGTCATCTCTCTTTTATTTATATACAACATGCTCATAACTTGCAAAACTAGTAAAAGAATATCTTATGTGGCAAACGGAGGTACATCCTTAAAATACAAGTTAAAAAGTGTCTACTTACAGTGAAACACAAAGGTGCATTTCCCTTTTCCTCCATTCGCAGACTTGGGTCTGTGAGTGTGGGGCACTCTTTTGAGGCAGCCCTAGCCAGTGTGCCCCCATAGGGCAGCAGGGCACATGTGAACGGGGCTCTAGGTGGGTGAGCATACTGTGGTGGAGACTGATGGTGGTATGTGACGTGTATACATATGTGTGTGTATGTGAACCAGTGGTACAATGCTTATTTATTTATTTTACCACTTTCCCAAATGTTATCAAAGCAATTTACAGGTTTAAAAAGAGATACACAGTAATAAAATAGGAGAAAAGATAAAAATGGTAATATCTATCTCCATGGGAAGAGTTTAGTTGTTTATTTGTGGGAATATGAAGGTGGAGGGGGGTGTGGCTTGGCAGTATATGTTGGAAACTGTATAAGTGTGTGTGTCTCGGGAGCACTGTGTGTGTGTGTGTGTGTGTGTTGGAGGTATACTTGTTGCTACTGTGTCTTGGAGACTGTGTGTATGAGGAGATATATGTCATTGGGGTGTGTCATGAGGCTGTGTGCATGTTGGGGTGGGGGTAGTAGGTGGGGGGTCTGACATACAGAGTTCTCTGTGCCTTGAACTTTTCCTGCCTTGCACAAATGCCCTCTCCCTTTCATCCTCTTGCATCATTCCCCCACCCTACCCTCCTTCAATGCCACCCAAACTGGCCACCATCCCCCCAACCACATGCAAGAACTTATTCTTGGACATTTTGGAAGCTCAGTGATGACATCAGCACCTCTTCCATACTTATGTACTATGCGGCCATACCACTTGCACAGCCCTTGGTACAGTTCTGGCCACACACATCTGTTTGATTGATAGATGTGTACAGACAGACAGACAGATGGACCCTCCCCAATAGGTGTTATTGCTTAGACAAAACGTGCCTAAAAAAAATCAGATACCAACAAAACAGTACTAAGAACATAAAAAAGTGCAAACCAACAACTACCTTTCTAATGTCAGGGCTTAATTAAATGTCTCATCAAACAAAGATCTTCAGCAAGCTCCTAAACTGCAATAAACTGTGCTCCAACTTCAGGTGTTCAGCTAACGAGTTCCATAGCTGAGGTCCTGCACTGAAAATGGCATAACACATGCTCCAACAACTTCATGTATCTCAAGGACAAAAGTGCAAGTAAATCTGCATTCACAGAGCTAGGAGCAGCCTGGAAGACACCAATCTAATAACTCTACAAAGATAATCAGGGCAATGACCAAAGAGTCTTGAAAATTAACAAACAAGTATAAAGGATGAGAGACATGCTCACGACTTTGGCAGCAAGGACCAATCTGGCCGCGGCATTCTTGCTATTTGGAAGGCTGTAGATGGCCAGCTTGCAAGCCAGATAAAGAGCACTGTAGAAATCCAAACCCTTCAACCAAATTCTGACTCCTTTCCATCTAGCTCTCATCATGCATGCCTCTCTCCTCCATGCAGTCTTCATGGCTTCTCTCCTCATTACGTCCCATGCAGGTATGATCAGGAGGCCATTACATAGGTCCTCCTGGCACATCCCATCTAATGCATAGGTCAAGTGTGGCCCAATCACTAAGTGTCAGTAGAATTGGAACAACTAGTTTAATCCTCCCCAGAGCTTCCATGCACGAGCCCAAACTGTGATCAGAATCCAGATGTTCAACTGGGTGTGAAACACAGACCACGGGGCTGTCAGGCTGACATGAAATGGAAAGAAAGAAAAGCTCTTGACCCTGAAGACTAATGAGTTTCATGGTCTGAAAGCACCTTTAGCACAAATGCACTAGGAGAGGCTGCATGACACTCATGCCTCGTACACTCCCCACATATCCCTCATGCTCCCAACCTCTTCGGCTCAATGCCTGCCAGTGGTATTCATGCTGCTTCTTGCTTTCTCCATTCTTAGAGAGCACGAGCAGCCTTGTTCAGTGTTTCTCAACCCTCTCCTGGAGACGCACCTAGCCAGATAGATTTTTGAGATTACCATAATGAATATGCATGAGAGAGATTTGCATACAGTGAGTCTGAGGAGAGCAATTACTGTATCAGACAAGTCAGTTTACCCAGGAAAATGCTTATCAAACCGCACAAATAGCTCAGAAAATTGTGATCTGTCAATAGGAGTATTTATGGTCAAAAAATGTTTTTTTCTTAATGTTTAAGCAAAAGTTTTCCAATTTTCGGGCATTTTTTTTCATATTCATTTGACCAATTTATTTTTTAGGCATGCATCGTATGCAAGAACTACTACTACTACTACTATCAGCACTTATAAAGCGCCACGCACGCAGCGCTGCATAGCTGACCTACAAGAGGTAGCCAACATACAAGAGACAGTCGCTGCCCATCAGAGTCATGCTCATCGGAGCTTACAATCTAGTTAGAACAAACATAAGTTAGAACAGTATAGAGCATTAGTCAGTTCTGCGCAAGGTACGGTTTGGTCAGTAGTTTGGTCATAAATGATGATGGGGGTTAGGGTTAGATGAGGAAGGAGTCAGGATCTGAATCTGAACGAGTAAGAACTTAATGTGTGCAACTGATCATATGCTTGTTGATTTGTAGATAGACAAGCAATTTGCATGCAATTTACAGACCCACTATTCAAAGCGATTAACGCGCACTGCGGAGCTGCTAACCATGTTAATCAGGGTGACCAGGATCTTCAGCAGTACTAACATGATTGGTGCTGCTAAATATCTGCGGATGCCATCGCTGAATTCCCCAATACTAGCTGACTAACATCAAGGAGTTCGGGGGGGCTGAATGGAGGTGGCATTCGGCCAGCAGCTGCCTGGTTATTGCTAAGCGACAAATTAGGCACCTTGAAGGGTGTCCTAACTTTCACCGCAGAAGCTAACCAGGCAATGGCTGAACATTGCTGCTGTCCAGTGACCTTCTCTACTGGCCAGTCAACCTGGATATTCAATGCCGGTGGCCGGATATGGTCCTGGTTCTTAGGTTCAGCGGCCACAGCTAGCTGCTTTACAGCGGCTAGCCTCCGCCGTTGAATACTGGCCTGATATTCAGCGCCAGCTGCTAAAGTGCTTAGCCGCCGGTGCTGAAATCTAAGCCTGGATATTTAATGCTAGGATCATATCCGGCCTATGCTTTGAATATCCGGCTTAGCTGCATTGGCTGCTCCCTAATCGGGAAGCGGCAATATTGAACCGCTGCCCACTTAGCAACACACGGCAAAAGTTAGGCCAAGGTTTCCTACGCCTGGCTTTCGCCACTTATCACTAACCGGGCAGCGGCTCAATATCATCATTGCACTGTTATCGATCGTTGCCACCTCCACTCTATCCTGTAATACCCCCCAACATACCCCAGTGCTAAGCAGTTAGCGTCAGGGCATGTGGAAGCGGCACCCGTGGGCACCAACCGGGCCCTATATTTTTAGTTTAACAAACTGAATGTGCGCCCATGAGGACAATATTCAGACAGCCATATCAGGTAAAGTTTATGTAGATATTCCGCCTAAAGTTGCTACAGATGATTTTAATGATAGTTCACAGATTGTAGACCTACTATTAGTAATCTGTGAACTATCATTAAAATCATCTGTAATACCTGAAGACTGGTGAATGGCCAACGTAGCAGCAATTTTTAAAAAGGGTTCCAGGGGTGATCTGGAAAATTACAGACCAGTGAGCCTGACATCAGTATCAGACAAAATGGTAGAAACCATTACAAAGAATAAAATTAATAAAATGAGCATGTATATAGTCATGCTTTAATGGGAGAAAGCCAACATGGCTTTAGCCAAGAAAGATTTTGTCTTACTAATCTGTTATGTTTTTTTGAAGGTGTGAATAAACAAGTAGATAATGGTGAGTCAGATGATATAGTAGATAACATGTTGAAACCCTCGGCCCAGTGTGCAGCGGCGGCGAAGAGAGCAAATAGAATGCTAGGTATCATAAGGAAAGGAATGGAGAATAAAACAAAGGATATTATAATGACTCTATATCGTTCCATGGTGAGACCGCACCTTGAATATTTTGTGCAATTCTGGTCGCCGTATCTTAAAAAGGATATAGCGTTATTAGAAAGGGTTCAGAGAAGAGCCACCAAAATGGTAAAGGGGATGGAAGGGTATCCCTATGAAGGGAGGCTAAAAAGATTAGGGGGTTATTCATGCCTTCCTTGTCAGCATCTAACTTCCCCGCCGGTTGTGCGGGGAAGTTAGATGGGGGCGGGGAAGGGGCGGAATCTGGGCGGGTGGTGGGTGGTCACCGGCCACAGCTCCATTTAAAAGCCCTGACTGAGTTAGTCAGGCAGTGCCTGTATGTGCAGGCCTGATCACGATTCTGATCCCATGGGACTAGACATGCCCCGCGGGATCAGAATCGCGATCCCCTCTCTACATCCAGTCAAACCAGACGTACAGAAAGGGTGTACATTTGGGATGGAATGAGCCCTCAGGCCTCTTCAACCTGGAAAAGAGATGGGCAAGGGGAGATATGATAGAGGTCTATAAATTAATGAATGGAGTGGAATGGATAAACGCCATCAAAATATAGAAAGACTAGGGGATATGCAATGAAACTACAGTGTAATCTATTTAAGGCTAATAAGAGAAAATATTTTTTCACTCAACGTGTAATCAAACTCTGGAATTCGTTACCGGAGGATGTAGTAAAAGCTGTTAGTGTAGCCGGGTTTAAAAAAGGTTTAGAGAAGTTCTTGGAGAAAGGGTCCATTAACCATTATTAAAGGGGAATCGGGATATCCTCTGCTTGACCCAGTACAAGCATTGTGGAGCCTGTGTCTTTTGGGGAAACTGTTAGGTATTTGTGACCTAGATTGGCCACTTTTGGAAACAGGATACTGGGCTTGATGGACCTTGGTCTGACCCTGTATAGCCGTTCTTATGTTCTTAGTATATCTGGATTTTGAGAAAGCCTTTGACAAGATCCCTCAAGAGAGACTCTTTGTGAAATTAAAAAGTCATGGGATAGGAGGTAGTATACTCTTGTGGATCATGAACTAGTTAAAAGATACAAAGCAGAGATGGGCTATATGGCCAATTTTCTCAATAGAGAAAGGTGAATAGTGGAGTACCCTAGGGATCTGTGCTGGGCCCACTGCTTTTTAACATATTCATAAATGACCTGAAAATGGGAATAACGAGTGAGGTGATCAAATTTGCAGATGACAAAATTATTCAAAGTTGTTAAAACACAAGAGGAATGTGAAAAATTGCAAGAGGACCTTGATAAATTGGAAGACTGGACATCCAAATAGCAGATGAAATTTAATGTGGACAAGTACAAAGTTATGCACCTAGGAAATAAGAACCCAGACTATGGTTACATGTTGCAAGGTTCCACATTAGGACCCTCCATCTAGAAAAGGATTTAGGTGTCATCATGGATAATACGTTGAAACCTCCACCCAGTGTGCAGTGGTAGTTAAGAAAGTGAATAGAATGCTAGGAATCATAAGGAAAGGAATGGAGAATAAAACCAAGGATATTATTATTTATTTATTTATTTGAATGCTTTTTATATACCGCTCCTTCCATCGATCGGGGCGGTTTACATAGAACTGAATTCCAAAAACTTGGTTACAGGGAACATTTTAAACTATGATACAATAAACTATATACAGGTCAGCTAGGCACTTATCTAGAAACATAATGTATGCTGAGATTGAACTATTTACATGATATATTGACAACAGAGCAGTTTACAGAGGTGTATTTGTACCTGGGGGTGGGGGGGAGGTCATGGATGCAGGAGGGGTGGAGGGGGTATGGGGAGTAGCTGAGTTGTAATATTCTGTGAAAAGTAGAGGTTTTGGTAGTTTACGAAATGTCTGTAGGTCCTTAGTTGATCTGATAGAGTCAGGGAGGGAGTTCCAGAGGGTTGGGGCAGAGTACCTGAAGGCTCTGTTGCTGGTAGCCTTCTTGGTTTTCCTTACTGAGGGAGGTATGGATAGGAGGTCCACTATACATTTTCTTCTCGTTCTGAGATCAGCTTGTGGGTGGATCAGAGTAGATAGGTACGAAGGGGAGATATTGCTGTGTAGTTTAAAAGTTGTGACTAACATTTTGTATTTAACTCTGGAAGTGATGGGGAGCCAATGGAGGTTATAGAGAATCGGGGTGATGTGGTCTGTAAAGCTTGCTTTGGAAATAATCCTAGCAGTTACATTTTGCACAAGTTGAAGCAAGTAGAGTGTCTTTTTAGGTAGACCCTGTAAGAGGCTGTTGCAGTAGTCCAAGTAAAGGGTGATCAAAGCTTGGACTACCGTTCTGAAGTCATGTGTTTCCAGGATCAATCAGAAGTGCTGTATGGTTTTTAATATGAAGAAAATTGCTCTGGTAGTTTGTTTGACTTGGGTAGTCATAGTGAATCGCTATAATGCCTCTGTATCGTTCCATGGTGAGACTGCACCTTGAATATTGTGTGCAATTCTGATCGCTGTATCTTAAAAAGGATATAGCATTATTAGAAAAGGTACAGAGAAGAGCCGCCAAAATGGTAAAGGGGATGGAAGGATACTCCTATGAGGAAAGGCTTAAAAGATTAGGGTTCTTCAACTTGGAAAAGAGACGGCTGAGGGGAGATATGATAGAGGTCTATAAATTGATGAATGGAATAGAATGGCTAAATATAGATCAGTTGTTTACCGCATCAAAAAGCAGAAAGACTAGGGGGACACGCAATGAAGCTACAATGTAACCCATTTAAGACTAATAAGAGAAAATATTTTTTCATTCAATGCATAATCAAACTCTGGAATTTGTTACCGAAGGATGTGGTAAAAGCTGTTAGCATAGCTGGGTTTAGAAAGGTTAGGGCAAGTTCATAAACCATTACACAGGTACACTACCAAAAAACTGCCTCCAGTTTTGCAACTGATTCCTATAGATTTCGGGGTGCTGAATCCAGGAAAAATAGCCAAAATGTTCCATCACGTCACGTTTTCTTGCAAAATTAGATTTCTTACCCATATAAGGAATGTTCACATAATTTCTTTTTAGCCGACTGCAGTTTATTTTCTTGGCCCAAAATAGAGGTTGTAATGGTTAACTAACTAGAAACACTCCCTCATGATATTTTAGAGTGTTTTGTATTCATTTTATACATTAACAGGACAATTGGGAGGCGGGGGGCTAAATCCAGTACTCGCGCTGGCGCATGTTCTTTCCTGTTCGCCTCGCCTCGTTCGCTCGCTCAAACACGGTGGTTGCGACATGAACGTTCCTGTCAAATTTCAGTTTCTTGCAAGTTCATTATTACCTTTTGTTTGCTCAGTCGTAATCCAGCTTTATTCCGAAGTGGTTCACTACAGTTGTAGTTTGCAGTGCTGTGTATTTGTGATGGCTCACAGAGCCAGAGGTTGCGTCAACTCTCCGGACAGTTTTTGTTTTATTTGTGGGGAATATACCGTGAAAAAGCGGCAGAGGAACATTTCTGCATTTATTAAAAAAGTATATTTTGCCTATTTCGGTTTGAAGTTAGGCGATCAAGACAAACCGTGGGCTCCTCACAAAGTGTGCAAGACATGTGAGGAAGATCTACGCTTATGGATGAAAGGTAAAAAACAAGCATTTCGTTTCGGAATACCTATGATGTGGCGTGAACAAAGAGACCACAGCAGTGACTGCTATTTTTGCTCTTGCATTGTGAAGGGATACAACTTAAAAAATAAGAACGTAATAAGTTACCCCAACCTTCCCTCAGCAATTAGGCCTATGCCTCATAGCAACGAAGTACCTGTGCCTGAACCACCAAAATCTTTGGATCATATTTGTGTGGATGGTTCTGATCATGATGAGACTCATCAGATGGCTTTTCCCGATGAGTCCAGTACTTCCGAGTTTGAAACTGAACCAGATCCGAAACCTGAACTTTTCTATCAAGCTGAATTGAATGATTTAGTCCGGGATTTAGGACTCCCAAAAGATGCTGCTTAAACAGAAAAATCTATTGTCACCAGGAACAACTTTTTATTGGTACCGCAACCGCGAGACACAATTTTTGAAGTATTTCAGCAAAGAGGAAGATTTGGTATTTTGCAACGATATATACGGAGTGATGGAAAAGTTTAAACTCAAGTATGATCCTGCTGAATGGCGGCTGTTCATTGATTCGTCAAAAGACAGCATAAAAGGTGTTCTTCTTCATAATGGCAACACATTCGCTTCAGTTCCTATTGCTCACTCTGTTATTCTCCAAGAAAAATACGAGAATTTGGCCCTGATTCTTCAGAAGATTCGTTATGATGAGCATAAGTGGATGATTTGTGGAGACTTTAAAATTCTATCCATGCTATTAGGGCAGCAATCCGGTTTCACACCAAATATCCCTGCTTCCTTTGCTTGTGAGATAGCCGGGCCCGCGACCTACACTGGGGGAAAAAAGACTGGCCAATTCGGGAGTATTTGAGACCCGGTGAGAAAAATGTTCTTCATGAGAGCTTGGTACCTCGTGATAAAATTCTATTACCACCTCTCCACATTAAGTTGGGTCTCATTAAGCAATTCATCAAGTCCCTTCCAAAAGATGGTGAGTGCTTTCGGTACCTTTGATCAAAGTTCCCCCGACTTTCTGAAGCAAAGCTAAAGGAAGGAGTGTTTGTTGGCCCTGATATAAGGAAACTCATTTCAGATGAAGCATTCGCTGAAACGATGTCTGAGAAGGAAAAAGAAGCCTGGGATTCCTTCAAGGATGTTGTTCTCAAATTCTTGGGGAACAGGCGGGATGAGAACTATAAGGATATTCAATGCCTTCAAAGAACAAGGCTGTAACATGAGCCTGAAAGTCCATTTCTTGCATTCCCATGTGAACTACTTTCCCGAAAACTTGGGGGCGTACAGTGAAGAACAAGGTGAAAGGTTTCACCAGGACATCAAGGACGCAGAGAGAAGGTACCAAGGAAGATGGAACACCACTATGATGGCTGATTTCTGCTGGTTGCTGCTGCGGGAAACCCCAGATGAAAAATACGCCAAGCAGCGCACCAAGAGAAGCATTCGGGGGAAGAAGAAACGGGCCCACCAGGAGATTGATTGACCCAAGAATGACTTTAAAATCTAAACTGTGTTGACAAATATCGTGTTTTTACTAAACTTTGAAATAAAAATTTGCTAGTTATTACCACAGTGTCAGATCTCATTTATTAAAATTTTATTTTCACACCATCGGGTGTTTGTCTTCATGTATTGCAATGGTGCGGTTTGCGTTTTCTATTCTTACATACATACCTGTACAACATTTTTTGCACATTTCTTTGCTTTGCTTTGTGTCTAACCTCGCTCTTATATGCTCAATGTTTGTGCACATGTATGTGGCTGTTTTAAGTGCAGACAATTTTGCTACCATCACAGTGTGTTTTGTTGACATTACTCTATTCTTATGTGCTGCCTTGTTACAATTTTCTTTATTCTTATTTGAATAACTACTAAACAATTAGTATAAAGAATTCATCCAAGAAACTTTTATCTCGATCGCACTCAATCTGAAACGTTCACCTCAAACTGCTAACCCAATGTAGCAAAAAATCTGTACGTGATGGAGCAAATTGGTTACCAGATTTGGATTCAGTGCACCAAAAAACGTAAAAATCAATCGAAACATTAGAGGCAGTTTAAAAAAAAATTTTTTTAGTGTACCTGTGAAAGAGGACCCCGGGATTGTGGAATCTGTGTATCTTTTTGGGAACCTGACAGGTACTTGTGACCTGGATCGGCCACTGTTGGAAATGGGCTAGATGGACCTTGGTCTGACCTAGTAGGGAATTTCTTATGTTCTTAAACTCAATATATGAAATGAAGCTAACCAGATGAAATATACAACTTAATGTGCATATAAAGACACAAACATATTTCAGGGGCCTGAATTACCCAGGCATCAGTGCTGATCAGCCAAAGTGAAATCAAATCCTGAAAACGCCTGCAATGATGACTTTGTATAGCTGGGTAAAATACATCCATGAGAGCAGGGCATGTTTCAGCCATAGGCGTTTGTCTGGCTAATTTAGAATAGTATCCCCCCACTAACTGAAAAGCAATACCCACTCATGCCTCCTAGACATCTACATGGTTTGTTGATTTTTGCTATAGATTTTGTGATCCGGGTATACTCTATTTTACACCGACATCCCCTGTAGTGGCAATGTTGGGTCTTCATATGGACACTCTATGCTGGATGACTATGGCTTGATAATCTCTCTGTACCACTTCAGTGAGTTAATTTTAGTTCTATTTTTGAATACTGTCAAATAAACAATGGCTGGGAAAAATCATATTGCTAAAGCTGTTGTCCCCGTTACAGCTTCTGCCTCTGTCCAGACAGAGATTCCAATGCCAGTTGAAGGACCGGCTCCATGTGCAGGATGCCTGCAGGCTGAAGCTCTCATGAAAGAAGTGGAAGAACTCAGGGAAAAGGTGGTGAGGCTGAGAAGCATTCGAGAAAGTGAGAAGTACATTGATGAGATGCTTCTTGAAACATCCAAGTTCTCTTACAGAGGTGAAAATGGGAGATTACAGAAGGAAGAAGGTTGGGCATAGGGCACGAGTCACCAGAGCCTGCAGTATCAACATTCCAACTCCTCCAGCCCTTGAATTGAAGAACCAGTCTGCAGCCCTTGAATTGAGGAGCCAGTGTGCAGCCCTGGAAGTGGAAGAGTGGAAGCATCTGAGGAAAGGGGAGAACCACAGCTCGAGCACCCCAAAGTTGCAGAATCAGTCACCACAAGGAAGCAAAGGGTCGTCGTGGTTGGTGACTCTCTTCTGAAGGGTACTGAGGTGTCCATCTGTTGACCAGATTTGATGTCCATAGAGGTGTGGATAGGTGTGCAGGTGTGTTCTCTTCAGTCCTCCCTATTGAGGGTAAAGCTTGCATCCTGGAGATGAATGCATGGCTGCATGGATGGTGTTATCGAGAGGGTTTTGGTTTCCTGGGCCATGGGATGATGTTCCAAGGGCTGCAGAGTGGAGATGGTGCCCATCTGTCCAAGAAGAAACAAAGTGTCTTCAGCAGCAGACTGGCTAATCTACTGAAGAGGGCTTAAAACTAGATTTGTTGGGGATGGGTGAAGAGAACCCTCAGGTAAGTGAACATTAAATACCTCTGTAAAAATGGGTAATAGGGGCAATATCTGGAAAGTGGTGTGTATAAATGCCCGCAGTATGGAAAATAAGATCTCAGATGTTTATTTATTATTTATTTATTTAACAGGTCTTCTATAACTCCTTATCATACATGCAAAGCCATTAACATGGAACAGTTAAAGCAACGAGCTTTACATAGAACAGGGATATACAACTTGGAGGTTAGTTGGGGTATAACAAGCAATTAACAATTGCTAACTATATACAAGGAAACTGTTGTAGTATTTTGTGGTCCATTTCGTTAGGGATTTTAGTCTCCTGGGATGGCTCCAAGGTATTCTAGGAAAAGGTGGGTTTTTATTGCTTTCCTAAAGTCTACTAGGTCTTTGATTGCATGTGTTGAGATGGGGAGATCGTTCCACAGCTGGGCTGCATACAGGGAGAAGGCTCTATTGCGGGTGGACTGATTTGCTTTCCTGAAGTTTAGTGGGGTCTCCAGGATATTGTTGTCTGCTCCTCTTCTTGTTCTGGTTGGGGGTGTCTTCCTGATTAGTGGTTGGAGAGTTGCTGGAGAGAGGTTATTTAATGTTTTGAAGATTAAGATGTTGAGGCTTTAATGGAAGAGGCTGACTTGGATTTAATTGTGGTTATGGAGACATGGTTCAAAGAAAACCATGACTGGGATGTAATTATACCAAGCTATACTTTATTCAGGGTGGAAATGGTAGGAAGAAGAGGAGGCACTGTGGGTTAAACTAGAAAGAGGGAAAGGGAAATCCATTTGCATTGGAGTTATATTCAGTTCCTCCTCACAGGGTGTAGAAGTGGATGAAGATTTAACAGAAGACATACAGAGTATTGCCATGAAAGGAGAAGAGCTACTGATAGGTGATTTCAATATGCTGTGGTGTCATCTAGAAGTAAGGAGATCCTGAGGGACAATAAAAGGGGTTTTTCAAACCTGAAATTACTGCCAGTCCAGGTATCTGTTCCTTTGTTCCCTCAGATCCTGGATTCTCTACAAAAAAAACTATTCAGGCAACTGGTAAAAGAACCCACCCGTGATGGGGCCATACTCAGCTTAGTGCTTACCAAAGGGGAAAGTGTTTCTGATGTTATAGTGGGAGATAGACTTGCAACCAGTGATCACCAGATGGTGTGGTTCAGTATTAGGACTAGGGCTGATAAAATCCATTCAAAAATGAGGGTCTTAGACTTTAGGAAAACTAACTTTGCCAAGATAGGACAATACCTCAAAGAGTCATTAGTAGGATAGGAACAGTTGGGAGATGTAGAAAAACAGTGGGCAAAACTGAAAGGGGATATTTTAAGGGCAACAAACCTTTTTGTTAGAAAGGTAAATACATGTAAAAAGAAAAGGAGGCCACTATGCTTCTCAAAAGAAGTAGGGAGGCCTTCATGAAATACAAGAGATCACAGAGAGAAGAAGACAGGCATCTATATTTGGAAAAACTTAGAGAAGCTATCAAAATAGTCAAGAATGCAAAGGTACCAAAAGAAGAAACAGCCAATGTAATAAAAATGGGGGATAAGATATTTTTCAGATACTGAATGTTAGTGAGAGGAGGAAGGGCAAAAGTGATATTGTCAGACTCAGGGGTGCAGGGGAGCAATATGCAGAAACTGAGGAGGATAAAGCAGAATTGCTTAACAAATATTTCTTTTCTGTGTTCACAGATGAAGGGCCAGGAGTAGGACCTCAAAAAACACCCACAAATAGGTCCAGAAGCGACAGGGATCTCAAAAGATTTTCAGAAGACTGTGTTAATGCATTTGGAAGTATCGAAGGTTAGTAAAACTTGTTGTATAGGGTGACGTGAACAATTTTGAGATATGAACTGTTTTGAGTAGTTTTTATGTTTCAGTTTCCCTGATGAAGCCAGCAATGGGAAAACCATGGTCCATGGCTGGAGGTTTTGGAAATGCAATCTATGCGATCTGTGAGACTGAAGCATATGATTCGATTGGTGAGCTGCTTTTCAATAGCGCCTGGTTCTCCAGTGATGAGAGTGTTATATTTGCAACATGGTTTTTAGAGCGGGGCCCTTGCGTACTTGGTATGAGAGGTCGATGCTGGTGATTGTAATAAAGTGTTGATATCAGTATTAGATTTAAAGAATTAATTTATTTGTGCACTCTGTACAAGTTTGTCCAAAAGTGAAGTTATAAATTGATGACAAATAATTGTGAACCTTTTAGGTGGATTGGTTACATTGGGTTTATTAGTTGAATATAATTGGAACACGACTTTTTATTCCTTGGAGGATAATATAATGTATATTATTTATGTCCATATTGTCCTCTCACACAGTTCCCTGTCTCACATTTTATTTGATACTTATATGTTTTTAATATTTATATGCATTTATGGTTTTCAATAGCTTATTTTAAGTTTTTATATGTGATATTTATATGATTTTATCTTTTGTATCATATTTTATTTGACGTTTCTACACCTCTGACGAAGGCTGTTGCTGAAACACAGCTGTGTAGGGTAGAAGCATCTATATATCATTAAAGACCTAATGATTTACATCCTCCATTGTTTGTTTTGCCACCTTGCTCCTGGACGTCTTTCACCGTCTCTAAGTGGCCAGATGGACCAGAAGCAGCACATATTTCTCTTTCAGAAATATATAATAAACAATATTAATTGTTACAACATACTTATCCTTATAATCTCACATGGAACCAGTTTTGACCTAAATGTCCACGAATTTAGCTATGTGCAATTAGTCATGTGATTTCTGGCTAACTCTTCCATACCTGGTCACAGTAGCCTTTCTGGACAGGCCCAGCAGCTACAGATGTCATGCTGGCTGTTTCACTCTCTGTAATAGGAATCATGGTTTCTGCAACAACATGCGCTGGGTTAATGGCATCCTCCCTAGACTCTTCCATTTGATGGCATCAGTGAGTGCTCATCTGACAGTATCTGAAGGATGTGCTTTCAGTGTCTTTGGAATTTATGATTTGAGGCAGTGCTCACCATATATGATCTGCGGGTCCTTGTCAGGATTCGGGTCCTTGGAAGTGAGCCATGGAATTCTCTTCTAGAGTTGGGAGATCCCTTACAAGCTTAGCATGAGCCTAATTATGCTCGTCTCTTGTCTGTAGCTTTTGAAACAACATAATTCAAGAGGAGATCCCCTTATACTATCTTGTGGCTAAACAAATGTTCTTCTGGCGATGTTCAACAGCTCAGCGGAGTTGTATGATCTCCTTATCAGAGCCAAAGAAAGATCCTTTCCAGCTTCCCTTACGTTTTTTCAGGATGCTTTTGAGTATTTTACCTCTTGCTTCTGTTAATCCTTGGACAAGTCCCTTAACCCTCCATTGCCTCAGAAAAATCCATGTTCCTGTTTAATGTACATTACCAAGTTTAAGTTATAATGTGAACTGATTTGACTGAAATGATAAAGTGGTATAAAAACAGTTAATTAAATAAATAATCCATTACCATCTGGATATTTGGGGCTTGAAGTCAGGTGCAGAAACCTAAGACAAAGCAAAGTCTTCAAAGGTTTCACAAGCAAACTGTAGTCGATTGTCAGTAATGGCAACCCTTGGCATGCCATGATGGGCTAAAATGGATTTAGCAGGCTTCATTCATTTATTTATTCATTTTTTTATGTAGCCATAGGTTAAGGAAACAACGAGGCCTCTTGTAAAAGAACTACAGAGCTCTCTGACTGAAACTTTGTAAAATATTAACTGTTTAACAATTTCAAGATTACCCTACAAATATGTTCTTTATGCCCTCACTTGGTTTGCAGCTTGCATGCTGTAAGGGCTTGTGTGCATCAGTGATGCTGAGCTGAGCTATCAGTAACGTAACTACTGGCAGAGTTTCCTAAGATGGACAGGTCTCAGCTGAGATGCCAGACTAAGACAAACCAATCATCTGGACAGCAAAAGAATGGGATGATGGCAGTGGAGGACCACATTCCTGTGATAATCGGGACAACACTAGCATTACCGGCGCGGAAGAAAGGCCCGGCAATCTACTTCTGTATCTTGCCATGAAAACCCAATGAATAGTCACAACAAAACAAATTGCACCACAGTGCTGGAAGATGAGACCCCCAGGTTGGAAGGCACTCAACTAGCTACTGGAGATGAGCTGAAGTCTTTTCAGAGAAAAGCCAGCATTTATGATATGGTTTGATCAAAGCCCTCGGGATGTCTGACTGCTGTAGCTGCCCATGAAATAAGAATCAGAAGGTGCAAAGATGTCTTATATATTGGGACATGGAATGTACAAAGCATGAACCAAGGGAAGTTGGAGGTGGTCAAGAATGAAATGGAACGTGTACAACTTGATCTGTTGGGTGTCAGCGAACTGAAATGGACTGGCATCGGGCACTTTGCATCTGATGATAACATGGTCTACTATGCTGGAAATGAATGACAAAGAAGAAATGGTGTTGCATTTATAATTAAGAAACAACTTGCAAGAACTGTAATGAAATACAATGCAATCAGGGAATGCTTAATTTCTATTCATCTATGGGGATTGCCCATTAACACAACTATTATTCAGGTATATGCCCCAACAAAAGCTGCAGAAGAGGAAGAAGTGGATGAGTTCTATGAACAAGTACAAGCTGAAATTGACAAAACATGAAAATAGGATATCCTGATAGTCATGGGTGACTGGAACGCAAACGTTGGCCACAAAGAAGAAGGCAAAGTGGTTGGAAAATACTGACTTGCAACAGAAATGAAGCTGGAGAAAGACTGACAGAATTCTGCACGATCAATGATTTATTCATCTCAAATACTTTCTTCCAGCAACACAAGCAGCAACAGTACACATGGACTTCATCCAATGGATTGTACAAAAATCAAATTGACTACATCTCTGGAAGTCAACGATGGAAAAGCTCTGTAACATCAACAAAGACAAAACCTACAGCCGACTGTGGTACAGATCGCCAACTACTAGTATGCAAACTTAAGCTAAAGCTGAAAAAGAGCAAACCACTCATGAATGTAGCAAAATATGACCTTGAGAATATACCACCAGAAGGCTTTTGATTGTATAAACCATAAGAAACTGTAGCCCATATTAAAAAGCATGGCTTTACCAGAACACCTAATAGTTCTCTTGCACAACCTTTACATTGATCAAGAAGCAACAGTGTCACACTGCATGCAAAGCTCGACTTCTTGGCGTTTTCAGTTACATTTTCATCTGAATATTTCTATTTCTGATTTGTGTCCCTTGTGCTGTATTTGGTGAGGAGCTGTCGATGTTTGGCCTCGGTGACGGAGGTGCAGTGTCCTTCTAGTGTTACTTGTTGTACGTAGGCAACTGTACCAATCCCGCTTCTTCTGTTTGCCCAATAGCAGGTATATTGTTGCTTTAGGACCCAGTATAATAAAATATTTCTAGTGCTGCCTTGAAGGGTAAGGTGAGTGCTTTGTGCGTCCTGCCACTGCTGCTGTGGTGTGACAGGTTTTCTATAGCTTTATGCAGGGATTTGTAGTTAAGTATCTGGCAGTTGGCATTGGAGGGAAGCTGTGTGGAAATGGGATGGGATGAATTAGAATCTACCAAGGGAGGGGAGGAAGGGGGCCGTGAATACAGCACAAAAGACTTGAAATAATTGAGTTTTAAATTGTCACCCACGATACCCAACAGCAGTTGAAGACTATTCAGAAATCTGTTGACAGGTGCGCTTGAAGGCACTATGGGTTGATAAGAGCAAAACTAACACAGTTAAAAACATAACAACATAAGAAATGGCATATTATGTCAGACTAAGGTCCATCAAGCCCAGTACCTGGTTTCCAACAGTGGCCAATGCAGGCCACAAGTACCTGTCAGGTTCCCAAAAAGGTAGACTTATCAATACTTTGCATCTAACTTGGCAGTGCTTATGCTGTTTCCCATTTTCATCATTTGCTTCCTTTTTCCATTTCCTGAAAGATGCTTTTTTGGCTACAACAGCCTCTCTGACCTCACCTTTAAACCATGCTGTTAGTTTTTTGGCCTTCCTTCCACTTTTCTTAAAGCGTAGAATACATCCAATATAGTACTTTTAAACAACACCCATGCTTGATGTAAATCTTTAATCTTTATAGCTGCTCCTTTTAGTTTTTTCTTAAATATTTTCCTCATTTTGTGATAATCTCCCTTTTGAAAATTAAAAAGGAGTGGAGGAGTGGCCTAGTGGTTGGGGCAAGGTACTTCAGGCCGGAAGGTCAGGGGTTCAAATCCCACTAGAGGACAGCAACCTTGGGCCAGAAGGAATGGGGTTTCTAGTCCCACAGGTGCTCCTTGTGGTCTTGGGCAAGCCACTTAACCCTCCATAGCCCATGTTCCCTGTAAAATAGTTATCTCCAAGTTATAATGCCCTGTTCAATGTAATTTCAGTTTGTTCAATGTAAACCACACTGATGCAGAATAGCGCAGTATATAAGAGAATGTAAATAAATAAAATAAAAGGTAGCACTGTAGATTTCATTGCCATCCTGCTTCTACTTATTAAATCAAATGCAATCATGCTATGATCACTACTGCCAAGTTCAGACATATCTGCCTAGTGCCCCCCCAGGTTAACCTCGGGCCCCCAAAAATTCAGTTCTGGCTATTCCACTGGAGTATTCAGGCATAACTTTGAGCAGATAGCCTTTCCATTTTGGGGGTAATTTTATAAGGGGGCACATAGTATGTGCTAACTGGGGGGGGGGGAAGAGGGTATCTTAGTCATTAATGTGCATAATATAGAACTACATAAGCGCATTAATGACCTCTCATAAAATACCAGCTACCATAATAGTTTGTTGCCCAATGGTGCATACTGTGTGATGGGTGTGTGTACGAGCAGAATTTGGGTGGAGCCTGGGCGAAGCATGCAAATACGCATGTAGATTAGAAAATGCCAAGCGTGTTCAAGCAAAGATATAGGCGCAGGCATTTACTTCAGTTCTAGGGCTGGTCCAAATATCCACGCCTTAACTTAAGATGCAATTTCTGCCACTTAGCCTGGTATAAAGACAAGTAGACTTGCTTTTTTAAAAGACTTAACATAGGCACCTGAAAAAGCACTTTACCAAGGTGCCCCCTCATTAAGTTATCCTCTTAAAGTTAGACCAGCTACACTGACATAGAAATTAGGGATGTGCAGTCATTTGAAACAACATGGGAAATCAATGACATTTCTTATTTTGTTTCATATCATTTTTAATCCGAAAAGGACACTAAAAAATCCAAAATCCAAGTAAGGGGAGATGCTGAAGCTGAGGGATCAGCTTGAGTGTAAGGCTGACATGATGGATGGAGAAGGGGGATGGGAAGGGAAGTAAGGGTGAAATACTGGATGAGGAGGATGGAGGAGTAGGAAGGGAAGCAAGGCTGAAATCCTGCACCTGAGGGTGGGAAAGGGCGTAATCCTGGACCTGGGGGTAAGAATGGAGGACTGCAACCTTTTTAGCTGTGTTGAAGGGGAAGGCTCAATGACAAGGCAGAGGATAAGGAGCTGAGGCAGAGGTGTGTGGCGATGAACAGTAAGTGCTGTACTGCTGACATTCAAATAGTTCGATAAAATTATACTTCTGTGCACAAAATATTTTGTTTACATGTGTGTTAGAAGCTGGTGTTGAGCTTTTAGTGCATGGCTCTAATGCTCACTTTACTGCAGCAGACCCCAAGACCAGGAATTCTGTTAGTATGAAGTATCTATGTATGACTGCCATGCCAACGGGGCCCTGACCTTGCCTTCCAATTCGTTTGGTTTCCCACTTTCAAATTTCTGCCCTTCGTCCTTGCACCTGTAGTGGTCTGGCTTGCTCAGCTTTCCCAATAAGTACAGTATATTGGCGATTTAATGTCCATTGCAGTATTTACGGTGCTGCCCTTTCCTAAGAAAGGTCCTTATTGTTGGATTTTTGAAAGTTACCGCTGTTATGGAATAGTAGATTTGCTCTATAGGCCCAGAGTGACTTTTGTAAGGTTTTGTATTTTTCCACAATATGTCCGGTATTAGTGAGGGTTTATGTTGCTGTTACTGAGATGACACCAGAGTCAAAAGTTTCTTTTTATATAATGAGTTCTAGGGGTGAAATGTCCAAGTTCTTCAAAATGTCCTAGTTCTGCCCCCTATCATTGTTGGGTTAGGGTGGGCTTCTGTGGGTGCAGAATATGTTTACACAACAACATCATGATCCAGTGTTCAGGGTCAAAAGTCAGCATTTTTCTATCAGAATCATAGGCTATGTAATTTAACCGCTACAATATTTGCTGAATATGACCAGGGATCACAGAGTTTTCTTTTTTTTAATATATGGCTTGGGAATATACATTGCATTATTTTTTCATAGGGCAGCTGCCTGACCAGTATTCTCAGTGAGAGGACCCCATCCACCTCACCTTCCTGATCAGAACTCTGAGGGGACCTTCCCTTTTGGATGCACTTGAAGGGAGGCCTCATCTCATCCCTTGCCTCAGGCCGCAGTTACCTTGAGTTGCTCCTGCTTTCCGCACTTCCTTCTTTTATTTAAAACACATGTAGGGTGGAGATACATCAATTTTACATCAGACTTACACATGCCCACCCTCTCCTCTAAACTTGAAATTGATTTGCTGCAATCACGTAAATGATCTTTATAAAATGCATCTTATTTATTTATTTATTTATTTATTTATTTGCATTTCTTATATACCGCACTATTTGCGATCAGCGCGGTTTACATAGAACAAACATGAATTCTTCACATGAATTCTTTGCTTCGGTCTTTCCTGAAGATGATATAGGGGAGATACTCATGCAAGAAATAATTGTTAAAGATGATGAATTGAAGAAATTGAACAAATAGTGAACCTGGAAGATGTGATAGGGAAATTTGGCAACCTAAAGAGCAGCAAATCACATGGACCAGATGAAATACATCTCAGGGTACTGAAAGAATTCAAAAATGAAATTGGAAACTATTAGTAATTTGTAAACTATCATTAAAATCATCTGTAGTACCTGAAGATTGGCGGGTGGCCAACGTAACACCAACTTTTATAAAAGGTTCCAGGGGTGATCTGGGAAACTACAGATCAGTGAGACTGATGCCAGTACTGGGCAAAATGGTAGAAACCATTATAAAGAGCAAAATTACTGAACATGCATATAGTCATGTTTTAATGAGACAAAGCCAACATTGACTTAGCCAAGAGAAATACTGCCCCACCAATCTGCTACGTGTTTCTGAAGGCATGAATAAATATGTATATAAAGGTGAGCTGGTTGAGATAGTGTGTCTGCATTTTCAGAAGACCTTTGACAAGGTCCCTCATGAGAGACTCTTGAGGAAATTAAAAAGTCATTGAATGGGAAACAGTACCTGTTGTGGATTAGGAACTGGCTAAAAGAGAGAAAACTGAGAGTAGGGCTAAGTGGCCAAATTTCTCAAAGAAGAAAAGTGAGTACTGGATCTGTGCTGGGTCCGCTGCTTTTTAACATATTGATAAATGACCTGGAAATGGGAATAATGAGTGAGGTGATCAAATTTATAGATGGCACAAGAGAATTGTAAAAAATTGCTAGAGGACTTTCAGGAATTGGGAGGCTGGGCATCCAAATGGCAGATGAAATTGAATATGGTGAAGTACAAAGTTATGCAGTTAGGGAAGAATGACCCAGACTGCAGCGACACGATGCCAGGTTCCACCAGGACCTCTTTTAGCAATGGGCAAAAGGGGCATCTGCCCTGATTCCTGACTTTTTGCAAGTTGCCCGCTCTCATTGGCCAGCAGTCCCCTGGCTCACCAATTGAAAACCTAGTAAGTTATGTCAGGGGGTGGGGTCCTGAAGTGATTGGCACTGCTCTGCTTTCTTGATGGTGCCGTGGAACGGTGTGCATGTAGCACAGCCACGGGGTCTCTGAGGGGCAATTTCTCCAAAGGGCTAGTTTTGTGCATACCATGACAGTCATGCACCTCACTTCTAAGCCCCAGTATGTGGAATACAATCTCACCTCTCAAATTTACTGCTAATTCTCGCCGTAGTACTTGCATTGTGCCAAAGAGCGCCTCCTTGTGGAGTTCATTAGCTGTAACATGTATGGATAATTTATCAAGATGGGATTGGAAATTCCTCTTAATCAATACAATGGCAAACATTTCTATATCTTTCTGCCACATTTTCTTGGTCTCTGACAACCTTTCTTGGTACTTTAGGATCTTCTCCCCTCCACGTGATTCTCTATGTGCAGGCAATTCTACCTTTCAGTGCGACTTCTTCCTCTCTTGATTCTAGGGGGTCTCTGAACATAAGATATGCCATAACTGGGTCAATCAAGCCCAGTATCTTGTTTCCAACAGTGGCCAATCCAGGTCACAAGTGCCTGACAGTTTCCCAAAAAGTCACGCAGGTTCCACTATACCTGTATTGGGGCAAGCAGTGGATTTCCCGGATCCTCTTTAAAAATGCTTTATGGACCTTTCCTCCAGGAACTTGTCCAAATCTTTTTTAAACCCAGCTACACTAACAGCTTTCACTACATCCTCCAGTAACAAATTTCAGAGTTTGATTACACGTTGAGTGAAAAATATTTTCTCTTATTAGTCTTCAATGGGTTACACTGTTTTGCCTCTCCCCAAGGCCTGCCTTCTCCCTCACTCCCAGCACTTCCTGTTCAGAGTCAGGCCATGGAGAGACAACACTACCTGCACGTGATTAGATACCCCGCAGTCTACATCAACCTCTTATAAAAAAGCACCAGGATCAAGAGAAAAGGCAGGCCTGCGAAAGGAAATGCCGTTTGCACATTGTCAGAGGGACCCCTATCTTGTGTTACCTTCAGGGAAGGAAAGGAAAGGCGCACGTGAGGTAAAGGAGTGGAAGAAAGATACAGCTTCTTTGGATGACAGTATCTGAAAATGCAGCAACCCCTTTAAAGTCATTGTATTGGCTTCTTGTAGAGTACAGAGTCCAGTTTAAGGTAGTGTGTTTGGTCTGTAGTAAAACACTGTCATGAGGGACCAAAGTATTTATTCTCCGTGATCTCTTCCTATATCACACCGCAGCACCTCCCCTCGTCACTGTGACCATTACCGAAAGTTCCAGATTATATCCAGTTGCCACAAACACTTCGGTGGGCATTTCCTTACATGGGCCCTGAATTGCGGAATTCTGTCAGGGGTCAGGAAGTACAAATAAGTAAGCGTAGTGCCCGTCCTAAAGGGTGGAACAAACCACTCTCCTCAATTGTAACGCTACCCTCACAGGTTCTGTAACAACTGAAAATCATATGGAAGGTCCTCATCAGTGGACCAGGTACTTTTGGCATGGATTGGCCACTGCTGGAAACAGGATACTGGGTTTGATGGACCTAGGTCTGACCCAGTAAAGCATCTCTTATGTTCTTAAGTCTCAGTTTGAGTTGCAGGTCTGTAGACTACACCAGCATGTATGACAGTGCCATCTTATTTATTTTTTATTTATTTAACTAGGTTTATATACCAGTTTTCTACAAGTCAAAGCAGTGTACATGCAGGTACTGTATATATATTTCCCTTGACTCCAAAGGGCTCACAATCTATGAATCTATGCTTTTGCACCTGAGGCAATGGCGGATTAAGTGGCTTACCCAAGGCCAGAAGGAGCACCTGTGGGACTAGAAACCCCAGTCCTTTCGGCCCAAGGTGGCTTATGTTTCTAACACAATCCACAACACTATATTTCCCCACATCCCCTGCATTTCAGCAGCTTTAATATTGCTTTTGACATATAGGGCTACTCCTCCTCCTTTTCTGCCTTCTCTATCTCTTCTAAATACATTTTATTTATTTATCAGGTTTTTTTATATTGCTTTATCATTTTTAGTGAAAGTGGTTTACATTGTAACTTAAACTTGATGATATACATTAAACGGGGACATTGATAACTTGCATTTTCTGAGGCAATGGAGGGTTAAGTGACTTGCCCAAGGCCACAAGGAGTGCTAGTGGGAACTGAACCCTGGTCTCTTAGTTCCCAAGCCAGTGATCTAACCATTTGGGTGCTCCTCCACTCCAAGTTGTACTTAGCTATGGCTATATCTCATTCATACTACTCATTAAAGCATCTTTCTGTAATGGCCACAATGTCCATAAGTCCCTTTCCGCCGTTAGGGCTCCCAGATCAGGAGCTTTGCTGGCTAGACTTTGAGCATTTGTGCTCATTGCCCTCCAGCTATTGCTGGTTGGCTTGCTTGTATTTTCCTGACCACTCTTCCCTCTTGTCATTGATGTGTGAGTTACTTTGATGACCATTTCCAATGTTATTGGGCTTGATATTGAGCTAGGCTCATTTTCAAAGGGCTGTGCGCCACATCGGCATATAGCCCTCCCCGTTGACCTCTAACCCAGACATTCAATGCTGCGGCGATGGCACTGAATATCTGGGGGATTGCTAAAAGGACAGCAGCGATATTGCATGCTGCCCGGTTAGCTCCTGTGCCTTAAAGGTAGGCGAGGGTTTCACTAGCCTATCTTTTGGGTGCAGTCGCCAACCGGGCTTCATGTAATATCGCTGCTGCCCAATTATCGCTTCTCACCACCTGCGTTCCTTCCCAGAACACCCTCAACACTTCCCGATGTTAACCGGATAGTATCGGGGTGCACAGGGGAGTTAGAAGGAGATATTCATTGGAACTAACCATGCAAGTGCCGTTGAATATCCGATTTAAAGCATTTTCATGATATACTGGGCTGTAAACCGTGTAAATGCCTTTCAAAAATTGGGCCCATTATGTTTTTGCTGTAAGTGACATCCTGAACTTGTTTTCCATCTGTCAACCCTTTTCTCTAGTTTAAATCCTTGACCACATATAGCCTGAGGTTTTCACTTAGGATCCTTTTTCCTGCCACAGAGAGATGCAGTCCACGCTAGGAATCATAAGGAAAGGAATGGAGAATAAAACTAAGGATTTTAAAATGCCTCTGTATTGCTCCATGGTATGACCACACCTTGAATATTGTGTGCTATTCTGGCTGTCATATCTTAAAAAGGATATAGCACTGTCACCTTTGGGTATCTGGCAGGTTGTTAAACAAACCGAGCAGGTACTTTTGGATATAGTTCCCCTTTTATGCCAGTTTTCCAGTGATGCTGTTATTAAATTGCAAAATGTAGATGAGAAAATTGAGACCCTGGACTCACGTTTATCCAATATGGATGTTCAGGTTAAAACTCGTACTTCTGGGCAGACCACCAGTAGTCAAGATAGTCTGTTTATTCATCAGAAGCTTGAAAGTCTGGAGAATAGGACTAGGAGTAAGAACTTAAGAGTGCTTAATTTTCCCTGTATTAGCTTATTGTCTCCACAAATATTGTTTAGAAAATATCTGAAGGACGTGCTTCTCCTTCCCACTGCAGACTCGCTTGAGTTTAATAAGTGTTACCATATCTCTTCTAAAGTTGCACAGGTGAACGCAGTGGAAGGGGCAGTGGATGCCCTTGAGGACAGGAATATCTTGATTTAAGTGCTTTTTTTAGAGGATACTCAAGATGTTATTTCTACAAGGGCCACGTTGCTCGTGACCCTAGTTTCTGAGGGGGATAAATAGCTATTCTTAAAGCTTATTTTAGGAAAAAGGATATTCCCTATTGTGGTGAAATGTTGCCCATTTTCCCCAGATGTTTTGCGTGCGACACAAGTAAGGAGGAAGTCTTTTCTTGCTCTGAAGGCTAGGGTACTTGCTGTGGGTGCTTCCTTTTTCTTGTGATATTCATGCAAGTGCTTGGTTTCTTTTGGGCAAGATAAATATGTTTTCTTGTCTCCTTTAGAATTAGAGAAATTGCGTGTTGATAAGGAAAAGAGTTGATGGTATCTGTAAGTTAGATTAGGTTCCGGTGGAATGGGGCTATTTAATTGTAATGGGCTGGATATGGACAGGGGTCTTTTTTCAATCTGCTGATCTCTTGTCTTGTGTCTCTTGGGGAAACTGCTAGGTACATATGACCTAGATTGGCCACTGTTGGAAACAGGATACTGGGCTTGATGGACCTTGGTCTGACCCAGTATGACATGTCTTATGTTCTTATGTTATGTTCTTATGTCTTAATTTCTTTGTTTATCTTTATTGTTTGTAATTCCCCAGGATGTGGGCTAATGTCTTTGTGCTTATTTATTTGTGTACTATTTTGTAAGTGATCTGTTTTGTTTCTGTATACTTTATGATATTGTATAAATTAAAATGTGTATAGCAGAATTAGAAAAGGTGCAGAGAAGAGTAAAGGGGATTCATACTATACCTGAATGTAACTCGCATCGACCTTCTCCTACAAAGGCATGAGCTAAATACTAATATTAATGGAAGGATATCCCTACAAGCTAAAGCTTAAAAGATTAGGGCTTTTCAACTTGGGATAGAGATGGCTGAGGGGAGGTATGATAGAGGTCTACAAAAAAATGAAGTCAAATGGATAAATGTAGATTGGTTGTTTATCCCTTCAAAAAGTAGAGTCTAGAGGACACACAATGAAGCTACAATGTAGCACATTTAAGACTAATCAGAAAAATATTTTTTCACTCAATAGGTAATTAAACTCTGGAATTTGTTACCAGAGGATGTAGTAAAAGCTGTTAGTGTAGCTGGATTTAAAAGAGGTTTGGACAAGTTCCTGGAGGAAAAGTCTATAAACCACTATTAAAGGGACTAGGAAAATCCACTGCTTATCAACTGGACAAGCAACATGGAATTTGGATACCTTTTGGGGACCTGCCAGGTACTTGTGACCTGGATTGGCCACTGTTGGAAACAGGATACTGGGCTTGATGGACCCTTGGGTTGACCCAGTATGGCATATCTTATGTTCTTATATTATAATGCCGCTGTATCACTCCATGATGGGACCACACCTTGAATATTGTGCATAGTTCTGATCACCACATCTAAAAAAAGATATAGCAAAGTTAGAAAAGGTACAGAGAAGAGCAACTAAAATGATAAAGGGGATGGAAGAATATCCCTACAAGGAGAGACTTAAAAAGATTAGGGCTCTTCAGCTTGAAAAAAAGATGGATAAGGAGAGATGTGATAGAGGTATATAAAATAATGAGCGGACTGGAACGAGTAAACGTGAATCAGTTGTTTACTCTTTCAAAATGTACAAAGACTAGGAGACATGCAATATAGTTATAATGTATCACATTTAATACTAATCTGAGAATGTGTAAGCAAACTCTTGAATTCATTGCTGGAAGATGCAGTAAAAGCTGTTTGTGTAGCTAAAAGGGTTTGGACAAGTTACTGGAGGAAAAGTCAGTTTTCTCTCTTTTAGCCAGTTCCTTATCCACAACAGGTACTGTTTCCTATTCAATGACTTTTTAATTTCCTCAAGAGTCTCTCATGAGGAACCTTGTCAAAGGTCTTCTGAAAATGCAGACACACTATCTCAACCAGCTCACCTTTATATACATATTTATTCATGCCTTCAGAAACACGTAGCAGATTGGTGGGGCAGTACTTCTCTTGGCTAAATCAGTGTTGGCTTTGCCCTTCTGAGCATGGGCCAACTGGCCCCACCCCTCTGCCCACCCCTAGCTAGCCAGTTCGTCACTAGCTGAGCCTTTTTCCACTCGGAGGCGGGCACTAGGATAGAGGCAGACCCCATCCCAGGGGAGGTGGGCGGGTATGTGTGGCTGACTTATCCTGCTGTCCCCGGAGAACTCCAGTTACAGGTAAGTAACTCCGTTTTCTCCTAGGACAAGCAGGATGAGTCAGCCACAATTGGTGTCTCCCAAGCTGCCACGCGCTGTGGTGGATGGGGGGAGGCCGAGACATTACTTCAGGGCTAGTATGAGCCCTTGTGGAGCAGAAGTGGCAACAGGAACCTGTCAGACTGCAGTGGTGATCAGGGCTAGTATGAGCCCTTGTGGAGCAGAAGTAGCAACAGAAACCTGTCAGACTGCAGTGGCGATACACGCCTGTGCAGTAGCAGTGTTGTGAGAGGGCGCAGTAGGAAGGTCCCTTCCGTATGAGCGTGTAATTGCGATGCACGCATGCGCAGAGGGTGAAGTTACCTGCATGCTGGTTTGCAGATGCGAACACACATGTGCAGAGGGCGAGTTACCCATATGTTGGCTTGCAAATGCGATTCACACATGTGCAGAGAGTGAATTACCCCTATGCTGGCTTGCAGATGCGATGCACACATGTGCCGAGAGTGAAATCACCGTATGCTGGCTTGCAGATGTGATGCACACGTGTGAAATTAAGGTACACCTGGAAATGTAGTCACATCGAGCAGTAGCGGGTGGTTACTGTGAGCAAGGCTATCATGGCAGTGAGGTGGTCACTGTGAACAAGGATAGGACAAGGATAGGACCAGCATCAATATTGACAGTGCTACAAGAGTGATGCAACCAAGCATCAGCACCGTCAGTTACCTGAGTGATACCGTAGAGGACATGAGTCATGTGTCTAGGCAGAAGGTAATGGTGTAGACCAGCGAACGCATTTGTCCATGTTGCTGGAGTGGGCCACAGGCTGTCGATGGAACCTTCAGTATGGCTAGAGTCCTGTGTTTGGTTTGAGCCTCCACTTGTGGCATGCTGACTTCCTAGAGGTGGAGAACGCTGGGACCAGCTGTGTCCCTTGTTGTTGGTGCACTGTTTCGTGTATATCCTGGGCATGTAGCTGCGTAGGGCTGGATGATGTCTATTTTCCAGCCGATGACCTGGCGGCCATGGTGGCATTGCATGTGTGGCGGTGCCCTAAGTATGGCTGGAGTGCCTGCTTGAGTTCCTGGTGAAGGAGAATCCCTTGTAGAGGAGTACACCAGATTTGTCGAGGTCACATACAAGGAGATGTGTCCTGTGTTGCTGGCCTGCCGTCTCGCGTACACCCTGGGCACATAGCTGCTTGATTGTGGTGATATGCAAGGTGTGGAGACTCTGCGAGAGGGATCTTGCATTCAAACGGGCTTTTTCATGGTATCATAGAAGGACTAGCGTTTTGGATCGCTACTCGAGAAGCGGTTTGGAGCGCTACCGAAATGGCATTAGAATTAGCAGAGTCTGCTGGCAGTCTACCGTAGTTCTGCCTGTGGTGGTTCTGTCCTCGGGATGCTCCCCATGTAAGCCAGTTGAGTAGTGTGCCAGTGCGGCTGCCGAGCGCAAGGCTGAGCGCAATTGTCGGAGGTTGCAAAGCCAAGGAATTGGGGAACCTGTCTGGCACTTGTGTCAAGCGCTATAGGACTTGCATGATGATGATGCAAAGGCATGAGTTTCTTTCGTATCGCATTGGCAAGTATGAGGCCCATGGAGTCAGGTCCGAATTACAACCTGATGAGGATGTCCTGGGCTCTGTGCATTTGTAGAAGCGTAATGGGTCAATCAGTGATCCGCCCCACCATGTAAGACGGAGCTGATGCCCCAGGTTGAGAGTCCCACCTGCAGGAATGTCTGGCAGACGGGAGTAAGACCTGTTAGCTGTCTCTGGGAGGGCAACTTGCAGTTAGCCCTGCCAGGAAGGTGGGAACTGCTCGCAGTGGTAAGCCAGGGCTCAGAGTGGTTAGTCCGGGGTTTAGAACTTAATTAAAACCATCCTTATTTGCTTTCGAACTAGGTGCCACTCCTGCACAGTGACCAGAGACCCATCCTGCTTGGTAATTAGAAGTCCCAACTCAGGAATTGAACTAGGTACCTTCCTAAGATGGTAGACCGTGCTTATCATAAGGGAGTGGGAACCTGTTCCCTTTGTGCGTAGGTGTGGGACTATGACCACCCTGTTGACAATCAGGCCTTAGTGAGAGAAGGCGTTGTGGCACTCTGGTGGCGCGTTGTGGCACTCTTGCAGTGTGTTCTAATGCCCAACTGGGCCTGCAGCCAGGTCTTGAACCTGCAGCCAGGTCTTGAACCTGTGATGTTCGTCGATATGGATATGGCTTGTGTGAGTGTGTGTCGCTCGCTGGGGTTCCTGTGTAGGACTTGTGTAGTAGGGAAATCTTGGTGGTAGCCAGTTGTCCCTGTATCTGAAGGACTGATGATAACTTGTTGCGAACGTTCTGGAGCACCGAACGCAGCCCCGGGGGTGCGAGTCTTGGCTCTGCCCTTAGCATTGTGAAGTCTTCTGGCCTTGCACAGCAGCTGGGTAGTTTTGCCAGAGGTGCATACTTCATACGGTAGGCCATGCCTGAGAGATCATCAAGAATTGTGTCTCTGTTCTAAGTACCTTGGTTGTATGTAGTACCACACTGTAGTCCCACCCGGGTTGTCCTGCCGTGTTATGGGAGGATTGACGTGGACGCGGTGGTCTTGACGTTAGCTTAGGCAGCAAACAGTCAATGTGAGGCTTCTGGTGGTTCACCAGGGAGGAGAAGTATGGTTTGCTGAATAATTGGGTACAGGTGTGCTCTACAGTGGGTAGAGCACACCTGGGCAGGAACCGCCATCTCCCCTGCCCAGGAGCCTCCAGTCCAATCGGGACTGTGGGAGGCGGAGCCAACGGGGCAGATCGCACCCAAAAGAAGCCGCCGTCCAGCAGCCAGCCTTTCTCCTCGCCAGCCCAGCTCCGTGCTCCCCGAGCCGGGTAGAGCACACCTGGGCAGGAACCGCCATCTCCCCTGCCCAGGAGCCTCCAGTCCAATCGGGACTGTGGGAGGCGGAGCCAATGGGGCAGATCGCACCCAAAAGAAGCCACCGTCCAGCAGCCAGCCTTTCTCCTCACCAGCCCAGCTCCGTGCTCCCCGAGCCGGGTAGAGCACACCTGGGCAGGAACCGCCATCTCCCCTGCCCAGGAGCCTCCAGTCCAATCGGGACTGTGGGAGGCGGAGCCAACGGGGCAGATCGCCGCCAAAAGAAGCCGCCGTCCAGCAGCCAGCCTTTCTCCTCGCCAGCCCAGCTCCATGCTCCCCGAGCCGGGTAGAGCACACCTGGGCAGGAACCGCCATCTCCCCTGCCCAGGAGCCTCCAGTCCAATCGGGACTGTGGGAGGCGGAGCCAACGGGGCAGATCGCACCCAAAAGAAGCCGCCGTCCAGCAGCCAGCCTTTCTCCTCGCCAGCCCAGCTCTGTGCTCCCCGAGCCGGGTAGAGCACACCTGGGCAGGAACCGCCATCTCCCCTGCCCAGGAGCCTCCAGTCCAATCGGGACTGTGGGAGGCGGAGCCAACGGGGCAGATCGCCGCCAAAAGAAGCCGCCGTCCAGCAGCCAGCCTTTCTCCTCGCCAGCCCAGCTCCGTGCTCCCCAAGCCGGGTAGAGCACACCTGGGCAGGAACCGCCATCTCCCCTTCCCAGGTGCCTCCAGTCCAATCGGGACTGTGGGAGGCGGAGCCAACGGGGCAGATCGCACCCAAAAGAAGCCGCCGTCCAGCAGCCAGCCTTTCTCCTCGCCAGCCCAGCTCCGTGCTCCCCGAGCCGGGTAGAGCACACCTGGGCAGGAACCGCCATCTCCCCTGCCCAGGTGCCTCCAGTCCAATCGGGACTGTGGGAGGCAGAGCCAACAGGGCAGATCGCACCCAAAAGAAGCCGCCGTCAGGCAGGCCCGCGCCTGTCGGGCCCGCGCCTGAGGGCCTCGCCAGAGGGCCCTTTGGCGTGGCCCTTAGGCGAGGACCCCACCAGTGCAGCAACAGCCTAATCTGCACCGCAGGACAGCGATCACCACACCGCACAAGCGATCTCAGACACCGTCGAATCAACATCGGACACAGAGTGCCGCCGCCACCGCACAGTCTAATTCTACAGCTACAGGCCAGGACCATAAGACCCAGCACAAAGTGCACGCATTACTCACAGTTACCTGGTCACATTGCTGCCTTTTGCTGAATGCCTGCTCTCTAGCAAGTAGCTGTAAACATGACCATATTGATGCTATCTGCTGCATGCTCCTTTACCTGAATTACTGTAAAGATTTGACACTGTACCGCTTCTAACTGTATACTGTTACAAGTATCATTGCTAATCCGCTATACTGTATTCTGCTAAACTGCATACTGTTACAAGTATCATTGCTATTCTGATACATTGATTCATTTTCAACTTGAATACTGCTAAGACTACCCTAGTTACGCTGCTATACAGAAACAGAACAACACGTCCAGATAGGCACCATGTTCTCACCATCACTACATACCCTAGTAGCATGTTTCTTGCTACTTGCCCTCACTCATCTTTCCCAAGCCCTTACCTATAACCCAATCCCTGTCCTACATGCCTCAGGTAGGAGACATTACTTGCCTCCCCGCCCACATCCCGATAAACAGGGACAAGCCTTACACACCCATCTAATCTACGTCGCCATCCAACAAACTCAACCTCTGAAACCAGCGACTCACGCCCCCCCCCCCAACAACCTGAAATGTGCACTCATCAACGCACGATCCATCCGCAAGAAATGGCCTGCAATCACCAACTTACTAGCTGAACATGATCTTGACATCCTATGCATCACAGAGACATGGATGTCCACATCAGACTCTGTCCTCCTCCATCAACACGTCCCCCCTAACTTTGCCATACACTCATGTCACAGGACTGACCGAACTGGAGGTGGAGTAATCATCCTCACTAAGGAGAGCTTACAATTTAAACCAATCAATTCCAACAGTACCCCCCTTCTCGATTACCTTTCCATAGCCAACAAATACCACACTATCAATCTGGTATATAGAACACCTTCCCCAATGCCAGATGACCTATCAGCAATTGTTGACCTTGCATGCAACCCATGCAAAACTCGTACGGCAAACTGGGTGTTAGGAGACTTCAACCTCCCTGCTCTGCAAGACACCCAAGCCAATGCCTTCCTCGATGCCCTCAAAGCCCTGGGATACACCCAACTAGTTAACTCCCCCACACACATCAAGGGAAACACATTAGACTTGGTATTTGCCCCTCAAATAGCCAACTACCCCTCCCAAAAGTTCGATCTTTCACTGAGCTCAGTACCATGGTCTGACCATAGTCTGATCAGATTCCTACTGCCGTCCCTTCATGGAACAAACTATCCCACAACCCCAACCAACGAACCCATCCCTACCCATATACGCTACCGTCCATTCAACGAGCAAGAGATCATTGAGCGAGCGCACCCCCTCCTTGATCCACCCGAACTCAGCCTCGACGACATGATAACATTATGGAACGAGTGCCTCAATGCAAAAATCGATGCTTCTCCTACCAAAAAGAATTACAGCGGTAGAAAGAAAGCACCCTGGTATTCGCCTGAACTTACTGAGTCTCTTCGACGGTTGCGTCAACTTGAAAAACGATGGCGCAGATCAAGAACAACTGAGAGCCTGGAGGCATACAACGTCCACCTCGATGAACATAGAACAGCAGTCTCCGCAAGAATGAAACACCACCACTCAGAAGTATTAATGAGAGCCATAAACAAACCGCGAGAGCTTTTCAGTATAGTCAAAAATTTAGCTCACGATCCTTCCCCGACCCCAACAAACCTACCCGACCCCCAAGAATACGCAGATTATCTACGCTCAAAGTCGAGCCAACCCGTTACCCCTGAAAACAATCACCACCCAGAAGAACTAACATTGCTATCATTCTACTCCTCCCCGCAAAATGAGACAGTAGATGATCATGGCATTCTCACCTCCTTCTCCCCTCCAACAGCAAGGGAGATCCAAAATATCATCACAGGCATAAACACCACTACGGCACCAAGTGACCCATGCCCCGCACACTGGGTAAAAGCGCTAAAATCAGATCTCAGCCCATTTCTCTCCAACCTAATAGAAAAATCTTTCACGTCTGGGACATTTCCACTTGACCTGAAGCAAACCTCTATAAAACCGCTACTGAAGAATAAAAAGCTCGACCCTACAAAAATGGATTCATACAGGCCAATATCGAGCATTCCGCTCCTAGCTAAAATTATGGAAAAAACAGTCCAACAGCAACTGACCCATCACATTGAAAACAATGCTCCCCTCGATTACTCTCAGCATGGATTCAGATCATCTCATGGAGTGGATACCCTACTTACTACGCTCTTTAACACCCTTACCACCGGTCTCGATAACATCAGAAAGGGTTTTGCTCTCATCTTTCTGGACATCGCAGCCGCCTTTGACTCGGTTGACCACAGAATACTCCTATCCCGCCTTGCCGAGAAGGGAGTCCGAGGCAATGCTCTAGCATGGTGCGCCTCATACCTGAGTAACAAATGGCAGCATGTCCGCTCCGGCCTCTCTCTATCGGAACCTTTCCAGCAAGAAAAAGGCGTCCCACAAGGGTCATCCCTCTCAGCCCTCTTATTCAATGTCTACATGCAACCCATCTGCAGCCTCATTCGGTCATTTAACATAAACTGCCTAGTATATGCTGACGATGTACTAATGTTCACCCCAATAGATACTGACCATCCAAATCTCGACCAGCTCTCCTCCTGCTTCAACGCTGTCTCTGACTGGCTATGCACTCAAATGCTCCGAATAAATCTAAAAAAAACAGACGTCCTATTTATCGGAAGAGATCATTCATTCACCCCCCTCCTTCAATCAAGGTGGGCAACGCTGACATCATCTCCAAGACAACGATCAGATATCTTGGAGTAAGTTTGGACCAGCGCCTTGACATGCATGCCCACATAGATAATACCATCAGGACAATCTACCATAAAATACGAACGCTACGCCTCTTGAAGGACACCCTAGAACCAAATGACTTTCGAACAGTCTTCCAGGCCATCATAATGCCCCACTTCGATTACGCCAATTCTATCCTACTTGGCCTCCCAAAAAGCTCGACGAATCCTTTACAGCTAGCTATGAACACCGCAGCAAGAACCCTATACGGAGCAGCTCGCAAAGACCACATTACCCCTATCCTGAAGAGCCTGCACTGGCTCCCCATACAACACCGGATCACATTCAAGATCTTAACCATGACATTTAAAGCAGTTCATAGAATCACCTCAACCACCTTGTCAGACCTGATACAACCCACTCCAGACAACAGACTCAGAAGAACCAAGTCCTACAATACCATTCTGCTCCCAAAAGCTATCACTAAATGTAACAAATCAACAAGTAGAAGGGCCTTTGCCTTGTTTGCACCCTCCAGCTGGAATTCTCTCCCAGCAGAAATCCGGGCCATAAACAACCTCACCCAATTCAGAAAGGCCGTCAAACACTACCTATTTCAACAGCACTTCTGTAACTCTGACAACATTACCTAGACAGCAGTACACGACCCAACAGTCCCTCATCCCATAGCCGCCGAACTAATCTCTAATCTAACTTTCAATTACACAGAACCACCCCTTGCAGGGCTGGTACTACAAATCCATCTATGATGCAACCCTCTTTATGTAAATAGTGTATAAAGTTCACCTGTTATCCAAGTTGAAATTCCCTGTTATATGTAAGTTCAATGTCTGATTGTTCCACATTGTACAAACCTGTTCATTGTAAACCGCGCTGATTCCGAATAGTGCGGTATAGAAAAACTAATAATAAAAAAAAATAAAAATAAAAAATAATTGCCTGCATCCGGGGGGACACCTAGGGATGTTGTCTATATATTTATGAATGTTGGCCGTTGCCCCCACGCGGCACTGCCTCAGGCGAGGGTGTGAGGTGGTCCCAGCGGAGGGGAGTGAGGGCACGAGACGCAGCTGTCCCTTGGCTGCAAGGGCCCTGCTACAGAGTCCGAGGTGCTTGCTGGGCCCGAGGGACTGTAGGCAGATCTGCACAATGTTTGCGGGATTGCTAACCTTGGGCACTCCCGCTCCGGGCCTGCTTTGCCAAAACCCCCCCTTTTTTTTTTTTTTTTTTACGGAAAGGGCACCTCACCTTCCCTTTGGACAGCCTCAGTTGTCTTACCCCCAGGAGCACAGACTGTTTTCTTGCCGGTGGCATTGAACAGAGTCCTAAGGACATCTGTGGAGCCGCCATCCTCTATCTTCTTAGATACAGCTGGTGCCGTGAGACTTATCGAAGTCTGCCCAACCTTAGCCTTTAGCTCTTCTAACCTGTTGTGTGGGCACTGAGCCTGCTGTAGAGAGGCTGTGCGTTTCTTTCGAAGACGGAGGCTTTTATTTGAAGACTGAAGCAGATGTGAATCCCTGTAAGGGTGTTGGCCAAGTGGTCATTCAGGAACTGATCCTGGGCTCCTTCCGCCTTTGTTTTGAAGGGCTGCTGGAGGAATTGATGGCAGAAGCTGCCCGCTCTAGTCCAGATCCTGCGTGCTGGTGGCTGTGTTGATGCCATGGGTCTGTTCTGCTGACCACCGGAGCTGGCTGCGCTTAGTTTACACGCTACCTGAGGTCCAAAGCAGGCTGTAAATATGAGGACTGGGTTGGCGGAAACCACAGCTGGGACTTGAACCTGTGACCTTCTGTTTCCGAATACACTGGTTCTGTGCACTGCACCACCATGTTCTCACTATATGGGGACTGGGTTGGCAGGAGCCCCAGCTGGGATTTGAACCTGTGACCCTCTGATCCTACAGGCACTGGCTGTGTCCGCTGCACCACACTGTGGAGACGATTTGCTGATAGCAGAAGCTGCCCACTAGCATTGGCTCTGCCTGTGGTCCAAGGATGGCTGTGTTGATGCCATGTGTCGCACACAGGGACCTGGTGGTGAGCGTGCCCTTCTGATGGCCGTTTTGCCCGTGCTCTAACATTAGGCTACTGCTCCACTCCACTCCAGCATGCTGGAGGCCCAGCCAGAGAGCCGTGAAGTATCTGTTCTGCCTGAGCAAGGATTTCCCTTGTCTAGTTGCGGTCAGGGTACCCCTGGCAGGCAGTCTGTTGCGCTAAGGCACAAGGAGTCTTAAAGCGCTATGCCTGTTAGCAGGGGCAGAGTGATTTTAGGGTGGCAGGCCAGCGGCATAAGGCAACTTTCCCTCGACAATGGGCCTGTGAAGGGGAGTTCCCTCCTCCTCAGAACCTGGAGGACGCCTGGACAATACCTGCATATTGAGCTGCTATTTGCCGGGCTGCTGCCTCACTGACTGGCAGGACCAGGAGGCGTGATGACATCGGCGCCGAAGGGGGGAATAAGCGCACAGTGATGACGGCCGATGATAACGCCGTGCTGATGGGAGTGATGCCCTTAACGGTGCTGTGGACCTTCTGAGGCTTTTCTGCGCTGTGGGGGGGGGGGGGGATCGAGGAGGTCCTCCCTCAGTTCTATCGGCCCAGGGCAGGGGGCTAGCGTGAGGGATGAAGGATACCGCTGTTAGTTCCCACAGCAGAGCCTCCAATTATTAGGGATCTTAGCGTCAGCCTTCTTGCAAGGCAGTCAGCAAAATATGCCTTCAGCCCTCAGATTTCGGTTAGCATATGCACTGCAGCGGGAATCAGGGACTGTACTGCCGCGGGAAGCAGTACCGAAGTGGGAAGCAGTGTTGTAGCGGGAGGCAAGAATTGTAACGAGAATGCAGAATGCTACTGCTTCTGCTGCTGCTTTGATTTATGCGCCGGTGTCCAGAGGGTCGGCGCGGTCCTTGGGCATGCCTCTGCGCCGAACTGGAGGGACGACTGTACACCTAGCTACTGCTGCGGCTTCTGCGCCGGTGTCCGGAGGGCCGGCGCGGTCCTTGGCGATGCCTCTGCGTCGAGCAGGACCGTCGGGCTGACTGGGAGAGTCTCCTGCGGGTGGCTCCTCCTTCTCTGATGCGGGATCTGCGCTGACCAGTGGCGCCGCAGGGGGAGGAGCCAGGAGACGTGATGTCATCGGCCAAGATGGCCGCCGCCATGGGAGCCTCGTGGCTGGTCGGAAGGAGCTGTTTGGGCTGCAGAGCAGGCAAACAGAGGGTCGGAGTTCTGCGGCCGGGGATGGAGGCACGAGAGCACATCCCGTGCCGTGCGATTTTCGTAGCCTAGGCATATATAGGTGGTGGGCGATGACCGGGGATGGAGGCCTTAGAGGCACATCCCGTGCGGCAGCGGCGCGGCAGCAGCAGTGTCCGTAGCCCATGCGCATTCAGAGGATCTTCAGAACAGTTTACCCGTAGTGGCATCCGCAGGCTGTGAGCGCATGGCTGGCAGTCCAGGGATTCCAGCCATCTCCCTTGGGCGGCAATGGAAAAGATCTGCAAACAAAGTCTATGGAGGAATCAGAGACAGTGTTAAAGACATTTTTAAAACAGGTAAGAAAGGAGCTTCCTTTTTCAGCCCGTTTCCCTGGGCTTCCTGAATCTCAGGAGCTTGGAGGATTTAGCAGCACATGTAACGGCAGAGGGAACTGAGCACGATGTGCCCTTCCAGCCTAGCTCTTAGCTAGTCCTTGTTCGAATCTGAAAGAGAGAGACATCCGAAGGGAGTTAGATACATTATCTGAAATTTTGATGTCGTTCTGCTAGGAATATTTCTTGTTGGATTTGGTGGAGAGTAGAAAGATCCGTCTTGCTGGCAAGGCGGAAGAACTGAAACTGGCTAGCTAGGGGCGGGCAGAGGGGTGGGGCCAGTTGGCCCATGCTCAGAAGGGCAAAAGCCCTTTTGAGCTATGGAGAGTACTTCCGTCTCGGCGCCATCGGATGACGTCACCAATTGTGGCTGACTCATCCTGCTTGTCCTAGGAGAATCCCTGAGAGGGAGCCGCAAGGAATGTCTCTACTCTGAGATCCTGCTGGGTACTTGTGACATGGTTTGACCACTGTCAGAGAGAGAGACTGGCCTTGATGGGCCTCTTATCTGGCCCAGCATGACACATATATTCTTATGCTCTGAGAGTGGATGAAACCAATCTGAAGAGCAACACATTAAACAATGCAAGGGAAAGCCCCACATAAGCCCAAAGCACTCCAGAAAGCAGAAACATGACGGCAAATAAAGACCATATGGCCTATACAACCTGCCCATTCATAGCAACTGCTAAGCTCTACCATCCCTTCCTCTCCCTCAGAGATCCTCTGTACTTGTTGCATGTTTTCTTGAATTCAGATCCAGTCCTTGTCTCTACCTTCTCCACTGGGAGCTTGTTCCATGCATCACCACTCTCCAGAAAGAAATATTTCCTTGGATTACTCCTGAGTCTGTCCCCTTTCACCTTCATCCTATGCTTGTTGCAGAGCGCGCTCTCTCTCTCTCTCTCTCTTTTTTTTTTAAATTTCAATTTCATGTATATTTTACAATATATATAGAACAGGAAAAGGAGAAAATTCTTACCTCCTCCCAAACCAATGGAAGAAGGGCACACTATATCTTAACGACCATAACCAAACCCATATTAACCGAGAGCCACAATCCCTTGAAAACAATTACAATACCCTTTTTTTTCTAGCCACTACAGAGAAACTATTAGAAGGGAAATACCCCCCAAAAAACATTTACTTTTCACCCTGGAGAAAAGACTCTAATTGGGAAGGCTTAGAAAACACATAAAAGGTGCACCCCTGGGCCGTCTGCAAGCCAAAACTTGGACAGGGCTAAGTTGGACCAGATTTTGCAACACGGGATTTGCATTCACCCAGGCTGATAGATGCCGGCATACACCGTATTCTGGGGTGCAAGATGTCTTCAAGGCTCTGCGTCCCCAGCACACAATGCTCCAGCTAGTGTACTGCCGCAGTGGTGTCCTGTCATCCTGGCACAGACACATCCAGCCGGCAGACAGTGGCACCCACACAATGCTGTCGGGCCATCAGCGGGGACCCATCAGGGCAGGCCGTGCCTGCAGGCTCCAACCTGAGCCATTGCCAGTGGGTGCCGGGTGCTGCAGCCTGCCAACGATGCAGCGGTCTTCACCTATTCCACCAACAGGGTGGAATAGGCTGGCCATCCAAGTTGCAGCTGGAGTACATACAGAGGCCTCTCCTGGCCATACCCTGCTCCGCACCCTCCTGCCCACGAACAGCTCTCCCTGAACAAACACTGTGTACATGCGGGGAGTGCTGGCGGTGGAATAGGGCTGGAGAGCTGAGCATGGGTTGGTCATCCGGCCCACATGTCCAAACCCCGTTATTCATGGATTGGAATGCTCCACATACTGTATACCTTGATAAACCCCGTTATTCATGGATTGGAATGCTCCACATACTGTATACCTTGATAAACCCCGTTATTCATGGATTGGAATGCTCCACATACTGTATACCTTGATAAACCCCGTTATTCATGGATTGGAATGCTCCACATACTGTATACCTTGATAAACTAATACACATTTACATGGAAACTTGAGATAGAAAGTTGCTCCAAGCGCCATCCCTACAGCCCCTCCTTAGGCCTGTCTCGTCTACCTCAGTTTGTCTGTCTGTATGTCCTCAACCCACTCGTACACTCTCTCTCTTTCTCTACCTCTGTCCCTTTCCTCGACCCACTCGTACACTCTCTCTCTTTCTCTACCTCTGTCCCTTTCCTCGACCCACTCGTACACTCTCTCTCTTTCTCTACCTCTGTCCCTTTCCTCGACCCACTCGTACACTCTCTCTCTTTCTCTACCTCTGTCCCTTTCCTCGACCCACTCGTACACTCTCTCTCTTTCTCTACCTCTGTCCCTTTCCTCGACCCACTCGTACACTCTCTCTCTTTCTCTACCTCTGTCCCTTTCCTCGACCCACTCGTACACTCTCTCTCTTTCTCTACCTCTGTCCTTTTCCTCGACCCACTCGTACACTCTCTCTCTTTCTCTACCTCTGTCCCTTTCCTCGACCCACTCGTACACTCTCTCTCTTTCTCTACCTCTGTCCCTTTCCTCGACCCACTCGTACACTCTCTCTCTTTCTCTACCTCTGTCCCTTTCCTCGACCCACTCGTACACTCTCTCTTTCTCTACCTCTGTCCCTTTCCTCGACCCACTCGTACACTCTCTCTCTTTCTCTACCTCTGTCCCTTTCCTCGACCCACTCGTACACTCTCTCTCTTTCTCTACCTCTGTCCCTTTACTCGACCCACTCGTACACTCTCTCTCTTTCTCTACCTCTGTCCTTTTCCTCGACCCACTCGTACACTCTCTCTCTTTCTCTACCTCTGTCCCTTTCCTCGACCCACTCGTCCACACTATCTCATTCTCTACCTCTGTCCCTTTCCTCGACCCACTCGTACACTCTCTCTCTTTCTCTACCTCTGTCCCTTTACTCGACCCACTCGTACACTCTCTCTCTTTCTCTACCTCTGTCCCTTTCCTCGACTCACTCGTACACTCTCTCTCTTTCTCTACCTCTGTCCCTTTCCTCGACCCACTCGTACACTCTCTCTCTTTCTCTACCTCTGTCCCTTTACTCGACCCACTCGTACACTCTCTCTCTTTCTCTACCTCTGTCCCTTTCCTATCTCATTAACGGAGTTCTGTTTCCTCTCTTTCTTTCTCCTGCAGCGATTTTGTTCTGACCCTTGTTTTTTTTACCTATTGTAAACCGCTCTGGTACCCATGGTGTGGGCGGTATATAAAGAAACAAATAAAGATAAAGAAAAAAAGGCAGTTGGCTTTAGAGCCAGGAATAATCTCCTCCGCAATAGTGTTACTCTAGCTACATCCAGGAAAATATTTATCCTCTGTCCACAAAAAAAAACAAAGACTTTTCTTCTTAAAAAGTAAAGTACATTACTACGATCAATAAGAGAATTGAAAAACGCGAATAATATGGCATGGGAAGAAATATTATCAACAGATCTTTCCAGAAAAGCAGACAAGCCTGAAGTATCAACAGATAAAAGCTGATCTAAGCCTGGACCTTCAGAATCAGGAATCACCCTCCAAGAAGGGAGATAATATATATTCAAGATTCCCATAGCCTCCACCTGAGAAATGCCAAGAATCTCTCTGAGATACTTCTGAAAGAGAAAAGTGGCAGAAAGAAGTCGCACACAGGGGAAGTTTGGGAACCTCAGACTACATGATCACTGGGCATTCTCATGTTCCTCAAAACACCTGTGGATTACCAAGCTATAAGTTATAAGCGAGGTACAGGAAGAATGCATCAAAGAAATACTAGCTTCCATTTCATTTAAAGATTCATTAACAGAGGCCAGTCTCCTATCTTGTTCCAATAACTTTTCAACAGTATCCACTGAGAATTCAGAGACTTCTTTAAGAGAAAGTCCAATGGAAGATTCCAAATGAATAATTGCAACCAAAATATCCTTTAAGTAAAATCTGAATCCACTTTAACAGTCAAAGAGGAAAAACATACCTCCTTAGGCAAAGGCAAACATGAAGATACCACAGCAGTAGTCTATTCCTCCAATGAGTCTACTCCACTCCGGGTAGAAGCAGCAGGAGGAGGCGGTGCTCCAACTTCCACAGGAGAAGGGCCACCAATCTCCCCTGTTACACCACTGGAGTGGCAGGGTGGGGTAATATCACCCAATAGCAGGAAAGAGTCAGAGGAAGTTCCAGGACTAACCAACGGTCTAGAAGTCTTAACAACATGCCAATCCAGAGGACCAATTTCTATTACTACTTTTTTCTCTGATTGCACAGAAAGCTTTTTTTTTTTAACTTTTACCCATAAGATCTGGAACACCCTGCTCCTCTGGCTCCAATGCACTCTGAAGGGGCTCCAAAGGGGCAGAACCTGCCTCTTTGGAACACTCCTTCGGACATGCTTCCACGGACACGCACCTGCGACCACATCCTGCAGTGGAGCCCACTGCTTAAGGGCCCTTCAGTCAGCTGGCTGGGTGGAAAGAACTGCCCCAAGCAGTGTTGACAGCGACCAGTGTCCAAATGAGGGATTCAGGTTCTATGATCTTTCAATTAAAAGAGGCTCTCCTCTTATGCATTTCTGCTACGGAGGTATTTAAATGTCTATCGTATCTCCCTTCTCCCACCTTTCTTCTAAAGTATACATATTGGGATCTTTAAGTCTGTCCCTATATGCTTTATGATGAAGACCATGACTATTTTAGTAGCCACCCTCTGCACCAACTCCATCCTGTTTATATCCTTTTGAAGGTCTGGTATCCAGAATTGCACACAGTACTCCAAAAGAGGTCTCACCAGAGACTTACATAGAAGCATTATCACCTCGTTCCTTCCTACTGACCATTCTTCTCCTTATGAACCCAAGCATGCTTTTGGCTTTTGCCATCACCACCAGGTCCCGCTCTTCTTTTGTGGAGAGAAGTACCTCATGCCTATACTGTATGGATCCCTTGGATTTTTGCAACCCAAACGCATGACCCTGTATTTTTTAGCATTAAATCTCAGCTGACAAATCCTCGACTATTCTTCAAGCTTTACTAGATGCCTTCTCATGTTTACACCTTCATGGGTGTCTACCCTATTGATGATTTTGGTATCACCCACAAAGGGGAGAACCTTACCTGACAGCCCTTCCACAATATCACATAACAAAATGTAAAAAAATAATTGAACCAAGGACAAATCCCTGTTGCACACCACCGGTAACATTCTTCTCTTCAGACTGAACTCCATTTACCTGAACCCTTGGTTGTCTCCCATTCAACCAGTTTCTAAGCCAGTCAGTCACTTTAGGGTTCATTCCCAAAGCGCTTTATTTATTTATAAGTTGCCTGTGTGGAACCGTGTCAAAGGCTTTACTGAAATCTAAGTACACCACATGGAAGCTCTCCCTTGGTCCAACTCTCTGGTCACCCAAATTAATTAATAGGATTTATGCTGTGTCACTCCATTGGTTTGCAGACATCTCACTAGCCTCTATTTTAGCAGCATTTCCATTAACTTACTCACCACAGGGGTCAGACTAACCGGCCTGTAGTTCCCATCCTCTTTCTTACTTATGCTTTATGCAGAGGGACCACATGTGCTCTTCTCCAGTCCTCTGGGACCATTCCCAAATCTAAAGCAGCAATGATAAGGTCAGATAGTGCAGCTGCTAGAATTTCACTAAGTTCCTTCAATACTCATCTGGCCCCATCACTTCATATACTTTTAGTTTTGCTAGTTCCTCATGAACACAGTCTTCTGAAAATTGTTCAAGATCCCCTTCACGTCTGTTCTTATTTGTGTGAGTTTTTTGAGTTCCCACTCCCAGCACCCTTCATCTGTGAACACAGCACATAAATATTTGCTAAGCAGTTCCTATTTATCTCCATCAACAGGTGTTTTATACCACTTTATCATTTAGTCAAAGCGGTTTACATTGTAACTTAAACTTGGTAATGTACATTAAACAGGGATATTTATAACTTGGATGCTTCTGAGGCAATGTAGGGTTAGGTGACTAGCCCAAGGCCACAAGGAATTCTAGTGGGAATCAAACCCAGGTCTCTTGGTTCCCCACCAATGCTCTAACCATTAGGCTACTCCTCCACTCACACATATCCCTCCCCTCAACACAAGCATCCTTGAACCACAGGAATTTGCTGCATATCTACAATCAAAATACCCCACACCATCACACAACTGGCCTATTCCTACAGGCTCTGGCAACCCATGGACCAAAACACCACAAACACATTGCTGCAATCTTTCAGCCCCACTTCTACAGAACACTTGGAGCACATAATCCACAGCCTCAACACCACTACAGCCCCACTGGACCCATTTATTTATTTTATTTATTTTGCTGCATTTATATCCCGCTTTTCACCGGGTCATGCCCTGCAATCTTGTTTAAAATCATAAAAGTAGAGCTTTCCGGATCCTTCACAAACTATTCTTGACCTCCTTCACCCGATGATATTTCCCTTCATACCTTAAAACCGCTTCCGTCCGTCCATCCTCAAAAACCCTAAGCTCGATCTGAATGGCCCAAGCTCTTACAGGCTTACCCTTTATTGCAAAGGTTATTGAGAAAGTTGTCCTCTACCTATTGCAATATCATATAGACACAAATTCTCCCTTGGATATACAGCAACATGGATTCTGCAATAACCATGGAGTAGAAACTTTGCTAATCTCACTAACAGACAAACGACTCAAGGGCATAGACAACACAAAACAAGGCTTCATCCTCATTTTTCTGGACACTGCAGCACCATTTGACACCATAGGCCATGACATCCTCCTGCATCATCTATGCAATATAGGAATTTGTGACACTGCCCTGGAATGGCTTTGCTCATACCTCACAAACTACAACCAGTTTGTGCAAATTGGCCAAAAGACCTCCAATCAAATCACCCAGACACAAGGAGTTCCTCAAGGTTCTGCCCTTTCAGTGTTGTTATTTAACATCTACATTCTGCGACAACATACACTCATTTAACGTCTACTACCAATTGTATGCAGACGATATTATATGTGCTCCCTTTATCACCACGGAAGCAAACTACTCAACGATTACAAACTTCTTCAATGCCATAAACCAATGGCTATCAGATCACAAACTCAATGCAAGCCTCAAGAAGACAGAGGTCCTATTCCTCACCAAAAGTCAATCCTTTCTCCCCCCACAGTCATTAAAGGTAAGATCAGAAGAGAGATACCTTGGTGTTACCATAGATAAACATCTCACATTTCAACTGCATATAAAAAAAGTAACCCAATGCATTTACAAGTTGAGGACACTCCAACACTTATGGCCCCTTCTGGAACCACATAATTTTTGAACAATCTTCCAAGCAATGATACTGCCCCACTTCAATTTCTGTAATGCCATCCTTCAAGGTATTTTGAAGATCTCCTTACATCTTCTACAGCTCGCCCAACATGCAGCCGCATGAATCCTGATTTGCACACCTCGGTACAGTCATATAACACCCATTCTAAAAGAAACATAGAAACATGATGACAGAAAAAGACCACATGGCCTATCTAGTCTGTGTCTTTCCATATCAACCACTACAACAGTCCCCTTTTTTTCTTTAGAGATCCTCTGTATTTGTCCCATGCTTCTTTTAATTCAGATACTGTCCTCATCTCTACCACCTCCACTGGGAGACTAATCCACAGATCCACCACTCTTTCCGTAAAGAGATATTTCCACATGTCACTCCTGAATCTATCCCTTTTCACCCTTATCCCATGTCACCTCATAGCAGAGCTTGCTTTCAATCGAAAGAGGCTCTCCTCCTGTGCATTTATGTCATGGAGGTATTTAAAGATCTAAATCATATCAACTCTATCCCGCCTTTCCTCTAAGGTGTACATATTAAGATCCTTAAGTCTGTTCTCATATGCTTTATAATGAAGACCACTAACCATTTTAGTAGCCACCCTCTGTATGGACTCCAGCCTGTTTATATCCTTTTGAAGGTGCGGTCTCCAGAATTGCACACTATACTCCAAATGAGGTCGCACCAAAGACTTATACAGAGGCACTATCACCTCCTTTCTTCTGCTGGCCATTCCTCTCCTTATGCACCCAAGCATCCATCTAGCTTTTGCTGTCACCTTTTCTACCTGCTTAGCTACTTTAAGATCATCAGACACAATCACGCTAGGTCCCGCTCTTATTTAGTAGACAAAAGTACTTCACCCCCTATACTATATTGCTCCCTTGGATTGCTGCAGCCCAAATGCATGACCTTGTATTTTTTAACACTAAATCTCAGCTAACAAATTCTAGACCATTCTTCAAGCTTAGCTAGATCCCTCCTCATGTTATCTACACCTTTCTGGGTGTCTACTCTATTGCAGATTTTGGTGGTATCCGCAAAGAGGCAAACCTTACTTGACAGCCCTTCCTCTATATCACTAACAAAAAAAATGCAATGTGTGCCTTTGAGTCAGTCCTGACTCCTGGCGACCCAGAAGCTCCTGGGTTTTCTTGGCAGTGTCACTGGAAGTAGATTGCCAGGCCTTTCTTCTCAGGCAATGGAGGGTTAAGTGACTTGCCCAAGGCCACAAGGAGTGCTTGTGGCAATTGAACCCTGGTTGCTTGATTACCAAGCCAGTGCTCTAACCACTAGGCTACTCCTCCACTCCTCTATATCACTAACAAAGATGTTAAAAAGAATCGGACCACAGACAGATCACTGGGGCACACCACTTGTAACCTCCTTCTCCTCAGAGTGAGCTCCATTTACCTGTACCCTTTGTCGCCTCCTACTCAACCAATTTCTAACCCAAGCAGTAACTTTAAGGTCCATCTCTAGGGTGCTCAGTTTGTTTATATGTGTCCTGTGAGGAACAGTGTCAAAAGCTTTACTGAAATCTAAATACACCACATCTAGGTCCCTCGGTCCAACACCCTGATAACCCAGTCAAAGAAATAACCTGCCTCTGGTGAATCCATGCTGCCTCAGATCCTGTATTCCACTGGACTCCAGAAACCTCATTATTTTCTCTTTCAGCAGCGTTTCCAATAATTTACTCACCACCGAAGTTAAACTAACCAGCCTGTAATTTTCAACCACATCCTTACTTCTGCTTTTGTGTAAAGGGACCACATGAGCCTCTCTTCAGTCCTTTGGCACCACGCCCGACTCCAACGAGGCATTGAAAAGGTCAATCAGTGGAGCTGCTATAACATCCCCAAGTTCCCTCAGTATTCTAGGGTGTATACCATCCAGTCCCATTGCTTTGTCTACTTTAAGTTGAGCTAGTTTCTCATGAACACAGTCTTCTGAAAATTGTTTAAGATGCCCCTCGCTTCTGTCCCTGTTTGTGGGTGTTTTCTGAGGTCCTGCTCCTGGTTCTTCATCTGTGAACACAGAACAGAAGTATTTGTTAAGCAATTCCGCTTTATCCTTATCAGCTTCTACAATGTAGTCTGGGCGGCTGTCACGCTCTTCACAAAGAGAGCGGACTGGCGTTGGAGCGCAGACGACACGCGGGTAAACTCCTGCTTCTTCTTGACTGCATCCATCTTGGCGTACTCTGGGTGGACGGACTCAAAGTGGCGCTTCACATTGTAGTCCTTCAGAACGCCAACGGTCTTCTGACAGATGACACACAGCGCACGATCCTTGTGCAGCGTGAAGAAGAGCTTGTTCCACTCAGGGTTGAAGCTGTGGTTCTCATCGCTGAGCTTGCGCTTCTTGTTCATGGGGGAAGCCATGGGGAAAAAAGAGAACAGGAATTCTATCGATAGCTGAAAAAACAGAATCAAAGTTCAAGCCTTATTGCTGATTGGTCCTCTAATTTATTTATTTATTTAATTTATTTATTTAATTTATTTAACTGTATTTATATCCCGCTTTTCACCGGGTCAAAGCGGTGTAACACATAACAAGGGAGGGGGGGATCAAGGGGGGGGCCATCACCGGTGTCGTGGTCTGTTAGCCAGGTTTCCGTTACACAGAGGATGTCAATCTTATCTGTTGTGATCAGGTCCTGGAGCATGTGATATTTATTCCTAACTGAGCGGGCGTTTATGAGTGAAATGGAGAGGTGGTGGTGGTTTGTGGGGTCAGTGGTGCAGGCTGCGCACAACGAGAAGGGAAAAGGGCAGCGCAAGTAACTCACTCAAACCTCCGCCTGTAATGTCAGGAGCGCGGGGCCGCGGGAAGTCGGAGGGAGCCGGTTACTCGCCGGCCGCTGTGAGGCTCCCAGATGCAGGAGGAGGGGGTGAAATTGAGGGAAGAAAAATCTACCTGCAAACGCTGCTGAAAAGAGCAAAGGGGGGAGGCGTCTTTCAGGCACTAACAACCGCCCACACCAGCGACTTTCCTAATGCAGTGGGGCATTATCCCACGTTCCCCTCTTGCTCCGTCTTCATATCCTTCGTTCCCCACCCTCCGCTACCATCCAGAATGGAGAGGCTGCCAGTTCTAGAGCATCCTGGAAGAATGACCAATCAGAGGGCGCCTGGCGTCAACGAGCCGCCCCCATATGTCCAATCGGCACGGTTTGCCCCGCCTTTCTCGGTAGCTCTCCACCTGCAGGCAGGTCCTTAAAATAGGTTGGTGCAGCTGGTGGAAAAAAGTGGTGTGTGGCATTGCGGAGATGCTGCAGTTGTGTACTTTTCAAAAATAGGCTATTGGTCGCGTTGTAAAAGTTCCTAAATGCAGATATTTTGTGCACAAAGTGCACTTTTGCAAAGTCACTTCACAGTCATGCCGCGGGCCGCAGATACAATGACGGGAATCCTTGACGGGCCGCACGTAATGTTAACCGGGGTAGAGCCTCGCGGGCCGCACGAAGGGACCTCGTGGGCCGCATGTGGCCCGCGGGCCGCAGGTTGGTGACCCCTGTTCTACATATTCCTCCCCTTCACCCTTGAGTCTGACAATACCACTTTTGCCCTTCTTCTTCTCACTAACACATCTGAAAAATGTCTTATCCCCCCCCCACACACACATTTTATACTGCATTGGCTATTTCCTCCTCTTTTTGAATCTTTGCTTTCCTGACTACTTTGCTAGCTTCTGTAAGTTTTTCCAAATATAGATGCCTGTCTTCCTCTCTCTGTGATCTCTTGTATTTCATGAAGGCCTCCCTCTTTTTCTTTACCTTTTTAGCTACTTCTTTCGAAAACCATAGCGGTCTCCTTTTCCTTTTACCTTTTTAATTACTATTTTAACAAAAAGGTTGGTTGCCCTTAAAATATCCCCTTTCAGTATTGCCCACTGTTTTTCTACATCCCCCAGCTATTCCCATCCCTCTAACGATTCCCTGAGATATTGGCCCATCTTGGCAAAGTTAGTTTTCCTAAAGTCTAAGACCCTCACTTTTGAATGGATTCTAACAGCCCTAGTCCTAATACTGAACCACACCATCTGGTGATCACTGGCTACCTCTCTTCATTTGAATTAAGAATAAAACACTAATGACAGCATTCAAAATAATCTATCAGTTATCCTCATAATATTTGCAATCCATCTTAACAAAGACCCAGAAAATCGCCAAAGAAGAAGTAATACATCAAACCTTCTGGTCCTACCTCCAGCATTGACCAAGGGTAATCAGACAACCTGCGTCTGGGCATTTTCCCTATATGCCCCTCGCCTCTGGAATTCCTTAACAAACCACATCAGAGAGACTCACGACCTCGCAACATTCAGGAAGATGCTGAAGACCCACCTGTTCATGGCACATTTCAATGGGATTACCTGACCCGGCCCTCATCTCTTACTTCTGCCCCTTCCCTACATCCACCCCCCCCTTGCCCCTAGCTTAAGATAGAACTTTGGACTTTAGACCACTACAAGAAACCTCATTCATTGTATATAGTTACACTGTTCTGTGTTATCCCTAATTTCATCCATGTTATAATGCTGTTCCATGTAAAACTGTTCCATGTAGTGGTGAAGTTCTGTTCTCTGTAAACGGCATTGATCCTCGGAAATGTGGTATATAAGAATAAATAAATAAATAAATACCACTTTTGCATTTCCTTCTGTCACTAACATGCCCAAAAAATGTCTTGTCCCCCCATTTTACCGCATTAGCTATTTTTACTTCTATTTGTATCTTTGCTTTCCTGACAACTTTCCCAGCTTCTCTTAGCATTTCTAAATATTGTCACTTGTCTTTCTCTTTCTGTGATCTCTTGTATTTTATGAAGGCCGCCACCTTTTTCCTTACCTTTTCAGCTACTTCCTTCAAGAACTATAGTGGCCTCCTTTTCCTTTTACATTTATTTACTGTTCTGATCCCTATGTGTAGTCTTGTTTGCTTGCTCACCTGTTGTTGGGGTATGGAGCAGTTTATATCCGTTCAAGCTACTTAAATCTGATTTATACATTTCAAGTGCATAGTGTAATGTGCTCTCTTTATAGACTTATCAAATCAAAGATCCTTCAAATATAAATGTTTATTTTTAGCAGATATGCAAACATGAGCTACTTACTTCCTAGATGTTCCCTTTCTTGAGGTAATTCTACAAAGAGGATACCATGCACACCCCAGATAAACAAACACATTTTGTAGCCTGAAGAGATAACGTAAATTACTACAGACCCTAATAACAGATGAGCAAACAAGTAGTAACACACACAGGGCATTTGAACAAGAGTATTATTTTTCACATAATAAAGGCTAGTATTTACTGACAGGACATCTGAGGACAGGTTATGGACTTTGGTAGGTCTTTTTTCTCATTTATTCCAATAGGTACCAAAGCTCCCAACAGCATAAGTATGGCTGGGAAGCATCGTGATGCCAAAAACGTTACTCCCATTACCACTTCTGCATCAGTCCAGATGGACAGCTAGATCTAGGGCATGGAACCAGTTCAAGATGTGTGCAGGCTGAATCCTCAGAAAAGAAGTGGAGGAACTGAAAGAGGAGGTGGCAAGGCTAAGAAACATCTGTAACAAAGAGAAGCTTCTAGAGGCATCTAAGATTTCCTGCAGAAGGAAACCTGTACAAAAAGATGGAAGTGAAGTAAACCTTGAATTATTTTCATAAGACTATGTTCACGAATAGCTACTTGAATTAAATGTAGACAAAGCAATGGGGCTGGACAAGATTCATCCAAGAATATTGAAGGAAATAAGGGAAGTACTGGTGGTTCTTCTGACTGATCTTTTCAATGTTTCTATAGAACTGGGAGTGATTTCAGAGGACTGGAGATAGGCAAATGTGGTTCCTGTCCTCAAAAACAGGCATAAGGAACAGGATGTGAACTACAGACTGGTTTGTCTGACCTCTGTGATGAGTATATTCATGGAAATGCTGCTAAAGCAGAAGATGGTGCAATATCTGGAATCCCAGAGATTACAAGATTCGAGACGGCATGGCTTTATGAGAGGTAGGTCTTTTTAGATGAATCTGATTGTTTTCTTTGACTGGGTGATCACAGAACTGGATCTTGGGAGAGCATTCGATATCATGTACTTAGATGTCATCAAGGACTTTGATACTGTTCCTCATTGGCTACTTATAAATAAAATGATTACCCTTGGGATGGATTCTAAAGGGCTGATTTGGTGAGAAACTGGTTGATTGGGAGGCAACTGTGGTAGCAGTAAATAGATTTCAGCCTGTGCTGCAGTAATCAGTCCTTGGTTGTAAGCGATATTGTGGAAGGTCTGTTGGGAAAGATTTGCGTCTTTGTGAATGATACCAAAATCTGCAGCAGGGTAGACACCCTGGAAGGAGTGGATAACATTTTGTTTTCCAGGTTTTGTGTTTCTATGAGGGGGGATATAGCAAAGCTTGAATGGTTGAGAATTTGGCAGCTAAGATTTAATTCTAACAATGCAAGGTTTGAATTTGGACTACAAAATCCCAAGGGAGCATTATAGTAGAGGGGGTGAAGTACTTCAATGCACAAAAGAAGAGTGGGACCTGTGAATGATTGTACTGGATGAATTGAAAGTGACCAAGCAGGTAAAAAAGATGATGGTGACAGCCAGAAGATACTTGGGGTCAGCTGGAAAAAAGTGATAGTGCCTTTGTTGAGACCTCATTTAGAGTACTGTGTGTAGTTCTGGAGGCCAAACTTCAAAAGAATATAAACAGGATGCAGTCAGTCCAGAGTGTGGCTACTGAAATGGCAGTGGTCATTGTCACAAAACATATTGGGATAGACGTAAAGACCTCAATATATGTGTATACTTTGGACGAAAGGCAGGAGAAGAGTGATATGATAGAGGCATTTAAATACTCTGTGCACAGGAGGTAGCCTGCTTCCAGTTGAAAGGAAACTCTGGAACAAGAGGTTATTGGATGAAGAACAAGGGGATAGACTCAGGAGTTAATTTATGGAAAGGGTAGTGGATGCATGGAACAGCCTTCCAGTGGAGGTAGTGGAGATGAGAACTGTAGCTGAATTCAAGGATCAAGTAAAGGATCTCTGAGGGATAGGAAGGGATTGTAGAGCTTGATAGTTCTATGGCTGGACAGACTGAATAGTTCATATGAGCTTTATCTGCCATCATTTCCTATGTTTCTCTGGAAGAGTCCTTTGACTCTACTCCTCCTACTGAGCATTTGTATAGTGCTTCAAGACGTATGCAGCGCTGCTGTGATCCATCATATATTACAGTATATTGGCAATACTCCTCTCTGGAGTCCCCATCACTAGTAAGTGAGTGACAGATACCCCTCCTCAAGGTGAAATTGCCAATGTGAGGCACTGGCACCAGGGACATATTGTACTATTCAAGTCATTCAGCAAGGCAAAAGTGGTGATGTAGAGGAAGCTGGGGGTGAGGAGAAAGCAAGCTAATAGAGTTTGCTAAAGCTGTGGGATCATTTCACAAAGGGCTTCTGCATTCTCTGCAGCTTGAAAGCAAGAGAAAAAGACAGAATGGCAAATATAAAATATTGCATTATTGCAAGCCCCACAGGTGCCAGCAATTGGACTAAACGTGTAGCAATTAACAGAATTAACACAGTTTTAAATAGCATGGCTCACCAGATGTGGACTCTAATCAGGGTTCTATAAAACGTAAAGTTATTGCAGATTAAACCATTAATCATCTGCTCCGAGAATCTTTCCTTTGCAGTCTCTCTCTCTCTTGCTCTGGATACAAAGCCATTTAATTTAAGATGGCTAATAATCCTGACGGGGCCTTAGGGATGGATGGAGTGGCGTTAAACCTTCCCCAGTCTATTCTGGTGCTTAACCCCATGCCCTGCTTTGCTCTCAATGTACTGCTTTACCGCCATGCTCACACGCGCTGTGCTTTGTTACTGTTCTGGTGGTGATGTAGAAGGCTGTGTAGCACTTCAAAGCAAATGCAGACAGAGATATCCTAGCTAAAGACCTGCTAAACTGTATCTGAATACCAGAGATAATCTGGAAGTTTCAGGACCAGCGCTAGCCATAAGGCGAACTGCTGGTTGTCTATAATGCCAGTGTTTGCAGGATGGGCCATTGCTATTGCTGCTACCCTTGTCCGGGCCCTATGGTGGCAATAATACCTGTTTTGGCGCTTGGCTTCCTCCCCCTCTGATATAAACTTCCTGTTTGCATGGGAGCGAACGTGGTTGGAGGAAATTTGCGTCAGAGGGGTGGAAGCAAAGCTCCAAAAGCACCTCAGCGCCAGAGACATTTGATGAGCACTGCTGCTGGCTGCAGGTCCCAGAGAGGGGCAGTAGTGCTGGCAATGGGGTGGGGGCAATAGGAATGAGGTTTGCCTAGGGTGCCTCATTCTTGCATCAGCCTTGGGAAATTTTATTCTAAAAAGTACTGGGAGATATTGAGGAAGCGGTGTCATCTCAGGACAAGGGAGTGTGAATCCTTGCCACCACAATACTCTGGCTTAGTCACTTAATTTCATAGGGACATAAGATGTGCCTTACTGGGTCAGACCAAGGGTCCATCAAACTTGGTATCATGTTTCCAACAGCGGCCAATCCAGGTCACAAGTACCTGTTAGGTTTCCACAAAGGTGCACAGATAGATGTGCCAGCCTTCCCGACAGCAACTGATTATAATTAGTGATATTACACGGAAAGGTTCCCACTCTCCTTTGCCAGCTGTACATCCGATCCAAGTGTCTGAAAGGGGATTCCATGCTATCTACACACATTTTACAGATGCCTGATAAGTGTAATATGTGTTAGGCTGCTCTATATGCCTTTCATATTTTATCAGTTTTTTGAACTAAATGTCTAAGGGAGGTGGATGCTGGGACTACAAGATATTCGGAAGCTTTGATGGTAACGTTACAGCTCACAAATCTCACACGTGTTACTTGTCTAGGATAGGCTTTGAGACTTTATCTTAGATTACACGGGTAGAAGGCTGGGAGAAGTAAGTTTTAGAGTGGCATAGACAGATATTTCTTCAGGGAAAAGGTTGGTAGATGTATAGTAGGGAAAATGTTCACAAGGGCTTCCATGGGTAAATGGTTGTTTACCCACTGAAACTCCCCTTTGAAAATTACTCTGTGGAGAAATCGGGTGTTGCTGAGGGTGGAGCCAGAGCAGGCCAGCAAATTCACAAGGGGATTTCACTGGCTGGTGGAATTTCAAAAGGGTGATTTTGTGGAGACTCTTCTGTCAAAATCCACTTGTAGTCTAATGGGTCTCAAGTCGCAAGGATGAACTTCTTGTGTTAGGTGCAAAAGAGATGATGTTACACAGTAGCTTTGCAAATTACCTTTAATTTCATCAAGAGCATGCATGGTTGTGGCATAAGCAATCATCAGAGAATTACATCTTCCAAGGGACCGGTTATGTGGCGGTGCCATAAAACAAGCACTAATGTCAATTCCAACTTATTCAGCACTGATGACTTCATGGCTAAACTCTTGCTTACCACAGAGATACTTCTGGATGACCAACACAGTAAAACATGTCACTGATTCCCAGAGCCCGAGTTGGCCCAGGGCAGACAGTCGTGAAGGGGGCCCCAAAGCCAGTCTGCAGGCTATGCTTCCTTCAACTTGAGGCAGACCTGGAGGCCCCTGTGGCATGGAGGCCAAGGGCAATCACTCTGTTTGCCATCCCTTAATGCCAATTCCAGTCAGTCAGCTGTGACTGGCCAAACATTGGCATTTCATTGAGAATGTTTGTGGTAGAGTTGTAGAGCTGCAGCCCTTCAGCTGTGAAGACAATCCTCTCTTCATGGCAATCTCAGCCAGGGGCGACCCAAGGGGGTGGAAGGGCCATGTGCGGAGACTCGTTGTGGGCTTCATTTGCAAAAGGAACTTCATTTGCATACATATTTGCATAATGTTAACATGCGCTTTTAGTAAACATGCCTCTTAATGAGTGTCTGGATAAAGAAAGACTAACAGATTTCTACATTACTATACTCCAGTGCCAACCACCAGCCACATTAGGAAGTACTACAAACACTGCCCATCTAGAACCCATAGCAAACCCGCCATATCATAACAGACTACCAGGACTCACAAAGCACCATACCCTACCTATCAAAAGGCAACACTGCAAATATTAAACCAATACATCTCAGAGAATATCAATACATCTCCTACTGGGGAAAGAGAACAAGTGGCACTGTCACACAGAAACTACATGAACAGAATACCTCAGCTCGGTTACACATGCAGAACACAGATCGTCACCAGACAAAGAACAAGGGATCACAATTTAGAAATAGGAAGACAATAATTAAATTGGGAACCCCAAAAGCCAAACTTGGAATGTAGAAAACTGTAGAAACAAAACTATAAATTAACTTCCTCTTGTATTAAACAAAAATGAAAAGACGTTAGTGATACACATTTATTTTGCTGTATTTATATCCCGCTTTTCACCGGGTCAAAGCGGTCAATTGGGGGATACATTTAACACGAGGGGATATGAGACACATATGCTAATACTTACGGGGAACATGGGCAATGGAGGGTTAAGTGGCTTGCCCAAGACCACAAGGAGTGCCTATAGGACTAGAAATCCCAGACCCTCCGGCCTGAGATTGCTGTCCCCAGGTGGGACTTGAACCCCCGGCCCTCCGGCCTGAAGTACCTTGTCCTAACCACTAGACCACTCCTCCCTAATACACATTTCCCTAATACACATTTCCCAGAACTGACATATTCCAGTTAATAAATTCAAAATAAAAGTATTTTTCTACCTTTTGTTTGGGCATTTTATTTTTCAGTTTCAATTGCTCCAGTCACTTTCTTCTGGTTTCTCTGTGACTTCTGCGAGCTGTCCATTTGTCCTTTCTTCTCTCTTCTAGATTTTTTCCCATTCTCTCTCTATATCTGCTTTAACATACTGATCTTTCCCCTTTTGCTCTTTCCTCCATTTCTTTTTTTATTCCTTTATCATCCACTCAAATTTCACACTTCCATCCTCAAGCCCCACTTATCTCCCAATACCCGGCCAATCGTAGATTTTTCTTTCCTCCCACACAAAATATCTTTTCCCCTCTCCATCCTCATTCCCCCAGCTCCATCCCCTTTAGGTGCTCCTCCAACATCCGCTCCCTTATAGTCCCAGCTCCACCCAGCACCCGCTCCCTTCTAATCCCATTTTCCCATGCCCCCACATCAGCCCATTTCCAGTCCTAGCCCACCCCCCATCAGCTCATTTCCAGTCCTATTCCAGCCCCGCATCAGCCCTTTTCCAGTCCAAGCTCCCCCCATCAGCCATTTTCAATCCTATTCCAGCCCTCATTAGCCCATTTGCAATCCTAGCCCCCCCATCAGCTCATTTCCAGTCCTAGCCCTCTCATCAGCCATTTCCAGTCCTATTCCAGCTCCCCATCAGACCATTTCCAATACTAGCCCTCCCCATCAGCTCATTTCCAGTCCTAGCCCTCACATCAGCCATCTCCAGTCCTATTCCAGCTCCCCATCAGCTCATTTCCAGTCCTAGCCCCCCATCAGCCATCTCCAGTCCTATTTCAGCCCCCATCAGCCCATTTCCAGTACTAGTCCTCCCCATCAGCCATTTCCAGTCCTATTCCAGCCGCCATCAGCCCATTTCCAGTACTAGCCCTCCCTATCAGCCATTTCCAGTCCTATTCCTGAACTCCCAGACATCCACCCCATGCAGCAGTCCAACAATCTCACCAGTCCCATGGTCAGATCACTACCTCATACACCTCTCCCACACATATCAACTGAATACAAACAGAGGAATCACGCCAAACACACGGAGATTCAAAGCATTCAACAAAGAAGACTTCCTGACACTGACCCTACCTAATCTACTTAAGAGTTCAAACAACCTTGATGACCTCATGGACAACTGGAACGCCACAATATCCTCGGCATCCAGAGCAACTATAAACAAAACCGGCAACAAACCCATCTCATCAAGGGCCCGCTGGTTCACCCCCGTCCTCCGAAAACTGAAAACAAAACTTAGAAGAGCAGAAAGAAAATGGAGGAAGACCAAAATGACGAAGACAAAAAGCAATACCTACATGAACTCACTGCCTTCCACTCAGAAACCGACAATGCAAAGAGAAACTATCACACCAAAATCATCACGACCGCTGCGAACAACACTCGTGAACTCTTCCAAATTGCCAAAAAGCTGACAAAGGCACCAACCACCTCCGATCAACTCCCAAATATCCCCGCAGATATCTTGGCTCGACAATACAAACAATTCCAGCAACCTCAACAACCTCACCGATGCGCTACAACCACAAGAACAAACTTCGGAATCGCCATAAATACTGACTGGAACACATTCAATGAAACCTCAAAGGAAGAGATATCCTCCACCATCTCCTGTCTGAACACCACCACCTCCCCACTAGACCCCTGCCCCACCGAATGGATAAAGAAAACCAAGGAAGAACTAAGTGTCCCACTGACTCACATTCTAAACGAATCCTTTCAACAAGGATACATACCTGATGCCCTCAAAACATCAACCATTCGACCAACCATAAAGAAGAACAACCTGGACCCCACGGACCCCACCTCATACAGACCAGTGGCAAGCCTCCCCCTCGCCACCAAGATAATAGAAAAGATAGTCCAACACCAGCTTCAAGATCATCTAGACACCAACGACATACTTGACCCGCAGCAACACGGTTTCCGACCACTACATGGAGTTGAGACCCTCATGACCATCCTAATGAACACACTCATCATCGGAACCCAAGAGAAAAACTCTGGATACATCCTGATCTTCCTAGACATATCAGCGGCCTTCGACACAATCTCACACGAAATCCTCATACACAGACTACAAGCAATTGGAATCAAAGACACTGTACTCCAATGGTTCAGATCCTACTTAACTAACAGACAGCAACGGATCCGCACCCTCTCCACAACTTCGCCCCCCTACCAACAACTACAAGGAGTACCCCAAGGATCCACCCTATCCGCCATGTTGTTCAACATATATCTCCGTCCACTATGCTCAATCATACGCACCCACGACATCAACTTCCACATCTACGCGGACGACATAATGCTCTACGCACCAATTACAACCACCAACCCGAAAAACGAACAGCTGTCTGCCTGCTTCAATGACGTAGCCAACTGGCTGCAGGAGAACAATCTATCCATCAACATAAAGAAAACCGAAGCCATAATAGTAACAAAAGAACCTGATTTCAAACCACCTACCCACCTCAACATGGGAACCACACAAATCCAAGTCCAGCCTCAAATAAGATATCTAGGGGTCATCATCGACCAAGCTCTCACCCTCAAACAACAAATCAGCAAAACTGCTGGGATGATATTCCACAAAGCCAAAACTATTCAACACCTCCGGCCCCTCCTAGAACCTCACGACTTCAGGACCGTGATGCAAGCTGTGACACTCCCTCATCTGGATTTCTGCAACATAATCTATCATGGACTTCCTGCCTCGCACACCAGCTCCCTCCGTACTGCCTTAAACACTACAGCAAGGATCATTCAGAATGCAAAAAAACGGGACCACATAACTCCAATCCTAAGAAACCTTCACCTCCTTCCAGTGCAAGCAAGAATCAAGTACAAAGCTATCTTACTCACCCACAAAACTATCCACCAAAAACAGATCACCTCCCTACACTCATTACTGCCTCGACCATCCCACAACAGATCAACCAGACATTCCTGCAATAACTCTATCGTTGTCCCTTACAAAAGAACCAAATCCACACAACGGACCTGCAACAGAGCATTCGAACTCTATGCTCCATCCCTCTGGAACTCTCTACCAAAACACATCAGGAGCAACGCTGACATCACATCTTTTAAGAAACAGCTAAAGACAATCCTATTCCGTGAACATCTCTGAACGGAAACAACACCATGACCTAAACACTTAGAAGTAAACATGTCCATGTCTACCCAAATCATTAAATGTTGACCCTGGTGATGGCCCCACCCTAAAAAAATTACCCCCCCCCCTCGATGTTACATGTTACACCGCTTTGACCCGGTGAAAAGCGGGATATAAATGCAGTTAAATAAATAAATAAATTCCAGCCCTCCATCGGCTCATTTCCAGTCCAAGCTCCCCCCCATCAGTCCATCTCCAATCCTAGCCCCCTCATCAGCCAGTTCCAGCCCAAGCTTTCCCCCCCCATCAGCCCATTTTCAATCCTAGCCCCCCATTGCCCTATTTCCAGTTCAAGCCCCCCCCCCACCTCATCAGCCCATTTCCAATCCTAGCCCTCCCCCCATTGGATATTTCCTGTCCTATCCTAGATCCTCCCCCCCTGAAGAGCCCCACGGCTGTCTAAGGGGCTTCAGAGGTGAGCCGGGGAAGCACATGCGAGGCCACGGCTCCCTCTGCATAGCTTCCAGCGTGAAGAGCATTGTTTTCCCTTGTGCTGGCAGCTGTGTTACTGTGAAGCACATTGAATGCTGGGAAAGGTTAAAGGGCATTTCCCGGCACTCATGCATTTCGCAGTAACACAGCTGCCAGCGTAAGGGAAAACAACACTTTTCATGCTGGAAGTCATACAGAAGGCGCCGGGGCCTCACGCGGGTTTCTCTGGCTCACCTCTGAAGCCGTCCATTATGTGAGAATGAAGTTCGTGTGGGGCCTCCTGAAGCACGGGGCCCTGTGTGAACAACATTCACACACAATGGATGGGCCGGCCCTGATCTCAGCTGGTTAGGTATGGCTAGGAGTGTCTGGAGATGGAAGACAGACTATTTTCTGATTCCAAATATTTCAATGACTTATCTGAAAATCCTGCCACCTGTGGTAGCTGTCAAAAAAACAATCCCCAAACACGGTAAGTAATATTGAAAAGAATATGTGAAAAAACTACCGTATAGTCCCCTTATTCAATCATGTTTTTTTGTCGGACATAAATTGTGAGGAGAAGACATTGCAAGTCATCCCCAAAACACAATACATGGCCCTTTTATTTAATTTTAAACAAATTCTTTTAAAAACGGAATTGCAAAATGAGAAAAGAGTCCATTCTTCCACAAAACTGTACTTATCTGAACCCGTGCGCGACGTGCACGTTTTGAGGGAAACACCCCCTGTATCAAGCGCTCCCACACCTTGACGGGAATGAAACCAAGATACTTGAGTAACTGTCAAAAAACGCCGAACACTGAGCTATTAACAAAGAGGAACATAACTCATGCTCCCCCAGCCGGGTTTTAATCATCCGGGTGGTGCTCCCCACATATCGCAATGGGCAAGCACATTCAACAAAATATACCACATGGGAAGAGTCACAAGTAGTGTCCCAACGGCGATGAAAAACCCGATCACCTTCACAGGCCAAGTAGACCCCGACAAAGTCGTGGAACAATATCTACACTTTTGACATGGCATATGTGTCCCAGAGCCAAATAAAGGTAGCCGTGGACGGTCCACTGAGACCGCAGAATGAACTAATCGATCACAAAGGTTGCTGCCACGAGAATAAGCTATACGTAAGGTTTTGTTAAAACAAGGGTAAAGAGATAAGAGCGACCAATATCTCTTCAAAATCTGTACCACAGCAGAAGAATTACTCATGTAAGGCAACACCCCCGTTATCACCGACTCAGCCCCTGTGTCCGCAGATGGTGCAAAATCAAAGATCCACTCACAGTGGAAATATAATGCCCTACGATAGGCTCGGGAGACAACAGACTGGGGATAACCTCTTGATAATAAACGAGCACTCAAATCTTGAGCGTGATGTCGATATTGAGCTACAGATGTACAAAGGTGACATATCCTCAAAAATTGACCGTATGGGAGACCTTTCCGCAGAGGTTCAGGGTGAAAACTCCGGTAGTCCAACAGACTATTTCTTTGTAATGGCTTACGATATAGAGTAGTGACCAGGGAAGTCCCCTCTCTCAAGATGACCATGTCCAAAAATTCCACTCGCCCTGTCTTATATGAGCGGTATACTTAATATGAGTTCTCAGCATATCCAGCCAAACCAGAAAAAGTTCCAAGGAAGCTAAAGCTGATGTCCAAACAAAGAAGATGTCATCAAGAAACCTCTTCCATATCAAAACCTGAGAAAACGCTGACGAGGGATAAATATGACCCTCCTCAATAGCCGCCATGTAAAGAGTAGCTATGGATGGAGCTACCGTGGCTCCCATGGCAATTCCAAACTTTTGTTGAAAAACAGCACCCTCAAACAAAAAATAATTGCGGGTCAAAACCAAAGATATCAGGTCAATCAAAAAGGACCGAGGTATACGTGAAGGAGCTTGAGTGAACAAAGTACGAAGTAAACCCAACGCTTCGTCCTGATCCACATTCGTGTATAAGGCCACCACATCCAAGGTGACCAAGTACACCAAGGAGGACGGCAACACTACCTGATGCAAAAAGCCCAGAAAATGAGTGGAATCACGAACGTAAGATCTGACAGCCGCTGCTTCCTTGCTCAAAAAAAAAACATCGCAGAATTTGGATAATGGTTCCAAGATGGAACCCCAGCATGACACGATGGGTTGACCCGGGGGGGTCCGTTAAATATTCATGTATTTTGGGCACCAAGTAAATAGTGGGTGTCTTAGGATTCGGAGAAGAAAGAAACCGCAATTCCCTAGAAGTGATCCATCCACTCGCAAAAGCTCCCATGAGGAGATCATGAATTTGTGCCCCTAACGAGGAGGTAGGATCCTCCCCCAATCTTGCATACGCCCATTGATCATGAACATGAGATTGTAATTTCTCCAGATATACCTCCGTATCCCACAATACAATTGCGCCCCCTTTGTCTGCTTTCCGGATGGTGACAGTAGGATCCCGGGATAACAAATGCAAACTTCGATGATCTGCCTCAGTAAGATTAGATCGCCAACGTGGAAAAACCTTCTCAGCAGATTCCAAATCCTGGAGTACCAAAGACTGAAAAGTAAAGATCACCGAGTTCGGCACCCCTGGAGGGAGCCAATTCAAGATGGGGGCCACCACTGATTGTGCCGTGGAAGCTGAGGGATTATCCTGGAAATAATGAACTACTTGCAATTTTCGAAAAAATTTATGTAGAAGCAACCGCCTATCGCAAACTTTCATAACAAAAACCACACCATCTATCTTACAGTTTCCTCTACCCCCCTTCTACTGACACAGAAAAATCCAAAATGAAGCACATAACACTCACCCTCATGAGTCTTTACCTTCTACTCACTATTTTACCATCCAGCTCACTAGCTCTAACAGCAGCACAAAACCACATCCCAAAGCTCTCAACTGGTGGAAGAAAATGGCCCGATGACTCCAACCACCTTTATCATGGAGCGAGCTATCCACGCCGCCCCCACCTAGTTCACATCCCTCTACAAAAACCCTCAAAACCCAAGCAAAACAAACGCCCACACACCAACAGCCTGAAGTGTGCACTCATTAACTCTCGATCACTTCGCAAAAAATGGCCAGCTATCACAGAAACAATAACCCATCTTGACCTAGATATCATTATGATCACCGAAACCTGGCTCTCACCGGAAGACAATACCATCCTCAATCAACTTCTACCACCAAACTTCGTCACTTTCACCAGCCACAGGCAAAACAAAAGGGGTGGTGGAGTTGCCATCATCACCAAATCTGACCTTCAATTCGAAATGGTAGAAGCCAGCAACATCAATTCTCTCGAAACAGTATCAATATCCAACCACCTTTGCTCCATAACCTTATTTACAGAGCGCCATCGCCTGACTCAGACAACCTCTCCAATATCATAAACCTAGCATCTAATACCTATGCTCTACATAGACCAAATTGGATTTTAGGTGACTTTAACTTACCTTCACTACAGGACAATCAGGCCTCAGCCTTCATAGAAGCCCTAGATATCCTGGGATATACCCAATTGGTACGAGAACCAACACACACAAAGGGCAATATTCTCGACCTGATATTCGCCCCACAAACAGTGCTTCAACAAGCACAAAACGTCACGTTATCGCTAACAGCAGTTCCATGGTCAGATCATAAACTTATCTCCTTCCAAATTCCAACCCCCATTAAGTCACAAAGGCCTATCACAAACTCACAAACAAACACAATCTCAAATGCCAGAAGATTTCGACCGTTTAACAGAGAACGCATCCTTGCTGAAACAAGCTCTCTCCTTGACAATACCTCACAAGACCTAGATGTCCTAATTTCCACGTGGAACAGCAAACTCAGCGAGATCGCAATCTGTCCCCCCACTACTAAAGCCCCAAAGAAAAGACCATCCGCTCCTTGGTTCACAGCTGAACTAAAGGCATCACTAACCCTCCTGCGAAGATTGGAAAAGCGCTGGAGGAAATCACGCGCCAGCTGTGACCAAACAGCATACATCCAACTACTACACACACATCGTAGGGCTGTCACGGACAAAATGAAACAACATCACACAGACATTCTGAAACGTTCATTAAATAAGCCGCATGACCTCTTCAACCTTGTCAATTCTCTTGCCAAAGAACCAACTCCGGAGTGCACAGGATCCATACACCCACAGGAGTACGCCGTCTTTATGCAATCAAAACTATGCAAAACTGACAAGATGGTTATACCTGACCCCCCTGATGCTCAAGCAGACGCAACTTATCTATCCATCTTCACCACACCATCCAAGAGAATGATCGAAGACACCATCGCAACCCTAAACACTTCCACCTCATACTCAGACCCATGTCCAGCATTCTGGATAAAAGATCTGCGATCCGACCTTGCCCCTATCTTAACCAAAATGATAGGACTATCATTTAGCACAGGGTCCTTCCCAACCACGCTTAAACAGACCTCCGTTAGACCACTGCTAAAGAACACCAAACTAGACCCTCAAAAGGTCGAGTCCTACAGACCTATCTCCAGTATCCCGATGCTCGCTAAAATCGTAGAAAAAATAGTCTACAGGCAGCTACAAGATCATGTGGACACCAACGCACCTCTAGATCCATCGCAACATGGATTCAGAAAATCACACGGAGTAGAAACACTACTCACCACTCTATTCAACACTATAATCTCAGGCATTGACAACCCTCGTACAGGCTTCGCACTCATCTTTTTAGATATTGCCGCAGCCTTCGACTCAGTCTGCCACGAGATTCTCCTGATTCGGCTAAGAGAGAAAGGCATCACCGAAACAGCTCTGGAGTGGTGCAGGTCTTACCTGTCTGGAAGATGGCAACATGTAAGAGCAAATGGAACCACATCTGAACCATTCCTACAAAGCCAAGGAGTCCCTCAAGGATCCTCACTATCATCACTCATGTTTAACATCTATATACAACCCATTTGTAACATCATTAGATCATTCAATGTGTGTTGTATGATTTACGCAGATGATGTCTTAATGTACCTGCCAATATCCCTGGAATGCCCGGATCTCACCCCACTAACTAAGTGTTTCAACGCTATATCCGAATGGCTCCTCTCACAAAATCTGCGCATCCAACATAAGAAAACTGAGGTCCTGTTCATCTCTAGAAATCCTGAGTTTACACCACCTAACCACCTGGAAGTAGACAACGCCAAGCTGCAAGTAAAATCAGCCATACGGTATCTTGGAGTCACATTGGATCAAAACCTCAACATGAAGCAGCACATTGCAAAAACAGTAAGAGCGATCTACTTCAAGATCAGATCCCTTAGACACATACGCCCCCTACTCGAACCGAGCGACTTCCGCACCATTTATCAAGCTCTCATTATCCCTCATTTTGATTACGCAAACGCCATCCTACAAGGACTCCCTCAGGCAACCTTACATCCCTTACAACTCGCAATGAACAGTGCAGCGCGAATCCTCTTCGGAGCACCAAGGAGAGAGCATATCACACCCCTACTGATTCAACTGCACTGGCTCCCCATCCAAGCCAGGATTAGCTTCAAGACCTTAGTGATGACATTCAAGGCTATCAACGGACTATCCGCCTCCTCAATAAGTGACCTCATACAACCACTCACACCCAACAGGACAAGAAGAACCGCTGCAGCCAACATGCTAGCAATACCAAAGGCTATGACAAGATGCTCCATAACAACTTCAAATAGAGCCTTCAGCTTGAGCGCCCCAAGCCTCTGGAACTCCCTACCACCACACATCAGAGCTATCCCCAACTTGAGCCAGTTCAGGAAGGCCTTAAAACACCTCCTCTTTACTAAGTACCTAATAGACTCCTCCGAACCACAGCCACCATGTATGACTAACACACAATAACTCCATCCCACATGCATACAATCACTTATTTCAATGTTCCACACATGTAGATAGTTTTCCCTGGTTAGCCAAGTTGATGCTCCTGTTCTTTGAAATGACCTGACTCTTGTTTTTTGTCGGAAACTGTTAGTTCTATGTAAACCGCGCTGATCGCAAATAGTGCGGTATAGAAGAAATGTAAATAAAATAAAATAAAAATAAATAATGTAAAGCCTCACGCATAATAAAGGGATTGTACGCAACCGTAGGTACAAAAGATAATCCAAAATTCAAGACCCGCTCACTAGCTGAGTCTAATGGACGACCATTCAAATTGACCACTAGAGTGGATGGCCCTGCCTGGCCCGCCGACGAGTGACAGGAGGATCCGGCTCTTGTGGAAAGCTCTCCGATTGTTGCCTGACCGAAAATCCTGCTGGCCTCGAGATCTCCCCACTACAGAAGATTCGTCCTCTGTCTCATCCGAGGACACTTCAAAAGTGACTCTCTTATGCGTGTCCGGTCGATCTTCCCCATCCTGCTCAAACATCCAACGATATACTTGGCCAGAATCATAGTCTGTTTTGTCCCGCACAAACTTTCTCATCTTGAAAGCCTTCAGATAATCAGAAAAGCCTTTCAACTAGCGTTCAATCTCCTCCTCCTTCAATTGAAAAACCGATGGCTCCACTGATTTTTCCAAGGCCTCCTTGGATTCCTGTATCATAATATCCAAAGATTGTTCCTCCTGAACAGTCCGCTCAAGGATAAGAGCAATTAAATCAAAACTGCATTTATTGCAAATGCGATTCCACTTAGATATAAATTCCGAGTCTGAAAGAAACATCTTCGGTGCTCGAGTCATCCGTAATCCTCTGGGTATTATGCGGGTCTTTGAATAACGGGACATGGACGCCCCATGGTATTGTGCCCGGAGAGACCGCTTCCGAAGAGCCTTAAAATCAGACCAGGAAGGTCCGGATAAATCGGAGGTGCTATCCGCTTCATCAAACAATGTGGGATGGCGACATAAAGCTGCAAGTTGATCGTCGGTGTAGGCAAAAGTATCTGTAGCCATTGCTAAAGGGTGCCCCAAATAGAACAATCAAAAAAAAAATGCCCCAAACATGGTAAGTAATATTGAAAAGAATATGTGAAAAAACTACCGTATAGTCCCCTTATTCAATCATGTTTTTTTGTCGGACATAAATTGTGAGGAGAAGACATTGCAAGTCATCCCCAAAACATAATACATGGCCCTTTTATTTAATTTTAAACAAATTCTTTTAAAAACGGAATTGCAAAATGAGAAAAGAGTCCATTCTTCCACAAAACTGTACTTATCTGAACCCGTGCGCGACGTGCACGTTTCTGCGGAAACAACCCCTGTATCAAGCGCTCCCACACCTTGACAGGAATGAAACCAAGATACTTGAGTAACCGTCAAAAAACACCGAACACTGAGCTATTAACAAAGATGAACATAACTCAGGATTGGCTAACTGCAAACGCCCATCACCTTGAAACACCAATCACGTAAGGGGAATCCCCACTGATCAAGGGAGTCCCACCCGTGAGAGGTGATGTGTCAGCCAGTTCCCAACCAATTAATGTCACAATTTAGCCCAGCGGGGGAGATAGTGTTTAAAAGGAAAATCCACCGTTGTTCAAGCCGGCCACTATCTTCTGTAGTGGGGAGATCTCGAGGCCAGCAGGTTTTTCGGTCAGGCAACAATCGGAGATATCGACCTCGACGAACCGAGAGCTTTCCACAAGAGCCGGATCCTCCTGTCACTCGTCGGCGGGCCATGCAGGGCCATCCACTCTAGTGGTCAATTTGACTGGTCGTCCATTAGATTCAGCTAGTGAGCGGGTCTTAAATTTTGGATTATCTTTTGTACCTATGGTTGCGTACAATCCCTTTATTATGCGTGAGGCTTTACATAAATGTTTTCGAAAATTGCAAGTAGTTCATTATTTCCAGGATAATCCCTCAGCTTCCACGGCACAATCAGTGGTGGCCCCCGTCTCGAACTGGCTCCCTCCAGGGGCGCCGAACTCGGTGATCTTTACTTTTCAGTCTTTGGTACTCTGGGATTTGGAATCTGCTGAGAAGGTTTTTCCACCTTGGCGATCTAATCTTACTGAGGCGGATCATCGAAGTTTGCATTTGTTATCCCGGGATCCTACTGTCACCTTCTGGAAAGCAGACAAAGGGGGCGCCATTGTATTGTGGGATACAGAGGTATATCTGGAGAAATTACGATCTCATGTTCATGATCAACGGGTGTATGCAAGATTGGGGGAGGATCCTACCTCCTCGTTAGGGGCACAAATTCATGATCTCCTCATGGGAGCTTTTGCGAGTGGATGGATCACTTCTAGGGAATTGCGGTTTCTTTCTTCTCCGAATCCTAAGACACCCACTCTTTACTTGGTGCCCAAAATACATAAATCTTTAACGGACCCCCTGGGTCGACCCATCATGTCATGCCGGGGTTCCATCTTGGAACCATTATCCAAATTCTGCGATGTTTTTTTTGAGCAAGGAAGCAGCGGCTGTCAGATCTTACATTCGTGATTCCACTCATTTTCTGGGCTTTTTGCATCAGGTAGTGTTGCCGTCCTCCTCAGTGTACTTGGTCACCTTGGATGTGGTGGCCTTATACACGAATGTGGATCAGGACAAAGCGTTGGGTTTACTTCGTACTTTGTTCACTCAAGCTCCTTCATGTATACCTCGTCCTTTTTGATTGACCTGATATCTTTGGTTTTGACACGCAATTATTTTTTGTTTGAGGGTGCTTTTTTTCAACAAAAGTTTGGAATTGCCATGGGAGCCACGGTAGCTCCATCCATAGCTACTCTTTACATGGCGGCTATTGAGGAGGGTCATATTTATCCCTCGTCAGCGTTTTCTCAGGTTTTGATATGGAAGAGGTTTCTTGATGACATCTTCTTTGTTTGGACATCAGATTTAGCTTCCTTGGAACTTTTTCTGGTTTGGCTGGATACGCTGAGAACTCATATTAAGTATACCGCTCATATAGAGACAGAGCGAGTGGAATTTTTGGACATGGTCATCTTGAGAGAGGGGACTTCCCTGGTCACCACTCTATATCGTAAGCCAGTACAAAGAAATAGTCTGTTGGACTACCGGAGTTTTCACCCTGAACCTCTGCGGAAAGGTCTCCCATACGGTCAATTTTTGAGGATACGTCGCCTTTGTACATCTGTAGCTCAATATCGACATCACGCTCAAGATTTGAGTGCTCGTTTATTATTAAGAGGTTATCCCCGGTCTGTTGTCTCCCGAGCCTATCGTAGGGCATTATATTTCCACCGTGAGTGGATCTTTGATTTTGCACCATCTGCGGACACAGGGGCTGAGTCGGTGATAACGGGGGTGTTGCCTTACATGAGTAATTCTTCTGCTGTGGTACAGATTTTGAAGAGATATTGGTCGCTCTTATCTCTTTACCCTTGTTTTAACAAAACCTTACATATAGCTTATTCTCGTGGCAGCAACCTTCGTGATCGATTAGTTCATTCTGCGGTCTCAGTGGACCGTCCACGGCTACCTTTATTTAGCTCTGGGACACACATGCCATGTCAAAAGTGTAGATATTGTTCCACGACTTTGTCAGGGTCTACTTGGCCAGCCTGTGAAGGTGATTGGGTTTTTCATCGCCGTTGGGACACTACTTGTGACACTTCCCATGTGGTATATTTTATTGAATGTGCTTGCCCATTGCGATATGTGGGGAGCACCACCCGGATGATTAAAACCCGGCTGGGGGAGCATGCCTCTCGGCTACGTCAGTTAGTAGTGACAGCTCCGATGGTATCTCACTGCTCACAGTTTCAACACACTTTTGAGCAATTGCGATGGACAGTTATCGATCACGTTCCGGCAGATCCCAGGGGGGGAAATCGTCTGCACAAACTGCGCCGGCTTGAACAACGGTGGATTTTCCTTTTAAACACTATCTCCCCCGCTGGGCTAAATTGTGACATTAATTGGTTGGGAACTGGCTGACACATCACCTCTCACGGCTGGGACTCCCTTGATCAGTGGGGATTCCCCTTACGTGATTGGTGTTACAAGGTGATGGGCGTTTGCAGTTAGCCAATCCTGAGTTATGTTCCTCTTTGTTAATAGCTCAGTGTTCGGCGTTTTTTGACGGTTACTCAAGTATCTTGGTTTCATTCCCGTCAAGGTGTGGGAGCGCTTGATACAGGGGGTGTTTCCCCCGAAACGTGCACGTCGCGCATGGGTTCAGATAAGTACAGTTTTGTGGAAGAATGGACTCTTTTCTCATTTTGCAATTCCGTTTTTAAAAGAATTTGTTTAAAATTAAATAAAAGGGCCATGTATTGTGTTTTGGGGATGACTTGCAATGTCTTCTCCTCACAATTTATGTCCGACAAAAAAACATGATTGAATAAGGGGACTATACGGTAGTTTTTTCACATACCTGTGGTAGCTGTGGCAGACAGCAGATACTTAATTGAAGAAGCATGTTATTCAGGGATCTTTTTCTTTCCCCATCTACAAATGAAAAGTAGTGCTATCCTTAAATAGGGATGCCCTTATGTCCAGATAGGATACAAATGTTGCAGTTGGTCCAAGTCAACAATGAGTGACCATCACATTTGAGCTGCCTGCGTGCACATTTGGGGCTAGTGGCCTTCCAGTGGTTCCCTTTACCTTTGCCCATCACCACTTGTTTATTGCCACAGGACTTCCAATACCATCCAATACCACCAATGCACCTAAGAGCATTAGAAAATAAGATCCACCATACTGGATCAGACCAGAGTTCCATAGAGCCCAGTATCCTGTTTCCAACTGTTGCCAATCCAGGTCACAAGTATCTGTCATGTTCCTACCTTCACAATGAGTGGCTCTATACAGGAGGTGTGCATGTCACAGTTCCTATTCTCTGTGGACAAGCAGGAAGTAAGTCCTCGCGTATGGGCAATGCCCTGTCAGAGTCCCACCCAGGATCACTCCCCAGCTTCCATTGGAAGCTTTTGGGAGGCTCCACCCTGCATGCTTGCCTGCCTTCCCACCTGCCATGGCTCCATCTTATCTCCAATCTTTATTTTCCGCAGAGCACCTAGGATATGTTCCTGCCATCGGCAGAAAAAGGTTGATTTTCTTTGACCTCCAGTGGGTTGCCTCTCGTCTTAGTCTACCACCTGCTGTCGGTTGCGTTGGCTCCAGGGCCAATGCTCTTTTTTTTTTTTTGATGGTGTTTTTTTCATTTCTTTTTCCCTTACGCTTTTTTCCCTGTGGCTGGCGAAATTGAGTTGTTTGATCTTGCCACGGCTATGTTTCCCAGCCAGTGCTTTTAAAAAATGCACCAAATGTGCATGCACCATTTCAGTGACCAACAGGCACAATTGGTACCAGCGGTGCCTTGAACCCAACTATCAGCCTGCCTCATGCAATCTGTATCTGCAGATGATAAAAAAGGGCCTCAAGGGCTGGGAGAAACAGACGAAGTCCCTCTTTTGGCCGTCTGATTCAGCATCCTCGGCCCCGGCATCAACATAGGCATCAATGGCCTCGCGGGGCTCCCCTGAAGCATCATCAGCATGTGGTGCTCAAGTGCACTCAGAGCCATGTGGCTGCAGTGCCACTGAGAGGAGACTCTCCATCAACATCTGGTTGGAGCCCAGGAAGGGCTGTCATCAACTCTGTTGAAGTTGAAGAGGGTGCCTGAGCAGTAGGCCAAGAGCCATGTGCATTGGCACCAGAGCATCTCTCAATGAGACATCAAGAGCAATGGCCAGGAGCAGCCAGCTAAGCTGCCCAATGGGAGGAATCAATCAACCCTCAGGACTCCGGAGGGCTGCCGGCTGTCTCCTAATGAACCCATCATCTTGGAGATCCTGTCACAGGTGCCAGAGTCGATGGCCAAGGTTGCTGTCTTGGCCACGACACCTTCAGAGACGGTGGCACTGGAGGAATGCCTTCAAGCCCTTGAGATCCACATTGCGGCAGCGATGCCCATTTGACATGTTGGCCCCTCAATGCTAATCGACATCGTCACCGCACTCCATCCAGTGCATCCTGGAAAACCATGCTCTCTCCGCTAAGGTGGGTGCATTGGGTTGGTAGTCAGAATTGACACTGGTTATGATAGCCATTTCACTCTACAGCATCTCAGGTTCTGATACCCTGGTGCCCCAGCACCCTCACTCACTGCATCATTGGTCCCACCAACGCCCGGATTTTCCACCTGACAGGAGGCATTGTCGAGAAGAAGCTGGTGCTATTTCAATTTCCTCTTGGACTCCAATGGATGGCAGACTGAGAAGGAATCAGTGATGTCCATTTCCAGGTCCCTGGATCTGACATCAAACCCTTCCCCTCCGTATGAATGGCGGAAGTCGCCCCTAGAGAACATATCCTTCTAAACCATCCCCTTCTTCCTCAAGTCCGAGGACAAGCTGAGAGAAGAGGAGTACCCCTTGACTTTGGCCCTAGGCAGAAACCTTGGCCTTGCAATCCGCCCCCACTGATGCCGCCCCCCCCAGCTGACAGTGTCCCCCCTCAGAAGGGGGAGACAGGCAGCGGTAGCAGCAGTATTTCCAAAAGTGGCTGCTTTTTGCCACCTCCCCCCAAATGGGATCGGCGGCATCTAGGGGAAACAACGCGGCTGCCCATGTGTGCCACTGCCACCACCACCGCCCACCTGGGTCAGCCACCCTAGGCAGACACGCTTAGTGGATGGGCCCAGTCCTGCTGGCTTCTAAGGAGGCAGTTACGGTGCCCATGCACTGCATTCTGCAGCAGCAGCTGCTGTGGATCTGGGAGGCTCTATGTACCGGGTCCAGAAGGCCCCAGGCTTTGAGAAGCCATAGTTGCCCCACAACTCCTTGGTGATGAAATCGGCTATGAAGTGGATTAAGAGCATCAAGTCCCATTCATCAGTGCCTCTGGGCAGGGAAGCCAGGACACTCCATTCCTTTGGTAGGAGATGTTTCCAGTGATCCATGCTGGTGGCCCAGATCCTTTCCTACCAGCTTTACATGAGCATGTTCCTAAAGGACATTATGAGCGACCTGACTGAGTTCGCTCCCTCATTCCTTCGGAACACCTTGATTCCTTCCATACCCTAGTGGGCCATGGTAAGGACTGCCATTGTAAGGACTCATCCAAAGCCAGGGAAGGGACTTTGAAGGGTTCCTCAGGAGCACAGCCAATCTGATGGTGTCTGAAGGAGTACCTCCTCAGGTAAGGGGGCACCTTGTCCACTTTGCCCACAAGTGGCCTGTCATCACCTTGGACACTTGGGTCCTGCAGACAGTCAAAAGCAGATACATGCTGCCCTTTACTCAGTTGCTGTCTCCCTTCTCCCCCAGGGACTACCCCCTTGGACCCGCTGCATCACAGCTTGCCACAGGAGGAGGTCACCACTCTTCTGGCCGAGCTCACCATAGAACCAGTACTCCCAGCTCAGGTTGGGTCAGGTGGGGCTTCTACTCCAGGTACTACCTGGTCCTCAAAAAGACAGGAGGGTTCCTGTCCATCTGGACCATAGGAACCTCAACTGCTTCTTAGTGCAGATAAAGCTCAAGATGATCTTGTTGAGGACACTGCTCCTTTATCTTCTCAAGGATGATTGGCAATGCTTCTTGGATATGAAGGTAGTATATGCGCACATCTCTAGCTACCTTGTTCACAGAAAATACCTCCGGTTTGCTCTGGGAAGTTAGCACTACCAATACTGAGTGCTTCTCTTCGGAATTGCATCAGTGCCCAGGGTCTTCACAAAATGCCTCATGGTGGTGGCTGCATATCTCCGAACACTGGGGGGTCTTCATCTTCCCTTACTTGGACAAATGTCTCATAAAGAGTTCTATCGCAGATGGCGTCCGGCAATCGGCTCACCTCACCATTCAGGTGCTCGAGTGGCTGGGGTTCATGGTCAACTCCCCAAATCTCACTTCCAGCCCTCTCAACAGCTGGAGTTCATTGGGGCCCTTCTTGGTACCACTCAAGCTTGGGCCTTTTTCCAGTGGACCAACTGTAGTGTCTGACAGAGGTGGTGAGCAACATCCAGAGGAAGTGCCACACGATGGCACAGAGGAGGCTGAATATGCTTGGCCACATGGCATTAACCAAATATGTTATTCCACTGGCTCATTTCTACATGAGGCAGACTCAATGGCTGCTCAGCATGCAGTGGAAGCAGGCAACCAGCTGCCTCCAGGACCGGGTGGAAGTTACTGCACCTCTAGTGCAGCCTCTTCATTGGTGGCTAGAGCCACAGAACCTGCTCAGGATTCTTCCTTTTCAGACGTTGATGCCTCAGAGGATGCTAACCACAGATGCATCCAAGCTCAGCTGGAGGGCTCATCTGGATGGCCTGTGCATGCAGGGCCTCTGATCAGAGCAGGAGAGCCTGCACCAGATCAACTTCCTCGCGCTCCGTGTAATTGCTCATGCCCTCCGGGCTTTCCAAACACTCTTGGCCAACCAGGTTATCCTGATCCAGACAGACAATCAAGTGGCGTTGCTCCATATCAACTGGCAGGGAGGCACGAGATTGTATCTCCTGTGCTGGGACAGCGGTTCACTTGTGGAAATTCGCTGCTGCCCACGGAATGGAGCTGTGGGAAACTTATCTGCCCGGGGAGCTCAGTGTCCTGGTGGATCACTTGAGCTGGTCCTCCAGCCACACAAGTGGACCCTCAACAGAGCAGTGGTAGAGCAGATCTTCCAGAAGTGGGGTACTCACGTGATAGATCTCTTTGGCTCTCTGCACAACACCCAGCTAGGGTAGTTCTTCTCCAGGATGGCTGTCAAGGCCAGCTGATTTCAGATACCTTCCTTCTCCACTGGGGGGTGGGTCTTATTTATGTATACCCTCTGATCCCATTCTTGCTGAAGACCTTGCTGAAGCTTCAGGCGGACAGGGTTATCATGATTCTCATTGCCACATATTGGCCCAGGCAGCCATGGTTTCCCCTACTGCTTCAACTCTCTCAGGGGAGTCTTTCTGTCTGGGATCCACTCCAGACCTCATGTCTCAGGAGGATGGCATCCCACTGCACCCCAACATCTGGTCCCTGGCCCTGGAACTTAATCTACCTGGGGATATAATGGACGTCCTCCTGTCCTCCTGCAGGAATTCCATGCACAGATCCTACATGTTTAAGTAGTGGAGGATTTCTGCCTAGTGCACTGACAGGGCTCTGGATCCTTTCTACTGCACTGTAAACAAGTTGCTGGAGTATCTCCTGCACCTTTCAAACTCCAGTTTCAAGAACGAGTCGATCAGAGTCCATCTGAGCACAATTGGGGCCTACTATCATGGCTCTGACGGAAGCACATCTCAGCCCAGCCCCTTGTGGCTCATTTAATGTGAGGCTTACTCCTACAGTAAAGCCCCCCACCAGTGACTTGGGGCCTTAACATTTTTCTGGCACAGACTCCCTTTAAGCCACTCGCTTCCTGCCCTATGAAGTTCCTAACCTAGAAGGTTTTGTTCCTGGAGGCAGTCACTTCGGCACATCATGTCAGTGACCTCCAGGCATTGATGGCTCACTCGCCATATATTTGTTTTCATCATAATCAGGTGGTATTGCGAGTGCATTCACATTTCTTGCCAAAGGTGGTTTCCACTTTCCACCTAGATCAATCAGTCTTTCTGCCCATCTTCTTTCTCAGACCTCATGTCAACTTTGGGGAAGCAGTACTGCACATGATTGACTGCAAATGTGCCCTGGCCTTCTACCTCAAGTGGACGAAGGCATACTGGTGTTTCTCCCAGCTGTTCATCTTGTTTGACCCTATAAAACTGTGTGCTGCCATCTCCAAACACATACTGTCCATTGGGCTGGCGGACTGCATCCCTTTCACTTATTCCCAGGCAAGCCTGAACCTTGAGGTTCATGTCATTGCTCACAATGTCCAATTCATGGCTGCGTCGCTGACCAACTTAGGCTCAGTCTTCATGGAAGAGATTTGCAAGGCTACTACATGATATTCAGTCCACACTTTCACAGCGCATTACTGTCTGGATGGAGATTCCCACCGTGATAGCAACTTTGGCCAAGCCATATTGCGGCATCTCTTTGGACTTAGGGCCCGATTCCAAGATGGGGGTTGCAGAGCTGCACGTCCCAGTGGCTGTCTGGACACTATTCCCCCTCCTACTTTCCCTACACGTCCTGAGCAGTAGGACAGGGAGAGCTGGCGGGGTGGGAGGAGGCAGAGCCAGGGCAGAGCAGGGGCAGGCCAGAATGGCAACATGTACAGGGCCAATTCAGGTCACAGCCCTCTATGTCCTGCGGTTCATGGGGACGTGCTGTTTATTATGTTACTATGACCCGTCAATTGTGGCTGGGGCCAGGTGCAGGGGTGTGTCCCCCGCTGCCCAATCCAGGCCCCAGCTGGCCAGCTGTAAGTCAGGCATCAAGGAAGAGAGGGGCCTAAGCTGTGGAAGTTGTGGGCACCTGCAGGGAGGACAACCCCGCAGGTGGCAGGGGCACGCCGGGCCGTCCATGGGCCCGATTCTGTATACCACGGGAATGTTTAGCTCCCACAGTCCAGAATCAGGTCCTAATGGGCCCATCTTCCTCAGGGATGTCCGGATGGCCCAGATGTATCCCTCTTGAAATTGGGCTCCACAGTTCAACTCTTTCTCACCAGCCCTTCTATCCATCCAGGCTACCAAAAAGAGTCTTCTCAGTGTTGATGTGCACTCAGGATTCTGAGTTGGGTCTCATGGGGAGGCTACCCGCACTGTTTCTTCCAGTTCTCCAATTTTAGTGCCCTTGTTGAATTCAAAGAAGTATGGGACAAACACAGAGGATCTCTCTAATGGAAAAAAGGGGACTGTTGTAGTGATTGATATGGAAGGATAAACTAGATAGGCCACGTGGTCTTTCTCTGTCATCATGTTTCTATGTTGGGCTTGCCTTCTCAGTTTTCAGTAGCCTGTAGCTTGGAAGTCCCATACGTGAGGACCTACTTCCTGTTTGTCCACAGTGAAAACGTAGTTACTCACCTGTAACAGCTGTTCTTCATGGATAACAAGAATAAATGCTTGCAATTCTTCCACCTCCCCAAGGAGTTGTTTTTTGGCTATGAGCTATAGTTGTACTGGAGATAAGATGGTGCCATGGCAGGCAGGAAGGCAGGTGTGCATGTGCGGTGGAGCCTCCCAAAAGCTTCCAATGGAAGCTGGAGAGCATTCCCATGTGGGGCTCCATTGGGGACATCACCCATACGTGAGGACTCATTGCTGCTGTCCACAGAGAACACCTGCTGCAGGTGAGAAACTACACACTGTCACACAGACCAATGACCCATGGGCATGACAGTTAATCATAAGAGCTAGTAAGTGTAAGTGCAGAAAGCAGGGTACAGCCGCTTTGTCAAAACCACCCTTCTATAACACTGGGCCACAGTAACTTGCAAGTATCATTTGTCGGTTAATCATTTCAGAGGAGCCCTCCTTGCCATTTGTTTTAGTCACCAGTTACTGGGATATATTTCTCTATCTCATTTAATTGCCAAGGTAAGACTTCAGCTTACACCTTCACCACTGAAGACACAGTCCTGGAAACAAATCGTAAAAATGAAACAGAATATTTTGAACTGCTTCTGAATTTCCATCAGAAGCCAGTTCAGCTTCTTCCACAAAATATCTAATGGGAGATGCTCAACTAAAGAACAACAAGATCTTGTTTGATCTGTATTTGTTATTCTTTAGTTGGGCATCTCCCATTAGATATTTTGTTGGACCTTTATATTTGTGTATTCTAGTCTAGCATCAGCTAATCTCGATTGGTCCTTTTTAAATGTTTTACTGCATTTAAAATATGTCTTTGCAAATGTTTTGCCTTCCAAAGCTATGCTGCTTTATAGCACACATGCTATTTCATTGCACACGCTCCTTCAATGCTTCCAGTATAGCCCCTGTCCAACACAACGTCACATTTCAACCTTATTAGACCTTCAAATGTTCTGCATTGGGATATTGACCTTTGCTTAGTTTTAATTGCTGAATCAACATCTTTCTGCTGACATACGATTCTGCACCTCCTGATATTGCCTGGCAAACTCTAGAACATGCGATGTGCCATACTGGGTCAGACTAAGGTCCATCAAGCCCAGAATCCTGTTTCCAACAGTAGCCAATCCAGGTCACAAGTGTACCTGGAAGGTTCCCAAAAGGCACCCAGGTTCCACAGTGCTCGTCCCAGGGTAAGCAATTTATTTATTTTATTTTATTTAGCATATATTTGTATACCGCTACTTCCAGCGATCAGGAGCGGTTTGATTTTGTATAACAGAGAAAGGCCAGATCAAAGGCAAATTACAAGAATTACAGCGTGATTTACAAGGTTATATGAGAGATTGTTAGAACAAAGCCAGTCATTTTCAATTATGTGTATAACATGATTCATGGGTTATGCACAACACACAGTTAGGAGGGGGGGGAGAGGGAGATTTACATATATAAATTTTACACTTGATTACAATGGATTTCCTGGGTACTCTTTAATAATGGTATATGGACCTTTCTTCCAGGAACTTGTCCAAACATTTTTTAAACCCCAGATACACTAATAGCTTTTACTACATCCTCCGGTATCAAATTCCAGAGTTTGATAATGCGTTGAGTGAAAAAATATTTTCTCTTATTAATCTTAAATGGGTTATTTTGTAACTTCATTGCGTGTCCCCTAGTCTTTCTACTTTTTCATGGCGTAAACCACCAATCTACGTTTACCAGTTCCATTCCATTCATTAATTTATAAACCTGTATCAAATTTCCCTTCAGCCATCTCTTTTCCAAGCTGAAGAGACCTAACCTTTTAAGCCTTTCCTTATAGGGGTATCTTTCCATCTCCTTTACCATTTTGGTGGCTCTTCTTCTGTACATTTTCTAATTCTGCTATAACCCTTTTAAGATATGGTGACCAAACTTCACACAATATTCAAGGTGCGGTCGCGCCATGGAACAATACAAAGGCATTATAATATCCTTGGTTTTATTCTCCATTCCTTTCCTTATGATTCCTAATATTCTATTTGCTTTCTTGACCGCCGCTTCACACTGGGCAAAGGGTTTCAATGTATTATTCACAATGACACAAATCTTTTTCCTGGATGGTGGTTCCTAATGTGGAACCTTGCATTGTGTAACCATAGTTAGGGTTGTTCTTTCCTAGGTGCACAACTTTGCATTTCTCCACATTAAATTTCAACTGCCATTTGAACGTCTAGTTTTTCAATTTATCAAGATCTTCTTGCAATTTTTCACAATCCTCTTGTGTTTTAACAACTTTGAATAATTTTGTGTCATCTGCAAATTTGATTACCTCACTCATTCCCATTTCATTTATGAAGATGTTAAAAAGCAGTAGGCCCAGCACAGATCCCTGGGGTACTCCACTATTCACCTTTCTCCATTGAGAAAATTGGCTATTTAGCCGTATTCTCTGCTCTCTATCTTTTAATCAGTTCCTGATCCACTATACTACACTGTGTCCAATTCCATAACTTTTTATTTTGGCCAACAGTCTCTCATGAGAAACCTTGTCAAGACTTTCCTGGGCTAAATCCATGTTGGGTTTCTCCCATCAAAACCATGGTTATCTAAATGTTCAATAATTTTATTCTTTATAAATGGTTTCTACCATTTTGCCCAGTACCAATGTCAGGCTCACCAGTCTGTAGTTTCCCGGATCCCCTCTGGAACCTTTTTTAAAAATTGGTCTTATATTGGCCATTCTCCAATCTTCAGGAACTACAGATGATTTCACCTATAGTTCACAAATTACCAATAGCAGGTCTGCAATCTCATTTTTCAGTTCTTACATTACCCTTGGAGTTTACCATCTGGTCCAGGTGATTTACTACTCTTCAGTTTATTTAATACTTCTAATACATCTTCCCGGTTTATCGATATTTCTTTAAATTCTTCTGATATATCACTTTTATTTATTTTATTTAAACTTATTTTATACCACCTTTCTACCATTGAGAGCAGTTTTTACAAATAACAAATCTAACATGGCATTAAAATGCACTCTGCTTTACAGTGAAACAAAAGGCAACAGTACCTATATACAAGGTGACATGAGGGAACAATCAATCAACATTTATACATTGCGCAGCTTGTGTAACTATGGGGCCTGCGTCTAGAAGATTGGTTGCTAGGTGGGTAGTATCTCTTGGGATGAAGACGTGCTGAAATGATCCTGAAAGTAGCATGTTTTCAGTCTCTTCTGAAAATCACTCTGGTCATCTTTAAGTACCATTTCAGGCATGGGTAACTTCCCTACATCTTCTTCAGTAAAGACCGAAGCAGAGAATTTATTCAATCTCTCTACTGCAGACTTGCCCTCTTTTAGCGCCCCTTTTACCCCTCTATCATCTAAGATCCAAATGACTCTCTCACAGCTTTTTGCTACGAATGTACTTGAAAATGTTTTTGTTATGAGCTTTTGCTTCCACAACAAACTTTTCTTCAAATGTTCTCTTTGCTTGCCTTGTGAGTGCCTTGCATCTAACTTGCCAGTACTTATGTTGTTTCCTGTTTTCGTCATTTGGCTCCTCTGTCTATTTCCTAAAAGAGGTTCGGATATGCATAATGCTAAGTTAGTAAGCCTTATGGACCCGGATTGGGAAACTATGTGCCACTTCGGTGCATAGCCCTGCCTGCCAACCCTTGGCCCTGGATATTTAATGCCATGGTGATAGCTTTGAATATCTGGGGTCACTGCACATGCCCCGGAACCACCGAAGCTACCGGGTAGCAGTGATTTTGTGCCGCTACCCAGTTAGCTTGCGCAGGTAAAGCTAAGCCAGCTTTTGCTATGCCTAGTTTTACCCGCCGATCATTAACCGGGTAGCGGTGCAATATCGCCGCTACTCGGTTAGTGACAGTCTCTGCCTCCACTCTGCCCCGGAACTTCCCTAACATGCCCCAATGCTAACCGCATATCATCAGGGCGTGTAGCGGGGTTTGAAGGGGATATTCAAAGGCACTAACCACGTAAGTGCCATTGAATATCTCGAATTAAGGCATTTACATGGTTTATTGGCCTTTCGAATATCGGGCCCTGTGTTCTTATAACAGGTTTATTTCCATAGGGAGGAACATGACGGAGCTGGAAAAAGAAGTTCTTATAAGGGTAGAATTTTTGACTTACTTCCATAGAATGCGAAAATTCACCAAGATCAATATATTCAGATGGCATCACGTGCTATTTAGATAAGTGCTGTTGGCTGGGCTATTTGGCAGTTTCCAGCAGTAATGTCTGAATATTGCTGGGCCAGTCCAAGGGGAGATGAGGGTGGAGCTGGTAGTTATCTGTATATTAAGGCTGCGGCTAGTGGACTGAATATCACCTCTCTATATGGATATACCAACACGGAATATCCAGATTCTTTTTTTGCCTGCTACAGCTGGTGCTTAAAAAACTGCTGACTGTAACAGCCGAATATTGGCTCCGTTGTATTGTGACACATTCAGTCAAGGTGATCCCTGAACATGGCCGTCACCCATGATAATCTCACGCTGGTGGTATCTCAAGCGCCGCCAGAATCAGGACCTCACACATTAGTGATCTTAATTTATCTCCATAAACATGTTTGATGAAACCTTGAAAACTTAGCAAAGCAAAGCACAGCTTGCTCTGCTCCCCAAATGATGGATGATTGCAGTGTCACTCTTATAAGCATCTATCATACTTCTGTGGACTTCAGTGGCATAACTCTCTTAAACATCCCCTCCCTCTAGAATTCAGAAACATCACCACTAGCCTCCATAACTTTCAATAGCAATGCCCTGTTAAACATCCCTTACCCCCATACACTTCAACAGCATCACTGTTTACTGCCGTAGACTTCCATGGCCACATGGCCATCATCCCCTTAAATCTCCAATCTCTCCGCTCCCCTCGACCCCCCCCCCAGGCCATCGAGGACAATACTAGTATTGCACCTACCTCTTTGAGGCATCCCATAAAGTTGTTACTGACAGGAGACCCAGGCAAGTCGGCAGTGCTTGGACTTCCTCCAACGTAGAAAAAGTCATCCGAACCCAGCATAGTGTAGTCCTCCTGCGTGTAGCCAGTCGTGGTAAGGATGCCATCCACAGAGATAGTCACCTGTTCCAGGGAAGAGAAGCATTCATGGCCCTTCCCAACAATAACCTTGAGAGGACGACAGGTTGGCTGACCCCCTACCTTTCGTTTCTTTGGATTTTACAAAGCAAAAGGGATTTTTATCTTGGTGCTGTATGGTTCCATTTTCTGGCCTGTTTTCTCTCCACCTCCCCCTCAATTTCCTCTCTCTCCCCCCATTTTGTACTAGTTCTTCTCATCAGAGAGCAGATTTATTTGTTGGCTTCCCTATGGCATGTCTCCTGCTTCAACCCAGGCTAGAAAATGGAACTGCTCTTTCCAACACATCCTGGGGATCCTTCAACATGGCTTATGATTATTTAATATTTATTTGCAGCTTATTTGGTAGGTTAGTAAATGAGGAATGAAGCAAAGTTTTTGACAGTATTTCTTTTAACGGCACACTGACACACATGCAGAGGGTGTTGTACTGGGAAAACATCATGAGATGGACATGCAATGAGCTATGTAAACTTCTTCCGCCTTCCCCCACCCTCCATATTAACAAAATACAGAAGAAAGTGTCCCATTTGAAAACTAAATACAATGGTAGGGAATATTTAAAAAATAGAAAATCAGAGATAAAAGATAATCAGCCAAACATGCAAATTACTGTGAGCATAGCTACCCAGCCCCCCCCCCCCCCTCAACCCCAGGGAAAGAAATGTTTAAAATAAATTCGTGCACACAGCATAACTGGACACGCCCCTGCCCAAAACAAATCAGAGCTATGAGAAATCATAAGAGGACTTAAGAATTCCACACCTGCATGCATACCAATAAAAATAATACCAAAAAAACAACCCCTAAGCAAAACTCAAGTCAAACTGCATAAGAAATAAAGGTATTAAGATGAACTAAAAGGTCAATGCATGGGATATGAGGATGGCTGGAAAGGAGACAGTGGGAGGTGGAGAAAAGCCTGTGAAAGTTATTAAGGTTAGAAGGCAGTGAATGATGGGTGGAGACAGATGGAAGCAGGGATGACATGCGGAATATGTGACAAAAGGACTGAAGGTAAAAAAACCAGAACCCTACCCCCACATGAGTGGGGGGGTTCACATCAAGGAAGGAAGGAATAAGAGGAAGAGGACGGGAAGTAGAAGGTAGGGTTGGAAGGAAGGGGCAACAGCTCTATGGCCATTTTTTGCCCCTAAGCCTCCCCCCACGCTTATCTTTCACCACAACAAAATATAACAGACAGGGTTTGTGTATAACAAGGCCCCATGTAGAATGGATTGTGCCCTTGAAATGGTCAAAAACGATATCTGTACAAAAAATAAAGAAAATCAATTAACAAGCAAAAATTTAAAACTAATGTTTCTAAAAAAAAATCATTGTGGTGAAGAATAAACAAAAGGTAAAGCTGTTATAATTGGCAGGAAAATACAAAGAGACCAGGCCTTGAGATCATGGTAACTGTTCTCCCAATTTACGAAGAACAAAACAAAAACAGAACATTGATTTCACTGGGAAATTCAAACCCAGAGCAAGAAGAGGGAGAAAAGTGCTCAGAATGGAGTTGAGACGAAGAAAAAGAAGTTTTATAAATCAAAAGGTTGGAGAAAAGGGAGGAGGGTTGGGAGAAGGGGAAACACACTGCAAACCCAAAGGAAGAGACAAGAATGATATCTACCAGACAATGTAGTTTGTTTACCATAGCGTGTCCAATGCCTGAGTGCTTTGCGGAAAAGGGGGGAAGAAAGGAAATTAAAATCTTGTGAACAGAACGATTGGTTAATTAAAAGAAATAAATGAATAAAACCCAATGATGATTGTTAGAGAGGGTGTTAGTACATTAGTTGGTAAGGTTACGGTTAGTATAATGACACATTGTATGAATGGAAATGTGTTAGTCACTGCAGCAAGGGTGCACCTCCATCCCTTATCACCTTTGAGACAGGCGTGGGACTGGACTGAGACCTGCGCTATGGGTGGAGCTGCCAACAGAGTGCCCGCAGAGGGACCACTGCTCCTACCGACCACTCTTCTTCACAAAACCAGGATCGTGTCAACCCCCACCCCCTCCCCCCTGGAAAAACACATGGAAATACAGTACCAGTACTTTTGTTCCCAACGAGAGGATCTCTTACCCCCCCCCCCCCCAATTATCATTCAAATGTTTAAACCATACATCTCTTGGCATCTTGAGAGAAGTTCCTCTGTTTCTCCAAAACAGACTTAAAATGCAACACTTTATTAAAACACACGAAGGAAGATGTGAACCTGTGGCACACGGACAGGGTCCAGCTAACCTCTGCATGGCTCATAGGGTAGGAACGTGCTGCAGTCTGTAAGTAATATCCTATGACATAATATGACCTTGGTACAAATTCATTATCTGGCTATGACCTTAATGCTAATTACATGTGGCACCTTTTACCGTCCTTGATGTGCTGTGTAAAATGTGTTTGCAAGATTGGAGGGGGGTATGAGTGAGGGAGATAGTGCAATAGTACCACAGACTCATACAGGCTTTTGATTTTCGCCTGCCAAGTTTCCTGTAGCCCTGCGTGTAAGAGTGGATTGTTCACAGGAAGCCAGCTTCGCTCACATCTGAAATGTCATGCAGTCTCTAAGCTTTGTTATTTTATTAATGCCCTAGAGAGACTTAGCAGCCAGGTGGACACCTTGTTCGAATGGGCAATTGGTTTAACTAAGGTAACCAGATGGCCCCTTTTCTCAGACAGATTTGATTAGAGTATGTTGCTGCTTTGTTTTTCCCCAATAAAACCACAAAAAACAGTCACTTACCTGTAAAACGTGTTTTCTGAGGATAGCAGGCCCAAGATAATCAGCCAGATAAGTGAGTGAAATCATCCGATGGCATTAGCATGGATAGTTTCCAGCAAATTCTGCAAACGCCTACTAAAGACTTTCTTAGGCATGTTCAGAATTTTACACACATGGAAGGTCTCAGGGCGTCTTCTCAATCGAATATAAGAGCTAATATGACCAACTCAAAAAGGGGAGGAAAGGATGATCAGCCGACTGTTTGTAGAAAAATCCTGTTACAGGTTTACACTTTCACTGTGAACAAGCAGGATGAATTACAGAATGAGCGGGAATCCCTGGCTAGGGGTCATCTTCTAAGAAAAAATACAAAAACAAGACTTCCAGTGGGCAGAATCTTATATTATTTGCCATTTTTACTTTCTTTTTATTTTAACACATGGAAGATAACCCTAGTGGAAGGTGCAATTAGATACTACCCTTCAAAGATACTCTGAAGGACAAACTGATCAAATAGTGCCGTTGACCGCCAGTGTCTCAACAATAATGGGAGGCAAATGTGTGGGACCAAACGTCACATTGCAGCTCTACAAAATCACCTCGCTGGAGGTCAATCTTCACTTGGCTATTAATGTCGTTATAGGCCTTGGACATGCTCTTCAACAGCCAGACCTACTTGGTCATAATAAAAGGAGAAGCAATGTGCTAGTCCATTAAAAATCGTCCATTTGTGTAACAGCAACCCCACATCTGTTGGGTTTTAGTCTACATCTGGGAGAAAGCAACGGCTTTTTAAAAATTTTGTATTTCACATTGACGCCACTAGCAATTACACCTGTTACAGAAATTTGCAGATCCCTAAAAATGTCCAAAAAAATACATTCCCCAGCTAATAAGTGGACTCCCTAGTAGACCACTAGTATGAGGGGAGAAACCAAACACAAATTAAAGGAAATTCTTTATCCACAAAAAATGACAACTAATAGATGACAGCAAATCCACATTATACCAACGAGTTACTTGGGGGTCTGTTTACTAATTGCATTTGTTGCCCCATTCTTCAGATTCTACTTTTCTAACTTAAGGTAAATAAAAACGTTTTGCCAATGGAGGCATTGATTCAGGGGGAATCTTCATACTTTTTAAACATTTCCAATGGGTACATTAAAGGAATCTGAGAGAATTTTAATAACCATAAAATCCTCCTTCTAAGGCCTTTAATTTTCTATGTATATCACTAGAGTCCCGAATAAACATCTGCTCTCTAGTTTGAGAGACAGCCATCTTCTCCTCTCAAGTTAAGGCCCGTTGTTTAATGTCATGTAATGTAATTTCTTTCTTTATTTAACAGTTTTCTATACTGCATTATCTTAGATTCATTGCGGTTTACATATAATATTAACAAGAACGTTGAACCATAGGGACATTAAACTTAGAGGCTTATATGGGGGCTCCAAGTGATAAACAAGTTAACAGGTGTTGGTGAGACATAGGGGTGGTTAGGGGTCAAGAATAAAGGTTGAGGGTGGCGGGGAGGGGACGGGAGAGGAGATTATTAGGAAAGGTAGTTGGGGGGGGGGAAGGTGAGGTGTGGGATGGTGTAGGGGCATGAATAGCCAGGAGTACAAGAGCAGAGACTGCAATCCGATTATGTGTCAGTTCCATAATGTTCCATGAAGAGAAGGTTTTTTACTGCTTTCCTGAAGGCTGAGATGTCTCTGATGGATCTTATGTTCTCCAGCATGGTGTTCCATAGGGATGGAGCATATAAGGATATACTGTAGTTCTATTGCATGTTGTCTGTTTGGCTTTCATCCTTCCCTTCAAGATAGATAGTAAGTTTTTGCTTGTGGTTCATCTTTGCCTATTCTCAGGTACCTTTATGATCATTGGTTGCAGAATTGTTGGAGACAGATTGTGTATGACTGAAGATGATCAGCAAAGTCTTCAATTTGGAACGAGTGTGGACTGTTAGCCAATGAAATTGACGAAGAATGGGCATTGTGACTATTTTGTAGTTCCCGTATACATGCTGTGATGTTCTGGACCATTTGAAGTGGGTGCGTTGTTTTCTTTGGGAGTCCTTGGTAGATTACATTACAATAGTCTATTATGGGTGTTATCATGGCTTGGCATTTGTTTGGAAGTCACTTTTGTTGAGTAGGGGTTTGAATTTCTGTATCATTCTTAGCTTAAGGTATGCAGTCTTGGTAGTTCTTTTGATGTGTGATTGAAAGTTAAGGTTCTGGTTGAAGATAACTCTGAGGTATTTCACCTTGGGCTTAACTGCCAGGTCATGACTCAGAATTTTTTTTTTTTAAATTTTTTATTTATGAATTTCAAATTACAATCAAGAATACATCTTGAAACAGAAAGTGAGAAGGGTATAGGCAATACAAATTAAAACAATCTCAAAGACATAGGCAAGATTAATCAAACAACCCGACCCACACTAGCCCACAATATGGATAGGGGGGGGAATACCAAAGAAAGGAAATCCGAACTAACAAAAATCAGCAAGAAATCAGAGGCGTGAAAAACAGCCAAGCCTAGATCTCGGACTGGAGAGGTGGGGGTATATCCAACACCTGGTTATGACGGGCATTAATAAAGGCAAGCAATTGGGATGGCTAAAAAAAAATATAAGAATCTGATTGATACTTAATCAGACACTTGCGGGGAAACTTTAGGAAAAAGAGCCCACCCAATTGCTGTACCCCAGGACGAAGGAGAAGAAAATCCCTCCGTCTCCTTGGGTCGCCCTAGAGAGGTCTGGAAACATACGGACCCGCAACCCCTTAAACAAAACATTACGTTTTTTAAAGAATAACTTCATTAACCATTCTTTATCAGAAAGCAGGGCCAATGTAACCAACAAAGTAGACGGTACCAACTGATCTTCTTGCAATGACTCCAACAATGCAGTTACATTCAAAACATCTACAGGAAATAAGCCCTTAATCGCCCCCACACCTTCAGCTTTTTTTCCCAAAGGTAAATAATACATTTTCACTATCGGGGGGCAAAAGTCAGGGGAGATTCCCAAAATATCAACAAGATAACTTCTAAACATATCTCTCGCAGGAACTATAGTTGATCTTGGAAAGTTTACCAAACGTAAATTACAGACTCTAGACATGTTGTCCAGCAATTCCAATTTCACAGCGATAGGCCCCATGTTCTTCTTCAAAGTTTCCACCTCCTTCTCCAAAAGGACAGAACTCTTCTGAGACTCAGCAACTACCTTCTGCAAATTAGTTATTTTAACTGTATGTTCCTGAATAGTCAATTCAGCACTACTAACTTGAGAAGTCAGACCAGAGATCCGTGGCACCATCTCTTCCCGGAGTTGCATAATAGCGGCCCAGATTGTATCCAGAGTCACCACCGCCGAGGGCACCAAAGGAGATGGAGAAACACCATCTCCCACTCCACCAGATGGTAAAGAAACACCCGAAACAGGAATCGACATAGTAGGCCCAGGGACCAGGCCCACACCTCCATCCACCAACTCTCCGACGACCTGGGACCTCTGTCGTTGCACCGGGGAAGGACCAGCAACTGCCCCGCAATCCACAGGGTGGCGCTGCACCACAGGGGAGTCCGACGACTCAACCCCCTCCATCAACTTCCCTTCCACGTCAATATCTTGACGCGGCACCTTCGAGGCCCATACCGAGGCAGGGGAGGACGGATCATCGCCTGAAACAAAAGTCGAGGACTCTACCTCCGGCTGTTGTATAGCCAGGCTACACTCCCCTAAATCCAATGGCTGTCTCAGAGCAGGCAAAAAATATGAATCCAACGGACGAACATCCACAGGTAACTGGGTAGCGACCGAGGGGGCAGTAGAAGGCTGCTTAGCCCCCTTGGACTTCCGCTTTTTCCCCATAGGTAATCACCGCTCCGAACACACGCCTCACCAAATCGCCATCTTGGATTCCCATGACTCAGAATTTTTATAGTTTTGGGTGGTGAGAATGTGGTGCTCCTCATGATATGTAAGGCTTCTGATTTCGCGAAATTGATAGTGAGATTTTGTTTGTTGAGCCAGTTTATCATTGCCATGAGGCATGTGGCAATTTGTGTGTAATCAGATTGATCAGTGTTAAAAAGGGCATAGATAATATCGTCGGTGTATATTTTGTATTGGATATTGTATTCATTTATTATGGTACATAGTGGTTTAAGCTAAATGTTAAAGAGTAGCATGGACAGGTCCAGGCCCTGTGCAATGCCTTGGGGTTGGCAAATGGGTTAGACTAGTGCTTTCTGGACATGACTTGTTGTTTCCTGTGTGTTAGATATGAGATAAACCATTTCAAGACAGTGCTGTTGACCCCAATTTCTCAGAACCTTTTTCTTAGGGGTGGTGGTTCACCGTGTCAAAGGCCATCGCAATGTCGATGAATATTAGTACAAAACCATGTTTAGTATTGTCTCTGCTGGTTACTAGACTGTCTAGGAACGCTGTGAAGAGTGTCTCTACGCTATGATTAGGTTTGAAGCCATATTGGTGAGGATCCAGTGAAGCATGTGTATCTATATACTCCTGTAATTGCAGTTGTACTGTTTTCTCAATTATCTTTATTACAAAAGGTAAGCTTGATATCGGTCTATATGAATTGGAGTCTTTGCTGTCTAAGTTGGTACCTTTCAATATTAGCCTTATGGATGCTTGTTTGATACTGGGAGGTAAGTAGCCTTGCGTGAGAGACAGCTGGGTGATATTCAGCAGTGTAGGTGTTGTTTTCTTGCAAACTTGATCCATGAAACTAGGCATGGATCCAGGGGAGATGTGGATGTATTGAGGTTTGTCCAACTGCTCTTCCGAGGGAATGTGGAAGATTTCCCATATGTTAATGTAGTTGATGCAGGGTCAACAAATCTTTTGGATACATTTTGAAACTGCTTAGAGAATGAATGTTCCAAAAGAACCAAACCCTTCAAAAGGGATTTATTTTTGTTAATAAGTGCCTTCAAGTCAATGCTGACTCCTGGTGATCCAGCAGTCCCTGAGTTTTGTTGGCAAGATATGACCAGAAGTAGATTGCCAGGCCTTTGCTTCCAATGCAATGGAGGGTAAAGTGACTTGCCCAAGGCCATAAGAGGTGCCAGTGGGAACTGAACCCAGATCTCCTGGGTAGTAGGCTGTTGCTCTAACCCAGGGGTGGGCAAACATTTTGACTCGAGGGCCGCAATGGGTTCATATATTGGACCCGGGGGTCGGACCAAGAGTAGATGGACAGTGTGTATTTGTGAATTAATATAAATTAAATTTAAATTTGTAACATTAAATGTTTAGATTAATTTAAGGTAGACTGCAAATGGGTGATGGGCTGGAATAGGACACTGGAAATGGGCTGATGGGGGCTGGAATAGGACTGGAAGTGGGCTGATGGGAGTTGGAAAAGCGTCAGGAAGTGGGATATCCAGATCCTCCCAAGTGACCAGGAGTTGTTCAGAATGCTCCCTCATGAACTTTTTCATTAGTTGCAAAAAAAAAAAAACCCCCACAAAAAAATCAGCACTTGATGCACTCTTGGAGCGTGGGTCTCTGTAGAGCTTGGAGGAGGGACTCGCGCATGCATGCATCCCGTTTACAAGGAGGGCCCTTCCCCTGAGGGATCCCGAGGTCTCTTACCTCTGGAGGGGGAGCTGCATTGATGAAAGGCTGAACAGGACACATTTACTGCTGCTCTGCCACTTTTTTCACATGGACTTTTGCTCTTATGCTTCATGAGACCCCTCTTCCAGGCGCGTGGAAAGGCAGTTGACGTCATTTGACGTGATGTCAACTCCCTGCCTGCGCCTGCGCGTACGGCTCAATCCATACTCCGCCCACGGCCCCGCCCCCCCCCAATAGCTGCTGGCCGGCCCAGCCACTACCATGCCGTCCATACAGGCTTATGAATGTTGGGAGGGGCCGGATTAAAAGGTCCGCCGGGCCGTAGTTTGCCCATCCCTGCTCTAACCACTAGGCTACTCCTCCACTGAAAGGATTAGAAATCAAAATGGGCTCTGTCTTGCGATCTCTCCTTTTCTCTCTCTACACTCTTGGTGCACTCATCTCCTCCCATGGTTTTCAGTGCTGATGATTCCCAGATCTACCTCTCTGCACCTGAAATCTCTCCAGGTATCCAGGATTGAATCTCTGCCTGCTTATCTGACATTAATGCCTGGATGTCTCACTGCCATCTGAAATTGAACATGGCCAAAACTGAGCTCCTTATCTTTCTCCCTAAGTCCACCTCCCCCCTTCCTCCATTTCTGTGGATAACACTTTCCTCCTTCCCATTTCCTTGGCTCGCAACCTCAGGGCCATCGTTGACTCCTCCCTCTCCTTCTCCACATACATCTAACAGATAGCTAAAACCCGTTGCTTCTTTCTCAAATACAGTCCCAGGGTTTTCTTGGCAAGGTATGACTGGAAGTAGATTGCCAGGCCTTTTCTTCCAAGGCAATGGAGGGTAAAGTGACTTGTCCAAGGTCACAAGGAGTGCCAGTGCGAATCAAATCCAGATCTCTTGGGTACTAGACTGTTGCTTTAACCACTAGGCTACTCCTCCATTCCACTTCTTTCTCTATAACACTGGCAAAATGTGTATCTTCCTTTCTGAACACACTGCTAAGACCTTCATCAATTCTCTAGTCACCTCCCATCTACTATTGCAACCTCGTCTTTGCTAGTCTTCATCTGAATCCTCTCTCCCCACCTCAGTCTGTTCAAAACTCAGCTGCACGGCTAATCTTCCGCCAGTGACACTATGCTCCTGTCACCCCTCTCCTCAAGTCACTTCATTGGCTCTCTATCTGTTTAAGCATCTAGTTCAAACTTCTGCTAAAGACCTATAAGTGCCTTTATTCAGCGGCTCCTATCCACCTTTCCTCTCTTATATCTCCCTTCACCCCTCCTCGGGAGCTTTGCTCTTCTGCCAGATTCCTTCTAGCTGTGCCCTTCTCTTCACTGTCAACTCCAGACTCCGATCTTTCTACTTTGCTGCTTCTTATGCCTGGAACAAGCTTCCTGAGTCAGGCTCCATCTGTGGCCCTGTTCAAATCCAGGCTAAAAACTCACCTCTTTGAGTCTGCTTTCGGGTCAGGATCCCGCTAGTCTCCTGTTCGCATCCTATGTGTTTCCTTACCATTCCCTAGTTATATCCTTGTCCCTATTTGTTGTGTTGTCTGTCTTGATTATACTGTAAGCTCTTATGAGCAGGGACTGTCTCTTACATATCTCTGTGTAGAGCTGAGAACACCTTAAGTGCTATACAAATAATAAATAGCAGTAGTAGAAAACTCCATTTCTACCAATTGCTAATGAGAAAGGGACTGTAATGAGCCTTTTGGCAGGCAATGTAGAGAGATCTTCAATAGATGTAATTTGAAGGCCTCCTTTATTTTCTTCAATAGATTATTTGTTTAACTACAGCAATAAGCCTCCCCGAACAAGTAGTGCAACCAATAGCCATGTCAAAGGCTCTTAATGCCATCCAGTGCTCATCAGGTAAATAGATTCTTCTAATTTCGCTGGAGAGAGAATTTTTTGCCCCTTCTAGGGTGGAACACAAGTATTAATTCATGGAAGCGCGATAGAATACTATGTAGGAAATGAGTGTAGCACAAGAAAACAGACGTCCTTTTCATTACGAGGAACCAAAATTTCACTCCTCTGGCCTACTTAAAGGTCAAGGAAGCGGAGCTGTTATCCAAATCCACAATCCGATGCCTTGGAGTCACATTAGACCAACGCCTGGACATGAAGGCGCACATAAGCAACACAGTAAGAGCAGTCTGCCACAAGATTCGGACACTCGGGCACTTACGCTCCCTGCTAGAGCCGGATGACTTCCAATCTATCAAGCGCTGGTTATCCCACATTTCAATTACACCAATGCAGTTCTACAAGCGCTCCCGCAATCCACCCTGAATCCACTCCAGCTCGCAATGAATGCCGCGGCTAGAGTTCTACATGGTGCTTCCAGGAATGACCACGTGACACCCACCCTGAAACATCTCCACTGGCTCCCTATCCATGGCAGACTCTCTTTTAAAACCCTACTGCTGACTTTCAAGGCCATCAACAGGCTCTCCTCCGCCTCACTCACGGAGCTTATCCACACTACACCCTCTAACAGATCCAGAAGACCCGCAGCAGTCAACACACTGGTAATCCCGAAGGCAATAACCCAATGCTCCCAGGCAACAGCAAACAGGGCATTCAGGTTCTGTGCGCCCAGATGCTGGAACGCCCTACCACCTAGCATCCGGGCAATCTCTGACCTAACCCAATTTAGGAAGGCACTGAAGCACCACCTCTTCCTCAAACACTATCCGGATGACAGCGCACCCACAGCCACTTCCTCCACCAGTACCGCCACACCAACACACCCAGCACGCCATCCTCGACTATGCTTACTCTGTAAAATAGACTCGACATGATTCCTACATGTAAATAGTTACACCAGTGTTACCCAAGTTTTAGCACCTGTTCATTGTAAATACAGAGCAGCTTAGTTGCACTGTATAAGTTTCTGTTGCAGGTAAACCGCACTGATGTTGAATAGCGCGGCATAAAAGAGACTTTAAATAAAATAAATAAATAACTTCTTCTCACACGAGTTTAAAATCTAGGGATCACACAGTGGGGCTACTGAAGTTTAGTTTATTAAAATTTGATATACCGCCAAATCAGCACATCAAGGCAGTTTACAATAAAACAAATTATAAAAGGAAAGCGAGGCACACAAGAGGAAAGAGGAGCGGGAGGGGAAAGAGAAAGCGACCTGGAACAGATGAGTCTTCAACGTAGATTTACAACAAATATACGAGGATTCCAGACAGAGATCAGGGGGGGTGAGATCATTCCACAGTGTAGGGGCAGCAAAGAAGAAGGTTGTGTGTCTAGCAGACTCCAGGAGAACCTGGGAAGCAGGGGGCAGACAGAACCGGTTCCTGTGCAGAGATTGAAGGGCACAATGGGGATATGAAGTAGGAGAACAGAAGCCAGAGTGGAGTGCTTTGGAGGCCAGAATCAAGATTTTGAACTGAACTCAAAAGTGGATGGGAAGCCAGTGATGATTCATCAGAAGGGGAGGAATAAGACATCGTCCTTCTCAGGGCAGAATCAACAATTACCGATCTGTATAGGAACTGGATTTTGCTGAATTTTGAAGTCATCTGGACAAACCAGAAGTACGGAGAGTAGAGGCTCCAATATTCTCTGATTTATTTATTTAACAGGTTTTACTAAATCGTTTTTCTGCCAGTGAAAACAGTTTACATGGAACTAGATTGAATACAATGAACTTATGCATTCAACTGGGTGACATAAACCTTCTGAGTAACAGGAGGTAAAAAGAAGCTTAAAGTAAGGTATCAAAACTATTTACACAGTTAGAATGGGCTAGAGGGAGGTGGGTTGGGGTATCTGAGGGGGAGGTTCAGGGAGGCTGGGTGGGAGAAATTCTGCTCATTTGAGAAAGTTCGTGTTGCGCTGCATTCTGCTGCGAGTCAATGCCAAAGTGTTCTTGAACGAGGTAGGTTGTTCGTTTCTTTCGGAAGTCTACAATTGAATTGCTGTTTCTTAGTGTGGGGGGTAGTGAGTTCCAGAGGGTGGGGGCTAGAGTGTGAATGCTCTGGCATGTGTTTTGGTTGCTCTTGCAATTCTGGGGAGGGAGGCGAAGGGGAATTTGTGTGCTATTCCTTCTTGGCCTGTTGGTCTTGGGAGTGTGGCATTGGGGAGTTGCTGACTCTTTAGGGGCACTGATGTATTTTAGGAGGCTTAGTAGTTTTTCCCAGTGGTTCCCAAACCTGTCCTGAGGGTTCCCCGGCCAGTCAGGTTTTCAGGATATCCACTATGAATATTCATGAGAGAGATTTGCATTCACTGCCTCCACTGCACGCAAATCTACCTCCTGCATATTCCTCAAAATGCAACTGGCAGGGGAGCCTCGAGGACAGGTTTGGGAACCACTGCCCTAGACTAATCCTCCACTTCTAAATTAAAATTAGCAATCTTTGGCACAAACATTGGGAGGAACCCATCTTATGGAGGGATATGTCCCTTGCCCAAGGAAGGGAGAGTTTCCAAGGGGAGTTAGGAGAATATTCTTCAGCTCCAGACTCCCAGGGGAGGATATTCCAAGCAGACCTGCAGACCGTGTAAATGCCGCTGAACTTGATATTCAAGGTTAGTGCCGCTGAATATCCCCGGGGGCCGCTGCTACATTCCCTGATACTAAGGGGTTAGCATTGGGGCATTCTGAGGAGAAGTGGAGGTAGCGCCCATCGCTAAATGGGCAGCGGCGATATTGAGCCACTACCGAGTTAGTGATATGTGGCGAAATCCAGGCGCAGGAAACCCTGGCCTAACTTTCACTGCAGATCGCGAACCAGGCAGCAGCTTAATGTTGCGGCAAATGTGGCTAACCTGGATATTAAATGCTGAGGCTGGATATGACCCCAGCATCGAATATCCAGGTTTAGATTTCAGCGCTGGTGGCTATCCACTTTATTAGCACTAGCTGACAGCACTGAATATCCCCTTCCCAAGATTATGACTGGCGCTGAGATCTAAGAAGGCATTAAGCCTAGAGCCATAGCTTCAAGAGCCTTTTCACTGACTCTCTGGATGCCAGGAGCACGTGATGCTGTGGAAGTCCAACTCGGAGAAGACAGCACGAATGCTGAAGTTCCACGCTGGTCCCTTCGATGCCAGAGCAGAGGTCAGCTGGCACCACACATGGTCTGTGTTGACATGTCCACCTGATGAGGTGCTAAGTGAGGGCCCTGAAGATGCCGAACTCCCTTTCAAAATGTGCTGATGCCAATACCACAGAACATGTCCTTTTGTGTAACCAGAGGATAAATATTGATGATGATGTACTGGACTTCTGGAGTGACCTGGCCTAGTCTATAAATGGAAGATCATCTGCTCTCCTAAGCAGCCTAATCAAGACTGTAGTCACCTAGTATTTGTGTCTTTTCATCTCAGGGAATGGTACCAAGATTTTGAAGTGTTCACGTGGTGCTGGGTTTTTGCTTCATTGGATCTTAGCCAGACCCTGAGAAACCCCACTAAAAGCAGGAAGGTTCCCCACTCCCGGACCTATGCTTCAGTTTCAGCACAGAGGACACGTGAGGCTCCTTTACCACCACCGGTGGTGCAGCTCCCAGGTCCTTTGATGTCGATGCCTTAAGGGTTGATGTAATCATACCAGTTTGATGGCCCTGGGTGACATCTTTGAGGAGATGGCATAATCAGGAATGTTGTGCTCAAGCCCCAGACAACTCCGAGATTTCAGGGTGATCAATAATGAACGTCTTGAAACCAAAGTCAGGGGAACACTTGAAGGCATTGGAATCAAAATTCTGTCAAAAGATGGAGGCATATAACAAAGCCATAGCAAGGAAAAGAAAAAAAAATCTGAACGAAGTGGATTATCTGAAAAAGTACCAAAACTTAAGAAAATACTGATAGAAACTAACAAATGACTCATAAATAATATGATTTGTTTTGTACCTTCTTGAGGATCCTTGAACAGAAAGGCGAGATATGAAATGTGACAAATAAATAATCTTACTGGGATTGAGAAACAATGGAAGCCGCTGAATGAGGGGCAATGACATACATGCCAGGCGAGCCTTTGGCAGCCTTCTCTGGAGACTGCCCATGTCAGTGCCATCCACCTGTCTGGCTGATTCACCCTGCTTGTCCACTGAGAAATGCAACTCCCAGGATGCCCTGGGCTAGAAGCGAAAAAAAAGCCAAGGCTGAATGCAGCTTCTCTTGGTGAACAGGAGCAATTTGCCTCTTCTCCCATACAGGTCATGTTCCAAAAGATGAATATGCAGCAGCCACCGAGAGAAGAGGCAAAGCTACAGGGAGCATAAAGTGTGGCAGAAACAGAATTAGAATGAAATGGATTGTGCAGCTCGGTTCTGCGACACAGCACGAGGTAGCCTAGTGCTGGAGCCTTTTCTCATGCATGCATAGTGCCGCTTAACAGTTCTAGAGCTCCATTCGTCACCCCGGATTCTATTACTGAAATGTCAAGAGTAAGTGTATGAATCCACGAGCCAACTCAGGGCTGCTGGGGGGGGGGGGTTTGGTGGGTGTGGGCAGGGAGGAAGATCCAAGTGACTGCTCCTTGCATTCCTGATCCTGTGATCTCTCACAGGATCAGGGCAGCAGACCCTAGGATCGTGGTAGGGCAGGGTTAAAACCAGAATGGTATGCCTGGATACCAGGGCCCAGTATGCAGCCCTGGCAGCTAGCACAATTGAATAGCCGTGGTCACCACAGATGCCGCAGAAGCTAACTGGGCTGCGGCAATATTGAGTTGATGCCCAGTTAGCTCCCATGGGTAAAGATAGGCCAGCTTTTGCTGCACCTACATTTACCTGCACGTCACCAACCAGGCAGTGGTGCAATATCACCGCTGCCCCCCAGAACCCCCACGACAAGCCCCGACGCTACACGGTTAGCATCTGGGCATGTAGCATCGTTCCACGGGGATATTCAATGGCACGAACCGTGCTCATGCCGCTGAATATCCCGCTAAGCGGCATTTACCAAATGCCTTTGAATATCAGGCCCCAGAAGTCCTGGTTTTAACTACAAATCCCAGAATGCTGCAGGGAAAGATGAAAAATCCTATACACAGATACAGTGCGACTCCGTTTGTGGAAGGAAACTTATGGTTGTTCCAGATTTGTGATCTTCCATCGCAGTGAATTCTGAGATTTGTAGACCTGCTTCTTCTATTTGCTAGTGGTGCCGCAGGTACCAAGGCAGCTGGGGGAAGGGCAGAAGTTATTGCGTGTACCCTTCTCCCAAAGTAAGATTTCCAAACAGTGCAGAAAGTAGTGTTGACCAGAACAAAACAGTGGTGTTAATCATAAAAACTGCACAAAAACATACACACTAAAAAATATACCGCACTTCCAATCAACGTTCCCGCAAAGCTGTGTAGGAGTCCTCTGCCCATGCTGCTGACGGTAGCGGAGTGGACCGAGGACTTCCTGCAGCTTCACGGGAACATTGCTTCCAATAACCAAAAGAAAAATATTTTTAAACTTGGAAGTCCTAGAGTACAGCGCATTCCTCGTCTGTCTCTCACCCCTCTGATCTCTCCTCGGTATTTCTCCATGTGCCTCTCCTCCTTACCCCACTCTCTTTCTCAGTTCTCAGTCAACATCCCTTTTGCCTCCTGCTTTCGCCCCCTCCAGACCCAGAATCTGCCCCTTCCATCTCCTCCCAGTCATCTCACATTGTTTATGGATTTATATTACGTGCCACTGAGCTCAAGATGAGTTACATTTCAGGCACGTGACCTCCCCCATTTCTCAAGCATTTCCCAGCCCATCTCCTTCCCTGTTTCTAACCCCTTGCCGGTTCCCAGTTCCTTCCCCCTCCTACGTTTCCCTCTCTCCCTTTCCAGTCTCCCATCTCTCCTCCTGCTCCACGTCCTGGTGCCACGGTGCCTCCTCTCCCTCTCTGCCTCCCTTTCTAGTGCACTACACAAAACACTATTACCTTTTAGGCACAGTGGAAAGCCAGAGAAATTTGCTCCTAATCACAGCGCGTGGAGTCACCTGGCAGATCTAGGTATCTCAGGCTGGCTGAGTATCACCGAGGGTTGTCAGAAAGCCAAATACGGCCTGACGTTTCCCTCCAAAAGTTGGGTAGAGCCTATATGACAGACTAAGCGAGAGCATGCCCAAACTCCCATGCACCACTAGCAACCTGTACAGCTCCCACCAGGACAGTCACACTCATGCACCCGCTTGGCATCATTTAGCAGACTCTGAAACCAGCCGAGGAGAGATAAGAGCTGTAGCATTGAACAGTTAATGCATCTAAGGCATGGCTACTTTAAGACAAGAATGTGTACATAGTTACGATTATTTTCTATATGGAAACATGTCTCCTCTACTTAAAGCCTGCTCAGGAATGAATGCAAAACGCTGCAGGTTACAGGACATACACTGCGGAACAACGGGTGGGTTTTTACTCACAGACGGTAGGCAATGATAAAGCCCATTTCTGCAAGGAACCCCGTGTTCCCTCCCTGAACGGCACTTCATCGTCACCTTCTGCAAGGGCAGCCTGAAAAGGCTAAGGACCAGACTACGCACCCAAGAATGGGCAGATGTGCTTTAGGGATTTAACCTTCCTCATCTTGGGGCCTCAGATATCTGGAAGTATGGAGCAGAACGTTCTATTTTAATAAAACATAAGAAGTTGAAGGTTTGAAATTCAAGGTCTAGGGGCCATAGAGTGAAGGAGGAAGGTACAAAAGAAACATGAAAAAATATTTCCTTACTGAGTGTGTGGCTGATGCCTGGACTAGCTCAGTGGCAACCAGGATGGAGCAACCTGTGTAGAGCAGCCCTAAGATCAACAAACACAGGGCAACCAGATCTTTCGGACAACCGTCTCGGTTCTAGCAGCAGTGTGGATTATAGCAGTGTTTGCTGGTGTAAGGACCTTGTACTGTACTAAAAGCAATGCAGAACTCCTGGACACAGATGGTGCAATCCTATGCACCCCTTGGGATCTCAGGCATGTGTGTTTGCCTAGCCAGGAGATTGGGAGGGAGAACTGTAGAGCTTTCCTGGGGGAAAGCTGCCAGAAGAATCCAGAGGTACTTTGGGGGATTCAACACCACCTGCTCTACCTCACTGTTCTGGGCAAGATCCTTTCAAAATGGGCAACCCCAAGGATGCAGCAGAAATTCCAGTGGACAAAGCCAACCACAGTTTCATAGGCTCCACCTGAACCTCAGACACCATAAAAAGATTTTTCCGTTCTCTGTTAGCTCCGATCACCAAAGTATCAAAAATAGAACAAATAAATATGTATAAATATATTCAAATTTCTTAATGAGGTCTCAGTATTATAGTGGCTAGGTCTCGCAGACTAGCGCCTTAACGAGACCCGATGCCTATTCACATCAACGACCTCTAAATTACATGCAACAGTTCCTGTTTTTCAGCGAAATAATCTATATGAGAAAGATTTCTTCTGAAGTCTCAACTTTCAATTAAGCTCCAAAAAAACCAAATAGATCTTTATGGCCTGTATGAATCGCTTTTCATGCTGATCAGGATCCTGTTGTATCTTATCCTGTTGTATCTTATCTTATCGTGTATACTGATCCCATCTGGCATCCCTGATCGACCTGTGATCTCCCACCATGGGAGGCGAGTGAAAGTTTGCCACTTACACCAGACCTAGTCAGAATCTTTTCTGCCCTGGTGTTAGATAGACAAAATTTGAATTAACTCCATTCAGAGGTCTGTCCTTTGGCAGAGAGGAGCAGAGGACCAGTTCTACTTGATCAGGTATCTTAATCACAAATAGACTTTTTGTTTTGACACTTTACATCATTTCTACTTCTGAAATAAAATGGGAACACCAAACGTGGAGTAAAGTTAAAAAAGTAATGTGTATTTTCTCTTCCCAAGGTCAAATACAACATCTTTTTGACCTACTGGAAAAGAGAATTCGTGTCAGCATGAGAATGGATTTTGGCATATGACATCCATAGGCACCAGGAATTCCGGTGCCACGCCATCGCGAATCTTTAAACCTGCAAACTCTTCCCCCTCCTCGGACCTCTGCTCCAGCAAAGCGATCACCAGATTGCAGTGAAATGTGGAGACTAAACCAGCATTTACAGGCCCCTCTCTCTGCACAGAAGCCCAGAGTCAATAGGGTCTGAGAGCCACCTGAGAAGGACCAGTGAAGGGGCGTGCAGCAGGGGCTCCAGGTTTGGATCTGTGATCACCATTTAGAGTGGTAACACACTGGAGAGTCTCCAGGCTCAGAATTAAACTGCAACTTGAAAGAGACAAAATGGAAGGTTAGAAGGCTTGGGCTAGCCTCCCAGTGGAGGCCAGCCTTGTAACAGAATTTAAACACAGAGGAGGCAGGGTTGAGAAGTCAAGTATTAGATGTGAGGCAGGACTGGGGAGCTGCTGATGGTTTATGTGTGGAAATTTATATGCTCATATCCCCATAGTGGCAAAGAACCAGAGAGGAAGAGGACTGGAGACTGCATCAACTGGTCTTTAGCTTCTTCTTCTACTATGTAACTATATGATGTAGCTTGTTGTTGCTGCTGAAATGTCAAAATCTCCCAGGAATCTTCATCCAAAAAATGAACCCAACATGGAGAAATGGAGGGAAATTTGCTGGAAGAGATCCCTGCTTCCGTCTCCAGCTCTTCTTGCCTTTTGCCTGAGTGAGGCTTTGGAGAATCCTGTGAGCAACCAAATCACGGAGACATGGAGAGGAGGAGGAAGAGAGATATAGAGATCCTGTTAGCAAGCAAGTTGGAGACACGGAGAAGAGGAGGAGAAGGACAGAGACTGTCAGCGAATTTCTCTCCTCTGGACTGGCTCACGCTCATGAGGTTTTCTCTTCTTTGTAAACAGGCCCTTGTAGTTCTAGTTCGGTCTTTTGGCTGACTCTGTCTATGAGGCATTCATCCACTCCTTTGAACACTGCTGCACCAATGAGCCTTGCTCCCTATGTTATCCTGAATATAGGAACCTACTGTACCTGGGCAGTAGCGCTGCAGAGAGCAACTGGAGGTCATTGATGGTGAATCTTTAATACGAGTGATCAAAGCTCTCATGAGCAATTCTTTTGGTAGTCAAAAGTCCACCTGAAGGTGAATGAAGGGTCACTGATGCCAGCATCCATCAGCTTAGACGTGTCAGATTTTTTTGTACCTTTCTACTATTTCAGCTAAAATGAACATTCCTCAGTTACTGCAGTAGAATACGTTAGCCTTAAAGGTAACTCCTGCAGAGGAGAAAGAAGAAGAGGCTACATGAAACCAATTTCACAGGGGACTGAAGCTTGCGTACCATGCTAGGAAGCCCACAAAAGAATTTAAAGTAGGATTTTCTTTGCTTATCAATGATTTGGTTTGCCAGAAGCTATTTTGGTCTGGTGCTCTGTGTACCTAGATCTCACCTCACTTTACCTCCTCCTAGGACTATCTCATGCACGGACATCCCAAGACAGGTGAGGTCTCCTTCCAGAAGGATGGGAGAACACAGGAAATAAAGAATGGGATCAGGCCCTGTCAAAAGTGGGAGATAGCCTCCACTGAGCAAAATGCAAAGAAAATTCAGGGACCTTGCATCTGAAATCCAAGAAATATAAACCAAAACTACCACAAAGCAATAAGGGATTGTGTCAGAATGATTAACCCAGTAGAAAACTCAAGAGAAAAAGACAAAGGTAGCAAGTGAGAAACTGCACTGGGAAGACTGGTTAATGCAGTATGAATACATCAGAAAAAAAAAGGTTTTGGGAAACAAATTACAGAGGAAGGATGGAGAAGGCAGACCTGCACTTTGGATCCTTTAGACAGTATATATTCTGTATAAAATACTGCGTCATAATCATTATATTTGAGTCAGTGGTGCCATCAGGTGGTCACTGTGTGGATCACAGCGGTATAATTCCCCCAGGTGACAAGTTTCTACAGATCAGTTTGCAGAGCTGCCAAGTTACCTAGTTCCAGGAAGGAGACTTTTGCCAGAGCTGATTTTGAACTTACATCCCAAAGCAGTGTGGGATTTGTAGTCCCTAATTCTGCCCATTGAAATCAGTGCTGCAAGTCCTACAATACTATACATCAGGATGGGGTATCAGAAATTCAGGACTGGTCTAAAATCTCCCTCCTGGAATGGGACAACTTGGCAGCTCTTTGTGGCTCATACCCAGAATTCACTTAAAATGAAAAGACACATTGAATTAACAAATAGGAAAAGAATTTCATACATCGGATTTCACAGCAATGCCGTGAGGTCAGGTTAACTAAGGTTTTTCATTTATATTCTTGCCACTACGGATGTATTTTTTCATGGGGAAATTGTGTCAACAAGGTGTGAATACCCTCATGTTTAGCTTTGCCCACCTGGTCTCTCTCCTTGGGTGCTAGAATGCAAGTGACCTGCCCCTGTCATCATTACCTGTCGCAAGTTGCGCGTGACCTTGACATCATGCCAGCTGTTGTCATTGAACTTCCCATTCACAGGCTCCACAATGGCCTCAAAGGCACCAGAGCCCAGGTTGATGACCAGAGAAACAGCGCCATCCTTCAGTGCCAGGTTGACGTAGTCGGCAGACTTGCCCGTGTGCAGGATGAGCCCGTTGCGCTGCCACGTCTTGAAGGAGAGGGTGATCTCATCGCTGCTGCTCTGGATGGGATTCTGGGACAGGTCGTAGCACAGGTATTCCGAGCCACGGAAAGTGGCCACATTGTCTTCCCTTGCTGCAGAGGACAGAGAGAAGGCAGAGCAAACTTAGTTACCGAACAAAACAATGTTCAAGCACAGAGAACAAGGTTTGGGAAGGATGGATGCAGGGTTACCAAGTTACTCAGTTCCAGGAGCGAGATTTTAAGCCAGTCCTGGATTTCCGACAATCTCATCCTGATGCATTATGGGACCTGCAGCGCTGAATTCCAATAGGTAAAACCAGGGACTACAAATACCATACTGCATTGCAATGCAAATTTAAAACCAGAACCGGCCAAAAAAATCTCACTCTGATTGCTGGGTACGGAACTTAACATTTCAATAGTGATAAAACACACTGAGGCCACACAGGATCCCCCAAGCACAGCACACCAGAGACACGAGCGTGCAGCCACCTCTGAGGTAGACTGTCTGTTCATCTCAGCATTCTTGCAGATTTCCCCTAACAGACTCAACAGCGCTTCCAAAGCGTGCGCACACTAGACACTGTATTGTGTAGAGCACCTTGATTGTAGGAAAAGGCGGAATAGAAATCCATTTAAATAAATAAATAAGTAAAAGGAAGATGAGATTTCATTCTGCTTCTAATGTTTCAGGGCCCTTTCCATTGTTGTATTTCTTTTATTTGGGGGGGGGGGGAGCTTTCAAATCAAATTGGAAACCGTATTGGGATCTGACATAAAATGACTTCATTTTGAACTACTGAGGATTTTCTCCTATTTATACCCCCTCCCAATTTAGACTGGTTACTGCAGTGATAAGGCAGGGGGCTGTATCCCAGGGCGGCTTCAGGAACTCTGCAGTCAGAAGCCCTAAATCCAGCCACTAGGTGTCACCATTGTTCAATAACTATCTCTTGGTAGTGAGCCCTGGCTGGGCTCATGGTCAAAGGCCTGACCTGTGGGATTTTCATTCACCTATTAATTCATTTACTGTATATTGAAAGACTCCAACAGATGCCTCCAGGCAGAAAGATACCAGAACATCAAAGAAAAACTCACATCATGGTCAATAAAATATATTTTCTAACTCCAAAGTTACAATAAAAGACAACCAAAAATGTAATTAACCATAAACAGAAATAAAGAACAAGTCAGATACGGATAAGCAATCCCCTAAATATACAGGAAGGACGATTAGGAAGGCTGCACTCCAATACAGTGTCACAGATTAAACAGAGTGAGCTGAAAGCTATTTCAGAACAGGCAGCTGGTTTATAGCTTACCACCTCCTCCAGTAACTCACTGTTGGCAACAAACTGCAAAGCAATGCAATTCCAGCAGGCCAGGCCCGGATTTCGGACAAACCTATCCTGGTGCATTATGGGGCCTGCAGCCCTGATTTCAGTGGGCAGAATCAGAGACTACAAATACCACACTGCTTTGAGGTAGAAGTTCAAAACCAGGACTGGACAAAAAAAAATATCTCTCCTGGAAATGGGTAAGTTACCATCTCTGAGTGCTGTGAGTTGGATGCTCACTGGGGGCCCCCATCACCTTGTACAGTTGTCTTCTGCGACAACATATTTTGTGATACTGTATAACGTTAAGACAGATTTGTTAGAGCAGGGTTCTTAACCCAGTCCTTAGGACACACCTAGCCAGTCAGGTTTTCAGGATAATCACAATGAATATGCATGAGACACATCTGCATGCCCTGCCTCCAATGTATGCAAATCTCTCATATGCATATTCATTATGGTTATCCTGAACATCTGGCTGGCTAGGTGTGTTCCAAGGACTGGGTTGAGAACTCATGCATTAGAATAAATTAAAGGGGAGAGGATTTGTGTTGTTTGTTTTACTGTTTACATATTTAAACCTAATTAATTGCCTAACTACATCATTCTAGGTAGTGGGCGGTCAAACATTCATACAACAAAATATACAAAAAATTCACAAAATATATAAATAATAATAAAAACAAAAGATGTGCTAAATTGGGTCAAATCAGAGATAGAGCTGCCAAGCCATGCAGTTCCTGGAGGGAGATTTAGGTCTAGTCCTGGATTTCTGACTGCCCCGTCCTGCGGCTTTGATTTCATTGGATAGAATCAGGAACTACAAATACCATAGTGCGTTGGGGCATAGGTTCAAAACCAGAACTGGCCACAAAGACTCCTTCCTGGAACTGGGTGCCAATGGCTGGACAGAGGACAGTGGACAGTCACAAGTACCCAGAACAATCCTAAGGAGTAGATCATGCCTCGTTGCCTACTCCTGGCTTTCCTAAGTCTACATGGCTAATAGTAGTTTATGGATTTTTCCTCCAGGAACTTGTCGAACAAACATCAAAATATTCAGCTCCCAGTTCGTCCAGGGAACAATCTCAAATGCTTTAAAGTGATGCTCTGAATTATGTAACACAGCACTGGAGGAGCACATGAGATCAGACTTAGCATTATATTCTAGCTCCAGCTTTTAAAGAATGATCCAGTTCTAGTTTTTCGTATTGCACTGACAGATGTGTAATCCCAATTTTCCTTAAGGAAATCAGAACTACATTTCCATGCATGCAATGGGATAAAACCAGGGCTGGACTACCATATGTTGAAAAAGAAAATGGAGCAAGTTGGTCCTCCATCCCCTCAGTGGTCACCACTCCTGCTGGATGTGCTGCCAGCCCCAACCCCTGGTTCAGTGAAGCCAGAGATCATTATAGAGTCACCATAGCCTAATTTTATGTCACAGAGAGAAGTAGGGTTGCCACCTGGCCAGTTTTCAGCTAGCCTGGCTGTTTTTCTATGGCAAGGCTGCCGGCAGATAGCCAAAACCAGCCATGCAACAGCCGCTCTTTTTGAGGGAATCAGCAGAGTGAGACGGCCACCCAGGCGCAAAAAATGCCCCCAAAACAGCTCAGCCGCTGCCGCCTCATTCTGTCTTGATCTGTTGCAGTTGCTGCTGCTGCTGCCATCATCACCGCTGCTTCTCCCAGGTCTGCACGCAGCCGCATAAATCACACACCTCAGTTGACAACAAACAGCAGCAGCAACCTTGTAAAAGCACAGGGGTCCTGATTCCAGCGCACTTGCAAGTCTCTGCGGATCCCACCCTGTCTAATGCAGAAGTATAAGGGGGAAGGACCGACAGAGACTTACAAGCTCGCTGGACTCAGGCTCTACGCGTTTACTAAGCCACCGCTGCTGCTTGTCGTCAGCTGGGGGGTGGGGTTGATTTATACCACCGCACGCAGACCCTACAAAGCATACGCAGCACCATACAGACACATGTACAGCGCTGCATAGCCTTACAATCTAGACAAGACAGACAACACAATAGCTGAGGGCAAGGATATATCTAGGGGAGTGGCAAGGAAACACATAGGAGACCAAGTGGATCAGAAACCAAAAGCAGAAGAGGTGAGTTTTTAGTCTGGATTTGAAAAACACCAGATATGAAGGCTGACGCACAGACTCAGCTAGTTTGTTCCAGGTGGAGGGAGCAGCAAGGTGGAAGGATTGAAGTCTGGAGTTGGCAGTAGAAGAGAAGAGATTTGCCAGAAGAGCGGAGTTCCTGAGGAGGGGTGTAGGGAGAGATAAGAGAGGAAAGGTAGTAAGGAGCTGCAGAGTGAGTGCACTTATGGGTCAGGCCTTTCTGACATTGCTGTTTGGATGTCTCACCGCCACTTGAAATTGGACATGGCCAAAACTGAGCTTCTTATTTTTCCACTTAAACCCTCCTCTTTGCTTCCTTCTTTCTCAGTCTCTGTGGGTAACTCTCTACTCCTCCCTGTTTCCTCGGCTCACAACCTTGTGGTCGTCTTACTCCTCTCTCTCTCCTTCTCCACACACATCCAACTGAGAGCTAAGACCTGCCGTTTCTTTCTCTACAACATCACCAAAATTTGTCCATTCCTTTCTGAACACACTACTAAAACAATTATCCACTCTTTAGTTACCTCCCATTTTGGCCATTGGGACCTACTCCTTGCTGGTCTCCCTCTGAATCATCTCTCTCCCCTTCAATCTGTTCAACACTCTGCTGCACGGCTAATCTTCCACCAGCCTTGTTATGCTCATATTACCCCTCTTCTCAAGTCACTTCATTGGCTCCCTATCCATTTCCGCATCCAGTTCAAACTTCTGCTGCTTTTCCCACCGCCCAGCAGCCTGCAACCCATAAGAGAAGGGCACCATCAGGCACACCCGCGCCAGAGGGCCCTTTGGCGTGGCACGGGGCGCTCCGTTGCTGCCGGGGTCGTCCAGGCTTGATCACCCCTCCACACACCGACTCCTAACCGTACCATCTCTCAAGCTTCACCCGGTACTTCCTAGTAACTCTCCCCTGTCTTGCCTCCCACTGCCGGCTCTGATCACTCCCGGCCTTGAACTTGCCATCCACTGTTGCCTTGAACTGCTCCCTACTGTTGTTGCATAGAACTGCTCCCCACTGCTGCCTTGAACTGCTCCCCACTGTTGTTGCATAGAACTGTTCCCCACTTTTGTTGCATAGATTTGCTCCCCACTGTTGCCTTGAACTGCTCCCCACCGTTGTTGCATAGAACTACTCCCCACCGTTGTTGCATAGAACTGCTCCCCACTGTTGCCTTGAACTGCTACCCATTGATGTTGCTTAGAACTGCTCATAGTACTGCTCCCACCGCCTGCTTGCTTGCCTATTACTTGCTACCCATTGCTTACTCTGACCTCGCTGCCCACCATCATGGCCCTAAATCTCATTGTCCTTCTCTTCCTCATCCTCCCCAACTGCCTCCCCTCCTACCAACACCCTCCCTCCTCTTCCCCCTACCCTCCCCCACCTCCATCACTTCTTTCTCCACTCTGCCCCCTAACCTAACATCTGTCCTTGAGCCATCACACCATCCCCCACATTCAACCTTGAGCCTTCACACCACCCCCCTCATTCAACCAGCCCCCCCTTATCTACCTTTCTCACTTCTCCCTCCATTCTGCCCCCTAACCTTGCACCTGCTCTTGAGCTTCTTCACACCATCCCCCACATTCAACCAGCCCCCCTCTCTTTAAAGCAACCCCACCCTCGCTTCCGCCATACTATCTCCACTTTACCCCACTCTCTAATACTCATTCTCCTTCTCTCATCAGGTAATATCAACCCCAACCCTGCCCCCCCCCTCTGACTTCCTTCTCACACTATTACAAATTCCTTAGGTACCCCATCTAATCTCATCCACATCCCGCTCCTCCCTCCTTCCGCCCTCCCTCATTCATCCCACATTCACTCATCCATAGATATCAATGCCAGCCCTACCCCCAAAAATAATCCCTCACATAACCTACCCGTTACCACCAACTTACCCCTCATTTCCCCTCCACCATGTCCCGCTTGGAGAGCACACACCCCCAGACTTACCCATCCACACCCTGCTCCCTCTAAATCTCAGTTTTACCCTAAAAATAGACCCCCACGCTACTCTTATAAGAAACCCACACGTAATTTATCCAACCTTATCAATATCCCTCTCCTCCCCCCACCGCCCTCCCATTCTCATGCGCCCTTTGGAACGCTTGCTCTGTCATTAAAAAAAGCCCTTTTATTCACAATTTTTTTCTTTCTAATGCCCTACACCTTCTTGCCTTGACCGAAACCTGGCTCTCCCCCGACGACACCGCATCCATTGCCTCTCTCTGCTATGGTGGCTACCAGTTCTCCCATACACCATGATCTACTGATCGTGGTGGTGGCGTTGGCCTCCTACTCTCTCCCTCCTGCCAATTCCAACCCCTCCTGCCACCTCATTCACACTCTCCCCTCTCCTTCGAAGTCCACTCCATTCGCCTCCTCACACCACTCCCCCTCCGAGTAGCTGTTATTTATCACCCACCTGACAAATCCAAATCCAACTTCCTCACCAACTTCGACTCCTGGCTTTCTGCCTTTATGGACCCCTCCTCACCCACTCTTATTCTTGGCGATTTCAACATTCATATTGACAACCCATCCGACCCCCATGCCTCAAACTTCCTCGCCCTTACCTCCTCGTTCTACCTCAAACCTTGTTCCACTGCCCCCACACATCTACACGGCCACTGCCTTGATCTAATACTCTTCTCCAATTCCTCTCCCTCAAACCTCCGCAATTCAATCCTTCCCTCATCTGACCATCACCTCTTAACATTTACTCTTCAGCTTCCACCATCCCAACCTCGTCCTGTCTCCTCCAACCTATTTAGAGACCTTCATAATATTGATCCCATGGCTCTCTCTTCCACCATTTCTCCATCTCTCCTCCATTTTATCCTCCAGGTCCGTCGACGAGGCATTATCTTCATACAATGCTATGCTATCCTCAGCCCTTGACACTCTTGCCCCTCCCACCCCACGTCCTGTTAAACGATCTACTCCCCAACCCTGGCTTTCTCCCACAATCCGCTACCTACGCATCTGTGCCCGTTCCGCCGAACGAGCTTGGTCCAAATCCCTCTCCCGGGAAGATCTTCTTCACTTCAAATTCATGCTTGGCTCCTTCCACTCAGCATTAGCACTTGCCAAACAAGACTACTACATCCATCTGACCAACTCCCTTGCCTCTGATCCTCGCCGTCTCTTTAATACCCTCAACTCCCTCCTCAAGGTCCCCCCGCCCCCGATCCCACCCTCCCTTTCTGCCCAAACCCTAGCCGACTATTTCCATGACAAAATCCACAAGATTACTCTCCAATTACCTCCCCTCACCCCCATTTCTCCTCCCCCATCCATACTCCCACTGCCACCCTCTCCTCCTTCCCTCTGATCTCTGAAGAACCACACTCCTCCTTTCCTCCTCCAAATCTACTACCTGTTTATCAGACCCTATCCCCACCCATCTCCTACGTTCCATCTCCCACACCATTGTCCCTGCCATCACTCATATCCTCAACCTCTCACTCTCCGCGGCAACTGTCCCCATCGACTTCAAACATGCTGTTGTCACACCCCTCCTCAAGAAACCCTCACTTGATCCCACATGCCCTTCTAACTATCGACCCATCTCCCTCCTTCCCTTCATATCCAAACTATTGGAACGAGCAGTTCACCGTCGCTGCCTCGATTTCTTCACCTCCCAGGCCCTCCTGGACCTACTACAATCCAGTTTCCGTCCCCTACACTCCACTGAAATGGCACTCACAAAAGTCACCAATGACCTGTTCCTGGCTAAATCTAAGGGCCTCTATTCTATTTATTTTTTATTTAACACTTATTTATATACCGCATCTTCCAGCGATCAGTTGCGGTGTACATTTAACAACAATTATCAATGCAGAGCTTGTTTTACATAGAACAGTTATAACTTATTACAATGAACATCTTAACTTGAAACAACAAAGTGTATGTAAAAACTATGCGGAATAGTTCAATAAATCAACTAACACAGATTGTGTAACAATTTAAACTGAAGTACTGTCTCTAACTCAATTTTAACTATATACAAGTGGGGTATCAATGCATTGGAATGGAATGATTATTCATTTAAGTTGTACGTATTATTGTAATAGGGAGTATAATCTTGATTTTAGACAGGTTCTTGTTTAGCCTTTATCTAAGTTGATTGGAGGGTTTTCTATGGTATTATAGTGTCTATCCTCATCCTTCTTGACCTTTCTGATGCTTTTGATACCGTTGATCACAACCTTCTCCTCACCACCCTCTCCTCACTTGGCTTCAAGGACTCCGTACTAGCCTGGTTCTCCTCCTACCTCTCCCATCGCTCATTCAGAGTATGCTCTGGTGGCTCCTTCTCCTCCCCTACCCCGCTACATGTAGGTGTACCCCAGGGATCTGTCTTGGGCCCCCTCCTCTTCTCTCTCTATACCCAAGGCCTTGGCGTGCTTATCTCCTCCCATGGCTTTCAGTATCATCTCTATGCCGATGACTCCCAGATCTACCTCTCTGCACCTGATATTTCTCCAGCAACCCAGTACACGATCTCTGCCTGTCTTTCGGACATCGCTGCCTGGATGTCTCATCGCCGATTGAAACTGAACATGGCCAAGACTGAACTCCTTGTCTTTCCGCCCAACTCCTCCCCCCCAACTCCCCCTCTCTCAGTCCAGGTAGATGGATGTACTATCCTTCCTGTCCCCTCTGGCCGCAATCTAGGGGTTATCTTTGACACCTCTCTCTCCTTCTCCGCTCATATCCAGCTTGTAGCTAAGACCTGCAGTTTCTTTCTCTACAACATCAGTAAAATCCACCCCTTCCTCTCTGAACACACCACCAAAATGCTTGTCCACTCCTTGATCGCCTCGCACCTCGACTATTGCAACATCCTCTTCGCTGGTCTCCCCGTAAGCCACCTCCTCCCTCTTCAATCCATACAAAATTACGCTGCTCGACTAATCCTCGGCCAGCCTCGCCATGCCCACGTTACTCCTCTTCTCAAGTAGCTTCACTGGCTCCCTGTCAAATTCTGCATTCAATTCAAGCTTCTCCTGCTGACTCATAAATGCATTCACTCTATGGCCCTTCAATACCTTTCATCTTTTATCTCCCCCTACGTCCCTGTTCGTAATCTGCGCTCCACTAAAAAATTACTCCTATCAATGCCCTTTACCCGCACCGCGAACTCCCGACTGCGCTCCTTTCACCTTGCTGCTCCATATGCCTGGAACAGCTTACCTGCATCTGTGCACCAGGCATCCTCCCTGGCCCTCTTCAAATCCAGGTTGAAGACTCACCTCTTCACCGTTGCATTTAGATCTAACTTATGACTGCACTGTGTTCTTTTAACTAGATTGTAAGCTCCGATGAGCATGACTCTGATGGGCAGGGACTGTTTCTTGTATGCTGGCTACCTCCTGTAGGTTAGCTGTGCAGCGCTGCGTGTGTGGCGCTATATAAATGCTGAATAGTAGTAGCACTACTATAAGTTCATTCACTCTGCAGCTCCTCACTACCTTTCCTCTCTTATCTCTTCCTACACCCCTCCCTGGGAACTCCACTCTTCTGGCGAATCGCTTTTATCTGTGTCCTTCTCTTCTACTGCTAACTCCAGACTTCGCTTTTTTCACCTTGCTGCACCTTATGCCTGGAACAAACTACCTGAGTCTGTACATCAGCCGCCTTCTCTGGCCTTTATCAAATCCAGGCTGAAAACTCACCTCTTCGCTGCCATTTTGGATCTTGATTCGCCTAATTTCCTGTGTATTTCCTTACCATTCCAACTAGATATATTCTGTCTACAGCTACTGGGTTGACTGTCTTGACTAGATTGTAAGCTCTGATGAACAGGGACCATCTCTTACATGTGTCTGTGCAACGCTGCGTATGTCTTCTAGCGCTATACAAATGTTCAGTAGTAGCAGTAGTAGTGGACACAGAAACAGAAAGGGAGATTATATGAGCATTTAGGCTAGCGGAAGAGTTTTGAATAGACTGAAGGGGGAGAGTGATGATTCAGAGGGAAACCAGCAAGGAGGAGACTGCAAAAGTCTAGATGGGAAGTAACTAAACAATGAATAAGTATCTTAGTAGTGTGTGTAGAAAGGAAAGGATGCATTTTGCCAATGTTATAGAGCAAGAAGCAACAGGTTTTAGCTATCTGTTAGAGGTGTGCAGAGAAAGAGAGCAGAGTAAAAGATGACCTCAAAGTTGCAAACTGAGGAAACAGGGACGAGTGTAGTATTATCCACAGAAATAGAGAAGGGAGGAAGGGGGAGGTGGGTTTAGGGGGGAAAGATAAGGAACTCAGTTTTGGCCATGTTTTGGCATAAAGATGGTACTGAAAACCATGAGAGGAAATAAGTGCACCAAGGAACCATGTGTAGAGAGATTAAAGGAGAGTTCCCAAGACAGAGCCCTGAGGTACACCAACCGAAAGTAGGAAGGCGGTAGAGGAGAAACCACCAGAACATACACTAAAAGTACGATGGGAGAGATAAGAAGAATACTAGAAGAGAATGGAGCCCCTACATCCAAGCGAGGACAGGGTATCGAGAAGAAGGTGGTGATCAACAGTGTCAAAGGCAGCAGAAAGGTCAAGAAGGATGAGAATTGAGTAAAGGCCTCCGGATATGGCAAGCAACAAGTCACTGGAGACTTTGGCAAGACCCGTTTCTGTGGAATGTAGAGAATGAAAACCAGATTGCAGTGGGTCCAGAAGGTCTTGAGAAGAAAGAAAGTAAAGACTACAGCGGTGAACCATTCATTCAGATAGTTTTGCAGCAAAGGTGAAGAGAGTGATAACTGGGAGGACAGGTAGGATCTAGTGAAGGCTTTTTGAGGAAAGTGTAACCACAGCATGTTTGAAGGCCACAGGAACAGTTGCAGTGGAAAGCAAAAGGTTAAGGATATAACAGATGGAAGGGGATGATGGCAGAAGAGATAGAGCTTAGTAGACAGGAGGGGATGGGATCAGAGGAACACGTAGTCAGTTTGTAGGAAAAGATATGCCGTTTCCTCCTCAGTGATTTCAGAAAAGGAAGAAAGGGTTACATGATGCAAGGTTCCACATTAGGAACCACCACCCAGGAAAAAGATTTAGACGTCATTGTGGATAACATGTTAAAACCCTCGGCCCAGTGTGCAGCGGCGGCCAAGAGAGCAAATAGAATGCTAGGTATCATAAGGAAAGCAATGGAAAATAAAACAAAGGAAATTATAATACCTCTATATCGTTGCATGGTGAGACCGCACCTTGAATATTGTGTGCAGTTCTGGTCGCTGTATCTTAAAAAGGATATAGTGTTCTTAGAAAAGCTACAGAGAAGAGCCACCAAAATGGTAAAGTGGATGGAAAGATACACCTATGAAGAGAGGCTAAAAAGGTTGGGGGCTCCTCAACCTGGAAAAGAGACGGCTGAGGGGAGATATGATAGAAGTCTATAAATTAATGAACAGAGTGGAACGGGTAAACGTAGTTTGATTGTTTAAATCATCAGAATATAGAAAGACTAGGGGACATGCAATGAAGCTACAGGGTAAACTATTTAAGACTAATAAGAGAAAATATCTTTTCACTCAACGTGTAATCAAACTCTGGAATTTGTTACCGGAGGATGTAGTAAAGGCTGTTAGTGTAGCTGGGTTTAAAAAAGGTTTGGACAAGTTCCTGGAGGAAAGCTCCATAAACCATTATTAAGAAGGGACCCAGGATATCCATTGCTTGACCCAATACAAGCATTGTGGAACCTGTGTCTTTTTGGGAACCTGCCAGGTACTTGTGACCTGGATTGGCCATTGTTGGAAACAGGATACTGGGCTTGATGAACCTTGGTCTGACCCAGTATGGCATATCTTATGTTCTTATGCGGCAACGATTCGGGATTGAAGAGGGGGAAGATGAGGTGCAGGTTTACCCTGCAGTGAATTCAAGACCCGGGAGAAGCGGGGTGACAACGGCAGCAGCAGAAGCACATCAAGAGAAAGATGCTGGATGTGGGGGGAAGGAGGCAAATGCAGAACATGGGGGAGATGGGGAGAAAGGGCAAATGCAGAACATGGCAGAGATGGGGAGAAAGGGCAAATGCTGGACATGGGGGAGATGGGAGAAAGGGCAAATGCAGAACATGGGGGAGATGGGGAGAGAGGGCAAATGCAGAACATGGGGGAGATGGGAGAAAGGGCAAATGCTGGACATGGGGGAGATGGGAGAAAGGGAAAATGCTGGACATGGGGGAGATGGGGAGAAAGGGCAAATGCTGGACATGGGGGAGATGGGGAGAAAGGGCAAATGCTGGACATGGGGGAGATGGGGAGAAAGGGCAAATGCTGGACATGGGGGAGATGGGAGAAAGGGCAAATGCTGGACATGGGGGAGATGGGAGAAAGGGCAAATGCAGAACATGGGGGAGATGGGGAGAAAGGGAAAATGCAGAACATGGGGGAGATGGGAGAAAGGGCAAATACAGAACATGGGGGAGATGGGAAGAAAGGCCAAAGCCTGAACAGGGGGAGATGGGAGGAAGGGCAAATGCTGGACATGGGGGAGATGGGAGAAAGGGCAAATGCTGGGCATGGGGGAGATGGGGAGAAAGGGCAAATACAGAACATGGGGGAGATGGGGAGAAAGGGCAAATGCTGGACATGGGGGAGATGGGGAGAAAGGGCAAATGCAGAACATGGGGGAGAAGGGGAGAAAGGGCAAATGCAGAACATGGGGAAGATGGGGAGAAAGGGCAAATGCTGGACATGGGGGAGATGGGGAGAAAGGGCAAATACAGAACATGGGGGAGATGGGGAGAAAGGGCAAATGCTGGACATGGGGGAGATGGGGAGAAAGGGCAAATGCAGAACATGGGGGTGATGGGGAGAAAGGGCAAATGCAGAACATGGGGGAGATGGGGAGAAAGGGCAAATGCTGGACATGGGGGAGATGGGGAGAAAGGGCAAATGCAGAACATGGGGGAGATGGGAGAAAGGGCAAATGGGGGACCTGGGGGAGATGGGGCAGAAAGGGCAAATGCAGAACATGGGGGAGATGGGGCGAAAGGCCAAATGCAGAACATGGGGGAGATGGGGAGAAAGGGCAAATGCTGGACATGGGGGAGATGGGAGAAAGGGCAAATGCTGGACATGGGGGAGATGGGGAGAAAGGGCAAATGCAGAACATGGGGGAGATGGGGAGAAAGGGCAAATGCTGGAGATGGGGGAGATGGGAGAAAAGGGCAAATGCTGGACATGGGGGAGATGGGGAGAAAGGGCAAATGCAGAACATAGGGGAGATGCGGAGAAAGGGCAATTGCAGAACATGGGGGAGATGGGGAGAAAGGGCAAATGCTGGACATGGGGGAGATGGGAGAAAGGGCAAATGCAGAACATGGGGGAGATGGGAGAAAGGGCAAATGCAGAACATGGGGGAGACGGGGACAAAGGGCAAATGCTGGACATGGGGGAGATGGGGAGAAAGGGCAAGTGCAGAACATGGGGGAGATGGGGAGAAAGGGCAAATGCAGGACATGGGGGAGATGGGGAGAAAGGGCAAATGCTGGACATGGGGGAGATGGGGAGAAAGGGCAAATGCTGGACTTGGGGGAGATGGGGAGAAAGGGCAAATGCTGGACTTGGGGGAGATGGGGAGAAAGGGCAAATGCAGAACATGGGGGAGATGGGGAGAAAGGGCAAATGCTGGACATGGGGGAGATGGGGAGAAAGGGCAAATGCAGAACATGGGGGAGATGGGGAGAAAGGGCAAGTGCAGACCATGGGGGAGATGGGAGAAAGGGCAAGTGCAGAACATGGGGGAGATGGGAGAAAGGGCAAGTGCAGACCATGGGGGAGATGGTAGAAAGGGCAAGTGCAGAACATGGGGGAGATGGGAGAAAGGGCAAATTCAGAACATGGGGGAGATGGGGAGAAAAGGCAAATGCTGGACATGGGGGAGCTGGGAGAAAGGGCAAATGCTGGACATGGGGGAGATGGGAGAAAGGCCAAATGCAGAACATGGGGGAGATGAGGAGAAAGGACAAATGCAGAACATGGGGGAGATGGGGAGAAAGGGCAAATGCTGGACATGGGGGAGATGGGGAGAAAGGGCAAATGCAGAACATGGGGGAGATGGGGACAAGGGCAAATGCAGAACATGGGGGAGATGGGGAGAAAGGGCAAATGCAGAACATGGGGGAGATGGGAGAAAGGGCAAATGCTGTACATGGGGGAGATGGGGAGAAAGGGCAAATCCAGAACATGGGGGAGATGGGGAGAAAGTCCAAATGCTGGACATGGGGAAGATGGGGAGAAAGGGCAAATGCTGGACATGGGGGAGATGGGGAGAAAGGGCAAATGCTGGACATGGGGGAGATGGGAGAAAGGGCAAATGCAGGACATGGGGGAGATGGGAGAAAGGGCAAATGCTGGACATGGGGGAGATGGGGAGAAAGGGCAAATGCAGAACATGGGGGAGATGGGGAGAAAGGGCAAATGCTGGACATGGGGGAGATAGGGAGAAAGGGCAAATGCTGGACATGGGGGAGATGGGGAGAAAGGGCGAATGCAGAACATGGGGGAGATGGGGAGAAAGGGCAAATGCAGAACATGGGGGAGATGGGGAGAAAGGGCAAATGCTGGACATGTGGGAGATGGGGAGAAAGGGCAAATGCAGAACATGGGGGAGATGGGAGATAGGGAAAATGCTGGACATGGGGGAGATGGGAGAAAGGGCAAATGCTGGACATGGGGAAGATGGGGAGAAAGGGCAAATGCAGAACATGGGGGAGATGGGGAGAAAGGGCAAATGCTGGACATGGGGGAGATGGGGAGAAAGGGAAAATGCTGGACATGGGGGAGATGGGAGAAAGGGCAAGTGCAGAACATGGGGGAGATGGGGAGAAAGGGCAAATGCAGGACATGGGGGAGATGGGGAGAAAGGGCAAATGCTGGACTTGGGGGAGATGGGGAGAAAGGGCAAATGCTGGACAAGGGGGAGATGGGGAGAAAGGGCAAATGCTGGACTTGGGGGAGATGGGGAGAAAGGGCAAATGCAGAACATGGGGGAGATGGGGAGAAAGGGCAAATGCTGGACATGGGGGAGATGGGGAGAAAGGGCAAATGCAGAACATGGGGGAGATGGGGAGAAAGGGCAAGTGCAGACCATGGGGGAGATGGGAGAAAGGGCAAGTGCAGAACATGGGGGAGATGGGGAGAAAGGGCAAATGCTGGACATGGGGGTGATGGGGAGAAAGGGCAAATGCTGGACATGGGGGAGATGGGAGAAAGGGCAAATGCTGGCCATGGGGGAGATGGGGAGAAAGGGCAAATGCAGAACATGGGGGAGATGGGAGAAAGGGCAAATGCAGAACATGGGGGAGATGGGAGAAAGGGCAAATGCTGGACATGGGGGAGATGGGATAAAGGGCAAATCCTGGACATGGGGGAGATGGGGAGAAAGGGCAAATGCTGGGCATGGGGGAGATGGGGAGAAAGGGCACATGGAGAACATGGGGGAGATGGGAGAAAAGGCAAATGCTGGACATGGGGGAGATGGGAGAAAGGGCAAATGCTGGACATGGGGAAGATGGGGAGAAAGGGCAAATGCAGAACATGGGGGAGATGGGGAGAAAGGGCAAATGCTGGACATGGGGGAGATGGGAGAAAGGGCAAATGCAGAACATGGGGGAGATGGGGAGAAAAGGCAAGTGCAGAACATGGGGGAGATGGGGAGAAAGGGCAAATGCTGGACATGGGGGAGATGGGGAGAAAGGGCAAATGCTGGACATGGGGGAGATGGGAGAAAGGGCAAGTGCAGAACATGGGGGAGATGGGGAGAAAAGGCAAGTGCAGAACATGGGGGAGAAGGGGAGAAAGGGCAAATGCTGGACATGGGGGAGATTGGGAGAAAGGGCAAATGCTGGACATGGGGGAGATGGGAGAAAGGGCAAGTGCAGAACATGGCGGAGATGGGGAGAAAGGGCAAATGCTGGACATAGGGGAGATGGGGAGAAAGGGCAAATACAGAACATGTGGGAGATGGGGAGAAAGGGCAAGTGCAAAACATGGGGGAGATGGGGAGAAAGGGCAAGTGCAGAACATGGGGGAGATGGGGAGAAAGGGCAAATGCTGGACATGGGGGAAATGGGGAGAAAGGGCAAATGCTGGACATGGGGGAGATGGGAGAAAGGGCAAATGCTGGGCATGGGGGAGATGTGGAGAAAGGGCAAATGCAGAACATGGGGGAGATGGGGAGAAAGGGCAAATGCTGGACATGGGGGAGATGGGAGAAAGGGCAAATGCTGGACATGGGGGAGATGGGAGAAAGGGCAAATGCTGGACATGGGGGAGATGGGGAGAAAGGGCAAATGCTGGACATGGGGGAGATGGGGAGAAAGGGCAAATGCAGAACATGGGGGAGATGGGGAGAAAGGGCAAATGCTGGACATGGGGAAGATGGGGAGAAAGGGCAAATGCAGAACATGGGGGAGATGGCGAGAAAGGGCAAATGCAGAACATGGGGGATATGGGGAGAAAGGGCAAATGCTGAACATGGGGGAGATGGGGAGAAAGGGCAAATGCAGAACATGGGGGAGATGGGGAGAAAGGGCAAATGCAGAACATGGGGGAGATGGGGAGAAAGGGCAAATGCTGGACATGGGGGAGATGGGGAGAAAGGGCAAATGTAGAACATGGGGGAGATAGGGAGAAAGGGCAAATGCTGGACATGGGGGTGATGGGGAGAAAGGGCAAATGTAGAACATGGGGGAGATGGGGAGAAAGGGCAAATGCAGAACATGGGGGAGATGGGGAGAAAGGGCAAATGCAGAACATGGGGGAGATGGGGAGAAAGGGCAAATGCTGGACATGGGGGAGATGGGGAGAAAGGGCAAATGTAGAACATTGGGGAGATGGGGAGAAAGGGCAAATGTAGAACATGGGGGAGATGGGGAGAAAGGGCAAATGCAGAACATGGGGGAGATGGGGAGAAAGGGCAAATGCTGGACATGGGGGAGATGGGGAGAAAGGGCAAATGTAGAACATGGGGGGAGTTGGGGAGAAAGGGCAAATGCTGGACATGGGGGAGATGGGGAGAAAGGGCAAATGCAGAACATGGGGGAGATGGGAGAAAGGGCAAATGCTGGACATGGGGGAGATGGGAGAAAGGGCAAATGCAGAACATGGGGGAGATGGGGAGAAAGGGCAAATGCTGGACATGGGGGAGATGGGGAGAAAGGGCAAATGCAGAACATGGGGGAGATGGGGAGAAAGGGCAAATGCTGGACATGGGGGAGATGGGGAGAAAGGGCAAATGCTGGGCATGGGGGGTGCTGGTAAGTGGCACACTGAGGAAAGATGCAGGACATAGGGAGGAGTTAGGGACACAGAGGAGAGATTTGGACAGGGGAAAGAGGGCCATAGAGGGGAATTGCTGGACACGGGGGGAAAAGGATAACAGTAGGAAGCAGAGGGGAGATGATGGACATGAGGAGGATAGTGACAGGGGCGTAGAGGAGAGATGTTGGTTATGGGGGGAGAGCGGAGGAAAGTTAGATACTTGGGAAGGAGAGAGAGAGGTTATTGGAGGGTTAGGGTGAGGGAAAGGGATGGAAAGCTGCTGCCAAATACAGAAAAAAAAGGGAAAATTGAGAAGTGGTTGATAAGAAGGAGGAGTGAAATTTGGATAGAGAAACAGAAAAATAATTGGAGGAAAACCGAAAAGAAGAAATTGGTGTTAGAAACTGACCTAAGGGAGGAAGTGAAGATAGGAGGAGAGAGAAGATATAGCAAATGAATAGGAGCTCATGAGAGGTAAGAGAAGACCGAGGAAAACAGACACCAGAGAATGAGAACAAAAACAATTAAAAAAATAAAATGACCCGACAAAGTTAAAAAAAAGAATTCTATTTTCTATTTAGTAATGGAATATGTCAGTTTTTGGAATGCACATCTGCCGGGACTGGTGTTAGACATTTATTTATTTATTTATAGATTGCTTATATACTGCACTTTCCCACAGGTTCAAACGCGGTTTACATATAACAATTTTACGAATGGTATAGCAATAGGGATACGTATTCGTATTACATAGAACGCTTGTAAACTATTTACAGGGAACAGAGTTAACTTTTATGGGAACAGGTCCCTCACACTAACCGTGTGCAACTATATACAGCGTTTAACTATTACGTAAAGATGTAAATGGGTCCATCGCTCTAACAATGTGCCGCTATGTACACTTGCGAGGATTTGCTAGTTAACTTTTTTTGTCTAAGGTTAACCGAGGTTAGGCTCAAATTAAGCTTTGGATCGAGTTGTTATGAGTGTGCAGTAGGTTGTTGTATTCATGTGTGTCAGAAGTTGTTAAAGGGCCAAAGTGGGTACCGAAGAGGTGTGTTTTAATCCTTTTGCTAAATAGTTTGATGTCATTTATCTGTCTAATATCATCCGGTAGATTGTTCCAGAGTGTCGGGCCATGTGAGAAAATGCTTTGTTATTCGTGAATTTTTTGGCTTTAGCGAAGTCTTTTGGTGGTTCTATTCTGTTTCCATTCTTACTTCTTTGGTTACGATTTGGGATTTCCCTGGAGATAAGAGTGTTGAGGAACGATGGTGCTAAGTTGTTGTTTACTTTAAACGTCGTTACTAGAATTTTGTAGCTTATACGGTGATGTATTGGTAGCCAGTGTAGTTGGAAAAGAATAGGGGTAATATGTTGGATAGAATGTGCGTTCAGGATAGTTCTGGCTGTTATATTTCGCACAAGTTGGAGCCTTCTGAGGTTTTGTTTAGAGACACCATGGAGAACGGAGTTTGCAAAATCAAAGGCATTGTTGGGGCCCAGCCAAGGCAAAACTTTGGAGGGGATCCTAACCGTATTAGCAGGGCCGGCCCGTCCATTGTGCGATAATGTTGTTTGCACAGGGCCCCATGCTTCAGGGGGCCCCGCGCAAACACCATTAATGCACACTGGACGGCTGCAGAGGGAGCCGGGGAAGCCCGCGCGAGGCCCTGGCTCTCTCTGCACAGCCTCTAGCTTGAGGAGTCTTTTCCCTCAAGCTAGCGGCTGTATCTGGGAGGCCGCGAATGCAGGGACAGGTGAAAGGCAATGCCCTTTAACCTTTCCCAGCATGCATGGATTCACAGATAAAGGAATAAGGAAAGAAAAGGGGGAAAGAGCAAAAGGGGAAAGATCAGTATGTTAAAGCAGATATAGAGAGAGAATGGAAAAAATCTAAAAGAGAAGAAAGGACAAATTTATTTTATTTATTTATTTAGACAGATTTGTATGCCACCTTTTCCTTCAATCAAGGTGGTTATGTCACAACACAATTGGAGGGTTACATTTAACATTAGGGTACGTGTAAACATTTAGACAGTACAGTTATGTGACAGTATTTAGACAGTACAGTTGAGGTAACATATAGCTTAAAGGTATTTACTAACGTGGTGTGATGAATTTGTTCGTGTGAATGGGGTGGGTGGGTGTTAGCTGGCGGTGATGTTAGTATTGCTGTTTGGGTAGGGGATGTTGCTTGAATGCTCGTAGGTTTCTATAAATAACCATGTTTTGAGGTCTTTGCAGAAGTCTGTGAGGTCTTCTAAAGCTCTCAGGCTCATTGGTAGGGAGTTCCATATTGAGGATACCAGTAGTGATGGTGCTCTTTTTGAGGTTGGTTGTTTGGTTGGTTTTGTGATAGCCTGCTGGAATGCTGATCATGTTGTTATTATTGGTTCTTCTTGGTCTATTGCTGATGTCTCTTGTTATAATGCTTTGGAGTATGTCCGCTGAGAGATGGTGAATGACTTTGAAGATTATCATTATTGTTTTGTATTCAGCTCTTGCCACCACTGGGAGCCAGTGTAGTTGTTGTAGGATGGGAGTGATGTGCTCGATCCTTGGGGTGTCTGTAATGATGCATGCTGTAGTGTTTTGTACCATCTGTAGTGGGTGTAGTGTTTGGTGAGGAAGGCCTTGATATAGTGAGTTTCCATAATCAAGCAGTGGTGTGCAGGGCCGGATTTACCTTGAGTGAGGCCCTATGCCAACAAAAATTGTGGGCCCCCAGCAGGGGCGGCCCAAGGGGGGTGTGGGCCTCATTTGCATAAGGGGCCTCATTTGCATAAATATTTGCATAATGTTACCATATACTAACTTTTAGTAAACGTGCCTCTTAATGAGTGTATGGATAAAGAAAGACTAAAAGATTTCTACATTACTATAATCCAGTGCCAACTGCCAGACACATTAGGAACTACTACAAACACTGCCCATTTAGAACCCATAGCAAACCCGCCGTATCCTAACAGCACTACCAGGACTCACAAAGCACCATACTCTACCAATCAAAAGGCAACACTGCAAATATTAAACCATACATTTCAGAGAACAACAATACATGACCTACTGGGGAAAGAGAACAAGTGGCAATGTCAAATAGGAATTATATAAACAGAACACCTCAGCTCAGTTACACATGCAGAACATAGACCATCACCAAACAAGTAATCACATTTTAGAAACAGGAAGACAATAATTAAACTGGGAATCCCAAAAGCCAAACTTGGAATGTACAACACTGTAGAAATAAAACTATACATTAATTTGCTCTTGTACTAAACAAAGCGCAGACGTTAATGATGCACATTTACCAGAGCTGACATATTCCAATTAATAAATTCAAAATAAAGAGATATTTTTCTACCTTTTGTGCATTTTTTTCAGCTGCAATTGCTCCAGCCACTTTCTTCTGGTTTCTTCATGTCTTCTGCTAACTCTCCATCGTCTGCTGTCCATTTGTCCTTTCTTCTCTCTTCTAGTTTTTTTCCATTCTCTCTCTACATCTGCTTTAACATACTAATCTTTCTCCTTTTGCTCTTTCCTCATTCCTATTTCATCCAGTCAAATTTTACCCCTCCATCCTCAATCCCCACTTACTCTCCCAATACCCGGCCAATTGTAGATTTTTTTATCCCTCCCACACAAAATATTTTTCCCTTCTCCATTTTACTCTTCCAGCCCCATCCCATTCTAATCCTCCCCCAACATCAGCTCCCTTCTAGTTCCAGCCTCACCCAGCATCCATTCCCTTCTAGTCCCTGCATCAGCCCATTTCCAGTCCTAGCCACCCATCAGCCCATTTCCAGTCCTAGCAACCCCCCAACCCAATACCAGTCCTAACCCCCCATCACCCCATTTTCAGTTTAAGCCCCCCCTATAACCCATTACCAGTCCTAACCCCCCATCAGCCCACTTCCAGTCCTAACCCCATCAACCCATTTCCAGTCAGCCCCCCATAGCCCATTGCCAGTCCTAACCCCCCCCATCAGCCCATCAGCCCACAGCCCATTACCAGTCCTAACCCCATCAGCCCACCTCCAGTCTTAACCCCCCCCAGCCCATTTCCAGTCCTAACCCCCCCCCATAGCCCATTACCAGACAGCCCCCATCAGCCCACAGCCCATTACCAGTCTTAACCCCCCCCCAAAGCCCATTACCAGTTCTAAACCCCCCCAACAGCCCATTATCAGTCCTAACCCCATCAGCCCACCTCCAGTCTTAACCCCCCAGCCCATTTCCAGTCCTAGCCCCCCCATAGCCCATTACCAGACAGCCCCCATCAGCCCACAGCCCATTACCAGTCTAAACCCCCAAAACCCATTACCAGTTCTAAACGCCCCCCCAACAGCCCATTACCAGTCCTAACCCCATCAGCCCACCTCCAGTCTTAACCCCCCCCCAGCCCATTTCCAGTCCTAGCCCCCCCCATAGCCCATTACCAGACAGCCCCCATCAGCCCACAGCCCATTACCAGTCTAAACCCCCCCCCAACAGCCCATTACCAGTCCTAACCCTATCATCCCACCTCCATTCTTTAACCCCCCCAGCCCATTTCCAGTCCTAGCCCCCCCCATAGCCCATTACCAGACATCCCCCATCAGCCCACCCATTACCAGTCTTAACCCCCCCAAAGCCCATTACCAGTTCTAACCCCCCCCCCCAACAGCCCACAGCCCATTACCAGTCCTCCTCATCAGCCCACCTCCAGCCTTAATCCCCCCAACCCATTTCCAGTCCCAGTCCCAGCCCATTTCCAGTCCCAGTCCCAACCCATTTCCAGCCCCAGTCCCAGCCCCCCCCAATTACCAGTCCTACCCCCTCCCCCTCCCCCTCCCCCCCCCCCTCCCTAAAGTAAAATTTATTTTAAAAAAAAAAACCTGCTGGCTGCCGCCGCGGGGCCCCCTCTGCTGCCGCGGCAGCATGGACTGACCCGCGGGGGCCCCCTCTGTAAGCTCGGTCCCTCCCTGCCTCCGTGTCTCCCTCCGTGCAGGCTGTTAGAGACGCGAAGGCAGACTGTCTCCTTCGCGTCTCTGTTAAGCCCGCAGGGGCTGATGGGAAATTTCCCATCAGCCTGCGGGCTTAACAGAGACGGGAAGGCAGAAGGAGACAGTCTGCCTTCGCGTCTCTAACAGCCTGCACGGAGGGAGACACGGAGGCAGGGAGGGACCGAGCTTACAGAGGGGGCCCCCGCGGGTCAGTCCATGCTGCCGCGGCAGCAGAGGGGGGCCCCGCGGCGGCAGCCAGCAGGTTTTTTTTAATTTTATTAAAAAAAAAAGCCTAACTACTTCAATTTTTGTGGGCCCTTTGCAGCTGTGGGCCCTACGCCATGGCGTACATGGCGTATAGCTAAATCCGGCCCTGGTGGTGTGATGAGTGCTTGACATACTGTGCGGAAGTGGTCTTGATGGAGCATTGGTTTGATTTGTATGACTGTTTTCAATCGATGATATGCCTTGTTTGCAGTTTTGTTGATGTGAGATTTTAAGTTCAGAGCTCTGTCTAGTGTTATGCCCAGATATTTAACTTCTTCTTTGATTACTATGTGTTTGTCTAGGATGCTTATGGTTTGTGGGGGTGTGAATGTGGGGTTCCTGGTGACAAACATTGCCTCAGTTTTTTCGTAGTTGACTGTTAGGTTGTTGGCTATGAACCAGTCATTCATGTCTTCGAGGCATTTTGTTATTGGTGTAGTGTTTAGTGCCAGTAAGTTGATTGGAGCATACACCATGATGTTGTCAGCATAAATGTGGTAGCGTAGATTATGGTTCTTGATGATGTTGCATATGGGCTGTATGTAGATGTTAAAGAGCATTGAAGATAGGGCTGAGCCTTGAGGTATTCCCTGCATGATGGGGAATTGTAGGGATTTCTTTTGATCGCATTTGACTTGTTGCATTCACCCTTCCAGGTATGATGTAAACCACATAGTTCTTACATAGTCCTATCTGTTGTAATCGTTGCAGTAGCTTAGGGTGTGACACGGTATCGAAGGCCGCCAAGATGTCCATGAACACTAGCAGGAAGCCGTTTTTCATGTTGTCTATGCTTCTTAGGAGATTGTCAAAGAGGGAGGTGAGTAGTGTTTCCACGCCATGTTGGGGCTTGAATCCGTGCTGATGTATGTCCAGAGGGGCATTGATATCTATATGGTCCTGAGTTGCCTTTGGACTGCTTTTTCCACGACTTTAGCAAGGAATGGCAGGCTAGAGATGGGGCAGTATGATTTTGGTTCGGATGGGCTCAGATTGCTATTTTTAAGTACTGGTTGTATCATTGCGTGCTTTAGGGATTGCAGCATGTATCCTTGTTGAAGTGAATCCTTGATGATTTTTTGAATGTGATGAGAGAGCTGGCTTTTTGTGGCTTTGATCCATGACACTGGGCATGGGTCTGATGGTGAAGTTGTTGTGTTTAGACCAGATATAATGTCTTCTACTTGCTGTTTTGTTGGTATGTTGAACTCTCCCATGTTTGATGTTTCTTTTTTATCGTGTGATCATTTGTTTGTTGTGAGGCAGAGTTTGTTTGGCTTGTGTTTTTTGACTTTATGTAGTCTGCATATTTTCGTGGGTCAAGATGGTGAGTGCTTTGTTGCGTGTCGTCCTTGGTGAGCTTTTGGACAGTGCTAAAAAGTTCTCTTGGTCTATTGATAGATTTCATGATTAGGTTGGTATCGTGTTGCTGTTTACGCTCATTTATTAGATTGTTATATTCCCGTTGTTTGTCTCTGTGTTGTGTTAGGAAGTTATGTGATTTGTTTCGTCTCCATTTTCATTCTAGTCTTCTTAGTGTGCGTTTTGCAACTCTTATTTCTTGTGAATACCATGGGGCGTTGGATCTTTTGCAAATTTGTGGTTCATTGTTGGCTGGGGCAGATGCTGCGTTGGCTATTATTGTGTTCCACTCTTCTATATTAAGATCCAGGGTGTCTTGTTCCTGTTGAAGTTGTGGATTGATTTAATTGATGAATGAGTCTCTGTCAAATGTTTTGAACCGTCTGATTATTCTTTCATCTTCTTTCCGTTGGGTGGGGTTATTCATTGTCATGGTGAATTCAATTACATGGTGGTCTGACCAGGGGACTGGGGTGATTGTTGGTTTTGTAGTTTTGTTCTGTTCCACCAGTTGTGTTGGCATGAAGACCATGTCCGGAGTTGTACCATGTTTGTGTGTTGCGGCGTTAATTGTCTGGCAGTATTTTAGTGACTCCATGGCTTTTAAGAACGTTGCAGTTTCTCTGGTGGGTGGGGATGTTAGGTTGTAGTCTCCTAGTACAAATAGAGGTTTGTGTCTTCTGTTGTGTGTGCATAGCGTTTCAGTTACTGTGGATAGGCGTTCAGTTGTGGTTCCAGGTGGTCTGTATGTGAGGAAGATGGTTAGGTATTTGTTGGATTTGATTGTGTTAGTGGAGGCGATTGTTTTGAATCTGAAATCCTTTCTGGTGAGTATTAGTACTCCTTCTCCTCTCTTTTGTGCTCTGATGCAGTTGAATGCTGACTATCCTGTTGGGGTTACTTGATTTATTTATTTATTTATTTAGCGTACATTTGTATCCCGCTGCTTCCAGTGATCAGCAGCGGTTTTACACTTGGTGATGTTGGCTGTACCGGCCAGAATTACGAATGCATACAATGTGATTAGGGATGGGAGGAAGAGCACGGCAAAAACATGGGGTTACAGTTTACAATTGATTGTTATTAAGGGTTCACACGGTGTACTTACATACATATTTACAAGTGACTGGTTGTTAGGACTTTACATAGGATTGTTATATACATATTTACACACAGCAGAGTGGAGTTCATGAGGTTAAGTTGTAGTGCGATTGGAAGAGGTGAGTCTTAAGATTTTTTCTGAAGTCTTTCAGATCACAGATTTAATATGACCTGGTCTGAGTCATCTAGCCAGGTCTCAGTGATGCATGTTATATCAAGCTTCTTGTCGTGGATTAGGTCGAGGATAGTATTTGGTTTATTCCTGATAGATCTGGTGTTTAGTAGAGCACATCTGATGTTTGTTGATATGATTGGGTTTGTATGTCTATTATTTGTGAGGTGAGAGGGTGTGTTACGTTATGGTGTATCCAAATGGATAGCTCGTAGAAGACACGAAGAAAACAGAAGAAAGTGACTGGAGCAATTGCAGCTGAAAAATTACAATCCCAAACAGAATGTAGAAAACTACTTTTTATTTTGAATTTATTAACTGGAATATGTCAGGTCTGGGAAGTGTGTATTGCTAACATCTTCACGTTTTTGCTTAGTGCAAGCGGAAATTAATTTATAGTTTTATTTCTCTAGTGTTGTACATTTCATGTTTGGCTTTTGGGGTTCCCAGTTTAATTATCATCTTCCTATTTCTAAATTGTGATCCCTTGTTCTTTGTGTGGTGACAGTCTATGTTCTGCATGTGTAACCAAATTGAGGTATTCTGTTCATATTGTTTCTATTTGACAATGCCACTTGTTCTCTTTCCCCCAGTGAGATGTATTGGTATTCTCTGAGATGTACTGGTTTTAATATCTGCAGTGTTGCCTTTTGATAGGTAGGGTTTGGTGCTTTGTGAGTCCTGGTAGTGCTGTTATGATACAGTGGGTTTGCTATGGGTTCTATATGATCAGTGTTTGTAGTACTTCCTAATGGGCCTGGTGGTTGTCACTGCAATATAGTAATGTAGAAATCTGTTAGGCTTTCTTTATTCAGACACTCATTAAGAGGCATGTTTACTAAAAGCGCATGTTAACATTATGCAAATAGTTATGCAAATGAGGTTTATTATGCAAATGAGACCCCGCAATTAATCTCCGCACATGGCCCCGCACCACCCTTGGGCCGCCCCTGCGTATTAGCAAGCTGTTCCTTCTTCAGCCTCAGACTGGTTTGAGGGCCTTCTCTGTCTTGGGTATCGAAAGAAATTGCCCTGGCTGAATTCCTCCTAGCACCAGTCCTAACATCTGCTATTTTTTGTTTTGTATAGTACAGGGGGAATGCATCTCTTTCTGTTTCTCTGCTGTAGTGTTGCATTGCATGCAGTGTCTGGCTTTTTGAAGTTTCAGTATCCCTTTTGTGTACATATTTCTATTTTCACTTTCTGGTAACTTATGTTTTAGTTGGTGAAGGTCCATCTATGTTCTTCATGTGCAACCAAAGCTGGGTATTCTGTTAGCATGGAATTTCTTTTCTTTAGATTTACTGATGTTCTAGGGCCTTCTGCAATAGTTACAGTGCTGTCTTTCCCTTATAGGGTCCTTGGGTGTGTTCTGGTAGTTAATGCTGCCATGGTAGATTTGCTCTTGGCTGGGAAAGATTTCCAATAGACCTGGTACTCTGAGGGTTTGTATTGCCATTACTGAGATATTTGATCTCTAGGAACAAGCAGGAATATAGTCTTCACATATGGGTGACATTGAGTATTAACGAAGCCTGCGCAGGAAGCTCCCCAGCTACCAATAGGAAAGCCTTTGGGATCACTCCACTGCGCCTGCGCTACTGCCTTCCCACTCTCCCAACTCCTTCTCCTCAGTTCTTCTTTTTCCGTGGAGCCAATGGGTCACAACCCTATCACCGCAGGAAAGAACTTCTAAACACTTTTCCTTAACCCGTCTGTCTAACCGCAGCAGTATCACTCAATACTACTCCCTTCATCCCTTTGCCTATTTTTTTCTTTATAAAACAAAAAAATAGATATATTGTTTTTCCTCAGGGCCTCATGCCCCTTGGACCTTGCCCACCATCTTAAGATAGAGAAACCCTCCTGCGGTTTCAAAAAAATGCACCAAGTGCTCCAGCACAATCTTGGTTTCTGACAAACACGACTGGTGTCTGATGTGCCTTGGTCCTGACCATATTCCCCAAGACTGCTCCCTCTGCAAGCAGATGATGAACAGGGGCCTACAGAACCAGGCCAAAAGGTTTGGGGAACTCTTCTCTTCAGACTTGTTGTCGTTGGCCTCTACTTCATCCAGAGCATCGTCCTGCTCCCATGGTTCGAAGCACTCCAAGGAGTCGAGGCACTCAGAGAAGAAAACCAAGAAAACCATGTCTCCTTCTATGCCTCCAAAAGATAAGTCAAAAACCCGAGACTCCTCCAAGAAACTGAAGGAACAGAGAGAAAAGTCCAAGGATTCCTCAGGAAAGTCTCGGGAATCCAGAGAAAGGTCCCATTCAACTCACCAGGAATCGTCCAGGACTTCCTCTGAATCTGGTCATTGGTCCAGGCAACTCTGGCAGGAGGACGTCCTCCAAAGCCTCAATGGGGATTCGGGAGGCACCCGAGGCGTCGGCTTCCGGAGAGCCCCTGATGCCTTGCTCTGGTACGGTGGCGCCCAGCCCCATTCTTTCACTGGACCAGATGCAGGTTACCTCCCTGGATTAGCATATGCTGTTCTTGGAAAGGACCATAGTGGCTCTTCTGGCGGCTTCACCAACAGCCCCAGAAATGCAACTGGGAGCATCAACCTCGTTGACTCCATCCACTCCGGTGCAACAGGTGACATCAATCTTGCCTTTGGCATCGATGCATAAAGCACCGAGCTCAAAGGTATCGGTACTGGGCCCAGGGTCTGCATCGACCTTGGAACACTCCTGGTCTGCACAGCAGTTAACCCCCGAGGACAGAGAGGAGCATTACCGTCGTTCATGTAGCCATCAGCATCGGCATTACTCTCCGGCATCAGATCCAGACACTTCCGATTTGGATCGATCCCTCGATTCTGATAACTTCCAAGACATCATCTCGGAGCCCTTGCCAATGTTGATTAGTACTCGCTGTAAATCCCCTCCTGAAGACATATCTTTTCAGGAGTCTGAGACATGGTGCCTGGCCTTTCCATCCTGGCAGCGTTGGAACAGGAACCAAGAGCAGAGGAACTGGAGATCCTCCAGCACCCCACAGCTCCGAAAGAGGCTGCAATCCTCCCGGTACACCTGATGCTCTGGATGTGGAAGACCCCTCTAACAGTTTTTTCCATAAATTGTTGGTTGAACACCATGTATAGAGTGCCTGAATGCCCAGGTTTCCAAAAGCCACAACTTCCACACTACTCTATGGTAATGCAATTAGCAATGCGCCGTATAAAAAGTGGTAAAAATCATGCATCCATCCCTCTAGGAAGGGAATCGAGAAATCTTGATTCCTTTACCCGTTGCTCCTTCCAAGCATCGATGCTATCCAGCAGGATAAATTCGTACATCCTTTACATGGCAATATTCTTAAAAGAGCTTAATAAAGACTGGGAAGGATTTCTCCCTTTTCTTCCAGAGGAGAAGCATCCAGCTTTCCAGGCTGTCTTGGCTCACAGCCAAAATGTCTCTAACTTTGTGAATAGAGCTGCTTTTGATGTCTTTGAGTCATCAAGCAGGGCTTCTTCTATTGCCATAGGTGCAAGGCATCTGGCTTGGCTCCAAGCTTCTGACTTGGAACAATGAGTCCAAGACAAGTTGGGTAACATCCCCTGCTTTGGTGAAAACCTGTTTGGGAAGAATTGGTGGGAAAAGGCAGGAGAACTAGAAACATCTCCAGAAAGACTTCTGATCCTTCTAAAAGGAAGGCTCCTAACAAGAAGCCTTTCTACCCTAAAAAGAGGGGATTCTATCCTTCATACTCCCAGCCAGCTTATCAGGCCCCTCAAAAACATAAGAACATAAGATAAGAACTTAAGATATGCCATACTGGTTCAGACCACGGTACAACAAGCCCAGTATCCTGTTTCCAACAGTAGCCAATCTAGGCCATACGTACCTAGCAGTTTCCCCAAAAGACACAGGTTCCACAATGCTTGTATTGGGTCAAGCAGTGATATCCTGGGTCCCTTTTTAATAATGGTTTATGGACCTTTACTCCAGGAACTTGTCCAAACCTTTTTTAAACCCAGCTACACTAACAGCTTTTACTACATCCTCCGGTAACAAATTCCAGAGTTTGATTACACATTGAATGAAAAAATATTTTCTCTTATTTGTCTTGAATAGTTTACCCTGTAGCTTCATTGCATGTCCCGTAGTCTTTCTATATTCTGATGATGTAAACAATCGATCTACGTTTACCTGTTCCACTACGTTCATTCATTTATAGACTTCTATCATATCTCCTCTCAGCCATCTCTTTTCCAGGTTAAAGAGCCCTAACCTTTTTAGCCTTTCTTCATAGGGGTATCCTTCCATCCCCTTTACCATTTTGGTGGCTGTTCTCTGAACCTTTTCTAATAACGCTATATCCTTTTTATGATACGGCGACCAGAATTGCACACAATATTCAAAGGTGCGGTCGCACCATGGAATGATACAGAAGCATTATAATGTTGTTGTTGTTGTTAAGTGCCGTCGAGTCGGAGTCGACTCATGGCGATCCTCTGGATAGCTATCCTAAATTGTGTTCGGTCTTCAGTCAGGCGGCTCATTGTTGACAGACTGGTACCCGTAGCTGCTGTTATTGTATCGATCCATCTCATTGCTGGCCTTCCTCTTTTGCGTTGACCTTCTATCTTGCCTTTGTTTTATTTTCCATTCCTTTCCTTGTGATACCTAGCATTCTATTTGCTCTCTTGGCCGCCCCTGCACACTGGCGGAGGGTTTTAATATGTTATCCACAATGACGCCTAAATTTTTTTCCTGGGTGGTGGTTCCTACTCTGGAACCTTGCATCGTGTAACCATAGTTTGGGTTGTTCTTCCCTAGGTGCATAACTTTGCACTTGTCCACATTAAATTTCATCTGCCATTTTGATGCCGTCTTCCAATTTATCAAGATCCTCTTGCAATTTTGCACAATCCTCTTGGGTTTTAACAACTTTAAATAGTTTTGTGTCATCTGCAAATTTGATAACCTCACTCGTTATTCCCTTTTCCAGGTCATTTATGAATATGTCAAAAAGCAGGGGACCCAGCACAGATCCCTAGGGTACACCACTAGTAACCTTTCTCCATTGGGAAAACTGGCCATTTATCCCTACCCTTTGCTTTCTATCTTTTAACCAGTTCCTGATCCACAATAGTACATTGCCTCTTATCCCATGACTCTTTAGTTTTATTTATTTTTTAATTTATTTATTTACATTCTCTTATATACCGTGCTATTCTGCATCAGTGCGGTTTACATTGAACAAACTGAAATTACATTGAACAGGGCATAACTTGGAGATAACTATTTTACAGGGAACATGGGCTATGGAGGGTTAAGTGGCTTGCCCAAGACCACAAGGAGCACCTGTGGGACTAGAAACCCCAGTCCTTCCGGCCCAAGGTTGCTGTCCTCTAGTAGGATTTGAACCCCCAACCTTCCAGCCTGAAGTACCTTGCCCCATCCACTAGGCCACTCCTCCACTCTGCCCAAAGTCTCTGATGAGGGACCTAAAACAGGGCCCTAAACGGGCTAAAAAGCCCATGCTAACCAAGCCACAACTAGCCACTCAGCCAACTGCTGCTACACCTAGTTTTTGACTCCTACATAGGGAGCACAGCCAGCCTTCTCCTTCACATACCAGAGCCCACCACCATTCCAGGAAGACACTCACACTTTGCTCAGCACAGGCATTTCATCACCACAGAGCAGTGAACTTGCAACATAATCCAGCTAAACTTCCAAGAGCTTTCTCCTTACCACTTCAAGGGAGAGCTTCGTTCCAAACTTCCTCTGGATGCACTACTAAAACAAGAGATAAACATTCTCCTTTCCCAAGGAGCCGCAGAACCAGTTCCAACAAACCAGCTGTTCAAAGGCTTCTACTTCCCCTACTTCCTCATTCCAAAGAAGTCCGGAGGCCAGAGACCCATTGTTGACCTCAGAGAGCTAAATAAATTCCTCATCAAAGAGAAATTCAAAATGATCTCTCTGGGAACCCTTCCTCCCTACCTATAGGAACAAGACTGGCTTTGTTCCCTAGACCTACAGGGTAAATTTAATTTAATTTAATTAGCAGGTTTTTATATACCGCCACTTCCATGGATCAGTTGCGGTTTACAATGAACAACAATTAACAAGCAAGGCTGTTTTACAAGGAACGGTAATAAGCATCATGCTGTTTTTACATATAACGGTGTTAACAATAAAATCAATTTCTATAATAACAATAATGGGTTCAAACTATCAGAAACAGGTTGATAGTTGAGAACTATATACATTGAACATGTTTAGAACTAAAATACAGTTTTACATAGAATCTCTGGATATCTTACAATGTATTAGTACTTGTTCCAGGTCGAGGGTTGATTATCATTGTTGGTGCAGCTATCCCTTTTCATGTTGTGTTGGTGAGTTTGATACAGAAGCATAGTGTGTTGAGAATAGGTATGTTTTGAGTTTTTTCCTAAACTCCATGATTTGGGGTAATGATCGTAGTTCAGCTGGGATATTGTTCCACAGAATGGGGGCGGCATGGGAGAAGGCTTTCTTGTTCGTTGATTTTTTGGCTTTTATAAATTCCTTTGGTGTTATTAACTTATTTAATTGGTCTCTTCTTTGAAGGTTGTGACCGTGTTCCTTGGTGATTAGGTTATTTACAGTATAGGGTGCCGTGTTATTTAGGGCCTTGTATGTGGTTAACAGGGTTTTGTATTGTATGCGGCATTGGATTGGGAGCCAGTGCAGGGATTCTAAGATAGGCGTTATATGTTGGAAGGGAACTGTTTTTATGATGGTTTTGGCTGCTGCATTTTGTGCTAGTTGTAGGGTAAACTATTTAAGACTAATAAAAGAAAATATTTTTTCACTCAACGTGTAATCAAACTCTGGAATTTGTTACTGGAGGATGTAGTAAAGGCTGTTAGTGTAGCTGGGTTTAAAAAAGGTTTGGACAAGTTCCTGGAGGAAAGGTCCATAAACCATTATTAAGAAGGGACCCAGGATATCAATGCTTGAACCAATACAAGCATTGTGGAACCTGTGTCCCTTGGGGAAACTGCTAGGTACATATGACCTAGATTGGCCACTGCTGGAAACAGAATACTGGGCTTGATGGACCTTGGTCTGACCCGAGTATGGCATATCTTATGTTCTTATGTTCTTATGACCTCAAAGAGGCCTACACTCACATCTTGATATATCCAGACCACAGACAGTATCTTCGCTTCACCTGTCAGGGCACCCATTACCAGTACAGGGTCCTTCCTTTCGGTCTGGCATCTGCACCAAGGGTCTTCACAAAGTAAATGACCATCGTAGCAGTTCATCTCCGCAGCAACAAAGTCTTTGTCTTCCCTTACTTAGATGACTGGCTCATAAAGGCAGACTCTCCTGGAGAACTCTGTTCATCTCGACAAAAAGATCTTGTACTTCTGCAGTACCTGGGCTTTGTGATAAACTTCCCAAAGTCCCAACTCACTCCAACTCAAAGGTTGGAATTCATAGGAGCCGTTCTGGACACAACACAGTCCAGGGCCTTTCTCCCTGTGGACCGGATGAACAGGTTAGTGCAACTAACCACCCACATGTGTCAACAACAGATGGCTATGGCTCGATGCTTTCTATCCCTCCTGGGACACATGGCCTCCACAGTACATGTAGTTCAATGGACTCTCTCAAACCAGTGGACCCAGCCCACAGGGAACCTCCAGGATGTCATCTAGATAACACCACACATGGCTGAATCTCTCCTGTGGTAGTGTATCCCAACAAATCTTCTCGTAGGGTCACCTTTTCGGACACCCCTACCTCAGCATATACTGATGATAGATGCCTCCAAGCAGTATTGGAGAGCACATCTGGATTCTGTCTCCACACAGGGCCTTTGGACAACCCAGGAATCCATGCAGCAGATAAACATCCTCGAGCTTCGAGCAGTCACGAATGCCCTCCAGGTTTTCCAGCACCACCTCTCAGTCAGTTCCTAGTCAGGACAGTCAATCAGGTGGCCATGTTTTATATATACAAACAGGGGGACGGGCTCCCTTCCCCTATGTCAAGAAGCCTGCAAAATCTGGGAGTTTGCCATCTTCCATCACATGCACCTCTGTGCAGTTTACATTCCAGGAGAATCCAATCTCCTAGCAGACAAGCTGAGTCGGATCCTACAACCCTACGAATGGTCTTTAAACCCAACTGCAGTTGCAAAACTGTTCCACATCTGGAGAACAACAGTGATAGGTCTTTTTGGCACTCTGCAGAACACTCAACTTCCTCAGTTCTGCTCCAGAGTTCCGTCCAAACTCAGCCTAGCATCAGATGCCTTCATGATCTACTGGGGTCAGGGACTTCTCTATGCATTTCCCACCATTCCCCTCATCTCAAAGACCCTCTTCAAACTACAAGCAGACAAGGGTTCTATGATTCTCAGTCCCATCGCCCTGACATCGGCCAGGCGCATCAGTGAGCTGCAGGCCTTAGTGGCTCATGCTCCTTATACACATTTTCATCATGACAAGGTCGTCCTTCGGACACACCCCCACTTTCTTCCGAAAGTAGTATCACCTTTCCATCTCAATCAGTCAGTAATCCTACCGATCTTTTTTCCAAGATATCATGCTTCTCGTGCAGAAGCCACCCTACATACACTTGACTGTAAAAGGGCCCTGGCCTTCTATTTCCAAAGGTCAGAAGACATTAGGAAGTCCTCCCAGCTCTTTGTCTCCTTTGATCCTTCTCACCTGGGCCTTCCATTGACCAAACATACCTATCCAAATGGACAGCAGACTGTATTTCTTTCACATATGACAAAGAAGATCTTTTCCTCACGGGACTAGTAATTGCTCATAATGTCTGAGCAATGGCAATCTCTGTTGCTAATCTCCATTCAGTAGCCATTGACGAGATTTGCTGAGCTGCTACATGGTCCTCTATCCATACCTTTGCAGCCCATTACTGCTTGGACAAGGACTCCCGCCGGTTTTCAGCCTTTGGCCAGGAGGTCCTTCGGCATCTCTCTGGAACGTAGAAACAACTCCTACCCCCCGCCCACTTCTTGCCAGATCTCCTTGGCGGGGAAGTCTAGGTTCAACTGACCTTGTCTGACTTTATGACCCGGTCCAATTCTTCAGAGATCTGGGAGCTAGGAAGTCCCATATGTGAAGACTATATTCCTGCTTGGTCCTGGAGATAGCATAGTTACTCACCTGTAACAGGTGATCTCCGGGAACAGCAGGAATTTAGTCTTCACAACTCGCCCTCCTCCCCTTGGAGTTGTAGGGTTATTTTTTTATTTTGGTTTTTCCACTCCTTTTCTTCAGCTACAAACGCAACTGAGGAGAGGGAGTTGGGAGAGGACTTGAAGGACTAGAAAGGGGGACTGTTACTTCTGGAGAGAAATCTGCAACTGTGAGTATATACTTCTGGTAATTTTCTAAAAAGAATTCTTTGTATTAAAGCTACTTAATCTGTGAACCCACTGTTTTTTTGTTGGATCAGTTAGGGCCTAGTAGCAGCAATTAAAGTTTGAATTTAAAACACAGAGGAGAGCTTTCTGGTTACATTTCATACCCAGCAGAGAGCTTGTAGTTTAAATTTAATAGTCACTCAGGGCCAAGTAACAGCAAAGTACTTTTAGTTTAAATTTAAAACACAGAAGAGAGCTTTCTGGTTAAATTTAGAATCCAGCAGAGAGCTTGTAGTTTAAATTTCATAAGAAGTTAGAGCCTAGCAGCAGCTAAGAGCTATAATTTAAATCAAATCAGAATTTAGCTTACCTCATCAGCACAAGACAGGGTACTGTGTAGCAGCCCTCTTTTAATAAGTGTTATTTCCCTCCCTCCCCACACCCACCCTCCCCTGGGATAATCATAGCTTTATAGGTACTTACACATCTTAAAAGACAGGAGGTGCTTTCAGGTGAAGCTCATTACCCAAATCAGTCATACACTAAGGACCTGAGATTTATTTTATTTATTTATTTAACATTTTTTATATACCGCACTATTCATCATCAGTGCGGTTTACATTGAACATCAACATACCTGTCAATCCATGACTGATCTAGGTTTACAGATAACAGGGAAGATAAACTGGGTGTTAACTGGGGAATAACTATCTACATAATTATACATAATTATATATACATTGAATAGGTTACATCAAGTTTTGATATTTGATAAGAATATAGTGTTTTCACATTTTGATCCTTTGTTCTGGATTGTTGTTATGTATAGTAGTTATCTGAGTGATGCGGGAGACGGATTCTATTGTGTGTATGGTAGCTTGAAGTGTAAAGTGAATAGATAGTGCTTGATGGACTTTCTAAATTGGGTGATATCCCTGATTGATCTGATGTTTGGAGGTAGTTTGTTCCAGCACTTGGGAGCATAGGACACAAAAGCTCTGTTAATAGTTTGTTGTGTCCATTTTGTGGAGATACTGGGAGTAACTAGTGTGTTTTCTGCTACTAGTCTCCTGGGTCTGTTGTTTGGTGTGTGTGTGATGAGATTTGAGATCGATGCAGGAGATGATTTATTAATAGCCTTGAATGTGATGAGGAGGGTTTTGTATGTTATTCTACAGTTTATCGGAAGCCAGTGTTGGTGTTATATGATCACTTATAGAAGCTCCAAATAGGATGCGGGCTGCCGCGTTCATCGCCAGTTGAAGTGGATTTAGTGTATTCTTGGGGAGATCATGAAGGATGATATTCGCATAGTCGAAATGCGGTGTGACTATTGCTTGGAAAACTGTGCGGAAGTCCTTGGTCTCCATCATTGGTTTCAGGTGGCGCAGTGTTTTTAGTTTGTAGTAAATTGACCTTACTGTGTTCTTTATGTGCTCTTTAAGATTGAGTTGTTGATCGAGTATCACACCGCGGTACTTTATGGAGGCTTTGATAGGGAGTTCTGCATCTCTTACTGTGAGGGTGGTTGGCGGAGCAAATTGCTTGTTTCTTGTTGCTATGAGTACTTCGGTTTTCTTGAAGTTTATTCTCATGTTTTGATTGAGGAGCCAGTCGGTTATTGCATTGAAACAATTGATTAGTGGAGAGTAGTCAGGATTTGATATATTGATTGGTGTGAATATTAGCACGTCATCTGCGTATAATAAGCAAGATATATCGAAATCTCTGGTGATTTGGCAGATTGGCTGCATGTATATATTAAAAAGCAATGCAGATAGAGATGAGCCTTGAGGTACTCCCTGTTTCTGTTTGAAGGGTTCAGATGTAATGTTGCCTGTACAGACCTGTTGCCAGCGCTCATCTAAGTAAGATTTGCACCAGTTCCAGGCTTGGTTGCGGATGCCTTTTTCGTGGAGTCTAGCTAGCATGATCTTATGGTCGACTGAGTCGAATGCCGCTGATATGTCCAGAAAAATCATTGCAATGGCCATGTGAATGTTGTCAATCCCACAGATGAGTTTGTTAAGTAGTGAAGTCATGAGTGTTTCTGTTCCGTGAGCTTCTCGGCATCCGTGTTGGCATGGGTCCAACGGGGCTGCTGTGTCAATGTGGTGTTGGATCTGCCTCTGAGTTTCCTTTTCAAGTATCTTGGCTAGGTAGAGAATGCTGGAGATTGGGCGGTAGGATTCTTCCTTCGTTGGGTCCATCTGGTTGTTTTTTAGCAGAGGGCGAATTGATGTTTGTTTAAGGGCGGTAGGGAAGATGCCAGTTAGATAGGAGATATTTGCGATCTTAGCTATGTAAGGGCTAAGCTCGGCACGTAAGGTTTTGATCCAGTGTGCTGGACATGGGTCATTTGGTGCTGTGGTGGTATTTATAGTAGCGATAATTTCTTCGATGGTTTTTCTTGATGGTGGTGAGAATTTATCGAGTGATGCTTGGGCCTGTGGGAGTTGGATTAGTATTTGTGATGACGTTGTGTTCGCCTTGACCATTTTGGCTTGGATGAAATTAGCATATAGTTGTGGTTGTATGGATTCTTGATGTGGTGGCGATGGATCTTTGGTTAACGTTTTTACTATATTGAAGAGATCGCGTGGTCTGTTTAGTGTTTTGCTGAGAATATTGGAGTGGAATTCTTTCCTTGTAGACCAAGTTAGTTCGCGATGCTTTTTGAGTTGGGTGAGATACTCTTCTTGAATCTGGTTGTTGTGGGTGTGTCTCCATTTTCTTTCTAACTTCCTCAGTTGGAGTAGAGATGTACGTAGATCTGAAGAGTACCAAGGGGCATCCTGCTTTTTGTTGGAGCGATTCATGGGTGGGAGCTTCTTGTACATGCTTGGTTGATGTGCATATTGATAGAGAGTGTCATTCCAGTTAGAGATCAGCTCATTTAGATTGTCTGTTGGCTTGGATAGTTTTGGCAACGCTTGTTTAGTGAGGGTCTCTACGTCTAATGGCTTAAATCGCCCTGCGTTTGTTGTTGAGGTGACTGGCTGGGTGAGCGTGTTTGAATTTGTTGGAATCAGGAATAAGATCAAGCTATGGTCTGACCAAGGGACTGGGATAATAGATGGTTTGGTGCAATTTTTTAAGCTTGAGAATGCTGATGGAACGAATATCAAATCGAGGATGATCAATTAAGCTTCAGGTGAACAAGGTATATTAAACGTATTAGGTACAGTTTTATTGGTATAAATACCCATAGCAACCCCTAGTAAGTAAGAACTTAAAGATCTAGACACAAACTTAAAACTAAGATGCAGACAGCAGTCCAGCAGCGGGATGGGGGCTTTCCAGTCTTTTGCATTGAGTGTCACATGTATGATTTTCTCCCAGTTGGTGAGAGGTCTTACGTGTGCACTAGGTGCAAGGAGCTCTTTTCTCTCAGGGAACAAGTCTGTTCTCTAGAGGCTAAAGTAGCAGACTTGGAAAACATAAGACAGACAGAGAGGTACATAGATGAGACCTACAGGGATATAGTCCTGAAGTCCCACCTCCAGTCTGGCAGCACCCCTGTTGCCATGGAGGAGAGAGGTCACGTGACAGGAGAGCATCACCCTGGTGTGGCAGGAAGTGATCCTGTAACTAGGACCTGTCCTCCAGGTGATGTAAAACCCTCTTGCACCGAGGAAGTTTCTCCAGGGCCATGTGCCCATGAGGGAAGGGTTAGGACAGCCGTTATAGTTGGTGATTCGATCATTAGGCATGTAGATAGCTGGGTGGCTGGTGGACGTGAGGATCGCCTGGTAACATGCCTGCCTGGTGCGAAGGTAGCGGACCTCACGCGCCACCTAGATAAGGTCTTAGATAGTGCTGGGGAGGAGTCTGCTGTCTTGGTACATGTCGGTACCAATGACATAGGAAAATGTGGTAGGGAGGTTCTGGAGGCAAAATTTAGGCTTTTAGGTAGGAAGTTGAAATCCAGAACTTCCAGGGTAGCATTCTCCGAAATGCTTCCTGTTCCACGCGCAGGACCCAAAAGGCAGGCAGAGCTCCGGAGTCTCAATGCGTGGATGAGACAATGTTGCAGAGATGAGGGTTTTGGATTTGTTAGGAACTGGGGAACATTCTGGGGAAAGGAGGGGCTCTTCCGAAGGGATGGGCTTCACCTTAACCGGGATGGAGCCAGGCTGCTGGCATTAACCTTTAAAAAGGAGATAGAGCAGCTTTTAAACTAGATATTAGGGGAAAGCCGACAGTCGCCCAAGAGCGGATGGTTCGGAAGAATGTATCCTTGAAGGATACTACCAAAAGCAGAGAGGTTCCACAAAAGAGTAAAGTAGCCCAAATGCCCTCAAGTATGGAGCAGACAGAGCTTAAAGATCCCAATTTACCCATGTCTAACAATAGCCAAATTAACATGAATAAAATACATTCTCTAAAATGCTTGTATGCAAATGCTAGAAGTCTAAAGAATAAGATGGGAGAGTTAGAATATATAGCACTAAATGAAAGGTTAGATATGATTGGAATATCAGAGACATGGTGGACGGAGGACAACCAGTGGGACGCTGTGATACCTGGGTACAAACTATATCGTAATGATAGAGCTGATCAAATTGGTGGAGGGGTTGCGCTCTATGTTAGAGAGAGCATTGACTCAGAAAGGATTAAAGTTTTGCAGGAAACAAAATCTGCTGTAGAATCTATATGGATTGAAATTCCATATAAAAGGGGGAAGGCGATGGCAGTGGGGGTGTACTATCGAGCACCTGGCCAGAATGATCAAATGGATGATGAAATGCTCAAAGAAATCAAGGAAGCTAACAAAAGTTACAGCGCAGTAATAATAATGGGTGATTTCAATTACCCCGGTATCGACTGGGTCAGTGTCACGTCAGGACATGCTAGGGAGATAAAGTTCCTAGATGAAATAAATGACTGCTTCTTGGAGCAGCTGGTTCATGAACCGACCAGAGGGGAAGCCATATTAGACCTAGTCCTTAGTGGAACACCAGATCGAGTGCAAGAGATAAGGGTGTTGGGGCCACTTGGCAATAGTGATCATAGCATGATCGCCTTTGATTTAATTAGTGGAGGAGGGATAGTAAGGAAATCCACAGTACTACCTTTTAACTTTCGAAAAGGAGACTATGATAAAATGAGGAAAACAGTTAAGAAAAAACTAAAAGGAGCAGTTGCAAAGGTTAAAGACGTACATCAAGCTTGGGTGTTGTTGAAAAATACTATCTTGGAAGCCCAGACCAGCTGTATTCCACGCTTTAAGAAAAGTGGAAGGAAGTCCAAAAAACTGCCAGCATGGTTTAAAGGTGAGGTCAGAAAGGCTGTTGTTGCCAAAAAAGCATCTTTCAGGAAATGGAAAAAAGAGCCAAACGACGAAACCTGGAAACAGCACAAGCACTGGCAAGTCAAATGCAAGGCATTGATAATGCAGGCAAAGAGAGAATTTGAGAAGAAGCTTGCTGCGGAAGCAAAAACGCGAAATAAAGACCTTTTCAAGTACATTCATAGCAAAAAACCTGTGAGATAGTCAGTTGGTCCATTAGATGATAAAGGGGTTAAAGGAGCACTAAGAGGCAACAAGGCAATAGCGGAGAGACTGAATGAATTCTTTGCTTCGGTCTTTACTGAGGAAGATGTAGGGATGTTACCCATGACTGAAGTGGTATTTAAAGGTGCGGAAGAATTGAAGGAAATATCGATACGTCAGGAAGATGTCTTACAACTATTAGATAAACTGAAGAGTAGCAAATCACCTGGGCCGGATGGTATACATCCAAGGGTGTTGAAAGAACTGAAATATGAGATTGCAGACCTGCTATCAGTAATCTGTGAACTATCATTAAAATCATCTCTAATACCTGAAGATTGGAGGATCGCCAATGTAACACCAATTTTTAAAAAGGGTTCCAGGAGTGATCCGGGAAACTACAGACCGGTGAGCCTGACGTCAGTACCAGGAAAAAAGGTAGAAACCATCATAAAGAATAAAATTACTCAGCATGTAGATAGTCACAACCTAATGGGAGACAGCCAACATGGCTTTAGACAAGGAAGATCTTGTCTTACTAATCTGTTATGTTTTTTTGAAGGAGTGAATAAACAGGTGGACAAAGGTGAGTCGGTTGATATTGTGTATCTGGACTTTCAGAAAGCCTTTGACAAGGTCCCTCATCAGAGACTTTTGGCAAAACTAAAGAGTCATGGGATAGGAGGCAGTGTACTATTGTGGATCAGGAACTGGTTAAAAGATAGAAAGCAGAGGGTAGGGCTAAATGGCCAATTTTCCCAATGGAGAAAGGTGAATAGTGGTGTACCCCAGGGATCTGTGCTGGGTCCGCTGCTTTTTGACATATTCATAAATGACCTGGAAAATGGAATAACGAGTGAGGATATCAAATTTGCAGATGACACAAAACTATTTAAAGTTGTTAAAACCCAAGAGGATTGTGAAAAATTGCAAGAGGATCTTGATAAATTGGAAGACTGGGCATCAAAATGGCAGATGAAATTTAATGTGGACAAGTGCAAGGTTATGCACCTAGGGAAGAACAACCCAAACTATGGTTACACGATGCAAGGTTCCACATTAGGAACCACCACCCAGGAAAAAGATTTAGGCGTCATTGTGGATACCATGTTAAAACCCTCGGCCCAGTGTGCAGCGGCGGCCAAGAGAGCAAATAGAATGCTAGGTATGATAAGGAAAGGAATGGAAAATAAAACAAAAGATATTATAATGCCTCTATATCGTTCCATGGTGAGACCGCACCTTGAATATTGTGTGCAATTCTGGTCACCGTATCTTAAAAAGGATATAGCGATTTTAGAAAAGGTACAGAGAAGAGCCACCAAAATGGTAAAGGGGATGGAAGGATACTCCTATGAAGAAAGGCTAAAAAGGTTAGGGCTCTTTAACCTGGAAAAGAGACGGCTGAGGGGAGATATGATAGAAGTCTATAAGTTAATCAACGGAGTGGAACGGGTAAACGTAGATCGATTGTTTACCTTATCAGAATATAGAAAGACTAGGGGACATGCAATGAAGCTACAGGGTAAACTATTTAAGACTAATAAAAGAAAATATTTTTTCACTCAACGTGTAATCAAACTCTGGAATTTGTTACCAGAGGATGTAGTAAAGGCTGTTAGTGTAGCTGGGTTTAAAAAAGGTTTGGACAAGTTCCTGGAGGAAAGGTCCATAAACCATTATTAAGAAGTGACCGAAGATATCAATGCTTGACCCAGTACAAGCATTGTGGAACTTGTGTCTCTTGGGGAAACTGCTAGGTACGTATGACCTAGATTGGCCACTGTTGGAAACAGAATACTGGGCTTGATGGACCTTGGTCTGACCCAGTATGGCATATCTTATGTTCTTATGTTCTTATGAGAGCAGGAAGGCAGCAGTGCAGGCATAGTGGAGTGCTCCCAAAGGCTTTTCTATTAACAGCAGGGGAGCTTCCCACACAGGCTCCATTCGTACCCAATGTCAGCCATGTGTGAAGACTAAATTCCTGCTGTTCCCAGAGATCACCTGTTATAGGTGAGTAACTATGCTTTTTGTATGCGTAGTTGTTTGGGGAAGTGGCCTAGCTTTGCTCTGCACAGATTGTTAGGGAAGGGCTTGGGGGTAGGGGAGTCTGTGGATACAGAATTTATATTTGGATTTAATCCCATATGGGTGAGCATGTGTGTATTGGGGGTCTGAGGAGAGGACTGTGGTGGAATGGATGCGGAAGAATGCAACCTCTTCTACTCGCCCCACCCTTCAATATGGCCAACAGATACTAAAGCCCGCACTGCTACCCTCTCTGCAATTATTTGTTGGGGGTGGAGCAGGGCAGGAGGGGGGAGGGACACAAGTAGCCACAGGTGACCTTAGTACAGGAAGGAGACTTTCTTGCCAGTTCTGGTTTTGAACCTACATCCCAAAGCAGTGTGGTATTTGTAGTCCCTGATTCTATCTACTGAAATCAATGCCATCAAAATGCATTATGGGCCGGGCAGCACTATCAGAAATGCAAGGCCTACATAAAATCTCCCTCCTGGAACTCGGTGATGTGGCAAGCCTGCCACTGGGACAGCCAAGAGGGCAGGAGAAAAGATGAGGGGTGGTATAATCTGAATATGGAGGCTCTCACAAGTCTAAATGGTTTCACATAAGAAAGTGACCACTTTCTGACAATAGCAAAGCTTTCATTCGCTATTACACTGTAAAGCACCCCGTTGTCTGAAATGTTACTTTTGCTTTTCAGCCTTTTGACTAAGTCCCGGTATAGAGTCTGAGCCATGAGCATAGTCAAGACAGACAAGACTCACAACAACAGGACGCTAATACAATATCAGCTAGCACACTGATAGATACAAGAGGACCATGGGAGAGGGTAGATCCCCAGATGGGACAGCCATAGGGCTCAACAAGCGAAGAGATAACCATTTGCCATGAGAGCCCAAAACTATTCTGGAAAGGTCTGTGAGAAATAATGGGGGTTTTATCACAGTTTTAAATTTCTCGTACGATGACTCAAGTCTAATCTCCAAAGGCAAGTTATTATATAGACTGGGGGCAGCCGTGTTAAAACAAGAGCTCTCTGTGAGGAAATTGTCAGTAAATTATGTTTGGAAGAGCGAAGTGCATGTTGTGGGACATATGAAATTAAGGAACTGGCCAGAAAAGATGGCACATCTGAGTAATAAACTTGGTGGATGATGGCCAGGATTTTGAAGAGAATTCAGTACATTATGGAAAGCCAGTGTCCTTTCAAAGAAGGGGGGTTACGTGGTTAAACTTCTTTGCACCAAATAAGAGTTTGACTGAAGTATTCTGAATCAGCTGGAGTGACCTGAGCTATACTTGCGTTACCCCTGATATAATGAGTTGCAGTAATCGAGGCACAGTATTACCAAGGCCAGGATAAGGATATGCAGCAGGTTCCTATCTAGTACAGGAAACATCAGGGCCATCATGTCCATTGTGCGAGAATATTGTTTGCACAGGGCCAGTATGGCATATCTTATGTTCTTATTAAGTGGATGCTGGGTGGGTCTGGAACTAGAAGGGAGCTGATGCTGAGGGAGGATAAGAAGGGGATGGGACTGGGGGAGTGAAGATGGAGAAGGGAAAAGATATTTTGTGTGGGAGGAAAAGAAAAATCTACGATTGGCCGGGTATTAGGAGAGTAAGTGGGGATGGAGGATGGAGGAGTGAGATTTGAGTGGATGAAAAGGAATAAGAAAGAAATGGAGGAAAGAGAAAAAGGGGAAAGATCAGTATGTTGGAGCAGATGTAGAGAGAGAATGGAAAAAACTAGAAGAGAGAAGAAAAGATAAATGGACGGCAAACAATCGAGAGTTAGCAGAGGACACGAAGAAAACAGAAGAAAGTAACTGGGGCAGTTATGACAGAAAACTAAAATGCCCAAACAACAAAAAGATAGAAAAATACTATTTTATTTTGAATTTGTTAACTGGAATATGTCAGCTCTGGAAAATGTGCATCACTAACATCTTTGCGTTTTGTTTAGTACAAGAGGAAATTAATTTATAGTTTTATTTCTCCAGCGTTCTTGTACATTCCAAGTTTGGCTTTTGGGATTCCCAGTTTAATTATTGTCTTCCTATTTCTAAACTGTGATCCCTTGTTCTATGTTTGGTGATGGTCTATGTTCTGCATGTGTAACTGAGTTGAGGTATTCTGTTCATGTGACAGTCCCACTTGTTCTCTTTCCCTAGTAGATGTATTGGTATTCTCTGAAATGTATTGGTTTAATATTTGCAGTGTTGTCTTTTGATAGGTAGGGTTTGGTGCTTTGTGAGTCCTGGTAGTGCTGTTATGATATGGTGGGTTTGCTATGGGTTCTAAATGAGCAGGGTTTATAGTACTTCCTGGCAGTTGGCACTAGAATATAGTAATGTAGAAATCTGGTAATCTTTCTTTATCCTCACTGCCCATACAAATAGTATTCAGACACTCATTAAGAGGCATGTTTACTAAATGTTAATGCGCATTCACAAATGTTAATGTGCGCTAAGTGCAAGAACACCCATTTATTTCTTTTGGTGCAGTGGCACTTAACACACATTAATATTTAGTAAACATGCCTCTAAGTTATTGCCAGGACAAAAGAGAAGCTTGTGAAGGGCTCCTTTGAAAGTACCCTAAAATTTTAGTTGGTAACATATACATTTTAAAATAAAATAAATTAAATTTATGCAAATGAGGCCCCGCAATGGCCCCACACTGCCCTTGGGCCACCCCTGAGAGACAGTGTTAATCTGCTACAGAAAAGATTGATTTCATAACAAAACTGGTGATTTGAATATCAAAGTTAAACTATTGGTCAAAGGTAACCCTGAGAATCCTACTGGACTCCTTCAAGGCAAGTGCTACACCAGTGATGATAGCTAGACCACCAAGAGAAAATAATGGTCTTGGATTTTCTGGGTTTAATTTTAGCTTATTATGGGACAACTGGCTGGCTACGGTTTCCAATTTTGTGGAGACCTCATAGACTGACAAAAAGGCACAGGAATCCAGAGAAGTCAATATCATCTGTGTATATAAAGTGTTAAACTAAATGATCGAATATGAGAAGCCAGGGGATACTGAGCAGAAGTTGATCTAAAATGGGACTCCATGGCACCTTAGAAGTAAGAAGGTGCCACAGAAGTGGTGTGGGTCAGTGGACATGACACAACCGATTTTGTAGATAGTATCCAAACCATGCAAAGACTACCAGAAATGGACAATTTGAAGACATTGGAGAAGCACGGAATGATTGACCAGGTCAAATGCAACAGACAAGTCTAAAGAAATCAAAAGAACATCCTTACCTCTGTCTAAGTTGATCTTGATGAAGTCAATCAAACCAAGAAGTGTTTTCTCAGAGGAATGCTGGGACCTAAAAGCTGTCTGTGTAAGACTGAGGACACTAGAACTTTCCAGAAATTGTATAAGCTGAGCTGCAACAATTTTTTCTTCTACTTTGCCATGAAGTGGAAGGGTGGAAATGGGATGAGAACTAGAAGCAACCGAAGTGTTGGTCTGAGAATCATCACGCAGAGAGTATACAACTGCCTTCTTCCAATCTGAAGGGAAAATGGCTTGAACAAGGCTACCAACAGTCATCGAATGTAATATGGCAGAAGAGAGTCAAGTGATTGCTTTAGTAGATGGACACGAATAAAGGTCAGTAAAAGCAGAGAAGGGTTTTATGGACTTTATAACTCTAGAAACTTCAAACTGCGATGATATGAAAAACTGAGACAAAGATCCCCCTGGGACTGAAGAAGGAAAGGGGAACAAGGAGGAAGCAACAGATGAACAGAAGAGGGAAGACTGAAGGTCCTGAACTATCTTTAAAGCCTTTTGCAAGAGTAGAAGAATGGGGAGCTGAGCTGTTAATATTAAAGTGAGTAACAAACTGAAATAATTGACCAGAATTAGATGTGTTCTCCAGGCAAAATAACATCTCTTGGCCATGCGATTAGCAAGCTTATATTGCTTAGCAGTTTGTTGGTAGGGCGCTAGGGTGGAAGGTGGAAGATTCTTACGCCAATGGTGCTCAGTTTGACGAAGACAGCACTTGTGCAGCCTCAAACCCCAGTGAGCTTACTTTCACTGTGGGCATGCACAAGAGTAGGATTTGGATGAAGCTTAGGCAGAGTGTACAAATATGCAGACTGATTAATACTATAATTTACATGGGTACTTAGAGAATGTAGGTTGGGGTCATTTACAGCTGCTCTAAGGCTAGTCTAAATGATTGTGCCTTAAATGAAGACACCTTTTACCCATTTACACTAGTATTTTATAAAGAAAGGTAGGCACCTACTTTTATTTATGTATTTATTTTTATCATAATTTCAACATTTTACATTGAACAAAATTCAAGCAATTTGAAACAAGTTACAAGCAATCACACAAGGCAATAATTAATCTTAGCCCATATCAAAGGGAGAGGTGCGTTAATTTCTGTTGGAGACATGAAAAGGTTAATCCAATACTAGGATAACTCCTTCCCAGAAAAGAAAATATTAAGAAGAAAACAAGAAAGAAGCAATCAGGACAGTTATCTAGAGGGTCGCCATGAGTCGACACCGATCCGACTGCACTTAACAACAACGACGATGTATCTCATTCCTTGTCCCTCAAAAACTGTTCATGGTATAAAGGATAACAAAATCCATACCTGATACCCTGCAGCATTATCAGACACTTACAAGAAAAATGAGGAAAGAAGGTGGCACCTAGTGGTAAAACTCTTGCTTTTAGCTGAAAAACAAATCTCTCCTATATGCTGAAGTGGCACACGAAACATCTGAAAATATTTCTTGAGCACAAAACCAAACCAGTTTCTTCTGAAAATATCTCTTTCGTACAGAAACGTTATCATTTCAGAGGCAAATACGACAATCAATGTGGCCCTAGTGGGGATGTCATCCTTTGTAGATTCCTGGAAATTAGATAAATTTGAAGAATTTACAGGATCCTCCTCCCCCTGGACCTCATCGATCTGTCTATAAGCATTTGAGATCAACATACCATCAGTATTTGGCAATAACAATGTTCCTTTAAATAATTTTTGAAGCTATATAAAAGAAGAAAGATGTGCTTTGGGAACGTTCAAAACCTTAAATTGATAGATCGTAAAGAATTCTATAATGCCAAATGTCTATGTATCAGCAAACTATCTTTAGTAAGTGTTGCATCAGTGGCCTAAATAGCAACAATCTGAGAATCAATCTTATCAATCCTTTGATTCAGATGACTAAACCTATTATCTTGAAGTTTAATCTTAGTCACAGACTCCTGTGAAAACACAGAGATCTGGTCTACTATCCCTTTCAAATGTTTGGAAAAGCACTTTCAAAATATCTGCTAATATCACAGATTCAGGTACAAAACCCTCAAGAGTTTGCTGAAAGAATATACTACCTGCCAGTTGGACAACCTTAGATAGAAAATCAATAGGGGCATGTTCCTGGAATGCAGATGTCAAGAGGAGCTGAATTACTACTTCCCCCTTGAGGTGAAGATAAGCTCCCTCCAAAATGCTGCAAACCCCAAAGCTGGAAGTGGGGGTGTGGTCCTAATGACAAGCTCATTTTTGGCCCAGACAACATTGAGGAGGAAAGTCCAGGGGGGTTTAGCATTACTGCCGTAGATGTAGAACAGCCTGCAATTAAATGTTTGTCCACCATGGGGCCCACCATTGCTGCTTGGATCGTAGGGGCAGATCACACTCTTTCTCCTGTTTCCTCTTCCACCTCCCTTCCTCTTTGGGCATTATCAAAGAATTCTAATATAGCCCTCCTTGGCCCTGAATTGGTACCAAAGAGGCACACACCTTTGGTCACGTGCCCGTGGCTGTGCACTTGTGGCCACACAACCAGATACTGGATTTTAAAGGTGGAGGCAGGTAAGAAATGACAACATCAGTGGACTAGGCGGGATTCACACTCTGACATAACTCCAACAACATCCCTGAAAGCACCAGAAATCCCCTCAAACCATATGACTCTGCCTCCACCCAGACAACTCAAGGGCTCCTTTCCCCCTACTTTTCTTTATAAAATAGACTTAAATTTGGCACTTTTTGGCTGCCTTAAACTAGATTATAATATTATCCTCCAAAGTCTATCTAAAATAACAACTTTTACGGGCCCGATATTCAAAGGGAGTAATTGTGTTAGTCCCTTTATCTGGGATATTGAGCTGAACTAACATGGAAGTGCTATTGGGTATCTGCAAGTGCCTCCGCTGTATTGCAGGGGCATTTCAGGATCAGCACCCGGCCATATCCGGCCAGTGGCAATATTGAGAAAACTGCTGAATTATGACTACAAGGGAAAAGTAAGGTACAACAAAGGCTGGCCTTACTTTTGCCACAGACGCTAACAGGCTAATGGCTGAATTTCGTTACTGCCCAGTTAGCTTCTAGCCAACCTGGGCAACCTGGCCCCGGCACTGAATACCCAGGTTTTAGCAGCAGTGGCTGCTACCCATGTTAGATCAGCTAGCTGCCATATTTAAATGAGCCTCTACTATTTTTATACTGAGGTTAATTCTGTCTATATGAATTAACTGAGAAATGCTTTCTTTGGATCAGGGACCCGACTAGCAAAATCGGTTGCTTTAGCAAAGAGATTTGAATTTTAAGTGGCAATAGATGCCTCGCAGAGATGTGTTTTTAGACCGAGTTTGAAGCAGGCCAAAGAGGGGGCTTGACACAGCTGTATAGCAAGGCTGTTCCAGGCATCTGGTGCAGCAAGGTGGACAGCATAGTGTCAAGATTTGTCGATGGGGAATAGGGGCACAAATAAGAGTAACTCGAGCGACAAAGAGTTGGGGAGGAGGCGAGTATAAGAGGTTCTGCACTTTATGTAGAAGAGGGCTTCTAGAACCGTGATGCTGCAATCTGTGGAGAAGCAGCAGTAGACGGGGAGCAGCAGGTTGCAGTAGTCAAAGTGGGGAGGAGGTGGTAAGAGAAGAGGAGGTGTATTTTGAAGATGGATGTGAAAAAATGAACAATGTTTCTTAGCTGTAATATGGATATGTGCAATATAATAATGTGAGGGGGTCAAGAGGACACCAATGTTATGGACCAAGGGGGTCAGAGGATAGTGGGGTTATTTGCAGTGATTGTAAAAGGGAGAGAGAGGGAGGGGAGGTTTGGGGAGGAAAGATAAGAAGTTCTGTCTTAGTCATGCTGAATTTAAGGGGATGGTGGGACTTCCAAGCACTATGTCAGAGGCATGCAGAGTCATGTGATTAGATTCTTGATGAGAGTTCTGATACAGAAAGGTAGATCTAGAACATAAGAAATACCATACTAGGTCAGACCAAGGTCAATCAAGCCCAGTATCCTGTTTCCAACAGTAGCCAATCCAGGTCACAAGTACCTGTCTGTTCCCAAAAAGGTAGGCAGATTCCACAATGCTTATTCCAGGGTAGGCGATCAATCTCCCTGGTCCTCTTTAATAATGGTTTATGGACTTTTCCTCCAGGAACTTGTCCAAACCTTTCTTAAACCCATCTACACTAACAGCTTTTACTAAATCCTCCTGTAATGAATTTCAGAGTTTGATTACTTATTGGGTGAAAAAAAATGTCTCTTATTAATCTTAAATGGGCTACATTGTAGTTTCATTGCATGTCCTCTAGTCTTTCTACTTTTTGAAGACTGATCTACATTTACCCATTCCACTCTATTCATTAATTTATGGACCTCTATCATATCTCCCCTCATCTGTCTCTTTTCCATGTTGAAGAGTCCTAACCTTTTAAGCATTTCCTCAAAGACGGGGCTCTTCTCTGTACCTTCTCTAATTCTGATGTGTCCATTTTAAGATATGGTGACCAAAACTACACATTAACATTTAAGCTGCGGTCGCACCATGGAACGGTACAGAGGCATTATAATATCCTTGATTTTATTCTCCATTCCTGTCCTTATGATTCCTAGCATTCTATTTGCTTTCTTGGTCACTGCTGCGCACTGGGCAGAGGGTTTCACTCTTTTACCCATGATGACACTAAAATCCTTTTCCTGGGTGGTGGTTCCCAAGGTGAAACCTTGCATCATGTAACTGTAGTTTGGGTTGTTCTTCCGTAAGAGGCACATTTCACAATGGGACGTCCAAGGGCAATCTGGGACATCAAAGCCAGAACGTCTGAAAAAAACGCAGGAACGTGCAAGTTCACGCACGATTTCAGAAACGTGGATGTACCCAAGGTGCATGTGTATCAAACGTCTATATAGATGTCCCCAGGATGGCATATCAGAACCAAGATGTCTAATAGCATAATGGTTAGAGTAGTAGCTTAGCAGAGTGGTCAGTGTTCAAATCCCAGTGTGGGCCTTTGTGATCTAAGACTAGTTAATTCTCCCTCTTCTCTGCACTCTCTGGATGTTTTAAGGTGTAAATTAGCACTTGCCTGGTACCTGGAGCAGATATAAACATTGATGTGCCTGCAGATGTCTCAGATGTTTTTGAGATAGAACGGGGGGGGGGGGGAGTGTAACTACATTGCCCCTCCCCAGATACACCTCTACCACAGCCCCATGCCTACTTGGATGTCCCTGCACCAGAGACATCTGCAAACGTCATTTGTGGAATGACTACGGAGATGTTTCCATGATATGAGTTCAACATCCATGTGCATGTTTTCAGTTATCCAAATCATGACTAAACCTTTTAAAATGACCCTCTAAGTGCATAGCTTTGCACGTGTCCTCATTAAATTTCATCTGCAATTTGGATGTCCATTCTTCCAATTTATCAAGGTCGTCTTAAAACTTTGCATAATCCTTTTGTGTTTTAATAATGTTGAATAACTTTGTGTCATCTGCAAATTTGATCGTCTCGCTCGTTATTCCCATTTCCAGGTCATTTATGAAAGTGTTAAAAAGCAGCAGACCCAGCACAGATCTCTGGGATACTCCACTATTCACCTTTCTCCATTGAGAAAATTGGTCATTTAGCCCTACCCTCTGCTTTCTATCTTTTAACCACAATAGTACACTGCCTCCTATCCCGTGACTTTTTAATTTCGCCAAGTCTCTCATGTGGAATCTTGTCAAAGGCTTTCTGAAAATCCAGATACACTATATCAACCGAGTCACCTTTGTCCACCTGTTTATTCACACCTTCAAAAAGATAACAGATTAGTAAAACAAGTCTTTCCTCGACTAAATCCATATAGGCTTTCTCCCATTAAACCATGGCTATATATGTGATAAGTAATTTTAGGCCCAGTATTCAAAGGCATAAATGCCGCTTAGAGGGATATTCAGCAGCACCAACACATGTAGCATCGGGCGTGTCATGAGCGTTTCAGGGCAGAGAGGAGGCGGCATCTATCGCTAACCGGGCAGGGGCGATATTGAACCACTTGCTGGTTAGCGACCTGTGGGTAAAGATAGGCATGGCAAAAGCTAGTCTCTCTGTATCTGTGAGAGCTAACTGGGCAGCGGCTCAGTATCGCTACTGCTGAATATCTCCCACTTTATGCGCTTTAGAAGCACTAGCTGCTACTGCTGAATATCTCCCACTTTATGCGCTTTAGAAGCACTAGCTGCTACTGCTGAATATCTCCCACTTTATGCGCTTTAGAAGCACTAGCTGCTACTGCTGAATATCTCCCACTTTATGCGCTTTAGAAGCACTAGCTGCTACTGCTGAATATCTCCCACTTTATGCGCTTTAGAAGCACTAGCTGCTACTGCTGAATATCTCCCACTTTATGCGCTTTAGAAGCACTAGCTGCTACTGCTGAATATCTCCCACTTTATGCGCTTTAGAAGCACTAGCTGCTACTGCTGAATATCTCCCACTTTATGCGCTTTAGAAGCACTAGCTGCTACTGCTGAATATCTCCCACTTTATGCGCTTTAGAAGCACTAGCTGCTACTGCTGAATATCTTCCACTTTATGCGCTTTAGAAGCACTAGCTGCTACTGCTGAATATCTTCCACTTTATGCGCTTTAGAAGCACTAGCTGCTACTGCTGAATATCTCCCACTTTATGCGCTTTAGAAGCACTAGCTGCTACTGCGGAATATGTCCCACTTTATGCGCTTTAGAAGCACTAGCTGCTACTGCTGAATATCTCCCACTTTATGGGCTTTAGAAGCACTAGCTGCTACTGCTGAATATCTCCCACTTTATGCGCTTTAGAAGCACTAGCTGCTACTGCTGAATATCTCCCACTTTATGCGCTTTAGAAGCACTAGCTGCTACTGCTGAATATCTTCCACTTTATGCGCTTTAGAAGCACTAGCTGCTACTGCTAAATATCTCCCACTTTATGCGCTTTAGAAACACTAGCTGCTACTGCTGAATATCTCCCACTTTATGCGCTTTAGAAGCACTAGCTGCTACTGCTGAATATCTCCCACTTTATGCGCTTTAAAAGCACTAGCTGCTACTGCTGAATATCTCCCACTTTATGCGCTTTAGAAGCACTAGCTGCTACTGCTGAATATCTCCCACTTTATGCGCTTTAGAAGCACTAGCTGCTACTGCTGAATATCTCCCACCTTATTCTTTAAAATGGGTTCTGCCATTTTGCTTGATACTGACGTCAGGGTCACCTGTCTGTAGTTCCCCAGATGATCCCTGGAACCCTTTTTAAACATTCGCATTACATTGCCCATTCTCCAATCTTCTGGTACTAAAGATGATTTTAATTATAGTTCACAGATTACTAATAGTAGGTCTGCAATCTCATATTTTAGTTCTTTCAGCACCCATGGATATATACCAGGGAATAAAATAAAATCCATTCAAAAGCGAGGGTCTTAGACTTTAGGAAAACTAACTTTACCAAGATGGGCCAATACCTCAAGGAGTTGTTAGTGGGATGGGAACAGCTGGGGAATGTAGACGAACAGTGGGCAAAACTGAAAGGGAATATTTTAAGTGAAAAAAAACCTTCTTATTAGAATAGTAAGTAAAGGTAAAAGGAAAAGGAGTCTTTCCACTATGGCCTTGTCCTCCCTTAGCGCTCCTTTTACCCCTCTATCATCTATTGGTCCAATTGACTCCCTCACAGGTTTTCTACTACGAATATACTTGAAAATGTTTTTATTATGTGTTTTTGCTTCCATGGCAAGCTTTTTTTCAAATTCTCTCTTTGCCTGCCTTGCATCTAACTTGCCAGTGCTTATGTTGTGTCCTATTTTCATCATTTGGCTCCTTTTAACATTTCCCGAAAGATCCTTTTTTGGCTACAACAGCCTCTCTGACCTCCCCTTTAAACCATGCTGGCAGTTTTATGGACTTCCTTCCACTTTTCTGAAAGCGTGGAATACACCTGGTGTGGGGCTTCCAAGATAGTATTTTTAAACACCACCCATGCTTGATGTGAATCTTTAACCTTTGCAGCTGCTCCTTGTATTTTTTTCTTAACTATTTTCCTCATTTTATCATATTCTCCCTTTTGAAAGTTAAAAAGTAGTACAGTGGACTTCCTGGCCACCCTCCCTCCATTTATTAAATCAAATGCGACCATGCTATGATCACTGTTGCCAAGTGGCCCCAACACTCTTATCTCTTGCACTAGATCTGGTGTTCCACTTAGGACTAGGTCAGGAATAGCTTCCCCTCTTGGTTCATGACCCAGCTGTTCCAAGAAGCAGTCATTTATTTCATCTGGAAACTTTATCTCCCTAGCATGTCCTGCTGTGATACTGACTCAGTCAATACCAGAGTAATTGAAATCACTCATTATTATTACTATGTTGTAACTTTTCTTAGCTTCCTTGATTTCTTTTTGCATTTCATCATCCATTTGTTCATTCTGGCAAGGCGGTCGACAGTAGAACCCCAATGCCATTGCCTTCCTCTTTTTACATGGGATTTCTATCCATGGAGATTCTATAGTGTATTTTGTTTCCTGCAAAACTTTAATCCTGTGTGACTCAATGCCCTCTCTAATATAGAGCGCAACCCCTTCACCAATTTGATCTACCCTATCATTGCGATAAAGTTTGTACCCAGATATCACAGTGTCCCATTGGTTGCCTTCCTTCCACCAGGTCTCTGAAATACCAATCATATCTAACCTTTCATTTAGTGCTATATATTGTCATGTAGAGGATCCTTCCGAGGATATGGAACTAGGTGAAGTTGAAGAGATTGTGTCAGAAACTGACAGCCAGGAAAAGCACATGGCCCAGGGTTGCCAGGGACAACATAAACAGAATGAGTCACGAGGGGAGAAGACACGCCCAAACTGCAAAGTAGCCCCGAGCTCAGGGATTAAGGAGAAGCACCTGGTTGGAGGAGGGGCGCAGTTAAGCCCTAGGTTACAGGGATATAAAAAGTACTCACCAGAAGAGAGCTGGAGGTCCAGAGAGGGAACAGGAAGGAGAACCAGAGAGGGAACCAGAGAGGGAACCAGTTGGAGAAGGAGACCAGAAGAGAGTTTCCAAACGAAGGGCTTCAGGTCCAGAGAGGGAGAGACGTGCTGGCCAGAGGACATTTGTATGACTGAGAGGAAAGAAAGGTTAAAAGGCAGGAAAACACAGCTGGTGTGTGAAAGCCTTGCTGACCCAACTGTGCTAAGAAATCCCTCTGTGAAGAAGCCAAAAGGTAGGCTGTATAAACCGTGTAGAAGGGAAACTGGGTTTGAAAGTTTTCCCTGTGATTGCCAGGATTTGCTGGACTCTCCCTCTGTTAAATCCCATATATATGGTAATGCTCCACCCTGCTCTGTAGCACCCGGTGAAGAGAAGTCTCGGGGAAGTAAAGAGAGACTGCATTTTGAAGTACCGTATAATTATCCACAAACTTACTTGTCTGAAAGTGACTGTGAGGAAATGCAGACAGAGTTTGTTAATGAACAGACATCAGATGAGCAGATGGATTGTACGCTGTCTTTAGCAGATCACGTCATATCACTTTGCTAAACTAAGCTGTTAACAAGGCTATTAGAACAGAAGTGGAAAAGCAAGAGTGTTTGCCTTTGCTTGGAAAGGGACTGCTGCATTTAAGTTGGTTCTGAATACTGTTTGTGAAAGCTGAAAACCACAGAAGCTGTTTTTGTTCCTGTATTGTTTTTCTTTGTACCAGAAGTATGGTCATTTTTGTCCTTAATTTCCTTTGTAATGAATCCACCCAGAAGGGGAAATAAAACCTTGTCATTTTTGCCTAACCCACTCGACTACAATTATTCCTTGGCTTAGAGAGTAAGAGGGACTACAACACCCAGAAGGCAGTGCAGGGCCAACTGCACTACCCTGCTCCTTATGTTTTGGATAGCCCAGGCTGACCTACCCTACGCACCCCTGGCTCTAGGGGGGTTACTGGTGACAATATTCTCTTCTTATTTTTTAGACTTCTAGCATTTGCATACAGGCATTTCAGAGGTTGTATTTTATTCATATTAATATGGTTGATAGGGGTAATTTGGGATCTTTCAGCTCTATTTGCTTTGTATTTAAGGGCATCTGGGATACTTTTATCTTTATTGGAACCTCTCTGTTGGGATGCCCTAACTTCCCTCTTTTGCTAGTATCCTTCAAGGATACATCCTTCTGAACCATGTGCTCTTGGGCAACCGACAGCCTTCCCCTTTTATCTAGTTTAAAAGCTGCTCTATCTCCTTCTTAAAAGGTTAATGCCAGCAGTCCGATTCCATCCCAGTTAAGTTGGAGCCCATCCTTTCAGAAAAGCCCCTCCCTTCCCCAGAATGTTGCCCAGTTCCTAACAAATCCAAAATCCTCTTCCTTGCACCATTGTCTCATCCACACATTGAGACTCCAAAGCTCTGCCTGCCTTTTGGATCCAGCATGTGGAACAGGGAAGCATTTCAGAGAATGCTACCCTGGAAGTTCTGAATTTCAACTTCCTACCTAAAATTTGGCCTCCAGAACCTCCCTTCCACACTTTCCTATGTCATTGGTGCCAACATGTATCAAGACAGCAAACTCCTCCCCAGCACTATCGAAAACTTTGTCTAGGTGGTGCATGAGGCAGGCATGTTACCAGGTGATCCTCCCTGCCACCAGCCACTCAGCTATCTACATGCATAATGATCGAATTGCCAACTATAATGACTGTCCTAACCCTTCCTTTATGGGCACATGTCCCTGGAGAAACCTTGGTGCGAGAGGGTTTTACATCACCTGGAGGTGATGTAGGATCACAGGAAGGTGATGCTCTCCTTTCACAAGACCTCTCTCCTCCATGACAACTGAGAGGCTGCAAGACTGGAGGTGGGACATCAGTACTACATTCTTGTAGGTCTCATCTATATACCTCTCTTCTTATTTATTTTATTTATTTATTTATTTTTATTTCTTATATACTGCGCTATTAAGATCAGTGCGGTTTACATTAGAACTGAACAGTGCAACAATGCATTAATATCACAGTGTGCTTACATAGAACAAGGGAATAATCAAGAATGGGAGAACAGGGGAAACTATTTACACGATATATACAAAAATATTTACATAGAGCTATATACACTAGTACTTAAGATCTACGGGTGAGCATAGCTAGGTCAGGTGGGAGCAGGGATAAAACTAAAGGGAGAGGAGCGCCTAACCATTCTCATGTTGGGTTAGGGCGTTGGGATAGTTAAGGTGTGGGGTGAGTGCGTACGATTTGTGTTTTTCGGTACTGGTTTCAGGATAGTGAATTAGAAAAAGATGGTGTTTTAATGCTTTTCTGACGGAGGTGAGGCTCGATATGGACCGAATACAAGCGGGAAGGTCATTCCAGGCTGTCGGAGCATAAATCGAAAAGGCTCTATTGGTAGTTGCCTTCGTGCACCTTGTGGTGAACTTAGGTACCGTTAGCATGTTCAGTAGTGCAGGTCTTCTGATTCTGTTGTCGGGGATGTTGTTAAGCAGTTTGCTGATTGGTGTGGGAGATTGATTCTTCAGTGCCTTGAAAGTCATGACCAGTACCTTATATTGAATTCGGGCTTGTAGTGGTACTACTCTAGCCTCCAGAGATGGGACTCATTCCCTGAGGGCAAAGAGCTCCTTGCACCTAGTGTGCACGCAAGACCCCTCACTAACTGGGAGAACATTGTACTTGCGACACTCATTGCAAAAGACTGGTTAGCCCCCATCTCACTGCTGGACTGCTGTCCGCATCTTAGTTTTAGGTTTGTTTAGCTATTCAAGTTGTTTACTTAAAGTTGCTAGGGATACGTGTACTGATACAACTATACCTAATGGTGGTCATTCCAATCCTCTATAGTGTGTCTGGATGACCGATCCAGATGTCCAGACCCGCTAAACATCTGGATCACACTGGTGACCACAGAGCTCCCTGTGCATATAGCAGACTTGTGCAGGAAGCTCTGTTCGTGGTTGATAGGGGGTGGGCTAGGGAAGGAGTGACGGCAAGCAGTTGGTGTAAATGTGACCACAGATGAATAGGGCTGATTCTGAGGTCAGCCCTGTACGTCCAGGGTTGGCTATGTAGACAGGGGACTTATTCCACTTATTCTTATTCGCAGCAAAAAACCTGTGAGAGAGTCAGTTGGTCCATTAGATGATAAAGGGGTTAAAGGAGCACTAAGAGGCAACAAGGCGATAGCGGAGAGACTGAATGAATTCTTTGCTTTGGTCTTTACTGAGGAAGATGTAGGGATGTTACCCATGACTGAAGTGGTACTTAAAGGTGTGGAAGAATTGAAGGAAATATCGATACATCAGGAAGATGTCTTACAACTATTAGATAAACTGAAGAGTAGCAAATCACCTGGGCCAGATGGTATACATCCAAGGGTATTGAAAGAACTGAAATATGAGATTGCAGAACTGCTATCAGTAATCTGTGAACTATCATTAAAATCATCTCTAATACCTGAAGATTGGAGGATCGCCAATGTAACACCAATTTTTCAAAAGGGTTCCAGGGGTGATCCGGGAAACTACAGACCAGTGAGCCTGACATCAGTACCAGAAAAAATGGTAGAAACCATCATAAAGAATAAAATTATTCAGCATGTAGATAGTCACAACCTAATGGGAGACAGCCAACATGGCTTTAGACAAGGAAGATCTTGTCTTACTAATCTGTTATGGTTTTTTTTGAAGGAGTGAATAAACAGGTGGACAAAGGTGAGTCAGTTGATATTGTGTATCTGGACTTTCAGAAAGCCTTTGACAAGGTCCCTCATCAGAGACTTTTGGCAAAACTAAAGAGTCATGGGATAGGAAGCAGTGTACTATTGTGGATCAGGAACTGGTTAAAAGATAGAAAGCAGAGGGTAGGGCTAAATGGCCAATTTTCCCAATGGAGAAAGGTGAATAGTGGTATACCCCAGGGATCTGTGCTGGGTCCGCTGCTTTTTGACATATTCATAAATGACCTGGAAAGTGGAATAACGAGTGAGGTTATCAAATTTGCAGATGACACAAAACTATTTAAAGTTGTTAAAACCCAAGAGGATTGTGAAAAATTGCAAGAGGATCTTGATAAATTGGAAGACTGGGCATCAAAATGGCAGATGAAATTTAATGCAGACAAGTGCAAGGTTATGCACCTAAGGAAGAACAACCCAAACTATGGCTACACAATGCAAGGTTCCACATTAGGAACCACCACCCAGGAAAAAGATTTAGGCGTCATTGTGGATACCATGTTAAAACCCTCTGCCCAGTGTGCAGCAGCGGCCAAGAGAGCAAATAGAATGCTAGGTATGATAAGGAAAGGAATGGAAAATAAAACAAAAGATATTATAATGCCTCTATATCGTTCCATGGTGAGACCGCACCTTGAATATTGTGTGCAATTCTGGTTGCCGTATCTTAAAAAGGATATAGCGATTTTAGAAAAGGTTCAGAGAAGAGCCACCAAAATGCTAAAGGGGATGGAAGGATACTCCTATGAAGAAAGGCTAAAAAGGTTAGGGCTCTTTAACCTGGAAAAGAGACGGCTGAGGGGAGATATGATAGAAGTCTATAAATTAATGAACGGAGTGGAATGGGTAAATGTAGATCGATTGTTTACGTTATCAGAATATAGAAAGACTAGGGGACATGCAATGAAGCTACAGGGTAAACTATTTAAGACTAATAAAAGAAAATATTTTTTCACTCAACGTGTAATCAAACTCTGGAATTTGTTACCGGAGGATGTAGTAAAGGCTGTTAGTGTAGCTGGGTTTAAAAAAGGTTTGGACAAGTTCCTGGAGGAAAGGTCCATAAACCATTATTAAGAAGTGACCGAAGATATCAGTGCTTGACCCAGTACAAGCATTGCAGAACCTGTGTCTTTTGGGGAAACTGCTAGGTACATATGACCTAGATTGGCCACTGTTGGAAACAGAATACTGGGCTTGATGGACCTTGGTCTGACCCAGTATGGCATATCTTATGTTTTTGTGTTCTTATGGCCTCATTAGGTTTAAGGGACTTTGTTCACCTCAAGATTAATTAATTTAATTTCAGTGCCTTAATTAATATATTCCTGGTGAGGATAACCAGCTGAACCTGAAAGTGAATTTGACCACCTCTTCCCCTTGACTAGGTATAAAAGCGGACTGAGGATATGACAAAGGCAGGGGATGATGACACAGGTGATAGCACCAAAGAGGATGGGGAGGGAGAAGGCGAGAGGTTTCCTGCTCCATGATTTCAGAGAATGAGGATAAGGTGGGCAGACTTAGGGAAAGGAGAGGTCAGCACACAGAAATTGCTGGTGAGTTTTGGAGATAGGATTCAGTGACAGTGGCAGTAGTGGGGAAACCTCTGGTGGCAGGAGTAGTGGGGAAACCTCTGGTGGCAGTAGTGGGGAAACCTCTGGTGGCAGGAGTAGTGACAACCTCTGGTGGCAGGAGTAGTGGGGAAACCTCTGGTGACAGGAGTAGTGACAACCTCTGGTGACAGGAGTAGTGACAACCTCTGATGGCAGGAGTAGTGGGACAACCTCTGGTGACAGGAGTAGTGATAACCTCTGGCGGCAGGAGTAGTGGGGAAACCTCTGGTGACAGGAGTAGTGACAACCTCTGATGGCAGGAGTAGGGGGGAACCTCTGGTGGCAGGAGTAGTGGGGTAACCTCTGGTGACAGGAGTAGTGGGGAAACCTCTGGTGACGGGAGTAGTGGGGAAACCTCTGGTGGCAGGAGTAGTGGGGAAACCTCTGGTGATGGGAGTAGTGGGGAAACCTCTGGTGGCAGGAGTAGTGGGGAAACCTCTGGTGGCAGTAGTGGGGAAACCTCTGGTTGCTGGAGTAGTGGGGAAACCTCTGGTGGCGGGAGTAGTGGGGAAACCTCTGGTGGCGGGAGTAGGGGGGAAACCTCTGGTGGCAGTAGTGGGGAAACCTCTGGTGGAAGGAGTAGTGAGGAAACCTCTGGTGGCGGGAGTAGGGGGGAAACCTCTGGTGGCAGTAGTGGGGAAACCTCTGGTGGCAGGAGTAGTGGGGAAACCTCTGGTGGCGGGAGTAGGGGGGAAACCTCTGGTGGCAGTAGTGGGGAAACCTCTGGTGGCAGTAGTAGTGGGGAAACCTCTGGTGGCAGTAGTGGGGAAACCTCTGGTGGCTGGAGTAGTGGGGAAACCTCTGGTGGCGGGAGTAGTGGGTGTTTTTTCTTGTGAGTCATCTTGCAGTTGTTGGGGTGGGAGTGTAAGAAGTATGGGAATGCCAGGGCAAGAAGGCAGGAGGTAGATGCTGGGGGAAACAACCATGAGGGAAAGTCCTGGGAGGGGAAGTGGAAGAAGGGGAAGGGGAAGGAGGCAGATGGGACAGATGCTGGGAGAAGGACAGAAGAGGCAAGGAAGAGGATCCAGAGGGACAAAGGAGGGGGGAGTGGGTGGATGAAAGGGAAGTGGGGAAGGAGGCAGAAGGCAGGAGGGATGATGCTGTGAAAAGAAACGTGGATGGTTGGAGGCAAGACGTAGGGATGGAAAAAGAGGTGTGTTGCGGAATAAGGGAGGGAGTAATGGAATACACTACTTACACGAAGCCTAGATTTTAGGGTTACTGAATCCTGCCTCTGCACAGGATGTGCTAGGCAGTGGGGTGATGCGGTGCTCATTGGGTGTTTTCCCTGCAGCAGGGCAGACTGGTATGTTTAATTACTCGAGTTCAGTCGAAGGGACCCTTATCAGCTACAGCCAGCAAGCGCTGATGAAAGCTGACCTTTCATTCCAGTCAAAAGAAGTCTGGCAAAAGGGAAAAAAGCATGAAACAGCAACACACACACACCATTTCTGAAGGTGCAGCACAGAGGGTAAAAGCAGCTTACTGGCAATTGGGGCTGTATAATGACTTAACCTCTACCCTGTCTTACATCTAAAGCTTCCCTTTGAGAATGTGCTCTCAGTTTAATCCCACCCCGGTGTTAACTGCAGGACACGACTCTCTGTGCAGGAAAAAATCCCTGCACCCTACCCACCACACAGCTGGGATTCTGCTCTTGAAGTACACAAAAGGATCAAAAGGAAAATGTGGAACAGGCAAGGGCTGCGGGCAATGCTTTTGCCTAGTGCCTTATTCCTGTCTCCTGCGGCTGTCTGGACAGCCCTGAAGCTATTTAATTTAAAGTTCATCTGCTGCACATGCTATATATAGTTCAGAAGTAAATACATAAAGCATATCCATAACTAATATGGATATGCTTTATGTATCTACTTCTGAACTATATAGATCATTGTAAGTCCCCAATGCCACTACCTATCTATGCGAACACACACACACATTTGCCCCTCATTCATGTCTATGCCTTCAGTACTAACTTTGAATAGAACAATGCATTGAGATAGAAACTGAAAGACCCTACTCAATATATGTGAGCATGATGGGATCTGGGAGGCAACTAATGTATACAGGTCTCCTAAGCAGTTATGCACTTTTAGATAACGGATGTGGGGGGGACACACTCAGTGGCAGCAGCTGGGCTAAATAGAACACCTAGCCACCAGCAATTTAATTAAGACCGGAAATTCAACGGCAGAAAATATCCGGTTCCACCTGCTGAATATCCGACTTTCTTGGCCACAGTTCGGAGTGACACTCCGCCACTAATCGGACCGCACAAAGCGGTTAAAGTTTGAGCAGCCATTCACCTGTCCTAACTTTAACTGCTTTAACTATCCAGTTCACTGCTGAACACCACTGCTAGCCATATAGGGGGTGGTGTGTGGGGGTATTCAGCAGCACTTACCAGTCAGTGACCACATTTTTGCCCGTTAGCGAATCTGCTAACCGGCTAAAACATTTTGAAAATGCCCTCCTCAGCTCCCAGAACTATCCCCTATCGTGCGTAAATGCCGATGCCCCATCTTGTCACCGCATGTACTTATATGCGTGCATACCACAGGGTAATTTTATAAACTGCCTTTTCCATGTGTAAAATAGCCTTTACATGTGAAAATCCTGTATAAAATTACCCCATATGTCTACTACATTTTATATCCATCCATGCTATCCTTCATCAATGTATGCGCCTTATCTCCACAGGGGGCCCGGATGGAGCAAATTAACCAGATAACTTTACCTAGACATTCAGCAGCGCTTAACTGAATCTCGTTAGCTGGATACAAATATCCAGTTAACGTTAGCCGAACAATGCTGAATATCAGCACTATCTGGCTAAAGTAAAACTAAGCCCCTGGATACTTTTAATACTGCCTCTTTGACAGGGACTAAATTTTGTCCAGCCAATGAAATTTAAGCGGTTAGTGGTGAGGAAGGGGAGAAGAATTTTCAAATACAAATCTGTCCAGGTAACTGCCAAAGTTACCTATATAATTCTTTTGAATATTGACTTCACAGAAGCCTATCTTGGCAACATCTAATATTTATTTTCTCTATAGTTTAGACTCTTTATATGCTGTAATAGCTGTTGATTAACTGAAAAAAAGTAATCAAACAACATTGTAATATTTGACTTGATACCAAAATCTGCAACAGAGTAGACACCCAGGAAGTAGTAGATAATATGAGGAGGGATCTAGCTAAGCTTGAAGACTGCTTGGGAATTTGGAAGCTGAGATTTAACGCTAAAAAATGCAATAAAAAATCCAAGGGTATAAGGAGTGAAGTACTTTTGTCCATGAAAGAAGAGTGGGACCTGGACGTGATTGTTTCCGATGATCTAAAGTCCTGCCTCTGGTAAACATGTAGAAAAGGTGATGGCAAAAGCCAAAAGGATGCTTGAATGCATAGGGAGAGGAATGGCCAGCAGGAAAAAGGAGGTGATAGTGCCTCTGTATAAGTCTTCGGTGAGACCTCATTTGGAGTATCATGCGCAACTCTGGAGACCTCACCTCCAAAAGGATATAAACAGGAAGTAGTTGGTGCAGAGGGTGGCTACCAAAATGATCAGTGGTCATCGTTATAAACCATATGGGGACAGACTTAAACATCTTAATATGTATATGTTAGAGGAAAGGTGGGATATGATAGAGATCTTTAAATATCTCTGTGGCATTAATGCACAGGAGGAGAGCCTCTTTCAATTGAAAGAAAGCTCTGTAAGGAGGGGACATAGGATGAAGGTGAAAAGGGATAGACTCAGGAGTAATATGCAGAAATATTTATTCACAGAAAAAGTGGTCGATGCATAGAATAGTCTCCCAGTGGAGGTAGTAGAGACAAGGGCAGTATCTGAATTCAAGAAGGCATGGGACAAACACAGATCTCTAATGGGAAAAAAGGGACTATATTAGTTGATATAGAAGGGCAGACTAAATAGAAATATGATGGCAGAAAAAGACCTATGACCTATGTTTTATGACTTTTCAAGACAAAATAAATCTCTTCTGCAGATCTTAAAAGGTACTTGAACACATTTTCTATTCTCTCAAAACTGTTTTTATTCATTTTAGTGTGATAAGTCAGCCGCATACATGATCTGGTAGGCATGGATACCTGGTTCCATGCGATGTCCATGGAGCACCTGCTACATTCTAAAGACTGATGGATAAAAGCTTAAAAATGAATGTGGCTTATATTGCTGCTTATTTGGGCTATGTGGTGATTCATAGTGACAATTTGCCAACCCATCTCCATAAAGTAGCAGCAGGTTGGGAATCACCGATAAAAGGTGAACTGTAAATCTTGTCAAATGTGCAGATGAAAGGTAGAAACAAAATACTTGGGTAAAGGTTAGCCAATAGCAATGCTATGCACTGCAAGGCAGGAAACCTAAGTTCTATTTTTGGACTTGCCCTCTGCTACAGATGCTAGCCTGGTATGGGAATGCTGCAGAGACAATATTTACAGCCCTATGCAGTGGAAGGCTCAGCTATTGCACATTAGTGATCTCTAGGAAAAAATTCTATAAGTCTTGCCTAGATTTATGCATGCTTTTGCACATAAATCTACGTATTTTAGTCATATATGGGTGTAAATGGACATTAACATTCATATTTGATGTGATCGCTATTCTGGGAATATGTGCGTCAGACTGATCATGTATACTTTCACTATCAGAATCTCTAGGGGCAGAATTCAGACAAAGTGTGGGTGGACGCAAAGATATGCACGTACGTTATAAAATACTGTAATGTGCATGCATTATTGAAAAATCTAGGTGTGGGCATTTAGAGCAGCCATAAGGCTGGCGTATGTATTTGCAGTTAACATGGGTTTTTGACTACTTACACCTCTATTTTGTACAATACACGTGTACCTTACTTTATAAAATAGGCAAGAAATACATATGTAAAAATGCACGCCTCACAAAATCAGTGTTCAAGTGACCACACCTAGGCCCATAGCCATGGACTATCACTGTAATTGCTGGATGAGGGATTAGAAAACATTTAATATGGCATCTATAGCCCAGTTCTGAGCTTGGTTACCAGGTAAGAAACAACAATATATTATCATTAGCATTATACATATTTGTGCTATATCTAACTAATACATATTCAAACCACCTATTTCCGGGGCTGCAGTTCTAGGTCTCAGGGAATTAGTATTTTCATATCCAATGGTTTACTTAAATTTGACATCCAAAACTATTATCATATATCAATATCTAAAAGAATAATCAATCTTCATGAATGTTATTGTTTTAATTACATACATGCAAATCCAGCTATCTCCAACCAGTTAATTCATTACTTTCACATCGGCAGCCATTGTAAAGATTAACATCTAAACATAACCGGTCAGAATTAGTATTTATTTTATTTTGCTGGTTTTCTGCACCGCCTTTCATCGGGTCAAAACAGTGTACATGGAACATTGTATTGCCTCTACAAAACCATGGGCCCGATATTCAGCGGCTAGCCCCCTCCGCTGAACTCTAAACCTGGATATTCATGCTAACTGGCAATGGCTCAATATCAGTGCCCGGTTATTGATGGGTGTTGACCCCGGAACGCCCTGCAGTACCCGTGGATATTCGGCAGCAATAACGGTGTTAAACTGAATATCCCAGACAAGGGCTTTGAATATGCCATGCTATACGATTATTCTGAAATCTGAGAAAATAGCCAAGTGTTCCGTTTTTTTCTTAAAAATCTATGGGGAAATCACCTAGGTATTTGCAAAGGAAGGCTCATGATGCTATAGCCTTGTAGAGTCCAACTGTGATGGAACTAGAAGCCCAAAAAAAACAGGAAAAGAACTGCTAATACACAAAATATATTTGGGGCCCGATATTCAGCGGCCAGCGAGAGCACAGTGCCTAGCCATTGACACTGAAGACTTAACCCAAATATTCAATGCCAGGACCATATTCAGTCACCGGCACTGAGTATCTGGGTTTGCCACACAGCCACGCACAGGGCAGAAGCTAACGGGACAGCAGAGACATTCAGCCTCTGCCCGATTACTTTAGGACAGCTTTTGCGTGCTTAACTTTCATCACTGGGGGATAACCGGGCAGTAGCTGAATTTTGCCGCCAGCCGGTTCTCAACAGGTACCACCCCTGGAACCTCCCCAGACTCCCCGATGCTAAGCGGTTACCATCGGGGCGTATAGTGGCATTAAAGGGATATTCAGCGGCACTTAATGATGTTAATGATGTTGAATATCCTGATTAGGGGCATTTACATAGTTTACAGCTCTGTAAAGCGTGTAAATGTCTTGCAGTATCGGGCCCTTGGATTATTATTAGGGTGGGAAACAGTTAAGCCCTTATAATGTGATAGAAGTCCTATTGCATTGTTTTTTTTCCAATCACGAAGGAACACAGATATTTCTGTGGAACTAGCAGGATATTATAAGATTTACCATAAACCTAGTCTCTCTATCCGTTCAGTCCCTCTATAACATCTTACCCAGAAGTCAGTTCTAACTATGGTCAGATTACTCCACAGTTCAGGCCTCAGTGGACGATTCATGCTACAAACTGATTCAGCATAGATTAGTCTAGAATTAGTGCTCTCTCTAGTGCTTTCACAAGAATTTTAAGAGCACCTAATACTGCACTTCAACAGAAACTCTCTCTCAGCGATAAGAGACAATCTGTACTAGAAAGATTAGTTGAAGCACTATGCTACCTTGTAGGCTAATATTATCTTCCTGTTCAACTGACAGCAGTTTCTTGAAAAGGTTATATAAGATGAAAAAAAGTCCAAAATCAACTATTATTGATTTGCAAAAATGATACATTTTTAAATCTACAATCAAAGCCCTTTATGGGCATTGATGTTTTCAATGAAGAAGTCTCTTTGTTTTCTACAGGATTCTTCCATTTTGAATTATTATATGGAACCTATTCTATAGAGAGGTCATTCTTGAATTAATAAAGTTAAAGTGAAAAGAAAAAACACTATTAAGACCAAGATAGTATAGTGAAACTACATGAGAAATTGGAAAGGTGACATTTCACTTACCAGATAATGTCCTTTCCTTGAGTCCTGCTAAACCAGTCCAGACAAGTGGGTTGTGTTCCCCTACCAGCAGATTGGTGGAGACAAAGAACCAATGGAAAGCCCAGGTTTCAATGACATCACTCCTATGCCTCTATTCACCTCAGCCATCAGAGGTCACATAAGTATTTGTTCCAAAGCATATGGGAGAAACAAGGCAAGCCTCACACAACCTCAATTGTGGGCAACAATGAATAATTATCAGTAGAGAGGTATGTACAAGAAAGCATAAACAGAGGGCCATCAGTAGAAGATGAACCTGCAGGGCCAAGTATAAAAACTCATAGTGGAGCCAAGGGCAACACAGCAGAAGAACAGAACAAATAACGTTTTAGGGATGGGACCTGAACTGGTCTAACAGAACTCAAGGAAAAGACACTAATCGGTAAGTAAAAATGTCAACTTCCATATCGTCCTGCTATACCAATCTAGACAAGTGGGATGTACCAAAGCTGCAAATCCACTAGGCGGGAAGAAGACAGAGCAGCTCACAAAACCTTTGAGCCAAAGGCTGTGTCCACCTGCGCAAGGACATCCAAGTGGTAATGCTGGATAACAGTGGAAAGCAGTGTCCCGATTGCTGCCTGACAAATGTCTGCAGGGACTACTAAGCTCCGCTCTGCCCACGAGGATGCTTGTGCTCGAGTAGAAAGGGTTCACAAACCCTCTGGAACCGGCTGGTTCTGCAACAGATATGCAGAGGCAATGGCCTTCTTAATCCAGCACCCAAAAGTCAACTTAGCCACCGCTTCATCATTGCACAGGCCAGAAAACAGCACAAGAAGATGGTCAGACTTACAAAAGGAATTCATAACCTCCAGGTATCAGAGGAGCATCCTCCGGACATCCACCAGGTGAAGATCCTTATCCTTCCTTCGGGAAAGAGGGCAAGCAGACCACCTGGTTCACATGAAAGGGAGAAAGCACCTTAGGCAAAGAAGGCAGGCACAGGTCGAATTTAAATGGCCTCCTTCGAAAAGGAGAGAGAACCTGCAGCTCAGAAATCCATCTTGCGGAACAAATCGTGACTCAGAAGAATGCTTTGAGCATCAAAGCCTTTAAGGTAGTGCACTTCAATGGCTCAAAAGGCACTGCCATCAGTGCCCTAAGCACCAGACACAGATCTACGGAAGGGATCACAGACTGGAGGGGAGGACGCAGGCATTAAACCCCCTGGAGAAAATGCAAGATGCCCAGGTGCAAGGCCAGAGACTTGCCTGCCACCAGCTCCCAGAAACAGGCCAGAGTTGCCACCTGAACATTCAAGGAACCAAGAGAAAGGCCCTTCTCTAGGCCATCCTGTAGAAAGGCCAACAGGGAGGACACCTTAGCTGCTTCGGGAGTCAACTGCCGTGCACCACACTAGTTCTCAAAAAGGCACCATATCTGTATGTATGCTAGCTTGGTAGACATCCTCCAGACACCAAGCAGAGTAGAGACCACTTCTGGAAAGTAACCCTTATACACTAGCCATCTCCTTTCAAGGCCATTCTATACCAAGAAGGGAGTCAGGTCTTCCAGGACAATCAGTCCCCTACTGCAATAAGGCCCCAAGATGGCAGCAACAGGAGGCGCTTGTAGGAACTCCATCAGGTCTCTGAACCATGCTCTCCTCGGCCAATCTGGTGCCACGAAACAATCCTGCCCGGGTGACATTCTATATGCTGAATCACATGCCCCCTACCAGGGACCACAGAGGAAACACGTACAGCAGTCGCTGACTTGGCTAAAGCTGGGTCAGGGCAAAGATGCCCTTGGGCCCCATCTCCATGTGGCAACCGAAGAAGCGGAAAACTTTGGCATTGGAGTGAATTGCCATCACATCCATTTCAAAGTGACCCAAGCAGCGCAGAATCAACTGAAACACCTCCTAACTCAACTCTCTCTCCAGGATCCAGAGAGTGCCAGCTGAGGAGGTCTACTTCCATATTGTCCACCCTGTTAATGTGCTGGGCTGACAAGGCTAGGAGGTTCTTCTCTGCTCAAGCAAACAGGAGAGCCATCTTCAGAGCTATACTGGTGCTCCTTGTGCCACCTTACAGATTGACATAAGCCACCGCCATCTCTTTATCTGAAAACATTAGAACCACCTGGCCCTTGACCAGGGGCTGGAAACACAGAAGAGCCAACCTGATGGCTCTTGCCACAAGGTAGTTGATGGGCCACACCATTTCCCTGGATTCCAATAGCCTAGGCTGTTCAGTCTTGCCAATGGGCTCCCCAGCCCAAGAAACTGGCATCTGTTGTCAGCAGAATCCAGGAGAAATCATCCAGTGGTATGCCCTTCCTCAGATGACAGAGCTGCCTCCATCACCGCAGGCTGACATTCACCATCAATAGGCATGGAAGCCTGGCTCAAACTCCTGAGAATTCAGGGACCACAGAGTCAACAAAGACCGCTGGGGCGGTCGCATGTGAGCATGCACCCACAGCACCATTTAAATAAATAAATAAATATTTAGCTGCACTTATATACTACCTTTCACCAGGTCAAAGTGGTTTACAATAAAACAATATCACACAGGAAAGTTTACAATGCAAAAATTGAGGGGGGGGGACGGACAACAACCTTTTTTTAAATTGGGAGGGGACCCGTCACCAGGAGGGGAGGGAAAATTTACATATTTACAGCCTAGCTGTCTTAGCAGGTCACATATTTTTTTGTAGTACTTTGTTATGAGTTTTTGGAGTTTCTTGAGAGGAGAATCAGTGGATGATGTTCTGTTCGACACCAAGGTATTCTCTGAATAGGTGGGTCTTTAGCTGTTTTCTGAAGGTAGATAGGTCTTTGTTACATCAGAGTTTACCTGGGAGAGAATTCCATAATGTAGGGGCATAAAGCTCAAAGGAACAGTTACAAGTTTTTTGGTTGAATTTGGTTCATCTATGTGGCAGAATAAGCATGTTGGTTGTAGCCCGTCGTGTTGCTTTTCCTGAATTCGATTTTTACAGAAGGGTGTGGAGATGTGCCGGTTGTTGGAGATGGTACCCGGTGGATCAGTACAAGTGTTTTGTACTTGATTCAGGCGTCCACTGGAAGAATGTGACCATCTCTGTGGTCACTACCATCAATCTGAGGAGCTCAAGATAATCCCAGACTCTGGAAGCCTGCTGCTCACAGAACAGCATCAAGCAATCCAACAGTCTTTTGACTTTCTTCTCTGGCAGGAAACCTCTGCCCCTCAAGTGTCAAAACATGCTCCCAGGAACTCTAGGGACTGGGAAGGCAACAGCTGGCTCTTTTCGGATTGAACACCCAGCTGAGCCTTTTCAAAAAAGGGACACCACTCAGGACACCACCCGAGGCCCTTCTGAGATAGGATGGGCTCGGATGAGCCAGTTGTCTAGATAGGGATGGACACAAATCCCTTGGCACCACAGCCACCACCACCATGAACTTGGAGAATGTCATTGAGGTGGTGGATAGCCCGAAAGGGAGAGCAGCAAATTGATAGTGGGAACCAAGCATGGCAAAATGCAGTTATTTCTGCTGATCTACCTAGGTCGGGATATGAAAATGGGATGGGAGGAGTGGCTTAGTGGTTAGGACAAGGTACTTCAGGCCGGAGGGCCGGGGGTTCAAGTCCCACCTGGGGACAGCAATCTCAGGCCGGAGGGACTGGGATTTCTAGTCCTATAGGTACTCCTTGTGGTCTTGGGCAAGCCACTTAACCCTCCATTGCCCATGTTCCCTGTAAGTATTAGCGTATGTGTGTCATATACCCTCGTGTTAAATGTATCTCCCAATTGACCGCTTTGACCCGGTGAAAAGCGGGATATAAATACAGCTAAATAAATAAATAAAATACCTCTCAGCCAGATCCAGAGAAGCCAAGAACTCCCCTCAATGCACTGCTTGAATCATGGAGTGCAAGGTTTCCATCTGGAGGATGCACAAATGCTTGTTGACCCCCCTTGAGGTCCAGAATGGGCCAGAAGGAACCGTCCTTTTATGGCACCATGAAATAGATGGAGTATCTGCCCTTGCCCTGCTCATCCAGGTGGATGGACACCACTGCCTTCGGGCGTAGCAACTTATTCATGTTGGTCTGCACAGTGGCACTTTTGATTGCACACCCACAAAGACATAGCCAAACTGAATGGTGTCTAGCACCTAGCGATCCTCGGTAATCCGGGCCCATTCCTGAAAGAAAAGACAAAGTCTACCTCCCACCAGAGGAACCAGAGAATGGGTCTCCAAACCTTCATTGCACAGACTGGAAGGGACCTTCTCTGGAGGGGACCCGTTTTTGGGCCCACACGCTCCATGAAAGCACTGAGAACAAGTTCAAGGCCCAAAAGCAGAGAGGAAGAAAGGTTTTCCAGGTCAATAATGACGAGAGCCACGAGACCCCTTGGACTCCGTCCAGTGCATTCTTGGGTGGATGGGTGGAGGCTGACAAAAAAGGGGCACCAGCCCGCTTCATAGGCCCTTGGGACCTGTCTTCAGAAATGCGGTAAGATTTTGTCTCACCCCAGTCTTTCACCAGCTTCTCCAAATCAGCTCCAAACAGAAGCTTCCCCTTAAAAGCCAGTTGGGCCAACCGAGCTTTGGAGGAAGGATGTCTCTGCTGCCCAGTACTGGAGCCAAATCCAACACTGTGACACTGTCATCAGGGCATCATTCTTGGCCACCAAACATACCAGGTCATACATGACATCAGAAAGAAAGGTCTTATCCAACACCAAAAGAGGTGTAATATCTGGTGGCAGAGACTGAATCCACTGGAGCAGGGCTGGAGACATCAGGCTGGTAAATACCGCCAGCTGCAGAATAGAGGCCATCATGGTGAACTGGCTCTTCAGCAAGAAATTTGCCTTATAGTCCAGAAAATCCTTTAAGGCCGACCCGCGTTTCACTGGAATGGTGGTCCGTCTGGTAGCCGCCATGACCAGCAAATCTGCCCTGGGAATGCCAAACCACTCAACACACCTCTTCCTGGAGAGCGTAGATCTGTTTACACACTCTTAACTCTTTAGGCAGGGAGTTGGGAGAATCCCACTCTGATTGGATCATATCCGTCATTTATTTATTTATTATACCGCGCTCTTTAGAATCAGTGCAGTTTACATGTATACTAACAGGTACTTTTTATTCCCTTGTCCCCGAAGGGCTCACAATCTAAGTGTACCTGAGGCAATGGGAACGGGAAAATAGTAGTGGATTTCCACACCCCTTGAAGCAGGTGTACGCTCAGCTCCTGCTCCGTGCTGGAAACATCTATCAAGTTCAAGGCGGATCAGACCCTGGCAATCAATGCCACCAGCTCCTCCTTCTGGAATAGGCAGATCATGCTGGCCTGTACGTAATCTTCTGAAGGTGAGAGCACTTCCTCATCCACATCAGAGCCGAGTACCAAGCCATCTGAATCCAAGTCATAGTCTTGGATTGTTTGCTGTAAACACGGAATAGCCTGTTATTCTGTTGATGTTGTTGTATGTGAACCGCGCTGATATCAAATAGCGCGGTATATAAAAGATTGTAATAAAAAATAGTCAACATCTCAGATAGCTCCAAGCTGTTCCCCATCTCCAGGGAGCACCCCTTGCCGGGGATGCTGAACCAAAGGTAATCGAACAGGGCTTCCATTTTCAGCCTGCCCCACATGAGGCATGCCAGAAGGACCAGGACTGCTGCAAAAAGAAAAAGAATTCTGAGGACAATCCAGAGTCTAGAAGCTCTCTTCTTGGACATAAATCCCAAACACCAGGGGGCACAACTGCCACAGACCCCCTAGAGGACTATGAGCAGCTTACAGCACAGTCATCAGAACCTCCAGCTGGCTGAAAAACTTTACCCATAGTGCCATCAGTCATCTCCCACCCTGAGGCAAGCAAGGTTAGACTAACTGCATCCCCCGGCTGAGAGGGGGAAAGCAGGACCTCCAGGGGCGACTCAGAAGCTGCCATGCAGGAAAAGCAGAGTCAAGAATCTGGGGATAAGGCACCTCATTTGCCACAGGTCAAGCAATGTTTCCTGGAAGAAGACAGAGAGAGTTAGGGCAAGTATCACAACCACACGTGCTAAGGCTGTGATGGCCTGCAAGCGCGCATCAACTGCACTTTTATGTTACACGCATTACAGGCTCTAGGGAAGGCACACAGATTGGGGTCACTTGGACAGAACGTGCATTAGGACCACATGACTACCAGGCACACAGTAGGTAAAAACATTACTAACGTGCAGAAAATGGCAGGAAACCCCCACACTGTGCCAGTGGTCACCAGTGGTCCACTCTGAATTGCATCCCAAGAAGGCTGAATCAGGAGCCCCCAACAAAGACAATGATGAGGTCAAACTTTGGTACTCACCCCCTGAGAGTCCCAGGCAGAAGATCTGTGTTGGGATCAGCTCTACTCCCCTGAAACTATTTCACTGGCTGGCTTTACAACACTGTGTTTAAGATGGCTGGCAAGCAGATCCCTCTGAGGGCCTTCTGCGATCTTCAAGAGAGAGCAGGGGGCACAAAGGAGGGAAAGGGCACTAAGGTTGTGTGAGGCTGCTGCATTCTTCCAAATCCTTCCTATTTGTGGCTGCTCAATAGGCCCTTATCATGATAAGTGTGGAACTGAACAAATTTTCCCTCCTCCTATGGCATCTGAAAAGACCGCAGTCTAGTGGAGCCTCCCACGTTGCACTCAAGTGAGAGTCACCTTTCTGTACTCGAGGTGGTCATTCACAAGCATTTCTTCATAGAACACTTTGGTCCTAATGACATTACCTAAATGTATATACCATAACCACCCACTCACTGTTGATTCATTTATAACCCCCATATTTAATGCCAAGTTTACTTGCCCTTGTTCTATGTAAAACAAATCTCTTGAGATTGTAAGTTCTTGTTCAATGTAAACCGCCTTGGATCAAAGGCAGTATATTAAAAAAACCTGTTAAATAAAATAAAAATAAATACATTTAATCAATCTCTTTTCCTCTCAATCCACAGATTTTCTACAGAGCAGAAAATCCAACCACCATCTGCTGAAGACAAAGAAATACTGAAGGGACTTCTGGTGGCTGAGGTGAATAGAGGCACAGAAGTGATGTCATTGAAACATGAGCTTTTCATTGGTTCTTTGTCTCCACCTATCTGCCGGTAGAGGAACACAACTCATTTGTCTGGATTGGTCTAACAGGATGAAATGGAATAGGTGCTTTTGCCAAAGAGTGATAAATGATAAGCCCAATACATAATAGTAGCACTCCATCATGCCAAATTTGTCTAATTTCAAACTTTAGATGTCTTGGTACTTATATCACTGGTCAACATTGAAATCATTACTGACTTTAAAAGGCCCTAATCTGTAGTATCTTGGTGAGCTGAACGCTAATATAACATTAAAAAATTTTTATTGGCTCTCGTTTTGAAGATATTGCATGTAGTTCATTTTTGATGTTTCACCATGTAAATTTATCCAGTAGGACATCAACAACATCCCAAATAAGCCCTGAATGATGTAATATTGCATCACATGGCATAATATCAGCATGCACACATCATCCAGAGTTGATTGCATCATTTTCTGATGCAATGCAATACTACTGCCAGATAGCTGCTGAAGCCATCTGATGTCAGCAGTGTACTATATACAGTCGGAAAGGAAAGTAATCTGGTATTCTGTTCCGATATTGAAAGCCTCATGAATGCCTTAAAAATCGCTCATGACCCACAAGACTGGAGACTATTTATAGACTCTTCGAAACTGAGTCTGAAGGCTGTGCTTTTGAACAATGGAAACCGTCTTCCATCTATTCCAGTAGCGCATGCCGTCCACATGAAAGAGACATACAAAAACTTAAAGCATCTACTGACTTCCATTAACTATAACAAGTACAGCTGGCACCTCTGTGGTGACTTGAAGGTAGTTGCCCTTTTAATGGGACTGCAGCAGGGATATATAAAATACATGTGTTTCTTATGTGAGTGGGATAGCCGAGCAAGGGATTGGCACTACTTGCAGAAGGAATGGAATCGCAGACAAAATGTAACAGATGAAGAGAAGAATATCCAGCACCCAGCTCTAGTTGAGGCTCACAAAATCCTGCTACCACCCCTTCACATCAAACTAGGTTTGATGAAAAACTTTGTGAAAGCCATGGACCGCACTTCGCCAGCTTTCCGATACCTGCATGAAAAATTCCCTCGACTCAGCGAAGCAAAGATTAAAGAGGGAGTTTTTGTGGGTCCTCAGATTCAAGAGCTCTTCAAAGATGACCGGTTCAACAACTTGCTGCAGGGTGATGCGAAACAAGCATGGAATGCTTTTTGCCTATTGCCAACAAACTTTCTCGGGATTGTTAGGGCAGAAAACTACAAGGAACTAGTAGAAGACATGCTGATGCATTATCAGAAACTTGGCTGCAATATGTCTCTAAAGATCCATTTCCTTGATTCCCATCTCGATTTCTTTCCTGACAACTGTGGTATGGTTAGTGATGAACAGGGCGAACGTTTTCACCAGGATATCGCAACGATGGAGCAAAGATACCAGGGAAAATGGTCCACTACAATAGCTGGCTGACTACTGCTGGACACTCCCCAGAGAAGCTCCCGAACAGCTGTACAAGAGACAGGCGAAAAAATCTAAGAAGTCGTCTATGACTTGTTTTTTTACAGGTATTAACCGAAGGCCTATTATATTTACTATTGACATGCATTTCGTGATGTAAACATTAATTCTTGTAGATTACAAAAGAACTAGAGCCAACTTTGCAATTTCACTGTCATATTTGTGTTCAGCATATAAAAATTGATAAAAAATTACTAATTTTATTTCAGTAACATGACTTTTGTAAAAATTTGTTGCCCAGAATATATGGAGTCAGTATTCAAAATGATTTGTCTGCATGATTACAGGGGCTCCCCAGACAAATCCTTGGTTTTAAGATTACTTCACCCATACACTCACCTCCAGCCACACAGATCAATTAACTTTGGACAAACATCTTAATATCCAGCCAAAATGTAACTGCTTAAGTGTGAGAGGGATCATAGACATGCAGGGGTAACGCTAAAGAATTAACTGAATAGCATCAGTATTCCGTACACTCCAGTTAAATTTAACCAGTAAGATATCTGATTATCTTTAACCTGCTTTATTGAGCAGTACAGGCAGCTAAATATCCGAAAGCCACTGAATATAAATACAGTCAAATAGAAATGTCTACTTAAATCATGCAAAAGTAGACTCTGACAGTTATGAGATCAACTAAACTGACACAAAAAAACAGATTTGTCACAAAAGCTTTAAAACCGTGAAAACATAAAAGCTTGTTAACTTCTTTTGACAGGAACAATCCAGAGATAAAATCTCAAGTAGCCAATGGAAACAACTCCAACAGTGGACAGGAGGGAGAAGAGCTTCCTGTTACTTATTGGGTTATAGTAGAAAAATCTGTTTTTCCACTTTTGTAAACTTTACCTAACCAGGGAAAAGAGTACCTTTCTACTCACTGTATTCAGACTTTACATAAATGGGCTTATATTCAAATATAGAAACATGTCAACACAAAAAGACCATATGGCCCATCTAGTCTGTCCTTCCATATCAGCTACTACTATAGTTCCCTTTTCCTTTAGAGATCCTCTGTGTTTGTCCCAGGCTTTCTTGAATTCAGATACTATCCTCATCTCTACTACCTCTACTGGGAGACTATCCACGCATCTACTACTCTTTCCATAAAGAAGTATTTCCGCATATTACTCCCGAGTCTATCCCCTTCCACCTTCATTCTCTGTCCCCTCATAGTAGAACTTGCTTTCAATCGAAAGAGGCTCTCCTCCTGTGCATTTATGCCATAGAGGTATTTGAATGTCTTTATCATATCTCTTCTATTCCGCCTTTCCTCTAATATATACATATTAAGATCTTTAAGTCTGTCCTCATATGCTTTATAACGAACACCACTAACCATTTTAGTAGCCAACCTCTGCACAGAGTCCATCCTGTTTATATCCTTTTGAAGGTGCGGTCTCCAGAATTGCACACAATACTCCAAATGAGGTTGTACCAGAGACTTATACAGAGGCACTATCACCTCCTTTTTCCTGCTGTCCATTCCTCTCCCTATGCACCCAAGCATCCTTCTGGCTTTCACCATCACCTTTTTTCCTGTTTAGCTGCTTTAAGATCATCAGAAACAATCACGCCCAGGTCCCGCTCTTCTTTCATGGACAGAAGTACTTTGCCCCTACACTGTACCGCTCCCTTTGATTTTTGCAGCCCAAATGAATAACCTTGCATTTTTTAGCATTAAATCTCAGCTGCAAATTCTTGACCATTCTTTAAGCTTAGCTAGATCTCTCCTCATGTTATCTACACCTTCCTGGGTGCCTACTCTATTGCAGATTTTGGTATCATCCACAAAGAGACAAATCTTACTTGACAGCCTTTCTGCAATATCACTAACAAAGATTTTAAAAAGAAATCGAACCAAGGATAGATCCCTGCGGTACACCACTGGTAACCTCCTTCTCCTCAGAGTGAGCTCCAGTTACCTATGCATTTTGTTGCCTCCCACTCAACCAATTTTTAATCCAGTCAGCCACTTTAGGATCCATCCCTAAGGTGCTATTTATTTATAATGAAAAATCAAAATAACCTGAACCCCTGGTGATGACGGTGTCAGAATACTGAGGGGATCCAAGATGGCGTCTGGTTGGATGAGCTGATCGGCACGGCATTTGCCTATGGGAAGGAAGCGAAAATCTAGAGGAGCAAAACAGCCTACTGCCCCTCTAGTTTCAATGACATTACCTGCGGAGGTGGTTGGGCCTCTAGACTCGTATTTTTCACCGGTGCCGCAACAGTGGATTGCGGGGGGAGAGTAACCAGGCTGAGCAGCATTTGGAGGAGGTATCCTCATCCTCTGCCTCTGGTATCGATCTCTCTTTCCCTGGCTCAATTCGAGCCTCGAAAGTGCCCCGACAAGTCAGCAGTGGACCAGGAAGTCAGCATGGGAGCGTTGAGTCGGCGGACTCTGCCAGCGGACAGAACTTGGGCGTGGAGAGTGGCTTCTTGTGATCAGCAACAGAGGGCTGAGGTTCGATTGGAATGGCAGAGGGAGGTGCTGGTTTGGCACCTAGTTTATCGGCCCCCGTTTCTTTGAAGCCCGGTGTTGTGGTTTCGATTCCTCCAGTGGAGGCTCTCTTGTCTGTGTCCATGGATCTTCCGGAGGGGGTGACATTGGAGGTGATTTGGGCCGCTATAATGAAGCTTCGTGAAGAGTTGGTTCCGCAGATGGCTTCTTTGGCTTCACAGGTTTCTCTTAATACGGAGGATCTCAAGGAAGCTTTTGTTAAAATAACTGCCTTACAGACTGGACTTCCTCAAAATCAAGCTAAAGTTCTGTCTGTTGAAAGTGAAGTTGAATCTTTAAGGAAAGTTTCTTTACCTATTATGTCTAAATTGGAAATGTTGAAAAATGCAGTACATATGTCAAATATCCATTTGGTTAATTTTCCTAAAGTTTCATTAATATCAGCAAGAGATATGTTCTGTAATTACTTGATTGAAAATTTGTGTATTCCCTCTGAATCCCATCCCCCTTTAGTTAAAATCTTTTATTTGCCTTCTGGTAAAAAAGAAGTGGGGCAGGGAATTGTTAGTGGTTTACCCAATATGGATGTATTAAATGTTACTGACATTTTGGAGAATTCCCAAGAGGAAAAGATTACATCATTTACTCTATTAATTACCTTAGCACTATTATCAGATAAAGAATGGCTTATGAAACTATTCTTTAAAAAACGTCATATGTTGTTTAAAGGTTTGGCTGTTCGGATGTTCCCAGATCTATCTAGGGAGACCCAGAGGAGGAGACGTGATTTCCTTTTGTTACGTTCTGGGATTCAGCAATTGGCAGGGCTATTTTGCCTGAAATTTCCATGTAAATGTTTGATTAAATATCAATCTAATTTGTATATATTTTATGAACCCTCCCAATTGCTCTGCTTTATTAATGCCCAGGTTTCTGAAGGGGGGGGTAGATACCCTGCCTGTTCCGGTTGAGTGATTTGTATATGCCACTGTTTAGCTCTTCCCATTTTCCTTATTATAATGGATTATGTTATTATCTAATCATTGCATCCCCTCTTTTTGAGGACTAGCGTGGGGTAGATCATGAGGATATTTTCCTGTGGGGACAAATGTTTCATATTGTTCCATATCGATTTATATTATTGTTTTCTTGGTATTCATCTCTATTTCCATTTCAAGGTGTATTCTTAATTTGTATTTGTAAATTTAGAAAATTTAAATTTAAAAAAAACACCCTTGAACCACTAATGTTAATTATAGGATCTCAAAATTAATAGAGCAGATAGTGCTTCCAGCAAGAGCCTAAACAACTTTACAGTTGTATGTTTGTATGAATGTTCATAATTTCATCATCAGTCCAACCAACATCCTAATAATGGGCATCTTCATTTATTTAACTATACTGCAATTTATAGAATTTTTAATTTGTGATTTTATAACTAAATTCAAATCTAACTATATTAAAAATTTATCAAAAAAGAGTTTTATAAGGCACACCCACCAGCTGACAAATATATAAATCAAAAAGCACAAAATACAAAGTCTAGCCACACAACCAAGCATAAAGTGGCCAAATATCTGACGCAATATTGCGTTTTGACTTATCTGCATCAGAGATAGATGGTTTCAAAATGTCATAATATGCTCTCCAGTTTTTCAAAGCAGGTCCAAGTCTACACATACTCCTGAGTCAGCTACTGTAGATAGACATTAACTGCAGTATAGCTAATAAATTGCAGTATAGATAAATAAATGAAAATACCATTCAAGCGCGGAGTTGAAAGACCTGTGTTTGAATGGCTGCTCTGGTCCCTCCCTCCTCTGACGCGTGCATACATCACAGGAGGGAGGGATCAGACCTGCGTGCAAGCACGCAGTTTTTTTTAATTGGATGTCTACTCTGCTGCTGCCATCGCCCCCACCACAACCAAGGCAACAGGAAAAGAAGTGGTGGTGGGGCAAGGGCAGGCAGCTTTGGGGGAGCCGAAGCCAACGGCCCCAAATGCACCCTTATTTCTTTGCACCCTGTGCGGTTTCACAGCTCGCACAGGGCTAGGTAGGGTGCTGCCTCCCACCAACATCTTACAGGTGACTCCAGAGGCTTTACAAAACAAAGAACTCAGCCAGCTAAGTTCCCATGTGCTTCATGCTGTCTTGTAGATCTATTAAACTAGTACACCTGGCCGATAAGAACATAAGAACATAAGATATGCCATACTGGGTCAGACCAAGGTCTATCAAGCCCAGTATCCTGTTTCCAACAGTGGCCAATCTAGGTCATACGTACCTAGCAGTTTCCACAAAAGACACAGGTTCCACGACGCTTGTACTGGGTCAAGCATTGATATCCTGGGTCCCTTCTTAATAATGGTTTATGGACCTTTCCTCCAGGAACTTGTCCAAACCTTTTTTAAACCCAGCTACACTAACAGCCTTTACTACATCCTCCGGTAACAAATTCCAGAGTTTGATACACATTGAGTGAAAAAATATTTTCTTTTATTAGTCTTAAATAGTTTACCCTGTAGCTTCTTTGCATATCCCCTAGTCTTTCTATATTCTGATAACGTAAACAGTCGATCTACGTTTACCCGTTCCACTCCGTTCATTAATTTATAGACTTCTATCATATCTCCCCCTCAGCCGTCTCTTTTCCAGGTTAAAGAACCCTAACCTTTTTAGCCTTTCTTCATAGGAGTATCCTTCCATCCCCTTTATCATTTTGGTGGCTCTTCTCTGAACCTTGTCTAAAATCGCTATATCCTTTTTAAGATACGGCGACCAGAATTGCACACAATATTCAAGGTGCGGTCTCACCATGGAATGGTATAGAGGCATTATAATATCTTTTGTTTTATTTTCCATTCCTTTCCTTATGATACCTAGCATTCTATTTGCTCTCTTGGCCGCCGCTGCACACTGGGCCGAGGGTTTTAACATGGAATCCACAGTGATGCCTAAATCTTTTTCATGGGTGGTGGTTCCTAATGTGGAACCTTGCATCGTATAACCATAGTTTGGGTTGTTCTTCCCTAGGTGCAGAACTTTGCACATCCACATTAAATTTCATCTGCCATTTTGATGCCCAGTCTTCCAATTTATCAAGATCCTCTTGCAATTTTCCACAATCCTCTTGGGTTTTAACAACTTTAAATAGTTTTGTGTCATCTGCAAATTTTATAACCTCACTCGTTATTCCACTTTCCAGGTCATTTATGAATATGTCAAAAAGCAGCAGACCCAGCACAGATCCCTGGGGTATACCACTATTCACTTTTCTCCATTGGGAAAATTGGCCATTTAGCCCTACCCTCTGCTTTCTATCTTTTAACCAGTTCCTAGAAACATAGAAACATGATGACAGAAAAAGACCACAAGGCCCATCTAGTCTGTCCTTCCATAACAACAACTACAACAGTCCACTTTCTACCTTTAGAGATCCTCTGTGTTGGTCCCATGCTTTTTTGAATTCAGTTACTGTCCTCATCTCTACCACCTCCACTGGGAGACTATTCCACGGATCCACTACTCTTTCTGTAAAGAAATATTTCCGCATATCACTCCTGAATCTATCTCCCTTCACCATCATCCCATGTCCCCTCGTAGCAGAACTTGCTTTCAATTGAAAGAGGCTCTCTCCCTGAACATTTATGCCACGGAGGTATTTAAACATCTCAATCATATCACCTCTATCCCGCCTTTCCTCTAAGGTGTACATATTAAGATCCTTAAGTCTGTCCTCATATGCTTTATAATGAAGCCCATTAATCATTTTAGTAGCAACCCTCTGCACCGACTCCATCCTGTTCACATCCTTTTGAAGGTGCGGTCTCCAGAATTGCACACCATACTCCAAATGAGGTCGCACCAAAGACTTATACAGAGGCATTATCACCTCCTTTTTTCTGCTAGCCATTCCTCTCCGTATGCACCCAAGCATCCTTCTAGCTTTTGCCGTCGCCTTTTCTACCTGTTTAGCTACTTTAAGATCATCAGACACAACCACGCGTAGGTCCCGCTCTTCTTTAGTGGACAAAAGTACTTCACCTCCTATACTGTATTGCTCCCTTGGATTGCTGCAGCCCAAATGCATGACCTTACATTTTTTAACATTAAATCCCAGCTGCCAAATTCTAGACCATTCTTCAAGCTTAGCTAGATCCCTCCTCATGTTATCTACACCTTCCTGGGTGTCTACTCTATTACAGATTTTGGTATCATCTGCAAAGAGGCAAACCTTACCCGACAGCCCTTCCGCTATATCACTAACAAAGATGTTAAAAAGAATTGGACAAAGGACAGATCCCTGGGGCACACCACTGGTAGCATCCTTCTCCTCAGAGTGAGCTCCATTTACTTGTACTCTTTGTCGCCTCCCACCCAACCAATTTCTAACCCAAGCAGTAACTTTAGGGTCCATCCCTAGGGTGCTCAGTTTGTTTATAAGTCGCCTGTGAGGAACAGTGTCGAAGGCTTTACTGAAATCTAAATACACCACATCTAGAGCTCTCCCTCGGTCCAACTCCCTGGTCACCCAGTCAAAGAAATCGATCAGATTTGTCTGACAAGACCTGCCTCTGGTAAATCCATGCTGCCTCGGATCCTGTAATCCGCCGGACTCCAGAAACCTCACTATTTTCTCTTTCAGCAGCGTTTTCAATAATTTACTCACCACCAAAGTTAAACTAACCGGCCTGTAGTTTTCAACCACATCCTTACTTCCGCTTTTGTGTAAAGGCACCACATGAGCCTCTCTCCAGTCCTTTGGCACCACTCCCGACTCCAACGAGGCATTGAAAAGGTCAGTCAGTGGAGTTGCTAGAACGTCCCCAAGTTCCCTCAGTATTCTAGGGTGTATCCCATCCGGTCCCATCGCTTTGTCTACTTTAAGTTGAGCTAGTTTCTCACGAACACAGTCTTCTGAAAATTGTTGAAGATGTCCCTCGCTTCTGTTCTTATTTGTGGGTGTTTTCTGAGGTCCTGCTCCTGGTTCTTCATCTGTGAACACAGAACAAAAATATTTGTTAAGCAATTCCGCTTTATCCTTATCAGCTTCTACATATTCCCCCCCTGCACCCTTGAGTCTGACAATACCACTTTTGCCCTTCCTCTTCTCACTAATATATCTGAAAAATGTCTTATCCCCCATTTTATTGCATTGGCTATTTCCTCCTCCTTTTGAATCTTTGCCTTCTTGACTACTTTGCTAGCTTCTCTAAGTTTTTCCAAATACAGATGCCTGTCTTCCTCTCTCTGTGATTTCTTGTATTTCATGAAGGCCTCCCTCTTTTTCTTCACTTTTTCAGCTACTTCCTTCGAAAACTATAGCGGTCTCCTGTTCCTTTTGCCTTTATTTACCATTTTAACAAAAAGGTTGGTTGCCTTTAAAATACCCCCTTTCAGTTTTGCCCACTGTTTTTCTACATCCCCCAGCTGTTCCCATCCCAATAACGACTCCCTGAGGTATTGGCCCATCTTCGCAAAGTTAGTCTTCCTAAAGTCTAAGATCTTCACCTTGGAATGGATTCTAACAGCCCTAGTCCTAATACTGAACCACACCATCTGGTGGTCACTGGATGCAAAATGATCTCCCACTACAACATCAGAAACACTCTCACCATTGGTAAGCACCAAGTCCAGTATGGCCCCTTCACGTGTGGGGTCTGTTACAAATTGCCTGAATAGTTCTCCCTGTAGAGAATCCAGGATCTTCCTGATCCACAATAGTACACTGCCTCCTATCCCATGACTCTTTAGTTTTGCCAAAGGTCTCTGATGAGGGACCTTGTCAAAGGCTTTCTGAAAGTCCAGATACACTATATCAACCGACTCACCTTTGTCCAGCTGTTTATTCACTCCTTCAAAAAAACACAACAGATTAGTAAGACAAGATCTTCCTTGTCTAAAGCCATGTTGGCTGTCTCCCATTAGACCATGACTATCTAAATGCTGAGTAATTTTATTCTTTATGATGGTTTCTAGCATTTTTCCTGGTACTGATATCAGGCTCACCAGTCTGTAGTTTCCTGGATCACCCCTGGAACCCTTTTTAAAAATTGGTGTTACATTGGTGATCCTCCAATCTTCAGGTATTAGAGATGATTTTAATGATAGTTCACAGATTACTAATAGCAGGTCTGCAATCTCATATTTCAGTTCTTTCAACACCCTTGGATGTATACCATCCGGCCCTGGTGATTTGCTACTCTTCAGTTTATCTAATAGTTGTAATACATCTTCCCGATGTATCAATATTTCTTTCAATTCTTCCGCACCTTTAAATACCACTTCAGTCATGGGTAACATCCCTACATCTTCCTCAGTAAAGACCGAAGCAAAGAATTCATTCAGTCTCTCCGCTATCGCCTTGTCGCCTCTTAGTGCCCCTTTAACCCCTCTATCATCTAATGGACCAACTGACTCTCTCACAGTTTTTTTTGCTACGAATGTACTTGAAAAAGTCTTTATTACGCATTTTTGTTTCCGCAGCAAGCTTCTTCTCAAATTCTCCCTTTGCCTGCCTTATCAATGCCTTACATTTGACTTGCCAGTGCTTGTGCTGTTTCCAGGTTTCATCATTTGGCTCTTTTTTCCATTTTCTGAAAGATGCTTTTTTGGCAACAACAGCCTCTCTGACCTCACCTTTAAACCATGCTGGCAGTTTTTTGGACTTCCTTCCACTTTTCTTAAAGCGTGGAACACAGCTAGTCTGGGCTTCCAAGATAGTATTTTTCAACAACACCCAAGCTTGATGTAAGTCTTTAACCTTTGCAACTGCTCCTTTTAGTTTTTCCTTAACTATTTTTCTCATTTTATCATAGTCTCCCTTTCGAAAGTTAAATGGTAGTACTGTGGATTTCCTTACTATCCCTCCTCCACTAATTAAATCAAAGGCGATCATGCTATGATCACTATTGCCAAGTGGCCCTAACAACCTTATCTCTTGCACTAGATCTGGTGTTCCACTAAGGACTAGGTCTAATATGGCTTCCCCTCTGGTCGGTTCATGAACCAGCTGCTCCAAGAAGCAGTCATTTATTTCATCTAAGAACTTTATCTCCCTAGCATGTCCTGCCATGACACTGACCCAGTCGATACCGGGGTAATTGAAATCACCCATTATTATTACTGTGCTGTAATGTTTGTTAGCTTCCTTGATTTCTTTGAGCATTTCATCATCCATTTGTTCATTCTGGCCAGGAGGTCGATAGTACACCCCACTGCCATCGCCTTCCCCTTTTTACATGGAATTTCAATCCATAGAGAATCTACAGCAAATTTTGTTTCCTGCACAACTTTAATCCTTTCTGACTCAATGCCCTCTCTAACATAGAGCGCAACCCCTCCACCAATTTGATCAGCTCTATCATTACAATATAGTTTGTACCCAGGTATCACAGTGTCCCACTGGTTGTCCTCCTTCCACCATGTCTCTGATATTCCAATCATATCTAACCTTTCATTTAGTGCTATATATTCTAACTGATAGTATGCCCACTGTCCTATCAGCGTGAGTCTTCAAATCTGTCATTGTCTTGGTCATAGCCCTGCATTCTCCATGGGCCACCCAACATTCAGATACTCTCACCAAAGCCTATTCAACCAACAGACAAACTAGGCAGTCACCTGAAGTGGTAGCTTCTTGGGGGGGGGGGAGGGAGGGCGGGGGAGAAGCAAAGAGCTAAACGATAGATTCTATCAGCCAGGGAGGGCATAAGGCTTAAGGTTTGCCTAGGGTGCTAGCACCTTGAACCAACTCTGGGGCCAGCACTGACTCTCACTTAGGATCAACTTATGGCTATATTAGCTTCAAATAAAAATAAATAGGCATTAACTTACAAGATTGTTGCCTGTTGGTCAGTTCTTGTCCCGTGCATTGTAATTCCATCATTCCATCTAGCAGGCACCCATAAAATATTTGTGATAGCCCCAGCATGCACTCCTATTCCATAAGCTGGACACGGCACTTCTTTCCCTTTCTCTCTCTCCATCACCTCTTCCCCCTCAAGGCACTCTCTCTCTCTTTCCTTCCCGCATGCAAAGCGCTCCCTTCCCTCTCCCACCAAGCCCCGTGTTTCCTCACTCCCTTGCTCCCCTCCAAAGGCATTGTCTCCCCTACAGCTCTCCTGCTTTTTGCTACTCCTGGTACTTACAGTAGTGCTACATCACACATCTATACAAGACGGCAAACTAACAGATGTGCCCTATAATGTGTAAACAAGCAGCGGCAGTTTGTGTGAGATTTCACTCAGTAGGCAAATAGTTGGAAATACACATGTCACCTGTTGATGGCCTCTAGGAATCCATTTTTTTTGTACTGAAGAAAACCCCAAATTAGATAAATTAATAGTAGATTATCTCGGTTTGTTCCAATGATGGTGTCTTGTTAGTTTCACCTACACCATGGGACAGGCCCTCACTTGGTTTGCAGCTTGTCGTGCTGTGAGGGCTTGTGTGCATCAGTGATGTTGAGAGCTAAGCTATCAGTAGCTTAACTACTAGCAGGGTCTCCCAAGATGGAAAGGTCTCAGCTGAGGTGCCAGACCAGACAAACCACTTATCAAGGCAGCAGCAGAATGGGATGGTGTTGGTGGTGGAGGATCACATTTCTGTGACAACGGCAACACCACTAGAATTACCTGCATGGAAGAAAGGCCTGGCAATCTACTTCTGTATCTTGCCACGAAAACCCAATAGATAGTCACAACAAAACAAATTGCACTATAGTGCTGGAAGATGAGACTCCCGGGTTGGAAGGCTACTGGGTGAGGAGCTGAAGACTTTTCAGGGTAAAGCCAGCATTTATGATGTGATTGGATCAAAGCCTCGGGAATCTGGCTGCTGATGTAGCTGCGCATGAAATGAGAGTCAGAAGCTGCAAAGATGTCTTACATATTGGGACATGGAATGTACGAAGCATGAACCAAGGGAAGTTGGAGGTGGTCAAGAAAGAAATTGAGCGTGTACAACTTGCTCTGTTGGGTGTCAGCAAACTGAAATGGACTGGCATCGGGCACTTTGCATCAGATGATCACAAGGTCTACTATGCTGGAAATGAAAGATAAAGAAGAAATGGCATTGCATTTATAATCAAGAAGAAACTTGCAAGAACTGTAATGAAATACAATGCAATCAGTGAATGCTTAATTTCTATTCATCTAAGAGGATTGCCTATCAACACAACTATAATTCAGGTATATGCCCCAACAACAGCTGCAGAAGGGGATGAAGTTGATGAGTTCTATGAACAAGTACAAGCTGAAATTGACAGAACATGTAAACAGGATATCCTGATAGTCATGGGTGACTAACTCAAAGGTTGGCAACAAAGAAGGCAAAGTGGTTGGAAAATATGGAATTGGCAAAAGAAATGAAGCTGGAGAAAGACTGATAGAATACTGCAAAACTAACAATCTATTCATCCCAAAAACCTTCTTCCAGCAACACAAGTGGCGACTGTGCACATGGACCTCACCCAATGGATTGTACAAAAATCTAATTGACTACATCTGTGGAAGACAACAATGGAAAAGCTTTATAACATCAATAAAGACAAAACCTGGAGCTGACTGTGGTACAGATTGCCAACTACTAGCATGCAAACTCAAGCTAAAGTTGAAAAAGAGAAGCCACGCATGAATGTAGCAAAATATGACCTTGAGAATATACCACCAGAATTTAAAGACTACCTGCAAAATTAGATTTGCTGCTTAAGGTACAAATGTCAGAGCTGCAGAAGAGTTATGGGATGATATCAAGAAGGTTTTGTTGGAAGAAAGTGAGAAGTCTCTACAAAAGATGAAAAAGCAAAAATGGTCAAAATGGTTTACTGAAGAAACTCTGAAAATTGCCCAGAAACACAGAGAAGCTAAAGCCAGAGGAGAAAGAGACACTCACAGAACTCAACAGAGATTTCCAACATGCAGCAAGACAAGACAAGGAGAAGTACTATAAAGACGCATGCAAGGAAACTGAATCAGAAACTATTAGGGGAAGAACAAGATCGGCTTTCCTAAAGCTACGAGAGTTAAAGAAAAAATTACAGCCTTGAATTGTAATGCTACAAGATGCTCAAGGATCCATGTTGAATGATGCTGAGAAGATCAAGAAAAGGTGGAAAGAATATACAGAATGATTAAACCATAAAGATCAAGTGGACCAACAGCTGTTTCATCCTGTACCTTATGATCAGGAATCATAGGTGATGAAAGAAGCAGCCAAAGCAGTATTGACAGCTGTTATCATACTACTGACTTGTGGAAATTTTTGCACAATCACTCTAATCTCACATGCCTGCAAGATCCTACTCAAGATTATTCAGCAGAGACTACAACCATATCTGGAACGAGAATTGCTTGAAGTGTAAGCAGGGTTCAGGAAAGGTTGAGGAACGAGAGATATCATCATGGATGTGAGATGGATCCTTGAAAAGACAAAGAATACCAAAAGGATATCTATATGTATTTTATCATCAACTATAGCAAGACTTTTCACTGTGTAAACCATGAGAAACTCTCGGCCACATTAAGAAGCATGAGTATACCAGAACACCTGTAATTCTTTTGCACAACTTTTACATTGATCAAGAAGCAGCAGCTCAAATGGAACAAGGAGAAACAGAATGGTTTAAAATCAACAAAGGTGTACGACAAGGCTGCATACGTTCCTCCTACCTGTTTAATTTACGAATTATGCAGAACAAGTTATCATAGAATCAGGACTGTATGAAGGCGACCAAGGTGTGAAAATTGGTGGAAGATTCAACAACCTTTGCTATGCTGATGATACCACATTACTGGCTGAAAAGAAAGATGATCTGGAACATTTGCTTCTCAAGATCAAGGAACAGTCTTAAAATGGGCCTGCACCTTAACGTAAAGAAGACAACGATCCGGACAACTGGCAAAATCAATAAGTTCATCATTGATGGAGAAGATAGTTGATCCAAATAGGTTAAAATTGTCAACTATCAATAAAGAAATGACAAGCAGTCAAAAATCTGCTGACACATTGCTCTATGCAGAATGGCTATGAAGGACCTAGACAAGATTCTCAAGAGCAGAGATGTCTCTCTCCATACAAAGATTTGACTTGTTCAAGCCATGGAATTTTCAATAATGTCATATGGATGCAAAAGTTGGACAGTGAAAATGATGTTGTTGTTGTTAAGTGCCGTCGAGTCGGAGTCGACTCATGGCGACCCTCTGGATAGCTATCCTAAATTGTGTTCGGTCTTCAGTCAGGCGGCTCATTGTTGACAGACTGGTACCCGTAGCTGCTGTTATTGTAGCGATCCATCTCATTGCTGGCCTTCCTCTTTTGCGTTGACCTTCTATCTTGCCAAGCATGATGTCTTTCTCTAATGATCTCTCTCTTCGCATGATGTGTCCGAAGTATGAAAGTCGAAGTCTTGTCATCTGAGCTTCTAAAGAAAGCTTAGGTTTGATCTCCTCTAGTACCGACTGGTTTGTTCTTCGGGCAGTCCATGGTATACACAGTATTCGCCGCCAGCACCATAATTCAAAGGCATCAATTTTCTTCCTGCCTGTCTTTTTCACTGTCCAGCTTTCACATCCATATGATGTTATTGAAAATACCATGGCTTGAACAAGTCGAATCTTTGTATGGAGAGAGACATCTCTGCTCTTGAGAATCTTATCTAGGTCTTTCATAGCCATTCTGCCAAGAGCAATGCGTCGTCTGATTTCTTGACTGCTTGTTGCTTCTTTATTGATAGTTGATCCAAGTAGGTTAAAGTTGTTCACGATTTCAATTTCTTCTCCTTCAACGATGAACCTGTTGATTATGCCAGTTGTCATGATCTTTGTCTTCTTTACATTAAGGTGCAGGCCCATTTTGAGACTATGTTCTTTGATAGTGAGAAGCAAATGTTTCAGATCATCTTCACTTTCAGCCAGTAATGTGGTATCATCAGCATAGCGAAGGTTGTTGATGAGTCTTCCACCAATCTTCACACCTCTGTTGTCTTCATACAGTCCTGCTTCTCTGATGATTTGTTCTGCATATAAATTAAACAGGTAGGGGGAAAGTATGCAGCCTTGTCTTACACCTTTGCTTATTTTAAACCATTCTGTTTCTCCTTGTTCCGTTCGAACTGTTGCTTCTTGATCAATGTACAGATTGCGCAAGAGAACGATCAGGTGTTCTGGTATACCCATTCTTCTTAATGTGGTCCAGAGTTTCTCATGGTTTACACAGTCAAAAGCCTTGCTATAGTCGATAAAGCACAAATAGATATCCTTTTGGTATTCTTTAGTCTTTTCAAGGATCCATCTCACATCCGCAATGATGTCTCTCGTTCCTCGCCCTTTCCTGAACCCTGCTTGCACTTCAGGTAGTTCTTGTTCTAGGTATGGCTGTAGTCTCTTTTGAATAATCTTCAGTAGAATCTTGCTGGCATGTGGGATCAGAGCGATTGTGCGATAATTTCCACAGTCAGTTGGATCACCTTTCTTTAGTATTGGTATAAACACAGATCTTTTCCAGTCAGTTGGCCATGATGTTGTCTTCCATATTTCTTGGCAGAGCCGTGTAAGTACGGTAACAGCTGCATCAGATTGCTGCAGTACTTCTATGGGAATGCTATCAATGCCTGGTGCTTTGTTCTTTGATAAGGCTTTCAATGCTGCTTCAACTTCTTCTTTCATCACCAATGGTTCCTGATCATAAGGTATAGGTTGAAACGGCTGTTGGTCCACTTGATCTTTATCATATAAAAACTCTGTATACTCCTTCCACCTTTTCTTGATCTTCTCAGCATCATTCAACATAGAACCTTGAGCATCTTGCAACATTCCAATTCGAGGCTGGAACTTTTTCTTTAACTATCGCAGCTTTAGGAAAGCCGATCTTGTTCTTCCTCTAATAGTTTCTGCTTCTATTTCCTTGCAAGTGTCATTGTAGTACTTTTCCTTGTCCTGTCTTGCTGCACGTTGGAAATCTCTGTTGAGTTCTGCGATTGTCTTTCTTTCTCCTTTAGCTTTAGCTTCTCTGCGTTTCTGGGCAATTTTCAGAGTTTCTTCAGTCATCCATTTTGGCCGTTTTTGCTTTTTCACCTTTTGTAGAGACTTCTCGCTTTCTTCTAGCACAACCTTCTTGATGTCATTCCATAACTCTTCCGGAGCTCTGTCATTTGTATCTAAAGCAGCAAATCGATTTTGCAGGCAGTCTTTAAATTCCAGTGGTATATTCTCAAGGTCATATTTTGCTGCATTCATGAGTGGTTTGCTCTTTTTCAACTTTAGCTTGAGTTTGCATACTAGTAGTTGATGATCTGTACCACAGTCAGCTCCAGGTTTTGTCTTTGTTGATGTTACAGAGCTTTTCCATCGTTGACTTCCACAGATGTAGTCAATTTGATTTTTATACAATCCATTGGGTGAAGTCCATGTGTACAGTCGTCGCTTGTGTTGCTGGAAGAAGGTGTTTGAGATGAATAGATCATTGGTCTTGCAGAATTCTATCAATCTTTCTCCAGCTTCATTTCTGTTGCCAAGTCCATATTTTCCAACTACTTTGCCTTCTTCTTTGTTGCCAACTTTTGCGTTCCAGTCACCCATGACTATCAGGATATCCTGTTTACATGTTCTGTCAATTTCAGCTTGTACTTGTTCATAGAACTCTTCAATTTCATTCTCTTCTGCAGCTGTTGTTGGGGCATATACTTGAATTATAGTTGTGTTGATAGGCAATCCTCGTAGACGAATAGAGATTAAGCGTTCGCTGACTGCATTGTATTTCATTACAGTTCTTGCAAGTTTCTTCTTTATTATAAATGCAACACCATTTCTTCTTTGTCTTTCATTTCCAGCATAGTAGACCATGTGATCAGGTGATGCAAAGTGCCCGATGCCAGTCCATTTCAGTTCGCTGACACCCAACAGATCAAGTTGTACACGTTCCATTTCATTCTTGACCACCTCCAACTTCCCTTGGTTCATGCTTCGTACGTTCCATGTTCCAATGTGTAAGACATCTTTACAGCTTCTGACTCTCATTTCATGCACAGCTACATCAGCAGTCAGACTTCCCGAGGGCTTTGATCCAACCACATCATAAATGCTGGCTTTACTCTGAAAAGTCTTCAGCTCTTCCCCAGTAGCTAGTTGAGTGCCTTCCGACCTGGGAGTCTCATCTTCCAGCACCATAGCACAATTTGTTTTGTTGTAACTATCCATTGGGTTTTCATGGCAAGATACAGAAGTAGATTGCCGGGCCTTCCTTCCGCGCAGTTTAAGTTTGGTGTTGTTGCCGTTGTCACAGAAATGTGATCCTCCGCCGTCAACACTATCCCATTCTGCTGCTGCCCAGATGGGTGGTTTGTCTTTGTCTGGCACCTCAGCTGAGACCTGTCCATCTTGGGAGACCCTGCCAGTAGTTAAACTACCGATAGTTTAGCTCTCAGCATCACTGATGCACGCAAGCCCTCACAGCACGACAAGCTGCAAACCAAGTGAGAGGTGAAAATGATAGACAGGAAGAAAATTGATGCCTTTGAATTATTGTGCTGGCGACAAATACTGTGTATACCATGGACTGCCAGAAGAACAAACCAGTCAGTACTAAAGAAAATCATACTTAAGCTTTCTTTAGAAGCTCAGATGACAAGACTTTGATTTTCATACTTTGGACACATCATGTGAAGAGAGATCATTAGAGACATCATGCTTCGCAAGGTAAAAGGTCAATGCAAAAGAGTAGGGCAAGCAGGGAGATGGATCAATACAATAACAGCAGCAATGGGTATCACTCTATCAACAATGAGCCATCTGATTGAAGACCGAACACAATTTAGGACAACTATCCAGAGGGTCACCATGAGTCGACATGGAGTCGACGGCACTTAACAACAACAACAACAACATGGGAACATACCCTATCTACACACCCATGCACCCCTACCAGTCTACTGGATTGTAAAGGAGCTACTGGGAGCTTCACTGTCTCAGAGATACTGTGCTTGTAGGGTGCAGTAGGGAGGGGGCTGGGCTTTTTCTCTTCTTTTTTTTTTTTTTAAATATGAGAGAGAGGTGCCTGGGAGAGAATGCTTGGGCTGGAAAAGATCCAAGAAATCCCTTGATATTGGGCTCTCTTATGCCCCCCTAAGGTGCACTACAGAGGCTGATTGTTTTTTTTGGGGGGGGGGGGAGTTAGAGGGTGTGTGCGTAACTCACCAAGTAGGCAAAGCTCTGGGATAGGAAAGAAATCACCCACTCTGCTGTGGCAGCCTTTGTACTGTGATTGTGTGTGTTGGGCGACAGGAAGAGGCTTTTGCAAGGAGCTTAGAGCTGTGGAGGCAACAGCTGGAGGGGGTTCTGATCTCTGAGCCTAAGAGAAATCTACAGCCAGATAGCAAAGGGAAAACTTACTGAAGTTGTCTCTGAACAGAATCGCGCACTGCAGGTCCAACATCAGCTCCTCCCTCCACCAGCCTCCATTGATTCCCTATGGCCTATGACTGCAGGGCCATGTGAAAGAAACACTCCCAAAGATGCCTAAGGACAGCCCTGCATATCTGTATACCAATGCTTCTCAATGTGCTATGGTGGTGACCACTAGGGGCATAGTTAGACCTGGGCTCAAGAGAAAAGACCTCTGTTTCCTCTCCAGCCTTTTCACTCCCAGGTAGCATGTAGGGAACAAAATTGGAGGGGGTGAGCCTGGAGCAGATAAAGCAGAGCCACTCTGCTCCTCATTTGCCTGTCATTTAAGGAAAGGAGGATAAGTGTGCGACCACAGCAGATACTGCAAGGTAGAGAAGAACACCTACTCCTACTACTCCAGCACCTAGGGACAGGTGGGGACCATATCAGAGAGAATAGAAGAGGGGTTAGAGCAGAGAGTAGGGGAGGTCTTTTTGTCTGCTAGGTCCATGCCAGCCCCTTTTTTCCTTTCCCCAAGGGCTATTTGTTGCCAACTAAACCTAAAGATACCGATTGGGTTAGAAATTGGTTGAGTGGGAGGCAACAAAGGGTACAGGTAAAGGAGCTCACTCTGAGAAGAAGGAATTTACCAGTGGTGTGCCCCAGGGATCTGTCCTTGGTCCAATACTTTTTAACATCTTTGTTAGTCATATTGCGGAAGGGCTGTCGGGTAAGGTTTGCCTCTTTGCAGATGATACCAAAATCTGCAATGGAGTAGATACCCAGGAAGGTGTAGATAACATGAGGAGGGATCTAGCCAAGCTTGAAGAATGGTCTAGAACTTGGCAGCTGAGATTTAATGTTAAAAAATACAAGGTCATGCATTTGGGCTGCAGCAATCCAAGGGAGCGATGTGGTATAGGGGGGTGAAGTACTTCTGTCCACAAAAGAAGGGCGGGACCTAGGCATGATTGTGTCTGATGATCTTAAAGTAGCTAAACAGGTAGAACAGGCAACAGCGAAAGCTAGAAGGATGCTTGGGTGCATAGGGAGAGGAATGACCAGCAGAAGAAAGGAGGTGATATTGCCTCTGTATAAGTCTTTGGTGCGACCTCATTTGGAGTATAGTGTGCAATTCTGGAGACCGCATCTTCAAAAGGATGTGAACAGGTTGAAGTCAGTTCAAAGGGTTGCTATTAAAATGATTAGTGGTCCTCATTATAAAGCATATCAGGGCAGACTTACGGAGCTTAATATGTATACTTTAGAGGAAAGGCGGGATAGAGGTGATATGATTGAGACATTTAAATCCTCTATGGCATAAATGCACAGGAGGAGAGCTTCTTTCGATTGAAAACAAGCTCTGCTAGGAGGGGACATAGAATGAGGGTGAAAGGGGATAGACTCAGGAGTAATATGCAGAAATATTTCTGTATGGAAAGAGAGGTAGATCCATGGAATAGTCTCCCAGAGGAGGTGGTAGAGATGAGGACAGTATCTGAATTAAAAAAAGAAAGCATGGGACAAACACAGAGAATCTCTTAAGGAAAAAAGGGGACTGTTGTAGTGGTTGGTATGGAAGGACAGACTAGATAGAAACATAGAAACATGATGGTAGAAAAAGACCGCATGGCCTATGTTTCTAAATAGAGAATAGGTAGAAGGTTTGAGCAGAAACAGCTCCAGACCACAGCTGTGACTCTTGTGAGTAATTTGTGGGAAAGGAAAGGGTGTACATACTAAGAAAGGAGAGACAGAATGAATTTCACCTGAATTGGCTCTCCCCTTTTCTCTGGAGTTAGGAGTATGAACTTGGGATGCTTGGCAACATTTTCCTCCCCAAGGTCCATGCTTCGGTGTACTGTGTAGCAAGTACGAGAGGACCGGGACTCAGATTGTGAAAATGGAGGGGGTGAGAGACAGCCAAGGTAAGCAAGCTAGTCAGAGGGAGACGGGGAGCTGAGAGGAACAGGCAGGGGCGCGGAATGGCTGCTTGTTTAGGGGTCCCAAGCTCTGCTCCAACTGCCTGAATTCCACCCAACTCCACACCTAGCCCCCCACAACCAGACAACTGATCTTCCCCTCCTGTTCTGCCCAAGGAAGAGGAGTCTGTCACAACTGCAGCAAAGAAATATTGCCAGGCCAGGGCTCGAGTGGGCCACCTCATTCTGATGCCTATGGGGACAAGTGTGGGGACGGGAAGAACTGGAGGGTGAAGGACAGTAAAGGGAAGAAGAGTAGGGATGAGGTTTAGGTGTGAATGGATTGCGTGAAGAGAAGAGTGATAAGGCTAGGCAAGAAAACTAAAGTAAAATGGAAAGGACAGCATGGAGAAGGAGTTAGGAGAAAACAGACAGGAAGGAAATCAGAAAAACAAAGAGACTCAATTGTAAATAACTTTATTAGGTGAACTCACCAGCTAACAAAGATGGTAAGGAGCATTTTTTAGTAATCTAGTAGTTAGATGGCTGGTTACAAATACTGTGTATACCATGGACTGCCCTTAGAACAAGCCAGTCAGTACTAGAAGAGATCAAACCTAAGCTTTCTTTAGAAGCTCAGATGACAAGACTTCGACTTTCATACTTTGGACACATCATGCGAAGAGAGAGATCATTAGAGAAAGACGACATGCTTGGCAAGGTAGAAGGTCAACGCAAAAGAGGGAGGCCAGCAATGAGATGGACTAATACAATAACAGCAGCTACGGGTACCAGTCTGTCAACAATGAGCCGCCTGACTGAAGACCGAACACAATTTAGGATAGCTATCCAGAGGGTCACCATGAGTCGACTCCGACTCGACGGCACTTAACAACAACAGTTATATGGCTCCTGAAGTAAACTGGATACTCTGGAAATTAGTTCAAATTTTTGAACCTCAACTTAATTCCCACATAAAATTTACAGGCTGAAATAGTTGGATTGTCTTGGCCATTATTTTTTATTTTCTGGTGTATAATTAATAGGTGTGTGCAGGCAAGAAAAAAAATGGTTTTGTTTAGTTTCCCATGTTATTTGCAGGGTTTCTCTCTCTTTTTTTTTTTTTCAATTTTTGTTCAAGGGCAATGGTAGAGATGAGGACAGTGTCTGAATTCCAAAAGGCATGGAACAAACACTGAGGATCTCTAAAGGAAAAAAAGGGACCGTTGTAGTGGTTGATATGGAAGGGTAGACTAGATAGGCCATGTGGTCTTTTTCTGCCATCATGTTTCTATGTTTTCTGTGTTTCTAATGTCATGCATAGTGTGCACTATTAATGAGATGGAGGGAAAAAACCCAGAAATTTGAGCTTTTTCCTGTTAGTTCCACTAAAAATTACATGACATGTCCTTGATGAAGGAGAGCAGTGCTTCTTACTAAGGTGCCTCTCTTCAATCTGATGTCAATGCATGGGGCTCGGTAATCTCGAAAGACCTACGGGCTCCATCAAACTAAAGCCAGCAGGACAAGGCATGCGCAGGTAAGAAAGGCTGCTGTCCATCTAGCCACAGGTGGGAGGGACTGGGGTTGAGAGGTCTGAGGAAATAAGTTTGGTTGAGAGGCACAAGTGCTTTCTTCGATGATATGTGTGGTTTGCCATGAAACCTAGCTGACCAATACTCAGAGGGTAGCAGTACCTCTAAGGTCACTGAGCAAAGTTCTACGAACTGCAAAGCAGCTAAATGTACAAGGCAGAAACAAAATGCTTGGGTTACAAACATATTAGCAAAATAAAGGGCCTACCACTTTGCTGTTACCCTGGTCCAATATATAGCGAAAATGCAAGATTATATCTGGGATATGAAAGATATTTATACCTAATTTCTCTATCATGGCTGCTCTGCTAACAGACCTCAAATATGGTCAAGGCAAAAAAACTGCAGATACCGTTCCTCAGTAGTGAGTACGCTTCCAGGGAAATGAAGTAATCTGTGTTATAGACATTCTTTTCATAAAATGCATGATTGAGCTACTCTCATATTAGTTTTATCTTGGTTACCCACCATGCACCCCTGAAAATAAAAGACAGTAGTAATTTTCTCTACAGCCCTTTTCATTCCAAGCCCAGTGGAGGGAAGACGAAGGCAAATGCTTATTTTCAAGAAGAAAGAGTTGGGCTTCAGTCAGCTTTCCCCAGACATGCTGTTGGGAGAAACGGAGATGGATGTCAGACACTATGGCATGGATGAGGTTAAAACCTGCTGCAAGCAGATGAGTGCTGCTTGCTAGAGGGAGTTCCAGCTATCAGTAATTGGCAACACAACAATACTTACTACAGAGGGACATATACTGTAGGATCACCCTACTACTAGCAGCTAAATATTTATTTATTTATTTAGACAGTTTTGTATACCGCCTTATCCTTCAATCAAAGCGGTCACAACACAATTGGGGGATACATTTAACACACGGGGATATGAGACACATACACTAATACTTACAGGGAACATGGGCAGTGGAGGGTTAAGTGGCTTGCCCAAGACCACAAGGAGCATCTGTGGGACTAGAAACCCCAGTCCTTCTGGCCCAAGGTTGCTGTCCTCTAGTGGGATTTGAACCCCCGACCTTCCGGCCTGAAGTACCTTGCCCCAACCACTAGGCTACTCCTGGGAGAGAAAGCGGGGTTACTTATCTGTAACAGAGGTTCTCCATGGACAGCAGGATAAAATCAGCCACACCTGGTGATGTCATCCAATGGCACCATGGACGGAGTGCCCTGTAGCCCTTACCCCCAGGCCTGCCCCTACCTGGCTCAGTTACTCCCAAGCCAATGCCTCCCTGCCTGTCCCAATTGGCTTCTAGCGGCATGTGCATGATGTTGACCCTTCACTGGTTTCAATCCTACCTAAAGGACCACACCCAACAAGTGAAAATTGGATGCTCATCATCCGACAAATATAATCAAGAGCAAGGTATTCTCCAGGGTTCAGCATTATCAGCATTGCTGTTTAATATCTATTTACAGCCAATCTGCAATATCTTCCAAAAGTTCAAAACAGGATATCACATCTATGCAGACGTCATAATGGTATTCCTACCTTTTGATGTCACAAAACCCAATCTTAGCCAAATCAAAGCATGTTTCATTGAGACCTCACAATGACTAACCTCAAATAACATACAAACTGTAAGAAAACTGAAGTATTGTATGTCACCAAGAACCAGCAATTTATACCCCCTTCAAACCTACACGTCAATGATACTAGCCTTGAAATAAAGAATAAAATAAAATATCTCAGGGTTACCCTTGATCGAACCCTCACCCTATCCACACATATGAAACTAACCACCAGGTCTATCTACAATAAAATAAGGATGATACAACAGCTAAGACCACTCCTATCAAGCCAGGACTTACAATTGGTAATTCAGGCAAAGATCTGCCCCCATTTTGACTACTGTAACAGTTTATATCAGGAGCTATCTAAACAAGCAATAAAGCAACTCCAGATGGCGCAGAACACCGCTGCATGCGTAGTCTTTAAAATTCATAGTGCTGAACACATCATTCCATTCTTCACCAGCTACATTGGTTACCCATTCAAAACAGAATCATTTACAAAATAATTATGACAACATTCAAACTAATACATGACATAGCACCTTCCTATCTAACCTCCCTAATCAAGAAAACTCCAACACTCAGAACACGCTGATTGTTCCCAAAGACTTTGGGAACAAAATAGATCAACAAGTGACAGAGCCTTTACATTCCTCGCACCAATCCTCTGGCACTCCCTACTAGATAACCTTAGAGCTTTGGCTGACCTCTTGGACTTCAGGAAGCAACTCAAGACTCACTTATTTAAAGAATATTTTGGCACTCAGACAGACAAAGAAAAAGTTTACCCAACATAATCCTAACTCATTCAGAAAAGTTCACCCAACATAAACCTTACTCTTATCTCCGTGGTTCTCTAACCTTATCATCTTGTACCAGTAGCTACATTGTAGATATATTAATAGTTATAATCCTTGTGTCAGTTGCCACTTTGTAAATATGTTAACAGTTATAATGTTTCAATGTAGTGTTCACTGTTCCTTGTAAAAGTTGATGTAACTAAGTTGGTTAATTGTAAACTGTTTTGATCTTATGATAAAGTGGTATAAAAAAAGCACATAAATAAATAAATAAAATACATCTGTAGGGGAGGAGGGTGGGAATGTGTGGCTTACTTATCCTGCTGTCCATGGAGAACCTCTGTTACAGGTAAGTAACTCCACTTTCTCCATGGACTAGCAGGATGTGTTGGCCACATTTTGTGACTCCCTAGCTGTGGCCATGAGGCCTACCATGTTGTGGACAGATGGAAATGAGACAGTGAACGATAGGATGAATTCCAAAACAACAGGACTTATTCCAGAGCAAGCAATGTGTCAACAACATCATGAAACAACATGAGAAACATCATGAAATTGTGAGCAGTTAAACTTTGGTAGAATAACAGGTGAACAAAAGCAGGGCGAGCCCGTGCTATCAGAATCAAAATATCAACACAGAGCCATAACATCAATGGAATCATAACACTGGCAACAGAGCCATAAACATCAACAGCAGCATAACAATAACAACGGCAGTGGCCATTATCTGGCAGTAGCAATCAAGTCTAGCAAGGCATTATGCCTGGCTGGGATCAGTCTGTAGCAGAGTGTCTGGCCTTGTGCTTGTGCTCATGCTCAGGATAATGTGGCCGAAGGACCGGTGGGCCAGGATGAGCTGGTCCAGGCAGTAATGCCTCTGGAAGGCATGTGTGGATGCCCACATCACTGCCTTGCAGAAGTGTTGAATAGGTACAGCATGGAGGTTCACCAGCATGGCTGCCTTAGCATGTAGTTGATGTGCATGGGTCGACGATGGGGGATCGGCACCTACCCAAGAGTAGCAGAAGGCAATGCATGTGAAAATCCATTGAAAGAGAGTCCTCTTCATGACTGGGCACCCTGACTTGGTTGGATCAAAGGAGATGAAGAGCTTGGGCCCTTTGCGGGGCCCCTGGTTCTCCCAAGGTAGGTGTGTACAACCTGCGCAGTTCAGGGTATGTAGTCGGTGTTCCTCTGTGGAGGAGTGTGATTCCAGGTAGAAGGTGGGGCCAGGAACTTTGGGTGCATGCATAGCATGGCGTGGTCCGGGTAGAGGATGGTGTAACGTGGGTGTGCCATTAAGGCCTGGAATTCACTGATCCATCTGGCTGTCATGATGGCAATGAGAAACAGGGTCTTCCGTGTGAGGTATTTGAGGGATGCATCCTCCAGAGGTTCAAAGGGGCCCCTCATGAGTTGCTGTAGGGCAATGAACAGATCCTAAGGAAGGACCAGTTTCTGTACCACTGGACACAGGTTGGATAGACCTTTAATGAACCTTACGATGAGTGGATGCAAAGAGAGGGGAAGATTCTCGGTGCGGCCGTGGAAGGCCGCAATTGCCGAGAGGTGGACTTTGATAGAGGAGGTCTGTAGCCCTGTTTGGGCAAGGCCAGCAGGGTATTGGAGGACATGTGGGAGGGGCAGGACAGGGGATCCATGCCTGCCGTCACACACTAGTTGTCAAATGATTCTCACTTCAGCACATACGAGCACCATGTGGAGTCTCTCCAGGCTGTGAGGATGAAGCGCTGAACCTCTATTGTCAAGCTCAGGGCAGAAGTCTTGACATTTCAATCTCCAGGCAATCAGTATGAGGATGGCCAAGTTGGGGTAGAGTGTCCTCCCTCCCTCCATCCTGGGTGATGAAGTCTGGTCACAGGCAATGTTCCCTCTAATTTTCTGTAGGTTGTGTGCGCATAAAATATCAGCTGTGTGCAGCTTTTGAAGGAAGGTTAAATTTTTGTGCGCCACATAACGACACTCGGAGTTATATACTTTAAAATTTGACTACATGTCAGAATACAGTATGTACACCACATTGATTTTAATCAAATTAAATGAAAATAGACAATTACTAAATGAAGCGGGAAATTTCTAGTAATTACAATGATAACTTTTAAATTTTAAGATGTCTGTGTTGTTTTCTGTCAGAATTAGAGCCATAATTTTTGTGCACTCTGTTGTAAAGTATGTGCGCTCTCTCGGCGAGGTGTGTGCGCGCGCACACGCACACAGCTTAGAGGGAACAGTGGTCACAGGGGCAGGTGGACCAGAGGTTCCTTGGCCAGGTGGCAAAGGTACGGGAACCACATCTGCCTCGGCCAGTGGGGGCAATGAAGATGACAGTTGCCTGGTTGCTGATGGTTCTCTGTATCACTCTGGAGATTAGCAGAGTAGGGGGATATACATAGAGGAGATAATACTCCCCTCATTGGAAGTTGAATGCCTCCATTACTGTGCATTGGCTGGGCAGCAACCTGGAGCAGGACTGGCACTTGGTGTTTGATGGATAGGCGAAGAGGTCCATCTCAAGCCAGCCCCAACATCAGAAGAGGGATTCTGCCACCTCTGTTTTGAGAGACATCTCGTGTGTCTGTAGCTGGCAGCTGAGTTTGTCTGCTAGGTGGTTGTCCTTGCCGGGAAGATAGGCTGCTAGGAGGTGGCAGTTGTTGCTGAGAGCTAGGTCCCACATCTGAAGGGCCTCCCTGCAGAGGGACAGGGACCCTATGCCCCCTTGTTTGTTGATGTAGAACATGGCAACCTGCTTGTCGATCAGGATCAGCACTGTCTTGCTGAGGATCTGTTCAAGAAGGCTTGGCGGGCATATCTGATTGCCTGAAGTTCCCAATGGTTGATTTGGAAGCACTTCTCTGGCTCTGACCACGTACCTTAGGTGCAGAAGTGAAGAAGGTATGCTCCACAGCCAAGTCTGGAGGCATCAGTGGTGAGGACCAGATCGTGCTGGGGTTTTCAGATGGATTTGCCCTGGGTGAGGTACTCTTTGCATAACCACCATTTGAGGGAATCCCAGACCTTCTGGCTAATGGGAATCTGATGGGACAGGGGTTGGGACCATTGGTTCCAGTGGTGTCTAAGGTGCCACTGTATATCCCACATGTGGAACCTGCCATGGGGAAGGACTTGGGTTGTGGCGACCATGTGGCCCAGGAGTCACAGCAGCATCTGAGTCGAGACGTCACCAGTAGTACACCGAGTGCACTAGGGCTATGATATGGTCCACCTTCTGTCCCAGGAGGAGAGCTTTCACTCGTGGTGTGCAAAGGGAGGCCCCGATGAATTCCAGGGTCTGTGTCGGTTGGAGATGAGACTTCCCGTTGATCAGAAATCCCAGGGTGGATAGTAGAGAGACCATGTCCTGGGTTGCTTTCTGTGTCTGAGTCCTGGAGGGAACAGTTATAAGCCAGTCATCCAGGTAGGGGAAGACACAGATCCCGGATCTCCTGAGGTAGGCCACCATCACTGCCATGCATTTGGTAAAGACCCTGGTAGCCAAGGAAATGCCAAAGGGAAGATTTGATACTGGAAGTGTTGGTTCAGGATGTAGAAGCATAGAAATTGTTTGTGCTGGATTGATAGGGATGTGCACTTAGGCATCCTGCAGATCCAGCGAGGCTAGCCAGTTGTGGGGCTGCAGTAGTGGAAGGAAGATCCCAGGGAGTACATTCAGAAGCACTCCTTGTGAATAAATTTGTTGAGGTTTCTCAGGTCGAGGATAGGGCACAGAGCCTCAGACTTCTTGGGAATGAGAAAATACCTGAAGTAGAATCTGCGCTGGTGGTACTTGCTTGATGGCACTCGCCACTAGAAGGGACTGGATCTCCTCTGTCATGGTGCGGAGGAGGTGGGCCAGGATGTGAGTGGCAGGGTAGGTTCACTGGTGTGGGGTGGTGGGGAAGCACATCCTGTATCTGGAGTTGATGATCTGTAGGACCCATTTTTCTGTGGTAATGTTCGTCCAGGCTTCCTTGAAGGAGTAAAGGCAATCGCTGACTGGCAGGATCCTGCTGGCTGCAGTGTCAAAAGGAGGGGGGTGCTCTTCCCCAATAGTGCAGTAGACTGCTTCTGTTGTCTGTGGTCTTTCTGGCGAGGTTTCTGGTAGGACTGATAGTGTTGATACTTGGAGTGCTGCAGCTGTGACTGGCTGGAGGGCGTAACATGAAGCTGCGAGGGGGTAAACTGAGAGGCAATGTCGGGAAATACTTCTTCACTGAAAGCCTGGTGGATGCTTGGAATGCTTCCCGATGGAAGTGGTGGGGGCAAATACAGTGACAGAATTCAAAATGGCATGGGACAGACGCAGTGGATCCCTTTACAGCAACAGCATAAAATCAAAACTTAAACTATCTAATTTCTCAACAAACAGGGGTGTCCTACATGGAGTGGTGGGTTCACCCTAAACAGCGACATGAGGAGGGGTGGCCTGCACAGAGCGGCAGGTGCACCTACTCTTGCCATCTTACTGGGCAGACTAGATGGACCATAGTGGTCTTTATCTGCCGTCATTTACTATGTTACTATTCCTCTTGTGATATGACTGGTAGCGCTTGGACAAAGAGTAGGATTTCTGCTGCTATGAACCTTGTGACTTGCGAGAGCTGCTACTCCGATCCGATCAAAGGGTTCGGAGGATGACTCCTTCAGGATTTCCTAGAGAGTGTGACTATGGGAGCGCCGAGCCCTGGGGCACATATGGGCACAGTAGGGGCAGTCCTCCATGTGGTGGGCTTCCCCCGGGCAGCATAGGCACTGATTGTGAGAGTCCTCCGAGTTCATTATCCTGGCACACTCTGGGCACTTCTTAGAGCCAAGTTTGTTGGACTTTCCTTTCTTTCCTTTTTCCATGTTGGAGTCTTTGGTAGTATGAATGGTTGACAGCTGGTGTTCCGTCCTAAAGGCTGGGTGGAAGAAATGAAACTGGGCCAGACAGGAGCGGGCCTGGAGGTAGGGGCTACAGGGCGCATGCCTCATAAGATGACGTCACCAGGTGCGGCTGGCGCATCCTGCTAGTCCATGGAGAAACACGTTTCTCTCCATTATTATAACTCTGTAATGATCACACGTTACTGTGTTCTACTGCTTTTCCTTATGGGCTCTTTGCAGACCATCGTGAAAGGACAGGAGCAGGTAACCTTAGTCATAAAAAAGAGCTCTGAAGGAACGGTAGAACACTAAGGGCCCCTTTTACTAATCCTTAACTCGACCTATCTACCACACCGCCGAAAGGAACAAAATAGGCCGTGCAGCAGACAGCTCAAGCTAAATATGAGCAAAAGGCTATTTACTTGGAGGTTAGAGGGCTGGAGGATTCTGTTTTCCTTTCTTGCTGGTAGCGTTTGGGTGCCCCTGTAAGGTCTCCAGCACCTCATCCTGCCCCACAATAAATAGGATTCGAAGATCTAGCTGCCTTCCTGACATTAGCTGTTCTCATCCTAATTCCAAGACTTCAGTCAAAGCTCTTCTATGAAATACCCACTTTTTTTTTTAATTGAGGGGGGTGAAGAGAGGGAGTGTGCGTGTGCGTGTGTGTGTGTGTGATTGAGGTGGGGGTGGGGGTTTCTATTCAGCAGGAAATGGCTGTCAGCAGTTTTCGTCTATCTGCAGCTGGACAGCTGGGTTTTGCAGTTAGCTGCAATTATATGTAACAATCAGCGTCTTCTCTGACAGAATAGAAAAGACAAGAAAAAGCAGAAATTAAAATAGAGGGAAATTGAGAGTGAAAAGGAAGGAGGGAACTAGTGCAGGAATATGAGGGGGTGCTGCGAAGCATGAACGAGGTGCATTGGCAGAGCCCTCAGGGGTCGATTTCAGTACTGGAATAACTGGGGGCACCAGCAAGATGTCTTGGTAGTAGAATAACGAAAGGTTCTTCAGGGCAAGAGAGAGGTGACTAGGTAGCGTTATCTATGGTTGTTTCATTATACATTTATTTTCTTCAGAGCAAACCTCCCTTCCCTTTGCTGGCCTGACAATGGAAGCGGCATGTTGTATATTAGTGTGTTAATATACAGTGACATCTCAGAAGCTGTGCACCAGTATACACAAAGGACTTCTGGATCCAGGGGAGGAGGATGTCATTTTACCTAATGTCCCCAGCCCTGCCCTGATACAGAATCCCTTCCTAGTCTGGAGTCTGTAATGCAAAACCCGCTGCAGGACCTGAGAGAGTGAGTGAACGAAGCCGCGTGAGGCTGATTTTTAACCACCTCATGTAGTAAACTGCTACGCCAACAAACTTTGCTGGATCTGAGAGAGATGAGATGACAGGACAGGGATGATCACTTACTACGCAGCTGGTCCTGCCCAGACACAATATGTGAGCGTCTGAGACCAAGAGGCGGCCAGGGCCGGTAGCCAGACCCTTAACAAAGAGCTGTAACATGAAGACACTGGGTCTGACAGGCTGCTGAACCCTCTAAATAAACTGTCATAAACTGTAAGATCACCAAAGCTGAACTGTGACGAAGAAAAATTGGCCGACCTTCCTCTTTCAGTTCTCTTCCAGGCAGCCAGCAGGAAAGTAAAAAAGGAGAGAGAGAGAAGAAGAGATAAAAAAAGAAACCACCAGAGAAAGAAAAAAAAGATCAGCAAAGGAAGGAATGAAATCTAATGAGAGAGAGCAGATAAGTCACTTCTAAAGATGTATCATTAGTGCAGGTATAATGAGATTGGAAAGGTGATTCCATAGAGAACACAAAAATGCCAAAGGTGTTTATACACTAAATGCAAATTTCCAAAATGTATTTGTAGTGCCTGCCCGGTCTGAACTGCTGCTTGAAGGCCATTTCTGGGGCTACAGATTATTTTTGCTTGTTTGGGTCTTGAGGGATGGGGGAAAGATACATCTTCAAGGCCATATGTCAAACCTTATCTAGTCACTCATCAGCTACAAATTATCACATCCAATGAGCAGGTCAAAAAAATATTAATTTACCAGGTGATCAAGAAATTTTGGGGCCAATATTCAAAGGTTTACTGGGCTAACAAGATCTGCTAAGCACATTAACTCCACTGAGAGGGATATTCAGCGGTACTAACCAGAACACCAGTGAATGCCCTTCTGATGGCCACGGGATGGGGACGCCGCGGTCCCAGCACTAATCTGGTTATCAGATTATTAGCAGTGGTTATTTAGCCACTAACCGGATTAGTGCCTTCATAAACTTAGGACAGGTCAGTGGTTTATGTGGATTTGCTATCCGGCTATTGGCTGAATATTGCCACTAACTGGACAGCAAATACAGTTGGCGGTGAAACCAGATATTCAGAGCCAGATGCTGAATATCCAGTTTCAGTTTCAGCCGTGACGGCCAGCTGCTTTAAAACATGCTGACTACAGTGGCTGAATATTAACCTCTCTATGGACAAATTCATCTGTTGCTTAACAAAAAATTCCTCAGAACATTTGGATAAGCGATTTCTGGGATTCGTGCTGATCCACTTCCTCTGGGTTCTCCTCTCGTACAATGACTATTTCTTCTGATGTTTCTTCTGACTACCTCCTTGCAGCTTCCTAACATGTCCTCTAGATCTAGAGCTTCCCTCAGTGGTAGTGTGGCATGCAGTGGGAAGGGGTTTTCTGTTAAAACACCAAACAGACAGCAATTCTGGGAAAACAAAATGTGTTTTTTTATTCAGACCCATTTGTTAAACCTTCACAAAGCTAGTCTCCCAACCCTTCCTCCAGCCCATTTAAAGTTCCTTCCTTGCCTAGTAAGGTTCCTACCTTTGTACGGCTTGCCTGGAAAGCACCTCTGTCTCCACGGACCTTTCTCTCTCTCCTGCAGCATGCTGGTTTTTTAACTCTTCCTGTGAGTCACACCTTCCCAGCTCTGAACTCTGTGCTGCAAACTCTCTTAAAGGGGCCTGTTGATAATCCCTTTGGAGAGGGATGGGCAACACTCTATAGACCCTAGACACACCCTCCCCCTCAGCTCAACCATGTCCTGTTCAGTACCTGCCTCATCCAGGACCCCCACCCAAGAAAGGAAGTCCACATTCAGGTGAGTATGACTAGCCCTATGGTGGAACTAGAACTTGTAGGGTTGGAGACTCAAGAACCACCACTTAATATGGCCATTGGACTTTTTCTGCCAAGCCAGCTACTTGAGGGTTTGGTAGTCTGTTTTAGCATAAAACAGACAACTGAACACATAGTATTTGAAGATTTCAAGTGACCACTTGACAGCTATGGCCTCCTTCTCGATCACTGCATAATGCTTCTCTTGAGAAAGCAGTTTCTTACTGATGAAAGCTATGGGCCTGACTTCCTGGGCCAAAATGGTTTCTAGGCCCTCCTCTGAAACATCAATTTCCACAATAAACAGTTGAAAGAAATCAGGGCTACTCAGGATGGGTTCAGAGCATACAGCCTTCTTGAGATGCTCGAAGGCCAGGTCTAGGTCCAGCGACCACTGGATCCATTCAGGAGTTCTCTTCTGGAGGAGGTTGGTTAATGGCTCCACCATCTCTGCAAAATTAGGGATGAACTGGTGGTAATAGCCAATCAGTTCAAGGAAGGCCTGGACCTCCTTCTTTGATTTTGGGGTGGAGACCTGGGCAATGGCATCTATCTTCCATAGTTGAGGTCGTACCTGCCCATTCCTGATTAAATACCCCAGGTAGTAGTGTCGTGACCGCCAGGAAAACATTTCTTGGGATTGGCCATCAACCCAGCCTTCTGTAGTCTGGTCAATATGGCATGTACTTAGATAAGAAGGGTTGTCTAGTTTCTGTTGTAGATGAGTGTCGTCAAGGTAGGCCACCACATACTCCTTATGCAGTCTCAATAGGTGGTCGACTAGGCATTGAAACATGGCGGGAGCCCCATGTAATCCAAATGGCAGTACTGTAAACTGGAATAGACCTTGTGGGGTTGAAAAGGCAGTTTTCTCCCTGGCAGCCGGAGTCAAGTGTACCTGCCAGTATTCTTTGGTCAGATCCAAGGTTGATATAAAACATGCTCCACCAAGTCATTTGATTAGCTCATCTAGTCTGGGCATGGGATACGCTTCCAGTTTGGAAGCTGCATTGACCCTTCAAAAGTCAATGCAGAATCTGATGCTTCCAATGGGTTTAGGAACCAGGATGATGGAACACAACCAGTCACTCATGGACTCTTCTATAACTCCCAAGTTAAGCAGCTCTTTCAGTTCTTTGTTGACGGCGTGTTGCCAGGCCTCCAGAATCCAATAGGGTCATTGCCTGATAACCACCCCAGGGTCAGTAATGATATCATGACAAATGAGGTGTGTTTGTCCAAGGTGGGTGGAGAATGCCTTTAGGTTCTGGTGAATCAAACCTCTTAGATCTCTTCTCTGGGTAGCAGACAGCTGATCTCTAATTGGAATTTGAGTTGGATCTGATAGGGCTGAAATTTCTGGCCCAAAATCATCTCCGTGTACCATCATAGCCATCACTGGAGTCTACTTTTTCATTAGGTTAATATGGTAAATTTTGGCTCTCTTTCATTTATCTGGCTGGGAAGTCTTGTAGTTAACAGGCCCTATTTTCTCTTTGACCCCATAGACCTCTGCCATTTACAGAGTAACTTGCTCTCGGATGAGGGAAGCAAGACTAAAGCTCTATCTGCCAGTTGGAAGGTGCAGTGCACGGCTGCCCAATTGTAGCCCCTGGCCTGCTCAGCTTGCTTTTTTTTCCAGACTGAGTTTGGCCACCTCTCTGGCTTTCTTCAGCCATTCCTGCATTTGTATAATGTACTCCACCAAATTAAGTCCGGCACGGGATTCTTCTTCACAGGTTCCCTTCCTCATCTAATATGCTCTTGGCATCCTCCAAAGAGCAACTCAAAAGGCAAAAACCCATGGAACTCTGAGGTACCTGGTGGATGGCAAACATCAAATAGGGTAGGAGAATGTCCCAATTCTTCCTGTCATACTTCACAAACTTTTTTAACATCTGTTTCACAGTTTTTTTGAATTGCTTAATGAGGCCACCCATCTGTAGATGATATAGGTGTATGTTTACTAAACGGCGCTAACATCGCAGCTGTGACGTTATCACGCAACAATGGCGCATTACCATGTGATAACGTCACATATCATGTGATAACGTCTGTTGCGGCGGTAAGGTGCACCGAGGGTGGAGCAAGGCCCCCCAGAGGGCGGAGGAAGGCTCCCCAGGGGCAGAGAGAAGGGGGTCAATGGGCGGAGAGTGGGCGTGGAGTGGATCCTTGCACACTAACGCCATGAAATGAAGCACCAAAAATTAGCGCCAGTGAAAACCTGGCACTAAGCACATTTGCAGGTCAAAGAAACCATTTCAGTGAGCAATGTACAGCAAAGGCAGGGAAACCCAAAAACGTGATAGTAGTGATACATGTGCAGGAGCCAAAAAAGCAAAGAAACAAATAAAATGACCAGAACCACATTTGAAATCCCAATAACCAAGCTAGCCAATAGCGATATTAATGAGAAACATAAAGCAACACTACTGACAAAGCATAAAAAAGAAGATATCATGTTTGGAAGGGTCTATTCTCAGTCCCCCTACAAAGTGAATGAGCCCACATTGAAATACCGCTGATCAGGGTGTTTGTCGTTTATATTGGGTAGGTTTGTTATGGCGTGCAAATGTGCAGCAACAGCAGAGTGGGCACGTAGGGCAACTGTACTGATGTTGGAAATGGGATACAGAGGGCTGCAGGTGGCACATGCTGTGGTCCCGCTGGGGCACATTGCGGACTAGGCAGATGCCTAGGTGGCATATAGGAATGCTGAAACTGTAAAGCAGCAAGACAGCAACTGATGAGGGTCCAACATGGACACGAGTGTGTTCCCCACAGTGCCCAGGGGATATTACCCAGCAGGTACCCCCAAGGGCACAGAACATTGGCAGGTGGTGCCGGGGGGAAGCACGCATGTCCATGTAGGCTCCCCCACCCGAGAACCCACACCATACGCAGCTGCCTACCGGTACACTGGATGGCCTGGGACTGCGCACCACCAGCACCACTGGCATAAGGGCATGTCAGCATGGTGGCGGAGGGGTGGTGGTGGTGGAGGGGGCAGTGGCAGCTGCCCATAGCAGGCCACGGCCAAGCCCCATTTAGGTGTGTGCTGGGCACTGCAACAGACACGATCTGTCTGACGTACAGTCATGGTATCCCCAGGGAATGATCTACCTCTGTGGCAACAGTGTGGTGCAGTACACACAGCCAGTGTGTTCAGGGGCAGAAGGTCACAGGTTCAAGTCCCAGCTGTGGACCCTGCAAACCATGTACCTATATTTTACCCAGTACTAAACTGTGGTAAGAAAGACAGAACCTTTATTGCAGATAAATGAAACATGCCATAAATACCTATATTTTACCCTACAGAGCACAGACACCATTAACATGTGCAATCCCTAGAGAAGAGTGTCCCACCTGCAGGCCTGAAGGGCCAAACACCATTCAGGATGTCAGGATGTCCCTAATAAATATGCATGAGATGTAATCACATACCCCACCCCCATTGTATTCAAATGTAACCATGCATATTCATTAGGGACAGCATGAAGACCTGAACCATGCTCGGCCCACCCGGACCGGAGTTGGGAACCTCTGCCCTAGAGCAGCGGCACAAACACCCACACCCACAGGCTGCACTATCTAATGCCTCATGGAGAGTCAGGCTGTTGGGCCCTGCGCAGACTAGCATCTCCCAATACTAGCACCTGCATACCTTAGCAATGCCGTCCTAAACTTGGGAACACGTTACACATATATCAAAAGGTTGCTCTGATTAATGTCAGATAACACATCCTATGTTAAACACAATTTGTTGACAGAGATTCATCATAGCAACCTTTCTGATATCTGTGGATTGTGGTTCAGTGTTTGTTCCCGACAGTGTTTACCACCCCGGGGAGTGACCCTAACAGTATTGAGTACCATAGCAATGCCTGCACTGTGCCCAGGACTGGTGTGGCGGCCATGGCTGCCAACCACCTCTATCCATGCACAATGCTGAAATAGGTGTGGGAGTGGGTGTATGTTTACCCAGTGTGTTGTGGCTGCCTACACCTTACTGAGCCCACAATGCTTGCACTGTTTCCAGTGTTAGCCTGCCAATGTGCATAATGAGGAGCAAGGTACTGTGGGTATGGCCCGGACAGGGCGGCCTGGGCAGGATGCATCTTCACATGGCATAGGGCAATGGTTGGGACATTGTAGTGCCCAACCACCACCTGCACGGACAGGGTGGCCACAGCATGTCATGCTGTGAGGTTACTCTCACCCTGACTGAGCAGTGACCATGGCATGGCTAGGTTACCCCATAGTGCTACATGGCATTTCTTTCAGGTAATATCTGTGGGTTCCCTGTTCTGGGGCCCAATCACTGACATACTTGCTTGGTGTGTGTGCTCACATCCCATTTTTGGGTGCACACAGTTCCTCCAGGAACATGCACTATGTACTAGATAGCAGACTGTCTGCAGTTAGCACGTGTATGGCTGGAGCACCTTGCAGGGTGAAGACTGACAGTGCCCACTGCTGGTCAATGTCAGATGGTGGTGGGGGGCATCTGAGCATATACAGGCCTACTGCCTGTCTGCCAGTGCCCTGTGTGCTACAAACAGATCTGCATCCAGTGCTTTGGAGGGTGCCCTCTCCCCTGCAGGACCGGGGTAGCTGGTCCCACAGCCCTTCATCATGTCCCTCCACTGCCGCCATTGCAAAGATGTAGAGTGTGGGGCTCTTAGTGGTAGATCCTGTCCCCCCACCCTGGCCCTGAGAGGGCGGGTCTGTAGGCGCTGCCCCCAATCCACATGTGGGTCCAGACACCCCCCTGCCTTATAGGGCACAGTAGGTGATGGCAATGAGGTGAGGGTGTTTCTGCTGGCAGCACAGATTGTAGAGATGTGCAGACTGTTACATGCAGCAAAAGAGATTGCCCCCTTTCTTGCCTCTCCTGTGTCTGCTCTGCATGGCACTGCTCTCCTCTGTCCTCCTGTCATTGCACTTATCCTGCCACCTCTACCTCCTCTGGTGGACACATATCCCTATCCTCTGCCACACACTGTCATTGTTCCACTGTACATTACCATCACCCTGTACATCGGTACAGCTGCCCCCGATATGTTTGTCCACTTTACCTGCTGCGACATGGGCTGCACGCATATTTGGCTGGTCCATGAGCTCCGTCATCTACGTCCTTCCATCACTTGTTCATTGCCTTTCCTTGGTGCTCTGTGCAGTGTTATGGTTACATCTGTGTTTGAGCCATACATTCCATGCTTGTGACCTTGGGGCACCATCTCCTGTGTCACTTTAGTATCCCGGAGCATCTTTCGCAGCACCTTAGGTTTGGCCAGCTTATGGGGCGCCTTATATGCTGCCTTGGAGGGTGCCAACCTTTTCTGCCACCCTCTGGGGCACATTATGACCTGCTTTGGATGACGTGGTGCTTAATGATGTGCCTTATGGTGTACCCTAAAAGGTGCATTAGGTTGCGGCACTGGGGTGAGGCTTTTTTGGCTGGCAGTGCAGATTGTTGGGATGTGTTTGACTGTTACAAGCAGGAAAAGGGATTGCCTCAGACAGCCTTTTAACTGAGCCCACTGAGGGATCGAACTCATGACCACTGTATCAGCAGTCAATGTATTAACCAGTGTGCTACACCTCTGTTGCTGTGATTGCAGGTCAGTGCGCCTAATTAAGGCTAACGTGTGTTAACGTGCCACGGCTCCCTCTATCACGCGATAACAGACGTTATCACGTGATAAACCAAAATGCTACCTTAAGATCGGAACGCCCACTACCTTATATGGCATTCGTCACAGTAAGACTGCAACTAACGCCAGTAACATTAAGACGGTTTAGTAAACATACCCCATAGTGATGTTCATAGCATCTTAACCTTCACACACACTTGCTTCATCACCTTGGATACAAAGGATGTTCCTTGATCTGCAAGGATCTCATTGGGTATTCCCACCCGTGAGAATACTTCCCAGAGGGCATTCGCGATCGTAGTAGTCTTCATATTCCTTAGAGCAATGGCCTCCAGGTAGCATAATCTAGTATGACTAAAATATACTTATTGCCTTGGGTGGTTCGCTCCAAGAGACCTACCAGGTCCATGCCATTCTTTCTAATGGGATTTCCATAATAGCAGTAGGCACTATTCTAGCAGGGTTATGAAGATGGCAGGTGGGGCATGACTAGCAATATAACTACATCTCTTTATGGACCCCGGGCCAGAAAAATTGGGCTAAACATGCTCTAATGTTTTCTCCACCCCCATGTGTTCTCCTAATAAATGACTATGAGCCAATGATAACACCTGCTGATGATAGGGCCGGGAACTATCAGTTGTTCTACCTCTTCCCCCTCTAGGGCCCCCTTGGCCACTCTGTACAATAAATCTCCCTTTTACAAAATAGGGAAAGGTTTTTGCAAGGGCTTCTCCGTTAGCTACTGGAACCATATCCACCTCAAAATCCGCTTTCGGGCATGTTTAAGGGATTCATCCTCTTGCTGAGCCCTCCTGAAGTTCCCTGGGTTTTCCCCCAGTCCCCACTCTGGAAAGGGAACAATCATATTTGGGTCATTACCACTGAGCCATGAGCTATCCCCAGCAATTTCTTCCCTAGGCTCCGCCACCCCAGATCCCTTCCCGATAGCCACCCTCAGATTCTGTTGGTAGCATAGCTTTTCCTGGTGACACTGACTCCGGGACTTAGCAAGCTTGGGAGTCTTGACATATAGATCCGGGTCTTCCAGGAGGAAGATCTCTGGGAAATCTTCCTGGTCCGACTTAGCAGAGCCATCTGTTAGTTGGGCCCATATCGTTCCAAAGTTTGGGTAGTCTCAGCCGATCATCACTGGATATGGGAGCCAGGCCAGCATCATGACCTCAAACATGGATTGACTGGTTGCCATAGTGTAGTGGTTGATATGGAAAGGCAGACTAGATAGGCCATGTGGTCTTTTTGTGCCGTCATGTTTCTATATTTCTATACTGCCTCTGGTCTCCATGCACACAGGCTAGTGTTACTGTCTTTGCATAGTCAATTACTGTTTCCCTGTGAATGAGGGTCCGCATACTTCCAGAGTCTATTAAGGCCTAGAAGCAGGTCCCCTCAAGCTCCACAGGAATTACAAAGTCCTGTGCCTCTGGGTGGGGTCTTTCCATAAAAGTGCAAGTGTGAGGGGCGTTTCGGCTGAATTCCATGGGTTCTGACACTCCTGAGCAAAGTGTCCCTGGGCTCCACACCTACAACAGGTGACGGGGTCATGGCTGGAACCCCTGCCCTCGCTTAGGAACATGGGAGCCAATTTCCATTCCGACTTCCCTTTTCGTCTCTTGGGCTAATGGGTGACTTCTTCCCCTTCTCGCTGTCTGCTTCAGTCATTGGCTGGGCTTCATAGTACCCCTCCACTCTTTCCAATACACTCTCCAGTGTAAGCTTGGGATGATGACTTACCTACTGTCTCATCAGGGTAGTCAAGCCCTCCAAACACTGCTTCAACAGCACAATCTTGGCTATCTTGGGCCCGGCCTTTCCCTCCAGTTGCAGCCACTTCCATACAAGGTCCTTCAATTCGCAGAGGAACCTCCGAGGGCTCTCTTTTATCGAGTCTCCCCTTTCTGAATTGCTGGTGGTAGGCCTTTCGTGTACAGCCAGCCTGTTCCAATATGGCGGCCTTGGCAGCTGCATATGTACAGTAGCTCGTCCATCAGGATTAGCATCCTGGAATGCAGCCTGACTGCTACCCGTCAGCAGATTCCCCATGTTGCCTCTGGCCATTCAAAGTTCACCAAAAAGTAATCAGGTTTATCTTCTGCAGTTATTTTAAGTAGCGCTTGTGCTGGAAGGTGACATGGTGGTCTCTATAGGGCTTGAGTCAACTGAGCCAGGGAACTCCTTTATAATTCCCCTTGCACCTGAATAAGATCTTGTAGCAGCTGCTGATATTGTTGCTGTTGCTGCTGATTCTCTGCCAGAATCTGGAGGAGCTGCTCAATCCTGACTGGTCATTGTTCTCTTGCAACACCACCACAGCTTCCTCTTCTGCAGCTGAGTTAACCCTGCAGTATTCCCACTTTAACAAATTTTTAGTGGCCTCTAGTGGCCAAAACAAAGTCTGTCTGTTGAGCACTAACTAATTCTTCTTAAAGCTCCCTAACTAGCGCAAGACTAACCCCCTTAGCTCACACAAACAAACAAAACCCCTGACCTGCTATAGAGGCACAGCCCTGGAGGAATGTGGATTTGCCCTCAGTCACGCAGTAGAGGAAATCCCACCATTACCACCATATGCGCTAGTGTGGCAAGCAGTGGAAAAGAGTTTTCTGTTAAAACATCAAACAGACAGCAGTTCAGAGAAAACAAAACGTGTTTTTTATTCAGACCCAGTTTCTTAAACCTTCACAAAGCTGGTCCCCGGCCCTTCCTGCAGACCAGTTAAAGTTCCTTCCTTGCCCAGTTAGAGTCCCTACCTTTGTAGACTTGCCTTGAAAGAACTCCTAGCTGCACAGGTCTCTCTCCTCCTCCTGCAGCCTGCTGGGTGTTTAACCTCTTCCTGTGAGCCACGCCCTCCCGTTCTCGTAAAGGGGCCTGTTGATAATCCCTCTGGAGAGGGACGGGCAGCACTCTAAAAACCTCATCACACCCTCATTCGTAAAAAGCTTGTTCGGTCATCAATACTCTCTATCGTACCTCCTCTGTCCCTCCTCTCTCCAGGGTATTCATATTTAGGACCTCCACTCTCTTCTGGCATGTCGCCTGATGGAGACTTCTTACTACTGCAGTCACTTTCCTCGTATTGACTCCAGCCTCTTTGTGTCTTTAGAGGGGCATTACCACCTCCTCCTTCCCATTGGTTATGCCCCTCTTTATGCAGACCAGCATCCTTCTGGCTTTGGCTACAGCCTTGTCAAATTGTTTTCCCGCCTAGAGATCCTCAGATACTATCACTTCCAATTCACTCTCCTGGTCCGTGCACATCAGCCTCTCACCTCCTACTATGTACAGCTCCTTTGGGTTTCTACACCCCAAATTGTATCATTCTGCGCTTCTTCGTATTAAAGGTTAACTGCCAAACATTTGACAAGTCTTCTAGTTTTGCAGACCGCTTCTTATTTTGTCTACTCCTTCCAGGGTATTCACTCTTTTGCAGATATTTGTCTCATCCGCGAAAGATATGTGTCAAGGAGAATGATAAGGAAACATATAGTTGGACAACAGGAGACTACGCAGATCAGAATCCAGACTATGACCCTTAATGAATTCCGTTGACCACAACCGTCTGCCATATATCAGCCAAGCCATAAAATACAGTCACCGTCCTGGGACCCACCCCTGGGATCATATCACAGTCTTTGCTGAAATCCAAGTAGATCACATCCAGCGCAGGCTCTAGATCAAGTTACCAGTCAAAGTAATAAATCAGATTCATTTTTCATGATCTGCTTCTGGCCAAATAATGTTACTTTATTTACTTATTTATAAAACATTTATATTCCATCTTCCTGAAATATTCATTCCAAATGGTTTGCATTGTAATCAAAACACAGTCCATTGAGAGTACAATTACATACAACATAAATAAAAACCTTGCAACCCACTGACATGAGGAAAGTTTGCTATTCTTTCACTGTCTCCATTACTTTTCCCGCCACCGAAGTGAGGCTTACTGGCCTGTAGGTTCCCACCTCTTTTTTTGTTATCACTGTTGTGAAGAGAAGCACATGGACCCTCTCCCGTCTCTGGGTGTCTGTTAAGCAGATCCTTCAACGGACCTGCCAGAACCTCTGAGCTCCCTCAGTATCCTATGGCTTTATACTTTCAGTCCTACAAGTTCTTAAAAGAAAAACAACCTTTGTCCGTGAACAGTGCATATCCACTCCATTCACTCACGTGCTTTTTGCTAGTTATCCATGGTTCCTCTCTAGGACTTTCTTCAGTGAATACCCAATATAAATATTTGCTTAGCATTTCTGCTTTTTCCTTATTTTTCCATGTATCATTCTTCAGCATCTTTCAGCTTTAGAATGTCACCCTTGGTCTTTCTCTGTTTTTGCACCTAACTGAAGAAAGTCTTGTCACCTCACTAACATCTTAATTCTGCCCTTGCTTTTGTCTTCCTGATCTTTCTCTCTGCTTGACCTGATATTCTTTTCCATGTTCTGCCTTTCGGGATGCTTTATACTTTGTGAACATTAGCCTCTAGCTGTTATTTTGTCAGCCACTTCCTTGGAAAGTCATAATGGTTTGCTTTCCCTTTTATTTACCTTCTTTTGCTCTTCTTACAGCTCCTTTCCGTGCGACCCACTGACTTTCACTTCCCTTATCGCTTCCCACCCTGCCAGCTCTTCCTTCAGGTATTGCCTCATTTTACTAAAGTCAATTGGGGGGATGTTCAGCGCCGGTGGCTAGCTGCTGGTGCTGGAAGTTAAACCCGGATATTCAGTGTTGGGGTTATATCTGTCCCTGGCAGTGAATGTCGGGTTCCGAGCCTAACTGGGCAGTGGTGACATTGAGCCACGGCATATTACTGACCACTCAGTGACTCAATATTGCCGCTGCCTAGATAGTGATGGGTGCTGCCTCCGCTCCGCCCTGTCTAGTTTAACCATCTGGCAACATACTGCCTGAACTTTATTTATTTATTTACAGGCTCTTATATACCACGCTGTTCAGTATCAGTGCGGTTTACAAATAACAAAAACCTTTGCATCAGAACAGTGATCTTATGCTTACATTGTAACAGGATAGGTAACTTGGGACTGAAAACTAGGGTAAAACTATGTACATGACAATAACAGTGGTTATTGTGGGCCTATTCACAATATATCTTACAAGCTGGTATTCAGAATGCATTAGTCATCAGTCATTAGTTTATGAGCGTTGTGAATGTACCTAATAGGCGGGACTGTTGTGTGCTTCATCATAAGTCAGGTTGTGGGAGTGACAGGGTTTGGGTGAATGAGTTGAGGTGTGGGGGGTGGTTGTGTTAGGTTAGGGTGGGCGAAGTGAAGGAGGAACAGGTGATGTTTAAGGGTTTTTCTGAATTGCGAGAGGTCTCTGATTGCTCGGATATGTGGTGGGAGGTTAACTTCTCACTTAGAATCCTTTGTCCCACCACAGAAAGATGAAGACCATTTTTACAATACTGTCTTTTGTTTTTCCATACATTCCCCCAGGCTCCAGTATACAGGTATCGAAAACTTTGTTTGCACCAAGTTTCAAGACACAAATTGACGTTTTCTGTCTGATGTTGCCTTTCCTCTCCTTTTTCCATAGACAGGTAGTGCTACTCAAAATGCTTCAGCCCTTAACAAGGGCTCTAGGCCCTCCTCCAACTTCTGGAAATCTCCCTCTGTTACCCCCAGGTGAATTATACCATCAATGAGTCCTTGCTTTCTTTACGCATCCAGTAAATCTATATTATGAACAAAGCTTAAGTACTGACATTGAAGTTCCCTAAACCTGAGAGGGAGAAGAGAGGTGGGGAGGGAAAGGAGCGAGAGAAGTGGGGAAAGAGTGAGGAGAGAGACAGAGAGAGTGTGCACACCTCAGCTTTCACAGTAACAAATAAATCCTGCAGTGTGACAGCCGTCTGCTGAAGCATTTCATTTTCTCACCACATAATGGTGTGTTATTGCCCATTATCTGTTCTGTCAGTGCCAGAGTCAATATTAGATGAGGGGCAGCTGCATTTAGCTGCCATTTTTCAGCTGTCTCCTTGTTGTCATGGAAACCGGATGGTTCCTCACTGGAGCATCACTGGGGGCAGTTTCAGGGTGGAGGGAGGGAGGGAGGGACAGTGACAGCGCTGAGGAGGGGGAGATATCCACCTGGCATTCTCCTGGCTCTCATGATGCAGGATTGCGGGGCACATGCTTTGAGTGTTAAGGCACGTGCGCTTGTGCACACATGTGTGAACGAGCTCTTTATGGGTGTGCACGGGTGTGAATGTTGGTACCTGGATGTATCCTTATGTGGCTCTCGACATACGCTTGCCGAAGACCCCTGAGCCTGCCTATAGGATTCAGGGTGGGGGGAGTCAGGAGCTCCAGGTCACCATTGCTAGCTATTCCTGATTCCTGCATAGTGAGAATTACCAGGTCTCTACCACAAAGAGCTTACAGTCTAACACTGGACACAGGGAGGTCGGTGGTCTGCAGTGATGGGATTAAAGCCTGGCTGCACTGCCACTATATTATTGACACTGGATTTGTATTCCAGCTAGCACACAGCATGAAGGCCATTATTATTCACCACATCTTTCCACTTTCTATTTTATTTCTCAGAAAAATCAGCAGTCCCTGGGGCATTTTTAGAGTGATATGGCAAGGAATGAAATGCAGACACTTCCTTAATGCTACCTAGGAAATGGAGTTAACCGACTTTCACACTGGGGAAAAGGGGGTTAGGTTCAGGTCTCACTTCCAAAGACTTAAGAACACACCCAAAATGAGGGTAACCTTGTACCATGAACACCATAAAAGGAGTTGAAGCCTTGAGATATGAAGAAGACACCATATCCTGCAGAGGGAGGATACAAGGATATTATGAACTCTGAAGAAGCAAGCAGTGGTGACCCCTACTGGTGAACAGTGAAACCACAGGTGAATATATGTATTCTAGATTGTAAATAGACTGTATATAGTTACCCTGTTCTGAATCCAAGTTGTTCCACCCGTTCGATGTACGTGCAGAGCAGGCTCTTCCTACTCTGTACAAAACTGCAGATGAATAGACAATTCCTTTATTTCTTGGTCAGTGGGAGGTGCTCTCTCTCACACTCCTTTTCAAGTTGACTAGACGTTGCTGCTGCTTCTTCTGTCATCTGAGGAAATTCCTCCCAATTGTCTGGATATCCAAAATAAATAGCTACGAGATTGATTTGCATAATGATGGCAATTTTCGAAAGGTAGTTACCTGGGTATACTGCCCTGCTATAAAGTCCTCCTCCTTATGGCTTACAAAGGAAAGGCAGGAAAAAACTTGATAAAAGAAAAGTAAGAAAAGTCTTTCGCAACATGTAATTTTAGTCATACTAAACAGAGGTGTTCCCCAGAGCTGTGTTTAGAGTGGGGGGGGGGGGCAGAAGACAGCATCACTAGCCTTGATTTTAAAAACCACAAATGCTGTTATGCCTCCAGATGACTGCCCACAGAAAAGACAGGTGTAGACCTAGGCGGCCACTTTGTATGCGTATTCTCAATAGGAAATTTTCAAAGGGCAGCTTTCCTTTCAAAATTAAACTGCAAGCTGTGCAGGAATGGAAATGCCTGCATCCCATGCAACATTCAGGCTACTGAAAATCATTTCCCTAATGGCTCAGGGCCAGTGGTAGGAAGCTGAGAAGACAGACTGGAAGGTGCTCAGAAGATGAAGCCCCCATTAGACAAATACCAAAGAACGATATCAAAAAGGATCCAGCATTTTCCATACCTAAAACCAACTGCCATATTTGGCTACAGAATTCACAGGAGGCCAAAACTTATTAAACAGAGCAATTAGATTTAATTTTCTCACAGTTCTTGGATTAAGTACAAATGAATCGAGCCAAAAAAAGACGGTGTGATTTTGCTAGAACTCGAACATAAGACTCTAAGCAGAGTAAAGAGAGGGGTTAGGGATAAACTAATTTAGCTTTCAGATACTCGAGGAACCAGGCCTAGAGAGGGTACACAGAAAAAGGAGATTTTCACCTTACGCTTGCTGGGCTGGCCAGCTGCAGCTTTCTTTTCTCTGACTAAAATGCAGGGCCATAGTCAGCGTGGGGTGAGTGGGACAGCCTTAAGAGCGCCCTGCCCACAACAAAAGCCGACGTACATGTGCTGCTGCAACTGAACTAGAAGAGTAACAGCAACTTCAGATGAACAGTCCCCCCCCCCAACACACACACACACGACGTGAATGCCAATCTGTGCCTCCCACGCTCCTCAGCCCCCAAGGTAAGGATAACAGATGTCGTCGATTTTCAGGGATTGTTCATGATTTCCAACCTGTCCCTGGCTCTCACATCTTTGGTAAGCTCCTGTCCACGATTTCAGCAATGGGGACTGAGGTACTGTGCCGGGGAATCGGTGATAGCCGTGGCGGCACAGTGTTAAAGTGACAAAACAGGGAAATAGGGAAGGGGAGATGCTGGACGCCTGGGGGATAAGGAAGAGACAATGCTGGACATAGGGAATTGGGAAGGAGAGATGCTAGAGAACGAAAGATGGTGGATTACAAGAGGGTGGAGACATGCTGGACATGCAACAGTGAGATGAGAAGGGGACTAGAGTAGCGAAGGAGAAGGAAGATGCTGGACTATGGGATAGCTGGAGAAATGAGCAGGGGGATGGGAGGAGAGTGGGAGATACTGGATACAGGGCATGAAGGGGAAGGGGAGTTATTGAGAGGCTGGGAAAGGAGAGAGAAAGAGATGAAGAATGGGAAGGCTGCAGTGAGGGAGATGAAAAGCTGTAGATAAATGCAGCTAAAAAGAGGGAGACTGAAGGCTGAATGGTGAGGTAGCTGAAATCCGAGTGGATAGGGAAACAGGAAAATAAATGGAAGAAAGATGAAAGTGAAAGATCAATGTCAGAGATGGCTGTAGGGGAGGAAGTGAATACAGGAGGAGAGAAAAGAAATGGTAAATGGAAAGGAGACCCTGGGAAGATAATTAAGAGAAGACAGAAACCAGAGACTAAGAGTAAGATGATTAAAAAATAATAATTTTATTTTCAATTCAGCGGATGGATTGTTAATATGCAGAAATTTACACCTGCTCTCTATATTTATTTACTGATTTGTGCACTTGGAAATTATATTGTTGTTCTCATAGGATGTATGGGGAGGGGGAAGAGAATGACTCCCCTCCTATTCCCATCCCCCCATTGCTCAATCCTTGAACTAAGGAAGTCTTCCTAGCTTCAGATAATTTGTGTCCCAGATTTGCCTGCAAAACCTCTAGTAACCGTACTCCAAGGAGATGTTCAAGCAGGCTGTGCGGGTGACTACCCCACACACACAGGCCCAAGAAGCAAAGAAAAACACAGTTTGGCTTTATCCCCCTTCCAAGAAAAAGAACAAGTAGTAAAGAAAGCAAGCAGAATGGACACACTCTGCTTGTTGAATCTGAGTGCCTCCCCTCTCCCCACTATCTTGAGGAGAGCAGGCACACAGGTTAGTTCTGGTCCCAACTTCCCCTTCCACCACCCCTCCCAGGAGTTGCTGGGGGAGAGTAGGCCCGGCTGATTTTGCTGCAGATTTATACTGGCTAGGAAGAAGAAAAAAAGAGTTGCTGGAGCCCCCTGTTATGGCTTTCCATCAAGAGATCACAAAGGACAAAAAAAATAATTCAAGCTCCCATCCCTCCACCAACTGCTACCCTCCCCAACTATTTGCCAGTATAGCAAAAGATCCAGACCAAAGCTAAGGCAAGAAATGAGTCAGATATTTTCACCCATCTCACAGAGGCCCCACACTCAAGCAAAATGCCCCACATCCCTTTTATCTATGCCCTTCTCTGCCACCGCCATCTCGCTGCTCCATATGCCTGGAACAAACTACCTGAGTCAGTGTATCAGGTTCCTTCTCTAACCCTATTCAATCCAGGCTAAAAACCCACCTCTTCAAGGCTGCTTTTGGATGCTGATGCTCCGCACTTTCTTGTCCACTGCTTATGTGCATCTTACCATACTCTAGTCCCATTTTGTGACGTTCTTCATCTTGATTAGATTGTGAGCTCTGATAAGCAGAGACTGTCTCTTACATCTCTATATACAGCGCTGCGTATGCCTTGTTTTTTGTTGGGTTTTTTTAGTGCCTTCACGTCAGTGCTGACTCCGGGCAAACCAGCATCCTCTGGGTTTTCTTGACGATGTATCACCGGAAGTAGGTTGCCAGGCCTTTTCTTCCAAGGCAATGGAGGATGAAGTGACTTGCCCAAGGTCACAAGGAGTGCCAGGAAGAGTTGAACCCTTAATATTCTGGATACTAGGGTCTACCCATTAGGCTACTCCTCCACTTCACACCTTGTAGCACTATACGAATGATTAGTAGTAGTAATAGTAGTAGTAGTAGATGGCAATGCAACATCTCTGTCAAATTAGCCATGTTATATACATATTTCAGTTTAAGTACAAACGTTTCCATGGATGGGGGTTCCACCTGTTTTCAGCATTTAGATATTAGAATTCTTGCTGCAACTGGGCTGCTTGATAATACTTACAGTACAGAAGTCGGGGACCCCCATGCTCCCTTCTTTACATCGTCACATCAGAATCTCCCTTTCTACTTGAGGGATTCTTGTTCTATTTTATTTTATTTATTTAACGTCTCTTCTATACCGCGCTATTCACATCAGTGCGGTGTACATTTAACAGACCCTTATACAATGCAGTCGGGACTGCATGGTATTTACAATAAGCAGGAACTATAACTTGAACAGAACTGGGGTAACTTTCTACAAATTATTTACACTAATAAATACACTGTACACCTGAAATCTACTCGGCGTTGCACTGGTGGGTCTAGCTGCCCTCTAGTGTGCTGGGGGTGCTATTGCGGGGGTCGTGGTGATTGCTGAGAGTGTTTGTATGTTGATCTTTGCGGCTGATCTCTGGGTAGTGCCGTATGAATAGGTGATGCTTCAGCACCTTCCTGAATTGGGCCAGGTCGGTGATTGTTCGAATGGATTTGTTACAAATTTAATGAAACCCCTTCCTTCAAAGTAGTCTGAATACATATAGTACAACTGAGATCAGTAATGCAGAAAATAAATATAAGAATTTGGGTAGTAGCAACATTTTTAGAGCATTAATTCACTCCAGCCATGAACTGTGGCCACTCCTGCAATTTGATAAATATTTCTTTAAGAATGAGGATGTAATTTAATTCAAAAAAGCAATCCAAATAGTCAACTTAACTCCTAAATATTTATTATGTGACCCACCCATATGAAAGGATATTTTGCCTTGATTGCTTGAACGTCTTCAGGTGTGGCATTAACCATTTAAAATCTTGGATTTTGAAACATTCATTTTAAAACCAGAAATGGCCCCAAAGGCTTCCAGCTCCTGCACCACAGCACCACAAAAACCAAGAGGGTCAGCGGAAAGGGTGGTGGACCCCTGGAATGTCCTCCCGCAGGAGGTGGTGGGATCAAACACAATGACAGGATTCAAAAAGGCATGGGACAGACACGGAGGATCACTACATAGCAAGAGGATGAAATCAAAGCAAACGTAAATAACTTCTAATACCTTAAACAGGTAAAGCCAGTACACCCTATCAAAAGGCTTCTCAGCATCAACAGTTAAAATAACAATTTCCCTCTTAGTTCTCTTAGCTTACTAAATAAGGTTGATCACCCTCCTCACATTATTCAAGGTCATTCACCTTTCGATAGACCCTGGCCAGTCCAGATGGACCAGATAGAATATCCTCTTCCCCAGTCTCAATGCAAAGATTTTTGCCAGAATTTTGTAATCATTCCCCAAAAGAGAAATCGGGCAGTATAAGGAGCAACTTGTAGAGTCTTTCCCCTCCTTTGGAATTAAGGTCACTCCTGCCATTTGCATTGAGGGGGAGAAGGGCTTCATTTATTCTGCCTCATTAAACACCCTGGTTAGGCGCCCATCCAGCTGGTTTCTAAACAATATATAACATTTGGCTGAAAAGCCATCCACATCTTGCGCATTCCCCGACAGGAAGCCTTTCATTGCAAGGAGAAGCTAGTTAATAATAACTTGCTCTTCTGTCTTCTGCTGAAAGAACTGGGAGAGGCAGTCCTGCAAGTAGGCCATTACTGTACATCCTCCCCCAAAATCACATGGTCAGGTATAGAAATATTTATAAAATGAACAAAAGCATTCCCTAAACTTACTATTAGTCCAAACGTCAACCACCCTGGGTGGCAGCTTGGAGGGGGGGGGGGGGGTGCAAAGAGCAGAGTACTGAAAGCTAAACGATGGATTCTGACAGCCAGGGGGAGACATAAGGCTTAAGGTTTGCCTAGAGAACCATCTCTGGGGCTGACCCTGGCTAAGGGGCCATTGGCCAAGAATGTAGCAATGGACTTGCCTTGCCACTGCGGCCACCATGTACGCACTATGGAAACACCGTGTAACTGTGCAGTTACTGCTCTGACCCAATGAAGGGACAATAATCCTTGAAAGCTAATTACAGATATAGGAAGTTAATCCAGTAAAAAGGTATCATATGCAACTTTTTTTTATTGACTCTGATTTCCACCTACCCCTGCAGACGAAAACGGCAATAACAATTTTGATGCACAAAGGTGACTTTTTCTCTTTCTGAATGTTGCAGTGATCCGAAATACTCCTGCTTCTTTGGAAAAAAAATAAATTTCTGGAGCTTTGTACTAAGTAATGAAGTGATGGGATGGGCCCTGGTTTAGTTTGGTTTCGTTTATTGTACTTTTCATATACCACACTTCATAAAATAGTGCAGTTTACAATAGAAACAATAAACAAACAGAAATAACATAATAAAAATGAAACAAACTTTAATAAATCATAAAAATCAAAGAAAAAAATGTTAAAAAACAAACTGTAAAAATCGATATTACAAAAATAAAACAAAAACAATATAACAAAACAGAAAATTTGAAAAGGAGCAATACCCATGTACCAATGCCAGAGACAAACCTAAGCACTAAAGACTTGAGAAAAGAAATAAAGGGGGCATTTTCCAAAACGTTTTAGCAAGTTAGCAGACCTGCTAACTGATTAAAATGCAATCAGCATGATATTCAGAGGCTCTAAGCAGTGAATATCCCCACAGACCACTGAAGACCAGGATGGTCTGTGGACGATCAGGGGCAGTGGCAATGAATATCCAGTGCCGCGATATTAGAATCACGATCGGACCTGTAAATGCAGGCTGGGACTGCGATTCAGCCTGGCGTGCACATACAGGCCCTGCCCGACTAACTCAGTCAGGGCAGTTGAATAGAGCCACAGTGCCATGGCGTCCGGTTGCCATAGTACCAAGGCTCCATTGAAGAGTTGCGATCCCTGACCGCTGGCACCAGCATCGATTTCCCCACAGCCCAATCCCCGATCTGGCCTCCTAAGGCCAGGGTCGGGCTGCGGGGTATGTCCTCGGCCTCCTCCCCGCCTCATCCATGCCCCGGGCCGCTGATCCCTGATGTCTAGAGGTTATTCCCGTACAGGGCCAACATTAGAATCGGCCCTGTACGTCTAGGGCTGACAACCACCATTGCCTACTAACTCCGCCCCTGATCCACCCCTTCCCCGCCCCGACTAACTTCCCCATACAACCGGCAGGGAAGTTAGCCACCTGCAAGAAGGGGCGAATAGCGGAGATGGACGTCCAATTGGAACAACCATCCCCACTATTCGTGGGTCAGAATGACCCTATTAGCAGCTGAATATCACCGTTAACTGGATAGCGGCCAGCCTGGATATTCAGCGGCAGAAAATGGATATGCTCTGTTGCTGAATATCCAGTTTTAATGAATGCAGTGGAGGTTAGGTTCTTTATTTAGCTTTTAGGCTTGACTTACATCTTAGCAGAGAAGGTGTCCATCTAAGTGAGCGAGTGTTTCTTGAATGTGCTTTTTGAGAGAACTATAAAAAGATTGAGAGGGGATTTGTCAGCCCTTGGTTGAGAGGGCTGTGGAGCCTCGAGGGGCTCAAAGGCTGCTGAGGTGCAGCGGGATATTGCCTCTCTTCATAGCTGACTAGGCCTTGAGCAAGGAAAGGAGGTTTCCCAGACTGGCTTGGTCTAACAAAATGGAAAGGAGTTTTGGAAGTTCAGATCAGAGAGTCTGGAGTTTCTTCCTTTTCCAGCCGTGAAAGCAAATTAATTTCCAGAAGAACAGTGGAGGGACCCAATCCAGATGCATAGTAACATAGTATTATCACGGCAGATAAAGACCAGCATGATCCATCTAGTCTACCCAGCAAGGTAGCAAGAGTAGGTGCACTTGCTGCTCCATGCAGGTCGCCTCTCCCCATGCCTTTGTTTAGGGGTGTACCCACCGCTCTGTGTAGGGCACCCCTATTTGTTCAGATATAAGAGATTGTTATGTTTATTTTGATTTTATCCTGTTGCTATAAAGGGATCCACTGTGTTTGTCCCATGTCATATGTCTGAGGATTTCATGCTGTGGGGAAAGTTGTAATCCTCAGGAGGTTTTTGGGACCAGGAAGGAGCATCCCATTGAACACTTGGAAGTCCAGGCTGATCTGTCAGGGATCGTTGAAGAAATGATCTCTGTCCATCACAGAGGCAGAAGAGGTCAGATGTCTACATTTCAAGATCAATGTGTTTGGGTTTTCAAAAAACACATGAGACTTTGGAAAAAGGCAGAAAGGCAGATGGGAGCTGAGAAAGTATCAGCACAGAGGTCAAGAAGCAATGGCGAAGTTTGGCCATTTGAGAACCAAAGAGAAAGAAAGGTAAACAGTCTAAGGCAATATCTGTGTGGAGCAAGAAAGATGGCGGAAAGGTCCAGCCCCATCCTTCAGAAACCCCAAAAAACAGAAATCGGACAGCAGGGATGCTCAGCAGGGAGAAAGGGGCAGACAAGCGGGGATGTGCATTCAGTTTATTTAGGAACCTAAAAATAAAAGGGAAGATATTTAGTGGCAGTGGCTAAGCTAATTAAAGCACTTAGCTGGTACCACTTTAATAAAGCCCAGTGGTGGAAGACATTCACTTTCCGCTGGTGACTATGTGGCTTCCTGGACCGCAGCTCCACATTCAGCCGCTAAATGGCTATGGTAATGAGAGCCAGTCACATGTCCTATCTTTGACCAATTAAACTACCCAGGTAGTGGCTGAAGATCACCACTAACTGGATAGCCATCGTCATCGCCCCGATCCTGTTCGCAGACTATCCCTGTTTTACCCAGGCATTTTTTCTGTAAGGATATTCAGCAGCACTAACCCAATGCCTCCAGAAGTGGGGTCTCACCAGAAACCTGCAGAGGGATCAACTTATTTCCCTCCCTCTCTTACAACTTATCATTTCTACTGCACTATTAGACTCACTCTGTGCTGGATTATTGCTGATCTCACACACCCAGTACAAGAAACGTGGATAGCAGCAGAAGGAATCTTTTATTGAACACCTATTAGCCAAGGCTGATCTCTCCTTATCTATCCAAATATGCTGTTAGCATTCCCCACTCCCTCTCTTCCATGAGGTCCTTCTCTTGCACATATCCTGTCAAAAGGTTAAATTCAGAGCCTGGGTAATGCTGTGCAGAATGGTCAAAACATGACACTTAAAGACCCACACCAACACCACGCTCCTAGAATTAGCAAACCTTTTGTTGGACTATAACTCAAGATTGCTATAATGAGCGTCCTCCATTCATGCTGTGGGGAAAGTTGTAATCCTAAGGAGGCTTTTGGGACCAGGAGGGTGCATCTCATTGAACATGGAAGTCCAGGCTGATCTTTCAGGGATCACTGAAGAAATGGCCTCTGTGCATCATACAGGCAGAAGAACGGAGGACGCTTATTATTGCAACCCCAAGTTATAGTCCAAAAAGGTTTGCTAATTCTAGCAGCGTGTTGCTGTTATGGGTCTGTAAGTGTCACATTTTGTGGGAAATATTTTTGACTCTATATTGGTCCTTTTTTAGCTTTTGTCATTGGTTTTGGACCTTATCACGGCTACATTGAAATGGTCGGACGTTCATGCATATTTTGAGGAACAAATTAATAAAATATTGAAAAATGTCTCTGAATTGAATCCACAAGATTAGATTACTGATATGGAGAAATGACCACAACGTGTGGATCTTTATAAAAAGCAGCACAGAACTCAGTTCCACAGTTCCACCTTATCTCAATGCATTTGGTCAGATATTTCCCTTCGGGGATCGCATATATTTAAGTACTTGACTTTATATGATTGTTAGTGGAAACTGTACATCTGAGGCAGACGTTACCGGGTCCATTAAAACATTGGAGTCTGATTTACAACAGACTATGGGGCATGTTTACTAAAAGCCGTACAATTGCGTGCCGCACAATAGCGCACGGAAACGCGGCACTCAAACGCTCAGAAACGCTCTTAAACGCCCCGCACAAGTGCGCTTGGGCCCCGCACAATTGCGCGCCGCACTAACGTGCCCCGCAAAAGTACCCGGCCCGCAAATGTCCGATAGAGGCGTGGAAAGGCATTCTGAGGGCGGAGGAAGGCTCCCGAGGGGCGGAGAGACGGGGTCAATGGGCGGGGAAGGGGAGGGGAGAGGCTCCCCGCACAGTATCGGGGACGAATTTGCAGGTTAAAAATAGCGCGAGTGAAACACTCACGGTAGAGGGCATTTAAAGGGAAGAGAAACCATTTCCGTCAGCAATGTACAGGGAAACCGGGGAAACCTGCAAAACGTGAGCAGTGTGATACATGTGCACAGAACAAAAGTGCAAATAAAGATAGAAAAAGACCCAAACAAACATATTAAAAATAGGAAGTCAGCTGGGGAACCCTGATATTAATGGGCAAACATAAGAAACACACCCAGGAAAGCTCCAAAAAAATGAAATGAAGTATGGAAGGGGCTACGGAGCGGAGACCCTTCCAAAAACCATTTCCTTTTTTCTGAGCCTTCCTGGGAGTGTTTGCTATGGTTGCCCATTCGTATCACTGTTGCCCAGCTTGGATATATTTATCCCCAGTTCGTCGTGGTCGGTTGAGGGGTTTATTTGCACGTTTGTCACCAGACAAGGTGACTGAGCCCACAGTACAAATGTGCAGAGCAGGGTTTGTGACTCATTTGGTCAGGTTTCCCACCCCCAGGGACTGCACTATCACTGTGGCCACAGTGTGGTGCAGCAGACAGAGGCAGTACCTCTAGGACCAGAGGGCCACAGGTTCAAATCCAAGCTAGGGCTCCTGCCAACCCAGTCCCCATATTTTACCCACCACTAAACAGAGATAGTAAAGACACTCCTTTATTGCAGAGAACATAAGCATGGTTCACACACCCATTTTGTACCCAACACCGCACACACACCATAACAATGGGCATTACCGACAGCCGAGTCCCCCAAATGCAGTCCTGGAGTGCCACAACTCAATCAGGTCATATGCTTTTCCAAGATACGGACATGCCAGCATGTTGGCGGTAGGGTACAGGTGGTGGAGGGGGCAGTGGCTGCTAGCCACAGAAGACAGTGGCCGAGCCATGTGCAGGCTGGCACGTCCACTGCAACATAGGCCCTGTCAGATGTACAGTCATGGACTTCCCAGGGAATTCAGCACATCTGTGGTAACACAGTGGTGCAGTGCACACAGACAGTGTGTGCAGGAGCAAAAGGTCACAGGTTCAAAGCCCAGCTGGGGCTACTGCCAATCCTGTCCACATATTTTCCCCACAACTAAACCATGTTAGTAAGGGCAATCCTTTATTGCTGGGGATATACGCATTGGTCATACGCCTATCTTTTACACCACCAAGCACAGACACCATGACCAGGGGCAGTACCTAGAGCAGAGTCTCACAAATGCAGTCCTGGAGGACCACACACCATTCAGGTTCCATGCTGCCACTCATACAAATAACCGTGCTGTATATCTATGCACCACCCCCATGGCATGTAGATGTAGCTCATGCATATTCATGAGGGACAGCAGGAAACCCCAACCAGTGTATTGCAAACCTGGACTGGATTTGGGAACCTCTGCCGTACAGCAGCAGCCAACAGGGACAGACACACCCACACCCACACCCACAGGCCCCATTGGCCAATGCCTCCTGGTGAGGCAGGACATTGGGCCCTGCGTGCATCTCCCAATACCAGCACTTGCATACCTTAGCAATGTCACCCTACACCAGGGTATATGGTACACAGCTCTCAAACGTTTGCTATGAGTACTGGCAGATAGATATCCCTACGTTACGCACAGTCTGCTCTATGAGCTCCATCATAATAATCTATCTGATGTCTGCGGTGTGTGCGTCAGGTCTGGCCCCTGACAGTGTTTACCACCCTAGGGAGGGACCCCCAATGGTATTGCATACCATACCCATGCCTGTACTGTGCCCAGGACTGTGTGGTGGGCAAGGATTCTGAACCCCTCTATAGTAGCACAATGCTGGCATACGTGTGGGAGTGTGTGTCTGTCTATACAGTGTGTGTTGGCTGCAAACACTGTCCACAGTTTTGGCCTGATGATGTGCATAATGGGCAGCATGGTACCATGGTATAGCTCAGACAGGGTGGGCTGGCCAGGATGCATCTGCACAGGGCATAGGGCACTGGCAGGGACATTGTAGTGGCCGTCCACCACCTCATCCACAGACAGGGTGACCTCTGTATGTGCTGCTGGGCTTTCACTCCACCCTGACTGTGCAGTGATGGCAGCATGGCTAGGCACCCCCATAGTGCTTCATAGCACTTTCCTCATGTGATATATATGGGTCACCTGTTGGGGCCTAGTCACTGATGTATCTGCTTGTGTGTGCTGCCATCCCAGTTGTGGGTGCATGCATTTCCAGTGGGACTAACCAGCAGACTGTTCACAGCTGGTATGTGCCCTGCTGGAGTGCCTTGCAGGGTGCAGTGGCTGATGGCTTGATGCAGGGGAATATCAGATAGTGGTGGGGTGCATCTTAGCATATCCAGGCCTACTGTCTGTCTGATATTGTGGTCTGGGTGTGTGTGGGGCTGCTTGGACTGCCCTGTAGGGTGTCTGTTCCCCAACAGGACTGGGGTTGATGGTCCACTCTACTGCCATCATTGTGGGGGGGGGGTGGGGGGTGTATAATGGGGATCTGTTGATAGGAGACCCTGCCTGTTTGCCACCCTCAGCTGGGGGGGGGGGGGGTTGGTGGTACATGGCCCACCTAGGGGTCTGTGGGGTTTCCCCTGACTGAGACAGACAGAGATATCCAAGGTGTTCCTGCAGAAACTCACAGATTATGACTGTTTTGGAGCTCTGCCATGGCCTCTCTCAGCTGTGGACCTGGTCCAGGGCGCCTCATCGCACACTCAGGGTGAGCACAGTTCCCGCACAGTGTGACTGTGTGTAGCTACTCTGTGCAAATTAAACACCCGGTCAGTACCTCCTACCAGGCCAAGGTGCTGTGTGGGTGCACACGGACACGTCCCCCTACCAGGCCGGGGAGCTGTTGGGGTGCATTCCCCATCTTGTGTTCATCTGTGGACAGCTGATTTGCATGTGCAGTGCATCATGGGTATGGGTGGCCTATCCCTATCCTGGTTCCCACAGCAGACTGTCTGTGTGGTGACATGCAGGCTCTCTGCAGCCAGCTAGGGGCTTGCTGGCAACTATATAGCTGTAGCCCAATGGTTACTTCACTGCCTGTGGAGCCAGCAGTAATGGGTTCGAGCCCACAGTGGGGTTCTTTGATAGGGTTGTCCAAAGCTTTTTTTAGATTTAATGTACATATGTTGCTGCCATCAAACACACCCTCAGTGTACTGTACCCATAAGGTGCCTCTGAGGGTGCTTTATAGGGCACCCTATAGGGCACCTTATGGTTGCCGTCCATATAAGGTGCACTATACATTATCCTGTGACGCAACATATATGGTGCCCTATAGGGGACATTCAAGGGTGCCTTGGCGGACAGTGAACTTTAACATGTGCCTTATGGGCCGCCTTATGTTAACACGCTTTGTGAGTGCGTTTGCTAGTAGTGATAACTGAAATAAAAATAGCTTGCCCCCTACAGCACTCATCCACATAATACACACTGCCTCAGTGAGCCTTCTTCATTGGGCACTGTGGGGGATTGAACCCCTGATCTCTGCACCATTGGTCAGTGTCTTAACCATTGCGCTGTGGCTCTGTTCCTATGCTTGGGCATCTGCGCACCGCCTTATGCCGCCCAAACCTAACAGTGCACCGCCTTATGCCGCCTGAGATTAACAGTGCACCGCCTTATGCCGCCCAAAATTAACAGTGCACCGCCTTATGCCGCCCAAAATTAATATGCCTCCTAAAGCACTTTTACCCATTACAGTTAATGCCTCAGCCAGCCCTTTTTGTTGTGCACAATGGGGAATTGAACCCATGGCAGCTGCACCCACAGTCAGTGTTTTAACCATTGTACTATGGCTCTGCTCCTTTGTGTGTGCACATCAGGCGCCACTTAGCCTTCCCACGCACTATTGTGCCCCGCGCAAATGTGCGATCGCTTACCCCGTTTTTTTTCTTTTCTCTGCCTGAACCGCCCACTCCTTATATGGCACAGGCACACTACCACGGCCCCGCACATTAGGAATGTTTAGTAAACAGACCCCTATGTCTGAGGACTCGTTTAAAACATAGATGTTGGATACCAAGGAAACTGTTGAAATATTATGAATCCATCAAAACTATTAAACTGAAAAGGTTTTGGCATGACCAGGCTGATTTTCAGTCTAACTTTATTTTTCCTGGGATGAATAAATCTGAGATCACTAATACATGTGAATAATCTGACTATACGTCTGAAGATTCCAGTGAAGAAGATTTTTCTCACGATTTTTTGGAGGATTCCAATTAGCGAGGGTGATAACGAGGATGAGGACGATTGCACAGGCACAGACCCTAACAGCACAACTATTCCAATGGGTAGAGAGGTCCTGGCACTTGAGCCCAGTTGAAAAAACAGCAATCTTCAATTTAACCTTTCTCTGCTTGTCTGAGATTCAGATGGATATGTTGGATTTCGGCACGTCCTTCGTCCCTACTACACCTTATAGGCCATTTGATGTGCGAGTGGCCCTTTATGGCTTCTTTTGATGATTAGTGATCCAGCCTTATGTTTCTACACATTCTTTATCTTCTTATTCTTCTATCATACATCCAGTTTCTAAATGGATGCCGATGGCCCCTGTGGATCCAATAATAGCAATGTATCAAAGGCTAGTTTTACAGGATTTGGATGAGTTGAAACATCATTATTGTTCTCCTAAATGGAATTTATTTATATTTATTTATTTACATTCTCTTATATACCGCGCTATTCTGCATCAGTGTGGTTTACATTGAACAAACTGAAATTACATTGAACAGGGCATTACAACTTGGAGATAACTATTTTACAGGGAACATGGGTTATGGAGGGTTAAGTGGCTTGCCCAAGACCACAAGGAGCACCTGTGGGACTAGAAACCCCAGTCCTTCCAGTCCAATAAAATTAATAAATAAATAATAGTTGCTGTCCTCTAGTGGGATTTGAACCCCCGACCTTCCGGCCTGAAGTACCTTGCCCCAACCACTAGGCTACTCCTCCACTCCTATGAGTGGAATATGAGTGGAATATGAGTCACCAGCATTTTTTGGCACGTCAAAACTTGCGAGCCAATAAGGACATCATAGTCCGGTGAGCAGATAAGGGAGGAGCAACTACGATACAATCAAAAACACAGTACGATCATGAAGTTTACTGTCAACTGGAAGACTGCCTTTTTGCTATTTTTTGCCCTGAAGTAGAAGTGTTATATAATAGTGGTTCAAAACGCATTGGCTTTGGCTTGTGTTTGTAGCTTTTAACGAGCAATGCATGATCACTTAAAATGGTTAGGGGTTTTGTGCCAGAAGCTATTTGAGTAGAGACTTGAAGACCTGACTATGTATGCCCTAGAGGAAAGGAGGGATGGGGAGCTAGGATACAGATGTTTAAACACTGAAAGGTATTAATGAGCAAATAAACCTTTTCCAAAGATGGGGAGGCTATAAAACTGGAGGACATGAAATGAAGCAGAGTGTAAGAACTATATCAGGAAATGCTTTTCCACAGAAAGGGTGGTGGATGCCTGGAATGCCCTCCCACTGGAAGTGGTGGGGCAAAAACAGTAATGGAATTCAAAAAGGCATGTGATCAACACAGAGGATCCCTATATAGGAAAAGGAGCAATTCCTGCTCAGAGCAAATGCGAATGGAAGACCCTGGGAACCAACCCTGGTTTTCCCTCTTGGCGTGTCTTTGGATTTTCCTAATAAGGCAAGGATTATATAGTATTTCTAGGCATGGGATTCACCTGGTGGCACTAAAGTATTTATTTTAACAAACTTGACAACCTATTCCTCACTGGACATCATAGAGGATAACATTAAATACTCTGATTCCATCAGGGATAGACCGATCCAGTCCTGATTTTATCCCATTGTATTTATGGATTTGTTGTCCCAGTTTCTGTAAGAACAGTGGAAACTACAAGTAGATGAATGCAATATAGGTAAAACTAGGCTTGGTTAAGCCTGTACCTGATGACATGGAGCTATTTGATCAGCTATGACAAGTCACCACCTCTGACCTGCTATGAACATCTGTCAGATGGTCCCAAAACAGCAGCCTGGCCAAGGGAATTATAGGCCCGATATTCAAAATGCATTTACATAGTTTACAGCCCTGTAAATTGTGTAAATGCCTCTAATCAGGATATTTGATGGCATTAACATGGTTAGTGCCGCTGAATATCTGCGATTATCTCCCTTACTTGCCTTGGTGCTAACTGCTTAGCATGGGTCATGTTGGGGGCACTCCGAGGAGGAGCAGAGGTGGCGACAGTCCCTAACCAGGCAGCACGGATATTGCATGCTGCCCGATTGGGGACCAGCAGCTAAAAGATAGGTGAGGAAAACCCTCGCCTATCTTTTAGCCACAGCAGCTAACCGAGCATGTGTGGCAAACCTGTATAATTCAATGCCAGGGCCACATATGACCCCGGCATTGAAGATCTGTAGTTAGGGGTCAGCGGGCACGGCTATGTGGAGTGGAGGAGTGGCCTAGTGGTTGGGGCAAGGTACTTCAGGCCGGAAGGTCGGGAGTTGAAATCCCACTAGAGGACAGCAACTTTGGGCCGGAAGGACTGGGGTTTCTAGTCCCTCAGGTGCTCCTTGTGGTCTTGGGCAAGCCACTTAACCCTCCATAGCCCATGTTCCCTGTAAAATAGTTATCTCCAAGTTATAATGCCCTGTTCAATGTAATTTCAGTTTGTTCAATGTAAACCACACTGATGCAGAATAACGCGGTATATATGAGAATGTAAATAAATAAATAAAATGTGTTGTAGTGGCGCATAGCCTGCCCAAAGGAATGTCGGACCCTGTGTCTTTATTCTCCTTCATGGATAGCACCACACTTCCAAAAAGCCAAGGCATGAGGCCCACTCCAGACATATACAAGAGGCATAAACTCTATGAGGGTCATTTTAGAAGCCCTAGTCATGCTTTGGACCTCTGAAAACAGGCACAGAGATGTCTCCAGAGACATTTTAGAAGCTGGGTCTGTGCACATCCACGTCTGAACAGGGGTATGCTGGAGGCGTGGCTGGGATGTTCCCGGGAACCTGGATATCCTCACCTGATCTCAGAGTCACATCTAAGTTTAGACCTGCTCCATGTATCATTCCATGGTGAGACCGCACCTTGAATATTGTTTGCCATTCTGGTCGCCGTATCTTAAAAAGGATATAGCAGAATTAGAAAAAAGGTACAGAGAAGAGCAACCAAAATGGTAAAGGGGATGGAAGGATACCCCTATGAAGACAGGCTAAAAAGGTTAGGGCTCTTCAACCTGGAAAAGAGATGGCTGAGGGAAGATATGATAGAGGTCAATAAATTAATGAATGGAGTGGAACAGGTAAACATAGATCAATTGTTTATGCCATCAAAAAGTAGAAAGACTAGGGGAAATGCAATGAAGCTATAGTGTAACCCATTTAAGACTAATAAGAGAAAATAATTTTTCACTCAACAAGTAATCAAATCCTGGAATTTGTTACTGGAGAATGTAGTAAAAGCTGTTAGCGTAGCTCGGTTTAAAAAGATCTGGACAAGTTCATGGACGAAAGGTCCATAAACCATTATTAAAGAGGACCTGGGAAATTCATTGCTTGCCCAATACAAGCATTGTGGAACCTGTGTCTTTTGGGGAAACAGCTAGGTACGTATGACCTAGATTGGCCACTGTTAGAAACAGGATACTGGGGTTGATGGACCTTGGTCTCACTCAGTATGGCATCTCTTATGTTCTTAGGTAACAATAGATCAAATCATGGTCAGGGTCATTTTGTCTGCTTGCCTTACAGTCTTGTTCAGGAAAGGGCTTATAAGTCAAGAGAAGTCAACTGAGTAAAGCTCTGGGAAAACAACCAGGTTTTCAGATCTTTTCTAAAAGAGATAATTGCTAGATTTTATAGTGCAAAAAATGTGACCTGTTTCCAGCCCTTGGAGAGATGGAAATGGGTCAGATTTTCAGGATAGAGCTGGTGAATATACCTGAGGTAAGACTGCATGTGTGCTGCTTCCACTGCATATAAATCTCAGTCTCTCTCAGACAGTCATTAGGGCAGCACTTTTCAGCTCTTTCCTGGAGGAACACATAGAGGGTCATTTTAAAAGGTCAAGTCATGATTTGGATGTCTGAAGAGGTGCATGTGGATGTCAAAATCACAGACATGTCTCTGTAGCCATCTTGCACACAACTCTGGACTGTGTAGGGAAGATGGAGAATTGTGTGACCTGCCTCGGAGCATAAAGACCCACACTGGGATTTGAACCCTGACACCACTCCTTTAACTATTATGCTTTTGGACGTCTTGGTTTAGAAATGCTCTCCTGGGGACATCTATACAGAGGTTTGATCGGGCACATCCCCATTTCCGAATTCATGCCTGGTTTTCTTCAGACGTTTTGGCTTTGGCGTCCCAGATTGCACTTGGACGTCCCGTCATAAAATGTGCCTCATAACCAGTCAGGTTTTTGGAATTATCACCATGAGTATTCTTGAGACAGATTTAGATGCTACAGGTATCAAGCATAATGAAGATGTATCTCATACATATTCATTGCAGTAATCTGAAAACCCCACTGGCGTGGTGTCTTCCGGGAGAGGGTTGGAAGCACTGCATTAGGGGCTGAGGGCCCAATATTGAGTTAGGATAGCTAGGCACAAGTACAGCGCCTAGCCATCACCACCATCCTCTAACCCCAGATATTCAATGCCAGGGTCACATGCTGTGCCAGCATGGAATATCCGGTTTCGCCGCACGTGTCCGGAAGCTGCAGAGGATAGCTGGGTGGCAGTGATAGTGCACCGCTGCCTGCTTGGCTTCTATGGGTGAAGATAGGCCAGCTTTTGCAGTGCTGTTTTTACCCATAGAAGCTAACCAGGCAGGGATACAATATCGCTGCTACCTGCTTAGGCTCTGTCGCTGCCCTCGACATGCCCTGATGGCAAGCAGTTAGCATCGGGGTGTGTAGGGGAGAAGATCGGGGATATTCAGCAGCACTAACCATATTAGTGCCGTTGAATATGCCATTGAGTTTAACTGATGTTCCGAGATACTGTTTAAATTTGAAGTTATGATGTTATTGTTTAAGTTATGATGTTATTGTTTAATTTATTGCAAGTTGTTACTGTTTAATTTATTTTGCAAGTTCTATGCAAAAGTTAAAAGTTAAAGTTTGTAAACCACCTTGATTAAAAGAAAAGGCGGTATAGAAAAACTGTTAAATAAATAAATACATTTACACAGTTTATAAGGTTATAAATCGTGCAAATGCCTTTCGAATATCGAGCCTTGAGTGTTTTGGGTATTCCTGGGGGATTTGGAGAATCTGGAAGGTGCATCCTCCTAACTATCTTGGGAATTCACGTCTAGCTTGGGGGGGGGGGGGGGTGTCAAACTCCAGTAAATCCCTTACAGATAGGAAGGACAATATTGGAAATCTTTTTAATTGTTCTTGTACTTTTATCCCAAGATAAAGACATAGGGACAATATTATATTTCGGTGGATTTTTGCAAAGAAGGTCCAGAGCACACATATCATAAAGTACTTAGTCCAGGGATCATATGAGAGTCAGTGAGGTCTGTGGTGGAATATCTATTTCTGTGTGGCTTTCCGTGAATTGGGCCTCTGGAAGGCATCTAGGCCTCTCTGAGGAAGGAGCGAGGAGTCTGATCAGAATAAATGGAGAACATGAACCCATCTATTCTAAGGCTGGAAGGAAATCCATGACATAAAATTAGATTGTAAGCCATCTGGGGACAGGGGAATACCTACTGTACCTAAATGCAATTCACCTTGAATTTCTGAGAAAAGGCATGAGCTAAATCTAGTTTCCTTCCCATAATCGGTGCGGCTTCAAGACCACGGATAAGAGCTACCTTCTGAAGAGAACTTACACTGGCTCCCCATTCAAGCCAGGATTTGTTTTAAGACCTTGCTGATGACTTTCAAAGCTGGCAATGAGCTCTCCTCCTCCTCTCTATCTGACCTCATCCAACCACTTGCACCTAACAGACCAAGAAGATCTGCAGAGTCCAACATGCTAGTAATACCAAAAGAAGCAACTAAATGCACCAAAACAGCTAACAGAGCCTTCCAACTCTGTGCCCAAGTCTATGGAATACCTTACCAGCACATATCAAGAGCAATCCCCAACTTGAGCCAATTTAGAAAGGCCCTTAAACATTTCCTCTTCACCAAATATCTCACTGACATCTCCAATCCTCAGTCCCACTCGAATAACGAGCACCTCAACAATAATAGTAGTCAACTAGGCAAGCCCTCGCAACAGGCGTCCCCTACAATGTAAACACCAAACATTATCCTTTCTCAGTACACCTCATATGTATATAGTGTACCCTTTTTCCAAGTTGCATTTCCTGTTTAATGTAATGACCAGACATATTTAAGTTGTCGGATGTTTCTGTTCCATGTGAACCATGCTGATTGCAAATAGTGAGGTATATAAGAAATATAAATAAATAAATAAACTGTTAAACTGGATTGGTTTTCCTCTCTGCTGCGATTTTGATATTTTTTGCTGCTGTGTGAATTTTATATTATTGGAAAAAGCACCAGTAAGTTGATTTTTTAAGAGAACTGACACAGCCATGTGTCTTTAACTTTTGGGAAGGGTATAGAGAAACTATGTTTGTGCGGTCAGGCAGTGAGGGCCTTGGGGCAATTTCCTCCCCTGCCCATCGGAGTGAATCAAACTCCCCCCTGCAGGGACCAGGGTTACATGCACACATATGAGTAAACATGGATACACCTATGTAAGCACAGAGACATACACACAACATATGCATACCCTGAGCCGCCTTTCACTGCCATTAACGTTATTCTGCTGTGTAGCATCTGTCCTTGCAGATAACAAGCAATATATAAACAGAAAAGACAAGGCGGTAATGAGCGTCTTTCAGACAGCAGGTGCTGGAGTGTTTAACAAGGAGCTGGTGCTGGCAACATCCTCCTTCAGAGCTTTCTAAAGCAACACCCTACTGTCACTGTCAGCCCTCCCAGATCCCTGCAGCCACTGAGAACAGAGAGCACACGGGGACTAGTATCAACGGGCTGATACTCAAAGCACTGAACCCAAAGCCCAGGTAACATCTAACTTTCAATCATATCCATCTCTATACAGCCAAAGATTATGTGGTTTAAATTTGAATTTATTGATTTAAAATACTTCTCAGTGCATACAAGAGAATATTGGATGGATTCCAGGAAGGAAGGGGAAAGACCAAGCATATATGCAGACAGTGGCGCTATTCAGCGTCTACGGTGCCTATTTTAGAAAAGCAATGTAGACGTCTATGCGCCTTTATCAAATAGACTCATACAATGATCTCTGCGGTGCACAAATGCTCTTGTAGAAATTTACACCTGCTCCAAAGGCGTGTGTGTGTGTGTGCCCGCGTGTGTGTGCGTGTGTGGGTGAGAAGCACAAACCATCAGCTGAATATCAGGCTTCCCAAGCAAATCTAGAGCCTTAAAGAGGTGTGTGTTAGGGGGAGGGGACGTTAGCTATTGACTCCTTGAGACGCAAAGGGTTTCAGCTGGATATCTAGGATGACTGGTAGGTAGAGACTTTATTAACAGTGACTATACTGTGTACAGCCATGATTTCAGCACTGCTATATAGTGTGGCAAGGTTAGCTTGCCTCAATGTCCAAGGAGGCAGAGAACTCTGCAGCACCCAGCCCCAAGAAGACCCCCTAGCCAGGGCCACCCATGCAAGGAGGAGGAGGAGTAAGAAGGAGCTGGGCTGGAACCAACCTGGGATTTAGGGATCGCCCTGCACTATGGAGAGATCTGGGTCAAAGAGGTGGAGTCAGGGGCTGGGTGGCTTCCCAGGGACCAGAAGAAGAGGGTAGAAATGATATTCCTCCCTGGCAGGTCGAGGAGGATATAAGAGCTCCCAAAGCACCAAGGGACTCCTCCAGCAAGTAGGCCAACAGCCATTTCAACCTGTACCTTAAGACCCAGAACCATTGGTAATGAAAGAAGAAGCTGAAGCAGTACTAACAGCCTTATCAAAGAAAAAAGCACCAGGCATTGATGGCAATCTGATGTAGCTGTTACCAGCTGTGTTTATACCAATACTAAAGAAAGGTGATCCAACTGACTGTGCAAATTATCACACAAACGCTCTGATCCCACATGCCAGCAAGATTCTACTGAAGATTATTCAGCAGAGACTATAACCATACCTGGAACGAGAACTACCTGAAGTGCAAGCAGGGTTCAGAAAAGGGCGAGGAACGAGAGACATCATCACGGATATGAGATGGATCCTTGAAAAGACTAAAAAATACCAAAAGGATATCTATATGTATTTTATTGACTATATCAAGGCTTTTGACTGTGTAAACCATGAGAAACTCTGGGCCACATTAAGAAGCATGGGTATACCAGAACACCTGATCATTCTCTTGCACAATATTTACATTGATCAAGAAGCAACAGTTCAAACGGAACAAGGAGAAAAGGAATGGTTTAAAATCAGCAAAGACGTATGACAAGGCTGCATACTTTCCCCCTACCTATTTAATTTACATGCAGAACAAATCATTAGAGAAGCAGGATTGTATAAAGATAACAGAGGTGTGAAGATTGGTGGGAGATTCATCAACAACCTTCGCTATGCTGATGATACTACATTACTGGCTGAAAGTGAAGACGATCTGAAACATTTGCTTTTCAAGATCAAGAAACCGTCTTAAAACGGGCCTGCACCTTAATGTAAAGAAGACAAAGATCCTGGCAACTGGAAATATCTGTAAGTTCATTTGATGGAGAAGAAATTGAAATAGTGGACAATTTTAACCTACTTGGATCAACTATCAATAAAGAAACAACAAGCAGTCAAGAAATCAGACACATTGCTCTTGGCAGAATGGCTATGAAGGACCTAGATAAGATTCTCAAGAGTAGAGACGTCACTCTCCATACAAAGATTTGACTTGTTCAAGCCATGGTATTTTCAATAACATCACATGGATGCGAAAGTTGGACAGTGAAAAAGATAGACAGGAAGAAAATTTATGCCTTTGAATTGTGGTGCTGGTGACGAATACTATGTATACGATGAACTGCCTAAAGAACAAACCAATCAGTACTAGAGGAGATCAAACCTAAACTTTCTTTAGAAGCTCAGATGACAAGACTTTGACTTTCATACTTTGGACATATCATGCGAAGAGAGAGATCATTAGAGAAAGACATCATGCTTGGCAAGGTAGAAGGTCAACACAAAAGAGGAAGGGCAGCAATGAGATGGATTGATACAATAACAGCAGATATGGGTGCCAATCTGTCAACACTGAGCCGCCTGATTGAAGACCAAACACAGTTTAGGATACCATGAGTTGATACCGACTCAACGTCACTTAACAACAACATGGAGTTGGGACAAGCAGAACCCTGGGATTGTGTATTTGAGGACATGGAATATCAGGAAACTAGACCTTCAAGTGTGTGAGTTTCCTGAATTATCTTATGGTGGATTTGGACTAAGCCTGTGAATGTCTAGGGGAGGTGTGGGCAGAAGGTTTCCCCAACCCCAGATTTCAGAAAACACCTGAAAACATACCTCTTCCAAGAGCATTACGGTTTAGAATCACAGGACAGACTACCACACATTCACCCCCCCACCCCAATGTTGAATAACCCGCCCGCCTCCATAAGGGCATAAGGGCGACAATACCTTAACTCTATACTGTCTAATGCTATCCTTCTTACTGTTTAATACTACCCTCTCCCTGTTTAAAGCCTCCTGTAAACTGCTCTATCATTTCTCTAAAATTTTAAGCTGAAGTTTTCTTCAAAAGTTAAGCACTTGTTTCTTCAAAGTACAACAACAGTTTTGAATTATTCTCCAAACTAAAAAAACTTGGTAGCAGTTGTTTATATAAAGGTCGTTGATGTAAAAAGGGCTGTGAGTCCACTAGATGATAAAATGATAATCTAGTGGCTGCCCGTATATGCTGAGGCCTTCTGCTACAAAGTTAAAGTGTTTTGTAATTGTAAATGATAACATCGTTTAACTATTGCAACAGTATCAAGTCTTAAAAAGTTACATAATATACTTTCAAGGTACGATGCAGAGGTTTTTCGTATATTGGTATATGTAGTATTGCCAAAAGTCTCTGATGAGGGACCTTGTCAAAGGCTTTCTGAAAGTCTAGATACACTATATCAACCGACTCACCTTTGTCCACCTGTTTATTCACACTTTCAAAAAAACATAACAGATTAGTAAGACAAGATCTTCTTTGTCTAAAGCCATGTTGGCTGTCTCCCATTAGGCCATGACTATCTACATGCTGAGTAATTTTATTCTTTATGATGGTTTCTACCATTTTTCCCGGTACTGACATACTGACATACTGATATTTTACATGGAGTTGCACCTAAGAGGCTAGCTGCTCTTTAGCGTGCTAGGTGTGGTGTTAGAGAGGTCTTGGTGATTGGGGTGGCTGTTTGCGAGCTGTCCCTTGAGTAGTGCCTTCTTGGTGATTGGGGTGGCTATTTGCGAGCTGTCGTCTGCGTAGTGCCATATGAATAGGTGGTGCTTCAGCGCCTTCCTGAATTGTGCCAGGTCAGTGATTGCTCGAATGGATGTAGGGAGGGCATTCCAGCATCTGGGCGCATAGAGCATGAATGCCCTATTGGATGTTGCCCGGGTGCATTTCGTTGTTTCCTTTGGAATTAGCAGAGTATTGAGAGCTGCGGTTCTTCTGGATCTGTTCGGGGGGGGGGGGGTGGATTACTCAGTAATGGAGGTGGAGGGTTGGTTGTTTATGGCCTTGAAGGTCATTACTAGGATCTTGAAAGATAGTCTGCCATGCATTGGTAACCAGTGAAGATTTTTTAGGATTGGTGTAATGTGGTCCGTTCTTGAGGCTCCGTATAGAATTCTGGCGGCTGCATTCATTGCAAGTTGGAGTGGATTCAGTGATGCTTGCGGGAGCCCATTTAGGATTGCATTGGCATAGTCAAAATGTGGGATTACGAGGGCTTGATAGACTGTTCAGAAGTCATCTGGGTCCAGTAGAGGTAATAACCGAAGGGATATCAGTGAGAAACCCTCTTAACTGGACTGAGCCGGTGAGGGCCTTGCCACCCTTTATGGTATCTAGGAGGGTGTGGCCAGCTAATCCCAAGCAATGAACTGGGAGGAAATCACGGACCAGCTCACTTTGAAGCTTTACCTGTTTTTACAGAGACTGCTCACACAGCAAAAGAGTTTTGCTTTGTTTTTTCTCTTGTTAATGGACTGTTTTACTTCCGGCTAAGAACTACTGGAATGGTGCGGGGCTGGGCTGCACCCCAGTCTCACAAGGGACTGTGCTAAACCAGCCATGAAGTATAGAAAGGCAAGTCAATGACAATAAAGTGAACTCTCCTTCCTAGCAGAGCACACAGAACTTCAAAGCAAGTTCCGTGCCCAGGACACCTTCCCCTCTCAAGTAACGCATGCCGGACTTGGGCATGTGACATCCGCAGAAGTGGGAATCTGTGTAACACATCACCTGCTAACTCTGCAGAGGAGGAACCAATACCCTTAGCAAAGCGCGATACTGCTGTGCTCCAGGTAAGAGTACCCGAAGAGAGCAAGTTTGGACTTCTCCAGCTAAGGGAATAAGGTCTGGGAGTGGACCCGTAGGGACCTGTGTGTGTCGGAAGCACACACACTTGAAGGTCCAGCTTCCTGATATTCCATGTCTTCAAAGATACCATCCCAGGGTTCTGCTTTCCTAGTTCCATAGGCTCTGGCATCTGAGGAACTGTGGAAAGCTCACGTAGGGGCTGATTTCAGGCCAAAGGAGCTCCTTGATGCTTTGGGAGCTTGCCAGGGAGGAATATTGGCTCTACCCTCTTCCTCAGGTCCCTGGGAAACCACCCAGTCCCTGGCTTCACTCCTTTGACCCAGATCTCTCCATAATGCAGGGTGATCCCTGGGTTGGATCCAGCCCAGCTCCTTTCCCCTCCTCCTCCTATTTATTCATGGAAAGGGTGGTAGGTGACTGGAGCTGCCTATCAGAGGGGGGGGGGGTGGAATTCTAGAAAGCATGGGATAAGTACGGTGGATATGAAGAGGGAGAAGCCTGGGACTGAGTTGACTCTGTGGTACTGGATCAGGAATGGACAGACTACATAACACTTGCAGTCCTTAGTGATAAAATCTAAAAGCTTTCATTCCTAGAAATAAACTTATAAGGTCTTAAGTGAACACGTGGTCTGATGCGTTCAGTCTTCGTAAATAACTCCCTGCTGTAGTATGTTGAGAGCGACATGCGTACGCCTTGTAGCATACAAATGATTAGTAATAGTAGTAGACATGAAGATGACTGCTTCGTGACCTAGATATAATCTGGCACAGGAATAAGGTGGCATGCATTCATGCTCAAGCGATCGACAGCTGGCAGCCAAGTCTTGCCCCATCTAATCAGATATCACCTTCACAGCTTAGAGATCACAAGACTTCATTATGGTTTATTTGTTTATGCTCAGAGAAAGTCATAGGCTCATGGGATCATAAGGAAGGGGCAAGCAACTCAGGAGAGACATACAATAAAACTATCAGGAGCAAAGCAAAGAAATGGAAAATCCGGCAGGGCCAGAAAAAGGCTGCAGCTGAACTAAGAACCAAATGAGCTGATATTAACAGGGAGCCGAGAAGATCCTGATCAAGCAATATGAAAAACAAAAGAGTAGCAAACCGTCGAGTACGGCCAAAAGATGTTGATTACATAATTAGTAACCTTACATAACATTTTGAAACATATCATTCTCATTCATAGTATCTAATTTTTCAGGTACAGACTATTTTACCCAGTATACAGTCGAGCCCATAATGTCCCATCCCAACAATTATAGGGATACTTGATTACATAGTAGGCTGAGTTGTAATCAAATTAACTCCAGAAAAACGCCTGACTTCATGTATGAAGGAGCTCAGTGGCATGCCTCTGGTGGTGTGCTGCAGAAGCATCACCTTTTGAATGTGTATGTGGGGGGCAGGATGGCTCACAAGTAAGGAGACTGAGCTTGCCATACACTGAGTAGTAAAGTTTGGTACTCATGAGGCAGGTCACACTTTAAATCAGATGTTCCTGTCCTCAACTTTGTGTTCACAATAAATTGCATCTAGCATTTAGACACTGTCCCCCAGTTTTGACAGGTCTCTTGCAATTCCTCACAATATGCTTGTGTTTTAATACCATTTTTAATAATTGAATAATCTGAGTAATGTTTCCCTTCCATTGATTATGCCAAATTTGATTGTGTTTTGACTACTATTTCCAAACAGCCCCATCATCATTATCTCTTGCACTAGGTCTTGCATTGTAGAGAGGACTAGATATACGAGTTTCCCATCTTGTCTGTTCCAGGATCAATTGCTCCAGGAACCAGGCATTTATGCCATCTAGAAAATTTGCCTCTCTAGTGTCCTGATGAGACATTTACCCAAACAATACTGAGGTAATTGAAATCTCCCATTATTATTTAGGTGTCAGGGTTTTTTGCTTTTTAAATGTAATAGCATTTTACTGTCCATGTTGTCATTTTGCCTAGCAGATGGTAGTGCATCCTCACTGCTATACTCCTCCACATTACACATGGTATTTCTATCCATAGAGACTTCACATTTTGTTTCTTGCAAGATTTTTTTTCTGCTTAATTCTTTACCATCCTGAACATATAGTGCCACCCCTCCACCAGTTTTGTTCTGCCCTAACATTTCAACATGTCCCTTTTTTCAATGCGTTAAGGGTTATGGACTTGGTATCCTGCCAGTTCCTCTCTTCTCTGGGTCCTTAGACTGGTACACACTTCTCTTTTCTGTCTCGAAACACTTTAGCATGATAAACATTCTGAAAATATCACAAAACCTCTTTGGTACTTGAGTGAACTAAACAGTGCTGCTGTGCTCTAGGTACTGTATTAAAATGTAAAACCACTTTCAAAAATAACACTTCTGTGGAAGTAACAGAAAGCAGTGTGTAGAATCAGAGACTACAAATACCACACTGTAGCCATGAATGGCCAGTCTCCCTTGTAGTGCTGGGACCTTTGCAACTCTCCTGTAGAACCTGTTTTTAAGGAAACCCAACTTTAACTAGACAGTTTCTGCTAAGAGACGTCCATCAGGGAAAATCCTGCAGTATAATTTGATTTACATTGAGCCCCACTCTCCCCCCCCCCCCCCCAAAATGCCAGGCCAGTGGCTTGTTAAAATAAAGAATGAAGAGAGAACAGCTCTTACAAACATTGGGGGTTGATTGAACATGTGGGCAGCCCCCCCCCCCCTCAGCTTGTCTGTGGACCTATATGTTTACATAGTTAAATGTACAAAGCCGAGAATTTCAGAGCATTTGTGCAGAGGAAACGGCTCATTTCAGCACACCCACTTCTCTTGCTCTGAAGACTGAATGCATTATTATCGCAGTATTTCAGGCACGACAAGAGGCAGGTCACGCAATTCTCAGACAGATAGTTTAGCGTTATGAATAGTGGTTTGTGCAGTGGCAGGATTTGTGACATCAGGGGGTCATGTGATGTCCTTCTCTTTGATTATAATTATCTGTGCCAGAGTCAAGCCTGCTGGAGGTGGGGGGAAAGATTTATGCCATGTATTTGCCACTTTAAAAAAATAGATGTGTCTAACTTCTTACAGTTTCCCATGCTCTCCCTCCAATGGTAAAAGTAGCCTTGTTATACTGACGCCTGCAAGTATTGCATCTATCTGCTGCGTAATTCTTACCAGTGTTACCAGCCGACTAGGCCGATCCCCAGCGCATCAGGAAGCGGCAATTCTCTCTTTTCCATGGAGAAATTGCAGCTCCCATGCTGCAGGTAGCAGGATGACAGCAAGATGCAGGGAAGAGGGATTTTCTGTTAGGAACTGGTAGCCCCTGTTCCCAAAGGATGGGTTCTGTCCTAACCAGGGTGGAGTCAGGCTGTCGGTGTTAGCAATGAGGTAAAGCCAGGCTCAACTCACTCTGGCCCTTCTGCAGACATCTCAGCCCCATCTCAGACCCACTGAAATCCCTTTCATATTTCAGGTGATGAGAAGAATGTTTAAAGAGCAGTTGTCCCTAAGGTCTGTTGGCAGCAGCTAAGGATAAAACACATCCTGACCTTCAGATTCCATGTTCGCTGTGCACAAAACATTAATTGTTAAACTATATCATTTGCTGAGCATTTGTGCACTGGCGGGGAGCATAGCAGAAATCATTTCACACAGCACGCAGGCACAGAGCCTTTGTCTAAAACACTTTATAGAAAGAAAAGCAATTATCTTACACAATTGAACCTGGTGCTAAGCCCTTCTCTGCATCTGCACTTTCAGCTAGCGCTATAAATAAGCATTGGACCCAGACTCTCGGCATGGGACAGGGCCAGTCCAGTAGGGTTGCAACTGACCCCCTATTCACACAACAGGGTTCATCTACTGCTGAATTTCTGCTACTGCACACAGGGACTTGTTCTGATTTCCCAACTGCCTCCCTGAGAAAAGCAAAACTGCAAATGAAGTGGGGTAAACCCAGGTTTCGATCAACCCTTCAGGTGACTATGGAGCCAAGTCAGTTGGTAATCTAGGGAATCGCTAAACAGGGCACAGAGTTGAAGGATTTCATTTTCGAAACCTTCCGACATGCCACTGCCCTCCAGGGGCCAGTAGCCAGTCTCTGAGAAAGCCTAACTCACGCTGTGCAGAGCAGGCAAGAGGGAGATGTGGAGCCAGTCCTGGATTTCTAACATCCCTATGATGGTGCATTATGGGACCTGCAGGCTGATTTCAATGGGAAGATCAGTAACTAATTTATTACCTCATTGCTCTGGGATGCAAGTTCAAAATCAGGACTGGCCAAAAAGTCCTGGAACTGGGTAACTGGGCAGCTCTGGTTGTGTACTTTCTGATGTTTTGGCTTAGTCCCCAGCAATAACAAGGTGAGGTCTAGGCATAGCTGGCTCCAGATTCACCTAACACAGTGAATCACAGTTCTGACTTTCCAAGTGTATTCCTATGAATCCATACATGCAACAGGATAAATTCAGGACTGGATCAAACCTATCTGGCATGTAAAATATGCAACCGAGGGAGCACTAAAGTGAGCCATGGCGAGGAAGTGCTGGGTAGGGAAAGCCCTCAGGAGGCTACGGCAAGACCAAGGAGAGCCTCTAGCACTGGCAGGTAAATCACTTGAGTAGATCACTGCCCCCTCTTAACCACGATGTTAACCACGGTGGGTACACGCAAGCATGTAGGCCTCCGAATTAAACATTTTATTTGTATTTGTTTCTGGAATTTGATATACCAAACATCAGTCACGTATCTGTGTGGTTTCATTCAAGTTAAAAATAAACATGAGTATCTATAAATAACAAATAAATTATCTGTGAAAAGAGGAAATATAACCCAATGCTCTCCACATACACTCATAACTCAGCCTCATCAGCCACCCCATCCGCAATGGTCCACATGCCAAGTCTCGTGGTCAATTTACAGGACAAGCAATTCATATTAAATATGACACACTAAAGAGTGAACCAGAGGAATGTGTTTGTGTGGAGATCCATGCTAAAGTCCATCTGAGAAGACTAGCACTGAAGTGAAAGGGACCCATATCCCAGGGGCATCCCTATTGCACCTCAGATGACAATGCGCTGATGGAAAAGGGAGCTGTATCCCATGTGCATTCCTACATAATATTTGAGAAGACCCATCCCTGAGAGGAAAGAGACGCATATCCCAGGAACGTCCCTACTGCACATCTGAGAAGTCCCAAGGTTGAGGGGGAAGGGATACGTATCCAAGGAGCGTCCCTACTGCACACTGAGAAGTCCCAAAGTTGAGGGGGAAGGGATACGTATCCAAGGAGCGTCCCTACTGCACACTGAGAAGTCCCAAGGTTGAGGGGGAAGGGATACGTATCCAAGGAGCGTCCCTACTGCACACTGAGAAGTCCCAAAGTTGAGGGGGAAGGGATACGTATCCAAGGAGCGTCCCTACTGCACACTGAGAAGTCCCAAGGTTGAGGGGGAAGGGATACGTATCCAAGGAGCGTCCCTACTGCACACTGAGGAGTCCCAAAGTTGAGGGGGAAGGGATACGTATCCCAGGTGCATCCCTACTGCACTCCTGAGGAGTCCCAAGGTTGAGGGGGAAGGGATACGTATCCCAGGTGCATCCCTACTGCACTCCTGAGGAGTCCCAAGGTGGAGGAGGAAGGGATACGTATCCAAGGAGCGTCCCTACTGCACACTGAGAAGTCCCAAAGTTGAGGGGGAAGGGATACGTATCCAAGGAGCGTCCCTACTGCACACTGAGAAGTCCCAAGGTTGAGGGGGAAGGGATACGTATCCAAGGAGCGTCCCTACTGCACACTGAGAAGTCCCAAAGTTGAGGGGGAAGGGATACGTATCCAAGGAGCGTCCCTACTGCACACTGAGAAGTCCCAAGGTTGAGGGGGAAGGGATACGTATCCAAGGAGCGTCCCTACTGCACACTGAGAAGTCCCAAGGTTGAGGGGGAAGGGATACGTATCCAAGGAGCGTCCCTACTGCACACTGAGAAGTCCCAAGGTTGAGGGGGAAGGGATACGTATCCAAGGAGCGTCCCTACTGCACACTGAGAAGTCCCAAGGTTGAGGGGGAAGGGATACGTATCCAAGGAGCGTCCCTACTGCACACTGAGAAGTCCCAAGGTTGAGGGGGAAGGGATACGTATCCAAGGAGCGTCCCTACTGCACACTGAGAAGTCCCAAAGTTGAGGGGGAAGGGATACGTATCCCAGGTGCATCCCTACTGCACTCCTGAGGAGTCCCAAGGTTGAGGGGGAAGGGATACGTATCCAAGGAGCGTCCCTACTGCACACTGAGAAGTCCCAAGGTTGAGGGGGAAGGGATGCGTATCCCAGGTGCATCCCTACTGCACTCCTGAGGAGTCCCAAGGTTGAGGGGGAAGGGATACGTATCCAAGGAGCGTCCCTACTGCACACTGAGAAGTCCCAAGGTTGAGGGGGAAGGGATGCGTATCCCAGGTGCATCCCTATATAACATCTAAGAAGACCCAGGACCGAGGAGAAATGGACCCGTATCTCATGTGCATCTCCACATCACATATGAGAAGATCCAGTGCCAAGGAGGAAGGACCTGTCTCCCCAGTGTATCCCTCATCTTTTGATAATATTCTAAAAAAACATTTTAGTATTTGCCCTTTTAGAGAGGAGGGCAAAACATCCCCATCTATCTCCCCACCTAGAGGCTATCCACCTCACTAACTCAGAGCATTATACACTAATGGTACCTAATTTACGAACATTGGTTTTCTGTTATAACAAGAGAACGAGACCTGACAAGAGTGGAGATGAGTGAGGTGCCCAGCTCAGGCCCCCTCCAAAAAGATTGAATTTAATTTGATATTCCAGCTTTTCTGTTCAACAGAACATACAAAGCAGGTTATACATAAGTACAAGCATTAAATTAATGAATACAATTAAAATTCAGATCAGCATAAAATAGTAAGTTCACAATAACTAGATTCTACAATTTATGGGGCCTTTTTCTAATGGGAGCTAAGGTGTTGCATGGAGTGAGCGATTAGCAGCAAAGCTATGGCATGTTAGGTGCAATTTCCCCACATTAACTGTTGGGGATGTAGGAAGCATTTTTCTGGAAGTTAACCTGGAGCCCTGTCCCATTGCACATGATGAATTGGCGTGGGTGCACCTAATGCCATCTAGTGAGCTAGTGTTAGGTGAACTCACACTATTGCAGTTAGCTCATGGTGTTATACCCGTGCAACTGCATCAAACTCAAACCACCCACTTGCGACCCTAACGCGTGGGAATCATCCTGCACTGATTCTTATGGCCCTGCGGTGCCTGGCAACCACCAAGGGAGGAGTGGCTCAGTGGTTGGGACTGATTACCTCAGGCCAGAGGGCCAGTGGTTCAATTACCACATGGGGACAAGCAACCTCAGGCCAGAGGGACTGGGGTCTCTAGTCCCATGGCCACTCCTTGTGTGGCCTTGGGCAAGCCACTTAACCCTCCATTGCCTCAGGTACACTTAGATTGTGAGCCCTTCAGGGACAAGGGAATAAAAAGTACCTTTTAGTATACATGTAAACTGCACTGATTCTAAAGAGCGCAGTATAAAAAATAAACATGCATCCTAGTGTGTCTTTAGTGAAAGACGCTCTGTAAAAAACCTCTCAACTGGCACTTTTCTCTCTTCTCACAGATTCCTCAAGTTCCATCTTATTAAATAACCAGGTCTTTGAAATCATTTTCATTTCTAGAGGTAAGGCATTCCATACACTTGGGACCACTGCTTCAAGCACCCCAACCCTCGTCCTTTCTATCCTAATATCCCTTGGCCCCAGTACCGTAAAATTCATCTGTAGACTACATCTCAACATCCCTTTCAGACAATACTGCTGCAATTTTCTCATAAACAAGCTGAATTAAGTTCGTGGAATACTTTGAACTGGATCCTCAGTTCAAGGGGAAGCCAATGAAGAGATATCAATAAGGGGGTGACCGTATCCCACTTTCTACAACATGTTCCTCTGCTTGCTGCGATATTCTGTTTCAGAAGCCCCAACTATAAAGCATTACAATGATCTACAAGGTGTACGCAGAGCTGCACACGTACATGCAAGAGACAGTCCCAGCTTAATAGAGCTCACAGTCTATCCAGGACAGACTATTACAACCAACAGGGGACTAGAGCAGAACTAAGGGAAATGGTAGAGCACACATAGGTGGTAAACAGGAGAATAAGGTCTTAAGCCCAGTCCTGGGATCTTAACAAAAGACACAATTAATATACTAGTCTGACCTTTGCTCTTCACAACTGGAGAAGAGGCCAGAGGAGATTTCAGGTCCAAGAACCTTTAACTCTATTTCCAATTTGTTGAGTGACTACGGTCTTTTGTCCTGCATTTTGCTATTCATATTATAGACTGTAAATAACACACTGTGGGCATCACCAATAAAAGTGTTTAGTTAAAATACCCAATGGTGCCCACTTGTCTTTTTGACCTTTTGGTCTTTTACTTTCTCTTGAGCTTAGGCCTTGATCTTTGCGCCCCTCCACCCTGCTTACCAGGACCCTTTTACCTATTTGGGGCTCCGAGCTGCAGTTTTTCAATTTTCTCCACATTCCAAGCATTAGTTACTCCTCTTTTCCTTTTTATCTATAGGACATTCAGGGTCACTTTCATCCCTTAGTTAGAGGCCGGTTGCATTTGTTTATGGTTGGGTCTTCTCTGTCTCTCTTGACCAGACAGTAAGCTCCAAGGAATAGGAATTGTCCACTATGCAGGTAATTTTGTAACAGGGCATCATGGCTAGGCATGTATGGAGACACCATTTCATAAAGGCGAGTTGGTGGTTGCTTGTCTTTATAACAGACTAATCTACTTTTTAGAATAAGTTAAACATTCTATGTGTTAACACTGATATTAGGTCTCAGATTTGACTTGCACTCTTTCTGGACTCACGCCCTTTCTTACGGTGCTGTCAGTAACATCAATGACCTCAGTGCTCTTTAAATTCCAGGTATAATGACAATGTTGAATTTACTAATAAATATGTCGTGACTTAACTTAAAAACCACAACCCTTCTCATGCAGCCGACACGGCGCCACAATAGAGCGTCGGGATCCAGATTACCTAAGCTGCATGAGAAGGGTTGTGGTTTTTAAGTTAAGTCAAGACATATTTATTAGTAAATTCAACATTGTCATTATACCTGGAATTTAAAGAGCACTGAGGTCATTGATGTTACTGACAACACCGTAAGAAAGGACGTGAGTCCAGAAAGAGTGCAAGTCAAATCTGAGACCTAATATCAGTGTTAACACATAGAATGTTTAACTTATTCTAAAAAGTAGATTGGACGAAACATTCCTTAGTACTACAGTAATTCGTTCAGAAAAAGAGACCTTATTAGGTTGTATTTATAACAGACTGGCATACATGCCATAACACACATTTACATCGCAGGCGTGGACGTCCACACCAGCCCGAGAGCTGCTCTAAATGTCCGTTTCTATAGAACTCTAGTAGGCGCATCTACTTTATAATCTACCTGCAGACCTGTGAGCGCCACCTAAGCGCTACCCAAACCTCATGGAAAACGCCATCATGTGCGTGCGCAGAAGTTTACACTGGACAGTACTCTATAAGACGCTACGAATGACTAAAACACCACCAAAGTAGGGGGCATACTTTATTGCTTAAATTATGTGCCTTATCCTCTACATGTCTCTGTACATCAGCAGTGCACTATGATGACTTATACTCCTTTCTATGGAGATTAAGGGGTCTACTTCCAAAGGCTACACCATGGAAAACTGTGTGGAAAAGCAGGCTCTTGGGATGGGACCAGCAATAGCTAAGAGAGTGTAGGCCCAGGGCATCACTCAGGCAGGACAATCAAAAAACAGTGACTGCCATATTCCAAAGATGTTTTATAGCAGAAATACCAACCAACAGGTAGGAAAGAGCAGGAAAACCAAATATCTGTGGCCTCCCCAGTCTCAAGCTTCAACTCATTTCTATAGCAGAGAAATACCCCCATCTGCATGAAGCCCAGTCCTCAAGCTATGTGGGCTCTTCGAAGAAAATTGGGCTTCAGGGCCAGCACTAACTGGTAAGGGGGATAACTGCTGCAGGGGGCGCCAATGTCAGGGATGCATTGGTGCTAGCTGCCCCGCCCCCTCCTCGCCTCCTGCCAAGCCCAAAAAGGAGGAGCTCTGCTGCCCACGGGACTTGCTGCTCCCACAGACACGATCTTTCCTTTATACAGAGCTCTGCTGCCCACGGGACTTCCTACTCCCGTAGACACGATCTTTCCTATATACAGAGCTCTGCTGTCCACGGGACTTGCTGCTCCCACAGACACGATCTTTCCTATATACAGAGCTCTGCTGCCCACGGGACTTGCTGCTTCCACAGACACGATCTTTCCTTTATACAGAGCTCTGCTGCCCATGGGACTTCCTACTCCTGTAGACACGATCTTTCCTATATACAGAGCTCTGCTGCCCACGGGACTTCCTACTCCCGTAGACACGATCTTTCCTATATACAGAGCTCTGTTGCCCACGGGACTTCCTACTCCCGTAGACACGATCTTTCCTATATACAGAGCTCTGCTGTCCACGGGACTTGCTGCTCCCACAGACACGATCTTTCCTATATACAGAGCTCTGCTGCCCACGGGACTTGCTGCTCCCACAGACACGATCTTTCCTATATATAGAGCTCTGCTGCCCACGGGACTTGCTGCTCCCACAAACACGATCTTTCCTATATACAGAGCTCTGCTGCCCACGGGACTTGCTGCTCCCACAGACACAATCTTTCCTATATACAGAGCTCTGCTGCCCACGGGACTTCCTACTCCTGTAGACACGATCTTTCCTATATACAGAGCTCTGCTGCCCACGGGACTTGCTGCTCCCACAGACACGATCTTTCCTATATACAGAGCTCTGCTGCCCACGGGACTTGCTGCTCCAACAGACACGATCTTTCCTATATACAGAGCTCTGCTGCCCATGGGACTTCCTACTCCCGTAGACACGATCTTTCCAATATACAGAGCTCTGCTGCCCACGGGACTTGCTGCTCCCACAGACATGATCTTTCCTATATACAGAGCTCTGCTGCCCACGGGACTTCCTACTCCCGTAGACACGATCTTTCCTTTATGCAGAGCTCTGCTGCCCACGGGACTTGCTGCTCCCACAGACACGATCTTTCCTATATACAGAGCTCTGCTGCCCACGGGACATGCTGCTCCCACAGACACGATCTTTCCTATATACAGAGCTCTGCAGCCCACGGGACTTCCTGCTCCCGTAGACACGATCTTTCCTTTATGCAGAGCTCTGCTGCCCATGGGACTTGCTGCTCCCGTAGACACGATCTTTCCTATATACAGAGCTCTGTTGCCCACGGGACTTGCTGCTCCCACAGACATGATCTTTCCTATATACAGAGCTCTGCTGTCCACGGGACTTCCTACTCCCGTAGACACGATCTTTCCCATATACAGAGCTCTGCTGCCCACGGGACTTGCTGCTCCCACAGACACGATCTTTCCTTTATACAGAGCTCTGCTGCCCACGGGACTTCCTACTCCCGTAGACACGATTTTCCTATATACAGAGCTCTGCTGCCCACGGGACTTCCTACTCCCGTAGACACGATCTTTCCTATATACAGAGCTCTGTTGCCCACGGGACTTCCTACTCCCGTAGACACGATCTTTCCTATATACAGAGCTCTGCTGCCCACGGGACTTGCTGCTCCCACAGACACGATCTTTCCTTTATACAGAGCTCTGCTGCCCACGGGACTTCCTACTCCCGTAGACACGATCTTTCCTATGTACAGAAGAAGAACCGCAGTAGCCAACATGCTAGTGATACCGAGAGACATGACAAAATGCTCCAGGGCAACATCGAACAGAGCCTTTAGACTATGCGCCCCAAGTTTCTGGAACTCCCTACCACCACACATCAGAGCAACCTCCAATTTGAGCCAGTTCAGGAAGGCCTTAAAACACTTTCTCTTTATCAAACACCTCACTGACTGCCCCGAACCTGAACCCCAGCCACCAATTATGATCAGTACCCAATAACTCCATCTGACATGTATATAGTTACCTATTCAATGCCACGCATATGTATATAGTTTTCCCGGTTATCCAAGTTACTTGTTCCTGTTCAATGTAATGACCTGACTTTTGTTTATTGTCGGATATGTTTTATGTAAACCGCGCTGATCGCAAATAGTGCGGTATATAAGAAATGAAAATAAATAAATAAAAATAAATAAAATAAATACAGAGCTCTGCTGCCCACGGGACTTCCTACTCCCGTAGACACGATCTTTCCTATATACAGAGCTCTGTTGCCCACGGGACTTCCTACTCCCATAGACACGATCTTTCCTATATACAGAGCTCTGCTGTCCAAGGGACTTGCTGCTCCCACAGACATGATCTTTCCTATATACAGAGCTCTGCTGCCCACGGGACTTCCTACTCCCATAGACACGATCTTTCCTATATACAGAGCTCTGCTGTCCACGGGACTTCCTACTCCCGTAGACACGATCTTTCCTTTATGCAGAGCTCTGCTGCCCACGGGACTTCCTACTCCCGTAGACACGATCTTTCCTATATAGAGCTCTGCTGCCCATGGGACTTGCTGCTCCCACAGACACGATCTTTCCCATATACAGAGCTCTGCTGCCCACGGGACTTCCTACTCCCGTAGACACGATCTTTCCTATATACAGAGCTCTGCTGCCCACGGGACTTGCTGCTCCCACAGACACGATCTTTCCTATATACAGAGCTCTGCTGCCCACGGGACTTGCTGCTCCCACAGACACGATCTTTCCTATATACAGAGCTCTGCTGCCCACGGGACTTGCTGCTCCCACAGACACAATCTTTCCGTTATGCAGAGCTCTGCTGCCCATGGGACTTGCTGCTCCCACAGACATGATCTTTCCTATATACAGAGCTCTGCTGCCCACGGGACTTCCTACTCCCGTAGACACGATCTTTCCTATATACAGAGCTCTGCTGTCCACGGGACTTGCTGCTCCCACAGACATGATCTTTCCTATATACAGAGCTCTGCTGCCCACGGGACTTCCTACTCCCGTAGACACAATCTTTCCTTTATGCAGAGCTGTGCTGCCCACGGGACTTCCTACTCCCGTAGACACGATCTTTCCTATATACAGAGCTCTGCTGCCCATGGGACTTGCTGCTCCCACAGACACGATCTTTCCCATATACAGAGCTCTGCTGCCCACGGGACTTCCTACTCCCGTAGACACGATCTTTCCTATATACAGAGCTCTGCTGCCCACGGGACTTGCTGCTCCCACAGACACGATCTTTCCTATATACAGAGCTCTGCTGCCCACGGGACTTGCTGCTCCCACAGACACGATCTTTCCTATATACAGAGCTCTGCTGCCCACGGGACTTGCTGCTCTCACAGACACAATCTTTCCTTTATGCAGAGCTCTGCTGCCCATGGGACTTGCTGCTCCAACAGACAGATCTTTCCTATATACAGAGCTCTGCTGTCCACGGGACTTGCTGCTCCCACAGACACGATCTTTCCTATATACAGAGCTCTGCTGCCCACGGGACTTGCTGCTCCCACAGACACGATCTTTCCCATATACAGAGCTCTGCTGCCCACGGGACTTCCTACTCCCGTAGACACGATCTTTCCTATATACAGAGCTATGCTGCCCACGGGACTTCCTACTCCCGTAGACACGATCTTTCCTTTATACAGAGCTATGCTGCCCACGGGACTTGCTGCTCCCACAGACACGATCTTTCCTATATACAGAGCTCTGCTGCCCACGGGACTTGCTGCTCCCGCAGACACGATCTTTCCTATATACAGAGCTCTGCTGCCCACGGGATTTGCTGCTCCCAAAGACACGATCTTTCCTATATACAGAGCTCTGCTGCCCACGGGACTTGCTGCTCCCACAGACACGATCTTTCCTTTATGCAGAGCTCTGCTGCCCACGGGACTTCCTACTCCCGTAGACACGATATTTCCTATATACAGAGCTCTGCTGCCCACGGGACTTGCTGCTCCCACAGACACGATCTTTCCCATATACAGAGCTCTGCTGCCCACGGGACTTGCTGCTCCCACAGACACGATCTTTCCTATATACAGAGCTCTGCTGCCCACGGGACTTGCTGCTCCCACAGACACGATCTTTCCTATATACAGAGCTCTGCTGCCCACGGGACTTGCTTCTCCCACAGACACGATCTTTCCTTTATGCAGAGCTCTGCTGCCCACGGGACTTGCTGCTCCCACAGACACGATCTTTCCTATATACAGAGCTCTGCTGCCCACGGGACTTGCTGCTCCCACAGACACGATCTTTCCTTTATGCAGAGCTCTGCTGCCCATGGGATTTCCTACTCCCGCAGACACGATCTTTCCTATATACAGAGCTCTGCTGCCCACGGGACTTGCTGCTCCCACAGACACGATCTTTCCTATATACAGAGCTTTGCTGCCCACGGGACTTGCTGCTCCCACAGACACGATCTTTCCTATATACAGAGCTCTGCTGCCCACGGGACTTGCTGCTCCCACAGACACGATCTTTCCTATATACACAGCTCTGCTGCCCACGGGACTTGCTGCTCCCACAGACATGATCTTTCCTATATACAGAGCTCTGCTGCCCATGGGACTTGCTGCTCCCACAGACACGATCTTTCCTTTATGCAAAGCTCTGCTGCCCACGGGACTTGCTGCTCCCACAGACACGATCTTTCCTTTATGCAAAGCTCTGCTGCCCACGGGACTTGCTGCTCCCACAGACACGATCTTTCCTTTATGCAGAGCTCTGCTGCCCATGGGATTTCCTACTCCCGCAGACACGATCTTTCCTATATACAGAGCTCTGCTGCCCACGGGACTTGCTGCTCCCACAGACACGATCTTTCCTTTATGCAAAGCTCTGCTGCCCACGGGACTTGCTGCTCCCACAGACATGATCTTTCCTATATACAGAGCTCTGCTGCCCACGGGACTTGCTGCTCCCACAGACACGATCTTTCCTTTATGCAGAGCTCTGCTGCCCACGGGACTTGCTGCTCCCGCGGGAATGATCTTCCTTCTTTCCTTCGCAGCCTAGAAAGGAAGATGGTGCCTGTGGGAGCAGCAAGTCCCATGAGCAGCAGAGCTCTGCATGAAGGGAAGATCATACCCACAGGAGTAGCAAGTCCCATGGGCAGAAGAGTTACCGGCCAGATTGCATGCTGAAGGCCCTGAGGAGGGAGTGCAGGAGCAGTTATTGGGGGCTAGAGAGAGAGGGGCAGAGAAGTTGGGAATAAATTTAAAGGGGAGTGTCTGACAATCAAAACCTCCTTCTTTTCAAACACTGGGCTTGCTGCTGGTGCTATGTGCCCTCTGCCATCCAGCATGACGGTAGTACAGAAGTGTGGAGTGCCTGTGACTAGGGATCAGGAGCAGTTAAGCAACAGATAGCTTCTGACGTACACTAACTAGCATAACAGAGGTTTAATGTATTAAAATGTTATTTTGCTCTTTGAAGGTCTATATTTCTGCACAGTCACTCTCCCTGCTGCCCCTTACCTCAGGTGTGCACGCGTGTGTCTGCCAAGCTTGCGCTGCCCTTACCCTCTATATGAAAACACTGCCACCGTATCTTGACCTTAGTAAAGGGGCATCCTCAGAGGGAGGAAAAATAAATGAATGTGAAAGAGCAACAGCGGCAGCGGCAGGGCTCAGTCAGGTTTTACAGTACGTTAGGAGAAGAGCACCAGATGTAAAGTGTAATTACTTCCACCCCACGATTCTGCGATTGTTTAACAAACCATTCCTGACACTGCAACAAAGAGGCTAATATAACAGGCACAGGCCAAGTCTCTGCTGTACGACAGGGGAACAGATGCAGCATCATGGACGGCCGTGGTTGCACAAGTCTATGGAGAGCTCAGGGTCTTGTGCATAGGAGATGGGACTTCTGAGAGCAAACAGGATACTATTAACATGTGCACCCAAAGTCTGATATGTAACACTACTGACAAGCATGCAGTTCCACTTTAGCTCCAATGAGAGAAGGTGGCACAGGAGTCACTAGAGCTCAGGCCCAGCAGAGCCCAACCTGCGAAAAACATCCCATGTGCCCAACACCTGCTAAGGATAGACCAGAGAAAGAGCAAGATCCTGCGTTCCTGCTCCCTGGAAGATCTTCTCTTCTTCCTCCTTGTACTTCTTTAGACCGAAGGTGGAAGAGCTGCAAGGCCCTTCACCATTCTGCTGACAGCTGCCCCACAGAGAAGGGAGATGGCTTAGGTGGCAGAGGGTGATATAAAGTTTTGCCACTGGTTTTTAATGTATTACATGGTTGACCCCAATTTACTTGGTGTCTAAGTTGAGTCCATATATGCTGTGCAGCATACTGCATTTCCAGGGCGATAGATTGAATTGATACAACAACAGCAGCTATGGGTCCACTCTATCAACTGGAGAACAGTTTAGGACAATTATCGTGAGGGTCACCTTGAGTTGATGCCGACTCGACGGCACTTAACAACAACAGACTATTAATCGTGCCAAGCGTAAAGGTTATGAGTAAAACCTGTCATCACAATAGGGCCTTCTGTGTTCTGGGCCCACTACTATGAAATATGCTTCCAGCAGACTTAAGAGCTATTGAGGACTTAAAAGAGTTTTGGCTGGGGCTGAAGACTTACCTAGTTAAGTAGGCATAGGAGAGGGGGAACGAACTATGATGAAAAGGAAGGCCGTATGGTCTTTTTCTGCTGTTATGCTTCTATGTTTCTCTGTAAGGGTTTATCTATCTACTTAGCTATAAATTGCATTGTACATGTTTGCTGTAATGGTGGTACACTGCTAAGTGTGTCAGAAAGGTGGTTAACAAAGATAAGGAAAAATAAATAAATAAAAAGATAGAAGGGGGGCTAGAAAGAGAAGAACTGGAGGAGAGAGTCAGAGGGAAAGACAGAAAAGTGGGGAAATAGTTTCATTCCATTTCACTTTGTATTTATATTCTGTAAGATGGGAACATAAGATATTCCATACCAGGTCAGACCAAAGCTCCATCCAGCCCAGTGTCCCGTTTCTAGCAGAGGCCAATCCAGGTCACAAGTAGCTGTCAGATTCCCAAAAAATACACAGATTCCATGCTGCTTATCCGAGGGGCAAGCAGTGGATTTCCCTGGCCCTCTTTAATAATGGTCTATGGACTTTTCCTCCAAGAATGTGTCCAGATCTCTTTTACACCCAGCTACACTAACAACTTTTACTACATCCTCCGGCAATGAATTCCAGAGTTTGATTACGCATTGAGTGAAGAAACATTTTCTCTGATTAGTCTTAAATGTACTGCTTTGTAGCTTCATTGTGTCCCCCCTAGTCCTTGTACTTTTGAAAGAGTAAATAACTGATGCAGAAGAGAGGTGAAGCCAGTTGGTATGTATAGAGTGGAGTACGCTATGAGGAGTGTAAAGAATAACGAGGGATGAGAGGTAGTGGGGTATACTAGTGTGTAGAGTTTTATAAACCAGAATGAGAATTTTGTACTGAATATAATATAGTACCAGTAACCAATGAAATTGTATCAGCAAAGGTATAATGTGGTTGAATCGAGTGGCATGGGTGAGTAGAGAGGTGGTCGAGAGTAAGGGTCAGACTGCCCTAATTTGGCGAAGGGAAAAGAACGCGCATTTGACAACAGTACCGATAATCATGGAATGAGAGGGCAGGATCGAGTGTAACACCAAGGTATTTGATGGAAGAGAGAATTGAAATGGGGGTACCAGAAAGTAATGCAGAGAGTGATGGAGTGCTAGAAAAACTGGTCAGTCAGATTATTGATGTTTTATTGGCATTAAGAATAAGAATGTGGACTGTATGGCCACTTGGATAAGTCACTTATTAAGTGAAATAAGATCAGGTGTGATAGAGTAAGTATGAAGGAGTAAGAGGGTATCAATTGCATAATAATAGGCCAAAATCCCGAGTTGTTGAATAAGTAGAGTCAAAGGTGAGAGAAAAATGTTAAAGAAGGGCGGGGTCGGGACACCACAGTTAATGGAATGAGTGCTTGAAGAACGTGAACCTGAAGTGGCAGGAAATGAGTGATCAGATAGGTAAGAGTAAAGCCATTGCAAGACAGTACCCCGCAGACCTATATCATGGAGTCATGAGTGCAAGATGGTATGGCCATCCAGGTCAAATGCAGCATATAAGTCATGAGATACAGCAAGAGAGATATTGCCTGTGTCAAGAGATTCATGAATTCCACTAAGTAAGGAAAGAAGACTGGTTTCAGTGCTTTACCCCATATGGAAACTGGATTGTTGGGAGTAGAGTATTAGTTTGTTCGAAGTTCTCAGTGAGTTGAGAGAAAACATGTTTCTCAAAGATTTTGGATAAAAAAGGCAGGTTAGAGATTGGTCTATAATAAGGTAGGTATCATTTTATAAGAAAGAGATTTTAAAGCATGGGATGAACCAATGCTTTCTTCCAGAGGGAAGGAAAGACACCAGAGGTCAGATTATTGCTAATAATAGAAAGAAACCAAAGAAGAGCCAAGAAACTGACAGGGATCCAGGCGGAGGGGATCGGGTTGAGTGGGCAAGTTGTTTTGTGAGAGGAACTTATAAGTTTAGATAGGGAGGCCAGTGATACTGAACTAAAAGAACACCAGGTATGCATTAGAGTTTGGGAGGTGGAGGTAGGTGACTATGGTGAAATGGGCAGAAAGAGGACCACTGAGAATTTGGTTTGAAGTTTGGCAGTTTTCTCATGGAAAAAGGTTGCAAAATTCCTCAAAAGGTACAGTATATTATCAGTTGAGGTCATAGTGGATGAGGGCTGCGACAATTTTGACATGACAGATTAAAGTTTCTTAGGTTGATTAGCAGCTGAGGCAATAAGACTGGCAAAGTGATCCTTTCTGGATAGTGTAATCATTGATCTGTAGTGATGGTGACAACTGTTGAAAGTCATCAGGGAGTCTATAGACTGGAGCTCCCACCAACGCCTTTTGGCTCTATGAAGCTGTGATCAGAAAAGGTATTATCATGGATGAAACCAGGGATGCCTACTTTTATGTGAAGAGAGTTACACAGTCTAGTGCTGAACATTTCAGAAGCTGGAAAAACTGACATCTCAGGAGTGATTATGCAAAAAAGAATATGGGAGGAGTCAGTTGATTTGGCGGGTCAGAGGAAAGAAGAGAGGTTGGTTTCAGTGAGAAAAGAACACACAAATGGTTGGTCCAAGGAAGAGGAACAGTAGTAATTGACAACAAACGAAAAGGGAAATTATCTGTGGTATTTATTAGATTGAGGGTGGCGAGCAGGATAAGATACATGTTGAGTGAGTGATAAGTCAGCCAAGAAGAATGAGAACATTTTATCGCAGAATCTAAGGGGTTCCTCAAAGTGGATATTCAATAATGAGATTAGAGAAGAATATGGTAGCGTCTGAGATTGTGCAGAGTAATGAGTGCCAAAGAGGGAGAGTGAGGGTTGGAGTGGAATAAAGAAGCAAGATGTGGAGCGGCAACATGAATGCAGATAAAGTAATAATGACTCAGGATAATGCAGACCAGGTGACGATATTTCAGAAATAGGAATGGGGGGATTTAAAGAGTACAGCAACTCCACCACCATCCTATTCAATCAGGAAATGGACAAAGCAGAATAGTTTGGGAGTAGACAGTGATACAGTACAGAGTCCTCTCCTTCTTTGAGCCATAATTTGGTCAAGAAAAGGAAGTCCAAAGAATTAATGAGATCATATATTAAGGAAGTCTTGGCTCTGAGTGAGTGGTAGGGGTGTAGAGAGGGCCCACACTTCAGTTAAGGCACACTAGGGGACAGAGGAAGAAAGCATCAAGGAATTATTCAATGGCATTATGAGGGGATAGTAGTGGCAAAAAATGGCTATGTGCCGTTAAACATCTTATTTACAGCAATTAACTGTTGGAATTCCTGCCAAAAGCCAAAATGAAATGGTACTGCAGCACTCTAATGGGGAAAATATCAAGGACTGTATTACAATTCTAAAGTCAACCAAATCCAGATAATTCTTCAGCTCCCTTATTAAATGCAATCTGTGAAAAGATCGTTTATCTAGCTCCCTTACCTAGGGACCAAAATACCCAAAAAAGGACCTGTCGTACAATGGAGACCTTACGATTGCCAATATCCACCATTGTAGGCAACTGCTAAGCTGGATTTTGATGATGTACTAACAAAGTCTTTGAAATGTTCTAATCCAGACCTTGTGCCTGTAACTAAAACACCACCCCCTGAATACAATTTACTAGGAATAAAGAGCAAAATCAATATTCTTAGTGGCAAGAAGAACTATATTATCATCTGCCTATAAATGATAATTGACATTCAAGGTTTCCTTAAATCACAAAGGATGCATCAAAAAATTAAATAGGACTGCAGATAAGATAGAACCCTATGTGAGGCCAAACCAATCAGAAACCTGGTTGCCTACAGAAACCTTTTGTTCACTGTCAGAAAAATAGAACCAGAACCATTCAAGAACAGACCCTTCTATCCCTTATACATCCAAATGACTAAGCAAACCCTAATGGATGACAGAGTCAGTGGTTGCAGAAATATCCAAAAAAGCAACTATTACTCTGACCCCAGCCCAAAGCCACAAGTCAGCTATCAAGTGCAGAGATCAATAGTGCCTCAGTACTTTGTCCTATCCAAAATCCAAGCTGATATTGATCAAGAGCTGAATATTGCTCAAGGTGTACATGTAGTTGGTCCAAGACCACATGCTCAATAACTTTAGCTAAATATTGAAGGCTGGAAATTGGTAGAAACTGCCCTTGTTTCTTCAATAATAGACACACTGGAGATAAGAAATGCTTCAAAGATCCATTAATTACCTCGACCAAGAAAGGTAACAAAACATCTTTAAGAGACTCAAAAACACATGGAGGAATCAAGTCTGGAAGAGACTGCGAATGAACACCCTAAAAACCTTTTCATACGTATAATCCTTTGACACCTGAGGAAACTTCCTCCACTAAGTCTCAGGCAATCTCTTTTGACTTCTTCCTGGATAACCATAGTTGGCGAATTTTCAGTTTTGGTTAGTCTTCTTCCATGGAAGGTCACCTTGGCACAATCTCTGTTATGGATGGTGTAATTTTTATAAAGGGTTTCTCACACATAAATCCTGCGGTGTCCATGTAATAGGCCCATGTGTAAACCTATGCAGAGTGCCAAGAAGGCGCCTACTTTTATGGATCCAAGGGGAGGCGGGTTTGGGTGGCACATGGGCAGAATCGAGAAGTACATGCAAAGGTCACCTATGCATGTGCATCTGCTGCGTGTATTTACACCAGTGCTGGAGTAGATGTAAATGTGCATGACTGCATCTTAGCCCTGATTTCAGCTACTTTTGTGATGCTATTTAATAATTTTATATTTCATGGCATGAAAGAGTGGTCTAGTGGTTCCAGCAGTGGCCTGGTGAGCAAGAAACCAGGGCTGGAATCTCACTGGCACTCCATGTGGCCTTAGCTCCCTCTATAAAACTAAGGGCTGTGTGAATCATCCAGGAAATTGTTAACAGATTGCCTTAGAAGCACAGGTCTGGGACATGCAGCAAGCCAGCCTTTACTAAGTATTCCCTCCCACCCACCCCAGGCATAATCTTAGCTTTATTGTCTCTTAAACCTATTAAAGGGGGAGAGGTGGTCTGATTCACTTTCAGGATAGGCTGGTTATCCTCACTAGGAATAGATTAATTAAGTCCCTGAAATTAATTTATCTTGTGGTGAACAAAGTAGCTTCAACATAATGGGGCTTATTCTGAGCCATGAATAGCAGGAATGGGCGGCCCAATGGGATGTCCAGCCCTACTATCCATGGCTTCTCCTGCCCCTGAATAACTTCCCTGCTGGTTGTGCGGGGAAGTTAGACAGGGGCGAGGAATGGGCAGCCTGGGGGCAGAAAGTGGGCGGGCAGTGGGCGGTCGCCGGCCCTAGATGTACAGGGCCGATTCTAATGTCAGCCCTGTATGTCCGGGGCCGACAAAAAATATCCGGGGAAGTTATTCCACCTCCGAGGTGGAATAACTTCCCTGGACATTTTTTTTTAGGTTACTGGGGCACAGATGGGGCAGGGGGTGCAAGGGTTTATTCCCCGCAGCCTGACCCTGTCCTTAGGAGGCTGGATCAGGAATCGGGCTGAGGGGAATAAACATTTTAACTGGGCGGCCGGCATCGCAGCTTTTAAATAGAGCCTCGGTGCCATGGCAACATGATGCCATGGTGCCGCGGCTCCATTTAAAAGCCCCGAGTTAGTTAGGCTACTAATCATAGTCTTCGACTGCACATACATGCTTATTCCTGATTCTGATCCCACGGGGCTAGACGTGCCCCATGGGATCAGAATCGTGATCCCCTCTGTGTGAATGGTTCAGACCTGACGCACAGAGGGGATCTACGTCTGAGACAGAATCAGGCCCAACTGGTATAGTTGTATCAGTACAAGTATCCCTAGCAACTTTAAGTCAACAACTTAAATAGCTAAACATAACCTTAAAACTTAGATGCAGACAGCAGTCCAGAAGCAAGATGGGGGCGCTATCCAGTCTTTTGCATTAAGTGTCACATGTACAATTTTCTTCCAGTTGATGAGGGGTCTTCCGTGTGCACTAGGTGCAAGGAGCTCTTTGCCCTCAGGGAGTGAGTCTGAACTCTGGAGGCTAGAGTAGCAGACTTGAAGGACATAAGGAAGACAGAGAGGTACATAGATGAGACCTACAGGGACGTAGTACTGAAGTTCCATCTCCAGTCTAGCAGCCTTTCAGTTGCAATGGAGGAAAGAGGCCACGTGGAAGGAGAGCATCACCTTGGTGTGGCAGGAAGTGATCCTGTAGCTGGTGCCTGTCTGCCAGGAGATGTGAAACCCTCTCGCATCAAGGAGGTTTTTCCCAGGGCAATGTGCCCATGAGGGAAGGGTTATGACAGCCGTTATATCTGGCAAGTCAATCATTAGGCATGTAGATAGCTGGGAGGCTGGTGGACATGAGGATTGCCTGGTAACATGCCTGCCTGGTGCGAAGGTAGTGGATCTCATGTGTCATCTAGACAAGGTTTTAGATAGTGCTGGGGAGGAGTTTGCTGTCTTGGTACATGTTGGCACCAATGACATAGGAAAGTGTGGGAGGGAGGTTCTGGAGGCCCAATTTAGGCTTTTAGGTAGGAAGTTGAAATCCAGAACTTCTAAGATAGCATTCTCTGAAATGCTTCCCGTTCCACGTGCAGGTCCCAAAAGGCAGACCGAGCTTCGGAATCTCAATGCATGGATGAGATAATGATGCAAAGAAGAGAGTTTTGGATTTGGTAGGAACTGTAGAACATTCTGGGAAAGGGAGGGGCTTTTCCAAAAGGATGGGTTTCACCTTAACTGGGCTGGAACCAGGCTGCTGACATTAACATTTGAAAGGAGATAGAGCAACTTTTAAACTAGATAATAGGGGTAAGCCAACAGTCGCCCAGGTGTGCATGGTTCGGAGCATGTATCCTTGAAGGTTACTAGCAAAAGAGGGAGTTAGGACATATCGACAGAGAGGTTCCAATAAAGATAAAAGTAACCCAGATGCCCTTCAGTACAGAGCTGATTCCAAATTACCCCTATCAACTGATAACCAGATTAATATGAATAAAATACAATCTCTAAAATGCCCATATGCAAATGCTAGAAGTCCAAAAAATAAGACAGGTGTGCTAGAATATACAGAATATACAGCACTAAATGAAAGGTTAGATATGATTGGTATCTGAGACCTGGTGGAAGGAGGGCAACCAATGGGACACTGTGATACCTGGGTACAAACTATATCGCAATGATAGGGTAGATCAAATTGGTGGAGGGGTTGCGCTCTGTGTTAGAGAGGGCATTGAGTCACATAGGATTAAAGTTTTACAGGAAACAAAATACACTGTAGAATTTCTATGGATAGAAATCCCATGTAAAAAGGGGAAAGTGATGGCAGTAGGGTTGTACTACTGACCACCTGGTCAGAATGAACAGATGGATAATGAAATGCTGAAAAAAAATCAGGGAAGCTAACAAAAGTCACGACCGAGTAATAATGGGTGATTTCATTTACCCCACTATTGACTAGGTCAATGTCATAGCACGACAAGCTAGGGAGATAAAGTTTCTAGATTAAATAAATGACTGCTTCTTGGAGCAGCTGGTTCATGAACAGACAAGAGGGGAAGCTATTTTGAACCTAGTCTTTAGTGGAACACAGGATAAGTATGGAACAAGAGATAAGTGTTTTGGGGACACTTAATAATAGTGATCATATCATAAGAACATAAAAAATGCCTTACTGGGTCAGACCAAGGTCCATCAAACCCAATATTCTGTTTCTAACTGTGGCCAATCCAGGCCACAAGTACCTGGCAGGTTCCCAAAGAGGCACACAGGTTCCACAAAGCTTATCCCGGGGCAAGCAGTGGATTTCCCAGGTACTCTTTAATAATGGTTTATGGACCTTTCCTCCAGGAACTTGTACAAACCTTTTTTAAACCCAGCTACACTAAACAGCTTTTACTACATCCTCCAGTAATGAATTCCAGAGTTTGATTACACATTGAGTAAAAAATATTTTCTATTATTAGTCTTAAATGGGTTGCATTGTAGCTTTTTTGTATGTCCTCTGGTCTTTCTACTTTTTGATGGTGTAAATAACCAATCTATGTTTACCCATTCCACTCCTATCATTAATTTATAGACCACTATTATATCCCTGCTCAGCCATCTCTTTTCCAAATTGAAGATCCCCAATCTTTTAAGCCTCTTCTCATAGGGGTATCCTTCCATTCCTTTGAACATTTTTGTCGCTCTTCTTTGTACCTTTTATAATTGAGCTATATCTTTTTTAAGATATGGCGACCAGAACTGCATACAATATTCAAGGTGCGGTTGCACTACGGAATGATACAGAAGCATTATAATATCCTTTGTTTTATTCTCCATTCCTTTCCTTATGATACCTAGCATTCTATTTGCTTTCTGGGTCGCGGCTGCACACTGAATGGAGGGTTTCAACATGTTATCCTCGATGATGCTTAAATCTTTTTCCTGGGTGGTGGTTTCTAAGGTGGTACCTTGCATTGTGTAACCATAGTTTGGGTTGTTTTTTCCTAGGTACATAATTTTACACTTGTCCACATTAAATTTAATCTGCTATTTGGGCACCCAGTCTTCTAATTGATCAAGATGCTCTTGCAATTTTTCACAATCCTCTTGTGTTTTAACAGCTTTGAATAATTTTGTGTCAATTGCAAATCTGATCACCTCACTCATTATTCCTATTTTCAGGTCATTTATATTAAAAAGCAGCGGACCCAGCACAGATCCCTGGTCTACTCCACTATTCACCTTTCTCTATTGATAAAATTGGCCATTTTGCCCTAACCTCTGCTTTCTATCTTTTAACAGTTCCTGATCCAACATACTACACTGCATCCAATCCCATGGATTTTTAATTTTGCCACGAGTCTTGGTCGAAGGCTTTCTGAAAATTCAGATACACTATGAGGCCAACTCAGATCGGAGGATGTCCGGGCCGTCCGGATGTCCAAAAAATGATGTGCCACAAAGTAACTCGATTTTACAACCGCGACAGCTATACATTTTCATGGTTGCAGAACTGGGCACTTGGATGGGCCCCGATTCTGTAGCAGGGAACATGCATCCATTTCCCCAGCTATCCCTCCCTATGCTCCTGCTGGAGCCCTGGTGCCTTGGCATCTCATCGTCATAGCACTGGGACACCATGCAGGAACACAGCCAGCCTGACACCATGAGCATGCATTTCCCCCACTGCCTGACCCTTGGAGTGAGATTCCAGGGCTGGGATGGGACAGCAGGGACTTACCTGCCTCTGCGCCATGTGAGGTGAGGGATTCTTGGCCTGATCTCCACCAATCATCAGACTTATTACACTTCGGGGGTGTAATAAATCCAACATCCATCTTTGCGCCACAGGATGTACAGGGCCATGACTGGAGCAGGCCCTGTATGTCTAGGGTGGTGGGGCCACCTCCACTCCCACCCACTCTGCCCTGTTGCTGCCTCTTCCTGCCCCCATCCGGAGCTTCCCATACTAGGGCCCTATATGTGCGGGGAGCTATTGGGCCAGAATAGGCTAACAGTGAACAGCGGGTGTTGTACGTTGTGACGAGGAGAGCTGCCAGGAGCAGATGGAAATAGAAGAAAACAATGTTTGTACCTTTAAAATGAGTGACAGACCAGCTTTGCACAGAGTTTGCAAGGCAAGCATGAAAAAAAATCCTGTCTCTGCTGAGGCTAAGCCACACCCAAGCTCTGACGTGGGGGCAGGCTTGGGTACTGATTGTAAAAACCTGTGCAGAGGCAAGGGAGTGGCAAGCAAGAAACGGTTTTTAAAACCTGAATCAGACCAGAAAGGGAGATCCTGGGGAGAGGAGAAAGCGTTCAAGGAGAAAGGATTCCAGGAGAGAGATTCCAGGAAGGAAGGAGTGGAGAAAGGCATAGGAAGGCTGACTTCCAGCTGCTAAATGAGGCCAGTAAGAAAGGAAGCAGTCTGTGTCTGAAAAATGCTCCTAAACTTGAAGCTAGTAGACGGTTAGCTGGAAAGCTTACAGACGGGGTGGAACAGGTTGCAGTACCTAGTGTTCAAGAGTCACTGCCGAGGACTTCAACTGCTAGAAGGTGGGTGGATACGCTTGTCTGGGGAAAGAGCCAGAACTCACCCGAGAGCAGAGAAGCTGAACCAAAAACACTAGAGAGGTTAAGGCAAGTGTTCCCAGGGAAGAAAGCTCACTCTCCCAATATAATTGATCCTTACCAGAAAGAACAGCTATAGAGCAAATTTCAGAAGTTCTTACAGGACAGGAAGCCTGAAGAAGTTTTTGAAACCATAGAAAGGGATAAGCATTCTGTTGCCCAAGAGGATATGCAGATTGATTCCTTTGAGCCAGAGTCCAACCTGGGGGAATCCCCTATGGATTGCTCTTTTTGTTTGAAAGAAAACTAGATGCTGGTAAACCAGGACTCAGAAGGAAAAGCAAAACGTGGTGAGAAGCAATGTTTGCATAACTCTGTAACTGATAAGAGTTTTTTCTGAAGCAAAGAAGGTTTTGTTGTTTAACCAAGAGTGTTGAAAAGTAAAGCAGCAGTTGTTAGAAGAAGAAGTTTACCTTTTGTTTGAATGAACACAAGAGACTACGACATGCATGTTAACTTGTTTGATGAGAACAGCTGCCAGTGTTAGAAAGACTTTTGTTCAGTTTCAGTTGTACATGTTTTCCTCTTATGTTTGGAGAAGTATCCTAATGCCTGCGTTCTAAATTTAATGCTTATGGAAATCCCACAAAAATAAATATTCTTGTTTGCCTTAACCCACGGTTTCACACTACTTTTGTCCTTGGATAAGAAAGCCAAACTAAAAGTCCCAGAATTCCTTACTGGAGACAGACACAGTAAAGCGTTATATAAGGACATAACAAGGCGGCCCTATGCCTGTAAGCCCTAGGGCCCAGGCTAGGGTATCACAACGTCCATACCAGATGTACATTCCCGCTATTTGCTGTTTGAAATGACCGGTTCACCTTTATCTACCTGTTTATTCACACCTTCAAAAAAATATAACAGATTAGTAAGACAAGACTTTCCTTGACCAAATCCATGTTGGCTTTCTCCCACTAAAGCATGGCTATCCACATGTTCAGTAATTTATTCTTTATAATGGTTTCTACCATTTTGCCTGGTACTGATGCCAGGCTCACTGGTCTGTAGTTTTCCAGATCAACCCTGGAACCCTTTTTAAAAACTGGAGTTATATTGGCCACGCTCCAATCCTCAGGTACTACAGATGATTTTAATGATAGTTCACAGATTACTAATAGTAGGTCTCCAATCTCATATTTTATGCAATATTTATTTATTTTATTTATTTATTTAGTATACATTTGTATACCGCTACTTCCAGTGATCAGCAGCGGTTTGATTACAGATTGGAAATTGTCAAATCATGACAGGAAATTTTTGAGGTATAAACACATTGATTAGACAGGAAAGCACAGCACACAGAGAACTATTTTACAGGGAAACATGGGCTATGGAGGGTTAAGTGGCTTGCCCAAGACCACAAGGAGCACCTGTGGGACTAGAAACCCCAGTCCTTCCGGCCCAAGGTTGCTGTCCTCCAGTGGGATTTGAACCCCCGACCTTCCGGCCCGAAGTACCTTGCCCCAACCACTAGGCCACTCCTCCTATCATGATTGCATTTGATTTAATAAATGGAAGAAAGACAGCAAGGAAATCCACACTACTACCTTTAAACTTTCAAAAGAGGAGACTGATAAAATGATAAAAATAGTCAAGAAAAAACTAAAAGGAGCAGTTGCAAAGTTTAAAGATTTACATCAAGTGTGGGCATTGTTTGAAAATACTGTCTTGGAAGTCCAGACCAGATGTATTTTACAATTTAAGAAAAGTGGAAGGAAGGCCAAAAAACTGCCAGCATGGTTTAAAGGCGAGGTCAGAGAAGCTGTTGTTGCCAAAAAACATCTTTCAGGAAATACAAAAAGGAGCCAAATGACGAACACGGGAAACAATATAAGCATTGGCAAGTTAGGTACAAGGCATTGATAAGGCAGGCAAAGAGAGAATTTGAAAAGAAGCTTGCCATGGAAGCAAAACTGCATAATAAAAACATTTTCAAGCATTATATATTCATAGCAAAAAAAACCTGTGAGAGAGTCAGTTAGACCATTGGATGATAGAGGGGTAAAAGGGGCATTAAATGAGGACAAGGCCATAGCAGAGAGGCTGAATGAATTCTTTGCTTCTGTCTTGACTGAAAAAGATGCCTGAAATGGTATATAAAAGTGATGTATCGGAAGAATAGAAAGAAATTTCGATAAACTGGGAAGATGTATTACTGGGAAGATGTATTTTAGGCATCACACTAGATCAGCGACTTGACATGATAGCACATGTGAAAAAATGTCGCAAAAGCAGTATACCATAAGACTGGAACATTACGCCTTCTTCGACCTCTCCTGGACTTCACTGACTACCGGACTGTATTCCAAGCCCTTGTGATCCCACACTTGGACTTCGCCAATATCATTCTCCATGGGCTTCCACAGTCAACCCTAAATCCACTCCGACTTGCCATGAACTCTGCCGCGAAAGTACTTGTAGGTGTGTCAAGGTCAGAACACATTACGCCTGTGATGAAGGAGCTCCACTGGCTACCCCTACAAGCTCGAATCCATTACAAGGCACTTGTCATGACATTCAAAGCACTGAAGAATCAGTCCCCCACACCCATCAGTAAGTTAATCAACAACATGCCTGACAACAGGAACAGAAGATCTGCAATGTGGAATACATTAGAAATCCCTAAGATAATGACAAAATGCCTAAAAGCAACAGCCAATAGGGCCTTTTCTGTTTATGCTCCCACAGCCTGGAATGCCCTCCCCTCTGAAATTCGAGCTATTACGAGCCTTGCCCCATTCAGAAAAGCACTAAAATACCATCTATTCCAAAAACACTACCCAGAAAGCAACCCAGGGAAACACATGACAAGCCCTCCGACCCCCCTCCCTAACTGCTCCAATATCTTAACCCAGCGAGAGAATGGATAGTCGGCGTACCCCTTGCATGAACCCTCCTTGCATGAACCCTCCGTTGCCGTCAATTCTGCTTAATTGTGAATATCTGTAAATTTGCAAAATGTGTTGTAAATAGTTCTCACCCAAGTTTATTACCCTGTTCATTGTAAACACAATGTATTTTTGTTACATTGTACTATTGTTTCTGTTCACTGTAAACTGCACTGATTTTAATAGCGCGGTATATAAGAAATGTAAATAAATAAATACAAAACGGATAGCAAATGACCAGGACCGGATGGTATACATCCAGGGGTGCTCAAAGAACTGAAATATGAGATTGCAGACCTACTATTAGTAATCTGTGAACTACATTAAAATCATCTGTAGTAACAGAAGATTGGAGAATGGTCAATGTAATGCCAATTTTTAAAAAGGGCTCCAGGAGTGATCTGGGAAACTACAGAATGGTAAGCCTGATAATACAGGAAAGCCGACAATCGCCCAAGAGTGATCTGAGAAACTATAGCTGGGTTTAAAAAAAGATTTGGAGAGGAAAGGTCCATAAACCATTATTAAGGAGAACGCAGGAAGCCTACTTCTTACCCTGGGACAACCATTGTGGAAGCTGTGTGCCTTTTGGGGAACTTGCGAGGTACTTGTGACCTGGATTAGCCACTGTTGGAAACAGAATACTGGGCCTGGTGGGCCTTGGCCTGACCCAGTATGGCATGTCTTATGTTCTTATGGCCAAGTCACTTAACCCTCCATTTCCTCAGACACAAAGTCAGATTGTAAGTCTTCTGTAGACAGGGAAATACATGATTGTAGCTGACCTTGAGCTACTACTGGAAAGGTGTGAGCTAAATAAAATAAATAAAAAGACACAAATATTACTTCATAAAATACTGTAGCAACCTACTATAACATTACTGTCCTCGTGCCCTAAGGAACAGAGGTCTCACTTTCAATTTTCTGTTCTAGGCTTCTAGAGGGTCATTTTAATAAGGAGGTACCTGCTTTACTCATGAAAAGAGACACCCACTTAGGCGCTATTTTATAAAGAAATGTAGGTGTGTACTTCTCTTTATACAATTCTAACACAAGTAGCAGAAATTGAGGTGTGATGACTTGTACTACCCTAATGCTGATGTAAATGACTCTGCCTACCTTTTGCAAGTACATAAGAACATAAGATATGCCATACTGGGTCAGACCAAGGTCCATCAAGCCCAGTATCCTGTTTCCAACAGTGGCCAATCTAGGTCACAAGTACCTAGCAGTTTCCCCAAAAGACACAGGTTCCACAATGCTTGTACTGGGTCAAGCATTGATATCCTGGGTCCCTTCTTAATAATGGTTTATGGACCTTTCCTCCAGGAACTTGTCCAAACCTTTTTTAAACCCAGCTACACTAACAGCCTTTACTACATCCTCCGGTAACAAATTCCAGAGTTTGATTACACATTGAGTGAAAAAATATTTTCTTTTATTAGTCTTAAATAGTTTACCCTGTAGCTTCATTGCATGTCCCCTAGTCTTTCTATATTCTGATAAGGTAAACAATCGATCTACGTTTACCCGTTCCACTCCGTTCATTAATTTATAGACTTCTATCATATCTCCCCTCAGCCGTCTCTTTTCCAGGTTAAAGAGCCCTAACCTTTTTAGCCTTTCTTCATAGGAGTATCCTTCCATCCCCTTCACCATTTTGGTGGCTCTTCTCTGAACCTTTTCTAAAATCGCTATATCCTTTTTAAGATACGGCGACCAGAATTGCACACAATATTCAAGGTACGGTCTCACCATGGAACGATATAGAGGCATTATAATATCTTTTGTTTTATTTTCCATTCCTTTCCTTATGATACCTAGCATTCTATTTGCTCTCTTGGCCACCGCTGCACACTGGGCCGAGGGTTTTAACATGGTATCCACAATGACGCCTAAATCTTTTTCCTGGGTGGTGGTTCCTAATGTGGAACCTTGCATCGTGTAACCATAGTTTGGGTTGTTCTTCCCTAGGTGCATAACCTTGCACTTGTCCACATTAAATTTCATCTGCCATTTTGATGCCCAGTCTTCTAATTTATCAAGATCCTCTTGCAATTTTCCACAATCCTCTTAGGTTTTAACAACTTTAAAGTATACAAGTATACAAGTAAATTATTGAATTTTATAATCAATATCATTACCTGATGCAACTAAGGGAAGAGTTAGCTGCAATAAAACAAACCTCCCCCAAAATACCACTTCAAAACAATCCATTACCATTTCCACAAAGAATCCAGCAGCCCAAGAATAAATGGATCCCAGTGGGTTCTGGCAGATTATGACCCATAGTATGGAGACCCCGACCCACCCCCCACTGCACTGAGAAACACCACTGCATAACACCTTCTCTACCTTGGTAAACGAGGATGTCCCATTAATGGAAACTGAAGTGGCCTTAGACAAGAAGGATGACACCCAGTGTACCAGAAATGCCCCAGGCGCTGTCAAAATATTTCAAAATAGAAAACTGCTACTGCTAGAAGACTCTATTAACAGAGGCACATGAACATAGTCACGGGACCAAAGAGTGGTCAAATGCCTCCTAGGATGTTCAGCCAGCAGAAACACAAACCTAATTATTAGTGAAGTCAGAGAAAAAAATAAGGCTTCCAAATTGATGTTATCCATTGGGGAACAAACGATCTGGCTAGAAAAAGTACCCTCTGCAGTGCAAAGAGACTTCCAAATTCTGGGGGAGAGACTTAAATCCATTGTCAACACTATGGGTAGCATACCATTCTCAGAAATTCTACCTATTCATGGTAAGGGGGAAGAGAAGCTGATTGGCAAAACCAGCTTTAATGCATGGCTACAATTATGCTGTAAACAGGCAGGTTTTAGATATCTAGGTGACTGGTCTAATAGATGAAACAACAAGAGGCTATACTGTAACGAAGGTCGACATCTTTTTGTAGCAGGAAAAAGGATCCCAAGTGAAAAATTCAGGCAATATCTAGACAGGCATTTAAGCTAGAGAAAATGGGTGATTGGCAGAAAACAAATTCAGGATGTCGCCCCCAGCAAAAGCATTACAGTAATGGTGATAAGAGAAAGAAACATCCTCTTAGCTCATGCATCAATAACAAAAGGAAAGAGAAGTCAGGAATAAAACCCATGGAAAATAGCAGCAAGCCAACCAAAACCTGCTGGAAAGCCCCGAGCACAATGCTCACACTCTAGGCAACAACATTCCTGACCTGGAAGCCCTGATGGTGGAAATGGGCATGGATACTGTGGCCATCACGGAAACATGGTTTAATGAGTCTCTTGAATGTGATGCTGCCCAACCTGAATATAATCTATTTGTGAGGGATAGAAAGGGCAGGAAAGGAGGAGTAGCAGCTCTCTATGTCAGAAACAGCATTAAAGCAACTAAAATGCAGGGGACCTGGGGAAAAGAAGAAGCGCTGTGGATCATTTTGGAAAGAGGAGGTGGAACTACCATCCGCACTGTTATAGTCTACAGACCTCCAGCTCAAATGGAGGAAATGGACAGAAATGTGATCAATGACACTGCAAAGCTAGTAAAAAAGGCAAGGTGGTGATACTGGCGAGACTTTAAGGACTGGATCATCCCAGTTGCAAATATGGAAAGTAGAAGACAAACCACGGATGCCCTACAAGAGGCTTTGCTCAGGCAACTGGTGAAGGAACCCACCAGGGAAGGGTCAACGCTGGATCTGGTGCTCACAACTTGAGACAATATGTTTAATGTCCCGGTGGGTTCCCACATGAGCAGCAGTGATCACTGCATGGTGTGGTCAAGGCAGAGTCCAATCACAGCAAACTCAAAGTCCTAGACTTCAAAAATGCTGACTTTAGTAAAATGGGAAAGTACCTGAAGGAGGAGCAGGAAGGGTGGGAGGAGATAAGGGAAGTGGAAAGCCAGCAAGTTAAATTGAAAGAAGACAGATAAGGGCAACAGATCTATATGTAAGGAAAGTATATAAAAACTAGATGAGAAGGAAATCAAAATTCTTCTCCAAAGAAATGGCTGCAAAACTAAAAGCAAAAAAGGCAGCATTCAGAGAATTGGGAAGATGCGATTCAGAAGATCACAAAAAGATGAACACATAAAAGGATAGTGGACAAAGCTGAAAGAGAAATCAGGATAGCAAAAGAACATGCAGAAGAAAAATGTCTATAGATGTGAAGTGAGGTGATGAGCCTCAGGAGCGGTTCTACAATCTTCTGCCTGAGGTGAGAGATGAGATGGCGACCACCCCCCCTCCCACCCAGCAGCCAAAATGGAACGGCCTCCTCAGAGCTCTAGTCAGGGAGCAGGGGATTCCCTCAGTCAGGACACTGGTAATGTGGTTACCCCAAGAATAAAGAAAGCAACATATTCCCAGCCTATATAAGGACATCAAAGAATTCAGAATAAAGCTAAAAACTTTCCTGTACATAGAACATTTTGGTACCATCACATAGTACAATATGAACATAACTCAACCTACCACTATGAACTCCCAACTGGCCTTCGACTATCTATTGTTGACATCTAATCTATGTTCCCTGGTCATCTTCATTACTGAGTTATACTGTACAAAGTTAGTTGTACATAAGTTAAAATATATATAAGTTATTATGCATATAATGTTAACCTGTAATTGTTTTCACACAGCAATGTTTTTTTTTTTTTCTGTTTATAAAGTTTACAAATAAATCAAGCAAAAAAAAACAAACGCTTGAACAGAAAAGATACAATCTTGCAGAACAGTTCATAAGAAATATGTTCAAAAGTCAAAATACAGCAAGAGCATCAATAGTCCCCAAATGGAGGGAGACGGCTTACATTAATCCACTGAGGGCAGGATATCCCACAGTGATATCTAAGGAAAACATTATCGACATAATAGACGGTGGCAAGGGGCCAGGAACATCCTAAAAAATAGATGAGAACCCGCTTAAGAAGGCGAAGATGCTACAGCATGAGTACTAATAAAGGAGGACAAATCTCCAGGATGAAAAAAAAACCATATTTCTATGACTTGAAAATGCATTTACAAGGAAATCTTAATACAAAAGAAGCCCCCATCTGAATCACTCCAGGTCTCAACAAAAGAAAAGATTTACGTCGTTTCTGGGTTTCTCTAGTGACATCTGGGAAAACAGATATTTTCTTACCCATAAATAGATTAGCTCTCTTTTTATAAAACAATTTAAGGAGCCAATCTCTGTAAGAGGACAGAGTGAAAGTTACTAACAGAGTGGAAACTAATAACTCATCCTCCTTGGGAGACTGAAGCAAAGCGGAGGCATTAAGAAAATCCATCTCCATAGATCCAACAACTGTCTTACCCTCTTTCTTTCCCACAGGTAAATAGTAAGCTTTTAATATTAGAGGGATCAAATCAGAGGGTACCAATAATGAGTCATGAAGGTACTTCTTAAATAAGTCCAAAGGCGCCACCGCAGGAACCACTGGGAAATTAAGCAACTGAATATTTGAAGCCCTGGCAGCATTTTCCAATGACTCCAGCTTCATTTTTAACACCATGTTGTCTTTCATCAAGGAAAAAGTCAGATCAGAAACCTGAGAAAGTTTCTGGTCAGAAACCTCAATTTTACCTTTTATTTCCACCATATCTTTAGACAAAATATCGACATTCTCCTCTAATTTAGCAATGTTTGAAGAAGAGAGAGTCAACTGCTGGTTCACTACCTATGAGAGATGGTTAATCGCTTCCCAGATGCTTTCAAGAGTCACCCCAGCAGGAGAAGAAATTGAAAAGGAAAAACACGGCAATGTTATGATGTAACCTGTTACTTCGCTAAACTGAAAACCGTTTTGACTAAAGGATAAAGTGGCATAAAAAATAAAAAGAGCCTGTTAAATAAATAAATAAAATATAAGGGTTTTTTATAAACTTTACAAAGATGGTTATATTCAGCAAAAATTGTAGCAGTTTAATTATGTAGCTTGGGAATCTAATATAAAACATATTGACTCCTGACTCTGCACACTGGACGTGGTATTTAATGTAAATATATACTCTGCAAAAGACAAGGTACAGTATAGGGGGGTGACGTACTTCTGTCCATGAAAAAGGAACGGGACCTAGGCGTGATTATGTCTGACGATCTCAAAGTAGCTAACCAGGTAGAAAAGGCGACTACATAAGCCAGAAGGATGCTTGGGTGCATTGGGAGAGGAATGGCCAGCAGAAGGACGTGATAGTGCCTCTGTATAAGTCTTTGGTGCGACCTCATTTGGAGTATAGTGTGCAATTCTGGAGACCGCACCTTCAAAAGGATATAAACAGGATGGAGTCAGTACAGAGGGTGGCTACTAAAATGGTTAGTGGTCTTTGTTATAAAACATATGAGGACAGACCTAAATATCTTAATATGTATAAGTAAGAGAAAAGGTGGGATAGAGAAGATATGATAGAGATGTTTAAATACCTCTGTGGCATATGAAGAAAGGCTAAAAAGGTTAGGGCTCTTTAACCTGGAAAAGAGACGGCTGAGGGGAGATATGATAGAAGTCTATAAATTAATGAACGGAGTGGAAAGGGTAAACGTAGATCGATTGTTTACGTTATCAGAATATAGAAAGACTGGGGGACATGCAATGAAGCTACAGGGTAAACTATTTAAGACTAATAAAAGAAAATATTTTTTCACTCAACCAAACTCTGGAATTTGTTACCGGAGGATGTAGTAAAGGCTGTTAGTGTAGCTGGGTTTAAAAAAGGTTTGGACAAGTTCCTGGAGGAAAGGTCCATAAACCATTATTAAGAAGGGACCAGGAATATCAATGCTTGACCCAGTACAAGCATTGTGGAACCTGTGTCTTTTGGGGAAACTGCTAGGTATGTATGACCTACATTGGCCACTGTTGGAAACAGGATACTGGGCTTGATGGACCTTGGTCTGACCCAGTATGGCATATCTTATGTTCTTATGCATAAATGCACAAGAGGAGAGCCTCTTTCAATTGGAAGGAAGCTCTGCTACAAGGGGACATAGGATGAGGGTGAAAGGGGATAGACTCGTAATATGCAGAAATATTTCTTTGCGGAAAGAGTGGTAGATGTGTGGAATAGTCTCCCGGTGGAGGTGGTAGCGATGAGGACAGTATCTGAATTCAACAAAGCATGTGACAAACACAGAGGTTCTCTAAAGGAAAAGAAGGGACGTTAGTATTTGATATGGAAGGCCATGTGGTCTTTTCCTGCTGTCATGTTTCCATGCTGGGAGGTTCTGGGACTGGAAAGGAGCTTATGTTGGGAGGGGCTGAAACTAGAAGGGAGACAAAACTTGTAGTGTCTGGAAGTGAGCTGATGCTGAGAAGAGCTGGGATTGGAAGGGGGCTGATGCTGGAAGGGGCTGGAATTAGAAAGGTGCTGATGCTGGGAGGGACTGGGACTGGAACGGAGATGATGCTGGGAGGGCTGGAACTGGGAGGGAGCTGACGCTGTGGAGGACAGGATAGGGGTGATGCTGGGGGGGGGGGGCTAAAAAGGGGCAGATGCTGGGGTCAGGGTGGAGAAAAAGAAACAGAATCCAGAGGAGTGAGGATGGAGAGGGGGACAGATATTTTTTGTGAGAGAGGGAAGAAACAAGGTCATATAGAGGAAAGGTGAGAGGGAGGGACTAAGAACAGATGCTGGGGTAGATTGGAGGAATGGCAGGGTCAATGGAAATCAGAGATGGAAGTAGCTGGGTGCATGTAGGGAAGGATGTAGGAGGCAGGATAGTAGGTACTGGGGATATGGAGATTGGGGGACAGCAGGGACTGGGACTTAGGTGAAGACTTTAAAATTTGGTGGGAAAAAAGAAGACAAACTCTTAAGGTTGACTGGGTACTAGGAGAATAAGTTGTGACTCAAGCCACAGGTCCAGGGCCAACGTAAAGCACAGTGTATGCAGCTCCAGCAGCAGAAAGATTGTGGCATCGGGCAGCACCATCCATAGCTTCAGTTTTCTTTCTCTGAGTCAGCAACAGCAGCCAATGCGTGGAGCCATTGACCTATGCACTGGAAGTGAACGCTACAGGCAGCACTAGCAGCTTCATGCTGACTCCAAGAAAGAAAGATGAACATAGGGATGGTGCCGTGAGATTTTTCTGTTGCTGATTTGGAGGAAAAAAAGACGATGCCAGAGATTGTGCTGCACAGCATTTTTGCCATGGGAGGAAGGGGCTACAGAGAAATAGAGAGAGGGGATGTGCTAGATTGGGGGGGGGAGATAGGGAGAGAGAGAGGGAGATTTGGGATTATGAGAGAGGAGGGTTATATTGGACTTTGAATGGAGGTGGGGAGGGGAACAGGGGGAGAGAGAGAGAAGATGCTGGACTGGGAGAGGAAATAGGAGAGATGCCAGACTACTGGAAGGGGAAAGGGTGGAGAAGGGAAGGGGATAGAAAGCTGTTGGTCTATGGGTTGAAGGAAAGGAAAAAAAGGCCGAGGGAGGTAGAAAGAAGGATATGTTGGACTCTGGGGGTAAAAGGGAAGGGTGAGGTGATTGGGGCTACTGAATTGGGGTAGTGAGAGAAAGAGAGAGGGGAGATGGTGGGCATGGTGTAACTATGTGAAAGAGACTGTTGGCAAGGAGCTGAGTGAGAAGGGGAGGTGATTACAGAGCATGGATAAGTGGTAATGGTGAATGAGTGAAAGAAAGAAGGGGCTAAGAGCTAGTGAAGAGGAAATGAGATAACTGGGGAGACAGACTGGGCTGGAGGTTAGAGGAGTAGATGGAAAGTTGAAAAGTCAAAAGGGGATTGAGGGTGGGGAGTGAAATTTGAGTAGATTAAAAAGGAGTAGGAAGAAGAAAGGACAAATGGACAGCAGAAGCAGAAGACAGAAAGACAGCAGAAGAAAGTGACTGGGGCAATTGCGACTGAAAAATAAAATGCCCAAACAAAAGGTAGAAAAAAACTTATTTTATTATGACTTTATTAACTGGAATATGTCAGATTTGGGAAATGTGCATTGCTTGCTTATTTATTTATTTAAACAACTCCTTTATACTGCCATATCTACTAGTCACGGTGGTTAACACAGAACTAATTGGAACAGCGAACTTGAACTTTACATGGAACACTTTGAATTAAACCGTACAACATAAACTCTAACATTCAATGTACACTGTACAACGTACAACGTAAATTATAGGATTACTATGATATAAGGTTGCTGACGTCTTTGTGTTTTGTTCAGTAGAAGACAAAATTAATTTATAGTTTTATTTCTCCAATGTTATTGGCTGTTGGGGTTCCCTGTTTAATTATTGTCTTCATATTTCTAAATTGTGATCCCTTGTTCTGTAATGGATGATGGTCTGCCTATGTTTTGCATGTGTGACTGAGCTGCGGTATTCTGTTTGTGTAGTTTCTATGTAGCAGTCCCACTTGTTCTCTTTTCCTAGTAGGAGATATATTAGTTTAATATTTGCAGTGCTACCTTTTGATAAGAAGGTTTTGTGCATGTGAGTCCTGGCAGTGCTCTTATGATACGACAAGTTTGCTATGGGTTCTAAATGAGCAGGGTTCTTTAGTACTTCCTAATGTACCTGGCAGTTGGCACTAGAGGATAGTAATGAAGACATATGGTAGCCTTTCTTTATCCTCACTGTACATTCAAATGGTATCACTGGTCAACATTGAAATCATTACTGACTTTAAAAGGCCCTAATCTGTAGTATCTTGGTGAGCTGAACACGAATATAACATTTAAAAAAAATTAGCTCTCGTTTTGAAGATATTGCATGTAGTTCATTTTTGACGTTTCACCGTGTAAATTTATCCAGCAGGACATCAACAACATCCCAAATAAGCCTTGAATGATGTAATATTGCATCACATTGCATAATACCAGCATGCACACATCATCCAGAGTTGATTGCATCATTTTCTGATGCAATGCAATACTACTGCCAGACGGCTGCTGAAGCCATCTGACGTCAGCAGTGTACTATACGCTGTCAGAAAGGTTGAGCATTTAAAATATTTCAGACTGTGTGCGAGATAGTTTAAGCTACTGTTACATGTAACTTTTATTAATCATATAATTTTAGCCATTTAGGTACAATACAGAACAGTAATGCCACGAAAGTGCGTTAATACTGTTGACAATTTCTGCTACATTTGTGGGGAAGTGACATTTACCAACCAGAAGAAAAGTAAAGTATCACTTCTCAACTGAAGAAGGCATATCATCTTTACTTCGGATGCAAGATTGGTGACCAAGACAAGCCTTGGGCCCCGCATATATGCTGCACTACATGTACAACAGCTTTCACAGTGGTTGAATTGCAAAAGACCATCAATGCCGTTTGCAGTCCCCATGGTGTGGAGAGAGCCAAGCAACCACATAAATGACTGTTACTTCTGCTTGGTTCCTCCTCTTTCCAGTGGAATAACGAAGCAAAAGAAGTCGAGCATAGTCTACCCAAACATTCCGTCTGCATTGAGACCAGTTCCACATGGTGAGGGACTTCCTATTCCAGAACCTCCATCAGAATATTCTCTTGATTTATCTGATGAGAACAAGGGTGAGCCGACCTGTTCTTCTCCTGGTGCATGCAGTGACCCAGATTTTCACTGGGATGCATTATCAACTCCACACAGAATAACACAGGAAGAACTAAATGACCTGGTTCGTGATTTGGACTTATCCAAGAACAAGGCAGAATTGCTAGGATCAAGACTCCAACAATGGAACTGTCTAGAAGAAGATGTCAACATTACTCCATATCGAAAGTGCCACCAGCAGTTGGAGCCTTTCTTCAGAAAGGAAAGTAATTTGGTATTCTGTTTCGATATTGAAAGCCTCATGAATGCCTTAAAAATCACTCATGGCCCACAAGACTGGAGACTATTTATAGACTCTTCGAAACTGAGTCTGAAGGCTGTGCTTTTGAACAATGGAAACCGTCTTCCATCTATTCCAGTAGCGCATGCCATCCACATGAAAGAGACATACGATAACTTAAAGCATCTACTGACTTCCATTAACTATAACAAGCACAGCTGGCACCTCTGTAGTGACTTGAAGGTAGTTGCCCTTTTAACGGGACTGCAGCAGGGATATATAAAATACATGTGTTTCTTATGTGAGTGGGATAGCCGAGCAAGGGATTGGCAGTATTTGCGGAAGGAATGGAATCGCAGACAGAATGTAACAGTTGGAGAGAAGAATATCCAGCACCCAGCTCTGGTTGAGGCTCACAAAATCCTGCTACCACCCCTTCACATCAAACTAGGTTTGATGAAAAACTTTGTGAAAGCCATGGACCGCACTTCGCCAGCTTTCCGATACCTGCATGAAAAATTCCGACTCAGCGAAGCAAAGATTAAAGAGGGAGTTTTTGTGGGTCCTCAGATTCGAGAGCTCTTCAAAGATGACTGGTTCAACAACTTGCTGCAGGGTGATGCGAAACAAGCATGAAATGCTTTTTCGCCTAGTGTCAACAAACTTTCTCGGAGAATGTTAGGGCAGAAAACTACAAGGAGCTAGTAGAAGACATGCTGATGCAGTATCAGAAACTTAGCTGCAATATGTCTCTAAAGATCCATTTCCTTGATTCCCATCTCGATTTCTTTCCTGACAACTGTGGTATGGTTAGTGATGAACAGGGCAAACATTTTCACCAGGATATCGCAACGATGGAGCAAAGATACCAGGGAAAATGGTCCACTACAATCCTGGCTGACTACTGCTGGACACTCCCCAGAGAAGCTCCCGAACAGCTGTACAAGAGACAGGCAAAAAAATCTAAGAAGTAGTCTATGACTTAAAAATTAATGCGCATTCACAAATTTTAATGTGAGCTAAGTGAAGCTGCACCTGTTAATTTCTATGGGTGTAGTAGCACTTAATGCACATTAATGTTTAGTATACAGGCCCTTAAGTCATTGCTGGGACAAAAAAGAGGCTTGTGAAGGGGTCTATTGAAAATCACCTAAAATTTTAGATAGGTAGCATATACATTTTCACATAAAATCAATTAAATTTATGCAAATGAGGCGGTGACTATGCAAGTATTTATGCAAATGAGGCCAATTGCTGTCCCTGAACAGGAATTGAACCTCCTGCCCAAGATAACTTGTCCTAACCACTAGGCCACTCCTTCTGCCACACTGGTTGATATTTCATGAGAAGTCATTTATGTGCATTAAGAGATCATATACATGTTTTGTTGGCATCTGAAAGTAGGGAGGGGCCTCCTTATGGTGCTCTGATGGACATATCTTCAGCTCACAGCTGTCTTAAAGACTCATGAGAGCCTGTTGGCCAGAGCTACATCTCCCATTCCCTGCTATAATCTTCTTTGCTCAGATAGATGCTGTCTGCTTACCTAAAACCTGCCCCCTGTGCCTGGGCTGACATAGGATGTAGACCATTAATGAGTCTGTGAGACAGAGAGAGCAAAGAACACACCCCCTCTGCTGAGTTTCAAGTGTCCTGAGGAACGGAGTTACAGGTCACACACCCTTTCATAGGCTACCTAATCCTCCAAGGGGTGGAGCTACAACTCACCTTCCCTGTTATAGGCTAACTAGTGTTCTGGGGTGGGGTTTACAGCTCAACCTCCCTGTCATAGGCTACCTAATGTTCTGAGACGTGGAGCTGCAGCTCAACCTCCCTGTTATAGGCTACCTAGTGTCCTGAGGGGTGGAGCTACAGTCCTGCTATTGGCTTGCAGCTTCTAGAAGGGTAGACTATATAGTAACTTTACACTAAGGATCCTGAGCTATGGCTCACAACCTCTTGGACTGAGGGGTCGTAAATGGCCTAAGGGGATAAGTACAATCAGGAAATGCAACTGCTTATACAATTCCTTATATAAGCAAATATAAGGAGTCAAAGTTCTGGGTTCTACTCCACACCCTGTGCCTCAGGTTAGCTGACCTACTTGGACAGACATAGTCCTGCTGCTCTGGAGCACAGGGAATGCTGCTGATATGTCACCTTTCAATTGTGTCTACTCCAGATTCGGGACCTGGCAGTTCTCGATTCCTTCAATTCCCATGGCTGGCTGCATAAGAGTTTCACATCATTAACAGTGTTATTACTGGGGAGAAAGTGTCAATCCCAAGCTTTAAACAACCAACAGTATTTGAATACTGCTGAAAATGTAAATAGCAGCTCTGCATATTTGCCCTAGAAAAGATGGTATGCTATTTAGACTACTAGATTGCAATCTGCAGGACATGATAACTATGAACAAGAACAATGTATAAGCAAAGCAACAAGGATTGGAGGGGGGGGGGGGGAGAGAGGGACCATACTAAGGTTGAGACTGGAAGAAAGTGAGCAAAGCCCAGAGGAATCAAGTGAGGCTCAAAGAGAGGAGGAAGCGAGTAAAGCTTAGAGAGGAAAGAAAGCAAATGAGGAAGAGAAAGAGGTTGGGGGGAGGGGGAGGAGGAAGTGAGTGAAGCTTAGTGAGGAAGAGAAAGAGGCTGGGGGAGGGGGCGGAGGAAGTGAGTGAAGCTTAGAGAGGAAAGAAAGCAAATGAAGTGAAAGAGGCTGGGGGAGGGGAAGGAGGAAGCGAGTGACGCTTATAGAGGAAAGAAAGCAAATGAGGAAGAGAAAGAGGCTGGGGGAGGGGAGGGGGAAGTGAGTGACGCTTATAGAGGAAAGAAAGCAAATGAGGAAGAGAAAGAGGCTGGGGGAGGGGAGGAGAAGCAGAAGCAGCAGATAACAAGAGGAAGAAACCGTGATGAGGACGGAGTGGATATGTAAGTGCTGTGTCACGATTTGGGAGCCATTGTTGCTGCTGCAGACCCTGGAAAGAGACAGCAGAGATGGTAATGGGGGTAGGAGGGGCCAAGGGAGGGGTAGCAGAATGGAGGAACCATCTAGGATGCCTCCAATCCTTGCACCGGCCCTGAGTCACATCAAGGACTCCTCCCAGCATTATCTCACTGACACTAGCTGGATAATTCCCTCCTGTTCTAGAAACAGGCAGATTACAGAGAGTTAGAGAGAACTGCTCTGGTAGATCCACTAGAGATCCTGCTGAAATAAAAATACAGAACTTTAGTGGTCTTTACACTTAAAAGAAGGAAAAACAAAATGGATCCCTGGGTCTCTGTAACATGAATAAGCTCACAAGAACAAAAAAAACAATGCAGGTAGCATAGTAACATAGTAAATGATGGCAGATAACGGCATAGGTGTAGTTTGACTGCTTCATTTGGGAGGTGATTGATTTGCATATTTGCATATGAATTTACATATTTGAGGTGAGGTGCAGCTGCCTAGTGGTTAGAGCACTGGCCTGGTAACCAAGAGACCAGAGTTTGATTCTCACTAGCACTCCTTGTGACCTTGGGCAAGTCATTAAATCCTCCATTCTCTCGGAAGAAAGGCCTGGCAATCTACTTCCAGTTACACTGCCCAGAAAACCCAGGAGCTGCTGGGTCGTCAGGCGTGAGCATTGACTCGAAGGCACACATTGCATCTTTTTTTTTGCATACAGGGTGGCCCAAAAAAATGAAAACATCTCGTAGCATATAAGTTATTTAAAAATTCAAAAAGACAGATGTAAACGATTGACAAATTTTTAAAAAAAAGATGGCGACCGTAAATTGTCGAAATAAAGACGTTATATAGCTAAAAAAGGTAAATAAGTAAACTATTTAAGCTTTTAATTTAAGAGATGTTCTCACTTTTTTTGGGCCACCCTATATTTAGTTATCTTAAGAAAGACAAGATGGATAGGAAGCCAATATATCAAACAGGCGAGGGATGAGCTGGCACCCCCAAGATACTCAACGATGGAGCAGAGGTTCTCATTCAGTGGGTTTGCCCAAAAAAAAAAGGGAAAGCAACATATTCCCAGGCTATACAATTAAAATGCAGCAAATATTGTAGCTGTTTAATTATTTAGGCTGGCACTCTAAGATTAAAAAAATACGGTGTCATGATGCGGGCACTAATAAAGTTGGTTTTAAGAAAAGAAATCCTGTTTTAGAAGAACTAGATGTGCAGTTACCTTCAGGCACAGCTAGAGGGAGCAGGAACAGACATACTGGTCTTAATGAACCTAAGCTCACTGATGACCTGCAGCTGAAAGGGAACCAGGAAGTCAGCAGTAACGGTTCACTTTATAAGCCAGAGCAGAATGCTTCTGGAGAGCAGTGGCATAAGGAGTGGCATAAGCAGAGGAAGCAGTGGACACAGCAGGAGCTGAGGAAGGAGGAGAAAGAGGAAGAAGGAACTGGAGCTGGACTAGAAGGAGAAACAGCAGAGAAGCCTGGAGGCTATCAAGGACATAAGCCTGATTGCTGTGGAAGAAGCCAAGCTGGAAGCTGGAGGAGAAACAGACCTCACAAGGTGGGAAGCCAGAAAGCCCAAACTGGACCTGTTGTGCAAGGGGAGTTTGGTGGAAGTTGCTCCAAGGTGAGAGGCTCTGCCACGCCTAGTTCCTATACTCTGCCTGTTTGTAACCTAGAGAGAAGAAAGCTAAGAACCAGAGAGGGAGGTTCTGACAGAAGCTTATCTCTAGAGGATCATTGCCCAGTTTCACCTATTCAGCGGGGAAAGCATTTTTATAAGCAACGGAAGTTTTTACTCAGTGAGCCCAGGTATGAGGCATTGAACATTAACTGTAATGATTGTACTGCTAAAAGCTATGCTAAAAGAAGGATTCCTCCTAAGGGAAACAAGAGTGCAGACTGGTTCACTAAACTACCGCCAGCCTTAAGAGTCCCTGGTTATGTGAAGCCAAACTCCCAAGCTGGAGATTACCATGCTGAAATAGACAGGGACAGTGGAAGCCCTTTGAATCAGTATAGGGGAGAGGAATTGATGGAAGTGGATTCCCCCAGCACTATTCCCTCACCTTTGCCTGAGGAAATGGAATGTGATTGGTGCACTGCCTATGCTCCAAAGTGTGTATGCTCCACAGAAGAATAAATGAAGTATAATTTGATGTTTATTATACTGAATATTACTTTGAAGAAAACCTGCTTTAAACTGGGAAGTAACAGTTAACTAGCCAGTGAATATTGGTACCTTTTGAAACAAAGGACTGTTTCTGTTATCTAAAATATCTCTTAGTTGAACCTTGCTTTAAACGGGGAATAAAAGCCTTTATTACCCTACACTTGGACTCTTTGTTCTTTAACAGCGCTACCTAGTGGCGTATAATCTTTGTGTCACCGGCAACCGAGTGACATAAATGGCGTAGTTGGCAGGATTTTGCATATAAGCCTAAGAGATACAGCAAAGAAATATAGAAATAAAATTGCCAGTGTTCATCTTGAAAAAAATAAAAATAAAAAAACCCGGACCGGAGTCAAAGAAAACCGGACCGGAGTCAAAGAAAACCCGGACCGGAGTATCAAAAAAACCTGGACCGGAGTGCCAGAAAGGAAAACCCGGACTGGACTTTTGAAAAGAACCGGATCGGACTTGGAAAACAAAACGTGGACCGGACAGCAGCAAAATTCCGGAACGGAAGGCGAGTTCCTGGAAGTGGCTACGACGAGGAGCTGCACCACAGTTGCTGAGAGCCTGAGTCTACACTTCTACCAGGTAATGGGTAGAAGGGCCTAACTTGTGGGGATACAAGTGTCTGTTAGTTTGGAAAAAAAAAAAAAACACAAGGAAGTGTAGGGCTGAGTGTTGTACAGCCGCACTTGGTTTTTGTTTGTTTCTTTTCAGGGATCATCGCGATGGAGCAACGAGACCTATTTGACTGGATGGCTTCACAATTCAGTAAGCAGGCTGAACTGGCTACGCAGACACAGCAGCGTGCTATCCTGGCGATGCAGGAGCAGCAAAAGCCAGTCCTGCAGATGCTGGAGACTTGGATGAGCCATCAACAGAAGACACAGGAAGCAGCCGCTGGACTCATAAAACAGAGCTCAGGACTGAGCCATGGTCTGGTAGCACTGGGATCCTGTGACTCTCTGATTTTTGGGAAGTTGGGGGAAAAAGGATGATCCAGATGAATTTCTGGAGGCATTTGAAAGAATTGCCCTTTCAGTGGGTTGGCCAGAGGACCAATGGTCCATCCGACTGGCAGTGTCCCTTACGGGAGAGGCACTGTCAGCCTACAGGGCAATGCCTGCTGCGTTAGCTGCAGACTATAGCGAAGTGACAAAAGCCATCAGGGAACGCCTGGGCTTGACCCCACTTACCTATAACCGCAGGCTACGTGCAGCACGACTTGAAGTAGGTGAAACGCCTAAGTCATTGGGTCACCGACTGAGGCGCTTGGCTGAAAAGTGGCTAAGGCCCAGTGAAAGATACGTAGATTCATTGATCGATATGATTGTTCTTGAGCAATTCATGACTGCAGTGCCTGGTAAAATAAAGAGCTTCCTTATTCTACAGAATTGTCGCTCAACTATGGAGGCGATTGCCTTGACCGAGAGGTATTTGGAGGCCGAATTAATTACTCAGCCTATGGAGGGGGTAGCTAAGACAGCCATAGCGACATTCAACCCAGTCTCAGGAAGTCTCTACCAAGCTAAAACACCTAATGTAAAGGGTGATAAAAAGGCAGAGAAAAGTCTTGTTAAGAAATGTTTTAACTGTGGAAAGTTAGGACATGTCAGGAATGAATGTAGGGTACGTACTGCTCTCATGGGGGAGCATAATCATTTATTGTCAGAAGGTTTTGTACTAGATGTCACGGTGCAAGGGGTAGCTGCAAAAGCCTTGCTGGACTCTGGTGCGGACCAGACAATGATTTCGCGCAAGCTCTGGTCTACCATTCAAGAGCAAGCTGCGTCTGCCCCAGACCGTCCAGAAGGCCATGTAAGGATTAAGTGTGTACATGGTGCTGCTACCTTGTATCCCGTGTACAAATTGCTGGTCAAAGGTCTGGGAATAGAAAAAATTATACTCATAGCAGTAGTCCCTAGATTGCCCAAAGAGCTGGTTCTTGGTAGAGACTGGCCACAATTCGAGAAGGGCCTAGAAAAAGGTTTGAACCCACGAGAAGTTCTCGTGTCCCAAAATACTCCTTTTAAGGGTAGGGTGGTCCCCAGTCCCCTTTTAGGAAAAGTTAAGAGCCAAAACCGGAAGATACCAGAGGAAGCAGAAAAAAAAATTTGTTTTAAAATTTTGCAAAACCTCACCGGAAGCTCGAAGCCCCTGTCGAGCCACTCCACAGGCCGCAGGGTATGACTTATACAGTGCGGAAAATCACCTAGTCCCTAAGGGAGGCAAGGCGCTCGTTAGCACCGACATCCAAGTAGAAATTCCACCGGGATGTTACGGTAGGATTGCGCCCCGCTCAGGATTGGCCCTCAAATATTTTATTGATGTTGGCGCTGGGGTAGTAGACCCCGACTACAGAGGGATAATAAAAGTCCTGTTGTTTAATTTTTCGAAGGAAGATTTTGAAGTAAAAGCTGGAGAGAGAATAGCTCAGCTCATATGTGAGCGAGTGGGCTTCCCGCCTCTAGAGGAAGTGTCCATGATAAGCCCCACCAGCCGAGGGAGCGGAGGATTTGGCTCCACGGGGAAGACCGAGATGAGAAGCTTGGTAGCTGTAGGGGAAAAGCCAATAGAGGAAGATTTGGGCCCATTGTTGTCCGACTGTAAAGCCAGTCCGGAGTTACGAGTGGGTGAAGAACTCTCGATAGTGCAGAAGCACCAACTGTTCAGCCTGTTGGCGAAGTTTAATGATGTGTTGACATCCGTGCCTGGCGAGACGAACTTGGTTGCGCACGAAATCCTCACTCCTCCTGGAAAAATTGTCCGGCAAAGACCATATCGTCTGCCCGAAGCCAAAAGACAAGAGGTCATCGCGCAAGTACACGATATGGTGGAGATGGGAGTGATAGAAGAGTCCCGAAGCCCTTGGTCCAGCCCTATTGTCCTCGTCCCTAAGCCAGATGGAACAATGCGTTTTTGCATTGACTTCCGACAGGTCAATGACATTTCCACCTTCGATGCGTATCCGATGCCACGCATAGAAGAGCTTCTAGACCGGCTGGGTCAAGCTAAATATCTCACCACACTAGATATGACGAAAGGCTACTGGCAGGTTCCCCTGACCAGAGAGGCACGTCCAAAAACAGCCTTTACAACACCAGTTGGCCTGTTTCAGTTTCGACGCATGCCTTTCGGGCTACATGGAGCCGCGGCGACCTGTCAGAGACTTATGGATATAGTCTTACGACCTCATCAAGAGTATGCAACAGCTTACATGGATGACATAGTTATCCATAGCACTACGTGGAACCAGCATTTAGTCCAAATAAAAGCAGTCTTAAATGTGAGGCGGCAAGCTGGTTTAACTTTGAATCCAGGAAAATGCATGTTTGCAGCGGGCGAAGTTAAATACTTAGGACATGTAGTAGGCAGAGGTACTGTCCGTCCTTTATTAGACAAAATTGAAAGCGTGCGCAGTTTCCCCGCACCCAGAACAAAAAGCAGCTAAGGAGCTTTTTAGGGCTCATAGGGTACTATAGGCGCTTCATCCCACATTTCACTGAAGAAAGCGCCATCTTCACAGAGATGTTGCGGAAAAATGCCCCAAACACGCTAGCCTGGACAACTGAGGCAGAGACTGCCTTCAAAACATTGAAAGAGAAACTATGTAGAGCTCCCATTCTAAGAGGGGTGGATTTTCATCAGCCATTTTTACTCCAAACAGACGCATCAGAAATCGGCCTAGGAGCCGTCCTTTCACAAATGCAGGAGGGAGCTGAACACCCCGTCATGTTTTTAAGCAGAAAACTGTCACCAGCCGAGAAGAAGTACTCGACGATTGAGCGTGAGTGCTTAGCTATCAGGTGGGCGGTTGAAGCTTTGAAGTTCTACCTTATGGGAAGGAGGTTTACCCTCATCACCGACCATGCCCCGCTCAAGTGGTTGAGCCAGATGCGCAACAATAATAGCAGACTAACCAGATGGTACATGGCATTACAACCGTATGAATTTCAAGTGCAACACAGAGCAGGGAAGCTGCATGAGAATGCTGACGCCATGTCTAGGATTACGTGCTGTAATGAGGGTCATTCAGCCCGTAATATTTTAAGAGGGGGGATGTGTCATGATGCGGGCACTAATAAAGTTGGTTTTAAGAAAAGAAATCCTGTTTTAGAAGAACTAGATGTGCAGTTACCTTCAGGCACAGCTAGAGGGAGCAGGAACAGACATACTGGTCTTAATGAACCTAAGCTCACTGATGACCTGCAGCTGAAAGGGAACCAGGAAGTCAGCAGTAACGGTTCACTTTATAAGCCAGAGCAGAATGCTTCTGGAGAGCAGTGGCATAAGGAGTGGCATAAGCAGAGGAAGCAGTGGACACAGCAGGAGCTGAGGAAGGAGGAGAAAGAGGAAGAGAAGGAACTGGAGCTGGACTAGAAGGAGAAACAGCAGAGAAGCCTGGAGGCTATCAAGGACATAAGCCTGATTGCTGTGGAAGAAGCCAAGCTGGAAGTTGGAGGAGAAACAGACCTCACAAGGTGGGAAGCCAGAAAGCCCAAACTGGACCTGTTGTGCAAGGGGAGTTTGGTGGAAGTTGCTCCAAGGTGAGAGGCTCTGCCACGCCTAGTTCCTATACTCTGCCTGTTTGTAACCTAGAGAGAAGAAAGCTAAGAACCAGAGAGGGAGGTTCTGACAGAAGCTTATCTCTAGAGGATCATTGCCCAGTTTCACCTATTCAGCGGGGAAAGCATTTTTATAAGCAACGGAAGTTTTTACTCAGTGAGCCCAGGTATGAGGCATTGAACATTAACTGTAATGATTGTACTGCTAAAAGCTATGCTAAAAGAAGGATTCCTCCTAAGGGAAACAAGAGTGCAGACTGGTTCACTAAACTACCGCCAGCCTTAAGAGTCCCTGGTTATGTGAAGCCAAACTCCCAAGCTGGAGATTACCATGCTGAAATAGACAGGGACAGTGGAAGCCCTTTGAATCAGTATAGGGGAGAGGAATTGATGGAAGTGGATTCCCCCAGCACTATTCCCTCAGCTTTGCCTGAGGAAATGGAATGTGATTGGTGCACTGCCTATGCTCCAAAGTGTGTATGCTCCACAGAAGAATAAATGAAGTATAATTTGATGTTTATTATACTGAATATTACTTTGAAGAAAACCTGCTTTAAACTGGGAAGTAACAGTTAACTAGCCAGTGAATATTGGTACCTTTTGAAACAAAGGACTGTTTCTGTTAGCTAAAATATCTCTTAGTTGAACCTTGCTTTAAACGGGGAATAAAAGCCTTTATTACCCTACACTTGGACTCTTTGTTCTTTAACAGCGCTACCTAGTGGCGTATAATCTTTGTGTCACCGGCAACCGAGTGACATAAATGGCGTAGTTGGCAGGATTTTGCATATAAGCCTAAGAGATACAGCAAAGAAATATAGAAATAAAATTGCCAGTGTTCATCTTGAAAAAAATAAAAAATAAAAAAACCCGGACCGGAGTCAAAGAAAACCGGACCGGAGTCAAAGAAAACCCGGACCGGAGTATCAAAAAAACCTGGACCGGAGTGCCAGAAAGGAAAACCCGGACTGGACTTTTGAAAAGAACCGGATCGGACTTGGAAAACAAAACGTGGACCGGACAGCAGCAAAATTCCGGAACGGAAGGCGAGTTCCTGGAAGTGGCTACGACGAGGAGCTGCACCACAGTTGCTGAGAGCCTGAGTCTACACTTCTACCAGGTAATGGGTAGAAGGGCCTAACTTGTGGGGATACAAGTGTCTGTTAGTTTGGAAAAAAAAAAAAAAACACAAGGAAGTGTAGGGCTGAGTGTTGTACAGCCGCACTTGGTTTTTGTTTGTTTCTTTTCAGGGATCATCGCGATGGAGCAACGAGACCTATTTGACTGGATGGCTTCACAATTCAGTAAGCAGGCTGAACTGGCTACGCAGACACAGCAGCGTGCTATCCTGGCGATGCAGGAGCAGCAAAAGCCAGTCCTGCAGATGCTGGAGACTTGGATGAGCCATCAACAGAAGACACAGGAAGCAGCCGCTGGACTCATAAAACAGAGCTCAGGACTGAGCCATGGTCTGGTAGCACTGGGATCCTGTGACTCTCTGATTTTTGGGAAGTTGGGGGAAAAGGATGATCCAGATGAATTTCTGGAGGCATTTGAAAGAATTGCCCTTTCAGTGGGTTGGCCAGAGGACCAATGGTCCATCCGACTGGCAGTGTCCCTTACGGGAGAGGCACTGTCAGCCTACAGGGCAATGCCTGCTGCGTTAGCTGCAGACTATAGCGAAGTGACAAAAGCCATCAGGGAACGCCTGGGCTTGACCCCACTTACCTATAACCGCAGGCTACGTGCAGCACGACTTGAAGTAGGTGAAACGCCTAAGTCATTGGGTCACCGACTGAGGCGCTTGGCTGAAAAGTGGCTAAGGCCCAGTGAAAGATACGTAGATTCATTGATCGATATGATTGTTCTTGAGCAATTCATGACTGCAGTGCCTGGTAAAATAAAGAGCTTCCTTATTCTACAGAATTGTCGCTCAACTATGGAGGCGATTGCCTTGACCGAGAGGTATTTGGAGGCCGAATTAATTACTCAGCCTATGGAGGGGGTAGCTAAGACAGCCATAGCGACATTCAACCCAGTCTCAGGAAGTCTCTACCAAGCTAAAACACCTAATGTAAAGGGTGATAAAAAGGCAGAGAAAAGTCTTGTTAAGAAATGTTTTAACTGTGGAAAGTTAGGACATGTCAGGAATGAATGTAGGGTACGTACTGCTCTCATGGGGGAGCATAATCATTTATTGTCAGAAGGTTTTGTACTAGATGTCACGGTGCAAGGGGTAGCTGCAAAAGCCTTGCTGGACTCTGGTGCGGACCAGACAATGATTTCGCGCAAGCTCTGGTCTACCATTCAAGAGCAAGCTGCGTCTGCCCCAGACCGTCCAGAAGGCCATGTAAGGATTAAGTGTGTACATGATGCTGCTACCTTGTATCCCGTGTACAAATTGCTGGTCAAAGGTCTGGGAATAGAAAAATTATACTCATAGCAGTAGTCCCTAGATTGCCCAAAGAGCTGGTTCTTGGTAGAGACTGGCCACAATTCGAGAAGGGCCTAGAAAAAGGTTTGAACCCACGAGAAGTTCTCGTGTCCCAAAATACTCCTTTTAAGGGTAGGGTGGTCCCCAGTCCCCTTTTAGGAAAAGTTAAGAGCCAAAACCGGAAGATACCAGAGGAAGCAGAAAAAAAAATTTGTTTTAAAATTTTGCAAAACCTCACCGGAAGCTCGAAGCCCCTGTCGAGCCACTCCACAGGCCGCAGGGTATGACTTATACAGTGCGGAAAATCACCTAGTCCCTAAGGGAGGCAAGGCGCTCGTTAGCACCGACATCCAAGTAGAAATTCCACCGGGATGTTACGGTAGGATTGCGCCCCGCTCAGGATTGGCCCTCAAATATTTTATTGATGTTGGCGCTGGGGTAGTAGACCCCGACTACAGAGGGATAATAAAAGTCCTGTTGTTTAATTTTTCGAAGGAAGATTTTGAAGTAAAAGCTGGAGAGAGAATAGCTCAGCTCATATGTGAGCGAGTGGGCTTCCGCCTCTAGAGGAAGTGTCCATGATAAGCCCCACCAGCCGAGGGAGCGGAGGATTTGGCTCCACGGGGAAGACCGAGATGAGAAGCTTGGTAGCTGTAGGGGAAAAGCCAATAGAGGAAGATTTGGGCCCATTGTTGTCCGACTGTAAAGCCAGTCCGGAGTTACGAGTGGGTGAAGAACTCTCGATAGTGCAGAAGCACCAACTGTTCAGCCTGTTGGCGAAGTTTAATGATGTGTTGACATCCGTGCCTGGCGAGACGAACTTGGTTGCGCACGAAATCCTCACTCCTCCTGGAAAAATTGTCCGGCAAAGACCATATCGTCTGCCCGAAGCCAAAAGACAAGAGGTCATCGCGCAAGTACACGATATGGTGGAGATGGGAGTGATAGAAGAGTCCCGAAGCCCTTGGTCCAGCCCTATTGTCCTCGTCCCTAAGCCAGATGGAACAATGCGTTTTTGCATTGACTTCCGACAGGTCAATGACATTTCCACCTTCGATGCGTATCCGATGCCACGCATAGAAGAGCTTCTAGACCGGCTGGGTCAAGCTAAATATCTCACCACACTAGATATGACGAAAGGCTACTGGCAGGTTCCCCTGACCAGAGAGGCACGTCCAAAAACAGCCTTTACAACACCAGTTGGCCTGTTTCAGTTTCGACGCATGCCTTTCGGGCTACATGGAGCCGCGGCGACCTGTCAGAGACTTATGGATATAGTCTTACGACCTCATCAAGAGTATGCAACAGCTTACATGGATGACATAGTTATCCATAGCACTACGTGGAACCAGCATTTAGTCCAAATAAAAGCAGTCTTAAATGTGAGGCGGCAAGCTGGTTTAACTTTGAATCCAGGAAAATGCATGTTTGCAGCGGGCGAAGTTAAATACTTAGGACATGTAGTAGGCAGAGGTACTGTCCGTCCTTTATTAGACAAAATTGAAAGCGTGCGCAGTTTCCCCGCACCCCAGAACAAAAAGCAGCTAAGGAGCTTTTTAGGGCTCATAGGGTACTATAGGCGCTTCATCCCACATTTCACTGAAGAAAGCGCCATCTTCACAGAGATGTTGCGGAAAAATGCCCCAAACACGCTAGCCTGGACAACTGAGGCAGAGACTGCCTTCAAAACATTGAAAGAGAAACTATGTAGAGCTCCCATTCTAAGAGGGGTGGATTTTCATCAGCCATTTTTACTCCAAACAGACGCATCAGAAATCGGCCTAGGAGCCGTCCTTTCACAAATGCAGGAGGGAGCTGAACACCCCGTCATGTTTTTAAGCAGAAAACTGTCACCAGCCGAGAAGAAGTACTCGACGATTGAGCGTGAGTGCTTAGCTATCAGGTGGGCGGTTGAAGCTTTGAAGTTCTACCTTATGGGAAGGAGGTTTACCCTCATCACCGACCATGCCCCGCTCAAGTGGTTGAGCCAGATGCGCAACAATAATAGCAGACTAACCAGATGGTACATGGCATTACAACCGTATGAATTTCAAGTGCAACACAGAGCAGGGAAGCTGCATGAGAATGCTGACGCCATGTCTAGGATTACGTGCTGTAATGAGGGTCATTCAGCCCGTAATATTTTAAGAGGGGGGATGTGTCATGATGCGGGCACTAATAAAGTTGGTTTTAAGAAAAGAAATCCTGTTTTAGAAGAACTAGATGTGCAGTTACCTTCAGGCACAGCTAGAGGGAGCAGGAACAGACATACTGGTCTTAATGAACCTAAGCTCACTGATGACCTGCAGCTGAAAGGGAACCAGGAAGTCAGCAGTAACGGTTCACTTTATAAGCCAGAGCAGAATGCTTCTGGAGAGCAGTGGCATAAGGAGTGGCATAAGCAGAGGAAGCAGTGGACACAGCAGGAGCTGAGGAAGGAGGAGAAAGAGGAAGAAGGAACTGGAGCTGGACTAGAAGGAGAAACAGCAGAGAAGCCTGGAGGCTATCAAGGACATAAGCCTGATTGCTGTGGAAGAAGCCAAGCTGGAAGTTGGAGGAGAAACAGACCTCACAAGGTGGGAAGCCAGAAAGCCCAAACTGGACCTGTTGTGCAAGGGGAGTTTGGTGGAAGTTGCTCCAAGGTGAGAGGCTCTGCCACGCCTAGTTCCTATACTCTGCCTGTTTGTAACCTAGAGAAAAGAAAGCTAAGAACCAGAGAGGGAGGTTCTGACAGAAGCTTATCTCTAGAGGATCATTGCCCAGTTTCACCTATTCAGAGGGGAAAGCATTTTTATAAGCAACGGAAGTTTTTACTCAGTGAGCCCAGGTATGAGGCATTGAACATTAACTGTAATGATTGTACTGCTAAAAGCTATGCTAAAAGAAGGATTCCTCCTAAGGGAAACAAGAGTGCAGACTGGTTCACTAAACTACCGCCAGCCTTAAGAGTCCCTGGTTATGTGAAGCCAAACTCCCAAGCTGGAGATTACCATGCTGAAATAGACAGGGACAGTGGAAGCCCTTTGAATCAGTATAGGGGAGAGGAATTGATGGAAGTGGATTCCCCCAGCACTATTCCCTCACCTTTGCCTGAGGAAATGGAATGTGATTGGTGCACTGCCTATGCTCCAAAGTGTGTATGCTCCACAGAAGAATAAATGAAGTATAATTTGATGTTTATTATACTGAATATTACTTTGAAGAAAACCTGCTTTAAACTGGGAAGTAACAGTTAACTAGCCAGTGAATATTGGTACCTTTTGAAACAAAGGACTGTTTCTGTTATCTAAAATATCTCTTCGTTGAACCTTGCTTTAAACGGGGAATAAAAGTCTTTATTACCCTACACTTGGACTCTTTGTTCTTTAACAGCGCTACCTAGTGGCGTATAATCTTTGTGTCACCGGCAACCGAGTGACAATGGATACCTGTAAATATATATTCTGCAAAAAAGAATGGAGGTGTAAGATGTTCACATGGCAAGGGACGAAAAGAAAAAGAGAACCACAGCGCAGTTTCTAACACAGAAATATATTATAACTAATTTTATTTTGGCATTAGTAACTTTCTTTTTGAACATCTATTTTGCATCCAACGAAACTACTCCTCCAACAGTAGGTGTAGAGCAGAACTAGGTCATTACACAATAGAACCCAATACACAAGAAAAAAAATCTCATTCTTGAGTCATCTCACAGCCTCTTCAGTACCAGGCAGACTGTGAACTAACACAAAACCCTATGAAAGTAATTGAAAACCTAACATGCAAATCTACCATACCATCACAACACCAGCTTCTAAAACTAACACAATTAGAAGCCTAACCAGAAAAGAGCATCACCATAAATATTGCAGTGGGCCTTAGAACATCCTTACAATTATTTATAAAACTGAACAAGCCAGATTATTACAAGTCCTACATGTTGTTGTTAAGTGCCGTTGAGTCGGTGTCGACTCATGGCAACCCTATGGACGGTTGTCCTAAACTGCATTCGGTCTTTAGTCAAGCGGCTCATTGTTAAAGAGTGGCACCCATAGCTGCTGTTATTGCCTCGATCCATCTCATTGCTGGCCTTCCTCTTTTGCTTTGAACGTCTACTTTCCAAGCATGTTTTTCTCTAATGATCTCTCTCTTCGCATGATGTGTCCAAAGTATGAAAGTCGAAGTCTTGTTGAGCTTCTAAAGAAAGCTTAGGTTTGATCTCCTATAATACTGGTATACAGATAGTACACACAGCATTCGACCATGGTATACACAGTATTCATCGCCAGCACCATAATTCAAAGGCATCAATTTTCTTCCTGTCTATCTTTTTCACTGTCCAACTTTCGCATTCATAAGACATTATTGAAAATACCATGGCTTGAACGAGTCAAATCTTTGTATGGAGAGAAACATCCCTGCTCCTGAGAATCTTATTTAATTCCTTCATAGCCATTCTGCCAAGAGCAACGTGTCATCAGATTTCTTGACTGCTTGTTGTTTCTTTATTGATAGTTAATCCAAGTATGTTAAAGTTGTCTACTATTTAAATTTCTTCTCCATCACGATGAACATATTGATTTTGCCAGTTGTCAGGATCTTCGTCTTCTTTACATTAAGGTGCAGGCCCATTTTAAGACTATGTTCCTTGATCTTGAGAAGCAAATGTTTCAGATCATCTTCACTTTCAGCCAGTAATGTGGTATCATCAGCACAGCGAAGGTTGTTGATGAGTCTTCCACCAGTCTTCACACCTCAGTTGTCTTCATACAGTCCTGCTTCTCTGATGATTTGTTCTGCATATAAATTAAACAGGTAGGGGCAAAGAATGCTGCTTTGTCATATACCCTTGCTGATTTTAAACCATTCTGTTTCTCATTGTTACGTTCGAACTGTTGCATCTTGATCAATCAGGGCCGGCCCATCCATTGTGCGAGAATGTTGTTCACACAGGGCCCCACGCTTCAGGGGGTCCTGCACCAACAACATCTCGCATATTTGGCATCGGCAGCAGCATCAGCTTTAGAGGGCTCCCGGCAGGCCCCGGCTCACATCTGACATCTCCACTTTGGCAGCTGTGTTATAGTATAGGCCGCTGATGCACAGGAGGTCAAGGGGAATTTTCTGTTTCCGTCACTTAGCGCGCCAACACCCTATACTACAAAACAGCTGCTCTTCACTTCAGCGGCTGTCAGAGGTGAGCCAGGTCCTGCCGAGAGCCCTCTAAAGCCATTCAGGCTGCCGCGGGGCTCTTCGGGGGGGGGGGGGGCGCGAGGACTGGAAATAGCAGTTGGTGGGACTAGGGCTGGAAAAGGGCTGAGTAGGAGGGGGGGGCTTGGACTGGAAATGGGCTGATGGAGGGCCTAGGATTGGAAATGGGTTGAAGAGGGGCTAGGATAGGACTGGAAATGGGCTGATGGGGGGGATGGGAGAATGGGACTAGAAGGGAGCAGATGCTGGGTGGGTCTGGAAAGAGAAGGGAGCTGATGTTGGAGGAGGACTAGAAGGGGATGGGGCTAGGGGAGTGAGGCTGGAGAGGGAAAAAGATATTTTGTGAGGGGGGAAGAAACATCTACAATTGGCTGGTTATTGAGAAAGTAAATAGGGATTGAGGATGGAAGGGTGAAATTTGAGTGGATGAAAAAGGAATAAAGAAAGAAATGGAGAAAAGAGCAAAAGGGGAAAAATCGGTATGTTAAAGCATATGTAGAGAGAGAATGGGAAAAACTAGAAGAGAGAAGAATGGACAAATGGACAGCAGACAATGGAGAGATAGCAGAAGACACGAAGAAACCATAAGAAAGTGATTGGAGCAATTGCAACTGAAAAATAAAATGCACAATCAACAAAAGGTAGAAAAATACTTTTTTATTCTTAATTTATTTACTGGAATATGTCATCTCTGGGAAATGTGCATCATTAACGTCTTTGCATTTTGTTTGGTACAAGAGGAAATTAATTTATAGTTTTATTTCTCTAGTGCTGTTGTACATTCCAATTTTGGCTTTTGGGGTTCCCAGTTTAATTATTGTTTTCCTATTTCTAAATTGTGATCCCTTGTTCTTTGTTTGGTGACAGTCTATGTTCTGAATGTGTAATCGAGCTGAGGTATTCTGTTTATGTAGTTTCTATTTGACAGTGCCACTTGTTCTCTTTCCCCAGTAGGAGATGTACTGGTATTCTCTCAGATGTATTGGTTTAATATTTGCAGTGCTGCCTTTGATAGGTAGGGTATGGTGCTTTGTGAGTCCTGGTAGTGCTGTTATGATACGGTGGGTTTTCTATGAGTTCTAAATGGACAGTGTTTATAGTACTTCCTAATGTGCCTGGCGTTTGGCACTGGAGTATAGTAATGTAGAAATCTGGTAGTCTTTCTTTATCCAGACACTCATTAAGAGGCATGTTTATTAAAAGTTAGTGCATGTTAACATTATGCAAATTTTTATGGAAATGAGGCCCTGCAATGAGTCTCTGCACATCATCCCGCACCTCCCCTTGGGCTGCCCCTGCGATCAATGTAAAGGTTGTGCAAGAGAACGATCAGGTATTGTGGTATACCCGTGTTTCTTAATGTGGACCAGAGTTTCTAATGGTTTACACAGTCAAAAGCCTTGCTGTAGTCAATAAAACATATATAGATATCCTTTTGGTATTCTTTAGTCTTTTCAAGAATCCATCTCACATCTGCGATGATGTCTCTCATTCCTTGCTGTTTCCTGAACCCTGCTTGCACTTCAGGCCATTCTCGTTCCAGGTATGGTTGTAGTCTCTGCTGAAAAATCTTCAGTAGAATCTTGCTGGTATGTGGGATCAGAGCGATTGTGCGATAATTTCCACAGTCAGTTGGATAACCTTTCTTTAGTATTGGTATAAGCACAGATCTTTTCCAGTCAGTTGGCCATGATGTTGTCTTCCAATTTCCTGGCAGAGCCTTGTAATTATGGTAACAGCTGCATCAGATTGCTGTAATACTTCAGTGGGAATGCCATCAGTGCCTGGTGCTTTGTTCTTTGATAAGGCTTTCAATGCTGCTTCAACTTCTTCTTTCATCACCAGTTGTTCCTGATCATAAGGTACAGGTTGAAACGGCTGTTGGTCCACTTGATTTTTGTCATATAATGACTCTGTATATTCTTTCCACCTTTTCTTGATCTTCTCAGCATCTTTCAACATAGAACCTTGCGCATCTTATAACATTCCAATTCAGGGCTGGACAATTTTCAGAGTTTCTTTGGTCATCCATTTTGACCTTTTTTGCTTTTTCACCTTTTGTAGAGACTTCTCACTTTCTTCTAACACAGCCTTCTTGATGTCATCCCATAACTCTTCTGGAGATCTGTCATTTGTATCTAAAGCAGCAAATTGATTTTGCAGGCAATCTTTAAATTCCGGTGGTATATTCTCAAGGTCATATTTTGCTACATTCATGAGTGGTCTGCTCTTTTTCAACTTTAGCTTGAGTTTGCATACTTGAGTTGGTAATCTGTACCACAGTCAGCTCCAGGTTTTGTCTTTGTTAATGTTATAGAGCTTTTCCATCGTTGTCTTCCACAAATGTAGTCAATTAGATTTTTGTACAATCCATTGGGTGAAGTCCATGTGTACAGTCACCGCTTGTGTTGCTGGGAGAAGGTGTTTGAGATGAATAGATCATTGGTCTTTCAGAATTCTATCAGTCTTTCTGCAGCTTCATTTCTTTTGCCAACTCCATATTTTCCAATCACCTTGCCTTCTTCTTTGTTGCCAACTTTTGCGTTCCAGTCAACCATGAAATTGCATGTTCTGTCAATTTCAGCTTGCACTTATTTGTAGCACTCATCAACTTCATCCTCTTCTGCAGATGTTGTTGGGGCATATACTTGAATTATAGTTGTGTTGATAGGCAATCCTCATAGACGAATAGAAATTAAGCGTTCCCTGATTGCATTGCATTTCATTTCAGTTCTTGCAAGTTTCTTCTTAATTATAAATGCAACACCATTTCTTCTTTGTCTTTCATTTCCAGCATAGTAGACCATGTGATCATCAGATGCAAAGTGCCCGATGCCAGTCCATTTCAGTTCGCTGACACTCAACAGATTGAGTTTTATACGATCTATTTCATTCCGCAACCCTCATATATTGGAAACTCTGTAAACACTGTAACATCACTGTGCCTGAAAAGCACTTGGATCATGACCTTAAGAGAATTACAGAGAATGAAGAGCTTATGATCACCTGGGACATACCCATTCTGACAGATAAGAAGCTGGATGCAAGCAAACCTGACATAGTGGTAAAGGAGAAAAACACCAGACCGGCACAGATAATAGAGGTGTTTGTTCCAAGTGATTATTCTATGAATCGCGTGAAGAGGCAGAAGATCCTGAAGTATCAAGAAATGCAGTCAGAGACCAAGAAAATTTGACAGAAAGATACAGAAATATTTCCCCATTGTACTGGGAGCCACAGGCTTGATAAAAAAAAAATTTCCAAGCACATCTTGACAAATTACCCATATACTACGAGCAACAACAGACATCTAAGACTTCTGGAAACAGCCCTCTTCATAGAACACTATGGTGATGTCACATAAACGGTTCGCCAGATAGTACCACAGCCCAACCACCTTCCCTTTTCGCCATGTACATAGTATTGATGTAAAGTCTGTGATGTACATAGTATTGTATAATAGCGCACCAAGAATCAACGATACCCTACACACACGCATTTACGGTTTCAATGCATGCACATACAAGACTCAGTATTTTGTCGATTGTTTGCTGTGTAGACTGCCTTGATTACAGGAGAAAGCGGTATAGAAATCCTTTAAAATAAATAAATAAATACATACATGTCACATTTTACGAACTCCAGAAGGAAGATCTCATTGGCACCATGCCCCTATCAGTCCATTTCAAGTCCTAGCCCCACTTCAGCCATTTCTAGTCCTATCCTAGCCCTCCATCAGCCCATATCAAGTCCCAGCCCCTGCCCATCAGCCCATTTCCAGTCCAATCTCCCCCATATCAGTCCATTTCTAGTCCTAGTCCCCCCATCAGCCCATTTCCAGTCCAAGCCCTCCAATCAGTCTATTTCCAGTCCTAGCCCCCCATCAATCCATTTTCAGTCCCAGCCCCACCTCAGCCCCTTTCAAGTCCTTGCCCCCATCTGCCCATTTCCAGTCCAAGCTCCCGCATATCAGTCCATTTCTAGTCCTAGGCCCCACATCAGCCCATTTCCAGTCCAAGCCCTCCAATCAGTCCATTTCCAGTCCTAGCCCTCCATCAGTCCATTTTAAGTCCCAGCCCCGCCTCAGCCCTTTTCCAGTCCAAGCTCCCTCATCATCCATTTGCAGTCCTATCTTAGCTCCCCCATCAGCCTATTTCTAGTCCAAGCTCCCCCCAATCATTCCATGTCCAGTCCTAGCTCCCCATCAGCCCATTTCCAGTCCAAGCCCCCCCAATCCGTCCATTCCAAGTCCTAGTCCCCCATCAGCCCATTTCAAGTCCTAGCCCCCCCATCAGCCCATTTCCAGTTCTGTCCTAGCCCACATCATTCCATTAGAAGTCCTAGCCCCCCTCCATCATCCATTTCCAGTCCAAGCTCCCCCCAAATCAGTCCATTTCCAGTCCTAGTCCCCCATCAGCCCATTTTCATTCCTATCGTAGTCACCCATCAGTCCATTTCCAGTCCAAGTCCCCCATCAGCCCATTTCCAATCCTAGCCCCACATCAGTCATTTCCAGTCCTATCTTAGCCTCCCATCTGCCATTTCCAGTCCTAGCCCCCCCCCATCAGCCCATTTCCAGTACTAGCCCCCCCTCCCAAAGAACCCCGTGCCTGTCTGACCAGCTTGAGACGGAGTGAAGAGCAGGATGTTCCTTCATGTCAGCAGCTTGTTCTGAAGTGTGCTTGTGCACCTAGGTTAAAGGGCATTTCCTGTTTTCTGGCACTCAGCGCACTTCAGGAGAACACAGCTGCTGGATGCCACTCTGGCACTGTGCAGAGGTGAGATGAGACTTTGGGCCTCCCCAGCTCTCTCGGAAGCCAGCCTTCTGCAAACCGAACACCATGTAAAGAATGGAGTTGGCACGGGGACCCCTGAAACACAGGGTCCAGTGTGAACAATATTATTGCACAATGGATGGGCCAGCCATGGACCCTCACCAAGTATAGAATAAATTATAATATACTTAAAGTAGAGATATGTAGGTAAAATTAAACTGAAATCCCAACAAGCCAGGCTCTGTATGCAGAGCAACACAAAAAATAAAGGAGGTGGGCGACGCTTTATCCCACCTTTGCTGATCAGTTGCGTAAAACGCACAGGCCTCTCTGATCCCACATGTAGGTGGCGCAGCCTCTCCCCATGGCCTTCCCCCTCCATCGATCTTAGTGCTTCTTGCTGGGAGGGGATCATGCCTTCATGTGGGATCAGAGAGAATAGTGCCACATGTTACTGCTCAGCAACACTAAAGGATTTAGCCTTCTATATTGTTCCATAGAGATGTACCACTCCTGGTACATCAGCATAAGTAGTCTATGGGGAAGCTTCCTATTTACACTTGTAGATAAAGCATGTAGATAGTGCACTATTGCCCTGCTCTTTCATGGGAAAGGAGTTGGGCGCTGAGTTCCTGCTGCAGAGAACTAACTCCAAGAGGACCTCTACCATAACATGTGGATGAAATCCAGCTGCTCATTCCTTGCACAGATTATTCATCTCCATCAGTAATGGTGATAATGAGGTCGTGTCTGTCTGTGGACTCAAAGAAAATAAGTTGGCTGTGAATATATGTAAGATGGAGATTCTTTAGGTAAGTTGTTCACTAGCTCCAGATGAGCTTCTTTATCTGCAGGTCCTTAACAAATGTTTGTCTCTATGTGTTTTAGCAAATGTTTGGGATTGTGAACTGACTCTTGTCTTACCTTGAAGGAACATGTGAAGCATTTAGTCACTGTTGCCTTTTTTTTCAAACTGCAGCTTTTTCTACCCCGATGATTTGTGGAAGCGTTACAGGCTATGCTTTTTTTATAACTAAGTTTGAGAAAAAGTAACAGTCTTTATGGAGACGACGCAGTGCTCATCCTGAGAATTACTCACAGACGCATTTAACAGCCAAACATACAATATAACCAACTAAACCATATTTCGGAAATGCTATTTCTAATCACAATTATAATTTCAATTATACAATCTTTTCCTCAGTGTTAGATGGAGTCAATAAGGTGCAAGATCCACATTCAGACCCTTGATGAGATCAAATATAATCAAGGTACACATACATAACAAGACATTTTATTTATTTATTTAACTGGTTTTATATACTGTTTTTCTACTAGGCAAAACGGTTTACAGGGAACAATAAAAGAACGTTTACATAGAACAATTGAAAGCATGTACAGGGAACTTTAAGAACGAGTAACTATTTAACATGGTAAACAAACTTTTATAACTTAACACGGTAAACAACTTTTAGCACAGGGGGGAATACCTGGGTGGTATCAGGGGGGAGGGTGAAGTGGGGTATTTGAGGTGGTAACTAGGGAGGTGAGCAGAGTGACATTAGTGGTTAGGGGGGAGGGTGAAGTGGGGTATTTGAGGCGGTAACTAGGGAGGTGAGCAGAGTGACTTTAGTGGTTAGGGGGGAGGGTGAAGTGGGGTATTTGAGGCGGTAACTAGGGAGGTGAGCAGAGTGACTTTAGTGGTTAGTGGGGAGGGTGATGTAGGGTATTTGAGGCGGTAACTAGGGAGGTGAGCAGAGTGACTTTAGTGGTTAGGGGGGAGGGTAATGGGTAATTTTAATCTACTGCTCCATTAGTCTTCTTGTCCATATGTTGTAGCAAGATATTCCAAATAGTTCTAAATACCTCTTGCCTCTCCACCAGGATATAGTTTTTAATAATATTGTCCAGGGAAATTCCCTATATCTGAGATTTTCTACTGTGGTGCTAAGGGGTTATTTTAGAATTTTCACATGGAAAATCTGGTGTTTACACATGGAAATGGTGATTTTTAGAAAAGGTTAAATTTACACGTGTATGTCCATAATGCAGAATGTAAGGAGTTGGGCCAAGGGTTTGATTAGGCTGTGGCCTAGGAGGGTCACAAATCTACACGACTATTCCTTATTTCATATAGGAAAAGCACCCGTATGGCCAAAATGTGCCACGTCGGGACTTACAGATGCTCTCTGACGCATGCGAAATGGCATTTTACAAATGATGTCCAAGAGCAATCTGGGGCATCCAAGCCAGAATGTCAGAAGAAACAGGCACATCGATGTGCAGACACAATGTCACAAACAGGCACATCCATGTGCAGACACAATTTCACAAGCGTGGACATGCCCAATAAGGACATTTGCAGGGGCATCCACATAACATCCCCAGAATAGTAACACAGCCTGTGGACCTCTAGGAATAGTCTAATTGTTACAGTAGTGGGTTGGGACTAGGGAAGATAGGGTTCAAATCTCACTGCTGCTGTCCTTGTGATTCTGCAGTGTATTTGGGATAATTAAGTGCTATTTTCTTTGTACCCTCTGGGTATTTTATTTATTTATATTCTCTTATATACTGTGCTGTTCTGCATCAGTGTGGTTTACATTAAACAAACTGAAATTACATTGAACAGGGCATTATAACTTGGAGATAACTATTTTACAGGGAACATGGGCAATGGAGGGTTAAGTGGCTTGCCCAAGACCACAAGGAGCACCTGTGGGACTAGAAACCCCAGTCCTTCCGGCCCAAAGTTGCTGTCCTCTAGTGGGATTTGAACCCCCGACCTTCCGGCCTGAAGTACCTTGCCCCAACCACTAGGCCACTCCTCCACTCCATTTTATGGCCACAACCAGCACTTTTTTTATGCCTATTTGTGCCCAGAGCAGACATAACCTTAGACACGGCTCTCGACATCTAAAACATTTCTGAGATCAGGCAGTGACATCCGGGTTCTTGGAAATGCCGCAGCCACGCCTATACCACACTTCTGTTCAGACTTGGATGTCCGTAGACTGGGCTTCCAGAATGTCACTGGAGATGTCTCTATGCCTGTTTTCAGATGTCCAAAGCACTACTAGGGCTTTAAAATAACCCCCATAGGATTTTGGGCAGCTCTTAATCCCCCATTGTTTATTAAATGAATTAAAGACAGCAGCTTCTGTAGTTAATTGGTGTTACTTACACATTTAAAGGCACATTTTAGAAAGGACATTCAAGTTAGGGCTTTAACAAGGGTGTGCAAGCAGTGTGGCTGTGCAGGGCACAAGTACAGGAAGGGCGCTGATATCATCTCTGGGCTTCCAAGAAGCTCAAAAAGAGGGAGTTTCTTCTTGTGGCTGGAGTGGAGGAGGTGCCAGATTTGTTAGGGTACAGTCCTAGCTTGCTATGGTCCTGGTTCACGTGCAATCTGGGGCGACCAAGCCAGAACATCTGAAAAATAGCCAGGCACATCCAAGGTTGGGCACACTTTCACAGTTGTGGACATGCCCGCTTACACTTCTGTGGGTTATCTACGTAGACTTCCCCGGCATAGTATCCAAGACCAGGGACATCTAAGAGACATTCAGCAGATGTGCAAACACAAAACACTTTTATCAATTAAACAAAAAATAACATGATGATTCTGAAGCATACTGAGGACTTTGGAGTACCATCTTCTCTACACCCTCCAGTGCTTTCCGGCCCAACGAGCACTTGTCCAGTGCTTATTTGTGCCTGGAGCAGGTCTAAAGTTGGACGAGGTCACAGACATCCCCTAGGTTTCTGAAATTGCGCTGACCACACCTCCGCCACACCCCTTGCCTACTTGGACATCCCAACGCCAAGGACATCTCCAAAAAATGTGTTAAATGGTTCCAGAGATGTCTTCAGGATTTGGACATCCGCCAAATTGCAAATAAGTCTTCTAAAATGATCGCCATAGATTTGAAAAATACCAACGTACACATGTAAATTACACATGTAGATTGTTAAATACGAACACACACATGTAAGCTGCCTCTTGATTTTTCCAACATGTAGATTTGTAATGGACTCCTGCATGGTCCAGGCACTCCTGCGCATCCCTAGGGGTAGTTTAGAAAAGTTCCATGTCTGGCGCACCCTTTTCTAAAATACTGATGGACTTGCCATATGTCCTGACCGCAACACCTCACTTGTGGTTGCCGTCTGCTCTCTAGAATTTGCCTTTTTATGTGCTACAGCATGCATAGTAGGTGGCTGCCTATTTGCTCACAGATGGAGGGAACATATTACTCCTCACCTTAAAGCTTCAAAGTGCCTTTCAGTTCTTTCTAGGTGCCAATTTAAAATTTGGAGTTTGCTTTTTCAGCTTCTTAAACTTGAGAATCTGATGCTTTCACAAAAATTATTTGCCATTGGGTTCAGGTGGTGGAAATTTGTTAGATTTTCCTTTAGGGCGAGTAACTAGGCTCCTGTGATATAGATCTCTGCCTTTTTGATTGCACATCTCCTACTGCTGCTCCTTGTGACCTTGGGCAAGTCACTTAACCCTCCACTGCCTCAGGTACAAGCTTAGATTGTAATGCCTCCAGGGACGGGGAAATCCTGACTGTAACTTGCCTTGACCGAAATCCAAATCCAAAAAAATATTCAGACCCAAAAGTTCTGGTTTTATAGAAGTCTATTCAAACTACGGCTATCCTATGGAATCGGAATGAAGACCTGTGGTTTGCAAAGGAGCTTAGAGCTTTCCTTTTTCACTTAGGCTTCTAGTTGATTAGGTTATGTAGATTTTTATTTTTGTATTGTTTGTTTTTAATTTTGTCATATATATTATTTATTACAGATTATATGATTTCTTCTGCTTACAGCGGCATAAATTGCATAGGCGGACCAGAAAGGTGCTGAACAAATAAAGCAACCATTGCACAACACTTAGTGGCCATACTAGAGGGTTTTCTGGAGGGCACCGCAAGTTGTGGTCCCTGGCTAAGGATCGGTGCTGCAATGGCTGGCTTATGTGAACTATCTCCAGGCAGCTGTGAACCAGGGATCACTGTGCTGGATCCCAGCCTTGGTTCCGATGGAGAGGGGCAGTTAGTAAGCTGCAGTAAAATAAATATTTTTACTGCAGCAATATTTAGCTGCAGAGCAGTGGCAGTAAGGTTCTCCAGGTTACTGACTCCAGCACTAAATATACATTTCTGTTGCTGCAGCTATGAGCATTGTGCATGAGGCCCACTATCAAAGGGCGCTGGGGAAGAAATCCCACCTCAAGCCCACCCCCCCCCCCAACAGTTCAATCATACAACTTCTCCCAGGTCTTAATCCCTCCCGGCACCCCAACCATACAGTTCTTCCTACCCATCAATCCCCTCCGCGGCACCTACTGAAGCTTTTCCTGGTGTCTAGTGGATGAACAGGATCCCCAGTACGTCCTGCCCAGTTAAGCATCTGGGTTCAAAACAGCACCAGTCAACATCTAGCCGTCGTCTTCTACCACTAGGGGTCAAGTTGCCAAATAAGGGCTGAAGCTGAGACAACTGGGGCTGAGAAGATATGTACCTTCATCAGTCAAGAAGCTCCAGTGACATTTTGCCTTATCATAAAAATGAGGCAGATTGAAAAGTGCTTTCAGTTGATTTATTACGATTGCCTCTTGATACCCTGGGCCCCAGCAAACAAACACAGATGGTTACATATGGCTCTGTAGGGAGTGATTTTGGAGCCAGCGGGTCTGTAATAACAGATGCCGAGACCCTGCGTTGTCATTCTACACAGAGCAATACAAGGTCATTACCCTGCCTGGGAGGAAATCATCCCACGTCCACAGGCCAGAGATCCGGATTTCAGTTCCTGCGCCTGCAGTTTTTCTGTTCCAAGTGGGGTGAGATTGAGTCGGGCAAACTGAAGTAGCACCGATGGTGCTGCAGTAGATTGTCTGAACCAAGTACTGAAGCACTCACTCATAGCAAGAGCAGCGAAACAGCAACACGAGACAAGGTGTGTAAAGGGAGAAGCCCGCTCTCTTGGTCACAGCAAGCCTTGGTCATTAGGAATAACAAAGTTATAGTAGGACACAGGAAAGTAAAGTCATATACAGTAGCTTCCTGCTGAGAACTGGATACAATAGAGAGCCTTTGGAGGCTAAGAATAAAGTCATAGGATCAGATGTTTCTCTGGGTCGATCTTTGAAGAAAATGATCTACTTTTGCTCTGTCTGGCTTCACTGAGCTGGGATGCAACTCTGACACAAGGGGAACAGATGGAAATGGTAAATCCTGTCTGCATACACTGGTGATACGCCTTAAGACGCATCCTTGTATGGATTCCGGGAAACGAAAAGAAAGCAGCACCATGTGACTGACAACAAGACGTGTCTGATAGACAGCATTACACTGGACAGTGTCTCCGTACAAGGTGGCAAGCTAACTTCCGATAAGAAGGAAGAAGAGGCCCAGGCCTGACTTTTCAACTCCTGTTTCATGTGCTCTCAAAGCATTTCAGTCTGTTGGCAGGCCAAAACTGAGTCACTTGTCCCTTACGTGCTCGAGTCAGGTGTTTCAGGTTGGCTACTGATTTCTCACTTATTTTTCATATTTTCTCTCAAACTTTACCTCACTCTTTGGGGGATTAAAACATCTTACTAAGACTAGTATAGGGTTACTACTTCACCCCAAGTCAACTGAATAAGTTGATCTTGGCCTAGGTTTTCCTCATTGCATGCATGGACAATTCTGTGCAAAGGTTTAAGTATCCCTAATTAGTTATGCTTCAATAAATCGCTAAGTAAATTGAAGCTATCACCATCTCTGCATGGTAGGTACAAAGTTCAACATCTTTCAGCAATCTGCAATACCAAATTACTATTTACTGATTTTTAACAGACTGAAGATAATAAAAAGTGAATATGGCAGCTACAAAAGTTTGGATACCCTTCCAATTGATTCATTACTACTTCTTTTTTTTTTAATAAAGGTCCAAAATTTTAGTGACTCATTAGACCTTCAACTTGTTAAGTGAATAAAATTTCACAGCTGAACAAATATGTGACTCTTGAGAACCTCTAAGCTTGTGATTGTCCTGTCTATTTTCAACAACCATGGGCTCCTCTAAGCATCTCTGAGCATTTGAAAATGAAGATAATTCACTCTTACAAAGCAGGGGAAGACTATAAACAAATCTCTAAACACAGTCAGCTAGGAATTTTAACGATCAGAAGCAAGATAGCGTTGAAAACAAGGTAATAGAAACATAGAAACATGATGACAGAAAAAGATCACATGGCCTATCTAGTCTGTCCTTCCATATCAACAACTACAACAGTCCACTTTTTACCTTTAGAGATCCTCTGTGTTGGTCCCATGCTTTTTTGAATTCAGTTACTGTCCTCATCTCTACCACCTCCGCTGGGAGACTATTCCATGGATCCACTACTCTTTCTGTAAAGAAATATTTCTGTATATCACTCCTGAATCTATCTCCCTTTACCCTCATCCCATGTCCCCTCGTAGCAGAACTTGCTTTCAATTGAAAGAGGCTCTCTCCCTGAACATTTATGCCACGGAGGTATTTAAACATCTCAATCATATCACCTCTATCCCGCCTTCCTCTAAGGTGTACATATTAAGATCCTTAAGTCTGTCCTCATATGCTTTATAATGAAGCCCATTAATCATTTTAGTAGCAACCCTCTGCACCGACTCCATCCTGTTCACATCCTTTTGAAGATGCGGTCTCCAGACTTGCACACCATACTCCAAATGAGGTCGCACCAAAGACTTATACAGAGGCATTATCACCTCCTTTTTTCTGCTAGCCATTCCTCTCCATATGCACCCAAGCATCCTTCTAGCTTTTGCCGTCGCCTTTTCTACCTGTTTAGCTACTTTAAGATCATCAGACACAACCACGCCTAGGTCCCGCTCTTCTTTAGTGGACAAAAGTACTTCACCTCCTATCCTGTATTGCTCCCTTGGATTGCTGCAGCCCAAATGCATGACCTTACATTTTTTAACATTAAATCCCAGCTGCCAAATTCTAGACCATTCTTCAAGCTTAGCTAGATCCCTCCTCATGTTATCTACACCTTCCTAGGTGTCTACTCTATTGCAGCAAAATCTCTGATAAGTGCTTAGATCACTGCAAATGGCCTGCTGGCAAGTTAGCTGGCTTTACAGTACTTGTCCACAGGTATACAGTACAACATTGCTTAAACAATGCTCATCATAGGAGAGTACTCTAAACGTAAGAAAACCTTCTACGACCTCACTGTAAAAGTCACTATCTAAAGTATGAAAGATAAAACCTTGACAAGCCTAAAACATTTTGGAGCAAAGTACTTATGATGGAAAAATGAAAATCAAACTCTCTGACTACAACCACACGAGATACATTTGGAGAAAGGGGTGAAGCATTTGGAGAAAAGAACACCTTGCCATGGAGTGGATTTGTTAGGCTTTGGGGTTGTGTGGCAGGCGGTGGCATGGAAAATATTATGTACTGGAAAGAAAAATGGATATTAAGCTAATCTAGAAGCTAATGTCCCAACATCAATAAAGACATTGAAACTGAAAGAGGGTGGAAATTTAAACAAGTCAGCAATCTCAAACATACCTCAAAATCAAGCAGGAAGTACAACCAGGAAGCAGTAACAGGAAAAAAAGATGAATGTTTTTGGAATGGCCTTCACAGTCCCCAGACTTCATGATTAAAAATCTGTGACGTGATCTAAAATATGTAGTGTGTGCAGGAGATATTAAGAATATTTCTATGCTAGAAGACTTCTGCAAAAAAGAGAGGGAAAAATTACAAAAGCAAGAACAGAAAGATTCTTAGAAATTTATTTTTGCCAAAGGCTGTGTTGGAAAGTACTGGCTGAAAGGATGTCCAGACTTCTGAACCTGCCATATCCCCTGTTTTCTTATTTTGAGTCTGTAAAAATATGCAGATAAACAGTAATTATGCATTAGAAATTGCATAAAGGTGTGTTTAACTTCGTACCAGAGGCCGTGTCAGTTTCTGTTCACTGAAGGATTCATTGAAACATACAGTTTGACTGGAGATTGCCTAAACCCAGGGCCAGTCAAACCACTAGGGAAACTAGGCAATTGCCTAGGGCAGCAACTTCTGGAGAGAGGCGAAAGCAAGGCATTCAAAGCTAACTAATAGATTTTGACAGCCAGAGGGGGTGTAAAGCTTGAGGTTCGCCTAGTGTTCCAACACCTTGGACCAACTCTAGGGCCGGCCCTGCCTAAACCTTTCCCGATAACTGGAATTCTAGCTCTAACCCTCCCTAAGAACAACAGAACTATAAATCCCTACATACAACAGAGTAAAAGCAAAGTTGCATCAGCCTATTTGGTTGACCTGGCGGGAGATGGTAACTTTACGCCAGCCCGGTGGCTCGATGTTAATGCAGAACACTCCACGTGCTGGGCATGAATTCAATTCAGCTCTTACCATAGGTGAAAAAAGATGTTCGGAATCACGATTCCTGCTCAAGGTCTCCATGGATGAGTCAGGGGTGAGGTTGCTCTGGAAGCAGCGCTCACAACCCCCGAGGGGAGAGAACTGCAGTCCTCACACAACATCCTGGTAGTTGGATTTGGAGCCCAGCGGGTCAATACTCAGCCGTGCTAGTCAGTGTTTTCTTTTTAAATGCAAGCCATCCTGACTAAAAACCCCATCCTGATATTTAGTCCCAGTGTCCAGATTGTAGCAGGCACGGAATATTTGGACAGCACAACCTTAGTGGCTTCTATCTGTACAGTGCTGACATTCAATGCCACGATAGACATAACCTAGTCTGAGAGCCTTAGGAAGAGGTTTTTTGTTATCCTAAGACTTCTGGATAATTATCTATATTTTTTAAGTGCAATTAAGTCAATGCTGACTCCTGGTGACCGAGCAGTTTTGGCATGGTAAGACAGGAAGTAGATTGCCAGGCCTTGTCTTCTGAGGCAATGGAGGGTAAAGTGACTTGCTCAAGGTCACAAGGAGTGCCAGTGGGAATGGAACCCAGATCGCTTGGGTACTAGGCTACTCCTCTACTCTCTTATCTATATAGAATCGCGGACTATCACTGCTGTATGGAGAAGTGCTGATTCCGCTATGCCCATGGATACCCGGCACTCTCTGGACAGTGCTGATGCGGTCTGAAAGGGAATTCAGTTGCATGTCCATAGTGTTGTTAAATATCCCATCTAATGGCACTAATTCAAATAGAGGGTGCTGCTTACCAGATAAATGCTACTGAAGATTGACGTACATTTTAGTGTTTCCGAAGGAGCAGAAAGAAACTGCCAGGGGAAATTACCCTCTTGCTCTTTTCTGCCTCAGATCTCCTCAGCTGAACTGAATGTAATGACTGTCCGCAATCCCTCACGGCAACATGAAAAGGCTCTAGGTCAGCGATGGCGAACCTATGGCACGCGTGCCAGCTGTGGCACGCGAAGGCCTTGCAGCTGGCACACGGGAAGGTCGCAAATTGAGATATGCCGGCTCATGGCAATTAAAAAAAAACAAAAAACTGGCCGCTGCCGCGGCGGCGGCATGGAGTGTCCCGCTGGGCTCCCTCTGCCCGGCGGGACTCTCCCGGCGCGGCTCAGCCCCTCTCTGCCGGCTTGCAGATACGCGAAGGGAGAGAGAGTCTCCCTCGCGTCTCTGTTAAGCCCGCAGGGGCAGATGGGAAATTTCCCATCAGCCCCTGCGGGCTTAACAGAGACTCGAGGGAGACTCTCTCCCTTCGCGTATCTGCAAGCCGGCAGAGAGGGGCTGAGCCATGTCGGGAGAGTCCCGCCGGGCAGAGGGAGCCCCGCGGGACACTCCATGCCGCCGCCGCGGCAGCGGCCAGTTTTTTTTTTTTAATTGCCATGAGCCGAGGGGGGGTGGGTAGGACTGGCAAAGGGCTAGGGAGGGAGGGAGGGGGGTTAAGACTGGCAATGGGCTTGGGAGGGAGGGAGGGGGGTTAAGACTGGCAATGGGTGAGGGAGGGAGGGGGGTTAAGACTGGCAATGGGCGAGGGAGGGAGGGAGGGAGGGAGGGGGATTAAGACTGGCAATGGGCTAGGGAGGGAGGGAGGGGGTTGAGACTGGCAATGGGCTAGGAGGGAGGGAGGAGGGAGGTTAAGACTGGCAATGGGCTAGGGAGGGAGGGAGAGGGGTTGAGACTGGCAATGGGCTAGGGAGGGGGGGTTAAGACTGGCAGTGGGCTGGGGGGGTTAAGACTGGCAGTGGGCTGGGGAGGGGGGTTAAGACGCAGTGGGCTATGGGGGGGTTAAAACTAGCAATGGGCTGTGGGCTGATGAGGGCTGGCAATGGGCTATGGGGGGGTTAAGACTGGTAGTGGGCTGATGGGGGGGTAGGACTGATAATGGGTTATGGGGGGGCTAGGACAGGAAATGGGCTGATGGGGAGGGGTTAGGACTTGAGGTGGGCTGATGTGGTTAGGACTGGTAATGGGCTGTGGGCTGATGGGGGGGGGGTTTAGGACTGGCAATGGGCTATGGGGGGCTGACTGGAAATGGGCTGATGGGGGGTTAGGACTGGTAATGGGTTATAGGGGGGGCTTAAACTGAAAATGGGGTGATGGGGGTTAGGACTGGAAGTTGATTGACGGGGGCTAGGACTGGTAATGGGTTGGGGTGTTGCTAGGACTGGAAATGGGCTGAGTGGAAGGGGAGGCTTGAACTGCAAATAGCTGATGGGGAGGGGGCTTGGAATGGAAATGGGCTGTGAGGGAAGGGAGCTAGGACTGAAAATGGGCTGATGGAACAGCTAGGATAGGACTGGAAATGGGGCTGTTGGGGGGAGCTAAGATTGGAAATTGGCTGTGGTGGGGGCTTGAATTGAAATGGACTCATGGAGGGGCTAGAACTGGAAGTAGGCTAATGGGGGGGCTTGGACTGGAATTGGGCTGAGTGGAGGGGAGCTATGATTTGACATGGGCTGATGGTGGGGCTAGGAAATGACTAGAAATGGGCTGATGGGGGGGCTAGGATTGAAAATGAGCTGATGAAGGGACGGACTGGAAATGGATGGGGGAGCTAGGACTGGAAATGGGCTGATGCAGGGACTAGAAGGGGATGGATGCTGGGTGAGACTGGAACTAGAAGGGAGCTGATGTTGGGGGAGGATTAGAATGGGATGGGGCTGGGAGAGTAAAATGGAGAGGGGAAAAATATTTTGTGTAGGAGGGATGAAAAATCTACAATTGGCCAGGTTTTGGGAGAGTAATTGGGGATTGAGGATGGAGGGGTAAAATTTGTGTGGATGAAATAGGAATGAGGAAAGAGCAAAAGGAGAAAGATTAGTATGTTAAAGCAGATGTAGAGAGAGAGAGAATGGAAAAAAAAACTAGAAGAGAGAAGAAAGGACAAATGGACAGCAGACGATGGAGAGTTAGCAGAAAACATGAAGAAACCAGAAGAAAGTGGCTGGACCAATTGCAACTGAAAAACAAATGCACAAAAGGTAGAAAGATGTCTCTTTATTTTGAATTTATTAACTGGAATATGTCAGCTCTGGGAAATGTGCATCATTAACATCTGCGCTTTGTTTGGTACAAGAGGAAATTCCTAAATGACGTTGCCACTTGTTCTCTTACCCCAGTATTCTCTGAAATGTATTGTTTTACTATTTGAAGTGTTGACATTTGATAGTTAGGGTATGGTGCTTTGTGAGACCTGGTAATGCTGTCAGGATACGGCGGTTTGCTATGGGTTCTAAATGGGCAGCTTTTGTAGTAGTTCCTAATGTGCCTGGCGGTTGGCACTGGATTATAGTAATGTAGAAATCTTTTAGTCTTTCTTTATCCATACACTCATTAAGAGACATGTTTACTAAAAGTTAGTGTATGGTAACATTATGCAAATATTTCTGCAAATAAGACCACTTATGCAAATGATGTGCTGGCACTTTGAGGAAATTCTTTGGTTTTGTGCGGCAGTTTGGGCACTCGGGCTCAAAAAGGTTAGCCATCACTGCTCTAGGTAAATAAGAAGCCTCCACAGCACTTCATCCACCTTCAGCGACTTCAGTGCACCTTACTAAAGAGAAGAGCTGCTGAATTTTATGGAAGAAGGGAGCTGAGACTGCTGTGGTTCTACTTTCTCTGCTTTTGTATATTCAGGTATCCGCTGACTGTATTTCCAGCTTTAGACCAGTTCTTTGGTCACTGACTTGTGTCCAAGCTGCGAGTGATTAATTATGCAGTTAGCCCTCATTGAGCTGATGCATGGGTGCTCTTTAGTGAGCAACTGCAGAGGCACTAAGGAATAAGACCGAACTAGCAGCTTAGTTTCCTCGTGTGTCTGAATCTCTGTGTACATCTCTGCACATTGCATGTACCTGCAAATCTGTGTGTGTCTATGTAGATGTCTACATGGACCCGTGTAAGTATAGAAAAGGATCGGTCTAGATTGTTTAGATGAGTGGGTTAGAAATACATGAAATGAAATGAAATGACCATGCATACACCCTTTGCCTCTCGGTGAATTCAAGAGCTGAGTGTTGATGCAGACACAGAGGATGGGATCTCCTTCCCCTCCACCCCTCTCTGGCTATAGCCATGCACTGAACCACCACAGCTGGGTATGAACACCAGAGCCAAACAAATGATGCACGGAGACTATGCAGCGTTGTAAAGAGCAACTGAAAACGCACATGGATTCTGCTACCCATCAAAGGTCCACTGCAACTGAGAGTTCTGATACTGCTTCCCTAACAATAACTGCTAACAATGTTAATCGTCCACCACACTACATGACTTACCATGTAACATGATACTGGCCAGTTCTGCACAGCTTTCAGCTCCTAACTCTGTACCTCTTGGGATATACACAGACTATCCTTGGCTATGTAGCATTAGGAGCAAAGATGTGAATTCACTCTTAAACACCAACAAATGTTCTTGATTTGTGTGCCTTTAAATGAAATGAATGACTGCAGGGCTGGAAAGAGCCAAAAACTCATTTATGTCATTTATTTTGGAGCCACACAGAGCAGAGTCACTTTGTGAAGGTGGGGGGGGGGGGGGCACAGAAGAAAGAATCAAGAGTCACTTGATGTATCAAGTGTTAATTTTTTGACAAGCAGTCAAACAAGCCTATCCCAGTCTCACTTCTCCCAAATCCCATGGCCAATGCCATTGACTCAGCATTAAACTGAAAGTATCAGCCATCTAGCACCATTTTCTCCCCTCCATTCAGAGAGGTGATAGAAATGCTGGCTTCAGAAAATGTGCTGCCAAATTTGAGACAAAAGGAACCCAAAGAGCACAGATAGGGCAGAAATGCAGAGGAGGGTAGCTATTCTTGCTGTCTCTTTGTCAGAGAAAAGTTAATGAAAAATCTCTGACTCTGTGAGCCCAAGCAGACTGTAGAGTCAGGTCAGAGAGAAAGGGAATCTGGAACACACATAGGGCTAATAGGCATAGGCAGGCAGAAAATCATCTACTAGTGCTACTATTATTGCTATAGTGCTACTTGTCATTTCTAAAGCACTACAAGGCAGACACATAAGAAAGACAGTCCATTCTCCAGCGAGCTTGAATTACAATGCTTGCAATGGGTAGGTATGGAAATGGTGGAAGGTAAAGGAAAGTAATAGGAGTTCCCAAGAGATCCAAGGCCAGCAGCAGTGCTACATAGATGGCCTCTGATCTCTTCTAATGCATCAGGCAAGCCATTAAACAGATTTCCTTATGAGAAAAGTACCAATAGCTGCCGTTCCAATGACCATGTAAAAGATCAGCTGTCCATTCCCATTTAGAAATGGGGACAAACGAAGGCAGAGGCAACGCAGGGTGGAAGAGGGGAAAGGATGGAACAGCCAGCACAGCAGAGTAGGAGTCACATCCTGTTCCCTACTGAGAAGTGTATGTAGCTCATGGGGTCTGGACATGCTAGTTGTTATTAAAGGTAGGCATGCTGCTAGGGCCGCAAAAACCACATAAGAAGAGCAGGTAGTGAAGAATATAGGGGTCCACCCTTAGCCCCTGTTCTAGCAGCAGCAGCAGCCCCCAAGGAAGCAGAGAACCGATCTAAGGTGTGGAGGCATTTAGAAACATAGAAAGTGCTCGAGGATGAACGTTATGCAGAATGTATGTCCTGCTGGAAGGCCATAAGAGAGAGGAGTGGCCTAGTGGTTGGGGCAAGTTACCTCAAGCCAGAGAGCCAGGGGTTTGAATCCTGCTAGAGGACAGAAGGTCCTAGGCCAGAAGGACTGGGTTTTCTAGTCCTACAGGTGCTCATTGTGGCCTTGGGCAAGCCACTTAACCTTGCATTGCCTCAGGTACAAAAACAGATTGTGAGCCCTTTGGGGACAAGGGAATGTACACTGCTTTGACTTGTAGAATATCAGTATAAAAGCCTAGTTAAATAAATAAGAAGAGGAAAGGTAAAGAGGAATCTTTCAAGCTGTGGCATGCCCCATTGTTTGCAGAAACACCCATTTTAGCTGGGGTCAGGGGAGGGGCTCCATCCACAGTGTAAGCAGCATTGACAGGAAACGTATAGAAAAAGGAAGTCCACTTCCCTAGCTAGCCTCCTGTCCCAGTGAGGAGGCAGGTAAGCAGCCCCGATGCCCATACAAGCAAGTCACCAAGGAGGAGATGGGATGGTGTTTAGCATCACTGATGCAGTACTGAAGGTGTTGACACAGTGTTGACACAGGGCATCAGGTAAATGATTGCCCCAGATGACTAGCCCAGGCAGGTGGTTGAGCACACTGAGTTTAAGCAGAACATAATTACCAAGTGCCCTCCACAACAGCAGTTTGCAGACAGGTGATCCTCGGCCTGAACAGTCAGGATTTTCCATGTGCAAAGCCTGTTTTACACCCAGAAAATACCTTTTGTAAAATTGTACAGCAGTACACACATTTATACACACATGCTGACAAGACGGTACATACGTATACCCCCACCCCCCCCCCAGGTAGGCACACCCGTGAACATGGTTTGGATGGACCAGGGGCAGAATTGAAATGTGAATACAGATTTTCTAAAATGCGGGAATATGCACACATATTAAGCTTGCGTCAGAGCAGGTGTAAATATGTACGCTGGCATGCAGACACTGGTGGGACTGGATCTGGGAACCTGTTTTAAAAAGGCAAGTAGGCACCTATGCCTCTTTTATAAAATAGATTTAAAATAGATACTTTTTTGCACATCTCACATAAAAAACTCATTATAAAAATCAGGCTCATAAATGTAAAGCCAAAATTATCCATCCAAAAAAGGGAACAGGGTATGGGAGGTTGCAACAGCTGCACCATGTATTTACACATATCCTCTATTCCAGTAGAGGAAAGGGTAAAGCTTGGGATAAGCACAGAGGATCCTTAGTCCTGCAATAGAGAGGGGTAAAGCCTGGGATAAGCACAGAGGATCCCTAGTGCTGGGGTAGGGAGGGGTAAAGCCTGGGATAAGCACAGAGGATCCTTAGTGCTGGGGTAGGGAGGGGTAAAGCCTGGGATGAGCACAGAGGACCCTTAGTGCTGGGGTAGGGAGGGGTAAAGCCTGGGATGAGCACAGAGGATCTTTAGTGCTGGGGTAGGGAGGGGTAAAGCCTGGGATGAGCACAGAGGACCCTTAGTGCTGGGGTAGGGAGGGGTAAAGCCTGGGATGAGCACAGAGGACCCTTAGTGATGGTGCAGGGAGGGGTAAAGCCTGGTATAAGCACAGAGGATCCTTAGTGCTGGGGCAGGGAGGGATAAAGCCTGGGATAAGCACATAGGATCCTTAGTGCTGGGGTAGGGAGGGGTAAAGCCTGGGATAAGCACAGATGATCCCTAGTGCTGGGGTAGGAAGGGGTAAAGCCTGGGATAAGCACAGAGGATCTTTAGTGCTGGGGATGGGGGGGGGGGTAAAGCCTGGGATAAGCACAGATGATCCCTAGTGCTGGGGTAGGGAGGGGTAAAGCCTGGGATGAGCACAGAGGATCCTTAGTGCTGGGATAGGGAGAAGTAAAGCCTGGGATGAGCACAGAGGATCCTTAGTGCTGGGGTAGGGAGGAGAAAAGCCTGGGATGAGCACAGAGGATCCTTAGTGTTGGGATAGGGAGGGGTAAAGCCTGGGATAAGCACAAAGGATCCTTAGTGCTGGGGTAGGGAGGGGATAAAGCCTGGGATGAGCACAGAGGATCCTTAGTGCTGGGGTAGGGAGGGGTAAAGCCTGGGATGAGCACAGAGGATCCTTAGTGCTGGGATAGGGAGAAGTAAAGCCTGGGATGAGCACAGAGGATCCTTAGTGCTGGGGTAGGGAGGGGAAAAGCCTGGGATAAGCACAAAGGATCCTTAGTCCTGGGATAGGGAGTGGTAAAGCCTGGGATAAGCACAGAGGATCTTTAGTGCTGGTGTAGGGAGGGGAAAAGCTCAATTCGTCCCATTCTAAAAGGAAGCAAACTAGACTGCATTTCACCAAAGGCCTATAGATCAAAATTAAGTTTCTCATTGATATCAAAGATAATAGAAAAACTGGTACAAAACCAACTCCAAGATTTCATTGACGAACATGCCCGCCTTGATCCTTACCGACATGGGTTTAAACTAAACCATGGAGTGGAAACTCTGCTCACATCCCTGCTTGACTCAGTTCTAACCTACACACAGAACACTACCCACAATTGCCTCCTGATATTCCTGGACATCTCTTCATCCTTTGACTCCTTACCACACCATTAACTCCTACAAAGACTACAAACATTGGCCTACAAGATACCACACTAAGATAGTTCCACTCATACCTGGAACATAGAACTCAGCAAGTAAGAATTGGCTTTGGAACTTCTCGTCCATTCATTCTACAACAAGGAGTACCTCAAGGTTAAAACCTATCAGCCATCTTATTCAACCTCTTTCTCCAACCCATAATACAAATTTTCAATGAACATAAGATACAGTAACAGATCTACACAGATGATATCATGTTCTTCACACCCTTCAACAACTTGGCACCAGACTTCAACAACATCTACAAATGCTTCACTAAAGTGCGACAGTGGCTCCAACTGCATAACCTCCTCATTAATCAAGAAAAAACAGAGGCTCTACAGATATTCTCAGATGCTTCTTACTCACTTCCTCAATCCTTAGTATTTGAAGATTTCACCATCAACACTAAAAGCAAATCAAATATCCGAGCATAATCCTTGACCAAAAGCTCAACTTTCAAGCACAAAGAAGAAGAAGAGCCCGATCCATCTACTATAAATTGAGAACACTGAAGAACCTCCACCCACTTTTAAGCCCTGACCTATTCCACACCATCTACCAAGCAAGAACCACACCTTCACTTGACTGCTGTAACATTATATACCATGGCCTCCCCAAATATTCCCTACAACCTCGCCAAATGGCACAAAACACTGCGGCAAGAATAATCCACCGAATTTCAAGACAGGCACACATCACTCCAGTTCTACAACACCTGCACTGGCTCCCCATTCAAGTGAGAATAAGATATAAGGCAGTTATCATGACATACAAAGTCATACACAATGAATCAGCAACCTGCCTCAACTCTCTTCTGTCAAGACCCAAAAATGATAGACTCCGACGGAATAACTCTCTCAACCTTCTGACCATCCCAACTCATAAAAACAAAAGCAAACAATCCACATGTAACCGTGCATTGACCCTTTTTGCCCCTTCGGCTTGGAACGCCCTCCCATCTGAACTGAGAGGATGCACTGACACTCCACCTTCAGGAAGAAACTCAAAACATTCTTATTCCAGGACTACGTCAACATCACCACATTTTGTGACCTAGGAACACATGGACACTAACATACTACAATTTCACAGACTCTCATCCATTTCTAAAATGTGCACAGACTAGGCACCACTTATCTCCCTTAGCTCCCAGGCCTGTACATAGTTACCTTGTTTACTCTTCATAGTTGTGGGACCTTTGGTACTAGTTCGTCTTTATCGGAATGTTCCTGTTCTCTGTAAAAAGATCGCTCGGGCACTGTTAATCTGTTAAGTTCTACGTAAACCGCCTTGGATAGTAGAAAGGCGGTATATAAACAAATTTAAATAAATAAATAAAATAAAGCCTGGGATAAACACAGAGAATCCTTAGTCCTGGGATAGAGAGGGGTAAAACCTGGGATAAGCACAGAGGATCCCGAGGTTCCAATGCAGTAAACCATACTGTCCTTTAATGCAGCCGTTTATGCAAGATTTTCCTGCACTAATCTTAGTTCTGATGCAGTAAAAATATTTAGCACAGAAAAATCAGCAATAAAAACCACTGTGCTAAAGGATAAAACAGTGCACATGCAATACACAGGCAAATTGCTGAATAACAAATTGCTCTCAGTTTATAAGAAATAGAGCTAATATTTAGCTTGTTTGTTTGGGGTTTTTTTACGCTTTTTCTAGCACTGAATCTTTACAATGGCTCAGAGCTGAAGGAAAGATGCAGCATGGGAGCAAAAGCGTCATGCAGCACTTCAGCTCAGGTGATCCAAGATCCCTGATGACCAAAGCAGAATCATGATACCTCCTCCCACCCTCATGATGCCCCTTTGTATCTCCAGCCTCAGATTTCCGTGACCCCTGCATTCTCCCCACAACCCCCTCAGGACTATCTGTTCCTGGGCACTCATTTCCTGTGGGAGCTATTTAACTTGCGATGCTGCAAATGGCTGCATCTTACTGCAACGGTATGCGCTGTTTTTTCTGAGAGCACGCACTTTATAGTGCAGCAGTCAATGGCATATTATTCGTTAACTGCATCAGGAGTAAAGTGCAGCGTTAGAACGCTGTGTGCGAAGCTTAGCGCAGTGTTCTTTTGTGTCATCCCGTGCATCAATGCCTTAGTTACAAAATAGTGAAAGGAGAGCTGAAGATTCATTTGGATTTGCGGTAGTGAATGAGGAAGGGGAGATGGGAATGTGATGTCGGCCTTGAGGTTTGCCTCTGTTTAAGGTTATGAGATTTCCCCAATTTTCAGGGATTGTCCCTGATTTTAGAGCTGTGTCCTCACCTGTTTAGCAGCCTCTTGTCCCCAATTCCAGCAATGGGGATGGAGGGTGTAGAAAAAAAATGTATTTTCAATATAATGATTTGAATATGACAGTTGTTAGATTTCACAGCCATTATCTTTATAGTGTGCACAATATGGAGGAAATACACACTGTTTCTGTTTCTCTGTCATTTGTCTGCTTGGTAGTGATATTGTTGCTGTCATGAGATGGTTGGGGGGGGGCACGGTAATGACTCCTCTTCCCTCCTCCACACCTGGTTGGTGAAAGCTGGAACTAAGGTTTCCCTTCCTTCCCTCCCCCTCCCCACACTCCCCATAACTGTCCCAGATTTGTCCATCAAGTCGCTTTCCTTCCTTCTACCTCCTCTCTCCTGGCTTTCTATTATTTCTTGATAGATCCTCCCTCCCATTCTCCCGTCTCTCCTACTTTCATTGTGTTCCTGTCTTTCTTAGAAGAAGATAAGATAGCTCCCATGCAGTAGCTACTGGGCCTGCGGTACAAAGCGAGGGCCACAGACCTCATAGGTAAGAAGCCGTGCAGGCTACATAGCTCTCCCACCAGTGACAGAGCAATGAGCTGTTAGTCCCCATCTGTCTGTCCGGTGACTCTGAGCAGAGATCAAAGCCCCACAGTTCCCTGAAATCTGACAAAAAAGCACATAGTGGGGCATTTTTAGAAGAAAAGTGGAGATGTGGAGGCCGCCATGTCTATACGACTGAGGGTGCTGCTGAAGGTGAAACTGTTTCTAAAATACACATCCACATGCGGTGGGAAGAGCGAACTTTCATATTTGCACATGGGATAAATGGACGGAGCAGCTTACATGTGTAAGTTCCAACATTTCAGAGCGCACACGTGTAAATGCCGGAACATACACATGCGTCCTGGCCAGTTTGTAAACCTGGACACGTAGATGCCACTAATGGAGTAGAGAGGACTCTGTTCACATCATTTTCATTTGGAGAACGAAGTAACCGTTAGAGATGAAAGGTGGTATCCTCCTGTGAGAGCATAAACAGATAGAGAACTTTTGCATAACCTGTTTGTGTTGGGAGCAGGTGTAAGGTCAGACATGAGCAATTCTGGTCAAATCATGCGCTTCCCCTATAAGTAACGGGAGATGCATGTGTCAATTTTTGGCCCCACCCAGGCCACGACCCAAAATTCCTCCTGGCCAAATGTTTTAATATAGTCATGCCTGGGTCAAAAATATTTCAACCACAACCTTTCCAAAATCGTGTTTTAGATGTGGCTGACGCATGCATGTTTTTCTGCCACCATATCCACATTTGAAATGCGGAAAGGTCTTCTAAAACAACCTCCATAAGTATTGCATTTATTTGGATTTGATAATGTGCAGAGCTGCAGTTCTCAGCGCTAGAAAATGATGGCAAAACAAGATAAAATGGTCTATCCAGTCTTCCCATCCATTCAGCTGTACTATGAGTAAAGTCCTCCTACCAAAGCTCTGGATGAGAGCTGCAGTGAGCGACAGAAGGTAAGAAAGAGAGAGAGTGAACTGTTTAGTCTGGGCTTCCAGACCAAGCAGCTATATGGAAGTGAGCTCTCTGGGTAACCATATGTACTGGAGTACAGGAGTAGCTTATGTTTAGAGCAGCCAACGAGAACTAGGGAAGCCAAGATTCAAATCCCACAAACACTCCCTGTGACTTTGACCCTGAAATTCATTGCCTCAGGTACAAACTAAGGGGCCCTTTTACTGTGCAGTAGGTTTTTGCACTTAACACACATTTAGCGCGTTTAATACGGTATTAAGTACAAAGCCTCCATGGGACTGGCCAGCTCTTCCCGGCAGTTACCAGAGGGATGCATAACCTTTGCTGCATTCACACTAACTGTGATATTGGCAGCATATGATGTGTTCCCCTGCACTAACTGAAATCTGCTCTCCACACCCATTCTCTGTCACTAACCCACCCAACATGTGATTTGCAGCTAGCGCAAGAATTAGCTCACTTGGTAACAATTTCTGTGGGCCCTCATGCACAGTTACTGTACATGAAAACACAGGTTGACTACTTGGCATACTTTAGCAAAAGAGCCCCTTAGACTGTATCCCCTCTGGGGACAGGGAAATACCTAGTGTACCTGAATGTAACTCATCTCAAACTACTTCTGGAAAGGCTAAAATAGTAAATAAATTATGGATCTCTAGGCAGTGCAACAAGGTGGTATCCAGAGGCAGAGGATGGTAGGGTACACAGGGTGAGATCTAACCAGCAGAAGATGGAAGATGGTAATGTCTGTCTGCAGGTGGCTGGTAAGATTTTATCTGGCCTATTGTGCTGTATCTCTGGAAAAGATACAGAATAATACAGCCTGGATCTGGAATAGGGGTGGTCTTGAGAAGAGTTACCAAAATGAACATGAATACCATGCTGGGTCAGACCAATGGGCATTGAACCCAGCATCTTGTCTCCAACAGTGCCCAATCCAGGTCATTAGCAAGAACATGGCACATCCTAATGGGGAGATCCCATCTCTGCTGCTCAGTCCCAGAAGTGAGAGAAAGCATCCCCAAGTCTAACTGGTTAATAGCTGCACTTAAAACTTTCTGTACCAAAAAGCCCCAGGAGACCAATGTATAACCTAGAGGGCAGGAGAAACACAGGAATACTATACAAACATTCCAAACATACCACAGAGGGAGATACACAAGCTGGAATGTGTATAATTGTGGTGTGACAATGGCACATTCCGCCCATTTGTACAATCAGGCATGTAGTGGGTACATGTCTGTGTGTGTCATGGGGAATGTTAGGAGATGCGTGTGCATGAGGACTATTGTGGATACATGTATGTGGTTTGTGTCATGGAGAGTGTCAGTGCATACGTGCATATGTATTTGTCATGGGGGTGTCGGAGGTCTGTGTACATGTATGTACAGTACGTGTCATGGGGCGTATTGCAGGGTGCATGCGAGTGTGTGTGTCATAGGGAGCTTCAGGGTGTGTGTGTGTGTATGTGTTTGTCAAAGGGGGTGTCGGGGATATGGGTGTATGTGTGTGTGTGTGTTGTGAGGAGGTGCATGGGTATGGGGAGGGTGTATGTGGGAAAGGTGCATGTGTGTGTTGTGAAGCATGTCAGAGGTACATGTATGTTTGTGTGTGTTCTGTCATGGGGAGTGTCAGGGGGTGCATGTGTGTGTGTGTTGTGTGTGTGTGTGACGGAGAATGTCAGAGGGGTAACATGTGTATATGGTTTGTGTCACGGGGAGTGTCATGGTGCAAGTGTGTGCGTGTGTGTGTGTGTCATGGGGAGTGTCAAGGTTGCATGCATCTGTGTGTTGACATGTTTGTGCATATGTGTCTTGGCAGTTCTGTGCATGTACATGTATAGGGGGCTGTATGTTGTGATGCAGTAGCCAGCACAGAACCTATGATAATAGGGGAAAAAGAAGAACTTACCTTGCAGTCACATAAGCAGCAAACACATTCAGGTTACAATGAGCCAAAGAATAGTATAACAAACTTTCCCCACACCAGATATGACGCAGCAGAAAGTCAGAGAGCTAATCAGGTTCACCTGAGCAGGGAAGCACGTACGATGTGCAAGAGACAAGAGGATAAAAGCAGTTGGGAAATCCCAGCAAGAGGAGGCAGAGAGTTGGAAGGAAGAGAAGAAGTGGGTGTGGCTGGAGGAGCTACAGATACCGAGCCGGTGAGAGAGGAGACAGCTGAACCAGAGAGTGCTGGAAGAGCCAGTGCAGGAGTCTCCCAAGCCAGAGGGGGCATCGACCCGAGAAGAGTGACCAAGCAGGTAGAGGGCAGATGTCACAAACAGGAGAGCTTGCTGGATCCAGGAAGCATTGGATATGCCCCGGTAGCAAGGAGCAGCAGGAGTAAAACCTTTCCAGAAAGTGGCTACAGCCCAGCTCAAACTACTGGTGTTTGGAACTCTCGGGGAAAGGCCTGGTTAACGGAAGAAGGAGTGGAAGCTGTATACCCCAGAGGAAAAGCTAAGTACACCATTTTCTCTAAAGGCCAAGAGGTGGGCCCGGCCAGGAGAACTAAAGCTAACAGTGGGGAAGAGAATCCTTATTGGAGAGAAAGAGGGAACCTAAGGGAAGCCCCAAACACAGGTCCCCATGACCCTGTTTATGCAGAGCAGCTTCCTGCTATAGGAACTGTTGCCTCCCAAGGAAAGAGTTGTGTCAATAGCAGCCCTGAAGAGTGTTATCCATTTACAGGTCTGGACTGTGAACAAATGCAATGGGAAAGCACTAGCCAGGAGGTAGAATCCAGTCCCATGGACTGCGCGATATGTCTCTCGGATGAGATAGAATCTCTCTGTTAAAGAAGCAAGCAGAAGCAGTGTTATAATTGCTTGGAAAAGGTTCCTCTTTAGTTTTGCTGTGAAGAAACAGTTTATTTATGTTATTCTTTATTGCTGTATAAAAAAGGAAATCCATAAGGGAAGGGGAATAAAGCCCAGTTATTGTTTTTGCCTGACCACACGGCTACAGACTATTCTTTTAGAAGGCAAACCTGCATCGCATGCCCTAGGGGGGCGCCTAATAGGGGCGGTGTAGAGTCAAAATGTGCATGTATGTATAAGTGTACATGCATGGGGGGGGCTGTATGGGCATGTGTGTATTAGTGTATGTGTTGGAGTAGTGTGTGTGTGTGTGTGTGTACATTCCACTGTTCTCCTGCATCTACTCCTCGTCTTTCCCACTGTTTTTGCATTATTCCCCATTCCTATCCATCACTGTTCTCTCTCGCATTCTCCCTCTTTTCCTTCCTCCCACTCATTATTCTCCCTCCTCTACAACCCATCCTTGCACTCTTTCAGGCCTTTCACCCCCTTCCACCCTTCCCTTCTCCCTTAAAGCACCCACTGGCTCTCTTTTTCTCCTCTAACCCTGACCCTTCCCCTATTGCTCCACCCCTTTTCTCCTACTCTCTTCTAACATAGCCCCTTCCCTTAGGTCCTGCCCTCTTGCCTGTCCTTTCCCTTAGGTCCTGCTCTTTCTTTCAGCATTGCCCTTCTCTTCAGGACGCAGTCCTGGCTCTTTTGACTAGCAGGATCCAGGGACTCCCACTGGCTCTTCATCCTGCTGATTTGGGCAAGGGAATCATATGCACATTAGCACACGCATGCAGGATGGTGGATGTATGGAACACTTTCTCAGGAGACAAAAAAGGTAACCAAATAGGTTTTTAAAAGCCTGGGATTAGCTGTAAAGAAGTAAGGAAAGACTAGAAACCTAGTGGAGTTTATGGCACTGCTCCAGAAAGAAACCCAGGCAGACTTGATTGTTTCCATGTGCCGTTCAGCCTGGGCTTCTAGACTAATCTGTGGAGGCCAGCCCCCTCCTATTCCTTCAGATCACCAGTCCCGTAACTCTCCAAAAAGTTATTATTGTTAAGACAGAAACAAATAGCTAAATGCTATAAATTAAAAAATTTTAATTTGTACTAAGCTGTGATAACACAAGCTAAGCAATAATTCCCCAGGAAGCTGTGCACAAGAGACTTAATTCCTGTGCATGAGAAATGTCATCCTGCATAATAACACACCGCCGTTAATGTTGTCCCCTGGTTTCTAACAGCTTCTCATCTTCTGTAGCCAGCTTGGCTAGTTAATAATGACATGCAGGGGGTGACTAGAGATCAGCACCCTCTTTTCTCTCCCATGGCAGGTTGGTACATTTAGTACATGGCAGGGTTTCACATGTCTCTTCGGCAGAACCCACAGCCCATCAGGTTTTCAGGATGCCCACAATGAATATACCTTACAGAAAATTTACACATATTGGTTCTCCAGTGTGTGCAAATTTACCCCCGACATATTAATTGTGGATATACTGAAAACCTGAGACATCAAGGAGGCATGTACTTTTAGGCGCCAAGTGCGCACCTAAGTGGTGTCCTTTTAGTCATTATCGTGCATATGTAGCAACTTATTGCCTTAATGACCTCTTTTAAAATACCAACCAGTGTCAGGTACATGCCTTGCTTGATGGTGCGCACTTCGCCAATGGGCGTGCGTGTGGGCGGAGTTTGGGTGGAGCATGAGTACCTGAAGACTATAAAATACTAGAACTTACTTGTGTACTTGCAATTATCTAGGCTCAGGCACTTACTCCGGCTCAAGGGCTGCTGCCCATGTCCGCCCCTTAACTTAATGTGCAATTTCTGCCACTTTATGAAAAATAGCAAGCACCATATTACAAAATCGCCCTCCAAGTCTGGGAAGCCGCGCTCTGCTGGAAAGGATGTGGTTGAAAATAAGAGGATATTGCCAGAGGGCACACAGGCCTCCCCCTCCCCATAAGCACTGGATGGGAAGGGGTACGGACAATGGCTTCCTGGTGGACTCTGGTTAAGAATGCATACAGAAACAGATAGCACTGCTGGCTGGCTGATGACAGCTAGGCAGGTAAAGCACATAGAGACCAGCTTGCCAGAGATAATGGAAGCAGCTATTGCCTGCTGGGAGCTGACACAGACTGCACCAAGGCTGTCACTGCCTCCTATCAATTAGTCAGGTCCTTATTTCAATTAAGTTGATTGATAGACCTTTGCTCAAGATGTGGAAATGAGTTTCCTGCACCCTCTTAATCTGTCTTTGAGCTCTAAATAGCAAAGTGGAAGTCTGTGCAAGGGAACAGTAAAGGTGCAACCCAAGAGGTCCATTAGCGAGGAGCGCAGCACCGTCTCTGCACAGTGCACTCTATAGGGTCCCTCAGACCCTTCCCATATCCTCCTGCTCTGACACTCCAGGCTAGTGCTGGCTTTGTGAATCCAGTATCTGTAAGCAAGACACCTCCTTGCCTGAAGCAGATTTTTTTAAGATTCTGCAGTGAATATGGGCATATTTCCATATATGTGCATATTAAATTAGATTTTTTTAACTTTCGAAAGGAGCCAATAGGTAACACAGTTGCCTCAATAAATGTAGCTTGAAGAAAGCGAACCTAACCACTTGGTTGATCTTCTTCTTTGATAATGGATGCTTATGAAGATAGACACCTGAATTACGCACAAGAGGTGAGAGATCTAGGACAATTTTATCTACTGCCACCAAAGGTGCGCCCAAAGACTCTGAAAGCCTCTGCATCCAGAAGAGCTTGGTTTTCTTCAGATTTAAGGCAAATTTATTAGCTCCCATCCACTGACCAATCTCACCTAAGACCTGTTCCAAAAGAGCTGTAGGAATAGACTGAGTATTAAATAGGACCAATAACTGAACATCATCCCTATAGATTCTGCAACTCAGATTGAACAGTTGCAATGAAATAGCCAAGACTTGCACAGACAATAGTGGAGACCCTTGTAGTACTCCACGTTCCATTGATCTCCAAGATGATTGAGACTTGTTTAAAGACCACTTGATATGCATAATCAGTAAGAGAACCAGTTACAAACCTGCGCTCCCAATCCTAGTTCCTGCAATTGAGACAACAAAGTAAAATAGTCAATGGTGTCAGATGCTACTGAGATGTCAAGCAGGACTAGCAGCATTTCATACACACACCCCTGATGTAAATGCAGCGCATGGTCTTAGTATTTTGGCCTTTGCAAAAACTACACTGGCAGTTACCCATCAATGCATATGCATGTAAATAGTTTTCTAATTCCACAACACGCATTTCTCAAGAATTAATGATTGATACTGTTAAACTCTAAACTAGACTCAAGTTAGCAACATTCTGAAAATCCAGTCTAGATTTCTTTACAACCAGTCACACCACCACCTCTTTTATAACCTCAGGAATCCTCAGTTTACAAGGAACGATTAGTGATGGACAATAATAGTGGTTCATCCATATTTATGATGCAACTAATAAATGAGCTGGACAAGGATCAAAGCAACAGACTTTGCTCTTAATTTGGGACAACACTTATGACACCTCATCAGGGGAAACCACCCAAAATTTGTCCCAGTGTGGGCAATCATCCCAAAGGTTATCAAGCCCCACAGCATATGTGAACTAACGTTTGGCAGCTGAGCCCTGATATCTATACCAAAAGTAGCACTGCTACCTCAACAATACCAAGAGTCTGGAAACCATGCAAAACTAATTCCTATGGACGATTCACAGAATCCTTCCGTTTACCAGCAGATAAACACCCAATTTCTCTCCTGCACCTAAAGTTCATAACTCTGAATTTTCTTAAATTCTGTTCTATAAACAGGGCGAGGATGATGATGGCACTGTTGCTCCGCCCCCTCACAGTCTTTCTAAGTGGCACTAGACTGCGTCTACTAACCAGCCAGTCTAAGAACCTGTTCAGTGGGTGCAAGATGTTCCAGGACTCTCCTTAAACAGGACTCCCAGAGCTAGACTTGATCTTACAGCTCAGTCAAATCCAAAATGATCCAGTTTTCAACCCAATCATCCTCAAATATTTGAACAGAATCTTTAGGCTGCATAGCAGGCACTGAGCGGGATAAGCGGAAGCTAAGTTGCTTTCTCCCAGTAGGTTGAAGGGTCTTTATCTTTATCTTTATCTTTATTAAAATTTGATATACCGCTGTGGCAAAGCATTAAGCGGTGTACAATAAAATTGATTAGCACCACAATCCAAGAAACAGAACGCCAAAATTAGGACAGGAAAGAGGGTTAAAGAAAAGTGAACAAATCAGATTAGAAACACTGAACAATAACTCATAATAGGTTGGACACAACTTATTGTAACAGTGAATAACAAATCATAACAGTGGGTGATTGGACCAAAGGACCTTTTGACCTAGAGTTGCCAACTTTTGAAAGAGGAAAGCCCACCACCTGTGACTACCCATGCTTCGCCCCTGACCCTCTCCATACTTCGCCCCTGCCCCACCCCCAACAAATAACTGCAGAGGGCAGAAGTGCAGGCTATAACGTCTGCAGGCCATATCAAGAGGGGAGAGGGGATTACAAGAGGTTGCACTCCTCAGCACCTATTCAGCCACAGCCCCTCTCCTCAGGTCATCCAACACACCTGTGCTCTCCTACATGGTATTAAATCCAAATATATATTCTGCATCCACAGAACGTCTCCCACCCCTTCTGTAACAATTTGTGCAGAGCAGAGCTAGCACATGTCCCCATAAAACTCACTATATAAAAAGAAAATCTCAGTACTGGCAATAGAAACCTTCTCAGTAGAAGACTTACTGTGAATTTACACAAGAAAGTCATTCAGGACCAAAAGAAAAACTACGATACCAGCACTAATTTCCAAAACTCACACAAGGACCCTACATAGGAAAAGGCGGCACTGTAAATATAGCAGTGGGGCACTAGAACATCAGTAAAGCTATCAGAAGAAACTGAACAAGTCAGATTACTACAGTCTTAAGTAGAAATTCCTTGCGATAGAATACTCTGCCTTGGCTCATATACAGAACACAGATAGACCTTCACCAAATAAAACCAGTAAAGTGAAAATAGAAATATGTAGACAAAAATTAAACTGAAATCTCAAAGGTCAGATGCTACATGGAGGAAGGGGGTGGAGGCAAGTGCTCCCACTCATCAGGCCCTCCCCTCCAGTGGTCCGCAAGCCACTAGTCTCCAAATCCCTGTAGCCACATCATGCCCCGTTCCCAATAGACAGCAACTCAGATCATCTCTCACCTCTTTCACCCAGAGGCTCGCCGCAGTGAGTCAGCTGCTTACCTTGATCTGCAAGATTCTATCTTCCCCACCCCCATGGCAACATTTCCTATCCCCTACCCTCCCGGTGTCCAGCATCCCCTCTTTGTGTCCTTATCCCCCCCAACCAGCATCACCCCCCTCTCTTCATACTCCTCCCCCAATGCCCCGCATCTACCCCATCTCCCTATTCCCCTGCTGTGCACATCCCTTTGTCTGTCCCTATCCCCTCTTATGTTCATTATTGCCTTCTGTCTTGTTATGTCCTCCCCCCAAAGGCCAGCATCTTCTGCCTTCCTATTCCCCCCTCCCCCCACTTATCCAGCATGTCCACTGTCACCCAGCCCCCTCCCTCCCAGTATCCTTCTATGTCTTTATCTGTCCTTTGGATCTCTGTCCCCTTCCTAGTCCTTTCCCCAATTACCTCTTTTCTTTTCCTTCCATACTGATCCAGCAACTCCCTTCTCATCATCTCTCCATGTCCAGCATCCCTCCCCCCTTTCTCCGCCTTTTGTTTTTTCCTTTCCCCTGGTCCAGCACCTCCCCTTGCCTGCCCCTGCACCAATCGGGTATTATTCTTCTCCTCTCTCTGCTGCCTGTCACGCCACTTCTGCTTCCAGCCGCCAGAGAGAGAGAAGGAGCGGGGCCGTCAAGCCTGCATGTGCCACTAAGGCTGTGTCAGTCCCGCCCTCTCCGACAAACATTTCTGAGGGGTCGGGTGGCATGCGCAAGCTTGATAGCCCACGCTTCCTCTCTCTTTTGCTGTGCATGCCACCTTACCCCTCAGAAACGGGCACTGTTTATAGGAGAGCAGCAGGACTGACAGAGCCTTAGCAGCGCATGCAGACTTGATGGCTCTGCTCCTTCTCTTTTCCACTGCCATGCATCCAGGAAGGCTTCAGCAGCATTGCACACAGCAGAGAGAAGAAAAAAATACTTTCAACAATGGTGGCGGAAATGGTGGCATCCTCATTGAGAGATAAATAAGGCAGCCATCACAGGAGCAGGACTCACTGCACTGTATTGAACAAAAATACAGACTTTTCTATTGCCTGTTTTAAATGTCTGCCAGCAGCCAGTATGACCATTGAAAAACTGGCCAGGCTGGCTGAAAACTGGCTAGTTGGCAACCCATTTTGACCTCAGTTTTGGCCTCAAAATATAACCTTTGGGATGGAAGACAGGCATCTTTCAGAAAATACATCACATCTTTATTGGGGCTGGCTCTAGCCAGCCTATTCTTGCTGACAATCTTCCTTCCTGTTTTCTGATTGCCTCAAAGTTTGTCTGGTCTGGAGTTCTATGGAAACAGTAATTGGCTTGCAATAGACAGACACAGTGGATCCCTTTACAGCAACAGGATAAAATCAAAATAAACTTAACTATCGAATTTCTCAACAAACAGGGGTGTCCTACACAGAGCAGTGGGTTCACCCCTAAAACAAAGACATGGGGAGGGGTGGCCTGCATGGAGCAGCAGGTGCACCTACTCTGCCATCTTACTGGGCAGACTAGATGGACCATACTGGTCTTTATCTGCCGTCATTTACTATGTTACTATGTAATAGAGATTTATTTCAAAGATTTTTCTTTTGCCATGTTCTTATGCCAGAAATTCTGTGCAACCAGGTCTAAATACCAAGCCTAATGCAGATCCTGGTTGACCATCACTAATTATACAACCAGAATCTGGATTAGACTTGGTAAATGTCTCTGATAGTGTACTAAGACATGGTTTCATGGAATTTCTGGGTGGGTTCTGGGGGTTCCACATGCCAACTAGTGGCTTTCCTAAATCACTATTTGCACACATAGGCAATCTAGACATGTAGATGCTTGGAAAATGACCCCCATTGTCTTAAAATTAACCAGAAAGACAAGAAAGGTAATGCAGAGGACTATTACCAAGAGCAGAATATGCAGCCAGTAGATGAAATGTGAGCAAGTAATTTCATCTACTGGCTGCAAACTCTGCTCTTGGTAATAGTCCTCATGATCCCAAGGCAGGTTTTTCTATCACCTCTCTCTTGCCTTCCTTCACCTTCTCAACTGTGGAGCTGCTTGGGCAGGCTGTAACTCCTGCCTGCGGCACCATAAGCACATGCACATAGGACAAAGCTCTGAGTGCCCCAAAATGGATTAATTCAATCCCTTTAATGCAAAAGAATCTGAGTTCAATGCCTCAAAATACAGTTCCCTGTGATAACCTTTTCTTAGAACATGAATGTACACATCTTTGTACCTCTCCACTGCCTTTACTGGATGCTTCTGGAGAATCAAGTTCCAGAAGACCAGTTTGTTAGTCTCCTTGGGTAATTAGAAAAAGGGGGGATATAGGGAGATGCTGAGCATTAAGTCATTGGTAAAGCTAACCCTTTTTGCAATAGCGAGAGAGAGTGGAGAGCTGGGAGAGTTGTGGAAACCTGCTGAGTCCCAGAGGTAAGGGAGAGACCTTTAGATGCAACTCATATCTAAAGGTCTCTCCCTTACCTCAGGGACTCAGCAGCCAGTAGCGCTCCTCTTTGGCTCTGATCTCCATCTCTTGACTTAGGTTTCCATGACTCTCCCAGCTCTCCACTCTCTCTCGCTATTGCAAAAAGGGTTAGCTTTACCAATGACTTAATGCTCAGCATCTCCCTATATCCCCCCCCCCCCTTTTTCTCTCCTGGCATCTGAGGAGGAAGACCTTGTATCTCCAAGCTCCTAGACCCTTCCATCATTGCTTCTTATAGTTCTCTCCAAGAACTAGAGGGAACTCCTACTCCTGGTAGACTAACAAGAAGGCACAACACCCTATTACATCAGATCAGGGAGAGGGGAGACTCTTCTGGAGCAAGAACTAGAGATGTTCCTCCTTTTACTGAATGGAAGGTGCAGTTTTGGGGTCTTGCTACATATGGATTTAGAGGTTTATAGATTCCCGATTGGTGTTGGAGAAGTTAAACAGGAACAATTATTTACCCTATTCCAGGGAATTAAAAAGTAGGAGATTTAAAATAAATTAAAGGACGTGTTTTTCAGTCATTGCACAATTAAGCTGTAGAATTCATGTCAGCAAAGCCAGTGGTGTAGCTGAATTTAAAAAGGTTTGAGACAAGTTCCTGGAGGTAGACTTAATTCTCATCCCATTTTATGTCTGGGCATAAGCAGCGGGAAAGGGATCTTCCCATTAAAATCTGACTGGTACTTCCTAGTGATCTAAACTGGCCACTGTGGGAAACAGGAAATGAGTTCAGTGAATCACTGGTCTCACTTAGCATGTAAAGGGTCAGTAGAACCATACAGACATCTTCCAGGAGACCTGACCAGAGCACTGTACTGAACTCCTGCTCTGTTCTTTCCTTGTAATATTAAGGTCTCACCTTTACTTTGTTTTCTGCCCGTGAGGCTCTGAGCTGAGAGGCTGCTGTGAGAATTCCTGCAGCCATTTGCACTATGCAGTAATTGCAAGTGTAAGAAGAAGTGATTTAAACAATCGCTGAAAGGAAAGCTGCCCTTCATGTCATAGCAGAAATGCCATAAAGTATGAAGATCGCCTGCAGGCACTACCGGCGCTGTGTGATGTTAGTAACTCAAGCAGGCAGGTGGCAGAGAAGACCAGCTGGCCATTATACATACCTACATACTGGGTATACCATGGACTGCCTGAAGAACAAACCAGTCAGTACTAGAGGAGATCAAACCTAAGCTTTCTTTAGAAGCACAGATGACAAGGCTTTGACTTTCATACTTTAGACACATCATGCGAAGAGAGATTCTTTAAGAAAGACATCATGCTTGGCAAGGTAGAAGGTCAATGTAAAAGAGGAAGGCCGGCAATGAGATGGATCGATACAATAAAAGCAGCTATAGATTCCATTCTATCAACAATGAGTCGCCTGACTGAAGACTGAGCACAGTTTAGGTCAACTATCCGGAGGGTCACCATGAGTTGACACTAACTCGATGGCACTTAACACCAACAACAGCAGCAGCCATCAGGACAGGGTCACCAGGCTGAATTCAAAATATACAGTAATGTCTGAAATGTTTTAGCATTATGCAGTAATTTGAAGGCCAATGTGACATAAGTGAGGGCTCTCATTCCCACCCCATCAGAAGACCTGTACGAGGGAAAGCAATAGTAAGGTAGCACGGTTCATCCATGTAAATATAACATTGTTGAATTAGAAGATCACTTGGATCATGATCTTGACCAAATTGTGGAGAATGATTAAGTTGTTGGACACTCTCATTGCCACTGGTAAATAGCTTGAAACAAGAAACCCAGACATTGTGGTAAAGGAGGAAAAGTGGTTGGGGCAAGGTACCTCAAGCCAGAAGGTCAGGGGTTCAAATCCCACTAGAGGACAGCAAACGTGGGCTGAAAGGACTGAGGTTTCTAGTTCCACAGGTGCTCATTGTGGTCTTGGGCAAGCCACTTAACCCTCCATTGCCCATGTTCCCTGTAAATAGTTATCTCCAAGTTATAATGCCCTGTTCAATGTAATCCACCTTGATATCATGAAAGGTGGTATATAAGAAATGTTAAATAAATAAAAAACAACATTACTAGTAGAAGTGTCAGTACCAAGTGACTGCCTTCTACTATGTGTGGAGACAGAAGATCCTCAAGTGTGAAATGATGCAATCAGAGACCAAGGGAATGTGGAGGAAAGATGCAGAAATTATCCCAACCTATTGGGTACCACTGGTCTAATTATACAGAATTTCCAGGCCTTCACCCTCTGAAGTGCAGAAGGCGGCTCCCTTTCGCCTAATGCAAGTATTCAGATGAGGATTAACAGTAAATTTGGGACATTGTGGTCATCAAACACACCCTGGCTTAGAAGTCAGGTTCACTCTTGCAGGTGCAAAACAAATCCATTTGGAGACATTACCCCAAAAGCTGCTAATATGATCCCTCCGGAGTAGGGCTGAAATGCACACCCTGAAATTGCCTTGCTAGTCTTTCTTTACTTTTTAATTGCAGTTTACTGCTATTATTTTTTGTTATCTAATTTTATTTTTTAACCACTTTAATGTGGAAATTATCAGGCAGGTCAGAAGCACACTGACACTTTCTCCTCCCTCCTTTCCTGCCTCCCCAATTTCCCTTTTCCCATCTTCAGACTTCCCAGGCCACAAGTCTTACTGAAACATCCTGAGAATTGCAGTTCTAACTTGACGAGGATGAATTCTTTAATTGACTTAGTACATAATTAGATTATACATGACCTCCGCAAGACAGAGTAAAAGCCCTCTGCAGAGAAACAGAAAATGACAGCAGATAAAGACTATGGGGTCTATTCCGAGCCACGAATAGCAGGGATATACGCCCTGCCTGGATGTACATCCTTGCTATTCGTCCCCCTTGCCATCCCCGTGCAAGGCTCCCTTTACAAACAGCAGAGTTGTATGGGAAGTCTTAGATGGGGCGGTTGGAAGGTGGAGCAACGGCAGAGCGTGGGAGGACCGTCACCCTGGATGTACAGGGCCGATTCCACCTCAAAGGTAGAATAAGTCCCCCTGGATATGGGGTAGCAGCAGCAGCCAGCAGAGACAGAGCAGGGAGGCGTGCAGAAGATTCCCCCCAGTCGGATCCTGGCCATGGGAGGCTGGATTGGGGGCTGGCTGCAGGGAAAGGACAAGCTCGGTGACAGGCAGTGTTCGTAGCTCCATAATGGAGCTGTGGTGCCATGGTAATGAGAAGCCTTGGCACTGTGGCTCCTTTACGGAGCCAGGCTGAGTTAGTCAGGTAAGCGGTGGGGCATGCGGTAGATCAGAATCGGGGTTGGCCTGCATGTCCAGGCCGGTAGACCTGATTATGATCTCATGGGGGTGTCTACAGAATCGGATCTACCGCTGTACGCCCCAATTCTGCCTGGCTGTACAAGGGGCTGGACATCCAGATGTGAATAGGCCTCCACATGCCCTGTCCACTTTGCCCATCCATAAAAAATATTAAGCTCTACAATCCCCTCCTTTCTAGGAGATCCTCTCTACTTGTCCCATACTTTCGTGAATCCAGATAAAGTTCTTATCTCCACCACCACCACCACCGGAAGGCTGTTCCATACATTCACCACCCTTCCTTAAAGAAATATTTCCTCAGGTTACTCCTGAATCTATCTCCTTTCACCTTCATTCTATGAACCTTTGTTCCAGAACTTCCTTTCAACTGGAAGAGGACCACCTCCTGTGCATTTATATCATGGAGGTATATCAATGTCTATCATATCTTCTCTCTCTCAGCTTTAATTCAAGGAATACACATTGAGGTTTTTAAGTCTATCCCCATATGTCTTATGACAAAGACCACATACCATTTTAGTAACCTCCCTCTGCACCAACTCCATTCAACCTGTTTATATCGTTTTGAAGGTGCGGTCTCTAGAACTGCACACAGTATTCCAAATGAGGTCTCACTAGAGACTTACACAGAGGCACTATCATCTCCTTCTTCCTGCTGGCCTTTCCTCTTCCTATGCATGCAGGCACCCTTCTGACTTTCACCGTTGCCTTTTCTACCTGTTTGGCCATTTTGAGATCATCTGATATAATCACTGCCAGGTCCCGTTCTTCACTTGGGTAGGGACTAGGACCATTAGCTGTTCCCTCAAGCACTGAGCTCAATGATGCTACTCACTCATACCACTGACTAACACTCCCACCAGACATCGTGGGAGCCCTCCACCCAAGTTGCTGCTTGCACAAGAGGTGCTGTGATATTGTGGCGCTCTCCCTTTACCAACATCAGCACCGGCAGAAGACTCCCACACAACTTGGCCAGAATGTTTCCACTGACCAATGCTATAGCCCGACATTGCAACAAAGCTTTACAACGCTACCACTCTTTCAGTCACTTTCTTATATCTGTGGTCAGGTTATTTAAATATAATTTCAGATCATCATTGCCAAAATTATGTCCTTCCCATTCAAGAGACGACACAAGATGGCTGTGTGTGTGTGTGTGTGTGTAAGAGAAGTGAGAAGACAGGTTAGGGGGTATGAGAGAGAATAAAAGATGCTTTATTGCATTGTTAAGGACTGAAAGCTCAACAGTGATTTACAGAACTCTAGGCCATGCAAGGAATAAAATTTGTCTGAAAACACAGCAACTAATAAGCCAACTTGGGCAGCTATCAGGAGAGACAAAGAGCGCAGCTCAATAGCTGTCATGCCAAGGAGATGAATTATTAGTCTGATCAAAATCAATGCAAACTTAACAAAAGTATTCAGCGATTCAGCCTGCAAAAAGAAGATGAGAACAGACACAGGGAGAATCCAAGGAGCCAAATGTGGCAGCCCTAGAGAACAACTGCTAACTCTACAGTGTGTGGGCGTGAGGGGATACAGGCGTGAGTGTCCTGGGTTCAGACAGAGGATACAGATGTGAGCAGCCGAGAGACAGGAACGGCATAGAGATGTAAGCAGTTTGGGATGCAGGTGTGAACAGATTGCTGTCAGGAATACAAAGCAACAAGTGCAGTCTGGGAGTTTCCATATGGCTCTGTGTCTATGAGGAGACGCTGACTCAGTCCTACTCCTAGTTTTACCCCATTGCATAGAAGGACCTGTAGTTCCAACTTCTTAAGAAAGAGAATCTAAAGGTTCATGTGAACGCTGGATGGAAAACCAGGGCTGTCTCAGTTTTTCTTTGCAGACGTGGAACAGTTGGGAAGCCATAAATGTAGGGTCAAGTACAGGACACAGGTTCGGGCAGATGCAACCTAGTGGCAGAAGAGAATGGACCTCGGAATTTCCTGCGTCTTAGCCCTCTGTGGACTCCACAGCATTGAGTTCTGGTTGGGGAAGGGGAGCAAAATGACCTTGGACACGATTTCACTCTCTAGGACTGTAATGCTAGTTAGTGTGAACCTTAAGCAGGTTTAGTGGCACATGCTGCTCTTCTGGCCCCCCCCCCCCCCAGAAGAATCACAGAGGCCGCCCACAAAGCCAGTTTTAAGACTGCTGGTGCACTGTATGGCCACAGGGGATTCCACTGCCCTCCCTGATACTACCTATCATTTGTATATAGTGCTACGAGGCATACACAGCACTATACACATACAAATAAGACACAGTCCCTGTGCAATAGAGCTCACAACCTATGCAAGATAGACCATGCAACAAACAGAACTAGAGTAGAACTAATGTGAAATGGTTATAACACACAAGGGTGGTAAACAGGAGAATAAAGGGGGTCAGGATCCAAAAGCAGCCTCAAATAGGTGGGATTATAGCCTGAACATAAATAGGACCAGAGATGGAGCCTGGCACACCAACCCAGCTGGTCTGTTCCAGGCATATGGTGCAATAAGGTGGAATGAACGAAGTCTGGATCTGGCAGTGGAAGAGAAGGCACAGATAGGAGAGATCTGCCGAAAGAGCAGAGGGGTGTAGGGAGAGGTAAGAGAGGAGAGGTAGTGAGGAGCCATAGAATGAATGACCTGTAGGTCAGTAGAGGAAGTTTGAGCTGGATGTGGAAATGGATAGGGAGCCAGTGAAGTGACTTGAGAAGATGGATTGAGAGTGCACAGCAACGCCGGCAGAAGATTAACTGTGCAGCTTAATTTTTAATGAAATGAAAAGGAGAAATGATTCAGGGGGAGACCAGCGAGGAACAGGTTACATTAGTCTAAACAGGAGATGACTAAAGAGTAGATGAGGGTCTTGTGCATGCAGAAAGGAAGGGGCACATTTTGAACCCACTATCAAGACCCTTTCCAAGCTGTAGTAGCTTCTTCCATAGCCAGGGGCATCCCCCTCCCACCCCCCACCCCCCAAGCACTTTGGGAGGTGGAATCCCTTCCAAGCCATAAAGGTAGCCTTAAAGCATTGGTGCCATGGATTTCCATGCAGGTCACACATCCCTAAAGAGAGCCCGGGCCACCCCTCAGTAGCTCCAGGTGTGTGAAAGGGAAGCGCAGCTTTAGCTCAGTTTGTTGGAAGGATCTCATTCCTGCAGGAAGCAAAAGTTCTCCAAACTATGCGCATGAGGAGGGGTCAATGCTCCAGCATGCCCTCTACATTCATTTCTTTCATATTGGCTCGGTGTCAGCATTTGATGCCATCTGTAATGCAAGATAGACCTTTGTGAGGTCCAGAAATTACCTTTCTGTTCACAGGACCCATGGATTCTTTGTGGGACTCTGCTTTCCTCTGGGGTGGCCACCTCTGACTCCATGTCATTCTGAGATGGGAAACCAGATCTGGCTTTTATTTCCACTCCACGATATGCGGTTTATAGGATAAGTACCAGATCACAAGATACGAATTACAGTAGAAAACCAGAACTGACTTACAAAGATGAAATGGAATTAGGCTCCTAGTATCTGATATTAAATCCATCAGCAGGCCTACAAAGCATCTGCAGCTCAGTTTATTCATAGGGAAGGAAGATAAACTGTAAGAGATCTGGGGTTTGATTTCTGATCTGAAGCAGACAGGATGCATAAGAACCAGAAGAAGGAGCTAAGAGGAAGTCTGCAAAGATTATGCCTGGTCACTAAGACCCTGCCATAGCCTCATCTGTTCCATACTATGAATATAATGAAAAATGAATTAAGTCTTCACACGAGGAAGAGTTTAAGAAGCAAGCAGACACTTGTCTTTACTCCAAAAAGAAAGTCAACAGTCAGGGCCTTCTCCATCCCTTCAATTGGGAAAGGACCCCTACACCTTCAGATGACTAATGCTCTCTCCTGATCAGCACACTAGGGCCGGGATACTGGATTTTGGAAACGAGACCAGCCAACACTGGGAAGCCTTCAGCCCCAAGTAGTGGTAGATTTATTTATTTAGGTTAAATAGAAAACAGGTGGATAAGACACCTAGGGTAAATTTCAGTGACTTCAGAGAGACCTACATCCTAATTTACATGGACGGTATCGTGTTGGCTTAAAACACTCAATGCAAATGGTGTTGGGTACTGTGATTTTACTGTAGAAGCTTTTCATGTATTAAATTGAACTTTTGGCTAGTGAGGTCTCAGATACCACAGGCTGCCACTGTTTCATGAAGCTTCAGTGGACTAATGCCCAAAATACATCAATGACCTCTATCTTAAACATTTAGCCAACGTCACTCTTGAAATAGCTTTTTTGATGTGAATTGTTGCAGTGCTTATCTAAACAATTATATTGCTTAATATTGAAAAATAAACCAGTGCTTAGCTTAGCTGTGTGATGAATTTCCCGACGCTATTCCATGCGCTATATTGCGTTTCTCCTACTGGTTTCTTCAGGGGAAAGCATTCACATCATCACTATAAAGAAAAATGACAATAAGTTCTTTAGTTACATGCTTCTGGTATTACCATTCCTTCAAAAACGATTTGTACTGAAAATCACCGATCCTCCTACCTACTGCTCCAGCCTGGTTCAATAGAGTTTTGTCAATGGTATGCTTTGCTACAAAAACGCCACGCATGCGGACTAGTGAAATAGTCTTCCGTGATTACTATTGCTTAAGCAGGTGTTGCCATTTTGGTATGCACGAAGGGTGAATGAGTATATCAAAGAAGATGGCCTCATGTGCACAATTCCCATTCAATTCTGGAATTCAGTCCTCGAGGTATTACGGAATCAAGGTTATGAATCCAGCGTTGTTCACGATATAATAGCGTCTGATCTATTGATTTCCCCCAACTTGGAAAGAGAACTTGTTCAATAACAAAACACCGTAGTTCTGGAAAAGCGTGTTGTGAATTTAAACAGTGATCAACAATCGGGGCTTCCCGTCTTTGGCATTTTAACTTGCTTCTGTGCTCGTTGATTCTCACGTATAGGGAGCGGATAGTTTTCCCGATATAAAGAAGATCACAGGGGCAGCGAAGTGCATAAATGACTTGTACTGATTTGCAGTTCGTATTACTTCGTAAACGATGGTGAGTATTATGATATTGAAAATCCTGTAGTTCCAAAGTGACCGAACAGATGTTACAAGTCCCACAGCGTGTATGACCTACATTGGTAGAGGGAATGGAAACTGAAAGGGGTCGTAAAACTGCTGGACTAAGTAGTTCTTTGAAATTTTTTTGCCTCTGCCATACACACCTCACTGAGTAAGCTGCTAATTCTGGAATACCTTGTAAAACATTGGCATGCCGTTTTATACTACGTTGTAAACCATAGCTATATGGTGAAAATGCTGTGATTAAGTTGACATGTGTCGGAGGTATGACGTTTCTTGTGGTGGGGGGATTGATAAGTAAATCTCGGTTAAGAAACTTTGCTCGTGTATATGCTTGGTGTACTATTTTAGAGGGATATCCTCTTTGCAAAAAATTAACGCGTAAAGTAGAGGATTGTCTTTTGAACTCACGTACATCAGTGCAGTTTCTACGGTATCTGATAAATTGTGATACCGGCAGGCTGTTCTTTAACTGCGAAGGATGTGCACTTTCATAATGTAGCAAAGTATTGCGATCTGTTGTTTTTCGATATGTGGAAGTGTTCCAGCCAGTCGGAGTCTTACTCACCACGACGTCCAAAAAAGTTATCTGCTCCATATGATAATTGATGGAAAACTTAATTTGATCATCACGAACATTCAACCATTGAAAAAACTCCAATAGAGCTTGTGTTGTTCCTTGCCATATAACAAATATATCATCCACATATCGCCGCCAAATTTTAAGAGATTTAGTAAATGGAGAATGTGCAATCCAGTCATTTTCAAATTTTGACATGTAAAGATTAGCAATAGAGGGGGCACACGTTGCCCCCATTGCCACGCCAGATATTTGATGATAAATAACATTATCATATAAAAAATAATTCTGGAAAAGTGTTAATCTAGTCACCGCTGCTAGAAAAATTAACTGAGACTCAGAGAGATCCCCACGATCCTGAAGTGCTTGCATTACGACATCATACGCTTTATCTTGTGGAATAACCGTATATAGTGATGTGACATCTAAAGTGACTAATATAATGTCCTGCAAGTACGCCAGATTTGTATGTTCGACCAACATTTGTAAAAAATGGGTAGTATCTTTTAAGTAAGCTGGGATTGATGGCATCAAAGGTCTTAAGTATGAATCTAGGAACATTGATAGGGGCTCCAAGAGTGAGCCTCTAGTGGAGACGATGGGACGTCCAGGAGGGTTGTTCAAGTCTTTATGAATTTTTGGGACCAGATAGAATTTGGCCAAAGTATACGTTGTTGAGTTGAGAAACCGCCATTCTTTCTTAGTGATAAGATGAACAGTTAAAGCCTCAGTGGTGAGGTCCCGAATTTGCTTTTGTAGAGTCATTGACGGATTTTGCTGTAGAACCGAATAAGTTAGTTGATCAGACAGTTGTCTGGTTGCTTCGGTCTGATACTGAATTCTGTTTAAAACAACTATGGCTCCTCCTTTATCCGCTCGTCGAATGACGAGGTCTGTTCTATTTTGCAAGTCTTTCAGCGCCTTCCGCTCTTCTACTGTTAATTTAGATTGAAAACATCGTCCCGTCTTCAAAAACTGCTGAGCATCGTGGAGTAAAAGATCACGATATACTACCAATGCTGGGGGAAGAGGTTCAGGTGGGGACCACGTCGACTTAAAAGGTAACTGGACGCGATTAGGATTCGGTTGCTCATTTGCCCTTTCTAGTTGAGAACCAAAGTGTATCTTAAGGTGTAATTTTCGAATAAGATGTTCAATGTCAATATGAAATTGAAAATCATCAAAATAGAGATCAGGGACGAACGACAGCCCTTTGTTCAACAGTGCCAGTGCCAGTGCTTAAAACACTGCCAACTCCAGGAGAACTTTGAAGGACTTAGAAATGTCACACACTACTTCGGAAACCAAGTCAAAACAGAAGACAAGAGGTCAGCCATAGAAATAAAATCAGAGAAGTGCCACTGACTTGGAATGGGGGAAGCAAAGGGAGTAAGGACGGGTGCCCTGGAGCTAAACTAACTGCAAGCCTGTGCTGACAAGCAATTATCAGCAATAAATAGCCCAGTCTTAGAGCAGCAGATGAAAACTCCTGTGCAGGAAAGCTGCAGAGCCTGGCCGGCATGATTGGAAGGCAGCGAAAAGAGTAATATGATTCTGAGAGCCACGATCCACAAGAGATTAATGTTACCGGTGACCGGAAAACCAAAGCCAGTCAGCTACATGGATACCACTAGGTACTGTAAGTCTACCATCAGACACCTTTTCCAGTTTGGAGGAGGAACCATTAGTTGGATTAGCAAGACGTGAACCACAGTGGTGCGCTCATCCGCCAAGACAAAATATGCTGCAGCTGCCCAAGTCAAGAGCTTATTCGGCTCAGCCAATGGACTTGGTATGCACAAGCCCTTTACTATATTGGAAGAGAAATGGGTATATAAAATTGCCATAGAAAAGGTGAAAAGCTGAGCGACTTGCAGGGCACTACTGAACTTGAATACTGCATTTTGGAAAGGATCACTGTGGATGCACTGACCAAGATGTTGTCCAGAGATCGCCACAATGACCTTGCTGAAAGTCTGAAACTTGGAGACTCATCATTGGGTTATGAAGACGAGATGGTAGAAGATAACCCCTTGCTGTTTAGTCCAGGATAATCTTGTGGTGTGGTAAGAGTCGCCCCTAGTAACAAAGAGACCCTGAAGGCAGGAGGAGGGGCTGGGAGGGTTACCTAGCAACATGTTAATTAGAGCATACATCTACGCCTTGTAATGTGAGTTAACAGATTTGCTGTGTACCACTCTCTGCTAGGAACCTTTCTTGTAGCATCATAATGTGTTTCTTCAAAGTGAAATGTGCTTTTCATACATTTTTATTGCCTTAGTCTCATAATTGCAAATTAATACTGCAGACTCAGACATCATTCTTCAAAATAAATCTGACTGCTGCAGGTTATATTACTCCAGGATTTATCGTTGTATAGTGCTACTAGGCATCCACAGCACTGCACAAGTACATGTAAGGTATAGTCCCTGCTCTATGGAGCTTACATTCTACCAACAAAGAGTGAGGGGAAGAACACTATGGACAGCGCCCTCCTGGAACAATTCCTAATTCTTATCCCCTAATGGCTTTTGGTGATCAGTAATCAGCAAGGTTCCCAGCAAACTGCCCCATGCCCATCACCCTTCTAGTCTCCTAGGAAGGCTCCCAGTAAATCTGCCCCTCATCTTTGCCTCTTCTATAGCCTCTTCTTTTTCTTGTCATTCAATGGACTTCTTTTCTCCTTTGTGGAATTCTTCTTTTAAATAGTATAAACCACCTTGCAGAAACTAAAATAAATAAGCCATAAGCCCTCACTTCTATATTTACCTCAGTGCCCCTTCCTCACATAAGGTGGTTTCTCCCACTCCTTTTAAGTCACTGCAAGTCACACTCTCATTGGTTCCCTGAAACTAGTTAAAACCTGAGAACTCCCATTCTGCATTGTCCTTTGATAGGTTTCTCATGCCAGTTCCTGCTTGCGCCAATCTTGGAGTTCCCTACTAAATTGTTGTCTGGTCATGACATCATCATATGAGACAAAAGGCTGTGGGAGAGGAAGAAACTTTTCTGGGGCAATAACCAGGGTTTGGTCGAGTGGTGATCAAACAGATAGGCCAAATGTTCTCAGGCAGCAGAACTGAGAGAGTCTGTCTTGTGGTGTCTACAGCTTAACATCATCACATGGACAATGCATGTCTCAGGATCCACCAGGCTGCATCAGGAGCTTCTAGAACACATCAGCCCCCAGAAAAACCAAACCAAGGTGTTCCCTGGCCATATTCTCAGAAAGGACATTGGGGAGAAAGAGAAAAGTAGAGGAAGATGAGGTGGCTGCCCCAAATATCCAAAACTAGAAGAGAACCATGTAATACGGGGCAAATGAGTTCTTTGGGAATTAGTAATGGTTGACGAACATGGGCTGAAATTTGAAATTTTATATGAACTTTGTCATAGAAGAACAAATCTTGAGTCTTTTAGTGATCTGACCATATAGAGCCTGGTAATGAACCTGGGGTATGGAACGAATGGGTTTGGCAGAACATCTCAAGCTCCTCCACTGAGGAACGTTTAATCTGGACTCACTTGTTCCTCTTTCTCCACAAAGTCGGAGACAACACACTGAGATCAGACTCTCTAAAGTTCCTCCCACTTCATTCTTGACTTCAGTAGATAAATAATTGAAGCAACAGGACAGAGGCATAAAAAGACAGGAAAAAAAACAAAGACTCAGTTGTCCCACATGACCCTCAAACATTGACAAAGCCTGTCACCTTCTCTTCATTCACTGTAGGACCACCAGTTGGCTCCATTTTGTCAGAAAAGGTAGATCCTACTCCTCATTTCATGCATGGGCCTAACTTCCCTAGGAAGAGCAGGATTACAAGGTCAAGTACAAGATAGAGGAAAAACAGAAGTGAACTAACTCATACTATAAAAATGTAGACAGCTGGGAAACTGAGCTCCAGTTATCAGATTAAGCCTAGCCCAGGCTTCACCATAGCTGGAAGTGATGAGCTGCCTTCTTGTCTGATAGGTTATATGAAGGAGGGGACCTCCACTAACCAGTCTCCAGAAAGAGAATGTTCTTAATCTGCGATCTAATTACCAAAGATATCTAGCCCAAAACATTAACTAAAGAGGTCCCATCGCTCTTTTCTGTGCCACCCCCTCTCCTTCACATGAGGCCGCTCTAGCTAATAACATTCCACTTCAACAGAGGTGGTCACTCACCAGGATTAGCAGACCAGAGGTCCTCAAACTCCCTTTACAATGAGATCACAAATAATAATTCAGCTTCCAAATACTCAATTTCCATTTTTGTGTGATAATGTAAGAAAGGGTATGGCTTTTAAAAGTTAGTTCATTTTGAATTTCATCACTGTATTTTATTTTTTATTTTTATTTTATTAAATAAATAAATACAATTTTGAATTCTGTCACTGTATTTGCCCCTCACCACCTCCATCCGGAGGGCATTCCAAGCATCCACCACCCTTTCAGTGAAAAAGTATTTTTTGACGTTGCTTTTAATTTTACCTCCTTGTAATTTCATTTTATGCCCTCCAGTTTTACAGCTTTCCCTTCTTTGAAAAAGGTTTGTATGTTCATTATTACCCTTTAAGTATTTAAATGTCTATATCATATCTCCTCCTCTCCTCTAGCGTATACATATTTAGATCGTCAAGTCTCTTCTCATACGTCTTCTGATACAGGCTCCAAAATCATTTTGGTTGCCTTCCTCTGAACCATTTCACGTCTTTTTATATCCTTTGTGAGATACGGTCTCCAAAACGGAACACAATACTCCAAGTAAGACCTCACCAATGACTTGCACAGGGGCATTAACACCTCCTCCTTTCTGCTGGTTATTCGTCTCTGTATGCAGCCCAGCATCCTTCTGGCTTTGGCTACCACCTTGTCACATTGTTTCGCCACGTTGAGATCCTCAGAAACAATCACTCTGAAGACCTTCTCCTGGTCCGCGCACACTGTAACCCCAGTGTGTGTTCTGCATGCTAGACTTAACAACTAGGTTACTGTCTCCTCTTAGAAATAAGCTGTTTCATTCAAGGCACCCTCCAATGGGCAAGACCAGAAACACAGCCCAGGAGACTTCAAGATGAGAACTCCCCCATCTGGTTCTTCAGTATAAAACTAAACCTTTGTGCCCGAGATCTTCTGCTGAGTATAAGTGTGGTCTCTGACATGTCCTCTTAGAAGGTGATAACCACCGTGTAAAGCTCAATACTCCGAGAAGGTAATGAATGCAACATTCTTACAAGCATAAGAGAGCAACTTGGACAGAACATTACAAGAGTATTTTGCAAATAGCCTGCATGGTTGCAAAGGACATGGACGCTTTCACCGTGTATATTTTCAGCTGATTTTCAGAGAGAAGCTACCCAGGTAGCTTGTCTTTAGAGTTGGCATAAAATCTGCATGTTAAAATTGGGCACCTAGCACGCACCATTCATCTGCTCTTTGTGTGGGCGGCTGGCAGGATTAAAATAGCACATACTTGTGAAAACTGAATGTATATGCACAGTTTTCCTCTCCCAGGCTAAACACACTCCCAGGACTGCTTTTCCAGCTAAGTACAAGTGTACACATTGTGGAAATCTAGCTGTCGTCCTTTTAACCGGATAGAGGAGGGTAATTCTCAGTAAGGCTGATTTACCCAGGCAAATGGCTTTGAAAATTGGTCCTGTATGCCCACAAAGACAATTCTGCTTGTTTTGCACATAGCGGAAACATACTTCTCTGTGAAATCAGCACGTTCAATGTTTTGTATTGTAAAGCCACATAAAGCGTGCTTCATTAAAAGCAAAGCGCAGAGATCCTTCGTCAGAAGAGTTCCTTCCACAGGGATCAGCGCCATGGGCTGGAACACAGCCTTTTTTTTTAAAGAAAGACGTTCATTGGCTCCGAGTCCAAGTGTGGTGAAGTGAATTAGCTACTGAATAACATGTGCATACCAAAGAAAATATTGTGGGCAGACCACATTGCATGAAAAGCGAAAGCCTGTTTTGGAATCCACCTCTTGCCCGTTAAGTTTTTCAATGAATAACAACAGTGCCATATGACCGTATATTCCGTTTCTGCAGATTTACACCAGGCTGTTGATTTCTGAAGGTAAAAACTTGCACAAGAGAGCCTCTTAAACAAATAAGAGGTTCACACATGCACAACAGCTGTCAGCTTATGGGCTGAATATGCACAGAAATTCTCAAACCCAGCACCCCCCAGGCCAGTCGATTTTCATGCCATCCACAATGAATATGCATGAGATAGATCTGTATCCAATGGAGGTGGTGTATGCAAATCTATCCTTGCATATTCATTGTGAATAGCCTGAAAACCTGACTGGCCTAGGAGTTAACAAAAGACTGGGTTGAGAACCACTGATCTCCACAGACAGTAAGACACAAAATTGTTAGCAAGTTTCAACTTAATCTGAATAAATATAAATATTTTCCAGTTACTGCATGTTAACCAGCTGCTGTACTAACATAAGTGGCAAGCAGAATATCACAGAGGTCAGTGGCTGCGGAAAGACCAACAGGCCAGAACTGGCCCAAACTAGGCAGCTGCCTAGGGCATCAGCTTCGGGGGGGGGGGGGCAAAGAGCAGCTGCAGTCAAGTGAAATCAAAACAATGGCAGCTGCACATTATCAAAGACTCAGAAGTACTTCTGGTCACTGGGCAATCTGCGAATAGTCCATTTATGTTTGTAACTGGCTTTTGGGAGTTTCTCTTATTATATATATATTTACAAAACAATCTTTAATATTTAAATGTATAATTTATTTATTTATTTATTTCTCTTATATACCGCGCTCTTCAACATCAGTGCGGTTTACATGGAACATTTATGTTTTACGGTGGGTTAACCGTAAAAATACAGATAACAGGTAGCTCAACTTGGTTAGTCAAAATACCTAAATATAAGATTTCCTGGGAAGCACGGTTTTGAGATCATTGATTGAGTTTAATCATCGAAATCTTGGGGAGTGGGGGTTCTAGGAGTTTCAAAGCTAATTGTGAGGGGGGTGCAAGTCAAGGGTTGCTGAAGGCATAGGCATCGTTGTTGCAATTGTAGCATTCCCTACTTCTGCCCTCGGGGATCCCATCATGGCAAAGATCCCTCCTGTCTGCCCGCAGGAGACTGGATCCCCGCGAACATACGGGAGGAGAAGGTCGGCAATCACATCCTCATGGAGTTTGGATGGCCTGGGGGCACAGCTTGCCCCACCTCCCCAAGGAAAACAGCACTCCACCTCCCCTGGCCCAAGGCATCCAATAACCTTGCAGGATATTCACAATAAAAATGCATGAAACAGACTGGCATACAATGGATCTCCAGTATATGTAAATATATTTCATACAGTCCTTTAAACTTGACTGCCTAGGTGTGCACATTAGGAGCCAAATGACCCAGACTTCCTCAAATAGCCAAGGCTTGACTAATTTTCGAAACCTAAAGCTATTAGACTCTATTTCAGCCACCAAAAGAGTCAAGTTCCTTGATGCGAGAGCCAAGCATGAGTGTGCACTGCATTTCGTAGCTACCACAGGTACAGATGCCCTTCCTGAATCTCTGACTTCTGGTGGTTGGGTCACTAGCAGCATGACAGAACCTGCTGGTTTCTATCTCTGAGGTCATCTGAGGGAAAGCCCAACCGTGCCTCTAAGTTGAGCAGCCTCAAGGTTTCTCTAAAACAGGTTATCCTACCAGTACAACTCCCCAGACTCTCCGACTCCATTGCATCTAACACAATTATTGTAATTGATGTGTTGCTTTGGTAAAAAGGCCACAGTGTCAATAAAGCAGCATAAAACAACCTGAGGAATCAGAAGCAGGGAATTTATTACAATGGATAGATGTAGGGACAGTATAATAACAGCTGATGGGTCATTCATAAATCACAGCTGGATCTTCTCAGAAAGGCAACAGGAGGCAGAGAGGAAGAGAGGGAGAGTCGGAGAAAGATTACATGAGAGAAGGGCAAAGGAAGAAAGAAAATAAATGATTACTAGGAGAGAAGAACAGAAACAGATTACAGATTAAAAGAACCAACTGAATGGATGAAGTACAGTCTGCAGGACCAGAAGCTGTTCAAGCCATCCGCGTTCCTCTTCCTGACATTCTCAGAACAGCACTGTTGAGCACACACAGACAGGCCAGCCAAGAGAGCACCGAGCGACTGTCAGGGCGCAGCCTCTCCCACCATGCCACAAAGAGACAGGCTAGCCAAGAGAGCACCGAGTGACTGTCAGGGCGCAGCCTCTCCCACCATGCCACAAAGAGACAGGCCAGCCAAGAGAGCACCGAGCGACTGTCAGGGCGCAGCCTCTCCCACCATGCCACAAAGAGACAGGCCAGCCAAGAGAGCACCGAGTGACTGTCAGGGCGCAGCCTCTCCCACCATGCCACAAAGAGACAGGCTAGCCAAGAGAGCACCGAGCGACTGTCAGGGCGCAGCCTCTCCCACCATGCCACAAAGAGACAGGCCAGCCAAGAGAGCACCGAGCGACTGTCAGGGCGCAGCCTCTCCCACCATGCCACAAAGAGACAGGCCAGCCAAGAGAGCACCGAGCGACTGTCAGGGCGCAGCCTCTCCCACCATGCCACAAAGAGACAGGCCAGCCAAGAGAGCACCGAGCGACTGTCAGGGCGCAGCCTCTCCCACCATGCCACAAAGAGACAGGCCAGCCAAGAGAGCACCGAGTGACTGTCAGGGCGCAGCCTCTCCCACCATGCCACAAAGAGACAGGCCAGCCAAGAGAGCACCGAGTGACTGTCAGGGCGCAGCCTCTCCCACCATGCCACAAAGAGACAGGCTAGCCAAGAGAGCACCGAGTGACTGTCAGGGCGCAGCCTCTCCCACCATGCCACAAAGAGACAGGCTAGCCAAGAGAGCACCGAGTGACTGTCAGGGCGCAGCCTCTCCCACCATGCCACAAAGAGACAGGCTAGCCAAGAGAGCACCGAGCGACTGTCAGGGCGCAGCCTCTCCCACCATGCCACAAAGAGACAGGCCAGCCAGGACGGCACCGAGTGACTGTCAGGGCTCCGCATTCTCTGTCTTCCTTTCACCTCAGAGCACTCAGGCTCCTTTTTAAAGTCGCCAAAGCCTCAGTTGCACAGGTTCGCCCAGCTTAGACAGATGTCATCTCTGACTGCTTTGATGTTCTTTTTTTCGTTAATTGTATTTTTGGTGGAAAACTTCTAAAGATATATTGAAACAACATTAACCAGCAGAGTAAAGATGGAGCATTTGTTTTAATCCTAGTTCAGCTGCTCTGTTTGCAACCCTGGGGCTATGCACTCGAGGGTTGACATATGTTACTGCCTGTGTTATTTACTACAAGCAGTTAGGAGGTAATTTTATAATGAGCTGCGTCAAGTTATGTGTCATCAATGCACGTAATTCATCTGCTTTCAGTGATATACGCAAGAGGATGGGCAAGTGCACGCATAGTTTCAGCAACGCTATTCTGTAAGGGCATGCCTCAGGACAATGGCATGTACTTTCGGAGTAGATCAGCACAGGGGACAAAGCCTAAGTTTAGGAGTGTAACTTAGAAGATGTTATGCACCTTTTCTACAAATCTAGGCATGAGCATTTATGCCTAGGGTTGGTGTAATGGATATGTCTAGATTAGCATCTTACCATTTCTGCCGCATTGTATAAAGTAATGCACGCACGTACTTTCTAAAATACTTGCAAAATAGAGGTGTGCTAAACTAAGAAACCCTTATTATTACCCGTTTAATGTGTGCTAGCTTTATTTATTTATTTATTGTGGCCTACTCCTTTGGAATTTGTTACCAGAGGATGTAGTAAAAGCTGTTAGTGTTGCTGGGTTTAAAAAAGGTTTGGACAAGTTCCTGGAGGAAAAGTCCATATACCTTTATTAAAGAGGACCCACAATATCCACTGCTTATCCCAGGACAAGCACTATGGAACCTATGTACCTTTTTGGGAACCTGCCGGGTATTTGTGACCTGGATTGGCCACTGTTGGAAACAGGATACTGGGCTTGATGGACCTTGGTCTGACGCAGTATGACACATCTTATGTTCTTATGACAGCGTACAAAACATAACCTAGAGGCATTCATGTCAAAGCTTCAGGGAGGTGAGTTATTGTGTTACTGTACACATTAATGAACGTGCTTCCATGTGCGCACCTTGCTAGTTTAGTAGCCATAGTAATGTATGCCTCATTTGCATCTCATTAACACTGGCTATTAATATGTGTGTGAAACAGCTCATTTATGTACATTAACAGCCAATGTTAACGTGCTTCAGTACATTGGCGACTTTATTCCCCTTGCTTCGGTTCTAATTCCGGCATTGACGCTTTCTGTGTGACCCTGTGCAAGTCATTCTGGAGTGGATGATGTGCAGACTCCACGGGTAGTTTTCATCCACAGGGTACGCGGAAACACCAGGGCAAACAAGTGTTGCACCATGAAAATCTAGCTGCATAAATTTGTGGCTAGTTTTGATTTTGTCCATTTTAAAAGCTATGCAAGTACTTTCCTCCCTTGGCCTAACCCTTCCCGCCCCCCGGCCATGACTTCATGGCGAGTCACTTTAGCAACTTGGGCCTTTATCCCATCTGTGTCACATATTCTCAATGTGACACCAGGACAAGTCACTTCAGTGGTAATTTTATAAACTACGTCTGTGAGTAAAAGTGTTTTATGTGCAGAAAAACACAATTTTAAAATTACCTGAGTTATATGTGTGTAAAAATGCTAATAGACTCTTAATATACACCTCGTCTTGCTCTTGGGGTCAGCATTTGACCTAGACAGAAGTGTGTAAAAAATTCCGGGATGTCAGTGCGAGCCTCAGAGCCAGCGTTATTGTCTGAGGGTACTTCCTGGGGGTGGGGTTGGCTCTAAGCAAACCTGCTGCCTAAAAGGGATGATATGACACCCTCATCCAAGGCATCCAAAAAGAGAGGCCGCCTCAGGAATGTCCTCAGAGCATAAGCCAAGAAGAAAGCAACCAATTTATATTCCCCAGCTATAGAATTTGGAAAAAAACTTTGCAATGCTGGCTATACTAAGCAAAATTTGTAGCCGTTGAATTATGTAGCTTGGACCTCTAGTATAAAAAATACTGAGTCTGACGCTGAACACTGAACTGCTATGGTGTTAAATCTTTATCTTTATTAAACATTTTATATACCACCCTTGTCGAAACATGAGGGCGGTTTACAATAAAATATAAACGCTAGCGTCAGAAAAGAAAAGAACTCCATTAAAATAAAGAGAAAGAAGGGCCAAAGGGGCCACCAAGGACACAACAATAAATCCAAAAAACAATAATCAGATAAATCTGAAGTCAAAGAACAAACCAATGAAGACTAACAAAAATTAAACAATAGTCAAAACAAGGCGGTAAGACAACAGAAAAACAGACAAACGGAGGACTACATAGGATGCCCAGGGGGGAGGTCAAATGCCTGTTGGAATAAATGGGTTTTTAATAATGTTTTGAAATTCTGGTAAGAGGGTTCTAACCGGAGGGAGGATGGTGGTGAGTTCCAGAGGGAGGGTCCTAGAAAAAAGAAAGCAGCGTGGCGTGTTTGTTCTAGATGAGCTTGTGCAGGGGAAGGAAGAGATAAACGATTAGCATGCAAGGTGCGAAGCTGTCAGTAGGGAGTATGGAGAGAGATCAAGTTAGCTAAATAATGAGGATTGGAGGAATAAATGACTCTATGTGTTAGTATGAGAAACTTATATTTGAACCGAAAACGCAGAGGAAGCCAATGAAGATGATACAGAAGAGGGGTGACATGATCGGATCTACGGGCAGAGGTAACAAGTCGAGCAGCTGTATTTTGCAAAAGCTGCAGGCGTTGGATCTGGTAGGCCGGAAGATTCGCATAAACCACATTACAATAATCTAGTCGTGACATGACCAAAGCAAGTACAAGTGTGACAAAGGAGTCAGTGGGCAAAACGGAACGGACTGATCGGAGCTGTCGTAATACAAAGAATGAGCGACGGGAAAGATTGGAAATGTGTTCATGGAAAGACATGGAAGAGTCCAAGATGACTCCCAGATATCGGAAAGAAGAGGTAAGTGGAACGGAAACAGAATTTATTTGAGGCGTAATGTCGGGACAAGAGGTACTTAGCGAGACCCACATAGCTGTGGATTTGGAGGGGTTCAGATGAAGAAAGTTGGAGGAAAGCCAGTTTGCAATATGGGTGAGACAAGTGTTAAGCGGGTAGATGTCAATATTGACTGGAGAGGTATGGAAGAGGAGGATTATATAATCTGCGTAGATATAGATGGAAACTGGGAATTGTTGGACTAAGAGGGGGAGAGGGGCAAGAAAGATGTTAAAAAGCAGAGGAGATAAGACTGAACCCTGGGGTACCCCACAGGGCAGGGGAGTGGATGGAGAGGATTGGTGATTGGCATGGACGACAAAGGAACAGGCAGTAAGGAAGGAGCGGAACCAGCTTAATACGGAGCCCCTTAAACCAATGTCAAACAGGCGTGAGAGAAGGGTACGATGGTCGATTAAATGAAAGGCTGCTGACAGATCTAGTGAAACCAAGAGTGAAATATTGCCATGGTCATGTGCGACATGAAGCTCGTTTAGCAGGGCCAGGAGGACAGACTCAGTGCTGTGTCCTGCCCGAAAACCTGCCTGACGGGGATGAAGGGAATTAGTAGCTTCAGCATGAGATAACTGCAGAAAGACAAAACGTTCTAGCACCTTTGCTAAGAATGAAAGGTTAGAAACCGGACGCCAATGAGAGAGCACTGAGGGATCGAGAGAGGGCTGTTTCAGGAGAGGATGAACTATGGCTGACTTCCATGAGGAGGGGAAATGACCAGAGGATAAACTAGAATTAAACATAGCAGTGATGAGAGGTATCAGCTGTAAGGACGGTTCTATCAACCAAGCTGAAGGGATAGGATCTAATGAACAGGTGGTTTTTCGAGCCTTAGAGAGGGCCAGGAGAACTTCTGCAGTAGTAAGGGAGTGGAAGGTGGACCAAGTATGTGATAAAGCTTTGTTTGGAGTATCTGAGGCAACAGCAGACTCTTCAGGGAGAGAAAATCTGCCGGGAGTCTGAGGGAGGGAGTAAGGAGGGGATAAAGGCGGGGGGGGGGGGAGTACTGAAGGAGGAACGGAGATTCTGTACCTTCTCGGAGAAGAAAGTAGCTAAGGAAGAAGGGGCAGGAACAGCGACCTGGGGAGCAGAGGGTGACGTAGTAGAAGAGAGCTGCCGTAAGATCAAGTGAAGTTGTCTAGACGAGTGAGCAGCACTAGAAATTTGGGAAGCAAAGAAGGAGCGTTTGGCAGTCTGGACTGCAGCGCGATAGTCTGAATAGAGAGATTTAAAACGTGCCAAGGTTTCTGGCAAAGGATGCTTTTGCCAACGGCGTTCAGCTTGACGTAGCTGTGAACGTTGTAGCCGCAAGCCTGGATGGAACCAGGGAGAGTGAGGCGAAAAGGACGGCCTGTTAGAGGGGCGCAGGGGTGCTAGGGTATCCAGGGAGTGGGACAGAATGGAATTCCAGAACTGTACTTGAGAATCAGAAGGTAAAAGCGGGAAATCATCTGGAAATAAGGAACAGGCTGAAGGAAAAGCAGCTAAAGTGGTAGGGGTAATACGACGTCGCAGATGTGTTGAGGGCGGAGGAGCTAAAGGCCCGCCGATATCAGAAATTACTAGTGAAAGTGAGAAAGAGACACAAAAATGGTCTGACCAGGGCACACTTAAAGCAACTGGCAAAGATAGCATAGAGCGAGAACTAGAAGAGGTGAGAATTAAATCCAGGGTATGTCCCAAACAGTGGGTGGGCCCAGACACATGTTGGTAAAGCGACAAGTCCTGTAAAAGATTCAAAAAGATGCGATCCTTAAGCCTAGAAGGTGCATCTACGTGAATATTAAAATCACCCAAGACCATGGTATTAGGATAATGAAGGAAGGTCTCTGATAGTTAGCAAAAATGCATCCCAATAATCGGTGGGAAGAGAGGGGGGGAGGTAAAGTAAAAGGAAATAAAATGGGGGGGAGGAATGAAAGCGCAGAAAAAGAGACTCAGTGAGGTGAACGGTAGGGGTAGGGGTAGTCACTTCGGCAATGTAAACAGAGATTCTGCATCCTTAGAAATCCTCATGGCCCCTTTGCAACTGTGGTTCAGGGCAGGGCTAGGACATTTCACTAGACTCACCATACAAAAAAAAATCTTGATTTTGGTGCAATTTCAGTAACAGGAACATAAACCTTATCCAGTACCACAAGACATATTGGGCCCGATACTGCAAGGCGAATAGTGGGGCTGAAGTCCTGCTAACCGTCCTTCCTGAATGCCGAAAGCCGCTCTCCCAGCATGCATAGATCCGCTGTGCGGGGAGAGCAGGACGGGGGCAGCATGGGAGCAGAGAGTAGGTGAAGCATGGGCGGGACAGGCATCTCAGAGGTGGAAGAAGTACGGGGCGGCCCTCCGCTTCTGCCAGGCAGCCCTCTAAGAGCAATGGAGCCACGATCGGTGAGACCCCACTGCCCGATCTGGGCCCTGCTGTCCTGGTCGATGGTCAGGCAGCAGGGAACCGGGAGTTGGCACTGTGGCAGGCTGACAGTGAGGCGGCAAGGATGTCTCCCACAGGGCTGCAGGAGCATGCCGGGCCGTCTCAGTGCCTGATCCTGCACCTACGGAAACATCTAGCTCCTGCAGTGCAGAATCAGGTACTAATGGGGCCGCCCTGTTTGGGGATGTCCAGACATGCCCCTTCCTGCATCGGGTTCATTGTGAAGTAATACAAAACCCTACAAGTCACCCAGCAAATCTACCATTACATAACAGCACTAACTTATAGAACCAGAGTTGCCAAGTTACCCAGTTCCAGGAGAGAGCCTTTTTGTGCTTTCTGGTTTTAGATTTGCATTGCAATGCAGTATGGTATTTGTAGTCCCTGATTTTACCCATTGGAATCAATGCTGCAGGTCCCATAATGCATCAGAATGAGATTGTCAGAAACCAGGATTGGCTGAAAATGTCACTCCTGGAACCAGTTAACCTGGCAACTCTGCAGAACTCACACAACAAGGATCAATTTAGGAAAAGGCAGCACCAAAATATTACAGTGAGCCCTAAAACATCAGTACACCTATTAGGAAACTGAAGCTGGATTACTACGGATCCCATGTAAACAACACCTGCCTTCGGTCATACACACAGAACTCAAATAGCCCCTCATCAAGTACAGAATTAATGACCGCAGACTTGGGAATATGTATGTAACCCGTTGCCTGTGTGTCATCCTTACAGCAGCTGTCTAGACTGCTTAGCAGACAGAGGTCACAACTATCTATGAGCAATGCTGTGTCTCAGTCTACTTCTTCCCTTCTCTGATGTAGGTTGCATCAGAGGGAGGGAGGGACCAGGTCAACCATGCAAACTCTGAGTTGTAAAGACCCGCATCTGAATGGCTGGCCTGATCCCTCCCTCCTCTGACGCGACCTACATCAGAGAAGGGAAGGAGGGACCCGACCTGCCTACAACCACGGGTCTGCCTCACTGCTGTCGCCGCCGCCGCCTCCGAGAAAACAAAAACATGGCAGTGGCGACAGCAGGGCTTTCCAAAATCTCTTCTCCATTTGCCATTATTCTCTCTCTCCTCCTGTCTTCTTCACTTCCTGCCCTACATCCATCTCTGACATTGATCTTTTCCTTTCAGCTTTCTTTCATTTTTCTGCCTATTTACTCAGATTTCAATCTTTGTTACTCTCAAGTCCTCAGTCTCCCTCTTTTTACTGCATTGACCTAAAATTTTCCATCTCTCCCTCACACCAGCACTCCCATTCTCTATCCTCTTATTCCTCAGTCTTTTGTTAACTCTCCCCACTCCTGCACCTGCTTTTTCTCACCTGCCATATGTCCAGCCTCTTTACTCTCTCTAACATCTGTCTCTCTCGCACATCCTTTGTCCAGCATCTTCTCACTCACTATCCCCCAATCTTCATCCAGTATCTCACCTCACCCTCTTCCATCCAACTTCTCCTTTCTTTTTCTCTCCTCATCTAGCATCTCCCTTTGGGCTCTCTACTCCCCTATGTTCCTATTCACCCTCCTGTGTCCAGCTACCATATCCACCCACTAGTGTCAAGCATTTCCCCTATTCCCCTACTCCTCCCATGTCTAGCATCCTCCCTCTCTGTCCCTCTCCCCCCTCCTATGCCCAGAATCTCCCCTCTGTCTTCTTACTCTCTCCCATATCCAGTATCTCCCTTCTGTCCTACTGCCCTCCAAATCCAGTATTTGCCATGTCACCCTACCTCCCAGTGCCCAGCATGCCTTCTTTGTGTCCTATCCCCCCTCCCATGTCCAGAATATCCCCTTTGTCTTCCTACTTTCCTGCTGTATCCAGCATCTCCTCTATCTTTTTATTCCCTCCATACCCAGCATTTGTCTTCTGTCTCTATCCTCGCCTATGTTCAGCATCTTCCCTCTCTCTTCTTACTCCCTGCCCCTGTGTCCAGCATCTTCAGTCTTCTTATCCCTCCTCCCATGTCAAGCATTTCTTCTGTCACCCTACCCCCCCCTCACCCAGTATCCATTATCCCCCTCTGGGTCTCTATCTTTTGTCTGGGTCTCTGACCCCTCAGATGCCCACTATTTCCCCCTCCCCCCCAACTCAGCATCTCTCTGGTCTTTCCCTCTCCCAAAGTCAGCCTTTCTCTCAACCTGTTCCAGCACCTCTCTTCCCTTTCTCCCATCCTGTTCCAGCACCTCCCTTCTGCTGCTCTACTCACCCCTTTGAACAAGCATGACCCCTTTGTTTTGCCCTTCCCCTGATCCAGCATTTTTGAAAGGATGTCCAAATGAAATCGGGAACAAAGAGAGCAGATACCAAGACTGGCAAGAACAAGATTCAGGTTTTGAAACCCCTTTTATTGACCCCTACACGTTTCGGCCACCAGGCCAGTCTTGGTATCTGCTCTCTTTGTTCCCTTGCAGTCTGCAGGTACTCTGTTGCTTTGCCTAGTTTACCAAGCCAAATCGGGGACATCCAAAGCGAAATGTACAGAAAACGCCAAGAATTTCTATGTCGCTGGCTGATTTTAGTGACATAGATGTCCCTGATGTGGACTTTCATGCCGGTGGCCACAGATGTCCCCCTTAGGAAAGCGTGGGGTTCTTAACAAGCTGGGATAAGGAGACATTCAGCAGCGCCGTTAAACAAAAACATGCCCCATCAGAGTTTGTTGACAAAGTGTAAAATACAGAGGGATTAGTGTAGATGCTTCTCCACACCCTCCAGACATTTGCCTGACAAAACAATCACTTTTCAGATGCTTATTTGTGCCTGGAGCAGGTATAACCTTAGACACAATTTTAAACAAATAAATAAATACCAATCACTACTTGGGCGTAGTAAAGAAAAACTGGACCAAATGGTACAAACTGCAGGGAAATATGTCCCACTTAAGGCTCTACTTCTCCAAAACACTGATCAATGAGAGTGTAACTCAGCAGTGACTCTATGGTGAGGGGAGGAGCTCAGTGTGAGTGACTCAGCATTGAGTCTATGGTGGGGGATGAGCTCGCTATGACTCAGCGGTGAGCATGTGACATTGGGAAGGAGAATCAGCAATCTATGGGAGAGGGGGAGGAAGGCTCAGCTTGACTCAGTTGTGAGTCTGTGACAGGGGATTTCATGCTTTTCATGACTCAGCAGTGAGTTTACTGCAGGGGAGAAAGCGAGGTTACTTACCTGTAACGGGGGATCTCCATGGACAGCAGGATAAGTCAGCCACACCTGGTGACATCCTCTGGGTGGCACCAAGGTCGGAAGTGCTCTCCAGAGCTCAGGTTTCTGAGGGTGCTCAGGTAGCCCACCTCCCGGGTCCACCCCTAGCCTGGCCAGTTGTGTTCCTAGCTAGATTTCCCGGCTAGGGAGCGGCTCTTCAGGTGGACCTCCTCCAGGGGAGGCGGGCGGGATTGTGCGGCTGACTTATCCTGCTGTCCACGGAGAACCCCCGTTACAGGTAAGTAACCTCGCTTTCTCCATGGACTGCAGGATTGTGTCAGCCACACCTGGTGCCTCCCTAGCTGCGCGGAAACATGCTGAAGTGGAGGAGGGAGGCGTGAACAGAAGGCTACTGAGGCATGAGTTAGGGAATGCATTTACTGAGGAACAGTGCAACAAGCAACAAAACAGTGCAACTAGCAACATAAGGTGCAGTAAGGAACAAGGTGAAACCTAACAAGGTGCAGTGAGATGCAACATAAGAACAAGGTGCAACATAAGAATAAGGTGCAACAGTGGAGTGACTGCTGAGAGCAGAGCAGCTATGTCCCGGGGTACGGAGTACCGATTCAGGTTCGTTTATGTCCTTTCTGTCGGCACCGGCTGTGGTGGTGTAGCAAGGGGTGTCTCCAAGCAGTGGCGAGGACAGCATTGCCAAGTGCGCAGTCCTCCTGAGAGCTGAGGTCGAGGCAGTAGTGTTTCTGGAATGTGTGTGGAGAGGACCATGTGGCTGCTTTGCAGATGTCGGTCAGGGGGACCGACCGCAGGTTGGCTATGGAGGTGGCCAACCCTCTCAGCCGGTGAGGCCCCACTCTTGACTGTGACTGAGTTCCGGTCGGGTCGAGGCAGTAGGAGACGCAGAAGGCAACCCAGTGGGAAAGAGTCCTTTTCATGACAGGCCTTCCAGGCTTGTGGGGGTCAAAGGAGATAAACAGCTGTTTGCCCTTTGGGGCAGGTAGAGTCCTGGCAAGGTAGATCCAGAGGGCACGGAGACAGTCCAAGGTGTGCAGGCGGCGTTCCTCATCCGAATGGTGTGGCTCCGGAACAAAGGAGGGTAACTCGATGGACTGATTGACATGAAACGCAGATGGCACCTTGGGTACAAATCTGTGGTTGGTCCGTAGGGAAGTCCGATCATGATGGAGCTGCATGTATGGCGGGTGTGCAACCAGCGCTTGCAGCTCACTGATCCTCCTGGTGGATGTGATGGCTACCAAGAATAGCGTTTTCCAGGAGACGTACTTCATGTCTGTGGTCTAGAGCGGTTCGAAGGGGGCCTGGGTTAGGCGATGGAGGACCACGCTGAGGTCCCATGGCAGCACTGGGGCCCTGATTGGAAGCTTCAGGTTTGTCAATCCTTTCATGAAGCGCGCCGTCATGGGCAACGTTGCAACGGAGTTTGCCCTGTTGGCTGGGGCGTGGAAAGCTGCAATGGCGGAGAGGTGCACTCGAATGGATTGTGTCTGTAGACCGAGGTTGGAGAGGGAACTTAGGTACTGTAAGATGCTGGTGACTGGGCACGAGGTTGGATCTAGCCCGCAAACCATGCACCAGATGCTGAACCTTTTCCATTTGAGGCCATAGGACTTTCTGGTGGATGGTCTCCTGGCCGCGAGGACCACATCCTGTACCTCCGGAGGCAGACGGAGGGTGGAAAGGTTCATCCGCTCAACCTCCAGGCAGTGAGCACAAGGGCTTTGAGGTTGGGGTGTCTCGTGTAGCCCACGTTCTGCATTAGAAGGTCTGGCCTGAGCGGCAGGTGCACTGGGCCCTCGTGCACCAGGTGTCTCAGGAGCGCGAACCACATCTGCTGCGGACAGTGAGGGACCACGAGGATGGCGTGTGCTTTGTCCTGGATAATGCACTGTAGTGTCGCAGGAATGAGGGGGGTCAGGGGGAAGGCGTACACCAGAGACCACTCCCCCCAGCACACATCAAATGCATCCCCCGATAATCTCCTTCCAACGGGTGCCTCGAGCAGAACAGGGGGCACTTGGCATTCTGCTCGGTGGCAAAGAGGTTGATGTCCAGAGCTCCCCACCATTGGAAGAGGGTGTTGGTGACCTTGGGGAGGAGAGTCCATTCATGGGGCTGCAACTGTCTGCTCAGTTTGTCTGCCAGGATGTTCATGTCCCCAGGAAGATAAGAGGCGCGCAGTCAGCACTTGTTCTTCAAGGCCAGTGTCCATATCGCCAGCGCCTCCTGTCAGAGGGAGCGTGACCGGGTGCCCCCTTGTTTGTTGATGTAAAACATGGCCACTTGGTTGTCGGTCTGGATGAGGACAGACATGTCCTGGAGGTGTGATAGAAATGCCTTGAGGGTGTATCTGATGGCCCTCAGCTCCAGGAGGTTGATGTGCAACTGTCGTTCTCTTGGAGACCAGGCCGCTTGTGTGCTGAACTGAAGGAAGTGCGCCCCCCAACCGGTGCAGGATGCGCCCGTGGTGAGGATCGCCTGGTGTTGAGGCTGATGGATATCCTTGCCTACTGAGAGATTCGTTTGCACCGTCCACCAGCGGAGCTGTGCCTGGACTTGGGAAGTCATCGGGATGTGGGCGGACAGTGACTGCGAGTGTTGGTTCCAGTGGGTCCGTAGATGCCACTGGAGTATGCGCATCCTCATTCTCGCCACTGGGATGATGGGGGTCGTGGCTGCCATGTGTCCCAGGAGGCACAGTACAGACCGAGCCGAAGTGTTTGCTGACGCCGTTAAGCTGGACACCAGCGAGGTGATGGCCAACAGCCTGTGATGTGGGAGGTAGGCTTTTGAAGACTGTGTGTCGATGACAGCTCCAATGAACTCCAGTTACTGGGAAGGCAGAAGCAGCGATTTGCTGTAATTGATGACAAACCCCAGGGTGGAAATCAGGACAGTGGTTGTGTGCAGGGCCACTTGCAGTTCCTGAGCAGAGGGAGCTGTGAGGAGCCAGTTGTCCAGGTAGGGAAAGACAGCGATGTTCTGCTTGCGGAGGCGAGCTGCTGCGATGGCCACACATTTCGTGAAGACGCGTGGGGCCAGTGATAGCCCGAAGGGAAGGACTCTGTACTGGTAGTGACGTCCCAGTACATGGAATCGGAGGTACTTCCTGTGCGCTTTGTGGATGCGGATGTGTGTATAAGTTTCCTGCAGATCCAGGGATGCCAGCCAGTCGCCGGTATGAATCAGAGGGAGGATAGAATTGAGGGAGTACATCCTGAATTTCTCTCTGGTGACAAATCTGTTCAACTTGCGCAGGTCCAAGATGGGGCGTACTCTGCCCAATCTCTTCGGGATGAGGAAGTATCTGGAGTAAAATCTGGTATTGATCTTGGATGGTGGAACCTCTTCTATTGTGTGGGAGGACAGCAGGTGTATCAGCTCTGCTACCATGGCACGCTGCAGATGAGGGGGGGTCTCGCTGAAAGGTTTGTTGCGTTGGCAGGGTGGCACAGAAAAACGAATGCGGTATCCTTTCCGGATGATCTGCAGGACCCAGGAGTCCAAGGTGATCCTTTCCCATTCTGGCAGAAAAAATGAGAGGCACCCCCCGATCTGGGAGGGGGCTTGCATGTGCCCCCGGTCTGGGGGGGGCTGCACATAGTTGTCAAAGGGAGGGGCCACCTTTGGCTGTCTGTGTGTTATTACCCTTCTTTGGCTAATGGTCCCGTTGGGACTGGCGCTGGTGCGAGGGTCCGTGTTAGGAGTTGGTCTTGTATCTGGGACCCTGCCACTTTCGGTTTGAAGGATATCTCTTGTTGTAATTGTAGTAAGATTTCCGTTGGTAGCTGTTCTTTTGAGTGCTGTTGCTGCACTCAAACCCATCCTCTGCCAGGGTTTGCAGGGTAGTGCAGTCCTCTTACATGTTGTTTACCGTGTCTGCGACTTTCTCCCCGAAGAGCGATTCGCCTGTGCAGGGAGCATCGGCAATCTTGTCGTGGGAGTCGTCCCGCAATCTGGATGCTCTCAGTCATGCCCACCTCCTAGTGGAGATCGCCGTACCCGCTGTTCTTATGGACGTATCAAAAGCATCAAAGGCTGTGCTCACCAGGTGTTTGTTGCATTCAGTCATGTCCGTGAGTGCGGTGGAGAATAAGGCTTGCGATTCTTTCGGGAGAGAGGAGATGGCATTTTTGATGTTTGCCATACAGGTGTCTTGAAACAGGACATGTTGAAAATGGTGAGCAGGGAGAGCCGGAGAGACAGCGTTGTGCACGGAGGCGGCAGGCTCCTGGTCCCGCGGCCCCGACGTCATCGGGGGCCTTCCCTTCAAAAGGTGGAGTAGCAGAGAACAGCTGTGGGAGAGCCGGAGAGACAGCGTTGTGCCCGGAGGCGGCAGGCTCCTGGTCCCGCGGCCCCGACGTCATTGGGGGCCTTCCCTTCAAAAGGTGGAGTAGCAGAGAACAGCTGTGGGAGAGCCGGAGAGACAGCGTTGTGCCCGGAGGCGGCAGGCTCCTGGTCCCACGGCCCCGACGTCATCGGGGGCCTTCCCTTCAAAAGGTGGAGTAGCAGAGAACAGCTGTGGGAGAGCCGGAGAGACAGCATTATGCCCGGAGGCAGCAGGCTCCTGGTCCCGCGGCCCCGACGTCATCGGGGACCTTTCCTTTTCTTTAAAAAGCTCCGTGGTCAGGCGCAGCTGGAGGCGCGTGTCGGGGGCAGCGATCAAAGGGGCACGATACAAGGGGCGTGTTAGGCCCCTTGGGAGCCCCTTGGAGCAATGCAGGAGCAGGGGATTGTAAGATTCTAGCAGCCGCAGAGACTGTGATGGGGAAAAGGAAGAAGTAGGTGATTCCAGAGGCGAAAGTGGAACCGGTGGTGGGCCCCATGGACAAGCACCTTCAGATAAAGGTAGGGGCAGATGCGTCCCTGGACCCGGACTTTCTGGCCTTTAGCTCATCAGTGGCGTCTCTAAGTTCTCCGGATAGGTCTCCACCTTCTCCTCCAGTGTATATTTCCCCACCCTCTTCAGTAACCGTGGGGGCTCATGTTAAGCAAAGTACCCCAGTGGTATCTCGGGGGAAGTTAACACCAGTTGCTTGGGTCTCTGTTCCGGGTGTCATTAAGGAAGTACCTGAGGATCAGGTTACTCTGGTTGACATATGGAAGAGTGTAGCCCGTATAGAAAATATCTTAGCCCCCACTGTCTCACAGCTTTGTAACTTCTCTTCGGAGGTTAGTGACCAGCTGTCTGACATGGAAGAGCGTTTAGGGAATATGTCCTCTCAGCTTACTAAGTGTGAAAATCAGTGTGCTACACTTAAGGCTACTAGTGTGTCAAGTATCAAGGAGAGTTTGCTTGTTCATCACAAGATAGAAATGTATGACAATTGGTTTAGAGCTAAAAATATTAGGTTGTTAAATTTTCCCATTTGTCATTTATTATCTGCAGAAATTTTATTTCGGAAGTATTTAAAGGAATCTTTGGGTCTAGCTTCTGCTGACTCTGTTTTGCTTTCTAAGTTATATTATTTGACTGGGAGGAAGGTAAATGCTGGCACGACTGGTGAGTATGATACTCTCCAAGGAGGTGCTGACCTAGACCTTACTAAATTCTTGGAAGATTCTCAGGATACTATTCTTACTCGGGCTACTTTGGTAGTCACCTTTGTATCTGAATATGATAAATCTGCTGTGTTCAAACTGTATTTTAAAAGGTCATCTATTCTGTTTTGTGGTGCTAAGGTACAAATGTTTCCTGATGTCTGTAAGGCCACACAACTTAGGAGACAGGCTTTTTTGGCTATGAAGCCTAAGGTTTTGGCCTTATCGGCAAGTTTTTTTCTTCGTTATCCTTGTAAATGTTTAATTACATTTCAGGGGTCTAAGTATATTTTTGTTGATCCTTCTCAATTGCAGGTATTTCTGGATAGTAAATAATAGTATACTTATGCTAGGAGAAGTAGGGACATTAGGTTTGGGCTGTCATAGTAGTAGGACTTTGGTTCCTGATTATATTTGTTGTATTAATTACTTTGTATTCTCCCCTTTATAGTGGGCTAAGAATATGATTGCTGATGTGTTTTTTTTTTTTTGTTATATATGGATGGTTTCCTGTTTTTTGTTTATGGAATGACATTGGCATCTTGATTACTTGTGTACTTCTTCTGTAAGTATGATTAAAAATTTCAATAAACATAAAAAAAAAAAAAAAAAAAAGAAACTGGTGAGCAGCAATCCTTGCACTGAGCATGGCCCCTTGATAGACTTTCTTCCCGATGTCATCGAGGAGCTTATGATCGCATCCGGGTGGGTTGTTGGCGTGGGTGCGGGAGGACTTAACTTTCTTCAGAGCTGAGGACACAACTATAGACTAGTGAGGCAGTTGTGTTTTCTTGAACCCTGATATGGGTTGAATTTGATACTTGGAGTCTAGCCTCCTGGAGATTGCGTGGCCAGATGCAGGGGTCGACCAAAGTCTCAAGTAGCTATCCCGTAGTTTGCAGTGCAGAGGCAATGTGAACGGGGTTTTGGGGACAGTGAGGTACTTCAGGACCTCCGGCTCTGGTTCCTCCGAGGCATTGGGTGAGGTCAGGACCAAGGTGGTGGCTACCTTATTGAGGAATTTCAGATAAGTCAGGTCCTCTTGGGGGGTGGAGGCCCTTCAGGCTCAGGAGAATGCCTGTTTATTTATTTATTTATTTACATTCTCTTATATACCGCGCTATTCTGCATCAGTGCGGTTTACATTGAACAAACTGAAATTACATTGAACAGGGTATTATAACTTGGAGATAACTATTTTACAGGGAACATGGGCTATGGAGGGTTAAGTGGCTTGCCCAAGACCACAAGGAGCACCTGTGGGACTAGAAACCCCGGTCCTTCCGGCCCAAGGTTGCTGTCCTCTAGTGGGATTTGAACCACCGACCTTCCGGCCTGAAGTCGGTGTTATCTGAAGCAGACAGTTCGTTGGCCGCAGAACCCATGACTGCAGCTTCAATTGCTCCTCCGCAGTGCTATCTGGAGAGGGAACTTCCAGAGACCGTAGCGGTGGCATGTGAGGTCTGGCGGGTTCTAGAATCCATGTTGCTGGTGGCAGGGCCCCCGTTTGGGATAGCTGTAGGGGGGTGCTGTTTGCTGTAGAAGCTGCATGAGTAGCTGTAGAATAGCTGAGGAGTTCGCTGGGTCAGAGGCATGGCTGCAGGATCTGTTGCGGTAGGGAGAGATAGAAGAGCTGCTGTGTGATCTGTGGCGTCTGGATACATGACGTCTTGAGCTGTGCTTCCTGCGATGCCCATAGCTGGAGCCGGAAGCACTTCTGCTGCTGGAGTGCTCTCTTCCACGCTTTCTTTTCTTGTGTGCACCCCGGAGACCGCCACGTCAGGAAGCCTCGCTATCTGCCCGGGTCCGACTCCTTTATCGCTTGTGTGCACTGCGCCGGAGGGCCCGGAGTACTTCGGCGCTGACTTCTGTGCCGAACGGGCTTCCCAGAGTCGAGGGGTGATGACGCGGAGCCTGGGCGGAACTAGGATAGCTGACGCTGAGGCCGTTTCCCGGGTAGCTGGAATCTCAGCGAATCAGAGGAAGGTGGAAGGAGCTGGAGGACTTACCCACAGCGCCATCTTGCAGAGAAGCATGGCCGGGAGCAACCGCATGGCTAGATGAAGAGGGGAGCGCAGGCCCCATGGATGTGGAGAGCCTGTTAGCATCCCTGACAGGAGGAGCCGTCGCTGGGGCCATCGCAGGCATCGCGGAGGCTTCCGAAGCTAGGCAGGGGGTGGAGGCCCTGTTGGGCACATTCCGGGCCATAGCAGTAGCAGCGGCGTTGCTCTTTGAGGCTAGAGGAACAGCTGTGCCAGCGTTGCTTTGGGTGGCCAGGTGATCCTTTAGAGCATGCCCTCTGGACTTCCGGGCCTTCGGGGACATTCTGAAGCAATGAGGGCAATCTTCCACATTGTGTGCCGGTCCTAAGCAGCGCACACACAACTCGTGTAAGTCCGTGCTGCTCATCTTCTTACCGCAGGAGCATTTTTTAAACCCAGGTTTGGGCATCATGGTGAGTAGTAAGTAGGTCTGATGTTCTTGATGAAGAGGGAGAGCAGGGTCCGTCTTGCTGGCAAGGCGGAAGGAAACAAAACTGGCCAGGCTAGGGGCGGACCCGGGAGGTGGGCTATCTGAGCATGCTCAGAAACCTGAGCTCTGGAGAGCACTTCCGACCTTGGCGCCGCCCGGAGGACGTCACCAGGTGTGGCTGACGCAATCCTGCAGTTCATGGAGAAACTCATTCTGACATTGCAGTCAGTTTAGTGGATGAAGAAAACCTTGCTCATGTGACAAGGAGCAGCTTTCCAAGATACAATAGCCAGTCTGTTGTGATAAGAGAAGAGCTCTGCATCATTTCACAAGCAGTTTAGAGCAGGGTGATGCGCTCGTTATGAGCCTCAATTTTAGATGTTGGATACCAGCTGTTTACAGGTTACTTGATTATTGTTGATGATTTTTGTCATTTTATAGTTTTTATGACTATAACTTTGCTGTTAGTTTTATAATGGTTTTCCATTGTTTTAACTATTTTATTGCATTCCTGCCTTGAGCTTTCAGGAAAAGCAGTATAGCAATATGAGATGTAAAACGGGATAATGAGTGAGGTTATCAAATTTGCAGATGACACAAAACTATTTAAGGTTGTTAAAACCCAAGAGGATTGTGGAAAATTGCAAGAGGATCTTGATAAATTGAAAGACTGGGCATCAAAATGGCAGATGAAATTTAATGTGGACAAGTGCAAAGTTATGCACCTAGAGAAGAACAACCCAAACTATGGCTACACGATGCAAGGTTCCACATTAGGAACCACCACCCAGGAAAAAGATTTAGGCGTTATTGTGGTTAACATGTTAAAACCCTCGTACAGTGGCAGCCAAGACAGCAAATAGAATGCTAGGTATCATAAGGAAAGGAATGGAAAATAAAACAAAGGATATTATAATGCCTCTATATCGTTCCATGGTGAGACCGCACCTTGAATATCATGTGCAATTCTGGTCGCCGTATCTTAAAAAGGATATAGCGATATTAGAAAAGGTTCAGAGAAGAGCCACCAAAATGGTAAAGGGGATAGAAGGTTACCCCTATGAAGAAAGACTAAAAAGGTTAGGGCTCTTTAACCTGGAAAAGAGACGGCTGAGGGGAGATATGATAGAAGTCTATAAAGTAATGAACGGAGTGGAATGGGTAAACGTAGATCGATTGTTTACGTTATCAGAATATAGAAAGACTAGGGGACATGCAATGAAGCTACAAGGTAAACTATTTAAGACTAATAAAAGAAGATATTTTTTCACTCAACGTGTAATCAAACTCTGGAATTTGTTACTGGAGGATGTAGTAAAGGCTGTTAGTGTAGCTGGGTTTAAAAAAGGTTTGGACAAGTTCCTGGAGGAAAGGTCCATAAACCATTATTAAGAAGGGACCCAGGATATCAATGCTTGATCCAGTACAAGCATTGAGGAACCTGTGTCTTTTGGGGAAACTGCTAGGTACGTATGACCTAGATTGGCCACTGTTAGAAACAGGATACTGGGCTTGATGGACCTTGGTCTGACCCAGTATGGCATATCTTATGCTCTTATAAATATTGCCATTTTGCACCCAAAGCAAGGTTGCCAAGTCACCCAGTTGAAGGAGGGAAGTATTAGGCCAGTCCTGAATTGCTGACAACCTGATCCTGGTGCATCCTTCAGTGCTGATTTCAAATACCAGTGGTAGGGACTACAAAGACCACAATGCACTAGGATGCAGGTTCAGAAACCAGGACCGGCCTAAGATCTCCCTCCTTGACCTGGAAGCTCTGCTTGAGGTGCAATGTCAGTAATTTCATTAATGTTCCATCTGACTAAGATGCATCTACTTTACCATTTAATGCTGCGACATGAACACACCTATCTGTGGGCTCCTCTGCACAAGAAACACATACACGTATCTGCTCCGTTGAGCTCACTTTCACATGAATTGACTTTCCTAATTCCTTCCTTACGCCACCTCCATTGCTGTGAGATTCTCGAGAAACTGGGAGGTCATTTCATAACAGAGCAACTAGGCTGTAAAGCACAAAGATGCACCTAAAGTTCACCCACAGTTAGTACCAGGGCAGGAGGTAACACTAGATGAACTAGGCGGTTGCCTATATTGCCAGTGGTCCAAGGGCAGCCCGTTGCCGCCCCTATCAGGATATGCAGCAGTGGCAATGACTTTAAACACTTCTGCAGTGCTTGCCAAAACCTCCTGAACTGCATTCTGTTCCTGCTTCCACCCCCTGCAATGCAGACTTCTTGATTGTATGAGGGAGCAGGGGGGGTACCAAGAGTAAGATTCAGCTAGAATGCCTCATATCCTTGCGCTGACCCTGATTACACCCGCTGAGAGGCAGGAGTAAGTCATAAGAACAGAAGAGATACAGTACTGGGTCAGATCAAGAGTCCATCAAACCCAGTATCCTGTTTCCAGTACCTGTCGGGTTCCCAAAGGATAAACATTCCATGTTACTTGCCCCAGGAGTAAGCAGTGGATTGCCCTAGTTTTCTTTAATAATGGTTTAGAGGACTCGTATAGAAAGAACCTTTTGTCATTTCAACTAAAATTGGAACATTTGGATAACTTATCTAGAGCTAACAACCTGAGAGTTATTAATTTTCCAAAGGTGTCGTCAATCTCCCCTAGAGATATGTTTAATAGATATTTGATCGAGACATTGGGAGTAGCTTCGGAGTTGATTCCTCCCCTGGTAAAAATTTACTATCTGCCTAAGGCAAAGTTTTCTTCGGCCCATGGTGAGACGGGGGTAATCAAACTCAGGAGGTTAGTTTGAATGTTTCAGATTTATTAGAAAATTCTGGATATGAATCTCAGGTGTCATCTACATTGTTAATAACTTTTGCTCTGTTGTCTGATGAGGAATGGTTGCTAAAATTATTTTTCCAGAAGCGTAAACTTTTATTTTGAGGTCTATTAGTACGTATATATCCTGATTTATCAAGAGAAACTCAGAAGCGGCACAGAGAGTTTTTGCTGCTCCGGTGTGGGGTTACACAATTGGGCGGGCTCTTTTTTCTAAAGCACCCTTGCAAGTGTTTGGTGAAATAACAATCGATTTCTTATATATTTTATGAGCCCTCCCAATTGTTGGCTTTCATAAGCGCCAGGCAGCTGGAGTCCTCCACTGATCCTCCTTAGGCTCATATGGTAGTAGATCTGATTTATGACTGTCTGCTGATTTCTTCTTTCGTTGTGATTAATTTGTAAATAGGAACACCCCCTGTATAGTGGGCTAGGGAGAGTAGACATTTTGAATTTTTCTGATTTCTCTTGATATTTTCTTTGATAATGTATTCTGGGTTTCCCTTGGATACTTTTCTGTTTGTCTTCTCTATTTCTGCAATAATGGTTTATGTAAACTTTCTTGATTTAAGTGAAAATTTCATAAATAAAAAAACAAAAAACAAAAATGGTTTAGAGACTTTTCCTCCAGCAGCCCCTCTAGACCTGTTTTGAACCCGGCTACGCTAAAAGCTTTTACTACATCCTCCGGTAATGAATTCCAGAGTTTGATTATGGATTGAGGGAAAAAATATTTTCTCTGATTAGTCTTAAATGTGCCACATGATAGCTTCATTGTATGTCACCTTGTCATCTGTTCCACTTAATTCATTACTTTATAGGCCTCTATCATACTGTATCTCCCCTCAGCCGTCTCCTTTCCATGTGGAAGAGCCCTAACCTTTTAAACCTTTCCTCAAAGGGATATACTTCCATTCCCTGTACCATTTTGGCAGTTCTTCTTTGTACCTTTTCCAATTCTGCTAAATCCTTTATAAGATACGGTGGCCAGAACTGCATACAATATTCAAGATACAGTCGCACCATGGAACAATACAGAGGCATTATGATGTCATCCTTTGTTCTATTCTCCATTCCTTTCCTTATGATTCCTAGCATTCTATTTGCTCTCTTGGCCACCGCTGCACACTGAGCGAAGGGTTTCAATGTATTATCCACGATGACGTCCAGATCCTTTTCCTGCATAGCAATTCCTAATTTGGAACCTTGCATCATGTAAACGTAGATTGCGTTGTTCTTCCCTAAATACATAACTTTGCATTTGTCCACATTAAATGGCAGATGAAATCATCGTGGATAAGTAGAATTCCATTTCATGTTTACTTCCTCTCCTTTATGTATCTGAAAAAAACTCCTGTCACCGCTTTAGTCATTCTTTCTTCTGCTTGTGCTTTCACATCCTTGTTTGTTTTTTTTTCCTCCTGGAGCTTCATCTGGTATTCTTTTTTTGTGACCTTCTGTATTTTGTGAACGCTGCCTTTTTTGCCTTTATTTTGTGCACCAACTTCCTTGGAGAATCATATCGGTTTCTTTTCCTCTTGAGGTTATTTACTTTCCTTACATAAACATCTTTGGCCATTTTAATAGCTCCTTCCACTTCCGTTATCTCTTCCCATCCTGCCAGCTCTTTCTTCAGGTGCTTTGTGTTTGAAATCCAGGACTTTGAGTTTTCATCTTGGCTTTTATATGAAATCACACGGTGTGTGTAAATGCTGAAGCAATATGTAAAACTCTGTCCTACAAGCTCGAGACACTTATAAAACTACACCGTTGGTACAGAGGATAAAGATCTGGGGATAGCCTATAACATTTCTGTACAGCACAGGAGCTTGGTGGAGATAAGAGTGCTGCTCAATATACCGTATCCCAGAAATGTAAGGAATCCAGGATAATAGCTCCTACTGTGAAGAATCACAGCAAAGGCCCATGTGAAACGGGCTGACACATCACTTAATGTTAACAATGGCGAAGGCTGTGCTCCTTTCTCCATGTGCAGTAGCTATGGGAAGACGCAGCGTGAGGCTGCAAGTCTTAGTGCATGTGATGACAATCTTCTGCTTGGATTTGCTCTTGCAGTCAGTCCCAGATTCTGTGATCCAACCAAGCAGGGCAGACTGTAGGCAGGTGCGAAACAACAGCCCCAGCTCTGTCGCTCCTCAGAGACCTCAAGATGGCTGTCTAGCATGGGGCGGGGCAGGGCAGGTCAGGAGCATGGGCCCACCTCCTTCTTGAGAAAGCATGGGTGACAAGTTGTCCATTAGGACTAGGTCAGTGAAACGCTCACCAAGCCCCTAAAGATGGTTTTGAACTCCAATAAAGAGTTAGAATAACAAACTGCATTGAATGGCAGGCTCTTCCCTACAGGAGCTAGGTCAGAAGATGATGGAGTGCAAGTAAACAGTACTTCTACCAAAGCAGCACCATCTCTCTCGCCTCACCCTCTCTCCCTTCCCTCCATTATTCACTCTCTCTCATGGATTCAGACCTTCTCTCACCTCTTCATGCCCCCACCCACCTCTGGCTTCCCTTCCACTCACTCTGCAGTAGATCTCGTGGAGGCCAGCTTAATAGCTCGGACTAGAGTATTGATTAAAATTCCTTGAGAGAAGCTCTGTAAGGCTGCAACAGCTTTTATAAAAATGTAAAATGTATTTCATTCAGAGAGTGGTGCTACTGAAGACCCCAGGTCAATTATTTCTAACAATTTACAGCTACTTTCAACAACTTGGCTGGATTAGTGTGTGCAATATAACAATGTCTCTTCCCTTTGGAATGTATTAACTGGAGGGTTGTATATCTGCAGTGGAGACAGCTTCACTAGCGGCACATGTTAAAATGTGTCTCTCCGCTATGAGCGACATTGCCAGCTATCTTAAAGGCCTACTGTTCTTTGGGGGCTCGTCCCTAGATATGGAAGGAAAGAGGAAGCCAAGGAAGGACCAGAATGTGAACTATTCTGTTGTCATCCCCCCCCCCCCCCCGCCCCGTCCCCAGTTTCCATCTGCCATGTAGCATGATGACAGGAACCAACCATTCTTTTTACCAAGGAAGCAGCTCAGCAGAGGACTACAAGATAGCTCAGGGCCTGCATCATAGAGAGGTGTGCGGCAAGAAGGAATGGAGAGTTATGATCGACATATTCAACTATCCAGCAGGTTTCAGTGAACAGCAAGAAGCTTAAAGACAAAGGGTCATGATGGGAGGGAGGGCGGAAGACTCAGACAAGGCCAATTCAAAGAAATTAGGTACCCAGTGTGAGCCTTCAACCTTGCTCCCCACCTGCCCCCACAGACGCTAGGATTTTCATTATTAAAGTCAACAATCACATAGATCCCCCCCTCCCTACCAACAGCAATCCTGTAAAACACATAACTGGATAAAGAGGGGGAGAACAACTCCCAAAAGCCATTTATAGGGGGTAAATAATGATTTATCCAGGGACAAGGGAAAGAGCCTACATGCAGCATGACTGAAAAGGAAGGAACCCCCTCACAGTTTCCCTGTAAGAGCTGCTGCAAACTCTGTACTTGCACAAAGACCTCTTTTACTAAATCCTGTTAGCCGGTTAGTGTGCGTTCTAATGTGTGGCAATTGACTGCTGGGAACGCTAAACTGTGACACACAAAAACCCATGTTACCCGGCGATTGTGGGACAGGGTGAGGAATGGCAGAGCGTAGGTGTGGACAGCAGCAGGGTTATTGCCGTGAAAATCAGCAGCAACATGGCTGTTAATGGAAGTTCCCCTAATGACTCCTCTGTGGGGATCATAAGTGAAACCATCTTGGTGGAGCGCAAGTCAGACTGGCCCATCATGCGTTAGCTGACAGGAACATACCGGTTCACGCCCCCCACAGCTACGGTGGAGGCTTTGCTATGAACATGCATTTGTTTGGTGTGTTAATTGCAAATCTTTGCGAGCTATAGGAAAAGAGACCCAAAGAGTTCAATTTGAAAACTGTCCCATTCTTTTAGATATTAACCACTGGATATATGTATATGTTTCAGAAATTTCAGAAACCACGTCACGGTATCCATCTAATGAATTTGCCATCTGTGATTTCTGCAGTATAAGTGCAAAAAGCAGTCAGGAAACACCTAAATTTCTAAATGAAAAGAAATCCAGAGAGGACTGGCAGGAGGAAATCTCCGATATGGCTGATGGGGCTGACTGGCTCTTACTGTTTATCACACAAGTAATGTCCAGACTCTTTTCTCAGCTCATCTGATCTGATTTCTTTACTTAATATATCGCCCATTACAAGAGCATCTAAACGATACCAACGCCCTCCATTACCAGCCACAATAAACACAAAGTCCTGCCAAAAAGTCACTCAGAATCTATCTAACAAAATCATCCCAGCACCCAGAGCACAAATAGCAGCAACCCAACCTATGAAAAGGCGGCACTGCAAATATTAGACCAGGACCCTTCTAGCCAGCAGGGAAAAGAGCAGTGGGCTGAGGACCAGGGAGTTCAGGGTAAGTTGCTGTATCTCCACGTATGCACTTAAGGGGGCATGTTCAATCAGGGGCGGCTCAAGGCAATCTGCTGCCTGAGGCGAAGGATGAGATGCCCTCCCCCCCCCCCCTGTAGAGGGGGCAGGGCTTTTTCAGAACAATCAGGGACTGAACCAAACCAAAAAGCTGATTAGATTATATGGAGGAAATGCAAGATGTTTGCACACCAAGGAACTAAAAGAGAGCGAGAACCACAGCACAGTTTATAAAACTAAATTATAACTCATTTTTATTTTGTTGTTATAAACCGCGTTATGGTTCTTGCTTTTTCTTTTTCAACATATATTTTGCATCCAGAGAACCTCTTCCCTCAACAGTGGGTGCAGAGCAGAACCAGGACATTCACCCACAGAACTCAACATCTTAAAAAAAAAATCTGATTCTGATCATCTCACTAACAACAACAACAAAATTCTCCAATACCCAGGCATATGGTGAACTAATACAAAACCCTACAACAAAGTATGAGCACATCTACCATACTATACCATAACAGCACCAATTTCCAAAACTTACATAAGGAGCCCATCCAAAAAAAGCGTCACTGTAAATGCTGCAGTGGGCCCTGGAACATCCATACACCCATTTGAAAAGCTGAACAAGTCAAATTATTACAGTACAGTATAGATCTTTATGTACAAACTCCATGTTAACAGAACATCTGGCCTCAGTCACACACTCACAACATCGACCCTCACCAAGTACAGAAGAAGTAACCACAATCTAAAGTAAAAATAAAAATATGTAGACAAAATTTAAACTGAAACCCCAAGAAGCCAGAGTCCACATGCAGGGCAACATCAGATAAATAAGAGATGCAGTTCTCCCATACTGTGTAAAATATAAAGATAGCACAAAGTCATAGTAACATAGTAAATGATGGCAGATAAAGACCAGTATGGTCCATCTAGTCTGCCCAGTAAGATGGCAAAAGTAGGTGCACCTGCCGCTCCGTGCAGGTCACCCCTCCCCATGTCTTTGTTTAGGGGTGAGCCCACACTCTGTGTAGGACACCCCTGTTTGTTGAGAAATTAGTTAGGTTTATTTTGATTTTATAGAACAATCACTAAAATGAAATAAAATGATTTTTTCTACCTTTGTTGTCTGACTATTTTATTCTCTGATCATGCTGGTCCCGATCTGAGGCTTCTGCTTTCCTGTCTTCTCTTAGCTCTCTTTCTGTGGTCTATGGTCCATCTGCCATTTCTTATCTCTTCTTTTGTTTTCTTCACTTCTTTCCATCAGCCTATTTCCAGTCCCAGTATCAGCCCCCTTTCCAGTCCTCCCCTTCCAGTACTTTCCAATGTCAACCGCCTTGCATTCCCACGACTGCCACTGGTGTCCATTCCCTTCCAGTCCCCCTTCTTCCCCACTGTCCAGCCCCTTCTAGTCCAAATACCATCCCAGGTATCAGCTCAGGTCCACTCTCAGTGCCACCCTCCCAGTCAGCTCCCTTCCAGTCACCCTACCCTCTGTCCATCCCCCTTTCCAGAGCCATTCAGACGTTAGCTCCCTTCTAGCCTCCTCACCATTATCCAGCCACCTACCACTCCCTTCCCCACGTGTCAGCTCCCTTCCAGTCCCCCTTCAGTACATCCCAAGTGTCAGCTCCATTCCAGCCCCCTCCTTCCCACCCATATCAGCTCCTCTCCAGCCCCCTCCTTCCCCCGTGTCAGCTCCCTTCTTGCCCCTCCTTCCCCTGACAGACCCTCTCAGTATCTGCTCCATTCCAGTCCTAATCTCCCATCCCCCTGCATCAGCCCATTTGTAGCCCTAGCCCCTAGTTTTCTTCCAGGGCCAGCAGCACTCTCCCCCCCTCCCCCATCAGCCCATTTCCGGTCCCAGCCCATTTCCAGTCATATCCCCCTTATCAGTCCACTCAAGTCCTAGCCCATTTCCAGTCCTAGCCCCTCCAATCAGACTATTAAAAGTCCTAGCTCATTTCCAGTGCTAGCCCCCCATCAGCCCATTACCAGTCCTAACCCCCCATAAGTCTATTCACATTCCTAGCCCCCAATCACCCCATTTCCTTTCCTAGCCCCCCTAATCGGCCCATTTCCAGTCCTAACCACACCGATCAGCCCATTAGCAGTCCTAGTCTCTCTTCCGATCAGCCTATTTTCATTCTTAAACCCTCATCAGCCCATTTCCATTTTTAACCCCCTTGATCAGCTCATTACCAGTCCTAGCTCCCCCCCCCATCAGCCCATTACTATTTCCAGTGCTACCCACCCCCCACCCCAGCATAGCCCTAGACCTTCTCAGCTGATATGCAGTCCAAGACACCCCAGGAAATGCCTGTTTACCATCAGCCCCGGCAGGCTCAACTTTAACAGAGCCACGGGAAAGAAGGGAAACGCTCTCCCTTCACGGCTCTGCAAAGCTGAGCCAGCTCCGGGAAAACAATGGCAGGGCTCTTCCGGGGCAGCGGGGGTCTGCGGGTCACTTGATTCTGCTGCTTTGGCAGCAGCTTCTTCAGACTTTTTTTTTTTTTTTTTTTAATTTTGAAGGCCAAGTGAGGCGGCCTTTTGGGGGGCATTTTTTGCTACCCCAAAAAGTTGCTACCTGAGGCCACCACCGCACTCGGCGTCATTATAGAGCCGCCTCTGTATTCATTGCCACTGGTGCTGAACTTAAACTCTGGATATTAAATGCTGGGGCTATATCCAGCCGGCACTTAATATCCAGGTTCACCAGATTGCTACGAGACTAACCAGGTAGTGGTGATACTGAGCTGCTGCCCGGTTAGCTAACATGGTGAAAGTTAGGCCAGGGTTAAGTACAGCTGACTTTCACCATGTATCGCTAACCACTCAATATCGCTGCTGCCCAGCTAGCAATAGGTGCCAGCTCCGCTCTGCACCGGAAAGCCCCTGGAATGCCGCAATGCTAACCACGTAGCATTGTGGCGTGTAACACTTGCACCCAGGGAGATTCAGGTCTGCAAACCATGTAAATGCCCCCTTAGATTATAACTTCTTACTGAAAGGATCTGACTGAAGAGGTTTACTGTGCAGGAAAGGCAGGATGGGGAGATATGACAGACGTTTAAATACCTTCATGGTATGAATGCACAGGAGATGGCCCTCTTCCAGTTGAGCGGAAGCTCTGGAATAAAAGGTCATAGGATGACAGCGGAAGGCGATAGACTCAGGTGTAATCTAAGGAAATATTTCCTTATGGAAAGACTGGTGGATACGTGGAACAGGCTCCCACTGGAGAAAGCATTGAACAAGGATAAATTCAAAATAACTTTAACTCCATCTGCTAGCTCAACAAATAGGGGTGACCTGCATGGAGTGGAGGGTACACCCCAAAACAAAGGCATGGAGCGGCAGGTGCACCTACTCTTGCTACCTTGCTGGGCAGACTAGATGTACCATGATGGTCTTTTTCTGCCGTCATATACTATGTTACTATGTAAGCACAGAGGATCTTTGAGAGCTTGTAGAACTTCATAGTTCTTATAGATGGGCAGACTGGCTAGGCTGTATAGTCTATCTGTCATCATGTTCTGTGTCTTTAAAAAAATGTTGTCAAACAATGTTTGGAAAGGCAGGCTAAAAATGCTAATTTACTGTTAGCAAATAACTACTGTAGATGCTAGCAGATTCCCTCACAGTGGTCACCAAAGAAAGCACAGAAAAATTCTCATCACAAATTATAAGCAGAAATAGGAAGACAAAACGACTTCAGCCTCCTGGGAGGAGGAGCTGCAGCTGGACGCAGAAGCTGTTCTTAGCACGTACGCATGGTGAAATTCAAGTCCTGCACTCTAAGCGATGCCTTAAGTCTGCCTAATGTTAGAACTGGTCCTGGGCTCAGGGGAAATATTTTGTTGCTGAGAGGTTGATAATAACTAAATTGCCCAGCAAAGGAGGTAGCAGCCACCACGGCAGACTGAAACTAGACTTTGCATCACCTGCGGCAGGGAAGTGTATTTATGTCTCCTGCCCCTACCCTAATTTCTACTCCTCTGTCCCCTTATCCTGATCCCTGCTCCTCTCTCCCTCCACCTTAATCTCTACCCCTTTCTCCCTCTACCCTGATCCCTACCCCTCTCTCCCCCACTCTGATCCCTACCCCTCTCTCCCTCCATCCTGATCCCTACCCCTCTCTCCCTCCATCCTGATCCCTGCTCCTTTATCCCTCCACCCTAATCTTTACCCCTCTTTCCCGCCACCTAGTTTCCTGGCCCTTTCTCCCTCCACTCTTATACTCACTTTCCTTTCCTCAACCCAGTTCCCCACCCACTCTCCTTCCACCCAGATCCCTACCCATCTCCCCCCTCTATGGATCTCTACCCCTCTCTCCCTCTACCCCTCTCTCCCTCAACACCGATCTCTACACCCTCCCCTTCCACCCTGATTCCTACCCCTCTCTCCCTCTACCCCTCTCTCCCTCCAGCCTGTCCCTACTCCTCTCCCCCTCTACGCTGATCTCTACCCCTCACTCCTTCTGCCCTGATCCCTACCCCTCTCCCCCTCATCTCTACCCCTCTCTCTCTCTGCCCTGATCCCTACCCCTCTCCCCCTCTGTGCTGATCTCAAACCCTCTTTCCCACCACCTAGTTTCCTGTCCCTTTCTCCCTCCACCCTTATACCCACTTTCCTCTTTCTCTACCCAGTTCTCCACCCCCTCTCCCTCCGTCCTGATCCCCGCTCTCATTCCCTCTACTCTCTTGCCACACCCTGATACCTGCTCCTCTCTCCCTCCACCCTGAACTCTGAACCTCTCCCGCCACTCTGATCCCCTCTCCAAAGAAAAGACAAGAACTGGAAGATGACTCAGCATCGAAGGGCCAAAGCAGAAGACAGACAGCCTGATGCAGAAAGCTAGCACGGTCTTTATGAGCCCATAACACCACGTTTAAGCACATTTTACGATCCTTTAAAATGCAGAAAATAGACAAATGCCGACAGAAAAACTAGCGCCCAATTAACACCATGCATATGTAAATATATTTAAAAGAATCCTAATTATTCAAATATATTTTAATCAGTTGAACTGGTATGCAAATCATGGACACCTGATGCAGAGACAGGCATAGAGGATTTCGCAACCAGCCACAGTGACAGAATTGTTACTGCAGGGTCTGAGTAGAAGTAAACCTGTGTCGCTGCCCCTGTGAGTACTGTGTTGGCACCAGGCACTTTTCCCGATGCCTAGATCATCTTCTCCTTAGACAATCAGGCATCAGGAAAAGCCCCCAATACCATCAAAACACTGGTGGGGCTGTGCCCCACAGAAAGTAATCACCTGGTGGTCTAGCAGTCCTTGAAAGCCCCACCCAAAGTAAAAGTGAAATTACCCCAAAGGAAAGAAAAATAAAGTAAAATTTACCTGGTGGTCTAGCAGCCCTTGAACCCCCCACCCCAAAGTAAATGTGAAATCACGCCCAAGTTAAAAAGAAATTCAAATTAGCCTTGCGATGCCTGGAGAGCAAGCCAAACTAGCGCAGACTTCTCGCCCATTTTAACACTGCAGTGATTCATTTGCATATGCAGGGTTACTGTGGTGGGCATTTGCGTACCCTGACCTTCCTGCATTGCACGTTAAAATGTGTGCGCTGTCAAGGACGTTAAAAAAATCGATCCAGTGCGGGTCTAGTGCCGGCTTTCTGCATCGGCCTGAGAGAAAGAGAGAGAGAGAGAGAGAGTGAGTTTGCAGAGTTGGGTTTAATCATATTCCAAACGTAGAGAAGCATCATTCCCTCTGATACAGCTACTCCTGGGGGAATTCTGCATGTTATTAGTAATTTTTTGTGCAGGATTTCCCCATATAAGGCCTAACTCTTCTCCTAACCTGAAATTCCCCCTGCTTTTTCCTTCTTCAGCTCTCACTCCAACCACAGTTCTGTCCCCAACATCCAAGCCTTCCCTGCCCCCCCCCCAGTATTCTCTGCTTCTAACATCTAACAAGACTCCTAATTCTTTCTGCACATACCCCAACCTCTCCTCCTTCCCCTTGCACCAAGCCTTATCGCTCCCTTACCAACATACTCCCAACTCTTTCTCCCCATCCCCCAGGCATAAGTGCCACCCCTCCCCCTCCTTCATTCTCTCCCCCCTCATCCCTCATGTTTCCACAACCCCCAGACATACACCTCCTCCCCACTGTTTCTCCCCAACCTCATGGCAGACCCAAACATGCTCTGTCCCTCACCCCAACTTACTCCAGTGACAACCCCCCCCCCCAAAAAAAAAATACCTATCACAGCTTTCTTCCCTCTCTGTCTTGATTGTGTGGCAAAAGGCTGGATGTCACATTTCTCATGTTCAAGCAGATGCAGATTTGGCATTTGGCTTTGAGTGTATTAATAGTAGTAGGTACTATGGCCAGACAGTTTGCCTGGAGGAAACTCTCCCTTAAGGAGACACTAGGTCAGCTGGTTTGGGAGGCAAGATGGTGGTGCAAGCAGCTGCATGGATGGTTGAACAGTGTGAGATGAATTTGCCTGCACAGATGCCTTGTAAGAGGAAGGAGAAAGCCGCGGAGGTGGTTACTGCCTCCGCGCCGAAGGCCATGGTGCAATCCTTTCTTCCATTTGCATCGTCTCTCCTGGTGTCACAGCTTTCTTCAGCTCTTTCTGCTGCTTCGGTGTCAGATGCTAGCTACAGCGGGGCGTCTTTGAGCTCCGAACAGAGAACAGCTCCGCCTCTGCCACAACCGGGGGGCAGGGTGACCTCAGAGGAGAAGTTGATGGAGGAGCTCCCTTCAGCAGTTGAGTCCTCAATGGCGTGGTCTCCTGGTTCACTGGTTGGGGGATATCATTCGGCAGTGGCTGAGAGACTCGCTATGGTAACGCTCGGAGCACTGTGGGACGCCATTAGAGCTGTGGATTTATCTCTAGTGCTGCCAATGTCACATCTCAAATGGATCAAGTTTCAGGCAAGACAACGTACCATGAGCTGACTTTGGCTCAACATGCTACTCGATTGCAGCAGGTGAAAGCTGCCTTGGCTAATCTCCAGATTGTGAGTAATACCCAGATGAAGGAAAAGGAAATCCTGGATAAGAAAGTGTTATTTCTGGAAAACCGTGTTCGTAAGAACGATCAAAGATTTTGTTAACTTCCCGAAGTATCCTGTAATACCACCTATGGACATGTTAAGAAAATATCTTGGAGAAGTTTTGAAAATCGCCGGGGATGCATTTCCACCCATTGTTTGGGCCCAATATCTATCCCTTATCCCCCCAGTGAGGGGTGCAGAGTGGAGTCTTGAGCCAAACCAGACCCCTGAAGTTGGGAGTTTGACTGCCTTTCTGGAATCATCATTAGAAGTCATCACGGAAAGAGTTACTCCTATAGCATGTTTTGCTTTTGAATCAGACAGGAACTCTGCTTTATGGTTGTTCTTTTGTAATATGTCTGCATACTTCCTGATGTGTCTGGCGATACACAGAGGAAGTGCCGTGAGTTTCTGACACTGAGATCCAGGGCTTTGAAACTTGACGCTTCCATGAAATTGTTGTTTCCTTGTAAATGTTTGATTTCTTTTCAGGCTAAGCTATTTGTTTCTTCGAACCAGATCAATTCCTTTAATTTATAGTGTCCAGAGAGGGTCCTGGGGTTCAGGTGGGCATCCCAGAGGAACACGCTAGTTAAAGCTGGCCGTGAGCTGTTTCATTTGGGTAGCCGCTGCTGAAGGTTTAAAAATTTCCTAGGTTGATATCTTAATTTTTTAGTTACCTGTTCTTGCCTACTTGTGGTAATACTTGTGGTCTATTTTTGGAGCAGTATTTTTGATTATGGATTTTGTATCGTAACTATTCATTTCTTATTTCTTGGCATTCATTTTGTTGGATGTATTAAATGAAATTGCTTAAACAAAAAACAACAACAAAAAAGAAACACTATATCTAAGTACATTTTACTGTTTATATTTTTATGTCATGTTAGCTAGATTTATGTGGCTTTGGTTCGACTAGATCTTTCATTTGTCCATACATTTGTGTGGCAGACAGAAAAATGGTCCTGGTCCTCCAGGTTGCATGATTTTCACAGTGAACGTTCATGAGCTATATTTGGCTTTCCTGAAAACCAATCTGGATTGCAACACTTGAGAATGAGAGTTTGTCATGCGTCTGTCCTCATTCCCCCAGTCAGTGAGCAGATTCATACAAGACGTACGCAGCGCTGTACATATAGATGTAAGACAGTCCCTGCTCATCAGAGCTTACAATCAAATCAAGATGAAAAAAACATCGCAAAACTGAGGACTGGAGTATGACAAGATACACGTTATTGTTTATTGTTTATTCACATTTAATATACCGCTCCCCATAACATCGGAGCAGTTTACAAAAATAAAATTAATTATTGAAAAGGAAAAAGAAATTACAATAGCCGGTAGAGAGAGAAAAGAGACAAAGGCAGTAAAAATCATGCAAAGCAACAGAGAAAAGACAAGGAGAGGAAAATTCAAGGGGGGAAAGCTAGAGAGAATAGATGAGTTTTTAGGAGAGAGCGAAACCTTGGATAGGATTCTTCTGTACGGAGGTTGGTTGGAAGGGAGTTCCAGAGAGAAGGCCCTAAATAGTAGAATGATGATTTTCTGGTAGATTGTAGATGAGCTCTGGAGGGTGTTGGAAGATGGAGGCGGTTGATGTGAATGGACCGGAGACTGCGTGTAGGAGTATGGTAAAAGAGTAGATCTGAAAGATAGGCAGGAGTAGAGAGATAAATGGCTTTGTGCATTAAGGTAAGAACCTTAAAGGATATCCGAAAGTCAATTGGCAGCCAATGGAGGTGATGGAGCAAAGGAGTAACATGGTCCCATGGTGAAGCGTGAAGAATCATACGAGCGGCGGTATTCTGAATTAGTTGGAGGCGGCGTTTCTGGTATTGGGGGAGTCCGGCAAAAACAATATTACAGAAATCTAACCTGGTGATGATTAAAGAGAGAAGCAAAGTAGTGATGGCCTGAGTGGACAGGAAGGGGCGAATGGCACGAATTTGGCGGAGACGCAGAAAGGAACACCGAGAGATGTGAGAAATGTGATCATGAAAACTAAGAGCGCTGTCAAGGAAAACGCCAAGATAACGAAGAGTAGGGACTACAGTAATGAGAGAGCCTGCAAGAGATGGGGCGAGTGAAGGGGCAGGAGAGGTGTGCGGGAACGTTAGTGGAGAGTTGACAGGTTGGGAGCTCTGCAGCTCTTCTTGTTTCCAATGTGAGTATGAGCAACTTGCGTAAGTAACTAAAGTGACAAAAAGCGCCCTCCCACCCCAACTAATAGTCAGAGTGAAGTCACATACCACAATTGTAGTTTACATGTGAATCAGATGGCTTCTGTAGAGTTGCTGATTTCTTTAAAATTCCTGACATCTCTGATGTCAATGAGCCTGTTGCAGGAAGCCGTCTTCCAGGAAGGAAAAGATAGAGAAAGGAGCCTTAGCAAATACCTCTTCACCCCGTACCTCCAGAAATGATTACAAACCTCAGAGTTTGTCTAAAGTGTGTTTTGCAGCTGTTCAGCATCCTGGTCTCCAGCTCCCCTGAGACAGTTTACACCTGGGGGAATTCTGCACAGGTACTGGTGACGCCTGATGCCTCTCCCCTCCCCCATAGAGACTGCACACCCAGAGGAGAGCAGGTGGCCGCCTCTTCTGCCATCTTGGGCTTCAGTATTCATGTGAATTGCATGGCCTTATGGAGGCCTGTGAGGTTCAAATGAGCAGCTGGGCCCAGAAGAGCAGAAGAGAAGGCTCTGGTCAGACGAGTAGCTCTTGAGATACTATCATCATCTTGTCTGGGAAATCTGCAGGTTTTGGTTGTTGTATCCAAGTGCACCTTGGGATTGCTGGTCCTGTTTCTTCCATCTAAAGCCAGCCTAGCAGTGTCAGAATACATCAGGAAGATGCTGTCAGAAAATCCAGCCTGGGGTCTCCTTCTAGAAAGCAGGTAGTGTAATAGCTCCACTAACGTCTACTTGGTGCCTCTGATGTACTTATGCTTGTGAAAATATGTTGCAGGTGGGGCTTCCTCTGGACTCCTACAGGCAATTTCAACACTGTGGCCTGTCACCGCTATCTTTCAGAAATCTCACTGCACCCTCTGTGGATTCTCTTGCCACTAAAGCACCAAACAAGACACTCAGCTGGGACTCTGTAGCAAGTCCCTGCAAAGGATTATTGATAACTTTGCTACATCCCCTTAAAAGCACTCAATGAACTGGAAAATGAAAGTGCTAAATGAATCTTAAGTACTAATAATCAGGGCACAGCTGATCCAAAGTGAGATTATACTCCAGCTGGTGCAATGTTTGCAGCCAAACACATCCAGGGAGTAATTGCAGAGAAAACGGTGCCTGGGTGAAGTCATTTTTGTGCAGAGTTTAAGAAGTAGCATGGGCTAAAATCTCAGATTTCTTGGTGCTGTTTACCATGTTCTGGAATCAGCTTGCGTCCTGTCGGCAGCAGCTTTACAGCTGGGATTTAAATCTTCCTTATGTAGGCTGGTTTTGCACTGCTAACCCTATGTCAGCAGCACTGCTACAGAAACCTTCCAGTGTCTCTTAGTGAGATTTGTTTACTAGCTCAAAAGGAATGAAAGAAAAGAGTCTTTTGTACTGCCGTTGCCCTCACAGATGTAACAACCCACAGGCAGGCACATTGCCCAGGCACAGGACGGGTACGTACAGCGGCAGTGCAAGCTTCCCTCACGCCCCTCCTCCCTCCACACCCACACACTGCCCTGACTCTGCAAGAGTACCGTTGTCTGCTTTTGCCCTAATCCCAGTTCTTTAGAGATCCTCTGTGATGGTCCCATGCTTTTTTGAATTCAGTTACTGTCCTCATCTCCACCACCTCCACTGGGAGACTATTCCACGGATCCACTACTCTTTCCGTAAAGAAATATTTCCGCATATCACTCCTGAATCTATCTCCCTTCACCCTCATCCCATGTCCCCTCGTTGCAGAACTTGCTTTCAATTGAAAGAGGCTCTCTCCCTGAACATTTATGCCACGGAGGTATTTAAACATCTCAATCATATCACCTCTATCCCGCCTTTCCTCTAAGGTGTACATATTAAGATCCTTAAGTCTGTCCTCATATGCTTTATAATGAAGCCCATTAATCATTTTAGTAGCAACCCTCTGCACCGACTCCATCCTGTTCACATCCTTTTGAAGGTGCGGTCTCCAGAATTGCACACCATACTCCAAATGAGGTCGCACCAAAGACTTATACAGAGGCATTATCACCTCCTTTTTTCTGCTAGCCATTCCTCTCCCTATGCACCCAAGCATCCTTCTAGCTTTTGCTGTCGCCTTTTCTACCTGTTTAGCTACTTTAAGATCATCAGACACAACCACGCCTAGGTCCCGCTCTTCTTTAGTGGACAAAAGTACTTCACCTCCTATACTGTATTGCTCCCTTGGATTGCTGCAGCCCAAATGCATGACCTTACATTTTTTAACATTAAATCCCAGCTGCCAAATTCTAGACCATTCTTCAAGCTTAGCTAGATCCCTCCTCCAGAGTTGGGGGAAGTTCTACCCCCCAACTCTGAGCCTAGCAGCATCTACGAGTAGTAGCCTAACAGGCTGAGAACTAGGGAGCCAGGTTCAAATTCCACCCCTGCTCTTTGTGATCTTGGGCAAGTCACTTAACCCTCCATTGCCTCAGGTACAAACAGAGCATGAACTCTCTAGGTACAGGAAAATACCTACGATACCCGAATGCAACTGAACTTGAACATCTGAGAAGGCAGGAGCTAAATCCAATTTCCTTTGCCCATTTATCTGTCCTTGCTCATAGATGCTAATAACAACATTAACGCGGTGGCAGTTTCTCCCTTCTCCCTTTCGCAGATGTCGTGCTGCCATGGATCTGACACTGTGCAGCTAGTTCATCTAGTCCAGAAGTGGCTCAAATCTATTTCCGAGCAGAACAGTAATAAAGCACTTTGTGGCCTTTTTGAATGAAAGATGCTGTGTGTATTATCCATCGGTGCTGACTGCTCACAGATTAGCTTGTTGTACAGTCACCTAATTGCATATGGCATGTTACACTTCAGTATGATTCTGCTTTTCTACACACCCCCGATTGTTTTTACACTTTTGTCTTTAATTTCCTTCAGTGTTGTTTTGAAAGCAGAATCTTGGTGCAGAGCATGATGGGTAATGACATGCAAATTACTATGTAGGCGGCAGAAATGACACATAGTGGTTAGAGCATTGTCCTTGGCTGCTCTAACCTGGGAGGTCGGGTTCCAATTAGGGAACTGAATTCGGGGTGAGCTCCCTACATTATCTGGGCTGGAAGGATGGGGATTGGGAGAATATGGGAAAGCCTACTTGCATAGCAAGAAGCCAAGTGTGGCCTGCAGGCCGAAGCTTAGCTCTAAACTGAATCCCGGAGGTTTCTGCAGGGATCCATGTGCTCTGGTTTGCTCCTGGTATCAGGCCTGGATAATCCTTATAAGAAGCCAAGAAAAATATTTGAATGTAATAACTGCTGACCTGGGAGAGCCTGACCTTGCTTGAACTTAGCAGCTAAGCATCTTCGGGCCTGGCTGTTGGCTGGTTCCTGAATGGGCGATGACCACCTGCTGCGGGTTGCAGAAGGTTATGACAAATCTCTACAGTACTCTGTCAAGAAAAGGTCACTGGTGCTGTGGCATTCTGATCACCAGGACCCCAACACCTAGAAAGGGCAGAAAAACAACTCTGTACTAAGAGTCTACTTCAGTAGTGAATGCTCTTTCCTGAGAAAACTTAAATGTCATCAAAATAGTGATAAATCACACGAGTGGGATGAGTTTTTCTAGTCTTTAGTACTTTTGTAAAAGAGGGATCAGGGCAGAAGCAAAAATTAAAGACCCTGGTTCCATTCCCCTGTCTACTGCTCACTGAGTGGTCCGGTCCATTTCCATTACACAACTTATTAGCGGTAGGTCATCTTTCAGAGCACTGCACTTAGTAATGAGGCCACCTACTAAATATTCCAATCTCAAATGATGTGTTCATCACTATAGATATATACATACATACTCACCCACTTTGCATTCAGACTATGAAGGATCTAGTTCCTGATAAAACCGTACGCCTTTGAACTACAGAGCAGCAAGTGGGATCTCAGATCCTAAGCCAAGACTCTGGAATTAACTGGATCCCATGCATTACCCCACAAGGAACGAATAATGGGTTTAGGAAATGAAGTTGCCCAACTCAAGCAACTGCAACCAGGAATTCATTCATGCATGCATGGCATTTGGTTCTGCACTTAGAGAAGAAGAGCCCAAACTACGGCGACACAATGCAAGGATTCACATTAGGAATCGCCGCCCAGGTAAAAGAGCTAGGTGTTATGATGGCTAATACATTGAAACCCTCTAACAAGTGTGCAGCGGTTGCCAAGAAAGCAAATTAAATGCTAGGAATCACCTTGAATATTGTGTGAAAGTCTGGTCACCATATCTTAAAAAGATATAGCAGAATCTATATAGAGAAGAGCAACCAAAATGGTAAAGGAGATGGAAGGATATCCCTATGAGGAAAGCCTTAAAAGGTTAGGGTTCTTCAGCTTGGAGAAAAGATGACTGATAGAGGTCTACAAAATAATGAGTGGAGTGGAACAGGTAAACATAGATATCAGTTGTTTAATCCTTTAAAAAGTAGAAAGAGAGATGAGAGATTGATAGTTGCAGCCCAGGATGGCAGATTATGGACGAAATGATTTACAGTGAGAATTGAAAAAACTGGTAAAACAGACATATGTCAGTTCTGTAAGAAAAAGCTGGAAACAATGACTTATCTCATAGCTGGCTGTGAAGTTCTGATGGCAGAACATTTCTATACAGAAAGGCACAACAAAGTAGCATGCCTTATCCTTTGGAAACTCTGTAAATACTACAACATCACTCTACCTGAAAAACACTGGGATCATGACCCTAAGAGTATTACAGAGAATGAAGATGTTATGATCACCTGGGACATTCCCATTCTGACGGATAAGAATCTGGATGCAAGGAAACTTGACATAATGGTAAAGGAGGAAAGCACCAGAAAAAAAATTGATATTAGAGGTGTATTGTTGGTTCCAAAGTGAATCGCATTGAGAGAGAGATCTTCATGTACCAAGAAATACAATCGGAGACCAAGAAATTGTGGCAGAAAGATATCAAGCTATTTCCCATCATCTTGGATGTCACAGGCTTGATTAAGAGGAATTTCCAAGCACACCTGGATAAATTATCCAGACATATAACATTTTTTTTTAAGTACTGTCAAGTCAATGTGGATTCCTGGCAACTCAGCAATTTTCTTGGCAAGGTATGACTGCAAGTAAATGCCCAGACCTTTTCTTCCAAGACAATGGAGGGTAAAAGGACTTGCTCAAGGTCCCAGAATGCCAGTGGGAATCAAACCCTGACTTCTGGGGTACTAGGCTTTGCTCAAACCACTAGGCTTCTCCGCCACCTACATGTTGCATCTTATGAACTCCAGCAGGAGGCTGTCTTTGGCATGATGCAAGTCCTAGGCTAAGCATTAGCAGTAAATTTGAGAGACTGAGATCAGACTCCACAAACCCTGGCTTAGAAGTGAGGTTCATGAGTGTCAAGGATGTGCAAAACTCACCTATTTGGAGAAACTATCTAGAAAGACTGGGGAACACACAATGAAGCTACAACGTAGCACTCTTAAGACAAATTGGAGAAAATATTTTTGCACTCAGCATGTGATCAAACTCTGGAATTCGGTACTGAAGGATGTAGTAAGAGCTAGAGTGATGGAATTTAAAAGAGCTTTGGGCGAGTTCCTGGAGGAAAAGTCCATAAACCTTTATGAAAGTGGACCAGTGAAATGCACTGCTTACCCCTGGGATGAGCAACATGGAATCTTTATAAAGTACCATGACCTGGATTGGCCACTGTTGGAAACAGGATGCTGGGCTCGATGGACCTTGGTCTGACCCAGTGTGGCAAATCTTATGTTCTTCTAAATTATCCTACCATCTCACAGGCAGTCAGGTCAGTTTCTGTGCTCTTCCAAGAGGCATATCAATTAAGAACTCACAAGAATGGATTCTCCAGCCAGATGCTGCTCGGGATTTATCTGCAGGACAAGTGCAAATCAGGATCTGTCCGACACCTAACTAAACCTTCCTTAGTTTAGGCCCTAAAGATTTTATCTCAGCTGTTTGGTATTGCATTTTTAGGCTCACCTTAGAAACACAGAAACATGACGGCAGAAAAAGACCATATGGCCTATTTAGTCTGTGGTTCCGTATGAACTACAATATTCCCTTTTTTACCTTTGGAGATCCTCTGTGTGTGTCCCAGGCTTTCTTTCTGCTTTATTCCTAGTTCCATTACCTAGCACAGAAAAGATTCTGTTCCTGTAGAAAGCCACTGAGAACTCTTATTTAAGACGTTTTATGTGATAGGCATAGTATGAAATTTCACTGCTGCTGGAATCCATTTATTAAGAGTATGTTACTGTGATGTGTGCAGACCCTATGCGATGGCTTGGATACTTCCATTCAAGTAGATACACAAACACTTATACCGGTACACACACTCCTTTAGAGTTACACATCTAGAGACCATTCAGAGATGCCCTGTATCCCTGTTAAGACATAGACAACTATTCATTCCATGTGCAGCTACACCTACTTCCTGCTTACAAAGGCAGACTGAACTATCTGAGTCTCTCATCTCCCATGGATAAGCTAGCCAATATCTGCACTGCTCTTTCCCCTTTCAACCCTAACCTTTCTTCTCCCCTTTCCAAGCTAAGCACATCACACTTCAGGCTCAGTTCTGCAGGTATATTTAAGAAGCTATTATGTTTAAATATCCTGGCTCTGTCATTCACTAATAAAACCTTGCATATTGCAAATTAATTATAGTTGTGAGCAGGACCTCAAGCATTGTCAGCACACGGCAGGACACAATGTACATCAGTGATATGGGATGCTGGGTACATCAGTGACAAGAGACACTGGATATATCAGTGATCTCAATGTGAAAGTGTGAGATAGCTTAGTGCAGACAGTGACACAATGTACATCACTGACAAGGGACACTGGGAATATCAGTAATCTCAGAGTTATAGTGTGAGATAGTGTTAGTGCACACTATGACACAATGCACATCAGTGACAAGGGACACTGGGTACATCAGTGATAAAGGACACTGGGTATATCAGCGATCTCAGTGTGAAAGTATGAGATAGTGTTAGCGCACACTGTGACACAATGTACATGAGTGACAAGGGACATTGGGTATGTCAGTGATCTCAGTGTGATAGTGCAAGATATTGTTATTGCACACTGTAACACAATGTACGTCAGTGACAAGGGACACTGGGTACATCAGCGATCTCAGTGTGATAGTGTGAGGTAGTGTTAGTATACGTTGTGTTTGTACATCCGTGATCTCAGTGTGATAGTGTGAGGTAATGTTAGTATATGTTGTGTTTGTACATCAGTGATTTGGGACATTCTGGGGATATCAGTGTAATTGTTTGAGGCAGCGTCAGCATACACTAACATTACAGCGTTTTCTCCATAGGGCCGATAGCTAAGAAAGGACCCTTAGTCATGTATCTAATCATTTAGGACGTGATTGTGTGGCTAAATGACTGAAGGGATGCTGAAGGTGGAAGAACCCGATTTGCCTCACTATCCCCAGATGAGCTGGAGGCTCTCTGATAAAGAAACCGCCAATTCATTAGGATAAATGCAGTTGACAGCTTTGGGGAAGCCATTTCTTGGGAGTGATTGTTTCATTTGTTTGGCTGAGCTTAAATACAGCCAGTCAGCAAGAGAAAGTGAAGGAAGTGTACGTAATTATTCTCTCTCTTATGGCACAGAGACAGAAGGGCATCATTAAGCACTAGAAATAAATACAGTGTCCCCCTGAGGTCCAGAGAGCATCCAGCTTAAGAGCAGAGCTTCACAATGGAATGGAAAAGAAGGGGCAAGAGAAACAGGCTACCGGGGCATCCTCATTCCTTCAGAGCTGTACTGAGCACCCAAGGCTTCCTCTCCAGCTGGGCAGCTACACTGCACAAAGTACCTTTTCATTTCGCAACTTCTTGCAAGAGGAAAAGTCATTTTCTTCTAACACGTTAACATTGTATCCAGGTGTCTCTGCTCCTGGTCTCCGCAAATTCATTTTGAACTTTCTAATTTAAGATGTTCAAGAGCTAAACTTTACGGGGAGCTGCAGGGTGGGATTGAGCTGTGTGTGTCTGGGGGGGGGAGGTGTCTCGTTACTGAAATAGCAGGGGGTGCTGCAGGGTAGGAGTGGGGTGCAGTGACAGAGTTGGGGGGGGGGGAGGTTGATGCTATATGAGACCTGCAGCACTGATTTCAATGGATACCATCAGGGTTTAGAAATAGCACACAGCTTTTAGCATGCAAATTCAAAACCAGCACTGGCCAAAACTTCTCCCTGCTGGAACTGGGGCACTTGGTAGCGCTGCCATCCTATGTGAACCTCTCTCTCCCACGGGCCCTAATCCCCAGTCTTTGTTCTTGTCCAGCTGGAAAGCGCTTAACTGCTGACTGAACAATGATTCCAGCAGCGCAAGGCTCTCCGAACCATGCAGGACCCCTCAGATTCCACTATTAAAAGGCGGTATAAGGGGCTGCATGTAGATCAAAGTGTGAAACTGCAGGGATGTTCCCCTGCTGGCCTGGGAGAGAGGAAGGAAGGAAGGTCAGCCATGAATGCTGTGGACATGAGTCAGCATCCTTGGGTGGAAGATGTTTAAATTGTGCATATCTGAAGGAAGAAAGCCAGAACTACATATATGATGGCTCCCTCAGTAGCGACATTATATATGGGGGCTATGGAAGATAGTTTGATAAGACCGTCTCCATGGTTTGTTAATGTGTTGTTATGGAAGCGTTATTTAGATGATATTTTTTTCATTTGGGTATCGGATTTACCCTCCCTTCAACAATTTATTATATTGCTGAATACTTTAAAACCAAATATAACATTTACGGAGCATATACATGTGCAACAGATTGAGTTTTTGGATATGTTGGTGACTATAGAAAATGGGGGATTAGTGACCACTCTGTATCGTAAAAATGTACAACGGAAAAGTCTTCTTCATTTTCAAAGTTTTCATCCGGGTCCTCTTCGTCGGGGACTTCCCTTTGGACAATTTTTAAGATTACGGAGATTATGCCATTCCCGGGAGGAGTTTGCTAAACATGCTTTGGATCTTCGGCAACGTCTGCTACATCGCGGATATCCTGTTCAAGTAGTGACCCGAGCCTACCGAAGGGCATCTCATGTTTATCGTGAGTGGTTATTAGACCCTGCATATACAACTTCGGCTTCACAATCAGAAGATTCGGTAGTGGGAGTATTGCCTTACACTGAACGTAGTTCAGATGTTATGAGGATTTTGAGGGCACATTGGCCGGTATTACAATTGCATGCATGTTTTAATAAACCTTTACAAATAGCTTATTCCAGGGGTTTGAATTTGAGTGATTGTTTGGTAAGAACCACAGAGTTACAGGATAGACCAGTTTTGACAAGTACACAAGGGGGGCATTCCCCCTGCGAATCATGTCCGTTTTGTGTTACGACAATGTCTGGTTTAGTTTGGTCACATCCTATTACCTCAAACTTATATCCATAGATGGAAGACCACCTGTATGTCAGAATATGTAGTCTACCTCTTATTATGTCCCTTTAATCAATTGTATTTGGGCAGGACGATCCGCTCAGTAAGGAAGAGGTTGACGGAACATGCCTCCCGCATTCGCCGTAAGGTTTCGTCAGCACCAATGGTAGATCATTGTATAGAGTATCACCATGCATTTGAAGATTTTCAGTGGACTGTGATTGATTTTGTCCCCTTTGATCCTCGGGGTGGAGATCGTGTATTGAAACTCCAACGTTTGGAACAACGATGGATTTTTACATTGGATACTGTGTCTCCCAAAGGACTCAATCGTGAAATCGAATGGGACAGTTTGCTGACATAGACATTTGGTTTGGTCCAATCACAATAGGGATTCCCTACTGGTGGGATGGACCCTGTTTTGATTGGTGGGTTTCCTCTATTTTCATGCTATTGGTTGAGCGCTATGGACAAATGAAAAATCCTGGCTGCAGTGACGGCGGTTTGGAGAAGCAGTTGCCTGACAAAGAATGGACTGTGAATGCACTTGATACAGGGTCTTGTCCCGAAACGTGCACATCGTGCGAATACATTGGTTTGTGAGCAACAGCGGGATTTGGATATTTTGATCGTGATCGTTGAGGATTTGTACAGATAAGTGCCCTCTTTGAAAGGGTTTTTATATGGTTTGGAAACCTTTAAATTGAATAAAAGAGTTTGCCGTCTGGAGGGGGTTGGACTCTTGGTTCTGGCCCTCCCTCGGCACGCTCCGACAAAAACACGAAAAAAGAAAAAAAGAAAAATTATTTAATGTGTTGGGGAAGTGAGTGAGGGGTTTTGTTAACGTGTGGATTTTTTGTTTATGGTTTAGATTTATCCACTCTAATAGGGCTTGTATTACGCATTTGTATAGTGACCTGTTGACATGGCGGTGGATACCTTTGCATTTACAGAGGAATATCTAGATAAATTGAGGCAACGTCCTTCTTTATTAGATAATGATCGTAGAGATGATACTATGTCAGCTTCGGTGGCTGCTTTTAAAGCTTTACGGAAACGAATGATTCGAGCACAGCTTCATGAGTCTGGGATGATTCAGTATCTAAAGACACGTATAATCCCGCGGGGTTTGCGGATGACCAGGGCCCCTAAAATGTTCAAATGGGATGAGAATTTTGTGAATAAATGGAATTTGATCTCCAACAAATGCAGTTTTGATTTAATAGCTCTAATTTTGGAGCGCACCATTCAGGAGGAAGAGTTAATTCAGAAACAAATTCAGGAGGCTCAATCCTCGTTGAAAGAGTCTTTGGGAGTGGATCCTTTTAAGTCACGAATGGAGGAAATTGATAGACAGATGAAAAGTTTTTTTTGATTATTTAAAATCTCTGAAACATAAAAAATTTCTTCGGGATAAGACAGATTATGAGGCAAAAAAGGTATATTATTGGATGTATGAAAAGGAGGAGACTATTCCAAAAAAAGTGACTTTTGATGCTTCTTCAGATGACACCGATGATAGCTCCTCCATGGTGGAACGACATTGTTCAATTCCTGAATCCTCTCGTGGGCGTCAGGATTTTCGGCCTGGTTGCAGTCGACGAATGCGGGGTCCGTACCAGGACGGAGAATGGGAACCCCCTCATACTCGACAACGATCCAGACAACAAAACCCTCCATGGTGGTGAATCTGACTGGGAACCCACTATCCGCTTCACAAGAACGTTTATTAAACTCTGGTTTATCCTTTGTTCCTACAGTGCATTACGATCCATTTGGTATGAGAGTTAGTTTGTTCCGACTTTTTAGGAAATTGCATATAATACAATTTTTTCATAACAAGCCAACACCGATGGATTCGTCGGTAGTAAAACCTAAGTCGAGATGGCTTCCTCTTGAAGCAGGATTGGATTCGGTGATAGGCACATTCCAATCTTTGGTTTTGAAAGATCTTTCTACATTGGAAAATAGGCCAGTTAAGAGATTTTCCAACTTGGATCGTGAAGCTTGGGCTTCTTTAAAATCCCTTTCCTCTGATCCTACTATTGTGTTTCGTAGAGCAGATAAAGGAGGAGCTCTGGTGCTTCAATCAGCAGGGGATTACACACGACAATTGCATCTACATATTCAGGATTCTCATGTTTATTGTAGATTGGAATCAGATCCTACGGAGGAGTTAAAGAAGTTAATTAAAATGGTAGTGGACGAGGGTTTTGATAGAGGTTGGGTCACTCGGAGAGAATACAATTTTTTAATAGTTGTACACCCTAGAGTTCCTACATTATACTTGGTACCGAAGATTCATAAATCTTTGGTGTCTCCACCGGGAAGGCCAATTGTTTCCTGTAGGAATTCGGTATTAGAACCACTATCTATTTTTTGCAATGTTTTTTTAAAACAGGAAGCAGCAGGGGTGTCTTCTTATCTTAGGGATTCTACCCATTTTTTACAGTTGGTGTCTCAAGTTTCTGTACCTTCGGGGGCTTTTTTGGTGACCCTTGATGTAACAACGCTGTATACAAATATTGATCAGTTAGAAGCATTGGAGTTACTTAAGACATCATTTATTTATGCTCCTGTTCGCCTCCCCAGAGATTTTTTGTTAAAATTGGCAGCCCTGGTGTTGACTAGGAATTATTTTTTGTCGGGAGGGACTTTCTATCAACAGATTTCAGGAATAGCCATGGGGGCGACGATTGCTCCCTCAGTAGCGACATTATATATGGGGGCTATGGAAGATAGTTTGATAAGACCGTCTCCATGGTTTGTTAATTTGTTAATGTGTTGTTATGGAAGCGTTATTTAGATGATATTTTTTTCATTTGGGTATCGGATTTACCCTCCCTTCAACAATTTATTATATGGCTGAATTCTTTAAAACCAAATATAAAATTTACGGAACATATACATGTGCAACAGATTGAGTTTTTGGATATGTTCGTGACTATAGAAAATGGGGGATTAGTGACCACTCTGTATCGTAATAATGTACAACGGAACAGTCTTCTTCATTTTCAAAGTTTTCATCCGGGTCCTCTTTGTTGGGGACTTCCCTTTGGACAATTTTTAAGATTACGGAGATTATGCCATTCCTGGGAGGAGTTTGCTGAACATGCTTTGGATCTTCGGCAACGTCTGCTACATCGTGGATATCCTGTTCAAGTAGTGACCCGAGCATACCGAAGGTCATCTCATGTTTATCGTGAGTGGTTATTAGACCCTGCATATACAACTTCAGCTTCACAATCAGAAGATTCGGTAGTGGGAGTATTGCCTTACACTGAACGTAGTTCAGATGTTATGAGGATTTTGAGGGCACATTGGCCGGTATTACAATTGCATGCATGTTTTAATAAACCTTTACAAATAGCTTATTCCAGGGGTTTGAATTTGAGTGATTGTTTGGTAAGAACCACAGAGTTACAGGATAGACCAGTTTTGACAAGTACACAAGGGGGGCATTCCCCCTGCGAATCATGTCCGTTTTGTGTTACGACAATGTCTGGTTTAGTTTGGTCACATCCTATTACCTCTAAAACTTATATCCGTAGATGTAAGACCACCTGTATGTCAGAATATGTAGTCTACCTCTTATTATGTCCCTGTAATCAATTGTATGTGGGCAGGACGATCCGCTCAGTAAGGAAGAGGTTGACAGAACATGCCTCCCGCATTCGCCGTAAGGTTTCGTCAGCACCAATGGTAGATCATTGTATAGAGTATCACCATGCATTTGAAGATTTTCGGTGGACTGTGATTGATTTTGTCCCCTTTAATCCTCGGAGTGGAGATCGTCTATTGAAACTCCAACGTTTGGAACAATGATGGATTTTTACATTGGATACTGTGTCTCCCAAAGGACTCAATTGTGAAATCGAATGGGACAGTTTGCTGACATAGACATTTGGTTTGGTCCAATCACAATAGGGACTCCCTACTGGTGGGATGGACCCTGTTTTGATTGGTGGTTTCCTCTATTTTAATGCTATTGGTTGAGCGCTATGGACAAATGAAAAATCCTGGCTGCAGTGACGGCGGTTTGGAGAAGCAGTTGCCTGACAAAGAATGGACTGTGAATGCACTTGATACAGGGTCTTGTCCCGAAACGTGCACGTCGTGCAACAGCGCGATTTGGATATTTTGATCGTTGATGATTTGTACAGATAAGTGCCCTCTTTGAAAGGGTTTTTATATGGTTTGGAAACCTTTAAATTGAATAAAAGAAGTTTTCCGTCTGGAGGGGGTTGGACTCTTGGTTCTGGCCCTCCCTCGGCACGCTCCGACAAAAACACGAAAAAAGAAAAAAAGAAAAATTATTTAATGTGTTGGGGAAGTGAGTGAGGGGTTGGTTAACGTGTGGATTTTTTGATTACAGAACTACTGAGAAAGCATCTTTGCATGTAGAAGAATCCAGTGGATGTCTGTATCAGACAAGGTGGCTTCATCTTCACTCACCAAAGATTAATAGCTAGAGAAATGTTCTGTGAGGTGCGGCTGTGCTCGTTCTTCTTATTCTTGAAGCTGACGGCAACAGACTCTGACGGTTGTATATGAGAGAGGCGCTTCCCTATCTGGATGCACAGTAAAAGTAGGGTTTATCCAGGTAGGGTTTGTACACTGGCCTGGCGCAACGTTCTTAAGGAAAAGGTGTTTTGGAGATCAGAGACACTTTTTGCTCAGATATCTCTGCTGAATGCAAAGTTACTTGTCCTGGTCAGTCTTTTAATATTTTATGAATTTGGCCAGTTGCTGGATTATTTGAAAGATAAGCAGAAAATCTTACTTAAGCCTGGGAACTTGTCTGAGACAGAGCTTCTCTCTCTCTCTCTCTAGCATTTCCAGAATCTCATTCTTTGAAATAATTTGATTGAATATTTACAACCTCACCACCTGCTGCTTGAAATTTTCCTTTGTATGGCTTCGGGTTCCAAATTCATATGTATTTGTTGTATTTCTTTCTGAAATGTATTTTGACCTTGTTTCTTTTCTCAGGTATACGCAATAGATTGCTGGATGTGAACTTCAGGATTTTTTTAATTTTTATTTTATTTTTGGTCTTTTAAGAAAGTTATTTTGTTGTTACAAATATTTGTGTATATTATCTGCTTCTCTATAAGTAAAGGCCCGACCCGGTAACTCGGCGACAGTATGGGCGCTGCAATGCGGGAGGACCTGAGTTTCTCTCCCGGTTCTGGCCCTCCGCCTCCCCAGGCTGAGTGGGGACAGTGTGAAAGTGGTGCTAGGAGCCCCTGGGGGTGAGTCCCAGTCATCACCTAACAGTGACACCCAGTGGCCATGATGTGTAATTCTTGGCAGAGGATCCATTCCTGCAGTGACTGGATTGGGAAGAAGCTAATAAGATAGGGAGAAAGAACCCCCAGTAGTGTAAAGGAAGGCTTATAGTGCTGCTGCCCAATAGAAGCTGGTTCTGATTGAACTGAAAGCCCATAGAGGCAGGAGGAAAGAGATGAGCACTAGGAGTCCGCCCCCCCCCCCCCCCCCCCCGCAGTGCCTAGAGTATCACTAGTTGTTCAGCAAGCTGCAGTGAGGTGGTCCCATCGCAGGCACTATCAGTGACAAAACACTGTTTGGAGTGACACATGGGTCACATGCCACATCTCCCCACCCCCACAGCCTTGGCTAGGTGGCTGCGCTCCCCAGCGACATCCTATTATACTCCGGCTGAGCCCCACCTGTGGTCTCAAGATGGCTCTTGACACTGTTTTCCAGCGCTTGTCAGAGACCATTAGGCAGAAGCAAAGCACAAAGGAACACGAGAGAAATTGGAAAAAAGATGATGCCAAAGAAAAACACTTTTCAGCCAGCAGTAAAGCAGAGCTGGCACCTTGCGGAAATGAATCTGTCTTCAGGACATTAGAATGGAGGTTAGGAGAGGATTGGGGGCAGGTGAACATCAGCTTTTCCACAGAGGGCAGAAGGCATCAACAGGACTGTCCTTAGCAGAGGGCCCTGGAAATCATGATTCAGGTCTGCATACACAAGTAGCTCATTTTTAATCCTACAATGCAATGTGTGCCTTTGAGTCACTCCTGACTCCTGGTGACCCAGAAGCTCCTGGGTTTTCTTGGCAGTGTCACTGGAGGTAGATTGCCAGGCCTTTCTTCTGAGGCAATGGAGGGTTAAGTGACTTGCCCAAGGCCACAAGCAGTGCTAGCAGGAATCAAACCCTGGTTGCTTGGTTACCAAGCCAGTGCTCTAACCACTAGGCTACTCCTCCACTCCTTTTAATCCTACACCCACCTGCAAATGGAAGGCATGCAAGTCTACACACACACACACACACACACACACAAAGCCAACAAGATTCACCCCACAGCAGCTGCACAAAATAGAGTTGAATAGCAGGTTGCTGTATAGCTATTTGTAAGCGCAGAAATTTCAAAGCTCCAGATTTGATGAGCATAATGGTGATGCATCTACTTTGTGTAAATGTAAGTCACGTGTGTGCACTCACTATGGAAGAAATTCACTCACCATGTATTGCAGCCACCTTCCTCCCCTACCCCCAAAGCAATTATGGTGCGAGATGAGGGATAGGTACGTGGAGAGTAAACAGACACATAAGGATCCGATAGTGCCTTGGAATGGCTCGGTCCGGTTACTTTAGGACCTGTCAGGCTCTGAGCCTATGTAGGGTACAAGCACAGTATCAGTGTACATACCTCTGCGCTCCATCCACACTATGCCCAAACACTGTCATCTGCGCACCCACTGGCAGCCTAGAGGAAGATACTTTTATGCTGATTGTTTTTTTGTAAGAAGCCATTAACACATACATACATAAATGATCTAAATATTTACAAAGCAGGCACCCACTTATCGAACTAGCCTCAAAAGGTGCAGAGCAGGGCAGCCAATATGATAAAGCGGATGGACGACTCTTCTCTGAAGAGATTAGGGCTCTTCAGCTTGCAGAGATATGATAGAGGTCTGTAAAATCCTGAGTGGGGTGGGATGGTAATCAGGAACAGTTGTTTACCATTTCAAATAGTGCTAAGACCATGACATTAATAGATACCACATTCAAAACAAATTGGAAATGGTTTATCATTCAATACAAAATTAAGGTTTGGAATTTATAGCCAGAGAATATGGACCGCTCTAGTGGTCTAAGTCAGTTTAAAAAAGGTTTAGATAAGTTTCTGGAGGAAAAGTCCACGTACAATTTTTGAAAGCTTAGGGATAGCACTAGGGTATGGATTCCCCCACTTCTGGATCTGCTGAGTACTTCCAAGGCACCCAAATTAGTCACTGTCCAGACAGAATTCTGGGCTCTTTGGAGCATTGGCATGACCCAACATGGCACCACGTATGTGCTTATGCAGAATGCATACATGACTGAAGTAGGGTTATGCACAGCAATCATTTTCAGTTTGCTTCAGGTCTGAATCAATCAGTCTTGCAGTTCAATTTTGGATTCTGAAAACATTGTTTCATTCATTTAATTCAGGAGGTCATCCCCGAATGTGGGTCGTGGGGCTGCACTTCCCAGTGGGATATGCAGCTCCGCAAGGTGTCTGGGGCCGATTCCCCCTCTGGGTCTCCCTGAATGTCCTGTGCATCGGGACGGGGAGTGCTGGTGGGGTCGGGAGGGGAGGGGAGGGGATGGGAATGGGGTGGAGCGGAACAGGAATGGGCCAGCCTGGCAGCACGTATAGGGCTGATTCAAGGTGCTATAAGCAGCACTTTGTGGACAATTGAGCCCGGGGAGTCCCCCCTCCCGGGGCCGGGGCTGGGTGCATGGGGGTCCCTGCCGTGGGTCGGGCAGTGGGGATATTGGGGGCCGGAGCTGCAGAGGTTGGGGGCACCTGCAGGGGGGATGTCCCCGTAGGCAGAAGAGGCACGTTGGGCCATCCATGGGCCCGATTCTGGCAACTACAGGAACAAAACAGGACCAGAATCGGGTCCTAAGATCCCCATCTTCATCGGGGACGTCTGGATGGCCCAGACATCCCCCCTCCCGGAATTGGGTTCTAAGTAAATAAATTAATTAAAGTCAATGGAACAAGGAATTTTGCACTGTAACTGTGGGAGATCCATGTAACTTTAGTGAAACTTGCTAAAAACATGCTGGATGGCATCTGCCACAAAGGCAACAGCACTTCAAGACATCCATAGTGTCATAAAGACCCTACAGCACCAGAAGAGGTGTAAAGGGCATAACAGTGGCATGAAGTCTCCAAACTACTGCGAGAGGGGCAAAGCAGTACTTTTCTCTGACACGGAGACAGAAACGGTGCCATATGTGTCACCCTCAAAGCCCTATCTTGATCTTTGTACAATTTTTCTATTTGGTATTACATCTTTTGGACTTTAGAAGAGTAACTTTCTGAAAACGTCATATTTTATGCCGCCTTCTCTCTCTGAATGCAGGAGAGAAAATAGTGCAGATCTGGCCTTGATTTTCATTTCCTGCTGAATTAGTGACATCATCAACCACAAGATCTGCAGAACTAATGCAGGGATCGGGTTGTTTGGCTGCTGGTCAAAAGTTTCAACATGATTAGTGCTCATGCTTCTTCCTCCCTCCCCAGGTGGTTTTTCTGTGCCTGACCCATAGAACACAATGGAGTCAAAGGAAATGGCATGCATGAGGATTTAGCTCATTCTGGCCCTGCAGTCATTAATTTGATTTAAAAGTACAGGAACCAGAAATGCCCACATTTGTCATGTTTTATCATTAGTTTTAAAACAAATGCACATCTCTATGGTGAAGTTTCTAAGTGCTTTATAAAAACTGTAAGTGATCTCAGTCACAGCACATATCAAAGAACTTCTCACGGGCAGTGGCTATGCTCTCCCCAGACACTGGATGTGGTCAGGGGTAGCTGGTTGAGCATATCCTGACTGCTGACATCTGAGGCTGAATCCAAGCTGCAGTGCTGCCTGTCCTCCTGCGTATCCCCTCTGATCACACACATAAAGGCAAGACGAGGAGTCACAGCGTCTGGGCAGACACACTCAACTCTCAGTGCCTGAGATGAAGGAAATGGGCAGAACTCATTATGGAGCCTGGCACTGTGTGACTGAAAACAAAGGAAGAAGCCACCTGCAACAGAAGACATACAAATACCAGCAGCGTTGGGGCGGGGAGGGGGGGTGGTATATGTGAGTATACCCCTTGTGCAGGCACAATACCATTACATGACCATGTTGGGTTTTTATCATTTTTATTTGCTTATTTGTTCTCTGTTTATAAGTTGTATCTGTTCATTCATTACTTCTCACCTCCAGCACCAGTGGGGTCAGGCATGCTTCCCCGTGCTTCGGTGCTATACCGCCTGCTGTCATCAGCAAAGGTGTTTGAAAAGAGCATGCGAAAGACACATTGTGAGAGATTTTGGACACGCTTGGGAGAGATATGAGAAGAGGATGGAGAGGTCAGGTGGAAAATATGGGCAAGAGAGGAGCTGTTATATGCAATAGTATGTACTAGGAAGACTGGATATGCTACTTTGGGCTTCATCTGCCACTATTTACCATTCCCTCTTGAGGGACCATCTTTGATACAATCTGTAACCTCAAGGACCCCTCTCATCTGTCTTCCCCACCTCTCACCTTTGCTCACGTTCACTTTTTTATTTCACAGAATTTATTGGCCTCTAACCATGATTACAGTGGCTTCACTTATCAGCCCCACCATATTTCTCTTTCACAAGCCTCCCATACATCCGCCATTGAAATCTCCACCCAAAAACGCAGGGTGTGGCTGAAATTCAAAAACAGCCATCACTTTTCATGTTTGCTGCAGCTGGCTCTGAAGCAGTGAGTTTTAAGCATGCATCATGGCATTTGGGCAATTTCTTCCCATGCCGCCTGCCATAGATCTGCAGGAGAGCCTTTGAAAACTGCTCATAGAACATTTATTTTACACAGGAGACTGCCACTGGGAGCCAGTGCAACGAGAGCAGGGCGAGGGAAGAGGCGGGAAATCAATCGTGCTGAGGAAAGACTGGCAGAGGAAAGTTTCTTAGCTGGGATTTTAAGTGCTCCGCCTGCTTCCCTCCCCTGTCTTCCTCCGCATCCTGTCCTTCTCTCAGGTCTATGCAGATGGTAGGTCGGAAGAAGGAATCGGCGAAAAGATGCCACCCAGGGCTCCACTACCCCATTCTGTGTCCCATTTGCTCCAGACAACAGACCTTGGGGGAGGGGAAACTGAGAAAGAAGATATCACAAAGTTTGCATTTAAGCTTCCCAAGAAAGGAAAGTGCTTCCTGCAATTGCTAAGGATCAAGTTGCTTCGCTAGGTGGCAGACAAAGCCCTAAAACAGCATTCTTGCTTAACACGAGCTGGGACCCCTTTTGGGCAAACTATCATAAAAGGGAACCGTGTACACATATTGTTTGTTTTTAGCCATGCATTAACAGTGTCTGGAAAATCTGATTCAACATGACTGTACATTTAGAGTTATAAATAAAACATTGATAGAAAAAAATCATCATTGCAGTGTCTAATCACACGTCTCTCCAGTACACTATGTCCTGCGTTATACTCTCCTGCCCTACCAGTCTATAACAATCAGACTTTAGGAGGCTCAGCTACGGATAATATGGAATAGGAGCAGAGTAATCCCTGCACAGGGATTGTGCGGGCAGCATCATGATGTCATTTTGGATATAAACCCCTCAGTAGGTTTATTCTGTGTACCCTTCCTCGGGAGGGAGCACCTGGACTCAGAGAGTGGGTCCCTTGGGTCAACTGTGAAGAGAGCTTTGGATCTGTGTCCCATGGATCCCAGAGGGGAGCTCGGTGAGCCCCAGGAGGCGTGAAGAAGAGGGAGGCAAAGCGGCTAAAAGAGAGCATCAACCACCTTTGAGGAAAAGGAGAGTCTGCCTGCTCGAGGTCCCTGAAGAAAGTCTCAGAGCTCCTAGCAGGTCTTGAGAATCTCCAAAAGTGTTCTGGCTGTACCAAAGTGACGTCAAACTCTAACTCACTACATCTTTTTCTTGTCTTATCCGTAAGGAGAGAGCCTGCATCATCCTTTCAGTAAAGTTACTCTTTTTGGCATAGCCAAACCCTAGTCTGGACATTGCTTTATGGGGGACTCATTGTGCTCGATGACAGAATGTGCTTGAGATGTGAAAAGAGAGGGACCTCAGCTTTACACCTGCATGAGAAACAAATGAAACCAAGCTATGAGAGCTCTTTCCCTGCAGAAGGAAGAGCTGGTCCCATACTTAGAACATCACTTTTGGCAGGAAGGCGAGGCTAACAACTTGTTGGGTAGGTAGATTCAAGCCTGTGCCTTAGTTACTGGGTTCTTAGTCTGGTGTTGTCCAAGTTCTTAAAAGGTGTGGTGAAATAGCCATGCTGCAGATTCACTATATAAAGGATGACTAGATCCTTCTGCAGTGGGATGGCTTCTTGGTGGGCAAAGGCTTTAGCAGAGAAGTTGGGCCCAGGTTGCTTTGGGATCCTGACGCTCTAGGTCACCCGGAGCCAGCACTGACTTGAAGGCACACGTATTTGCATTTTTGCTCCTCCTTCTCTTGTTCACTACTTATGTGTATCTTACCATACTCTAGTCCCCAGTTTTGTGATGTTCTTCATCTTGATTAGATTATAAGCTCTGTAGAGCAGGGACTGTGTCTTCTATGTACAGCGCTGTGCACGCCTTGTAGCACTATACAAATGATATGTAGTAGTAGTAGTAGTCGTCAGGGGCAGTTGTAGTCTAAGGCCAACTGAGGTGGTGTCCTCAGGCGGCACTTTCTAGGGGACGGCATTCCGGCTGTGTTTATTTCTGATTTTGCCCTGCCGCTGCCTTCCCACTGCTCTTTCCTGCTCAAGCTCGTCTGAACAAGAAAAAAAGCAGCGGGAAGGCAGCGGCAGGCCAGAGGCAGCAAAATCAGAAATAAATACAGCCGTGATTGCCAGAGTGCTACCTCGTAGAAAGTGCCGCCTGGAGGAAAGCCATAAATACAGTCGTGACATCCGGCGTGCTTCTGATCGCTGCGCTCTCCAGCTCCCTAGCGCACGTGATTGTTGTTGAACGAGAGAGGGGCGGGATTTTCTAGGTTCCCAAGCTGCTTCGCAGTGATGGACTAAACATCTCGCCCGCTTCGACCTGGCAGGACTCAGCGCGTCTTAGCTTCCAGCCTCCCCGCTCCTTCTTCTGGCGACTACAGGTGCTGGGACAGCGCGTGAAAGAAAGATGGTGCTGCGGGCGCTGGTGGGAGTCCAAAAGGTCATCGATTATGCAGTGAGCGTCTCTTCTCCCTGTTGCTGTCCCAGGACACCTGTCTAGTATGTCTCACCTGCAGTTAGTAGTCTCATTTTGAGAATATGTACAATGGCCAGCCTGGATAACAAGTACCCGAGAGATGCCGGCATCATGAGGGTTTCCTACACATTTTATCTGTGACTCTGGGTGACTTACTCGTTCTGCTCAAAAACGTGACTGTTGGAGTTTTATGTTCTTGGTAACTGGAGGCTTTTAAATCCTATCGGGTCCCATCACACATAGTGTTACAAATCCAGGACTGGATCTATGTAACTTGGCAGCACTAGGAAAGGGGGGGGGGAGTGAAGTAGCTTATAACTTAAGTCCTTAATGAAAGATTTTACCGTAATGATTCCCAATTCTCTGTCAGCAAACAGGATAAAATCGGCCAAAGCAGTAGTTACCTTATCTGGCTGTGCCAAATGTACCCTTCAGGCTTAAAAAAAAGTTCAGAAACACCTAAGGACTCTGAGAGTGTGCAGCAGTTTCCTTCCCATTTCTCAGTTTGTTTCCTGCTTTGTAGAAACATGGCAGCAGAAAGAGACCATGTGGTCTTTTTCTGTCATCATATTTCTATGTTTCTATCTGGTCTGTCCTTCCATATCAACCACTACAACAGTCCCCTTTTTTCCTTTAGAGATCCGCTGTGTTTGTCCCATGCTTTTTTGAATTCAGTTACTGTCCTCATCTCTACCACCTCCACTGGGAGACTATTCCACGGATCCACTACTCTTTCCGTAAAGTAATATTTCCACATATCACTCCTGAATCTATCCCCTTTCACCCTCATCCCATGTCCCCTCGTAGCAGATCTTGCCTTCAATTGAAAGAGACTCTCCTCCTGTGCGTTTATGGCCCAGAGGTATTTAAATGTGTCTATCATATCTCCCCTAGCCCGTCTGTTCTCATCTGCTTTATAATGAAGACCACTAACCATTTAGTAGCCACCCTCTGCAACGACTCTAATCTGCTTATATCCTTTTGAAGGGAGCCCGGGATATCCACTGCTTGCCCCAGAACAAGCATTGTGGATCGTATGTCTTTTGGGGAAACTGCTAGGTACTTGTGGTCTGGATTGGCCACTGTTGGAAACAGGATACTGGGCTTGATGGACCTCGGTCTGACCCAGTATGGCATCTCTTATGTTCTTATGACAGCCCGCGGGGATCCCAAGCCCTGTGGGCAGATACGCAGAAGCGGCGGCAGCGACAGTGGCAGCCTCCTCCTCATGTTGCCTAAGACAAGAGAAAATCCAAAATCAGCGTTTCATCCCCTGTCAGCGTCGGCAGAGGCAGGCCTCCAAGGAAATACATCTCAAGGTTTTATATTTTATGCTTCCTTTCATAGCTATTGAAGTAAAAACAAGCTGCAACCTCACAGACTTACTGTTTCTATGAATCATTGTAATAAATCCCAATTATGATAATATAGCAAGTATGTTATATAATTTTATTAGAATAGTGAAGCTAATTGAATGGAATCATTAATCTAATATCTTCTAACAGGCCATGTAACAATGCAACATCTTGGGGTTTTTGTTTAATTTTTGTCTACCTATTTTTTATTTTTCCTTTAGGTTGTGGTCACATATTCTGTACTTGGTGAGGGTCTGTGTTCTGAGTGCATGACTGAGGCCAGGCGTTCAGTTAATTTGTACATAGGGATCTAATCTCTATACTGTAATAAATTGACTTGTTCAGCTTTTCAAATAGCTGTATGGATGTTCTAGGACCCGCTGCAGTATTTATAGTGCTGCTTTTTCTGGGAAGGCCCCGTGTAGGAGTTTTGGAAGATTATGCTGGTATGGTAGGGTAGATTTGGCCTTGTAGATCTTTGGTGACTTTTGTACGGTTTTATATTAGTTCCCAATATGCCTGGTACTGGAGAATGTTTGTTGTTGGTGAGACGACCAGAATCAGATTTTTTTTTTTAATATATGGAGTTCTGTCAATGAATGTCTTACCTCTGCTCTGCACCCATTGTTGAGGGAGGGGGTTCTGCGAATGCAAAATATATGTTCAAAAACAAAACAAGCACCATAACGCAGTTTATAACAACAAAATACAAATTAATTATAATTTGGAGTTATAAACTGTTGTGGTTCTCACTCTTTCTTTTAGTTCCTTGGTGTGCAAACATCTTGCATTTGCTCCACATTATCTAATCGGCTTTTTGGTTTGGTTCAGTCCGTGAATGGAGTTTTGAGGCCACTCTGGGGGGTGGGGGTGTCATCTCATCCCTCGCCTCAGGCAGGAGATTGCCTTGAGCCACCCCTGGTAGTAGTAGTAAAGCAATTGAAACTGTGAATAGAGCAGGTGGTTCTAAAGGTATCTGTTGAGTCACAGAAACATAATTAGTTATGAAGACCCCATCCATAGGTACAATACTGCAGAACAATATTAATACAACCATTTCCATATACAAAGTAGTAGCTAAGGGCCTGATTTTCATTTGGGTAGGCTTTGCGCTGCATCGGCACATAGCCTGCCAGCCGACCTCCTTGACCCGGATTTTCATTCACCTCCGCAGTGATGGAGTCTTTAAGGCGCAGAGGGCTAAGTGTGTAGAATCGAAAATCGCTGTTACCCATTTAGCCCCTTCCTCTGCCCCATTCCATCCCGCAATGCCCCAACATGCCCCGATACTAACCGCATAGCATCTGGGTGCGTTAGGGACTTATCCAGAATTTTCAAAAGGCACTACCCATGTAGGTGCCTTTGGAAAATCCCGGATGAGGCCCTTACATGGGTAACTAGGGCAGTTACCTGTGTAAAATGCCTTTAAAAATGCCGCCCTAGGTATCCTTCTCCAATATTTCTCAACCTCCTCCTCAGGAGGCAGTGCATGCAAATATATCTTATGCATATTTATTAGAGTATTCTGGAAACCTGACTGGCCAGACAGTCCATGAAGACCTGGTTGAGGTCTGCTGCTCTAGAGGAATCTAAATCACTGAGGAGACAACTCTCAGCACAGTTAGAGAACTGCCACAACCCAAGGGCCAACGTCCCAGCCACCCTCGGCACAAAGAACAATCTCTTTGTTTTTTCTCATTTTCAACCCTCATTATGCTAAGAGTTTCAAATTTAATTAGATCTCTGTGTGGAGAATTTGGTGAAACCTCCTAGAAAACTAGGAAGATCTCTCAGCATGTGCTCTATTATCTCCTAATGAGTTTTGGCAGTAGAGTGGAGCCGAGGATCTGGAAATTCTCCCTGCTGGAAAACTCTAGAGTGCAGCAAACAAGGACCAAGTCCTCAGCTTCCTCCTGCAGAACTGGTCATGGAAAAATCATTTTACAACCCTGTGGTATTGTGCCACACACTGACATTTCAGGGGTCTTCGACTCAAGAAAAGGCTTAGAGGAATGTATCACTTTTAGGTGCATTAGGCAGTTAGATACCATTGCTATATGTGACAATCAGAAACCTTAATCCTGACATCAGCACCCACGTGCTAGACCTATAATGCGTCAGCTGAGAGGAATCTGAGAAAAGCAGCCATTAGTGGAAAAAGTTGAGATGCATAGCAAAATGGCAACTACAACCCATGATCCTTACTCTCCAGCCAATCAGCTGCCTCTGATGCCAAACAGTGTGGCAATGAAGGGGCATCACTTTACTATGAGAACACTTGCACTGTGCTAAAAACATAGCAGGAAATCCCAAATTATAGCGTGTGAAATCCAGAACATCACCAAGAGAACACTTCGTATTGTGTGCCAAGCCCATGTTAGAAAGTAGTTTATGTCAGTTGCTAAATATTTCTATAGTTCTTGCTTTAGCAGCTCTGTAATAGAAAGTTTCCCTCTTAGGCTCAGTTGCAGCTACAAGCCACCATCTGATACTGAGAATGGACCTATTTCCCTTTCTCTGCACTGGTCATCTCAGCAGCTGCCAGTGGTCATCTCAGCAGCTGCCAGTGGTCAGCTAAAGGCATCCCTGTCTTATGAATCTCCTCTCCTTCCTCCCCTGCTCCCAGCTCCCGCAAAATGCAATTTGTAAAACATTCATTTTATTTTGTAAGGGGGTCATTCTGCGCCATGAATAGCAGGGATGTATGTCCTGCCTGGATGTACATCCCCGCTATTCGCCCCCCTGCTGCTCCCGGTGCAAAGGCTCCGTATATGAATAGGACTGTTGTATGGGGAGCCTTAGATGGGACTGGGAGGGGGCAGTCTGGAGACGGAGTGAGGGCGGGGCATGGGTAGGCTCTGACCTCAGACATACAGGGCCAATTCTGAGGTCAGCCCTGTGCATCTGGGGTTGACCACGTAGACGGGGGACTTAATCCACAGCACCGGGCCAGGACAAAAGAGTGAGGGGTGCAGGGGGTACCCCACAGCCTGATCCTGACCATTGGAGGCTACATCAGGGGTCAGGCTGCGGGGAAAGAGCAATTTGGGTCAGTGGCCAGGGATCACGGCTCCGTAATGGAGCTATGATGCCATGGCAATGAGATGCTATGGCACTGTAGTTGCATTACGGAGCCTGACTGAGTTAGCCAGGGATCTGCTGGGCATGCGGCCCATCAGAACTGGGGTCCAGCCTGCATGTCCAGGCCGGTAGACCCAATTCTGATCCCGCAGGCACATCTAGCCCCCGCAGGATCAGAATCAGGTGCTACCACTGTACGCCCAGATTCTGAGAGACAGTACACGGCCTGGACAGCCAGCATAGAAGTGGCCTCTAAGAGTCCAGACTTTACTATAGCGCTAGCCTTTTATCAGAACACCATCCTCCAGGCCAGTTCCCACATAAACTCTCCCTATGATTAGAGCCTTTACCAGCATCCAGTGGCAGAAGTTCACATTGAGGCCTCTCCAAGCCAAAGATTCTGAAAGTCCATTTTAAAAGATCTGGGGAAGGTTGCAAATGCCCCCCCCCCTTCTTCCTTGGGGCCTCCAGCACTGCAGAGGCAGCTTGGGTAGAATTTATGCTACTGCCAGAATCCATCCGAGCACCTCATACAGCTCTGAGGAAGGCATCTTACCTGCTGCGAAATACCAGACACAAATCTGCTGAATTCGCATGCAACCAAAAATCTGCAAGTCGCTAACAAGTTTCAAAATCTGGGAATACAATGTGCTTAAAATCCCAGGCCAAAATTCCAGAGCTAGTCAGAAAGATTCCTGGGGGCTGCTGCTGTGTGGTGAACTTTAAATTAGGTTTCAGAGCATTTAAAGCCACTCACTGCTGCCCAGTCTGACAACCTGCATATCCTTAAAAAAAGCCCATGTTGGATGAACTGTGCATAAATACTATGTAACTTCCTTCTCTCCTCCATACATCATGTTCGGAGAGTGAGCTTTATGAACATGGGTAAGAAATCTTCTAGCACACTGGTGAGGGGGCTTGCAATACAGACTGAAGCATATCCTACTCTAGCTATAAAATTGCACCAGAACCCTAAGATTTAGAGATACATTATGCACCGACACATGGACAGGCAAAATAGACACATGCATAATGGCGGATATTGAAGACGCCACAACAACCCAAGAAAATAAATGCAAGAATGTTGCACACAGACATTTCACTCTGGAACAGGGCTGAGACGCTGGCCACAATATAACTACAAGGCCATCTTCATTTACCAGAGCAACTTTTCTGTAAACTTCAAAGGCAGCCCAAGCCACTAAGCTGCGGGTCTTAAGCAGACATCTCTTGTTATCGAGTCACGTGTTACAATTAGCAGCTTTATAATCAGAAGCTGGCATCTTTCCTCAAGATATTTGTGAATCTGTTTGCTTTGGTTATTCCTTGTTCATTAATTTTACTTATGACATTTATAACATGAAAGTCTACAAGCGCAGTAAGTGTACACAAGGAACCAGTCAACCCTTGGTTAATCTAACAGTCTCAGCGGAGCTCCTGCCTGCACTGCCAGTCAGGCCAAGACCAGGAAATGCTCAGCTTGCAGTGCGCATGACATCAAGTCTGTGTGTTGGAGAGAGGCAGAAGAGGACAAGAGGCCAGAAGACAGCAGCGCCCTCAGATACCCAAAGAATGCATACAGCACGAACAGCTGAAGAGAGACCTCAGGGGAGGAGATGGCAGCCTCCTGGAAGAGACGATTTAGAGATACATTATGCACAGATACATGGAAAGGCAGAAAGACAAGAGGATAAATACTGCCATAATGATGGATATTGCAGACTTCGCTGCAACCCTAGAAAATATATGCATACTGACTCCTGTTGTAAGCATACATTCTTCTAAGTGATATTGCGGAAGGGCTATCGGATAAGGTTTGACTCTTTGTGGATGACACCAGCATCCGCTATAGACACCCAGGAAGGAGTAGATAACATGAGGAAGGATCTAGCAAAGCTTGAAGAATGGTCAGAATTTGGCAGCTGAAATTTAATGCTAAAAACTGCAGGGTCATGCACCTGGCCTGCAAAACTCCAAGGGAGAGGTACAGTATAGGGGTGAAGTACGTACTTCCATCCACAAAAGAAGAATGAGACCTGGGCGTGATGGTTTCTGATGATTTTAAAGTGGCCAAACAGATAGAAAATGTGAAGCTGAAAGCTAGAAGGATGCTTGGGTGCATAGGGAGAGGACTGTCCAACAGGAAGGAGGAGATAGTACCTATGTATAGCTCTCTGGTGAAACCTCATTTAGAGTACTGTGTGCATTTCTAGAGACTATGGGCCTGATATTGAGTTAGGAGGGCTGTGCATCCCTTTGGCGCATAGCTCTCCCCACTGATCTCTAACCCCGTATATTTAATGCTGGGGTTGTGTGGCCCCGGCATGGAATATCGGGGATCACCGTACTGCCTCTCAGTTGCAGTCGATAACCAGGAAGCAGCGATATTGCATGCTGTCTGATTAACTCCTGCTCAAAGATTGGTGAGCTTTTGCCTCACCTATCTTTTAGGTGCAGATCGCTAACCGGGCAGCAAGCAATATCGCTGCTTCCCAGTTATCGACTGTGGCTGAGAGACAGTGCAGCGATCCCCGATTCAATGCACTGGAGGAGAGCCTTTTTCAATTGAAAGAAAGCTCTGAAATGAGGGACATAGGATGAAAGTGAAAGTGGCTAGACTCTGGAGTAATCTAACAGTGGTAGATGCATGGAACAGCCTCTCAGTGAAGGTGGTGGAGATGAGGACTGCATTTGAATTCAAGAAAGCATGTGACAAGCAGAGATGATCTCTAAGGGAAAAAGGGACTGTAAAGCTTAGCAGTTGGTATGGAATGCAGACTGGATAGGCTACGGCGGTTATTTTAGAAGCCCTATTCATGCTTCGGACATCTAAGAACAGACATACAAATGTCCAAAGCATGGAGATACCCACAGAACTATTTTAGAAGCTGGTTCTCTGGACATCCCTAATGTGAGGACTTCCAAGGCAGAATGGAGTATTGTTGTAGGTGTGTCCAGGCCATTTCCATGAAGCTGGACCCAATTTCAGTAACAACTTGGACGTCCTAAGCTGCATCACAATTTATACCTACTCCAGGCATGAATAGGCATCAGAAAAATGCTCGTTTGTCAGCCAAATGTGCGAAGGGTGTGGAGAAGGAGATACAGTCATTTCCCCTATAATGTTCATGTTCAGTTCCGTGGAATGTGGCCCCATGTTTCCATTTTGTCACTTCAATGTTCATCTCCATATGCAACTTTTCATGAGATGGACGTCCTCGCCCCGCAGTTTCATAGTGGGAAGTCTATGTGGATGCCGGCATAGGTGTCCACGTAAGGGGCATCTATAGGGCCAATACTGAGAATGATTAATGCAATTAGTAGTCCATCTAACTACATTAATCATGGTCGCCCTGACGCTAGCCAGCTAGCATCGGGGCTTTCTTGGGGTAGAGAAGAGGTGGCACCTGGGGATAATGGGACGGGGTGATATTCAGCCACTGTCTGGTAGCCTTAGGCAGCACCTTAAAGGCTGACCTAACCTTTGCTGCAGAAGCTGGGCAGCCGCTGAATATTGTTGCTCTCTTGCTGGTATCCTACCAACTTGGACGTTCAATGCCAGTGGCCAGTTATGGCTCCAACATTGAGCATCCAGGTTTTAAGTTCAGCGGTGACTGCTAGCCACCTCTGCTGAATAATCCCCCTATGGGCCTGATTCTGGGACGCGGATTACGGGGCTGCACACCCCGGCAGGACATGCAGTCCTGCAAGCCGTCTGAGCCCAAGTCCCCCTCCATCTCTCCCCATACGTCCTGAGCAGCAGGATGGGGAGAGTCGGCAGGGGATGTGAGGGTGCGGGATTGGGGGTGGGCCAGTCCCACGGTCCAGAATTGGGTTCAAATGGGCCCGTCATGCTTGGGGCCGTCTGGACGAGCCCCTGAGTCGGGCCCCATGTTTCTAAAGTCAGGCTGAAACATAGAAGTCCCTGGCTTTTTCCTGCACTCTCTGCCCTGGATCCCAGAATGCACCTGGATGCCCTTTCTAAAATGCCACTTTAAATGTTATCTTCCATCATTTTTCCTCCATTTCTTTTCTCTGAGAGATGGAATATATGAAGACAGCACAGACACCTGGAAAGAGACCTCAAGGCAGCACCCTGAGATACCCAATGAACAAATACTGTACAAAAAGTTGGAGAAAGACCTCAGAAGAGAGAGCAGCACCCCAGCATACCCAAATTATGAATTCAGTATGAACAGCTGCCTCAGAGGAGACAGCACGATCCTGTGTTACCCAGAGAATGGATACATAGTAACGCAATAGACGTGGGCAGATAAGAAACATTTCTCGCACCCAACCAGTCAGTGTCCCTGCCTCCATTGCTCTAGCAAATACTGGATATCACATTGCCCAACAGTGCTCTACTGGACGTCACATTGCCTTGCCTTTGCCATCACCCACTGTACCCAGAATATCTCCCATTTGTCAGGTATTAAAATTTAAGCACCTGTAAGAGCTTGGTTTGGGACAACTATCCAGAGGGTCGCCATGAGTCAACACCGACTCGATGGCACTTAACAACAAGAGCTTGGTACTTCTCCTTGTGCTCTTAGCTGGGAAAAGTGTAGGTTAGTCAGGCAGCTGTCCAGGCAACCTTCATCCGCCCCATCCTTGTCTTCTCGCAAGCTTGATGCAGCTGTTTTGTGTTTTGTCATTATCATTCCATGTAAATTTCTATAGTTTGTCCAGTACCGAGACCTCCAAACTTCCATCTTTTTCCTTACCTCTCACTCAGAATATGAACACAACAGTGACAGCTAAAAAGAGATCTCAGAGGAGAAGCGATTGAAGAAATGAATCCTCATCTGTTCAGGCTTCCTCCTGGAGTACTTTCAGAAATGGCTGGGTTTTAACCTCTCCCGGACCAAGTCCTGTGCAGCAGCAGGTCAAGCTTTGTTGCACACCTGGGGTTGCAGAAAGAGGAGAAGAGTTGATGAGGACAAGGGTGGGGAGTGCTGCCCATCTAATCATCTGACCCAAAAGCAGCACAGGCAGCCTTCCAGTTGTTGCCAGAGCAGGCACGAAGGCTCCCTGCATGGGCTGCTTACTGAACATGTCATTTCATGCAGCGTGGTCTCTGGTAGGAGCTAGTGCTGGATCCTGTAAGATGAGCCTGAACTTCATGCTACAGACTAGGTAAGAGACACGGGGTAGCCTGTAACTTCAGCCAACGGATGGCAGAGAGAGAACATACTGCTTTCTCTTTACATAGATGAATTTTCATAGACAGAATATCCTGACCCCCAACCCACTCACAGACATCTGCTGTAAAATGCCCAGGAGGGACACGAAAAGCAGAGATCTGGAGTGGGGGGGGGGGGGATCTGTTTATAGAAAGAATGGCAGGACCACAGTGGGGCACCTCTTCCCACCTTCGGGAGGCCCAAAGAGCTCAACAAGGCCAGTGAGTCTGGAAAATCAAGACCCCCATAGACAGGGGCCTATAACCCAAATCCAGCTCAAACAACCAAACACATCAGAAAATCCCCTCTTCCAAACTGCAGCTACAGATTAATTGTAAATGTCCTGAGGGTTTACAGTTTGAATAGAATCCTATTTGCCATGATTTACAGTGCAGATTCTAAAGAAAACCTCTGTGGAAGCCGAATGCAGAAGTGATCCTGACACCAAAGCAACGACAATGCTAGGTTTAAGTGACCTTAACCTCTATCTATTGATTCTGCTTTATGAAACAGCAGAAATGTTCAATAATGAAATGCTGCCTTTAAAAACTGACAATGACACAAGAAGGCCTGATAAGAGACGACGTCTTCTCATCCGTCTTTTGTACTGAGGATTTTCAAGACAGATTCATAGGAAACAGAGAGGCGGCACCTTTTCAATGGCCTGCTAAAATTGACCCATGGTCCTCATGTATTATTGAAAGAGCCCCATATAGGAGTCCCGGCAACTCTTTTGCTAGGAAAAATGCCCTGGCATTAACTATAGCCAAGACGCGGGTCTGTGATGCCCTTTATTTCATGGATGGAGTCAATAGAAAGCAAAGATGCACGTAGGGAAATATAACCCAAACTATAGGCATACAATTCTAGGTTCCATATTAGGAGTCACTACCCAGGAAATGGATCTAGATCATCGCGGATAATACATTGGAATCTTCTATTCAGCGTGCGCAGTGGCCAAGAAATTGAACAGAATGCTAGGAATCATTAGAAAAGAAGCAGAGAATAAAACAAAGGACATCGTAATGTCTCTGTATCGCTCCATGGTACAACTGTGTCTTGAGTACTGCATGCAGTTCCGGCCGCTGCATCTAAATGAAGATATAGCACAATTAGAAAAAGTACAGAGAAGGACAACCAAATGATAAAGAGGATGGAAGGATACCCCTACGAAGAAAGGATTAAAGGTTAGGACGCTTCAGCTTGGAGAAGAGGCAGCTGAGGGAGATATGAAAGACGTCTATAAAATAATGAGTGGAGTGGAATGGAATGGGTAAGTGTGAATTGATTGCTTTCTCTTTCAACAAGTGCAAGGACTAGGGGACACGCCATGAAGCTACAGAGTAGTATATTTAAAACAGGAGAATTTTTTTTCTCTCAATGCACAATAAGGAGTTCATTCTCAAATGCGAGTTGCAGGACATGCAACCCTGCAAGGTATCCAGGGCCGATTTCCCCCTCCGGTTTTCCCTGTGCATCAGGACAGGAAGAGCCAGTGGGGGGCAAGAGGGAGCAGGAACAGGGCGGAGCGGGAGCAGATCAGCCCAGCAGCACATCCAGGGCCGATTCCCCCTCCGGTTTCCCTGTGCTTCAGGACAGGAAGAGCCAGTGGGGGGCAGGAGGGAGCAGGAACACGGCGGAGCGGGGGCAGATCAGCCCAGCAGCACATGCAGGGTCGATTCCCCCTCCGGTTTCCCGGTGCTTCAGGACAGGAAGAGCCAGTGGGGGGCAGGAGGGAGCAGGAACACGGCAGAGCGGGAGCAGATCAGCCCAGCAGCACATCCAGGGCCGATTCCCCCTCTGGTTTCCCTGTGCTTCAGGACAGGAAGAGCCAGTGGGGGGCAGGAGGGAGCAGGAACAGGGCGGAGCGGGAGCAGATCAGCCCAGCAGCACATGCAGGGCAGATTCCCCCTCCGGTTTCCCTGTGCTTCAGGACAGGCAGAGCCAGTGGGGGGCAGGAGGGAGCAGGAACACGGCGGAGCAGGAGCAGATCAGCCCAGCAGCACATGCAGGGCCAATTCCCCCTCCGGTTTCCCTGTGCTTCAGGACAGGAAGAGCCAGTGGGGGGCAGGAGGGAGCAGGAACAGGGCGGAGCGGGAGCAGATCAGCCCAGCAGCACATGCAGGGCCGATTCCCCCTCCGGTTTCCCTGTGCTTCAGGACAGGAAGAGCCAGTGGGGGGTAGGAGGGAGCAGGAACAGGGCGGAGCGGGAGCAGATCAGCCCAGCAGCACATCCAGGGCCGATTCCCCCTCTGGTTTCCCTGTGCTTCAGGACAGGAAGAGCCAGTGGGGGGCAGGAGGGAGCAGGAACACGGCGGAGCGGGGGCAGTTCAGCCCAGCAGCACATCCAGGGCCGATTCCCCCTCCGGATTCCCTGTGCTTTAGGACAGGAAGAGCCAGTGGGGGGCAGGAGGGAGCAGGAACAGGGCGGAGCGGGAGCAGATCAGCCCAGCAGCACATCCAGGGCCAATTCCCCCTCCGGTTTTCCCTGTGCTTCAGGACAGGAAGAGTCAGTGGGGGGCAGGAGGGAGCAGGAACAGGGTGGAGCGGGGGCAGATCAGCCCAGCAGCACATGCAGGGCCGATTCAGGTCACAGCTCTGTACATCCTGCCGGGTCTGTGGAGACGTGCTGCTTATACCACCTTTGAGGTGGTATAAGCAGCACTTTGTGGATAATCGGGCCTGCGGAGCCACCCCTCCCCCAACGCCTGATCCAGGCCACGGCAGGCCAGCCATGGGCTGGGTGGCAGGGATATTGGGGGCCAGAGCTGTGGACAGGGCTGGATTTACCTATACGCCATGTACGCCATGGCGTAGGGCCCACAGCCGGCAGGGGCCCACAAAAAAAGAACAAGTTAATTTATTTTTAATACAATTTTTAAAAAAACCTGCTGGCTGCCGCCGCGGGGCCCCCTCTGCTGCCGCGGCAGCACCGACTGACCCGCGGGGGCCCTTTATCAGATAACCCTCATTGTATTTAGTTTCCCCTATTTCGCCAAGTTATACTTCCTGTTAAATGTAATGACCAGACATATGTAAATTGTCGGATGTTTTTTGTTCAATGTAAACCGCGCTGATGTCTAATAGTGCGGTATATAAGAATTGTTAATAAATAAATAATAAATAAAATGGGCTATTGGAGGGGCTGGGGCTGGAAATGGGCTGGGGGGGGTTAAGGCTAGAGGTGGGCTGATGGGGTTAGGACTGGTAATGGACTGTGGGCTGTTGGGGGGCTTAGAACTGGCAATGGGCTTTGGGGGGTTAAGACTGGTAATGGGCTGTGGGCTGATGGGGGCTGTCTGGTAATGGGCTATGGGCGGGGCTGGGGCGGGAACTGGGCTGGGGGTTTAATGCTGGAGGTGGGATGATGGGGTTAGGACTGGTAATGGGCTGTTGGGGGGGGTTTAGAACTGGTAATGGGCTTTGGGGGGGTTAAGACTGGTAATGGGCTGTGGGGGGCTAGGACTGGAAATGGGCTGGGGGGTTAAAACTGGAGGTGGGCTGATGGGGTTAGGACTGGTAATGGGCTGTGGGCTGATGGGGGGGTAGGACTGGCAATGGGCTATGGGGGGCTGACTGGAAATGGGTTGATGGGGTTAGGACTGGAAGTGGGCTGATGGGGGGTTAGGACTGGTAATGGGTTATAGGGGGGCTTAAACTAAAAATGGGGTGATGGGGGTTAAGGACTGTAAGTGGGTTGGGGGGTTGCTAGGACTGGAAATGGGCTGATGGGTGGCTAGGACTGGAAATGGGCTGATGCAGGGACTAGAAGGGAATGGATGCTGGGTGAGGCTGGAACTAGAAGGGAGCTGATGTTGGGGGAGGATTAGAATGGGATGGGGCTGGAAGAGTAAAATGGAGAAGGGAAAAATATTTTGTGTGGGAGGGATAAAAAATCTACAATTGGCCGGGTATTGGGAGAGTAAGTGGGGATTGAGGATGGAGGGGTAAAATTTGAGTGGATGAAATAGGAATGAGGAAAGAGCAAAAGGAGAAAGATTAGTATGTTAAAGCAGATGTAGAGAGAGAATGGAAAAAAATCTAGAAGAGAGAAGAAAGGACAAATGGACAGCAGACGATGGAGAATTAGCAGAAGACACGAAGAAACCAGAAGAAAGTGGCTGGAGCAATTGCAGCTGAAAAAAATGCACAAAAGGTAGAAAAATATCTCTTTATTTTGAATTTATTAATTGGAATATGTCAGCTCTGGTAAATGTGCATCATTAACGTCTGCGCTTTGTTTAGTACAAGAGCAAATTAATGTATAGTTTTATTTCTACAGTGTTGTACATTCCAAGTTTGGCTTTTGGGATTCCCAGTTTAATTATTGTCTTCCTGTTTCTAAATTGTGATTACTTGTTTGGTGATGGTCTATGTTCTGCATGTGTAACTGAGCTGAGGTGTTCTGTTTATATAATTCCTATTTGACATTGCCACTTGTTCTCTTTCCCCAGTAGGTCATGTATTGTTGTTCTCTGAAATGTATTGGTTTAATATTTGCAGTGTTGCCTTTTGATTGGTAGAGTATGGTGCTTTGTGAGTCCTGGTAGTGCTGTTAGGATACGGCGGGTTTACTATGGGTTCTAAATGGGCAGTGTTTGTAGTAGTTCCTAATGTGTCTGGCAGTTGGCACTGGATTATAGTAATGTAGAAATCTTTTAGTCTTTCTTTATCCATACACTCATTAAGAGGCACGTTTACTAAAAGTTAGTATATGGTAACATTATGCAAATATTTATGCAAATGAGGCCCCTTATGCAAATGAGGCCCCGCACCCCCCCCTTGGGCCGCCCCTGCTGGGGGCCCACAATTTTTGTTGGCGTAGGGCCTCACTCGAGGTAAATCCGGCCCTGGCTGTGGATGTTGGGGAGCCTACAGGGAGGATATCTCTGCAGTTGGAAGGGGCATGCCGAGCTATCCACAGGCCCGATTCTGGCAACCGCAGGAACATTCTGTTCCCGCGGACTAGAATCGAGTCCTAAGATCCCCATCTTCATCGGGGACATCCAGACAGCTGTCATGATGCGGGCACTAATAAAGTTGGTTTTAAGAAAAGAAATCCTGTTTTAGAAGAACTAGATGTGCAGTTACTTCCAGGCACAGCTAGAGGGAGCAGGAACAGACATACTGGTCTTAATGAACCTAAGCTCACTGATGACCTGCAGCTGAAAGGGAACCAGGAAGTCAGCAGTAACGGTTCACTTTATAAGCCAGAGCAGAATGCTTCTGGAGAGGAGTGGCATAAGCAGCAGTGGCATAAGCAGAGGAAGCAGTGGACACAGCAGGAGCTGAGGAAGGAGGAGAAAGAGGAAGAAGGAACTGGAGCTGGACTAGAAGGAGAAACAGCAGAGGAGCCTGGAGGCTATCAGGACATAAGCCTGATTGCTGTGGAAGAAGCCAAGCTGGAAGCTGGAGGAGAAACAGACCTCACAAGGTGGGAAGCCAGAAAGCCCATACTGGACCTGTTGTGCAAGGGGAGTTTGGTGGAAGTTGCTCCAAGGTGAGAGGGTCTGCCACGCCTAGTTCCTATACTCTGCCTGTTTGTAACATAGAGAGAAGAAAGCTAAGAACCAGAGAGGGAGGTTCTGACAGAAGCTTATCTCTAGAGGATCATTACCCAGTTTCACCTATTCAGAGGGAAAAGCAGTTTTATAAGCAACGGAAGTTTTTACTCAGTGAGCCAAGGTATGAGGCATTGAACATTAACTGTAATGATTGTACTGCTAAAAGCTATGCTAAAAGAAGGATTCCTCCTAAGGGAAACAAGAGTGCAGACTGGCTCACTAAACTACCGCCAGCCTTAAGAGTCCCTGGTTATGTGAAGCCAAACTCCCAAGCTGGGGATTACCATGCTGAAATAGACAGGGACAGTGGAAGCCCTTTGAATCAGTATAGGGGAGAGGATTTGATGGAAGTGGATTCTCCCAGCACTATTCCCTCACCTTTGCCTGAGGAAATGGAATGTGATGGGTGCACTGCCTATGCTCCAGAGTGTGTATGCTCCACAGAAGAATAAATGAAGTATAATTTGATGTTTATTATACTGAATATTACTTTGAAGAAAACCTGCTTTAAACTGTGAAGTAACAGTTAACTAGCCAGTGAATATTGGTACCTTTTGAAACAAAGGACTGTTTCTGTTATCTAAAATATCTCTTAGTTGAACCTTGCTTTAAACGGGGAATAAAAGCCTTGATTACCCTACACTTGGACTCTTTGTTCTTTAACAGCGCTACCTAGTGGCGAATAATCTTTGTGTCACCGGCAACCGAGTGACACAGCCCAGATGTTCCCCTCCCAGAATCGGGCTCCACAGCTTTGGAACTCAGTGACAGAGGATATGGTAAAAGCAGATTGTGTAGCTGGGTTTAAAAAAAAGGTTTGGATAAATTCCTGGAGGAAAAGTTCATAAACCATTATAAAGGCAGACCAAGAGAAAACCACTGCTTATCCCTGGGACTAAGTAGCATGGAACTGGTTACTTTTGGGATTTATCAGGTACTTGTGATCTGGACTTGAAACAGGATACTGGGCTTGATGAACCTTTGGTCTGACCCAGTTCTTACTGTATGGTCTTATGTTTAATTTATCCTTCTATGTTTTCTGCTGAAACTTGTGTGAGTTGTAGTAAACCTTGGCAGGTTAGAGCCGCCACTTCTTGTGCTGGCCTGAATTCAGGCTTTGGTTTGGAAGAGGAGTGTGTGCCTGTAGACTGTTTTCCAGAAGATATTTATCTACAGTAAGTGTTGTATCCATTTATTTTTTAGGTTTGTTTGCTTATTTCAGCTTGTATACCACCACACAGTCCACAGTGGGGAAGTTTTAACATTGCCATTTTCCCATCCAGGAAACAGATTCACTTTCAGCATACTCCACTGCACCATTGGCTTCACCACCCTTCTAATGCCCCAGTAACTAGGGCCGGTATTGGCATGCCACCACTAGCAACCAGTTATGCAAAGAAAGGGATAGAAGGCAAGAAACGTCAGAAGATGGTAAGTGGACCAGTTTGTTCAGTGTGGAAAACAGCATTAAAGTTCAATCATACTGCCTTGCAGGCTTCGGAGATTCAAGAGTAAGCGGGAGACCAGCATGTGGCATCTGGTGCAACATACGAACTCTGCAGATAAAATGAAACTGGCAGTACCAGCAGGAGAAGTGGCCAATGTTCTCTATGACTGATGTGGCTACTTCTGCTCTTCTCTAGGGAGATAAAATAAAGCAACTCAAGAGAGTTATACAATTCCATCAGCATCCCGACAGATGAAGTATGAGAGCTTGACTTGACCTGGATTTTACATATTCATTGGTCTAGTTACTAAGGTGCCCTAACACACCTTAATTCACCATTAACAGGCATTATTAGTAACAAGGTTCCATTGAATAACATGGGATCTATGTGAAAATAACATGCATTAATGGTGAATTAACAAGCGTGAACGCACCTTTGCAAATAGACCCCTCACAGTTTTAAACCAAAGATCAAGACAAGGTACAATAATGCTATTAGCATACTGTGACACAGTAGGCAGTATAGAGCACATGGAGGTAAGAGAAAATGAGGAACTTACCTCAGATTTAGCTGAGCAGCAAATAAACTCAGTACACATAGGAACAGCTGAGCAGCAAATACATTCAGCACAGGAGAAGCCAAAAGGCATTAGAATGAATTTTCCTGGTGATAGTCCTGACGTATTTAGAAACAGAAAGCCTCATCAGGAACACCTGTTCACAAAGACCCACGTAGCGTGCAGAGAAGGGAAGCATATAAGTTGCTGGCTAGAACCAGGAAAGGCCAGCAGGGGCAGTGACTCAGGAGGACTGAGCAAGCAACCAGTGAGCACGTGTCATGGTGAAGGAAGTTTGCAGGGAGAAGGAAACAGTAGGTCTGACCCCAGAGCAGGAAGCAGCCAGGGACGTGGCCAGGAACCTGCTAGGTTTGATGGTGGTTGGAGAGTCCGGGAGAGAGCTGTCAGGAGCCCAGAAACAAGAACCAGAAACACAGTTAAAAGGTGGGAACCTTGCTTTTCTGAGGAAAAGGCTAAAAGCTCTGTGTGTTTTAAAGGGCAAGGGCGTGGCACTGGAAGTGACTTTGATGTTGAAAGATATCCAGTGATTCCACCAGGTTGGAAGAGAAAGGAAAGCCAGAAAGAAGCTATCACCCTACCAGGCATTCAGAGTCCTAGGTTTGAAGAGCACTTTTTGGGAAAAGTAATCCATGCACCACAGGAGGGTTTAAAGGAAGCCAGCACCTGTAAAGAGTGTGACCCTTATGCTATCGGGAGTGAATCCGAAGTAATGCAGTGGGAGAATAACAGCTGTCCCTATGGATTGCACAATATGTTTTTCAGATGATGTCATATCTTTATGTTAAGCCTGTGGAAAGCAGCCATGTGCTAGTGTCAAAGGAAAAGAAGATATTTTTCTTTGTAGCAGTTTCTTTTTGTTTTTCTGCTGTTTTGTTTGTGTTGTATCCAAAGAATATCCGTTTGGGAAGGGGAATAAGGCAAAATAATGTCAGGGCTTTAACATTTGAATGCAAGACTCTTTTTGGTAGAAAGGCAGCGTGAACTTTAAAGCCCTAGGCAGCCGCCTAATAGGGTTCAGAGAAGGTCTATCTTACAGACCCCATCACAATACATTATTGGTAAATAGGTCCCACTGCATAAAATGGGATGTATGGTAAATTCATGGAGAGCAAGGTATCAAAGCTCCAATAGCAGAAATATAAGTGGGAAACATCATGGTGCCAAAGCAGTCATCCATGTTACCACTTCTACATCCATCCAGAGCATGGAAGCAGTTCAGTGTGCAAGATGCCTACAGGTTGAATCCCTCAGGAAAGAAGTGGAAGAACTGAGAGAGAAGGAGACAAGGCTATGAGGCATCACGAGCTACAATGATGAAATGCTCAGATTTCCAGCAGAAGGGGAAAAGGCAATGTATGAAAATATGATAGCTGGACACAGATCGCCAGGCCCTGCAGATTTTACACTCTGACTCCACCTTTTCTAGAACTGAGGAACCAGTATACAGTCCTGGAAGTGAAAGAGGTGACAACATCCCAGGTACAGAAAGTATCAGAGCTCAAAAACCCCAAAAGTGTAGGATCAGCAAACCCAAGGAAGTGAAGGATAGTGGTGGTTGGTGACTCCCTTCTGAGGGGTATAGAGGCATCCATTATCCAGATATAATGTCCTGATAGGCCTGCTATTATCCTGGTGACAAGATCTCGGATGCTATGGAGAGTTTGCTGAGATTACTTAAGTCTATTGACTATTATCTGCTGTTACTCATATATGTTGGCACAAATGATTTGCTAGGTTCCCACCTGAAAGTATCAAAAGTGACTTAGTGGCTCTTCAAGCGAAGATGAAGCAGCTAGGTGAGCAGGTGGTTTTCTCAGTCCTTCCTGTCAAGGGTCAGGGCGAAGGCCAAGAGGCTCACATCCTGAAGACGAATGCCCCACCGCGTGGACGGTGTCATCGAGAGTGTCTTGGTTTCCTAGACTTGCTGAGCACAGATGGCTCCCACCTATCGAGGAAGGAGAGAAGTGTCTTCTGCAACAGCCTGACTAATCCACTGAGGAGAGCTTTAAACTAGGATCATTAGGGAGGGTGAAGAAAGCCCCCAGTAATTAAAAGCCCTCATTAAACAATAGCATAGAAATGAGAAAGAAGGGTAACATCTGGAGAGCTGCATATACTAATGCCCATGGATTTAGATACTATAATAGAAAAGGCTGATTTGGATATAGCGGCAGTCACAGAGATATGGTACATGCTATGTTTATTGTTTTTAAATAGTTTCTAAACCACTTTGCTGCCATTGGCTAAGGGTGGTTTATGAAGTGCATAAACTATAAACCATAAACCACAGAAAACAATGTCTATGACATAATTATACCAGGCTACAATCTATTCATGAAAGACAGGGTAGGAAGAAAGGGAGGAGGAGTGGTGCTAGAAGGGAAGGAAGAGGCGCGGTGGATTAGTATGAAAAGAGGGAGTGGAAAACCTTTTTAGATTGATGTAATATACAGACCTTCCTCACAAACAGAAAAAACAGAGATTTAATTGAAGGTAGTCGCAATATTGCTATGAAAGGGATTTCAATTTGGCAAATGTTATTTATTTACTTAACAGAATTATTATACCTCTTTATCATTTCAGTAAAAGTGGTGTACATTGTAACTTAAACTTGATAATATACATTAAACAGGGACATTGATAACTTGGATTTTTCTGAAGCAATAGAGGGTTAAGTGACTTGCCCAAGGCCAAATGTTAATCAGGATATCCCTGCTCTGGTGACATCTAAAAGTAGGGAGATCTTGGATTCTCCACAGGGAAAATTGTTCTGGGAACTGGTAACGGAACCCATATAAGAGGTGGTGATATTGGACTTGGCGCTTACAAATGGGGAGAGTATTTCTGATACTGTAGTGGGTTATCATCTGATGTGCAGTGATTACCGGATGATCAGTTTCAATATTAGGTTATATAGGTTTTATAGATATAGATATATAGATATAGAAAACAAACTTTGCAAAGATGGAAGAATATCTCAAGGAGATATTAGCTGGATGAGAATATCTGGGAGAAGCAGAAAAACAGTGGACCAAACTGAAGAGAGATATTTTAAGGGCAACAAACTTTTTGTTAGGAAAGTAAAGTAAGAGGAAAAGTCATCACTGAAAAGGTAAGGGCAAAAAGGTTAGCCTTCATAAACTATAAGAGACCGCAGAAGGAAGAAGACAAGCAGCAATATCTGGAGAAGCTAAGGGAAGCTGGTAAAGTAGTCAGGAAAGCAAAGATGCAAATGAAAGAAAAAATAGCTAATACAGTAAAACATGGGGACAAGACTATTTTTAAGTATGTTAGCAACAGGAGGAAGTACAAAGGGGGCATGGTGAGACTCAAGGGTAAAAAGGAGGAACATGTAGAGAGACCAATGAAGATAACATGAAATTGCTTAAGAAATATTTGAGTTTTGTGTCCACAGATGAAGGGCCAGTATTGGGACCTCAAAAATAGGAATGGAAGCAGGTGGAACTCAAACTATTTTTAGAAAACTGTGCTTGTGAGGAGCTAGACGGGCGTCATCCTGAGGGTACTGAAAGGACTTGTGGAAGTACTGGTGGCTCCACTGACTGACCTTTTCACTGTTTCATAAAAATCGAGATCTTGGAGAACTGGAAATGGGCAAATGGGGTTCCTATCCAGAAAAGCGGAAATAGAGGTTAGTAACTAAGAGCGATTACTTTGACCTCTCTACGGTGAGTAAATTTGTGGAGACACCGCTAAAGCAGAGGATGGTGCAGTTTCTGGACTCCAAGGGATTAGAGGATCTCAGACAGTCTGGCTTTACTAGAGGCAGGTCTTCTCAGACAAATCTGAGTGATTTCTTTGACTGGGTGACCAGAGAATCAGATAAGGGAAGAATGCTAGATGTAGTATACTTATTTATTTTATTTATTTATTTGGCTGAACTTTTATACCGCTTTTCACAGAGGTTAAAGCAGTGTAGAAAGAACTTAAACAGGTTAAACAATGTTTACAGAGAACAGTGATTTTGTACATTACATTAAACAGGGGCATGTTGCCTTAGAACTATTTACAAAGCATTCTTAGTTGGGGGGAGGGGTTGGAGAATGAGTAGGGTTAGGGGGTGGTACTTAGATCCTTAGATTTCAACAAGGTTTTGTTACCGTTCCACTTCAGCGACTTATGAATAAATTGAGTGTCCTTGGGATGGACCCTAAAAAGATCGTTGAGTGGGAGGTGCCAGAGGATAGTAGAAAATGGAGCTCACTCTGAAGATGGGGTCATTACCAGTGGCATGCTTCAGGGATCAGTCCTTGGTCCTGTTCTTTCTAACATTTTTATAAGTGATATTGCGGAAGGTCCATCAGGACAGGTATGCAGTTTTGCAGATGATACCAAAATCTTCAACAAGGTAGACACCCTGGAAAGTGTAAATAACATGAGGAGGGATCTTGCAAAGCTTGAAGAATGGTTGAGAATTTAGAAGCTAAGATTTAATGCTAAAAAATGCATACATTTGGGCTGCAAAAACCCAAGGGAGTACAGTATCGGGGGTGAAATATTCTAATACACAAAAAAGAGCAGGACCTATGGGTGATCGTATCAGATGATCTTAATGTGACCAAACAGGTAGAAAAGGCACCATAAAAGGCAAAAGGATGCTTGGGTACATAAGGAGAGGAATGACCAACAGGAAAAAGGTGACAGTGCCTTTGTATGAGTCTCTAATGAGACCTCATTTGGAGTACTGTGCACATGTCTGGAAACAACACATTTAAAAAGAATGGAGTTGGTCCAAAAGGTGGCTACTAAAATGGTTAGTTGTCTTCGTCATAAGGTATACAGGGTTAGATTTAAAGATGTCAATACATTTACTTTGGAGGAAAGGCAGAAGAGGGAAGATACGATAGAGACATTTAAATACCTCTATGGTATAAATGCAGAGGAGATGGACCTCTTCCAGTTGAAAGGAATGAGGAGTCATAGAATAAAGGAGAAAAGAGATAGACTCAAAGAAATATTCCCTAAAATTACTCTTATGGCAAGTGTGGTAGATGCGTGGAACAGCCTCCCAGTGGAGGTGGTAGATGAGAACTGTATCTGAATTCAAGAAAGCACAAGACAAACACAGAGAATCTCTGAGGGAGCAGAAGGGACTGTAGAATTTATTAGTTCTTATGGACGGACAGACTGGATAGGCCAAATAGTCTTCATCTGCTGTTTTCTGGGATTAATGTGCTAACGCTGTACTGCCTTTTAGTAAACGTACCTTAAGCAATGGAGGATGTAGCCACTCACTCAAGGTCATCAGAAGCCTACTTGGGATGCGAACCTTGGGAAAGGTGGGATAGAAGTGATATGATTGAGATGTTTAAATACCTCCATGGCATAAATGTTCAGGGAGAGAGCCTCTTTCAACTGAAAGCAAGTTCTGCTACGAGGGGACATGGGATGAGGGTAAAGGGAGATAGATTCAGGAGTGATATGCGGAAATATTTCTTTACGGAAAGAGTAGTGGATCCGTGGAATAGTCTTCCAGTGGAGGTGGTAGAGATAAGGACAGTAACTGAATTAAAAAAAGTATGGGACAAACACAGAGGATCTCTAAAGGTAAAAAGGGGACTTGTAGTTGTTGATATGGAAGGACAGACTAGATAGGCCATGTGGTCTTTTTCTGTCATCATATTTCTGTTTCTAGGTTTCTCTGATTCTTAGTCAGCTACTCTGACCACTAGGTGACCCCTCCACTTTAGGCCATACCTTTATTTAATGTCTCTTCTATACCGCGCTCTTTAGAATCAGTGCAGTTTACAGTCAACAAAATTTGTACAGTGCAGGCAGAACCTGCACTGGACTTACAATGAACAGGTGTTACAACTTGGGATTAACGGGGGTAACTATGTACAGGCTAAGCGATCAGGTTGCAGGTGACCGGATCGGCTGGTAGCTAATTACAGGTTGTATAATTATATACAGTTTGATCATCTAGATCACAGATGTACAGTATTGCTTGGCACCTATATGCAATATTAGGTGGCTATATACCTTTACCGAGCAGTTTGGGATTCACAAAACCCAGTTAAAGGGAAAGCCCACAGAGTTGGCATTTTTTGAAATGCAGGCCACCACAGGTAAAGAAAATATTCAGTAGTTGCATCCAGATAGCAGTTGCTGGTGAATATCCGGTCAGTGCTGTTAAATGAATATGACAACAATTTAAGGTCTCTCGAAAGAAATGGACTTATTTAAACATTGTGTCCCCATCAACAGCAAAATTCTACACTGTCCCTAAGATTCATAAAAATCAAGACCGACCTCCAGGAAGACCAATAGTCTCCACTAGGGGGACGATATTAGAACCTTTGTCCACATTTGTTGACTCGTATTTGCATCCACTGTTGATAAATATTCCTTCATATGTAAGGGACACCACGCATTTTCTTAGGATTTTGGCAGATAACTCTCAGTGTGTTAATCATGACGATATAATATTGGTGACCATGGATGTCACATCTTTATACACAAGTATTCCCCAACAAGTGGCATATGAAGTAGTGGAATGGAGTTTAAGAACAAGAGGAGATCTTTCAGAAGAACAGATAAAATTTATTTTACGGTTAGTGCATCTGACCATTTTTTAACAATTATTTCATATTTGAAAAGGTACTCTACAAACAGATTCCTGGAGTAGCGATGGGGGCTACATGTGCCCCTTCAATAGCAAATCTCTATATGAGTAAATTTGAGGAGCAGTGGATAACAGGGTCGCCATACAACACAAATGTGAAATTATGGCGCCGTTACATCGATGACGTATTTTTGCTATGGAAAGGTTCAGTGGAATCGTTGGGGCAGTTTTGTCAGTGGGTGAACAATTGCGATAAAAATATTCAATTTACTTATATACACCACGAAAATGAAATAACCTATTTGGATGTGAAGACCATTAAATATCTGACTGGATGGGAGACATCAGTTTTTCTAAAACACACTGATAGAAACATGTTTTTGCATTTTGAGCGTGCGCATCCCCCACGTTTGAAGAAAGGTCTTCCGTTCTCTCAATTTATGAGATATCACCGGAATTGCTCTGACAACCAAGATTTTAAGAACCTGTCGAAGCAATTGTCGGAGAATTTAAAAAAAAAAGAGGATATCCCTCAGGAGTGATAAAGCAAGCATATTATATATAGAGCCTTATATAATGACAGGAGACTTCTACTAGAACCCCGAGAACAGAGTATGACTACTAAGTTAGAACATTCTAATTTAATTACAAAATATTCTCCGTTAAGTTTTTTAAGATACAACGCATTTTAAAAAAACATGCCAATGTGCTGAGCAATGTTCCAGGATTGGAACAAAAAAAGATACGTTGCGTATGGCAATGCAATAGGAATTTGAGAGAACGGCTCAGTCCAGCTATTCTACGGACTCTGATAAATATTGAAGAACAACTTAAAACACTAAGGGGGCACACAAAATGTAGGGATTGTAATATCTGTGCACTTACCAAAGAATTAGACAGTTTCAGGTATGATGGAATTCAGTAACAGTTAAGGGAGTCTACGTCTTGTGATTCTACATATGTGGCATATGCGATCCAGTGCCCCTGTAATCTAATCTATATGGGTAAAGCATAGTTTCTCACCTGTAACAGGTGATCTCCGGGAACAGCAGGAATTTAGTCTTCACATATGAAATGTAGTCTTCACATATGGGTATCGTCGGTACCGACGGAGCCTGCGCGGGAACGCTCCCCAGCGTCCAATAGGAACATTTTTGGGAGCATCCCTCAGCACATGCACGCTGCCTTCCCGCCTTTCCAACTGTCCCTCTTCAGTTAAGTTTGTAGCTAAGTGAAAGGATAGAGGGAGAGAGGAAAGAGAGGAAAGAGACAAAGATAGAGAGACAACTCCTAGGGGAGGTGGGTGGATTGTGAAGACTAAATTCCTGCTGTTCCCGGAGATCACCTGTTATAGGTGAGTAACTATGCTATCTCCAGGAACAAGCAGGAATGTAGTCTTCACATATGAAGACTCCCTAGCTGAAGATGCCAGGGAGATAGCCCCAGGAAGGTGCCACCCTAGAAAGGTGGGAATCCTTCCTCCCATGGATCTCCGGCATTCCACCAGGGTTGGTGGGTAGGAGTTGAATTAGGTCTGAAAGAGATTTTGAAGAACAGCTTGGCCAAAGAAGGCATCCCAACGGGAGGCTTTATCCAGGCAGTAGTGGGCTGTAAAGGTGTGTACCAAAGCCCAGGTGGCTGCTCGACAAATGTCATCGATAGACACAGAGTGGGATTAGCCATGGAAGTTGCCATGGCTCTCACATTATGAGCTGTGACATGGCCTTGAAGAGGAAGACTCTTACTCTCATAAGCAAAGGATATGCATTGGGCAATCCATTTAGATAAAGTTCTTTTGGAGACCGGACGTCCCAAATGACTAGGGTCAAAAGCTATAAAAAGTTGTGAGGACTTTCTATGTTGCTGTGTTCTCTGTAGGTAAAAGGCTAAGGCTCTTTTACAATCCAAAATATGAAGGTTTCTTTCTGCATTAGAGGCATGAGGCCTTGGAAAAAATACAGGAAGATAAATTGAACGATTTAAATGAAAAGGCGAAACCACCTTTGGCATAAAGTGTGGATGAGTTCTAAGAACAACCATATCATGATGAAATCTAGTATAAGGAGAATCAGCCACTAAAGCTTGCAGTTCACTAATGCGACATGCAGAGGTGATTGCAATTAGGAAGATGACCTTCCAGGTCAAAAACTTAAGGGTTGTAGTGGCCAAAGGCTCAAAAGGCGGCTTCATGAGCTGCCTGAGAACTAGATTTAGATCCCATGCCACTGGTGGTGGCTTAATGGGAGGTTTGGTTAATAGAAGACCTCTCATAAATCTGGATATGAGTGGATGAGAGGAAATTGGTTGTCCATTCAGAGGCTTATAAGAAGCTGCAATTGCACTAAGATGGACTCTTACCAAATTGGTCTTTAGACCAGAATTCGATAAGTGAAGGAGATACTCTAGTATCAATTCTAAAGGTATGACAAGAGGGTTTAATCCCTTCTTGGAGCACCATATAGTAAAATGTTTCCACTTGAAGACATAAGATCTTCTTGTGGAAAGTTTCCTAGAAGCCTGAAGGATATCCTTTTACCTGTTGAGACAGGTTAAAATCCTGGAGGTCTAAGCCTTCAGCAACCAGGCCGTGAGATGCAGGGACTGGGGATTCGGGTGCCATAGCGTCCCGTCCTCTTGGGAAAGGAGACCTGGAGCATTCCCTAACTCCAGAGATGACGCTTGAGAGAGATGTAGAAGCAGGGGATACCACGCTTGGTGTGGCCATCGTGGCGCTATGAGAATCATGCGACCCCTGTCTCTCTGAAGCTTGAAGAGTGTTTTGGGGATGAGGGGAATGGGTGGGAAGGCATAAAGGAAGTCCTGACCCCAGTGAAGGAGGAAGGCATCCCTTGCCTGACAATTGTGAGCCGGAATCCTGGAACAGAACCAGGGAAGTTTGGCATTCAGTGGACTTGCAAAGAGGTCTATGTCTGGAGTGCCCCAGAGATGAAATATCTTTGCCACCTGGTCTAGGTGGAGGGACCACTCATGAGGCAGCAGTACTCGACTGAGTTTGTCTGCCCAGAGATTTTGAATACCTGGAAGATATACCACTAGAAGGTGAATTTGATACTCTCTGGCGAGGGCCCACAGTTGTAAAGCTTCATTGCATAACGACAGAGAGCCTGTCCCGCCCTGCTTGTTCACATAGAACATGGCTACTTGATTGTCCGTCTGGACTAGGACTGTCTTGTAGCTGAGCTGGGCGTGGAATACTTGAAGAGATAAATAGATTGCTCTTAATTCCAGGAGGTTTATGTGTAGACCAGCCTCCTGTGGAGTCCAGGTGCCCTGGGTAGAGAGATGATTCAGGTGTGCTCCCCAACCCACCTGTGATGCATCTGTTGTTAGGGTGGCCTGAAAGAGGGGTTGATGAAAAAGAGACCCCACCGTCAGATTTTCTAACGATTGCCACCATTGGAGAGACAAAATTAGTCGTTGAGAGTTTAATATTTTGTCTGATAAATGACCTGTGGCCTGTGTCCACTGTGTGGATAGGGTCCACTGAGCTGCTCGCATGTGGAGGCGAGCATATGGGACTACATGAACTGTGGATGACATATGTCCCAGCAACTGTAGTAGCTCTCGAGCAGTTAGGGAGGATTTCCCCGCTGCTTGAGAAGCTAGTTCCATTATGCGAAGATACCAGGCCTGTGGAAGGAAAGCCTTTGCCTGTCTGGTATCTAGACAGGCCCCTATGAACTCCAGGCATTGGGAAGGAACAAGTTGGGATTTTGAGACGTTTATTACCAACCCCAAGTATTGGAGGATTCGCATTGTGCGAGACAGTGCAGTGCCGGCCTCTGCAACTGTAGGGGCTCGAATGAGCCAGTCGTCTAAGTAAGGGAAGACATATATCCCCAGGGTTCGCAGAAATGCAGCTACAACTGCCATGTATTTCGTGAATACCCTTGGTGCTGAAGCCAGACCAAAGGGAAGAACCCTGTACTAGAAATGTTTTCCCCTGAAAAGGAATCTTAAGAATTTCCTGTGATCTGGATGGATCAGAATGTGAGTGTATGCATCCTTTAAGTCTAGAGGGCACAGTCAATCCTGGCTTTGAAGGTATGGCAGAAGAGTTCCTAGAGAAATCATTTTGAACTTCTCTCGAAACAGGTATTTTTGTTCAATTCTCTGAGGTCTAAAATGGGTCTGTGTCCTCCTGTTTTCTTTGGAATAAGAAAACAGGGGGAGTAGAACCCTGCACCCCTTTGAAGAATGGGTACCTCCTCTATTGCCCCTTGGGCAAGAAGTGTTGAGACCTCGTGATCTAGCAGATCGTCTGCGGAGGTTTGAGAATTGAATTGCTTTAGAATTGTAGGAGGGGGCATGCTGTGGAAATGAAGCTTGTACCCCTCTCCTACAATGGACAAAGTCCAATCTTCTGCTGTTATCTGATGCCATCTGTTGGCAAAGTGGCTTAACCTGCCTGGGATTTGGGGGGTTGGGGACCCCTCAGAGGCAGGAAGGCTAAGCTCTTTAGGAAGGAGTCAAAGTTCCTGAGGGGGCTGAACCTGCGGAGCTGGTTCGGCTCTCGAGCCTTTTGGCTTCCTTTGCTGTCTGGTTTGTCCCTTTTTGGCAACCTGACCCTGAGACTGACTCTGCTGGGTATAGAAAGGATAAAATTTCCTCTTTTTGCTGAAAGAGGGATTTTTATAAGGCTTCTTTTTGGCTGGAGTGGCTGTAGATTTCGACAATCTATCTAGAGTAGTATTGTCAGCATCCAACTCGTTAGCCTTTTCCTGCCAGTTCTTGCCAAAGAGATTCTCTCCCATGCAAGGAATGTTGCCTAACTTGTCCTGTACCCAAGTCTCCAAGTCTGATGCCTGAAGCCAGGCAATCCGTCGTGTGCCAATGGCAATAGCAGAGGTTCTGCTGATGTATTCAAAGCAGTCAAAGGCTGCACGATTGACAAACTTGGAAACATCTTGAGCATGCTTAACTAGAGCAAGAAAGTCTTGTCTCTTGTCATCTGGGACAAATGGGCTCATAAGCACCAAGTCTCCTGTAACTTCCTTGAGGAACATTCCCATATATAGTATATATGAACTGATCCTAGCTGAAACCATGGAAGCCTGAAATGTTTGGCGTCCAGAGTCCTGCATTCACGACCTAGGGGATTGGATGCATGCCTCTTTGCACTTTTCATCCTACGCATGGCTGACTCCACCACCATTAAATGGCGTGGCAGTTGAGTCTTTTGAAATCCAGGACATGGCAGAACTCGATACATAGTATCAAATCTCCTAGAATGAGGAGATGTAGTCAGAGGTGTCTCCCACATTCTGAGCATCAAGTTATGCAGAATTTCATGGATGGGCAGAGTGGCTGCCTCCTTTGGAGCTTTAGGATATTGGAGAATTTCCAACTCCTTTGCTCTGGGTTCCTCTTCAGGAGCCACCATGATGAAAGGCCTTTGGCCATGTCATGAATAAAATCCTGAAAAGACATGTCCTCTGGAGGTGACATTCTGCATTGGGGAGAAGAGGGATCTTCTGCGAGAAACCCTCTAGTACCAGCAGAATTGTCCGAGTCTTCAGAATCGGAGGATTCAAAGTATTCCTGACCATGATGCTCATGCAAAGCCTGGTCCCGGTATCGATCGAAGTCGGTACTGAGTTGATCCGGTATCGACCTGTCGATTCCAGCCAAAGATGGCATGGGAAGAATTCCCACCGGGGCCGGTACCGTCGGTACCGGTGTAGGTAATGGCACTGGCACCGGCACCGTTATCGGTACCGTTGAACCATAGGTGTCAACAGTACCGCAGCTGAGAAGAGCTGCAATGCTGCATTCGATAGCGAGGAACCTCTGGTCTATCGACGCTGCCGATGCCTGGGTGTCAGTACCGGTGAAAACGGCTGGGACCCCTGAGCATGGCACAGGTAGTTCATGCGAGGTCGAGGCCTCAAACATCCTGGAGCCCCATCAATGCTTTGGAAGCCGAAGCCTCCCGCCGGGGCTGTTTTGCCGGTATGGTTCCCTCAAGGATAATGCCAATGGCCTCTCGATGCTTTGCAGGAGAGCTACCCTTTGAGGACTGGCTTTTTTGTTTAGTTACCTGAGATCCATGGGAGGAAGAGGAGGCCCTTGAAGATGTCGATGCAATGGATCTTGTGAACTCACAAATAGTTCTAGTTGTGGTCTATTTTAATGAACGTAAAATATCAACATTTATAAAGTCCATACGTTCAAAGAATCAAAATTTGTAAAAAGCTTCTTTTTTATTTGTTTTTTTCACTGCTTTCAAAAAATATATATAAACAGCCCAGGTTTTCTTCTCTAGTATCTTATCTCAAGAAAAATTTATTTAAAGGAAGAATCCCCGAGTGAACTACTTCAGTACAAAATATGTTTAAAACAAGGGTCTCGACGCTCTGCTTCGGCGCCTTAATGGCGTTTCAGAAATTTTCTTCAGGAGACCTTTATCGTATCAGAAAGAAAGAGAGAGAACGTGGGCAGCATGAATACCTGATAAAGGTCTCCTGAAGAAAATTTCTGAAACGCCATTAAGGCGCCGAAGCAGAGCGTCGAGACCCTTGTTTTAAACATATTTTGTACTGAAGTAGTTCACTCGGGGATTCTTCCTTTAAATAAATTTTTCTTGAGATAAGATACTAGAGAAGAAAACCTGGGCTGTTTATATATGTTTTTTGAAAGCAGTGAAAAAAAACAAATAAAAAAGAAGCTTTTTACAAATTTTGATTCTTTGAATGTATGGACTTTATAAATGTTGATGCAATGGATCTGGCTTCCGAAGAAAAGAGGGTACCAAGCTTTGCAGCCCGGTTCTGTAGTCCTCTTTTAGTCATCCCCATACAGGAGAGACATTCAGATGGAGAATGTTCAGGCCCTAAACATTTAAGACACCAATCATGGGTGTCAGTGACGGAAATGGTACCACCACACTTAGTACATTTTTTAAAACCACTAGTTGGTTTTTCCATGTTTTAGGAATATGGGGCCTAGTGCCCAAAATGGCGTCTAGCACCAAAAAGAAAAGTTTCTGAAGAGAAACAGTTCAAAGTATAAGTTGTGTTGGGGTTTTTTTGGAAAACATAGAATCAACACCTACAACAGTCCCCTTTTTACCTTTAGAGATCCTCTGTGTTGGTCCCATGCTTTTTTGAATTCAGTTACTGTCCTCATCTCTACCACCTCTACTGGGAGACTATTCCATGGATCCACCACTCTTTCCGTAAAGAAATATTTCCGCATATCACTCCTGAATCTATCTCCCTTCACCCTCATCCCATGTCCCCTCGTAGCAGAACTTGCTTTCAATTGAAAGAGGCTCTCTCCCTGAACATTTATGCCACGGAGGTATTTAAACATCTCAATCATATCACCTGAACCGGCGGTACCGTTAAGCGTCGTGCGGAGGCAAACGCGACCACAAGAAAACAATTTTAAAGACGGAATTTTCTGCGGTGACAGGGTATGGATCCTGCCGGCTCCGCGGAAAACGAAGAACTGAAGAGGGACAGTTGGAAAGGCGGGAAGGCAGCGTGCATGTGCTGAGGGATGCTCCCAAAAGCGTTCCTATTGGACGCTGGGGAGCGTTCCCGCGCAGGCTCCGTCGGTACCGACGATACCCATATGTGAAGACTACATTCCATATGTGAAGACTACATTCCTGCTTGTTCCTGGAGATAACGATTCGATCATTTAGGATTAGAATAGGTGAACATAGAAGCCATCTTAAAATGTAAAATACAAGAGGCTCCATTGGTGCGCCACTGTTTAGAGAAGGGGCATGAGTTTGACGAACTTTGTTGTTTTTGCATAGACAGAATAAAATTGGGATCTGCGGGGAAAACACGGGAGCAATTATTAATTAGAGAGCAAAGATGGATCTTTAATGTAAATTCAGCGTCACCAGAGGGTTTAAACATGTCTATAGATTGGAAATCTTGCATGTGAGGTGAACAGTAGGATAAGTTAATCAAAAGAAAGAAGTTGGAGAGAGGATTGACAGCTGGTCACTGGCAAGTAATTTGCATGCGCGGTAGTTCAGAAGGTAGTGGCTTTAAAAAATGAAGGGAAATAGCATCCCGCATGCGTGGCGTTTTTCCAACATATAGCAGTTGGTGAAAGAAGCATTGAAGAAAATGTGTGCAGCATTGATTATAACCCAGGTATGAAAGTTAGATATAGTTAGATTAAAATTTTTGAATAAGGGAGAGGAGATAATGGTGATAGAAAGTTTAGAGACTGATTATGCTCTTGTCTTTTTCTAGCTTTACATTTTGAAGTACCCCTGAGGAAACTCAGAGTGAAACGTGAGAGAGGTACCAGAGAACGACGCTGGGACAATAGCTGAGATATAAGCAGAAGATTATAATAAGTTAAGCAATCTTAATAAGATCGATTATCCAACAAACTTTCTGGATCCTCAAACAATGAGATGAATATTGCTTGAGAAAATTCTGAATGCTAGGATCAAAAGACTGTGTAGGCATAATGGATAAGGTTTAAAATATAAAGGCTCAAGGGGAGGTCATTGATGCAAATGGGCACCATAGTTTGACAAACGTTTATAGTCAAGATCAGTGCCACAGAGTCTGAGACCCCCCCTGAACAGTATAAAATTCATTGTGATTGCTGATGACTAAGGACGAGATTTGATAGACCCATTGATGAAAGAAGTTTCTTTTTTCTCCAGTTACATTTTGAGTTGAATGAATATGGCCAGTGTTGCGGCTAGCTGGATAGTAGAGATATTCGGCGGCAATCCGGATAGGACAAGCCGCATAGACTTGGGACCACTTTCTTCCTGACCTAAGTTATGCAGATACTTCTCTGCTTACTGCGCTGGAAATCAGCATTATTTGTCTAAGTGCCAGTCCCTCTCCAGCTGCACCCAAGAAGCACCCTGGCACTAGACAGATAGTGCTACAGCAGTCAGGAGCAATGTTCAGCAGCTCTATCTAGTTAGTAGGTCTCTCCAGTCTGCTCCAATCATTCCTAACATTGCATTTGCTAATTCTGACCACCACCACACACTGAGCCCACAATGACGTCAAGACCCTTTTCAGCTACTTCTCTTGAAAACCACAGTGGCCTTCTTTTCCTCTTGTTTTTATTCATTTTAATTCCTAACATGGAGTCCAGCCTAGGATTATTTTTCCCTGTGAGCATCAGTTTGCAGTTCTGCACATTAAATTTCATCTGCCATTTGGTTGTCCAGACCCCCAGACTCATTGGGTATGTAAACGACAGATGAAATTTAATTTAAAGCTAGAGAAATAATCATTATAGGGCACAAAGACTACTTAACTTAGGACAATCAATACTACCCTTGTGCTCAGCACCACACTAAGAGCAGCTACAAGTGGAGACTCCCTGCACCCCCACTGCAGTAAAGTCACTTTAGAAACCTGACATCTGCTTCACAACCTCTTCACAAATGTGTTACATGTTACAGAATGCACATGCAGCTTACGCCAGCCGCGCATTTCAGGAAACAAGATAGCATGACTCACAGGAAAGCTGTGAAAGATGCATAAAACCCTCCCGCTTTACTCCCCCCCCCCCACCCCACTCCGAGCTACAAAAGACTGTAGATGTTTCTGAAAAAAATGCACAAAAATGAAAAGTAAAAAACCTTTTACAATATACCGAAAGACTTTGTTCCTTTTATATCTATGAAATCTTTTGGCATATCAGGACTGGAGACCATTTGGAGGTATTTGTATAAGCAGCACATTACCAGAAAGAGCCGAATTCACTGTCTCTCTGACCTCCCTCCCCCCCCCTCCCCCATGTCTGTCATTTCCTGTCTCTCTTCATTGGCCGATTCTCCTTCCCATAAGGACTGATTGCCCCTCTACTTGAGTCCACTTCAATTCTGTGGTCTACTGCCCTCTTCAGGAGCCTGCTTCCCCCTCCCACCTATGGTTGCCAACTGGCTTCAGATGCGCCTGACAGGCTTGATCCAGTCCTGAATATAAAATAACCAAATAACCTTTGGTGCTCTGGAACTATATCCCCCTCTTTGATAGTTATTTGACATAGTCATAGTTTGGGGAGCGGAGGGGGTTTCATTATGTTCCAACTTACAGTGTGGGAACAAACTGAGATTTTATGAAGCCCATTTGGGCAAACGTTCACAAACTCCATCTGTTTTTAAGGATAATTTGGGAGACTATAGAAAGACTTCAAAATAAACTAATTATAGACAGAAATTCATGCTGGGACTTTGGTGGAAAGTTCTACGTTTGGTTAATTTGAAACCCCATATATAAAACACTACGATATCTAAAAGATAATATCATAGCTTGCAACACCACTGGAAAATATTGTAAAGAACAATTATCCTTAAGACAACAAAGTAAATTAAGTTTATAAAAAGCAAAGATCAATGATCACACTTTTTATTGAACAAGCATTCCATCAACTGCATCAAGTCCCAGCTGGCAACAAAGCAACAACAAACTCATCAGAGCACGGTGGAGACGCTTACACAGTGCCCCTACTACCAACAAGTACAGTCATAGAACAAACAATCAACTGCAAAGGTATAAACCATGTTCACAAGTACATGCTTCCCTTCCAGTATTGTTGTCATCATTTTCAAAGGATTTACAACTCAATCCCCCCCCCCTAACCCCCACCCACAGCAGTGGACCGAACCATCTAATCTGCAAACTATCAGAGTCCCCTACCTCACCAAGAACCGGAGGTCTCCACAAAGCACCAAAGGACCCAGACTAGGATAGCTCCCCTGTCACATGTCCAGCACCAACTCACATGTTGGTACACCTTCCCCCCGACCCCACTCAACCGAGCTGAATGCTCTAGGCAAGCCCTTACTCCAGCCTACAAGGTCAACAGCTCGTTCCAGGTACAGGGAGCTAATTTCAAAATATACACTTCCCACAAGGTCAAGAAGAGTCCCTTCCACTTCTCACAACTACAAGCTGCCAGACGCTCCATGAGCATGAGCCCATAAAAGGAACTCCACCACTCCCATAGAATGGAGTGACACCATCACGCCAGTGTCGGAGAATTGGCTGTTTCCCCACCACACAGGTCTTCTGTGTCAACAACTGGGCACACTTACCTCTAGACACTCCTGCACTCAATATATCAAAAATCACCAAGTCAGCCATCAACTCTACCCGTTGTCCCAACAAGTCAGTTAGATACTGCTGGACCCGACGGCAATACCACTGCATCCCTGCACAGTGTCACCACATATGTCCCAACAAGGCCACTGGGGACACGCACCAAGGGCACTCTCCCCTGTCTACAAGGCCACTCCGCATGGCCCTCAAGGGAACAATGGGCCCGACACACCTCTCTGTATTGCGCCTCCCACAAATGAGCCTCTTCCACCAACCCAGGAATCTGTGCAATAGTCTTCAACACTGTGCTCACCACCACAGCCACCTGCAACTCCACTGCCCACCGGGCCTCCAGTTTGGAGAGGTCCCGCATCAGGAGTCACTCAATTACTTTGACAGTATTACGAGATGAACAATACACTCCAGTCCTCAAATTTAAAAACAAATCGCTCCATACAGTCCAGTATCCCTGGGGCTAGTGACTCCTGTGAGAGTGAGATTGGAGCCCAGGTGCAAACTCATCCTCTCCCCCCACCTATCATCTTTCCGATCCTTTATTCCTTTTCCATCTCTTCTTTTCTGCCTTCCATCCTCCTCCTCCTTCCCCTGTGCCTGTCCGGGAGATTGACAGTGCTCCTCCTCCTCCTTATCATTTGTATAGTGCTACAAGGCATATGCAGCGTTGTACAGTGTCATGTAAGAGACGGCCCCTTCTCCGCAGAGTTTACAATCTAACTCATACAGACAACACAGGGCAAGTGTAGGGGAATGATAAAGATACGCAGAGGTGGTGAACAAGAGGCTCAGGATCCAGAGGTGGATTTCTAGCCTAGATTTGAATAGGGCCAGAGACTGAGCCTGATATACTCACTCGGGCAGTTTGTTCCAGGCACAAGGAAGAGCAAAGTGGAAGGATTGAAGTCTGCAGTTGGCAGTAGAAAAGAAGAGCAGAGCGAGTGCACTTATAGGTTAGTGGGAGAAGTTTAAACTGGATGTGGAGACAGATAGGGAGCCAGTGAAGGGTTACACATGAGGAGAGTGACACCGGCATAAGATTAGTCTTGGGTTGAGGTATGACTTGCTCTTTGAATCATGCAAGGCAGTGAACTGAGCTCTGAAGAGGATAATGCAAGCTGGGGAGCAGGGTGAGGAGGAGGTGCTGATGGGGAACAGGGTGTATCCGATGAAGATACAGAAGGGGGGGGGACTAATGGGAAAAGGGGGGATAAAAGGGGCCTGGGAGAAAGGGGTGCTTGATGGAAGAGAGAAAGTATTCTTGATAGGGAAGGGCGGGGGGGGGAGCCCTGATGGCTAAGAGCAGGCCCGAAGGGAGAGAGGAGGCATGCCTGATGGGAAGAGGGGCAGAAGGAAACTCTGTGGAGGGTCAGGCATGAATTTGTATTTCTATTTAAATTATAGCATTCATTTACCATGTTACATATATGTAAATTTTTGCATATGCAAATGCGATGCAAATTTGTGTCCCCTTTTCTCCGAGTTGGCCATCTTACATGGCAGGCATTTTCAGTCCTCCTAGTGCAATCCTGTGCCAGACTCTCTTGTGTCCAGAGCTATTTCAGAGGGGAGAGAGGATTCCCTCGTTTTCCTGTGGTGATGAGTGGAAAGAAACCTCGGAGGGAACAGTGACAGGCCCGAGCGTGACCTCTTATTCTGAAGAGATTTGAGGTTAGATGGGAAACGGGCAATTTCCCGTGCAGTAGAGCATAAGTCTCAAGCAACGAGATCTGAAGTTCTGCTTTTTTAATCATCCTACTGCCAGAGTTGCCAAGTTACCCAGTTCCAGGAGTGAGATTTTTTTGCCAGTTCTGGTTTTACATTTGCATTGCAATGCAGTATGGTATATGCAGGCCCTGATTTTACCCATTGGATTCAGTGCTGCAGGTCCCATAATGCAAGAGGATCAGATGGTCAGAAATCCAGGAATGGCTTAAAATCTCGCTCCTGGAACCAAGTAACTTGGCAACTCTGTATTGTGCTGCTGTTTTGATCTAATTTGCCCAGTAAAGTGTTCTGGTTTGTAATAAAACCTGGACTCTGGATTATTTCTTGGCATGGAGTGAGAAGAGTAAGTGATCCCCTTAGGCTGAGGCCTCTCAGATATTCTGATCCTGTCCTCAAGAACCCAGTTCCAGACATTGCATACAATGTTACTGCTGCAGCCTTAAAGGTGGACACCTTAACCACTAGCTGGGCCTGCCCCCACCTAAAAAGAGTTATAGTGAAAAAAGAAGGTGCCAGACTGTTACAGAAGAACATAGGACGTGCCATACCGCGTCAGACCAAAGGTCCATCAAGCTCAGTTTCCTGTCTCCAACAGTGGCCAATCCAGGTCACAAGTACCAGGCAGGATCCCAATAGATAGACTGATTCCATGCTGCTTACCTCAGGGGTGAGCAGTGGATTTCCCCACGTCTATGTTGTTAATGGTTTATGGACATTTCCTCCAAAGCTCTTTTAAACCCAGCCACTGTAACTGGGTCACCAGGAGCTGCATTGACTCGATGGCAGACATCAAAACTGTAACTGCTTTTAGTGCATCGTCCGGTAACAAGTTCCAGAGCCTAATTATGCACCGAGGGAAACAAATGTTTACTCTAATTTGTTTAAATGTAACAAACTTCAGGCATATTGCGTAGTCTTTGTACCTTCTGAAAGAGTAAACCATCAATGTGCATTTACCCTTTCCACGCCACTCGGGATTTTGTAGCCCTTTATCATATTTCCCCTCAGCCATCTCCTCTTTAGCCTTTACTCATAGGAGAACCATTCTAGCTCGTTTATCATTTTGGTTGCCCTTCTCTACACCTTTTCTAATTCTGCTATAGCTTTTTTGAGATGTGGAGACCATAACTGCACACAGCACTCAAGTGGGCATGTTTACTAAAGTGCGCTATTGGGTAGCTCGGGGTTTAGCGCACTGTGGCAAGAAGTACCACACACTGAACTGTTGCCACGCTAAGAATCCTGTGCTATCCGAGCGGTGCAAGTTGGCGCAGTGCTTGGGGGGAGCAATGGCATTGCGGGGAGTGCAGAGGTTATTGACACACACTCCCGGTCGATGTGGCACGTAGCATGGAAGCACCCACGCTCATCACACCCAAGACAATGAGCACAGGGCAGGATACCCATACTAGTAATATGGAGACAGGCTCAGCACCACCCCCATGTTGGTTTTTAGTACCAGCCAAGCACTAGTGATGCACCTTTTAGTAAACATCTCCCAAGGTGCGGTCGCAACATGGAGCAACACAGAGGCATCGTGACATTGGCAGTTTTGCTTTGCATTCTTTTCCTAATAATTCCTGACATCCTGTTTGCTTTTTTGGTTGCTCCCATGCACCGAGCAGAAGTTTTCATCATTTTGTCCATGACGACACCTAGATCCTTTTCCTGGCTGGTGCTTCCGAATGTGATACCTATCATCGTGCAGCTATAAGTTGGGTTGTTCTTCCCCATGTGCATCACTTTGCATTTGTCTACATTAAATTTCATCTGCCATTTCGATGTCAAGTCTACCAAATTCTCAAGGTCCTCTTACAATTTTTCACATTCCTCTTGTGATTTAACCCATCTGTTTCAGTTAGCCTTCAACTTACCCTCACAGGCTGCTCTGCCTTCCCTCCCCCCTCCTCCCTCCTCCCTCTCTACTCCTGTTCTAAATCTCTTCTTCATCTTTACTACAATTTTACTGGCATTCTTTTCAATCTACTTTAATTGTTTTTAATGTACACCACTCTGTTGTGAAGAGAGGTATAGCAAGTTTTAATAAAACATAACAATTTTGAATAATTATGCTTTGTCTGTGAAAATGCAGCGGGTCCAGCACAGATCCCTGGGGTACTCTACTATTCAGCTTTCTCCATTGAGAAAATTGGCTATTTAACCCTACTTTCTATTTTCTATCTTTAACTAATTCCCAATCCACAATAGGACATTGCCTCCTGCCTCATAATTTTTTAATTTCCTCAGGAGTCTCTCATGAGAGACAATGTCAAATCCAAATCCAGGTCCAAATTCATACACAGAAAGGACCTGCTATTGACAACAGAATTCCTGACCTCGGTCACACATGCAGAGAGCGCAGAAACTCAAATACAGAATAAGAAACCACAAACTACAAGCAGAAATATGAAGACAGAGGCTAAGCGAAGCCCCAAGAAGACAATGTAACAGAGAGAAGGAAACAGACAAGCATTTCCTAATGCACTGTTCAAAAGACAAAAACATTAGAGATGCTCAGTTCCCAAACTCCAGTGGCATACCAAGAGTGAGGCGGTGGGTGCGGCCTGCCCCAGGTGTCCACCAGGAAGGGGGTGCACCCCTGCCAGGCCCACAGAGATAGCATGGCAAATTTACTCTAATTTGGCTTGCCGCGTGCGCGGTCTCTGTGGGCCCGGCAGCTCTTCTCTCCCAGCCGAAGTCTTGTGAATGATGAAACATTGGCCGGGAGAGAACCGCCATGCCCATGGAGACAGCGCAGCAAGCCAGCTTTAGGGTAAGTTTGCTATGCTGCCTCTGTGGGGCCAGTGCGGAGATGAGTTTTTGCTTACAGCGCTATGCCATGCAAAGGACGGCACCCATCCCACGTGGCAGAGAGGCCAGGAACACCACTGCAAAACTCAGAGAGAAAACCAAAGTCTCCTCACAAAGGAGCAGGAAAAACTCTCTATAATCCTCAGCGAAACAGGAGAAACTGCAGTGTGCAGTGAAAGCAGCAAAATATGTTGTATCCTGCCACCAGGCATGAAATATAACCTGACCCAGGATAGTTTGGACCAGCACCAGAACCTGGGCATTGTCCTTCCCCTTACTTTGTAATGTATCGTAATGTTATTATCACCCTAATATATCTTTTCTCTTCTTTTCCTATTATATTACCGTCGTTATGTATTACTTTGGTGACGCAGGTACCAATGGTCGGGCCAGTAAGATGGATCTGTAAGCCAGGAAACAAGCTTTAAAAGAAACCAAAACTGACAGCTATCAGCTGCCACTGCTGCTTCCCGTCCCCTACCTTAGGAGAGTGGAGGTACACACATATGTGCTTAAGCATGTGCACTTTCGTGTGTGTGCATGTGGATGGATGTGATGTGTGTGTGAACTTACTTGCCATCATGAATATTAATGTGCAATCCAGCCCCCCCCCCCCAACCCTGCAAACAATCAGAACTTCATTTCCCTATTAATTGGAGTATAATCTGCATCCTTTATTCATTCTGGGACCCTGGGGCGGTTTTCAAACTGTGGTGTTTGAGATCTGAGGCCCTCACGCCAGGAGCCTCAAGGCAGACATGGGGTTTAACAAACAAAGCAGCCCCTTTCCTTTGCTCTGTCCACTGGGTCATTCTTATACAAAGAATGCCTGAAGGCAGTGTGGATTTTTCCCCCTTCCATGCTCTGCTGATTGGGGACAGGAGTATTCCCCCGGAGAGAGGTTTTCAGTTTATCTCTTGAGTGCCAGTGAGCACTGCGGCCCGTGTGTCTGTGAGATAAAGGAGGAATGCTCCCTGGAGAGGTGTCCACGCATCAGCAGTGACTTTCAGAAATGGACTGGGAAAACAAAGAGAGGGCAAGCAGATTAATTGCTAATTCACAGCAGAAGCGGCAGGAGAAAGGCAGTCAGTACAGGCTCAACATTCAGCACAGCAGGCTGTGAAGCATGGGCAACGAATCTTTCAGCCCAAGTCACTTAGCAAAGTAAAAAACATAGAACCGCAAAAAGCTTTGGCTTTTTACAAGATCTTCGTTACGTCGGCTTGTCTCCATTGAGTCCAGTGGCGAGTGTTCCTCCACCATTGTACAGTTCTCAGTATCAGACAAAAGGCCAATATCTTAGCCAAAAAGAGGCCAAGAGAAATATCATCTTTTATGCAACCTCAGATAACAATCCTGACATTAACAGAGTGGCCAGGAGCAATCAGATACTAAAGCTCAAGCTCTATTGCTTCATGGATGTAGGAACTGTCCTAAAAGTGAGGAGAATGATAAATTATATCAGATCCCCTGATGCTAAATCAAAGCACTCTGCATATTACAGTAGCTTTTAAAACTAATTTATTTTAGAGGATTCAGCACTGTTTTTTCTCTTTACTCTTAAATATGAATTAGAACTTAAAATTGTTTTTATTTATTCAAAAGCTCTTATATACCATCTTTTTAACACAAGTTATTCAAAATGGTTTACAATTAAAACATCATCATTTAGGACCCGATATTCGAAAGGCATTTAATGGACTTTTCCCTTCTAAGTCCCCTACGCACCTCGACTTCTCTGGTTAGTATCTGGGCATGTTGGGGGCGGACTGCCACTAACTGGGTAGCAGCAATATTGCAGCGCTACCCGGTTAGCGATCCATGGCTAAAAACTAGACCAGCTTTTGGCTCACCTAGTTTTAGCCACGGATGCTAACCGGGTAGCCATGCAATATTGCCGCTACCCAGTTCGGCTCTGTGGCAGTTTCCTCTGTGCGCCAAAACTATATATTCAATGCCGTCGCTGACTATCCAGGGTTAGGGATCAGTGGGCAGGGCTATGCACCATTGCAGCACATAGCCGGCCCAGATGAATATCAGGCCCTTAAAGTTAGAATTCAACAGAGAATAGACAGAGGTCCCTAATCTTCTTATTTCCAACCCCTTACCCAACTTTTTACTTCACTCTTTTAGGGGTCTGTTTACTAAAGGCCGGTGTTGTGCGGTCCGCGGTACCGAGCGGGTGCCGTATAAGGAGTGGGCGTTCCGTCGTGAAGAACAGAAGCTGTGATTGACAGATGCGCTAAGGTGCACGGCGCCCGTGTGGTTAGTGCCCTGTGACATTACGGCGTTTGATCTGTGCACATAGATCACACTGCTCACGTTTTTTGGGCTTCCACTATTGTGCTGCACATTGCTGACGGAAACGGTTTCTTTTCCCTGCACAGCACCTCTAACGCGAGTGTTTCACTGGCGGTAAATTTCTTTGCAGATTCGGGCACGCTCCTGTGCGGCGAGTCTCTCCCCTCCCACATTCCGCCCACTGACCCCGTCTCTCCGCCCCTAGGGGGCCTTCCTCCGCCCTCATTTCGCCTTGGCACGCCTCTTTCGCACATTACCGCCCCGCAAATGTGCGCGTTGTCGGCGCACGCTTGCGGGACCCGTTAATGTGCCGCGCACTCGTACGGGGCGCTTAAGAGCACTTAAATACATCTTTTAGAGCGCTCATGTGCGCCCCGTACAAGTGCGCCGTTTAGTAAACAGACCCCTTAGTCATCTTTAGGGAACAGAAATGTTTTTAAGCCTTTCCTAAAGGCCATCAAATTGGTTTCCTCCTTTCAAGGACCAGACAAGGCATTCCATTGCTCTGGGCCTACCATGCTGAAAGCCTTCACCCTCAAGGTTCCTGTCGAATATGAGAGACCCCAGGAATCTCCAACAGATTCCCCTGTGAAGGGTGCAGCAATCTACCCGGTCTATATCTCCGAAGTTTCTTTTGCAGATACTGTGGTTTACCTACATAATTTAATCGATTTAAAAACAGTCACTAAAAGCTTAATAGGGAGCCAGTGTAACTTTTCCAATAAAGGCCGAGCATGTTCATTCTTCTTCCCCCATAATAAAAGCTGCTGCATTTCGCATCACTTGCGGTTTCCTCAGCCACTTATTTTTTAAGCCAACATATAGAACATTACAATAATCCAAAACACTTAATAGTAAATATTGTACTATAATGCATATTTCTACTATCCCTAATTATAGTTTCAGTAGGTAAATCATCCTTTATTTATAATAAATGGATCAAGTAACAGTTGCTACCTTCTTCATCCCATTTCCTCTCCTTGCTATTATTTCACCTAAGGATCGCAACTCGTATTGGAGTAGCATTGATCATGGGGAGAGCACCTATAATATTCCTGTCCATACCTTCCGCTCCCAGAGAAACCATCTAAGAACCAAGCCGCTATATCCAAGCAAAGCCAATCCTCCTCCAAACACTCTTTTAATCTCAACACAGAGGCCATTTTATCATCTTCTAATGGGACTATAAGCTGAACATCATCTGCATATATGTATATTTTCAACCCATATTTTCTGACTATGACCCCCAAGGGGTAAAGATATATATTAAACAACACTGGAGATAATGGTGATCCTCGTGGTATCCCCCATAATAAAGGGAAATGTGACACAAGATCACTGTATTTTACTTTATAACTTTTTTCTTTTTAAGTGCCGTCAAGTCAGTGCTGACTCCTGGTGACCCAGCTGCCTTTGGGTTTTATTGGCAATGTATCACCGGAAGTAGATTGCCAGGCCTTTTCTTTATAACTACGCTCTTCCAAAAAACAATTTTATCCATCTCAGTGCCAGATTTCCAGTGCCTAATGACTGGCACTACTGAAGCAAAATTTCTAACTCTGCTAAATCAAAGGCAACAGACATATCTAAAGATACTAATAAAACAGGCGTCTTATTTTCTAAGTAAAAATATAACTGACCTATTACTGTTGGTAGGAAATTTTCCATCCCACTTCCTCTCCTGAAACCTCCTTGCCCTTCATCACTCTAGAAGATTGCTATCTTCCAAATAACTACTGAGTTGAGAGCGTTCCTTCTTCTGTACATTGGTAAATTTGACACGGACTGAAAGTTTTCACCCAAACGCCTGTCTGCGCCTTCTTTTTTCAAGATGGGAAGAACCACTGCCTGTTTGAGACATGGAGGCATCCTCCTGACTCCCAAAGATCAATTTACAAGAGCTTTTAGCCAATCTAACATTTTGTCTGAAGGTTGTTTGAATACAGCAATAGGTGTCGGATCCAAAGGACAAAAAGTAGTATTTAAGCATTTTAACAGTATGCCTACTCATTCCTTAGCAATATACAGCCAACGTTTCCTCAGCATTCCTCACTATGCTTTGCATGCAAATCCCTCTGTTTTTCTTGTAATAGAGGCTTTTAACTTAACTACTTTTTCTGAAAAAAAACCTAGCCAAATTCTCCACATCAGTCCCCTCAGTTTCCCTTCCCAGCATTTTCTCCTTTTTCCCCACCAACTCTTTCACAACCCTAAATAATCGTTGTGAATTATTCCCCGCTTCATCTACTTCTATCGCAAGTTTACTTTTTTTTGTCTTTTGGATTTTCAAAAAATACTTATTAGTTTCCTTTTTCCACCTTCTAAATCTATTCTGCTTTCTAATTCTAGTTTTCCTTCTAACTGCTTTTATATAATTATTTATATTCCAGTTCATCTTGGTATTTTCACTGAGTTGGTACTATAGTCCTCTTAACTTTCTACATTTAGCTTTTAATTCTGTTGTTTTTAAGTTTTAGAACAGTTATCTCTGCCTTGCAAATGCAACCCGGCAGCTCCTGGGTTTTCTTGGCAGTGTCACTGGAGGTAGATTGCTAGGCCTTTTTTCTGAGGCAGTGGAGGGTTAAGTGACTTGCCCAAGGCCACAAGGAGTGCTAGTAGGAACTGAACCCTGGTATCAAGGGTCCCAAGCCAGAGCTCTAACCACTAGGCTACTCTGCTGCCTTATGCAGCCTTTAAATCAAGGCCTGGTGTTTGCTCAGGGTGGCATCATGCACCTCAGCTACTATTGAAGGGGCAGAATACAATAGCTCATGTAACCCTTTGCCCCCTGCTGCTGGGAAGAACAGCCTGAGATGGCAGATATGGACAGCAGATGAGGTCCTCACTGTGCAGCTGGCAGGAGGAGAGACCAGATCCCTGTGCCGTGTGTCTTGCAATATCGCAGCTCTTGCCATGTGACTGGCCCTCCATGGAAAGATGCTTTTCCTCCCAGTAAGCACAAGGTGAGGAGGGCAGGAGAGTCATGCCATGCCTACATAGCAGGGGACCAGGGGCATAGGGTAAAGGACTATACTCTATTCTCTTGCCCTACTCCTCAACATCTAAGGAATGTCTAACGCCGACCTTGGCTCACCTCCAGAATTTGCTTCCTATCTTCTTGCTCACTGTTCCCATTTATAAATATGTTCAAAAGCACTAATCCCAGTACGGATCCCCGGGGTACTTCACTATTCATCTTCCTTCACTGAGAAAACTAACCATTTAACCGTACTCTGTTTTCTCTCTTATAACCAGTTTCTTATCCACAATCCCATGGCTTTTTAATTTTCTCAGGAAACTTATGAGGGGCGTTGCCAAAGGCTTTTAGAAAATCCAGATATCAACTGGCTCTTCTTTAGCTACATGTTCATCAAGATAAGGGGAGGAGTGCCCTAGTGGTTGGGACAACTTACAGAGGGCCAGGGGTTCAAACCCTGCTAGAGGACAGCAACCTTGGACAGGAAGGACTGAGGTTTCTAGTCCCACAGGTGCTCCTTGTGGCCTTGAGAAAGCCACTTAACCTTCTGTTGCCTCGGGTACAAAACTGTAGATTGTGAGTCCTTCTGGGACAAGGGGAACATATATATATATATATATATATACACACACACACACAGTAACTGAATATACACAGTAACTGAATAACACTGCTTTGACTCATAGAAAAGCCATATATAAGCCTAAGTAAATAAACAGGGGCACTGTGAGAGAAATCTGGATAGTGACACTGAATATCTGGAGGGTATTTAAAGACCCAGAGCTGACTGACATGCTGTTTATATATCTGGTGACCACTGTCCCTGGCTGTAAGTCACCTTAACATTTAGAGAGTTAAATCCAATTCCCTCTCTCTTCCTGCATTCATTTAAAGCATCTATTGCCTCCACTGTGCAGTTTCTTGTTCTTCCTCTTCTTTCTCCCTGCACGCTTCCTCAGGAACTCCATTCATCCAGTAAGCAGCTCTTATCTGACTCTCCGCCTCCGCTGCTGACTTCAGCCTCGCTCTACTGTTTGCCTGGAACAGACTTCCTGAATCGCTGCATCATGCTTGTTGGCTGGCCACATTCAAATCCAGACTAAAAATTCACTTTTTTGTGGTTACTTTCAAGTCTTGGCCACTTCTCCATATAAGTTCATTCTCATCGACTCTTGTTTACATGTAGGTTTATCATGACTGGACTGGAAGCTCCAGGCAGCAGCAACTGTCTCTCTAATGTGCAGTGCTAGACAGACACACGATTCTGATAATACCTTAGAAATGTAGGGAGCGAGGGCCGGCAACATTCCCGAGGACTGAGAGTATGTGAGGCGTTTTCCTCTACAGGTGAGAGGACCTGTGAAAAGCTGTCTAAACATCGGGTGGGAGGCAGAGAATGTGGGGAGATCTTTCCATGGATGGCGGTGGGGGGATGTGAAATGGAGGAATATAAGGCAAGCCTTCTAGAGACTGGGGAAGAAATGGGGAGAGCTTTCTAGAGATTAGGGAATGAGCAGAGAATATTGGGAGAGTTTTCCAGACATTGGGGGATGTGGAAAACCATTTTCAGGGACTGAGAATATTCCAGGTATCAAGGAGAGGAGAAGGCAAGATCTGGAAAGGAGAACAGAGAGAGGGAGGGAGAGGGGAAGGAGAACAGAGAGAGGGAGTGAGAGGAGAGGGAAGGAGAACAGAGAGAGGGAGTGAGAGGACAGGGGAAAGAGAATAGAGAGAGTGAGGGAGAGGACAGGGAATGGAGAACAGAATGAGGGAGGAGGAGGAGAGGGGGAGGAGAACAGAGGGAGAGAGGACAGGAGAAAGAGAACAGAGAGGGTGAGAGAGTACAGAGGATGGAGAACAGTGAGTAGAGGGGAAGGAGAACAGAGAGAGGGAGAGAGAGGAGAGGGGATGGAGAACAGAGGGAGAGAGGAGGAGGAGAGGGGAAGGAGAAAAGAGGGAGAGAGGACAGGGGAAAGAGAACAGAGAGAGGGAGAGAGGACAGGGGAAGGAGAACAGAGAGAGGGAGAGAGAGGACAGGGGAAGGAGAACAGAGCGAGTAGAGGGGAAGGAGAACAGAGAGAGGGAGAGAGAGGAGAGGGGATGGAGAACAGAGAGAGGGAGAGAGAGGAGAGGGGATGGAGAACAGAGGGAGAGAGGACAGGACAAAGAGAAGAGAGAGAGGGAGAGAGAGGACAGGGGAAGGAGAACAGAGAGAGGGAGGAAGAGGAGAGGGGATGGAGAACAGAGGGAGAGAGGACAGGACAAAGAACAGAGAGAGGGAGAGAGAGGAGAGGGTAAGGAGAACAGAGAGAGGGAGAGAGAGGACAGAGAATGGAGAACAGAGTGAAGGAGGAGGAGGAGAGGGGAAGGAGAAAAGAGGGAGAGAGGACAGGGGAAAGAGAACAGAGAGAGGGAGAGGAAAGGGGATGGAGAAGAGAGAGAGAGAGGGGATGCAAAACAGAGGGAGGGAGAGAGAGGACAGAGGATGGAGAACAGAGTAAGGACTGGGGAAGGAGAACAGAGAAGGAGAGAGGAGAGGGGAAGGAGAACAAAGAGAGGGAGAGAGAGGAGAGGGGATGGAGAACAGAGAGAGGGAGAGAGGAGAGGGAATGGAGAACAGAGAGAGGGAGAGAGAGAGGACAGGGGAAGGAGAAGAGAGAGAGGAAGAGAGAGGACAGGGGAAGGAGAAGAGAGAGAGGAAGAGAGAGAGGGAGGAAGAGGAAAGGGGATGGAGAACAGAGGGAGAGAGGAGAGGACAAAGAACAGAGAGAGGGAGAGAGAGAACAGGGGGTGGAGAACAGAGAGAGGAGAGAGTAAGGAGAACAAAGAGAGGAACAGAGAGAGGGAGGGAGAGGACAGGGGAGGGAGAACAGAGAGGGAGAGTGAGGAAAGGGTAAGGAGAACAGAGAGAGGGAGAGAGAGAGGTAGGAGGAGGAGAGAGGAGAGGAGAAAGAGAACAGAGAGAGGGAGAGAGAGGACAGAGGATGGAGAACAGAAAGAGGAGAGGGGAAGGAGAACAGAGAGAGGGAGAGAGGAGAGGGGATGGAGAACAGAGAGAGGGAGAGAGAGGACAGGGGAAGGAGAAGAGAGAGAGGAAGAGAGAGGACAGGGGAAGGAGAACAGAGAGAGGGAGAGAAGGGGAGAGGATGGAGAACAGAGAGAGGGAGAGAGAGGAGAGGGGAAGGGATACAAAGAGAGGGAGAGAGAGGGAGTGGAAGGAGAACAGAGAGAGGGAAAGAGATGAGAGGGGAAGGATAACACAGAGAGGGAGAGGGGGAGAGAGTAGAGGGGATGGAGAACAGAGAGGGAAAGAGAGGACAGAGGAAAGAGAACAGAGAGAGGAAGGGAGAGGACAGCGGATGGAGAACAGAGAGAGGGAGAGGGAGGAGAGGGGATGGAGAATAGAGGGAAAGAGGACAGGGGAAACAGAACAGAGAGAGGGGAAGAGATGACGGGGAAGGAGAACAGATACTGGGAGAGAGAGGAGAGGGGGAGAACAGAGAGAGGGAGAGAGAGGAGAGGGGAAAGAGAACAGAGTGAGTGAGAGAGAGGACAGGGAATGGAGAACAGAGAGTGGGAGAGAGAGGAGAGGGGAGAACAAAGAGAGGGAGAGAGAGAGGGAGGAAGAGGAGAGGGGATGGAGAACAGAGGGAGAGAGGACAGGACAAAGAACAGAGAGAGGGAGAGAGAGGACAGGGGATGGAGAACAGATCGAAGATAGGGGAAGGAGAACAGAGAGAGGGAGAGAGGAGAGGGGAAGGAGAACAAAGAGAGGGAGAGAGAGGAGAGGGGATAGAGAACAGAGAGAGGGAGGAAGAGGAGCGGGGATGGAGAACAGAGGGAGAGAGGAGAGGACAAAGAACAGAGAGAGAGGGGGGCGGAGCCTGATGTCCAGCGGGTAAGACGCTTCGCGCTGAAGCTCCCGAGAGGCCTACTTAGAATCCTGACTTAATACCTATACAAACTTACTATTTCGCTCCGAGCTGACCGGGGTACCTCGGGGGGGATGGCGGCCCATAAACCAGCGCGCTTGGACTTCGGGTCTCCTTCTTCTTCTCACGGGAAACGTTCCAAAACAGAGGTGTCCTCTCCACAGAAGATGGTTCCATTTCGTGAAAACCCCGAAATGCACCTGGAGATTTTAGAGGAAATACGCGGCGTGAAGGAATTGGTGTAGTCCAATGGAGAAGCGCTTCGAGCCATGCGAAAAGACTTTGGAGTGCTCCAGGACCGACTTGAAAGTCTCTCAGTACGGCAGGACAATATGGCGGGGGTCCTCGACTCGCACGCGGTGCGCTTGGGCAAACTGGACAAGGCTGAGCGCCAGATATAGAATCTTCAAAAGGAGTTAGAAGATAGCAATAATCGAGCCCGTCGCAACAATGTGAGGCTCATTGGAATACCGGAGGGGGTGGAAGCAGGAGATATAAGAGAATTCCTGCTCAAAACTCTTCCCTCCTTGCTGAAGATCACTTTTCATAGAGAACTGGAAATCGATCGTGCACACCGTGTTCCTACCCACATGGCGCCCACCTGAACGACCCCCCGGCCTATTATCTTTCGCTTGCTACGATATCAACAAGTGGAACAAATATTAAATGCTGCCCGGGCGAATCATCATTTGGAATTTGAAGGTCACAAAATCTCCTTCTTCCCTGATTTGGCAAAACCTACCGTTGACCGTCGGAAGAAACTCCTTGCTTTTCGCCCTCGACTTCAACAGCTACAGGCTCGCTTTGGCCTGTTGTATCCAGCGAAGCTCCGAGTGACTCTCCACAACCAAACCAGGACATTCGAAGATCCTGATCTACTATCAACATTTTTAGACTCCAAAGAAGCAGAGCAGATGCGCTAATCCAAAAATTTGGACTTTTATTTGCCGGCTCTGTCCGCCATTTTGAAGGGCCCGATGCGGCGGTCCTAGTCAAGCACAGAGACTACCTGGACTTTCTTTCTTTCTCTATATGACTTTTTTGTTGTTTTTTTTTGGTCTCCTATCCCTCCATGATGTGTGCCTCGGTCGGATTCGGAGCACGCACAGTCCTACAGGTTATGTGTTTTTTCAATTGCGGCCTTCTCTGGGGTTTCTCCCCGCAGACACATGGTCGCCAGTAATTTCTGGGGTTCTGCTTCTTCTCTACCGCACTGCGGTTTCTTTTTTTTAATGTGGGGCGCTTCATTGTATTATATTAGCTTATTTTCTTTTATGCCATGTGTACAGCCAGATACAGTCACTATGAGGGACATTGTGAAATTATGTGCGCTATCATGCTCAGAATTTTTAACTTTTATGAATGGCCTTATGTAAAATCTTATCACTCAACGTAAAAGGCATCAATAGTCCAATCAAAAGAAAGAAAATCCTTAGCTATCTTAGCCATGAGCATGCTGATTTAGTGTTTCTTCAGGAAACGCATCTAAACTCTGCGGAAACACTGAAACTCAATGCTAAGCCTTACATGGTGGCTGCCTATTCTCCCCGCCGTTTCTAAACGGTGCGGGGTAGCCATTCTGGTTAAGAAGTCTTTGCAAGCTACTGTAATTGATACCAGCGCTGACAAGGAGGGTAGATGGGCCCGTGTACACCTTAAGGTTGGAGATAGTGAATTCACGTGTATCTGCATTTATGCCCCGAATGTGGACAGCCCTGCTTACTATGCAAGTATTGCGCAGTTGGCACAGGCCTCTGCCAATGCTCCATTAATACTTGGTGGTGATTTTAATCAAGTGTTAGACCCTTTGATAGATAGACAGCCGTCTAGAACGAGTAGTCCACCCAAGAGTCTTGCTACCCTTAAAGCTCTGATGCAAGATCTTGCGCTGGTAGATATATGGAGGCTGCTTCACCCCTCCGACTTAGAGTTTACTTTTTTTTTCTGCCCCCCATCACTCCCAATCTAGAATAGATTTCTTTCTCATTTCCAAAGCACTGATTTCTCAAGTGGACACGGCTCGGACTCATCCTCTCCATATTTCAGATCATGCTGCCATATCTTTATCATTACATGTCACTGCGCGGGACGATTCTCCCCGAGCTTGGTTTTTTGATAGATCCCTACTAGATCAAAAGATTTTCAGGTTGATATAAAGGCCGCTATCCAAGATTATTTTCATTTAACTCACCCCATGACACAGCGAGCTGGGCTTGGTGGGAGGGTTTTAAAGCCTCTATCCGCGCAACTATAACTAGCTATCAAATTCGGCAGGGGAAACAAAGAAAGCAGCACTTACTGATTCTAGAGCAGCAGATACAAGCTGGGGAGCGTCTCCTCACGTCCCGTACTGACCCATGTATTTTACTCCGTTTACAACGCTTGCGTTTTCAATATAATCAGCTTTTGTACACTGCTGCTGTTAAAAATATTGAATCACAACAAGGGATATATTACCGGGAAAATAACCGTGCTGGCAAATTATTAGCAAATGCCCTAAAAGGTCAAAAAGAAGCCAAGCGTGTTACCGCCCTCCGTAATCCGTCGGGGGGGGGACTTGGTCACTAAAGATACAGAAATCTTAGAACTCTTTCGTGATTTTTATACTCGGCTTTATCAATCTGAATGTGATTTTGAGCCAGAAGTATTTGAACGCTTACTTTCAGGGGTACAAAGACCGACCCTATCTGATGAAGATAGAGCGGCCATGGACAAACCATTTACTTTATCAGAAATTCATTCTGCTATCAAGAAATGTGCCTCAGGTCGAGCCGCAGGCCCAGACGGTCTCCCTGCTGAATTTTACAAAACCTTTCACGCTGACTTAGCTCCAGTTTTGAAGCTTTATTTTTCTGCTCTGGCCGAGGAGGGCTCTCCTTCTGGGTCCTTTTCAATGGCAAATGTAGTAGTTTTTGAGAAAGAGGGGAGAGACCCGCAACTAACAGCTAATTATCGTCCAATTTCCCTCCTAAACGCGGACTATAAAATATTTGCCACCATTCTCTCCACCCGGCTCTCTGATAGGATGTCTACCTTAATACACCCAGATCAATGCGGTTTCATTCCTGGTAGATCAACTGCCGACAATGCTCGGACTCTATGTCATGTACTGACTGCCGCAGTTAATCTTGATCGCCCATTTGTTGGCCTCTCACTTGATGCTGAGAAGGCCTTTGATCGTTTAGAGTGGCCCTTCTTGTTTGCGGTCCTCCGCTGGTACGGATTCGGGGAAGGTTTTCTCCGTTGTCTCCGCACCATGTATGCACAGCCTACAGCCAGTATATGTGCCAATGCTTTAAAGTCTCAGCCTTTTCCCCTTCAACGCGGTACTCGCCAGGGATGCCCACTGTCTCCACTTCTTTTCGATCTTGCACTCGAACCCTTGGCTTTACTAATCCGGCAATCGGAGGAGATTCATGGAGTCCCCTTCTCCCATAGGGAAATCAAAATTTCAGCGTATGCTGATGACCTTATGCTTTTTGTCTCTAAAGACTCCGTACCGGCTGTCCTAGAGCAAATTGGTAAATACTCACAACTGTCCGGTTATAAGATAAACTGGACCAAGTCGGTAGCCTTTCCATTAAATCCTTTGCTTCATCAGGCAGATATGCAACCCTTCCCCTTTTTATGGCAACCTCGCATGGTCAAATACCTTGGGGTTCACTATTGTTCTCCTTTGGAAGACACTATCTCCTTCAATGCCAAAGACTTAACCTCTAAAGTCCGGGCGCTTACTCACCGCTGGACTCCTTTAACACTTACCTGGTGGGGTCGCTTAGAAACCATAAAAATGATGATTGTTCCGAAAGTGAATTATATTTTAGAAATGTTGCCCTGTCTCTTACCTCGACATACATATAAGGATATAGAGGGCCTTCTGACTAGATACTTATGGCAAAACAAGACACCTAGGATAGCGAAACATAAGTTACAAGCAGATAAGGAAAATGGGGGTGTCAGATTCCCAGATTTCCTGAAGTACCATCAATCTTTTCTTCTCAAACAAGGCGCTCGTTGGCTGGAAGATCTAGTACCGAGCAGACCTGTGTGGCTAGACATAGAAGAGGATCTTTGCAAACAGATTCCTCTTACTTTTCTCCCTGGTATGACTCTCCCAGCAGACTCCCACTATCCACCAATGCTTTTAGACACTTTAGGTGCCTTTAATACTCTTATGCAATCTTTAGACTCCCGACTCTGTCCGTTAGACAGGCTCCCGCTTTGGTACAATACTCGATTTCGAATACAAAATGAGCCGATGGCGTGGAGCCCCTGGTACACTAGGGGCATTTGGATTCCTAGCCAGTTGTTCCATGATGGTCGCTGGAAAACTTTTAGTGAATTGCAAATTGAATTTGGTCTCCCAGCGAGGCACTACTTTCAGTTGGTGCAACTTCAGCATTGCCTTCGGAGTGCTAAGGTGCTCCCGCCATCGGCATCCCCTACACAGGGTTGGTTGGAGACTATCCGATCTATCGGTAGCTCACCGGGTGTAGCATCCAATTTTTACAAAACCTTATGTAACGCTATCACTAGAGATACCCCTATAGCGCAGAAAGCATGGGAGAGAGAATTGCATATGACTCTGACCCCGGAGCAATGGAGCCTTGTCTGGAGTAGAGTGACACGGGTTTCCCGATCCGCCTCACTCACTCAGACACTCTTCTTTCTAGCCCACCGGTGTTTTTACACTCCTGACAGATTAGCCAAATGGAACACTACTCAGGGCAATAGTTGTTGGACATGCCATGCGGCCATTGGTTCACTACCTCATGTTATGTATGAATGTCCCGCACTACAGAATTACTGGCGTCGGGTCTGGGGTCGTATTCAGTCTATTTTGCACTTTCATGAACCCCTTTCTTGGAGGATAGTAGGACTTCGCTCAGCTGCGGGGATCCCCTCTCTTCCAAAAACGGCTCACTTCCTTTTGGACTTTATGCTGGGCATTGCTATTTCCCTAATTACGAAATACTGGAAAAATAGCTCCCATTTGAGTCCCAATGAATGGTGGAATCATGTCTGTCTCTACAGTAAATATGAACAAATACCTCGTATGTTTGCTTCCCCTGTTCAGACTCCTCATCATCGGTCTAAATGGAAGTTGCTCAATGACTATGTACATTCTGCTAAATGCTCTCATCTGACTGTCTAAATTTGTATATATCTCTGTCCCATGATCCTTCTGTATCGTAGGTACTCTTTTGATCGTTTTGATGTACAATCACTGTTGTTTGGAAGCGCTCACATGCTGACATAATCGGCTAGAGAAGAAGCATGGGGGTGGGGGGAAATTGGGTTTGCTTTTCCTTATTGTATGCTTGTTTTGTCTCCTTTGGTGTGTTGTTTCTTTTGTTTGTTGCAAAATGAAAATAAAAGTTTAAAAAAAAAAGAACAGAGAGAGAGGACAGGGGATGGAGAACAGAGAGAGGAGAGGGTAAGGAGAAGAGAGAGAGGAAGAGAGAGAGGGAAGGAGAGGACAGGGGATGGAGAACAGAGAGAAGGAGAGAGGGGAGAGGGGATGGAGAACAGAGGGGGAGAGGACAGGGGAAAAAGAACAGAGAGAGGGAGAGAGAGGAGAGGGGAAAGAGAACAGAGAGAGGGAGAACACAGAGTGGGAGAGATGAAAGGGGAAGGAGAACAGAGAGGGAGAGAGAGGTAGGAGGAGGAGGGGGGAAGGAGAACAGAAGGAGAGGACAGGAGAAAGAGAACAGATAGAGGGAGAGAGAGGACAGAGGATGGAGAACAGAGAGAGGAGAGGGGAAGGAGAAGGGAGAGAGCAGAGGGAATGGAGAACAGAGAGAGGGAGAGAGAGGAGAGGGGATGGAGAACAGAGGGAGAGAGGACAGGAGAAAGAGAACAGAGAGAGGGAGAGAGAGGACAGGGGAAGGAGAAGAGAGAGAGAGGGAGAGAAGGGGAGAGGATGGAGAACAGAGAGAGGGAGAGAGAGGAGAGGGGATGGAGAAAAGAGAGGGAGAGAGGAGAGGGGAAAGAGAACATAGAGATGGAGGGGGAGAGAGGAGAGGGGATGGAGAATGGAGAGAGAGGAGAGGGGATGGAGAAAAGAGGGGGAAGGACAGGAGAAAGAGAACAAATAGAGGGAGAGAGAGGACAGGAGAAGGAGAAGAGATAGGAAGAGAGATGACAGGGGAAGGAGAACAGAGAAAGGGAGGGAGAGAGAGGAGAGGGGATAGAGAAAAGAGAGAGAGGAGAGGGTAAAGAGAACAGAGAGATGGAGGGGGAGAGAGGAGAGGGGAAGGGATACAAAGAGAGGGAGAGAGAGGGAGTGGAAGGACAACAGAGAGGGAAGAGGACGGGATGGAGAACAGAGAGATGGAAAGAGAGGAGAGGGGAAGGATAACAAAGAGAGGGAGAGGGAGAGAGAGTAGAGGGGATGGAGAACAGATAGAGGGAGAGAGAAGACAGAGGATGGAGAACAGAGAGGGAAAGAGAGGACAGAGGATGGAGAACAGAGAGGGAAAGAGAGGACAGGGGAAGGAGAACAGAGAGTGGGAGAGAGAGGAGAGGGGAGAACAGAGAGAGGGAGAGAGAGGACAGGGGAAAGGGAACAGAGTGAGTGAGAGTGAGGACAGGGAATGGAGAACAGAGGGGAGAGGGAGGAGAGGGGAGAACAGAGAGAGAGAGAGGAAGAGGAGAGGGGATGGAGAACAGAGGGAGAGAGGACAGGACAAAGAACAGAGAGAGGGAGAGAGAGGACAGTGGATGGAGAACAGCGAAGATAAGAGAAGGAGAACAGAGAGAGGGAGAGAGGAGAGGGGAAGGAGAACAAAGAGAGGGAGAGAGAGGAGAGGGGATGGAGAACAGAGGGAGAGAGGACAGGACAAAGAACAGAGAAAGAGGACAGGGGATGGAGAACAGGGGATGGAGAACAGAGAGAGGAGAGGGTAAGGAGAACAGAGAGAGGAAGAGAGAGAGGGAAGGAGAGGACAGGGGATGGAGAACAGAGAGAAGGAGAGAGGGGAGAGGGGATGGAGAACAGAGGGGGAGAGGACAGGGGAAAAAGAACAGAGAGAGAGGAGAGGGGAATGAGAACAGAGAGAGGGAGAGAGGAGGAGAGGGGAAGGAGAACACAGAGTGGGAGAGATGAAAGGGGAAGGAGAACAGAGAGAGGGAGAGAGAGAGGTAGGAGGAGGAGAGGGGAAGGAGAACAGAAGGAGAGGACAGGAGAAAGAACAAAGAGAGGGAGAGAGAGGACAGAGGATGGAGAACAGAGAAAGGGAGGGAGAGAGAGGAGAGGGGATAGAGAAAAGAGAGAGAGGAGAGGGCAAGGAGAACAGAGAGAGGGGGAGAGAGGAGAGGGGATGGGATACAAAGAGAGGGAGAGAGAGGGAGTGGAAGGACAACAGAGAGAGGGAAGAGGACAGGGGAAGGAGAACAGAGAGAGGGAGAGAGAGAGAGGTAGGAGGAGGAGAGGGGAAGGAGAACAGAAGGAGAGGACAGGAGAAAGAACAGAGAGAGGGAGAGAGAGGACAGAGGATGGAGAACAGAGAGAGGAGAGGGGAAGGAGAAGAGAGAGAGGGAGAGAGCAGAGGGATTGGAGAACAGAGAGAGGGAGAGAGAGGAGAGGGGATGGAGAAAAGAGGGAGAGAGGACAGGAGAAAGAGGACAGAGAGAGGGAGAGAGAGAGAGAGAGGACGGGAAGGAGAACAGAGAGAGGGAGAGAAGGGGAGAGGATGGAGAACAGAGAGAGGGAGAGAGAGGAGAGGGGATGGAGAAAAGAGAGGGAGAGAGAGGAGAGGGGAAAGAGAACAGAGAGATGGAGGGGGAGAGAGGAGAGGGGATGGAGAACAGAGAGAGGGAGAGAGAGGAGAGGGGATGGAGAACAGAGGGAGAGAGAACAGGAGAAAGAGAACAAATAGAGGGAGAGAGAGAGGACAGGGGAAGGAGAAGAGAGAGAGGAAGAGAGAGGACAGGGGAAGGAGAACAGAGAAAGGGAGGGAGAGAGAGGAGAGGGGATAGAGAAAAGAGAGAGAGGAGAGGGCAAGGAGAACAGAGAGAGGGGGAGAGAGGAGAGGGGATGGGATACAGAGAGAGGGAGTGGAAGGACAACAGAGAGAGGGAAGAGGACAGGGGATGGAGAACAGAGAGAGGGAAGAGAGGAGAGGGGAAGGATAACAAAGAGAGGGAGAGGGAGAGAGAGAGTAGAGGGGATGGAGAACAGATAGAGGGAGAGAGAAGACAGAGGATGGAGAACAGAGAGGGAAAGAGAGGACAGGGGAAGGAGAACAGAGAGAGGAAGGGAGAGTACAGGGAATGGAGAACAGAGAGAGGGAGAAGAGGGGATGGAGAACAGAGGGAGAGAGGACAGGGGAAAGAGAACAGAGAGGGAGAGAGATGACGGGGAAAGAGAACAGAGACTGGGAGAGAGAGGAGAGGGAGAGAACAGAGAGAGGGAGAGAGAGGAGAGGGGAAAGAGAACACAGAGAGTGAGAGAGGACAGGGAATGGAGAACAGAGTGAGGGAGGAAGAGGACAGGAGAAGAGAACAGAGAGAGTGAGAGAGAGGACAGGGGAAGGAGATCAGAGAGAGGGAGGGAGAGGACAGGGGATGGAGTACAGAGAGAGGGAGGGAGAGGACGGGATGGAGAACAGAGAGGGAGAGAGGAGAGGGGATGGAGAACAGAGAGAGGGAGGGGAGGGTATGGAGAACAGAGGGAGAGAGGACGGGAAAGAGAACAGAGAGAGAGAGGACAGGGAATGGAGAACAGAGTGAGGGAGGAAGAGGAGAGGAGAAGGAGAACAGAGGGAGGTAGGACAGGAGAAGAGAACAGAGAGAGTGAGAGGACAGGAGAAGAGAACAGAGAGAGTGAGAGAGAGGACAGGGGAAGGAGAACAGAGAGAGGGAGGGAGAGGACAGGGAATGGAGAACAGAGAGAGGGAGAAAGAGAGGACGGGGAAGGAGAACAGAGAGAGGGAGGGAGAGGACAGAGGATGGAGAACAGAGAGAGGGAGAGAGAGGACAGGGGAAGGAGAACAGAGAGGGAGAGAGAGGACAGGGGAAGGAGAACAGAGAGAGGGAGGGAGAGGACAGAGGATGGAGAACAGAGAGAGGGAGAGAGAGGACAGGGGAAGGAGAACAGAGAGAGGGAGGGAGAGGACAGAGGAAGGAGAACAGAGAGAGGGAGAGAGAGAGGATAGGGGAAGGAGAACAGAGAGAGGGAGGGAGAGGACAGAGGATGGAGAACAGAGAGGGAGAGAGAGGACAGGGGAAGGAGAACAGAGAGAGGGAGAGAGAAGACAGAGGATGGAGAACAGAGAGAGTGAGGGAGAGGACGGGATGGAGAACAGAGAGAGGGAGGGTGAGGACAGGGGATGGAGAACAGAGAGAGGGAGAGAGAGGACAGGGGAAGGAGAACAGAGAGAGGGAGAGAGAGAACAGGGGAAGGAGAACAGAGAGAGGGAGAGAGGAGAGGGAGACAGGAGAGGGGAAGGAGAACAAAGAGAGGGAGAGAAAGGAGAGGGGATGGAGAACAGAGAGAGGGAGAGAGAGAGGACAGGGGAAGGAGAACAGAGAGAGGGAGAGAGAGGCGAGGGGATGGAGAAAAGAGAGGGAGAGAGAGGAGAGGGGATGGAGAACAGAGAGAGGGAGAGAGAGGAGAGGGGATGGAGAACAGAGGGAGAGAGGACAGGAGAAAGAGAACAGAGAGAGGGAGAGAGGACAGGGAATGGAGAACAGATTGAGGGAGAGAAGGGGAGAGGATGGAGAACAGAGAGAGGGAGAGAGAGGAGAGGGGATGGAGAACAGAGAGAGGGATAGACAGGGAGTGGAAGGAGAACAGAGAGGGAAAGAGAGGACATGGGAAGGAGAACAGAGAGAGGAAGGGAGAGTACAGGGAATGGAGAACAGAGAGAGGGAGGGAGAGGACAGCGGATGGAGAACAGAGAGAGGGAGAAGGAGGCGAGGGGATGGAGAACAGAGGGAGAGAGGACAGGGGAAAGAGAACAGAGAGAGGGAGAGAGATGACGGAGAAGGAGAACAGAGACTGGGAGAGAGAGGACAGGGGGAGGAGAACAGAGAGAGGGAAGGAGAGGACAGAGGATGGAGAACAGAGAGAGGGAGAGAGGACAGGGGAAGGAGAACAGAGAGAGGGAGGGGGAGGATAGAGGATGGAGAACAGAGAGAGGGAGAGGGAAGACAGAGGATGGAGAGCAGAGAGAGGGAGGGAGAGGACGGGGGATGGAGAACAGAGAGAGTGAGAGAGAGGACAGGTAATGGAGAACAGAGGGAGGGAGGAAGAGGAGAGGAGAACAGAGGGAGATAGGACAGGAGAAGAGAGCAGAGAGAGTGAGAGAGAGAGGACAGGAGAAGAGAGCAGAGAGAGTGAGAGAGAGAGGACAGGAGAAGAGAACAGAGAGAGTGAGAGAGAGAGGACAGGAGAAGAGAACAGAGAGAGTGAGAGAGAGGACAGGGGAAGGAGAACAGAGAGAGGGAGGGAGAGGACAGGGGATGGAGAACAGAGAGAGGGAGAGAGAGGACAGGGGAAGGAGAACAGAGAGAGGGGGAGAGGAGAGGGGATGGAGAACAGAGGGAGAGAGGAGAGGGGAAGGAGAACAGAGAGAGGGAGAGAGAGGACAGTGGAAAGAGAACAGAGAGAGTGAGAGAGAGGATAGGGAATGGAGAACAGAAAGAGGAAGGAAGGAGAGGGGAAGGAGAAGAGAGGGAGGGCGGACAGGAGAAAGAGGACAGAGAGAGGGAGAGAGAGGACAGGGGATGGAGAACAGAGAGAGGAGAGGAGATGGAGAACAGAGGCAGGAGAGGGGAAGGAGAACAAAGAGAGGGAGAGAGAGAGGAGAGGGGAAGGAGAACAGAGAGAGGGAGAGAGAGGACAGGGGATGGAGCAGAAGGAGAGGACAGGACCAGCTATTTAGCAGAAGTCAGGGAGAGAAGACTAGGGCAGTCGAAAGAGAGGAGCAGAGACGATAGGAATGGGAAGGAGTGTTAAGAGAGTGGGAGGAAAATGGGAAGGGAAGGCATCCAGAGAGAGAGTGTAGGAGGAAGGGGATAAGATAGTGAAGTGAGCATAAGAGGATGAATGAGGAAAGAACAGTAAGTAGAAAAAATAAAAATAGAAGATAACAAGGAAGAGAAGCATGCAGAGAGGTAGAAGAGGGAAGCAATAGAAAGTGCTGTTAACATCCATTGCAGAAGGAAAAGACAGAACTGAAATAGATCATCATAAAGAAGGGAACCAGAGAGAAAGAGAGAAAACCAGCGACAAGACCAGAGAGAAGACCAGAGAGACCCAGAGCCATAAAATCCAATCAGAAGCACTGGCTATTGCAGTGGAAACTTACTGCCGTCCATGTACAGTGTCCTGCAACTCTGCTGTAAGTCTCTGACTTGGAGGTGCCTCCTGCTAGGCGTTACTCTGGAGGAGAGGAGGGACAGGGGAGATAGGATTCAGACCTTTAAATACTTACAGACTCTTAATTAACAAACAAACCTAAGGAAGAGCATCTGATGACATTTCTCCATGGACAAGCAGGAAGCGTCAGCCACACCAGGTGCCGTCCTCCGGGCAGCGCCATCTACGGAAGTGCTCTCCAGAGCTCAGATTTCTGAGCAGGTAGGTGACCCCACCTCCCCGGCCCGCCCCTAGCCCAGCCAGTTTGATTTCTTCCGCCTTGCCATCAAGACGGATCCTCTCCTCATCTCCTTAAGAATCTTACCTGAAGATGCCCAAACCTGGCTTCAAGAAGTGCCCACGATGTGGGAAGAAGATGAACGCTACAGACACCCATGACTGCTGCATCAGATGTCTGGGTCCGGTTTACCAGGTGCAGGACTGCTCTAAGTGTTCCCGCATGTCGCCCAGAGCACGCAAGAGCAGGGGCCATGCTCTCCGTGAGTTCCTGTCCTCCACAGTGCCTTCAGCTGCCTCCGGTACTCCTCTGGCCCCCCCCCAGTGGAGTTCGCCGGTCCGGGACATGCCTCACTCAGCCACTGTCCCCAGCCAACAGCCTGCACAACTTTCTGCCCTCCCAAACACGCAGAGCCAGCAGGAGTCTCCGGCAGGGCAGCCACAGCCTTTTCAAAATGGCGTCGGCAACATGTGATCTAGCTCCGCTCCCGGATCATTATTGGTGGCAGGCACAGCCAATCAGTGAGTCCGCATCGCACCGACACCTCACGACTCCAGGAGGCTTCCCCACAGCACACAGACCACCGCGCCAATAGCCAGACCCCCCACCGCCAGCACCACGTCGAGAAAGGGAATCCCTGTCGACGCGAGGGAGACAGCAGCCCCAAAGATTACCATTCACGCAGGCATCGCAGGACTGGAATCGCTGGGGAAAAAGAAGGCGGCTCTGCAGCATCAGCTCCGGCAACAGCTCCCCCTGCAGGTATAGCAAAGCATCTTCCTCCAGGGACAACTCCGCCACTATTATTGAACTCCTCTCACGCCTGGTCAAGCAGACTGCCCCCCAGGGGTCAAGCGCAGACCTGCCAGCGTCAGCACTCGCTCCTCTGGCCGCCTCCACTAGTTTACCCTGGACTCCATCTAGATCTACATCTCTTACCAAAGATCCCCCGTCCGAGGCCAGCGATGGGGAAATCGTGGACCCAACTCCCATAGGGTCCACAGCCTCCAAAGTGTCCCCCGGCTCGGATCTGCCATCCAATGACGGAGAGGACTCAACTACTAAAAACCTTCCAGACGACCTCACCTATCCAAAATTCCTCAGGAAGGTGGCGTCAGCCCTAAGCCTAACGGAGGACAAAGTTGAGGAACAAGTGCCGGATGCTCTGCGATACCTCCACGGCCCTAAGCCAGCCATGGCCTTGCCCATTCATCAGAAGCTGCCGAACAACCAGCTTACAATGTGGCAGACCCCTGCCTCTGGACAAGCGTGCGCAAGACGACTGGACGCTAAATACCAAGTCCACCCCGCTCCCGGCTTCCACAAACAACAACTACCACATCAGTCTATTGTCGTATCCTCGGCACTGAAGAGGGTCAAATCCTCCAGGACTCAAGCCAACCATCCGCCAGGAAGGGAGTCTAGACTCCTGGACAACATGGGAAAGGTGGTCTTCCATGGAGCTATGCTGAGCGCCAGGATCGCGGCGCATCAATTTCAGCATGTCCTCTTCCAGGATGGGGTACTGGCGGGCCTCAAAGACAAACTCTCAGCCCTGCCTAAGGAACTACAAGCGGAGGCTGCATCATCCATCCAGGACCTGACTGAATGCAGCAGACACTTGATCACCACCGCCTTCGACTCCTTCGACACCGCCATCAGGACGGCTGGCACCACCATCTCTGCATGGAGGTGGGCCTGGATTACTAAAGGCTGTTAGTGTAGCTGGGTTTAAAAAAGGTTTGGACAAGTTCCTGGAGGAAAGGTCCATAAACCATTATTAAGAAGGGACCCAGGATATCAATGCTTGAACCAATACAAGCATTGTGGAACCTGTGTCCCTTGGGGAAACTGCTAGGTACGTATGACCTAGATTGGCCACTGTTGGAAACAGAATACTGGGCTTGATGGACCTTGGTCTGACCCAGTATGGCATATCTTAAGTTCTTATCTTATGTTCTTATTAAGGCCTCTGGCTTAAGGGAAGACACCCATGACAGAATTGCCGATGCCCTCTGTGAGGGGAGTCGCTGTTCGGCGACAAGATCACGGACGCTGTCAACATCCTCAAGGAAGATTGTAACACCCTCCAGACCCTGGCGGCAGATGGCTTGGAACGCCACTCTACCTCACAGAAAAACAGCTATCACCGGAAACCCTACTGCAGTAATAAGCGGTATAACTCCACTCGCAAGTGGCAAGCCCCGTGGAGCTACAAACAGCCCTACCAGCCCTCTAACTTCCAAAGGCAGACCCAGAGGGAGCTCAAAACCAAGAATCAGCCCTCTTCCCAACCTGCTAAGGCTTCTTTTTGATATAGGGCATCCGGCAGTCACGATGGACAATACCAAAACTCCTCCTGTGGAGGGTCGACTATCGGGGTTTCTTCCAGCCTGGCGAGCCTGGTGGGCCATCACCTCGGACAGCTGGGTGCTGCAGATTCTGAAGGAAGGGTACCATCTACGTTTCACATCCCCTCCTTGCCAATGCTCACGACCCACCAGCAAACCACCCACGCATCTCCACAGCATCATGTCCGATCTGCTACAACATCTCCTCGCAGCACAGTCTATCGAAAGAGTTCCAGACAGCGAGGTCAACTCTGGCTTCTACTCCAGATACTTCCTCATCCCCAAGAAGTCAAGAGGAGTTTGCCTAATACTAGACCTCCACAAACTCAACAGGTTTATCATGAAAGAACTCTTCAGGATGTATTCCCTCAACTCCATCCTGCCTCTAATGCGAACGGGGGACTGGCTTGCCTCCTTGGACCTGCTGGAGGCGTACTTGCACATTCCCATCTACCCCACTCACAGGAAATTCCTCCGCTTCAAGGTTGGAGACCACCATTACCAATACAAGGTACTTCCCTTTGGACTATCCCCAGCACCTTGGGTCTTCACAAAGTGCGTTGCAGTGGCCGCAGCACATCTCCGCAAACAGGGCATTGCTGTCTTCCCATACCTCGGACGACTGGCTCCTCGCGGCTCAATCAGCCCTGGAGGCGCATATAGCAATGTGAAGGACCTCCAAGCTACTATCCGACCTCTGATTCATTCTGAACTTGGGAAAGTCCCAACTGGAGCCACACCAGAGAGTGTTGTTCATAGGCGCAGTCATCGACACCCGAGCCTCGAAGGCCTTCCTGCCCGAGCAACGCATGCAGACCATCAGATCCTTAGCCATAAAGATGGCAGCGTCCAAACGGACTTCGGCCCGATCTGTCCTTCGTCTTCTGGGGCACATGGCCGCAACAACCTCAGTCCTCCCACTTGCGAGGCTCCACATGCAAAATCTCCAATGGCACCTACACGACCACTGGAACCAACTTTCACAGCCTCTGACCATGCAGGCGCCCATGTACAATCGGGTAAAAGAAGGCCGCCATTGGTGGACCCTTCAATCCAACCTCACACAAGGAAAGAGCCTCCAGCAGCGTCCACACCAGACTGTCCTCATGACGGACACTTTCTCCACAGGATGGGGGGCACACTTCCTCCACCTCAGCACCCAAGGGGCATGGACCGCCGAGGAGCAGAGCTTCCAAATCAACCTGCTCGAGCTCAGAGCCATCAAGTACGTCCTGATGGCCTTCCAAGTGCAGCTGAAAGAGAAAGTCATCCTCATCCAGACGGACAACCAAGTAGCGATGTTCTACCTAAACAAGCAAGGGAGCACAGACTCCCGATCCCTCTGCAAGGAAACACTTGTAATTTGGTCCCTAGTTCTGTCCTTCGGATCCCAACTACAGGCATCCTACCTCCCCGGGCAGCAGAACTTCCTTGCCGACAAGCTCAGCAGGCAGCTGGAGCCCCATGAATGGTCCCTGAATCCGGAGGTGGCCAAAGCCATCTTCCAGCGGTGAGGGACTCCTCGCCTCGATCTCTTCGCGACAGAGAACAATGCGAAGTGTTGCCTCTTCTGCTCAAAGCACCCTTCCAGCAAGTGCCTAGCTCTGGATGCATTTGCTGTGTCTTGGGGGGAGTGGTCTCCAGCGTATGCCTTTCCCCCCAACCCTCTGATTTCTGCAACCCTGCAGCGGGTCATCTCGGACAAAGCATGGGTCATCCTGACCGCTCCATACTGGCCCCACCAGATGTGGTTTCCCCTCCTTCTCTGCCTCTCTCTAGAACCTCAGGCAAGGCTCCCGGAATCCTGCCCCATATCTATGGTCCTCAAGTATCTCACATCCCTCTTCGAGATCAGCTTCAAGACACAATCCATCAAGGTGCACCTTTCCGCGATTGCGTCTCTCCATTCCATCGGAGCAGGGGATAACGCCTCCATTGCATCTCTTCCCATTGTGGATCGATTCATGAAAGGCCTAGCCAATCTTCAGCCCCCACTATGTCCGCCAGTGCCAGCCTGGGACCTCAGCACCGTCCTCCAACAGCTTACACTGGCACCCTTTGAGCCGCTGTCAACGACGGATATGAAATTCATCTCTTGGAAAGTGATCTTCCTCATCGCAATAACATCTGCCCGGAGGATCAGCAAGCTTCTCTGTGTATCTTTCAGCACATAAGCGAAAGTTTGGCGTTCAAGGAGAAATGTCTTTTGCTTCTTATCCTTGTGTGTTTTTTGGACTCACTTATATCAGTCTCTTACTGTTAGGTGTCTTTGTGGTGATGTCATGAAAAAAATGCTTTTGGGTGAAATAGTGTTGATTAGTATGTGGTGAACACCAAACGAACCTGCACATAACATGAGCCTGTGACATGTACGCACATGCGCGCACAGCCATTTGTAGCACATCTGTTTGCATTGGTTCCCCTCCTTTCAACTTTGTGCCGAAGTTTTGTGCACAGCTCATTTACATACACACCCTTTGCTGCACACCAGCGCTGAAGTTTCATACTATTGGCACACTATGAAAATGCGTACACAGCTGATAGCACACAACTCTGGCACCGGCTTTCTGGTTAGATCGTAGCCCTCCAGGAACAGGGTAATAGCTACTGTATCTGAATGTAACTTAGCTTGGACTGAGCCAAATCCTAATGCAGGTTAGTAAATACGCCCCACAGCGTGAGGTCGGTCCTTGGGGGCGATGACACTTTTCTACTTTTCAAAGCTGGTGAGTGGTTTATGGGCATGTGGGGGGGGGGAGGGGGAAATTGAGATTTCCCCCAAAAGAAATGTATGGGGGAGGTGAACCAAAGCTACCTACAATGTCTCATTTTCTTTTCTAACATTGGTGCCCCCTTGCTATGGGTTGCCCCAAAACATCACCGATGCTGTTCCATGATGAGTGGGCAGCAAAGAAAAGGAACAGCTTGACTTACACTGAGCAAAAAGGTTTCTTCTCAGATGGCCCCAGTTTGGACTGCTGACTTCAGGAAGATGGACTAAAGGCAGTGACCACTCTCTCTCTCATCCCGTTGTCTTCCTCACTCTTCCCTCCACAAACTGTCAAATACTGCAGGAGACTGCGCTATGCTGCAGAGGCACAAGCCACTTCTTATACCAAAGACATTACCAAAGCGTATGATGGAAGCATGGCACAAAGGCGCACGTTTAGGGAGTCAGGCATGATCCTGTCCTCTGCTGGCACATGTTGGGGTTGGGAAGGGGCATTGTGATTTGAATCAACATGTAGTGGGAGAGCTGGAAGTTCAGTAGAAGACCCTCCTACCAAATCTTAATGAAAGCTGTCCAGGGAGAGGGCCCCGACACATGCACAGAGACAAAAGGACCGGCTTGGTGATGACAAGAGGCACTTTCCACTGGGCAGATGCAATTCTCACCCCCACCTCATTGATTTGAACTGGGAAAGAGCAGAGTTCAATTTATGCTGCCCTTAAGCACTGCAGCAGCTTCCTGTGTGGTCACATCACTCACGTGCCCCTCAGGCCGGTCTAGCAAAGAGGCGCACTCAGAACCGCAGAGCTGTTGCAAGGGCATTTGGTTGCCTAGGCGAACCTTCAGCCTTATGCCCCCCCCCACCAGATATTGATAATTAAACTCGGCGATCATGATCATTGAAACACTACACCTCCCACCACATTGGATAACTGGACATCATAATGTTAAATATTAAACTTTGCTTTGTAGGTATATTTGCAGCTGCTCTGCCTGCAGTCAAAAGGTGCCGATGGCTCCGTCAGGATCACTTGTTTTGCTTTTACACAGCTGCTCTTTGCCACCCCTCAGGAGACCCTCCCTAGGTGACTGCCTAGTCTTGCCTAATGGATGGCCTGGCTCTGCTCCCCCGATGACACTGAATAGATGCTGATTTATCAGTGGTTTGTGCCTTAGGCGTCGCTTCGTTCCCACTGCTCAGGTCCTGCTTATTGTGTGAGACAGAGAGGGCAGCGAGTGCGATCAGAGAGATCCAGTCGGGCAGTTCTTACACATCGCTAGACATCAAACAGCAACTACTGTCTGGCTTTCTTCACCCCTCTTCCTCCCAGTCCTGTACAAATGCATTATCCCCAGCGGGCAAATATATTTCCTTTAAAGATATATTGATTTAATTATTACATTAAGGATACATTAGACGTTGCCTCCTGCACATCTTGTTAAGTTTGTTAAACCTCTGCCCGTGGGATTTACATTGAGTGTTCATTTCTCAGTGACGGCAGTGAACATCTTCTGCACAGACAGTGAACTCATGCACAGGTACACATGCATGCACTGATTAATAGCTCGTTTACATTTGCACTGGCTCCATAAGTCGGTTTTTCAAATCAGAAATCTCCATCAATCAGAATAGGAAGGTGAAATAGGATATGCAAAAGCCCCAAGTTACATGAACCCTGGTGAATGCGGTGCAGGTAGCATGCTGCAAGACATAGTCCCAAGGCATCGCCTCCCCTCATGGCAGGCAGCTAGGGAGGGATAGAACATTTCCCTTCATTACCTGAAGGCCAAAGAAGCTTAGCTTCCAATGCTCTCCTATAGGTTACTGGTAGAGCAAACTCCACCTAAGGCTCAGGGCATGCAGGTGGCCTCATAATGAGACACTTTGCACTCAAGGTATATCCACATGCCCTGTGATAAATCCTCAGTCAATGTAAACAAATCTCCAAATGTCAAAATGACTACAATCTAAACAAGATGTGATATAATGAAAGTCATTAATAAATACACCATTGGGTGCTACCGATAACCAAATACAATTCCTACTTGTCGAAACTATGTTTTTTGTCGGGATCAACCAACACGAGCAGGAGAGATGGCAACTCTCCCCCCAACATCGGGAGAACCCTTTTTATTCATTGAGTAAATCACCCAAAACCACATGAGAAATAGTGTGTCCAACACTTATCTTATGAACAGGCGATGTTCGTCCTCCATAAGTGTTGGACACACTATTTCTCATGCGGTTTTGGGTGATTTACTCAATGAATAAAAAGGGTTCTCCCAACATTGGGGGGAGAGTTGCCATCTCTCCTGCTCGTGTCGGTTGATCCTGACAAAAACCATAGTTTTGACAAGTAGGAATTGTATTTGGTTATCGATAGCACCCAATGGTGTATTTATCAATGACTTTCATTATATCACATCCTGTGATAAATCCTAGCAGACTCATGAAATATGTGTGCATCGTGCATGGAATCTTCCATTCTCAGACTATCCTCATGGAGCTGTCAAACCCAAGATGAGCCTTATATGATCAGGGAATAAATGCAGGACCTTGGAAGGAACCTCTACAAGCCCAGGTGTAAGTTACTCACCCAACAGGACGAATAAACACTAGAAAACATCTGGAGACTCAGTGTCCTTGCTGGGGTTCCATTTCCTTGGAAATGTATAAGAATTAAACTGCCTTTACCAAAATACAATACATGAGAGGTTTGAGAGCTTCAGGGAGGAGACTGCAGCACCCTGAGATACTGACGTATGGGCATAGCTTGAAAACCTAAAGAAGAATATCAGGGGAGAATACAGGAGCCTGCCGAGTCAGTCAAAGTATATGTACAGGACAAACAGCAGGGTGAGATGTAAGGAGAAGATGAAAACCCTTCAAGACATACAAAATGTGATCTACAGAGTGACCTTAGGAGAAGGGGAGAAGGAAGAGACAGCAGTACTGTGATACATCCAAAGCTCAAATAACTGAAGAGAGACCTCAGAGAAGGTGAGTGGCAAAAGCATAACCCTGCCGCCATTTATTTTTGGACCTGACGCCAGCAAGGCAAAGCTAAACAAGGAGGAGAGCGGAGTCCACTGACTTGCTTTGGTTGAACACACTGTGCTTGATCTGTTATCAGGTTATTGCAATAATCACTGGGCCTATGCAATTCACCATTGGGTAGTGGTGGAGACATAACCCTGCCCAGGTTACTGAAGATGCTTGTGGACATTTACTACAGAACCAAATATGAGCAAGGGGCCATTATGACAAGTTATCCCAAAGGAGCATACCTCAGGGGCTGGCCCCTTTGTGAGCCCATGAGGAAGCCCCTTTGTGAGTCCATGAGGGAGCCCCTTTGTTATACTCGGGATGATTTGGTTAGGCCTCAGTTGAGTAATAAGTGGATTGATTATATTATAGGCAAGAGGCTTGCAAATGAAATTTTGATTGTTAAGGGGTAAGACTGATAGGGGATGTGCTGATACTGAGCCATTAAGAAAAGCAATAGTAGACTAATTATGTACAACCCTACCAACTTATTGGACAATTGCAACTCTAAGCACTTTACTGGGCAGACTAGATGAGACATGCTGATCTTTATTTGCTGTCACTTATTATGTTGCTCTGAAACGAATTCCAGTGATACGGAGAGGAAGGAGTGCTGGCAGGATTATTGATATGCTCAGAAGCAGGAGCCCTGGCTGAAAGAGCCCCACCAGAGTGCTACAGATTGACAGAGAAGTATAAAAAAGATCTTCTAGACTAGACTAAGGGGAGGGTTCAATGGGAAGCGATGGCAGAATTCAGTCTTAGTCCCCCCTCTGATACCAGGGGAATTATACTGAGGGAACACGTTTTTGTCCTGACCATTTGCAAGAATGAAAGTTTACTAAGAAAGAGTGGTCACAGTATGCTGGAATTCCTATTGCTTGCTCGATATGTAACAGGGCAGAGCTGATGTACAATCAGGGTTGATGTGTGTTTTCTATCACTTAGGAACCTACTTTTTTTTATAAAATAGGCATATGATGATTACCTTCAACTAAGTGCGCCCTTATACCATTGCCCTCTATGGGCGGCATGCAGAGTGGCGACTAGAGGCAATTCCAGGTCCAGGCTCACTGTGCGGGGAGCTCTGGACAGGAGTGGGAGGAAGCGGTGACAGGGAGGAGAGTGGAAGGTGCAGGGGCAGCCCTATGACCCTGGACGTACAGGGCTGATTCCAGTGAAGGTCCTGTACGTCCGGGGTTGGGGAGATAGACGAGGGACCTATTCCACTTCAGAGGTGGAACAAGTCCCCCTAAGTGTGGCAATCTGCGGAGGTGGATCACCCCAAAGGGTAGGAAGGGCACAGGAGATCTCTGCAGCATAACCCCGGCTTCAGTAGGCCCATTCGGGGGTCAGGCAAAGGGGAAAGAAGAAAAATCTGCATGTGGGGATGAGCAAGGCAGCTGCATTGTGTCCTGGTGTCATGGCAGCAGGATGCCAAGGCACTGGGCTCCATGCAGGAGCCAGGCTGGGTTGGACGGGAAGGAAGTGGTGCATCCAAGGGCCCAGAATTGGGGCAGGTCCTGCCCCATCCAGGCCAGTTGCACCCGATTCTGATCCTGCAGGAATGTATAGCCCTTGCGGGATCAGAATCAGGTGCACATTCGGCCAGTCAAGATTCTGGGCATCTGGACAGGCTAGAAAGGCCCCTTTCTGAATAGAGCTTCACATGTATAGTGCCGCTAAAGATTCTCACATGGCGTTATCCGGATAGTCAAACATTAAATACCTCTGTAAAATTGGTAAACGAGGCAACATCTGGAAAACGGTGTGTATAGATGCCTGTAGCATGGGAAATAAGATCCCAGATGTCGAGGCTTTAAAGGAAGAGGTTGCATTGGATTTAGTGGTGGTTATAAAGACATGGATTGGAGGAGTAGCTTAATGGTTACAGCAAAAGCCTACTACCCAGGAGATCTAGGCTCGATTCCCACTAGCACACCTTGGGTAAGTTGCTTTACCCTCCATTGCCTTGGATAAAAGGCTTGGCAATCTACTTCTGGTCAGACATTGCTAAGAAAACACAGGAGATGCTGAGTTGCCAAGAGTCAGCATTGACTTGAAGACACTTAAAAAAATAAAAACATAGACATGGTTCACAGACAACCATGACTTGGATGTAATTATACCAGGCTACACTTTATTTTCCTCACTTGGTTTGCAGTTTGTTGCACTGTGAAAGCTTGTGTGCATCAGTGCTGCTGAGGGCTAAGCTATTGGTACTTAACTACTGGCAGATATTTCCAATGTGCAGCAAGACAAGACAAGGAAATAGACAATGATGCATACAAGGAAATAGAAGCATAAACTATTAGAGGAAGAACAAGATTGACTTTCCTAAAGCTACGAGAGTTAAAGAAAAAGTTCCAGCCTGGAATTGGAATGTTACAAGATGCCCATGGATTCATGTTGAATGATGCTGAGAAGATCAAGAAAAGATGGAAAGATTATACAGTTATTATATGATAAAGATCAAGTGGAACAACAGCTGTTTCAACCTGAACCTTATGATCCGGAATCATTGGTGGTGAAAGAAGAAGTCGAAGCAACACTGAAAGCCTTATCAAAGAACAAAGCACCAGGCATTGATGGCATTTTCACTGAAGTATTACAGCAATCTGAGGCAGCTGTTACCATACTTACAAGGCTCTGCCAGAAAATTTCGAAGACAACATAATGGCCAACTGACTGGAAAAGATCTGTGTTTATACCACTACTAAAGAAAAGTGATCCAACGGACTGTGGAAATTATCACACAATTGCTCTGATCCCATATGCCAGCAAGATTCTACTGAAGATTATTCAGCAGAGACTACAACCATACCTGGAACAAGAACTTTCTAAAGTGAAACATGGTTCAGGAAAGGCCAAGGAACGAGAGACATCATCGCAGATAAGAGATGGATTCTTGAAAAGACTAAAGAATACCAACAGGATATCTATATGTGTTTTATTGAGTACAGCAAGGCTTTTGACTGTGTAAACCACGAGAAACTCTGGGCCACATTAAGAAGCATGGGTATACCAGAATCTCTTGCACAATCTGTACATTGATCAAGAAGCAACAGTTTGAACGAAACAAGAAGAAACAGAATGGTTTAAAATCAGCAAAGCTGTATGACAAGGCTGCATACTTTCCCCCTACCTGTTTAATTTATATGCAGAACAAATCATCAGAGAAGCAGGATTGTATGAAGAGAACAGAGGTGTGAAGATTGGTGGACGACTCATCAACAACCTTCGCTATGCTGATGATACCACATCTGGCTGAAAGTGAAGATGATCTGAAACATTTGCTTCTCAAGATCAAGGAACATAACCTTAAAATGGGCCCGCACCTTAATGTAAAAAAGACAAAGATCATGACAAATGGCAAAATCAATAAGTTCTTCATTGAAGGAGAAGAAATTGAAATCAAGGAAAAATTTAACCTAATTGGATCGCCTATCAATAAAGAAGCAACAAGCAGTCAAGCAATCAGATGACACATTGCTCTTGGCAGAATGGCTATGAAAGACCTAGGCAAGATTCTCAGGAGCAGAGATGTCTGTCTCCATACAAAGATTTAATTTGTTCAAGCCATGGTATTTTCAATAACATCATATGGATGAAATGGAACGTGTACAACTTGATCTGTTGGGTGTCAGCGAACTGAAATGGACTGGCATTGGGCACTTTGCATCAGATGATCACATGGTCTACTAAGCTGGAAATGAAACACAAAGAAGAAATGGTGTTGCATTTATAATAAAGAAGAAACTTGCAAGTACTGTAATGAAATATAATGCAGTCGGTGAACGCTTAATCTCTATTCGTCTACGAGGAATGCCTATCAACACACCTATATGCCCCAACAACAGCTGCAGAAGAGAATGAAATTGAAGCGTTCTATGAACATGTACAAGCTGAAATTGACAGAACATATGTTGGTCTGCGCCTCGTGCCCCCTATCCTCTGCCGGGACCTCCTCACATCTGCCTGGACTTCCTCACATCCTCTACAGCTCAAGGCTGATCAGAAGGTCCATGCTGCATACCCACAACATGTGGTGGCAGCAAACTCCGGTGACAGATATTGGTGTCTCACCCATCTTGAGAATGAGCCGACACCTGCCTTGCCATCGTGAGGACCAATCAAGCAAATGGGCTCCCAGAAGCCTCGCATTGCCTGAGTGCTGTTGGAGTGAACATCAGCACTAACTGGGTGCTGTTGGATTGAACATCAGCACCATGGCGCTGTTGGGCGCCCAAGACAATCCTTATGGTTCGGGGCGCCTCCCATAACCCAAAGGGCTACAGTGTGGGACACTACGCACCCACTGTATCTTAGAAGAAAAATTCACAGATCAATGTCCCGATCGCGCGCCTCGGAGAACAGGTCTCTGCACCTCCTGAATATCATGGCCTACCGTGTGAAGCCTGCACCTCTGGTGAAGCCTGTATCTCTGGTGAAATTTCACAAGGCCAATGACAGCACCAATATCTGCAGTTCTTCAGTGGCTGCGTTCTGTGCCCCAGAGACAGGAACACAAGGCCAATGACAACACCAAGATCCGCAGTTCCTGGCGGCACCCAGTGGCTGCGTTCTGTCCCCCAGAGACAGGAACAATTGACCCCCGCCTGTCTCCCAGAAATATTGACAACAGGCTACCATCATGCTATCCTTGCAGAGAGAATCTTGCACTACACAGACCCAGATCTGTGATACGGACCCTAAAGGTCCTGCAGCACTAAACCCAGGTCACTGTGGGCATGAGTGCGAGGTGACAAAGTCAAGGTTGGTCAGCGGATCACCACTGTACAAAAGGTCACAAGGGCAGATGCACTGATACGTAAAGTTGCATATTCCATACCTGACTGCAGGTCCACTGAGGGATTTGAGCACTAGAGCGCCCCAATGACTCTGCGCTCTAGGGCCCACACACACACACAGTCAACAGGGCGGCCCTAGTCCCGTAACGGCACAGAAGGGAAACAGGTTCCCACTTCCCCACACGAATGACCTAAAACCTCTGATGTACCAGACTTAGTTACTGCCAAGTAACCCAAACAGTACCATCCATCTGGACAGCCCCTGACTCGACTGCCAGACTAGCCTGCAGGTAGGAAACCGCTTCCCTTTGCCATCAGCTTCCCTCTCCTGCGGAGGGCTGACCACAAATTGACCTAGCCACTCCGTTGAGAGTAGGAAGGGCAACTGTTTGGAACGGTCAGAACCAGGCCATCTTCACCATGTCCTGGCTAGCTCCAACGCATTTTTCCCTAAACCTATGGCCTAGGAACCCCTGGATACCGTGCACAAGAAGTAACTCAAGAAGCGGACATGGTATATTGCCAATTCTGTCCCGACTTGTCGTCCACTGATCTGGTATGATGGGAAATCCATCCTGCAAGTACTACAGAACCTGGCACAAGCATCATCCACCAGGCAGGCTGGCAGAGTGCAGCCCTGTACCCAGGAGTACCCCTCTGGCTGGAAAACACAGTGCTCTTTCATTGTGCAGCCTCATGCTGGAAAATGCAATCCTGTCTCCCTGTGCAGTCTCAGAATGGGAGAGTGCTGTGCTGTGCCCAAGAGTGACCGCAGACTGGGAGAGTGCAGCCCTGTGCCCAGGAATCATGGCTGGAACGCTACATTGCATTATTGCTGCTGCCATTAGAACACTACAATTCAATGTCAATAAAAATCAGATGGATTAAGAGCTGTCCTTCCCCTCCCCCCCAAATGTTTGCTCTAATCTTTTCTGCTCAGTTAATCTGCTAGAGCATGTAATTATCAGCAAGGAGCGTGTGCAGTCTAGGCAGTAAGAGTGTGCGCATCAAAATATAAGCAAACATGGGGTGCTGCATGATAAGTGAGATGGACTGGCAGAGCAGTGGGGGGTTCAGTACTGGAACGATGAGTGTGAGGCTGCACAGGGAGAACTGTGAGGAGTCTCCTACTGGAATAGGAGGGGCTGCTGGTGGAAACTTTGCACTGTCCCTGTGCCATTCCTCCATCTGTTCCATTTAGAGATCACTCAAAACCTTTACAGGAGCATTAAAAATCAGCATTTCATCAGATAATGAATGTAAAAGAGAATGTCTTGATCTTAGCTGAGCTCAGAATAGTATCTGCGAGACTACATAAGGCCTCATCTCATTACACTGCGTAGAGAGACAGCTGGCCCCAGCACACTTCCTTCTGCTAAGAGTGCACAGGCTCACAGAAATAGTCAGCAGCCCAAATCTGTCCTGGGGATGTCTATAATGAATATGCATGGGAAATCTGCATTCGTGGGGAAGCAGAATTTTCAAATGTATTTCATGCATATTCATGGAGGAGGGTAGTAACTGTAATGGAAAATGCACAATTTTTGCCCCTTCACGCATGTTAAAAGGCAAAAAGATGCATTATTTTTACTGTAAAGCACATTAGGTGTAGTTAACATGCATGCAAAGCAGCTCGTTTTATGCAAATCAAATAACATAGCTTGCACGGGACACTGCCGTTATCTTTGCTGGCCAGGAGCGTTGGGCTGTTAGTACACGACCCAATGCTCATGGCTGCTTTCTTAAAGGGGCTGGTGCTGAGATAACCATTGTGAAGATCCTCCAAAGTGCTCCCCTCTCTCCCCCACTGAAGAAGACCCCCTTCCTCCCCCGAAGACAACTCCAGCAAAGAAGATGCTCCCACCCCTGGTATGGAACCCTCAGGTGGCCTAGGATTTAGGGAGCAGAACTGATCCCCAGTTGCTCTTGCCCCCTCTGGAACAAGGTTCAAAATGGTGCTACTTGAAGCCTAGTGGTAGTCTTGCATTACTACTGTTAGGGGTCAAGCTGCCCTTATCTTTGGATATTTGGCTGTGGTGGACCCTCTCTGTCTTTGCCTGCCTTGTCACACTGACACCTAGCGACACTGCTCATCCATATGGTCTAGGTACAGGCTTTCATGTCCCACTTGCACCGCTGCTGCCCAAACCAGCTCCCCGCCATGCACCCCTCAGAGCACACACACACCCTCTCTCACTTTCTAAAACAGCAACATGATTCTGCGGGGCGGCCACCTGGTAGCTGTACATATCAGCTATGACATAACATACGCACATGGGGTACCAGGGCTACATATTTCCTCTGCCATTCTCACTGCAAAAGATATCCTTTCCCTGTTTGCATCCATACTCTCCCTGACGCTGCAGTCCCATCTGTGCGCCTACTTTGGTTGGATTGTCTCCTTTGACACGTACAGCACATAGGTGCATGGCATGATTGGACACTGGTATTCTTTGTTGTAGTCCTGCACATCTGTTTAGTTATGTTTCTTTGCCCTACAATGGTCCCTCAGTTCTGCTCCCTGTACCTTCTGCAAGCATCTTGTATTTATCTTGTCTGCAGTGGTGCCACCTCAGACCCTTTCATCTCTATGGGGCGCACTGCAGGGCAAAGCTGAATTTGTTTCTATGTCAGAGCTTTATACTTGGTTTAAGCAGGTCTAATGTAGATGTTTCCGGATTACGCTTCATACATACATGACCCATTCGGAAATAAGCTTTCTACGTCTTGGCTGTTCATCGTGCCCCTATTCTGCCCTCTCACACCCATGTTCTTAACTCCCCGTGCTAACGCCCAGGACGTGCATGTCAGCAGTGTTGCAGAATATGGTGGGGACATATTCACCACTTACACGTCCTCACTGCATGTGGACAGCCCTTATTCGTGTTCTAGAATGAGGGCCTAGTGAACACACAAAATATGAGAACCCCCAGACAAAACAAAGATACAGTCTGCTTAAATCTAACAGTTAAATGATGCACTTCCGTTAATGAAATGCTTCAGCAAACAATAACCATTTCACTTTCTGTGAAAAGGTCTAAAACTTGACGTCTTTCCTTAATTCTGGTGTTAGAGCATTCTACGAGATAGATCCAGCTAAAGAGAATGTCCAGTAACTGGATGAAACAAATTTCACCTCCAAAAAGGTTGGACCTGTCAGAAGAGATTTAGGAGTGAAATGCAGCAATTGAGCTGGCCCCTGAGCTGTTATAAGATCCTTTACATAAGAGGGACCATGCCCGTGGAGGGTAACTTTATAAAGGTCGGCTGCATTTATGCGCCTTTTAATGTGTGTATTTCATGCCAATTTTATAAAGTAAGTTATGCACATACTTCATAAACCGAGGGGTCTAATTGCATGTTCAATTAGGGGCAATGTTTGTGCCTGTCCTATGGCTGGTGAATATGTCCATGCACGTATCTTACGAGAACCCACGTAGAATAGTATCAGATGAGACAAATTTGCGCTCTGCCCATAATCGTCCCAAACCCTGCACCTGTGCACACCCACAGTGAAAATCTGCAGCATTTGGTTAGACGTGCGTACTTTCAGAATAGTCACCAAGTAGATTGCATATGAAAGAGGTCACGTGCATGCATAGACCAATGAGTTACAGTGATTTAGGTGCAGAAACACACAAGGAAATGCAGGTGCGCCTCAGAAAATTACCCCCTAAATGTTATCAGCAATAAACCTAATCCTTTAACTGTTAAAGAAATCCTCAACAAATCTAGTGTGGCAAACACAAGCCCTTGCCAAAATACATGAATAAATAATAGAAAGCAAAGAAAGATAATCTGATGAGGCAATAAAGAGTAGATAAATACATAAAACTTCAATCGATAAAACAGTATAACAACAATAGATTGGTGCACAGCTTATAAAACCATGTACAATATTTAAAACTCTGTCATCTAAAACCCGGCATAGCCATCTTTCAACAGCTGAGCCAGAAGGGTCCCGCCCTGGGTCTGCACTAGAGCAGAGCAGATCTTCTACTGAATCGGTGTGCTGGAGCCCGTCTGCACTGTGCTTGCACTGTAAGGACTGAGCTGACACAGGATCTTGCTCCCTTTTCCAGCTCATTCATAGATATGAATCTGGACCCTTTAACGTACAGGCAGTTGCTCTTTCACTGAGCTTGTGCCCTTCCCCTAAGCAACCAGCCTGCAGCAGCAGTAATAGGTCTTTAGACTAGCCATAAAGGTTCTCTCCTTCACAGGTCCATTTTGCTTCCTTTTCAGTTATTCAGTGCCTGCCTTAGTGCCACAATGGTCGGACTTGACTTGGTGATTGTACTCAAGCAGGTCACAAACTTACTGTTCAGATGCATGTGGTACCCATGTCTCTCTGCCCTGCTCTCTCTCCGGCTTAGAGCCATGATCATCTGACCCGCCTGGGAGATCTTTGCTGGCTTCTTTCTCTACCCCTGCCAAACTGGACAGGCTTAACCATCAGGCAGATAGACAGTCACCAAGAGCAGCACTATTCAAAACAATAAAAAATAGGTCACGAATCAGCATATATTTTTACCTACAGGGAGGGTGGCCACTTTTCAAATAACCCATTTACTTGGGATAAATGATGTTTGGAAATTGCTCTCATCATGTACATGAAACAAAGTTTTTAATATTTGAAATTATGATGTACAATATCTGTCTTTACAGGATCATTCCGAGAGGGACAGTGTTGGGATGTAGGGTTATACTAAGGCTGCGAGAGTGGTGCGGCTGCACAGGACACAAGGGGGCGCTGATGCCATCACTGGACTTCCAGGCAGCTCAAAACAAGTGAGCTCCTGCACGTGGCTGCATGGCGGGGGGGCGGGGGGGGCACCAGATTCCTTAGTTGCACAAGGTACGGTCCTGCTGGGGTGATCATGATTTTGATTTAAGTTATCAAAATCTAAAGGAGCCTGAAAATTAATTAAGGGGGTGCAAAACTGAAGGCTTGACAAAGGCACCTAATGACCTTGCACCTCTATCCTTCAATGCTTGCTTTGCCTTTGAAGTTTGCCACATTCTCATCTCTAAACTATGGAACTACACTATCACCCTCAGAGTATTGCTTCATCTTTGATTTTCCTTTCAATGCCTCCTATATGCCAATCCGCCTGCATGTCTCTCGAAACCTCTTACCCTTGCCACAGCTGTTGCCATCATTCGCTCCCACCTGCCTAAGTTTTTCAAGTAGTTTTGGTACCGTCTCCACGCCAAAAGAAAGGGATCCTGCTTCCTCTTTCATCTTCCTAATTCTACTCACTCCACTTCAGAAGTCAAACAGGCCACAGTGTCCTGTCCTTCAATCTTTGTGGCTGTCTATCAAAACTGTTCTTTTGTGATAGTAACCCTATGAGATAAAAGATCTGTGAGGAGCTTGACTCTTTGTAGCAGAACCCAAAGAGTTATTGCCAACAATCATAAGGAGACTTTGGGCTGCAGAGGTGAATGTGGCTACCAGTATAAACCCCGAAGTCATGGAGAGCACCTGCACTTCTGAATTCATGACTACATCACTGCTCCCAGGGAACGAGAACTGTCTGCATGGAGAAAGAACTGACAGCTGCAAGGAAAAGTAATCAGACAAGTAACCTCCTGGTGGTCCATTTGCCTTCCTCTAGCCAACAACAGCCAACCTTATCAAAATCACAACAGATACAGAGTTCTCCTAGGACAAGCAGGATGAGTCAGCCACATTTGGTGACTTTCGCCCTTCTGAGCATGGGCCAACTGGCCCTGCCCCCCGGCCCACCCTTAGCTAGCCAGTTTCAGTTCTTCCGCCTTGCCAACAAGACAGACCTCTCTACTCTCCAACTGAAATTACACAAATTCTGTATTCTGATGGGGAATTCTCCTACTTACTTCACTTAAAACACTGTCTCTGATGTTTCCTTTTCTTTCAGATATGTTACAATACCGTTCAAGAGGAGCTGGCTGGAATCCCATGTGCCTGCCGGCCATGCGCCCGCAGCCTGCGGATCCCACTGTTCTAAGATCTTCCGAGATCCAGCCGGAGCAACGTGGGCTCCCCATCGACTGTTTCCCAGACAACCAATAGTCCTCACGGCAGCCCAGGACGTGCCTGAGAAGGCCTCCATCCCCGGCCGGCCGGCCCGCCTCCAGCGCGCCCTTCCTCAGGCGGACCATGGGGACGGCCGTCTGCTACTCTCGCTGCAGCTCGGAATGTGCCTCTGAGGCCTCCTTCCTCAGCCGCAAGCCTCCAAAGCCAGCCCCGCATTACGTCTGCCCTAGACCACCATCAGAACTGCTGCTGCTCTGGCTCTCGAGTCCTCTGAATGCCTCGGACAGTTGGCCTCCTCTGGTCTCGGCACAGAGGCACCTCCCGGATGGTGCTGAGGAGTTCCTTGCATGCCGCCATGATCCTGGAAGTGAGTCAGCATTCTACAGTCAGCATTCTACTTCCTGCTTCGTTATTGGCTGCAACGCTTCGGCGCTGAGATATCTCCTCATTGCACCAGTAGTAGCTTGCTCTCCATGCCACTGAGGATCGAAGCTCGCTCTCCACGCCGCCACTGATCATCTTGACATGGAGTGGTGCCTCGGCGCAGATCGACACCGACTTATTGAGATGGCAAGCAGCGAAGCGCTGGAGGCTCCCGAACTATTCATTGCCCCGACTGCCTACACTGCATCTCTCGTGTGGCGCCCTCCGCCTCGGTGCAGATCGATGCCGACTTCTTGAGGTGGCAAGCAGCGAAAAGCTTTGTAGGCCCTCCGGACCATTGCTTGCTCCATCTGCCTACTCTAATCTCTCCTGTGGTGCCCTCTCCTGGTGGGAGGTTGACAGCATCACTCTCTGAGGCCAACAACATAGCTGCCTGCATGGTTCCCCATGCATAGTGCCATCAGCTCGTGGGAAGCCTAGGGCACCCTCTCCTGGTGGGAGGCCAGCAGGATCATGCTCTGAGGCCAACATCATAGTTGCCTGCACAGATTCACATGCTATGTGCCATCGCCTGCTGGGAAGCTGACTATTCCAGGAGTGGAGAGGCTGCAGGAAAGCCAAACTACCCACTGGAACCCTAAGCACTTGGAACCTTCTTAACAGGGTAAGAGGTCAATCCTCCACATACCAGCACTGGGTCTGCGTGTGATAACCTACACCCAATCCCTCTCACTGGATGAGGCTGTGATAAAGGGGCAACCCCTCCCTCGGGCGTCGAGGCCTCCCAGCCCATGCTGAGGAAGAGCCGAGCTGCTTAGCTCAGCAGTAGGTTCTTGTCTGCCTTGAAGCTCACTGCTCCATGGGCGATCCCATACCAACTAGAGGCTTTTCCGGTCTGATGCCTGCACCTTAACCCCCACATCGGCGTACACCAGACTCTGAACCTAAGTGGCTCGTCACGCACGTTCCTGCCTTCATAGAGGTGTAGCTTAGACACTGTCTGTGCATCTGTGGCAACAGTGTGGTGCAGTGCACACAGCAGTGTGTCCAGAAGCAGAGGGTCACAGGTCCAACCCCCAGCTGTGGATCCTTCAGAGCATGTCCCTATCACGATTCCTGCCTTCTAACAACAACAAAAAAAAAATTCCTCGGGGATGCAAATCCCCCCACAGGCAATGTCCAGGGCCTGAGTCACACTTCGCTCCACTGCAATGCTTGGTCCGGGTCAAGGTACAGACCAGATCATGAGTCTTCGGCCAGCACCCGCTGAGTCCTCGGACCAGCGCCGCCTTCCAGCAGTGCAAGATCAAGAACTGCCGGTTGTGGCATCTTCCAGCTGGAGCTGTAGACCATGAACAGATCTCTTGACCCTCCATTGGTCTACCTCGACATTCTATAACCTGTCACTACAAATCACGGTCCCTCCAGCAGTTGGTCCTTCCAAGGCCCTTCCCTAAGACCGATGGTTCATGGTACATACCACACCAGGGCTGACATTACCCAACAGGGCACCACTTTGGTACAACCAGTGGCAACAGTTGGTGCAGAACACACATCCAGTGTGTTCAAGGGCAGAAGGTCACAGGCTCAAGTCCTAGCCATGGCTCCTGCAAACCATGTCCATGTATTTACCCGAGTCCATCGTCATCCTGATCCCACATCTTTGATGCACCAGGATGACTTATCTCCATACCGAGTGGAAGGTTAGCCTAGTGTTTGGGACACCACCCTATCTCCCCCGAGATCCACAATCCATTCAACTGATCATCCGTTGACAGTAGCCTACCAATCCATGCAGGCTCATACAGAGGAAAATGCTCACAGACCACTGACTAGTACATGAGCTTTGGGACCTACCTACCAATCAATGCAGGCACATACAGAGGAGAATGCTCATAGTCCAATGATTAGTACGTGAGCTTCGGGAACTACTACCACAAATGTCTTAGGAAACCATCCTCTGCTCCTACGGGTAAGACAACTGTGGTTGTCCAAGGAGCAGGTCAACAATCCGCAAACTAGGCAGTTATGTTCGGCATCTACCCCAACCTCCTCGCACCCAGCAGCACCTCTGACTCAGCAGCATTGGCCCTACTGCCAGGCCAACCACTCCTATATGTTGGCCTATGCCTCGTGCCACCTATCCTCTGCCTGGACCTCCTCACATCTGCCTGGACTTCCTCACATCCCCTACAGCTCAGGGCTGATCAGAAGGTCCATGCCCCATACCCGCAACATGTGGTGGCAGCAAACTCTGGTGACAGATATTGGTGTCTCACCCATCTTGAGAATGAGCCAACCTCTGCCTTGCCATCGTGAGGACCAATCAAGCAAATGGGCTCCCAGAAGCCTCGCATCGCCTGAGTGCTGTTGGAGTGAACATCAGCGCCGACTGGGTGCTGTTGGATTGAACATCAGCACCATGGCGCAGTTGGGTGCCCAAGACAATCCTCATGGTTCGGGGTGCCTCCCATAACCCAAAGGGCTACAGTGTGGGACACTACGTACCCACTGTATCTTAGAAGAAAGATTCACAGATCCATGTCCCGATCGCGTACCTCAGAGAACAGGTCTCTGCACCTCCTGAATATCATGGCCTACCGTGTGAAGCCTGCACCTTTGGTGAAGCCTGCATCTCTGGTGAAATTTCACAAGGCCAATGACAGCACCAAGATCCAGAGTTCTTCAGTGATTGCGTTCTGTTCCCCAGAGACAGGAACACAAGGCCAATGACAACACCAAGATCCGCAGTTCCTGGCGGCGCCCAGTGGCTGCGTTCTGTCCCCCAGAGACAGGAACAATTGACCCCCACCTGTCTCCCAGAAATATGGACAACAGGCTACCATCATGCTACCCTTGCAGAGAGAATCTCACACTACACAGACCCAGATCTGTGACACGGACTCTAAAGGTCCTGCAGCACTAAACCCAGGTCACTGTGGGCATGAGTGCGAGGTGGCAAAGTCAAGGCTGGTCATCGGATCACCACTGTACAAAAGGTCACAAGGGCAGATGCATTGATACGAAAAGTCGCATATTTCATACCTGACTGCAGGTCCACTGAGGGATTTGAGCACTAGAGCGCCCCAATGACTCTGCATTCTAGGGCCCACACACACACACAGTCAGCAGGGCGGCCCTAGTCCCGCAATGGCACAGAAGGGAAACAGGTTCCCACTTCCCCACAAGAATGACCTAAAACCTCTGATGTGCCAGACTTAGTTACTGCCAAGTGCCCAACAGTACCATCCATCTGGGCAGCCCCTGACTCGACTGCCAGACTAGCCTGCAGGTAGGAAACTGCAACCCTTCGCCATCAGCTTCCCTTTCCCGCGGAGGGTTGACCAAAAATAGACCTACCTACTCCGTGGAGAGCAGGAAGGGCAACTGTTTGGAATGGTCAGAGCCAGGCCATCTTCATCATGCTCTGGCCAGCTCCAACGTATTTTTCCCTAAACCTTTGGCCTAGGAACCCCTGGATACCATGCACAAGGACTAACTCAAGAAGCAGACATGGTATATTGCCAATTCTGTCCCGACTTGTCGTCCACTGATCTGATACGATAGGAAATCCATCCTGCAAGTACTACAGAGCCTGGAACAAGCATCATCCACTGGGCAGGGCGATCGCAGTCATCGACGACCACGCCCAGCAGCCTTGCTGCCACTTGCAGGCAAAACTGGGATGGACCACCAATAAGATTTCTTAGATAATGGCTCAGACTGCTAGTCCCGTGGCAGCTTGAATAGCGGTCCAAACTGCTAGTCTGGATGGCATACCTACCACGCACATAATGCCACCACGGCCGCTAGAAACACTCCACGCTCTGGACATCATCGCAGCATTACGCAGCTACATGCCCAGGACATACATGAAACAGCGCATTAACAATGATCTATCGACAGCCTGCCGAAGGATCCATCAACAGCCCGACAGCCTGTGGCCCACAATTGTGGCAGGGACACCTGCCAAAATTACATGCAACACATGCAGATGAACTGGCTCATATCTCATGTCCTTGCGGTGTTAATGCTCCAATTGCATCACTCTTGTAGCACGGTCGATATTGCTGCTGGTGCGTCAACCTTGCACACCCTGGCAGCGCTTCCAACATTGTCACCATGGCTACCTGCTCTCGGTGGGACTCACTCTGCTGCTGCATCTCGGAGGTTGCCCATTGAGACAATTACCCTGCCATTGAGACTATATACTCACACAACTTCTGCGGCTGTGCAGGCGCGATGTGGGACTGCATGCCTACACGTTCCGTATTCTACGCGCTCACTTCAAATAGGCGCGCACCCATTACCACTACACGCTGCACATTCTTCTGTGTGCGTGCATGCCGCATGTTGGCACATTAAGGATGATAGTCCAAAGTGTCCCAGGGCACTCCATTGCAACATCCAACCCTGATAAAGGGTCACCTGAACCTGATCTTGGACTCCCCCTTTCCACCACATCACAGTGATAGCTTGTGAGGCACCAAGTGTGGCTGACTCATCCTGCTTGTCCTAGGAAAAAACAGAGTGACTTACCTGTAACAGGAGTTCTGAGCTATGGAGAGTACTTCCGTCATGGTGCCGTCGGATGACATCACCAAGTGTGGCTGACTTATCCTGCTGTCCACGGAGAACTCCTGTTACAGGTAAGTAACTCCGTTTTTCAGTTTATTTGTATTTGATAGACTGCCTTCCACACATTAGGACCAAAGTGTTTTGCAAGAAAATCAAGAGGAAGGGTAAAACAAACTAGGGAACAATAGCAGTTCTTACACTAAAGATAACACACAGGGAAAGGAAATTAGGCTCACCAGCAGAGCTGGAATCCACCTGTAAGCCAGAGAGAAACAAAATGCCTTGAAACCACTCTTACAATTAGCAGAAGAGATTTTCTGGAAAAGATAAAGTGGAAGACAACTGCGGAGCCATAAAGAAAAAGGCAGTTTTGCTTTGCACATTGTTTCCTAATGGGTACAAGAGATGGCTGTTAAGAGCCATCAAGCTTTATATTGGGATCTAGTGGGAAACTGGACATAACTGGAAGAAGGTCACTAGAAAGATAATAGAGAAAACCTTGGTAAAAAAAAAAACTTGATAAACCAATAGAAGTATTTTAAAGTTTGCACAAAACTTACAGGGAACTAATGTTCATGATACATTGATACATTAAAGGTGTGACATGATCCTGTCTCTTTGCAAAATGTAGCCACCTAACTGACATACTTTTGGACTAATTGCAGCCTCCTAAGATTCATCAAAGAGAGGACACAATAAAGCGTGTTGCAATAATCTATGGGGGGGCTATTTAACAGTGCCAGCTAGCCGTTATAATGCGGCTAGCCACCCCGCTGAAACGTAAACCTGCATATCAATGCCAGGGTCATATCAAGCCCCAGCATTCACCATCCAGGTTGCTGGGATTGGCAGAAAGCTAACCAGGCAGAGATGATATTCAGCTGTTGCCTGTTAGTGTTAGCGGCAAAAGTTAGGACAGTCTTTGCTGCACCTTACTTTCGCCGCTTTGCCATAACCGGGCAGCACCTCAATATTGCCACTGCCCAGTTATGACCAGGTGCCACTCCCAGAATTCCTGATGCTAAACAGTTAGCATCGGGGTGTGCAGCGTTGGCACCCGGAAATCTTCCAGTGCCACGGAATATCCCAGATAGAGGGATTATTATGGTTTATTAAGAACTTGCTAGACGAGTTGGAGGAGGAAGATGGCGTCAGCATAAGCAGACGCTATTTTCATTTTCATTTTCATTTATTTAGGCTTGATATACCGCCCAAGACCGAGGTATCAGGGCGGTGTACAATAAAAGGCAGCTGTGGAAAAGCAAAGAGAGAAAGGAACGCCATTGGATAATAGGAAAGAGTAAGAGAGAGAAAGAGAGAAAATTAGAGTAGAGTCTACAGAGCTAAACACAGGGACATGGGGAGGGAAGGGAGACAGGGTGTGGGAGTTGAATGTGATGTGGGAGTCAGGAGTTGAGTGGTAGTTGGATGTAACGTGAGGGGCATGAATTGGTATGTTGACTACATATCAGGGGGAGACCTGTAGGTTGTACGCTTGAGAGAAAAGGTGAGTCTTGAGGAGAGTTTTGAAATGGGGGAAGGAGGGTTCAATACGAAGGGTGTGAGGGAGGGAATTCCAGAGGGCAGGGGCCAGAAAAAAGAAGGCAGAGTGGCGGGTAAGTTCGAGGTGGGCCTGGGATGGAGGAGGAAGGAATAGACGATTGGTATGAGATGAGCGAAGAAGACGGGGAGCGGGCTGGTGGAAGATAAGGTCAGAGAGATACCGAGGAGTGCTGGTGTGAAGAACCCTATGAGTGATAATGATATACTTGTAGATAAGTCTGAATTTGATGGGAAGCCAGTGAAGGGAGAAGAGGCAAGGGGTAATATGATCAAAGGGGGAAGAAGAGGTGAGAAGGCGGGCAGCAGTATTCTGGAGAAGCTGAAGACGACGGAGTTGACAGGAAGGGAGACCAGATAAGATAGAATTGCAGTAGTCTAAGCGGGAAGTTACAAAAGAGAGAACCAAAGTGGTGAGGGATTGAGGGGAAAGAAAAGGACGAAGGGAGCGAATACGGCGCAGATGAAAATGGCAAGTACGAACAAGGGAGGAAATGTGAGGGTGAAAAGAGAGAGAAGAATCCAAGGTAACACCCAGATACCGGAGGGTAGAGACAACAGGAATGGGAAGGGAAGACATCACAGGGGCTAGACTAGGTGGGGAAGAGGAGAAAGAAAACCAGATGGCAGAGGATTTAGAAGGGTTAACACAGAGGAAATTTTCAGAAAACCAGGAGGCAACAGAGGATAGATAGGCGTTAAGGGTGGAAATATCAGGGGAAAGGGAGCTGGTATCTGAAGGGCTCTGGCAGGTGGCATTTTTCCTACTCCTATTGCCTCTTTTCTATGCCACATTCTGTGTGGAAAAGAAAGGCGAAGTTCCTACTGGAGCACTCAGAAGTCTTCGGAATGATGGATTCTTTTTTGTTGCCCGTCGGAGTGGAAACTTCGGGCAGCCCGCTGGCAGAAGCGGGGGTGGAAGGAGGACTCCCATCTAGCCCAGGGCCCGATGTCTCCTTGAGCCTAGAGTGCTGCTATTATGAAGGATTCCGAGAGTTTACAACGAAAAACTGAGATTCTGGAAAATGGATCTAGGAATTTTCCCAAGGTTCCATCCTTTTCAACTTTAAAACTTTTTAAAAAGTTTTTGATTAATGTTTTGAAAATTCCTGTGGAATCAATACCTCCAGTTTCTAGAGTTTATTAATTACCCTCGGCTAAGATTAGAGTGTAATTCAGTCCCCGGCTCTGTCCATTGAAAGTCTGTATCTGACAGAATTCTTGGAGCGGTCAGGGACTGATTCTGGCTTGACCGCAACTTTGTTGGTCACCCTTGCTTTAGATGTAGATCGGGATTGGTTGCTAAAAATGTATTTTCGTTCATCTTCCAAAGAGTTTATGAGGTCCATTATTAGGATTTTTCCCGATGTGTCTAGGGCCACACAGAAAAGGCAGAAACAATTTCTTGTTCTTAAGCCTGGGGTACTTCAGCTGGGTAGGTTGTTTTTCCTGCATTTTCCATGCAAATGTCTAGTTAAACTAGCTGGGACTAATTACTGTTTTTTGGACCCAAAGCAGCTGTCTGCTTTTATCTCCTCTAGACCTGTCACTGTACAGCTCCCCTAAATAAGTCCTATGTCATAGGGTGAGTTAACTGGCCAGTTCTGCTGGGATAGTGTTTGTTAATTTTCTTTTGGAATATGTCTCCTTGGTTTCGTGTCTCCTTCTCTTCTCTACTGGGGACTGGTGGAGGGAAAACCTTGTAGTGTTACCTATGTCTGTACTGAATTTGTGCAGTGGGTTTTTTTTTCTATTTTCTGGCTTGCTGCCTTTTTCTGTGCAAGATTCAGCTTGTAATTATATGATAAAATTTGCATAAATAAAAAATTGAAAAAAAAAATAAAAAAAGAACTTGCTATACTGCCTTTCAAACATCAGAGTGGTTTACAAATAAAAATGATCATAAAATGATCATAAATAGGAAAGGAACTCCAATTAAAATAAAGCAGATAAGTCTAAATCTACACAGATTACAACATATAGAGAGTGGCTATGGCTGTATATTAAAAGCCTGTCGGAAGAGGCGTGTCTTCACGTCATTTTTAAATTTACAGAATGATAGTTCCTAGTGGAGATCAGATGGGACAGAGTTCCAGAGAGCTGGGGTATGATAATAGAAGGCTGACTGTCAAGTTGTATCATATCAAGCTTTGGAAACTGGGGGGAGAAAAAGTAGATTAGTATGAATGGAATGAAGAGCTCAACTGGAAGAGTGTGGAATAATAAGGGAAGAGAGATAGGAGGGAATACCAGTGTGGAAAGTCATGTGCGTTACAGTCAGAATTTTATATTAATCCGAGAAGCGATTGGAAGCCAGTCATATTGGATCAGTAAGGGAACTGTTGTGTTGTCTGTCTTGACTAGACTGTAAGCTCTTATGAGCAGTGACTGTCTCTGTACAGAGCTGCGTATGCCTAGATGCACTACACACATGATGAGGAGTAGTAGCAGTAATCAAACATAGAAGCATGAGCAAGTAATCTGATAGCAGTATTTTGGACCATCTGTAATATTTTCAACTAATAATTAGGAAGAGCAGCATGAGTGACGTTGCAGTAGTCTAATTTAGAGATGACTAGGCTGAGAATGAGTATAGTTAATGAGGAAAGGTTAAGGATGGAACAAAGAGATCAAATCTGAGGCAAGGAGTAGAATGAGCTTCTAATAAACATGCTAATTTGTTCATGGAATGTGAGGGCAGAATTAAGTATTATGCCTAGATATTAGAAAATGGGAGGGGAATACCGTCCAAAATGTTCTGCTAACTGTGTTAATCCCTTTGAATATCCTATATGGACCTATATGACTTAATACAAAAGAACAAATAAACGTTCTGATAGTCTGTTTATCTAGTGGTGATCGCAAAGAGCGAAGTTGTCTAGCAGGATTGCACAACTGTAGAAGTTTGCTTGTGAACTCAAAGCTGAGCATTAAAATGACAACCTAGGATTTTCAGGGAATCTACTATGGTGATTGGAACACTATCTATAATAGGAGCCTTCTCCATTATGGTACTTCTCCCAGTAAGCCACAATGCCTGAGACTTATTATAATAAAATTTAAGACAATTTTTATGAATCCCAGTACCAAAGGCATCAAGGCATGTGTTAAGAGAAACAATATTAGAGAACCTGTGAGGTATAACAACTCAATATCATCTGCATACATCAAGCAACTGAATTAATAAGGCAAGAGGACTAATAAAATGATTAAAGAAAGTTGGTACAAGCATCGATCCTTGGGGAGCACCACATGTAAAGGTGAATCTTTCCATGAGGGGAGTAAGAGATATTTTCTTTTTCTTAAACAGGTTAATGCATTTTTATTTTACTTTTTATTTTTGCAAATATATGCAATATCATCAAGAAACCATGTTGAATAACCTGGAACCTAGTTCCAAACAGCTGGGCCAATGGTTAGCAGGTGCTTAGTAAACATGCCCGTTTGAGTACCAAAATTAATCAAGGTACAAAGAGATTGGAATCAGAGATATATCAGCTGCTTTCCAGGGGGTGGAGAGGAAAATTGAGGAGACAACAGAGGATGATTGGGAGGAGGTCTGATTTAAGTTGGAACATCATCCAGTGTATGGACTGTTTTGTATGAATCCAAGTGAACAAACCCAAAGTGCTTAAAAGTGATTCTTTCTATCTGCAAACCCACAGTCACAGGTCCCCTTCAGTAAAAACACAGGAGGGGGGTCTGTGCAAGAAAAGAAAGCATAGTTACTCACCTGTAACAGGTGATCTCCGGGAACAGCAGGAATTTAGTCTTCACATATGGGTATCGTCAGTACTGACGGAGCCTGCGCAGGAACGCTCCCCAGCGTCCAATTAGAAAGCTTTTGAGAGCATCCCACAGAGCCTGCGTGCTGCCTTCCCGCCTTTCCCAACTGTCTCTCTCCAGTTGAGTTTAAAGCTGAGACAAAGAGAGAGAGAAAGGGAAAGAAAAAAAGAGAGAGATAGAGAGATACAACTCCTAGGGGAGGTGGGTGGGTTGTGAAAACTAAATTCCTGCTGTTCCCGGAGATCACCTGTTAAAGGTGAGTAACTATGCTATCTCCAGGAACAAGCAGGAATGTAGTCTTCATATATGGGGACTCCCTAGCTACAGATGCCAGAGGTTGTGTGACCTTTTGAAAGGGCTCCACTTCCTCCCATGGATCTCTGGCATCCTACCAGGGATGGTGGGTAGGAGTTGACTAAGTATGGAACAGGTGTTGAAGAACAGCCTGACCAAACAAGACATCCCGACGGGAGTCCTTGTCCAAGCAGTAATGGGCTGTGAAGGTATGAACCGAGGCCCAGGTAGCTGCTCGACAGATGTCGTCGATAGACACAGAGTGAAAATGAGCCATAGAGGCTGCCATGGCTCTCACATTGTGCGCTGTGACATGGCCTTCGAAAGAAATGTTCTTACTCCGATAGGCAAAAGATATACACTGTGCAATCCAGTTGGACAGTGTTCTTTTGGAGACTGGAAGCCCTAAATAACTAGGATCAAAAGCAACAAAGAGTTGAGAGGACTTTCTATGTTGCTGCGTCCTTTGCAAGTAAAAGGCCAAAGCTCTTTTACAGTCTAAAGTATGAAGATTCCTTTCTGCATTAGAGGCACGAGGCCTTGGGAAAAAACAGGAAGGTAAACTGCTTGGTTTAAATGAAAAGGTGAAACCACCTTTGGCATAAAGTGAGGATGAGTCCTAAGAACTACTTTATCATGATGGAACCTTTTATAGGGAGGATCAGCCACCAATGCTTGCAATTCACTGATATGACGTGCTGATGTGATTGCAATAAGAAAAATAACCTTCCAGGAAAGGAATTTCAAAGAGGTAGTAGCTAATGGTTCAAAAGGTGGCTTCATGAGCTGGCCAAGAACCAGATTTAAATCCCATGCCACCGGTGGTGGCTTAACGGGAGGCTTAGTTAGAAGAAGGCCTCTCATAAATCTCGCTATGATAGGATGAGAGGAAATAGGTTGCCCATTTAAAGGTTTGAGAGAAGCTGCAATAGCACTCAAATGAACTCTCACTGAATTGGTCTTAAGCCCTGCATTAGACAAATGAAGGAGATATACCCAGTAATGATTCCAGAGGTATTGCAAGAGGGTTAAAACCCTTCTGCGAACACCATATGGTAAACCTTTTCCACTTGAAAGCGTAAGAGCGTCTTGTGGATGGTTTCCTGGAAGCATAAAGGATATCCTTTACTTGCTGAGAAAGGTTAAGACCATGAAGTGCTAGGCTTTCAGCAACCAGGCACTGAGATGTAGAGACTGGGGATTGGGATGCCACAGCATCCCATCCTCCTGGGATAGGAGATCTGGAGCAGATCCTAACTCCAGAGATGGAGCTTGACAGAGATGTGAAAGCAGAGGGTACCACACTTGTCGTGGCCAATGTGGGGCTATGAGAATCATATGGCCTCTGTCTCTCTGAAGCTTGAATAAAGTTCTGGGAATTAGGGGAATGGCTGGGAAGGCATACAGAAAGTCCTGACCACAATGGAGGAGGAAGGCATCCCTGGCCTGACAACCCTGAGCCAGAATTCTGGAAAAGAACCGGGGAGGTTTGGCATTCAGCAGACTTGCAAAGAGGTCTATGTCCGGGATTCCCCAAAATTGGAAAATTTTGGCCACCTGGTCTGCATGGAGAGACCATTCGTGTGGAAGCAGAACTCGTCTGAGTCTGTCTGCCCAAGAGTTTTGAATGCCTGCAAGATATACTGCAAGGAGATGAATCTGATGCTCTCTGGCGAGGGCCCAAAGTCACAAAGCTTCATTGCAGAGCGACAGAGAGCCTGTTCCGCCCTGCTTGTTCACATAGAACATGGCTACCTGGTTGTCCATTTGAATTAGGACAGTTTTGTAGCTGAGCTGGGTGTGAAACACTCGAAGAGCAAGAAAGATTGCACTGAGCTCTAGAAGATTGATGTGTAGATTGGTCTCCTGTGGAGTCCAGGTACCCTGGGTAGAGAGGCCTTGCAAATGGGCTCCCCAACCCACCTGTGAGGCATCTGTTTTTAGAGTTACTTGGGGTGGGGATTGCTGAAAAGGGGACCCCACCAATAGATTTTGGGGTGACTGCCACCATTGGAGAGACAACATAAGATGATCTGAGGTTGCTATTTTGTCTGACAGGCAACCTGACGCCTGAGTCCATTGAGTGGATAGAGTCCACTGGGCTGCCCTCATATGGAGGTGGGCATAAGGGACCACATGCACGGTGGATGCCATGTGGCCTAGCAATTGTAACATTTCCCGAGCAGTGAGGTGAGACTTTAGCATTGCTTGGGAAGCTAACTGCACAATGCGAAGGCAGCGGGACTGTGGAAGATAGGCCCTTGTCTGTCTGGTATCCAGCAGGGCACCTATGAACTCTAGAGACTGAGTGGGAGCTAGTTTGGATTTTGGGATGTTTATGACAAGTCCCAAATATTGGAGGATATGCATTGTGCGAGATAGGGAAATCCTGGCCTCTGGCTCTGATGGGGCTCGAATGAGCCAGTCGTCCAAGTAAGGGAAGACGAATATTTTTAGGGTGCGGAGAAATGCTGCCACCACAGCCATGCATTTTGTGAACACCCTTGGTGCCGAGGCCAGGCCAAAAAGGAAGAACTCTGTATTGGTAGTGCTTCCCTTGAAATAGAAAGCAAAGAAATCTTCAGTGAGTTGGATGGATGAGAACATGAGTATATGCATCCTTGAGATCTAGAGAACAAAGCCAGTCCTGACTTTGAAGGTATGGCAGTAGAGTTCCTAGAGAAATCTTTTTGAATTTCTCTTTGAACAGGAATTTGTTCAATTCTCTGAGGTCCAAAATGGGTCTGTGCCCTCCTGTTTTCTTTGGAATAAGGAAAAAGGGGGAATAGAACCCTGCACCTTGTTGATGAATAGATACTTCTTCTATTGCCCCTTGGGCAAGAAGCAGACTGACCTCGTGATCTAACTGGGAGTTGAGAGAGGTCTGAGAATTGAACTGTCTTAACATTGTAGGAGGGGGCATGCTGAGGAAGTGAAGCTTGTATCCCTCTCTTACAATGGACAGAGTCCAACTTTCTGCTGTTATCTGCCCCCATCTGGGGCCAAAATAACATAACCTTCCTGGAATGGTGGAAGGCTCTGGCCCATTCAGGGCCAGGAAGACAAAGTTCTCTAGATGGGAGTCAAAGCCCCTGTGGAGGCTGAGTCTGCTGAGCCGGTTGAGGCTTAGCAGCCTTTGTTTTTCTTTGTTTAGGTTGCTGTTGACCCTTTTGGGCAGACTAACCTGAACGATGCCCTTGTTGGGTATAGGAGGGGTAGAACTTCTTCTTTCTAGTGAAGAATGGTTTTCTGTAGGACTTTTTCCTTGCAGGATCAGCTGTAGATTTTGATAATCTATCCAAGGTGAGATTATCAGCATCTAGCTCATTAGCTTTCTCTTGCCAATTTTTGCCAAAGAGATTCTCTCCAGTGCAAGGAATATTCCCCAATTTGTTTTGTACCTAAAGTTCCAAGTCAGATGCCTGGAGCCAGGCATCTGACTTGGAACTTTAGGTACAAAACAAATTGGGGAATATTCCTTGCACTGGAGAGAATCTCTTTGGCAAAAATTGGCAAGAGAAAGCTAATGAGCTAGATGCTGATAATCTCACCTTGGATAGATTATCAAAATCTACAGCTGATCCTGCAAGGAAAAAGTCCTACAGAAAACCATTCTTCACTAGAAAGAAGAAGTTCTACCCCTCCTATACCCAACAAGGGCATCGTTCAGGTTAGTCTGCCCAAAAGGGTCAACAGCAACCTAAACAAAGAAAAACAAAGGCTGCTAAGCCTCAACCGGCAATCCTACGTGCGCCTATGGCAATAGCAGAAGTTCTGCTTATGCACTCAAAACAATCAAAAGCTGCACGATTTACAAATTTGGAAACATCCTGAGCATGTTTGATAAGTGCAAGATAATCTTATCTCTTATCATCCGAAAGGAGAGGGCTCATAAGCTCTAGATCTCCTGTAACTTCCTTAAGGAACATTCCCATATATAAAATGTAGGAACTAATCCTGGCAGAAAGCATAGAGGCCTGGAAGGTTCGACGCCCAAAGGCATCAAGAGTTCTACATTCACATCCTGGAGGATTAGATGCATGTCTTTTTGCACTCTTGATCCTTCTCATAACTGATTCCACCACCATGGAATGGTGGGGCAGCTGAGTTTTTTTAAATCCAGGACAGGGAGGAACTCGATACATGGTATCGAGCCTACGAGAATGAGGAGAAGTGGTGAGAGGTGTTTCCCACATCCTTAGCATGAGATCATGCAAGATCTCATGAATAGGCAAAGTAGCTGCCTCTTTGGGAGCTTTAGGATACTGTAAAATATCCAATTCCTTTGCCCTAGGCTCTGTTTCAGGAGCCACTGTGATGGAAAGACCTCGAGCCACATCTTGGATAAAATCCTGGAAGGATATATCCTCTGGAGGAGACATCCTACGTTTAGGAGAGGAAGAATCCTCAGGAAGAAGTACTCTGGTATCGACAGAGCTGTCAGAGTCTTCAGACTCGTCGGACGATTCAAAGTATCTCCTGTCCGGGTAATCGTGCATCACACGATACCGGTACCGATCAAAGTCGGTATTGACAGGGTCCAGTACCGACTTGCCAATACCGGAGGGCATAGCCTGCGTCGATACCAGTAATCCACCTGTCGACGTCGATGCAATTGGCCCCGATACCGGTTGAATTGTCTGAAGCGGTTTTGGGGGCATCGATGCCGAGAGAAGAACCGCCAGACTGCATTCAATAGCCAAGAATCTCTGGGTATCGGTACCGGACGAAGTGGCCGGTACCCCATAGCATGGCACCAGTAGTTCTGCCGAGGTTGGGGCCTCGAGAACATCCTGGACCCCTGATGATGCTTTGGAAGCCGAAGCCTCCCGCCGGGGCAATTTTGCCGGTGTGAGTCCCTCAAGGGCAACGCCAGAGGCAGCTCGATACTTAGAAGGAGATCTACCCTTTGAGGACCGGCTAGACTTATGTTTAGTTACCTGAGATCCATGGGAGGAAGACGAAGCCCTGGAAGATGTTGATGCCACAGATGCTGCATCGGAGGAAAAAAGGGTGCTAAGTTTAGCAGCTTGGTTTTGCCGACCCCTCTTCGACATCATCCCACAGGCAACACACTTGGAGATAGAGTGGTCAGGGCCTAAAAATTTGAGGCACCACTCATGGGTGTCGGTGACGGAGATGGTACCGCCATACATGGAACACTTTTTAAAACCCGAGGCGGTTTTTTTCATTGTAGAGGAAAGTTGGGCCTAGTGCCCAAAATGGCACGTGGCACCAGAAAATGGCGTGTGGCAGGAAAAGATTTTTTTTTTTTTTTACAAGGAAAAGAAAGAAAGAACCGGCGGTAACAGTGTAGCATCGAAGGAAGGCAGACGCGACCACAAAAAAGAAAAATAAAAGGTATATTTTCTGCGGTGACAGGAAGTGCGACCTGCCGGCTCCGCGGAAAATGAAGAACTGGAGAGAGACAGTTGGGAAAGGCGGGAAGGCAGCACGCAGGTGCTGTGGGATGCTCCCAAAAGCTTTCTAATTGGACGCTGGGGAGCGTTCCCACGCAGGCTCTGTCAATACCGACGATACCCATATGTGAAGACTACATGCCTGCTTGTTCCTGGAGATCCTTGATAATCCCTCATATTGAAGCAAGCAATTCCTCATAAGAAGCAATGTTAATCCCTCATATTGACTATTATAATAGTCTACTTCATGGCCTACCAAAGCAAACACTTCATCCACTACAAATAGCCCAGTATATGGCGGCACATGGAGGAGTGGCCTAGTGGTTAGGACAAGGTACTTCAGGCCGGAGGGCCGGGGGTTCAAGTTCCACCTGGGGACAGCAATATCAGGCCGGAGGGACTGGGATTTCTAGTCCTATAGGTACTCCTTGTGGTCTTGGGCAAGCCACTTAACCCTCCATTGCCCATGTTCCCTGTATGTATTAGCGTATGTGTGTCATATCTCCTCGTGTTAAATGTATCTCCCAATTGACCGCTTTGACCCGGTGAAAAGCGGGATATAAATACAGCTAAATAAATAAATAAAATAAATAAATAAATTATAACGCATGCCATACGGATCATATAACACCTATTCTTAAGGCTCTCCATTGGTTCCTGGTACAGAGCAGAATAAAATACAAGTTCATCATGACTACATTTAAAATCATCAGAGATATAGCACCCACTCCACTAACTTACATAATTAAAGTAACCCTCAACGATCAACACAGAAGAGACCAAATGAATAATATCCTTTTAACCCCGTTCAAATACCGGAAGACAAAGCAGCACACAAGTAATAGAGTACGTATCCCCAACCCTTTGGAACTCATTACCAGAGACTTAGAAGTATTGCAGACCTGTCCACATTCCGCACTCAACTCAAATACATCTATTCATAGAACACTTTGGTCAAAACGAAGTAGCCTCAGACGTTGACCTGACATAGTAGATATTCCCTGGCTTGGCATATACGAAGCTTTACAATGCACAATCAGTCTACCCACCCTTCTCAACTCTTCCACTATCCACTCATTTGACACCACAATACCTACACAGAAAAACACCCAGGAAAATATGCAAATATTTACAATTTAAGAATACTGTTAGTCAGAAGAATTGTAAATAAGTTATAATTGTATGAATCATGTATATACCTTTGATTGTTATTCACCTTTATCTGATACTTTGATTAAGATGTTCAATGTATCTCAGTTGTTTAACAAGTAAACCCCTATGATTACCCGATACGGTGGTATAAAAATCACACAAATAAATTAATTAATTAAATAAACCTCTGTAGACAGTTGTTATAACAACCGGATTGTACAAAGCCAAGAGAAATTAGGGGAAATTGAATTGCTCTGCTGTTCATCACCATCTATAGACAATTTCTCCAAATGTTATATGTGTATTCTGTGCACCAGAACAACAAGTGTCCCTTTTTCCTCTCCCAGTATTTGACCAGTGCCATCTTAACGTGTGGCCAGAAGACTTTGAGGGGCCCGATCAGAGAAGCATAAGGGTGAGCGAAGAGGATCCTCCCCCACCTTTCCCTGAACAAAATGTATTATTTAATTCAATTTATAAACACCTTTCAAAAAAACATTTGCACAAGATAAGATAACAAACATAATATAAAATATAATATTGTATTTAGAATATCAAAGACATAAACATTTAAGGGGGGCATATTCAAAGCCATTTGGCTGGTTAGCAGATCTGCTAAGCAGATAAACTGCAGCGACCACAGACCTCACAAAAGACGTTTGGTTAAAACCAGGGCGGTACCAGTCTTCATCCGGTCAGAGGCAATATTCAGTTGTTTTCCTAATTTGAACCAATTTTTGCAATCCATTTAGCGGCTGAGCATTGCCACCGACTGGATAGCAACTGCGTTGTCTGGAAAAACGGGATGTTTGACGCTGGACGCCGGATAAGTTCCAGTGCTGAATATCTGGTTTCATTAAAGTGGCGGCAGCAGATAGACGCTTTAAACGCGCTCAGTCACCGCTACTGAATATCAGCCCCTAAATATTCAAATCTCCTAATCCAGACACAGACCTAATACTACAGAAATCTCTTTAGAAGGCCTGTGGGGCATTTGCACATATAAACAGCATGTTTACAGGTATATACTAATCCGCTTCAGCGCTGCGTCATGGTTTCCTTCACTTGCTAAGTGCTATTTCCGTGCCCCCCAATGCCACTTGCGCAATGCATAAGCCATAAATGCGCATTGGAGGGGAGGCAGAACCAGCACATAGCAAGAGAAGGAAACCAGAAAAGCGTTGCATGAAAACTGCACTTAGCGGATAAGTGCTGACACCCCGTCAGCGTGGCTCAGTCCAGATATTTAGCGACAGCTCCTATCCGGTTATGGACACTGAATATCACATTATTATTTAAGCCAAACAGCATTTTAATACCAGCAGTTTTGAAAATTGGGCCTGCCCCTTGCCCTTGGATTTACCCATGAGGCAAAGAAATGAAGAAATTCAAATAAAAACAAAAGCACTGAGAGCTCTGCTAGGCATCGGCCATGTTGCTCCAAGCCTAGAAGCCTTAGCCCGGATCAGAATGTCTCTTCCTAAACTGGCTAAAACTGTTCACGCTATGGAAGCCTGCTCACATTTTTAGCCACACTGCTATGAAAATTAGCTCCAGGCAAACACTGTTCAAAGTGGAAAACAGATAAAAATGCATTCGGTGTATGGGATAACTGGTTAACTTAAACCACGACTTTATCACCCAAGTGCCCAGAATGTCTCAGACTCCATAGCGCTTAAATTCGATAAGATAAGAAATGTTTTAGTTAAGCAGATTTTCATGAAGGTGATGGAAAACTGGTGATTTAGTAGATATAAATAACCAAGAATCAGTCATTGATGCTAACCTGCGCAAAATAACGAATACACAGCAAGCAGTTTGCGTTTAAGCGCTATGGAGTCTGAGACATTCTGGGCACTTGGGTGATAAAGTTGTGGTTTAAGTTAACCAGTTATCCCATACACCGAATGCATTTTTATCTGTTTTCCACTTTGAACAGTGTTTGCCTGGAGCTAATTTTCATAGCAGTGTGACTTTACCTAGCTCTGTGAAGACCAAGCTTTAAATTTTGTATAATTACACCAATGGGAGGTCCCATAGGTTGGAAGAATATTCTGAGTTTCACAGTGGATTTCATTACAACTTTATGTCAAGAGAAAACCCCTTTTTCGAGGGATGGAACTTCAAAATTGAGCGATAATGAGAGCGTCTGGGAAGAGTTGTTAAAAAAACAAAAACAAATAGTAAGATCTGAACTACACCGACTCTCGATGATTGAATATGTCAATAGACAGCAGATTCCAAGGGGCCTTCGAGTATATAAAGAGTCACGGATGTTCGTTACGGACACGGAGTTTGTAAATAAATGGAATTGCATACTTAACAAGTGCTCTTTAGACCTCATGGTTTTGATAGCAGAAACCACCAAAACAGTACTAGAGGGTCACCAAAAAGAGGCAGAACAATTGCTGGCCAAGCTAAAGACGAATGAGTCAGAAGAACGTGTCAAACATAAATCAGAGGAAATTTGTAAACAGATTGATATTCTGCGGCAGGAAGTTAAATCAATAAAAATGAAAAAATTAAAGAGAGATCATGAAGATTACACGAATGGGTACGTTTACCCATGGATGAATCACAATCGCAAAACTCGGCAACTTCGGCGAAAAGTGAGTTTTGAGACTACATCGGATGAGGCCAGTGGGACAGATTCGAGCAGAACCTCTCGTGAGGATTTTTTGAAGATGCGTCGGACAAAAAGAAAAAGAAAAAAATATTGACACGAAACAGACCAAACTAACTACTCACTTGTCAGAATCTGCCCTCAGTTTAGTGGTAAACCTTTCAGGGAAAACCCTAACCAGAGCACAATGTGGTCTTTTGGACAAAGGTTTGTCCTATGTACCTAAGATTACACATGATCCCTTTCAATTTCGATTGGATCTAGAAGCCTTGATCAGAAAATTGGTGTTGATATCTTATTTTTCTCAAGATTCTACTCCTGTGCACAACACAGATGGTCCACAGTTGGACCGCCGGATACCGCTGGCCTTTAAATCAACATGGATGCCGCCTGGTCCTATACCTCCAGCTTTTCAGATTTTCAAGGAGTTGGTCTTGAAGGATGTAGTTAATTTAGAGTGACAGAATAGATTAACAAGAAATGTGTTGACCATAGAAGAACGGACAGTGCTGCGGGAGCTGCGTGCATGCACTGACATCGTAATTCGGAGAGCCGATAAAGGGGGTGCTGTGGTGGTTTTAAGTCGGGAAGATTATTTAACAGAGGCACAACGACATCTTTCAGATCAGCATGTTTATCAAGAGTTATCAGAAGATCCCACCCAGTCTTTACAAACGAGTATACAAAATACCATACATCTGGCTGTCCAACAGAAAATTATATCTAAAAAGGAATCCATATTTTTGAATAAGAAAAACCCTACAATAGCTCAGTTTTATTTGGTCCCTAAAATTTACAAAAGGCTGCAAGCGCCCCCTGGGAGACCAATCGTATCAACAAGAGGCACCTTGTTAGAACCTCTATCTGAGTATATAGATTCCTTTTTGCGTCCTTTGTTAATTGATATACCTTCTTATATCAGAGATACGTCCCACTTTCTGGAGAAATTGGATGCACATGCCGATTGGGCTGATGATCCTGAAGTGCTATTAATCACTTTAGACATCGCTGCATTGTACACCAGCATACCTCAGCATGAAGCATATAACACTGTGGAAGAAGAATAACGGCGGAGAGGAGACCTTTCGGAAGCTTTGATATCATTCATTTTGAAATTAATCTATTTTACAGTTTTTCACAATTATTTTGTTTTTGAACAGGTTATTTATAAACAGCTTTCAGGAGTGGCGATGGGGGCCACATGCGCCCCTCTATAGCCAACCTGTTCATGGGGAATTTTGAAAGGAAGTGGTTGTCGTCTCATCCATTTGCCACAAACATAATAATGTGGACTCGTTTTATAGACGACATTTTCCTTTTGTGGAAAGGGTCCATTGAGCGAGCAGCTCAGTTCATAGCTTGGTTAAATACCATTGATGAATCGATTCAGTTTACGTACACCATGCATGCAGTTCAGATTGTCTTTCTGGATCTATTGATCACGAAGGGTCCTCAACGGTGGACAACAACGGTTTATAAAAAACCCATCGCCCGAAATACCTTCCTCCACTACAGCAGCGCTCACCCTCTTCGTCTAAAGAATAGTCTGCCATTTTCTCAATTTTTAAGATTCCGTTGTACGTGCACGGACACTTTAGAATTTAAAAAACAATCTCAGACTTTATTGAAAGATTTTCATGATCGAGGATATCCTCATCAAATTGCCACATGTGCCTATAAGCGGGCACTTTTCAATGATCGAGCTTGGTTGATAGGAACTTCTAGGGCCCAAAGTCAGGTAGACAGTGAACATGTACCCACCATTGAGTTATAGGATACAACGTATTCTTTCTAAACATACCAATATTTTACAAACTGTTCCCGGTCTAAAAGACAAATACATAAGTGTGTGTGGCAACGAAATGCTAATTTGAAGGAACAACTGAGTCCGGCGGCCCTGCGACCTTTAGTACACAGAACGGATGACACTAATGAGAGAGGGCACAAGCAATGTGGTGAATGTGTTATATGTGATATAACTGAAGATGTGCAAAATTTCACCTATCATGGGAAGATCTATACCCTGAGACACGCAACTTCTTGCAATACTACTTCGGTAGTATATGCGATTAGATGCCCCTGCAACCACTTATATATAGGAAAACTATTCGTTCTTTCAGGACTAGATTACTAGAGCACAAGAGCCGCTTACGATGCAAAACATTGACAGCTCCGATAGTCCAACATTGTTTGGATTTAGGACATGAGTTTCGACATTTGCGGAGTTTTTGTATAGATCATGTTCAGTCAGCTAAAAGAGGGAAAACACTGGAACAAACACTCCTTATGGAAGAACAACGCTGGATCTTTATGTTAAACACTTTAGTGCCCAATGGCCTCAATTCTTCAATAGATTGGGGAGTTTGCCTTTAAGAACATGGGACATTGAGTTATGTTGAAGCCGTTTAGACACTTTGCCATCTATAAAAACTGAACTTTGACCACTACTCCGCATGCGCGGCGTTTTTTGGAAACTTGGAACCAAAAGATACGGTTCCTTTAGAGAATGCGGGCAGCATCATAACTAGTGAGTAGCTAGATTTCTATGTTCTCTTGTTACGTTATTTCACAAGTGTGATACCATGCATACATGAGATAATGTTTCCGTGATCACTGTGGATGTTATGTTTTAAGATGATTCTGCACATCTCTGATTTATTCTTTTAGACCCTCCTGAAGAAACTCCTTAAGGGAGTGAAACGCGAAAGTGGTGCCCAAAGGAGGCGTTGAGGAAATTCGATAAGATAAGAAATGTTTTAGTTAAGCAGATTTTCACGAAGGTGATGGAAAACTGGTGATTTAGTAGATATAAATAATCCAGAATCAGTCATTGATGCTAACCTGTGCAAAATAACGAATACACAGCAAGCAGTTTGCGTTTAAGTGCTATGGAGTCTGAGATATTCTGGGCACTTGGGTGATAAAGTCGTGGTTTAAGTTAACCAGTTATCCCATACACCGAATGCATTTTTATCTGTTTTCCACTTTGAACAGTGTTTGCCTGGAGCTAATTTTCATAGCAGTGTGGTTTTACCTAGCTCTGTGAAGACCAAGCTTTAAATTTTGTATAATTACACATTTTTAGCCAGACAGAGAAGATGAATTTTCAGCCAGATCCATAGCATTAAAAATAGCCTCAAAGTCTCATTGAGAACTAACAGAAATACTGGTGCCCACAGTGTCCACTTTAGTGTTCTCTAAGAAGGTATTTACTTGAGTCAATAATGATTGACTGGACTTTCCCTCCTGAAACGCCGCCAAAAGTGCACATGAGTTTCACAGCAGGTAAAGCGACTTTGCTGTGGGGGTGGGGTGGGAGTGTACATTTGATTTTCAGAAGTGCATGTGCTATTACCGCCCTTCCCCCCCCCCCCCCCCATTTCTGCCTGCGCAAATAGAGACAGAATATCTGGGCACTTCCGCATGCTAACTTTCCACCTGCTGATTTTCAAAGAGAATCCAGGCTGCTAATTTCTCTTTGAGACAGGTGACACACATTTTCAAACCACTAATGCAGATTACAATTATTTAAGCTCATCTGTAGCGCCCCCTAAATGTTAAATGTTCTATTACACATCAGCAAACTAGCAAAAGAAAATTCTGGGTAAAGATTAGGACTGATTTTTATAGCTCCTTCTACATGACAAGCACATCCTTACCTATGCTTATAAGAGGATAACAGGTCACGGTGGACTGTCACAGAGGTCCTATGGAAGAGACTGTAAGCTCTGTGAAGCAGAGACTGTCTCCTAGGTGCACTTGTACGGTGCAGTGTACATCTTGCAGCTCTATAGCAATAGTAACCGGTGGTCGTATAAGATAGACTTGGACCAGTCGAAGAAACCTCTGACAGTGCAGCTCTGCTGTTCCAGGTCAGCTAGAATCAGCCATGGTGAGAGATTTTCCCAAGCTGAGAGATTTCTTCCAAGGAGCCAGAGCAGAAGTGGACCTCCAGGACCCCTGCTGTGATCCTCAGACGCAGACCTTCCCCTCTGGTGACAAGGAAGGTGCAGGAGGCTGAGCAGAGAGTGCTGGGCTTCTCTGCAAGTTCCCCCTTAGACTGGTTGCATGTAGCCACAAATTAACAGCTGAAAGGAAGTGCTACGTAGCATAAAGAAAAAGGGCAACAAGTCATCAGGCTCCCCAGGAATCCGGAATTAAGATTTTCTCACGCTTGGTTGGCTGTACGTTCTGGGACACGACGCCTCACAAAACCAGCAGGAGTGATGCTGCAAGCCTCTAAACCTTCTCATTTTTGTTCTGATACAACAGGCCTAATGGCGCAGGTCTCCCAATTTACTGCTAAACCAGAGGCCTCCTAATTTCCAGGTTTTAGCAAGCCAGTCATGCAGTCTACCTGCTCCTTCCAGCTGATATCAGCTCTACAGACACCTGTGTATGGAAAATGGGAGGCAGGGCATGTTGGTTTATGCATTTAACTTTTTATTGGAAGTTCAAGGTGAGTGTCTTATCCCCTGCTAAGAGGGTTTACAGACTAAGGGGTATGTTTACTAAACCGGGCTAACGGTTAACCCGGGCTGTCTGCCACTAGGTCCCATATTATTCAATGGAACCTAGTTGCAGATAGCCCGGGTTAACCGCTAGCCCGGTTTAGTAAACATACCCCTAAGGGTGTCAAGATATTCACAGTTTTGTTCTCCAATAATCCACAATATTCCATTTGATTATTATTTAGGATGAAAATGTCACCATGACTTCAAGATCTTTATCTTTAATGGTAAATCCTAACTCAGCATTTTATACCTGCATTGGGATGATTTTTCCCTATGTGCATCACTTTGCTCTTGTCCACGCTAAACTTCATCTGCTGTTTAGATTCTCAGTCTTACAAGATTCTTCTGCAAACCATTTTAACAGCTTTGAATAATGATGTGTCTTCTGCAGATTTGATCACCTCACTTGTCACTCTTACCTCCAGATCATTATAAATGTGTTTGTGGGAGTATTGTCCTATCCATCCTCTCAGATCTGATGAGAACATTCAAGCTGGTCACCTCACAAAATGGCAAAAACAGAGGCTCCTCCAGCTCTGTTCTCCATCTTCCCAGTCACTGCTCCGTGCTTCTGGTATTCTGGGTGAGACCCTCCCCATCGCATAAAGTGGCAGGCATGCTCTCAACAATACCCAGCTGATCCGCACCAGCATCGACTGTTAGAGGAGAGGACATAGAAACATGATGACAGAAAAAGACCACATGGCCTATCTAGTCTGTCCTTCCATATCAACAACTACAACAGTCCCCTTTTTACCTTTAGAGATCCTCAGTGTTTGTCCCATGTTTTTTTGAATTCAGTTACTGTCCTCATCTCTACCATCACTGCCACATCTCAAAAAAGCAGAAGAAAATGGGGCTGCCAAGGCTCTACAATGTTTCTTCTCCTAGCCAGTTGGCTGTTTCACCATTCCCGGCAGACCAGGCAACACCCAATGTGTTCCGAGGCGCTGGCCAAAAGCAGTTCTGGAATTGGCGGCTGACAGAAGGATAAACTGTCTGAGGTTTCCAAGAGCTTCACCCAGATCACTCCCTTCTGCTTGCCCATCATTGGATTCAAATAAAAGAAGCAATTAGCAAACATTTCAGAGCATATTTTGCAACATCTCCTAGGAACCATCATCTTGATCTCCCTCCAGTAGAGCATAAACGCAAATATTTGAAAGCATGATATCCAATTAGATGTTTTTGAAGGATCGTGCTCGGAGAGGTGATGGTGAGGTAATCATAACTGTTAAGTTTAATTATCAAAATCTCAAGGGAGAATCTAGGGGCCTGAGAGAATAGGGGGTGAAGTACTTTTGTCACTAAAGAAGAGCGGGACCTCGATGTGGTTGTGTCTGATGATCTTAAAGCAGCTAAACAGGTAGAAAAGGCGACAGCAATAGCTAGAAGGATGCTTGGGTGCATAGGGAAAGGAATGGCTAGCAGAAAAAAGGAGGTGATAGTGTCTCTGTATAAGTCTTTGGTGCATCCTCAATTGGAGTATAGTGTGCAATTCTGGAGACCGCACCTTCAAAAGGATATAAACAGACTGGAGTCAGTGCAGAGGGTGGCTACTAAAATGGTTAGTGGTCTTCATTATAAAGCATATGAGGACAGACTTAAGGATCTTAATATGTGCACCTTAGAGGAAAGGCGGGATAGAGGTGATATGATTGAGATGTTTAAATTCCTCCTTGGCATAAATGCACAGGGGGAGAGCCTCTTTCGATTGAAAGCAAGTTCTGCTATGAGGGGACATGGGATGAGGGTGAAAGGGGGTAGATTCAGGAGTGATATGCGGAAATATTTCTTTACGGAAAGAGTGGTGGATCCGTGGAATAGTCTGCCAGTGGAGGTGGTAGAGATGAGGACGGTATATGAATTCAAAAAAGCATGGGACAAACACAGAGGATCTCTAAAGGAAAAAGGGGACTGTTGTAGTCGTTGATATGGAAGGACAGACTAGATAGACCATGTGATCTTTTGCTGTCATCATTTTTCTATATTTTTTCTATGTTAATTGAGGGTAGGGAGCACAAGGTTCAGGCACCTGGTATCCTTGCACCAGACCAGGACCTATGGCTCCAAAGCCAGACATAACACTCTGGGAAGCTATAGAAAAGAGTGGAGGTAGTCAGGAGAAGGGCTACCACCAAATGGTGCTGAGTCTGTACCACAAGCTCTGTGAGATGACACCTAGGGATCTAAACGAGCCTACCCTAGAAGAGAGGAAAGACAATAGGGATATGCACAGGCCAAACATATTTGGTTTATTTGGGCATTTTTCATCCAGTTTTCAGACAATTTTTCAGTTTGTTCAACACATTCATTTTAAGAACTCTCGGCCCTCAGATTCTTTTAAAAGAAAACCCCCGAGTGACCCACAGAGCTCACTGTCTTCCTGGGATCATCTCGCAACAGCCAGATTCTTTAGAACAAGCTAGATTTTTAACCTCATCAAACCTCATGGATGTGTAGGGTCTGTCCGCCTCAACATAGCACCATACCCAAAGGGCTGACAACCACTAAACTAGCACTGTCGTTGCTAGTCAGACTTACCCAAACATGGTTATTACATAAACATTAGCTCTCCAGGATCACTAAACAAGTCGCTGACCCTCAGTTCACCTTGGTCTGCATGAACATTCCTCGCCCATAAATCCTACTCTTCACTATCCTCTCTCACAGTGGATGTATTTCTTTTTCAAGCTAGATAGATATAAGTCAGTCCATTGTGGCGTCTGTCACTGCCTTATCCCCAGACTACGGCAACATTACAACTGAGATGGAGAAATCAATACAAGCAGAATTCTATGGAGTTAAAACAATTACATACCAAATCGCAAGTAATACTGTTCTGAGACACTCCATTGCCAGGGTCAGAGGTCCCTCACAGGTCACACCCAGAAATAAGAAAGGTCAAGGACATGAGAGGAAAAAATCTACCTCGAGATTCCAAACCATCAGCAGTGCCAAATGACGGTAGTGAACCGTTAAATGAGAAAATGAGTGTCACAGCAGCACAGGCTGGGTCACAGAACCTGATTTATCAATACTGCAGCAAAACTTGTGGCAGCCACTCAGTCAGTCTTCCCCAGGTACTGCCTGTCAGCATGCTGACCGCTGTCTGTAACAGAAATTATTCACAGCATATGCGGCCAACCTCTTACATTTATGGGTAGAGTTGGGAAGGGGCTAAGGGCTTCCATTTATAGAAACAAAGGACTTGTGTGATTCCACAAGTCTTCATCTGCTGTCAGCTTCAGATTGAAACACTAAAATACCCTCCATTGGCCAGACAAACTATACCTCCAATCACCAGTTATCATCAGAATACCTGATAGGTACCATTTAGGAAGTCTGCAGGGGTAAATGACATCAGTAGGTGCCTGAGAGGACCAATTCTTTATTTATTTAGCTTTTTTTTTTTCTACACCACCTTTCCCACAACAACATAAAAATCACATTATTACTACAATATAAAACTCTCAAATTACCGTATTACATAACAAACCCTTAACCCAACGATGTATTACAGTTTGTGGAATTTCAATGTCTCACTTCAAAATCTTAATTCTAAAGATAAAATTAGTACAATTTTTTTGCATTTTGGCAACAGATGTTTAAGCTGAGTGACTGCAGCACTAGGTGAGGAGCAGCAGATAAACAGGTGGATGGACATTCTTGGAAGGGCTTCATTTCAAGCAACGCAATTCTGTAACTTTCATGCTACGAGTTCTCTGCCTGAAAGGTCTTTAAACAGGGGGCTATTTTTGTTCAATCACATTTTTTTGCAGCTTAAAGTTACTGATTTACTTTTTGTAGCTGGTTGCAGAAGGGGATTTTTCTGTTTTAGGCAAGGCTTTCTGTTTTGCTGCTGCTTTTTCCCCCCTTTTCCAATAGAATGCAAATTCAAAGAGGGGAACTCTACAAATATTCTTTAAAGCCACTGCACTGCTGAGGTGTAAGGGCTCTTAGTTAGCTTCCCTAATAAGCAACTTGGTGACCACTTTACAAGCACTACCATTCTTGGAGGGGCTTCATTTCAAGCAAGGTAGCAAAGCTCCAACAGCAGAAATATAATTGGAAACATCATGGTGCCAAAGCCATTTTCCCTGACACCACTTCTACATCCATCCAGACAGACAACCAGATCTAGGGCATGGAACTGGTTCAGTGTACAAGATGCCTGCAAGTTGATTCCTTCAGGAAAAAAAGTAGAGGAACTGAGAGAGGAAGTAGCAAAGCTCCATGAAACAAGAACTACATTGATGAAATGCTCCTAGAGGAATCTAGGATCTCCCGCAGAAGGGAAGATGACACTGTAGGAAAATATTACCTGAAAACATCAGAGAACTGAATGACCTCAAGACGTTCTGCAAAAAATTAAAAACACACCTTTTTACTCTACACTATGGCTCACAACCAAATACTGACACTCAAGCAGACAACACCACATCACACACACTCTACAGTGCAAACAGAGCAGCAAACAATTTATAGGAACATGATTGTTCTGTCTTGTTAGTACAACCAATAATAGTTACTATAGGTTCTACTACTGTATATAGTTTATTACTGTTATGAGTTTTCTGTTATGCATGTATATAATTCCACAAAGTTCTATGTAACTGAATAAGTATTCATTTTAATTGTACTATTCACACTTTTGATTTCTGTAAACCGCGCTTGATCCCTTGGAAAGCACGGTATAAAAATGTTTAATAAATAAAATAAACAAATAAAAAATGACAGCTGTACATAGATGACCACGGCCTGCACACTCTGACTTTATCTTCTCTAGAAACGAGAAAGAGGCAACAACATCCCAGGAACAGAAGGTATCAGAACTCTAAAAACCCCAAAGCTGTAGGATCAGCAACCACTATTTGTTTTCCTCACATCTTTCTAGAAGTAGATTAAGGCGAGTCATATTCAAGGGCTTATAATCTGTTTGTAGCTGAGGCAGTGGAGGTTTAAGTGATTTGTCCATAAGGAGCACCCGTGGGATTTGAATCCCGGCCTTTCTGGTCCTAATCACTAGGCTACTCCTCCATTCCAGTAGGAAAAGAAGGGTAGTGGTGGTTGGTAACTCTTCTGAGAGGTACAGAGGCATCAATCTGTCGTCCAGATATGATGTTCCAAGAGCTGTGCTGGCTGCCTGATGCCTAGATCCAAGTCTACAGACCATTAGCCAATGCTCCTCATCCATGTTGGCACAAATGATACTGCTAGTTCCCACCTGAGCTTATCAAAAATGACGTTGTGGTTCTGGGAGAGAAGGTGAAGTAATCAGGTGGTATTCTCCTCAATCCTACTTATCGAGGGTCAGGGCTGGGGCCAAGAGGTTTGCATTCTGGAGGTCAAATGCCAGGCTGCATAGATGGCATTATCAAAATCATTTTGGTTTCCTAGAACAAGGTATGATTTTCCAAGGGATACTGAGCAGAGATGACATCCACCTATCAAAGAAGGGGAGAAGTGTTTTCCATGACAAACTGGCTAATCTACTGAGAAGAGCTTTAAACTAGGATTGTCAGGGAGGAGTAAACAAAGCCCCTAGGTATGTAAAAGCCCTCAGGTAAAGCGTTACAAATAGTATAGAAATGGGAACTAGGGCAACATCTGGAGAGCTGCGTATACTAATCTGAGTGACTGCAGGACTGGGGTGGAGAGCAGCAGATAAACATGTGGATAGACATTCCTGGAGGGCCTTCATTTCAAGCAAAGATACACAGAAGAGTGACCAAAATGATAAAAGGGGATGGAAGGGTACCCCTATGAGTGGAGGATACCCCTATGAGGGGAGGCTTAAAAGGTTAGGGCTCATCAGCTTAGAAAAAGGACAGCAGACAGGAGATATGATAGAGGTCTATAAAATAATGAGTAGAGTGGAACAGGTAAACACAGATTTGTTGTTTACTCCTTCAAAACGTAAAACGATATGGAGACATGGAATGAAGCTACAATGTAGTACATTTAAGACTAACTGGAGAAAGTATTTTTTCACTCAACATGTAATCAAACTCTGGAATTCATTGCTAAAAGATGTAATAAAAGCTATTAGTGTAGCTGGGTTTAAAAGAGGGTTGGACAAATTCCTGGAAGAAAAGTCCATAAACCATTATTAAACTGGATTGAGGAAATCCAGATTTAGAAGCTGTAATGGATGAGGCTGATTAGATTTAGTAGCAGGTATGGAGACATGCTGCACTGAAGACAATGACTGGGACATAGTTACAGTATACCAGGCTATTATCTCTTCAAGAATGACAGGGGGGAGGGGAGGCACTATATATAAAAAATAATATTAAAGCCACAAAACTGCAGGGCTTATGGGGGAAGAAGGAGGAACTGTGGGTTAGTCTGGAAAGAGGGAATGGAAAATCTGTTTACATTGGTATGAGATACAGACCTCCCTCAGAAGAAATAGAGATTTAATCGAAGATATTCACAATATTGCTATGAAAGAGCAAGTACTATTAGTAGGAGATTTCAGTTTGCCAGATGTTGATTGGGGTATCCCTGCTGTAGTGTCATTTAGAAGTAGAGAGATCCTGGATTCTCTACAGGGAGAACTGCTCCGGCAGATGGTAATGGAACCCACATGGGAGGGGGCGATACTAAACTTGGTGCTTACAAATAGGGAGAGTGTTTCTAATGTTATAGTGGGTGATCATCTGGCGTGCAGTGATCCCCAGATGGTGAGATTCTAGATGCAAATAGTAGAAAAAAATGCATTTACAGTAAGCCATAGGGACAAAATTGTCTTATCAGTGACAGGTGAAAGTGCAAGGGTGGCATTGTGATAAGCATGAAAGGAAGGAATATGTAGAGGCTGATGAGGACAAAGCAGAATTGCTTAATGAATATTTCTCTTCTGTGTTCACAATTGAAGCACTGGGAAAAGCACCTCAGAAAACAAACAAAATTAGGAATGGAAGTGTGATAGAACCCAAATGACTTTCAGAAGACTGTGTTCTTCAGGAACTAGAAAAAAACAAAAGTGGACAAAGTGAAGGGGCCAGATGAGAGTCATCCAAAGGTACTGAAAGAACTAGGGAAGTACAGATGGCTCCACTGGGTGACCTTTTGAATGCTCCTTTAAAGTCAGGTGTGATCTCAGAAGACTGGATTTATTTATTTAGCAAGTTTTCTATACCACCTTTCTTGGAATCAAAGCGGATTACATTACAGCTTCAAACAGAACAATTACAGAGAACTCATTTAGAAAATGTGGGTAAGGGTGACACGCGAGAAATGCTTGGGCGCATAACTTATTTACAGCTGATGTATTTGGGTACAGTTTTGTTTAGGTGTGAGTCATGGGGGTGTGTACTGGGTGTCCTCTCTGAAAATGTTCAGAGAACAGGAAAGGTTTTGGTTGTACCCTAGAGTCCTTAATGTCCTTGGTTGTCCTTATCTTCTGTGGTAAGGAGTTCCAGATGGTGGGTGCTGCATGTGAAAGAGCCCTCTTTGATGTTGTCTTGTTGGCATTAGTGTATAAGCAGGGAGTTGGTATTATTTCCGTTGTGCTTTGTCTTTTGGGTCTGTTTCGTTTTGAGCTTAGGAGTTCTTGTAGGGTTCCGGCTGACGTTTCATTTCTGATCTTGAAGAGCAGTTGCAAAGGCTAAAGACTTACATCAAGCTTGGGTGTTGAAAAATACTATATTGGAAGCCCAGACCAGCTGTATTCCATGCTTTAAGAAAAGTGGAAGGAAGTCCAAAAACTGCCAACATGGTTTAAAGGTGAGGTCAGAGAGGCTGTTGCCAAAAAAGCATCTTTCAGGAAATGGAAAAAAGAGCCAAACGACAAAACCTGGAAACAGCACAAGCACTGGCAAGTTAAATGCAAGGCATTGATAAGGCAGGCAAAGGGAGAATTTGAGAAGTAGCTTGCTGCGGAAGCAAAAACGCATAATAAATACTTTTTCAAGTACATTTGAAGCAAAGAACCTGTGAGAGAGTCAGTTGGTCCATTAGATGATAGAAGGGTTAAAGGGGCACTATGAGGCGACAAGGCGATAGGGGAGAGACTGAATGAATTCGGTCTTTACTGAGGAAGATGTAGGGATGTTACCCAAGACTGAAGTGGTATTTAAAGGTGCGGAAGAATTGAAGGAAATATCGATACATCGGGAAGATGTATTACAACTATTAGATAAACTGAAGAGTAGCAAATCACCTGGGCCGGATGATATACATCCAAGGGAGTTGAAAGAACTGAAATGTGAGATTTCAGACCTGCTATTAGTAATCTGTGAACTATCATTAAAATCATCCGTAATACCTGAAGATTGGAAGATGGGGAATGTAACACCAATTTTTTAAAAGGGTTCCAGGGGTGATCCGAGAAACTACAGACTGGTGAGCCTGACGTCAGTACCGGGAAAAATGGTAGAAACCATCATAAAGAACAAAACTGCTGAACATGTAGATAGTCATGGCTTAATGGGAGACAGCCAACATGGCTTTAGACAAGGAAGATCTTGTCTTACTAATCTGTTATGTTTTTTTGAAGGTGTGAATAAACAGGTAGACAAAGGTGAGTCGGTTGATATAGTGTATCTGGATTTTCAGAAAGCCTTTGACAAGGTCCCTCATCAGAGACGTTTGGCAAAACTAAAGAGTCATGGGATAGGAGGCAGTGTATTATTGTGGATCAGGAACTGGTTAACCCTGGAATTACCGAGGTTTTTTGCACACACTGAATACCGTTGGGGTCATAAATGACCCCACGACGAATTTTAATTGTTAACCATGAAAATTTTAAACTAAACAGACAAAATATTATTCCGAATTAATTATATGAAGGTTAAATGTTTTGAAATGTAATGCTTTATCATAAAATTACATGAAGAAGAGTTGCCATGAAAGCAGTTTTTGCATGCACTTGATGAACACAGTAAAGTACTACAGTCAATTTCTGAATGTTCTTTGCAAACATTGCGCTTGCAGGGGGTAAAACTATGTTGCTTTTCTTGTCTTTTTCTCTGGAACAGCAGTGACACCTTGCCCTTTTCTTTGGGATCCCAACATTGCAAACAGCATCAGTGGCTTCTTCAATGCTGGAAGAAGTCTCGCTGCAATTACTCTGAAGCAGCTGTTTTCCTAATTCCAAGAGGAATAGATGACGTCTGTGCTTTGACTTGGACTGCCATTCTGGATTTAGTGACATCCAAACAATGAAGGCATTCAAAGCACTAATGTCCAACATGTTGTAGAAGATTGTCACTGGCTAGCATCTTGTCATTCGTTTTGTGGTATACAAGCGCAACATTTGATCTGCCGTATCTACTCCACCTTTACTAGAATTATAGTCCAAGATCATGCGTGGTTTTTTTGTCTGGACATGTGTTATCTACTTCTTCTTGATCATGAAAACTGCTCAGAAGAACAACCACTTTTCCTTTCTTCGGGCAATAGGAAACCAGAGTGGCGTCATCGCGAAAGGCAAACAGTGAAGTGAATACCTCTCGGCCCTTTGCTGTTACAAATTCTGGAGGTAATTCTTTTCTGTTCTTTCAAATTATCCCCAAAAGTGTCATTTGTTTTTCTAGCAATTTCTGTGACAGGGATAAACTGCAGAAGAAATTGTCAACAGTAACATTTGTGCCAGATCGCGTCAATACTTCAGTGAGTTGCAGCACGACCCTTTCACCCTGATTCTGTTCCCTGTTTTGTCCGAGTTCCCTTCCTGTATATACTTGAAGATGCAGAACATATTTATTTATTTATTTATTTATTTATTTATCTAATTCTTCTATACCGCCCCTTCCAGAGATCAGGGGCGGTTTACATGGAACAAAGTAAACAAATTTGTACACTAATGTATACATTACATGGAACATAGTTTTTTAACTTTATACAGATAATATTTAGTAACTTTATACAGATAATATTTAGTAACTTTATAACTTTCTAACTTTATACAGATAACTGTGCATTAATTGTTGCACTGTCACACAACATCCATAGCTTTATGCCATATTTCCCAGGTTTGCTGGGAATATATTGTCTGAACGGAACACGGCCACAAAATGTAAGCAGTTGCTCATCGACAGTAACATTTTCACCAGGAACAAAGGCATCACTTAGAGTTGCTTCCCAGGTATCAAAAATGTGTCTGATGGGAGCAAGCTTATCCACGCCTCATTGTTCATGTCTGTTGGTTGCATCATCAAATCTGAAAGCACAAGAAATTTGCTGAAAATGGTTACGGGCCATATTTTTGCCGAAAAAACAGAACGACCATCTTCAAGGTTTCACAACTGAACTATGGATTCATTTCATGACTTGCACACACCTGAGAGGATCAGAAGTCCAAGAAAACATTGAAATTCTCCATCTTTCAAATCTTTCCAGGTGTCGTCATAAATGTGTCTTCCTTGTTTGCTCGTCCACATCATGATTTCTTTCAATAAGTTCTTCCTCAGGAACAAGTGGAATGCTGCGAGAGGGCCATCAACATTTTGTACAGCACACCTTGTAGGACCTTGTTGTACGGGCATGACATTAGCTCTGGCGTATCTTCCAGCAGCTTGCTTTATAGGTTTCTTGTTCCATGATGTGGCATCCTTAGATACATAGGCTTCAATGTCAACATTTGTGCTTATAGTTGATGACCTCTTAGCTCCTCTACGACCACAACTAAGATTCCTTACAGATGATACTGACACCGAGGACTCCTGCCTTCTTCCCCGTCCAGCACAGCCTCGACCTTTGCTCGACCTGTAACTTGACTCTTTGCTGCAGGTGATGTTACCGGCTCAACATCAGTCTCACATTCACTTGGCGACCAACTGCTGTTGCCATCTGAATCATGACTGTCATCATCAGATTTATCGCCCGAACTTGGCTGATATGCTTCTTCGCTTGCTGAATATGCTGCATCATCAGACGACTCAGAGCCGTCACTGTCAGCATCTCGTTGCAATATTTCTCTTACTTAGGCAGCCGAATACTTTCGTTTTGACATCATAAACAACAACCTAAAATAAATAAACAAAGATAAAGTTGAATAAAACGCAAAGCAGTTTTACTATAGGTGTACAATAATCGTGATGAACAAGCTGAAAGCGTTTAGATTTCATCGGAAATAATGAGAGAACGTATATCATCAATTTCAGAAAATGTGTAATTTTCATAAAATAAGAGTACAAAAAATAAATGATACATAATTAATGATAAATACCTTTGTCAGATCAAAAAATTCACAAAACTGCAAATTGTATCATGATCCAAACCGGACGTAAGCAACTGGAGTAAAAAATGACCCCACTGGTACTCTGTGCTGCAATTCATCACTAGCGTCACCTAGCGGATGAAAATTCTTCCTCTCATGGCGCAATATAAAGAGACTATTGACAAGTGAAAAGTCATAAAAAGATTGCATTTTTGAACAACTAGTTTCCGAGATACGCGTTGTGAAACCTGCAATGGGGTCACTTTTGACCCCATTGGTACTCCCAGGGTTAAAAGATAGTAAGCAGAGGGTAGGGCTTAATGGCCAATTTTCCCAATGGAGAAAGGTAAATAGTGGTGTACCCCAGGGATCTGTGCTGGGTCTGCTGCTTTTTGACATATTCATAAATGACCCGGAAAGTGGAATAACGAGTGAGGCTATCAAATTTGCAGATGACACAAAACTATTTAAAGTTGTTAAAACCCAAGGGGATTGTGGAAAATTGCAAGAGGATCTTGATCAATTGGGTGACTGGGCATCAAAATGGCAGATGAAATTGAATGTGGACAAGTGCAAAGTTATGCACCTAGGGAAGAACAACCCAAACATGATGCAAGGTTCCACATTAGGAACCACCACCCAGGAAAAAGATTTAGGCGTCATTGTGGATAACATGTTAAAACCCTCAGCCCAGTGTGCAGCGGCGGCCAAGAGAGCAAATAGAATGCTAGGTATCATAAGGAAAGGAATGGAAAATAAAACAAAGGATATTATAATGCCTCTATATCATTTCATGGTGAGACCACACCTTGAATATTATGTGCAATTCTGCTTGCTGTATCTTAGAAAGGATATAGCGTTATTAGAAAAGGTTCAGAAAAGAGCCACCAAAATGGTAAAGGGGATGGAAGGATACCCCTATGAAGAAAGGCTAAAAAGGTTAGGGCTCTTTAACCTGGAAAAGAGACGGCTAAGGGGAGATATGATAGAAGTCTATAAATTAATGAACAGAGTGGAACAGGTAAACGTAGATCGATTGTTTACGTTATCAGAATATAGAAAGACTAGGGGACATGCAATGAAGCTACAGGGTAAAAGACTAATAAAAGAAAATATTTTTTCACTCAACGTGTAATCAAACTCTGGATGAAGTAAAGGCTGTTAGTGTAGCTGGGTTTAAAAAAGGTTTGGAAAAGTTCCTGTAGGAAAGGTCTATAAACCATTATTAAGAAGGGACCCAGGATATCAATGCTTGACCCAATACAAGCATTGTGGAACCTGTGTCTTTTGGGGAAACTGCTAGGTACGTATGACCTAGATTGGCCACTGTTGGAAACAGGATACTAGGCTTGATGGACCTTGGTCTGACCCAGTATGGCATATCTTATGTTCTTATGTTAATGCTGTTTTGCATTTGGCTCTTGAGGTAATTGGTAGCCAGTATAGCTGAAATAGAATGGGTTTTATGTGTTCATATTTGACTGATCCTGTTATGAGACGGGTAGCAGTGTTCTGGACCAGTTGAAGTGGTCTTGTGGTTTGAGCTGGAAGACCTTGGAAGAGGGAGTTACAGTAGTCTAGAATGGGGGTAATAATGGCTTGATAAACAGTGTGGAAGTATTCCTGGCTTAGGAGGGGTTTTGTCTATAGATGATAGCCAATTTGTGGAATGCATTCCTGGTGGTTCTGCTAATATGTGCTTATAAATTTAGGGCTTGGTCAAGGGTCACACCTAGATATTGGACCTCTTCCTTTACTGTGATCAGTGTATCCTGGAGAATGATGGAAGTTGGGGGGGGGGGTAAAAGAGGTGTCACATGAGATGAATAGTGCTTCAGATTTTCTGAAGGTGATGAGTAGGTTGTTGAAGGAAAGCCAGTTGTTCATTTCATGCAACCAGTTTGTGATTGCAGTATAGTCTGGTTTGTTCAGGAGGATTGGTGTGTAGACCATAATGTCACCTGTGTAGATAGCATAGTGGATCTTGTGCTTTTTGAAGATATTGCAGACTGGCTGTAAGTATATGTTGAACAGGAGAGCAGAAAGGGAGGACCCTTGCGGTACTCCCTGTGTATTGTTGATTGGAGGTGATTGATCCAACTTTGACCATTTGTTGTCTGTGACTGAGATAGGACTGAAACCAGTTAAGGGTGGTGTTAAGTAGACCAGTACTGGCTAGATGCTTTATCAGGGTGCTATGAGAGATGGTGTCAAATGCTGAGGATATATCGATGAAAATGAGTAAGAATCCAGTTTTTATACTGTCAATTCCTCTGAGTAGTGTGTCAAATAAGTGAAGAGAGTCTCGACACCGTGGGTGGGGTGGAAGCCATGTTGGTGCAGATCCAGCGGAGCATGTAGGTCAATGTGGTCTTGTAGTTGTCTGTGAACTTCTTTTTCAATTATCTTAGATAAGAAGGGAAGGCTGGAGATTGGGCAGTAGGATGCAGGGTCTGAGCTGTCTGTTGATATGTTTGTTTGGATGGGGCGAATAGTTGCTTGCTTGAGGGCGTGTGGCATATAGCCTAGTGATAGAGACCTGCTTACTATGTTGTGGATGTAGCTGATAACCTCTTCTTTGACTGACTTGATCCATTCTGCTGGGCAAGGGTCAGATGGACCATGCTGGTGTTTAGGGTGGATATAGTACGGAGAGTTTCTTCCAAAGTGGGGATGTGGAATTCACACCATTTGTATGTGACATTGGGTTCTGCATTTGAGATACTGGGGATGTTAACAGGTGATGCCATCTGGGTTGGCTTATTCTTGATTATGAGGTAGTCTGCAAAGATTTGAGGTTGGATTGAGTTCTCTTTTTTGTTTGATTGGTCCTTTGTGAGTGTGCAGACTATTTCAAATAGTTTACTAGGTTTGTTGCAGGATTTTAAGATTAGGTTTGTGTGATATTCCCATTTATGTTTATTGATTAGGTTGTTGTATGCCTTTTGCATTGTTTCATATTGAGTTAAGTTGGGTTGTAACAGATTGTCTTGCCATTTTTTTCCAGCTGACGGAGTTTTCTCTTTGTTTCTCATACTGATGCAGAGTACCATGGGGCTGATTTGGGTCTTGCCTCTTTGTACCATGGGTTTGGGGAGTTTGGAGAGAATATCATTTAAGAACTGGTCTTTGTTGAATCCTTTAAATCTTCTTATTGGATGAGGTGCAGTTTGTGCTTTTTCAAGTGGGAGGAGATGGATCTTGAAGTGTATTGCGTGGTGGTCTAGCCAAGGAATTGGTGTGACTTGAAGGTCTGTTATGCTGCCTTGTGAGAGGAGGTTCTCTGGGATAAAGATGAGGTCAGGGGTAGAGTCGGAACAGTGTGAGAGACCTTTGAGAATTTGGCAGAATTGGAGGGAATCCATTGCGTTGAGGAAGGGTGCTTCTTCCTTGTTGGAGGCAGATGCTAGGTTTAGGTCCCCTAATAGTATGAGTGGTTTGTGGGGGGAGTTGGATGAACATACAGCTTTGATTATGTTGGATGGGCAAATGTGGTTCCTGTCCACAAAAGCAAAAGTAAGGAAGAGGTTGGTAGCTACTGACCAGTTAGTGTTACCTCTGTGGTGAGTAAATTAATGGAGATGCCGTAAAACAGAGGATGGTGTGGTTTCTGGAATCCAAGGGTTACAGGATCCGAAATAGCTTTGCTTTATACTAGAGGTAGATCTTGTCAGACTAATTTGAGTGATTTCTTTGATTGAATGACGAAAGAATCAGATCAGGGCAGAGCACTGGATGTGGTATACTTAGATTGTAGCAAGGCCTTTGACACTGTTCCGCATCAGCAACATATAAATTGTGACACAGCAGACGGTACAGAGCCCATGGAGTTAGGGGAAAGTAAGGAACTTACCTTAGAAGCAGCTGGGCAGCAGACAAACTCAGCTCATGTAGAATTAGCTGAGCAGCAAACAAACTCAGCACAAGAAAAGCAATAAGGCATTAGAGTAAAATGTCCGTGCACTAGTCCTGACGTAGCTAGAAGCAGGAAGGCTAATCAGGAACACCTGTTCTCAGAAACCCAGGCAGCATGCAAAGAGAACAAGGATAAAAGCTGCAGGGTAGAACCAGGGAAGGCCAGTAGGGGCAGCAACCTGGGAGGACTAAGCCAGCATCCAGTGAACACACTCATGCTGGAGGAAATCCACTGAGGGAAGGAAGCAGTAGGTGTGGCAGCAGAGCAGGAAACAGCCAGCATCGTGCCCAGGACCCTGCTAGGATTCCTGGTAGTTGGAGAGCCTGGGAGAGAGCTGCCAGAAGCCCAGATATAAGAGACAGAACCACAGCTAAGAGGTGGAAACCAAGCTTTGCTAAAGAAAAGGCAAGAAGTTCTGTTTGGTTTGAAAGGCAAGGGCGTGGCACCAGAAGTAACTTTGACACTGAAAGTTACACAGTAATTCCACCAGTGTGGAGAAGAAGGGAAAGCCAGAAGGAAGCTTTTAATATACCAGGCATTCAGAGCCCTGGATTTAAAGAGCCCTTCCTAGAAAAGCTAGCCCATGACTCACAGGAGAGTTTTAAGGAAGACAGCAGCTGTGAAGAGTGTGACCCATATGCAGTCGTAAGTGACTCTGAGTTAATGCAGTGGGAGAACAGCAGCTATAACTCTGACCCTGTGCCCATGGATTGTACAATTTGTTTATCTGACGATATCGTATCTTTATGTTGAACGTGTGCAAAGCAGCCAGCTGATGGTGCCTAAAGGAAAGAAGATATTTTTCTGTGCGACAGTTCTTTTGTTTCATATTGTTTGTTGTATCCCAGGAATATCCCCTCAGGGCAGGGAATAAAGCCCTAATATTATTTTTGCCTTACCACTTGACTACAAGACTCTTTTTGTATCAAAGGCAACTTAAATCTTAACACCCTAGGCAGCCGCCTAATAGGGTCATATGAGGTAGCTATCACTCACTATCTCTCACAAAATAAACTGAGTGCACTTGGGACGGACACTAAAGTGACTAGATAAGAAACTGGGTGAGAGGATGGTACCAGAGGATAGTAGTAAATGGAATTCACTCTGAAAATAGGGACATTACCAGTGGCATGCCTCAGGAATCAGTCCTTGGTCATGTTCGTTTTAACATTTTTGTAAGTGATATTGCAGGTGGTCTGTCAGGAAAGGTATGCCCCTTTGGAAATTATATCATTTGCAACGGCATAGACACTGTGGAAGGTGTAGATAGCATGAGGAGGGTTTTTGTGAAGCTTGAAGAATGGTCGAGAATTTGGCAGCTAAGAGTTAATGCTAAAAAAATGCAAGGCTGCAAAATCCCAAGGGAGCTGTATAGAGGGTGCATGAACCTAAAGTGGCCAAGCAGGTAGAAATGGTAATGGGAAAAGCCAGAGGAATGCTTGGGTGAGTAGTGAGAGGAATGGCAAGCAGAAAAAGGAGGTAATAGTGCCTTGGTACAAGTATTTTATAAGACCTCATTTGGAGCACTGTATTTAATTCCGGAGACCTTACCTTCAGAAAGATAGAAACAGGATGGAGTCGGCATATAGAGACCACTGGAAACATAGTCAATGGTTTTAATCCTAAGTCATATGTATACTCTGAGATAGGGGCAGCATTGTATTTCATTACAGTTCTTGCAAGTTTCTTCTTTGTCTTTCATTTCCAGCATAGTAGACCATGTGATCATCTGATGCAAAGTGCCCGATGCCAGTCCATTTCAGTTCGCTGACACCCAACAGATCAAGTTGTACTAGTTCCATTTCATTCTTGACCACCTCCAACTTTCCTTGGTTCATGCTTCATACGTTCCAAGTTCCAATGTGTAAGACATATTTACAGCTCCTGACTCTCAAGTCATGCGCAGCTACATCAGCAGTCAGACGTCCCAAGGGCTTTGATCCAACCACATCATAAATGCTGGCTTTACTCTGAAAAGTCTTCAGCTCTTCCCCAGTAGTTAGTTGAGAGCCTTCCGACCTGGGGGTCTCATCTTCCAGCACTACAGCACAATTTGTTTTGTTGTAACTATCCATTGGGTTTTCATGGCAATATACAGAAGTAGATTGCCGGGCCTTTCTTCCGCACAGTTTAAGTTTGGTGTTGTTGCCGTTGTCACAGAAATGTGATCCTCCGCCGTCAACACTATCCCATTCTGCTGCTGCCCAGATGGAGAATGAAATTGAAGAGTTCTATGAACAAGTACAAGCAGAGCTCCGGAGTCTCAATGCGTGGATGAGACAGTGGTGCAGAGATGAGGATTTTGGATTTGTTAGGAACTGGGGAACATTCTGGGGAAAGGAGGGGCTCTTCCAAAGGGATGGGCTTCACCTTAACCGGGATGGAACCAGGCTGCTGGCATTAACCTTTAAAAAGGAGATAGAGCAGCTTTTAAACTAGATAATAGGGGAAAGCCGACAATCGCAAAAGAGCGGATGGTTCGGAAGAATGTATCCTTGAAGGATACTACCAAAAGCAGAGAGGTTCCAAAAAAGAGCAAAGTAGCCCAAATGCCCTCAAGTATGGAGCAGACAGAGCTTAAAGATCCCAAATTACCCATGTCTACCAATAGCCAAATAAATATGAATAAAATATAGTCTCTAAAATGCTTGTATGCAAATGCTAGAAGTCTAAAAAATAAGATGGGAGAGTTAGAATATATAGCACTAAATGAGAGGTTAGATATGATTGGAATATCAGAGACATGATGGAAGGAGGACAACCAGTGGGACACTGTGATACCTGGGTACAAACTATATCGTAATGATAGAGCTGATCAAATTGGTGGAGGGGTTGCGCTCTATGTTAGAGAGGGCATTGAGTCAGAAAGGATTACAGTTTTGCAGGAAACAAAATTTGCTGTAGAATCTCTATGGATTGAAATTCCATGTAAAAAGGGGAAGGCGATGGCAGTGGGGGTGTACTATCGACCACCAGGCCAGAATGAACAAATGGATGATGAAATGCTCAAAGAAGTCAAGGAAGCTAACAAAAGTTACAGCGCAGTAATAATAATGGGTGTTTTCAATTACCCCGGTATCGACTGCGTCAGTGTCACAGCAGGACATGCTAGGGAGATAAAGTTCCTAGATGACATAAATGACTGCTTCTTGGAGCAGCTGGTTCATGAACCGACCAGAGGGGAAGCCATATTAGACCTGGTCCTTAGTGGAACAGCAGATCTAGTGCAAGAGATAAGGGTCTTGGGGCCACTTGGCAGTAGTGATCATAGCATGATCGCCTTTGATTTAATTAGTGGAGGAGGGATAGTACGGAAATCCACAGTACTACCTTTTAACTTTCGAAAGGGAGACTATGATAAAATGAGGAAAATAGTTAAGAAAAAACTAAAAGGAGCAGTTGCAAAGGTTAAAGACTTACATCAAGCTTGGGTGTTGTTGAAAAATACTATCTTGGAAGCCCAGACCAGCTGTATTCCACGCTTTAAGAAAAGTGGAAGGAAGTCCAAAAAACTGCCAGCATGGTTTAAAGGTGAGGTCAGAGAGGCTGTTACCAAAAAAACATCTTTCAGGAAATGGAAAAAAGAGCCAAACGACGAAACCTGGAAACAGCACAAGCACTGGCAAATCAAATGCAAGGCATTGATAAAGCAGGCAAAGAGAGAATTTGAGAAGAAGCTTGCTGTGGAAGCAAAAACGCGAAATAAAGATTTTTTCAAGTACATTCGCAGCAAAAAACCTGTGAGAGAGTCAGTTGGTCCATTAGATGATAGAGGAGTTAAAGGGGCACTAAGAGGCGACAAGGCAATAGCGGAGAGACTGAATGAATTCTTTGCTTCAGTCTTTACTGAGGAAGATGTAGGGATGTTACACATGACTGAAGTGGTATTTAAAGGTGCGGAAGAATTGAAGGAAATATTTATACATCGGGAAGATGTATTACAACTATCAGATAAACTGAAGAGTAGCAAATCACCTGGGCTGGATGGTATACATCCAAGGGTGTTGAAAGAACTGAAATATGAGATTGCAGACCTGCTGTTAGTAATCTGTGAACTATCATTAAAATCATCTCTAATACCTAAAGATTGGAGGATCGCCAATGTAACACCAATTTTTAAAAAGGGTTCCAGGGGTGATCCGGGAAACTATAGACCAGTGAGCCTCACATCAGTACCGGGAAAAATGGTAGAAACCATCATAAAGAATAAAATTACTCAGCATGTAGATAGTCATGGCCTAATGGGAGACAGCCAACATGGCTTTAGACAAGGAAGATCTTGTCTTACTAATCTGTTGTGTTTTTTTGAAAGTGTGAATAAACAGGTGGACAAAGGTGAGTCGGTTGATATAGTGTATCTGGACTTTCAGAAAGCCTTTGACAAGGTCCCTCATCAGAGACATTTGGCAAAATTAAAGAGTCATGGGATAGGAGGCAGTGTACTACTGTGGATCAAGAACTGGTTAAGAGATAGAAAGCAGAGGGTTGGGCTAAATGGAAAATTTTCCCAATGGAGAAAGGTGAATAGTGGTGTACCCCAGGGATCTGTGCTGGGTCTGCTGCTTTTTGACATATTCATAAATGACCTGGAAAGTGGAATAATGAGTGAGGTTATCAAATTTGCAGATGACACAAAACTATTTAAAGTTGTTAAAACCCAAGAGGATTGTGGAAAATTGCAAGAGGATCTTGATAAATTGGAAGACTGGGCATCAAAATGGCAGATGAAATTTAATGTGGACACGTGCAAAGTTATGCACCTAGGGAACAATAACCCAAACTATGGTTATACAATGCAAGGTTCCACATTAGGAACCTCCACCGAGGAAAATAATTTAGGCGTCATTGTGGATAACATGTTTAAACCCTCGGCCCAGTGTGCAGCGGTAGCCAAGAGAGCAAATAGAATGCTAGGTATCATAAGGAAAGGAATGGAAAATAAAACAAAAGATATTATAATGCCTCTATATCGTTCCATGGTGAGACCGCACCTTGAATATTGTGTGCAATTCTGGTCGCTGTATCTTAAGGATATAGCGTTATTAGAAAAGGTTCAGAGAAGAGCCACCAAAATGGTAAAGGGGATGGAAGGATACTCCTATGAAGAGAGGCTAAAAAGGTTAGGGCTCTTTAACCTGGAAAAGAGACGGCTGAGGGGAGATATGATAGAAGTCTATAAATTAATGAACGGAGTGGAACGGGTAAATGTAGATTGATTGTTTACGTTATCAGAATATAGAAAGACTAGGGGACATGCAATGAAGCTACAGGGTAAACTATTTAAGACTAATAAAAGAAAATATTTTTTCACTCAACGTGTAATCAAACTCTGGAATTTGTTACCGGAGGATGTAGTAAAGGCTGTTAGTGTAGCTGGGTTTAAAAAAGGTTTGGACAAGTTCCTGGAGGAAAGGTCCATAAACCATTATTAAGAAGGGACCCAGGATACCAATGCTTGACCCAGTACAAGCATTGCGGAACCTGTGTCTTTTGGGGAAACTGCTAGGTACGTATGACCTAGATTGGCCACTGTTGGAAACAGGATACTGGGCTTGATGGACCTTGGTCTGACCCAGTATGGCATATCTTATGTTCTTAAGCTGAAATTGACAGAACATGCAAACAGGATATCCTGATAGTCATGGGTGACTGGAATGCAAAAGTTGGCAACAAAGAAGAAGGCAAAGTAGTTGGAAAATATGGACTTGGCAACAGAAATGAAGCTGGAGAAAGACTGATAGAATTCTGCAAGACCAACGATCTATTCATCTCAAACACCTTCTTTCAGCAACACAAGCGGCGACTGTACACATGGACTTCACCCAATGGATTGTATAAAAATCAAATTGACTACCTCTGTGGACGTCAATGATGGAAAAGCTCAATAACATCAACAAAGACAAAACCTGGAGCTGACTGTGGTACAGATCACCAACTACTGGTATGCAAACTCAAGCTAAAGTTGAAAAAGAGCAAACAACTCATGAATGCAGCAAAATATGACCTTGAGAATATACCACTGGAATTTAAAGACTGCCTGTAAAATTGATTTGCTGCTTTAGATACAAATGACAGAGCTCCAGAAGAGTTATGGAATGACATCAAGAACGTTGTGTTGGAAGAAAGCGAGAAGTCCCTACAAAAGGTGAAAAAGAAAAAACGGCCAAAATGGATGACCAAAAAAAGTCTGAAAATTGCCCAGAAACACAAAGAAGCTAAAGCCAGAGGAGAAAGAAAGATAATCCCAGAACTCAACAGAGATTTCCAATGTGCAGCAAGACAGGACAAGGAAAAGTACTACAATGATGCAGAAACTATTAGAGGAAGAACAAGATTGGCTTTCCTAAAGCTACGAGAGTTAAAGAAAAAGTTCCAGCCTCAAATTGGAATGTTACAAGATGCTCAAGGTTCTATGTTGAATGATGCTGAGAAGATCAAGAAAAGATGGAAGGAATATATAGAGTTTTTATATGATAAAGATCAAGTGGACCAACAGCCGTTTCAACCTGTACCTTATGATCGGGAACCATTGGTGATAAAAGAAGACGTTGAAGCAGCATTGAAAGCCTTATCAAAGAACAAAGCACCAGGCATTGATAGCATTCCCATAGAAGTATTACAGCAATCTGATGCAGCTGTTACCATACTTACAAGGCTCTGCCAAGAAATATGGAAGACAACATCATGGCCAACTAACTGGAAAAGATCTGTGTTTATACCAATACTAAAGAAAGGTGATCCAACTGACTGTGGAAATTATCGCACAATCGTTCTGATCCCACATGCCAGCAAGATTCTACTAAAGATTATTCAAAAGAGACTACAACCATTCCTGGAACAAGAACTACCTGAAGTGCAAGCAGGGTTCAGGAAAGGGCGAGGAACGAGAGACATCATTGCGGATGTGAGATGGATCCTTGAAAAGACTAAAGAATACCAAAAGGATATCTATTTGTGCTTTATCGACTATAGCAAAGCTTATGACTGTGTAAACCATGAGAAACTCTGGGCCACTTTAAGAAGCATGGGTATACCAGAACACCTGATCGTACTCTTGCGCAATCGGTGCATTGATCAAGAAGCAACAGTTCGAATGGAACAAGGAGAAACAGAATGGTTTAAAATAAGCAAAGGTGTAAGACAAGGCTGCATACTTTCCCCCTACCTGTTTAATTTATATGCAGAACAAATCATCAGAGAAGCAGGATTGTATGAAGACATCAGAGGTGTGAAGATTGGTGGAAGACTCATCAACAACCTTCGCTATGCTGATGATACCACATTACTGGCTGAAAGTGAAGATGATCTGAAACATTTGCATCTCACAATCAAAGAACATAGTCTCAAAATGGGCCTGCACCTTAATGTAAAGAAGACAAAGATCATGACAACTGGCATAATCAACAGGTTCATCGTTGAAGAAGAAGAAATTGAAATCGTGAACAACTTTAACCTACTTGGATCAACTATCAATAAAGAAGCAACAAGCAGTCAAGAAATCAGACGACGCATTGCTCTTGGCAGAATGGCTATGAAAGACCTAGATAAGATTCTCAAGAGCAGAGATGTCTCTCTCCATACAAAGATTCGACTTGTTCAAGCCATGGTATTTTCAATAACATCATATGGATGTGAAAGCTGGACAGTGAAAAAGATAGACAGGAAGAAAATGTATGCCTTTGAATTATGGTGCTGGTGGCGAATACTGTGTATACCATGGACTTCCCAAAGAACAAACCAGTCGGTACTAGAGGAGATCAAACCAAAGCTTTCTTTAGAAGCTCAGATGACAAGACTTTGACTTTCATACTTTGGACACATCATGCGAAGAGAGAGATCATTAGAGAAAGACATCATGCTTGGCAAGATAGAAGGTCAACGCAAAAGAGGAAGGCCAGCAATGAGATGGATTGATACAATAACAGCAGCTACGGGTACCAGTCTGTCAACAATGAGCCGCCTGACTGAAGACCGAACACAATTTAGGATAGCTATCCAGAGGGTCGCCATAAGTCGACTCCGACTCGACGGCACTTAACAACAACAAAGGGGCAGCAGAACATCTTTTTGGTTGGAGGGGCCAAACAACCAATCTTCAGCCTTGCCCCAAGCTTTCTAATTGATGATACTCTATTGGACAAAATATTGGTGGCATCATGACCCCTGTGGCCCACCCAGTTCTGCTACCTATGCTTTGGGAGAAAGGCAGGAGAGGGATGTTATGATAGAGACTTTTAAGTACTTTTGTGCCATAAATGAAGCTCTGGAATGAGGGGTCATAGGTTGAAGGTGTAATATGAGGTGTAGACTCAGGAGTAATATGAGGAAATGATTCTTTATGGAAAGGGTGGTGGATGTGTGGAACAGCTTCCCAGTGGGGTGGTGGAGATATGACCTGTATCTGAATTCAAAAAAGCATGGAACAAATACCAAGGATCTCTGAGGGAGAGCAAGGAATTGTAGAATGTAATAGTTCTTCTGGATGGGTGGACTGGATAGCACATATGGGGCCTGAGATTAGAAAGGCATGTTCATGGTTTACAGCCCAGTAGACCATGGAAATGCCTTAAATGGGGCTATTCAACAGCACTTACATGGCTAGTGCCACTAAATATCCCCTTCTAATTCCCCTGCGCGCCCCGATGCTAGCCAGTTAGCATCGGGGCATGTTGGAAGCATTCCAGGGCAGACACTGCCGCTAACCGGGCAGCGGTGATATTGCACCTCTACCCAGTTAGTGATCTGTGGCCAAAACTAGGCCAGATTTTGGCTCGCCTAATTTTAGCCGTGAATGCTAACTGGATAGCGGTGCAATATTTCTGCTACTCGGTTAGGCTCTGCTGCGATTTCCTCTGCGTGCCACACCTGGATATTCAATGCCGTTGCTGCGACATTGAATATCCGGGGTTAGGAGTTAGAGGTCAGTGGGCAGCGCTATGCGCCGTTGCGGTGCACAGCCTGCCCAGATGAATATCGGGTCCATGGTCTTTATCTGGCATTATTTTGTATGTATCTATGTAATGAGCTAAATTTGGTCCTCTCTGATACATGCTGAATTTAATATATTTTCCAGAACTAGCCCTGTTCAATTGCCAATCATTTATTAAGAATTCAGATGCACACTGAGAAGCTGCAGACCCCGGAAAGAAGTGCGGCACCCTGACTATTAGATAAGACAGCAACTGGAAAAGCTGTGGCACAACTACTTCTGCCACCAGTATGCTGAATGAGCGTCTAAACTTTAAAAGGCAGCAAACACAGGAGCTGGGACATCAGTCAGCTCCAGGAATGACGCCTCCATGAATTAGCCCTGATCTGAGCAGAGATCCTGATCCATGGGGAGAGGAGAGGACTTGACATGACTCAGGGGAGCTTTTAATGGATGAGACTGAATGTGCTTCCCTGAATCTCATTACTGAAGGGATGCCGACATTGACCAGCCCATAGCTGACAGCCCTGTGCTAGCGCTCGGTTGGATTTCCCCTTCTTCAAACCATTTTGTGCCTTTTCAGAACCACACTATGGGCTCCAAAAGGCAACGGCCGAGTGAGTTGAAAATAACCCAGACTGATTTCTCTGGATCCTCTTTCTGGTCTTTGCCAACTTGATATACAGTCTGTGCTTAGCAATCCAGAAAGATGCTGCCTACAGAGCAGAAGATGGAAAGAATCAGAGTTTAAGCAGAGGCTCAAGACTCTGAGCGTGCGTATGGTGTACTTAATCCAGACAAGCCCAGCCTCGCCGTTTACTTCTGACAGACCCCCGTGTTTATTTAAAGGCACTCCAAGTAAGTATATTAGCATTTCTATTTACCTTGAAGTCAAAAAAGTCTTTTCCCATAAAATCTGCCCTCTGACATCAATTTTCCCTTTTGCTGCTTCTAATAAACTCTCCTATAATGGAAGCTGGAATGGCATAATTACCGTGGCCCTCTGCCTCTGATATACTCCAGAGTTCTCAAAAACTGCCCACTCTGATAGCAGTTGCCCTCAGACAGGCCTCATGCGCTTGTGCTGCATCTCAATGAAGGCCTCGCCGCTGCCTGCACTGGTTTCCGTGGTAACAATGTTCCGGTTGAGGAGGATATTGATTACCCCGAGGAATGAGCTTCCACTTGCGGAGACTGGAAGAATTCAAATTCCAAAGCAAAGAAGTTGGGAACTGGGAGTGTGGGCCTGTCCACACTGCAGATATATTGCTTACAATCAGGAAATCCCGTCAGCTTCAGGCCAAAGATGGTTTGTCCATCTGGGATGAGCTACGCTGCCTACAAGGTCCCGAAAGTAAGGAGGTGCCTTAGAGCAGATAAAATAATTTGTGGAGTACTTCAGAAAGCTTTTATTCTGAGTGAACCACAGTGAAAGAGAAAAGGACTTGTGCATAATACCAAATATTTCAAATGATCCTTAGACAAAACTGCACCCAACCCCAGGAGACTGGCATAAAGCTGCAGATCCTGTCACTCCAAGAACTATAAGGCTCATGGGATGAACGCAGAGATACCAAGTCCACTCATCTAGAAATGGAGGACCATCGGCTTACAGGCTCAGGGGGTAGGCACATAGTTACAGAACCTATCACACCTAGATCTGGAGGGCTCAGGGTTGGGTGCATGAATATAAGAACATAAGATGTGCCATACTGAGTCAGACCAAGGTCTATCAAGCCCTGTATCCTGTTTCCAACAGTGGCCAATCCAGGTCACAAGTATCTGGCAGTTTCCTAAAAAGAGGGGCTTGTCCAAACCCAGCTACACTAACAGCTTTTACTACATTCTCCGGTAACAAATTCCAGAGTTTCATTATTCATTGAGTGAAAAAATATTTCTCTTATTAGTCTTAAACGGATTACACTGTAGCTTCATTGCATATCCCCTAGTTTTTCTACTTTTTGGTGACATAAAAAAATCTATCTATTACCCATTCCATTCCATTCATAAATTTATAGACCTCTATCATATCTCCCCTCAGCCATTTCTTTTCCAGGTTGAAGCGCCCTAACCTTTTAAGCTTTTCCTCAGTTATTCTTCCATCCCCTTTACCATTTTGTACCATTTTTCTGTACCTTTTCTGGTACCATTTCTTTGTACCTTTTCTAATGCCGCTATATTATTTTTAAGATACGGCAACCAGAATTGCACACAATATTCAAGGTGTGATCACACCATGGAATGATACAGAGGCATTATAATAACTTTGTTTTATTTTCCATTCCTTTCCTTATGATACCTAGCATTCTATTTGCTCTCTTGGCCGCCGCTGCCCACTGGGCAGGGGGTTTCAACAAGTTATCTACAATGATGCCTAAATGTTTTTCCTAGATGGTGGTTCCTAATGTGGAACCTTGCATCTTGTAACCATAGTTTGGGTTGTTCTTTCCTAGGTGCATAACTTTGCACTTGTCCCTATTAAATTTTATCTGTCATTTGAACATCTAGTCTTCCAAATTATCAAGGTCCTCTTGCAATTTTTCACAATCCTCTTGGGTTTTAGCAACTTTGGGGCTTGTTTACAAAGCCGCGGTAGCGGTTCGCGATTGTTATCGGAGCCGCGGCCCCATTGAAATCAATGGGGCCGCGGCTCCGATAACGATCGTGAACCGCTACCGCGGCTTTGTAAACAAGCCCCTTTGAATAATTTTGTGTCATCTGCAAATTTGATTACCTCACTCTTTATTCCCATTTCCAGGTCATTTACAAATATGTTAAAAAGTAGTGGATCCAGCACAGATCCCTGGGGTACTCCACTATTCACCTTTCTCCATTGGGAAAATTGGCTATTTAGCCCTACCCTCTGCTTTCTATCTTTTAACCAGTTCCTGATCCACAATAGTAAACTGCCTCCTATCCCATGACTTTTTAATTTTGCCAAGAGTCTCTCACGAGTGACCTTGTCAAAGGTTTTCTGAAAAGCCAGATACACTTACCTTTGTCTACCTGTTTATTCACACCTTCAAAAAAATGTAAGAGCCTGAATAGTGTTTTATACATGGATACAGAGCCCATCACATCTAGGACTGGAAGGCTCAGAGAACGGACACAGGGATACAGAGCCTATCATATCTAGAACTGGAGAGCTCAGGGTCATGTACATGGATACAGAGCACGTCACCTCTAGATCCGGAGGGTTTGGGGATGGACACAGGAATACACAGCCTGTCACCTCTAAGATTAGAGCATTCAGGGTTGGGTACACAGATACAGAGCCCATCACCTCTAGGACTAGAGGACTTGGGGATGGACACAGAGATACAGAGCCTGTTACCTCTAGGAATGGAGGGCTCAGAGAATGGACACAGGAATACAGAGCCTGCCATCTCTACAACTGGATGCTGCAGGAGTTTACACAGAATACAGAATCCGCTCTCAGATGGACTGAATGACTCCTGGTCAAGTGCCATAGCTGTTCTGTAGGAGGGCAGTATATATATGTGGGGGGGGGGAGGTGTAGGGCACACTCTTGGGCACTAGTCAGGTTCTTCAGAAAAACACACTAACATTGTTTTAGGCTTCCAAGAATTTTCTCTCTTTTCTTCAGGTGGAAGGCAGATAATATTTAGTGCAGGCTACTTTTCGTTCTGCTCCTCTGATGGAAAGAGTACATTTTTATTCCCAAAAGCAGTTGCGTAGATATGGGCCCTTTCCTTCTTCCTACAACATTCCAACCATTGAGGGTATTTTCTTCCAACTACTGGCGATATTTACCTAGTTCCCAAACCAGTGTGAAGACTGGCTGCCAAGGATCATGACTCTCTGTATGGACTGATCTTATATTGCTGGCTGGAAATATATTTAGATGCTGTTGTTCTGTTCATAATTTCCTCTTACACCTTCTGAAACATTTAAAAGGTTAAGTGGGGAAACAGTCAGTTCTCTACTCTTTTGCTATATTGCAGAATGTGGAAAAACGTCATGTCTCAAAAAGAATCCTCTTCCTCCCATGTACTGTCTTCCCAGTCTGAGAGCACCGTAAGGCATCCGTCTTCCTCTCTACTCCTTCTTTCTTTGTGCTGTAGGAAACCTGGAACTAGAAAGTTCCTGCATAAGACAAGCTTTGGACTTCTCTCTCTATCTGCTCACCTTTTGTAATGAACTGCACAGAAACCAGCTCTTCTCCCTGTACTGAAGAATGCTTTGCTCCTCTGTCTAAGAAGAATTTCACCTTTCCTCCTTCCTCTGCAGGGGATCCCAAGAGAATGTTGCCACCCCTCTCTGATCTTGAAGAGGACCTTATAGTTTTCTATAGGGTTTTTGCACTGCCTGTTCTGACTGAACCCCAGCTGTGGTACCCCTAAAGGAGTGCAGAAGGTTAGAATGGACGAAAGAATGAATTTACACATTGAAAAGCCAAAACGTCCTTACCAAACTTGCTGCTGCCTGAGTTGCCCATTTAGGCCAGGGACGAGGGTAGAGGGCAGCTAGTGTAGCTGCCCAGGGCCCCCACAGGCCGACCCAAACATGGGGCTTGTGAGCTAGTATAAACTCACAGGCCCCATATCAGCCCCGTCCTTTCCTCCCACATGGGCTGTTACTATGAATCCTGTGCAAAGACAGCAAGATTGCCGGGCATCTAAGCATTTGCTTCTCTTGCATTGGTTTTCCTTCCTATTACCGCTGCATTAAGATCCCCACCGAGTCTGATATCAGCCTCATGAAGTGACAGCAGGAGGCAAAGGAGTCCAGAAGGGGCTATGGAGGACGGTAAAAGGCAGAGAGGACAAGAAGAGCCACCATGGAGAGAGGGGAGGAGTAAGAAATCAGGTGGTGACTGTGGAGGAAGGACTGGAAGGAGAGGAGTGGGGAAGAGTCTATGGAGGGTGGAATAGGTGGCAGAGGACCTAAGAAGGGTCTAAGGTTCACTGGAGTGGCTCATGGTTGGTAGAATAGGGAAGTAAGGAGAGGATCTGGAAAGAGTCCATGATGGAAGGAAAAAAAGAGGACGACGTAGAAGATCTGGGATGGGGGCTTGTAGCAAAGAGAATCCATGTGGGGAACAGTCTCAAGGACTTGGAATTGATGCAGATTGGGTAGGAGGAAGACTCATGAAATGGCTATTGGGGAAAACAAAGTATCCAAGGAGAGGGGCCCTTTGATTGGGGCCATCTCCTATGGTTCTGCCCTGAGCTCTAGCCCAATATTGGTCCCCATAGTGGGTCATTTTTTCTCATGAGGAAAGCTTGCGTTGCTGCTGTATACATGAATATCCATTTCACTTTTTTGCACCTTGAGTGTTTGACTGGTGTTTATCAGTTAAAACCTAAAATCTGAAGTCCGAAGTAAAAACGTGTGCACTAAACTGGCAGATTCTCACGTAAGCCCCACGTTCAGTTAACATCACTCATCTGCTTATCTGACTCCACTGGCTTCCCGTCAAATTCAGGTTCCAGTTTAAGATGCTCCCGCTAGTCCAAAGAGCCATCCGCACTTACACTCTGCAATATCTTTCTGATCTGGTCCATCTTCACGCTCCCTCTGCCTGCTCCAAACCATCCACTCCAATCGTTTGCATCTTCCCTCTGTTTCACAGGCCCATCTGGATGCCATCTGTCATTCCACTTTTTTCTTCCTTGGCCCTGTATTGTAGAACACCCTCCCCTCTGCACTTTGCCTAGAAGTCTCTTTCCAGAAGTTTAGGGCTATGCTTAAAACCCCTTTTCCAGACAACTTTCAACCTTCCCCCTTTCCCGACCTAGACTTGTGCCCCCCACCCTTCCCTTCCCCCCTGTCCTCTGTATGGTTGGTTTTCTTTCCTGTGGAGTTCCTTTCCTTGCATCCTGTTTTCACAGCAATTGTTATTATTGTAAACCACCTTGTTACTATTTTGTTTTAGGCGGTATATCAAATGTCCAGATAAAGATAAAGATATGTTCAGCATACCATGAAATAAATGATAACTCATACAAAGATTTGACATGTCCAAGCCAATAACGTCATATGGATGTGAAAGTTGGACAGTGAAAAAGATAGACAGGAAGAAAACTGATGCCTTTGAATTATGTGCTGGTGACGAATACCGTGTATACCATGGACTGCCTGAAGAACAAACCAGTCAGTACTAGAGGAGATCAAACCTAAGCTTTATTTAAAAGCTCAGATGACAAGACTTTGACTTTCATACTTTGGACACATCATGCGAAGAGAAAGATCATTAGAGAAAGACATCATGCTTGGCAAGGTAGAAGGTTAACACAAGAGAGAAAGGCCAGCAATGAGATGGATTGATACAATAACAGCAGTTATGTGTGCCACTCTGTCAACAATGAGCCGCCTGAATGAAGACCAAACACAGTATAGGACAACAATCCAGAGGATTGCCATGAGTCGACACTGACTCAACGGCACTTAACAACACCACCACCACCACACATAGAGCTCTAATTCTAAGAAAAGGGAGCAATGTCAGTAAAAGTCCTATTTCTAGTCCTGCTCAGTCAAAGTTTCTTAATCAAAGGGACTGCGAAACAAAGACTAGCTAAATCTCAGAAGCTGGGAAGGGGCTGAGAGAGAAATCTTGCTCCTTAAATAAATAGGACCGATTTAATTTAGGCCTTTAAAAAGGAAACACGAAATCCTATGCCTTACCCACAACTTAATCGGGAGACAGCGTAGTGAATAAGTGAGCTTGGTTACCAAAAGCAAGTTTGAAATAGGCTGATAGTTTTCACATCACCTAGAATCTAATGATTATTCTTTCAAAAGGAGTTAACAAACTCATCAGAGCACTTTTGGAAACGGACCAGATGATAATGGTCAATAAATATTCTAGCAACGGCTCTGACAGTTACTTTAAGAGCCAAGCAGCACAGGGATCTTGTCACCCGCTTCTCTTTCTCATCTGAGAGATTACACTCTCCAAAGTAACTGCTGCAAGGTCTCTATTGTCAACACTCTTCCCCCCCCCCTCCCCCCTTAAAAATCCCTCCTGTCAAAAAAGCCAGCCCCAGAGTTTATTCAAGGTACTGGCACCCTAGGCAAACCTTAAGCCTTATGTCCCCCTTGGCTGTAAAAATCTATTGTTTAGCTTTGAATGCCCTGCTCTTTGCCACCCCCTCCAGAAGTCGCCTCCTGAGGATGGCCCGACCCTGCCTGTCAGCAGTAGTAAAGCATCAACCTGTCTTTGAGCTGCTTCCCATAGAAAAAGGTTCTTGGATATTAACAAATACAAAAGGGCTTATTCTGGACCCAGAGCTCTCTCTCACTGCCACAAGGGTATGTCAGTCTTTCACAGTGAGCCTCACCAACAACTTGTACAGGGGCATTAATAATTCCTTCCTTCTGCTACCCCTGTACAAGTCACTGGTGAGGCCTCACTTGGAGTATTGGGTTCAGTTTTGGAGACCATATCTCACAAAAGATATAAAAAGACTTGAAATGGTTCAGAGGAAAGCGACCAAAAGGATATGGGGCCTATGCTTGAAGAAGTATAAGAAGAGACTTGAAGACCTGAATATACATACCCTAGAGCAGCGTTTTTCAACCACTGTGCCGTGAGATATTGTCTGGTGTGCCGTGGGAAAAATTCCAATTTCATCCGTAACATGTGGCCTCGGCTCACAAATTAGGGTTGCCAACTGGCCGGTTTTTCCATGGCCAGGCCGGCTGCCAGCACAGTTGTAAAACCGGCCATTGAAAAGCCGGTTTTTTGCTCTGGCAGCAAGATCAGGAGCGGCCAGAGCAAAAAAACAGCTTTTGTGCCGAAGTCCGCGGCGCGAACGCAATCGCGATTCCCTATAGCAGTGCAGCCGCTGGTTCTGCTTTGTACAGCGCAGCGGCTGCACTACACTTACATTGAAAAGTAAAGAGAAACTGTGTCAGGAGCCCTCCGATCATGCAGAGCCCGAGGAAGTGATGTCATGGGGCGGGCTCCTCACAGGCTGTCTTTCCTTTTCAAATTAACTTTAGCTGCAATAAAGTTAATTTGAAAAGGAAAGACAGCCTGTGAGGAGCCCGCCCCCATGACATCACTTCCTTGGGCTCTGCGATGACCGGAGGGCTCCTGACACAGTTTCTCTTTACTTTTCAATGTAAGTGTAGTGCAGCCGCTGCTCTGTACAAAGCAGAAGCAGCGGCTTGGGCAGAGGGGGGTGTGTGTGTGTGTGAGGGAACCAGCAAGGGGGGGGGGAGTGTGAGTGAACCAGCAGTGGAGGGGGGGTGGTGTGAGTGAACCAGCAGAGGAGGGGGGTAAGTGAGTGAGTGACCCAGCAGGAGGGGTGAGTAAGTGACAGGGGGGTGGGTGAGTGAACCAGCAATGGAGGGGGGGGGTGGTGTGAGTGAACCAGCAGGGGAGGGGGGTTGGTGTGAACCAGCAGGGGAGGGGGGTTGGTGTGAGTGTTTGATTCCTATTCAAGAGAATTACTTTATATATAGTCAATATAGGCACAGAGGTAAATTTTTTTAACATTTTCTAATGGTGGTGTGCCTCGTGATTTTTTTCATGAAAAAAGTGTGCCTTTGCACAAAAAAGGTTGAAAAACACTGCCCTAGAGGAGATGAGGGACAGGGGAGATACTTAAAGGGGAAGCTGTAGAACTAGCGGACATGAAATGACGCTGCAAGGAGGTAAGTTCAAAAGCAACATCAGGAAATACTTTTTCACAGAAAGGGTGGTGGATGCCTGGAATGCCCCTCCTGATGGAGATGGTGGGGGCAAAAGCAGTGACAGAATTTGAAAAGGCATGGGACAGACACAGAAGATTCTTACATGGCTAGAAGATGTACAAAGCAACTTTAAATAACTTTTCACAGAGGGGGGGGGGGGGGATGTAACCTGCATACAGCAACAGATACAACCCTTGTAACCTCACTGGGCAGACTAGATGGACCACGCAATTCTTTCTTAGTCATCATTTAGTATCTAACTATGTTACAGTGTTTCTATAAATAAATTGTATTATGTGACTCAGGAACAGCTGAAGAGCGGATCTTCATCAGAGCTCCATGCTGGTGCCACAGTGATATATGTAAAGCAGGAGAACAGCACGGACAGCTGAAGAATGAGCCTGGGGAAGAACAATTTCCAAAAAGGTGTTCGGCCATAATAAAAAAATCTCCACCTTTTCTGATAGGAAACTACAAATAAACAGCAAATCAAAAATTATCACAAAATCCCGGAGCCCATAAACCTATATAAAGGAAGTTGCAGGTTTCTATCTTCAGCGTTTTAGCTGTTTCTGTTTTTATATCTTCATTCCGTTCAGAAGGCATTAGTCAATCAGGCACTTGCTGTCCCTTGGGAGCAAAACATTTGGAGGATTTTATTTGAAGTGTCTCCTGACTAAGTGAATGAATAGAGATATATTACTTGCGTTTTGACATGTGCCTCCCCAAACCAACCTGAGTTCTGGCATCCTAAGACTTCAGATGCAACAGGGAGTAGGTGTGGTCCGGATTTGGAAGGGAGATGCAGAGGAAGAGACTGCTGTGGGAGGTAACCCTTGTTACTCAATAGGGCTACACTCTCCTCTCAGCCAACGCTAACCCAGTGCCCCAGCATGGTGTAGTGGACACTTTCTCTCTCTGAGCGTCTGACCCAGGACCGACTCAGGGTCCCAGCATGGTGTAGTGGACACTTTCTCTCTCTGAGCGTCTGACCCAGGACTGACTCAAGGTCCCAGCATGGTGTAGTGGACACTTTCTCTCTCTGAGCGTCTGACCCAGGACCGACTCAGGGTCCCAGCATGGTGTAGTGGACATTTTCTCTCTCTGAGCGTCTGACCCAGGACCGACTCAGTGACCCAGCATGGAGTTAGTGGACACTTTCTCTCTCTGAGCGTCTGACCCAGGACCGACTCAGGGTCCCAGCATGGAGTTAGTGGACACTTTCTCTATCTGAGCGTCTGACCCAGGACCAACTCAGGGCCCCAGCATGGTGTTAGTGGACACTTTCTCTCTCTGAATGTCTGACCCAGGACCGACTCAGGGCCCTAACATGGTGTTAGTGGACACTTTCTCTCTCTGAATGTCTGACCCAGGACCGACTCAGGGTCCCAGCATGGTGTAGTGGACACTTTCTCTCTCTGAGCGTCTGACCCAGGACCGACTCAGGGTCCCAGCATGGAGTTAGTGGACACTTTCTCTCTCTGAGCCTCTGACCCAGGACCGACTTAGGGTCCCAGCATGGAGTTAGTGGACACCTTCTCTCTCTGAGCCTCTGACCCAGGACCGACTCAGGGTCCCAGCATGGAGTTAGTGGACACTTTCTCTTTCTGAGCCTCTAAGCCAGGACCAACTCAGTGTCCCAGCAAGGAGTTAGTGGACACTTTCTCTCTCTGAGCCTCTGAGCCAGGACCGATTCAGTGACCTAGCATGGTGTTAGTGGACACTTTCTCTCTCTGAACCTCTAAGCCAGGACCGACTCAGTGACCCAGCATGGTGTTAGTGGACACTTTCTCTCTCTGAGCCTCTGACCCAGGACCGACTCAGTGTCCCAGCATGGTGTTAGTGGACACTTTCTCTCTCTGAGCCTCTGAGCCAGGACCGACTCAGTGACCCAGCATGGTGTTAGTGGACACTTTCTCTCTCTGAGCCTCTGAGCCAGGACCGACTCAGTGCCCCAGCATGGTGTTGGGGCACGCTCTCCCCTCTCGGTTAGTAGTTGTCTAATGTCCCAGCATGTTGACAGGGGATGCTCTCTCCTCTGAGCGAGTACAGTTCAGTACTTCTGGTAAAGAGGTGTTCAGCCTCTCTTTTGTTCTCCAAGCATATCAAGTGCTGGAAGTGAACCGGGGAAAACCTTTACAGACCTAAGAAGGTTAGTAAAGCCTATTGGCTACTTCAACAGAAAATGTGCCATAGAAACCAGCTTCGAAATCTTGCAAATGTTCCTTGTGACCTTGGACAATTTACTTAACCTTCCATTACTTTAAGTAAAATCTTAGGACTTAATTGCCTAAAAGGCATTAGTACATACTAAGATGAATTAATGTACGTTATTGTAAGCATTCCCACATAGCCTAGCAGCAATAACACTCCTGAAGCCTGGGCCTAGAGGTGTAAGCCTTCCTAGGTAGAAATGGAAGTAAACTCTCTGCTCACTATGCAGCGGCAGTCAAGAAAGCAAATAGAATGCTAGGAATCATAAGGAAAGGAATGGAGAATAGAACAAAGGATATTACAATGCTTCTGTATCGTTCCGTGGTGTGACCGCACCTTGAATACTGTGTGCAGATCTGGTCACCACATGTTAAAAAAAGATATGCAGTAGCAGAATTAGCAAAGGTACAGAGAAGAGCTTTGAAAATGATAAAGAGGATGGAAGGATATGCCTCCGAGGAAAGGCTTAAAAAGTTTGGGCTCTTCAGCTTAGAAAACAGACGTCTGAAGAGAGATATGACAGAGGTCTATAAAATAATGAGTGGCATGGAACTGATAAACGTAGATTGGTTGTTTATTTTATTTATATATTTTCTATACCGCTTAATCAATGAATCAAAGCAGTTTACAGAGAACAAGAACATTATACACGTAACGCAGGTAACCTAAAATGAGTAATCCTACCGGTAAGAAAGGTAACATAAGCAACATAAAATGGATAGTCATTACAGGTAACGAATGCAAAATATTAAGCCCTATCAGAACTTGGTGGGGAAACAACAATTGAACAGTATACAAAAATTGGGGAAAAATGAAACAACATCCAGGTGTAGACATCATAAACTTTGGATACGGTTAATGGTGGATATTATGTATTACGCACACTAGGCTGTTGATTATGTTGGGCTGGTATTTGGGCGGTCTAGTTTCTTCCCGAAGTGCTCTGTGAATACGTGTGTCTTAAGATGCTTTCGGAATGTTGAGAGGTCCGGTATGCTTCTTGATGTGTCTGGTAATGAGCTCCAAAGTGTTTGTGAGCCTTCAGAAAGTATTAATACAGTACTAGGGGACATGCAATGAAGCTACAAGGTAATATATTTAAGACTAATCAGAAAAAAGCATTTTTTTCACTCTATGCATAATTAAGCTCTAGAATTTGCTGTCAGAGGATGTAGTAAAAGCTGATAGTGTAGTTAGATTTCAAAGATGTTTGGACAAGTTCCTGGAGGAAAAGTCCATAAATCATTATTAAAATGAATTGTGCAAATCCACTGCTTAACCTAGGTCCTAGGGTAAAGAGCATGGAATTTGTCTACTTTTTGGGAACCTGTCAGGTATTTGTGACTTAGATAGGCCATTGCTGGAAACAGGATTTTGGGCTTGATGGATCTTTGGTCTGACCCTGTATAGCAAACATTGCTTTTAATACGTATGCGCATTACATAGAGTGGGAGATATCTCCTGTGTCCTGCAGTGAAATAAATAATTTGGGCCCGATATTCTAAAGGCATTTACACAGTTTACAGTCCATTAAGCCGTGTAAATGCTTTAACTAGGGATATTCAACGGCACTTACACGGTTATTGCCATTAAATATTCCCATCTAACTCTCCTAGGCGCCCGACGCTATCCGGTTAGCATCAGGGCTTGTCGGGGGCCGTTCCAGGGCAGAGGAGAGGTGGCAACAAGCACTAACTGGGCAGCAGTGATATTGCATCTGCAGCTCAGAGACAGACGAGGAAAACCCTCGCCTAGCTTTAAAGCCAACCAGGAGCCAACCAGGCAGCATGCAATGCCGCTGCAGTCTGGTTAGCTTCGGCGGCTTCCAGCGTGAGCGGCGGTGCCCGGATATTCAATGCCCTCACCGCGGCACTGAATATCCAGGTTAGAGGGCGGTGAGGCGCATAGCTCTTCGAAGATGCGCCCATCTGAATATCAGGCCCAGCATCCCTTAGTACAATTATTAGTATCCCAGAAAGCATTGTTTAGTGTAGAAAGTGCTGGAAAACATTCTTTTCACTCATGAGTTCCAGGACTGCTACTGTAACATAGCTTGGAGAGAAGAAGAAGTTCAAAGACTCTATTGTCATTAACAGCAGGGGCAGCCCCAGAGTTGGTTCAAGGTGTTGGTGCACTATGCAGACCTTAAGCTCCCCTCCCCGTGGCTGTCAGAATCTATAGTTTAGCTTTGAATGCCCCGCTCTTTGCTCCCCCTTCCACCCCCCCACAAGCTGCTTCCCTAAACGTCCAGCTGGTTTGCCTAATGGTTGGGCCGCGATTAGCAGAACAGAGACATCAGGGTCTCGTCCATCATCTCCAAAGCCAGGCAGAGCCAAGACTTTCAAGGAGCTGGGCATAACTCCTCTGCAGCCCTCTCCACTAGGCTCTTGAGAGCTCGAAGGCTAGAACCATGCTTTAGACAGACATTAGTGTTACGTTTACTGCAGCAGATCTCAGTGGTGCTATAGTTACCTAGGTGTATTTCGCTCATGACTTTCCATTAGCAATTCAAGGTGAGTTACATTCAGGTACAGTAGGTATTTCTAAGTCTGTACCTGAGGCAATGGAGGGTTCCATGAGTTGCATAAGGCCACAAGAGTCATCAGTGGAATATGAACCCGGCTTTCCTGCTTTTGGCCTGCAGCTCTACCCACTAGGTTTAAAAAGCAAAATGGCCACAAAACAGGGTTACTGCCAGAGCTTATTCAAGTTGATCCTCAGGGGTGTCTAGCTCCTTATGCACTGCCATTTAGGATTTATTTATTTAGACAGTTTTTGTATACTGCCTTATCCTTCAATCAAAGCAGTCACAACACAATTGGGGGATACATTTAACATGCGGGATATGAGACACATACACTAATACTTACAGGGAACATGGGCTATGGAGGGTTAAGTGGCTTGCCCAAGACCACAAGGAGCACCTGTGGGACTAGAAACCCCAGTCCTTCCGGCCCAAGGTTTCTGTCCTCTAGTGGGATTTGAACCCCTGACCTTCTGGCCTGAAGTACCTTGCCCCAACCACTAGGCTACTCCTCCCTCTAAGGATTGAATTGACCTTAGAAGATTGCAGGGCCGTCGCTGAATGAACCTGTCTGGAGATCTCTTAACATTTAGTGCCACACAAGAGTGAGGGAACATGGAGGAAGCCCCCCCTTGAGCATCTCATTACCTGGAGTGGGGTACACAAGAGTGAGAGAACGTGGAGGAAGCCCCCCCTTGAGCATCTCATTACCTGGAGTGGGGTACACAAGAGTGAGGGAACGTGGAGGAAGCCCCCCCCCTTGAGCATCTCATTACCTGGAGTGGGGTACACAAGAGTGAGGGAACGTGGAGGAAGCCCCCCCCTTGAGCATCTCATTACCTGGAGTGGGGTACACAAGAGTGAGGGAAAGTGGAGGAAGCCCCCCCCCCTAGAGCATCTCATTACCTGGAGTGGGGTACACAAGAGTGAGGGAAAGTGGTGGAAGCCCCCCCCCCTTGAGCATCTCATTACCTGGACTGGGGTACACAAGAGTGAGCGAAAGTGGAGGAAGCCCCCCCCCTTGAGCATCTCATTACCTGGAGTGGGTACACAAGAGTGAGGGAAAGTGGAGGAAGCCCCCCCCCCCTTGAGCATCTCATTACCTGGAGTGGGGTACACAAGAGTGAGGGAAAGTGGAGGAAGCCCCCCCCCCTTGAGCATCTCATTACCTGGAGTGGGGTACACAAGAGTGAGGGAAAGTGGAGGAAGCCCCCCCCCCTGGAGCATCTCATTACCTGGAGTGGGGTACACAAGTGTGAGGGAAATTGGAGGAAGCCCCCCCCCTTGAGCATCTCATTACCTGGAATGGGGTACACAAGAGTGAGGGAAAGTGGAGGAAGCCCCCCCCCTTGAGCATCTCATTACCTGGAGTGGGGTACACAAGAGTGAGGGAAAGTGGAGGAAGCCCCCCCCCTTGAGCATCTCATTACCTGGAATGGGGTACACAAGAGTGAGGGAAAGTGGAGGAAGCCCCCCCCCCTTGAGCATCTCATTACCTGGAATGGGGTACACAAGAGTGAGGGAAAGTGGAGGAAGCCCCCCCCCTTGAGCATCTCATTACCTGGAATGGGGTACACAAGAGTGAGAGAAAGTGGAGGAAGCCCCCCCCCCTTGAGCATCTCATTACCTGGAGTGGGGTACACAAGAGTGAGGGAACGTGGAGGAAGCCCCCCCCCTTGAGCATCTCATTACCTGGACTGGGGTACACAAGAGTGAGGGAAAGTGGAGGAAGCCCCCCCCCCTTGAGCATCTCATTACCTGGAGTGGGGTACACAAGAGTGAGGGAAAGTGGAGGAAGCCCCCCCCCCTTTGAGCATCTCATTACCTGGAATGGGGTACACAAGAGTGAGGGAAAGTGGAGGAAGCCCCCCCCCTTTGAGCATCTCATTACCTGGAATGGGGTACACAAGAGTGAGGGAAAGTGGAGGAAGCCCCCCCCCCCCTTGAGCATCTCATTACCTGGAATGGGGTACACAACAGTGCGGGAAATTGGTGTAAGCCCCCCCCCCCCTTTAGCATCTCATTACCTGGAATGGGGTACACAAGAGTGAGGGAAAGTGGAGGAAGCCCCCCCCCCCTTGAGCATCTCATTACCTGGAATGGGGTACACAAGAGTGAGGGAAAGTGGAGGAAGCCCCCCCCCCTTGAGCATCGCATTACCGGGAGTGGGGTACACAAGTGGGCGGGAAAGTGGAGGAAGCCCCCCCCCTTGAGCATCTCATTACCTGGAGTGGGGTACACAAGAGTGAGGGAAAGTGGAGGAAGCCCCCCCCCCCTTGAGCATCTCATTACCTGGAGTGGGGTACACAAGAGTGAGGGAAAGTGGAGGAAGCCCCCCCCCTTGAGAATCTCATTACCTGGAGTGGGGTGCCTATGAGCCAGATGGGTTCCTCCCACTGCCCAGGATTTCATGACTGGGGGAGAGGAGCGGGAAGGGTTCTGCTATTTACCTGCCTCTGTTGCCCAAGGATTGAGAGCAGCAGCACAATGTCAGCCCTCCCCAGATCACATGATATGATAGTCAGGACTTTATTTTATTGCTGCTCCTGGTGTGTCCTGCCTACACGGACTGTATCAGGCCATGGGGTAGGAACTTTATTGCCGGGGAAAGACATGCACAGTGGTCTGGGGATCCCCAAAGCGTGGAGTCCTTGGTGGTTGCCCATTCTGCCTCCCCCAATGGCAGTCCAGATGTTTCAAGTAGGGTGATCAACTGTTTCCAGATTTGCCTGATAGGGTTGATCTAGTTCCCCACTGTGTGCAGGGACTTGTTTTGATTTCCCTATTGCATTCCCTAAGAAAAGAAAGACTACAAATCTTTGTAAACAGTGCAGTAATCCAGGACCAAACTAACCCTGTCGGACATATTTGCAGCAGTTGGTAACACTTCTTCCCAGTGGCGTCCCCAGCCCGCTTGTCACCCGAGACAGGTGCCCCCCATAACCCCGCTCATGGCTGGCACTGCACGCAGCAATGCACACACACACACTCCACCAGGCCCATGAAGGCAGCATGGCAAACTTACCATAAAACTGGCTTGCCACAATGCCTCCAGGCCCAGCCGCTCTTCTCTCATGGGCCAAAGTCTCACAATTCACGGGGCCTGGAGCGGAGACAGCTTGGCAAGAAGCTTTATGGTAAGTTTCCTGCAGGGTGGGACCCTGTGGGTCCAGCGGGGGTGCATCCCTCTCCCAGCCTCAAGCACTGCCCTGCCCTTAGTACGCCACCACCTCTGCCACACTGGTCCCAAAAGCAGACCAATGGCCAGGGGGCAAAGCTGCTGCAGAACATGTGGAAAAGGGGCTGAGCTTTTGCTTATGGGTCCAGGGAGAGAGTTCTGTCTCTAGGATGGCTTTACAGCCTCCCTTTGAGCGTGGCCATGCTCTGAGTTACTACAGGACACTATAGTCAGAGATACTGAGCGATCCACTTTCAGAAGGAAAATTGCTAAGGTCCTGGATTTCAGAGAACGCCATCTCCCGTATTCTGGTACCTTGAAAGAAGTAGAGCTAAACATCCCAGTTTGCATACAACATCTAGGTCAAAATAGGAGCTTCCAAACTGAGACATTCAGGGGTCAATATTCGCCCTGCAGCGGTCGGCGCTGCTAAAGTGCCCGACTACCTTGAGCAAAGCATCGGAGCCCAGAGGGCTTATGGCACTGAATATCCAGTCTTGTGAGCAATCGGAGTTACTGTACAATTAGCGGTGATATTCAGCAGCTAACCGGACAGCAATAACTGCATAGTTGGGACAGCCATTGAGCTGTCCTGACTTTATGCTGGTTGCCTATCTAGTTAGTTGAAAATTGATGCCAGATGGATAGTCACAACTTCAGCTCTTGCCATGGACCGTCCGGAAACTGACAGCACGTTTCTGTGGGGATATTCTGTGGCTCTAATTGGTTAATTCCGCTGAATATCGAGCAGAGAGGGGTTTAGCTGGTTAGCAGGTTTACTCGGAGTGTGATGCATGTAAGCAATAATTCTGCAACTTATCTATAGAAGTGCCAGGTTTTGTGAAAATTCCACATACAAGAGGAGCCTATTAAGGATCTGAGTTCTAAACCTCAAATTGTTGACTTGCCAGTTGTTGTGTTGTCTGTCTTAATTAGACTGCAAGCTCTCATTGGCAGGGACTGTCTCTTGCTTGTATGTGTACAGAGATGCGTACGCCTTGTAGCGCTATACAAATGATAAGCAGTCGTCAGAGCCGTAGCGAGCCAGAATCATGCTCTGCGCGCCCCCTCTCCCCCATACCTCCATCCAGCCGCTGCCTGCTCCCGCTGCCCTCTGTTTCTCGCAAGCCTAATGTGCAAGTCATGGCAGCAGCAGCTGATCTGATCTCTCCCTGCTCGGATGTCGCATCAGAGCAGGGAGGGATCAGACCTGCAGAAAGACCATAAATACCTGCAGAAAGACTTAGGGGGCGCATTTCGGCTGCCTGCAGTTGCCCTGCCACTGCAGAGAGAACAGAAAATGACGGCAGAAGGCGACAGCAGGCAGCTGAAATGCACCCCCTAAGCCTTTGCACCCTGTGCGACTACACAGGGCTAGGTATGGTACTGGTAGTAGTCAGGGCTGGCCTGTCCATTGTGCGAGAATGTTGTTTGCATGGGGCCCCATGCTTCAGGGGGCCCCGCGCCAACTCCATTCTGCACATGGTGTTTGATTTGCAGGGCCTGCTGGCTTGAGAGGGAGATGGGTAGGCCCGAAGCCCCAGCTCACCTCTGCACGGCGCCAGTGAAGAGCGGAGTCCAGCAGCTGTGTTCTCCTGAAGTGCACCGAGTGCTGGGAAACAGGAAATGCCCTTAACCTCCGGCGTGCTTCAGAAGAACACAGCCGCTGGAGTGAAGGAACAAGCTGCTCTCCACTCCAGCGCTGTGCAGAAGTGAGCCAAGGCTTTGGGCCTCCCCGACTCCGTCTCAAGCTGGTCAGACAGGTATGGGGCTCTTGGGGGGGGGGGAGCTAGGACTGGAACTGATGGGGTGCTAGGATAGGACTGGAAAGGGGCTAGGACTGGATATGGGCTGATTGTGGGGGGCTTGGATTGGAAATGGGCTGATTGGGAGCTAGAACTTGAAATGGGCTGATAGGGGGCTAGGATAGGACTGGAAGTGCCTGATGGGGGGCTAGGATTAGAAATGGGCTGATGGGGGGGCTAGAACTGGAAATGGGCTGGTGCGGGGGGATTGGAGAATGGGACTAGAAGGGAGCAGGTGCTGAGTGGGACTGGAATTAGAAGGGAGCTGATGTTGGGGGATGACTAGAAGGGGATGGGGCTGGGGGGAGTGAGGATGGAGAGGGGAAAAGATATTTTGTATGGGAGGGAAGAAAAATCTACGATTGGCTGGGTATTGAGAGAGTAAGTGGGGATTGAGGATGGAAGGGTGAAATTTGAGTGGATGAAAAGGAATAAGAAAGAAATGGGGGAAAGAGCAAAAGGGGAAAGATCAGTATGTTAAAGCAGATAGAGAGAGAGAATGGAAAAGATCTAGAAGAGAGAAGAAAGGACAAATGGACAGCAGACAATGGAGAGTTATTAGAACACACAAAAAAAAAACCAGAAGAAAGTGACTGGAGCAATTGCAATTGAAAAATAAAATACCCGAACAACAAAAGGTAGAAAAATACTTTTTATTTGATTACTTTGTATTAACTGGAATATGTCAGTGCTGGGAAATGTGAATTGCTAATGTCTTTGCATTTTGTTTAGTCAATCAATCAATGTGTGTCTTTGAGTCAGTCCTGACTCCTGGTGACCCAGAAGCTCCTGGGTTTTCTTGGCAGTGTCACTGGAAGTAGATTGCCAGGCCTTTCTTCTGAGGCAATGGAGGGTTAAGTGACTTGCCCAAGGCCACAAGGAGTGCTAGTGGGAATTGAACCCTGGTTGCTTGGTTACTAAGCCAGTGCTCTAACCACTAGGCTACTCCTCCACTCTGTTTAGTAGAAGAGGAAATTAATTTATAGTTTTATTTCTCCAGTGTTGTATATTCCAAGTTTGGCTTTTGGGGTTCCCAGTTTAATTATTATCTTCCTATTTCTAAATTGTGATCCCTTGTTCTTTGTTAGGTGACTGTCTATGTTCTACATGTGTAACCAAGCTGACATATTCAGTTTATGTAGTTTCTATTTGACAGTGCCACTTGTTCTCTTTCCCCAGTAGGAGATGTACTTGTATTCTCTGATATGTATTGGTTTAATATTTGCAGTGTTGCCTTTTGATAGGTAGGGTTTGGTGCTTTGTGAGTCCTGGTCGTGCTGTTATGATATGGTGGGTTTGCTATGGGTTTTAAATGGGCAGTGTTTGTAGTACTTCCTAATGTGCCTGGCGGTTGGCACTGGAGTATAGTAACGTAGAAATCTGGTAGTCTTTCTTTATCCAGACACTCATTAAGAGGCATGAATACTCTGCAACAGTACAGAGCAACACAAAAAGAGTACGACAAGCTAATTAACAGGAGTACCATATAAATCTCATCCTGAAGTCAGCAAACAAGCCAAGGGAACTTTTTGAAATAGCCCACACACTCTCCAAAGAACCCACACTCAGAGGCCAGCCCAAAATTCACCCACAAAGAATTGCAGACTACCTAGAGGCAAAACAAAATTACACGCCCAAGGACTCATTAGCACAGATGTCTGCCTCAAAGAACCACATAACCCCGCAGAAACATGGGGGAAATTTGCGATACCATCTGCCAGCAAACTGCTCTATACAATAACTAAGCTAAACATAACATCACCAAATGACCTATACCCCGTGACATGGATAAAGTCATCCAAGGAAGAGCTTGCCCCATTCATCCACAGAATAATACACACATCTCTCAGAAATGGCCAAATGTCTTCAGCACTCAAATGGACCTCAATTCAACCTATCCTAAAAAAATCTGCACCTGACAAGGAGGACCCCTATTCATACCGACCGATAGCAAGTCTACCCTTTATGACCCAAATCATTAAGAAGACAGTACAATTGCAGCTCTAAGATCACACCATTAAACCCTCACCAACATGGTTTCAAACCCAACCATAGTGTGGAAACACTGCTAACATCACTCTTCGACACAATAATCAAAGGGATGGACAATATAATGAGAGGATTCCTGTTAATATCCCTAGATATATCGTTAGTCTTCAATATGTTTTCACACACCATAATCTTGAAACGACTAACAGAAATTGGGCTTCACAACACAACACTCAAATGGTTCCATTCATATTTTGAGGGCAGACAACAATGTGTGAAATGTGGAGGGAACACATCCACACCATTCGGCATACATCAGGGTATTCCACAAGGTTCAGCTATCTCATCCCTCCTATTCAACCTCTACATCCAGCCTATCTGTGACATCATCCAAAAGCATGATATTCTCTACAAGCTGTACGCCGATGACATTATGATATACACCTCCATGAACACTAAGAAACCTCACCAATAACCAACTGCCTCACGGATATGATTACAGGGCTCAGCAACCACAGGGTATTCCACAGGGTTCAGCTACCTCATCCCTCCTATTCAACCTCTACATCCAGCCTATCTGTGACATCATCCAAAAGTATGATATTCTCTACAAGCTGTACGCCGATGACATTATGATATACACCTCCATGAACACTAAGAAACCTCACCAATAACCAACTGCCTCACGGATATGATTACATGGCTCAGCAACCACAGGGTATTCCACAGGGTTCAGCTACCTCATCACTCCTATTCAACCTCTACATCCAGCCTATCTGTGACATCATCCAAAAGCATGATATTCTCTACAAGCTGTACGCCGATGACATTATGATATACACCTCCATGAACACTAAGAAACCTCACCAATAACCAACTGCCTCACGGATATGATTACAGGGCTCAGCAACCACAGGGTATTCCACAGGGTTCAGCTACCTCATCCCTCCTATTCAACCTCTACATCCAGCCTATCTGTGACATCATCCAAAAGCATGATATTCTCTACAAGCTGTACGCCGATGACATTATGATATACACCTCCATGAACACTAAGAAACCTCACCAATAACCAACTGCCTCACGGATATGATTACATGGCTCAGCAACCACAGGGTATTCCACAGGGTTCAGCTACCTCATCACTCCTATTCAACCTCTACATCCAGCCTATCTGTGACATCATCCAAAAGCATGATATTCTCTACAAGTTGTACGCCAATGACATTATGATATACACCTCCATGAACACTGAGAAACCTGATTACTCAGCAATAACCAACTGTCTCACGGATATGATTACATGGCTCAGCAGCCACAACCTCAGTATAAATTACAAAACAACAAAAAGCACTCATAATTACACGCAACACGCTCTTCACCCCTCCAAGCAAGATAAAAGTACAAAATACAAGCATAATCATCAAAATGGAGATTTAAGTGCCTTTGAATCATCCTGGATCAGAACCTGAATCTACAGTCACAGAATAACAGGACAACAAAATCTGCATACTGAGGATCATAAGGAAACAAACCACTACTCAGCCAGACTGACTTCTGCATGGTGATTCAGGCTATCATAACATCGATCGTAGACTATTGCAACTCACTATATCAAGGCCTACCAGCTCAACCAATTCAACCTCTTCAAATGGCCCAGAATACAGTGGCCCAGAATACAGCTGCACATATCATTTCAGGCACAGCAAAACACATTACCTCCATATTACAACAATAGCACTGGCTGCCAATTAAGAATCACTTCAGATACAAATCTACTCTTAACAATTTCAAAATCCTGCACAAAAGTTCAGCTGAGACACTCCAAGACCTCAGAAAAAGGGACCCTGAAAACCGGCCAAGAAGAACAAATATCAAAAATATCTTAGCCCTTTACGGAAGGATTAAGGGGGTTATTCTCCTTAATCCCCTGTTTCTTCCCCCTCCATATTGAAAATAGGGAAAGACAGTGACATCTGTAGTTAACTGGTGACATTTCTATGTGCAAAAATGGCGACACGCGTTTAAGTTTCATGGTGCCAACCTATACATGTGAGCGCTGGCATGCACACCTGTAAGTTGCTGTTTCTCCGTTGAGTTTTCCCACTTTATAAAACTGCTCCTCCTACGGTTTGTAGATGATATTCCTGTGCACTCCTGCACGCTCATGTACGCATTCTAACAAAGGCTCCATGTTTAGCAGAGTCTCTTCTAAAATATCACCAGAACTGTCTGAATTAGACGTCTGAATTCCAACGTCCATGTGCCTTCATGTGTCTGCTTGGGCTAACTAGAAAATAAGAGGAATTACAGAAAATGGAGTTAATGGATCAATACGTGAATAAGTTATCAATTTACAGTGAATTCTTCTTCTAAGAGTTTAATGATGGAAAGTGAGAGGGAGAGAGGACCACCTGGAGGAACAGTTATTGGCTGTAGGTATTTGATGGAATACTGATTTTTTGAAGTAAGCCAAAACTGTATCTCTGATTTTATTTTGAAATTCGAATGCAATAATATTTGTGTGGGCTTGGAAAGGGCCTGATCTGCTTACTCTGACCCTCAGCTTTGGCCAGACAGAGGTGCTGGAGCCCCTCCACTAACTGAGACCCCAAAGCATCGAGCAAGTGACGTCCAAAGAGACTCTGGCATGGGGTGGAGGAGGCAATGCCTGGGGGTCACTTACAGGCCAATGCAGAAAGACTAGTGCACCTTTGTGCACAGATAACACAACACTCGTATATGCACAAGAACCACTATGCCAAATGCAGAGAAGAGATTGACACTGGCTCAAGGACGGTGATCACCCTATACTTTCTAGTTCCCTCCCTCCTGATTTTACAGCCCTCTATTGTTCTCGGCGGGGCAGGTGTGGAGGCGGGGTGGCCCTTCTTCATCGTGCCTCCATTGACATCGAGGAAGTCCCCCTCACCAGTACCGCTTCCCCCAGAATCCCTTTTCTTAAGACTCTCTTCCCCCTCCCCCCCCCTTTACTTCCTCCTTCTCTACTTTCCCCCCTCTCTAGCAGCCTCCCGGGGAGGCAGCCCTCCAGGCTATTTCTGATCTTGTGCTCCATTTTCCAAACCTTATTTTGTTAGGTGATTTCAACGTCCATGTTGATGATCCCTCTAGATCAAAGGATCAGGCCTTTGACAACCTCCTGAAAGATGTCCCCTTACATCAACATGTGGTTGGCCCGACTCATGTAGCAGGTCACACCTTGGATTTGATTCTGTCACCCGGGTCGCTCCAACCCGTGATTTCGCCCCCCCTTTACTTTTAGCATTCCATGGTCAGATCATTTCTGTGTTTTTTCGTCCATTTCTTTCCCCCAGGCAGGAATTGGCCCCCCAACCCCCCCTCTGCTCCTTCCCTCCGTCGAAACCTGTCCCCGGAAACACTTTAGGTGTTTCCTCCAGCTCCCACAATTTTTCCTACTGATTTTGCTACTCGCCCCACTGATGACCAGGCTGCTCTCTGGGATTCCCTCTTATCTAACTCCCTCGATGGCCTAGCGCCTCTGCGTCCTGTTTCCAGGACCTCTAGGGTGCCTTCTTCACCTTGGTATCACCCTGCCCTACGCACTTTACGCTCTCAGTTACGTCAAGCCCAACATCATTGGGCCCGCCATCCTTCACCAGAGCTTAATTTTCGTTTCAAACACTTATTATCAGAATACCGTTCAGCTATACAGTCTGCTAGATTCACTTTTTATTCTGCTCAGATTTCGGCAGCAGCCAGCTCCTCACGTCAGCTTTTTAGCATCCTGCGGAAGCTGTCGTCCACTAATGCTAGGAACCCGCAGGCCATTTCCACTCCGGACCCTCAGTCCCTTGCCACCTTCTTTTTCAATAAGGTGCTAACCTTACGCGCCTCCTTCACTGCCCCGCCCCCTCCTCCCCCTCTTTCCCCTTCCCCCTTTCCCTCTGCCATGGCCCCTGCTCTCCCCCCGATCTCTCTAACCGTTCACTCACCACCCATTTCTGTCACTAGTGACCTTGTTCTTACTCATACTTGGTCGTCTTTCCGCCCTGTCCTCTCTGCGGAGGTGCTAATGTTTCTATCTAAATCTAGGAAAACCACTTGCATCCTAGACCCCATCCCCTCTCAGTGGCTCTCGGAGCCTTCTCTACAACTAGTCCCAGTCATTACTACTATCATTAACTCTAGCCTCTCCTCTGGTCTCTTTCCGGCATCTTGGAAATCTGCAATCCTGCGCCCTTTACTGAAGCAACCCTCTCTAGATCCATCCATTCTTTCTCATTGGCGCCCGGTATCCAACCTTCCATTTCTTGCTAAGCTTCTTGAACGTTGCGCTTTTGACCAACTGAGTTCCCACGTTGAAGCCACCAATTCACTCCATCCACGTCAGGCTGGATTCCGCCGAGGACATAGCACCGAAACTGTCCTTCTTGCATTACTAAATGAATTACACGTCACTCATGATCGTGTTGATATCACTCTCTTGGTTTCCCTTGATCTATCTGCAGCATTTGATCTGGTCGACCACCATACACTCTTGTCCCGGCTTTTCGACATTGGTCTCCGAGGTACTGTCTGGCGGTGGTTTCATTCCTTCCTCTCTTCTCGTTCTTTTTCTGTGCATGTTAATGGTCAGTCCTCACCTGTCCTTCCTCTCACTTGTGGTGTTCCGCAAGGCTCTGTGCTTTCCCCTCTATTGTTTAATATTTTCCTCGACCCCTTACCCTTGATCATTCAGCAATATCCAGTTTCATCTTACTTTTACGCAGATGATATTGTTCTTCTTTTTCATACCTCACCCTTATCCCCTGATATTTCTCAGCTAAATCTTTGTCTTTCTCACATTGCTTCTTGGCTAGCAGAGAATTTTCTTCACCTTAATCCAGCAAAGTCCTCAGCAATGTGGGTTTCCCTGAGTGGTTCATGTCCCACTCTTGCTCCCTCCATTGGACAAACCAGCATCCCTCTCACATCCTCTTTTCGCTACTTGGGCGTTCTTCTGGATCCTTCTCTGACTTTTTACGAGCATATTTCCATGATCTCCCGTCGCTCCTTTGCTGCTTTACGACAGATTAGGGCCGTTCGATCTGTTTTACCCTCCAGTTCCCTAGTCACCCTTGTCATTGCTCTTGTCATCAGCAGATTGGATTATTGCTGGCCAACCTCCCCAAGTACTGCCTTCAAAGACTACAACGCATCCAGAACACCGCAGCTCGCCTCATCACCTTTTCCAGTAAATTTGACCATAGTACTCCTATTCTTCTCCGTTTGCATTGGCTTCCTCTTCATTACCGTTTCCACTATAAATTTCTGATTCTTCTTCACCGGGCCATTTACACTTACACTCCTCTTTATTTAGCAGACTGCGTTTCACTGTATTCCCCCCATCGACAACTCCGCTCTATTCATACCAACCGTCTATCCCTTCCTTCACCCTCCCAAGCCCGTTTAGAACAGACACGGCACTCTGCCTGGTTTTTCCTTGGACCATCATTTTGGAATATGCTGCCTACTTCTCTCAGGTTAGAATCATCTTACCCCCAGTTTAAATCATTGCTTAAGACTTATTTATTCCAGAAAGCTTTCGACCTCCCTCCTGAAGCCCCCCCCCCCCCCAACCATTTTATGCTTTTGTCTGATGTCCTATGAATCGTCCCTGTCTGTCTTCCTTCTGTCCTTATGGTTTATTATGTTTATGTTTGCCCTTTTCTGTGCCCTTCTTTCCTGTTTATTTTTGGCGTTCCGTTTCCTGGTTTGCAGTGTTTAATCAGTTTTTTATTGTACACCGCTTAATGCTTTTGCCATAGCGGTATATCAAATTTGGAATAAAGATAAAGACACATGCGCAAACAGCAGAAAAAATTATGCGCGCACAGTAACGCCAAGCATATTTAAATAATATGCAAATGAGCTGCACATATTCAAATTACATGCTAATAAGTTCTGCGCCCAATGCAGAGAAACACGTAGAGAATTACATAACCAGGTGTAAAGTTCAGGAGCGCCATTATCTCTACACCTGGTATGAGGTGACGTAAAAATCTTGCACGTGTAGGGAAAGACTGTTTCAGCATGTGTATCGGTGAACAGTTACCTTCGGCGTGGAAATCCTCTGCATTTATCTTTCAGCACAGAAGCGAAATTTCGGCATTTAAGACAACACGTCTTTTGCTTCTTATCCTTGTGTATTCTTTGGACTCACTTCTATCAGTCTCCACTTACTGCTATGGGGTGAAATGGTGGCGATTATTACAGGGCGAGTGCCACCAAGCTGTTACTGACTTTGCTAATGATCCTATGCGTATAATGTCAGCATCTGAAATTTATGCGAATGCGCCCACGGCCTCTTGTAGCGCGTCTCTTGTTTGTGCATGCATTGGTTCCCCGCCTTTCAACTTTATGCTGAAGTTTTGCGTACGGCTCATTTGCATACATGCCCTTTGCTGTATATTGGCGCTGAAGTTTCACACTGTTGGTGCGCTATGAAAATGCGTGCACAGCTAATAGCGTGCAACTTCAGTGCCGGCTCTCTGCATTAGCCCGTTAGGTATTTAAGTGGTAGGGGAGCTGGGGAGAAGCGTGGAAAGTACAGCAGAAGAAGATTGTTTCTAATGAAGGGTCTTGTGATCAGAACAGACAATGGATTCTTGTCTAGTATTTCCAGAACCATTTCCAATAAACAACTGGTTTCGTATGAGCTCCAAAGATATTTCTGATGTCCTCACAGAAACCCAAATTTCATCTATCTAGTCTATTTTGAATAGAGATGCTTTTCTCAGTCTCATATACTTCCTAAAATAAATAATTCAGGCTCTGAGATGACCCGTAACTCCCTCAGACACTTGGCATCAGTCTGCCAGCGTCAGTAGAAGGAGCAGAAGAAATGGACTAACTCCAGGGGATAGAGAGGCTGAAATAGAATGAACTCCAGGGTCATGCAAGGTTTTTGGCTGCTCAGGGCACTACCCTCCATTTACCATCCGCCATGCAATCTAGTTAGTATAGCACACTTTGGGGTGCCCTGCACTACAATGCTGGAAAAGTGACCAACTATTATCATATTATTATTACTCCGGGCTGACATTTTTATTCTCTTTCCTCCCCTAGACCCTTCTGCCAGGACTGCATCACTGCTAACACACCTGCTGAGTTTCTTAAATGTACACCAGGCGATCACAAAGGTGCGTGAAAGTGGGAACTGAGCCATCCCTGCTGTGACAGCGCTCTACCATCTCCTCTCTCCTTGCTTTGAAAGCATGTCCAGAAGGGGGCGACAGTGGGCTGCGGCATCACAGAGATCTTGAACATACAACAGCTCACACAGCCTGATGCACAGTTATCCAACATGGCAGTAGGCAAACTAATGGGAATTGAATTTAGCTCACGCCTTTTTTCAGAAGTCCAAAGCGAGTTACATGCAGATACAGTAGGTATTTTCCTGTCCCCGGAGGGTTTACAATCTAAGTCTGTACCTAACATAAAACCAGCAAGGGGTACAATTACCAGGAACTGTTGAGTCAGAGCAACATAACAAAACACTTCTGAAAGCAAGCAGAGAGCCGCATCACTTCCACCACTAATATTTAATCTAGAACACCAACGCTATCTAGAGAATGCCAACGCGCGTGATGCCTAACACCACAAATCAAAGAACTGCAAGAAGGACGCCTTCCCAGAATGCTCTCCATAGAAGCTCTCCGTTCAGTCTCTGAGGGTGTAAGGTTTGACAATCTCAGCTCACATTAGAGTAGCTACCTATCAGTATCACATCCCCATATTCCAGAAACATGCTCACTAGCAATAAACCACAAATCATATTCCATGCGCAATGGGATTCAAGCATTCATCACGAACATCAATACGCGCCACAGCGCAAGCGTCCAAACACTATACACAATGTGGATTTTCCCAGTAAAAAGAGAAACGAATCATATGGACTACGTTAGATGTCTTAGAGTCCAGATGAGACTGAGGCTGGTAACTATGCTGCATAATTAGATTTTAAAAGTTGGACAATTCCAATGAAAACAAGCAAACTATGCAATGAGCACATTTAAAATGGCCAGCTGTAAAGATGATATCGGAGCCAATTAAGAGGAAACAAGTAAATTCTTTGGATTTCTTCCTCTTAGATGCAGATAAAGGATATTCAGTAAAGATCCTTTGTGAAACTGGCAGATCCAATGTTTCAGTATACTATTTGCATTTCATGAGAAAGTCCAGAACAAAGTAATGTACACAATTCTAGATGATTGCTCAGCCATTTATTGATACTAAAGTCTTTATGTATTTGACTAGACTTATATACCACTTTTCTACAAGTCTACAGTGTACATTCAGTTACTGTATATACAGGGTGGCCCAAAATAAGTGAGAACATCTCGTAAATTAAAAGCTTAAATAGTTTACTTATTTACCTTTTTTAGCTATATAACGTCTTTATTTCGACAATTTCCGGTCGCCATCTTTGTTTTTTTTTAATTTGTCAATCGTTTACACGTCTTTTTGAATTTTTAAATAACATATATGCTACGAGAAGATCTCACTTTTTTTGGGCCACCCTGTATATATATTTCCCTTGTCCCCAAAAAGCTCATAATCTGTGTTTTTGTACCTGAGGCAATGGAGGGTTAAGTGACTTGTCTAAGGCCACAAGGAGCACCTGTGGGACTAGAAACCGCAGTCCTTCCAGCCCAAGGTTGCTGTCCTCTATCAGGATTCAAATCCCTGGCCCTTCAGCCTGAGGTAGTTTGTATTAACCACTGGGCCACTCCTTCCTATGTATTTGTAGTGAAGATTTCATACAGGACAAATATCAAATTACAATAACTTCAAAATTCTACAGGAAATTTTTTGTAATGAAGTGTTAAGACACTATTAAATTATGAATACATCTTTTTAATAAGAAAATCTTGTGGTCAATTTCATATGAGATTTTTCGGTTTGTCAGAAATTTTTCAGTGCCCTTTATTCAGCAGACGGCAGACCCTGACTCGCTGTCACGTCCTAGGAGTCTCTTCCTTTCTGCACCTTTGCCTCCCTTCTTCCAGGTCAGTGACTAATGCATGTAACTTAAGTTTTATGCATGTAAATCTAATTTTACATTGGATAAATTCTTTTCTGAACGGAAAATATCTAAAATTGATCCAAAATGTAATTAGAAGTGTTTTACATTCACACCCTTATTCTTTTGCATCCCATTCCTCTATCCAGGCCTCTTTCTAAGGCAATGGGTCCCAAACAGGAACCTTGCAATAGAGTGGACACTTCAGAGGGAGTAGACAACGTGAGAAAAGATCTACAAAAATTAGAATGGTCAAATGCTTGGCAATTGAGATTTGATGTAAAGAACTGCAGAGTGATGCACTAGGGATACAAAAACTCAAAGGAGCTGTACACAAAAGGGGATGAGAGATTGGTGTATATCAGGGGTCTCAAACACGCGGCCCGCGAGACAACTTTGTGCGGCCCGTGACAGCGGAAAACCAAAAATCCCCCAAAACCCTGGCTTCTGCTGCTGCCGTTGCCGCCGTGGCAGCAGCAGAATCAATTGTCAAATTAAAAAAAAAAACTGACTTCTGCTGCTCAAGCAGCTGTCCTGCGGCCCCTTTCCCTCTGCCCGGAGATCCGACTCTGCTCTCAGCGGCGTGCTTTTCAAGCCGCGAAGAGAGTATTCCCCTCTTGCGCGGCTTGAAAAACCGCGCGAGAGGGGAATACTCTCGTCGCGGCTTGAAAAGCACGCCGCTGATAGAGCAGAGTCGGATCTCCGGGCAGAGGGAAAGGGGCCGCAGGACAGCTGCTTGAGCAGCAGAAGTCAGTTTTTTTTTTTAAATTTGACAATTGATTCTGCTGCTGCCACGGCGGCAACGGCAGCAGCAGAAGCCAGGGTTTTGGGGGTTTTTTTGTTGGCCGGTAATGAGCTATGGAGGGGCTGACTGAACTGGAAGTGGGCTATTGGCAGAGGGGGGAGGGGGGGGGTTATGACTGGTAATGGGCTGGGGGGGGTTATAACTGGTAATGGGCTATGGTGGGGGCAATGACTGGAAATGGGCAGATGGGGGTTAGGACTGGAATTGGGCTATCGGCAGGGGGGGGTTATGACTGGTAATGGGCTGGGGGGGTTATAACTAGTAATGGGCTATGGTGGGGGCTAGGACTGGAAATGGGCAGATGGGGGTTAGGACTGGAAGTGGGCTATTGGCAGGGGGGGTTATGACTGGTAATGGGCTGGGGGGGGGTTATAACTAGTAATGGGCTATGGTGGGGGCTAGGACTGGAAATGGGCAGATGGGGGTTAGGACTGGAAGTGGGCTATAGGCAGGGGGGGGGTTATGACTGGTAATGGGCTATGGTGGGGGCTAGGACTGGAAATGGGCAGATGGTGGTTAGGACTGGAAGTGGGCTATCGGCAGGGGGGGGTTATGACAGGTACTGGGCTCTGGTGGGGGCTAGGACTGGAAATGGGCAGATGGGGGTTAGGACTGGAAGTGGGCTATGGGCAGGGGGGGGTTATGACTGGTAATGGGCTATGGTGGGGGCTAGGACTGGAAATGGGCAGATGGTGGTTAGGACTGGAAGTGGGCTATCGGCAGGGGGGGGGTTATGACTGGTAATGGGCTATGGTGGGGGCTAGGACTGGAAATGGGCAGATGGGGGTTAGGACTGGAAGTGGGCTATTGGCAGGGGGGGGTTATGACTGGTAATGGGCTATGGTGGGGGCTAGGACTGAAAATGGGGTGATGGGGGTTAGGACTGGAGGTGGGCTGATTGGGGGGTTAGGACTGGTAATGGCCTATGAGGGGAGGTAAGACTGAAAATGGGGTGATGGGGGATACGACTGCAAGTGGGCTATGGGGGGGAATAGTACTGGTAATGGGCTATGGGGGTGGTAAGACTGAAAATGGGGTGATGGGGGGGTAAGAATGGAATTGCGCTGTGGGGAGGTTAGGACTGTTTATGGGCTATGGGGGGTCTAGGACTGGTAATGGGCTGGGGGGGTTGCTAGGACTGGAAATGGGCTGAGTGGAAGGGGGGCTTGAACTGCAAATGGCTGATGGGGAGGGGGGCTTGGAATGGAAATGGGCTGTGAGGGGAGGGAGCTAGGATTGGAAATGGGCGGCTGGGGGGCTAGGATTGGAAATGGGCTGATGGTGAGGCTAGGATAGGACTGGAAATGGACTGATGCAGGGACTAGAAAGGAGCAGATGCTGGGTGGGGCTGGAACTAGAAGGGAGCTGATGTTGGGGGAGGATTAGAATGGGATGGAGCTGGGAAAGTGAAATGGAGAGGGGAAAAATATTTTGTCTGGAAGAGAAGACAAATCTACAATTGGCCAGGTATTGGGAGAGTAAGTGGGGATTGAGGATGGAGGGGTAAAATTTGAGTGGATGAAATAGGAATGAGGAAAGAGCAAAAGGAGAAAGATTAGTATGTTAAAGCAGATGTAGAGAGAGAGAATGGAAAAAAACTAGAAGAGAGAAGAAAGGACAAATGGACAGCAGACGATGGAGATAGCAGAAGACACGAAGAAACCAGAAGTGGCTGGAGCAATTGCAACTGAAAAAAAATGCACAAAAGGTAGAAAAATATCTCTTTATTTTGAATTTATTAACTGGAATATGTCAGCTCTGGGAAATGTGCATCATTAATGTCTGTGCTTTGGTACAAGAAATTATTTATAGTTTTATTTCTACAGTGCTGAGGTATTCTGTGTAATTCCTATTTGACATTGCTACTTGTTCTCTTTTCCCAGTAGGTCATGTATTGTTCTCTGAAATGTATTGATTTAATATTTGCAGTGTTGCCTTTTGATAGGTAGGGTCTGGTGCTTTGTGAGTCCTGGTAGTGCTGTTATGATACGGGGGGTTTGCTATGGGTTCCAAATGGGCAGTGTTAGTAGTAGTTCCTAATGTGCCTGGCGGTTGGCACTGGATTATAGTAATATAGAAATTTTCTAGTCTTTCTTTATCCATGCACTCATTATGCAACATTATGCAAATATTTATGCAAATGAGGCCCCTTATGCAAATGAGGCCCGTGTCTTATGCGGCCCCCGGGTTACTTTACAAGTCCTCATTCGGCCCTCAAAGCAATTTGAGTTTGAGACCCCTGGTGTATATGGGCCAAGAGAAGGACCTTTGAATGCTAGTGTCTGAGGATCTCGATGTAGTGCAGCAGTGTTGCAAGGCAATGGGTAAAGCCAGATGTTAGACTGTATACAGAGAGGACTAACCAGCAAGAAGGAGGAGATATTAGTGCCTCTGTGCAGGTCTTTGGTGAGGCCTCACTTGGAGTATTGTGTTCAGTTTTGGAGACTGTACCTTGCAAGGAATATAAAAAGACTTGAAATGGTTCAGAGGAAGGTGACCAAAATAATATGGGGCCAGCATGAGAAGGTATGTGAGAAAAGACTTAAGACTTAACTATGTGTACCCTACAGGAGAGGAGGGACAGGCGGGATATGATACAGACTTTTAAATACTTAAGGGTGTTACTGAACAAATAAACCTTTTTCAAAGAAAGGTAACCTGTAGATCTAGAGGACATGAAATGAAACTGTAAGGAGGTAAATCTAAAAGCAACCTCAGGAAATACTTTTTCATGGAAAGAATGGTGGATGCATGGAATGCCCTCCCGAATGCAGCAAAATTATTTAGATGACACAAAATTAATCAAAGTTGTTAAAACACAAGAGGATTATGAAAAATTACAAGAGGACCTTGATAAATTGGAAGATTGCATGTCCAAATAGCAGATGAAATTTAATGTGGACAAGTACAAAGTTATGCACCTAGGAAAGAACAAACCAAACTATGGTTACACGATGCAAGATTCCACATTAGGAACCACCACCTAGGAAAAAGATTTAGGCGTCATTGTGGATAATACATTGAAACCCTCCACCCAGTGTGCAGCAGTGGCCGCCAAGAAAGCAAATAGTATGCTAGGAATCATAAGGAAAGGAATGGAGAACAAACCCAAGGATATTATAATGCCTCTGTATCATTCCATGGTGTGACTGCACCTTGAATATTGTGTGCAATTCTGGTCTTAAAAAGGATATAACGGAATTATAAAAAGTACAGAGAAGAGCCACCAAAATGGTAAATTGGATGGAAGGATACCCCTATGAGGAAAGGCTTAAAAGGTTAGGGCTCTTCAACTTGGAAAAGAGTCAACTGAGAGGAGATATGATAGAGGTCTTTTAATTAATGAATAGAGTGAAATGGGTAAACATAGATTGATTGTTTACACCATCAAAAAGTAGAAAGACTGGGGGACATGTAATGAAGCTACAATGTAATCCATTTAAGTCTAATAAGAGAAAATATTTTTTCACTCCATGCGTAACCAAACTCTGGAATTCGTTACTGGAGGATGTAGTAAAAGCCGTTAGTGTAGCTGGGTTTAAAAAAGGGTTGGACAAGTTCCTAGAGGAAAGGTCCATAAGCCATTATTAAAGAAGACTGTTAAAAAGAGGACCTGGGAAATCCACAGCTTGCACTGGGACAAGCATTGTGGAACCTGTGTGCTTTTTTGGGAACCGGTAAGGTACTTGTGACCTGGATTGGCCACTATTGGAAACAGGATACTGGGTTTGATGGACCTTGGTCTGACCCAGTATGGCATTTCTTATGTTCTTAACAGTTGCTATTGTTAAGTGCCATCAAGTCAGTGTTGACTCATGGTGACCCTCTGGATAGTTGTCCTAAACTGTGTTCGGTCGTCAGTCAGATGACTCATTGTTGATAGAGTGGCATATCCATCTCATTGCTGGCCTTCCTCTTTTGCATTGACCTTCTACCTTGCCAAGAATGATATATTTCTCTTAACGATCTCTCTCTTTACATGATGTGTACAAGGTATGAAAGTTGAAGTCTTGTCATATGAGCTTCTAAACAAAGTTTAGGTTTGATGTCCTCTAGTACTGATTGGTTTCTTCCTCGGGTAGACCATGATATGTACAGTGTTTGTTGCCAGCACCATAATTCAAAGGCATCAATTTTCTTCCTGTCCATCTTTTTCACTGTCCAACTTTTGCATCCATATGATGTTATTGAAAATACTATGGCTTCAATGGGAATGCCATACATGTAATACTTAATGGAAATGCCGTCAATGCCTAGTGCTTTGTTCTTTGACAAGACTCAGCAGTAACGGAATTCAAAAAGGCATGGGACAGACACAAAGGATCACTACATAGCAGGAGAATGGAATTAAAGCAAATGTAAATAACTTCATATACAGAGAGGGGTAACCTGCCTGGACCAGGTGCAGCCTTAAACAAAGGCATAGAGGGGGAGTAACCTGCACAGGGTGGCAGGTGCAACTCTACAGTTCTAGTCATCTTATTGGGTAGACTAGATTGACCATGCTGGCCTTTATCGTCTGTCATTTACTATGTTAGTATGTTACTAGGGCCACAGAAACATGGCCACTCTCCCTCTCTCTGGACTTTCACTGGGACCTGTGAGGCAATGAACATTCACAGGCCCTGTCTTCTCCTAGACTAGAGTCGGCTTCCTGTAAGACTAGAGAGTACTATTTATTTATTTATTTAGACAGTTTTGTATACCGCCTTATCCTTCAATCAAAGCGGTCACAACACAATTGGGGGATACATTTAACACGCGGGGATATGAGACACATACACTAATACTTACAGGGAACATGGGCAATGGAGGGTTAAGTGGCTTGCCCAAGACCACAAGGAGCATCTGTGGGACTAGAAACCCCAGTCCTTCCGGCCCAAGGTTGCTGTCCTCTAGTGGGATTTGAACCCCCGACCTTCCGGCCTGAAGTACCGTGCCCCAACCACTAGGCTACTCCTCCCTCTAGATGTGAGCACACAGACTAAGACCCTGCACTGACTGCTGCCGCTGCTTCCTTCTGGCTTTGGTGATTGGGGGAGTAGGAAGTGGATTTGGGGGAGGACTGAGACCTGCTATTCTGTTTTTATCATCACTGAGGTCATGTGGATTTTCAGCCAATAAATGGAATCATATTGGCTGAAGTTTTGAGGAGCACTGTCCTCAGGTCTTCCACTCCCACACAGCTGTCTCTTATCCTGACTCCTAATCAGTTATCGCCTCTCTTTCCTTTCCTCTCTCTCAGCTTTCCACCTCTCACTTATGCTATTGCTGGCTCTCTCCTCTCCCTTTGCATACCCTCTGCCTTGGTCTGCCATGTCGTTCCTTCTCTCCTCTCTCTCCTGTGCCCATCCCACGCCCATGCTCCTCATATCATTCTCTCCTCATGTCTCTGCTATCTCTATCCCCTCCTACCCCATGGCCCACCTCTGCCTTCCTTCCTTTTCTCCCTTCCTCATTATTTCCTGCCGTCCCATGAGGCTCCTCCCTGCCCCTTTCCCTTTCTGGTCCAGCAGCCCCTCCCTCTGTCTTCAAGTCCCTCCTTCTCTTATAGCCATTGTATCTCCCCCTCCCCACTGCCCTCTAGAGTTGTCAGGGTTACACAAACAAATTGTATTGGTTCTGAAATCAAGTGGTGCCGTTTTTATTAAACTATTACAATACAAGCCAGCGGGGGTGGGCGCTCTTTCAATACCATCACTTCTCATGTGGATTTCCAGCAGAACAGAAACCGACCTATGTTGGTCTGTGGTGGTGCCATGACTCCTCAATCACAACCACCCAGGGATATTACCCCGTTTTAGATTTGGCGTTTAGATTTAATTATTTGCTTTTTGCATATCATTGCTCAATGACTCACAAACAGGTACAGAAGTTATTTCTCTGTCCAAAGGGACTTACAGTCTAGATTAGGGTTACCAGATGTTTTGGAGAGCAAACCTGAGACACCTGAGAAGGGCTGGGCTGGGCTGAGCTGGGCAGGGCAAGGATCCTCCCTCCGAGGGCTTCTTTTTCCCACTTATTTTGAAATGACGAGTCTAGATAGCGTTCAGTAATTTCTAAGTTTAAAAAAGACAGCAGCAGACCTTCGCAAGTTATAAGCACGCAAACATGCATATATGCCCAAGACAGTACTCTTCACCAAGCACTACGGACCCCCCCCCCCCCCACCGAGCCCATAACCAATCACAGTTAACCGATGCCTGCCTTACTGTAAACTATAATATGTGTACCCTACCCCCGTCTCTTACCCCTACCTTACCTACTCAAAATGTATCTAAACATCCTCTGTAAACCACTTTGATTGAAGGATAAGGTGGTATATAAAACTGGATAAATAAATAAATATAGATAGATAAATATCCCAAACATTTATAAAACTTCTCCCTCTTTTTTCAGAAAAGAAGTTAACTTTACATCTTCCCCTAGCAAGATGGAGAAGGCTGCATTAGAGGGGTTGGCAGGAGAAGTAATGCCCTTTGCCCTACAGGAGGTGATTATAATCCATTGGCGTTGGAAAGGGGTGGGCCACACGGGCTCTGACCCCCCCAAATATAGTGGCGTGGCAGGCAGCACGGGCAGAAGATGACAAGAAGCTGCGATCACGGCAGAGACCCTTTGCTGTTCTGCCCGCAACGATCCCATCCCCCATGGGCAGAAGAAAAACCACGATAGCGACAAAAAACCTTCCTGCCTGCCCGCGGGAGATCGAAACAGGATGGGTCACTGTCTGCAGGGCGGAGTTAGCACAGTGCTTGTGCCACCCCAAAGAAAGAGGACTTCCACGTCCCCTCTTATAATCCATGGAGTCGGGGACACTATTTCAAAATCGGGCACAATCCCCAAAAATCAGAGACATCTGATTGTACCCGAGGAAATGAAGGGTGAAGTGACTTTCCCAAGGTTATAAAAGAGTCAGTAGGAGAAGCAGGGCTTAAATCCTGGCTTCCCTGGTTCATAGCCTATTGCTCCATCACTACATATTCCTCCATTCCCCACATGTTCACCCCTTGCATGAGTTTCCATACTGACAGGAAGCCCAAGTGGGAGGAGAGGACGGGCATCTGGAAGCCTGAGCACAGGAGAGCTGGAAGTTACTCACTCAGGAAGAGTTGCTGGTGCAGGGGCGACTGGTTTTGAAGGAGAATGCAGGGCTCGTTCCTGTGAGGATGCATAGCGAGGTGGGGGATGCAGGCGCACAGTGTGGAAGGTAAGAGGGAGAACGATGCGGGAAGAGAGGATATGGGAAGGCCAGTGGGGGAAGATCCTCACGATGAAATCCAGCCCTGCGTGAGAAAATCACCACAAAAACTCACACCCGTGCATACTAAATACGCAGCAGAAAAAAGAAGCACCTGGATACATATAAGCACAGAAATACATGAGAAACACACATGCAAGCAGCACAGAAACACAAGCACGCCGTTGCTGAAACTCAAGCTCCGTGTGCTGACACCATCATTCTTCACAAGGCCTTTACTACACAGCAATTTATAAACATCTTCAAACTGCCATGAACATCACTTCAGGGGGTTAATAAAGCAGTTTGCCAACCCGCACCTCCACGCATTGCTAACGTATTCAGATGGTAATTGCCTGTAATGTCCCCCCTCCATCACATTACGGCTGGTGCTACAAGCAGTCTCGGAGATCATCCATCACACAGGAGCTGCACTCCCAGTGCTGTAGGCTGCTCCTTTGCAATAGGGATTCACCTCCATGACAAAGACATCAAGGACAGAGAGGAAGCAGCATGTCCAACAGCCCCTACTCTCAAGCAGTCGCTCCCCAGTCTGCGTACACTGCTTCCCCCACCTCGACGCTATATATCCTCACAGATACGAGCAGGCATACTCTTCAGACCCAACACCTCTCTACCACATGCAGGCCAATCACCTCCCAATCACTCTGGCGACCTCCCCCCCATTTCCATTCAACTTCACGTTCACGGGCATAACCACTGCTTCCCCCACCTCGACGCTATATATCCTCACAGATACGAGCAGGCATACTCCTTCACACCCAACACCTCTCTACCACATGCAGGCCAATCACCTCCCAATCACTCTGGTGACCTCCCCCCCATTTCCATTCAACTTCAAGTTCACGGGCATAACCACTGCTTCCCCCATCTTGCTATATATCCTCACAGATATGAGTAGGGCATACTCCTTCAGACCCAACACCTCTTCACCACATGCAGGCCAATCACCTCCCAATCACTCTGGCGACCTCCCCCCCCATTTCCATTCAACTTCAAGTTCACGGGCATAACCACTGCATCGCCCACCTTCCTGTGTGTCCTCCTGGGGTATATATAACCCCTGCACTCCCAGACATGCGTGGAAAGCCATTTTCAATTTCCCTCTTCAAAATTATCTTTTTTTGAAGGGTGTGTCAAGGAGAGAGGGACTCTACTATCTAAACTCTTTTTTCCATAGAAGCTGTTAGACTTGGGGAGTGAAGGGTTGAGCATGGGATGAAAGGCAGCGCAGGCTGCAGTGAAATGGTTGCTGCACATGCTATGTCTTGTCTTAAAACTCTGAAGGTGATTTCTAACCACCGAGTCCATCATCTCTCTCCAAGTTACAAAGGATCTTTTATCTTTCCAGCCGATGTGAATCATCAAAAACACATCCATGAATATTTAAAAACAAAACAAAATGACAGCTCTGGCCAGGGTCTTTTCAGAATTATACTAACACCATGTTCTAGCAGCTAAACAAGTACAAGGTTGCTTGGATGTGCCGCCACTTCCAGGATCCACCATCATCTACCACAGGGATGGTAAGATCGAGATTCCCCCGGGATGCAACGGTGAGGACAGGAAGGCTCCCCCCAGGACTTGTGAGGAAAGCAGCACCTCTTCTCCTGTGAGATGTCCCTACCTCTTTAGTGCTGCACAGCCTTAGAACTCCAATAGATGTGCCCCTTAAAGATGCAAGAGCGGGTCTGTGGCAACTCTGCAGTACTCCAATGCAGCCGACCTGCACATTTAAAAGTAACAGAGTGAGGCCAACAAGATACAGCTGCTAGGACTGAATGGGTGCCTAGTGGAGAAAAAGACTTCCATTTAACCGTGCTGCCCATAGACATAGGTCTACCTAGCCTAGCTGTAAATCTAACCTGCCTGTCCCAAGAAGTGGCCTCCTGGGATCACCGCATTAGAAACATAGAAACATGACAGCAGAAAGAGACCACATGGTCTATCTAGTCTGCCCTTTCATATCAACCACTACAACAGTCCTCTTTTTACCTTTAGAGATCCTCTGTGTTTGTCCCATGCTGCTTTGAATTCAGATACTGTCTTCATCTCTACCACCTCCACTGGGAGACTATTCCATGGATCCACCACTCTTTCCATAAAGCAGGGGCAGCCCAAGGGGGGTGCGGGGTCATGTGTGGAGACTCGGTGTGGGACCTCATTTGCATAAGGAGCCTCATTTGCATAAATATTTGCAGACTGTTACCATACACTAACTTTTAGTAAGCATGCCTCTTAATGAGTGCATGGATAAAGAAAGACTAAAAGATTTCTACATTACTATAATCCAGTACCAACCGCCAGGCACATTAGGAACTACTACAAACGCTGCCCATTTAGAACCCATAGCAAACCCGCCGTATCCTAACAGCACTACCAGGACTCACAAAGCACCAGACCCTACCTATCAAAAGGAAACATGCAAATATTAAACCAATACATTTCAGAGAATACCAGTACATCTCCTACTGGGGAAAGAGAACAAGTGGCACTGTCAAATAGAAACTACATAAACTGAATATGTCAGCTTGGTTACACATGTAGAACATAGACTGTCACCTAACAAAGAACAAGGGATCACAATTTAGAAATAGGAAGACAACAATACATGACCTACTGGGGAAAGAGAACAAGTGGCAATGTCAAATAGGAATTACATAAACAGAATACCTCAGCTCAGTTACACATGTAGAACATAGACCATCACCAAACAAGTAATCACAATTTAGAAACAGGAAGACCATAATTAAACTGGGAAACACAAAAGCCAAACTTGGAATGTACAACACTGTAGAAATAAAACTATAAATTAATTTCCTCTTGTACTAAACAAAGCGCAGATGTCAATGATGCACATTTCCCAGAGCTGACATAGTCCAGTTAATAAATTCAAAATAAAGAGATATCTTTCTACCTTTTGTGCATTTTTTTCAGTTGCAATTGCTCCAGCCACTTTCTTCTGGTTTCTTCGTGTCTTTTGCTAACTCTCCATCGTCTGCTGTCTGTTTGTCCTTTCTTCACTCTTCTAGGTTTTTTTTCCATTCTCTCTCTACATCTGCTTTAACATACTAATCTCTCTCCTTTTGCTCTTTCCTCATTCCTATTTCATCCACTCAAATTTTACCCCTCCATCCTCAATCCTCACTTACTCTCCCAATACCCGGCCAATTGTAAATTTTTCTTCCCTCTCACACAAAATATTTTTCCCCTCTCCATTTCACTCTCCCAGCCCCATCCCATTCTTATCCTCCCCCAACATCCGCTCCCTTCTAGTCCCCGCATCAGCCCATTTCTAGTTTTTAGACCCCCATCAGCCCATTTCCAATCCTATCCCCACCATCAGCCCATTTCCAATCCTATCCTAGCCCCACCATCAGCCCATTTCCAATCCTAGCTCCCCCATCCATTTCCAGTCCTATTCAAGTCCCTCCATCAGCTCATTTCCAATCCCAGCCCCCCATCAGCCCATTTCTAGTCCTTTCCTAGCCCCACCATCAGCCCATGTCAAATCCTAGCTCCCCTCCACGCAGCCCATTTCCAATCCAAGCCCCCCATGAGCCTACTTCCAGTTCTAGCCCCTCCATGAGTCCATGTCAATCCAAGCCCCCCACCACAGCCCATTTCCACTCAGCACCCCCCAACAGCCCATTTCCAGTCCTATCCCAGCCCCTCTATCAGCCCATTTCCTGTCCTAGCTCCCCCCCCCACTCAGCCTATTTCCAGTCCTAGCCCCCACCTCTCACAGTCCATTTCCATTCCAAGCCCCCTCCCCATCAGCTATTTGCTGTTCAAGCCCCCTCCCACTCAGCCCATTTCCAGTCCAAACCCCCGTCCCCATCAGCTATTTGCAGTTCAAGCCCCCCTTCCACTCAGCCCATTTCCAGTCCTAGCAACCCCCCAGCCCATTATCAGTCCTAGCCCGCATAGCCCATTACCAGTCCTAAGCCCCCCAGCAGCCCACTTCCATTCCTAACCCTCCCCATCACCCCATTTTCAGTCTTAGCCCCCCCATAGCTCATTACCAGTCCTAACCCCCCATCAGCCCACTTCCAGTCTTAGCCCCCCATCAGCCCACCTCCAGTCCTAACCCCCCATCAGCCCATTTTCAGTCTTAGCCCCCCCTTACCAGTCCTAACCCCCTCCCCCAATCAGCCCAGGTAAATTTAAAACAAAAAAAAAAACCTGGCTGCTGCTGCTGCCGCCATGGCAGCAGCAGAATCAAGGGCCCCGCAGCCCCCCCCCCCTGCCTGCCCGGAAGAGCCCTCCCAGCCCTCCATCAGAGCGGACTTTCAGAGCCACAAAGAGACTGTTTCCCTCTCGCGGCTCTGTTAAGCCCGCCGGGGCTGATGGGAAACAGGAAATGTGTTACCCATCAGCCCCGGCGGGCTTAACATAGCCACGAGAGAGAAACTCTCTCTTCACAGCTCTGAAAGCCGCTGCTGATGGATCTGATGCCGGGCAGGTAGGGGGGCCACGGGGCCCTTGATTCTGCCGCTGCCATGGCGGCAGCAGCAGCAGCCAGGGTTTTTTTTTTTAGTTTTAACGTTTTAATGCAGAATGTTGTTTGCGCAGGGTCCCCTGAAACGCGAGGCCCTATGCAAACAACATTCTTGCTCAATGGACGGGCCGGCCCTGCCGTAAAGAAGTATTTTCGCATATCACTCCTGAATCTATCCCCTTTCACCTTCATCCCATGTCCCGCTTGCTTTCAGTATAGAAACATAGAAACATGACGGCAGAAAAAGACCACATTTCCAGACAGAGGGACATTCATGATGTAGACTACCTGAGCCAGGAGAGGTGCCAATTATTGACCCAGTCATAGACTAGTCAGAAGCCAAATATCCTTCAATATCCAGCTGATAAAGCAGCATCACAGACAAAATCCTTCAAAGTTTATTTTTATTTATTTACTTGAACTTGCTGTTCTGCCTCTCCTAATATATAATATCCAGGGCTGGGCCAACCATTTGTCACGATTCGGCAATCACCTAGGGAGGCGGCTTCTGATGGACAGCAAAGAACAGCAGTAGTCAAAGCAAAACAATAGATCATGACAGCCCCACGAACTCAGAGAGCCATCAGCATGTTCTCTTACCTGCAGGGAGAGCGAGCCCACACACACATAGAAAGCAACGTTTTTATACTTAACAATATGATATGCAAGTATGCATTTTCAGAGGATTGTTGTAGGAGGGGTGTATTGGGATGATCACGACTGTTGAGTTAGTTATCAAAATCTTGGCAGGGAGGGGGTGGTTGTAAGGTTTGCTTAGTATCCCCAAAATAAACATATCTATCTCTTATATCTGAACAAATAGGGGTGACCTACACAGAGCGGTGGATACACCCCTAAACAAAGGCATGGGGAGAGGTGACCTGCATGGAGCAGCAAGTGCACCTACTCTTGCCGCCTTGCTGGGCAGACTAGATGGACCACACTGGTCTTTATCTGCCATCATATACTATACTAACACCCTTGCGCCAGCCCTGACAATATCTAGGCAGTTTATCAACACATATAAAAACTTTTGGGCTGATTTACAGTTATCTATATATTTTCAAAAAATACACAGACAATATCAGGCTGTTGAGGAACAGCAAGGATGAAGCAAAAAATTACCATTTTAAAGTGATCTTCAGCCACTGAATGGATGATTTATGCTTAGTTTAGACCTGCTGAATACCAGGCTAAACAGATCGCGTCCACGCAGTCACCGCTCAGCGCTGCTACCTAGCAGGATAATGGTGCAAATATATGGATTAAGGAAAACCCCAGCACTGGTGTTTAACAAACTGATAACTGTACCAACTAAATATTGACCCTACTGAAATTGAAATGCTTTTCAAAAAATATTGTTAAAACACAGCAATCCGTAAACATCTTTAAACATTTAAAATCATGTAAAAGGGCCATTGCAAGAGCTAAGCTTTTACTGATTTCCAGTCTCTTGAACAGTTATGCTCAGCTCTAATCTCCAAAGATAATACCTTCCATGAGTGTGCTCCATAATAGCTGATGGACAAGTTTCTTGCACTTGTCAATCTCACTTCTAACGGAGGCAGAACACTCACTGATAACTGTTGTGAACTGCACAGGGATCTCATAAATTCATAGGGCACTAATACTTTTGCCAAATAAATCAATTGGCTGACCAGTTTTCATAAATTAACTTTAGTAGTTTAAAGTCAGTTCTAGCTGTGGCTGACAACTAATGCAGTCTACTGAAAGTGAAGCACCGTGGTCACAGATCAGATTCGCCGTGGTACACCACATTACAATAATCCGCCTTACTTATAGCTACTGAAGACACCAATCAAGCTAGAAGACAGTGAACTACCGCAGATGTTTGAGCTGTAAACTCGACGACTGATATAGCCTCACAGCTAAACCTTTAACCATCTCCACCGTTTTGGTTCACAATCACAACTCACATCAGTTGGTAACACAATCAGACCTCTCCCTTTATGACTAAACCAAACCACTTCCATCTTAGATAGATTTAACACAGACGTCTTTTAGTGAACCACTAAACAATTTCATTTAAACAATGATTCACCCGCTCTGCCCATTCCTCATCATCTGCTTCACTATGGCAACTGTAGACCAGCCATGTGTAAGGGATCTTCCATACCGTACCTTCTAACGGCATCAAAGAAATATTGCATAATAAAGGAGAACATCCCAAGCTATGGCGGACGCCATAGGGCCATGTCTACATATGAATCCATTTTATGCCAAGTTACACAATACATCCTAGTTTCTAAAAATGACCCAAAGCATTTCCGCATCATCACACAATCCAGTCATCCACAGGCATTGACTCAATAGCTCCAATTTGACTCCATTAATGCTGATAGATCTAAAAATACTAACAAGGAAACTTCACTAGACCCTTCCCAACATGCTTAATAACAGTTTTGGTGCTGTAGTTCTTTATAATGCCAGACTGTCCTGGGTGTAAAATATGACAATTATTCAACTGGTCATAGCAGAAGCTTTCCTAGAAGGCTAGAAATCATAAGGAAAGGAATGGAGAATAAAACCAAGGATATTTAATGCCTCTGTATTGTTCCATGGTACGACTGCACCTTGAATAATGTGTGCAATTCTGGTCACCACATCTTAAAAAGGATATAACAGAATTAGAAAAGGTACAGAGAAGAGCCACCAAAATGGTAAAGAGAATGGAAGGCTATGCCCTATGAGGAAAGGCTTAAAAGGTTAGGGCTTTTCAACTTGGAAAAGAGACGGCTGAGGGGAGAGATTATAGAAGTCTATAAATTAATGAATGGAATAGAACGAGTAAATGTAGATCCGTTGTTTATGCCATCAAAAAGTAGAAAGACTACAGGACATGCAATGAAGCTACAACAAAGCCCATTTAAGACTAATAAATGAAAATATTTTTTCACTTAACGTGTAATCAAATTCATTACTGGAGGATGTAGTAAAAGCTGTTAGTGTAACTGGGTTTAAAAAAGGTTTGGACAAGTTCCTGGAGGAAAGGTCCATAAACCATTATTAAAGAGGACCCAGGAAATCCACAGTTTGTACCGGGACAAGCACTGTGGAAGCTGTGGCCTTTTTGGGAACCTGCCAGGTACTTGTGACCTGAATTGGTCACTGTTGTGACAGGATACAAGGCTTGATGGACCTTGGTCTGACCTAATATGGCATTTCTTATGTTCTTATGTTTCCAATAGTTTAGCCATAAAAGAGATGGTTGTTAGAGGTCTATAACATTCAACTTTAGCCCTGTCTAGATCATCTCCTTTCAATACTGGTCTTTTCAATGTGTTTTTTAAATCATCTTTTTTTAAAATTGAGAATGTATATATCTTACAACACACTTACAAGACAAGTAACAATAGAAAATTAATACCCTACCCCAAAACTTGAGGCAAGGCACACATTACAAGAAAACCCATGTTACACAAACTTCAAGCCCACATCAATGGGATACTGGGAAACCCAGCAATACCACAGGATAACAACAGTACTTAATACCCTTAATACAAACCATTAGAGAAAAAACAATAAGAGGAAAAATCCAAAATAAGCAATACATTACTTACCCTGGAGGAAAGTCTTCAATTAAGACAATTAAAAAAAACATACTGAATGATTTGATACAGTACAATACATTTGCAGGGAAATTAAAGGGAGAAGTTCGCACCCACTGCCAAAATAGTTGGCTTTAGGTTCAGGAATGCCGTTCTCCTCAATTGCGTAACTTTAGAAACATCTGGAAAGATTTATTTTTTTATTACAAAACAGAAGGCTTGTCTTCTGAAAAAAACAAACAACAAAATATTATTCCAATCAATCTCAGATTAAAAAGTAACAATGAATGCGGTACAAGAGGAAATATGATCTTTTGAACTCTCCAAAAATGCAGAGAGGTCCAAGCTATCTATGGTGGAGAGTTCGTCCAACCCTGGCCCTCATGATCAGCAATTTTCTCCCCTTAGGGAGATAGTGTATAGTCAAGATTTTCACAGCTTCCACATCCGAATAGTCTAATATCTCCTTAAGATATTTCTGAAGAAGACTAGAAGCAATAGAGTGGGTACGTGGAAAGTTTAAAAATCTTAAATTCTGAGAGCGATGAACATTTTCCAACACTAAGCGTTGGTGAGTAACCGAACTATCATTCATAGAGGAAGTACGAGAAGAATGCAAAACAGACAAATGAGAATCCAGTTTAGTCAAAGAACCATCCACAGCAGACAGTCTCTTATCTTGCTCTGAAATGTTTGCTACTATATCCACAGTAAAGTCAGAGAAACCCTTCAAAGAAGAGCCTAGAGAGGCTTCCAGGTGAATGACAGACACAAGAATATCTTTCAAGGTAAGATTATCAAAGGAAATTGGAATAGGTTTCACTTGCAATGAAGAAAAACGTACCTCTTTAGGTAGTGCTAAATGGGCTGCCCTTGCTCCAGAATCCAAGTTCACTACCGAAACTTCCCGCTCCTGAGTTAAAGCAACAGAAGGAAGCTGCCCACTAACCAAATCCTGGGGTGCACTGCCACCCTTGGCTGATAAAGAACTTGAATGGCAGGGTGGGGGTAATGTCACCCAATTACTTGGAGGAGTCAACAGGTATAGAAGACATAGTTACGAAGCGGTCCATAGGGCAGATAACTGTCGCCACTTTTTTCCAGCTGGAGAAACACTTTCTTCTTACCCATGAGACATCAATCACCCAGCTCCAATGGCTCCGATGTGCTCTGAAGGGGCTCCAAAGGAGCAGAACCTGCCCCTTTCGAACGCTCCTTTGGACACACTCCTGTGGTCACGTCCCACAGTGGGGTCTGATCTTTAAAGGCCCTGCAATGATGTCAGCAGCTGAGGTGGCTAGACTGCGTGGTGCGAAAGCCGGCAGCATACTGCGGCAGAAGGGACCCAGTTCCCATTTTAATTCATCTTATACCTGGCTTGCCTTCATCCATCAACCAACTAAAGATATACTGCAGCCAACTATAGCATCCGTCACCAATCATTTTCACTACTTTACTTGAGACAGGATCTACATAACATCTTCTCTACATATCCCAATTTCCTTGACAGTCCCTCCCCTATCTCCCAACGAGTCCATCTTGTTCTTTCTCTCGTTATTCCCCTCATCTCTCAGCTTAACCCACTTTTCAAGTGATTTCTTCATTTGCTGTACTTTATTTGTAAAATATATTGCTAATTCTCTACTTGAGGGTGTTTTTTCTTCTCCTATTATTTTTCCCTGTGACACCACAGATAACCCTGTTTCTATTTGAAACAATGTCTTTGGTTTATTTATAGTTCTGAGTATTTTGTCTTTCATATAACCCTTTTTCGCCTCACAAATCATAGTGTAGTACAGCTTCGCTGATACGAAGGCTTTTTCTGCAGCACCTATCCTATCCTTCAACCATTCTTTTTCAAAATGCCATAGCCTTCTCTTTCGAGCATTCAGTCCTCAGGGGTGCCATGTTTTGGTTTCCAATTGGTTTATCACACAAGTTCTCCATGGAGCTATCCGATTACGAAAGCATCATTTCATTTCATTCCTGTTGCTAACAACCAAACCGACAGGTAGGTCTATTAAATCTGTCTAGGAAGGGTTTTTATAAAGGCATTTTCGTGCATATATGTCAGTTGGAGGGTTGCTTTAGAAGATTTATTCCACTATTTCCATGTGTAAAGTCACGCATTTACACATGAAAAGAACATCCATGAGTAAATAGAGGATTTAAAAATGGCTGAAATTGCACATGGCTGTCCTTACTAAGCATGCATCGCATGGGAGGGAGGTGGGGGAGACGGTTAGGGAGTGGCCTGGGCAAGTCAAAACTCCACACGTCATACAGGGAATACACCTGTACGACTTTGGTTGTCTGTGTTGGGATTTACAGCTGTTCCCTGGCAAGTTAAGGTTTTTAACATGTTTGCTTCAGCCAGCCCTTTACAGGAGGGACTAGGGGAACTACCCTCCTTAATCCCCCCCTCCAAGGTGAAAATACAGCCTCGCTATTTAATTAGCAGCATTTATACATTCAGGTTTGCAAAACGGCCCAACCCTCGCACATGGAAACAGCACATTAATTACCTCATTCCTTTTTCACATGTGTAGATGTGTAAAATCGCCCCTCTGGCTCTATGTGTTGACAAATCCATGTGAACTCCTCCATGTCCTTAAATATTTTTCACAAAAGCCTCCGCATTTGACAGAGCCTTTTCTAACATGCCCCTGGAACTGCGTACACCCCGACCTCGACGTCCCAATTCTGATCTGTGTAAAATCTGCCTCTTTATAGTGTACATGGGCCTTCAGAAAGCATTTGAAAGAGTACCTCATGAAAGACCTCTGAGGAAATGAAAAAGCCATGGGAGAGGAAGTAAGGTCCTGTCCTGGATGGAGAACTAGTTAAAAGAGAGTAGAGGTCTATGATCAGTTTTCTTATTAAAGGAATCTGTACTGAGACCTGCTTTCTAACATATTTATAAATGATCTGGAAATGGGAATGAACAAAACCGTCAAGACAAGCAAGCAGGAGGCTAAAACATGAGAGAACAGCATTCAGCAAAGCTGACTAAACATAGCCTGAGCTCTACAGAATCACGGTGAGAAACCTCTGATACAAACTGCTTACCCCACAAGAAGCAACCAGTTCAATTCCTTTGCCAGACAAATACAGGCACTGCACAAGCGCAAACCACCATCAAGCTCCCACCTTGCAAGTAACTTTCACCTCAGGGCCCCATTCCTTATTAAACATAAAGCAAGAAGAAACATACACAATGAGCACGAAACTACTCACCTTTCCTAACTGCTGGGGAAATGACTACCCTCACACCAATCATGCAAACAAGCAGATACGCTACTCGTAAGATACATGCAAACCAAAATCTACACAACAGATCGCCAAGGATAATCCAAACAACTCCCACTACCTATGCAAAGGCAGCCACAGCCAAGACTCGACAGCATATCCCACTCAAATGCACATGAATCAATGCTCGATCAATCCAAAACAAATTCCATACAATACTAGATTACCTACAAACCCAGAATATAGATATAATGTACATCACTGAAACATGGCTCTCCAACTTTATGTGTGGTTGGAAGTTGAGTTGTTGGTCGAAGGTAACTCTGTGTTATCTAACTTCTTGCTTGGTTGTTTGGGTGTAGTCCAGGATATGTATTGAATTTGGTGGGGAGAATATAGCATTCCTGATGATGTGTAGCACTTCTGATTCTTTTAAAGCTTATATAGAGGTTTTGTTCTTCAAGCTATCCTGTCATTGTTTCATGGCATGTGGTGATCTGTGAATAATCCAGATGTTTGATGTTTATGGGGGTGAATAACATTATATCATCTGCATATATCCTGTATTGTATGTTGTGTTGTTTTATGATTTTACAGAGTTGTTGTAAGTATATATTGAAGAGCAGTGCTGAGAGAGCCAAGCCCTGCGGGACACCTTGTTGTTAAATGAAAGGTCTTGATTGTTGGCTTCTAGATCTCACTTGTTGCTTTCGGTGGGAAAGGTATGATACAAACCATTTCATCACTGTACCATGGATCTCTATTTCTTGAAACCTTTGTAGTAGATTATTATGGTTGACAGAGCTAAAGGCTGCAGTGAGGATGATGAAGAACAGAACAAAGCCATTTCGTATGTTATCTATGCCCCTTATGAGGGTGTCCATAAGTGACATAATCAGTGTTTCCACACTGTAATTCTATTTAAATCTGTATTGGTGTAGGTCTAGCAGGACATGGTTGTCTATGTGTTCCTGTAGTTGTTGCTGGACTATTTTTTTTCAGTTATCTTGGTTATGAAAGGTAGGCTTGAAATTGATGAGGAGAGGTTTCTTCTATGCAGTGTGGGGGCACACTAGCTCTAGGATGGTTGAGAGTTCTTCTTCATCAGAACTTGGAGCTCTGTATATGAGGCATAATGCTAAATTCCTATTGGAGATTGTTATTATATTGCTTCCTTTTGAGTGAAAGGAGGAGGTCGGGGTGAAACTTAGGTGTGTCTCTCCTATGATTAAAACTCCTCCATCTCTTCGTGAATGCCTTGTGGAGTTATGTATTGTATATGGTCAAGAGGCAATTTGGTTTATAGTAACGCATAAAGAGAACAACCAGGACAGCCTACCACAAATTAAGGACAGTACACAAACTCAAGCCTCTTCTCTGTGACAGTGACTTCTGAAAGGTATGTCAAGCCATGGTAACACCCATATTAGACTACTGCAACATAATATACCAGGGCCTTCCCAAGAAAACAATACTCCCTCTCCAACTGGTGCAAAACACTGCAGCCCAAATATTTACTTGAACAGCAAGATACAGCCACATAACTCCCACATTACATCAGCTACACTGGCTCCTAGTCACCATACAATCTAAATACAAGACCTTAATAATAATCTTCAAAATAATCCACAATTTGTCACCTCCCAATGATCAGGAAAACATCGCAGAACAAAACAAGAACATCATCCAATAACACCACTTTGGATATCTCTGCAAGCAAGATAAAAGGCAAACAATCAACCTGCAAAAGAGCTTTCTCCATATATACTCCCCCACTATGGAATGAGCTACTCGCCTCAATACGAGCCATCAAGGACCTATCAGACTACAGGAAAGCTATAAAGACCTACCTCTTTACGGAATACTATGGACCCATCCTATGAGCCAATTGCCCAAGCATATCTATTACAGTCTACAGCTACAATCTCAGTAACTCTCCCATGGACATGAATAACTACAGCCTTAATGTAAATAGTTGTTATTTAACACACCCCTTGAACCCCATATAATCATCCAAGTTCAACACCCTGTTCTAATTTGTATTTGGTGATATGTTTTCTGTAAATCGCCCTGAATTAATGAAAGGGCGGTATAAAAAAACAACCTGTTAAAAAATAATAAAGTGGTGCATTTAAAACAAATAGGAGAAATGCATAAATAAGCTCTGGAATTCATACCCTGAGCATGTGGGAAAAGCAGTTAGTGTAACTGAGTTTAAATAAGGGTTGGACAAGTCCCTGCAAAAAGAGTCAGTAGAGTATTATTAAGACAGACTTGGGAAAGGCCACTGTCTATTTGGGCTTTAGAGCCATGTGAAATGGAGGGACGGGAAAGGGTTCTTCAAACACCTTTGACTCTGACTGGGACCTTGATGTGTTAACTTCATGAACAGTTCCTTAGCCCTGTCCACCCCCACCTCAAAGCACTAGGGTGGGTGGCTCTCTGGAGATCACTGTTGAAAGCTCTGGCTCGCTCTCTGGACTCTGGAGGCTGAGCTTACTTCTAGATCTGGGAGACTTTCTATCCCTGTTTGGACCTTTGCTCAAGGCTCCATGCCAATTCCCAGCGTTCAAACACTCAAAGTCTTGGTCTCAGCGAGAGCGGAGAATGTGAGATTTTGTCAACTCTTGGACCTGTTCTTGACTTAATGAGCTGAAGAGGCTGAAGGAAGGCTCTAAACAAGCAAATAGTAGTTCTCTTTAGAGGTCTCAGATGAGTTGAATTAACGAGGCTTTTACAGTTCTAAAACAAAGCAGACACCTATTTGTTTGGTTTGAAGGTTTACATTTACTCCTAGCATTTTCAGTGCTGAACTGCCTTTAAGGGGAAGGCACTTTTCTTTGCCAAAGGTGAGAAAACTGCTATCCTGAAATTAATAGTTTATTTTATTTATTTATTTACATTCTCTTATATACCGCGCTATTCTCCATCAGTGCGGTTTACATTGAACAAACTGAAATTACATTGAACAGGGCATTATAACTTGGAGATAACTATTTTACAGGGAACATGGGCTATGGAGGGTTAAGTGGCTTGCCCAAGACCACAAGGAGCACCTGTGGGACTAGAAACCCCAGTCCTTCCGGCCCAAGGTTGCTGTCCTCTAGTGGGATTTGAACCACTGACCTTCCGGCCTGAAGTACCTTGCCCCAACCACTAGGCCACTCCTCCACAATATAGTTGTTAACAAAGGTATTGCTAGATAGGTAGAATAGCTGAAAAGGTCACTCTAGCAGTCCAATTGCAGTGTTAATCATCAAAGGGGCTTGATGGAAGCATTTCCTGTAGAAACAAGATATACAGTTGTGGTTGACATTATTGGCACCCTTGCAGTTCAACCCCTTAATGTCCACTATCTCCTAAAACAGTAGCTAGTGAAATGGCTAAAGACTATATATGCACACATATTTGACATATAAAAGAATCAAATAAAACAAGTCAATTTAAAAAGGAAATAGCAGAAAACAGTATAAAAACTGGGAGATTGCCAGGATATGATTATCGACATCCTTATAATCAATTCCAATTAGTTTGAACAGAACCACCACGTTCCCATTGCAGTAAAAATTAGATGCACCTGTGATCAATTGCTAGTACTCACATGACTTAAATCAATCAATAAATGATGGTTCTAAAGTTTAAAATGGCCACATTCACTCCCTGTTCCATTTTCACAATGGTGAAGACAAGAGAAGTGCCTGAGACCATCAGAAAAACCATTATCACCAATCATCAAACTCATAGGAATACTAGGCATCTCTAAAGACCTGGGATTCCTGTGTCTACAGTTTGCAATGTTATTAAGAAGTTTTCTGCTCATGGAACTGTCAAGAATCTCCCAGGACGTGGAGGGAAGAGGAAAATTAATCCAAGAAGTCTTTGAAGATTAGTGTGAACTGTTGGGAAAACACCACGTAAAACATCCACAGAGCTTAAGGCTAACCTGGAGCATTCTGGAGTGGAGGTTTCAACCGGTACCATACGCCATGCACTAAACAAAGAAGAACCCCACTGCTCAAAGACAGACATAAAAATGTATGCCTGATCTTTGTCCCAAACCCACCTTAAGAAGCCAAAATCCTTCTGGGAAAATGTTCTGTGGACAGATGAAACCAAACTTGACCAACGATTAATTTACAGGTGAAAATATGAAGCTTATAATGAAAGAAACACCCTTCGTACAGTTAAATATGGTAGAGGTTCCTTAATGTTGTGGGGCTGTTTTGCTGCCTCAGGAACTGGAGGCCTGGAATTTATTAAAGGAATCATGAAGTCAGAGTACTACCAAAGTATTTTGGAGTGAAATGTGCTATCTAATGTCAGAAAGCTAGGTCTTGGTCAAAGGTCATGGGTCCTCCAGCAGGACAATGGCCCAAAACATACATCCAAAAGTACAAAAGAATGTTTAAAAAGGAACAATTAGATTGTTTTAAACAGGCCAATAATGAGTCCTGATCTCAATCCAATCGAGAATCTTTGGAAAGAGCTGAAATCTGTTATTGGTAAAAGGGATCCTGGAAACATCATGAGCTGGAACAAATCGTAGTTGAAGAGTGGGAGAAACTACCAGCAGACAGATATATGAAACTTATAGATAGCTACAAGAAAGGTTTGGAGGCTGTCATCACTGCCAAGAGTTGTGCAACCAAATATTACTGAAGGGTGCCATTAATTCTGTCCAGGTGATATTTTGCTTTTTTCTCAGAAATTATTATATCTAAATTTCACAGGTATCTTTTTTTTATTTTATACCTTTGAAGATACTATTAAAATATCATGATGATATACAATTGGAATATTTCCAATTATTTCTCAAGATAATGTACACAACGTACATAAAATGCAAGGGTGCCAATAATGTTGACCACAATTGTATAGCAATGAACGTTCTCCACAAACAAGCAGGAGGACACAGGCGCACTTTACTGGTGGCGTCATTGACGAAGCCAGTGTGCCGCAGCTCTCCCCTAGCACACAGAACTCTTTTTGACTTCTCGCATCTGCAGCTAGAATTGTCCAGGGTTCTCCCCTTCTCAGAATGCGCCTCAATAAACAAAAGAGCAAAAAAGGGAATGAATCTTATTATGGCCTTAGTCCTGCCAGCCAAAAAACCGTGCCATTGACAGTCTCAGGAGAAGTGAGGGGGGAGAATGGGAGAGATGGATGGCCGATCAGAGGGTGATCAGACCCCCTCACACACACACACACACCTTCTCCCCGAGACTGTCAGTGGAGTGCTGTTGTGATTCACTTATGTATTCTGAAACTGTCATCTGTTGCTCCTACTGTCCTAACCTGAAGAAGGTGGTTTTAACCTTTGAAAGCTAATGCAAGAACGTATTAAGTTAGTCCAATAAAAAGATATCATTTTATCTTCCTTTTTTGTTTCTCTTTTTATTGGCTGCCATTAACACAGCAACTGCACAGCTTTACCCAATAAAATCATGACACTTTCTGTATCTTTCCAGCACATTGTCAAGGTTTCTGATTAATAAAAGATCGTCAAGTACTAGAAATCCAAAGTGTTGGGTTTCACCCTGGTCCATGCTCAATGAGGGGATGATGCAATAAAGTGTGTGAAGCTTTGTGCGCAGTTTCTGTGCTCAACTATCTGCACTACCACCACTGAGGCTTTGAAGCTAGACGTGGGGGAGAGTAAAAAATTACATAAGAACATAAGAAATGCCTTACTGGGTTAGACCAAAGCTCCATCGAGCCTAGTATCTTGTTTCCAACTGCAGCCAATCCAGGTCACAAGTACCTGGCAGAATCCCAAAAGGCACACCGGTTCCTCAATGCTTATCCCAGGGGTAAGCAGTGGATTTCCCTAGTTCTCTTTAGTAATGGTTTACAGACTTTTCCTCCAGGAACTTGTCCAAACCTTTTTTTAAACCAGGTTGGCTCACTTTTCTGTGGTCAATGTTAGTGAGAGGTTCATGCCTGTTTCTCCTCTTGATGGTGAGCATAACGCAACTATAACTTTTTTTCTGCTTTGTTCAAGGGGAAGGGAAAAATGGCAGGGAATGAATTGCTGAGGGGGAAGTGTGCTGGAACAAGCAGGAAAATGCTAGATTGCTGACATAACATAATAGGATGATATTTTTGCTAGCATAGGCCCATTTCTGGCATGATCTGCCATGTAAGCATTTAAATAAATTGTGTGCAAAAAAAATTGTGCTACTTGGTGACTGCATTCGGGCGCTAAATGTTTTCTTTTCACTTGTGTTGGGTAAATGCAATACGCTTTAATGCATGATTGTAACACAGGGTTAGCACTTGGGAGCCTGAGAGAGCTGCAGGCCCTCCATTCCCCCATCCCATCCTCTCCCTCATAGAGAGCTGTAGGTCCTCCCACCCCTTGTCCTCTCCCTCAGAAAGATCTGCTGGTCCTTGCTCTGCCTCTCATTCTGAGATCTAGCAGTCCCGCCCCTTATCCATCCACTCAGACAGAGCTGCAGGTATTCTCCTTGTTTCTTCACTCTAAGAGAAATATTGGTCTGCCTATTGTCCTCTTTCTCTGAGGGAGGGGTAGGACCAAAGCTATGGACCCCTTTTCTTGCTTTCTCCCTCAGAAAAAATAGGGTGGGGGGGCTGTCCACTCACTTTGAGAACTGTGACCTCCTCACCCTGTCCTGTGGAAGAGATGAAAGCGTAGTTACTCACCTGTGACAGGTGTTCTCCAGGGACAGCAGGAATCAGTCCTCACATATGGGTGACGTCGGCGCCGACGGAGCCCTAATGCGGAGCAATTCCCCAGCTTTCAAAGAAAGCCTTTGGGATTGCATCACGCATCCCCTTCCCACCCAAGGGTGCCATCTTGCTCAGTCAATTGACATAGCTAAAAAGACGGCAAAATGAATAAAAATTAATAATAGGACTGCAACTCTAGGGGAGGAGGGAGGGTTGTGAGGACTGATTCCTGCTGTCCCTGGAGAACACCTGTTACAGATGAGTAACTACACTTTCTCCAGGAACAAGCAGGAAGTCATTCCTCACATATGGGACTCCCTAGCTATAGGCTGCCGAGAACCCATAGCTGAAAAATGGCTCCCTCTAGAAGAGCCGCAGCAGCTGTGATAGGAATTTAGCAGAGAACGCAACACCTCCGGTTGCCTGACACCAAAGGGCCGGAGGGTAGGAGTTGCCTCTATCTCAAATAAGTTACGGAGTACCACCTGGCCGAAAGCACTGTCCCGTCGGGATTCCCTATCCAAGCAGTAATGGGCTGCAAAAGTCTGACCTGAAGACCAGGTGGCGGCCCAGCAGATGTCTGCCAGCGGAACAGAGCAGAAGTGAGCCACTGATGCAATCTTAGCCCTGACACGGTGGCCCATGATTCGACCCTGCAAGGGGAGGCCGTACGCCTTGTATGCCCAGGCAATGCAGTCTGCCACCCAGGTGGACAACGTGTGTTTGGAGACAGGTAGCCCCAGCCTACTGGGGTCATAAGAGACGAAGAGCTGAGTAGCCCTTCGATGTCCCCACGTACGCTCCAGGTAGAAGGCCAATGCCCTCTTACAATTGAGGGTATGCAGGACTGCCTCTGCCTGGCTGGCATGCGGTCTGGGAAAGAAGGTTGGAAGAACCACCTCTTGGTTGAGGTGGATTGAAGAGACTACTTTCGGAAGGAACTTGGGGTGGGTTCAAAGGACCACTCTGTTCCTATGAAACCTTGTGTACGGTCTATCCAAAACAAGAGCTTGCAGCTCACTCACTCGTCTGTCAGATGTAAATGGCACCAGGAAGAGCACCTTCAAGGAGAGGAAGTGCAGATGGCAAGTAGACATCGGCTCAAAAGGTGGGCGAGTAAGCTGCTCCAAGACCACATTCAAATCCCACTCAGTTGCCGGGGGACGAACCGTAGTAGAAGTAGACCTCTAAGGAATCTGGACACCAAGGGGTGAGCCGAAAGAGGTTGTCCTTCCACTGGAGAGTGGTGTGCTGACAAAGCACTCAGGTGAACCCTGACAGAGTTAGACTTAAGACCTAATTCTGAGAGGTGAAGCAGGTACTGCAGCACCACTGATACAAGGCAAGAGAAAGGGTTTTCATTGTGCTGGGTACACCACACCTCAAACCTGCGCCACTTGAAGGCATAGGTTTTCCTAGTAGATTGCCTCCTGGAGGCCAGTAACACTTCTTCAACATTCTTAGGTAGGAGGAGAGGAGCCAGCACTACCCTTTCAGCAGCCATGCCATCAGGTTGAGGGACCTGAGGTTGGGATGTAAGAGCGAGCCCTGCTCCTGGGACAGGAGGTCAGGCTGCATCCCCAGAGGGAGTGGGGCCTCCACTGCCAGCTGGAGGAGAAGTGGAAACCAAGGCTGTCTTGCCCATCTGGAGGCTACCAGAATGACAGAGGCCTTGTCCCAAAGGATTTTGACCAGAGTCCGGGCCACCAGAGGCGTGGGAGGAAACGCATACATGAGGCCCACTAACCAGAAGATCAGAAAAGCATCTGCAGCCACCCTCTGAGGGTGTGGCTGTCTGGAGCAAAAGCTGGACAACTGGTGATTTTGCGGACTGACAAAGAGATCTATGGACGGATGCCCCCAGCAGTGGAAGATCTGCTGGGCCACTTCCGGATTCAGTTGCCATTCGTGAGGCTGAAGAATCCTGCTTAGCTTGTCTGCTAGGAAGTTCTCCTGACCTGGCAGGTAAACTGCTTTGAGAGACGTACCCTGCCGGATTGCAAAGGAGCAGAGATCGAGTGTTTTCTGAAATAGGAGATGGGACCCTGTACCTCCCTGCTTGTTCACGTAGAACATTGCTACCTGATTGTCGGTCTGCACCAAGACAGACTGATGTGAGAGAACATGAGAGAAGGTTTGAAGAGCTAGGCGGATCACCCGAAGCTCTAAGAGTGGTCTCCTGAGGAGACCACAATCCTTCAGTGCATAATCCCTGGCAATGGGCTCCCCAGCCCAGCAGGGAGGCATCTGTTGTCAGCACTCTTGTGTGTGAGGGAGGCTGAAAAGGCACTCCCTCGAGCAGGTTGGGTGGCTGAAGCCACCACGCCAATGACTTTGGACACTCTGATTCTGTCTCAGAGTCATCCTGTGGCTTGTGTCCACTGATCTCTGAGGCACCACTGAGCTGTCCTCATGTGGAGACGGGCGTTTGGGGTCACATGTACCGTGGAGGCCATGTGGCCCAGGAGGCATAGAAAGTGTCCCTCTGTTTATGTTTATGTTTATTAAAATTTGATATACCGCCCATTCAGGAAGATCAGAGCGGTTTACAATATAAATATCACATAAAAACAATCAAAGAAAACAAATAAAAACAATCATAAAAACCATAGCCAGAAAAGAGGAAGAGAAATACAATCTTAATAGGAGAGAGGGGGGTTAAAGAGCACAACACAGACAATGCAAGAGATAGCTCATACAAAACGGGAGGGAAGGTCGAAGGCAAGGGAGAAGAGGTGGGTTTTTAGATTACATTTAAAATAGGATGGTGAGGTTCAAGCCGGAGGGAGGGGGGAAGGGAATTCCAGAGGGCAGGGGCTGTGAAAAAGAAGGCCGAGGAATGGGTAGATTGGAGGTGCGCTGAAGAAGGGGAAGGAAAAGTGAGGCGGTTGAGGTGAAATGAACGAGGTGTGCGTCTAGGAGTGTGATAGGTGAGGAGATCGGCCAAATATTGCGGGGTGTTAGTATGGAAAGCTCAATGGACCAGAGTAAGCAGTTTGTAGTGAAAACGAAAAGGTAGGGGCAGCCAATGGAGATGGAAGAGAAGAGGTGAGACATGATCGCGAATGGAAGAATGTGTGACGATGCGGGCGGCAGTGTATTGAATACGTTGAAGATGGTATAGTTGAGACTTAGGGAGACCAAGAAAAAGGGAGTTAGCAAAATCGACACGGGATAGAACCAAAGAGAGAAGTAAAGTGGCGAGTGCAGAAGGAGTGAGAAAAGGCCGAACAGCACGAATTTGACATAAGAAAAAGGAGGAAGTTTTAGCGACATGAGAGATATGATCATGAAAAGAAAGGTGAGAATCGAAAATAACGCAAAGGTAGCGGAAAGAAGAAACTAATGGGATGGAAGAACCTGAGAAAGAAGGGGCTAGAGAGGGAGGGGAACCACTACGAGAGAACCAAATAGCTGTGGTCTTTGCGAGATTAAGGTGAAGACAGTTTTGTGATAACCAACTAGCAATCACGGTGAGACAAGAGTTAAGAGGAGAGAGATCAGGGTGAGATTGGGAAGTATGGTGAAGGAGAACAATATCATCGGCGTAATAGAAGGCACTGATCCCAGTTTGCTGGATCTGAAGGGTGAGGGGGGCAAGAAAAAGGTTAAAAAGAAGAGGGGCAAGTACAGAGCCTTGTGGAACACCACATACCAAAGGAAAAGGATCAGAGGGAGGAACGGAGGGGGAGGAGGAAAGAACTGAACAGGAACGTGAAGAGAGAAAAGAGTGAAACCAATGAAGTACCGTGTGACAAAGGCCCGCCTCTTGAAGACGGAGAAGAAGGAGGGAGTGATCAACAAGATCTGAGACTTGTGGCTGACTTGGTGCACCAGTGCCAGAAGCCTCTGTGCCGTGTCCTCCGGCAGGTAAGCCCTTGCCTGAAGGGTGTCTAGTCTTGCTCCTATAAACTCTAAGTTTTGATTGGGCAGCAATGATTTATGACAGCATTTATGACAAAGCCTAAATGCTGTAGCATGTTGATAGTGTGAGCTGTGGCCTATTGGGCCTCCTGAGGCGACTGAGCCCTGATGAGCCAGTCGTCCAGGTAAGGGAAGACAAAAATCCCTTGGTTCCGGAGGAAGGCCGCCACTACCTCCAGGCATTTGGTAAACACTCTGGAGAGCAGAGGCTAGGCCAAATGGTAGTACTCTGTACTGAAAATGGTTTCCTCCCACTACAAATCTGAGATATTGTCTGTGGTCTGGATGTATGAGGATGTGTGTGTAGGCATCCTTCAGGTCTAAGAAGCATAGCCAATCTCCCTGGCGGAGATAAGACAGCAATATTCCAAGGGAAAGCATCTTGAACTTTTTCCTCACCGGGAACTTGTTTAAGTTTCACAGGTCGAGGATGGGTCTGAGGCCCCCTATTCTCTTTGGTATCAGAAAATACCTGGAGTAGAAGCCCTGTCCCTGCTGGTGGTGGGGCACTGGTTCCACCGCCTGATCCTCTAGACCGGCCAACTCCTGCAAGAAGAGGTCCCTGTGTAGAGGGGGTCTGAGAGGCTCTCCTGGAAAGTAGGAGGGGAGGTACCTGGTTGATGTGGAGCAAATAGCCCCTTTGGACTATTTGAAGGACCCAGGTATCCATGGTGATTGCTGGCCACCTGTGGGCATACAGGCTCAGCATTCCTCCTGTGCAGGACCTGTGATGAGGAAGCTGCCCAGAGCCCAGAGAATAGTGTCAAAGGAAGGGAATTTACCCTAATCAGGGGACTTCTTTTGGCAGGTCATAGGAATAAAACTGCATATTTACCTAAAAGACAGGTTATTCCAGGCTGCAGTGGCCTACAGAGAGCCTCTAGTGGAGATGAGGTGCAGGAGTTTAAGCCCAGATTGAGAAACCCTTACGTCACTCCTAATTACTCAGCTGTCAGGAGAGACTTTAATCACCAACACCTGGGGAGTGAAAGGGAGGGGTTGGAAACTGGGAACTTTAAAACTAGAACAGAATATGCAGAGAGCAGAAGAGGAGGAAAGCTTAAGCCTGGACAATGAGGAGAGCGAGGAGTCAATCCTGAGAGGAAGCTTGAAGGCAAGCGTGAGAGCAAGGAGAGAGGAGCTCTAAGAGATTCATATTCTTGGAGAGATTCCTGGGAGAAGCCAGCTTCAAGGGAGTGGGGAAATCCAAAGGCTTGGAGAACTTCAGCTGGGAACCCTAAGAAGAGGTATGGAGTAGATGCCCTGAGGTCCAGGTATGGAGTAGATGCCCTGAGGTCCAGGAATATAGACTGGAGGACAGGATATAAAAGCTCCAATGCACACTGGCCAGAATATTTGAGAGGACAGCCTAATGCCAGCTTTAACCCAGGTACGAACTATGAACGTTTGTCTAACCTAAAGCAAGGCAAAGTGTTTAGACACAGTTCCTGTCCTAGTGAAGGTCAGTTAGTAAAGCCCTCTGATCCAGCTCCTGATATAGAGCCAATGCAAATAGAAGAACAGGCTATAATTACAGAGGAGGACAATAATCTCATGGACTGTTCTTTATGCAAGGTTGCTAGCACAGAAAAATCCTGAAAGGGGGATCAAACATCAAAAGGGAAACGTTCTAGTAACTGGCACTAGAAGTTTGTGTAAATACTTGTGCAGAGAAGGAAAAGAGCTGTTGATTGGAGCTTGTTAGCCAGCTGGTATCAGAGCAGCACACAGCTCAGGCTATGCACACGGATATAAAAGTGCTTTAAAATGTGAAAAGAGAAGCTGTTTTTGGTGAAGAATCTTTTACTTTTTGGTTTCTTTTTACTCCAGCCCTGCTGAGCAGGTTTGTCAGCAGTGACTGAGAAAGACTTTCTGTTGTTAATGGATTTTGCAAGCTACTTGCTTTACCTTTCAGTTGTATTATTATTTTGAATATAAAATCCTGGAGAATACATCCTAAGGTGTTATCAAGTGGAATCTGTGTGCATTTGGATTTACCTCATAAATAAATATTCTGTTACTGCCTTACAGTCGAGCCAACTACATTGTCTTCATTTACCTCAAAGGCAAGCACCACATGACTGGACTACCAGTACCATAATCCTTTGCAAGATAGTCAGTCTGGAACATTGCTTAATTGAGGAACTCTATATAACAAGCACACCCCTCCATACACATGTAAGGGGCTATGGGCGTGACAGTGGCATAGTTCTTGGATATATTTTTACATCAAGGATACCAGGAATTCAAAAAGGATTTACAACTGCAGAAACTTTCAAGCCAGGGGGCTGAAAGAGGAATTTCTCTGAAGGTCTTGAAGATAAAGAGGCTGATCCAGGAGCAGTTCCGGGGGAAAAGATCCTGTTTGAGCCAGAATCTTCACTGGTATAAGGTAAAAAGTACCTGGGCATGACCAGTGGTGGATAAGAAAGTGTATATACGGGGGCATTTGGAAAAAAAAAACCTGTTTGGAGGGTGCCGCCCTTTTTGTGTGCTTTTCTTTTTGTTTCTTACGGGATACTAAAGAATGGATCCCAAGGAACTGGTGAGCTGGATGGCAGCTCAATTCGCCAGGCAATAGGAGATCGCCCAGCAGGCTCAGGACGCAGCACTCACCGCCCTGAGGGAGCAGCAGAAGCCAGTTCTGGATCTAGTTGAGGCGTTAATTGCACTGCACAGCCAGGGAAGAGCTGATTCAACACCAACAGTGGCACCTGTTACTCCACATGTGGACAATGTGGGACTCTGTCAGGGTATTGGGGCATTCAGTTTTGGGAAACTCACACCTGATAATGTGGATGATTTCCTAGAATCATTCGAAAGGGTGGCTCAGGCACTAGCTTGGCCAGAGACCCAGTGGGCAGTAAGGCTGGAACTTCATTAACTGGGGAGGCGCTTGCAGCCTATAGAGCCATGCCGGCAGCCCAAGCCTTGAATTATAGAGCTGTTAAGAGCGCCACAAGAGATCACCTAGGGCTGACTGTTAATGTGTATAGGCAAATGTTTAGGGCTACTGTGTTGAGAGTTGGCGAAACGCCGAAAGCTCTGAGTCAGAGAATCAGAGGACTAGCTCTGAAATGGCTAGCGCCTAAAGGAAAGAGTATAGAAATGATTTTGGACACTATCATGCTGGAACAATATATGTCAGCAGTCCCAAAAGATTTACAAACCTTCCTCATACAGCAAAATTGCCAAAGCTTCGGAGAGGCAACCCTGTTATCTGAACGGTTTATGGAAGCCGCACAGGCTTGTCAGAGAACGGGTGGCCCTCAGAAAGTTGGTGCTGAGGTAAGCTGTGCTGTATCAGAAAAGAGGTTTGGAAAGGATGTTGTTTCTGAAAGTACTACTGTGCCTACCCAGGTTATGAAATACACTAAGAAAAAGTGCTTCCAGTGTGGAAAGTGGGGACACTTGCATAAGGCATGCCAGTTTCGCACTAATCTAATGGGTGTTAACTTAAAACAGCCTGAAGAAGGTTTCCTTTTGTTGGTTGATGTACAAGGGGTTACCATGAGTGCTCTTTTAGACTCTGGTGCAGACCAGAGTATGCTATCTAGGAGGCTTTGGAAGAAAATAGAGGCCCAAGAAAAATTTGAGCATAGAAGCCCAGAGGGTAGCATACGCATTAGATGCATTCATGGAGCCGCCTCATTGTATCCCACATACAAGCTGTTAGTTAAGGGCTTGGGGGTGCAGAAGGAGGTCCCTTTAGCAGTAGTTCCCAAACTTCCTTTTGATTTAGTCTTAGGAAGAGACTGGCCACAATTTAAACAAGGTTTAGAGGAAGGATTAGAGAAGAAGAATAAGGGGGATGGAATGCTGGTAGTGGCCCCTGGTCCCTTATTTGAAAGTCTTCAGAAGCCAGTTGAGAAGCTGGATAAGAAACCCCCAGAAGCCAAGCTTTCTAGTAAGCTAATTTTCAGCTTAAAATTTTGTAGGGTCACAGAGAAGGCCCAAGCTCCTAAGCGGGCAACCCCTCAAGCTGCTGGGTTTGACCTATGTACAGTGGAAAGTGTGACAATACCTCGACAAGGAAAAGCGCTTGTGGACACCGGACTCCAAGTTGAGATACCAGTTGGGTTCTATGGGCGAATAGCCCCGAGATCGGGATTGGCCCTAAAACATTTCATAGATGTGGGAGCTGGAGTTATCGATCCCGACTACAGGGGAAACGTCAAGGTTCTGTTGTTTAACTTTGGACAAGAAGACTATTCTGTAAGAACAGGGGATCGGATCGCCCAATTAATATGTGAGAGAGTGGGTTTTCCACCATTGGAGGAAGTCACAGCTTTATCCAGCTCTGAACGCGGAACCAAGGGCTTTGGTTCAACTGATGGCATGAAGGTGAAGAGCCTAGCTGCCACCTGCAAGGGTGGAAGGGAAATGCCTGAAGAAGAAGACTTGGGGCCTCAAGTTTCTGAGTGTAAAGAAAAACCAGAGCCGCAGATAGGTGAAGACCTGTCACTAGTCCAGAGTGAAGAATTAAAGAGATTACTGGCAAAATTTCCAGATGTGTTGACTCCCGTGCCTGGGGAGACTCATTTAGTGGCACATGAAATTATAACTCCCCCTGGGAAGTTAATTAGGCAAAGGCCTTATCGTTTGCCGGAAGCAAAGAAACAGGAGGTAGTGGCACAAGTCCAAGAAATGTTGGATATGGGTGTTATAGAGGAATCGAAGAGCCCCTGGAATAGCCCCATAGTCCTGGTGCCTAAACCTGATGGTTCATTAAGATTTTGTATCGATTTCCGGCAAGTAAATGCAATATCCATTTTTGATACATACCCAATGCCACGGATTGAAGAGCTTCTAGACCAGTTAGGACAAGCCCAATATTTAACCACTCTTGATATGACGAAAGGCTATTGGCAAATCCCTTTAACAAAGGAGTCTAGGCCAAAGACTACCTTTAGCACTCCCGTGGGACTTTTTCAATTCAAGAGGATGCCTTTCGGACTGCATGGGGCAGTTGCTATCTGCCAGAGGTTAGTAGACCAGGTACTTCGACCCCATCAGGAATACGCCTTTGCGTACATGGACGATGTTGTTATTCATAGCAATAATTGGTCAGAACATCTGGTGAGAATCAGAGCGGTTCTGCCGTCCATGAAGCAAGCTGGGATTACCTTAAATCCGAAGAAATGTGCTTTTGCAAAGAGGGAGGTAAAATACTTAGGTCACCTGGTGGGAAAGGGAAAAATAAAACCCCTGATCAATAAAGTAGACAGCATCAGGAATTTTCCTCCACCCACCACCAAGAAGCAGCTAAGAAGTTTTTTGGGACTTATCGGTTATTACCGAAGATTTATACCACACTTTGCAGAAGAAAGTGCAGTATTCATGAATATGCTAAGGAAAAACTGTCCAAACCAAATACGATGGTCTCCCGAAGCTGAGAAGGCATTTACACTATTGAAAGGGAAATTGTGCACCAGTCCACTGCTGAGAGGCGTAGACTTCAGAAAATCTTTTCTAGTGCAGACGGATGCGTCAGATGTCGGGTTGGGAGCGGTGTTATCCCAAAGCCATGAAGGGAGTGAACATCCAGTGATGTACCTTAGCAGAAAATTGTCACCGGCCGAACAGAAATATTCCACAATAGAAAAGGAATGCTTGGCGATAAAGTGGGCAGTTGAAGCGTTACAGTTTTATTTAACAGGAAGGAAGTTCCTGTTGATTACTGACCATGCTCCTTTAAAATGGTTACAACAAATGAAAAATCACAACGCAAGGTTAACCCGCTGGTACATGGCCTTACAGGCATTCGATTTTAAAGTGGAACATCGAGCTGGGAAATTACACCAGAACGCTGATGCACTCTCACGTATTACGGACTGTAGGGAGGATTCTCCACAGCTACAGCCAGCCCGTAATAACTTAAGCAGGGGGGTATGTGATGAGGAAGCTGCCCAGAGAATAGCGTCAAAGGAAGGGAATTTACCCTAATCAAGGGACCTGTTTTGGCAGGTCATAGGAATAAAACTGCATATTTACCTAAAAGACAGGTTATTCCAGGCTGCAGTGGCCTGCAGAGAGCCTCTAGTGGAGATGAGGTGCAGGAGTTTAAGCCCAGATTGAGAAACTCTTATGTCACTCCTAATTACTCAGCTGCCAGGAGAGACTTTAATCACCAACACCTGAAGAGTGCAAGGGAGGGGTTGGAAACTGGGAACTTTAAAACTAGAACAGAATATGCAGCGAGCAGAAGAGGAGGAAAGCTTAAGCCTGGACAACGAGGAGAGCGAGGAGGCAATCCTGAGAGGAGGCTTGAAGGCAAGGGTGAAAGCAAGGAGAGAGGAGCTCTAAGAGATTTATATTCTTGGAGAGATTCCTGGGAGAAGCCAGCTTCAAGGGATTGGGGAAATCCAAAGGCTTGGAGAACTTCAGCTGGGAACCCTAAGAAGAGGTATGGAGCAGATGCCCTGAGGTCCAGGAATATAGACTGGAGGACAGGATATAAAAGCTCCAATGCATACTGGCCAGAACATTTGAGAGGACAGCCTAATGCCAGCTTTAACCCAGGTATGAACTATGAACATTTGTCTAACCTAAAGCAAGGCAAAGTGTTTAGACACAGTTCTTGTCCTAATGAAGGTCAGTTAATAAAGCCCTCTGATGCAGCTCCTGATATACAGCCAATGCAAATAGAAGAACAGGCTATAATTACAGAGGAGGATGATAATCTCATGGACTGTTCTTTATGCAAGGTTGCTAGCACAGAGAAATCCTGAAAGGGGGATCAAACATCAAAAGGGAAACGTTCTAGTAACTGGCACTAGAAGTTTGTGTAAATACTTGTGCAGAGAAGGAAAAGAGCTGTTGTTTGGAGCTTGTTAGCCAGCTGGTATCAGAGCAGCACACAGCTCAGGCTATGCACACATTGGATACAAAAGTGCTTTAAAATGTGAAAAGAGAAGCTGTTTTTGGTGAAGAAGCTTTTACTTTTTGGTTTCCTTTTACTCCAGCCCTGCTGAGCAGGTTTGTCAGCAGTGACTGAGAAAGAATTTCTTATTATTTTGAATATAAAATCCTGGCGAATACATCCTAACGTATTATCAAGTGGAATCTGTGTGCATTTGGATTTACCTCATAAATAAATATTCTGTTACTGCCTTACACTCGAGCCAACTACATTGTCTTCATTTACCTCAAAGGCAAGCACCGCATGACTGGACTACCAGTACCATAATCCTTTGCAAGATAACCAGTCTGGAACATTGCTTAATTGAGGAACTCTATATAACAAGCACACCCCTCCATACACATGTAAGGGGCTATGGGCATGACAGACCTCACCCCTGGTTGGAGAGAGACTATGCTTTGGCAGTCAAAAAGCCCCTACTGGCTGGGTCGGAGACGGGGCCTGAGGCTTGGGGGACTTCTGCTTACACGGGCCATGCCCCCGTCCCTTGGTCTGCTGCCCCTGTGGGCGAGCTGGGGAGGCCTGGTGAGTGGGGTAGTTGTGGTAAGCAGCATCCTTCCTCGGGGAAAAAGGGCATTTTACCCGAGCCCTTCTTTTTAGAAGGGGCAGAAGTCTTCTTGGATAGTCTTGTCCGGGTCAAGTACTCGGACTCGATTTCAGCAGCCTTCTCAGTCATGGGTTTGCCAAAGAGGTTGTTACACTGGCAAGGAACATCGACCAACTTGTCCTGAACCTATCGCTCCAGGTCCGACGTCATTAGCCACGCCTGTCGGTGGGCACCGATGCCGGCTGCGGCTACTCGGGCCGAGGCCTCGAAGCCGTCATAGACTGCTCAAGACAAACTTTGAGCACTCCTGAATCCCAGTGGACAAGTTCTTGAAGCGCTGCAAGGGTTCCTCGGAGAGGCCAGCTGAGAACCTGTCATTCTCCTTTGCCAGGTTTTGCAAGTACATGCCCATGTACAGCTGGTATGTTTGGACTCAGCATGACAGCATCAAGCCCTGGTAGCACTTTCTGCCGAGGGCGTCCAGGTTCCGGGCTTCCCTGCCAGGAGGCACCGAGGAGTGCATTTTTTGTCTCTTGAGCCTGTGGAGTTGTGCAGCAGCTGTGCTTTCTGAAACCCAGGGCTCTTGCGGACTCAATAGATGGAATCAACCCACTTGCTGAGAACCAGCATCGAGGCCGGTGACTCTCACATGTGGAGCATCAGCCATTCCAACATCGGAGGAACCAGTACCGTAAGGGTTTCTCGAGGGGAGTAAGTCATACAGGAGGGCTTCCAGCTCCTCGGCTCGAGGCTCCTCCTTGGAGTCTGCCGGGAATGCTAAAGCCTTGACCATGTCCCTGACGAAGTCCAAGAACCGGGTATCCTCCGGGGGGGGGGGGGGGCCTACTCTGAGGCTCAGAACCTGGCGAGTCCGGTGGGTGTCTGGGGACTCCTCATCTTCGGTTTCCCATGCCGAGTCCTCTGAGGAGGAATCGATGGACTCCAGCCATGAGGGCTTCGGTCTCGACTGCCCCGATGCCGAGGGCACCAGCATCGATGACTTGGTCCCGAACGGGAGGTCGAGGGAGACCTCAGCCGAGGATCGACCCGAGTCCGAAGAGTCTCAAGGATTGGCTCGGCCTCCGGGATCGACTTGGACATTGCGGTCCTGGTGGTTGGGGTGGATGGACCGGTGAGAGCGGCCATCAGCACCCGCTGCTGCTCCATGAAGGCAGACATGCTGCGCTCCAGGCCACCATCCTGAGACTGAGCTCAGAAGGCTGCGCAGCCTCTGGCTTGGGTCCCGACGCCATCGGGCCCGACGCCGGTTCTCCTGGAGGAGAATCAATGAGGACAACAGCAGTTACCTTCCTCAGCATCTCCGGCTCCGTGCAAGGCACCTTTGCAGGCCGCTCTGACTCTGAAGACCTGGGACGGCGGTCAGGACTCCCTGACCTGGCCCGCGAGGATCCAGGCCAATCAGAGGCATCCAACGCCGCCACCCTCACAGGTTTCTTCTTCCTCCAGTGTACCCATGAGGGAGACCCCCGCTCAGAAGACCCCCGATGATGCTCGGACTCAGATAGCTCCCGAGACGTCTCAGCTTCTGAAGAGGTCCGGACCAGGGTGGATGCGGACTTGGAGAAAATCCTTTCACGCTGCTGCTGTCTACTTCTAAGTGCCTTGGAAGACATCTTGCCACACGGGCCACAGACCTTCGGGTCATGGTCAGGCCCGAGGCAGCGGATACAGCAGTTGTGTGTGTCAGTGAGTGACATTAATCTTTTACACCGATCACACTTTTTAAACCCACTGGCAGCCATCGGGGGAAAATGGGCCCCTGCGAGGTCAAATGACCGGGCTGCCAGTGAAAAAGAAAAAGGAGCGCGAACGCTAGCCATTAAGGGCAAAAAACGAAAAAGAGTGACCGGACTTGATACCGGTGTACCGAACCGAGGCGGGAAGGGGAACCAGCGTTGAACTGGGCCAAAGAAGAGAATCTTCAGTAGTTTTGACGCACTTTTTCCGCGAGGGAAGTTGGACTGTCCGTTGGGCTCCATGGAAAAAGGGAGACTGAGCAAGATGCCACCCTTGGGCGGGAAGGGGACCGCGCATGCGTGATGCAATCCCAAAGGCTTTCTTTGAAAGCTGGGGAATTGCTCCGCACGAGGACTCCGTCGGCGCCGACGTCACCCATATGTGAGGACTGACTTCCTGCTTGTTCCTGGAGAATGGGGTTATCTTGCATTTTCTCTCTCCTCTCTTACTTTCAATCTGACACACCTCAGCCCTCTCCCTGAGTGAGCTGCAGCCTTACCTCCCCCCCTGTCCTCGATACCAAGTCCCTCTGAGCAGAACTGAAGCTGGAAGTGTTATGATAAGCGCTTCACACCTTGGACTGTGTTTTATAACTGAATATTGGTGAATGCTTTGTAATGAAAAGCACAGTTGTTAATGTGCCTGAAGGAAGCAGTGAGTCGGCCTTCTGAGGGCAATTAAGGAGAGAAGGAATGGAGGTGGGAAAAAGGAGCAGGGGGAAAAGCCCTGATTATAGTCAGACTCATTTAAGAGTATTTCAAAGGCTTTTATTTCAGCTATTTCCATAGCCTGCCCTAGCAGACACACAACTCCCCATGCAGACAGGAAGTTGGGCATCAATGGGGGCGGAAGCAGACAGCCCCGGTGCACCAAAGTTTGAAGGTAACTGCTGCGGGGCTGTTTTAAGCCATTGCCGCCACTATAGGTCGCGGTGAGGAGTGACAGAAGCAGCAATAGGTGGCCCCCAGAGGGTCGGCGCTCTAGGTGCCTGCCTAATTTGCCTAATGATAGCTCCGGCCCTGCCCTCAAAGTCCTTTAAGTCAGGTCAAACAGTATAAACAGTAAAGTGTAAGAATTTGTTCCAAATCCTCAGACTTCAAGTTGCCCTTCACAATCTTCTTCTCCGAGTTGGTTCCCAGTTAGACACCTTCCTCTTCCTCATCTTCGTGGAGATTTCCCTACTGGAGAACTGTAGCCTCACCTCGAATGAAGTGTCCACCATGTATTAATATTGCTCTGGACAATAACACCACACTCTACTCTAGTCCCTCCAGAAGTGAGGGCTATACCTCCAGTGTGTTCACAGGATAGAGATTCACTTACTCTCCTCCCCAATAGAATCAAAATCGGTTAGCTGCCTCTTTACCTGGAAAGCCTGGGATGCACCTGGGTGCCAGATGGGTCCCTCCTGCCACCTTGAGCTTCTTCTCCTTTACCTCTTTCCTAACAGATGATTAGATATTTACCTCTCCCTTGGTAAACTGGCTCCACTAATCGCTGGATTCGTCTCTCCTCTTTCGCACCTTCCTTTGTAATCTCCGATCTCCCTTGTTGCAGCAAGCTGCTGGTTCAAGCCTCACCAACGTGGGTAAACTGTGATCTTAAATGAAGGGGCTGAGTGGGTCACATCAGATGCAGCGCCCAGGCTGTGGGCTCCGAAGGCCTCTCCTACAACCCTGGACGCCTTGTGGGAGGAAGACACAGGCCCAGAGGATGAGGACGTCTCTCCTGTGACTGAAGGAAAGTCCATCCTCCACTGCAACTAGGGCTTAACATAGGAGCAGGAAGTCCAAAATGTTCCTGTTTGTGAATGTAAAGCAGATGCCCGAAGGCTCCTGATGTACTCTACTGGAGGAAAATGGGAAGAAGATATGATATACATATAAAGCCCAAATATAGCAAGAAAGAGAGAGAAACCACAAGTAGAGAAAAAAGTGACACAAGAAAGATTAAGGAGTCTGGTACAAGATTGTTAAGCACCCTAGAGGAACCTTCAGCCTTGCACTTCCTTAATTAACTTTCAGCCCTCTATCTCCCCTCCCCCTCCTCCGAGATTTTAATAATACAACCCAATATCAGGATAACCCCAATACCACCTCTCCCAGAATGTTCTTGTAAAAACTGGACATAAGCATGCCAAAGATTAAAATCTTTGTTTCATATACCTAATGAAGGTAATTCCCTAAAGTTATTTACCCCCTATAAACAGGCTATTTGGAAACTTCCCCCATCTCTCCAGTTAGAGCTACATGCTGATGGTTTTTGAGTCCATGTGACTGTCAAAATCATTTGCTCATTTGTTGACTGCTGCTGCTCTTTGCTGCCCCTGGAAGCTGCTGCCGCCCTAGGTAGTTGCCTAGTTTGCCTCATGGTAAAGCAGACCCTGATTCTCCTTTTAAGAGAGCAGGAAAGTTCCTCCAGTACCAACAAATGGAATGAGAGATCAAGAAATTATGGCAGAAAGATAACAGAAATGATCCCAAATATACTGGGTGCCTGATTAAAAAGATTTTCTGAGCACACCTTGACCTATTGCCTGGATATATCAGAGCGTCTGAACTCCAGAAGGAGGTGCTCTTTGGCATCTACAAGTGCTGAAATGAGCATGGAGTGAGATTCATTCATGGCAAATTAAACCCATTTGGAGACATTACCCCGAGATGCTGAGGGAGTTGAGAGATGCATCAAGGATGCTACAAACCTTCACATATCTAGCAGCCGTCCAAAAAACACCAGAAGGTAGCTTTTTCCAGAACTCATGGTCATCTTATAAAACTGAAGAGTGGGAAACACAGAAGTAATGTGAGAAAATACTTTTTCAGTGGAAGGATGGGGGATGCCTGGGGAACTTCCAGCAGAGGTTCTCGGCTCTCTTCGAGTGTATAAGGGATAGACAGTGCTTCTCAACCCTCTCCTGGGGGCACCTCGGGTTTTCAGGATTACCAGCATGAGACAGGTTTTCATACAACCAGTCTCATTATATGCAAATTTCTCTCATGCATCTTCGTTGAGGTATTTCTGAAAAAGAGACCAACTAGAGGCGCCTCTAGGAGAGTGTTGAGAAGCAGCGGAACAGACACATTGGGGTAATTTTATAAGGGGTACCAAGTATACACCTAGCATGTGTTTGTGGGGGGTTACTTTAGTCATTGATGCATAAGAGGTCAAAATTACGTTAAATTCCAACTAGCCCAGACATCTGCACATTGCTTGATGGTGCATACGTTGCTAGGGGGCACACACATGGGCGCAGTGCAAATAGTACAAAATACTGTCCTGTATGTGTTTTCTTGAATAACGTAGGTGTAGGCATTCACAGCAGCTCTAGGCTTACCTTAAGGCGTGACGTCTGCCACCTACACAGGCATTTTATAAAGATAAGTAAGCGCCTCCTCCTTGACCCTCATATGAATTCCATTTATAAAGGGCCCCTATGTAGAATGTCCAAAAAGGTGCTGCTTTTCTGCCTACTTTTTAACAGCGGTAGAGCAAATATCCCAAAATAAAAAAATACATATTTTATAAAGGCAAGAAAGACGCCTATGTGTCTATATAAAAGCAGCTCATGCAAAGACCCTTGAGAGTGTGCAAAGGCTCTTGCACAGATTGTTCCTGTACACTTATGCACAGTACACAGATAAGTACACATGATCTGTACACACCCCTGCGCAATACTATAGGAGTCATCATCTACATGTATAAATGCTTGACCCCATAGGGACCTTAAGGGCAGAGCAAGGGGTGCAACAACTAAGCCAGCAAGATCTGTGGCAAACAGCAGCTGGCACAAGTGGGCATAGTGGGTGGGCCAAAGTGGTCCTTTTCTGCCGTTATTTCCTTTGCTTCTATAGTTAAACCTGCTGGGAAGAGTAATCCAACATTACCAAACACCACTAGACAGCCCTATAACCAATACAGAAAATCAAAGACTGACTCCAGACACAAACTCAGAAACTGCGTAGCCACGGTAGGGTACAAGCAAAATGCTCACACACAGCAGTGTATATAGTGCAATTAGAAAAGGTACAACCAAAATGATAGAGGATGCAGGGCTGGTCCAACCAGTGGGCAAACTAGGAAGTTGCCTAGGGCAGCAACCTCTGGATGGCAACAAAAGCAGGCCATTCACAGCTAAATAATAGATTTTTACAGCTAGATGGGGTATAAAGCTTGAGGTTTGCCTAGCGTTGCAACACTAGGGCCGGCCCTGAGGGGATAGATCAAGTCTCCAGTGAGGAAAGGCTAAAGAGGTTAGGGCTCTTCAGCTGGGAGAAGAGATGGGTCTACAAAATGCAAAGCAACTGTTTACTCTTTCAAAAAGTACAAAGACTACGGAACATACCATGAAGTTTCCAAGTCGTACATTTAAAATAAATAGGAGAAAATATTTTTCCACTGAATGCATAATTAATCTTTGGAAGTCATTGCTGGAGGATGTGCTAAAAGCACTTTGCATATTTGAGTTTAAAAATTCTAGAGAGAAAGTCAATAGTCTGTTATTAAAGAAAATCTTGGAAAAGCCACTGCTTATATCTGGGAGTAAGTGGCATGAAATTTATCTACGTTTTTGGATCCAGTCAGGTACTTGTAACTTAGGTTGGCTACTGTTTGATGGACCTTTAGTCTGATCCAGTATGGCAATTCTTATGCTCTCAACAGGATGGGTTTCAAAGCCATTTACCTAGATAAAAAAGCTTTAGCTGAAACTGTTCTTAGCCTTTACTAATGTAGGCGTGCTCCTCTATGGTGAAAACAGCAAACGAAGGAGACATTTCAGATGCACGTATGCCCACACAAAAGAACAGATGCAACACACGCAGCTGGTTTTAATATTTTACATGCTTTACATTTATCTTCAAGGACGAAACAGAGCCGATGTTAGACATGCAGGGCCTAGGACAGATAATGGGGAGGGGGCTCCAAAACCTACCTTCAAGCTATTCCTCATTCAGATGGAGGCAGGCTTGGGACCCCCTGAGGCATGGAGACCGAGGGCAACGCCTTTGGTTGTACCCCCCCCCCCCCCCCACAACACAAGCCCTATTCCAAAAGCTCTTTATGTAGTACTTTGGCAACACATGTCCATAAAGTTAGGCCAAAAATGTTTCCTGAAACAGAATCCACCATTCTGGAAGACAACAGCACAAAAGAGGACGACAAGGAGAGATAAAGCGCGGCTACAAGGTGGGGTTTTTATTGTGTGAGTGGATTGGGGCCGCTGGGCCACCAGGAATTTTTTTTATCAGGCAGGTGGGGATCGGGGCCAGGGATTTGGTTTGTCAGGGGTTGGTGTTGGGGTCGTCGGCCCCCTGACAGTGTTCTGATGTCATCTGGGGCTTTCCCCGATGCCTGGATCATCTGAGGTGAAGTGTCAAGAAAAAATTAAGGCTGACAGCTCACTATAATGCAAATTCATCTTTCATTAAACTTTTCAAGCTGTGTGAGCCAGTGCTCTCAGGGAGGGGCTTTAAAAGACTGTCCAAAAACTCCCTTCTTTTCCCTCATATGGTGGCTTGAGAGCCATGTTTCTCACCTCCATTGATGCCTAGATTTTTGTTTATAATGCAAAGAACCCACCAGTGAAGCCACAATTTAATCTCCTAGAAGAAGGCTCACTCCAAATAATCCCCAAAGTTACCCTTATACACTCTTACACCTTAACAGACAAAATACAATGTCTCTTATAATATATTTTTTTGTCGGATTGTCTGTAATGAGGATGTTAAACATACTCTTGTAACAGACCCTCCATTTTATTCAAATTTAAAAGGTCTTTCGACCGACTTCGCGTGAGGCTATATGGCCCTTTAGACCAGCCTCCGCAAATAATCTATATAAAGCTGACACTAAAGTCTCTGTGAAAATACAGGTCTGTCATAGGAAAACCACACTACTCATCTGAACAAATAGAAGTTCTTGTGGTACGGTGGTATGTATTCTCTTCTCGCAATCCTACGCGACCGACTATCTTGATTCCAGCTCGCTAGGAATTTATAACTTCCCCACCGAAAAGATTTCCTTTTAGACACGAAAACTCCAGTTGGGTAACTGCACCACAAAGCGTTGTGTATTTGTTCAGATTAGTGTAGTTTTCCTATGACAGACCTGTATTTTCACAGAGACTTTGGCGAGACTTTAGTGTCAGCTTTATATAGATTATTTGCGGAGGCTGGTCTAGAGGGCCACATAGCCTCACGCGAAGTCAGTCGAAAGACCTTTTAAATTTGAATAAAATGGAGGGTAACTTTGGGGATTATTTAGATTTTTGTTTAAGCAGATTGCTCCCTACAGGGCCGTCCCAAGCGTGAATCGTGCCCAGTGCGACTTGCACATCGGACGCATGCCCCCCCCCCCACCTCCATCCAGGCACTTTCTGGATGGCGGTGGGAAAGAAGAGGCATGCCCAATGCGCAGTCGCGGCACTCTAAGTAGATCTGCCCCTCCCTGCTCTGACTTTACGTCAGAGGACGGAGAGACCAGACCTGCTTAGAGTGCCGCGAGAAGGCTTAAGGGGCATGTTTCAGCTGTCTGCCGTTGCCTGCCACTGCTGAGAGAAGAAATGGTGGCGGTGGCAGGCAACGGCAGACAGCTGAAATGCGCCCCTTAAGCCTTTGCGCCCTGTGCAGCCTCACCGCTTGCTCAGGGCTAGGTACGGCCCTGGCTCCCTAAACCTCAACTCCTTTAGCAATCAAATTGACTCTCTGTCAGTCAAAAGTCTTTGACCCCCTCCAGGTCTTTCTGTGTTCCCAGCACCTAGTGAGGCATCTCTGGTGTCCAGTGGGGGTCATGAGCAAATCTCCAGTCATGCTGCCTGGGGACTCGATTTCCAAATGTAGTGCTGCCTGCCCCTGGAGGTAGTTTCATGGTACTACTGCCAGGAGTTAGCCTGTCAAATAAGGGTACTGAGATCTGTGATTAGTGAATTCCACAGTAATTTTGCTATGTAAAACAGCACATAAATCCACTAATTAGCTTATTGGGTTGTAAGTACATTTGGGAAGGGACCTACCAACTATACCCAAATATAACCTCCATCAAGCTTGGATTTTGAAAGATAATAAATGTAAAAACCCAAACTGTAACATCTGACAATCATTCCTGGATCCTCCTCTTTGCATTCATCATACCCCTCCCCCCACCCCCCATTCAACCAGCACCGAGACCTCCACACACAGCTCTGCCAATGCACCTCAGACCTGGCTCAAGATAGATGAAAAAGGAATATTACAGAGACACTAACAACAGGCCGAGTCTAACTTCAGTATCTTCTGCCTGAGGATGTAATATTTCAGGATTTATGACTGGTAGCATAAAATCACTCTTTCTGCTCTTTATTAGGATGCTGACAGATTCTGGGGACGGCTGAAGTTAGAGCTCCATGTGTGTGTGGTGAGCGGGACATAGAGGGAGTGTGGCGCCTCTATATTGGGAGTGAAGACGGTGTGGGGTATACATTCACCCTCTTTCACTGGAGCGTATAATGGTGAGCCAGCCTGCAGAGAGGAGATTAGAAACAGCCGGAGGGGGTTAATAATTCAGGCCCAGCCCTCCCCCTACTGTTTAAATTCAGATTCATTGGAAATGTTTCCATTTGTCACTTAAATGATAATGAAAAGCTTTGTTAGGTGAAGCCAAGGCAGTCGCCTCTTCTCTTTGTTATACTGCTCTCTAGGGAGGTTGGAGGGTAAGCAGTTTAACCTTTTTATGAGGGGGCTGAGGAGCTAGCTGTTTCTCTGTACAGCTGTTTGAACTGTCAAAGGTAATAACAGAACCTGAGCGCGTCAAGTCCAACCATTACAGACACAACGCCAAGAAGAGAACTAGACTGTAAAACATACATGATTTCAGCTGCTTTTTATTTACTGAAAATCCCATAACCACTAAGCCCATTTAAAGTGTGCATTCATTACAACATATCCTGAAAAGCCGACTGCACAAAGGGAACCCTCACCACACTAGAGGCCGCCCCCAGCGCCAGCACTGCAGGAGATCAGCTATTGGACAAGGGTTCCAGCCATCACTCAGTCTGTGGGCTCTCACACTCAAGGACACCCAGCACTGCTCTTGCAGCGACATCTAGTGGGGCGTGAAAAAACATAAGAATTAGCTACATTCTGCTGCTGAGGCCCCAGAAGGGCACTTCAGCAACTGCCCTATACTGTATATCGCAAGGGATATGAAAAGAAAAAGCAGAAGATATGGACTCAGTCCTCATAGCTAGCAAATGAGGGGTGACCGAAGTGAAAGTCATGGTTTGGGGAAGTAAGGCACTGGGACACAAGCCCGACCCTGAAGGCTTCTAACACCTCACAGCCCCCACTCTCACCTTCTTAATATTATTCTCCTCCTGTCTCTGTCTAGAATTATTTGCATTCTAACATCTTAAAGAAATATTCTTTCCAATGTCGGTGTATTACTACTACTACTATTAATCATTTATAAAGCACTGCACGGCGTACACAAGGCAGACACATATAGAAGATAGTATCGGCTCATAAACCTTACAATCTAGTTAAGAGAGTCAGCACAATACAAGAGAAATAAGGAGTTCAAAGGGGGAAGAGACACAAGGGGAACAAGAGATTAGGATCCAAAAGCGGCATCAAAGAGGTGAGCCTCTAGCATGGACTTCAAGAGGGAGAGAGATGAGACTTGACCTAAGGATAGAGGAAGTTTGTTCCAGGCATAAGCAGCAGCAAGGTGAAAGGATCAAAGTCTGGAGCTGGCAGTAGAAGAAAAGGGCCTAGAGAGAAGAAAGCCAGAGGAGGAGCGGAGTTCACAAGGAGGGGTGTAGGGAGAGGAAAGCCAGAGGAGGAGCAGAGTTCACAAGGAGGGGTGTAGAGAGAAGAAAGCCAGAGGAGGAGCGGAGTTCACAAGGAGGGGTGTAGGGAGAGGAAAGCCAGAGGAGGAGCAGAGTTCACAAGGAGGGGTGTAGGGAGAGGAAAGCCAGAGGAGGAGCGGAGTTCACAAGGAGGGGTGTAGGGAAAGGAAAGGTAATGAAGGGCAGTAGAGTGAATGCATTTATAGGTTAAAAGGAGAAGTTTCAATTGGATACAGAAATGGAAGGGGAGACAGTGAAGTGATTTCAGAAGAGGGGTCAAATGAATGTATTGGGGCTGGTGGAAGATTACACCCGCAGGAGAGTTCTGAACAGATTGAGAGGAGAGAGATGACTCTGAGGGAGACCAGCACAGAGGAGGTTACAATAGTCAAGACGGAAGATGACCAAAGAATGGATACGAGTTTTAGAATGTGTTCAGAGAGGAAGGGGCAAAATTTGTTAATGCTATTGAAAAAGAAATGACAGGTTTTAGCAATCTGTTAAATATGTGTGGAGAAGGAAAGGGTGGAGTCAAAGAGGAAAAAGAAAGAAGAGTATTGTCAACAGTGATAGATAAAGGAGGAAGGCGGAAGAGGGTTTAGGGGGAAAGATAAGAAGTTCGGTTTTAGCCACTTCAATTTCAGATAGCAGTGAGACATCCAGGCAGCAATGTCAGATAAGCAGGCAGATATACAAGCTTGGAGTGCAAGAGAAATGTCAGGTGTAGATAGATAGATTTAAGAGTCATCAGCATAAAAATGATATTGAAAGCTATGGGAAGAGATGAGGGCACCAAGGGACTGGGTGTAGAGAGAGCCTAGAACAGATCCGTGGGGGACACCAGCTGAGAGAGGGATGGCAGTAGAGGAGGAACCTGAAAGAGCGATTGGAGGGATAAGAAGAGAACCAAGACAGCACAGAGCCTCGAAAACCAAGCACACTAAAGTGAGGGTCAATCACCTGCCCATGATCTGAAAACATCTTGTCCTCAAGTACTTTCCAAACAACTCATAACAGTATCAGAGAGCACGAGAGGGCTGGGGGCGTCTCTCTCATTTACACACTGTCCCAGTGAGGGGGGGGGGAGAGGGCATCTCTCTCATTTACACACTGTTAGCAGTGGGGGGGGGGGGGCAGAGGGGGTCTCTCTCATTTACACACCAGTCCCAGAATCAGAGCCCCACTGGGGAGACAGGGGGCTTCTCCCTCATTTATACCCTGTTCCCAGTATCAGAGCCCCACTGGGGAGACAAGGGGCTTCTCCCTCATTTATACCCCGTTCCCAGTATTAAAGCCCCATTGGGGAGACAAAGGGCTTCTCACTCATTTATGCCCCGTTCCCAGAATCACAGTCCCACTGGGGAGACAGGGGGCTTCTCCCTCATTTATACCCTGCTGCCAGTATCAGAGCCCCACTGGGGAGACAGAGGGCTTATTTACACACCATTCCCAGTATCAGAGCCCCACTGGGGAGACAGGGGGTTTCTCTCTCATTTACACCCTGTTCCTTGTATCAGAGCCACACTGAGGAGAGAGGGAGCTTCTCTCTCATTTATACCCCGTTCCCAGTATGAGAGTCCTATAGGGGAGACAGGGGGCTTCTCCCTCATTTACACACCATTCCCAGTATCAGAGCCCCACTGGGAAGACATGGGGCTTCTCCTTCATTTTACACCCTGTTCCCAGTATCAGAGTCCTATTGGGGAGACAGGGGGCTTTGCTCTCATTTACACCCCGTTCCCGGTATCAGAGCCCCACCGGGAAAACAGGAGGCTTCTCTCTCATTTACATACCATTCCCAGTATCAGAGCCCCATTGGGGAGACAGGGGGCTTTGCTCTCATTTAACATAAGAACATAAGATATGCCATACTGGGTCAGACCAAGGTCCATCAAGCCCAGTATTCTGTTTCCAACAGTGGCCAATCTAGGTCATACGTACCTAGCAGTTTCCCCAAGGGACACAGGTTCCACAATGCTTGTATTGGTTCAAGCATTGATATCCTGGGTTCACCCCGTTCCCAGTATTAGAGCCATACTGGGAAGACAGAGGGCTTCTCTCTCATTTGCACTGCACACCCATCACTATGGTAATATGCGTGTAATTTGAACAGAGGGGGACTTCTTTATGGTGTATTTGTAGAGTGGGCCCTCTGTGAAGCAGACAGTTTCTGCTCTTTGACCTTTAAGTCAGGGCTGTTTCCAGGTGCAAGACTCAGGAAATCCTTCTAGAACATGGATTGGGCTCTCACATTTCTCTGTAAGGACTGAGGGCCATCTCTTTTGAATTGTGGTCAGGTATTTCTGAAGGAAACAAGAAACCTCTCTCCACTCCGCTGCACCCCTCTAAGTTCTTCTTCCTGTGAACAAGTATTTGAGTGGGTTGTGACTCATGAAGAAGACAATTTTCAGCTGTAGCCCAATGCTTGAAATAAATCATTTAAGTTGCCTTGTAGATTGGGTTTCTATGGCTTTATATGCAGACAGACGGGTTTACCAACTGCAAAACACAACACAACACAATGCGGCGTAATTAAGGCCCTTGATGTCTCTTGGTGAAAAAAGTGTTAACTGTGGGTTTTACATGTCTTAATATGGAAATAGTGGCTTTCATTATGTGAATTGAGTAGGTTTGTAAGATGATATTTATTAATTATTGAAGGATTTAAGTATTATGGTTGGATGGGTTAGTAATTTGAGGTTTCGCTAGGTGGATCAACTTTCTGTAACCTTGTGTTTCGGTGCGATAGCTCTTCATGTTTATTTAAATGTTTTAATATTGTATTCTGATATCTTTTTCTTATTGCAACTTGCTTTGAATTTCATTGACAGAGGAAGGCTATAAGACTCTTTTTTAATTAAATTAAAGCAGTCATGTGATGTCAGTTTGGGGATCATCAGCGATTCGCTATATTTATTTAATATATTCCTTATCACTGGAGCACCAATACTCACCGTGTGTTACGACAAATAGGAAAACATAGTACTGCAAAAAAATTACGCATTACCATCAATCGCAAAAAAACAGCCAAAACACACAGAAATCATTACATACATAATCTAAGCATGAAGACCCATTTTAGATCGGACGTGGAGAGGGGAATTTAGGTGTGGGAAATTCCCCCTGTATTTTGCGAAGGCTCTGCTGAACACAGAGTCTCTTATACAATACGTATAAGGATGTGCGGGAATACATGTCGTTTTGCCACCATGTCCAGTGGGAGCAGCAAGGTTAAAAAGCTGCTTCTGGGGTGAAAAGGTGTCCTGCTCTCCCACAAATGTATGTGGGAGCAGTTTTTCAGAATTGCTGCTTCTGACATCATCCATCCTCCTCTGACATCAATCACCGCCTGACATCAGTAACCATCTCTTGATCTCCCGGGACATCAGGATTGCACCCCGGGCACTTTGCCCTTATTTGTTAGCTTGAGACTCCCACTAGGGGTCAAGTGTTCCATTTCGAACCTGGAACTCTGACTGAGCAGGAAAAACTGGGGACTGCTCCTGCTCCTCACTAGACATCAGAGACCACCAGTAAAAGCCAGGAACGGGATCAGGGGAAAGGGGTTTTTGTCTTGGGAGGGATTGACTGGGGGATTCTTGATTTTGAGGGGTCAGAAAAGGGTGATTGATGTCAGGGTTATCAGGAAGGGGTGACTGATGCTGTAGGGGATCGTAAGAGGGAATGTCAGAGGGGTTGGTGGTCTCAGCTTTTACAGATGGGGCAGGTGTAAAAGTCAACGTTTAGACATTTCAATATCCACATTTATTCCTCTTCCTAAATGGGGAAATGCGCATCAATATTTTATGTTCCCTAACCACGCCTCCTGGAAATCTCTGCATGAAGTGATCGTCACGTATAAATAGTAGCTTTCTGGAATCACTATTTGCCCGCAGAGCCAATCTACACATTTTAAAAGTGATATTTATTTTAGAAGCATCTCCATATGTAAAGGCCACATTATATCAACACAAGAACTACTACAAAAATATCATATCTAAAGTAATATTCAGCATTTCCCAATCTTCATTCAAGTTCAGTTTAGGGAAGAGAAGTGGTTAGAACAGTGGGCTGAGAACCAGGGAAACTGATATAGGGGTACATCCTACTCCTAATTACTACTCCAAGTTATTTATTTATTTATAATCTGAAAATCATAATTTCTAAGAGGTTCACAAAGCAACATCAGAAATAATAAAATACCCATAAACAATACACAAACGCATAAGACATAATCTTCATAAGACACACAAACAGGTTTCAACTCAACTAGATACAGTTAGTGAAGACTAAAGGAAACAACCAGGTCTTCACAGAGCTTCTAAATTTCAAGTAGTCAGTCTTATGGCGAATCTCCACCAGTAAGCAGCTCCATATTAACACTGCCACACAAGCAAAGGCCTGTCCACACACGTATCTTCACCTTACAAAAGCCCGCACAGAAGGAACCACCAGTACGTTAGTACCTGTGGAACCCAAAGCATGTGCTGGCTCAAAGGCCTGATAAAGAGAAGACAAATAAACAAAACCAAGGCATAGAAAGCCATACACAAGAGAAAGCACTTTTACTCAAACCCCATATTCCATCTGTAAGCAGTGTGCTCCTTCAAAGATGATGAGATAATCATATCACGAACGGCAGCGGCACCCTGCGCAAAATGCAAAGCATACAGATGGATCATGGACAATCCCCCCAAAAAAAGAAATTACTGTAGTCAAAATGTGGCAGAACCAATGACTAAACAACCAATCTACAAATTTCTCTAGATGAAAAAAGGTTTTAAAGGTCAAAGCAAAGCGAGCTTAAAAAATACAATTTCAAAACAACCTTCAAATGAGACCGCAGTGTAGGTTAATTATCAAAATCACCCCCAAATATTTAATCTCTGAACAGAGAGGAATGAAAATATTCTTAACCAAAATTCAATCAGGTCTGTGTCTTGCAAAAGAAAAATTTAGGACAGGTCTTTGGGTTCTAAAACAGATTTATTGGAATGCAATGTAGATCCTAATGGCAGCGTTTGCGATAAAGACCGAGGTGCCCTTTTACTCAAGTGCATTAGGTTTTTGTACCTAGTGCATGTTTAGCGCAGAAACTATCATGCGGTAATTCTCAGGGGTGTGACCAGCTTGTTCCTGACAGTTAACACGTGGATGAGTCTCCTAAATCATGGCACGATTACTGCGGAAAAAAAAGTACAGGTGTGTTAAACACAAAAAGCCTTTATTTATAATTCTTGACCAGGGGGACAATGACACCGATACAGGGGTGTGAACGCCAAAGCCCTACCCAAAAAGGCTGTGTTACAGCTTATGTCTTCTTCAGGGGTTCTTTAGGTGTGTTAAAACAATAAATGGCATTAAAAACAATTAAGAACACCACAACAGCAGAGAAGAAAGATATGTCTAGGGAAATGGTAAGGAAACAGTTGGAGAGCAGGAGACTATGTGGATCGATCTCACACCCCACTGCGCAGTGCTGTATATGTCCAGTAACTCTATTATAATGATAAGTGTTATTCATTTCCATCCCAACCCTTAATGCCATGCCCATTCCCTCCCATTCCCATTGCACAAAAAATGCATCGCATGCCAATCAGTCATTGCTGACTCCTGGCACCCAGCAGTCTCTAGGTTTTCTTGGTAAGGTGTGACCAGAACTAGATAGCCAGGCCTTTCTTCCATGGAGGGTAAACTGACTTGCCCAAGGCCACAAGGAGTGCCAGTAGGGATCAAGCCCTGGTCTCTTGGTCACCAGTCTACTCCTCCTCCCATTAACGCGTGTGGGACTTTCACCACAGGAATAGTACGAAAAGCAGAAGAGAAGTAAGGTGCAATGGCAGAACTGTGAGCAACTACATTATCTCAGTATGGGAACACTAGGAGGTGCCGCAGGGCAGGAGTGAGGTGCAATGGCAGAACTGTGAGCAACTACATTATCTCAGTATGGGAACACTAGGAGGTGCCGCAGGGCAGGAGTGAGGTGCATCGGCAGAGCTGTGTGTTAGGGGTCTCAGTACGGGAACACTAGGAGGTGCCGCAGGGCAGGAGTGAGGTGCATTGGCAGAGCTGTGTGTTAGGGGTCTCAGTATGGGAACACTAGGAGGCGCCGCAGGGCAGGAGTGAGGTGTATTGGCAGAGCTGTGTGTTAGGGGTCTCAGTACGGGAACACTAGGAGGTGCCGCAGGGCAGGAGTGAGGTGCATCGGCAGAGCTGTGTGTTAGGGGTCTCAGTACGGGAACACTAGGAGGTGCCGCAGGGCAGGAGTGAGGTGCATTGGCAGAGCTGTGTGTTAGGGGTCTCAGTACGGGAACACTAGGAGGTGCCGCAGGGCAGGAGTGAGGTGCATTGGCAGAGCTGTGTGTTAGGGGTCTCCGTATGGGAACAGTAGGAGGCGCTGCAGGGCAGGAGTGAGGTGCATCGGCAGAGCTGTGTGTTAGGGGTCTCAGTACGGGAACACTAGGAGGTGCTGGAGGGCAGGAGTGAGGTGCATTGGCAGAGCTGTGTGTTAGGGGTCTCAGTATGGGAACAGTAGGAGGCGCTGCAGGGCAGGAGTGAGGTGCATTGGCAGAGCTGTGTGTTAGGGGTCTCAGTATGGGAACAGTAGGAGGCGCTGCAGGGCAGGCGTAAGGTGCATTGGTAGAGCTGTGTGTTAGGGGTCTCAGTATGGGAACAGTAGGAGGCGCCGCAGGGCAGGAGTGAGGTGCATTGGCAGAGCTGTGTGTTAGGGGTCTCAGTATGGGAACAGTAGGAGGCGCTGCAGGGCAGGCGTGAGGTGCATTGGTAGAGCTGTGTGTTAGGGGTCTCAGTACGGGAACAGTAGGAGGCGCCGCAGGGCAGGAGTGAGGTGCATTGGCAGAGCTGTGTGTTAGGGGTCTCAGTACTGGAACAGTAGGAAGCGCCGCAGGGCAGGAGTGAGGTGCATTGGCAGAGCTGTGTGTTAGGGGTCTCAGTACAGGAACAGTAGGAGGTGCCGCAGAGCAGGAGTGAGGTGCATTGGCAGAGCTGTGTGTTAGGGGTCTCAGTATGAAACAGTAGGAGGTGCCGCAGGGCAGGAGTGAGGTGCATTGGCAGAGCTGTGTGTTAGGGGTCTCAGTACGGGAACAGTAGGAGGTGCCGCAGAGCAGGAGTGAGGTGCATTGGCAGAGCTGTGTGTTAGGGGTCTCAGTATGGAACAGTAGGAGGTGCTGCAGGGCAGGAGTGAGGTGCATTGGCAGAGCTGTGTGTTGGGGTCTCAGTACGGGAACAGTAGGAGGTGCAGCAGGGCAGGAGTGAGGTGCATTGGCAGAGCTGTGTGTTAGGGGTCTCAGGATGGGAACAGTAGGAGGCGCTGCATGGCAGGAGTGAGGTGCATTGGCAGAGCTGTGTGTTAGGGGTCTCAGGACGGGAACAGTAGGAGGCGCTGCAGGGCAGGAGCGAGGTGCATTGGTAGAGCTGTGTGTTAGGGGTCTCAGTACAGGAACAGTAGGAGGCGCTGCAGGGCAGGAGTGAGGTGCATTGGTAGAGCTGTGTGTTAGGGGTCTCAGTATGAAACAGTAGGAGGCGATGCAGGGCAGGAGTGAGGTGCATTGGCAGAGCTGTGTGTTAGGGGTCTCAGTATGGAAGCAGTAGGAGGCGCTGCAGGGCAGGAGTGAGGTGCATTGGCAGAGCTGTGTGTTAGGGGTTTCAGTATGGGAACAGTAGGAGGCGCTGCAGGGCAGGAGTGAGGTGCATTGGCAGAGCTGTGTGTTAGGGGTTTCAGTATGGGAACAGTAGGAGGCGCTGCAGGGCAGGAGTGAGGTGCATTGGCAGAGCTGTGTGTTAGGGGTTTCAGTATGGGAACAGTAGGAGGCGCTGCAGGGCAGGCGTGAGGTGCATTGGTAGAGCTGTGTGTTAGGGGTCTCAGTACGGGAACACTAGGAGGTGCCGCAGGGCAGGAGTGAGGTGCATTGGCAGAGCTGTGTGTTAGGGGTCTCAGTATGGGAACACTAGGAGGCGCTGCAGGGCAGGAGTGAGGTGTATTGGCAGAGCTGTGTGTTAGGGGTCTCAGTACGGGAACACTAGGAGGTGCCGCAGGGCAGGAGTGAGGTGCATCGGCAGAGCTGTGTGTTAGGGGTCTCAGTACGGGAACACTAGGAGGTGCCGCAGGGCAGGAGTGAGGTGCATTGGCAGAGCTGTGTGTTAGGGGTCTCAGTACGGGAACACTAGGAGGTGCCGCAGGGCAGGAGTGAGGTGCATTGGCAGAGCTGTGTGTTAGGGGTCTCCGTATGGGAACAGTAGGAGGCGCTGCAGGGCAGGAATGAGGTGCATCGGCAGAGCTGTGTGTTAGGGGTCTCAGTACGGGAACACTAGGAGGTGCTGGAGGGCAGGAGTGAGGTGCATTGGCAGAGCTGTGTGTTAGGGGTCTCAGTATGGGAACAGTAGGAGGCGCTGCAGGACAGGAGTGAGGTGCATTGGCAGAGCTGTGTGTTAGGGGTCTCAGTATGGGAACAGTAGGAGGCGCTGCAGGGCAGGCGTGAGGTGCATTGGTAGAGCTGTGTGTTAGGGGTCTCAGTATGGGAACAGTAGGAGGCGCCGCAGGGCAGGAGTGAGGTGCATTGGCAGAGCTGTGTGTTAGGGGTCTCAGTATGGGAACAGTAGGAGGCGCTGCAGAGCAGGCATGAGGTGCATTGGTAGAGCTGTGTGTTAGGGGTCTCAGTACGGGAACAGTAGGAGGCGCCGCAGGGCAGGAGTGAGGTGCATTGGCAGAGCTGTGTGTTAGGGGTCTCAGTACTGGAACAGTAGGAAGCGCCGCAGGGCAGGAGTGAGGTGCATTGGCAGAGCTGTGTGTTAGGGGTCTCAGTACAGGAACAGTAGGAGGTGCCGCAGAGCAGGAGTGAGGTGCATTGGCAGAGCTGTGTGTTAGGGGTCTCAGTATGAAACAGTAGGAGGTGCCGCAGGGCAGGAGTGAGGTGCATTGGCAGAGCTGTGTGTTAGGGGTCTCAGTACGTGAACAGTAGGAGGTGCCGCAGAGCAGGAGTGAGGTGCATTGGCAGAGCTGTGTGTTAGGGGTCTCAGTATGGAACAGTAGGAGGTGCTGCAGGGCAGGAGTGAGGTGCATTGGCAGAGCTGTGTGTTGGGGTCTCAGTACGGGAACAGTAGGAGGTGCAGCAGGGCAGGAGTGAGGTGCATTGGCAGAGCTGTGTGTTAGGGGTCTCAGGATGGGAACAGTAGGAGGCGCTGCATGGCAGGAGTGAGGTGCATTGGCAGAGCTGTGTGTTAGGGGTCTCAGGACGGGAACAGTAGGAGGCGCTGCAGGGCAGGAGCGAGGTGCATTGGTAGAGCTGTGTGTTAGGGGTCTCAGTACAGGAACAGTAGGAGATGCTGCAGGGCAGGAATGAGGTGCATTGGCAGAGCTGTGTGTTAGGGGTCTCAGTATGACACAGTAGGAGGTGCCGCAGGGCAGGAGTGAGGTGCATTGGCAGAGCTGTGTGTTGGGGTCTCAGTACGGGAACAGTAGGAGGCGCTGCAGGGCAGGAGTGAGGTGCATTGGCAGAGCTGTGTTAGGGGTCTCAGTACGGAAACAGTAGGAGGCACTGCAGGGCAGGAGTGAGGTGCATTGGGAGAGCTGTGTGTTAGGGGTCTCAGTACGGAAGCAGTAGGAGGCGCTGCAGGGCAGGAGTGAGGTGCATTGGGAGAGCTGTGTGTTAGGGGTCTCAGTACAGGAACAGTAGGAGGCGCTGCAGGGCAGGAGTGAGGTGCATTGGTAGAGCTGTGTCTTAGGGGTCTCAGTATGAAACAGTAGGAGGCGCTGCAGGGCAGGAGTGAGGTGCATTGGCAGAGCTGTGTGTTAGGGGTCTCAGTATGAAACAGCAGGAGGCGCTGCAGGGCAGGAGTGAGGTGCATTGGCAGAGCTGTGTGTTAGGGGTTTCAGTATGGGAACAGTAGGAGGCGCTGCAGGGCAGGAGTGAGGTGCATTGGCAGAGCTGTGTGTTAGGGGTCTCCGTATGGGAACAGTAGGAGGCGCTGCAGGGCAGGAGTGAGGTGCATCGGCAGAGCTGTGTGCTAGGGGTCTCAGTACGGGAACACTAGGAGGTGCTGGAGGGCAGGAGTGAGGTGCATTGGCAGAGCTGTGTGTTAGGGGTCTCAGTATGGGAACAGTAGGAGGCGCTGCAGGGCAGGAGTGAGGTGCATTGGCAGAGCTGTGTCTAAGGGGTCTCAGTATGGAAGCAGTAGGAGGCGCTGCAGGGCAGGAGTGAGGTGCATCGGCAGAGCTGTGTGTTAGGGGTCTCAGTACGGGAACACTAGGAGGTGCTGGAGGGCAGGAGTGAGGTGCATTGGTAGAGCTGTGTGTTAGGGGTCTCAGTATGGGAACAGTAGGAGGCGCTGCAGGGCAGGAGTGAGGTGCATTGGCAGAGCTGTGTCTAAGGGGTCTCAGTATGGAAGCAGTAGGAGGCGCTGCAGGGCAGGAGTGAGGTGCATTGGCAGAGCTGTGTGTTAGGGGTCTCAGTAGGGGAACAGTAGGAGGCGCTGCAGGGCAGGAGTGAGGTGCATTGGCAGAGCTGTGTGTTAGGGGTCTCAGTATGGGAACAGTAGGAGGCGCTGTAGGGCAGGAGTGAGGTGCATTGGCAGAGCTGTGTGTTAGGGGTCTCAGTATGGGAACAGTAGGAGGCGCTGTAGGGCAGGAGTGAGATGCATTGGCAGAGCTGTGTGTTAGGGGTCTCAGTATGGGAACAGTTGGAGGCGCTGCAGGGCAGGAGTGAGGTGCATTGGTAGAGCTGTGTGTTAGGGGTCTCAGTACTGGAACAGTAGGAGGCGCCGCAGGGCAGGAGTGAGGTGCATTGGCAGAGCTGTGTGTTAGGGGTCTCAGTACGGGAACAGTAGGAGGTGCCGCAGGGCAGGCGTGAGGTGCATTGGTAGAGCTGTGTGTTAGGGGTTTCAGTATGGGAACAGTAGAAGGCGCTGTAGGGCAGGAGTGAGATGCATTGGCAGAGCTGTGTGTTAGGGGTCTCAGTATGGGAACAGTAGGAGGCGCTGCAGGGCAGGAGTGAGGTGCATTGGCAGAGCTGTGTGTTAGGGGTCTCAGTACGGGAACAGTAGGAGGTGCCGCAGGGCAGGCGTGAGGTGCATTGGTAGAGCTGTGTGTTAGGGGTCTCAGTATGGGAACAGTAGGAGGCGCTGTAGGGCAGGAGTGAGATGCATTGGCAGAGCTGTGTGTTAGGGGTCTCAGTATGGGAACAGTAGGAGGCGCTGCAGGGCAGGAGTAAGGTGCACTCTTACTTTAAAGGGAAGAAATTGTGCTGCACCTGTCTGCTATTGTGTCCTCTAAATAAGAGCAGTTAATCCAGTTTCTTTCTATTGTGTGCAATGCTTTGAAATATTCTTTGCACAGCTGCCATTGAAATCTGAGCGATCCTGAGTATATAAACATATCCTAGTTAGCTAACCACGGTATTTATCCATTCCTCTCATCCCAAACAATAGCTTGCTATGAATAGTTGGAGAGAAGACTGGGGAGGAGACACTGTACTACCCAGAAATAAATGACAGGGATTCAGGAGAGTACTGGAACAGCACAAACTCTGCTATTTATTGAAGTCCTTTTGAAGGCAGGGTAATGATCGCCCAGTCTGTATACAGAACAGCACTGTCACTTAGATTTAATGCAACTCCAAATTTGCAGGTACTCTTAGATGGCAAATTTGGACAGTTTTCTCACTGTCCAGCTCTCCCTGAAAATTTTCCCTGCTTTTCTTCATGTTTTCTTTACAATTTTTGGAGCTATGATGGTTCTGCTTTCTGTGATATCTCATGTTCTGTGACATGCTTCCATCTATACGTAAAGAATATAGCAGGACAAGAGACCAGAGAGAAATGTTCACCAACAAACTGAGCTGTTCCCTTTTCATTGGTAGTGACCGACTGTGCTGGTAATACTGTAAGATCAGAGTGAGGGCATAGATGGCTTGCCCCGGGGCAATTGCCTTGGGAGGAGTTACGCATAGTAACATAATATATGACGGCAGATCAAGACCAATATGATCCATCAAGTCTGCCCAGCAAGGCGGCAAGAGTAGGTGCACCTGCTGCTCCATGCGGGTCAGCCCCCTTCTATTAAAAGATATTAAAGTTTGCTTTGATTTCATCCTCTTGCTGTAAAGGGAGCCACTGTGTCTGTCCCATGCCATTTTGAATTCTGTCACTGTATTTGCCCCACCACTTTCATTGGGAGGGCATTCCAAGCATCCACCATGCTTTCTGTGAAAAAGTAATCCTGATGTTGCTTTTAAGTTTACCACCTTGCAGCTTCATCATATGCCCTCTAGTTTTACAGCTTCCCTGTCTTTGAAAACGTTTGTTAGTTCATTAATACTCTAAAGGATTTCATTGGGACCATGGCTCCGATATCGCATGAAAGCTGCTACCGCTGTTTGGTAAACATACCCTTTAGAGTATTTAAAAGTCTGTATCATATCCCCCCTGTCCCTCCTCTCCTCTACGGTATATATATTTAGGTCTTCAAGTCTCTTCTCATATGCCTCCTGATGCAGGTTCCGAATCATTTTGGTCACCTTCCTCCGAACTGTTTCCAGTTTTTTTATATCCTTTGCAAGATACGGTCTCCAAAACTGAACACAATATTCCAAGTGAGGCCTCACCAGCGACTTGTACAGTGGCATTAGTACCTCTTCCTTTCTGCTGGTAGTTCCTCTCTGTATGCAATCCAGCATCCTTCTGGCTTTGGCCACCGCCTTGTTGCACTGTTTTGCCACCTTGAGATCCTCAGACACTAGTGCTGTGGTTTTATAATACTAGTTTATGGATCTTATGGCTTGAACATTACTTTAGTGTTAAGATCCTAATTAATTTCGTAATCATTTCAATAAAATTGTTACCTCTTTATTCCATATTACTATTGGTGCTGTTTTCCTCTTGGCTTATCTCTATTTTTATCTCTTGGCTTATATACAGCCAAAACTTGGAGTGGACCGAATCTCACTGGAGTGAGGAGTGCTTAGCGAGCGAGCGAGAGAGAGAGTCTGAATACATATAACACACACTCACCTACACAGGCCTTCCCCTGCCCCTGCGAAGCCAGAGGGTAAGAGGCCAGGTTTCCTCCTTCACACTGGAGCCCCTGGATACAGAGGAAAGGTGCTTGAATGAACTTCTACTCCCCAGCCAGAATAACCATCATTAATACGCATGAGAGAGATTTGCATACAATGAAGGCAGTGTATGCAAATCCCTCTCATGAATATTCATAGTGGATAATCTGAAAACTGCACTGGCTGGGGGACCCCAGGACAAGTTTGGGAACCACTGTTTTAACTAGTTTTTAGACAGCTGGCAGCCCCTTTCCCCAGGTTAGAACAGAATGAGCAAAAGAGGGAGAGGTCCATTTTCCAAAAGACCAATATTGAACGGACTGTCGGGCAATCAAGACGCTGCCTGGAGTATCTCGATAGTGACTGAATGTCCGGACTGAATGGCCCTTTCCGGGCAGCAATTTAGGTCTGCTTTTATGCGGCCTAAACTATCTGGATAAGTGAAAGCTTTTGTAGATAAAGCGGGATATAAGATAAATAAGTGGAAATAAGGTGAGAAGATAACGGCCTTACTGTCCTCAGTGCCTCTACAGGCTGCCCTGTAGTAAGAGGATAAAGCCAGGGGGCTGATGGAAATACTCAGCCCCCTTAACTATCCAGAGAAGGGCTTTGAATATCATCCCAGATATTTTCAGAAGCTACAAGTGAATGATAAAAGTATTGTCTGATGACATCTGAAGGGAAAGCGGAGAGGAGCAGAGGGGGAGGGTCATTGAGTGATCAGAAGGTGACAATGAGTTAAAAAAACAGGTCTTTGCTGAGTCTAAAGGAGGTAATTTCATGAGAACGTCCGGCAGATGGTTATTTCCCCTTATTCTGTAAAGACCTCTCAGTGTTTTAAAGTATAACGAACTTCGTGGGGGGGGGGGGGATAGTCCTTGCCACTAATTAGCCGTTGCTACTTAGATATTCAATGCCAGGGGGCCAGATCTGCGCGGTCCTAACTTTCGCAGCTTTGGGATTAGCAGCTGAATATCGCTGCTGGCCAGCTATCCCTGGGTTCTGCCGCTACTCTGCCCCTGAAGCACCCCGACACTAGCTGGCTGGCATTGCGGCATTTAGCGGTGGTGCCCGGGAATATTCGGCAGCACCAACCATGTCCGTGCCCCTGAATATCCAGATCAGCACCATTGAGGCGGTTTGTAAGACTAAACGGCCAAACGGCTTTGGCTATTCCCCCCCCCCTCAATTATATGAGCTAATTAGAACATCCGACTCTCCAAATGTGTATAAATATCTTTAGATGAAAAAGAGGCAGCAGAACGGCACGATGGCGGCCATTTCGCTGTCTCATTGAATTCAATGCCCATAATCATAGGCCTCCAGAAGTCCCAGTTTTAGAACAAGTTATGTTTTATGCAACTAAAATATCTTAAGAGTTCATATCATATGCTTTGAGAGACGCCTTATTCACAATTATATCTCCATGCATAGTCTTATATTTTTTATTTTAAATGCCTGACTAATGTTCTCGCCAAAGCCTGCTTCAGGGTATTTTATTGTCTTAAAATTCAAAATAAATCATAGAAGTATGATGATCCTTCGCCATTGCAACCTCTTTGGCATTTTAATGCTTCCATGGCCGGATGCCATTTCTAAAAGGAAAACTCTGCCCTTATGACATCCGCGTGCAGCATGCAACCATATTTGTAGTCAATAAAAAGCTGCACGCTCAATATCCGTAGTGTACTGTGGGTTGTGCTTTTGACTCCAGGTTGTAAAAATGCCATCAATACAGTAGTAATATTTGAAGGGTTTAGTCTGATATTTATTCACATGTCTCAGCCAGTTCCGCCATGAAAAGACCGACATACTGTGTGCCGTCCTAGTGTGTGCGACGGTGCCCAGAATCTGTATATAGATCTCTGTATTGAAGCTGAAGTTGTTATGGGTCAAGATGAATGTAATTCATTTTGTCTTGGTTTCTGGGGTGTATTTGTGGTCCAGAGTAGAAACCTTTAGAAATTTGTTACAATGCAGTTCTTCCATTTGCTGGACAGCGATCCTACATCCACTGGGACCATGAGAGTGTCAGCCGGTAGCTGCTTGAAGTGCTTTAGTTTGCTCAGAAGACCTATGGCGTCTTGTAGGAAGTGGTTTGTCTTCTGTACTAAGGATTTAAGAATCCCCTCTAAGGAGGTAATGTTATAAATCTTTTCCGCATGTAAAACGCTGATTTATGCGTGGAAATGGCATCTTATAAAACTAGGTCATGCAGTACAAGCCAGCGCATTGTCGTACTATGGTGTGCTGAGGAAAGTCGGGAAGGACAGCAGAGTGTGAGTAATCATGGTTTATGTAGATAATTACAAAATACACATGTATGCATATGAAGTGCTTTCTAACATTTATGTTTTGCTCTCAAGTAGGCGCAATGTCCACGTTTTCACTCTAGGCGTAAACAAATATAAGCAAATAATATAAAATAAAATAAAATAAAACCAATGGTCAAGCAACATGACTGAGATAGAAACAAAGCTAACATTTATTATGTACTATTTTATTTGTTCAGATGTATGATTATTATTAATCTCTCCAATGTATACATATGCCTGTATTTGTTTTCTCCTTTTTAGCTTTATAACCTTGTTCCTGTTGAGGGCTACATGTTCATCATATCTACAATAGAGGTATTTCAGGTGTTACAATATCTCTTGCTACATCCCCTATTAGCTTTGTTTCTATCTCAGTCATGTTGCTTGACCATTGGTTTTATTTTATTTTATTTTATATTATTTGCTTATATTTATTTATAATAGTATTGCTTGTTACATTTTTTAGAGTTTATAATTGCGTTCCACACTTTTTAGTATTCTTTTTGTATATAATTTTTACATGAGGTGTTTTATTTATTTATTTAATATGTATATATTTATGTTTCTATTTTTAATTTGTTCTTTCCCGATTGTTACAATTTAATTTTATGATATGTTTTTATGTTTTTAGTACCTACCCGAACAACCCCTGATGAAGGTATTCGAAACACGGCCTGTGTCGGGTTGTCTTTAGGTCCTTGTTTAATAATAAAGTGTTTTTCCACCCACATCACGTTTTGGACTGTGTTGCATTTTCAGATGTGACTGTACATGCGTTGCAAATGTCTTGATAAGATTTCTCAGTTGTTTTGTGTATTCCTGTGTGAGTTCCTCAGTTTGTTTCCTGTGGTATGTACTGTTTGAGAGCTGTCTGTGCCCTTCTTCCTTATGTTTTACCGTATCAGTTATTTTTCTTCCATTTGCATCTTTGCTTTCCTGACTACTTTACCAGCTTCCCTTAGCTTCTCCAGATATTGTCTTCCTCTTTCTGCGATCTCTTGTAGTTTATGGAGACTAACCTCTTTTTCCTTATCTTTTCAGCTACTTCTTTTGAAAACCATAGCAGCCTCCTTTCCCCTTACTTTCATTTACTTCCCTAACAGAAAGGTTCATTAGCTTTAAAATAGCTCCTTTCAGTTATGCCCACTGTTCTTCTACTTCCCCCAGATGTTCCAATCCAGCTAACGTCTCCTTGAAACAGAGTGGCTCCATCATTGAGCAGAATGAGGCAGCTACCTCAGGCAGAAAATTTTTGAGAGCAGCAAAAAATGCCCCCAAAACACACCAGCAACAGCTGCCTCACTCGATCTTGTCTCTATCCCACCTGCCACCGCCATCACTTGTCCTGGGTCTGCAGCGAGGGGCCACAGCGTTAAAAAAAAAAAAAAAAGCATTGGATATTTGCAATTCCTGTATTCTTGGAAGGCCCAGCCAAACCTGACTTTATTTATTTAACTGTATTTATATCCCGCTTTTCACCGGGTCAAAGCGGTGAAAAGCGGGATATGCACGCTTTTCACATCAGAGAGTAGCAGAACCAGCAGGGTCTTCCAAGCATGAGGGGCCACAAAGACCCGGTACCTTCGGTTTTTCAAGCTCCACCACTGCTGTAGATGTTGGGAGAGCATGGCGTCAGTAACAACAGTAGACTGGAGTGAGGGGAAGTAGCAAGAAGGGAGACAAAAGGTACATTTGGGGAGAAGACAGATGTTGGATGCAGAGTTGAGGGGGTGAAGGGCAGATGGTAGACACAGGATGGAAGTGGAGAGCAGATGGTGGACATGCAGTGAGGGGTGGAGGGCAGATGCTGGATACAATGTGGTGTTGACTCTCTTTAAGAGTCGACTTTCACAGAAGACTCTTTACCTGGCACTCGCCCGCTTATGTCCAGCTAAGTGACAGCTCCTCAGTGCCACCCTTTCAGCCTGCTCTACCCACACATAGAGCAAGGATACAGGCACAGATCAGACCTGGGATTTAAACATGCAACAAGCATGGGGCTCTCTACACCCGTCCTGAACTTCCTGGACAGAGTTGCTGATTGGCTGCAGACTCTGCCACTTTCTCAGCAAGAGGTGTGCTTAGCTATCAGTCACCCAAGGCTTTTTGAGGAGAGATATGACAGGCATTTAAATACCTCAGTGGAATAAATGCACAGGAGGAGAGCCTCTTTTAATTGAAACAAAGATCTGCAACAAGGGGGCATAGGATGAAGAAGAAAGGAGATAGACTCGGGAATAATTTGTGGAAATATTTCTTTAGGGAAAGAGTAGTAGATGTGTAGAATATTCTCCCAGTAGAGGTAGAAACATAGAAACATGGCAGCAGAAAAAGACCATATGGCCTATCTAGTCTACCCTTCCATATCAACTAATATAATAGTCCCCTTTTTTCCTTAAGATCCATCAAACACGGACCTACCCCTATAACATCACACGTGCCACCGTCCAGGTCTACCACCTCAGTAAATATGTATAAACGATATTCACAGTCTTTACTACACCCATGCAAAAGTACATAGTTGACAATTGTTAAAGATCCCCGTTATATCTCAGTTAATTCTCAGTTAATACTCCAAGTTGAACTCCCTGTTCTATGTAACTTTAGCTTGCTGTGATGTTCTCTGAAAACCACCTTGAAGTAATGAGAAGGCGGTATAGAAAACCTGTTAAATAAATAAATAAGTAAATAGAGAGATCCTCTGTGTTTGTCCCATGCTTTTTTGAATTCAGATACTGTCCTCATCTATACCACCTCCACTGGGAGACTATTCCACGGATCCAACACTCTACTCTGTAAAAAAAATATTTCTGCATATTACTACTCAGTCTATCCCCTTTCACCCTCATCCTATGTCCCATCATATCAGAACTTGCTTTTAATCGAAAGAGGCTCTCCTCCTGTGCATTTATGCCACAGGGGGGGGGGGGGTATTTAAATGCCTCTATCGTATCTTCTCTATCCTGACTTTCCTCTAACATATACATATTAAAAGCCTAAAGTCTATCCTCATATACTTTATAACGAAGACCACTAACCATTTTAGTAGCCACCCTCTGCACCGACTCCATTCTGTTTATATCCTTTTGAAGGTGCGGTCTCCAGAACTGCACACTATACTCCAAATGAGGTCACACCAAAGACTTATACAGACATATTATCACCTCCTTTTTTTCTGCTGGACATTCCTCTCCCTATGCACCCAAGCATCCTCCTAGCTTTCGCCGTTGCCTTTTCTACCTGTTTAGCTACTTTAAGACCAACAGACACAGCCACGCCCAGGTCACACTCTTCTTTTGTGGACTTATACTCTTTAGAATCAGTGCAGTTCACATGTATACTAACAGGTACTTTTTATTCCCTTGTCCCTGAAGGGCTCACAATCTAAGTGTACCTGAGGCAATGGAGGGTTAAGTGGCTTGCCCAAGGCCACAAGGAGTGGCCATGGGACTAGAAACCCCAGTCCCTCCAACCTGAAGTTACTTGTCCCCATGTGGGAATTGAACCCCTGGCCTTCTGGCCTGAGGTAACCTGTCCCAACCACTGAGACACTCCTCCCTCTCTTTTGAGGGTAGGCTCCTTGTGTGATCTTTCAAAGTTGATATTTTTGTGGTATGGTCGATTTTCTCTGTAGGTCCTGCTGATTTTTGTAAGGTTTTGTATTAGTTTGCAATATGCCCAGTACTGGTAAGGGTTTATATTGCTGTTACTGAGTTGACACCAGAATCAGAAATTAATTTGGTATGATGAGTTCTGTGGGAAATGTCCTAGTTCTGCTCTGCTCCCTTTGTTGGAAGAGGAGGTTCTTTGGATGCAGAATACGAGGGGGTACCCAAAAAAAACAGGAATAACATTGCCGTGGGTGGAGCTTGTGTAGTACGCACTTCTGCCGCTAGGCGTGTATAGTGCAACTCATTGTCAGTTCAGTGCCGCCTGTGTTGTTGACCTGGCTTGTTCTGTTCATCTGCAGTGATTGTTTTTGCTAGCACTGTTTTGTTCTTGTTTCTTTTTTTATGATGACAAGTTTAAAGTGAACAACGTGCAGCTGTGAAATTTTGTTTTCTACTCGGTAAAAATGCTGCTGAAACTGTTTTAATGTTGAAAACAGCTTATCAAGATGACGCTATGGGAAAAAGTCAAGTGTACCAGTGGTTTGCTCGGTTTAAAAATGGCAACATGTCGATTGATGACAAACCTCGTTCTGGGCATCCATCAACTGCCCGAATCGACGAAAATATTGAAAAAATTAGAGAGCTTGTGCTCACAGACTGTCGACAGACAATTGATCAACTGTCAGAGATTAGTGGGTTATCTTGGAGCTCGGTTCAGCGAATTTTAACGGAAGATTTGGGAATGAAAAGGGTTGCTGCCAAGTTTATTCCTCGGGTTCTGACTGACAATCAAAAGGAACATCGAGTTGAAACATGTCGTGTTTTGAAACAGCTTGAAACTGATCCAGATTTTCTGTCAAAGGTCATTACAGGTGATGAGTCATGGTGCTATGGTTACGACCCAGAAACAAAGCAACAGTCAAGCCAATGGAAGACGTCATCGTCACCCCGTCCAAAAAAATGTCGTCAAGTCAAATCAAACATCAAAACAATGCTGATTTGCTTTTTTGATGCCAAGGGGGTAGTTCATTCAGAGTTTGTTCCCCCAGGTCAGACCGTCAATCAAACCTTTTATTTGGAAGTTGTAAGAAGATTGCGCAACAGTGTTCGTCAAAAAAGACCCTATTTGTGGCAGACAGGAGACTGGTTCTTCCACCACGACAATGCACCTGCACACACAGCCATCTCTGTTAGACAGTTTTTGGCTAAAAATGGCATGGTTCCGCTGCCCCACGCACCTTACTCGCCTGACCTGGCTCCGTGCGACTTTTTCTTATTTCCACGCATGAAAAGGGGCATGAAAGGACACCGATTTGACAACATTGAAGAAGTCAAGAAAAAACGAGGGAGGAGCTGTCAGCCGTTTCTAAAGATGACTGCAAAAAATGTTTCGAACAGTGGAAGCACCGGTGGGACAAATGTATCAGTTGTAATGGAGAGTATTTTGAAGGGGATAAGGTTGTTTTGTAAAGAATTTGAAATAAATAGCTTTAAAAAAATAATTCCTGTTTTTTTTGGGTACCCCCTCGTATATGTTCAAAATAAAAAGTGAGAACTGCAGCACAGTGTATAATACCAAAATAATATTAGTTATAAATGCACTGTAGTTCTCACTGCTTCTTTTTGCTCCCCAGTGTATGGTCGCCTTGCATCTCCTTTGTTTTTTTACAGAGCATATACTTCCATTTAACGCCATCTGGTCCAGTGTACAGGGTCAGGCGTCTATGTGCTTTATATTAACTTCTCAAGCTACATAATTAAATTGCTACAGTTTTTGCTGCATATAAACAGTATTACAAAGTCTTAAAAAATATAGCCTGATAGTGTGTTGCTTTCTTTATTCTTGGGGTCATCATCTGATTGGTATTCTGAGTGAGGGGACCCCTGTTCCCTGACTAGAGCTCTGAGGAGACCCTTCCATTTTTAATGAGGGGAGGAGAACGCCAACTCATCTCTCACCAGAGGCAGAAAATTGTCTTCAGCCGTTCCTGCCTTGAGATATTCCCCATCTTTGCAAAGTTAATTTTCCTTATGTTTAAGACCCTCACTTTTGAATGAACCTTCTCTACCTATGTCCTAAAATTGAAGTCCTCCATCCCGTGACCACTGCATGCAGGATGATCACCAACTACAATATTAGAAACACTCCTCTGCTTATAAACACCAAGTCCAGTTTGGGCCCCTCCCGTATGTGTTTGGTTATCATTTGCTGGAACAATTGTCCCTATATAGAATTCAGGATCTCCCTACTTCTAGATGACTGTTGCCATTTGGTTCACTCACGGTAGTCCTTCTCCACTGGTGGCCCCTTCCTTTTCTGGTTCATCAATATCTCTTGTCACTTCTTTTCGATACCTAGGTGTTCTTTTCGATGCTGATCTCTCTTTCCAGCCCTATATTTCACACATCACCAAAATGTCATTTTACTTCCTCCACCAGATCCGTGCAATCCGCCCCTTTCTCACCCCACCAGCTCTTACCACTCTCCTTCTGTCATTAGTTATGTTGTGTGTTGATTTCTCCAACTCTGTTCTTACCGGCCTTCCCCAGTCACAATTACATAAACTACAACGAATCCAAAATACCGCCGCTCGCCTTATTACATACACCACACGACGAGATCATGTAACACCTCTCCTCACTCGTCTCCATTGGCTGCCCATCACTTTTCGCATTCAGTTTAAAATCCTCACTTTGGTCCACCAGGTTCTCCATACTAGCATTCCCCAATATTTGGAAGATCTCATTTCATTGCACACCCCCAGACATATCCCCCGCTCATTTCATGTTAATCGCATTCTTCTGCCCTCTCCCTCATGTGCCCACCTCCAATCCACTCGCTCCTCTGCATTCTTCTTCATAGGTCCCGCTCTGTGGAATTCCCTACCTACCTCCCTCCGACTAGAACCCCACCACGTTACTTTTAAGAAGAATTTAAAAACCCACCTCTTCTCCCTAGCCTTTGACCTCCCCTCTCATGTCTGATCCTGGTCTCCAAAGTATGTCTATTTATGTGTTCTCTCTGTCCTGCCCTCTTACTATTGCTTTCCTGTCTTATATTGTAATTTCTTTTCAAACTTTCTGGCCTTGTGCCATCTTTTAATATTTTGTAAATTGTGAACCACTCTGATTTCCAAAGAAGGGCGGTATATCAAATAAATAACCATAACCATAACACCACAGCTGGGAAGTCCCAATCAACATCTGGCAAACTGAAATCTCCTACCAATAGTACTTCCACTTTCATAGCAATATTGTGAATGTCTTCAATTAAACCTTTATCTATTACTTCTGCCTGTGAGGAAGGTCTTATATCATATAAATGCAAATTGATTTTCCATTTCCTCTTTCCAGGCAAACCCACAGTGCCTCCTCCTTCCCTTGTAAGCCCTGCAGTTGTATGGCTTTAATATTATTCTTTATATATGGCACCACACCTCTCCCCGTTCTTCTTAGCCTGTCTTTCCTGCCTAGATGATAGTCTGGTATAACTACATCTCAGTCATTATTTTCCATGCACCATGTCTCTGACTGCCACTATATTCTACTCAGCCTTGTCTATTACAACTTCTAAATCTGGAGCTTTATTTCACATACTATTGCCCTTTTTTCCCTTTTCTATACAATGTTTTAATGTTTTACGTACCTGAGGGCTTTTACTTATCTGGGGGCTTTGTTCATCCATTCCCAACAATTCTCAGTAGATTAGCCAGTCTGTCGGGGAAGACACTTCTTCCATTCTTTCATAGGTGGATGCTATCTGTGATCAGCAGCCCTTAGAAATCATGCCGTGGTCCAGGAAGCCAAAACACTCTCAGTGATATGCAGCCAGGCATTCATCTCCAGGATGAGAGCCTCTCAGCCTCAGTCCTGACCCTTGATAGAGAGAACTGAAGGAGAACACCTCATGTGCACCTATTTCACTTTGTCTCCCAGAGCAACAAAGTCACTTTTGATATGCTCAGATAGGAACTTAGCAGTATCATTTGTGCCAACGTGGATGATCAGCACTGGATAATAGTCAATAGACTTAAGAAGTCTCAGCAAACTCTGTAACATCTTGGATCTTGGTATCAAGCAGGCAGCACAACTCCTGGATCATCATGTGTGGATGGCAGGTGGATGCCTCTGTACCCCTCAGAAGGATGTCACCAACCAACCACTACCCTTCTACTCCTAGTGGCGGCTGATCCTTTAACTTTGGGGTTTTTGAGCTCTGATACCGTCTGTTCCTGGATTGTTGCCTCGTCTTCCAGGACTGCATACCAGTTCTTCAGTTCTAGAGAAGGTGGAGTTGGGGTGCTGAGTCTGCAGGCTCTGGTGATTTGTGTCCAGCTGTCATCTTTTCATAAACTGTCATCTTCCCTTCTGCTGGAGAACTTAGATGCCTCTAGAAGCATTTCATCGATGTACCTCTCATGGTCACGGATGCTTCTTAGTCTCTCCACCTCCTCTCTCAGGTCCTCCTCTTCTTTCCTGAGGGATTCAATCTGCAGACATCTTGCACATTGAACTGGTTTTACATCCTGGATCAGGCTGACTTATTGAACATTTGTTCGTTAGTGAATAAATTAGTATTCATTTTGGATTTATTGCAGGAACATACATTAGACATTTTTGGGATTCACTGAAACATGGATTAAAGAGGGGAATATAATCTCAGTAATATGGATTTGCTAGGAGAGTATATCTTTTCCCAGGTGATACAAGATGAGAGGGGGCGGCCGCCCTGATATTTCTGTATTACTTGCAGTTGGAGGTAGAGGATGAGGAGGAGTGATAGGGTAGAAGGGATTGTTGGTTAGGATTAGGAGGAGAGCTGTTTCATTAGGTATCTTATTGGTATTTAGAGCCACAGCATCAAGAAAAGACAAAAAGGAACGCGGGGAAATTTGGAGTTTGTTCACGCCTTTTTCGGGAGTACCTCAAAGTGAGCTACATTCAGGTACAGTTAGCATTTTCATATCCTCAGAAGGCCTTGTTGGATTTTATTGTAGGAACAGATGTGAAATTTACTAATTCTGATTTTATTTAGGGATTTTAATGCCCATTTTCACGATAAGATGAAAGAGAAAAAGAAAAGGATGGAGGTTTATTTTTTAAGAAGCACTGGAGGGCTCAGGGTTACATCAGAAAGAGGAAGCTCCTAACCATACTGCAGAGCAGACATTGGACCTGCTCCTTTGTACTTGGGAGGTGGCAGTAAATTCAGAGTGTTTAGTGTGGAAGCCTTGTCTTGGTCAGGCCATAAGTGGCTACACTCTTGTTTGAATTTTCAACAGAGAAAAGTGATTCAATCAAGTAGACTTGTTAAACTAAAAGACTGGTTTAAAATGGCACTTGTGAGAGTGGGGATAATGGATCATGCGGATTTATCTCCAAGAGATTTAGATACGATGCTGTTGGAAGAGAGAGTTGACTGGTGGAACTTAATAGGTTGGGAGTACAAGAAGGCACCTTTGTGTTATTCTAGTCTACAAGATGAATGCAAGGCTATATGGATGTTGTCATCAAGAGCATTTTGGCTTCCTGGACTATGGCGTGACTGTCCAAGGGTTGTTCAACAAAGATGACATCCACCTATCAAAGAAGGGGCCAAATGTCTACCTCAGTACATAGCTTTAAACTGGATTACTTATTTATTATGTTTTTTTATTCTGCTTTATCCTTCCATTAAAGTGGTTTACATTGTAACTTAAACTTGGTAATGTACATTAAACAGGGGCATTGATAACTTGGATTTTTCTGAGGCAATAGAGGGTTAAGGGATTTGCCCAAGAACACAAGGAGAACTAGTTGGAATTAAACCCTGGCCTCATTGTTTGCAAGCCAGTTCTCTAACCATTAGGCTACTCCTCCACTCCATGAAGGATGGATGAACAAAGCCCCAAGATAAGTAAAAGCCCTCAGGAAAGTAAAACATTATATACTTCTGTAGAAATGGGAAAAAGGGGCAACATCTGGAAAGTGGTGTGTGCTCATGCCCGTAGTATCAGAAATAAAATTCTGGATTTAGAAGCTATAATGGAAGAGACTGGGTTGGATTTAGTGGTGGTCATTGAGAAATGGCTCATGGAGAACCATGACTAGAATATAATTATACCAGTTATAATTTATCAGGAAGGGTAGAGTAGGAACAAAGGGAGAAGGAATAGCACTATAAGTAAAAAAATAATATTAAAACAATAGAATTGTGGGGTTTATGGGGTATGGAAGAGGCACTGTGGATTAATTGGGAAAAAGAGAATGGAGCATCCATTTGCATTGGTGTGAGGGTGATATACAGAGATCTTTCACAGGCAGAAGAAGTGGATGGAGATTTAATGAAAGACATTTGCTATTAGCAGTATTACTAATAAAGGGGAAGTGCTTCTAGTAGGTGATTGCAAGTGTCATCTAGAAGTAAGGAGATCCTGGATTCTCTACAGGGGGAACTATTCTGGCACATGGGCAACATCTGGAAAGCCGTATATACTGATGTCTAGAATATGGGAAATAAGATTATGGATCTGGAGTTTAAAACGAAGAGGCTGACTTGGATTTAGTAATGTCATAGAGATGCAGGTACATGGAGAACCATGACTGGGATACAGCTGTACCAGGCTATAATCTATTCAGGGAGGAAGAAAGGGAGAAGTGTTGCTATATATAAAAAGTAATATTAAAGAAATAGAACTGTAGAAGGAAGAGGCCCTGTGCATTCATTTGGAAAGAGGGAATGAGACATTATTTATACTGGTGTGACATACAAAACCTCTTTTGCAGGCAAAATAAATAGATAGAAATTTAATTGAAGACATTCACAATATCGCTATGACAGGAAAAGTACTATTAATAGATTACAATTTGCTAGATATTGATTAGGACCATCCAAGCTCTAGTGTCATCTACAAACCATATTGACCCAGCGTTATGCTCGGTCAAATATGCTACCATCGACCAGGCAATTATGCTAATTCGAAGTAAGGGACGGCGGGCGCAGTTGGCAAAGGCCGACATAGAGTCCGCGTTCCGGCTATTGCCGGTACACCCTGAGTCCTTCCCATTATTGGGTTTCGCGTTCAACGGGGAATTTTTCTACGATAAATGTTTGCCCATGGGATGTGCGGTATCATGCGCATATTTCGAACAATTCAGTTCCTTCCTGCATTGGGTGGACGAGGACATCGCGGGCCCCAACACAGTGGTCCACTATCTGGACGATTTCCTTTTTATTGGAAAAGACCATGAGGAATGCAAAAGGATCTTAGGTATCTTTGAGCAGATGGCACGGTTGTTCGGGATCCCGTTAGCAAAAGAAAAGACTGATGGCCCGACTGAGATCATCACTTTCCTAGGCATACAGTTGGATGTGCCGGCACAGAGCTCTCGCCTGCCAGCAGACAAAGTGACGAAGTTGACAAAAGACCTGCAACTACTTCACAGTCAGCGTAAGGCGACTCTGCAGCAATTTCAATCAATCCTCGGCCTGCTATGCTTTGCATGCAGGGTAATGCCAATGGGGAGAGTTTTCTGCCGCCGTATGGCTTGGGCAACGAGAGGGATCACAAAAAGGCATCATCGCATCCGAGTTACCAAAGAGATACGGGAAGACCTTCAGGTCTGGATGCAATTCCTCCGCACTTTCAATGGCCTTGCCTTCTGGCAGGCACCCCCGGTGTCTAATGCGGAACTCGACTTCTTCACCGATGCTTCGGGGGGGATCGGTTTCGGCATCTACTATAAAGGGGCGTGGTGCTCAGAGGCATGGCCCAGGGAATGGCGAGCGGAAGGGACCACCAAGGATATCACGTTCTTGGAGCCTTTCCCGCTTATGGTAGCCTTATCTATCTGGGCCCCAGGGCTCGCTAATAGGGCTATCACCTTCCATATCGATAATCTAGCTGTGGTGTGGGCAGTGAACGGGATGAGAGCTAAGACGCCAAGGGTGGTAGCACTATTAAGAAAAATCGTGTTATTATGCCTAGTGCATAACATAACCCTTAGAGCGTAGCATATCGCAGGCAAAACAAATAACATTGCCGACGCTCTTTCTCGTTGTAAGACCAGGCTTTTCCACTGACTGGCGCCCAAGGCGGACGCAGTCAAGACAGCGGTTCCCGAGCAAATCTGGGAGTATGGCCCGCCGAAGTATGGGAGCTCCTGTTGGGCTCCCTAGCAGAGCAGACCCAGAGAAAATACATAGCAGCATGGGAGGCGTATCAAACCTTTTGCAGTGAGGCCAGAATACAGCAAGAAGACATAATTGAAGAAGCAACGCTTCTGAGATGGATTTTGCATTGCAAAAGCATTGGCCACACAAAAGCTTCAGTGCAGGCCCGATTAGCCGCGGTATCATTTTTTGCAAGGGCCATGGGTAAGAGGAGCCCGAAGGTGGAGTTTGTCATTAAGAAGGTGATGAGAGGCTGGTCCCTAGGGCAAAACAGACACGGCCGGAAAAGGGACTCAAGTCGTGTTGTCGGCGCTGCGCAATGACCCCTCATGCCCGCTGAGAAATGCTCTGGCCTACCAACAGCTACGGGCACACGCAAACCAGCAATGGTTCGTCCACGCAAATGGCGCCCCCCCTTTCACGTTTCCAGTTCATCAGAGTACTCAAGCTGTCGATAGAGCGAATGGGGCGGGATGCAAGCTTATACGGCTCGCACTCCTTTCGAATTGGAGCCGCTTCAACGGCGGCCAACATGGGGATGTCCAGAGCACAGATAATGAATATCGGACGATGGCGCTCGGACAGATACAAACTGTATATACGTCCAGCAGAATGAGGATTGCGGGTATATATTAAAAAAAAAAAAATCAACATACGGAGGGCGGGAACAACTTAAGGTCACGGATATATACTGTTTGTATGAAATCAGTTTGATGACTATTATCGCGATATTGCTGCTGTAACCATATCTTGCTAATTGTGATCCAATCTAGGAACAAGTCCCCCACTCTGGCCCCGCGAAGCGTGGATATGTGGCCATTCATTTGTTCACTGGGCGCAAAAGCGGACTCAGGGCAGACCGCAGGGGCTGAATTTGGGACTCCCAAGCGCAGAGGTTTCGGTGGTGTGGCTCGGTCGACGGGGTATGGTGTGGGACCAGCTAGTGCCGCTCCTGCTGCAAAGGAAAAGAGTGACCAGGAACCCAGTGATGATCGTGATCCATCTGGGGGGCAACGACCTTGCGGCCACACGCAGCGTCGAGCTCACCAAAAAGATGCAAAGCGACATACTGATGCTGGCAGACGCATTTCCCGGGACACGCATAGCATGGTCGCACATCATACCGCGGCGCGTGTGGAGGGGCGAGATTTCGCACAAGGCAGTGGAGAAGACTAGACACAAAGTGAACAGGTGGATGGCCCGCTTCATGGGGATAATAGGGGGCGACAGCATCCAGCATGACCTCATAGAAGAAAGATGCCCGGGACTGTATCGTGCGGATGGTGTACATTTGTCAGACATAGGGATGGACATTTTCCTGTGCACCATACAAGATGCGGTCCAGCGGTTATGGAAGAAATACGTGTTGGCCACAGCTGTGTGTTGATAGGTGGGGGCCCCGCCAACAAGCGAGGATTCGCGGTTGGCAGGGTTGGCAGAAGAAACGCACCCGGTGAGAGAGAACACAACCTAGGCTTTAAGTAAAGGGGGAGAGTTGCAGGAGAGAAACCTGGACCTGCCCCCGGAGAGATGGATCAGGTCACAAGAACACAGCGCAGAGGGCCCCCGGCCTCGCTTTGATGGCGGGAAAAAGGGGGGGGGTAAAGCAAGAAAAGTTGCCAAACCTGCTTGAACGGCAGGTGTAACAGCTTTGCGACTGAAAGAGATGGAGAAGAATAAGGACTGGGGAAAGCTTGAACAGCTATCTCCTACTGACATTTAAAAGGACCCTGGGATATTGGCTGTGTCTCTCGAGGGGGCGGAAGGAAAGGAATTGTGTACAGTGTTTCGTTGAGTGTTATTTGCATGCTGTGGCCAACAGTCTGTGGGCTGTTAATAACCATTGTAAATAAATAAATAAATGGAAATAGTTTGTCGAAAAGAAACCTGTGGAGAATTGTGGAATTATTGGAGGAGGGAGCGGGTGGGGGGGGGAAGGGGGGGGGGAAGGGGCGGGGCCAAAAACCCGAGGCTATAATGCCGGTTGTGCGGCTGAGACCCGACTGCGAATTACCGCGGCGGCGCACAGACGCGCACAGGCGAGCCGAGGGCTGGGGTGACGGTGGGGGGGGGGGCGGGGGAGCGGCGAGGGCAGGGTGGGCAGTGAGCCGCAAATAAAAGAGCGGGTCAGATGCCAGCTCGGCCTCTTTCGCCGTTCCCCCACCCCCCGTCGGTCTGAGAGGAGCACGGACACCCTCCCGACCCACCCAATTGGCAAAAGGGGGGGGGAATAGTCGCAGCATGCGAGAGACGGCAGAAGAAACGCACCCGGTGAGAGAGAACACAGCCTAGGCTTTAAGTAAAGGGGGAGAGTTGCAGGAGAGAAACCTGGACCTGCCCCCGGAGAGATGGATCAGGTCACAAGAACACAGCGCAGAGGGCCCCCGGCCTCGCTTTGACGGCGGGAAAAAGGGGGGGTAAAGCAAGAAAAGTTGCCAAACCTGCTTGAACGGCAGGCATAACAGCTTTGCGACTGAAAGAGATGGAGAAGAATAAGGACTGGGGAAAGGTTGAATGGCTATCTCCTACTGACAGTTAAAAGGACCCTGGGATATTGGCTGTGTCTCTCGAGGGGGCGGAAGGAAAGGAATTGTGTACAGTGTTTCGTTGAGTGTTATTTGCATGCTGTGGCCAACAGTTTGTAGGCTGTTAATAACCATTGTAAATAAATAAATAAATGGAAATAGTTTGTCGAAAAGAAACCTGTGGAGAATTGTGGACTTATTGGAGGAGGGAGCGGGTGAGGGGGGGGGGAAGGGGGGAGGATAAGGGGCGGGGCCAAAAACCCGAGGCTATAATGCCGGTTGCGCAGCTGAGTACTATTAATAGGTGATTACAATTTGCTAGATATTGATTAGGACCATCCAAGCTCTAGTGTCATCTACAAACAGGGAGATCCTGGATTCTTTGCCAGGAGAACTGTTCTGGCAATGTGTAGGTGGGGCCCATACTGGGCCTGGAGTTTACGAATGGGGAGAGTGTTTCTGATGTTGTGGTGGGTGGTCATGACTATCTAGTACCACCACCTGCCAGTGAAAATAGCGACTCTCCAGAATCCTTACTCTGGACGTGTGATGGACCAGATGTCCACTTTGGGGGTTATGAAAGACTTTGGGAGGGAGGGAGGGAGCTTTCAAGGGAATTTTTATATCATGAAATTGGTGGTCGGATGAGGGATCCAATGGGTTTTGGGGTACTTTAGAATGTGGGGGACATATTTATGTGGTAGTCATATTTAAGAAAGGGGTATTGGGGGGGCCTCTTTACATTGTAAATCAATTGGAAGGAAGGGAGATTGAGGATTTAGAAAAGTTCATGTATAAATTTGAGTCACCTCAAAGGATCACACAAATATGTGGGTGTAAGTGTACAATTGACTCCCTCAAACTAACTCCGCCTCTCAGGACACATGTTTTTGGTGCAACTAAGTTTAGCCCCTTGTGAAATGGGCCAATTTAACCAGGTAACTCCTTAATCACCTAGTTCAGTCCCTTTAAAAATTACTCTCACGATTCGCAGAGTTTGTCTCCTCCAGTCATGTGCATTAAAGACATTTTAATTCCTGCTTCCTGCCGATGGAAAGACTCTAGGATAGAGCTGTGCTTCAGAAGTACACAAACAACTGCAGTTTACAGCCAGGACAAGAGCTGAGAACAAAGGTTACTATTTAACTGTAATAATTAGTTGTCTATCGAAGACAATATGAACCTATAATCCATCAGTAACAGATCAGCAGTGTTACATAATGAACGTTTCTACTGTATATTAAACAGCTTGCAGAGGTTTTTAGTCATTATTTCCTGAAATAATAGGGGCCAATATTCAGTGGAGGTAGTTGGAGCTTTTAAAGCACTTTCAGCACTGCCTTAGGTACAATCAGATATTCAGTGTCAGAACGTATCCGGTGCCCTTTGGCGAATATCCGGCTTTGCTGGACAGAGTACTGGCTATCTGCTTAGTGGCAAGAGTCTATCGCTAAGCGGACAGCATAAACCAGATAAAGTTAAGACAACCGTGTTCCTAAGTTTATGTGGTTTAGCCACCCGGTAGTAGCTGAATATCACCTCTAGCCAGATTGCTGTTGGGTCTGCCCCCGATCTGCTCACAGACCACCCCAGTTTTAACCAGGATTCTTTTCTGCGGTCTGCGTGGATTTTCAGCGGCACTATCTACGTCTACTGAACATTTGTATAGAGCTACAAGGTGTACGTAGTGTTGTATTCAGATACTGCCACTGAATATCAGGGTCATCGTAGTTGAGCTAGTACCAGCTAAACCCTTCCGAATATGCCCCCCCCCCCTAAGAAAAAAGGAAGGCACAGCCCATATAAAACAAGTTTCAAAATTTAATGAAAAATCAAATTATATTGTTTTGATTTAGCAAATTTCAAGTACACAATCAAGCGTACACTTAACTAGGAAAAGGACTTATTCAGATGGAAAAATACCAGTAAAGAAATACATAAAGATAAAAAAAAGCAGAAGTAAGTTCTAAAGTTCACAAATGTTTGAGAAACTGAGATTTAATGCCCTATTGGAGCAGGGACTCAAAAAGGGAAAAAATAAAATGTACTAAACAGAAGGATAAAACTTACAGTGCCGAAATGCAATGACTACCTTTGCGTCAATGATGACCCAACAGCTCCTGGGTTTTCTTGGCAGTGTTAACGGAAGTAGGTTGCCAGGCCTTTCTTCCAACACAAAAACAAAACCCAGTGCTATTAATAACCTATTAATCAGAACAATTATTTTGTCGGAATGGCCAGCTCAGTGTAGAGGAAAAACACCTCTCACCTCCGTGGCCTGTCCATTTTAATCAAAGAAGTTTGAAAAACTTTTAAAACAGCTAATACTTAGCTGTATCGAAGAAAACAGGCTGCTTGTTCACTGTGACCAACAGTAGATCCAAAGTACGACGTGACACGTTTCGGGGACAACTCTGTAAGCCCCTTGCTTCAGGTCAGACCACTGTCTGAAAAACTCAGGTGAGAGGTGTTTTTCCTCTACACTGAGCTGGCCATTCCGACAAAAAAATTGTTCTGATTAATAGGTTATTAATAGCACTGGGTTTTGTTTTTGTGTTGGTGAAAAGTGACCTGGTGAATGGTTTTTGTGGTACGCCTTTCTTCCAAGGCAATGGAGGGTTAAGTGACTTTCCCAAGACCACAAAGAGTGCTAGTGGGAATCAAACCCTGGTCTCTTGGTTACCAAGTCAGCGCTGTAATCACTAGGCTTCTCCTCCACTCCACAATACCATGAAGGACCCATATATCCCTTACATAATATCTTAAACATTCACTGCCAACTATAGACATGCTTTGCATTAAGGGAATGCCTCAGTTGGGAGGGTTCATAAAAAACATATTACACTCTTTCATACTGAGAGAGACATTTGCAAGTAAAGCCAACAATAAAAGATGAGCCTAGAGCAAAACGTTCAGGGCACGGAACCAGAATTTTCTCTCTTCTATTCTGAGTCTCATGTGACAAATCAGGAAAGATTTGAATACTCTGCCCAAAAAAATAATACCTGAGGATTCCTGAAATAAAGTCTCAAAATAGAGTGATTATGTTGAGGAAAAATATGAGTCATTAATATGGTAGGTCGGTCTACATTCTCGTCTTCGGACTCATTCAAAATCGCAGAGATATCCAGACTCTAAATCCTCCGTCTACCTCCCCAGCTCTTGATCTTATGGGGGCTGGTAGCTAGATGGCTGAAAAATGGATGGCCCCAAATAGTACCGGATTCTGCAACCACGGGAGCTAGATGGCCCGCTGCTGCAGAACTGGGTACCCAGACGGCATGCTGATGCCCCTATCCCATGGCATGGGATGCCCTTGCAACACCCTGTCCTGCCTGCCCTATGCCCCTGCTGGTATATCAGTGCCATGGCATCCTGTCACCATGGCACCAGGATGCCCAGCAGGAGCGCTGACAGCCCGCCATGGTGAAAACACGACTTTCCCCACCTCCTGACAATCGGTGGGCTCTGCCAGGGCCAAGATCGTGCTGAGGGGCCTCACCTGCTGTGCTGCTAGGCCAGACCACCGCCATCACTGCTGCTTATTCCACCTCCGAGGTGGAATAAGCAACACGGCCATCTTTCACCCGCCGGACATACAGGGCTGTGAACCTGAATCGGCTCTGTATGTCCGAGTGCCTGGCCCGCCCCCATGCCACCCTGTCCATCGCTACACGCACAGTGGCACTGTGTGTGGGGGGAGCACCTGGGGTGGAATACAGTCCTGGCAGATAATGGGGTTGGATGTCCTGCCAGGACGTACAGCCCTGCTATTAACCGGTCAGAATTAGGCCCATAGTGTCATGCTAGTCGGTCTTTTAGAAGAGGCCATTTATGTGCACAAATTGCTAAAAGAGTGATATTTACATGCATTCTTACTGCCTAAACTAAGAGGCTCCTACAAAGTTACCCCATTGGGAGATACTTTTATAATGTCATCCCTCTTATAAACTAGCGACTGGTGTAAAAGAATGCATTTTGACATGAAGGTGCCGACTTTGCCAACAGGCATAGGAGGGGGTGCAATTTAGGCAGGACATAGGCAGAGTTCCCACCCAAACTACTTCCCTGAGAACAGTTACGCATGGCATGGGTATAAGTAAGTTCCATCTTCTCAGCGCACATATTATAAGTCTGTAGGCAGTCGTGCAAGTTTATGAGTCCTTTCCGGGGTTAAACCTGCTTTATGTGTGGAAAAAGCTGTATAAAATCTTCTCCTATTACAGCAATTTCCAAAGCCGCTTACAGGGCTAAGTCGCAAGTTACCCACATAAGTTGGGTGTTTGAAAATTGCCCTAAGAAGGATCATTTTCAGGTCGGGGGAGAAAAATAATACACAAGCACTACATTCAATTCTCTGCCTTTACAAGGTCTGCATCCACAGCGAGTTTCAAAGCGGAAGTGCACACCTACACTTTCTGAAAATCAAAATCTACAGGTAGACTCCCAAAGCGGACAGTCTGAAAACTACCTCTCTTGATGTGCATGGTAATTTTGACTGCTATATAAATTCCAGTTATTCGCTAAGAGACCTGTTGTGTTTTGTTTCTCGCATCGTCTTCTTGTGCACATTTTGTGAATGTTACCTGGGCATTCAGCAGTGGATTACTACTGCTACCACTATTTATCATTTGTATAGTGATACAAGGCGTTCGCAGCTCTGCGATGCTCAGGGCAGAGAGCATGCATCTAATGGAAAATGACATTGTCATGCCCCCTCTACCCTGCGAGTTCGAACTTTGGGTCGGACACAAATCCAGAACCAGGTAACAAAAAAGTTACACCCACTTCTTTTGAATAACGAGGCAGCTAATGAACTCCCCTCCATTTGATAATCAAACTGATGGTATCTTCCTTATGTTACAAACACCATATCTGGACCCTTCCATCACACTGTAGAACAGGCACCAAGAACCTGACTGTATATGCTCTTGAAAGCTCACATGCAATATCTTTGAAAAATTCCTCATGTTGGTTCAGCGCAAGGAATCACAGCCCAGAGAGAGATTTTCTGTTATCCCAACACCGCTACTACACAGCAGAGAGATTCCGGCTGTTCCCTTTTGTCCAGCCAAAGCAAAAAGGCAAGCCCACCCTGAAAAACATTTCTTCCCAGTTATTTTGAGAAAACACTCCAAAACAAAAGACAGCGTGATTTAACACCCCGCCCCCCCCCCCCAAAAAAAAAGAAAAATGATTATTCTTTCGAAATTGCTTTGACATTGGAGAGGCAGCGACCTTCACAGCACAAACATTTCAATACCATTTACTTCAACAGCAGCTGATTTCACTATTAAACAGGGACATGGCACCAGATGATACAAGTAAATCATTCTTGTAAATATTTAATATCATTGCCTCTCTCTTTTTTTCATTCTCCTTTTAACAGATCACTATCAAATGCTGAGCACACAGTAGAAAAAAAATATCTTTATTTATTCAGTCCTTAGAAGGAAAAAAGCTCAGCGCTCATGCATTCTATCAAGCTAGTTCTCCAAATGACTCTGACACTTGAAAGCCCTTCGGATCAAAACAGTCTGGAGATAGGCAATTTTGCAACCATTTAAGCACAGCATTTATGCACTGATCAACATCTCCAGAACTTGTCTGATGGAACAGTACTAAAATTAACCCACCAGAAGTACAGCCGAATACCTGGAGGAGAAAATTAGTATGAAATCCAGACTGGATTAAAGAATGTCATTTAACGTTCAGAGAGTAAGAGCGAGCCTATTTTTGGCCAAGAAAAGCGAAGATTTGGCACCCTTCCTGGTTAACATTTATAACGGATGAAATTGCCATAGGAAAAAATCGGCTTTCAGTTCCTTGATCTAATAGCATCTACTGTGATTGTTCGGAGAACGACAGCGTCCCTTCACTGAAGAGCTTACTCAAAACACTTGAAAAAGGAAGGATGAGTGACTGTAGTGGACAAGATAAATGGTAGAAAAACAAAGGCTTATTCAAAAAGGGAAACGGGATTGCATCTTGCAACACTCAGGCACGCTCTAGACCAGCTGTGTCCCGGCCCTCCAGGAACCGTCAGAGGGGGGTGGCATGCAGCCACCTTTGAACGCACGTGGCTGCTGTAAGACCCGCAGTCATGCTGCGTTTTGCCCAGTTGGGGTGTCACTGCTTACGCATTAATTACAGCAAGATTAGAACTTGGGCAATAAGTGGTCCCCTCTGAAAGGTCCAGATTCACCTTTTTTAGCATTGGATGAATCACTGTCTGCTCCAAATGTTGGAAGCAAGTGCCGATCGCATTCTCTGATGAGCCAGGCAGATGAGTGCAAAGTACAACTTACCAGATTCATACATTTAAAAAAATTCTATAGTTCCTTCAAAGACACAGGATAAAAAATCCTCCAAAACAGTACTGATTCTAAGAAATTCCTTAACTGTGCAGAGCGTCTGCACAGTCTGCCTTGGGACTGGAAAAGCTGGATCACATTGGCTCCTATCTAATGGTTCTCTCAGTAGAGCTTCTTTCGCCTTAAAAGCTGCAGCAAATTGTGATACATTTAGCATTAGATTTAGACATATTAAAAGTTGATACATCGCTCTTTGTCAGTACAATCAGAGCCAAATTTTAAGTGGGGGCCTCACCAAGATCTTGCCCTCACCTTGGCCTTTACAGCGGCAGTCGGTACAAACAGAAGCAACAGTGCCTAAAACTGAACTCAGCACGGGGTGTACAAGCCTTCTGCAATGCTCAGCCTCCCCTCCCCCACCCCTTCCCCACTCCCATGGGATTCCTTTACTATGGTAGTCTGTGTGAGTAGACAGTGGGGGCACCATAGGGACCTGTCAGCATGGGAGGAAGGCTATTATGCCTCATACTAAATTCAGCTTCAAGTGTTGCTGCTTCTGTTCGAACCAACAACTGATTTGCTAGATAAGAGTCCATGGACTCAGGCCTAAACTGACGCCTAATAGTAGTGGCAATGTAAAGAACATAAGACATGTCATACTGGGTCAGACCAAAATCCTTCAAGCGCAATATCCTGTTTCTAACAATGGCCAATCTAGGTCACAAATACCTTGCACTTTACCAAAAAGACACACAGGTACAGGGCAAGCAGTGGATTACCTGGGTCCTCTTTAATAATTATATTGGTTTATGGACCTTTCCTCCAGGAACTTGTCCAAACCTTTTTTAAACCTTGCTACACTGATAGCTTTTACTACATCCTCCAGTAACCAATTCCAGAGTTTGATTATGTGTTGAGTGAAAAAATATTTTCTCTTCTCTTAATAGTCTTAAATGGGTTGCACTGTAACATCATTTCATTTCCCCTAGTCTTTCTACTTTTTGATGGCATAAACAGTTGATCTACGTTTATCCATTTCACTCCATTCATTAATTTATAGACCTCTATCATATCTCCTCTCAGCCGTCTCTTTTCCAGGTTGAAGAGCCCCTAAGCTTTTAAGCCCCTCCTCATAGAGGTAGCCTTCCATCCTCTTTACCATTTTGATGACCCTTCTCTGTACCGTTTCTAATTCCGCTATATCCTTTTTAAGATACAGTGACCAGAACTGCACACAATATTCAAGGTACGGTCATACCATGGAATGTTTTATTCTCCATTCCTTTCCTTATAATTCCTAGCAGACTATTGGCCTTCTTAACCATCGCTACACACTGTGTGGAGGGTTTCAGTATGTTATCCATGAAGATGCCTAAATCTTTTTCCTGGATGGTGGTTCCTAATGTGGAACCTTGCATTGTGTAACCATAGTTTGGGTTGTTCTTTCTTAGGTGCATACCTTTGCATTGGTCCACATTAAATTTAATGTCCAGTCTTCCAATTTATCAAGGTCCTCTTGCAGTTTTTCACAATCCTCTTGGGTTTTAACAACTTTGAATAATTTTGTGTCATGTGCAAATTTGATGACCTCACTCATTATGCCCATTTCCAGGTCATTTACGAATATGTTAAAAAGCAGTGGACCCAGCACAGATCCCTGGGGTACTCCAGTATTCACTGTTCTCTTTTGGGAAAATTGGCCATTTAGCCCTACCCTCTGCTTTCTGTCTACATGTTCAGTAATTCTGTTCTTTATGATGGTTTCTAACATTTTGCACAGTACTGACGTCAGGCTCACTGGTCTGTAGTTTCCCAGATCATTCCTGGAACCTTTTTAAAAACTGGTCATTTCCCAATCTTCAAGTTTTACAGATGATTTTAATGATAGTCTCATATTACTAATAGTAGGTCTGCAATCTCATATTTCAGTTCTTACAACACCCTCGGTTGTACACCATCCGCTCTAGGTGATATAACTATTTGATAAACTCAAAAGGAGCATAATACATCTTTCCAGTTTATCGCTATTTCTTTCAATTCTTCCAATGCATTGGTAACTTCCCTATAGTAAAGACCAAAGCAAAGAATTCATTCAGTCTCTCCGCTATGGCCTTGTCTCCTTTTAGCCTTCTATCATCTAATTGTCCAACTGACTCACAGGTTTTTTGTTATGAATGACTTGAAAAAATTTTATTATGCGTTTTTGCTTCCATGACAAGCTTTTTTTTCAAATTCTCTCTTTGCCTGCCTTATCAGTGCCTTGTATCTAACTTGCCAGTGCTTATGTTGTTTCCAGTTTTCATCATTTGGCTCCTTTTTATATTTCCTGAAAGATACTTTTTCACAACAGCTGCCTCTCTGACCTCATCTTTAAACCATGCTGACAGTTTTTTTTTACTTTTATTTATTTATTTGACATTGTTTATATACCGCCTTTCATTTTTGTGAAGACGGTTTACATTGAACTCAAGGTTTTATAAGGAAAAGGTTCTTCGTAACTATTTACAATAAACAGTAACTATGGCTTGTTGACTGAGTAACATTGTATAACTATTTACAAGGTAGCGATATGTACCAGGTTTGAGGTTGTTGAGATCGTGTGGCTGACGTTATTCATTATCTTTAATTTTTTGTGTTTGATCTTTTGCATAGTGTTCAGTGAATAGGTAAGTCTTCAATTCTTTTCGGAAGTCGACTGTATCTGTGATAGATCTTAGGTGGGCAGGGAGTGAGTTCCAAAGATGTGGGCTGTAAAATTTGACCACTCTATGGATTGCTGTTTTTGAGGTGCTGGTCTTGATACTGGCGATTGAGAGCGTGTTTTGATGCTGGCTCCTCTGTAATCTGAATCAGGTCACTTAGGCATTCAGCGGATTGGCCATGTAGGATCTTAAAGATCGTTAGAATTGATTTGTAGCAAATGCATGATCGGCTGGGTAGCCAATGAAGGGAGGGTAATGTTGGGGTGATGTGGTTGTATCTCTTTGTACCCATTATTAGTCTAGTTGCAGTGTTTTGTGCTATTTGTAAGGTCTGGGTGGTACTTTTGGGTAATCCTTGAAGTAACATGTTGCAATAATCCAGTTGTGGGGTGATCATGGCATGGCAAACAGTGCGGAAGTGATTGTGGTCTAAAAGAGGGTGTAAATTTTGCAAAATCTTCATTTTGTAGTACGCTTTGGCGGTGGTTTTCCTAATATGCACTTGAAGGTTGAGCCTGTGGTCAAAGAGCACTCTCAAATATTTTACTTCATTTCTTACATGGATTGGCCAGTTTCCTATGATTAGATTATCCAGTGGTTTGTATGCAGCACCTTTGGTGATTGTCAAGGCTTCAGATTTATTGTAATTGATTGAGAGGTTGCAGTTTGTGAGCCTTTCTGAGAATATCATCATGCAGTTGGTGATGGTGGAATAGTCGGGTTTTCTTGTGTCAAATGAAGTATAGACCATCAAGTCATCTGCATAGAGGTGATAATGTATGTTGTGGTTTTGTATAATTTTGCAGACCGGTTGAATATATATTTTGAATAATAGGACTGACAGTGAGAAGCCCTGCGGTACCCCTTGGTGTATTTGGAAAGGTTTGGAGGTTCTGTTCTTTATCTTGACCTGTGACTGATGGCCTGAGAGCTATGAGGAGAACCAAGTGTGTGGGGGGGGGGGGGCCACTGATGCCTATCTCAGTCAGTCAGTCTGTCCAGAAGTATGGAATGTATTATCGAATCAACTGCAGTTGATATGTCGATGAATATAAGTATGAAACTCTGTTTGGTGGTTTCAATTCTTTTGAGGAGTGTGTTCATTAAAGAGGTCAGGAGGGTCTCTACTCCATGGTATTGATGGAATCCATGTTGTTGGGGGTCTAGGGGAGCATTTATGTCAATGTGGTCATGCAATTGATTTTTCACTGCTTTTCAATTATTTTTGCTAGCAGTGGTATGCTGGAGATGGGCCGATATGACGTAGGAGATCTAGGGTCAGATTTGTGGTTCTTTAGATGTAGCCTTATGGAGGAGATCTTTAGTTCTGGGGGCATGAGTCCTTGCGTTAGGGAAAGGTTTACCATTTTGGATATCGCCGGTGATAATTCTTGCAAACTCATCTTTATCCATGCTGTTGGGCAGGAGTCAAGAGGTGAAGTGGTGGTGTTTAGAGATTTCAGTAGTGAGCTGCAGTGCTTGCGGAGATGGAGAGGAATGATGTCCATTTATTTGGGTAGTCTTGGTTTGTCTTAGGCACCGGTGTTTGAGAAGTTGGAGAGGTATGAGCTGGCAAGTGTGTTCTGTAGGTGGGTTGTTGAATGCCTTGGGAGAGAGTAAGTCAGTTGTCTGAGGTTGTGGAGATTCAGTAAGGTTCTTTACTAACATATATAGCTTTCTTGGGTGGTTTAGAGATTTTATAATGGTATTTGTGTGATATTGTTTCTTTCTATTTTGTATTAGTTCATTGTATTCACTTTGTTTGGTCTTGTGTTCCAGGAGGTGCGTTTGACTTTTTGCTCTCTTCCATTGTCTCTCCAACTTCCTCAATTCTATCTTGGCATTTCTTACATCTGTGGAGTACAATGGAGCTGTATTGATACGCTTTGGTGGTTTAGGTTTCTCTGGTGTGGTAACCATTGAGGATATAGTGTTATTTCAGCTTGTTATTAGGGTTGTACGGTCTGTGATGTTGGTGTCTCGGTTGGAGTGTATCTGTTCTAGTAGTCTGTCCTTACTGTATTCTTTCAGGTAGCAGTGGATGGTTGTGTGTGGTTAACTAGACAGCTGGGATTCCAGTGGGAGTTTGAAGGAGATCATGCAGTGATCCAACCAGGGTATTGGAGTACTTGGTTAATGCCAGCAGCCTGGTTCTATCCTGGTTAAGGTGGAGTCCATCCCTCCTTTCCCCAGAATGTTGCAGAGTTTCTATCAAATCCAGAACCCTCTTCCTTGCACCATAGTCTCATCCATGCACTGAGACTCCAGAACTCTGCCTGCCTTTTAGGTCCTGCGGGTGGAACGAGAAGCATTTCAGAGAACGCTACCCTGGAAGTTCTGGTTTTCAGCTTCCTACCTAAAAGCCTAAATTTGGCTTCCAGAACCTCCCTCCCACACTTTGATATGTCATTGGTACCAACATGTATCAAAACTGAAGACTCCTCCTCAGCGCTATCTAAAACCTTGTCTAGGTGGCATGTGAGGTCTGCTAGCTTTGCACCAGGCAGACATGTTATCAGGCAATCCTCACATCCTCCAGCTACCCAGATATCTACATGCCTAATGATCAAATCACCAACTATAATGGCCATTCTAACCCTTCCCTCATGGGCATATGGCTTTAAGAAACCTCCTCGGTGCAAGAGGGTTTTATATCACCTGGAGGACACGTCCTAGATACAGGATCACTTCCTACCACACCAGGATGATGCTCTCCTGTCACATGACCTCTCTCCTCCATGGCAACAGGGAAGCTGCCAGACTGGAGGTGGGACTTCAGTGCTACGTCCCTGTAGGTCTTGTCTATATACCTCTGTCTTCCTTATGTCCTCCAAATCTGCTACTCTAGCCCTCAGAGACTGGACTCATTCCCTGAGAGCAAAGAGCTTCTTGCACCTAGTGCATATGAAAGACCCCTCACCAACTGAGAGAAAATCATACATGTGACACTCAATTCAAAAGACTGGAAATCTCCCCATTTCACTGCTGGACTGCTGTCTGCATCTTAGTTTTAAGTTTTTATTTAGGTATTTAACTCGTTTACTTACTTAGGTTTGCTGGGGATACTTATATTAATACAACTATACCTAATCGGGGTCATTCTGAGCTGCGGAAAATGGGGATTGACATCTTTTTGGGACGTCCATCCCTGCTATTCGGCCTCCTCTGCCGTCCCTGACTAATCTCCCCATATGAACAAGGTGTTTGGGCGGAGTTAGGGCAGGCAGTGGACGGTCCTCAGCCCCGGACATACAGGGCCAATTCTGATGTCAGTCCTGTACATCCAGGGCTGGCAGACTTTACGGGGAACTTATTCCACTTCTGAGGTGGAATAAGTTCCCCTAGATGGTAGAGGATGGCAGGACCGGGCAGCAGAAGAGGTAGGAGGAGGTGCAAGGGGATTCCCTGTAGCCCGACCCTGGCCATGGGAGGCCAGATCGGGGGTTGCGCTGCAGGGAATGAAAGAACAGGTCAGCAGCTGTGGATCGTGGCTCCATTCAGGAGCCTTGACCGAGTTAGCTGGGCAGAGGCCTGTACTTGCTGGCTGACCAGAATTGGGTCCCGGCCTGCACATAGAAGTCTAGATGCGATTCTGATCCCGAGGGGCTAGACATGCCCCGCGGAATTAGAATCCCATCTACCTCTGTGCGTCCAGGATGTCCAAAATGGAATGGGGTCCAATACATTTAATGGACTTTGTCCACCTCAAGATTAATTAATCTCAGGTCCTTAATTAATCTATTCCTGATGAGGATAGCCAGCTACACCTGAAAGTGAATATGGGCATCTCCTTCCCTTTAATAGGTTTTAGAGCCTATAAAGCTAAGATTATCCCTGGGGTGGGTGGGAATCAGGGTGCGGAGGGAAAGAAGACAGTAAACGTTGGCTTGCTACATAGTACCCTGACCTGTGCTTCTAAGGTAAATCTTACCAATTTCCTGGGTGCTTCACACAGCCCTTGGTTTGATAGATGGGGGCCTTTCAAATTGTCCCTTTGATCTGTCACTTGACTTTAACATCTATTTAAGACAGCTTCATGGATCTTTTATCTCCTAACTGGAAAGCCTCTTTCTAAAGGTCAATAAAAACAAATTTATTTATTTCCACTCAGCGACTATTTATTCTACTTGTATGCTAAGTTGTTATACATAGAAACATAATGGCAGAAAAAGACCACATGACCTATCTAGTCTGCCCTTCCATATCAACTACAATAGTCCTCTTTTTACCTTTAGAGATCCTTTGTGTTTGTCCTATGCTCTTTGAAATCAGACATTGTCCTCGTGTCCACCACATACGCTGGGAGATTATTCCACACATCTACCACTCTTTCCATAAAGAAATATTTCCCCCTATTAGTCCTGAATCTATCCCCTTTCATCCTCATCCTTTGTCCCCTTATAGCAGAGCTTGCCTTCAATTGAAAGAGACCATCAAGCTTGCCTTCAATTGAAAGAAACCCTCCTGTGCATTTATGCCACGGAGGTATTTAAATGTCTCTGTCATATTGCTCCTATCCTACTTTTCCTCAAAAGTATACATATTAAGATCTTTAAGTCTTATTCTGATTTGATTTAAATGAAAAGCTCTCTGATGGTACTAAGACCTAACTGACTCAGCAAAAACACTGAATTCTACAAAACACAGATTTTAACCCAAAGACTTCCCTTTTTACCCAAGATTTAGAGTATATTCCAGAAGATAAATATTTGCAAATGCAGATCTTTTTCCAGCTATAGCAGTCCCTTTTGGTAGTCCTTCAAGGCTGGGAATCATAGAGCTCTGGCTGACCTATTGATACTTATGCTTCTATAAAACTTTAGCACCGGAGGCAGGTGCCTCTGTTGCCTGTGTCTAAATCTGGGCCTGAATACAACAGAGCAGCTTAAAATAAAACAGTAGCTATAATAAACACAGCAAGTACAATCAATAATAAATAGACAAAATCAACAGAGATGCTTTAGAAAGGAAGAAATAAGCACAATAAAATTAACATGAATTAAAATCAGAGAGCAGTAAAGGCTGGCCTAACTTTCGCCACAGAAGGTAACTGGGCAACAGCTGCATATCACCACTGCCCAGGAGGTCATTTTAAAAGGCTTAGTTGTGATTTAGGATGTCTGAAGATGTGCACGTGGATGTCTCTGAAGCCATTCCACAAACGACATTTACAGCCATCTCCAGTGCAAGGATATCCAAGCAGGCAAGGTGGAGGCATGTCAGGGGAGATGCAATAGACTTACATGTCTCTGTTCAATTTCAGGAATGATGGGATCTACAGGCATATCCACGTTTAGACCTGCTGCAAGCATGAATAGGCATCAGGAAAGTGTGTGCCTTGGCCTTAAAATATCCAGAGAGTGTAAAGTGACTAGTCTAAGATCATAAAGATTCACACTGGGATTCGACCCCTGGTCACCCTGCACCCAACATACTACTTTAACGATTACGCTATTAGACATCCATGTTCTGTGACACTATTCTGGGGATGTCTCTATAGACATCCATATTGAGCACATCCACCTTTCTGAAATCGTGCCTGAATTGCACGCGCCTGCTTTTATTTCAGACATTCTGGCTTTGACGTCCCAGATTGCATTTGGATGTCCCATTGTAAAATGTGCATTTTAGCTTCCGGGCAATCCGACCAACCCATATATTCAATGCTGGGGCCCAAATATGGCCTTGGCATTGAATATCGTGGTTTAGAGTTCAGCGGCAGCAGCTAGACACATTAGATTGACTAGCCGGCGCCTGATATCGGGCCCTAAATTATCTTAAAGAAGAAATTTGTTATTGATTTGGCTTTAAGGTTTAGAATTAATTTGCCTTAATTTGTAGTTAGGCCTTTTAGAGTTTTAATACAAAACAGATAAGTATTTGCTTAGTTTGAAACTCTATAATTACTTCTAGGTTTTTTTAGTGCTTAAATGAAGCAGGCCGCAGGGCCAGGGTCCCAGCGGCCGAGCGATAACTGGGTGCCCCGGGTCCTGTGGCCCAGCACATGAAGTAGGCCCAAGGCGGTTGGGGGGGGGTGAGGGGAGTGTTGGTGCGATAGTGCAAAGTGGGGGCCCTTATGGCAAAGGTGGATATTGAGTCCACTTTTCATCTCCTTCTGGTGCACCCTTCTGCGTTTCAGTTATTGGGTTTTCAGTTTGAGGGTGGGTATTATTTTGATAAGTGCATGTCCTTGAGTTGCGCTATTTCATGCACATACTTTGAATTGTTCAGCAGTTTTCTGCACTGGTTAACAGAGCAGAGGATGGGGTGGTCCAGCTTAGTGCACTATTTGGATGAAATTTTGTTCATGGGACCTGACCAGCCAGGTACGTGTACAACGCTGTGGAGGACCTTCTAGAAGATGACATCTGACTTTGGGGTGCCTCTGGCAGCTGAAAAGACAGTCTCAGGCTTAATTTTTTTAGGGCTGGAAATTGACTCAGTGGTGCTAGAGGTATAGTTGCCATGTTAGAAGGTGGATAAATTGCAGAGTTTAGTAGCTGAGGTCAGCTCAGCATGGAAAGTGACACTGCGCATCATGCAATCATTGGTGGGATATCTCAATTTTGCATGCTGGGTTATACCGATGGGAGCACCCCTTTTCTAGGAGTTTGTCATTGGCAATTGCGGGGGTATGTAAGCCTCACTGCTACATTTGGGTTTCACAAGGAATGTGGGAAGATTTGAGCATGTGGGATGCTTTTTTGGCGAATTATAATGTCTGCGCTGTCTTGCAATTGGCAGAAGTCTCCAATGCTGAATTGCAATTGTTTTCTGATGCAACCGGGGGTAAAGGTTTCAATTGCCAGGGGGCACAGTGTGCAAAGGCCTGGTGCGCTTTCGGATTAACACACAACATCGCCTTTTTGGAATTGTTTCCCATTGTCGTTGCCTTGGCTGTATGGCCACAGCAGTTGCATAACCGGAGGGTGGTATTTTGGTGCAACAATGCAGCGGTGGCAGAGGTTATTAACAGACAGATAATCTCCCAAGTGTCCGCAAGTGGTGGCTCTGATGCGTGTATTTGTCCTTTATTGCCCGCAACTCAATGTGACAGCTAGAGTGCGGCATATACCGCGTGCACTCAACAGCATAGCTGATTCACTATGTCGTTTCCAATGGTCACAGTTTTGTCAGTTGGCACCAAAAGTGGATGCAGTGGCTGTGAATGTGCCCGAACACCTCTGGCTGGTTGGAATCCCGAGGTAATAGCATTTCTGCAGTCCTCAGTGGCACCCACGACCTGGCTATCCTACCAGCAGGGCTATAGGAAGGTGGGTGCATTGTTATCAGCTTTGGGTTGATTGGGGGGGTGCAGGATTACCAACGAGATACTAGGAATGTTTGTCATTTGGGCCAAGTCTGAGGGCTGGTCCAGAACAGTGGTAAGATCATCCTTCTCTGGTTTCTCATTTTTCTGTAAGGTAGCAGGTGGGGGCAATCCACGGACCTCATTTGTGCTCCGGCATTTGTTGGCAGGGTGGGAAAGAAGGGCCACAGTTAACAGGGATTGGTGGTGCCTGGTGTCTCACGATTTATTACTCCAGATATGGGAGACTTTGCCTCCATGTACAAAACTTGATTGTTTCAGGCGGCCTTTTCGCTTGCCTTCTTCGGAGCGTTCAGAATGAGCGAGCTGCTTCCACACTCAGTGGCCGGGGATTTAGATAGGAAATATGTGACAGTGGGTCAAACGCAGGTCCGTGTCCTGATACATCAGTCTAAGAGGGATCAGTCTGGTAGGGGCGAGTGGGTGGTATTATGTAGGCTGGAGCAGCTGCCCACCTGTCCAGTATGGAACCTGCAGGCTTATATGGCCTGGGGTTCTGGGACAGAGGGTTTATTGCTGTGGCACAAGGACTTGCATCCATTGATGCAGTTCTAGTTCATGGGGGTGTTGCGCATGATACTATATCAAATAGGTTGTGACGAGTAGCAATTTGCATCCCATTCAGCCTGAATAGGGGCCACCATCAGCACATCCGCAGAGAGTTTGGGTGAAGCCATAATCCAGCAAATAGGCAGATGGCGGTCCTGAGCCTATTCAGGATACGTGCGCCCCCAAGGGGATGGTGAATGAGCTTGGGTCACATAGAAGCGGGTTGGGGGGGATGTGTTTAATGTCTGTTTTCCAGATGGCTGCCGGATTTCTTCTCTTATAGATGGCAGTCTTCATTCAGGGGATTGGTGGATGCTGGTCCACTCCTTCATGTACTGGGCTGGGTGGCAGACCTTGTCACAACCACTGGGCCCACATCTCGGGATGGCATCTGTGGCCTTTCATCTGGTTTGGATGGAAGAACATGGCATGTGATGGAGTCACCTGTTACTACTCATCAGTGCTCTATCCAGGCATAGGTGACCACCCATCGGACTTACTATACATTTGCAAGGCAATGATCTATTGGAGTGGACTTGCAAGCAGCTCATCAAAGCGGCACAGCAGGACTTGACTGCCATTTATGCCTTATTGTCGGGGGTGACCATAGTGTAGTCAGACATTATCCCAAGGCTGGCTTCCAGTCTCAGTGCAGATGGTCCCGCGGTCTTGTGAAGGAGAACCACCAGGTAGGGCAGTGGATTCAGCAGATGGGAGGTGTACAAGTGCAGCACCCGTGGGTGGAGGTGGGCTGTGCGGTTTTGTACCTTGCAGACGGGGTACATTTGTCTCCAGTCGTAAAAAATTTCCTTTTGAATGACTGGCAAGAGGCCTTGGAGGCAGTTACAGGAGGGTCTTGGGGGGTTGCCGCTGAGTTTGTTATGGGGGGGTGGCACAAGGATAGCAGAGACTACCTGGTGCTGGTGGGGGGAGTCACGATTCAATGGACACTGTGACAGCGGGGCCTAACGGCTGGTGGGAAAAACCAAGGGAGCGCAGCTCCTGGTGGAGGGGAGGGGCAGAGATCTCAGTGGGAATCTTTGCCCAGAGAGGGGAGGTAAAGGGCCAGCTTTTGATAATAATATGGCGAGGTTGGCAGTGGTGGCAGGAGTGGATGATGCGCCACTTTGCTAATAAAATCCAATAAGATCCAACTCCTCACCGGATATTTAATGGATTACAACCTTAATTTCATGTATGTAACTGAATCCTGGCTTACCATAAGAGACACCATTCTCATAAATCAGCTAAAACCTCCACATTTTGACATATTTAACTGCCCTTGAGTAGGACGCAAAGGAGGCGGTGTTTTCATCCTCACAAAAAGCAGTTCACAATTCAAACACATTTCTACAACTAGTACAGACAATCTAGACATAATTACTATTTCTAACAAGCAGCTGTTCCTATGTCTCACCTATAGATCCCCTACATAGGCATACAAAATGATTTTCAGTTCCAAAATCAGAAGACTCAAAACATTGTGAAAAGAAAAGATGATAGTAAAGAACCACACAGGCTTCTCTGAGACTTGGTGGAAGGAGGATAACCAATGGGACACTGTGAAACCAGGGTATGAATTATATTGCAATGATAGGATGGATCAAATTGGTGGAAGGTTGGTGCTATATGTTAAAGAGGGCATTGAGTCAAATAGAATGGAAGTTCTGCAGAAAGCAAAATGTTCCACTGAATCTTTATGGATAGAAATTCCAAGTGTGATGTCAAAGCAAATAGTGGTAGGGAATTGCTAAAATCCGCCTGGACAGAATGAGCAGACAGATGATGAAATGCTAACAGAAATTAAGGAAACAAACAAAATTGGCAACATGATAATGGGTGATTTCAATTACTCCAATATCGAATGGATAAGACATGCTAATGAGGTAAAGTTCCCAGATGAAATAAATGACTGCTTCATGGAGCAGCTGGATGAAGAACTGACTGGACAAGGAGCTGTTTTAGACTTAGGGCCCCTTTTACTAACACTTAGCATGTGCTATCTGTCACAGAGCCCATCGGAATAAAACAGGCCATGCAGCAGATAGCATGTGCTAAATAGTAAGAGAGGCCCTTAGTTCTATGTGGAAGACAGGATTTGGTGTAAGAGCTAACTGTGTTGGGATCAGTTGGCACTAGTAATCATAATATGGTCAAATCTGATGTAACAACAAAAGAAATCTACTGTGTTGGCATTTAATTTTCAAAAGGGAGACTATGATAAAATGAGGCAAATGGGTTATGGTTTATTATACACTTTATATAGGGCCCGAAATTCAGTTGGATGGTGCTAAGTGCCATGTTGGTTCATAGCCCTCTCACCTCCCACCTAACCCGGATTTTCCATGCCAGGGTCATATGCGATTCCATACTGATTTTCGATGCTACACGGTTAGCCCCAGCACCTAAAAGATAGGCGAGGTTTTCTGCTATGCATCAGGGTGCATTACTGCCTTTGGCCCCTGGTAGCAAAGCAGTTTACAAAACAAAGCACAAATAAAATGCATGAAATTTAAATAAAATTAAAATTAAATAATATTACATACATAAAATGAAATAAACAATAAAAGGAGCAGTTGTAAAGGTCAAGAGTTTACATCAGGAATGGATGTTGTTAAAAAATACAATCTTGGAAGCCCAGATCAGATGCATCCCACGCAAGGAGATGCAAACTGGAATATATATTCACTTTATTGAGACTATGACAAAGTAGCAAAAAAAAAAAGAAAGGCAGAAGGAAAACCAGCATGGTTAAAAGGTGAGGTGAAAGAGGCCTTTAGAGCCCAAAAACCTCTTTCAAAAAAATAGAAAAAAGAGCCAAATAAAGAAAATAGTGACCAGCATATGCACTGGCAAGTTTAATGCAAGACATTGCTAGGTCACACAAAGAAAGAATTTGAAAAGAAGCTTGCCATAAAGAAAAAAACTCACAATATAAACTTTTTCAGATACCTTGAAAGCAACAAGCCGGGGAAGGTGTCATTTGGACCATTAAATGATCAAGGGTTATAAGGGGCGCGCAGAGAGGATAAGGCCATAACTTGAATAGTGTGTGTAATTCTGGTCTCTGCATCTTGAAAAAGATATAGCAGCATTAAGAAAAGTACAGAGAAGGGTGACTAAAATGATAAAGGGGATGGAAGGACTCCTCAATGAGGAAAGGCTTGGAGACATTGAGGCAAAATATGGCAGAAGTTTATAAAATCCTGAGCAAATTGATTGTTTACTATTACAGGAACTAGGGGAACATGCCACGAAGTTGCAAAGTAGTAGGTTTAAAAAAGACAGGAGAAAATATTTTAATTTTTAAATGTATAATTAATCTTTGAACTCATTGCTGGTGGATATGGTAAAAGCAGGGTTTAAAAAAAAAGGTTTGGATAAATTTTCGGAAGAAAAGTCCATAATCCATAATTAAGGTAGACTGAGAGAAAAACACTACTTATCCCTGGGGATAGGTAGCATGGAACTGGCTACTTCTGGGATACACTGAGTACTGTGGCCTGGATTGGCCACTGTTGAAAGAGGACACTAGGCTTGCTGGACCTTTGATCTGACCCAGAATGGCACTACTTATGATGTTATGTTCTTAAAGTTTACTTGTTTAGGACTTAGAGGTTCATATATTATAAGAATCTGCTAAACTGATCACAAACTACTTTTTCTACCACATTCTTCCAACACTGAGGAAAAGGCCAGATGACAAATTGGCACTGGCCATAGCAAGCATAAGAGAGAGGATGAATATTCCTGAGCAGATAGTAAGGTAATGGGTCTACCACCAAAGTGCTACTACTACTGCTACTATTTACCACTTATAGAGCACCACGCATGCAGCGCTGTACAGCTAACCCACAGGAGGCAGCCAGTATACAAGAGACAGTCCCTGCCCGTCAGAGTCATGCTCATCGGAGCTTACAATCTAGTCAGAACATTACAGAGCTTGGTCGGTTTAGTGCAAGGCACAGTATGGTCTATACAATTTGGTCATGAGAGTTGACGGGGGTTAAGATAAAATAAGGATAGAAGTCAGGATATGAAAATGACGGTGAAGAGGTGGGTCTTCAACCTGGATTTGAAGAGGGCCAGGGAGGGTGCCTGGTGTATACACACAGGTAGGCTGTTCCAGGCGTGAGGTGCAGCAAGGTGAAAGGAGTGAAGTTGGGAGTTAGCAGTGTGGGTGAAAGGCATAGATAGAAGTAATTTGCTAGCGGAGTGCAGGTTCCAAGAGGGTACGTAGGGAGAGATAAGAGATGAGAGGTATTGAGGGGCTGTAGAGTGAATGCATTTATAGGTCAGTAGGAGAAGTTTGAATTGGATGCAGAATTGGACAGGGAGCCAGTGAAGCGACTTGAGAAGAGGAGTAATGTGGGCATGGCGAGACTGGTGGAAGATTAGTTGAGCAGCGTGATTTTGTATAGATTGAAGGGGAAGGAGGTGGCTGATGGGAAGACCAGCAAGAAGTAGGTTGCAATAATCAAGGCGAGAGGAGATTAAGGAGTGGGTAAGCATTTTGGTGATGTGTTCAGAGAGGAAGGGGTGGATTTTGCCAATGTTGTAAAGAAAGAAGCGGCAGCTCTTGGCTACAAGCTGGATATGTGCGGAGAAGGAGAGAGAGGTGTCAAAGATAACCCCTAGGTTGCGGGCCGAAGGAACAGGAAGGATAGTAGCTCCATCCACATACACTGAGAAAGGGGGAAGAGGAGGGGAGGAGTTGGGGGGAAAGACAAGGAGTTCAGTCTTGGCCATGTTCAATTTCAATCTGCGTTGAGACATCCAGGCAGTGATGTCGGAGAGGCAAGCAGAGATCTTGGACTGGGTTGCTGGAGAAATATTAGGTGTAGACAGGTAGATTTGGGAGTCATCGGCATAAAGATGGTACTGAAAGCCATGGGTGGAGATAAGCAAGCCAAGGGCTTGGGTGTAGAGAGAGAAAAGGAGGGGGCCCAAGACGGATCCCTGGGTACACCTACATGGAGCGGGGTAGGGGAGGAGGAGGAGTCACCAGAGCATACACTGAATGAGCGATGGGAGAGGTAGGAGGAGGTCTAGGATAGTACCAGGTCCTTGAAGCCAAGGGAGGAGAGGGTGGTGAGGAGAAGATTGTGGTCAACGGTGTCAAAAGCAGCGAAGAGATCAAGGATGAGGATAGAGTAGAGGCCCTTAGAATTAGCCAGGAACAGGTCATTGGAAACTCTTGCGAGAGCCATTTCAGTGGAATGTAAGGGACGGAAGCTGGATTGTAGTGGGTCCAGGAGGACCTGGGAGGTGAGGAAGTCGAGACAGTGGCAGTGGACTGCTCGTTCTAGTAGTTTGGATATGAAGAGGAGGGAGATGGGTCGATAGTTAGAAGGGCATGTAGGATCGAGTGAGGGTTTCTTGAGGAGGGGTGTGACAACAGCATGTTTGAAGTCAACGGGGACAGTTGCAGTGGAGAGTGAAAGGTTGAGGATGTGAGAGATGGGGGGTACAATGGTGGGGGAGATGGGGTGTAGGAGATGGGTGGGGATAGGGTCAGATGATCAGGTGGTGGGTTTGGAGGAGGTAAGAAGGAGTGCGGTTTCTTCTTCAGAGATCGGAGGGAAGGAGGAGAGGGTAACAGAGGAAGTACGGATGGGGGGAGAATTGGGGAGGAGGGAGGTAAATGAGGGGGTGGGGAATTGGAGGGTAATCTTATGGATTTTGTCATGGAAGTAGTCGGCTAGGCTTTGGGCAGAAAGTGAGGGTGGAACCGTAGGTGGGGGGACCTTGAGAATTGAGGGTATTAAAGAGACGGTAAGGATCATAGGCAAGGGAGTTGGTCAGGTGGATGTAGAAGTCTTGCTTGGCAAGTACTATGGCTGACTGGAAGGAGCCAAGCATGAATTTGAAGTGTAGAAGGTCCTCCGGGGAGCGGGATTTGGACCAGGATCGCTCGGCGGAATGTGCGCAGGTGCATAGATAGCGGGTTGTGGGTGAAAGCCAGGGCTGGGGAGTAGATCGTTTGACTGGACGTGGGGTGAGTGGGGCAAGAGTGTCAAGAGCTGAGGATAGTATAGCATTGCAGGAAGATAGTGCCTCGTCGACGGACTTGGAGGATATAATGGAGGAAAGAGATGGAGAAATGGTGGAGGAGAGAGTCAGGGGATCAATATTATGGAGGTTTCTAAATAGGTCGGAGGAGACAGGATGAGGTTGAGATGGCGGAAGCTGAAGAGTAAAGGTTAAAAGGTGATGATCAGATGAGGGAAGGACTGAGTTGTGGAAGTTTGAGGGAGAGGAATTAGAGAAGAGTATTAGGTCAAGCCAGTGGCCGTGTAGGTGGGTGGGGGCGGTGGAGCAAAGTTGGAGGTCGTACAAGGAGATGAGGACGAGGAACTTTGAGGCATGGGGGTTGGAAGGGTTGTTGATGGGAATGTTAAAATCGCCAAGAATAAGAGTGGGGGAGGAGGGATCCAGAAAGGCGGAGAGCCAGGAGTCGAAGTGGGTGAGGAAGGTTGATTGGGATTTGTCGGGTGGGCGATAAATAACAGCAACACAGAGGGGAAGTGGTATGAGGAGGCGAATGGAGTGGACTTCAAAGGAGAGGGTGGAGGGTGACTGAGGTAGCAGGAGAGGTTGGAATTGGCAGGAGGGAGAAAGTAGGAGACCAACACCACCACCGCGATCAGTAGATCGAGGTGCATGGGAGAACTGGTAACCCCCATAGCTGTGGGGGCTTTCATTTCAGTGATAACCTTGCTAAGCATCATAACAGTGGCTAAATTAAATGCAGTCCAAGTCACAGAGATAGGAAATGATGGAGATGGAAGCTAGCCAAAAAGGCAGCTGTAAAGGGACAGAAAGGATGTTCCAGCTAGAAAGACATCGGCAGATGACTCCAAAAAGAGTGATACATGGGAGGGAATCACAGTCCTGTTTCTACCAATTGGGTGAGACATGGGAAGGAATAACAGCTCTGTTCCCACCTATTGGATCCTGGATTCTCTACAGGGAGAATTATTCCAGCAACTGGTAACAGAACTCACATACTGGACTTGGTGCTTACCAATAGGGAAAGTGTTTCTGATGTTATAGTGGGGGATCATCTTGCATCCAGTAATCACCAGATGGTGTGGTTCAGTATTAGGACTAGGGCTGATAAAGTCCATTCAAAGGGAGGGTCCTAGACTTTAGGAAAACTAACTTTGCCAGGATGGGACAATACCTTCAGGAGCTGTTAGTGGGATGGGAACAGCTGGAGGATGTAGAAAAGCAATGGGCAAAACTGAAAGGGGAATTTTTAAGGGCAACAAACCTTTTTGTTAGAAAGGTAAATAGCTTGTAAATGTGAAAGGAAAAAGAGGCCACTATGGTTCTCAAAGATGGACACGCCGCCATCCTCCAGCCCTGCTGCAGCTTTCCCGTCTGGGATTGAGCAGCCAGGGCCATTGCAGACTTGCCAGCCTCCTCTTCTTCGGCCCAATCGTGGCCCACGCCGCCAGATTTAAGGAGCGCCATCGGGCGCTGAGAAGCACACACTGCCATTCTCCAGCCCTGCTGCAGCTCTCCTGTTCGGGATCGAGCAGCCAGGGCCATCGCAGACCGGCCATTCCCACCTCCTCTTCTTTGGCCCAATCGGGGCCCACACTGCCAGATTTAAGGAGCACCATCGGGCACTGAGCAGCTCACACCGCCATCCTCCAGCCCTACTGCAGCTCTCCTGTTCGGGATCGAGCAGCCAGGGCCATCGCAGACCGGCCATTCCCGCCTCCTCTTCTTCGGCCCAATTGGGGCACACACCGCCAGATTTAAGGAGCACCATCGGGCGCACCTGCGCCTGGCAGGCCCATGCCTGAGGGCCTCGCCAGAGGGCCCTTTGGCATGGCCCTTAGGTGGGAACCTCAATAAGAGCCACCGCTACCACGGAAGAGACAGGCAGGCCTAAGGACAATGACCCACTGACTTCAGAAGGATACCTACCCTGCGGAACCCTGGTGAGAATGTTTCTTACTGACTAGACCCTCACCTATTAGCTGTCGGATTGTCCTCATAGACTTGTGTACCGTAAAACTCTTGCCTGATATACAAGCTAGTTGTCTATCCCTCTAGTCCCGTATACATTGTATTTATTGCCTGATATTGTCTATCCTTCTAGACCCATATACATTGTATCTATTGCCTGATATTGTCTATTCCTCTAGACCCATATACATTGTATCTATTGCCTGATATTGTCTATCCCTCTAGACCCATATACATTGTATCTATTGCCTGATACTGTCTATCCCTCTAGACCTGTATACTTTGTATCTATTGCCTGATATACAGACTAGTATCCCATCCAGCATTTTACACTAAGCTGAGCCTGTACTATCTGCCTGAACCCTGCTTGATGTACCAGACCACCATGTTAATACCCATGATGACTCCTTACCACTGTGTCCTAGCCAGCTGCTGCGTTATCTTAGCTCTGTCACATAGCGCCCTCGCCCTCACCTCCTTTCACAATCCCATTCCGGTCCTACAAGGTTCCTGGAGGAGGTGGTCTGGGTCCCCACACCACCAGACAGGTGGGACCTGGCGCATGCCATGCCCACACCTAATCTGTATCGCCCTCCAGCAGGCCATGCCTTCCCAGTGGGGACAACACACCCAACCCTACAACCTGAAGTGCGCCCTTATAAATGCATGATCAATCCGAAAGAAATGGCCAACCGTGGCCGACCTGGTATCCGCCCATGACCTGGACATCCTATTCATCACTGAGACATGGTTGTCCACCTCAGACACCGTCCTCCTGCACCAGCTTGTCTCCCCCCCCCCCCCCAACTTCGCCATCCACTCCTGCCACAGGACCGACCGAAGAGGTGGAGGAGCACTCATCCTCACTAAGACGGAACTACATTTCCAGCTGACCGCCTCCAGCAGTACTACAAACCTTGACTCCATCACCATAGCAAATAAACACAGCACTATCAACTTGTTCTACAAGGCTCCATCCCCTTCCCCAGAAGACCTATCCACAATTATAGACCTCGCCTGCAACCCCAAGAACCCTCGTGAATCAAACTGGGTGCTGGGCAATTTCAACCTTCCAGCTCTCCAAAACACCCATTCCAAGGCCTTCATCGAGGCTCTTAAAGAGTTAGGATATACTCAGATGGTCAACGCCCCTACTCACGTAAAAGGAAACAAGCTGGACCTTATCTTCGCTCCGCAAGCTGTCCTCGACCCCACGCACCAGCTTGATCTATCCATTAGCCCAGTACCATGGTCCGACCATAGCCTGATAAGATTCCAGATGCCACCACACCCTGACAACAATAGAGCCCAGTCCTCAAGTAAATCCACCACAGCATCATCAAAATGCTTCCAGCCATTCAACAAGGAGGAAATCCTGGACAGAGCCAGGCCTCTCCATAACCCACCAGCACAGATCCTTGACGACATGATCTCCACGTGGAATGCAAGCCTGGATGCCGTAGTCCACCTACCTCCCATTAATAAGTCAGCAGGAAGAAGAATGCTCCCTGGTACTCCCCTGAGCTACGGACGTCACTTCTCCACCTTAGAAAGCTCAAAAGACGTTGATGTCACTCACGATCAACCGAGAACCATGAAACATACACTGCTCACTTGGGAAGACACCGTTCAGCAGTCACAAAGAGAATGAAGCAATTCCATGCAGAGATATTACAGCGCTCCCTAAATAAACCACATGAGCCTTTCAGCCTAATTAAGACCCTAATGAAGGAGCCTTCCCCTGTGCAACCAAGCCTTCCTGACCCACAGGAATATGCAGACTACCTGCAGGCCAAAACAAGCCAGACCAGCATGTCTACTTTGTATGGGGCACCCCACCCAACCCCTTCACCCTCCTTGATGCCAGCCACAAAGGACACCCAGCACATCATCACCGCCTTCTTGGCCCCAACTGAAAAAGGTATCCAAGACATCATCACCACCATAAACACCACCACAGCACCTAACGACCCTTGTCCAGCATTTTGGATAAAATCCCTGTGTGCTGACCTCACCCCTTTTCTGTCCAAACTCATAGGATTATCATTCTCGACTGGGACCTTCCCCCAAAGCCTGAAGCAAACAGCCATCAGACCGCTACTAAAAAACAACAAGTTGGACCCAGCAAAGATGGATTCCTACAGGCCAATTTAAAGCATCCCTCTTCTGGCAAAAATTATTGAGAAGGTCGTACAACGCCAACTTCACTACCACATTGAGACCAGCGCACCCCTTGACCCCTGCCAGCATGGATTCTGGGAGTCGCATGGTGTGGAGACGCTGTTGACCACACTATTCAGCACATTAACCATTGGATTGGACAACATCAGACAAGGGTTTGCCCTGATCTTCTTGGACATTGCATCAGCCTTTGATTCTGTGAGCCATGAAATACTCCTGACACACCTCAAGGAGAAGGGCGTCCATGGCACTGTGCTAACCTGGTGTGCGTTGTACTTAACAGACAGATGGCAGCATGCTCGCACCGGCCCCTCCACCTCCACACCTTTCCCGCAAGAGAAAGGCGTGCCTCGCTCTCAGCCCTACTGTTCAACGTTTACATGCAGCCCATTTGTGACCTCATCCGCTCTTTCAATATCAATTGCCTGTTCTACGTCGATGATGTTTTGCTATACATGCCTATCTCGACAGATCATCCAGACCTCCCACCACTATCCACCTTCTTCGATGCTGTCACGGATTGGCTACACACGCAGAGACTCAGAATAAATTTTAACAAAACAGAGGTCCTCTTTATCATCAGGAACCCAGCATTCACTCCGCCCACCTCACTGAAGGTATGAGATGCAGACCTCCTCAGCAAGCCCACGGTTTGGTACCTAGGGGTCACGCTGGACCAACAGCTCAATATGAAGACCCAGATAAGCAACATGGTCAAGGCAATCTATCACAAAATTCAGATGCTTCACCACCTGTGACAGCTGCTTGAGCCAGAAGACTTCTGGACAGTCTACCAAGCACTAGTAATTCTACACAGTCTCCCAAAGAACACGCTGAACCCTCTGCAGCTGGCAATGATTGCAGCCACCAGAATCCTGCATGGAGCCTCCAGGATGGAACATATAACCCCAATTATGAAGCATCTGCACTGGCTGCCGGTCCACTGCAGGATCTCCTTTAGAATTCTAATGATGACCTACAAAGCCCTCAACATGTGCTCCTCCACCTCCCTCACAGATCTCATCCAGACCACCCCCCTCAACAGAGTAAGAGATCAGCCGCCACCAATACTCAAACTCCCAAAGGCGATCACAAAATGCTCTCAGTCAACTAGAAACAGAGCCTTCGCACTATATGCACCCACATGCTGGAATGCCCTGCCACCTGCCATCCATGTCATCAATGGCCTCGCCCAGTTTAGGAAGGCATTGAAGCACTATCTGTTCCTCCAGCACTATACTGAACCAGATGACAACCCGCAGCCAGTCACACTCAGGACCCAGGTTGACACCCCCAACGCAGCCACTCCACAAGTCTGCAGCCCAGCCTGCTAGATCCCGATCCCCTCGACAGGTGAAGGTATACACCCATACCTTGTCACTCTGTATATAGCTGAGCCAATATGTAAATAGTATCAAGCTGTCCACATAGCTTGTCACAGGCAGTTAATTTGTACATAGTAACCCTGTTAGCCCTGTATATAATCCCCTGTTTATTGTAAGTCCAGTGTAGGCCTACCTGCACTGCACAAATCTGTTACCTGTAAACCACACTGATTTTAAAGAGCATGGTATAAAAGAGACATTAAATAAATAAATAAAATAATAAATAAGTAGCCAAAAAGGTGATGAAAAAGAGGGTGACCTTCATAAAATACAAGAGATCACAGAAAGAGGAAGACAAGCATCAATATTTGGAAATAGAAGCTAGGAAAGTAGACAGGAAAGCAAAGATACAAAAAGAAGAAGAAATAGCCGATGAAATAAAATGGGGGGACAAGACATTTTTCAGATATGTTAACAAGATGAGGAAGGGCAAAAGTGGTATTGTCAGATTCAAGGATTGAGGGGAGGAATATGTAGAAGCTGATGAGAATAAAGCAGAATTGCTTAACAATATTTTGTTCTGTATGCAAAGATGAAGAGTCAGGAGCAGGACCTCAGAAAACACCTACAAATAGGAACAGAAGTGATGGGGATCTTGAACAATTTTTAGAAGATTGTGAGAAACTAGCTAAACTAAAAGTAGACAAAGTGATGGGACCAGATGGGATACATCCGAAAATGTTGAAGGAACTTGGGGACATTCTAGTGGTTCCACTGACTGACCTTTCAATGATTCTTTAGGGTCAGTAGACTGGAGAAAGGCACATGTGATCCCTTTACACAAAGGGAAAAGTGGAAGTAAGGATGAGGTTGAGCAATGCAGTCCAGTTAGTCTGACCTCTGTGATGAGTAAATTAATGGAAATGCTAAAACAGAGAATAGTGAGGTTTCTGGAGTCCAATGGATTGCAGGATACGAGAAAGAATGGGTTTACCAGAGGCTTATCTTGCCAGACAAATCTGATTGATTTGTTTGACTGGGTTACCAGAGAGTTGGACCAAGGAAGAGCCCTAGATGTGGTCTACTTAGCTTTCATAAAAGCCTTTGACACTGTTCCACACAGGTGACTTATAAATAAATTGAGCACCTTAGGGATGGACTCTAAAGTGACTGACTGGGTTAGAAAATGATTGAGTGGGAGGCGACAAAGTGCACAGGTAAATGGAGCTCACTCTGCGGAGAAGAATGTTACCAGTGGTATGCCCCAGGGATCTGTCCTTGTTCCAATCTTTTTTAACATCTTTGTTAATGATATCACAGAAGGGCTGTTGGGTAAGGGTGTCTCTTTGTAGATGATACCAAAATCTGCAATAGACACCCAAGAAGGAGTAGCCAACATGAGGAGGGATCTAGCTAAGTTTGAAGAATGATCAAGAATTTGATTGCTGATATTTAATGCTACAAAATGCAGGTCTATGCATTTGTGTTACAAAATTCCAAGGGAGCAGTACAGTGTAGGGGGCAAAATACTTCTGTCCAGAAAGAAAAGCGGCATCTGGGCATGATTGTTTCTGATGATCTTAAGGTGACTAAAAAGGTAGAAAAGGCAACGGTGAAAGCCAGAAGGATGCATAGGGAGAGGAATGGCCAGCAGAAGAAAGGAGGTGATAGTGCCTCTGTATAACCTCATCTGGAGTATAGTGTGCAATTCTGGAGTCCTCACCTTCAAAAAGATATAAACAGGATGGAGTCAGTACAGAGGGTGGCTACTAAAATGGTTGGTGGTCTTCATTATAACGCATATGGGGACAGACTTAAAGATCTTAATATGTATACTTTAGAGGGAAGATGGGATAGAGGTGACATGATAGAGACGTTTAAATACCTCCATGGCATAAATACACAGGAGGAGAGCCTCTTTCAATGAAAATCAAGCTCTACTACGAGGGGACATAGGATGAGGGTGAAAGGGATAGACTCAGGGGTAATATGTGAAGACATTTCTTTATGGAAAGAGTGGTAGATGCATGGAATAGTCTCCCAGTGGAGGTGGTAGAGATAAGGACAGTGTGATTGTAGTAGTTGTATACTTTGCTGGTGAGCATGCATATAGGCAGAGTTTGGGTAAAGCTTGGACAGGGCACACAAGTGAATGTACATGCATAGATTATAAAATATGGGAAAAATTTATAGGTGTAGACATTGACACTTGCTCAAGAACGGGTGGAAATAGCCACATCTGCAATGTAGACACACGTTATAATTCTGCTTCTAACATGGTGCTTGTATACCACTACAATCCCATACAAAGTGGTTCAGTGCGGTTTACGACAAGAAGTATACGTGAAAGAGAAGAGGAAGCAGAAACAAATAGTAAGACTAATTAAGAATTAAACAACCATGCCTTTAAATTTTTTTGAAAATGAATAAAAGAGAAGGAATTTCTTAATCTCATAGGAAGTTCTGACCAGAATTTAGCCACCTTATAGGGAGAGATTTAAAACAAATACCTTTACAAGGAGGATATAACCAAGTGCTAAAGGACTGCAAACATTTTGATTTATGTGCTAAAAAGGAAACAATAAAGAAGAAAACCTTATTGGAACAAAATCATTAAAACATTTATAAAGAAAAGTATCAAATTTAAAATGAATCCTATTTGAAACCTTAAGCCAATGCAAATCATGAAGTAAGGGGGTCACTGCTATATACCGAGACACACCAAAGATAAGGCAAGCTGCAGTGTTCTGACAAAGTTACAATTTTTTTATTTTATTTATTTAGACAGTTTTGTATACCGCCTTATCCTTCAATCAAAGTGGTCACAACACACTTGGGGGATACATTTAACACGCAGGGATATGAGACACATACACTAATACTTATAGAGAACATGGGCAATGGAGGGTTAAGTGGCTTGCCCAAGACCACAAGGAGCATCTGTGGGACTAGAAACCCCAGTCCTTCCGGCCCAAGGTTGCTGTCCTCTAGTGGGGGAGGAGGAGTAATACATTTGGGAGGAGTAGCCTAGTGGTTGGGGCAAGGTACTTCAGGCCAGAAGGTCAGGGGTTCAAATCCCACTAGAGGACAGCAACCTTGGGCCGGAAGGACTGGGGTTTCTAGTCCCACAGATGCTCCTTGTGGTCTTGCCCATGTTCCCTATAAGTATTAGTGTATGTGTCTCATCCCTGCGTGTTAAATGTATCCCCCAATTGTGTTGTGACCGCTTTGATTGAAGGATAAGGCGGTATACAAAACTGTCTAAATAAATAAAAAACAAATAGAAATTTAGTCCAATCTATATTATGAATTCAAGAAAACTGTGGGTGCTATCACGATGATTTCATCAAGATCTGACATAGAAATCTAATTATTGAAAGACTTAAGTTGGGCTATAATTACAGCAAAAACAATGTAAGAGGGGTCTCCACAAAATACATAGCATGCTACAGGAGAGCAGATATCCTTGGGGCTGCAAGACAGAGCATAATCAGGGATCAAGAGTGCCTGTATTCACAGACTACATGAAAGGAGCTATCCAGGGTGCTGCAACATGGAGCACAATGAAAAAAAATTCCAGGGTGCTTATGCTCACACACTACATGAGGGGAACTATCCAGGGTTCTGAAATACAGAGCATAATGATAAAAGATCCAGGGTATTCATGCTCATAGACTACATGAAGAGAGCTATCCAGGGTGCTGAAATATACTGTATAGTTATAAAGGATATATGCTCACACAATACATGAAAGGAGTTATCCAGGGTGCTGCAACATATACTGTAACATAATAAGGGTTCCAGAGTGATTACACTCAGAGACTACAGGAAATGAGCTGTCCAGAGTGCTGCAACATAGAGTACATGATAAAGGATTCAGAGTGCTCGCACTTCCACACTATATGAGAGGAACTAGCCAGAGTGCTGCAACATAGAGTACAATGATAAAGGATTTATTTATTTATTTACATTCTCTTATATACCGCGCTATTCTGCATCAGTGTGGTTTACATTGAACAAACTGAAATTACATTGAACAGGGCATTATAACTTGGAGATAACTATTTTACAGGGAACATGGGCTATGGAGGGTTAAGTGGCTTGCCCAAGAACACAAAGAGCATCTGTGGGACTAGAAACCCCAGTCCTTCCAGCCCAAGGTTGCTGTCCTCTAGTGGGATTTGAACCCCTGACCTTCCGGCCTGAAGTACCTTGCCCCGACCATTAGGCTACTCCTCCACTCAGAGTGCTTGCACTTCCACACTATATGAGAGGAACTATCCAGAGTGCTGCAACATGGAACACAATGATTAAAGATCCAGGGTATGCAAACTCAGGCATTACATGAAAGTGGCTATCCAGGGTGCAGCAATATGGAGTACAGTGATAAAGGATCCAGGATGCTCATGTTCACACAATAAATAAAGGGAGCTATCCAGGGTTCTACAATATGGAGCACTATGATAAAAGATCCAGGGTGCTCATGCTTATAGACTATATGAAAAGAGCTATCCAGAGCGCAGAAACATGGAGCACAGTGATAAAGGATGCAGGGTACTCAAGCTCGCACACTTTGGGCCCGATTGCATCCCGCATGTCTGGGCCTCTGTGCATCAGTCCGGAACCGGACACATAGAGGGAGTCGCAATTCTGATCAGATTCATGAACAAGCCTGTACATGCAGACAGGGACCCGAATTCCGTCCAGCTTGCACATACAGGCCTTCCTCAGCTAACTCAGTCAGGGCTCTTCAATGGAGCCGTGGTGCCATGGCATCTGGTTGCCATGGCACAGTAGCTCCATTGAAGAGTCACGATCCCCGGCTGCCGGCTCCAGGAGTGATTTCCCCGCAGCCTGACCCCCAATCTGGCCTCCGAAGGCCAGGGTCAGGCTGCGGGTTATGTCCTCGCCCCACCTTCCCCATCCGCACCCTGGACCCGCCAATCCCTGGCAACTAAGGGAACTTATTCCACTTTGGAGATGAAATAAGTTCCCCGTGCAAGTTACCAGCCCCGGACATACAGAGCCAACATTAGAATCGGCCCTGTACATCTAGGGTCAACGACTGCCCACTGCCCGTCCTAACGCCGTCCCCGATCTGCCCCTATCTACACAGAGAAAGTAAATGGGATCGGGAAGAGGCACGAATAGTGGGGGACATCCATCCCCACTATTCATGCCTCAGAATGACCCTCTATTTGACAGGAGCTATCCAGAGGGCTAGAACATGGAGCACAATGATAAAGAATCCAGGGTGCTCACCCTCACATACTACATGAGGGGAGCTATTGAGGGCCCTGCAATATTGAGAATGTCTCCTCTTTCCTCTCTTTTAGTGAGCACATCAATATGGCGGCATATTGTACCAGTTTTCATAGTGAACATAAACATGTCCTTTCACTCTGAAAAGTGACCAAGTGAACAGTACCACAGACATTTGTGCCTGCTTTTACAGTCGGTATTTTTTCCAACCAAAACAAAGATCTTTTAAAATACTAAAATTATGCATGTTGTTGCAATCCTCGCCCTAACTATGCCTGGGAAATTTTTAAATAGCATATTCCATGAGTAAAAGGTTGGAACCTAGATTTATTTGAGGGGCTGGCTCTGAAACTTGCCCTCCCTATGTATGGCTTATAGGGCAATCCATGCATCATTTTGATGGCCCTCCTTTGAACAGCCTTGATATTGTCAATGTGCTTTTGTAGTGTGGACTGTAGAAGGGAATACAGCTCTCAAATCCAGTCATTTCCTTCTTTCCTCTAACAATACTTCAGTTTATGCATGCAGATTGTCATGAGGCTGGTGCCAATAAAGATACAGAGTTGAAAAGAAACTCTGTTTTTCACAAAGCTCTAGGTGTGCAATTACCTCAAAGCACAGCTAGAGGGGGCAGGATTGACTCTACAGAAGCTAATGAGGCTAGGAGAGCTAACCAGTTGCACCTGGAAATGAGCCCAGGAGATTCAAAGGGAAGATCCCTTTATAAACGGAAGCTGAAGCTAGCACAGCAGAAGGAGACACAAACACAGACACAGACGCAGACGCAGAAGGAGAAGGAAAAAGGATTACGGCTGAAGAAGGAAGGAGAGACCTGAAAGAAGGAATCCTCCTTGAGCAAGCCCAAAAGGACAGAATTCACAGAGGTAGAGTTCAGAGGGGCCAAGCTACGAGAGCCGCTGTTCAGAGGGAGTCTGCTAAGGAAAGCAGTCAGGCTGGAGGGTATGCCACTCCCTGCTTAAGCAACGTTCCTGAGTCCAAAGCTGAAAGACGTACATGGAGAGCCAGAGAGCCAGGCTTGGAGGAAAGGCTGCAGGCATTGGAGTATGCTGAACAAGCTTTACCAGGTACCCGAAGGGAAGGGGTTTCTAACAGAGCTACTGTGTCACTGAAGCATAGAGCTGGAGAAGCCGCACCAGGTTTTACTAAGCTTTCAGGAAGTCCAGCACTGCCCAGAAGCTACCGACAGAAAACCTGTTGTCACAGAGACGTGCATGAGAGAGAAGGCTCCAGAGCTTCAAGCTACAGAAACTCAAGGTATGGAAGTTTTATTTCTGCTAATGAAAGCTTAACTCCTAAAAGCATTGCTAAAACTAAAGCTCACTTTATAAGAAGAGGAAAGAAACCAGAGTGGCTTGAAGAACTACCAAAAGACTTTAAAGCACAGTCTTATTGGAGGCAAGATACCAGAGACAGTCCATATAAACCTGTAACTGCCAGGGACCAGTGGCGTAGCGTGAGTTGTCAGCACCCGGGGCAAGGCAAGTAATTTGCGCCCCCTAACCCGTGGATTTTAGCACTCGAGTCTCTTCCACTAGATTAGTTAAAGAAACCCTTACCCCCTAAGCACATGTATTGTTTGTTATGAAAATACTGATGTAATTAAAGTAAAATGCATCTAAATACAAGTTTATTTTCAAACACTTTATTGAGTGTGAACATGCATTACACATTCTCCACATTTTCAGCAGGTCTATGAATACAAATCTACAAATGTAGTAACCTAGCATGGGCCATGCTATTATATGTCGTCTCACAACCATCGTAAATGACAAAAAATATCAAGAACAAAAACTAAACATCCCTCTCTCCATACTCCGCTGTCGGGATCTCTCTCCCCTGACGGACCCCCTCCCCCTTTGCCCCCTTTGCCCCCTTCCCTGCCTAACCACAGCAACCCCATTAGCCCCCCGCCCCCACCCCCCCCCCCCCCCCCCAGTGTGCTTACCCACCATAATTGGGCTGCCCCCCCAAACCCCCGATATTACCCCCTCCCGCTAGACTGAGGAACCAAATACCAGTTATATTCTACGTTGTTTTTTGCCTTATTATTTATTTATTTTTTTTGTATTACTTTATTTCATATATTAAACGAGCCCTACAACCCCGGCGTCCTTGCCCTGCCTTCCTTTTTTTTTAACACCGTGGCCATAAACCTACTCACCTGCAAATCACTCCACAGCCGGCACGCTGATCTCCAAGCGATCCGAGGACACACCGGGCCCGATCAATGCCTCCGGCCCAGACCTGCTCCCTCCGCTGCCAACGACGCTCCCCAGCAACGATTCTGCCTCCTGGGCGCCCGATCGCATGTGCTCCGGCCACGCTGCAAACGCCGGAGCACATGCAGCTCCCGCGGCACTGATTGGCTCCGCTCAGCTCAACCTCGAGCGGAGATAATCACTTTAAATGATGCGCGCAGCGTGCCTACCTTGACACGCCTCGCCTTCCTCCCCAAACGCGCGTGCAGTTAACTTTCAATGGCGCTATTGTCCCTCATAAATTCTTGTAAGCAGTTTGCCCAACAAGGTCCTTGTTTCACCAAACGGCTTCATTGGGGGCCAGCAATCTGCATTCACCTCAAAGGGATTACCCTGCTTTTGTTTTAGGTGTGGTTTGAGCGACTGGCCGATTGCAGCGTCTACTGTGCCTTCGGACCGATTCGCACAGCCAGCACTGCAGAGAGCTGCGAGTGCAAGCGCGCCCCCCCCCCCCCATGTTGCGCCCGGTGCGGCCGGCCCCCCCTGCACCCCCACGCTACGCCTCTGCCAGGGACAGCATGTGCTCTGAGGGGGAAAGTAGTGAAGCAGAATTTATGGAAATAGAAAATGCTAACACTATTCCCATTCCTCAGGAAGAAGCTATGGATTGTAGTTTGCATATGGCTTCTAGCCTAGAATCCATAGCGACCTTGTAAATGAGAAGAAGTCTTGATTAATTGCTTTGCCCTGGAATGAATTGAATTCCTCCCTTTAACCTTTCAACTAATTGTGAAGATATTAACAATTGGTTTTACCTGCTTATTACTGGAACTTTTATGAACAAAGGACATTCTTTGATTTCTAGTGTCTTAATGAACCCTTGCACAGAGGGGAAATAAAAGCCTTGTTTCCCTACACTTGTGGCTTACTTATTGAGTTCTCACAAGGAGCTGAAATACCTAAGACCAATCTCCATTTTGGCCTTAAAATACCCCACGCTCCTTGAAAATAAATATGTTGTATAGCATGCCCTTACCGCCTTTAGCCACTAGGGGATGCTGGCACGACAAGATATATTACTCGATTTCCCAACAGCTTTATCACACTCACTGGATAGCTTAGGTTGAAGTCACCAGAGACAATGACATAAGAACATAAGATATGCCATACTGGGTCAGACCAAGGGTTCACCTAGTCCAGTATCCTGTTTCCAGTAGTGGCCAATCCAGGTCACACATACCTGTCAGGTTCTCAAAAGATATCCAGATTCCATGCTCTTTGTCCAACCAATGGGTAAGCAGTGGATTTTCCTGGTCCTCTTGAATAGGGGTTTATGGACTTTTCCTCCAGGAATTTGTCCAAACCTCTTTTAAATCCAGCTATACTAACAGCTTTTACTATATCCTCTGGTAACAAATTCCAGTGTTTGATTACGCGTTGAGTGAAAAGATATTTTCTCTGATTATAGTCTTAAATGTGCTACTTTGTAGCTTCATTGCATGTCCACTAGTCTTTCTACTTTTTGAATGAGTAAACAACTGATCTGCATTTACCCATTCTACTCCATTCATTATTTCATAGAGCTCCAGGTCTCTTTCCTCTTTGATGCCGATTAGTTCCCCACCCAAAAGGTATTTGGCCCTGGATTTCTGCAATCTAAATGAATGATTACTTGAATGAAAGCACAGTTACCATGACTTATGTTTTTAAATTAATTTTCATGTTATCTACCCCCTCTAGCATATGTACCCTATTACAAATTTTATATCTTCTGTAAATAGGCCTACCTTCCTTTCTAAGCTTTCTTGAATGCCGCTCTTGAAGACACGGTAGAGGAATGAGTCCGATACTGATCTTTGTGGCACTCCACTGGTCACTTCCCTTTGACCACCACACTCTAATTCCTGACGCTCAACCCACTTTTCGCTCAATTAATCATTTTTCTTATAACTACAACACCAGATGGCAGGCTCACCAATCTTCTATATGAAATGGTATCAAAGACTTTAAAGGGCTATTTTATACTCTCCTGCGCAATTAACCCACATTACCAGATGCGCACCTGGGGCTTATTTTATAAAGTAAAATATATGCATACTATATAAAACAGTAAGCCTTCTCTAAAGCAGGTGACTAGATTGTTCAGAAATCTGCATGTTATAATATCTTATAACCTACGTGTGCAAATTTAGGCCCACTATATGCTCTGCTCCTGTGCACACACAAATTGAATGTACTCATGATTTATGTGTGCACTTTCAGAATAGCAACTACCTAAAGCACATACATAAAGTGCCTTTTTACATGCATAAGTCTTTAAAATAGGAACCTATGTGTGTTATTGGCATGTAACTTTATTTGCGCTTCTTACAAAATTACCTCCTTAGTGACTAAGCAGTATATGCCGCTGAGACCTTGCCTGTCCAACCGCTCTTCCTACCACCCTTTTGTTTCTCCTGGCAGTTTTGTCTGTCCTCCTTCTTCTCTCTCTCTTGTTATTTCCCAAATTTCATTCCTTGTTCTCACTTTATCTCCTATTTCTTTGCTCAGCAATAGTGGTACCTTCATTTTATTCCCCTTCCTGACATGACTCCCATAGTTCGTCTATATTTTTTCTTCTATATATCAGATCCCTTTTCCTAAACATAAATCATTTACATTCGTTAAAGTCAACCTTCTGAAATTAGGACCTCTCTCCTAGTGATCACTGAAATCCAGGTCTTCCCCTACAATAACACTGTTGACACTGTCCCCATTTGTTAGCACCAGGTCCAATGTCACATTGTCACAAGTGAGCTCCCCAAATAGTTGTTTGAAAGGACCTTTGCTTTTCTATTTCATTTGTGAATGGGAATTCTCTGATCTAAATCTGGTAGATTTTAGGTCCATCATTAGGTCCATTTTGGGTGATTTCTATCATGCAGATAATCTACCTCTTTCCCTTTTGATGGTGCCTATACATTACATCTACACAGATGTTAAGGCCCTTAAGTCTCTTCAAGATAATCCAGAGTCACTCAGTTTCTTCTTGTTCAAGTGCTGTCTAAATTGACTTTATTTTGCCCTTAACAAGTACACCTACTTCTCCCCACCTTTTCAGCTATCCTATTGCCTCTAAGAGATTACATCTTGGTTTATTCACCTTCCAGTCCTGCTAATCACTGAACCATGGTTCAGTTATTGTAATCATATCTGTGTCCTCTTCCAGCAGGTACTGTAGCTTCTAGGTCACCGAGTTTGTTGAATAGTCTAAAAACATTTATAAGATCCAAAAAACCTAGAAAGTGTGACCACTATAATATCTCCTGTAAAAAGGTGCACAACTCAAATTCCCTAACGTACCACCCTTAAATTCCTATTATCTACCAAACAGGAACATTTCAATACATGCCTATACGTTTATTGGCATGACTTTCTACCATTCTTTTTGTTGTATTTCATCTTTCCTTCCTAAGAGCTGCATCAATTTTCACAATGTCAATTAACCAGTCCTCTTGCTCTCCCCAGTACAGTTTTTTTAAATGCTTTCCCACATCATTCTGCTAATACAGGAATCTCTGTACGCCTCCCTGTTCTCACAGTTTCATTCCTGATTTTATATTGAGCTTTTGTCCCCATTCACCAATGGTTCTAATTCAAAGGTCTCCCCACTAGGTTGGCAAGTTCATTATCAAACAAATTCTTTCTATTTCTTGACTGGTGTACCCCATCTTTTCTTCGCAGACCATCTTCATTGACTATCAGACCATGATGTAAGAAATCAAAGCGTCCATGATGTAAGAAATCAAAGCGTAGCCCTCAACACCATTTGTACAGCCATGTATTCATGAATCTGTTCCGAGTCATGCATTTCCCTTCAATGGAAGGACAGGTGAGAACACCTACTAATCCCACTGCGCCCAGTGATTTATTAATTTGAAGCCATTAGTAGTCTGCCTACAATACAGCATTAGGCAGAGAACATAAAACAGAAGAAATAATAATAAAATGGACTCCACATGTATAACAAATAAAAAAAGAAAGCAAAAGTGAAATGAAAATAAATTTATCCCAAAAAATAAAATGGAAGACTGTCTCACATTCAGCTGTAAATAAGAACATAAGAACTGCCATAGTGGGTCACACCAAACTTCCATCAAGCCCAGAATCTTGTTTCTAAAAGTGGCCATTCCAGGTCACAAGTACCTGGCAGGGCCCCAAACGCAGCCATATTCATATTACCTGAGGAGACGGATGGGGAGACCCGGCAGGGGGTTGGGGGGGGTTGGGAGGGTGCAAGACTGGACAAAGCAGGGGTGGGCCAGCCCGAAAGAACGTACAGGGCCGATTCAGGTCTCAGTCCTGTATGACCTGCCGGACCTGTGGGGATGTGCTGCTTATTCCACCTCAAAGGTGGAATAAGCAGCACTGATCCAGCAATCAGGGCTGTGTGTGGGGGATCCCCGCCACCCGATCCAGGTGGCCGGCCATGGGTCAGGCGACAGGGAAAAGGGGGGCCGAACCACAGCAGCCAGGGGAACCTGCAGGGAAGATATTCTGGTTACCATGGGAATGTTTTGTTCCTGTGGTCCAGAATCGGGTCCTAATGAGCCCATCTTGCTCGGGACCTTGCGAACAGCCTGGACGTCCCCCTCCCTGAATCGGGCTCCATGTGTTGAGAGGAAAAAATATTTTCTCCTATTTGTTTTAAATGTAGTACTTGAACCTTCATGCATGTCCCCTAGTCTTGTACTTTCTGAAAAAGTAAAAAATTGATTTGGGTTTACCCATTCTACTCTACTCGGGATTTTGTAGACCTCTAACATTTCTCCCCTCGGCTGTCTCTTCTCCAAGCTGAAGAGCTTTTTCTCATAGGAAAGTTGTTCCATCTCCTTTATCATTTTGTTTACCCTTCTCTGACCTTTTCTAATGTTGCTATATCTTTATTGAGATAAGGTGACTAGAATTGCACTTGATACTCAAGGTGCAGTCATACCATGGAGCAATAGAGAGGGATTACAACATTTAGTCTTGATTCCTTTCTTAATAATTCCCAATATTCTGTTTGCTTTTTAGGCTGTTGTCGCACACTGGGCAGAAGATTTAAATGTATTGTCCATGAAGACGCCAACATCCTTTTTGTGAGTGGTGACTCCTAATCTAGAACTTTGCATTGTGTAGCTATAGTTTATGTTATTCTTCCATGCATGACCATCTGGATGCTCAGTCTCACAAGGTCTTCCTTCAATTTCTCACAATCCTCATGCGATTTAATACCTTTGAAATGATTTGGTGTCATCTGCAAATATAATGACTTCGCTCAGTGTTGCCACTTCTAAATCATTTATAAATATATTAAAATGCACCAATCCCCATAGAGATCCATTGAGTACTCCAATATTCACCTTCCTCCATTGAGATAATTGACCATTTAACCCTATTCTCTTTTTGCTCTCTCTTAACCAGTTCCTTTTCCATAAGAGGACACTGCCTCCTATCCCATGGCTTTTCAGTTTCTTCAGGAGTCTTTCATGAGGTACTTTGTCAAAGGCTTTCTGAAAATCCAGATACACTATGGGCCCGATCCAGGAAGGCAAATAGTGGGGCTGGACATCCTGATGGGACATCCTGCCCTGCTATCCACCCTCAATCTATTCTGCCTCCCAACCCCGCTGCATATACTGAGCTGCAGTGCATGCTGTTGGGGACGGTGGCAGCACAGGGGCGGACAATGGGTGGGACCAACTTCCGGACATACAGGGCCAATTCCGGTGATGGCCCTGTACGTCCGAGGATCGCCAGAGGATGCCCTGCTTATTCTATGGGGTGCCCCTCTGATCCTGCCCAGCAGCCCTCCCCAAGAGTCTGGCAGCCCCCCCCCCCCCCTCTGGAGCAACAGGCAGCACAAGATGAGTTCCCATTGCCTGATCTGGGGCCGGGCGGTGGGGTTACAGAGGGTTGGCAATGCGTGGGCACATCGGCATGTGTGGCGGACATCCCGCAGGTGTGCAGGCATCTCAGGCCATTTCAGAGCCCGATCCTGCACCCACGGGAACATCTGGCTCCCACAGGGCAGAATCATGTCCTAACGGGTCCGTCCTGCTCAGGGACGCTCAGACAGCCTGGACATTCCCCTTACTGGGATCAGACTCTAAATCAACTGGCTAACCTTTATCCAGATGTTAGAGGAGGAAAGGCAAAAGTGATATTGTCAGACTCAAGGGTGAAGGGGAGGAATATGTAGAAGCCGATTTGGATAAAGCGGAATTACTTAACATATTTCTGTTCAGTGTTCACAGAAAAAGGAACTGGTGCAGGACCTCAGAAAACACCCACAAACAGGAACAGAAGTGAGGGGCATCTTGAACAATTTTCAGAAGACTGTGTTCATTTGGAACTAGCTAAACTAAAAATAGACAAAGCAATAGGACCAAATGGGATACATCCAAAAATACTGAGGGAACTTGGGGACGTTCTAGCAGCTCTACTGACTGACCTATTCAATGCCTCTTTGGAGTCGGGAGTAGTGCCAGAGGACTGGAGGTAGGCACATGTGGGTCCCTTTACACAAAAGCAGAATATGGTTGAAATCTACAGGCCAGTTAATTTAACCTTGGTGGTGAGTAAATTATTGGAAGCGCTGATGAAAGAGAAAATAGTTAGGTTTCTGGAGTTCAACTGATTACAATCTGAGGCAGCATGGATTCACCAGAGGCAGGTCTTGCTAGACAAATCTGATTGATTTCTTTGACTGAGTGACCAGGGAGTTGGACCGAGGGAGAGCCCTAGATGTGGTGTATTTAGATTTCAGTAAAGCCTTTGACACCGTTCCGCACAGACGACTTATAAACAAACTGAGCACCCTAGCAATGGACCCTAAAGTTACTGTTTGGGTTAGAAACTGATTGAGTGGGAGGCAACAAAGGGTACAGCTAAATGGAGCTCACTCTGAGGAGAAGGTGGTTACCAGCAGTGTGCCATCAGGAATCTGTCCTTTGTCCGATTCTTTTTAACATCTTTGTTAGTGATATAGCGGAAGGGCTGTCGAGTAAGGTTTGCCTCTTTGCGGATGATGGCAAAATCTGCAATAGAGTAGACACCCAGGAAGGTGTAGATAACATGAAGAGGGATCTAGCTAAGCCTGGTCTAGAATTTGGCAGCTGAGATTTAACGTTAAAAAATGCAAGGTCATGCATTTGGGCTGCAGCAATCCAAGGGAGCGATATGGAATAGGGGGTGAAGAACTTCTGTCCACAAAAGAAGAGCGGGACATAGGTATGATCGTGTCTGATGATCTTAAAGTAGCTAAACAGGTAGAAAAGTTGATGGCAAAAGCTAGAAGGATGTTTAGGTACATAGGGAGAGGCATGGCAAACAGAAGAAAGGAGGTGATAGTGCCTCTGTATAAGTCTTTGGTGTGACCTCATTTGGCATATTGTGTGCAGTTCTGGAGACCGCACCTTCAAAAGGATATAAATGGGGTGAAATTGATGCAGAGGGTTGCTACTAAAATGTTTATGGTCTTCATTATAAAGCATATGAGGACAGACTTAAGGAGCTTAATATGTTTACTTTAGAGGGAAGACGGGATAGAGGAGATATGTTTGAGTCATATAAATACCACCTTGGCATAAATGCACAGGAGGAGAGAGCCTCTTTCAATTGAAAGCAAGCTCTGTTACAAGGGGACATAGGATGAGGGTGAAAGAGGATAGATTCAGGATGACATGAAGAAATTTCTTTATGGAAAGAGTGGTGGATCCATGGAATAGTCTCCCAGTGAAGGTGGTAGAGATGAGGACAATATCTGAATTCAAAAAAGCATCGGACAAACACAGAGGATCTCTAAAGGAAAAAAGGGGACTAGATGGGCCATGTGGTCTTTTTCTGCCATCATGTTTCTATGTTTATTCACACTTTCAAAAAAAATGGAACAGATTGGTGAGGCAGGACATCCCTTGGCTAAATCAGTTGACTTTGTCCCATTAAACTATGGCTATCTATAGGGCCCTTTTAGCAAAGCGAGCTAGGATGTTGCAATGACCCCGCCAACAGCACCAAAACTATGGCACTTTAGGTGCAACACCACTGTGTTAATTCTTAGCACATGGCACATTAGTGCAGGCGTTAGGTGATTGCAGGCTAATGCAGTTAGTGCATGATGTGAACCTGGCATCAACAACTGCATGGAGCAGACTCCACCCACCTTCTGCCTCTATTCCACCCACCCACCCACAACCTTAACACACGTTAGACAGCGCAGGAATAGTCGCACACTGTCATGACCCTACACTAGCTGACAGCGCATGTCCCAAGCTGCATTCACTACGTGTCAGAACATGCGCTGTCAGCTAATGCCTGTTAGTAAAAGACCCCTATGGGGGTTATTCTGAGATACCAATAGCGGGGATGGACATCCATCCCTGCTATTTGTGCTGGCAGCAGCCCCTGACTAACTTCCCCACTGGTTGTGCAGGGAAGTTAGTTGGGGGCAGGGAAGAGATGGTCCGGGAGTGGAGAGTGGGCGATCACTGGCGCTGAACATACAGGGCCAATTCTAATGCTGGCCCTGAATGTCCAGGGCTGGCAAAATGGCCGGGGAAGTTATTCCACCTTGGAGGTGGAATAACTTCCCTGGATGATTTTTTTTTTGTTCTCTCTGAGATGCAGAAGGGGCTGGGGGGACCAGGGTTTATTCCCTGCAGCTAGACCCTGGCCTTAGGATGCCAGATCGGGAGTTGGACTGTGGGGAATAAACCTTTTTCTGTGGTGGTAGGCATCGTGGCTTTTAAATTTAAAAGCCTGACTGAGCTATCCAGGCAGTGCCTGTAAGAGCAGGCCGTGATTGAATTGCAGTCCCGACCTGCACGTACAGGCCTGATCGTGATTCTGATCCCACAGGGCTAGACTTGCCCCGTGGGATCAGAATCACAATCCCCTTTGTACGTCCGGCTCAGACCGGATGTACAAAGGGGATAGCCGTGCAGGACAGAATCGGGCCCTACGTGTTCAGTCATTTTCTTATTTATAATAGTTTTTATGATTTTGCCCGGCACGCATATCACGATCACCAGTCTAGAATTTCCCAGATCAGCTCTAGATCCCTTTTTAAAAGCTGTCATTACATTGGTCACCCTCCAATCTTCAGGTACTATAGAAAATTGTAATAACAGGTCACAGATCACTAATAGTATATCTGCATATCATTTTTTAGTTCCTTCAGCACTCTGGGTTGTATATCATCCAGTCCAGATGATTTGCTGCTCTTTAGTTTGCCAATTTAGCCTATTATTTCTTCCCAGTTCACTCAGATTTGTTTCAGTTCTCCTGGATCACCACCATTAAATACTATTTTTGGCATAGGTAAGTACCCTTACATCTTCCACTGTGACAATTGAAGCAAAGAAGTCATTTACTTTCTTCTCTGGGCCTTGTCCTCCCTTTGACCCCACAACTATCTAATGGTTCAACTTATTCCTTCACAGGATTCTTGTTTCAAATGTACCTCAAAAGATTTTGCTATGAATTGTTGTCTCTATGGTAAAATTTATTTTCAAATTCTTTTTGCCTTCCTTATCAGTGCATCACATTAAACTTGCCAGTGCTTTGGCTGTTTCCTTTTTACTTCATTTGGATCCTTTTTACCATATTTTCCAAGATGTTGTTTTGGCTTTTACAGCCTGTTTCACCTCATATTTTAACTATGCTAGCTCCTTAAAGCAGTTACCCAAACAACTATGCTATAAATTGCTTTGTACAAGCAAAAATATCTGTCATTAATCACAAAGGAACAGGCATTTTGTTCCAGTTAATAGAAGCCACAACAGAGAATATATGCTGCTATATATGGCCTCTACAAGCCACATGTAAAGAAGGTACACCAAGGGTACCTTGTTGTGATGCCCTCAAGGGCCTTGATGATTTATGAGATATCAAGAATGACCTTAAAAAAGATGAGGAATTCCCTTGCAAAATTTAGAATACAAAATACAACAATTTAAAACTTCACTCACTAACCAAGAGAAATGCAGTTGCAGCATCCCGGCCGTCAGGATGCACAGAGCTACAAGCTGTAGAGCTTCCAATGAAGCAGAAGGGCGACAAGAGAAGATGACATTACAGTAATCTCAAGTAGGACAGAGCAGACTTTGAAAAGCAATGAAAAGCAGAAGAAGAGAGAGATTTTTAATTATTGTAGCAACTGCATCTTAAAAAAATAATACACTGATGACTGTTTTAAGATGGGGTTCGTGGACTACTGAGATATGGGGTCCTCCTAATAAGTAGAGCTTTGCTTTTACTCTCATTGATCATCAAAGCATTTTTTGAGAGCCAGAGTCAACCATGGGAGTATTCAAAGGGCCCAAATCAATATGGAAGATGAAGGCATGTCATCGCCAAAGCATAGCCATGTAGGGTCTGGCTGCCATTTTAATGATTGTCTGTTAAGTGAAGCGTTTGCATCCATTACTGCTTATTTTGTATCTTATTGCATACTGGCGGGTTTTCTGCTTTTCTGACTTTGTTCCATGTCAGTGCTGATCCCGATATCTATCTCAGCAACCCAATCCTAGAACTGCAGTAAAACTGAATGTTCCACCGGCTTGGCTAGCATTGCCAGGTTTGATAGAGAGTGACAACTCCTAGTGTCTGCCAGAATTATATTAGATTTCATTAATACAGGGCAAACATGAGCCGTCTTTAATTCAGGAGCAATAAAATCATCTGTAAGAGAGAGATTTACAATTTGATGTACAAAATGAAACAAAATCAATTAGTACCTTAAGAGTTCCCATCGAATAACAGTTCAGAGCAGAGGTGGCAACACTAGGGCGGCAATATCATAAGCAGTCACCGAGATTTAGGCAGCAAGAGCATAGGCAAATGTGGGGATTTTAGTCATTTATGCGCGTAAATGAGTAGGCTCACACTGTACCCCATTTTCTAAATACGCACACAAGCACGATGGTGGATATGCACATGGGTGGAGTGTCAGTGGGGTGCTAAGTTACATGGGTAAATTATAAAATACTCTAATTGAGGTCTGTTTTTGAGAAAATTAGATGCAGGTAGTTACATCTGCTCTAGGGCTGCTTTAAGTGATAGGACTTGCTTGTCCTTATAAAACAGCATCTAAATAGGAAGTTAATTTCAGCTGTGAAGAAGACTCCTCCTTATAAAAGTACTTTCGGCATGCAAAAACAATCGGGCTGATATGCAAAGCCCTTGGCCACCAGCTAAGACAGACTGTGATATTCAGAAGCACAATCTGCACGTGCCAGAAAATATCTCCATAGACTGGCCTGGCACTACCCATGGGCAGAGCGGGGGCAGTACCAGCACCAAGTGTCATTTTCAGCAGTCCTTCTCCGGACAAAGCAGGCCTAAGTTGCAATCTGGATAAGGGCCAGCTGAAAATCGTGTTGACTGGGTAAGTACCGGCACTTCCCTGGTTAGCGCTATTCAGCCTATACTGTTGGTCAATATCCCACAGCTCACCCCTGCGGTGTCTGAAGATCAGCAGTTCTGAAAACTGGACCCAATGCCTTCGCAGACTATGAGTCAATGTGACAAAACTGATGGAAATGACAATGAGGGAACTTGAGAGATGGCAGTCTGCCAGCAAAGGAGGATGTAATGGGCAGAGGCAGGTCTGCCACAAAGATACTGGGTGCCCTAGGTAACTATCATCCTTACACCCCCCCCCCCCCCCCACCTCTGAGGTTCTGATCATTAAAAACTCACCAATCATAATCATCCCAACACCAGCGCTCCCACTATAGTCCTCTGCAAACGTATAACTGCACATCGTACTTTTAAAGCATGAACCTTTGCTTTGTATTTCTGGGTGCACCACTCTCCCTGCCAGCATGACTCTGAGATTCTCTGGCCGTCAGGATCTATTGTTTTGCTTTGACTGCCGCTGCTCTTTCTTATCCCTCAGAAGCTGCTGTCCTAGGTGATAGCCTAGTTTGGCATAATGGTTGAGCTGGCCCTGTGCAGAGGTTTGTCTGCTTTCTAAATTTCTGGCCAAGCCATGAACAATATCACAAAGTTCAAGGGCAGCATCAAGGGCACGGCAACACTGATGCAAAATCCATTTAAAAACTTCACGTCTTCTTGTGAACTCCTCGATCATCTACATTTCCTGTCATGCCTATGGCATTCATGTTTTGTTGAGACACAGCTCGAGTGTATACAAAGGGACATAACATTGATATGTCAAAGTGAGTGGATTGGTTGAATCTAGATATCACTGGTGATATAAAAGGGGACTATAGCAGTTGATATGGAAGAGCAGACTAGATAGGCCATGTGATCTTTTTCTGCAGTCATGTTTCTAGGTTCCCAAAGGGCTGTGAAGATCATAACTTGCATTGTCATTGGTGCTTATATACAGAGTAACATGGGGTAGTGGTCAAATGGCTTCATGCCCATTAGCAATCTTTCTGCTATTGCTTAAATTTGGACTCTTGGAAGGCAGCATACTGCTGTGTCCAGCCTATAGGTGGGTCTTTCTCTGCTCTAGACTGTCATTCTATGGGTACTCTTAGCTAATATAATTGATTTCTGTGTTTCCAGTCCTACCACCAGAACCCTTCTCCTTCTTTTTGTTAAGCAAGCAACTGGAGTGTTCTTCTTCACCTCTTCTGTGAATTGTCTGTCTTCCTCCTCTAGTGATACTGCAGAAGAATTGAAAGAAATATCCATACACCAGGAAAATGTATTACCACTATTTGATAAACTGGAGAGTAGCAAATCACCTGGACCAGATGGTATAAATCCAAGGGTGTTGAAACAACTGAAATATGACATTGCAGACCTGCTATTAGTAATCTGTGAACTATCATTAAAATCATCTAATACCTGAAGATTGGAGGATAGCCAATGTAACACCAATTTTTAAAAAGGGTTCTAGGGGTGATCCGGGAAACTACAGACTGGTGAGCCTGATGTCAGTACCGGGAAAAATGGTAGAAACCATCATAAAGAACAAAATTACTGAACACGTAGATAGTTATGGCTTAATGGGAGATAGCTTTAGACAAGGAAGATCTTGTTTTACTAACCTGTTATGGTTTTTTGAAGGTGTGAATAAACAGGTAGACAAAGGTGAGTCAGTTGACATAATATATCTGGACTTTCAGAAAGCCTTTGACAAGGTCTCTCATCAAAGACTTTTGGCAAAACTAAAAAGTCATGGGATAGGAGGCAGTGTACTATTGTGGATCAGGAACTGGTTAAAAGATAGAAAGCAGAGGGTAGGGCTAAATGGCCAATTTTCTCAATGGAGAAAGTGAATAGTGGAGTACCCCAGGGATCTGTGCTTGGTCCGCTGCTTTTTAACATATTCATAAATGACCAGGAAATGGGAATAACAAGTGAGGTTATCAAATTTGCAGATGACACAAAACTATTTGAAGTTGTTAAAACCCATGAGGATTGTGGAAAATTGCAAGAGGACCTTGATAAATTGGAAGACTGGGCATCCAAATGGCAGATGAAATTTAATGTGGACAAATACAGCAACAGGATAAAAGCAAAATAAACGGTACCATCTAACTTCTGAACTATCTAGCGTCTCAACAAATAAGGGTGTCCTACATGGAGTGGTGGGTTCACCCCTAAACAAAAACAAAAACATGGGGAGGGGTGGCCTGCACAGAGCGACAGGTGCACCTACTCTTGCCATCTTGCTGGGCAGACTAGATGGACCATGCTGGTCTTTATCTGCCGTCACTTACTATGTTACTATATGTTACTATGTTATGCACCTAGGAAAGAACAACCCAAACTAGGGTTGCACGATGCAAGGTTCCACATTGGGAACCACCACCCAGGAAAAAGATTTAGGCGTCATCGTGGATAACATGTTAAAACCCTCCGCCCAGTATGCAGCGGCAGCCAAGATAGCAAACAGAATACTAGGAATCATAAGGAAAGGAATGGAGAATAAAACAAAGGATATTATAATGCCTCTGTATCGTTCCATGGTGCGACCGTACCTTGAATATTGTGTTCAATTCTGGTTGCCGTATCTTAAAAAGGATATAGCATTATTAGAAAAGGTACAGAGAAGAGCCACCAAAATGGTAAAGGGATTGGAAGGATACTCCTATGAAGAGAGGCTAAAAATAATTAGGGCTCTTCAACCTGGAAAAGAGACGGCTGAAGGAAAATATCATAGAGGTCTATAAATTAATGAATGGAGTGGAACGGGTAAATGTAGATCGATTGTTTATGTCATCAGAATATAGAAAGACTAGGGGACATGCAATGAAGCTACAGGATAACCTATTCAAAACTGATAAGAGAAAATATTTTTTCACTCAACGTGTAATCAAACTCTGGAATTTGTTACTGGATGATGTAGTAAAAGCTGTTAGTGTACATTGGTTTAAAAAAGGTTTGGACAAGTTCCTGAAGAAAAGCTACAAAAACCATTATTAAAAGGGACCCGGGATATCACCTATGTCTTTTGGGGAAACTGCTAGGTACATATGACCTAGATTGGCCACTGTTGGAACCAGGATACTGGGCTTGATGGACCTTGGTCTGACCCAGTATGGCATATCTTATGTTCTTATGTGTATCCGTTTTCATTGTTTTTGATGTCTGTAAAATAGACAAATGAACTCTGCCAGCAGACTACAGAAATCAGACAATCAATAGCATGAACTGATAATTTCTTCTTTCCAAGATTTGATTACATTATTCAACATAAATCAGAGTTCCCCTAGTAATAGCAGATTTGCATAAAATGGAAATGCTGAAGTTTGGATGATTATTATGGTGATGCAGCACTTCAGATTTGAATGAAATTATATAGGATAATTGTGTGATAGTATTTTCTAATTAATTTTTAGCAGACCATTTGCCTCCCAGCCGCAGTCTCACAGCATTGACCCCCAAGGTATCTCCCTACTTGCCACATATGTGATTTCAAAATATTAAGAGCTCAATATTCAGCAGGAAACATATATTCTAGATATTTTAAATTATTTGTGTATTCTTTAGCATGTATGTTTAAAGGCACATTTAAGAAAGGCTGTTAAGTGGTTGCAGTGATACCCAAGTGAAAACGTATCCAAAACTAGGTCCATTTTAGAGGAGAGGGTGGGTATATATAAGTCTGATGTAAATTCAACATATCTCAAGGACGTGCTATGTTACAAACATACAGTTGTGCTCAACATTTTCAGCACCCTTGCAGTTCAACCCCTTAATGTCCAATATCTGCTTTAAAAAAGTGGCCAGGGAAATGACTTTGGACTATATATTCCCACATATCTGACATTAAAAGAATCAAATAAAACAAGACTAATTAAAAAAGAAATAGTAGGAAATAGTATAAAAACTGGGACATTGCCAGTACATGATTATCAGCACCCTTATAAACAATTTAAATCTGTTAGAACAGAAGAACCACATTCCACTGAAGCAAAATCAGACACACCTCTGATCAATTGTCTATACTCACACGACTTGAATCAACCAATGAATGATGGCTCTGACGTTTAAAATGACCACATTCACACCCTGTTTTATTTTCGCAATGGTGAAGTCAAGAGAGCTGCCTGAGACAGTCAGAAAAGCCATCATCATCAAACTTCAAATGGGTACAAGGCCATCTCTGAAGACCTTGGGATTCCTGGGTTTACATTTTGCAATGTTATTAGTAAGTTTTCTACTCATGGAACTGTCAAGAACCTCCCAGGACATGATGGGAAGCGGAAAATTAATTCAGGAAGTCTTCAAAGGTTAATGCAAACTGCTGGAAAAACACCATGTACAACATCCACAGAGTTTAAGGCTGACCTGGAGCAATCTGGAGGATTGGTTTCAACCCACACCATACGTGGGGCACTAAACAAAAAAGGACTTCACGGGTGAAGACCAAGAAGGACCCCACTGCTCAAAGATAGACTGAGGCATGCCCAAACCCACCTTCAGAAACCACAATCCTTCTAGGAAAATGTTTGGTGGACAGATGAAACCAAACTTGACCTCTTTGGCAATGCAGACCAGTGATACATTTACAGGCGAAGAAATGAAACTTATAAGGAAAAAAGCACCCTTCCTACAGTTAAATATGGTGGAGGTTCATAATGTTGTGGGGCTGTTTTGCTGCCTCAGGAACTGGAGGCTTGGAACATATTAAAGGAATCATGAAGTCAGAGGACTACCAAGGTATTTTGGAGTGAAATGTGCTACTTAGTGTCAGAAAGCTAGGTCTGGGTCTAAGGTCATGGGTCCTCCAGCAGGATAATGACCCAAAACATACATCCAAACGTCCAAAGGAATAACTGGATTGTTTTAATCTGGCCAGCAATGAGTCCTGATCTCAATCCAATCGAGAACCTTTGGAAAGAGATGAAATCTGCCATTGGTAAAAGGAATCCTGGAAACATTCAAGAGCTTGGACAAATCGCAGTTGAATAGTGGGAGAAACTACCAGCAGACATATGTGGAATCCCGCTGCCGGGATTCTCCACCCTCCTCAGCTCCTGCCCAATCGGGGCAGTGGGAGCGCGGTCGGCAGGCCATAAAAACGGCGTCCCTGCAGGGCGCACCCACGCCTGAGGGCCCTTTGGCATGGCCCTTAGGCGCGGCATGAAGGTGAGCAGAAGGAAGACAGGCAAAGGACACAGCATCGCCGACAGCACCACAGCAGAAACCAACAAGGAGCAGACCAAAGCGAAGGACGTCAGAAACGCAAGTAAAACTCTCACAGGACATCACAACAAATCAACATGCTCATAACATTGTTTCTCCCACTCAGCCTCCTCATCACACAAATCCTGCCACCAACCACACACTTCCACTACCCACACCCTAACTCACCATGGCATCCACCAACCACTTGGACATACATAGAACCACAGTGCAAGCATATTGACACACACAGAACATCGGTGACAAAAAGAAAAAACAAACACAAGGCAAACTCCCACACACTAAGTTCAAAGGAAACACACAAAACAACAAATCCTTCAAAGCATACAACTATAGAGCTCATAAACGCAAGATCCATATGCAACAAGATACACACAATAGCAGACCACATAGAAGACCATCAGCCAGATATACTTTGCATAACAGAGACCTGGCTCAATCCCACCGACAATGTACTACTCAATCAACTGGTACCAGACACATACACAGCATACAACTGCCCACGCAACCACAAGCGCGGAGGAGGAGTCTTGATAATTGCAAAGAAGAACCTAAAGTTCAAAACTCAGAGCTTCACTGACACAACAAGGCAACACAATCAGCATCATGAACAAACACATGGCACTCTGCCTAACCTACAGAGCACCCAGAGCCTCACCAAACGAACTAGCCTCAACGCTCGAAGCAGTATGCGCCATCACCGCAACTAACAAGCCCACGCTACTGCTAGGAGACTTCAACCTCAAGTCCACCAACAGCAAAGATGCAGAAGCTTTCCTTCAAGCTATGACCTCACTTCAATTCACCCAAATAGTTGACGCCCCAACGCACAGACACGGCTCTTCCCCAGACCTCATCTTCGCAACCAGCTAGCTAACATCGAGAGGTCTAATTTCAACGACCACCATCACCCCAGTTCCATGGTCAGACCACTACGTAATCAAGATAAAGTTGCAACTACAAAAGGACAATCTAAATGAACACTCGGACAACACACCCACACAAAGATGATTCAAGAACTTCGACAGAGACACCTTCCTACAGGACATGATACAACAACTGACCACAGAAACAGATGACCTGGAGACTCAAATCACCAACTGGAACAACACCCTATCTAATGCCGCCAAAGCAACAGATGCCAGACCCAAGAAACACCGTCACAACAAGAAACAACAAAAGCCGTGGTACTCAACAACCATACGACAAGTAAAGAGAGAACTCAGAAAGATAGAACGGAGATGGAGAAAATCCAAGGCTGCCGAAAACCAGCAACTATACCTAACAAAGCAAAAACAATACAATGAATACATCAACCAATCAAAGAGAGAATACCATAAAAACATGATAAATACCTCCATAAACAAACCCAGAGAGCTATTCGAAATAGTGAAAATCCTCACAAAGGAGCAGAAGATGAAGTGCAAATAGACCCGCAAAAATTTGCTGACCATATCAAGGAAAAATTTCACTCCGCAGAACAAACAAGACCTAGCACAGCAACTCGGCCTAACTCACACCCTAAGACCTGGGACACATTCTGCTCACCCTCAACAGAGCAGCTCGCCCACATCATCTCCACAATCAACACAAGCACCGCTCCTACAGACCCTTGCCCAGTGTCATCGATCAAAGCCACCAAATCAAGCTTCATCCATATCATACACAACATGGTGCACAACTCCCTCACCCAAGGATTCATGCCAGAGCAACTAAAGCTAGCCACAGTAAGACCAATACCAAAGAAAACAACCCTCGACAAGAACAACCCAGCAGCATACCGACCAATATCCAGCATACCCTTTCTGGCAAAAATCATCGAAAAATCAATACAACAACAACTACAAGAACACATTGACAACCATGCACCACTGGATGACAACCAACACAGCTTTCGCCCCAACCATGGAGTCGAAACATTGCTGATTTACCTCTTTGACAACATGCTCCGAATCATAGACAACACCAAAAAAGGTATTTTAATGATCTTCATTGACATCTCTTCAGCATTCGACACAGTAGACTACAAAACTCTCCTGGAAAGACTAAAGAACATTGGGCTACATGGTCCCACATTAAAATGGTTCCACTCATACCTAAGCGACAGGCAGATACAGGTCAAGGTAGGCCACAATACCTCTCAACCCATAAAAGTCCTCCAAGGAGTGCCTCAAGGATCCGCCCTCTCGGCACTACTGTTCAACATCTACATCCAGCCAATATGCGACATCCTGAAAGCGAACAGCATTCAATATACAATCTATGCAGATGATATCATGATATACACACCTATCTCAGTTGACAACCCGGACTACTCTAAAATAACAGACTGCCTCACACAGATGACAAGATGGTGTCAAGGCAACAACCTCGCAATCAACTACAGCAAGACGGAGGCACTAATAATCACTCGCAACCTAGACTTCATCCACCCACCGGACATCAGAGTACAAAACACAACCATACCAATAAAATCGGAAGTAAAATACCTCGGAGTGACCCTGGACAATGAACTGAATCTCAAGCCACACGTAAGCAAAACAATCAAAAATGCATACCACAGGATGAGAATCATCAGAAGACTTAAACCCCTCCTCGCCACTGAACACTTCCGTACCGTATGCCAAGCTCTAATAACTCCCATACTGGACTTCTGCAACCTCATCTACCTTGGACTAGCAAAACAAACACTCAAACCACTACAACTAGCACAAAACACGGCAGCCCACATAATATCTGGATCAACAAGACATGAACACATTACTCCTGTTCTGAAAGACCTACACTGGCTCCCAATCAGTTCATGCATCAAATACAAAACAATCATAAACATATTCAAGATCAAACACACTTCAGCCAACAGCCTGCACACCCTCATACAACCAGACACCAGCACACGCCCAAGAAGAAAAGGAACCTCCAACTGAGTTAACACCCCTAGAGACTTCAGAAAAACACGCAAAGACACCACAGAAAAAGCACTCTCCCTGGCTGCCCCAACAATCTGGAACTCCCTCCCAGACGAACTGAGATCGACGACGGACCTCAAAGACTTTCGCAAACAGCTGAAGACAATGCTGTTCATAGAACACTATGGACACGTCACCTGATCTAACCAACAGGAACTACCAACATTCCCCCTTCCGACCCCCCGATAAGAAAATGTATAACGGCTCACGATGTATCTTAAACCCTCATTGTATAGAAGAATGTATTATAGCACATGATGTATCATAGCGCACAATGTACATAGTTCAACCTAATCTAACACACAATAACATCTTACACACAAATCATGACATATCTTTCACTGCATGAATTACACATCCACTACTTTTGATTGTCTTGCTGTGATACCGCCTTGATTGTAGGATAAGGCGGTATAGAAATACTGTTAAATAAATAAATAAGTAAATGTACGAAACTCATAGATAGCTACAAGAAACATTTGGAGGTTGTCATCACTGCCAAGGGTTGTGCAACCAAATATTAGTGAAGGGTGCCATTAATCTTGTCCAGGTCATATTTTGTTCTTTCTCAGAAATAACTATGTCTAAGTTGCACAGACATATTTTTTTGTTGTATACTTTTGAACCTACTATTAAAATATTATGATGACATACAGTTGGAATATTTCCAATTATTTCTCAAGATATTGTACACAACATACCTAAAATTCAAGGGTGCCGATAATGTTGGCCAGAAGTGTACATGTGGGAACAATTGGCAACAGAGCCCCGGCAACTTATGTGTGTAAGTACTGGCATTTCAGAATGGGCTTGTGTAAATGTCGGCACTTATACGTGTATTCTGGCCATTTTGTAAATCCAAATATGTATCACTCTTAATCGATAATGAGGACTTGATGTTCGCTCCATTTCAATTTGGAAGGGGAAATAAACATTGGGGGATATCCCCCTTAATCCCTCTGCTATGGGACTGGCCAAAATGGGCAGTTTTTGTACCAGAGTGCTGGTGTAAATACCGACATAGGCAATTTCTGTCCCACTCAGAGCACACCCTCGACATACCCCCATGGATGTACTTTACATGTGTATGCACCAGTACATACATGTACAAAACACAAACAAGGCTTCTAAAATAACCCTCTTAGTGACCAGATACATGTGAAAATGGCCTGTGGTGTAAATTACACGCTTTGGTATGAATGCCCGCTCTTTGATAGTAGACATAGGCAGTCTGGACAGGACAGGGGCAGAATTCTGAAATGCGCCTGGTGATTATAAAATAGCTTAATCTACGTTCTAGTGAACTCTATGGACGGTCATTTACAGCAGCTCTCGAGTGGGCGTCCATGTCCCATCTCTGCTTCTTACACTAGTATTTGATAAAGACACACAGGCACCGAGGGGTCTGCATAAAACAGCACCTGGGTAGGTGCCCACTTGCCTTCTAATCCAGGGCCTCTATAGAGTCCTTCCCATGCCTTCGTGGCCACCTCTTATAACATAGCAATGGGCTTAACAGTTCGTTCTTTGGCATGAACAGTACGTTCTTTGGCATGAACAGTACATTCTTTAGCCGGCAGGCATAGCCAGGGGTGTGGTCCGGGATGGGTAGATGATGAAATACCTTAATGTACATGTGCAAAGTACATGAAGTCGTTTGCATGGGCTGGCAAGCAGGTGGAGGTGATCATGTTTACACTCAAGGCCCTTTCTCTGCAACCTGCGCCAGTATTTTATAAAGAAAAGGAGGTGCCAGATAGCACCTGTGGGGGCAGCTACACAGGATGCCTGCTAGAAAATCATCCTCCATGTGTCTGGCACTCATATGGTCAGCGCTCTTCTCGATACTGAATGGATGGCTGTTTGTCTTCCCAGGGCAGGAACCCTTTTATTTTGGGAGTACACACAGATCCATCTTTAGCTATAATTAGGGTTTTACCTATAAACACCAATAACCCCACCCATGCTCTCTCTCCTCCCTCCCCTTGCCTGCCTTGACTTCTCGGTTCTAGTTTTCTGCCTTTTCCTACTGACTCCTCAGCAGTAGACCGTATTTGATTCAGTTGAAAAAGGCGCCCAGTACTAACACATCTGCCAGCAAGTCACAGACAAAGACAAATATTTTACACTCTAAGAACTCCTAATTGGCTGCAAAATAAACACCAAAATGTATCATTTATAAACGCCTAAAAACAGAAGCATTATCTATAATTCACAAAAACAGATGCTCCTGAAAAATACTTTCTGTGTATAATAGTTTCTGCAAGTTATTAAAAGCAATGGGCCAGTCAGCGGATGCCATTTCAGAAAGATACTGGGGAAAATGCAGGTCTTCAATGGAATTAATCTCGTAAAGCAACTTCCATGTGAAAACATTTTACAGATGGAAAATGGCTCTTGGAAAACTGCACATGGATATAAGTGCGTAAAATTAGACATGCTAACAAGAGCACATAGGTACTCTCCAGGGCACCACTCAGGTAGAGCTGGGGCTTGTCCATGCATAAGATAAACATGAGCTTTTCTGTGCATATTTCATGTCTATTTTATAGAGTAAGATATGCATATACCTGAGAAGGTGAATGGAGGCAGAGTGGTGAATTGTATGTGCGATCATAAAATGGAACAATGTTTGCCAATTGCCGGAGTAAAGATAAATAATGTATCTCTCAATTTTATGTGCTGCAAAAACAGTGATGTTGCTGAACTTACGTTTGATTATGGTGGAGAGTGGTGATTTTTGATTTGCTGCATCACAATTTTTTCATGGTTTAATGTTTTTTTTATGGACAAAAAGAAAAGTAAAATGATAAAAACAATGTGTGGTAGAATAAAGGACTTTAATGAGGGGTTAAGGGACTGACGATTGATAAGGGAAGGCTAGTGGATGATATGGATCAGATATATATGACATCTGCTGGCCTCATGTGATGGCCCCTACCTCATTTTACATTATTTTATATAAAAAATAGAAAAAAATATAAGAATAAAGTTTTACTTTCTCTCTCTCTTTGTGTAACCTGAGATATTGTTCAGGTAGAGCCTGAAGGTGCATTTTGTTTGTTTGTTATAAAATAGAGACAAAAGCTATCAAAAACATGGGTTAATTTAGGACGCAAGTGATTCCGCTGGCCCTTTGGCTGATGTGAATGCCTGTGGCTATATTTTTCAAGAATGCACGCAGATTATTTATTTATTTATTTATTTATTTATTCTTATATACCGCACTATTCAGCATCAGCACGGTTTACATGTAACGATAACTGTTCAGTGAAGACAATCTACACTGAACTTACAGTATAACAGGAATGAAACATTTTTAATACTATTAAAATTATACTATTTTATAATGCACTGCCCCATCTCCATTCTATACATGCCCACAGTGAAAGTATGAGCAATGCGTGTACCTTCAGAATTGCAACCACGCCAAATATACATGCAAATACCCATCTCTTCACATGTACACACACAATACTACACAGAAATCTAGGCACAACCTATAACAGTACCACACAGGCTGCAGACGCATCTGTGCCTTCTTCAGAACACATATAAATGGGTTTGACACAATTTCTGCAGTACTGAGAGAATTCAATTATATTTCTTTTGAACATTTATCTGCCAGACTACTCAAGCTTCTAAGGCTATTCAAGGAGGCTCATAATAAAAAGTAAAAAAATAAAAAATAAAAACATAAGAAAATCAAGTCCCTCCAAATCCCTAATCCAAATCAGACCCAACAGCTCAACAAATTGTCACCATTCTCATAACAAAATGAAAAAAACCTACCAAATCTTTATTACATAACATTGCAGTAATCCATTCATGCCTCAAGGTGGCCCCTTAAGAAAATAAAAAGATTTCCAAACTCTTTTTGGTAACCTTGACAGTTTCAACCTTCAGTTTGCTGCAGACATGTTGGTAACCTATTCCAAAGTGCTGCGGCCACCCCTGATAAGGAACCATTCCTATTGCTATTACCACTGAATATCTCCACAGACTGCAGGGAAGATGCCTGAATATGTCTATGGGCAGGAGGGGTGGTCACCACAGCAATCCAACCAGATAACTAAACTGCATAAAGTTAGAAAAAGTCAATGGCTCTCCTAACTTTAGGTGGTTTCGCTAGCTAGTTAATGAGTGAATCTCACCACTGACTGGATAGCTGCCGAGATTACCCGTAAAACCAGATATTGCTGCCACTCTGATATTCATGTCCAGTTTATCTTCAGTGGTGACAAGCGGGCACTTTGCAAGCGGTGGCCGCCACCACTGAATACCGACCCCAAGTAATTTGAACTCAACCTTCCTATATAGACAATTAAATGCCTTGTTTGTTTTATGTATGCAATCTTCTTATCCCCCTAGAAGTAATTGGTCAATTAAAAATTTTAATAAATGTGAATGAAATATAGAGCACCAATGAAGTTCAAACAAAAGGGGAGAGACACTCCCCTGGCTTTCCTCCCAAAACAATTTTTGCAGCCATATTTTGGACAGCCTGCGGCATCTGAAGCAAAACCTGGGTAGCTCTGTGTAGATGGAGTTACAGGAATTAAAATGGCCAAGAATTCCAGTTTCCCACCACCCCAACATCCTGTTGTCTCAAAAGAGCACAGCTGTCTTAGTCTGTCTGCAGTGACCCTGTCTCACCACTGCATACACGTGCGTGTGTGTGTGTGTGTGTGTGTGTGACTGAAGCAAAGAGTCCAGGAGTACTCCCAAGTCCTGAACTGGACTCATCTAGAACCTTCAAAACAATGTCCCCATATTTTAAGGCCAATATTAACTAGGTTGTGGAGAGGGGAATTAAGATGCCCAGGTTGGGTTTTACAAAGGCTATGCTAAACACACTCTTTTCTAAATAAAGATAAGGACAAGCAGCAGGTGTGCACATTACTCTCTCATCATTTTAAAAAGCTCTACATGAGGAATATAGTGTCCAGTTTTCCCCCAAAATGTGTACCCCCTGGTCCCCTCCCATCAATAGCACAAGTCCCCGCCCCCCACCCACCCAACTATCACTGAAAACCTCCCCCTAGTAACTATACCTCCTCATCACTCCCCTCCCCAACATCCACTCCCCTTAATCACAGCCTCAACATCCAATTCCCCCCTCCTGACACCCAAACAACCTTCAATCCCCCTTTCCGGCACCCTTGACATTAACTACCCCAACTGATAATCCTCCGACATCCAGTCCCTCAGTTACAGCCAGCACTTTGAAAATGCTTAACCTCCTAATGTGACTCCCCCCAACCCCCAGCAAATCCCTCCTCTCCAATCCCCCTCCTCCAATTCTTACCAGGCTCCCTGGTAGTCTAGTGGGAACAGAAATAATCCCTAGTCACTGCTGTTCTTGCAGTCTCAGATTAAGGATGATACCAGTGACCTCTAGCAGTAATCCCACATTATTACTGCTAGAGGTCAGGGGTTTTTTGCCCTTATTTCACAGCTTGACCACTAGGGTAGTAGCAAAACATTACCACTAGGGGTCAGAGGTGCCATTTTGAACTCAGCGCTTGCATGAGCAGAAGCAACTGGGGATTGCTCCTGCTCCCACTAGACTACTAGCGATCCCGTTAAGAGCTGGGGGAGGTGAATCAGGGGTGCTGGACATTATATCAAGGGGATACGGATTTTGAGAGAGGCTCTAATAGAAGGATCTGGATGTTAGGGGGTCTTTAATAGGTTAATTGGTGTTGGGTGGGGGTCTGAATGTTGGAGGGTGTTGATTGGAGTTCTTGATGTCAGGGGGAGGGAATCAGGAGTGGTGGGCGGGGGTATTACATCAGAGGGTATGGATTTTAAGAGGGGTTGTAATAGAAAGATCTGGATGTTGCAGGGGTTTCCAATGGGTTGTGTTGGGTGGGGGTCTAAATGTTGGGGTAAATGATGTCAGGCGATGTCGGCGGAGGTAATCAGGGAGAGCTGGCCCCAGGCTTATGCTTGCTCCTTCCAGGAGGCGCTTATGCCTGCTTTCGGGCAAATGTAAATGCAAGGTCTAGAATATTTTCATCGATGTGTAGCCCCCTTGTAAAATGGGAGTTACATGTTGATATTTTATGGAAGCTTGCCTAAATCCTTCCCTCTCCACACCCTAACCATGCCCCCTTGTAATCTCTGCATAATGTGCACCTCTGTGTGCAAGCAGCGGCCTTCTAAAAGCAATATGTGCACATATCAGCAATCTACATGTTTACAAGCTTCTATTTACACATGAGATGCTTCTAAAATAGCCCCTTTTCTTCCTTCTGATCTTTAGGGGTGGAGCAATTAGTCCATCTACAGAGCCTCTGTTTTTTCCAAACTTCAACATCATCCAACTCAAGAATGATTTCAAACAATCCTGTAACTTTACTAAAGTCCCGGCTGCGAATCAACGCGGCCGGGCACAGGCGCGCGATGGCTTGCCGAGGTTTCGGGGGCGAGGGGCGGGGGGAGGTGGGCAAAGGGCCGAGTACAAATAGCGCGCCCGGCGCATGCTCGGCCTCTTTGCCGCTCACCCCCCCTTCCTGGAGGAAGCCGGACACCCGCCCGACCCACCCAATTAGCAAATGGGGGGGGGGGGGGAAGAGTCGCAGCATGCGAGACAGCTGGAAGAAACGCACCCGGTGAGAGAGAACACAGCCTAGGCCTTAAGTAAAGGGGGAGAGGTACAGGAGAGAAACACGGACCTGTCCCCGGAGAGAGTAAGATGGTGACAAGAACACCGTGCAGAGGGCCCCCTGCCTTGCTTTGACGGCGGGCAAGGGGGGGTAAAGAAGAAAAGGTTGCCAAGTCTGCTTGAACGGCAGGCGTAACAGCTTTTTGACTGAAGGACATAAAAGACTGAGGGACCGAGAAAATGCTTTCACGGCAAATTTTCGCCGCCTGATATTTACAAAGTCTGTGAGATATTGGCTGTGTCTCTCGAGGGGGCAAAAGGAAAGAGGTGTTACAAGGAATTTGTATACAGTGTTTTGTTGATTGTTACGTGCATGCTGTGGCCAACAGTTTTGTACTGTTAATAACCATTGTTGTGTAAATAAATAGAATTAGTCTGGTGAAAGAAATCCCCTGGTGTAACGTTGTGACTTATTGGAGGGAGAGTAGGGGAGGGGCGGGAGGCGATAGGGTAAGGGGAGGGGAACCCGAGGCGGTCATGCCAGTTGCGTGGCTGTGCTGGTTGCCATGGTGCTTTCAAAGGAAAGAAGAGCTGCACATCATTAGTGCTGTATATATGCGCACCCTCAATTCCAAAGCCCTAATTAATGGACCTAAGGGACTGAGACAGAGGTTCCCAACTTTTTTGGTTGTATAGACTCCTTATTAACGTCCAAAATGTTCAGCAGCCTCCCAGTTCATTCCGCCCACTTCCCCATTGGCGCTCTATCTCCTTCCCCTTCCTGTCTCCACCAGTACCGCCCACCAGTCCCCACCAGTCTCAATCTTTTTCTCTTCTCCCGCCTTCCACCAATTGCCTCTGGTCTCTCTCTCTCCCTAGCCAATCCCTACCAATCTCTCCTTTTCTGACAGCCAATCTTCATCAGCCTGAGCACCCTAGGGATGGACCCTAAAGTTACTGCTTGGGTTAGAAATTGGTTGGGTGGGAGGCAACAAAGAGTACAAGTAAATGGAGCTCACTCTGAGGAGAAGGATGTTACCAGTGGTGTGCCCCAGGGATCTGTCCTTGGTCCGATTCTTTTTAACATCTTTGTTAGTGATATAGCGGAAGGGCTGTCGGGTAAGGTTTGCCTCTTTGCAGATGATACCAAAATCTGCAATAGAGTAGACACCCAGGAAGGTGTAGATAACATGAGGAGGGATCTAGCTAAGCTTGAAGAATGGTCTAGAATTTGGCAGCAGGGATTTAATGTTAAAAAATGTAAGGTCATGCATTTGGGCTGCAGCAATCCAAGGGAGCAATACAGTATAGGAGGTGAAGTACTTTTGTCCACTAAAGAAGAGCGGGACCTAGGCGTGGTTGTGTCTGATGATCTTAAAGTACCTAAACAGGTAGAAAAGGCGACGGCAAATGCTAGAAGGATGCTTGGGTGCATACGGAGAGGAATGGCTAGCAGAAAGAAGGAGGTGATAATGCCTCTGTATAAGTCTTTGGTGCGACCTCATTTGGAGTATGGTGTGCAATTCTGGAGACCGCACCTTCAAAAGGATGTGAACAGGATGGAGTCGGTGCAGAGGGTTGCTATTAAAATGATTAATGGGCTTCATTATAAAGCATATGAGGACAGACTTAAGGATCTTAATATGTACACCTTAGAGGAAAGGCGGGATAGAGGTGATATGATTGAGATGTTTAAATACCTCCGTGGCATAAATGTTCAGGGAGAGAGTCTCTTTCAATTGAAAGCAAGTTCTGCTACGAGGGGACATGGGATGAGGGTGAAGGGAGATAGATTAAGGAGTGATATGCGGAAATATTTCTTTACAGAAAGAGTAGTGGATCCATGGAATAGTCTCCCAGTGGAGGTGGTAGAGATGAGGACAGTAACTGAATTCAAAAAAGCATGGGACCAACACAGGATCTCTAAAGGTAAAAAGTGGACTGTTGTAGTTGTTGTTATGGAAGGACAGACTAGATAGGCCATGTGGTCTTTTTCTGTCATCATGTTTCTATGTTTCTTTCTTTTTTTCCTTTTTTCTGTGTCCTGTGAACTAAGAACATAAGAACATAAGATATGTCATACTGGGTCAGACCGAGGTCCATCAAGCCCAGTATCCTGTTTCCAACAGTGGCCAATCTAGGTCATACGTACCTAACAGTATCCCCAAAAGACACAAGTTCCACAATGCTTGTACTGGGTCAAGCATTGATTATCCTGGGTCCCTTTTTAATAGTGGTTTATGGACCTTTCCTCCAGGAACTTGTCCAAACCTTTTTTAAACCCAGCTACACTAACAGCCCTTACTACATCCTCCGGTAACAAATTCCAGAGTTTGATTACACGTTGAGTGAAAAAAAAATTCTCTTATTTGTCTTAAATAGTTTATCCTGTAGCTTCATTGCATGTCCCCTAGTCTTTCTATATTCTGATAGCATAAACAATTGATCCACGTTTACCTGCTCCACTCCATTCATTAATTTATAGACCTCTATCATATCTCCCCTCAGCCGTCTCTTTTCCAGGTTGAAGAGCCCCAACCTTTGTAGCCTCTCTTCATAGGAGTAGCCTTCCATCCCCTTCACCATTTTGGTGGCTCTTCTCTGTACTTTTTCTAATAACGCTATGTCCTTTTTAAGATACGGTGACCAGAACTGTACACAATATTCAAGGTGCGGTCGTACCATGGAACGATACAGAGGCATTATAATATCCTTTGTTTTATTTTCCATCCCTTTCTTTATGATACCTAGCATTCTATTTGCTTTCTTGGCTGCCGCTGCACACTGGGCAGAGGGTTTTAACATGTTATCCATGATGACTCCTAAATCTTTTTCCTGGGTGGTGGTTCCCAATGTGGAACCTTGCATTGTGTAACTATAGTGTGGGTTGTTCTTTCCTAGGTGCATAACTTCGCACTTGTCCACATTAAATTTCATCTGCCATTTGGATGCCCAGTATTCCAATTTATCCAGATCCTCCTGCAGTTTTCCACAATCCTCTTGGGTTTTAACAACTTTAAACAGTTTTGTATCATCTGCAAATTTGATAACCTCACTCGTTATTCCCTTTTCCAGGTCATTATGAATATGTCAAAAAGTAGCGGACCCAGTACAGATCCCTGGGGTACTCCACTATTCACCTTTTTCCATTGGGAATATTGGCCGTTTAGCCCTACCCTCTGCTTTCTATCTTTTAACCAGTTCCCGATCCACAATAGTACACTGCCTCCTATCCCATGATTTTTTAGTTTCGCCAAAAGTCTCTGATGAGGGACCTTATCAAAAGCTTTCTGAAAGTCCAGATACACTATATCAACCAACTCACCTTTGTCTACCTGTTTATGCACACCTTCAAAAAAACATATCAGGTTAGTAAGACAAGATCTTCCTTGTCTAAAGCCATGTTGGCTGTCTCCCATTAGGCCATGACTATCTACATGCTGTGTAATTTTGTTCTTTATGATAGTTTCTACCATTTTCCCCGGTACTGACGTCAGACTCACAGGTCTGTAATTTCCCGGGTCACCCCTCGAACCCTTTTTAAAGATTGGTGTTACGTTGGTGACCCTCCAATCTTCAGGTATTACAGATGATTTTAATGAAAGTTCACAGATTACCAATAGCAAGTCCGCAATCTCAAATTTCAGTTCTTTCAACACTCTTAGATGTATACCATCCGGTCCAGGTGATTTGCTACTATTCAGTTTATCAAATAGTTGTAATATATCTTCCCGGTGTAGCGATATTTCTCTCAATTCCTCTGCAGTATCACCTTTAAATACCACTTCAGTCTTGGGTAACATCCCTACATCTTCCTCAGTAAAGACCGAAGCAAAGAATTCATTCAGTCTCTCTGCTATAGCCTTGTCTCCTCTTACTGTCCCTTTTACCCCTCTATCATCTAATGGCCCAATGGACTCTCTCACAGGCCTTTTGCTATGAATGTACTTGAAAAAGTCTTTATTTCGTGTTTTTGCTTCCGTAGCAAGTTCCTTCTCAAATTCTCGCTTTGCGTGCCTTATCAATGCTTTGCATTTAACTTGCCAGTGCTTGTGCTGTTCCCAGGTTTCATCGTTTGGCTCTTTTTTCCATTTCCTGAAAGATGCTTTTTTGGCAGCAACAGCCCCTCCGACCTCACCTTTAAACCATGCTGGCAGTTTTTTGGACTTTCTTCCACTTTTCTTAATGCGTGGAATACAGCTGGTCTGGGCTTCCAAGATAGTATTTTTCAACACCCAAGCTTGCTGTAAGTCTTTAACCTTTGCAACCACTCCTTTTAGTTTTTTCTTAACTATATTCCTCATTTTATCATAGTCTCCCTTTTGAAAGTTAAAAGGTAGTACTGTGGATTTCTTTACTATCCCTCCTCCACTAATTAAATCAAACATGATCATGCTATGATCACTATTGCCAAGTGGTCCCAACACCCTTATTTCTTGCACCAGATCTGGCGTTCCACTAAGGACTAGGTCCAGTATGGCTTCCCCTCTGGTCGGTTCATGAACCAGCTGCTCCAAGAAGCAGTCATTTATTTCATCTAGAAACTTTATCTCCCTAGCTTGTCCTGCCATAACACTGACCCAGTCAATACCAGGGTAATTGAAATCACCCATTATTACTACTCTGCTGTGACTTTTGTTAGCTTACTTGATTTCTTTGAGCATTTCATCATCCATTTGTTCATTCTGGCCAGGCGGTCGATAGTACACTCCCACTGCTATCACCTTCCCCTTCATACATGGAATTTCAATCCATAGAGATTCTACAACAAATTTTGTTCCCTGCAAAACTTCAATCCTTTCTGACTCAATGCCCTCTCTAACATAGAGCGCAACCCCTCCACCAATTTGATCAGTTCTATCATTACGATATAGTTTGTATCCAGGTATCACAGTGTCCCACTGGTTATCCTCCTTCCACCATGTCTCTGAGATTGCAATCATATCTAACCTCTCATTTAGTGCTATATATTCTAACTCTCCCATCTTATTGTTTAGACTTCTAGCATTTGCATACAAGCATTTTAGAGACTGTATTTTATTAATATTAATCCGGCTATTGGTAGGCATGGGTAATTTGGAATCTTTACGCTCTGTCTGCACCTTACTCAAGGGCATTTGGGCTACTATACTCTTTTTTGGAACCTCACTGCTTTTGGTAGTATCCTTCAAGGATACCTTCATCCGAACCATGCACTCCTGGGCGACCGTCGGCTTTCCCCTATTTTCTAGTTTAAAAGCTTCTCTATCTCCTTTGTAAAGGTTAATGCCAGCAATCTGGTTCCATCCTGATTAAGGTGAAGCCCATCCCTTCGGAAGAGCCCCTCCTTTCCCCAGAATGTTCCCCAGTTCCTAACAAATCCAAAACCCTCATCCTTGCACCATTGTCTCATCCACGCATTGGGACTCCGGAGCTCTGCCTGTCTTTTGGGTCCTGCACGTGGAACAGGAAACAGGGGCAGTTCTTTCATTAGGCCACCTGAGGCGATGGCCTCAGGTGGCACTCCGTTGGGAGCAGCACTCTGACACCGGCACTCCAGCTCTGTTTTAATTTTAGATTTTCAGCCTCTGGCCTGCCTCTGATTTCCTGTGTGGGAAGGCAGAGACAGGCCAGACCCTGCAAAACCTAAAATTAAAACAGAGCCGGAGTGCCGCCCGGCATCAGACAAATCAGCCAGATCGCTTGCAGGAACCCTGCAAGCGATCAGGCTGATTTCTGTGGCAGCAGCACTCCAGTTGTTTTTATTTTAGATTTTGGTGCCTCTGGCCTGTCTCTGCCTTTCCGCTGCTTTTTTTTCTTGTTGCAAGCATTCTTGAAGAAATAAAAAGCAGCAGGAAGGCAGAGGCAGGACTGATGCGGCAAAATCTAAAATAAAAACAGCCGGAGTGCCCCCACCAGATGATAAGTGCAGGTAGACAGAGTGGGGACAGGAGGAGGACAAGGAGAGACAAAGGGGAGAGACAGGGGGGCAAATACTGGACAAAGGGGAGAAACAAAGGGAGAGACAGGGGGCAAGTGTTGGATAAAGGGAGAGACAGGGGGAGAAGTGCTGGACAAAGAGGGAGACGGGGGCAAGTGCTGGACAAAGGGGGGAGACAGGGGACAAATACTGGACAATGGGGAGAGACAAAGGGGGAGACAGGGGGCAAGTGCTGGACAAAGGGGGAGATGGGCAAGTGCTGGACAAAGGGGGGAGACAGGGGACAAATACAGGATAAAGGGGGAAACGGGGACATACTGGACAAAGGGGGAGACAGGGGGACAAGTACTAGACAAAGGGGAAAGAAAGAGAGGCAAGTGCTGGACAAAGGGGGAGACAGGGGGACAAGTACTAGACAAAGGGGAAAGAAAGAGAGGCAAGTGCTGGACAAAGGGGGGAGACAGGGGGGCAAATGCTGGACAAAGGGAAGAGACAGGGTAGGTTAGGATTATAATGGGATAATGGGGGGGCTTGCACTGGTAATGGGTAGATCAGGGGGGCTAGGACTGGTAATGGGTTGATTAGGGAAGACTAGAAACATAGAAACATGATGACAGAAAAAGACCACATGGCCTATCTAGTCTATCCTTCCATATCAACAACTAGGACTGAGAATGGACTGATCGAGGGGGGAGGCTGGGACTGGTAATGGGCTGATTAGGCCCCTGATATGATCCACATGACCCAATGCCTAGAGGACATGAACAACTGGCTGTCTGACAATCTGAAAATTAACTGCGAGAAAACAGAGACATTGTTCATTTCCAGGAACCCCACCTTCAGCCCACCCAAAACATCAACATCTTAAACAAAACAATAGCCACAAGGGATGAGGTGAAATACCTAGGCATCATCCTGGACAAGAACTTGAACTTAAATTGCATATAAAGAAAACAGCAGCAAAGTCATACCACCAATTAAAAATTATCAGGAGACTTCGACCAATCCTCAACCAGGACAACTTCCGCACCGTGTGTCAGGCAGTAATCACACCCATACTGGACTACGGAAACTCGTTGTATCAAGGACTTCCCAAGCAAACCACCGATCTATTTCAAATAGTGCAAAACACTGCAGCACGCATCATCATGGGCACAGCAAGACACGAACACATCACACCTGTACTGCAGCAACTTCACTGGTTACCCATAACAGCAAGAGGAAGATTCAAGACAACACTAAATATTTTCAAAATCATACATCAATGGTCAACAAATATCCTACAGAACATGATGATCAGAGAACCCAACACCAGGCCCAGAAGATCCAACGGCATCAACAAACCTCCGAACACCCACCGGATACCAAAAGACAAAGCAAACCACCTCCAACAGAGCATTATCATTCTCATCCCCAGACCTCTGGAACCCCCTCCTAGATGAACTGAGAGTGCTAAGTGACATTAAGGACTTCCGCAAGGCGCTCAAAACACTCTTGTTCACAGAACACTTTCACACCTAACATAGGACACCACTGGCACGCACAGAAGAAAAGAAGTACCAAATGTCTAAAAGTCTGCATATATGGTGGGTTTACCCCTAAACAAAGACATGGGGAGGGGTGGCCTGCACAGAGCGACAGGTGCACCTACTCTTGCCATCTTGTTGGGCAGACTAGATGGACCATGCTGGTCTTTATCTGCCGTCATTTACTATGTTACTATGTTACGTCATGTTGCCCCACCCCTCTCGTTCAATGTAGACCCTTTGTGTTGTCGACCACTTTGATTGAAGGATAAAGTGGTATATAAAACTGGTTAAATAAAATAAATAAATAAATTAGCTGATCGGGGGGGCTAGGACTGGAAATGGGCTGATTAGTGGAGGCTAGGACTGGTAATGGGCTGATGGGTGGAAAAGGACTGGTAATGGGCTGATTAGGGGAGGCTAGCACTGGTAATGGAGTTGAGGGGGGACTAGCACTGGAAGTGAGCTGTTTGGGGGGCTTTGACTGGGAATGGGCTTATGGTGGGGAGGGGAGGATAAAGCTGCTGGCCCTGGAAGAAAACTGAGGGTTAAGGCTACAAATGGGCTGATGCGGCGGGATGAGAGAATGGGATTGGAAGCGAGTGGATGCTGAGAGGGGCTGCCAGGGTATTTGGACTAAAAGGGGCTGGACAGTGGGAAAGGAGGAGGACTGGACACCAGTAGAAGTTATGGGAATGCAAGTTGATATTGAAGGGTACTAGAAGAGAGGACTGGAAAGGGGCTGATACTGGGAAGGGTTACTGGGACTGGAAATAGGCTGATGGAAAGAAGTGAAGAAAACAAAAGAAGAGATAAGAAATGGCAGATGGACGATAGACCACAGAAAGAGAGCTAAGAGAAGACAGGAAAGCAGACGCCTCAGATCAGGACCTGCATGATCAGAGAATAAAATGGTCAGACAACAAAGGTAGAAAAAATAATTTTATTTAATTTTAGTGAATGGACTTTGTGCTATCTTTATATTTTACACAGTATGGGGGAACTGCATCTCTTACTTATCTGATGTTGCCCTGCATGCGGAGTCTGGGTTCTTGGGGTTTCAGTTTAAATTTTGTCTATATATTTTTATTTTTACTTTAGATTGTAAGTCACTTATTCTATACTTGATGAGGGTCTGTGTTCTGAGTGTGTGACTCAGGCCAGGTGTTCTGTTAACATGGAGTTTGTACATAAAGATCTATATTGTATTGTAGTAATTTGACTTGTTCAGCTTTTCAAATAGGTGTATGGATGTTACAGGGCCCACTGTAGTATTTACAGTGATGCTTTTTTGGATGGGCCCCTTATGTGAGTTTTGGAAGTTGGTGTTGATATGGTATGATATGGTAGATTTGCTCTATAGATAATGACTTTGTTGTAGGGTTTTGTATTAGTTCACAATTTGCCTGGTACTGGAAAATGGTTGTTGTTGTTGTTAGTGAGATGATCAGAATCAGATGCTTTTTTAAGCTATTGAGTTCTGTGGGTGAATATCCTGGTTCTGCTCTGCACCCACTGTTGAAGGGGGTTCTGTGGATGCAAAATATGTTGAAAAAGAAAAGGCAAGAACCATAATGCAGTTTATAACAAAATAAAAATGAGCTATAATTTAGTTTTATAAATTGTGCTGTGGTTCTCACTCTCTTTTAGTTCCTTGGTATGCAAACATCTTGCATTTCCTCCATATAATCGAATTGGCTTTTTGGTTTGGTTCAGTCTCTGACTGGAGTTTTGAAAAAGCCCCACACCCCTCTACAGGGGGGGGCCCATCTCATCCTTCACCTCAGGCAGCAGATTGCCTTGAGCCACCCCTGTGTGGACCCTCTTCCATGGTCTGAGGAACCCCCAGGGGTCCTTAGGACACAGGTTGGAAACCACTGGCTTAAGGTAAATACTGTATTAACATGGACAGGAGAAAATGGAAAACCTAGAGGAACCATACACAATAAATAACCACCATTACACTTCTTAACCTCAACAACAAGCTTCTGAATACAAACTTCCAAACAAAGAATCAAACTAACGAGTGACGCAGTCTTCAATAGCCAGCGCTGCCAATTGACTGGAAGAATTTCATGATCAACAGTATCAAATGCCACAGAAAGGTCTAGAAGTCCTTAAACCCCAATCCATCCAGACACACATATCAATTAGAAATTGGACAAGAATAACTACATGGAGTCCTGTCTGAATTGCACTTTCAGTATTGGTCTGATCAATGCCATCTTACATTTACAGTATGTCTCAACAATCAGGCAGGACATGGATCCAAAAGACTGGAGGCTCCTTCCCAACTTTACCGCTCTGCATTTGAGTTCATCTAAACCTACCTCCTCAAACTAGAAAATTTTCAAACCGTTCTCTAATGGGGTATCAATTCTTCTCATAGTATCTCCTACCCCTATCTGATTCCTAACCTCAGTAAGTAAGTTTTCAATTACTATAATGTTATTCAGAAAAAACTCTGCCCGTGCCTAGATCATTCTAAAATGTGCATAAGTCATAATATTTTATAACTTACATGAGTAAATTTACGCTGTGCCTAAGATCTGTCCCTATGCACATCCACAATGAAAGAACGCATGATTGGACTTATAGAATAGGGACTTCCTAAAACTCATCCATAAGTGCCCATTCACCCACATAAGTCCTTTATGATATAAACTATTCATTAAAGAATTAAACAAGCAAAGACAAGTACAGAAACACGCCATGATGCTTGGGGACACTTACACGTACATTCAATCTCTTTACACATGCATTTTCCCCAGTGAAAACAAAGCTCAGAAGTTCCTTTCGGGATAAATAAGATTACAAAAGAAACAGTGATGGTGGCAAAATATAAACCCATCATCTACAAGGAAAAGTCTGGCATCCATTCCAGTCCCCTCAGTCATTCCATAGCATACTTCACATCAATGCTACCACCTCGACCACACAGCCCTCTTCTTAACATTATATTGACTGGCATCGTATGGGTGCCATCCTACCCACCCCCTCATTCTCCTCTATATATCTCAAGATAGTGTGCCTGAGCATCATAGACACTATAGCAAGCTGTAGGATATAAGGATATAAGAACATAAGATATGCCATACTGGGTCAGACCAAGGTCCATGAAGCCCAGTATCCTGTTTCCAATAGTGGCCAATCTAGGTCATACGTACCTAGCAGTTTCCCAAAAGACACAGGTTCTACAATGCTTGTACTGGCTCAAGCATTGACCTTGTCAAAGGCTTTCTGAAAGTCCAGATACACTATATCAACTGACTCACCTTTGTCCACCTGTTAATTCACACCTTCAAAAAAACATAACAGATTATTAAGACAAGATCTTCCTTGTCTAAAGCCATGTTGGCTGTCTCCCATTAGGCCATGACTATATACATGCTGAGTAATTTTATTCTTTATGATGGTTTCTACCATTTTTCCCAGTACTGACGTCAGGCTCACCAGTCTGTAGTTTCCCGGATCACCCCTGGAACCCTTTTTAAAAATTGGTGTTACATTGGCGATCCTCCAATCTTCAGGTATTAGAGATGATTTTAATGATAATTCACAAATTACTAATAGCAGGTCTGCAAGCTCATATTTCAGTTCTTTCAACACCCTTGGATGTATACCATCCGGCCCAGGTGATTTGCTACTCTTCAGTTTATCTAATAGTTGTAAGACATCTTCCCGATGTATCGATATTTCCTTCAATTCTTCCGCACCTTTAAATACCACTTCAGTCATGGGTAACATCCCTACATCTTCCTCAGTAAAGACCGAAGCAAAGAAATCATTCAGTCTCTCCGCTATTGCCTTGTCGCCTCTTAGTGCCCCTTTAACCCCTTTATCATCTAATGGACTAACTGACTCTCTCACGGGTTTTTTGCTATGAATGTACTTGAAAAAGTCTTTATTTCGCGTTTTTGCTTCTGCAGCAAGCTTCTTCTCAAATTCTCCCTTTGCCTGCCTTATCAATGCCTTGCATTTGACTTGCCAGTGCTTGTGCTGTTTCCAGGTTTCATCGTTTGGCTCTTTTTTCCATTTCCTGAAAGATGCTTTTTTGGCAACAGCCTCTCTGACCTCACCTTTAAACCATGCTGACAGTTTTTTGGACTTCCTTCCACTTTTCTTAAAGCGTGGAATACAGCTGGTCTGGGCTTCCAAGATAGTATTTTTCAACACCCAAGCTTGATGTAAGTCTTTAACCTTTGCAACTGCTCCTTTTAGTTTTTTATTAACTATTTTCCTAATTTTATCATTGTCTCCCTTTCGAAAGTTAAAAGGTAGTACTGTGGATTTCCTTACTATCCCTCCTCCACTAATTAAATCAAAGACGATCATGCTATGATCACTATTGCCAAGTGGCCCCAACACCCTTATCTCTTGCACTAGATATGGTGTTCCTCTAAGAACTAGGTCTAATATGGCTTCCCCTCTGGTCGGTTCATGAACCAGCTGCTCCAAGAAGCAGTCATTTATTTCATCTAGGAACTTTATCTCCCTAGCATGTCCTGCCATGACACTGACCCAGTCGATACCGGGGTAATTGAAATCACCCATTATTATTACTGCACTGTAACTTTTGTTAACTTCCTTGATTTCTTTGAGCATTTCATCATCCATTTGTTCATTCTGGCCAGGCGGTTGATAGTATACCCCCACTGCCATCGCCTTCCCCTTTTTACATGGAATTTCAATCCATAGAGATTCTACAGCAAATTTTGTTTCCTGCAAAACTTTAATCCTTTCTGACTCAATGCCCTCTCTAACAGAGCGCAACCCCTCCAACAATTTGATCAGCTCTATCATTACGATATAGTTTGTACCCAGGTATCACAGTGTCCCACTGGTTGCCCTCCTTCCACCATGTCTCTGATATTCCAGTCATATCTAACCTCTCATTTAGTGCTGCATATTCTAACTCTCCCATCTTATTTTTTAGACTTCAAGCATTTGCATGCAAGCATTTTAGATACTGTATTTTATTCATATTAATTTGGCTATTGGTAGACATGGGTAATTTGGGATCTTTAAGCTCTGTCTGCTCCATACTCGAGGGCATTTGGGCTACTTTACTGTTTTTTGGAACCTCTCTGCTTTTGGTAGTATCCTTCAAGGATACATTCATCTGTACCATCCACTCTTGTGCGACTGTTGGCTTTCCCCTATTATCTAGTTTAAAAACTGCTCTATCTCCTTTTTAAAGGTTAATGCCAGCAGCCTGGTTCCATCCCGGTTAAGGTGAAGCCCATCCATTAGGAAGAGCCCCTCCTTTCCCCAGGATCAAGCAATATTACTGTGTATTCACAACTTGGCTCCTCACTCAAGGAGAGAGCATCTAAATATAGTTGCCCCACAAGTCTAAAAATGAAGTCCAGTGACGTGGCTGTTATCTAACATTCACTCAGTCTAACCGCACAAGCTGATGCAGAGCATTCCTCCATTGAGAGAAAGGGCCAACATGGCGCACCCATATTTTCTTAGTAGCACCCCAAACAACCATATCTTTCACAATGTCTAATAGTATCTCTTGTGGAATAATAATCACAGTTGACCTAGACAGGTTCAGCCCAAGGGGGGTGCGGGGCCATGTGCAGAGACTCGGTGCAGGGCCTCATTTGCATAAGAAACCTCATTTGCATAAATATTTGCAGACTGTTACCATACACTAACTTTTAGTAAACATGCCTCTTAATGTGTGTATAGATAAAGAAAGACTAAAAGATTTCTACATTACTATAATCCAGTGCCAACCGCCAGGCACATTAGGAACTACTACAAACACTGCCCATTTAGAACCCATAGCAAACCCGCCGTATCCTAACAGCACTACCAGGACTCATAAAGCACCATACCCTAACTATCAAAAGACAACACTGCAAATATTAAACCAATACATTTCAGAGAATAACAATACATGACCTACTGGGGAAAGAGAACAAGTGGCAATGTCAAATAGGAATTACATAAACAGAATACCTCAGCTCAGTTACACATGCACAACATAGACCATCACCAAACAAGGAATCACAATTTAGAAACAGGAAGACAATTAAACTGGGAACCTCAAAAGCCAAACTTGGAATGTACAACAACACTGTAGAAATAAAACTATAAATTAATTTCCTCTTGTACTAAACAAAGCGCAGATGTTAATGATGCACATTTCCCAGAGCTGACATATTCCAGTTAATAAATTCAAAATAAAGAGATATTTTCTACCTTTTGTGCATTTTTTTTCAGTTACAATTGCTCCAGCCACTTTCTTCTGGTTTCTTCATGTCTTCTGCTAACTCTCCATCGTCTGCTGTCCATTTCTCCTTCCTTCTCTCTTTTAGTTTTTTTTCCATTCTCTCTCTACATCTGCTTTAACATACTAATCTTTCTCCTTTTGCTCTTTCCTCATTCCTATTTCATTCACTCAAATTTTACCCCTCCATCCTCAATCCCCACTTACTCTCCCAATACCCGGCCAATTGTAGATTTTTCTTCCCTCCCACACAAAATATTTTACCCCTCTCCATTTCACTATCCCAGCCCCATCCCATTCTATTCCTCCCCCAATATCAGCTCCCTTCTAGTTCCAGCCCCACCCAACATCCACTCCTTTCTAGTCCCCACATCAGCCCATTTCCAGTCCTAGCCCCCCATCAGCCCATTTCCAATCCTATCCTAGCCCCACCATCAGCCCATTTCCAGTCCTAGTCCCCCATCAGCCCATTTCCAATCCTATCCTAGCCCCACCATCAGCCCATTTCCAGTCCTAGCCCCCCATCAGCCCATTTCCAATCCTATCCTAGCCCCACCATCAGCCCATTTCCAATCCTAGCTTCCCCATCCATTTCCAGTCCTATTCGAGTCCCTCCATCAGCTCATTTCCAATCCCAGCCTCCCATCAGCCCATTTCTAGTCCTTTCCTAGCCCCACCATCAGCCCATGTCAAATCCTAGCTCCCCTCCACTCAGCCCATTTCCAATCCAAGCCCCCCATGAGCCTGCTTCTAGTTCTAGCCCTTCCATGAGTCCATTTCAATCCAAGCCCCCACCACAGCCCATTTCCAATCTTAGCACCCCCCAACAGCCCATTTCTAGTCCTATCCTAGCTCCTCCATCAGCCCATTTCCTGTCCTAGCTCCCCCCCCCCCACTCAGCCCATTTCCTGTCCTAGCTCTCTCCCCTCACAGCCCATTTCCATTCCAAGCCCCCCTACCCATCTTCTATTTGCAGTTCAAGCCCCCCTCCACTCAGCCCATTTCCAGTCCTAGCAACCCCCCCAGCCCATTATGTCCTAGCCCCCCCCCATATCCCATTACCAGTCCCAAGCCCCCCCATCAACCCACTTCCAGTCCTAACCCTCCCATCACCCCATTTTCAGTCTTAGCCCCCCCATAGCCCATTACCAGTCCTAACCTCCCCATCAGCCCACCTCCAGTCCTACCCCCATCAGTACATTTCCAGTCCTAGCCCCCCCATAGCCCATTACCAGTCCTAACCCCCCATCACCCCATTTTCAGTCTTAGCCCCCCCATTACCAGTCCTAACCCCCCTCCCCCCATCAGCCCAGGTAAATTTAAAACAAAAAAAAAAAACCTGGCTGCTGCTGCTGCCGCCGTGGTAGCAGCAGAATCAAGTGCCCCACGGACCCCCCGCCTGTCTGGCAGAGCCCTCCCGGCATCAGCTCCATCAGCGGCGGGCTTTTCGAGCCACGAACAGAGTGTTTCCCTCTCACGACTCTGTTAAGCCCACCAGGGCTGATGGGAAACAGCAGCAGCAGCAAAGGGGGGGGTTTAGTTTTAAAGCAGAATGTTGTTTGCGCGGAGCCCCCTGAAACGCGGGGCCCTGTGCAAACAACATTCTTGCTCAAATGGACGGGCCGGCCCAGGACCTAGAACCAAAGTCAAATACTGCTGTGTCATAATCCAAAACCAGGCTACTGCTGGGCAATTCCAAAATATATGACTCAGAGTAGCCCAAGGTTCATAGCATTTAGCAGATTCTGGGAAGGGGGCACATTCAGCTCGAAAGCTTGAACCAGTGCAAAGGAGGCTCACCTAATTAACTTATATTGCAAATCCTGTAAATCAACATTAGTTATTAATTGAAGTGTCATCTTAGTGGCCTATAATAGATGGCCCTCCCGATGGAAGTCGTGGGGACAAATACATTGACAGAATTCAAAATGGCTTGGGACAGACACAGTGGATCCCTTATAGCAAGAGGATAAAATCAAAATAAACAAACATAGTAACATAGTAAATGACGTCAGATAAAGACCAGCATAGTCCATCCAGTCTGCCCAGCAATACGGCAAGAGTAGGTGCACCTGTCGCTCTGTGCAGGCCACCCCTCCCCATGTCTTTGTTTAGGGGTGGACCCACCACGCCATGTAGGACACCCCTATTTGTTGAGAAGTTAGACAGTTCAGTTTATTTAGTTTTTATCCTGTTGCTGTAAAGGGATCCGCTGTGCTTTTCCTGTGCTGTTTTGAATTCCGTCACCGTGTTTGCCCCCACCACTTCCATCGGGAGAGCATTCCAAGCATCCACCACCCTTTCAGTGAAAAAATATTTCCTGACATTGCCTTTCAATTTTCCACCTTGCAGCTTCATGTTATGCCCTCTAATTTTGCAGCTTCCCCGTCTTTGGAAGAGGTTTGTTTGTTCATCGTTACTCTTTAAGTATTTAAAGGTCTGAATCATATCTCCCCTATCCCTCCTCTCCTCCAAAGTGTACATATTTAGGTCTTCAAGTCTCTTCTCATAAGGTTTCTTACGCAGGCGCCAAATCATTTTGGTCACCTTCCTCTGAACACTTTCCAGTCTTTTTACATCTTTTGCAAGATATGGTCTCCAAAACTGAACACAGTATTCCAGGTGAGGCCTCACCAGCGACCTGTACAGTGGCATAAGTACCTCTTCCTTTCTGCTGGTAATCCCTCTTTGTATGCAGCCCACATCCTCCTGGCTTTTGCCACCGCCTTGTCGCACTGTTTTGCCACCTTGAGATCATCAGAGATAATCACACCAAGGTCTTTTTCCTGAACCATGCACACCAACCTCTCGCCCCCTATCGCGTACATTTCCCTTCAACAAATAGATGCATGGAGAGGCAGATACAACCCTAAACAAAAGCATAGAGGGGGAGTGACTTGTACGGAGTGGCGGGTAAACCTACTCTAGCCACCTTACTGGGCAGACTAGATAGACCATATTGGTCTTTCTGTCATCATTTACTATGTTACTATGATCCAATACTGCATATATATAGTCCCAATTAACCTGATCAAAGGCCTTCTCCATGTCAAAATTAATTAATAATGATGGAACCACATTTGGGTAGCAATAGTAAAGAGATGTAAAAATCAACCCATATTTATTTATTTATTGATTGATTGATTTATATACCGCCTTTCACTGGATCAAGGTGGTTTACAGGAAACAAACTTGAAAATACACCGTAACAATGTCTTAAACTATATACAGCATGCAGGACTTAAGTTCATAACTATATACAATTATAACTATGTACCATGATAGTAATCATCTGTTTATGTTCTTCTATGGAGAAGTTATGTGATGGGGTTGAAATGTTTTGTGAATAGGTTTGTTTTTAGATGTTTTCTGAAGGATTTCAGGTCTGAGATGTTCCTTATCTGGTCCGGTAGAGGGTGTGTACAGTTGGAAGGCTCATTTACATGCTTGCTGGTTGGATTTTGTTCTGATGTGGGGGATGGTGAGAATTTATTTATTTATTTATTTGCATTTCTTATATACCGCACTATTTGCGATCAGCGCGGTTTACATAGAACAAACAGTATCCGACAATATACAAAAGTCAGGTCATTACATTGAACAGGAACAAGAAACTTGGACAACAGGGTAAACTATATACATATGCGATACATTGAGTAAGGTAAATTATATAGCATGTTCATCATGGAGGTCCATCTAGATCTGTGTGGTTGGAAGGACTGAAGTAGCAGGTGGAGGTGTGTGGGGAGGATCAGAGTGGATCACTTTGTGAGTCAGCATGATAGTTTTGAATTTTATATGGCTCTGTAGTGGAAGCCAGTGGAGCTGTTTGAGTATAGGTGTGATGTAGTCATGTTTTGTTGCTGCTTGTAGAGTCCTTCCTGTTAAGTAGAGAGATGTTTGCCGGGAGAAGTGTGTATTTTGGTTGGCCTTGGTAGATAGCGTTGCAGTAATTCAGGTTTGGTATGATGGAGGCTTGTAGCACAGTTTGAAAGTCTGTTGACTCTAGTAGTGAATAGAAATGTTGCTTTGTAGTATATTGTCTGTGTGGTTTTGTTGATATGGGCTTTGAATGTGAAGCATTGATCAAGAATGATTCCAAGCTACCTGACTTTGGTCTGGGTTTTAATTGTCATGTTGTTCAGTGTTATTGCGAGGGGGGGGACAAAGGTGGTGTCTTTCATTATGTAGAGTGCCTCCATTTTGTTGTAGTTGATTTGAAGGCTGTTGTCTTTTAGCCAGTTGGCTATCTCAGTGAAGCATTCTTGGTGGGCAGATAGTGAGGGTTGGTTTGTGTTGATTGGTCTGTATATCATGCGCATATTATATGGTAACCTGCTGTTCCCTTTCTTCTCTTTATCGTATCTTTTTGACTGTTTCTGTCCTCTACTCTGTCCTATCTTACAAATGGCGTTCCTTTCTAATTTCCTCAAAAGATATATTATTGTAAACCGCTCTGATGCTTCGGCCTGAGCGGTATATCAAATTTAATAAACATAAACATAAACATATCATGATGTCATCAGCGTAGACGTGCATGTTGAGGTTGTGTGATCTTATGATTGTGCAGAGAGATTGAAGGTAGAGGTTGAAAAGGAGTGCAGAGAGTGTGGATCCCTAAGGAAATCCTTGAGTCTGTCCAATCTTTATTTGTTGGTGTCTATCTGTGAGGTAGGATGTGAACCATTTAAGTACTGTGCCTTGAATTCTGTTGTATCAGAGACATTGCAGGAGGATGTGGTGGTTTACAGTGTCAAAGGCCGAGGAGATGTCTAAGAAGATTAAAAAGGAAGCCTTGGTTGATGTGCTGCATTCCTTGAATAAGAGTATTTATCAGGGTGGTTAGCAGTGTTTCTAATCCATGGTGTGGATGGAATCCATGTTGTTGTGGGTCCAGAAGGTTGTGTCTATCTATATGGTCTTGAAGTTGGTGCTGAATGTTTTTTTCAACAATCTTGGCTGCAAATGGTAGGCTGGCGATGGCTCTGTAGGATGAAGGGTCATTAGGGTCCAGGGTGGGGGGGGGGGGGGTTAGTGTTGGATGTATGGATGACGTTTTCAGACATGTGGACATGATGCTTTGTTGTAGTATTGAGCATGTGATTTTGACGAGTGTGCCGCTGAACTCCTTTTTGGATGCCTTAATCCATGAGATAGAGCAGGGATCCAGGGGAGGAGGTTTTAGTGTTTAGGGATGATATTGTGTCCTCTATTTGTCTTTTGGTATATCTGAGAAGGAGATCCAGGAGTCAGGGTGGTCATCTCTGTTAGGGGAGGGGCGAGGGATTTCTGGTTGGGGATGAAATTGCTTGTTGTGTTGAGCCAGCTGTTGGTGGATGAGTGTAATGTTGTGGTTGTCAGTGGTTGGTGATTTTGTCAGCTGTTTTACAATGTTAAAGTGCTCTCTTGGTCGGTTGATTGCAGAGTTGGGTAGTTTAGTGTGATGTTTACGTCTTGCCTTGTCTGCTGAGGTGTGGTAGTCGTTCAGTAGTCATAGGTATTGGAGTCTGTGTTCATTGCTCTATAACATTTTCGTTCATGTTTGCAGAGTTGTCATTTTAGGTTGCGGAGGGCTGGAGTATATCATTCTGTTTTGGGTTGCTTCATGTGTGGAGGTGTGGTGTTGTCTATGGCAATGGCTGCTTTTCTGGTGACATCATTCCAGTTCTCTATGAGGATATTGGGGTCAGTTGGGTCATTAAGCAGTTGTGGCAGGGTTTCCTGAATGAAGTTGTCCTTGTTGAAAGGTTTGAATCTTCTTGTTGATGGATGCAGGCAGTGGGTTTTGCTGGTGAGGTTCTGTGGGAAGGAGAGTCTGATCAGCTTATGATCTGAGTGAGCTTGAATTGAGTGTGGGGATCCTGACTGGGTTGTCTGGCCATTAAAGAAAATTAGGTCCAGGGTGTTGCCTTTATTGTGCATGGACGAATTGTGCTAGGTCCATTACTATCATTGCTTGGATGAAGATGTGGGCATGGTTCAGTTGTAGGAATGGTAGGTTGAAGTCTCCTAATACTAGGAGATCTTTTCCAGTCTTTGATACTGCTATCACTCTATCCAGTATAGTTGATAGGTTGTTGGCATTAGTGGTTGGTGTCCTCTAGATGAGGCAGATGGTCATGGTGATGGAATCGGATTCATAGATATTTTCACTTATATGGCTTCGTAATTTGAAATTGCTCTTGGCTATGATTATCATTTCACCTCCACTATGTTGTGATCTTGGGCATTGGTAGATGGTGTATCCGTTTGGTGTAAGCTGGTTTAGTAACACATTGTCCATCTATGTGTTGGGGTCCTATGATCTAGATTTTGTTCCGGGGGATCCTGTATATGTTGTGTGAGTGTGACATATACATACCACAATGTCACTCTTCAACAAAACCCACCTTAGATTTGTGGATTAAATCAGGTAAAATTTGGGCAAGACAACCAACCAGAAACTTAGTTAACAGCTTCATATTCACATTCAATAATGAGAGAAGTTGGCATGATGCAGGATGTAAAGGGTCTTTCCTGGCTTTCCGGATCACAATAATCACTGTAGTGTTAGTAGAAAAAGGGACGTGCTTAAGTTTAATTGAGCTAGAATACACCTCTACAAGGGAGAAACCTTATCTTGAAACAACTTGTACTGTAGAATTCTCTCCTAAATCCATCCAGTCCTGGAATGGAGATCCCAAATGTCCTGCTGTTCCCCCTACACTGGGTTTGGCACATTCAAAATAGCTTTGTGTTCTTCAGAAATAGAGGCTATACTACTCTTCCATAAATGTAGCTATTCCACAACCCCCGTTCCTTAGTCTATAACTGGCTGTAAAAATCCCTAAACAGGGCCTCAAAGGCACTGTCGCGAGGTGCAAATTTACCCTTCATTGTTGCAAAGTGCCCATAGCTGCCTCGTATCTCCTGTTCATAATAAAGAGGAGTGTAGTCATCCAGGAGTATTGCCAAATCTATATAAATTTATAGAGGTAAAAGAAGAGATTTCCAGGTCCATTCATGCAACAGTGTATTTAATTCTGTTTGCAAGGCCAAAACCATCTCTTTGCTCTCATTTGTAAGCTGTGCTGCCTATTTGCGATACTCAACGCAAAATCATTTTTCTAAAATGATAATTTGCTTTACAAAGCCCCTTCATTTCTTAATAGTATAACCTTTCATTTCTCCCCATAGCACTGTCTTAGTTTCCCAAAATAAGGGAGGGGATTTATGCTGTTCATTATGTCTTTCGTATTCATCCCATTTGGATCTCAAAAACTTCTGAAAGGCATAATTGCTCATTAAGGCCAATGAAAACTGCCACAAATAGTCTCAAAGCTCGTCCTCCCCTCCATTTAAATTCCACTCATAGTGGAACGTGATCAGAAACTTCTAATGGACCAGTCTCTGCTTGTGTAATTCGATCAAAAAGCTCTTCCACAATCAAAAAATAGTCCATTTTAGACCAACAATCATGTGCTCTAGAATGGTGGGTATCATTGCATTCTATAGGGTGTTCTCTGAGCACCTATTAGATCATACAGGAGGTGTCACAGCAATTATGCATTTGAGGCGTCTGCCATGATACTCCACCACCTCCAGTAGTGGATTAATCCAAAGTCTCATCAAATAGACAATTAAAGTCTCCTCCAAGGATCAACTTTGAGACATTTATCGAGGGAAGGCACCACACCAGCTCAGCATACAGTAGAATGGAGTCTCATAAGTGTTTTGAACATAAATATTCCCAAAGACTATGTGTTGCCCATAAATCTTTCCTTCCTCAAAAATATATCAGCCAGATAGGTCATAAACTACCCGTTCTTGGGTGAAACCTGTATTCTTGTGCACAAAGATTGCCACACCTACCTTACAATCCCCAGATGTTGTGCCAAATACCTCCCATCCACCATTATCTCAGTTTATCATGTTCTTTAGCTGTTTGGTGAGTCTTGCAGAAAAGTTACTGTTGCACTTTCTTCATAGGATACTCCTATGAAGAAAGGCTAAAAAGGTTAGGGCTCTTTAACCTGGAAAAGAGACGACTGAGGGGAGATATGATAGAAGTCTATAAATTAATGAACAGAGTGGAACAGGTAAACATAGATCGATTGTTTACGTTATCAGAATATAGAAAGACTAGGGGACATGCAATGAAGCTACAGGGTAAACTATTTAAGACTAATAAAAGAAAATATTTTTTCACTCAACGTGTAATCAAACTCTGGAATTTGTTACCGGAGGATGTAGTAAAGGCTGTTAGTGTAGCTGGGTTTAAAAAAGGTTTGGACAAGTTCCTGGAGGAAAGGTCCATAAACCATTATTAAGAAGGGACCCAGGATATCAATGCTTGAACCAATACAAGCATTGTGGAACCTGTGTCCCTTGGGGAAACTGCTAGGTACGTATGACCTAGATTGGCCACTGTTGGAAACAGAATACTGGGCTTGTTGGACCTTGGTCTGACCCAGTATGGCATATCTTATGTTCTTATGCACCTTTATCTCTGTGAGATTTCAAGATCTTATGTCGCTTAATGCGAAAACCTATACCACAAACATTCCAGAAAAGATCTTCAAATTATTTTGCTTTCAAAAAATGCATAAAATATCTCTGCCAAATTATCAACAATGCAATACTCAAAGAGCCTTCTCAGCCTAGAACCCCCAGTAATTTCAGAACCATCTTATGAAGAAAACGTATTCCAATGACTATGCACAACCACAAACGTTCGAGTGTCTCTACCCCTTTCCAACCCCCCTCTCCCCATCCATCCTCCTCCTGTCTCATCCCCACTTCCTCTATCACGTGCCTCCTAAACAGACATAGCCTAATCTACCCTGTCATGTTTAATGCTTTGGGCTCGCATCCATTCCCCCTACCTCCATAGATGATTAATTGTCTACCCACCCTCAAGTCTGGATACTTCATCCAATGTCCTTTGCTGTATTCTCAGCTCATTCCCACCATCATTTTCTTCTTATACACCCCACATCATTAATTTACAACCCCTCCCTCATCTCGCTGTCACCTAGATGCTGCTCAAACAACAAATTATCATCCATGCAACCATTGTTCTTCAAATCATCTCTTTCCCTATTCAACCCATTGTACTTTCAGCACACTTCCACAAAAGCATTCAGCTCTCAGGGAAGTTGGATATACCACCATTTTTAAGGTTCATAAGATATTAAGAGCAATTAACAAATAATAAAATAAGTTATAAGAATAAATACAATGCAATATTCAATCAACCAATTGTCTCACAATGCAATGCAATGTGTGCCTTCGAGTCAGTCCTGACTCCTGGTGACCCAGATGCTCCTGGGTTTTCTTGGCAGTGTCACCGGAAGTAGATTGCCAGGCCTTTCTTCTGAGGCAGTGGAGGGTTAAGTGACTTGCCCATGGCCACAAGGAGTGTTAGCGGGAATTGAACCCTGATTGCTTGATTACCAAGCCAATGCTCTAACCACTAGGCTACTCCTCCACACAAATGTCTCACAAACAGGTCAAAACAGCTAGCAATCAGCAAGAAAAGAATTTAGTGTTTATTACAGCTTTACATATACAACTATAAAGAAATCCCCTGTACAACCCCCCGTAGACTCCAATTTCTTCTTTTTGTCGGACCCCAATGAGGGAGGTTAAGATGGACTGCAAAACCACACCCGTCAGAAGAGGTCCATTTTAATCACACCATTCTTTAGTGAATATCATAAAAACTTAGCTTAATGTAGAAAACGTGTCTTGAAATGTTGAGAAAAAGCACGACGTGCACGTTTCGGGATCCGTCGTCCCTGTATCAAGTGCCCGCACGCAGCTCACAATAAGTTGTTTCTTCTCATTATTGTGAGCTGCGTGCGGGCACTTGATACAGGGACGATGGATCCCGAAACGTGCACGTCGTGCTTTTTCTCAACATTTCAAGACACGTTTTCTACATTAAGCTAAGTTTTTATGATATTCACTAAAGAATGGTGTGATTAAAATGGACCTCTTCTGACGGGTGTGGTTTTGCAGTCCATCTTAACCTCCCTCATTGGGGTCCGACAAAAAGAAAAAATTGGAGTCTACGGGGGGTTGTACAGGGGATTTCTTTATAGGGCATTTCAATTATCTCCGGTGAAGGGATTTTTTTGAGTGATTACATATACAACTAGCAAATCTCTCTAAAATAATTAAAAGTTTACTAATATGTTTATCAAGACCCATTGCTATAGGTTATAATCAACATGTGGCAGTCCAAATCCACAGCAATCCAAAGGTTCAGAATTAGATTAAACCCCACAATCCATTGTTCCTTATAGCCTACCTTCTCCTCAAATCCTCAACAAAAGAATGCAACCATTAGGACTCCAAGATACTGTAGTCTGGTCATTGAGCAAGCACAAATGGATCATTTTGAGGTAAGAGTTACTTAAGCATCTTTGCTTAAGCAAAGGCAATTCACACAGTTCTAAAGGCAAACTCCATCTTTAATTGGCACTGTCCTGTGGAAGTAACCCAATTTTAACCCACTGTTGATCACAGAAGACTTGAACTTTCCCCAGGATGACAAATACACACACTTGGTCTTCATGGAAGAGATGGAGTCTGGCTGGGCACAATAAAGCAAAACAAATATTTTTATTAACCAGCTGTCCACAGGTAGCCAAGAACTCTTTACAGTTTTGCATTAGGGCATTGGAGTAGTCCTGAAAATCAGTATGCATTGTCCCTCGTGTTCCAGTGTTCGAAGGCGCCTTGCTGCTCAGATAACTACCTCTTGTTGCATGAAGCTCAAGAAACGTGCTATCACTACCTACGGCTCTGCATTATCTTTTCTTTGCAGACCCAATCTGTGCTCCTTTTCTATCTGTAAAGCCCCTACCATATCATCAAGCTTTAAGGTGAGGGGTAGTCATTTCTCTAAAAAATCACAAAGCTTTGAATCCTGGATTGACTCAGGAATGCTTAATAAGTGCAGATTTTTCTGGCAGCTCCAGTTTTCCAGATCATCAAGTTTATCAGCCTGGCGTGTTACTAAGACTTTCAATCATTATAACTCTGTTGCAATCCATGCACCCTCATCTTCCAGACCTAATATCTGTATGTCTGCCTCAGCCAAACAGCCCTAGCAGGTTGCTAGTGATTTGTACAGCTTGATCAATCTTCACAGAAAGGCCATCAAAGCAGCCATCCAGAACCTGGACTACTACTGCAGGAATCTTCTCCACTGATCTCCACTGGTTCCACATGAGGGCTCACTGGTATTCCCCCTCTGCCATCTTGGATTCCCTGGGTTTGCTCCTCTCGTTGGATATCATTGCTTGTTGTGATCATGTACCTTCCTGTATCATCCAGTATAACTAGGGTCTAGTGTGATCTCAAAGTTTGATGGTATAGGTAAGGAAAATGAAAGTGGGCCCAAGAACACTAGAGAAAGACATCTTCCCCTGCTGACCACATCACGTGACCTCCACATAAGTTCTTTAAATAGGGTCTTACCCACAAAAATAGCACCTAACTTTCTGCACATCCCTTATAAAATTAGCCCCTAAATATCTACAAGACTGCTTGAACGTCCTCAACCTTTCTAAACCATCAAGAGCCCAATATTCAAAGGCATTTACATGGTTTACAGAGCTGTAAACTGTGTAAATGCCCCTAGGCGGGATATTCAGCGGCACTAACTTGGTTAGTGCCGCTGAATATCCCTGAGTAATGCCACTATATACCCTGAAGCTAAGCACTTAGCATCGGGGCGTGTCAGGGGCACACTCAGGGAGAACGATGGATTGCCAATATTCAGCCGCTGCCCGATTATCACTCAGCAGCACCGCTGGAGCTATCCGAGCAGCAGCTGAATATCACCGCTGCACAGTTATCTTCTCCGCCATGTGTCGCTGTGCGGCGACTTCAGATAGTCAATGCTGGTGGCTGGATTTGGCCCTGGATTGAATATCCAAGGTTAAAGTTCAGCGGCGACGACTCTGCGCCTTCGAGGCACACAGCTGTCGCAAATGAATATCATGTCCAAAGTCTTTATCTTTACTCCAATCTAACTTTTCAAGAAGTAACCTTCTCCAATGCCTCCGATTCTCCTTCTTCACATGATAATGTTAAGTCTTCTACTAACTCCTCTTTATTCTTCCTAAGATCACTTCCACCTACTCCATAAAGTGCACAACATTTATTTTGCTCCTAGACTTCCACCAATCTTTACAAACATTATCCTTTCCTTCTTACATTTCAAATTGACCCCAAACTGCAGAGGATAATAATCTGACCAGAGGAATATGATTTTATCCAGCCCAACTCCCTTAGCTCACACAAGGCAAGGATCACATCTAGAGCATATCTTCCTATATAAACCCAACTCAAGACTTTCATCTATCAAAAAGTCAGATAATCTTGGTCTCATTCATCACCAAGTGAGCAGTCGGTTAACAACAGTTTTGTAGAACTAACTTCTTAGGCTTCCTATGTCCCTCCTCACATCTAACTTAAATTAGAACCTGACCTTGAAACCTTCCTTGACTCTTCTCAACTGCTCACTCTGAATATTGTGGCGGTCGCACCCCTACCAGGCGGTCGCCTAGTAGGGACGGGAAGCCATCTTGAATTCCTCTTTACCAAGGATTGTAGTTGTGTATAGAGATAAATGAACCAAGTGGTTGTTTCAAAAGCACACAGGAATTTTATTAGCTTCCGTGGCAAGTGGGTAACAAATCTTTAAAGCAGTTGTACACTCAAGTCAAAGAAAATAAAGGATAATCCTCTCCCATTAAAGCAAAGCTTACAACCAGTGTTGTAGTAGAATTATTTACACAGGCTTTCTCACATGTATTTACAATTCCTAACTTTTCACTGCGCTCAGGCTTTCATTACTTAGCCACAATGCACATATCACAGTCCATCTCAGAACAAGCTGAAGTAAGGTCACTTTCTTTACCTTCTACCTCCATGCTTTCTGCTGAGCTGTATCTTGGCAAAGTTTGAAAACGCTCTGGCACTTTATGCTTAATGGTCTTTAACAGGTTAAACAGCCTATTCCACTGAATGGCCCCTTCTCCTCTAGGTAGGACTTCAACAGGCTTCTCCTGTTCAGTTTCTCCTGAAAACCCCTTCTTCCTAATCCGGGTTTTCTCAGGCCTAAACCTCTCTTCTGAGTCAGAGCAAGAAACACAGGGTTTTGGGTTTACTGCTTTCTTTCTCCTACCTTGGAGTCTTGTTGCAACACCTTCCTGGCTGAGGCTTCTGTGGCTCGTGACTTTCTCTGCCTCTGAGCTAGACAGGGAATCAGGGTAAGATCTCCACTTCTCTTCCTGGGGCTTCTGCTGCCTGCAGACAGACCCTTCATCAGAGGAGTCTAAGCACTCTTGCCTTAGCCTTCTCAAAGCCAACCTTTTCTCTCTCTCCCTCTTGCCAGTCTGTTTGGTCCTCTGCCTGGAACCTTCTCTGTAGCTTCCTTGGCTGCAGTGCTGGCTGCTCTTGTCTCTGCTGCTGCTCTCTTTGTGGCTGCTTCTCTCTTGCCTGCTTCTCTCTTGGCTGCTTCTTGCTTGCCTGCTTCTTTCTTGGCTGCTTCTGCTAACTTTGTTTGTTCTCTCAAACTTAAACGTTGAGCAGAGCACCTCCCTCTCTGACTCCACCCACTTGTACCTCCTATTCTTACCTGGGGTTGTCATGGAGTCTGGGAGTGGCTTAAACCTAGCTCTACCCTCTTGGTTTCTCTCAGGGATTTTGCTGTGGTGTATGTGTTCTAGTGCACCCATCCCCCGAAAAGAAGAAAAAGTTCTTCTTTCTCTTTTATTTCCATGCTGAGCTGCACTCTCCTTACCACAATATCTACCATTCTCTAAACAAAATGGAATAGTCCTCTTAACTCTCCTTTCCTCTAATATTTTAATTTTTACCAATAGCAGTTCTTACACCCTCTTCATTTACCTCTTCTTTTACTATCATAAATCCCCCTTCCTGTTACTACCGGAATCATACCCCACTCTCCCACAACAAACATGTTTTCATTCAATCCAACTCCTAATATTTCCCAATGATATGCCCCTTGGACATACCCCTTAAATGGAAGCTATCAAAGCAGTCACTCTTCTCTGTATCAGTAATTAAATATAGTCTGGGTCCACGTCAACTGATGGCATCATTGGCAGGGGTAGGGCTAACACCCATGCAGGAAGCAGTTCACAGGTCCAGTGAGGAGCAGGTGACCACAAGGTCTTCCATGACTTTATTTATCTTTTCCCCCTGGGTGGTCTGGTAGGGTTTTTATACTGTCTCACCACCTCCAGATCAGGATACTTCGTGACAGCCTGTTTTATAAAGTGGATGGTATAGTGATATATGACTGACTGTTGCTATTTAAACTGTATGTATTATACAGCAATTGGGCAATGGACCTGAATTGCAATACACAGGACCTATGATGAGATAAGCTGTGTCTGGCTTAACAGTTTAGTTTTCCAGGTCTGTTTGCCTGAAGCTGGTCTTTGGATATTTTGAGGTCCTAAACAACATTTAATATTGGGTTATTTAAAGCTATTTAAATTTGCTTAAATTTGGAAGCCGTGCTATTGTTTATCTTTGATAGACGAGTTTCCTGATACTTGAAAGAAATATTGTTTGGTCTTTATAAAACAGGCACTTTTTTGAACATTTCACATAGGCACCCAAAAATGAAGTTACCCTCCATGTTTCTACTGGACTGTCATTTGAAGCTCTATTTAGATCAAGTAAATGTTTTCCATGTCCACTGCAAGGTGGCTTACGCACTGCCTGCTCTATAAAATAAGAGCCTCAGAATTAAGTCTGCCTGTCTAGAAAGATCTTCATCTGCTGCGGCACAGTCATGCCCAGTACGGAAAGACATTCTGTAACTGCCTTTACTTCCCCAAAAGTATAACCAAGTTTACTGCCAGTCGTAGACAACTCAGATCTAACACAAGTATTAAAAAGAGAGATTTCTGGGAGAAAGGAAGGGGCTGAGAATTGATAGGACTCAAGGCAAATACCAATTAGAGAAAAAGAAAGGAGCTGTTATTTCAGAGGTCTCCTCTCTGTTCTTTTATTGACTGTTTCCTCTTGCTGATTTGGGCTTCCAGTTCGCCAGAATCAGGGCTGCAGTCCTCATACCATAAACCTTTATTGCTGCTCCTTCTACTATTTATCATTTGTATAGCGCTACAAGGCATACACAGCGCTGTACATATAGATGGAAGACACAGTCCCTGCTCATCAAAGCTTACAATCTAATCAAGAGAGTCAACATCACAGAATTGGGACTAGAGTATGGCAAGATACTGTCACACGCCTGGGTCTGGCATGCGTTACATGGAGGGGAAGGAATCGTGGAGCACAGCACTTGCTTTGATGCTCCTGTTGCTTGGCTTGGAAGGAGAGTATACCCTGCTACAGGTGACTGACCTAATTATCCCTCAGGCAGGCTTAGCATGCTCTTTAAGGGAATTGGGCGCAGTCCAGCTCTGCACCTCTCTAGCAATCATAAGATATACTATACTGGGTCGGACCAAGGGTCCATCAAGCCCAGTATCCCATTTCCAATAGTGGTTTGTCCCAGAGGTAAGCACTGGATTTCCCCGGTCCTCTAATGGTTTATGGGCCTTTCCTCCAGAAACCTGTCCAAACCTCTTTGAAATCCAGCTACACTAATGTCTTTTACTACATTCTCTGCTAACGAATTCCACAGTTTGATTACACGTTGGATGAAAAAATATTTTCTCAGATTATTCTTAAATGTGCTACATTGTAGCCTCATTGCATGTCCCCTGGTCTTTCCATTTTTTGAAGGGGTAAATAACCAATCTACATTTACCTGTTCCACTTAATTCATTATTTTATAGACCTCTATCATATCTCCCCTCAGCTGTCTCTTTTCCAAATTGAAGAGCCCTAACCTTTTAAGCCTTTCCTCATAGGGATATCTTTCCATCCCCTTTACCATTTTTATTGCTCTTCTCTGTACCTTTTCTAAATCTGCTATATCCTTTTGAAGATATGGTGACCAGAATTGCACACAATATTCAAGGTGTGATTGCACCATGGAGCGATACAGAGGCATTATAATATCCTTTGCTTTATTCTCCATTCCTTTCTTTATGATTTCTAGCATTCTATTTGCTTTCTTAGACGCCGCTACACACTGGGCGGAGAGTTTCAACATATCATCCATGATGACGCTTAAATCCTCTTCCTGGATGATGCTTCCTAAAGTGGAACCTTGCATCATGTAACTGTAGTTTGGGTTGTTCTTTCCTAAGTGCCCAACTTTGCACTTGTCCACATTAAATGTCATTTGCCATTTGGACACTCAGTCTCCCAATTTATCAAGGTCCTCTTGCAAGTCTTTACAATCCTCTTGTGTTTTTAACAACTTTGAATAATTTGGGGTCATCTGTAAATTTGATCACCTCACTCACTATTCCCATTTCCAGGACATTTATTAATAAGTTAAAAGGCAGCGGGCCCAGAACAGATCCTTGGGGTACTCCACTATTCATTTTTCTCCATTGAGATAATTGGCCATTTATTTATTATTTTATTATTTAACTTTTCTTCTGTACCGCACTATTCATATCCAGGGGCAGCCCAAGGAGGGTGTGGGGCCATGTGTGGAGACTCAGTGCGGGGCCTCATTTGCATAAGGCACCTAATTTGCATAAATATTTGCATAATGTTACCATACACTAACTTTTAGTAAACATGCCTCTTAATGAGTGTATGGTTAAAGAAAGACTAAAAGATTTCTACATTACTATAATCCAGTGCCAACCGCCAGGCACATTAGGAACTACTACAAACACTGCCCATTTAGAACCCATAGCAAACCCACCGTATCCTAACAGCACTACCAGAACTCACAAAGCACCATACCCTACCTATCAAAAGGCAACACTGCAAATATTAAACCAATACATTTCAGAGAATAACAACACAAGACCTACTGGGGAAAGAGAACAAGTGGCAATGTCAAATAGGAATTACATAAACAGAATACTTCAGCTCAGTTACACATGCAGAACATAGACCATCACCAAACAAGGAATCACAATTTAGAAACAGGAAGACAATAATTAAACTGGGAACCCCAAAAGCCAAACTTGGAATGTACAACACTGTAGAAATAAAACTATAAATTAATTTCCTCTTATACTAAACAAAGCACAGACATTAATGATGCACATTTCCTAGAGCTGACATATTCCAGTTAATAAATTCAAAATAAAGAGATATTTTTCTACCTTTTGTGCATTTTTTTTCAGTTGCAATTGATCCAGCTACTTTCTTCTGGTTTCTTCGTGTCTTTTGCTAACTCTCCATCGTCTGCTGTCCATTTGTCCTTTCTTCTCTCTTCTAGTTTTTTTCCATCCTCTCTCTACATCTGCTTTAACATACTAATCTTTCTCCTTTTGCTCTTTTCTCATTCCTATTTCATCCACTCAAATTTTACCCCTCCATCCTCAATCCCCTCTTACTCTCCCAATATCCGGCCAATTGTAGATTTGTCTTCCCTCCCACACAAAATATTTTTCCCTCTCCATTTCACTTTCCCACCTCTATCCCATTCTAATCCTCCCCCAACATCAGCTCCCTTCTAGTTCCAGCCCCACCCAGCATCCGCTCCCTTCTAGTCCCTTCATCAGCCCATTTCCAGTCCTAGCCCCCCATCAGCCCATTTCTAGTCCTTTCCTAGCCCCACCATCAGCCCATGTCAAATCCTAGCTCCCCTCCACTCAGCTCATTTCCAATCCATGCCCCCCATGAGCCTACTTCCAGTTCTAGCCCCTCCATGAGTCCTAGCTCCCCCATCCATTTCCAGTCCTATCCGAGTCCCTCCATCAGCTCATTTCCAATCCCAGCCCCCCATCAGCCCATTTCTAGTCCTTTCCTAGCCCCACCATCAGCCCATGTCAAATCCTAGCTCCCCTCCACTCAGCCCATTTCCAATCCAAGCCCCCCATGAGCTAACTTCCAGTTCTAGCCCTTCCATGAGTCCATTTCAATTTAAGCCCCCACTACAGCCCATTTCCAATCTTAGCACCCCCCAACAGCCCATTTCCAAACCTATCCTAGCCCCTCCATCAGCCCATTTCCTGTACTAGCTCCCCCCACTCAGCCCATTTCCAGTCCTAGCTCCCTCCCCTCACAGCCCATTTCCATTCCAAGCCCCCTCCCCATCAGCTATTTGCAGTTTAAGCCCCCCCCCCTTCCACTCAGCCCATTTCCATTCCAAGCCCCCATCCGCATCAGCTATTTGAAGTTCAAGCCCCCTTCCACTCATCCCATTTCCAGTCCTAGCAACCTCCCCAGCCCATTACCAGTCCTAGCCCCCCATAGCCCATTACCAGTCCTAAGCCCCCCACAACCCATTACCAGTCCTAAGCTCCCCATCAGCCCATGTTTATGTTTATGTTTATTGTATTTGATAAAAACCGCCTTTCACAAAACCAAAGCGGTGTACAATTAAAATTCAATAAAAGAAGGCCGAGGCCAACGAAAAAGAAAAGAAGTGTACAATGTTCGATAGGACAGCAGAGCAAACAAAGAAACAGAACAAACATAACACAGGGTGGGCCTAGGCAAGAAACAAAAGGTAGGGAAGAGGAACAATCATACGAAGGGGGAGGGAACATTAAAGGCTAGGGAGAACAAGTGAGTTTTTAGCTGTTGTTTAAAGGTGGCATACTGAGGTTCTAGACGGAGGGAGGGGGGGGAGGGCATTCCAGAGGGCAGGAGCAGCAAAAAAGAAGGCAGAGGAGCGGGTAGATTGTAGGTGAGTGCGGGAAGGGGAAGGGAGGGGAAGGCGGTTAAGGTGGAAAGAGCGGGGAGTGTGTCTAGGAGAATGGAAGAAGAGGAGATCAGTCTGCTAGTGTGAAAAGCTTTATGAGTCAGGATAAGTAATTTGAAAGTGACCCTAAAGGGGACAGGCAGCCAGTGAAGGTGAAAGAGCAGAGGGGTTACATGATCCCGAGGTGAAGAGTGTGTGACCAGGCGTGCGGCAGTGTTCTGAATTCTATTGAGCAAGTTGGTATTTCAGGAAACCGAGAAATAAAGAATTCGCAAAGTCCACCCGTGACATAACTAAGGAGAGAACCAAAGTGACAAGGGCCGAGGGAGAGAGGAAAGGACGGATAGAACGGATCTGACGAAGAAAGAAGAAGGATGTTTTGGTGATGTGAGAAATGTGAGAGTGAAAAGACAAGTCGGAGTCACAGCCACGCAACTGGCATGACCGCCTCGGGTCCCTCTCCCCTTACCCGTGACACTCCCCCTTCCCCCTCCTCCCCCTTCCCTCCCCCTCCCTTTTCCCTCCAGTGATTCACCACATTACACCATGGAGTTTCTTTCACCAACTATTTGATTTATTTGACAACAGTGGTTATTAACAGTACAACAAAACTGTTTGCCACAGCATGCACGTCACAATCAACAAACATAGTCTGCAAATTCCTTGTATCCCCTTTCTTTTTGCAACCCTCGAGATACACAGCCGAATATCCTACAGACGTTTTACATCGCAGGAGGGACTCTCTGCCGTGAAAGCTTTTCCCAGTCCCTTAGTCTTTCGTATCTTCAGTCGAAAGGCTGTTACACCTGCCGTTCGAGCAGACTTGGCAACCTTTCTTCCTTACCCCCCCCTTTGCCCGCCGTCAAAGCAAGGCAGGGGGGGCTCTCTGCGCGGTGTTCTTGTCGCCATCTCCCTCTCTCTGGGGGGAGGTCCGTGTATCTCTCCAGTACCTCCCCCGTTTTACTTAAGGCCTAGGCTGTGTTCTCTCTCACGGGTGCATTTTTCCAGCCAACCCCGCCAACAGCGACTCCTCGCTTGTTGACGGGGCCCCACCAATCAACGCGCCGCTGTGGCCAACACTTGCTTCTTCCATAGTCGCTCAACCGCCTCTTGTATGTCGCAGAGAAAAATGTCCATTCCAATGTCTGACAATGCACTCCGTCTGGGCGATATAATCCTGGACATCTCTCTTCTATGAGGTCGTGTGCAATGCTGCATCCACCTATGGCCCCCATGAAGCGGGCCATCCATCTGTTCACTTTGCGTCTGGTCCTCTCCAATGCCCTATGCAAGTTCTCGCCTCTCCACACTCGCCGCGGTATGATGTGTGACCATGCCAATTGCATCCCGGGAAAGGTGTTTGCCAGCGTTAGGAGGTCGCCTTGCATCCTCTTGGTGAGCTCGACGCTGCGCGTGGATGCCAGGTCATTGCCCCCCAAGTGGATCACAATCATCGCTGGGTTCCCGGTAGCTCTCTTCCTTAGGAGCAAGGACGGCATTAGCTGGTCCCACACCATACCTCGTCGTCCCAGCCATACTACTGCCACCTCTGCGCTTGGTAGCCCCAGATTCAACCCCTGCGGTCTAGACCATGTCCTTTTTCCCATCAGCCCCGCGGCGGGATTAACAGGGCCACGAGAGGAGAAGCTCTCCCTTCGCAGCTCTGGCAGCCGATGCTGAGGGAGTTGGTGCTGAAAGGAGGATTCTTCAGGGTAGGGGGGGCCCCGCCGGGTGCTAGATTCTGCTGCTGCCACGGTGGCAGCAGCAGCAGCAGCCGATTTGTGTTTTTTTAATCATCTAGCTGGGCTGATCGCTGATGCAAGATTTTTTTGCGCGGGGCCCCCTGAAACGCGGGGTCCTGTGCAAAAAACATTCTTGCTCAATGGACGGGCCGGCCCTGTTCATATCAGTGCGGTGTACATCAAACAAAATCTTATACCATGCAGTCGGACCGCATAGTATTTACAGTGAACAGGGATTAAAACTTGGATATAACGGGGGTAACTTTCTACAGTTTATTTACACTGATGCCTATACTTTCCTGCTGTAGTCTATTCGGGGCTGGCCAGGTTGGGCTGGCTAACCGTTATCTTGCTGGGTATGTTATTTAGCCCTACTCTGTTTTCTATCTCTCAACCAGTTACTAATCCACAACAGTCCATGGCTTTTTAATTTCCCCAAGAGTCTCTCATGAGGAACTTTGTCAAAGGCTTTCTGAAAATCAAGATTCCATCCATTACACGGGGTCGGAATGCTCCTACTAGTGTTATTTGTCACCCTCCTACGGGGGATGGACAACATTAAACAAGCGTATATCCCAATATTTCTGAACGTTACATCCACATTTGACAATGTGAACCATAATACTCTCCTCTCAAGACTTGAACACATAGGTATAAATAGTCAATCTCTTAAATGGTTCAGTTCATATATATCAGAGCATTTCCAATATGAACAAATAGAACACAAATCATCAGCTACATTCCCACAAAGTCAATGAATACACAGCTCTCTCAGCTCTTTTATTTAACCTCTACATCCAGCCAATTTGCTCCATATTCAAAAAGTACAATATAAGATACCATATATATGCAGACGATATTATGATACACTCCCCTCTGGATACCCTCAATCTCTCCTATGATAAACATAACTACCGGCCTAAATGAAGCAGAAAGCTGGCTACAATCAAACAACATGAGCATTAATTTCAAAAAACAGAAGTTCTGATCACATCAAGGAACCCTAATTTCACTCCACCACACTCAATACACCTACATAACACATCAATCCCAATAAAATACCTAGGCGTAATCCTTGACAAAACCCTCAGCATAGAACCTCACATAAAACTAACCAGAATCATATTATTCAAACTAAGGCTCATCCAAAATCTCAGACCTCTTATCGAGCTAAATGACTTCAGAACAATAGTCCAAGCCCTCATCACACCACACTTCGACTACTGCAACAGCCTATTACATGGATTAAGCAAAAAGATCCTAAACATATTACAAATGGCACAAAACATAACAGCCAGAATTATATTCAAAACACATCTGCAGTCCACCCGTACCTCTGCCTTCTTTTTTGCCGGTCCCGCCCTCTGGAACGCTCTTCCCCCCTCCCTCCGTCTGGACCCCCAATATACCACTTTCAAGCAAAACTTAAAGACCCATCTGTTTTCCCTGGCGTTCGATGTTCCTTCCCCTTTCATGTGATCCCTCTCTCCCCCTCCTTTTAATCCCTATCATGCTTTCCTTCTCTTGTCTTGTCTTGTCCTGTCCTCCTTCTTTTCTTTCCTATCCTATCATGATATTGTACTTTCCTTTCCTTTTTATTGGCTTCCAGCCTCTTTTATTGAATTTTATTGTACACCGCCTTGGTTATTTTGGAAAGGCGGTTTTTATCAAATACAATAAACATAAACATCTGTCAGACCACATCACACTCATCTTGTACTAACTCCATTGGCTATCAAACACCAGCAGAATAAAATATAAAAGTTATAATGACCACTTTCAAGTTACTTAATAATATATCCCCATCCCATCTCTCCTCATTGATTCACACCCAAGTTGAAAATAGATTCAGAAGAAAAACTAACCAGAATACACTAAGAATACCTTCTTTGGTATGGAAGATCAAACAAATTACATGTGATAGGGCATTCACATACATAGCCCCCCACTCAATGGAACGCCTTCCTGGATACCTTAAGAGCAAATTTCAGAAAAGAACTTAAAACACACCTCTTCAGAGAACATTACAGAACTCATGACCCCAACACCATGCAAGATTCAACCTCCATTCCAACTCATATCCCACGAATCCTCTCCCCTACGTAACCTTCCTCCACCACCCCCCCCCCCCCCCAACGCCAGACATAAACACCACACTCAGCACCAACGTTGCTTTCAGAAGCTTTCTCTGGAAAGTCTCAATTGTATATAGTTGATTGTAAATAGTTAAGGATAACCCAATACAATGTTCCATGCAAATCTCCCCTGATCTCTGGAAGGGGTGGTAGAGAAAAACATTTTAAATAAATAAAGATACACTACACCAACAGGCTCACCCTTATGTAAGCTATCAATATAAAAGATTGGTGAGACAAGACTTTCCTTGACTCAGTCCATGTTGGCTTTCTGCCATTAAACCATATCTACTTGTTCAGTGATTTTGTTATTTATAATGGTTTCTACCACTTACCTGATACTGATCTCATAGTCACTGGTCTGTAGTTTCCCAGATCACCCCGGAACCTTTTTTAAAAATTGGCGTTACATTGGCCACTCTCCAATCGTCAAGTACTACAGATGATTTTAATGATAGATCACAGATTGCTGATAGTAGTTCTACAATCTCATATTTCAGTTCTATTAGCATCCTGGTATGTATGCCATCCAGTCCAGGTGATTTGCTGCTCTTTAGTTTATCAATTAACTGTATTACATCTTCTCGATTTTAAAGAGATTTGTTTCAATTCCTCTGATACATCACCTTTAAATATCATTTCTGGCATTGGTACGTTTCCTACATCTTCTTCAGTAAAGACTGAAGCAAAAAATTCATTCAGTCTCTCCACTATGGCCTTGACCTCTCTCAGTGCACCTTCTACCCCTCCTTCATCTACATATAAAGTAATACAGTATATGATAGCAAATATAGACCAGGACAGTTCATCTAATCTGACCAGTAAGGTGACTAGAGTGGTTATAACTGCAGCTCCATGCAGTTCATCCCCCCCCCCACCCCCACCATTAAAAGATATTTAAGTTTGTTTTGATTTCATCCTTGGACTATGAAGGGATCCACTGTGTCTGTCCCATGCCATTTTGAATTCCATCGCTGTATTTGACCCCAACACCTCCATTGGCAAGGCATTCCAAGCATCCACCATCCTTTCAGAGAAAAAGTATTTCTTGATATTGCTTTTAAGTTTACTGCCTTGCAACTTCATTATATACCCTCCAGTTTTACAGTTTCCCTTTCTTTGAAAAATATTTGTTTGTTCATTGATACCCTTTAAGTATTTAAAAATCTGTATCATATCTTCTCTGTCCCTCCTCTCCTCTAGGGTATACATATTTAGGTCTTGAAGTCTCTCTTCACATGTCTTCTGGTGCAGGCTCCGAATCACTTTGGTCACATTCTTCTGAACCGTTTCAAGTCTTTTTATGTCCTTTGTGAGATATGGCCTCCAAAATTGAACACAATACTCCAAATGAGACCTCACCAATGACAAATACAGGGGGATTAATATATCTTCCTTTCTGCTGGTTATTCATCTCTGTATGCAGCCCAGCATCCTTCTGGCTTTGGTTACCACCTTGTCACATTGTTTCGCCACCTTGAGATCCTCAGACACTAACACTCCGAGGTCCCTCTCCTGGTCCATGTACACCAACCTCTCTCCCCCTGTTGCATACAATTCCTTCTTCATGCACTTGGGATGTAGAAATCCAAAGGAATTGTATGCAACAGGAGGAAAGAGGTTGGTGTGCATGAACCAGGAAAAGGACCTCGGAGTGCTAGTGTCCGAGGATCTTAAGGTGGTGAAACAATGCAACAAGGCGGTAGCCAAAGCTAGAAGGATGTAGGTTTTTTGCTACAAATATACTTGAAAGAGTGCTTATTATATGCTTTTGTTTCCATGCAAGCTTATTATCAAACTTTCTCTTTGCCTGCCTTTTCAATGCCTTGCATTTCACTTGCCAGTATTTATGTTGCTTCCTGTTTTCCTCATTTGGCTCTTTTTTCCATTTTCTGAAAAATTCTCTCTTAGCTATAACAGCCTCTCTGACCTTACCCATAAGCCATGCTGGCTATTTGGCCTTCTTTCCACATTTTTTTGAAGCATGGAATACATCTGGTCTGGGCTTCCAAGACAGTATTTTTAAATAACGCCCACAACTGATGTAAATCTAACTTTCCACTTGCTCCTTTTATTTTTTTTCTTAACCATTTTCCTCACTTTATTATAATCTCCTTTTTGAAGGTTAAATGCTAGTGTAGTAAAATTCCTTGCTATCCTCCCTCCATTTATTAAATCAAATAGGACCATGCGGCCCCAAAACAGTTACAACTCAAACTAGATCCTGCTTCTACTGAGGACTAGGTCTAAAACAGAATCCCCATGTGTCAGTTCCTGAACCAGCTGCTCCATGAAGCCATCATTTATTTCATCTAGAAACTTTATCTACCTAGCATGTTCTGCTGTGACACCAACACAGTTGATACTGGGGTAATTGAAATCTCCCAATTATTACTGTATTGTAAACTTTGCTAGCTTCCCTAATTTCTGTTAGCATTTCATCATTTGTCTGTTCATTCTGTCCAGGTGGACAGTAGTACACCCCCATTGCCATTCCCTTCCCCTTTTTACATGGAATTTCTATCCATAGAGATTCTACAGTATATTTTGTTTCCTGAAAAACCTTTATCCTGAAATGATGCCGTCTTTAACATCCCTCTGCCAATGGTAATCTATCCTATCATTATGATATAGTTTGTACCCGGGTATCACGGCATCCTATTAGTTGTCCTCCTTCCACCAGGTCTCTGAGATACCAACCATATCTAACCTCTCATTTAGTGCTATATATTCTAACTCTCCCATCTTATTTTTTAGTCTTCTAGAATTTGCATACAAGCATTCAAAGTTTGTTTTTTACTAATATTAACAGTCTGGCTATTTAATGACAAGGTTAATTTGGAATCTTTCAACTCCATCTGATTTATACTTAAAGGCACTTGGATTACTATTACCTTTATTGGAACCTCTCTATTGGGGTGCCCTGACTTCCCTGTTTTGCTAGGATACATCATTCCAAACCATACGCTATTGGGCAACTGTTGGCTTGTCCCCATTATCTAGTTTAAAATCTGCTCTATCTCCTTTTTAAAGGTTAATGTCAGCAGTCTGCTTCCACCCTGGTTAAGGTGGAGCCCATCCTTTCGGAAAAGCCCCCCACCCTTCCTCCCCAGAATGTTGCCCAGGTCCTAACAAATCTAAAACCCTCTTCCTTGCACCATCGTCTCATCCATGCTCTGCCTGCCTCTTGGGTCCTGCGTGTGGAACAGGAAGTATTTCTGAGAACACTACCCTGGAAGTTCTGGATTTCAACTTTCTACCTAAAAGCCTAAATTTGTCTTCCAGAACCTTTTCCCCACATTTTTCTATGTCATTGGTGCCAACATGTTCCAAGACAGCAGGCTCCTCCCCAGCACCTTGTCTAGGTGGCGTGTGAGGTCTACTACCTTCACACCAAGCAGGCATGTTACCAGGCGAGCCTCACATCCACCAGCCACCCAGCTATCTACATGCCTAATGATCAAATCGCCTACTATAACGGCCATTCTAACCCTTCCCTCATGGGCACATGGCTCTGGAGAGATATCCTCAGTTCCCGAGGGTTATTGTTCTGGTTACTCTTTATTTGATATACTGCAATATTGCGTATTACATTGTCTAGAGGACAGGTCCTAGCTACAAGATCACTTCCAGCCACACCAAGTTGATGGTGTCCTTTCATGTGACCTCTCTATTCCACGGCATCAGAGAGGCTGCCAGACTGAAGGTGGGACCTCTCTACTACATCCCTGTAGGTCTCATCTATATGCCTCTCTGTCTGCTTCAGCTCCTCCAAGTGCAATTCTCTAGTCTCCAGAGACTGGACGTTCCCTGAGAGCAAAATGTCCTTTGCACTTAGTGCACACTGTCAGACGGCTGCCTGGGTGAGAATCTTCACAATCTTGGCAAGTGCATATTTCTATATGATTTGCAAGGTATTGTGGGCAATGTAGTTCATTCACACCAGACACAGCTGCTGACAATAATTTAGTTGTGCTCTTGGGTAAAGCCAATAAGATATTTATTTATGGGGTTATTTCTCCCAACACAGATATGCTTGGTAGCACATAAATTAGGTAACTTGCTTTCAGTGTTAACTTGGAAAAACAAAGTCAAAATCAGGAAAACAACAAACGAAAAGCTACAAAGCAAGAAACAAACTGTTCTTTTCAGGTTAACTTCTGATTACTTCCCACATAAATTCAGAAATGATTCTCTCCTAGCTCACAAGCAATTAGGTAAGGCTTAATTGCTAGCAGTCACCAGCTGAAACCCCTTAGCTGGCTTGCCTTCCACTGTGTGGGTCAAATCTTGCTTCAGGAGCTTTTCTGAGTAGATTAAAGAACAAATTTGTATTTCTTGGTGATGGTTGCTGTATTTTATAACAGAAAGTTACCAACGGAGTTTAGATAGAGAGCAGTCCATATAAACAGGATCCTCATCTGCTATTATTCCCCCTTGTTCAACAAGCATGGGTTCAATATCATGGATTGGCACAGATGAATCTCTCAATGGAGCATTTTCAGGAGAATACTTGTTTCCCTGCTGTCTTTCAAGGTTATAGCTAGGGCATAGATCAGTGTTCATACCTGAGCTTCCATTGCTGCTAGAGTTCCTCTCTATATAGCCTGGCCAGTATGTAGTCCAGTTCTTATGTCCAGCCTTCCAATCCAGATCCCTGGACACTGGATCTCTCTTCACATACCTTCTGGCACAGGTCTTAGGGTCCCTTCCACGTGCAGCCGTCTCCCTCACAGGTAGCCTCTGGTGATTCCTAGCTCTGCAGCACCATTCCTCTGGCTTTCCCCAGTCTAATGGTGTATGCTGGCCCTTGGAATACCTCCCAGTATGCGTACTGCTTTGGACTCTTCTAGACCTCTCAGAGGCTTTTCTCTTCCTTCTTCCAAAGGCTCTCTTTTCCTCTCTGTCCATCCGGTTTGGCTTCTGCTTCTGATGATCCTTCAGACGAAACTGATGATCCTTCTCTGGATATCCAAGGTGATCATGAAGATGGTCATCTGTAGAATAAACTCTACTCTTATTCTGCCTTGATGAGTGCTCCTCCCTAACACAGCGCAGCTGTGCTGAATCAGGCCCTGCCCTTTGAGATGAGTGCTTAGGGATTACCTCATAGCCCTTTTGATTGAACACACGTTTTCTCACTTCAGCTACTCTCATGGCTGTTGGAAACCTGGTGCATTCTGGGACTGGTAGTCTTTTATGGCAAAATTCTGTTTTCTCATTTCTACCAGCACTGACAGGTTGCTTGTTCAGAGACACTTCACCTTTTCTATAGCCCCTTCCTGAGCTATGATAAGCTTCCTTATCACAACACATAAGACGTATCACAAAGTGGGAGAAAATTATACATGTAGCACTCAGTCAAAAAAACTGGATAGCCCCATCTCTCTACTGAACTGGTGTTTGCATCATAAAATTAAAAGATTTTGTTTAGCTATTTAATGTTGCTAGGGGAATAGGGATACTTGAGCCAATACAATTATGCCTAATAAGTATAAAGGACTTTTATTGTTCACTCAAGGTGAACTGCAAGGACTTAATTAATATACTCCTAAGACCTAATAACCTGCTGATGAAGATAATCAGTTAAACCTCAAATTAAGTAAGGTTGCCCCCTTCCCCTTAACTGGTTTAGAAGGCTATAAATCAAGGATTTTGTCTGGGGTGGTTGGAAGTTGGGGTGGATAGAAGGGATGTCCTATTTGTATCTGTGCTTCTAAGAGAATCTCTTAATTTCCGGGGTGATTCACACTGCCCTTGGATTAATAGAGGGAGCCTTTGAAGTTGCCCCTTTGATCTGTCACTTGACTTTAATCCCTATTTAAAACAATTTCACAGTTATTTTGCCTCCTTCTGGAAAGCTTTTTTGTAAAAGGTCTCTAGAAAACCAAACAATTTCTCTCTATATACTCAAAGAATATTTACCCTATTCTATTCTCTCTGTTAAGATATACTCTGGCTTTAATTTAAGTGAAAGCTGGCTTGTAGTACTAAGTCCTAACTGGTTGTAATTTAACTGAAGGCTATCTTGTAGTACTATGCCCTAACTCACGTAATAAAACACTGAATTTTAAAATACACAGATCTTATCGGTTTTAACCCAAATAATTCCCTTTTCCCCAAGACTTAGAGAATTTCTCAAGAGGTAAGTACTTACAAGTGCAGATTTCTTCCCAGCAGTAGCAGTCCTCTTGGTAATTCTTCAAGACTGAAAGTCACTACATACATTCTGGTTCACATATTTGTATCTGTGCTTCTAAGACAATTTCTTAATTTTCTGGGTGATTCACACTGCCCTTGGATTGATGGAGAGAACTTTTGAAGTTGCCCCTTTCATCTGTCACTTAGAACAAAACATAAAAACATAAGATATGCCACACTGGGTCAGACCAAGGTCCATCAAGCCCAGTATCCTGTTTCCAACAGTGGCCAATCTAGGTCATACGTACCTAGCAGTTTCCCCAAAAGACACAGATTCCACAACGCTTGTACTGGGTCAAGCACTGATATCCTGGGTCCCTTCTTAATAATGGTTTATGGACCTTTCCTCCAGGAACTTGTCCAAACCTTTTTTAAACCCAGCTACACTAACAGCCTTTACTACATCCTCTGGTAACAAATTCCAGACTTTGATTACACATTGAGTGAAAAAATATTTTCTTTTATTAATCTTAAATAGTTTACTCTGTAGCTTCATTGCATGTCCCCTAGTCTTTCTATATTCTGATAACATAAACAATCGATCTACGTTTACCCATTCCACTCTGTTCATTAATTTATAGACTTCTATCATATCTCCCCTCAGCCGTCTCTTTTCCAGATTAAAGAGCCCTAACCTTTTTAGCCTTTCTTCATAGGAGTATTCTTCCATCCCCTTTACCATTTTGGTGGCTCTTCTCTGAACCTTTTCTAAATACGCTATATCCTTTTTAAGATACAGCGACCAGAATTGCACACAATATTCAAGGTGCAGTCGCACCATGGAACGATACAGAGGCATTATAATATCTTTTGTTTTATTTTCCATTCCTTTCCTTATAGAAACATAGAAACATAGAAATATGATGACAGAAAAACACCACATGGCCTATCTAGTCTGTCCTGCCATATCAACAACTACAACAGTCCCCTTTTTACCTTTAGAGATCCTCTGTGTTTGTCCCATGCTTTTTTGAATTCAGTTACTGTCCTCATCTCTACCACCTCCACTGGGAGACTATTCCACGGATCCACTACTCTTTCCGTAAAGAAATATTTCCGCATATTACTCCTGAATCTATCTCCCTTCACACTCAATCCAATGTCCCCTTGTAGCAGAACTTGCTTTCAATTGAAAGAGGCTCTCTCCCTGAACATTTATGCCACGGAGGTATTTAAACATCTCAGTCATCACCTCTATCCTGCCTTTCCTCTAAGGTGTACATATTAAAATCCTTCAGTCTGTCCTCATATGCTTTATAATGAAGACCACAAATCATTTTAGTAGCCACCCTCTGCACCGACTCCATCCTATTCACATCCTTTTGAAGGTGCGGTCTCCAGAATTGCACACTATACTCCAAATGAGGTTGCACCAAAGACTTATAGAGAGGCACTATCACCTCCTTTTTTCTGCTATCCATTCCTTTCCGTATGCACCCAAGCATCCTTTTAGCTTTTGCCATTGCCTTTTCTACCTGTTTAGCTACTTTAAGATCATCAGACACAACCACGCCTAGGTCCCGCTCTTCTTTAGTGGACAAAAGTACTTCACCCCCTATACTATATTGCTCCCTTGGATTGCTGCAGCCCAAATGCACGACCTTACATTTTTAACATTAAATTCCAGCTGCCAAATTCTAGACCATTCTTCAAGCTTAGCTAGATCCCTCCTCATGTTATCTACACCTTCCTGGGTGACTACTCTATTGCAGATTTTGCTATCATCCGCAAAGAGGCAAACCTTACCCAACAGCCCTTCCGCTATATCACTAACAAAGATGTTAAAAAGAATCGGACCAAGGACAGATCCCTGGGGCACAGCACTAGTAACGTCCTTCTCCTCAGAGTGAGCTCCATATACTTGTACTCTTTGTCGCCTCCCACCCAACCAATTTCTAACCCAAGCAGTAACTTTAGGGTCCATCCCTAGGGTGCTCAGCTTGTTTATAAGTCGCCTGTGAGGAACAGGGTCAAAGGCTTTACTGAAATCTAAATACACCACATCTAGAGCTCTCCCTCGGTCCAACTCCCTGGTCACCCAGTCAAAGAAATCAATTAGATTTGTCTGACAAGACCTGCCTCTGGTGAATCCATGCTGCCTCGGATCCTGTAATCCGCTGGACTCCAGAAACCTCACTATTTTCTCTTTCAGCAGCGTTTCCAATAATTTACTCACCACCGAAGTTAAACTAACCAGCCTGTAGTTTTCAACCACATCCTTACTTCCGCTTTTGTGTAAAGGCACCACATGAGCCTCTCTCCAGTCCTTTGGCACCACTCCCGACTCCAACGAGGCATTGAAAAGGTCAGTTAGTGGAGCTGCTAGAACATCCCCAAGTTCCCTCAGTATTCTAGGGTGTATCCCATCCGGTCCCATCGCTTTGTCTACTTTAAGTTGAGCTAGTTTCTCACAAACACAGTCTTCTGAAAATTGTTCAAGATGTCCCTCGCTTCTGTTCCTATTTGTGGGTGTTTTCTGAGGTCCTGCTCCTGGTTCTTCATCTGTGAACAAAGAACCTAGCATTCTATTTGCTCTCTTGGCCGCCGCTGCACACTGGGCTGAGGGTTTTAACATGTTATCCACAATGACGCCTAAAACTTTTTCCTGGGTGGTGGTTCCTAATGCGGAACCTTGCATCGTGTAACCATAGTTTGGGTTGTTCTTCCCTAGGTGCATAACTTTGCACTTGTCCACATTAAATTTCATCTGCCATTTTGATGCCCAGCCTTCCAATTTTCCATAATCCTCTTGCAATTTTCCACAATCCTCTTGGGTTTTAACAACTTTAAATAGTTTTGTGTCATCTGCAAATTTGATAACCTCACTCGTTATTCCATTTTCCAGGTCATTTATGAATATGTCAAAAAGCAGCGGACCCAGCACAGATCCCTGGGGTACACCACTATTCACCTTTCTGCATTGGGAAAATTGGCCATTTAGCTCTAACATCTTTCTATCTTTTAACCGGTTCCTGATTCGCAATAGTACACTGCCTCCTATCCCATGACTCTTTAGTTTTGCCAAAAGTCTCTGATGAGGGACCTTGTCAAAGGCTTTCTGAAAGTCTAGATACACTATATCAACCGACTCACCTTTGTCCACCTGTTTATTCACACCTTCAAAAAAACATAACAGATTATTAAGACAAGATCTTCCTTGTCTAAAGCCATGTTGGCTGTCTCCCAGTAGGCCATGACTATCTACATGCTGAGTAATTTTATTCTTTATGATGGTTTCTACCATTTTTACTGGTACTGACGTCAGGCTCACCGGTCTGTAGTTTCCCGGATCACCCCTGGAACCCTTTTTAAAAATTGGCGTTACATTGGCGATCCTCCAATCTTCAGGTATTAGAGATGATTTTAATGATAGTTCACAGACTACTAATATGAGATTGCAGACCTGCTATTTCAGTTCTTTCAACACCCTTGGATGTATACCATCTGGCCCAGGTGATTTGCTACTCTTCAGTTTATCTAATAGTTGTAATACATCTTCCCGATGTATTGATATTTCCTTCAATTCTTCCGCACCTTTAAATACCACTTCAGTTATGGGTAACATCCCTACATCTTCCTCAGTAAAGACCAAAGCAAAGAATTCATTCAGTCTCTCCGCTATCACCTTGTCGCCTCTTAGTGCCCCTTTAACCCCTCTATCATCTAATGGACCAACTGACTCACAAGTTTTTTGCTACGAATGTACTTGAAAAAGTCTTTATTTCGCGTATTTGCTTCTGCAGCAAGCTTCTTCTCAAATTCTCCCTTTGCCTGCCTTATCAATGCCTTGCATTTGTGACTTGCCAGTGCTTGTGCTGTTTCCAGGTTTCATCATTTGGCTCTTTTTTCCATTTCCTGAAAGATGCTTTTTTGGCAACAACAGCCTCTCTGACCTAACCTTTAAACCATGCTGGCAGTTTTTTGGTCTTTCTTCTACTTTTCTTAAAGTTGGAATACAGCTGGTCTGGGCTTCCAAGATAGTCTTTTTCAACAACAACCAAGCTTGATGTAAGTCTTTAACCTTTGCAACTGCTCCTTTTAGTTTTTTCTTAACTATTTTCCTCATTTTATCATAGTCTCCCTTTCGAAAGTTAAAAGGTAGTACTGTGGATTTCCTTAATATCCCTCCTCCACTAATTAAATCAAATGCGATCATGCTATGATCACTATTGCCAAGTGGCCCCAACACCCTTATCTCTTGCACTAGATCTGGTGTTCCACTAAGGAGTAGGTCTAATATGGCTTCCCCTCTGGTCAGTTCATGAACCAGCTGCTCCAAGAAGCAGTCATTTATTTCATCTAGGAACTTTATCTCCCTAGCATGTCCTGCCGTGACAATGACCCAGTCGATACCGGGGTAATTGAAATCACCCATTATTATTACTATGCTGTAACCTTTGTTAGCTTCCTTGATTTCTTTGAGCATTTCATCATCCATTGGTTCATTCTCACCAGGCGGTCGATAGTACACACCCACTGCCATTGCCTTCCCCTTTTTACATGGAATTTCAATCCATAGAGATTTTACAGCAAATTTTGTTTCCTGCAAAACTTTAATTCTTTCTGACTCAATGCCCTCTCTAACATAGAGCGCAACCCCTCCACCAATTTGATCAGCTCTATCATTATGATATAGTTTGTACCCAGGTATCACAGTGTCCCACTGGTTGTCCTCCTTCCACCATGTCTCTGATATTCCAATCATATCTAACCTCTCATTTAATGCTATATATTCTAACTCTCCCATCTTATTTTTTAGACTTCTAGCATTTGCATACAAGCATTTTAGAGACTGTATTTTATTCATATTAATTTGGCTATTGGTAGATTTGGGTTATTTGGGATCTTTAAGCTCTTTCTGCTCCATACCTGGGGGCATTTGGGCTACTTTACTCTTTTTTGGAACCTCTCTGCTTTTGGTATTATCCTTCAAGGATACATTCATCTGAACCATCCACTCTTGGGCGACTGTCGGCTTTCCCCTATTATCTAGCTTAAAAGCTGCTCTATCTCCTTTTTAAAGGTTAATGTCAGCAGCCTGGTTCCATCCCAGTTAAGGTGAAGCCCATCCCTTCCGAAGAGCCCCTCCTTTCCCCAGAATGTTCCCCAGTTCCTAACAAATCCAAAATCCTCATCTCTGTACCTTTGTCTCATCCATGCATTGAGACTCCGGAGCTCTGCCTGCCTTTTGGGTCCTGCGCGTGGAACGGGAAGTATTTCGGAGAATGCTACCCTGGAAGTTCTGGATTTCAACTTCCTACCTAAAAGCCTAAATTTAGCCTCCAGAACCTCCCTATCACATTTTCCTATGTCCTTGGTACTGACATGTACCAAGACAGCAGACTCCTCCCCAGCACTATCTAAGAACTTCTCTAGGTGGCGCGTGAGGTCCACTACCTTCGCACCAGGCAGGCATGTTACCAGGCGATCCTCACATCCACCAGCCACCCAGCTATCTACATTCCTAATGATTGAATCACCAACTATGACGGCTGTCCTAACCCTTTCCTCATGGGCACATGGCCCTGGAGAAACTTCCTCAGTGCAAGAGGGTTTTACATCACCTGGAGGACAGGTCCTAGTTACAGGATCACTTCCTGCCACACCAGGGTGATCCTCTCCTGTCACGTGACACCTCTCCTCCATGGCAAGAGGGATGCTGCCAGACTGGAGGTGGGACTTCAGGACTATATCCCTGTAGGTCTCGTCTATGTACCTCTCTGTCTTTCTTATGTTTTCCAATTCTGCTACTCTAGCATCTAGAGAATGGACTCATTCCCTGAGAGCAAAGAGCTCCTTGCACCTAGTGCGCACGTAAGACCTCTCACCAACTTGGAGAAAATCATACATGTGACACTCAATGCAAAAGACTGGAAAGCTCCCATCTCGCTGCTGGACCACTGTCTGCATCTTAATTTTAAGCTTGTGTTTAGATCTTTAAGTTCTTTACTTACTAAGTTCTTTACTTAATAAAACTGTACCTAATATGTTTAATATCCCTTATTCACCTGAAGCTTAATTAATCTCAGGTATGACTGATTTGGGTAACGAGCTTCACCTCAGAGCACCTCCTGTCTTTTAAGATGTGTAAGTACCTATAAAGCTACAATTATCCCAGGGGTGGGTGGGTGTTGGGGAGGGAGGGAGGGAAATAACACTTATTAAAATATGGCTGCTACACAGTACCCTGTCCTGTGCTGCTGAGGTAAGCTATATTCTGATTTGATTTAAATTATAGCTCTTTGCTGCTGCTAGGTTCTAACTTATGAAATTTAAACTACAAGCTCTCTGCTGGGTTCTAAATTTAACTAGAAAGCTCTCTTCTGTGTTTTAAATTTAAACTAAAAGTACTTTGCTGATGCTAGGCCCTGAGTGACTATTAAATTTAAACTACAAGCTCTTTGCTGGGTTCTAAATTTAACCAGAAAGCTCTCTTCTGTGTTTTAAATTTAAACTTAAACTGCTGCTACTAGGCCCTGACTGATTTAACAAAAAACAGTGGGTTCATAGATTAATTAGCTTTAATACAAAGAATTCCTTTCAGAAAATTACCAGAAGTATATACTCACAATTGCAGATCTCTCTCCAGAAGTAACAGTCCCCTTTTCTAGTCCTTCAAGACTTGACTTTAACACCTATTTAAAACAATTCCACAGTTTTCTTGCCTTCTACTGGAAGGTCTCTTTGTAAAAGGCCTCAATCAAAAACAAAACAGTCCATGAAACAAGATCAAAACAAAACTCCTTTGCTGTTTGTGTAGTCGTTGTGAAAACAGGTAAAGCTGCAAAGTGAGACGGTCCGGGTTTTTCTCACAGTTCCTAGCCCGAAATCAATCGGCTACTCCCTCCTGAGTATCACATGGGCTGCAAGGCCCTCATAAGCTCATCTCTGCCAAGAGGGCTTCTCACTGCTGCACTTTCCAACTATTAACAGTTCCTCAGCACCTCAGTCCTTTCCACTCCTTTAAACCTGGGCAACCCCCTTCAATGGACTAGAGTAGGGTTGAGGAAGCCTTCTACCATTCCTAGGCCCAGTCCACATCCACAATAAGGCAAACCAGGAAACTCACACACTTGAAGTTCCAGCTTCCTGTTATTCTATGTCCTCAAAGATACAGTCCCAGGATTCTGCTTCTCCCATTCCATAGGCTCAGGAACTGTGGAAAGCTCAAGGAGGCGCGCTTAGTGCCTTGGGAGTGGTCTCTCATATGCCAGGGAGGAATATCAGCTCCACCCTTGTTCCCAGGAAATCAGCCACTCCCCAGCTCCACCCCTTTCCTTATTGCAGAGACAGCTCTAAAACCCGGGTTGGATCCGGCACAGCGCCTTCTCGCCGGCTTGCCCTGGGCTCTTCCTTCTCCTCCCTGCATGGTTGGCCCTGACTGAGGGGCATTCTTGGGGTTCATGCTGTGGGATTCTCTATTTCCCTGGGCACTGAGGCTGGCTAACCATGGTACAATACACAAGTGGCGAACAAAAGAACGAGGAGCATCAGGATCCAAAGGCCACCTCCTTTCCAATGAACCGACACCAGGAAATGTTCCCAGTTTCTATTTCCTCCTCTCCCAGTCACCAGAGTCTTTGACATTAGACGTTACTACTGTGCAATAACTGGGACTCCTCCTAAACACTTTAAATGCTGCCTCTATCACAGTGGAGGAGTGGCCTAATGCTTACAGCACTGGCTTGGCTACCAAAAGACAAGGGTTTGATTCCCACTAATACTTCTTGTGGTCTTGCACAAGTCACTTAACCCTCCATTGCCTCAGAAAAATCCAAGTTATTAATGTCACTGTTTGATGTACATTACCAAGTTTAAGCTATAATGTAAATGGCTTTGATTAAAATGATAAAGCAGAATAAAAAAAACATTAATTAAAAATAAAATTCCCAGCTTCAGCCATCCCAGGGAGTGGGGTCTTGGCCCAGGAGCTGGAATAAGGTCCCCTGCAAACCCATACTACTGAATCACACTTGTAAACCGCACAGATTTTAAAGAGCGCGGTATAGCAAAGCTTTAAAGAAATAAATAAAAAATAAATCACAGAAGTAGCCCGATTCCGCCAAGTCACTTCATCCTTGCCGAGTTTTAATCCCAGCTTTGCCTTTCTGTGTCACCACGGAGAAGTCATTTTATCAAGCTGGAGCTCAGACCACTAAATGAATAATTATACCATGCCTGCCTCCCCTTCTTTCCATACCAAGGTCTGTGATTTTCCATTAATCTTGAACGCAGGTTGGTTCACTCATTAAAGTGTGCTTCGCCTATATCTCTGTTTTATTATGGGGTTTTTTCACATAGCGCCCGACACTTCGCCTGCAAAAGAATTCATACACACACATGACACCTCTCCTCTACCTCCAAGCCTCTCAGGATGAATAAGGTGTTAAGGATTGTTGCTAAACTGTTTCTATTTTCAATCGGGGTGATAAAGTCTGATACCTGCGAGATACAGATCTCCCGCTCTGTGAATGTGCTGGGCTCAGTGCTTCAGCTCTGTGTATTTACCCAGCTCAGGAATTTGGCCGTGCTCTGATCTAGGCTACTTCATCTCTAATTTCTTTCATTTTCATAGGGACGGCAGTGTTTCAAAGAATGGAAAATCCCCCCAGTTACAAACTAAATTATAAATATCTAAGTGGTAGGAGACTGAGAATTTGCTTCTTTCAAATGACCCAAAATTAGTTCTATGCACCCTTCTAAGCTTCACTCTTAATAAACGGCTTTGCTTTGAACAAGCTGAGTATAAATATTTAAACAATGATGTATTGGGGCCAGCCCAGGGTTTGAGTAACAAGGGATTATGCTACCATGCGCACGTGTGTGTGTTTATGTTATGTGCCATCAAGTCATTGCTGACTCAGGCCTTTCTTTCGTGGTATTCGAAGGTGCTGTCCCATACACAGGACCTGAATATGTTTTTTCAATCATTTCTCTGCCTCCCAGATCGGCTAGTGCTGTGAATAATGCCGAGAGAGCATTCGCACCACCTAAGAGGAAGTTTCACCTATTGCTCAATGGCGACATCTAGTGGCCACTTTAGAGCTCATATTAGCAGGGTTCCAGGAGGTACTTTGGAAAATAGCCCCCGGCCAGGCAAGAAAAATTGGGTTAGGGTTTTTTTTCATGAATTCTTCCAGTTTTCAAGTGTTTTTCAGTCAGTTTTGCGCATTTGTTTTAAAAAGAAAATTTTAGTGCACGCTAAATTGATTTAACGCACACTAACTGACAAATTAAGGTACACTAATTTACACAGTGCACATTAAATTAATTTAATACACACTAAGGACCCAATTTTCAAATGTGCCAGTATTCAAATACCATGGGAGTTAACCATGGCGCTTACATATAGACACTGCCGCTAAGTATTCAGGCTGAGCAGTGCTAACAGTGAGAGCTGGCACTTGCCCAATTAGTGTAATTTTCAGTTTTTCATGAGGCCTAAGTTGCCCAAACAAGTGTCGCTGAAAATCAAAGTAACAGGCTACGTGCCAGCACATTAGAGATCTTCTGTGTTTGTCTCCTGCTTTCTTGAAATCAGATAGAGCCCTGGTCTCTACTACATCCGGTGGGAGACTATTCCATGCATCTCCCACTCTTTCCATGAAGAAATTACTCCAGAGTCTATCCCCTTTCACCCTCATCCTTTGCCCCCTCATTGCAGAGTTTGCTTTCAATCAAAAAAAGCTCTTGGAAGTATTTAAATATCTCTATCATATCTCTCCTCTCCCACCTTTCCTCCAGAGTATACATATTGAGATTAAGTCAGTCCCCATATGCCTTATGACTAAGTCCACTGACCACTGTAGTAGCCGCCCTCTGCACCGACTCCAGCCTGTTTATATCCTTTTGAAGGTGTGGTCTCCAGAATTGCACACAATACTGCAAATGAGGTCGCACCAGAGACTTATACAGAGGCACTATCACCTGGTCATTCCTCTTCCTATGTACCCAAGCATCCTAGCTTTTGCCATCGCCTTTTCTAACTATTTAGTCTCCTTAAGATCATCAGAAACAATCACCTCCACTTACCCGGCTAGTGCTACTACCATCCCTGCTTTGCCCATGGACCATCCTTACACTAAGTGGGTCATTCCGATTTGCATTTAGCAGGGATGGATGTCCGGTTTGGACGTCCATCCTTACTAAATGCCAGGGGGCCGATTCCAATCTCAGTGCTCCCTGCACATATAGAGATGTGTGAGGAGCTCTGGATGGGGGTGGGAGGGAGCTGCCCGGAGGAGGAGCGAGGGAATACTGGAGGCAGGACTCTGACTTGGATGTACAGGGTTGATTCCAGTCACAGTCCTGTACGTCTGGGTCTGCCGACTTAGCCAGGGAACTTTCTCCACTCTAGAAGATAGGGGATCGCCAGCCATGGGCCACTGATAGCAGGTAAGGTGCAGCAGGCTTTCCCTGTTGCTCGATCCCGGCCATAGCAGGCCCGATCGGGGGTCGAGTGATGGGGGACTGGGCAGGGGAGCTGCTTGCCAACAATCAGGACTCCTGCATGGCATCCTGGTGCAGAAGCCCCAGGCGGGTTGTACGGGGAGCAGCCTGGACATAGAGAGCCCCAGAATCAGGGCACATCCTGCCTGTCCATGCTGATTGCACCCAATTATGATCCCATGGGAACGTCTAGCCCCCCGCGAGATCAGAATCGGGTACAATTCTGGCCCATCCAGATTTTGGACATCCAGACAGGCCCTAATGGGAATCGGGCCTTAACTGTATAATGTCGGGACAGTCAGCAGAGATAAACAGTGGCACTATCTGCGATCTGCCCTTTAGCTGGCTGGAGGGCACTTGGTTGGCTAAATGCTTTGAATATCGAGCCCAGAAAGGTTTATAAGGCACATTAACAAACCAAATGCCCACTAACCAATATACATCCCCTAGCTGCTGCTGCTGCAATGACCGGCAAAGGAAGCTGGAAGGGCAAAAGCAGGGAGAAAAGTCCCAGCTAGTCCTGAACAAAGGCTCCCAGATTTCCTGCACAATGAATATAAGACATGTCATACTGGGTCAGATCAAAGGTCCATCAAGCCCAGAATCCTGTTTCCAACAGTGGCCAATCCAGGTCCCAAGTAGCTTTCAGTTTCCCAGAAGGTATACAGATTCATCACTGCTTATCCTGGGGTAAGCAGTGAATTTCTTCGGTCCTCTTTAATAATGGTTTATGCACTTTTCTTCCAGAAACTTGTCCAATCCTTTTTTAAATCCAGATACACTAATAACATTTACTACATCCTCTGGTAGCGAATTCCAGAGTTTGATTACGCATTGAGTGAAAAAATATTTTCAACTATTAGTCTTAAATCATTGCATGTCCTGTCTTTCTACCTTTTGAAGGAGTAAACCACCAATCTATGTTTACCTGTTCTACTCCACTCATTATTTTATAGACATAAGAACATAAGAAATGCCATAATGGGTCAGACTAAGGTCCATCAAGCCCAGTATCATGTTTCCAACAGTGGCCAATCCAGGTCACAAGCACCTGGCAGGTACCCAAAGTCCACAGCTTCCACAATGCTCATCCTGGGGCAAGCAGTGGATTACCAGGGTCCTATTTAATAACTGTTTATGGACCTTTCCTCCAGGAACTTGTCCAAACCTTTTTTAAACCCAGCTACACTAACAGCTTTTACTACATTGTCTGGTAACGAATTCCAGAGTTTAATTACGCTTTGAGTGAAAAAATAATTTGTCCTCTTAAACGGGTTACACTGTAGCTTCATTGCATGTCCCCTAGTATTTCTACTTTTTGATGGCTATAAACAACCGATCTACGTTAACCCATTCCACTCCATTCATTAATTGATAGACCTCTATCATATCTCCCCTCAGCCGTCTCTTTTCCAGGTTGAAGAGCCCTAACCTTTGTAGCCTCTCCTCATAGGGGTATCCTTCCATCCCCTTTATCATTTCTGGCACTCTTCTCTGTATGTTTTCTAATGCTGCTATATCCTTTTTAAGATGTGGTGACCAGAACTGCACACAATATTTGAAGTACGGTCGCACCATGGAGCGATACAGAAGCATTATAATATTCTTTGTTTTATTCCCTTCCTTATGATACCTAGCATTCTATTTGCTTTCTTGGCCGCCGCTGCACACTGGGCCGAGGGTTCCAACATATTATCCACAATGACACCTATGTTCCTGGGTGGTAGTTCCTAATGTGGAACCTTGTATCGTGTAACAATAGTTTGGATTGTTCTTTCCTAAGTGCATAACTTTGCACTTATCCACATTAAATTTCATCTGCCATTTGGACGTCCAGTCTTCCAGTTTATCAACATCTTCTTGCAATGTTCTTACAATCCTCTTGTGTTTTAACAACTTTCAATTATTCTGCATCATCTACAGATTTCATCATCTCCCTCTTTCCCATTTCCAAATTATTTATGAATGTATTAAAAAGCAGCGGACCCAGCACAGATCCTTAGGGTACTCCACTATTCACCTTTCTCCATTGAGAAAATTGGCCATTTAGCCCTACTCTCTGCTTCCTATCTTTTAATCAGTTCCCAATCCATAATAGTACACTGCCTCCTATCCCATGACTATTTAATTTCCTGAAAAGTCTCTCATTTATTTTATTTATTTATATGTTTTTATGTACCATACTATTTTAAATCAGCACAGTTTACAGATAACATTTGAGACACTTTCAAAGGCTTTCTGAAAATCCAGTTACACTATATCAACTGGCTCACCTTTATCTACCTGTTTATTCACACCTTCACAAAATGTAAGAGATTAGTGAAACAAGACTTTCTTTGGCTATATCCATGTTGGCTTATGTAGCATTATGTTGGCCACTCTATAATCTTCAGATACTACAGATGATTTTAATAATAATTCACGGATTTTACTAATAGTAGGTCTGCAATCTAATTTTTTAGTTATTTCAGCACCCTGGGATGCATACCATTTGGTCCAGGTGATTTGCTTTTCTTTAGTTTTTCCAAATTTTGGTATTAGATCTTCCAGGCTTATCAATATTTGTTTCAGGTCCTCTGATACATTACCTCTAAATATCATTACTGGCATGAGTAACTATTGTATGTCTTCTTCAGTAAATACTAAAGCAAAGAATTCATTCAGACTTTCTGCTATGGCCTTGTCCTTCCATAGCACCCCTTTTATCCCTCTGCCATCTAATGGTCCAACTGACTCCCTCATAAGTTTATCATGAACTTTGCTTTCATGGCAAGCTTCTTTTCAAATGTTCTCTTTGTCTGCCTTATCAATGCCTTGCATTTAATTTGCCAGTGCTTATGTTGTTCCCTGTTTTTATCATTTGGTTCTTTTTTCCATTTTCTGAATGTTAATTTTTTGGTTATAACAGCCTCTCTGACCTGACATTTAAACCATACCGGCAGTCATTTGGCTGTTAGTGTAGCTGGGTTTAAAAAAGGTTTGGACAAGTTCCTGGAGGAAAGGTCCATAAACCATTATTAAGAAGTGACCGAAGATATCAATGCTTGACCCAGTACAAGCATTGTGGAACTTGTGTCTCTTGGGGAAACTGCTAGGTACATATGACCTAGATTGGCCACTGTTGGAAACAGAATACTGGGCTTGATGGACCTTGGTCTGACCCAGTATGGCATATCTTATGTTCTTATGTTCTTATGTTCCTATCAACCTTCTTAATGCATGGAATTCATCTGGTCTGTGCTTCCAAGATAGTATTATTAAACAATGCCCTGGTTGGTTCTGACTGAGTTGGAAGCCCAAAAAGGAGTGGGAGAAATCTACCATGAAAGGAAAACAAGAACCTGAAAAGTGATGCCCTGTTTAAGTACAATAAATAGATAATAAAATGGTGCCTACAGGACTGTCAATGGCTCCTTGAATTACACTTCTGTAGCTGGAATGAGTCTAGTGAATTTCTCAGCCAGCAGAGCAAAACCTCCTTAGCCAATGCAGCGAGAAGGAGGAGCCAGACTGGGACTCCTCAACTCCACATTCGACGCTCAGCGCACTTCATCCCCTGCTGCTTAGAAGCATACAAACAGAGAAACATGACGACAGAAAAAGACCACATGGCCTATCTAGTCTGCCCTTCCATATCAACACTACAACAGTCCCCTTTTTTCCTTTAGGGATCCTCTGTGTTTGTCTCATGCTTCTTTGTGTGGTTTGGCCCTAGAGTATGGGATCCAGGTGTATGTCATAGAGTACCAGTCAATCACAAAAAACATTGCTAAAAAATAACCTCTGAAATACAAAGCTAATCCTGCTGGCCCCCAGGCAGTGCTGTGTGCTATCAAGTGAAAGATCTGGTTTCTATTCCAAGGTCAGGACTTCCACTTCCCAGATCTGCTGTGGAAGCAAGGCTCACAGTTCCTGTGGAGAAGAGCTTTCAGCAACCATACAATAGTGATTCCTGCTGGCCAGACTTGAAATGCAGATATAGCAGCTCAAGCTAGACTCTCACTGCAATGGCTGGATCATATTTGAGTGAAAAGTGCTACTGATAGGTGATTTCAATATGCTGGATGTTGATTGGCACATCTATGCTGCTATGTCTTCTAAAAGGAAAGAGATCCTGGACTATCTACAGGGAGAACTATTCAGGCAACTGGTAACAGGATCCACACATGAAGAGGCCATACTTGACTTAGTGCTTACCAATGGGGAAAGTGTTTCTAATGTCATATTGAGAGATCATCTGGCATCCAGTGATTACACAGGTACACTAAAAAAAATTGTTTTTAAACTGCCTCTAATGTTTCGATTGATTTTTACATTTTTTGGTGCGCTGAATCCAAATCTGGTAACCAATTTGCTCCATCACGTACAGATTTTTTGCTACATTGGGTTAGCAGTTTGAGGTGAACGTTTCAGATTGAGTGCGATCGAGATAAAAGTTTCTTGGATGAATTCTTTATACTAATTGTTTAGTAGTTATTCAAATAAGAATAAAGAAAATTGTAACAAGGCAGCACATAAGAATAGAGTAATGTCAACAAAACACACTGTGATGGTAGCAAAATTGTCTGCACTTGAAACAGCCACATACATGTGCACAAACATTGAGCATATAAGAGCGAGGTTAGACACAAAGCAAAGCAAAGAAATGTGCAAAAAATGTTGTACAGGTATGTATGTAAGAATAGAAAACGCAAACCGCACCATTGCAATACATGAAGACAAACACCCGATGGTGTGAAAATAAAATTCTAATAAATGAGATCCGACACTGTGGTAATAACTAGCAAATTTTTATTTCAAAGTTTAGTAAAAACACGATATTTGTCAACACAGTTTAGATTTTAAAGTCATTCTTGGGTCAATCAATCTCCTGGTGGGCCCGTTTCTTCTTCCCCCGAATGCTTCTCTTGGTGCGCTGCTTGGCGTATTTCTCATCTGGGGTTTCCCGCAGCAGCAACCAGCAGAAATCAGCCATCATAGTGGTGTTCCATCTTCCTTGGTACCTTCTCTCTGCGTCCTTGATGTCCTGGTGAAACCTTTCACCTTGTTCTTCACTGTACGCCCCCAAGTTTTCGGGAAAGTAGTTCACATGGGAGTGCAAGAAATGGACTTTCAGGCTCATGTTACAGCCTTGTTCTTTGAAGGCATTGAGCATCCTGGCAACAATATCCTTATAGTTCTCATCCCGCCTGTTCCCCAAGAATTTAAGAACAACATCCTTGAAGGAATCCCAGGCTTCTTTTTCCTTCTCAGACATCGTTTCAGCGAATGCTCCATCTGACATGAGTTTCCTTATATCAGGGCCAACAAACACTCCTTCCTTTAGCTTTGCTTCAGAAAGTCGGGGGAACTTTGAGCAAAAGTACCGAAAGCACTCACCATCTTTTGGAAGGGACTTGATGAATTGCTTAATGAGACCCAACTTAATGTGGAGAGGTGGTAATAGAATTTTATCACGAGGTACCAAGCTCTCATGAAGAACATTTTTCTCACCGGGTCTCAAATACTCCCGAATTGGCCAGTCTTTTTTCCCCCAGTGTAGTTCGCGGGCCCGGCTATCCCACAAGCAAAGGAAGCAGGGATATTTGGTGAAACCGGATTGCTGCCCTAATAGCATGGATAGAATTTTAAAGTCTCCACAAATCATCCACTTATGCTCATCATAACGAATCTTCTGAAGAATCAGGGCCAAATTCTCGTATTTTTCTTGGAGAATAACAGAGTGAGCAATAGGAACTGAAGCGAATGTGTTGCCATTATGAAGAAGAACACCTTTTATGCTGTCTTTTGACGAATCAATGAACAGCCGCCATTCAGCAGGATCATACTTGAGTTTAAACTTTTCCATCACTCCGTATATATCGTTGCAAAATACCAAATCTTCCTCTTTGCTGAAATACTTCAAAAATTGTGTCTCGCGGTTACGGTACCAATAAAAAGTTGTTCCTGGTGACAATAGATTTTTCTGTTTAAGCCGAGAACCTAGCAGTTGGGCAGCATCTTTTGGGAGTCCTAAATCCCTGACTAAATCATTCAATTCAGCTTGAGAGAAAAGTTCAGGTTTCGGATCTGGTTCAGTTTCAAACTCGGAAGTACTGGACTCATCGGGAAAAGCCATCTGATGAGTCTCATCATGATCAGAACCGTCCACACAAATATGATCCAAAGATTTTGGAAGTTCAGGCACAGGTACTTCGTTGCTATGAGGCATAGGCCTAATTGCTGAGGGAAGGTTGGGGTAACTTATTACGTTCTTATTTTTTAAGTTGTATCCCTTCACAATGCAAGAGCAAAAATAGCAGTCACTGCTGTGGTCTCTTTGTTCACGCCACATCATAGGTATTCCGAAACGAAATGCTTGTTTTTTACCTTTCATCCATAAGCGTAGATCTTCCTCACATGTCTTGCACACTTTGTGAGGAGCCCACGGTTTGTCTTGATCGCCTAACTTCAAACCGAAATAGGCGAAATATACTTTTTTAATAAATGCAGAAATGTTCCTCTGCCGCTTTTTCACGGTATATTCCCCACAAATAAAACAAAAACTGTCCGGAGAGTTGACGCAACCTCTGGCTCTGTGAGCCATCACAAATACACAGCACTGCAAACTACAACTGTAGTGAACCACTTCGGAATAAAGCTGGATTACGACTGAGCAAACAAAAGGTAATAATGAACTTGCAAGAAACTGAAATTTGACAGGAACGTTCATGTCGCAACCACCGTGTTTGAGCGAGCGAACGAGGCGAGGCGAACAGGAAAGAACATGCGCCAGCGCGAGTACTGGATTTAGCCCCCCGCCTCCCAATTGTCCTGTTAATGTATAAAATGAATACAAAACACTCTAAAATATCATGAGGGAGTGGTTCTAGTTAGTTAACCATTACAACCTCTATTTTGGGCCAAGAAAATAAACTGCAGTCGGCTAAAAAGAAATTATGTGAACATTCCTTATATGGGTAAGAAATCTAATTTTGCAAGAAAACGTGACGTGATGGAACATTTTGGCTATTTTTCCTGGATTCAGCACCCCAAAATCTATAGGAATCAGTTGCAAAACTGGAGGCAGTTTTTTGGTAGTGTACCTGTGTTATCATCCAGATGGTGTGGTTCAGTATTAGGACTAGGGCTGATAAAATCCATTCAAAAGCGAGGGTCTTATACTTTAGGAAAACTAACTTTGCCAAGATGGCACAATACCTCAAGGAGTCGTTAATAGGATGGGAACAGCTGGGGGATGTAGAAAAGCAATGGGCAAAACTGAAAGGGGATATTTTAAGGTCAACAAACCTTTTTGTTAGAAAGGCAAATAAATGTAAAAGGAAAAGGAGACCACTATGGTTCTCAAAAGAAGTAGCTGAAAAGGTGAAGAAAAAGTTATTGGCTTTCATAAAATACTAGAGATCACAGAGAGAGGAAGACAAGCTTCTATATTTGGAAAAACTTAAGAGATGCTAGGAAAGTAGTCAGGAAAGCAAAGATACAAAAAGAAGAAATAGCCAGTGCAATAAATTGGGGGGATAAGACATTTTTCAGATATGTTAGTTTATTTTTTTTTAAATTTACATTCTCTTATATACCGCGCTATTCTGCATCAGTGCGGTTTACATTGAACAAACTGAAATTACATTGAACAGGGCATTATAACTTGGAGATAACTATTTTACAGTTATCTCCAAGTTATATTACAATTAGTATAACTATTTTACAGTTAGTGAGAGAAGGAAGTGCAGAAATGGTATTGTCAGACTCAAGAGTGAAGGGGAGGAATATGTAGAAGCTGATGAGGATAAAGCAGAATTGCTTAACAAATATTCTTGTTCTTTGTTCACAGATGAAGGGCCAGGAACAGGACTGCAGAAAATACCCACAAGTAGGAATAGAAGTGAAGGGGATCTTGAATGATTTTCAGAAGACTGTGTTCATGAGGAACTAGCTAAACTAAAAGTAGGCAAAGCAATGGGACCGGATGGGATACATTCAAGAATATTGAAGGAACTTAGGGACATTCTAGTGGCTCCACTGACTGACCTTTTCAATGTTTCTTTAGAGTCAGGAGTAGTTCCAGAGGACTGGAGAAAGGCACATGTGATACTTTTACACAAAACTAGAAGTAAGGATGAGGTCGAGAACTACAGATTGGTTAGTCTAACATCTGTGATGAGTAAATTATTGGAAACTCTACTACGTAAAACAGAGGACTGTGAGGTTTCTGAAGTCCAATGGATTGCAGGATCCGAGGTAGCATGGGTTAACCAGAAGCAGGTCTTGTCAGACAAATATGATTGATTTCTCTGACTGGGTAACCAGGGAGTTGGACCGAGGGAGAGGCCTAGATGTGGTGTATTTAGATTTCAGTAAAGCCTTTGACACCGTCACAGGAGACTTATAAACAAATGGAGCATCCTAGGGATAGACCCTAAAGTGACTGACTGGGTAAGAAATTGATTGAGTGGGAGGCGGCAAAGGATACAGATAAATGGAGCTCACTCTGAGGAAAAGGAGGTTACCAGTTGTGTGCCACAGAGATCTGCCCTTGGTCTGATTCTTTTTAACATCTTTGTTAGTGATATTGCAGATCGGCTGTCGGGTAAGGTTCGCCTCTTTGCGGATAATGCAAAAATCTACAATAGAATAGACACCCAGGAAGGAATAGATAATATAAGGAGGGATCTAGCTAAGCTTGAAGAATGGTCAAGAATTTGGCAGCTGAGATTTAATGCTAAAAAATGCAGGGTCATGCATTTGGGTTGCAAAAATCCAATGGAGAAGTACAGTGTAGGGGGCAAAGTACTTCTGTCCATGAAAGAAGAGCGGGATCTGGGCGTGATTGTTTCTGATGATCTAAAGTCCTGCCTCTGGTAAACAGGTAGAAAAGGCAACTACATAAGCCAGAAGGATGCTTGGGTGTATAGGGAGAGGAATAGCCAGCAGAGAAAAGGAGGTGATAGTGCCTCTGTATAAGTCTTTGGTGTATCCTCATTTGGAGTATTGTGTACAATTCTGGAGACCGCACCTTCAAAAGGATACAAACAGGATGGAGTCGGTGCAGAGGGTTGCTACTAAAATGGTTAGTGGTCTTCGTTATAAAGCATATGGGGACAGACAAAGATCTTAATATGTATACGTTAGAGGAAAGGCAGGATAGAGGAGATATGATAGAGATGTTTAAATACCTCCATGGCATAAATGCACAAGAGGAGAGCCTCTTTCGATTGAAAGCAAGCTCTGTTACGAGGGGACATAGGAGGAGGGTAAAAGGAGATAGACTCAGGAGTAATATGCGGAAATACTTCTTTACAGAAAGAGTGGTAGATGCATGGAATAGTCTCCCAGTAGAGGTGGTAGAGATGGGGACAGTATCTGAATTCAAGAAAGCATGGGACAAACACAGAAGATCTCTGAAGGTAAAAAGTGGACTATAGTAGTTAATATGGAAGGGTAGACAAGAAAAACCATGTGGTTTTTTTCTGCAGTCATGTTTCTATGAGGGAGTGACAATATATGGAAAAACCCTTGGGTAGTTGTGAATGAAGATTCCTGAAGGTACTGGTTCAAAAGGCCCCAGAAAATTTAAAAAGAAAGAAAAATGTAGAGCTTGTGTTTTATTTTATTTTTTTTATAAACCTGTATATACTGCTTCCTGACAATATGATGTAAAGCAGTTTACAATTTAAACACCATATAGAATAGCAAAACATATAAAACCTAAACAGACAGGGAGTAACGGACTTTGTGCAGAAAATAACTGTTGAAAAAAAGCCACAAATGAAAAAGCCTGAAAATACAGAATGTCATGGAAGCAGTAGCTGTAGCTAGGAATATGTTTTTGTAAAACACGATAATATCTTCTGCTACACGTACCAGCATAGGACTAACCATGAAGTTGGAGCTTTCAGCCCTGTCCGTCAGAGGCCTGTACCAGTCAGCACAGACACAGGAGTGCTAAGGTCATATGCCAAACTGTAGTCACTAATGTTCAGCTCTCAGACGCTTCCTGAAGGGTTCCCAATGGCCCCAGAGTGTCATAAAACATCATGGGGGAGGGGCACATGGAAAATGCAGGGAAATAAAAAGTGCCTCTTTAAAAATGCAGAGGAAATTAACTTGCCCCAGTGAGTGCAGTAATTAGCAGTTAATAGCTTATTAAAAGAATGGCAAAGGTTAAGCTGCCATCTGGGATGGCGGGCTGCTTGTGATTGGTAATGTGGCAAGATGCACGCAGGCTGCCTTTCCATGTTCATTTTAATAAAAGATACAGCCTTCGAGAATCCAACATCCATCAACAAAGCCATTAGTCTGTCTTTGCTAAATGTAGAGCCTGGCTCGTACTGCTCTCTGCTTCCCCACTGACGCCCTCAAAAGCCTTTGAAAGGTATTAATTAAATATTCTCTTTGTTGTACAAGAAGCTGAACTCTATCAACCCAGCGCTGTACAATTAGAGCAGATCCAGAGGCCCGTCTGCAGGTAGCAGCAGACTCTCGGCACATGGAGTCGTCCAAAAGGCAAACTCCAGAGACCAGGAGAGATTACATGTCAAAGCGGACATTACTCACTGCCTTCTAACATAAGGAAGATGACAGTTAATATAACATAGACATAGAACAATATTAACTTTCAAAAGACAGACATTATCTCTGTCTCTTTACAGACTGATGTATGTCTCCACCTTTTCCATTCTGAGACAAAAACCGACGCTTCACACTTTCATGCTTGTGAAAGGCAGCTGTCGCTTGTACAGCCTGGTCAAATAAATCCGACTGGGACTCCGCTCGCTCCACCACCAGCACACACAACTCTGCCAATGCACCTCACCCCTGCCCTGCAGCACTCTCTGCTATGCCTGTACTGAGGCTTCTAGGCACAATGAGGGGGCATTTCTTTACCGATGTGTGGAATAGTCTCCCAGTGGAGACAGTAGAGGCAAAGACTGTACATGAATTCAAGAAAGCACAGAACAAACACAGAAGATCTCTAAAGGAAAAACAAGGGACTGTAGAGCTTAGTAGTTGCTATAGAAGGGCAGACTAGGTAGGCCATATGGTCTTTATCTGCAGGGCTGGCGCAGGGAGATGAGGCACCATATGCAAACCTTGTGCCACCCCACCAGCTGGCCCCATGCAAACAGGAAGTCAGCATCTGGCAATGGTGGGGGCGGAGACAAACAGTCCCATGACACTGAAGTTTTAGGGTAAGTGCCATGGGGCTGTTTCAGGTCATTGCTCCTACTGTAGTTTCTAGTGAGGGGCGGCAGCAGCAGTGGGAGCCCCCTGATGGCCAGAGAGCTAGGCAACTGCCTAGTTTACCTGATGGTAGCACCAGCCCTGTTTATCTGCCATCAAGGTTGTATATTTCAACCTCTGCCAATACATCTCATTCCTGCCCTGCAATACCCTCTGCTCAAAGCAGCACACACAGCTCTGCCAATGCACCTCATTCCTGCCCTGCATCATCCAGTGCTAGCACACAAGGCAATGAGAGGGGAAACTTGGTTTCAGGGTAAAACCTTCAGCCTTACATTCCCCTCCTCACCCCCCTCCCCCAAGATTTTGATAAACTCAGCAATCATGATCATCAAACTACCACCTTTCCCACCACAATCCTGTAAAAATGCATAATTGGACATCATACTTTTAAATATTAAACTTTCCTTTGTGCCCCCCCCCCCCCCATTCTCCCTGCTGGTAAAGGAATGTGCTGATGGCTCTTTGAGTTTGACTGTCCCAATCTACTCTTTGGCTTTGACTGCTGTGTGTCTTTGTCAGCCCCCCCCCCCCCCACACACACACACACACACAAGCAACCACTTCATCTTGACTGATGTTTGAGATGGGCCTGGCAACATGCCTTACTATACCAGTACCACGATCCTCACATGTGCCTCCCTCTCACTCTACTAATCCAGTACGGAGACCCCATCCATAAAGAGGCAGCCAGAAGGAAGAAGATCATTGCACAGCTTTAAAGATTTAGAATGAGAGAAAAATCCCGTTTCACTTTGCATTCTTAAAAATAAACAGAACACAGATATCAATATATTAAATAGTATTTGGTAACCTAATAGGCAACATGGATACTGAGGCCACTGGTGGTGCTTTCCTGCCACAGTTTACCCAACTTTGGTGACCAGGAAATGAAACGTTACAGATGAATCCCAGTTACAGCTGTGCTTATCCCTTCACCCAGTGCGAAGTAGCCCAAAGTAAAAGGAAAGACGTTCTTCTTCCCAAAACAAAATGTGGCCTCCTGGACCTTCTGTGTGTCCTTTCCTTACCTTCTATCCCACCGCCACCACCATCTATGCACCCATATTCAGCCCCCAAAGGCTAGAGTCTAGCACCCCCCCCCCCCATCTTCTGCCAGCCCACTCTCGCACCTTTAAATTATGTCACTTTAAACTGTGAAGTTCAAGATCGTTCTGTGTGATGCCATTTGAAATGTTAATATGTAGTGAAGTCATTTCAGTATTTCTTTTGGTCATTTGCCTGCTTGGGAATATGAGTCTGCCTGCAGAGTATGTGTGTTAAGGAGCTTAAAATGCGAGTGCTGGCAAAAGCCACGCCATTATTTAATATGTTGTTAGCCTCCACTTCAAGCATTTACAGGATGTAATGAGAGAAAGAGACAGACTGTTTCCACGCTGCCATGGACTGGGATGAAGGGATGCGATGCCCCACATGTCTGTCCTGTCTTGGAAATGGAAGAGTACAAGACAACATAAGCCAAGTGAGAAAGCTGAAAATCGTCTTTCCCTCTTTGCTACAATACGATCAAAGAGGTCTCGGAATGTGTCGCATTTAGTTTTTCAGTAGACTCCCAACCTCAAACCTTGCTAAGGACAGAGAGGCACATTTCACGCCAAGTACTTAATACGATGTTTGCTTTCCATTCACTCTTCATGTTCTGCCAGCATCTCATTGTGAGGCATCCCACAGTGATGAGCAGCAGCGTGTAGGAGCGAGACCTTCACGTTGCATGTGTGGCCACTCAGTTTCATGGTCTGAACCTCGATTTGACATGCTCAGCTGCTGCACACTGAAAGCATGTGGTGTGTCCTGTGCCCGACGAGGAAAGCAAACAGCGAGTTCCAGCAGCTGGCATGCTGCCATGAGGCAGCAACCTACCCCAACATGAGGGCAGCACCACAAGGCCCATTTTGACTAATCTCTCAGATGTTCAGAGCCAGTGTTATAACAATGTGCAGCTATTAGGATTTTCTTCAGCAATAGCACAGAGAATTCTCTTTAGATCATGTTAACATGTTTGTTTTACCATCACTATGAAGAATCACCACCCGATTCCTCAGTCAGATTTTGTTATATTCTGGAGATGAGGCCTCTGCTAACAAAAGGGCCAGAAGAGAGCTTCACAAATTCTCTTTGATTTCTGCCTTCACCCACCCTTTTGTGAATAGTCCATTCGGCTGGAGATCTGGAATACCGAGGCATCGATTTGTCTCATAGGAAAGATTGTCCCCTAAGACCATACTGGGATACGTCTGGGTCAGTGCTGACTCAGAGAAAGCATGTCCTCAATGCCATGGGAGTGTGCCTTTCTAAGCCACCAGCACGTCTGAAGTACTGTAGAAAATGTGTCCTCCTCACACACAGACTGGACTTGCCTTGTCATCACTAATGGCTTGACTTAACATACTCACCATCTGGTGTCACATCCAGGCGCATCATTGCCGTAAATGTCTTATAACTGACATGACAATATTCATTTCTTCAATTTTAAAATGTGCACTCTGGTATCGGGACTTTTTCCTGGCCATAGAATCATGTTATGACATCATAATGTAGCCTCGTCTACCAATCAAATTGTTGATTTTCCTTTTAGCATCCAAAGCCTGAGATGTCTAAAATTGCTTAGCAACCACCAAGGTCTTGCAGAAGAGACTAAAGCACACAAGTTTGCATCAGGGAAGATAACGTAGGCCTCATAACTACAATGGAGAAACCAGTTTGGACATGTGGCAGATCAGTAAAAGAGTAGCTAATGGGAGAGGAGTACCTTGGCCTACTTGCCCTAACTAGGGTTGCCAACCGGCCAGTTTTCAGCCGGCCTGGCCGGTTTTTCCATGGCCAGGCCGTTTTTTCCATGGCCAGGCCGGCTGCCGGCACAGATGTAAAACCGGACATTGAAAAGCCGTTTTTTTGCTCTGGCCGCAAGATCGGGAGCAGCCAGAGCAAAAAACCGGCTTTTGTCCCAAAGTCCGCGGCGCGAACGCGAATGCGATTCCCCATAGCAGTGCAGCCGCTGCTTCTGCTTTGTACAGAGCAGCGGCTGCAATACACTTACATTGAAAACTAAAGATAAACTGTGTGAGGAGCCCTCCGGTCATCGCAGAGCCTGAGGAAGTGATGTCATGGGGGCGGGCTCCTCACAGGTTGTCTTTCCTTTTCAAATTAACTTTAGCTGCAATAAAGTTAATTTGAAAAGGAAAGACAATCTGTGAGGAGCCCGCCCCCATGACATCACTTCCTCGGGTGCTGCGATGACCGGAGGGCTCCTCACACAATTTGTCTTTACTTTTCAAAGTAAGTGTATTGCAGCCGCTGCTCTGTACAAAGCAGAAGCAGTGGCTTGGGGGGGGGGGGTGATGGTGTGAGTGAACCAGCAAGGGGGGGTGTGAGTGAACCAGCAGTGGAGGGGGGGTGGTGGTGTGAGTGAACCAGCAGTGGGGGGGGGGGTGGTGTGAGTGAACCAGCAGTGGTGGGGGTGGTGTGAGAGAACCAGCAGGAGGGGGGGTTGGTGTGAGTGAACCAGCAGGGGAGGGGGGTTTGTGTGAGTGAACCAGCAGGGAGGGGGGTGGGTGAGTGAACCAGCAGGGAGGGGAGGGGTGGGGTGATGTGAGTGAACCAGCAGGGGAGGGGGGGTGAGTGAGTGAACCAGCAGTGGAGGGGGGTGAGTGAGTCAGCAGGGGGGGTGAGTGAGTGAACCAGCACTGAGGGGAGGGGGGGTGTGAACCAGCACTGAGGGGGGGTGTGAGTGAATCCTTGGTAATTTTTGTGGGTGGGGCTGGGGGCGGGGCAGGGGTGGGACTGGGGTCGGAGCAGGGGTGGGACTGGGGGCGGAGAATGGGTGGAGCATGGCGAGCCACAGGTGTCGGGTTTTTCTCGGTGAAAAAGTTGGCAACCCTAGCCCTAACCACTGCTTTCTGCACTAAGGAGATCTCTTAGCTGCTAGCTGTGAAACCCGGTGACCCCCCAATTTGTTTATAGGAACATACCAAAGCCTTATGCCAACTCCATACGCTAAGTAAATGTGGTCACCTCCTCCAGGCATCTCGAGACAGCTATACTAGCTTTCAGTGCAAATTGCTTTCTCCGGTCCCCCTTTTAATCTTTGAGTGTTTTAGGCAAATAAGTTTTCATCCCAATATCCAAAACCTAGGAAGTGCAACTTTCCTTCCCACTGCCTCTGTATTTAATAGTAGCATAATGCAAAAACGGATTATTCCATGCACACAACCAAATTTAACTCTTTCCCTGCAGAATGACATGAAATTAAGCAGCTTAATTTGCAATGTAGAAATTGAATAGAAAATGAACAGACTGTTTTAAAATCCAGTGGGGTAATTGGTAGCACTATGTGCTGGCAAACAGAAGAATAAGCCATAGCTCTAGGCTCGGGTAGGCAGAAAACTGACTTCTGGCCAGGTTCAGTAGGAGATGAGTCTAGGCCTGGTTCAGTATGCAAACGGACTCCAAGCCTGGTTCAGCTTTCTGCTGCTCAGACTAAGAAAATTCAGGAGAGGCGTCAGCACTAATGAGAAGACAGGAGACCTAAATATACAGAATCCTCCAAACTGGAAAAGCATGTCCCCTGAAGTATAAAGTTAGCAGACTTTTTACAGTCAAATCTGGGATGCTTATTCCGAAGTATGGGGTGGAGGAGGAGGGGGAGCACCTTAGGTGTAGGTTTGAGTAACACGGCGGATATGAGGGAAGAGGAAGCTGGAAATGTGCAACCCGTGAACCTGGTGTCCCCTTCCCTCTCCCCCCCCCCCCAACCTACTCGTGTCAGGCTTCCTGGAAGCCCAGTGACGGTATCAGCACCCCTTTTCTACTTGCGTTCTGTGCAGCTCCACTGGTCGCACAGTCTTTGGTACGGCCCTACCCCATCCGTCCCATGACAGCAGCAATATCACTTCCAAGCAGACAAATCGCCAGGGAAACAGAAAGAGTGCTGCGTCTCCCCCCTACTGTGCACACTATAAAGATAATGGATCTAAATTCTAAAAACTGACAGATTCAAATCACTAAACTACAATTTTTTTATACTCCCTCTGGCCCAATTGCTGGAACTGGAGACAGGAGGCTGCCACACTGGTGGGAGTCAAGGACACTCCTCTAAAATCAGGGACATCTGGTAACTTTACTGAAGCAACTCTGATGGAGTACACAAGGGTGGGGATGCAGGATACTGATAATGACTGAACAAGAACATGCGAGGTGAGAGGTCACATATAATTATTCCAGGATAGGACCTGGATGAGAAGCCAGGAGAGAGTGATGTCTCGCTGATGAGAGCTCAGGAGAAGCAGGGAGAACAGAGGCTACATATGGACAGATGTCACTAAAGGTTCTTGTGACAAGAGACAAGCTTGAGACAGATATTTCTGCACGTCTGATTAGAGGATGGGGGTACAAAGCTGAAAAAGTGCCGGCACTTGCAGACCAATGCAGAAAACCGCTGATAGACCCGTTCTGAATCGACTTTTTATGCTCCCAACGCACACATTTCAGGAAGGATAGGGTTTTCAGAGTAAAGCCAGCATTTATGATGTGGTTGGATCAAAGCCCTCGGGAAGTCTGACTGCTGATGTAGCTGCGCATGAAATGAGAGTCAGAAGCTGTAAAGATGTCTTACGCATTGGAACATGGAACGTATGAAGCATGAACCAAGGGAAGTTGGAGGTGGTCAAGAATGAAATGGAACGTGTACAGCTTGATCTGTTGGGTGTCAGTGAACTGAAATGGACTGGCATCGGGCACTTTGCATCAGATGATCACGTGGTCTACTATGCTGGAAATGAAAGACAACGAAGAAATGGTGTTGCATTTATAATAAAGAAGAAACTTGCAAGAAATGTAATGAAATACAATGCAGTCAGCGAACGCTTAATCTCTATTCGTCTACGAGGAATGTTTATCAACACAACTATAATTCAAGTATATGCCCCAACAACAGCTGCAGAAGAGAATGAAATTGAAGAGTTCTATGAACAAGTACAAGCTGAAATTGACAGAACATGCAAACAGGATATCCTGATAGTCATGGGTGACTGGAACACAAAAGTTGGCAACAAAGAAGAAGGCAAAGTAGTTGGAAAATATGGACTTGGCAACAGAAATGAAGCTGGAGAAAGACTGATAGAATTCTGCAAGACCAACGATCTATTCATCTCAAACACCTTCTTCCAGCAACACAAGCGGCAACTGTACACATGGACTTCACCCAATGGATTGTATAAAAATCAAATTGACTACATCTGTGGAAGTCAACGATGGAAAAGTTCTATAACATCAACAAAGACAAAATCTGGAGCTGACTGTGGTACAGATCATCAACTACTAGTATGCAAACTTAAGCTAAAGTTGAAAAAGAGCAAACCACTCATGAATGCAGCAAAATATGACCTTGAGAATATACCACTGGAATTTAAAGACTGCCTGCAAAATCGATTTGCTGCTTTAGATGCAAATGATAGAGCTCCAGAAGAGTTATGGAATGATATCAAGAAGGTTGTGTTGGAAGAAAGCGAGAAGTCTCTACAAAAGGTGAACAAGCAAAAACGGACAAAATGGATGACGGAAGAAACTCTGAAAATTGCCCAGAAATGCAGAGAAGCTAAAGCCAGAGGAGAAAGAAAGACAATAACAGAACTCAGAGATTCCCAATGTGCAGCAAGACAGGACAAGGAAAAGTACTACAACGACGCATGCAAGGAAATAGAAGCAGAAACTATTAGAGGAAGAACAAGATCGGCTTTCCTAACGCTACGAGAGTTAAAGAAAAAGTTCCAGCCTCGAATTGGAATGTTACAAGATGCTCAAGGTTCTATGTTGAATGATGCTGAGAAGATCAAGAAAAGGTGGAAGGAATATACAGAGTTTTTATATGATAAAGATCAAGTGGACCAACAGCCGTTTCAACCTGTACCTTATGATCGGGAACCATTGGTGATGAAAGAAGTTGAAGCAGCATTGAAAGCCTTATCAAAGAACAAAGCACCAGGCATTGATAGCATTCACATAGAAGTATTACAGCAATCTGATGCAGCTGTTACCATACTCACAAGGCTCTGCCAAGAAATATGGAAGACAACATCATGGCCAACTGACTGGAAAAGATCTGTGTTTATACCAATACTAAAGAAAGGTGATCCAATGACTGTGGAAATTATCGCACAATCGCTCTGATCCCACATGCCAGCAAGATTCTACTGAAGATTATTCAAAAGAGACTACAACCATACCTGGAACAAGAACTACCTGAAGTGCAAGCAGGGTTCAGAAAAGGGCGAGGAACGAGAGACATCATTGCGGATGTGAGATGGATCCTTGAAAAGACTAAAGAATACCAAAAGGATATCTATTTGTGCTTTATTGACTATAGCAAGGCTTTTGACTGTGTAAACCACGAGAAACTCTGGGCCACATTAAGAAGCATGGGTATACCAGAACACCTGATCGTTCTCTTGCACAATCTGTACATTGATCAAGAAGCAACAGTTCAAACGGAACAAGGAGAAACAGAATGGTTTAAAATAAGCAAAGGTGTAAGACAAGGCTGCATACTTTCCCCCTACCTGTTTAATTTATATGCAGAACAAATCATCAGAGAAGCAGGATTGTATGAAGACAACAGAGGTATGAAGATTGGTGGAAGACTCATCAACAACCTTCGCTATGCTGATGATACCACATTACAGGCTGAAAGTGAAGATGATCTGAAACATTTGCTTCTCACAATCAAAGAACATACTCTCAAAATAGGCCTGCACCTTAATGTAAAGAAGACAAAGATCATGACAACTGGCATAATCAACAGGTTCATCGTTGAAGGAGAAGAAATTGAAATTGTGAACAACTTTAACCTACTTGGATCAACTATCAATAAAGAAGCAACAAGCAGTCAAGAAATCAGATGATGAATTGCTCTTGGCAGAATGGCTATGAAAGACCTAGATAAGATTCTCAAGAGCAGAGATGTCTCTCTCCATACAAAGATTTGACTTGTTCAAACCATGGTATTTTCAATAACATCATATGGATGTGAAAGCTGGATGGTGAAAAAGATAGACAGGAAGAAAATTTATGCCTTTGAATTATGGTGCTAGCGGCGAATACTGTGTATACCATGGACTGCCCAAAGAACAAACCAGTCGGTACTAGAGGAGATCAAACCTAAGGTTTCTTTAGAAGCTCAGATGACAAGACTTCCACTTTCATACTTTAGACACATCATGCGAAGAGAGAGATCATTAGAGAAAGACATCATGCTTGGCAAGATAGGTCAACGCAAAAGAGGAAGGCCAGCAATGATATGGATCTATACAATAACAGCAGCTATGGGTACCAGTCTGTCAACAATGAGCCGCCTGACTCAAGATCGAACACAATTTAGGATAGCTATCCAGTGAGTCGCCATGAGTCAACTCCAACTCGACGGCACTTAACAACAACAGGGTATGCAAATGAACACTGCGGTAACAATGTGCATGCAAATGAGCCACCGCAGCATTCAACTGGGAGAGCAAGCCAAACACATGCAGATAAGATGACTGTGTTAGTTTGGCTTACTCTCCGGGAACCGCATGGCTAATTTGCATATCAGCCTTGACAGTATTTTGATGGCACAAGGGACAATTGTGGCATCAGGAAAAGCCCCCAATGCCATCAAAATGCTGTCAGGGGGGGGGCCGGTACCCCAACAATAAGAGAATCCCTGGTTGCCCAGCAGCCCCATTCCCCCTCCCCCTGACGGTATTTTGATGGCACTGGGGACAATCTCGGCATAGGGAAAAGCCCCCGATGCCATCATAACACTGTACCCCTCACCCCCAGCCCAAAGTAAAGATAAAATAAAATAACCCGATGGTCTAGCAGGATGCACCGCGTGGGCCAGGTGCCACCATTTTTCAAGATGGCGAACTCAGAGTGGGAGTGCACAGGAGCACTCCTGCTTATTTTAAAGGTACCAGGGGGGATTTAGGGATTGCTAGACCACCAGGTTATTTAATTTAATTTATTTTATTTTACTTTGGGTGGGGGTGGGGGTACAGGGGCCACTAGACCATCAGGTATTTACTTTCTGTCAGGGCACTGGCCCCTGACAGTGTTTTGATGGCATCAGGGGCTTTTCCTGATGTCACGATCATCCCTGACGCTATCAAAATACTGTCAGGTGGGGGGGGGATCGGGGCCACTGGGCTACCAGGAATTTGATTTCCTTATTTTGATGGCTCAGGGGGTTTTGCCCGATGCCTGATCATCTGAGGAGATAATGATTCAAGCATCAGGGAAAGCACCAATGCCATCAAAATACTATCGGGGGAGGTTTACTTCTACCCAGACCCTGCAGTAAAACCTTTGGCACTATGGCTGGTTGCCAAATCCTCTACACCTGTCTCTGCATCAGGCACAGCTATGATTTGCATACCAGAACATTATGTGCAGTTGGTTAAAATACATTTAAATCAACGTGGTATTAATTGTGCGCTAGTCTTTCTGTCGGCGTTTACATCTGTTTTCTGCATTGAAAAGGTGCGTAAAGTGTGCTTAAACGTGGTATTATGGGTTCTTAAAGGCTGCACGAGCTTTCTGCATCGGCCCATTTGGCAGTCACCAGTAAACTCCAATGTCTTTGCTCAGGAGGAGTTTGGGAAGGAGACCTGCCCATTCCCCCACCTCCTTCCACTGTACTGTCCAAATGTAGAATGTGCTGAGATGCCCCAGCCACTGTAAGGAGGCATGACCCCCGCCCAGGTCAACATAAGCAACTGTCTGGAGCACCAAATTTTGAAGGCACAAATACCCAGGTTAAACAGGAGCCCAATTGCACCTCTGGGGGACAGATTCTCCTCCCCACCACTCTCCTATCCTGCCTCTAGGTACCACATTCAAGGCGATAGTGACATCTACCGGAAGCCTCCTCCTGTACCACATTCTCCGTTCCACACACTACGCCGAGTACATTGAAATGCATTAAGAGGGAGGTTTTTACAGCAACTCCCCCCGTGGAAGTTGCGCTGTATGCGTGCACTTGAAGGTTCATTTTCAGAGGGCAGCTTCCTGCACAGTTTCTATATGAAAATCCCTTGTTGCAGGAATTGTGGGTAAATAAGAATCCATAGAGTTAGTGGAAAATACATTGATTGGGTAAAAAATAAACTTCTCACAGGTATTTTGCCAGGGTGCTCCACTCCTGGCTCCGTTCCTACACCTCTTTCCCACAATGGGGGAGAGGGGGGGGGGTCATTGTTTACCCATGGAGAATCCCTTTAACAGATTGCCTTAAGAGGGGATGTCTCAAAAGATTTCAGCCAGGTTAACAAGGGGTTACCTGAGTAACACCAGGATCTGTGGATAGAAGTATCGGCGCCCCCCACAGCGCATAGAGATAGGGCCGAGGCAGCTGGCAACATACACAGATGCCATTTTAAAATCCCAGTGCATCAGTTACGTCGCAGATGAGCGTGCCTGCACAGCGCATTTCATTTCAGCTGCAGGAGAAGGAGGTGTCCAGGAAAGGGTGGGGTAAGGCTTAGCAAGGAACGCTTACTTTTTAAGAGCATGCACGCCATCTTACCCCGCTCAGTTGCCCGACCCAACAGCAGGTACTGGGCACATTTAGCACCTAATGAGTGAGCAATTTTCAAAGGGAAACGATGTGAAACTTTCTTCTCATGTTCTCCATGGGCCTCTCAAAATTCTCTCTAAAACTCTTAAGAGAGCACAAGTTCACCAGTATACCATGAAAGAGAAACCTAACCGAGAATGGAGCTCCCAGGAGCACCAGCTCATGCCTCACAGACCTTCAAACAGCCACGCACCAGGCAGAAATATGACCCCCCCCCCCCTACATCCAGCATGTGTTGTGCATATTATCAAACATTCATAGAGCAGTGGGCCCTACTCCCTTAGCACTGACCGAAGACATCCTCTAGAATCTCCAATGACCTTTAGACTCCAGGGGAACATGTTTCGTTTCTGTACACATTAGGACTCTTCCCATTGCCCTACACACACAGTTAAAGAGCTTTTGGAAAGAGTTAATAATGCATAATTTACAAAAGTCCAATTTTTTTTAAAGGAAAAAGAATGCCACAGTATAACAAAGAACACAAAAGTGGTTTGTTCAGCAGAGGTTACAGTAGTCATTGTACTGAGGGCACATGCAAACCTCTCGTTCAGATGCTTGACATTGGTCCACCAGCTCCCTGGATGCACAGCTAGAACCCCCCTGCCCAGGTCCCAGAAGAGACAGTAAGGGCGGGGCTGGGCATCCCCTCTCTGGCCTTTAGAAGAGGGAAACAGCCAGGGATGTCCTCTCCAGGTCTAGGGGAGAGAAACTGTTTATTGAGCCAGAGGTCCATTCCAGTCATGAGGAACCTGAAGGTCAAAGGTCAGTCACTACAAGGAAATTAATTGCACATTTTGCTTTTTATTCAGTATGTCTGTAACACAGAAAATACGTTCCCTAAACTTTGGAAGCGTTAATGTGATTTCTGCATCTCCAGCAAAACCAACCCACCAGCCCTTAAATACCCATCGACTGCTTACATACAGCAAGGAAAAGATGCCTTCAATAATTGTGTAAAATTAGGAACAATGAGAGAATTTCCCCTAGAACATAGTCTGATATGTCACACTGCTTGAGTAATATGTTCGCCAGGTATCGCCTTGCAACTATAAACCACATATAAGGATATCCCCCTCCCCTCCCTTCACTACCCCCACAGCATTTCAGATTTTACCTTGTTCATATCACCATATTTTCCAATAAACCCAAAACCTAAAAGCATCAGCAATAGTTTAAGCCAACCAAACTCACTCATTGAATATTTGATTTTACTCTAAGATGCATGGAGAAAACTCAGGTCTACAAGTCCCAGAATGCTTTGGGAAGAGAGTGACCTGCAGTGACATACTTGAGTTGGTTGGCATCACACTTCTGTAGCTCTATGAGACCCAGACATGTCTTCTTCAGAAGGAAAGTACAGTTCCTCTGGAGGCTTTTCACAGGTAGATGGTGTGAGAGGTTGGGTCAAGAGCTCAAAGGATTAGACCAGTGTGATGAGTTCACTGGTGTTGTCTGATGGGAAGGAGAAGCAGACTAGATTCTTCTTGGCTAAGGTGTTCATTACGTGGTCTCGTCTGAATGGGTCCCTGTTGTAGAGTTCTGGAAAGTGGGTGGATTCAAAACATCCAGCACCAAGGTCAAGAGCATTAATCCCTAATTAAAGGACTACAAGAGATGTTGTATATTGGGAGAACAGACAGAAAGTATGGACCCACCCACTTCCAGAAGCCTGGAGACAGGTTTCTTTCTGATAAAAAGGACAATACTGTCACCAAGTTGACAACCTCAAAAACAAAATGAAGAATTTGTACTCCTAAATTCTGTAACTGTTTCCTGAATTTGAAGACAGATATAGGCCATCATGGAGAAGTCAAGCCCCTTCAGGTCACTATAGCAGGAAGTGACCTCAGAGTAATCAATGATTCTCCCCCGGCAATTCATGAGGTTATAGAAAGCTGAAACTATGCCAGTGTCATTTTCCTGAAAGAGGTTTAGAACAGCGCTGCTAGCAAGCTCCATGTCATAAGAAACCGGCTATGTCAGCCCTGGTTTTACCGCATTGCACTTCTGGACTAGAGGTTTCTGTTGTTCTCAGAAAAGCTGCAACCTCAAGTCCAAAAAAGCAAAAGTAAAGGAAGGCCTGATTCAGCTCTTCTCTCGGGACATGGAGCAGGTTGGCCTCCCTAGTTTATAGATCAGTGGTGCTCAAACTGGTGGAAAGAGCAATGCTCCTTCTGACCTTGGGCAAGTCACTTAATCCTTCACTGCTTCAGGCAGAAAACTTAGATTGTAAGTCTCTAGGCCAGCAACTGCATCGGAATGGAGCTTGGCTTGGAGAGGCGAATAAGGAAATTTTAAAAAATTTCAAGGTCTCCACAAGCTGCTCGGCTTTTCAGGCTATCCATGATGAATGTGTACGACATACTTAGAAACATAGAAATATGATGACAGAAAAAGACCACATGGCCTATCTAGTCTGTCCTTCCATATCAACAACTACAATACTTGCATGCATTGCTTCCACAATATGGAAATAAAATCTCATGCATATTCATCAGGGATATCCAGAAAATCCAATTAACCAGACGGAACCCGAGGAGCAGTTTCAGCACCACTGCAATAGGCCAAATTTGGGGTAAAAACAATGAGACAAGAAATATTTCAAAACACTGGATGCAAACGGAATCCCATCAAAACCCCAAAATCCCACGATAAAGAAGAATAAGCAGGTCTGTACCTTTACTCCTAGCTATAGGAATGGTGATGGAGATCCAGATTCCACCACGGAGAGCGAACAGAGAACAACAGGAAGAAGGATAACAAAATCAGGGGAACATTACGTACACAAAAAACACCACACCCACAAAAAAGCAATAGTGGCACACGGAACGATGTACACAGAACACAGACAGCATGCAAATAATGGGGGGAAAGAAGCCCCCAGCTTAAACAGGGACTGCGGCCCAGGCACCCCTGGTTTAAGCTCTGATTTGCAGCCACTCATTTGTGCCTGGTAGTGAACACAAATGACGCATGCTGAACTGCAAAACAGGGAGCAATGCAACCTGAGGAGGGCAGAGGGGTGGGCACAGGGAAAGGGGGAGGGCTACGGAAGGACAGTCCAAGGAGCACAACCAGATGCCGGCCCTCCTAGGGGTGCAGCAACGATTCCCTCTCACCCTGCAAGGTGCAGGCTCACGACTTGCTTTCACCAGTGGGAATCATTGGAAAGTGAAAGTCACATTTATCTCTGAAGATCCCCAGACAGCCTGGTAAAATTCAAGCCAAAAACTGCAGGAAAGGTAATTTTCTAGGCAACCAGTCACCATGCCCTATATATATATCTACAGGGTGGCCCAAAAAAAGTGAGAACATCTGTAAATTAAAAGCTTAAATAGTTTACTTACTTACCTTTTTTAGCTATATAACGTCTTTATTTCAACAATTTACGGTCGCCATCTTTTTTTTTTTAATTTGTCAATCGTTTACATCTGTCTTTTTGAATTTTTAAATAACTTATATGCTACGAAATGTTCTCACTTTTTTTGGGCCACCCTGTAGATATATCTATACATTCAGATGCCAGTGGAACACAGTGACCCAAAGAAGGTTTAGCCACGGCTGCCTGGGTGCGTCGGGAGCATGGTCATTGAGGGAAGACTTTTCTAATGGTGTAAAAGTCTCTCTCTATTTCAGTTTCAAGTTTTGCATCTATTTGATATCTCACATATCAAGCGACTAGCTAAGCGGTTTACAACTCATAAGAATTCAATAACTGTGCATTTACTGTAGGAAACCATTTTGCAAACCACTGGAACAAGGAATGTGGTGATATCATCGCAGCCTCTCTTGCTCTCCTGTTGGGAAGGTGATAATTTGCATATTTCATGCTCTAATGAGAAGTGTGTGTTGTTAAGGATGTAAGATTTCAGAAACAAATCTGTTTTTAATACACACACATGCTTCATATTTTTACACACACCCACACATACGTGGCTGAAAATCACACATATCTTGGCAGGCAACGAAATCTCTTTATCGCAACAATACTTTGTTAATACTGGATCTCTACTTACTCCTTCACCAAAATTCAAAGTTCAGTGAAGAATCCAGACTGAGAGGGGAGAGGATCCAGATTTGGGGGAGGGATCCAGCCTTCGGCTCCAGTCCTGCTCCCTCTTGCATCCCTACCCCCTAGTCCTCTTCCCTTTCTTTCCAACCTCCTATCCATAATGCTCTCTCCCAGTGGTAATTTTCTTAAAAATAAAAAGGTACCAAGGCAGGACTCATAGGAGGTTTTACCTTATAGTTGCAATGGGGAAAGAAAGCAAATTCATAAAGGTTCCAGGTGTGACCTAGCAGAAGATCACCCTGTGCTCTTCCTTACTATTCCCATCCTGGAAACCAGCTCAGACACATACCCTCGCCAGGCACCAATTGCTTCTCTCTCACATGCCCACAAACACATAGCCACTAAGCTGCTCCCTCTAGTGTTCTCCCCAGCCAGTTCCTTCTGTAACCCCTCTAATTCTCACCCTTTCATCCCTAATTTGCCCTTCCAGTTCTTAACATCCTCTTCAGAGGACCCTTGTCTCTCACTCCTTCAACCACCATTAATCCTCTGATGCCTGGCACCACTATGCATGCAATTGCCCCCTCCCCACCTCCATAACACACCAACCATGGTCCCATACTATGTGGTCAATACTACAGCCCTCACCACCATCACTAAGCCTGCTACCATACACCAAGCCCTCACACTGTGGCATCTAATCTCCCACTGTCACCACCCACTATGGACCTCTGTGCAGCCCACCACCCCAGCAATGCATGCTGCCTCAGAACCACATTGTTATCTGCTGCTTGTATCTTCAACGCAGTCCACTCTGCTGCCCTGACCCTGCAGCACAGCTGCGACCTGACTACACATGTGCACGACCGGCAAACACGGCCAAGAATGGATGAAACTGAACAGTGCTCACTGTTTTCCCAGGAGATGCAAGAGGCTGCAGGACCAGCAGCGGTTTCCCGGGCAGGCAGCAAGCAAGTGTTATTCTGACAGAGTCTCTATATCAATGACATCCTGACGACAGCTCACACTGGTTCAAAAAGCTTTCAAGAGCAAGCAAACTGAACTTCTGACCAATCATGCATATCAAACAAACTCACATCCAGTCAATGGTACAAGTACCAAGCAATAATCAAGGGGATGATATCACTAATGGGCATTAAGTGCTGCCACTGCACCCGTAGAAATAAGAGGGCTGTGAGCATTTAACGTGCATTAACCTTTAGCAAACATGCCCCACAATGTCCTTTTCCTCTAGTTATATAGAATGGTATCACAAAGAAAATGCAACCAAGTAAGAATCTAATGGCCACTTCACTGTGGTCTATATTATTTCTTTCTGATAGCTAACTTGGCAGTCCATTGTTCCCTGTGCTTCTCATGTAATACCATATTGTTCTCTTTTGGGAAACAAGTTGGGTGTGATAAAACAGTGCCACACAGTAGATCATGTGGACTCCAGTCTCCCTACAACTTCTGCAAGTCTCAGAGCTGGAGGACTGCGAGTTTCAGGGCAGGTTTTCCTCCAATGACTTTGAAAACATCTTGTCTGTTCACCCTACCTTCAAAATGTCAAATTTTCAGGTTAGTGTTTCCATGGCAACCACACTTTTGACTCTTCAGCACTCCTTTCATATCACAGGACTCGGTGAACTTTGACTGTACATCACAAGGAACAAGAGTCTATAGTCCATCTACCACTGCTGCTCAAGGAAGTCTATAGAGATAGGCGCCATTTTTAATTCAACTGAATCCCATCTGAATGGATGGGGACTGGGTTGACACAACCTTGACATACAGGGCAAAACATAACTAATGCAACACAGTTTGCAAATTCTGTGATCTTGTGATTCATTTGCTGACTCTCAATTATAAGTCACCTGCCAATCAGAATCTTTGATTGCCATGTGTGTGCGTGATCACAATCACCCAAATGAATTGGAATTACTAGTTAGATTACCTCCACACTGAGCACAGTGGGTCACTTCTTATGAATTTCAATGTACAAAGTGCAAGGTCAGTGTCAGACACACCGGGGTCCAGGACAGAAACTTATTATTAGGCCCAGCTCAGCCTCAGTGGCTTTGGACAGTGTGCTCTCCTCCCATAACCAGCCCTGGCAAAAAGTTAAAGGGAACTGAAAACTTAGGAGTGACCCACCCATCCCTTATGTTAGGGAGCCAGGAGGTCACCCCTTTTCTAGAAGCTCTCTCGAGATCTGGGTTCTGGGGTGGAGGGAGGATGTACATCTGCCTAAGACTGCAAGACCTTGTTGCACAACTCCTCTATCAGGGTAGGAGCACAACAGCTCATCCATGCTCTGGGCCAGCACCACCTTTCCTTGAGGGAAGACTCTCTAGCTGAGCAAAGGTCCATTTGCTTAGTACTAATAGAGGTCTGCAGGTCATGCTATGTTCTCTCAGCCAAAGATTCCCAGCAAGGGTTTTAGCCCAAATGGACACTGTCATGGGTCTTTTAATAATAAGAACCACCCATATGGGCTGGAGCTGCATTACTGACAAGTGATGCTACTAGACTCCAGGTCAACAAGGCTAGGCTGAGCCAGACCTGTTTTCAACCTTTAGTTCCTGTATCTTAAGCCTTGCATACGATGCAATGACTCCAGGACTGACTCAAGCTTATGGAAATATACGACAGCCTGACCTCACCACAGTTTCTCTAGGACTTGCCCTTGGACAAATCCCAGAGTGGCCTACTTAGTCTTTTTCAGATGGGCTCCAGCTAAAACCCAAAGGGTTGACAGATATATGCTCATCCGTCCCTGATGCCACACATTCCCAGGATGTCCTTCTCCCTGCTTCAGCCCTGGAGCCCATTTACTCTTAAGATGTCCTTGCCTTCCTATTGATGACTGCTCCATTTTCCAAGTCCTGTGCACGTTCCCATTCAGTGTTCCAAAGAGAAAATGGAAACGAATTCATTTACAACTTGTTTTAGTGATGTATCTCTGAAATGCCTCTTCATTGATGAGTCTCTGTATATCAATGAGGCCTTTAAGCTGTCTGAGTGTGACGTTGTCATCCCCAGCTTCAGTCTGGGAGGCCACTGTATTTTCAGAAAGCTGTGTAAATAGAATACATATCTTTTAAAATACTCAGTTACTGCAGAGAGAGAACGCAGCACCAAGCTCAGGATGTGTCCACTCTGTAGCCAATGTCATGAGACAATGGTGGTCCCATAGTTCAATGATGTCAGCTACAGGAAGATATCTTGAGCATCACAGTCCATCTTCTCTCTGAAGTAATGGAGCATCTAAAGACACAGTTTTAACCAATAAATGACATATATCTGCCCTAGAGATGACAGAGCATCCAGAGACAGCCCAAAGCTTTCATTTTCAGCCAGGAATAACTGTCATCAGGAAAATACTACTTGGCATTGTCAGACCCACAGCCACCTTATTTATAGTTCACATACTCAGCAAGCCTAAATTTTTCCCTCCCCAATCCGAGCCCCTGCTATCAAAGCTGACAGATGAACCATAACCCTGGCACCTTTACTCAGATGAAAAGCAAAGCTATATCCCTGGCAGCCTTGGCACCTGCTCTTTTGCCTGCTGAGTGCTTTGAAGTGCAGGTGTGCCATTTCTCCCGCCGCTATCTGCCGTCTCCTTTGGGCTGTGTGATGAGAAGGCAGCCGGTGACCATGACAAAAGCATGTTCTTGTAATTCCTTTAAAAAACTAAGCAAAGCAAAAAGCAAACTAAGGCCCCTAGGGTCAAAGCATAGCATGGTATCATGAGAGAGAAGAGGTAGAGCGTTTGTATGTATAAGACACCGCCCTACCCCTCCAAAAAATACTTTATCAGCATCATGCTTCATTTCAGCTTCTGCACAGGTATCTATCTATGTGTGCCTCGCGCTCGCAGCATTCACAATGCCCCTGACCACCGTCTCTTCAGAAACTGCCCAAGGTAATAAAATTATATCTATATATCTAATGATAACTAGGTCTATCTATCTATCTATATATGTGTGTGTGTGTGTGTGTGCACGCACAAAGCTCCAGGGGAAAGGATGAGAAAATCAGACAAGATTGAAAATTCATCCTCAGGCATCTCTCATCAAAATATGCCAGGCAGAGAACCGAAAAATGTAAAATTAAATGCCATTTAGCAAGCGAAAGATGGAGGGAGGTGAAGGTTGGGGGGGAGGGGTGCAGGTGTGAGAGACATACCTTGTTCACTCATCATCAGATGTGAAAGGCCTTTAAGAAAGAGAGAGAGGACGAGAAAAGTGAGACATAAAGAGACAGAGCTCTGGGCACATAAGATGACACACAAGGTCTTATGTCCCTGCAGCCTAGTCTGAGAGTCTCTGAATACCCCGACTCAGAACCTTTTCACACTAGACAACAGGGAGAAATAGGACAGAGCAATACCAAGTAACTTCGGGCTCAGACCAGTAGCAAGAGTCCAGGGAGGGGGTTTAACTGGCACAATGTTGCCAGCCTCTTATTAAGTCACTTTGAGATGGTAATCCAGGCCTGGTTTACTAACTCGCATTTGAATGCAAGCTGTAGGACAATAATGGCCAGATTAAAAGGTAACAGAACTTAGAAAACTCAGGACTGGATTCTCACGTTGTCAAGATTTGGAGTAGATCTGTAAGATGTTACCCACATTTTAACCCCCATGTCTTGGCATTCTGTCATCCTGCTGTTCAGCATGGAGATAAGTTAGGACAGCAAACCAGACAGACATGCTTAAAAATGGGCGTTGAAATGAGCCATTCTGATCCATGCATAGGGACTCTTCTACCCTTCTCCCTCTCACCTTAGTGTTCGAGGCCACCCACACTGTGCCCAGCAAGCTTTTACACCATGCTCATGTGAGGTATAGGCCAATAGTGGTGGCATCCCAGGCTGTGATCATGCTATGTGTAGCAGGGTGCTGTGTGTCACATGTTGAATGGATGTCTTCTGACTAGTGGAAGAAGAGATGGCAGCTGGTCATGATAGAGGCTGATGCCTTCTTGGATTTAAAACCCTACCTACCGGGGTCAGGCACTGTACTACTGTACTTGTAGAAATCAGCACTACAAATCCCAGAATTCAAAGGAGATCAAGCAGATGGCTTTCAGAAAAGGGGCACGGCCTAGGTCCAGAGTACAAGAACCTCCTCAGAAAATGCTATAACCATCCTACATATCAGCTTCTCAGTGGCATGAAGTGTTATGTTCATCACACAATCCACTGCACAGAAGTGATCCCTTTGGGTAACACCCGTATGTAGCAGCTCTGTGACTACCAGCCTGAGTCCGTTCATGTTCATCTTCAGTCCCTGCACACCTGAGTATGATGCTCAATACCAGACAACACCTGCATCTTATGCCTCAGTTCAGTTTTGATTCTGGGGAGGTTTTTTAGGTATAGCTGAGTACATAAAAATATTTTGTCAAGAAAATCCTGCAGTCACAGAGAAACCTCACGCAGGCCACAAAGACCTCGCTCAGTTCCAGAAAGGGCCTCTCATTAGTGCGACACTTATAAGGCTGGGGTTTGCTGATAAGATCCTCTCCAGATGCCTTATCCCGCTCTGATTATTGCTTGTGATGTTGCTCTGGGTCCTGGAACTCTTGAGAACTGGGGTGTCAGGAGGAGCATGACATCACAGCCACAGTGCATTCTGGAGCAGGGAGAACGTAAAGAAGCACAGTTGGCAGCCATCTTTCCCATACAAAGAAGAACAACTCTTGTGAACAATCCTGAAAAACTCTCTTATATAAACTAAAGATAAAATTCCAAAATAAAGTGGAATTACAGCAGAGAGTTTAAAATTAAAAGAAATATAGTTCAGAAGTCCTAAGCAAGCCTGTGTTATTTTGGGTCATTATTCCACTAGGGACCAAATTCCTCAATAAATCCATTAAAGTGGAAGATGCTATTGGACAGCAAATTTCGTTAATATCTTTTCCACTAATCCACCCCCTCCCTGAGTACCTTTTAGAAAAACACATCCAGCTTCTCTAGAAAAACATGAAAGAATTTGTTGAAAAGCGCAGACCAGCAGCTGCAGGGATTACAGTACTGCAGGGCGTAAGAGAGGGTCAATGAGGCAATGTTCTGCCCGATTAGTCTGGATTTAGAGGAATAATCAGAGATACAGAGCAGCGGGGTCTGTAAGAAATGGCAGATGAAATGGGAGATTTGTGAAAAATTAAACTCGGACCCCCCAACCATAAAACTGATCCTTGCAAAAGGGCAGACTCCACTAAAGGAAACATTTTAGGACATAAGAACATAAGATATGCCATACTGGGTCAGACCAAGGTCCATCAAGCCCAGTATCCTGTTTCCAACAGTGCCCAATCTAGGTCATATGTACCTAGCAGTTTCCCCAAAAGACACAGGTTCCACAATGCTTGTATTGGGTCAAGCAGTGATATCCTGGGTCCCTTTTTAATAATGATTTTTGGACCTTTCCTCCAGGAACTTGTCCAAAACTTTTTTAAACCCAGCTACACTAACAGCCTTTACTACATCCTCCGGTAACAAATTCAAGAGTTTGATTACACGTTGAGTGAAAAAAAAAATTCTTATTAGACTTAAATAGTTTACCCTGTAGTTTCATTGCATGTCCCCTAGTCTTCCTATATTTTAATAACGTAAACAATCGATCTACATTTACCCGTTCATTAATTTATAGACTTCTATCATATCTCCCCTCAGCCGTCTCTTTTCCAGGTTAAAGAGCCCTAACCTTTTTATCCTTTCTTCACAGGGGTATTCTTCCATCCCCTTTACCATTTTGGTGGCTCTTCTCTGAACCTTTTCTAATAATGCTGTATCCTTTTTAAGATACGGCAACCAGACTTGCACACAATATTCAAGGTGCGGTCGCACCATGGAATGATACAAAGGCATTATAATATCCTTTGTTTTATTTTCCTTATCATACCTAGCATTCTATTTGCTCTCTTGGCCGCTGCTGCACACTGGGCAGAGGTTTTAACATGTTATCCACAATGACGCCTAAATCTTTTTCCTGGGTGGTGGTTCCTAATGTGGAACCTTGCATCATGTAACAATAGTTTGGGTTGTTCTTCCCTAGGTGCATAACTTTGCACTTGACCACATTAAATTTCATCTGCCATTTTGATGCCCAGTCTTCCAATTTATCAAGATCCTCTTGCAAATTTTCCACAATCCTCTTGGGTTTTAACAACTTTAAATAGTTTTGTGTCATCTGCAAATTTGATAACCTCACTCGTTAGTCTTCTTTTCCAAGTCATTTATGAATATGTCAAAAAGCATCGGACCCAGCACAGATCCCTGGGGTACACCACTATTCACCTTTCTCCATTGGGAAAACTGGCCATTTAGCCCTACCCGCTGCTTTCTATCTTTTAACCAGTTCCTGATCCACAGTAGTACACTGCCTCCTATCCCATGACTCTTTAGTTTTGCCAAAAGTCTCTGATGAGGGACCTTGTCAAAGGCTTTCTGAAAGTCCAAATATACTATATCAACCGACACCTTTGTCTACCTGTTTATTCACACCTTCAAAAAAACATAACAGATTAGTAAGACAAGATCTTCCTTGTCTAAAGCCATGTTGGCTGTCTCCCATTAGGTCGTGACTATCTACATGCTGAGTAATTTTGTTCTTTATGATGGTTTCTACCATTTTTCCCGGTACTGACGTCAGGCTCACTGGTCTGTAGTTTCCCGGATCACCCCTGGAACCCTTTTTAAAAATTTGCGTTACATTGGCGAGCCTCCAATCTTCAGGCATTACAGATGATTTTAATGATAGTTCACAGAGGCATCATGATATTCTTTGTTTTATTTTATATTCCTTTTCTAATGTTCTGTTTGCTTTTTTAACCCCCCGCCTACCCAAGGATTTCAACAGACTGTCCACAAAATCTCTTTCTTTCCAGTACATTTCACGAGACAAACTCCATTCCAGGTTATATCTTACAGGAGATCTCGGTCAGAAAGTTCTTCGTTGTTGTTGCCCATTGGAAACAGGAAGATCTATGGACTCAATTCGTAGTAATTATGTAATAACATAAGAGGTACCAAATGGGTCAGAGTAAAGGTCCATCAAGCCTGTCAGGTTCCCAAAGACTTTATCTATCTATGTGCTGCTCACTCTCTCAGGAATAACGGATGGATTCTCCAAGTCAGTCTGGCTAGTAATGGTTTATAGATATTTCCTACAGAAACTTATTTAAACTCAGCTATGTTAATTGCCTTGGTTACATCCTCCAGGAACAAATTCCACAAGTCTGATTTGTTTTCAAAGCACTAGCTATTAGCTTCACGGCCTGTTCCCCAGAGATAGCGCTATTTGGAAGGATGAACAGTCATTCACTGTCTACCCTTTGCATGCCACTCAGGATTTTATAGACCTCCAACACATCTCCCCTTAGCCATCTCTTCTCCAGGCTGAAGAGCCCTGACCTTTTTAGCCTTTCCACATAGGAGTCTCCTTCCATCCCCTTTACCATTTTGGTTGCCCTTCTCTGTACCTTTTCTAATTCTGCTATATATCCTTTTTGAGATTCGGAGACCAAAATTGTACCCAGTACTCAAGGTGCAGTCGCACCATGGAGTGATACAGAGGCATCATGATATTCTTTGTTTTATTTTATATTCCTTCTCTAATGTTCTGTTTGCTTTTTTGACCCTCCCCCCCCCCTCCCCACTACCCAAGGATTTCAACAGACTGTCCACAATAAACTCCAAGATCCTTTTCCAGAGCGGCAACTTCTACTATGCGGCACAGCGTTGTGTAGCTAAAGTCAGGATTATGCTTCTCTATCTGCATCACTTGGCACTTACCTACTTTAAATTTTATCTGCAACTTGGATGCCCCATACAGATATCTCTGGGTGCTCCAACATTTACCTTTCTCCAGTGGGAAAACTGAGCATTGTGTTGCCTGTCTTTTGGCCAGTTCCTAATCCACAATAGGACACTGCTTTCTATTCATGAATTTTTAGAGGGCCTTTGTGAAATATCTGTATCGATCACCTCACCGTTATTGACATGTTTATTAACACTTACTAAAAATCTATCATATTTATAAGGCCATATTTCTGTTTGCTAAATCTAGGTTGCCTCTGCCCCATTAAATTGTGTTTCTCCACATGGCCAGTAATTTTGTTTTTCAGAATAGCTCTCAATGATCTAGGATGCAGTCTGCTTTATGATACAGGAGGCTGGCTTGACTGGCAGTAAAATCAGCCTCACCGGCTTTTAGCTTCCTGGCGGAATGAATGTTGGAACAAAATTATATATAAGGGGCCGAGAAGGACTCTGTGTCTGAGAACAAAATAACTCACCAAAAATTTAACAGAATAGACCAACTTTAGCATGGGGGGGAAACTGGAGAAATGACACAATGAGTCTGAAAATGAGCCAGACCAGGCAGGGGTTTCAGAGAAATAACACCCCCCCCCCCCCCCCACAAATGGCCCAGCGGCTTTCTGTGGGAGCAGCAGTTGTGGCTTCTACTCACAGAAGCTTCAATACACCGAAACAGAGCAGTTAGGGAATTGCTCCACAATGTTTGGAAATAATTCCATGAGGCATGATCTGCATGCGCCCCCCACCGCCCCCTTCTCACTGTTACTACACTCTTACACCTGCTGGGCTGACTCTTACTGATTCAGATGTGCTTTTCATTTTCTTCGTTGTAAATTCTACTGTGAAACTTATGGGGATGTTTACTAAGCCAGGCTTATGGTTAACCCATGCTACTGTAACTACGTCCCATATGTGTATGTATGTTTATTTGTGTACTACATTTGAAAGATTATATGTATGGGGGATTGACCGTATGCATGGGGATTCATGCATGTGGGGTCTGAAGAGGGGTTTGGCCTGCAGCTCAACAGAAGCTGAGTGCACCCCTTCCCCTCTGATGCGTTCTGTAAGGAATGAAGCTTGTTCTGCTGCCCTAGCTACGGTTACTGATTGTATAAGGAGAAGGGTGGGGCAGGGAGCAGAGTGGAAGAAGCAAGGTGACAGGTTCATCTTCTCTTGCAAAACGTTGGCAGCCCTAAGCAAGGCCAAGGCCGGCCCATCCACCAGGTGGACTTTGCAGCTGCCGAGGGTGGCAGGTCCCAGTAGGCAGCAGGAGGGACCCCTTGGCTCATTCAAAATAGTGGCATTCTGCCATGGCAGGCCTTAAAGCATCCACCGTGTGCATTCATTGTCTGCCAATTCTACCCCTTCCAAATGTGACTTCCTGTTGGAAGGGGCAAAAGTGGCAGGTTGTGAGTGTGCATGTGCTGTAAGGGCTACAGTGGCACAGCTGTGCCGTTAAAAAGAAAAAAAGCATGTAGGGATCGCTGAGTCACCCCTCCCATTGAGAAGGGGGGGGCGTCATGCAGGGCTTGCCCAAGGCAGCAGAAAGCCTAGGGCTGGCACTGAGAAGGGCCCAGATCACTGTCCTTCCCACCCAGTTACAGAGTGGGGTCCAGGCCAATGCCTGGAGAGCTGGATGCAGTCTGCTTTATGATACAGGAAACTCCCCAAGCCCAGAATCCCACGTGAAAGGAGTTCTGTCTGCAGCACACTGTGCAGGAAATGGGGAATAGCTCCTGCCAGACAGCGTTACAAAGAATGTGCTCCTATGATTCCTGCCCAGGGTCCACTTAAAGACATTTTACATCTGCCCACTATAGATTTCCCTTCCCTGCTCTCCTCCCTCTGTTCTTCACATGCCCCCTACCTGCAGCTGCCTCTGCTTTATGTGAGACCCTCTGCTTTGCTCTCGAAATCACCACGTAAAGGGAATAGAGACGTAATTCTACAGAGACTCTTCCAGTCAGGAGAACCTCAGCAGCGTCACTCAGCCACACTCGTTCTTCACCTCATTCCTACCCTGCATCACCCCCTGCTTTTCCAGTACTGAGACCCTCCCCTACTGCAGCAATGCACATGCACCTCGCTCCTACCCTGCATCACCCCCTGCTTTTCCAGTACTGAGACCCTCCCTTGCTGCAACAATGCAAATGCACCTCGCTCCTACCCTGCAATGCCCCCTGCTTTTCCAGTACTGAGACCCTCCCCTGCTGCAACAATGCAAATGCATCTCGCTTCTACCCTGCAATGCCCCCTGCTTTTCCAGTACTGAGACCCTCCCCTGCTGCAGCAATGCACATGCATCTCGCTTCTACCCTGCAACGCCCCCTGCTTTTCCAGTACTGAGACCCTCCCCTACTGCAGCAATGCACATGCATCTCGCTTCTACCCTGCAACGCCCCCTGCTTTTCCAGTACTGAGACCCTCCCCTACTGCAGCAATGCACATGCATCTCGCTTCTACCCTGCAACGCCCCCTGCTTTTCCAGTACTGAGACCCTCCCCTACTGCAGCAATGCACATGCACCTCGCTCCTACCCTGCATCACCCCCTGCTTTTCCAGTACTGAGACCCTCCCTTGCTGCAACAATGCAAATGCACCTCGCTCCTACCCTGCAATGCCCCCTGCTTTTCCAGTACTGAGACCCTCCCCTGCTGCAACAATGCAAATACATCTCGCTTCTACCCTGCAATGCCCCCTGCTTTTCCAGTACTGAGACCCTCCCCTGCTGCAGCAATGCACATGCATCTCGCTTCTACCCTGCAACGCCCCCTGCTTTTCCAGTACTGAGACCCTCCCCTACTGCAGCAATGCACATGCATCTCACTTCTACCCTGCAACGCCCCCTGCTTTTCCAGTACTGAGACCCTCCCCTACTGCAGCAATGCACATGCATCTCGCTTCTACCCTGCAACGCCCCCTGCTTTTCCAGTACTGAGACCCTCCCCTGCTGCAGCAATGCACATGCATCTCGCTTCTACCCTGCAACGCCCCCTGCTTTTCCAGTACTGAGACCCTCCCCTACTGCAGCAATGCACATGCACCTCGCTCCTACCCTGCAACGCCCCCTGCTTTTCCAGTACTGAGACCCTCCCCTACTGCAGCAATGCACATGCATCTCGCTTCTACCCTGCAACGCCCCCTGCTTTTCCAGTACTGAGACCCTCCCCTGCTGCAGCAATGCACATGCATCTCGCTTCTACCCTGCAACGCCCCCTGCTTTTCCAGTACTGAGACCCTCCCCTACTGCAGCAATGCACATGCACCTCGCTCCTACCCTGCAACGCCCCCTGCTTTTCCAGTACTGAGACCCTCCCCTACTGCAGCAATGCACATGCATCTCGCTTCTACCCTGCAACGCCCCCTGCTTTTCCAGTACTGAGACCCTCCCCTACTGCAGCAATGCACATGCATCTCACTTCTACCCTGCAACGCCCCCTGCTTTTCCAGTACTGAGACCCTCCCCTGCTGCAACAATGCAAATGCACCTCGCTCCTACCCTGCAACGCCCCCTGCTTTTCCAGTACTGAGACCCTCCCCTACTGCAGCAATGCAAATGCACCTCGCTCCTACCCTGCAACTCCGCCTGCTTTTCCCGTACTGAGACCCTCCCCTACTGCAGCAATGCACATGCATCTCGCTTCTACCCTGCAACGCCCCCTGCTTTTCCAGTACTGAGACCCCCCCCTACTGCAGCAATGCACATGCAACTCGCTCCTACCCTGCAACGCCCCCTGCTTTTCCAGTACTGAGACCCTCCCCTACTGCAGCAATGCACATGCATCTCGCTTCTACCCTGCAACGCCCCCTGCTTTTCCAGTACTGAGACCCTCCCCTACTGCAGCAATGCACATGCATCTCGCTTCTACCCTGCAACGCCCCCTGCTTTTCCAGTACTGAGACCCTCCCCTACTGCAGCAATGCACATGCATCTCGCTTCTACCCTGCAATGCCCCCTGCTTTGCCAATTCTGAGACTCCCACACACAGCTCTGCTAATGCACCTCATTCCTGCCTTATAGCACCAATGGCTTCCTTATTTCCATTTTCAGCTTTTCCCAGACATTCTCAGCTAACTTGTGCCTTACACACCAGGGCTAGATTAAAAGACAACCAAACCCATTTTACTTAAGGGCATAAGAAATGCCATACTGGGTCAGACCAAGTTCCATCAAGGCCAGTATCCTGTTTCCAACAGTGGCCAATCCAGGTCATAAGTACCTGGCAGGTTCCCAAAAAGTTACACAGGTTCCAAAATGCTTGTCCTGGGGTAAGCAGGGGATTTCTCAGGTCCTCTTTAATAATGATTTATAGACCTTTCCTCCAGGAACTTGTCCAAAACATTTTTAAACCCATTCTTAAATGGGTTACATTGTAGCTTCATGCATGTCCCCAAGTCCTTCTACTTTTTGATGGTGCAAACAACCAATTTACGTTTACCTGTTCTACTCCATTCATTAATTTACTATATAGCCCTCTATCATATCTCCCCTCAGCTGTCTCTTTTCCAAGCTGAAGAGCCCCTTTAAGCCTTCCTCATAGGAATATCCTTCAATCCCTCTTACCATTTTAGTTGCTCTTCTCTGTAACTTTTCTAATTCTGTTATATCCTTTTTAAGATATGGCGACCAGAATTGCTCACAATGTTCAATATGCGGTCGTACCATAGAACGATATAGAGGCATTATAATATCTTTTGTTTTATTCTCCATTCCTTTCCTTATGATTCCTAGCATTCTGTTTGCTCTCTTGGCTGCCACTGCACACTGGGCCGAGGGTTTCAATGTATTATCCACAATGATGACTAAATCTTTTCCTAGGTGGTGGTTCCTAATCTGGAACTTTACATCGTGTAACCATAGTTTGGACTGTTCTTTCTAGATGTACAACTTTGTCCTTGTCCACAAGAAATTTCATCTGCCATTTGAACATCCAGCCTTACAATTTATCAAGATACTCTTGCAATTTTTCACAACCCTCTTGTGTTTTAACAGCTTTGAATAATTTTGTGCCATCTGCAGATATGATCACCTCACTCGTTGTTCCCATTTCCAGATCATTTATGAAGATGTTAAAAAGCAGCGGCCCCAGCACAGATCCCTGGGGTACTCCACTATTCACCTTTCTCCACTGAGAAAATTGACCATTTAGCCCTACTCTCTGTTTTCTATTTTTTAACCAGTTCCTGATCCACAATAGTACACTGCCTCCTATCCCATGACTTTTTAATTTCACCAAGAGTCTCTGATGAGGGACCTTGTCAAAGGCTTTCTGAAAATCCAGATACACTATATCAACCGGCTCACCTCTGTCTACCTGTTTATTCACACTTTCAAAGAAATATAACAGATTAGTAAGACAAGATCTTGATTGGCTAAATCCATGTTGGCCTTCTTCCATTAAATCATGATTATCTACGTGTTCATTAATTTTTTTCTTTATAATGGTTTCTACCATTTGGTCTGGTACTGATGTCAGGCTCACCAGTCTGTAGTTTCCTGGATTACCCCTAGAACACTTTTTAAAAATTTGGCGTTACATTGACCATTCCTCAATCCTCAGGTACTACAGATTACTAATAGTAGGTCTGCAAACTCATATTTTAGTTCTTTCAGCACCCTAGGATGTATACCATCTGGTGCAGGTGATTTGCTACTCTTTAGTTTATCAAATAGTTGTAATACTTCTTCCCGGTTTACCAAAATTTATTTCAATTCTTCTGATGCATCACCTTAAATATCATTTCAGGCATGGGCAACATCCCTACTTCTTCTTCAGTAAAGACTGAAGCAAAGAATTCATTCAGTCTCTCAACTATGGCCTTGTCCTCCCTTGGCACCCCTTTAACCCCTCTATCATCTAACAGTCCAATTGATTGTCTCACAAGATTTTTGCTACGAATGCACTTGAAAAAGTTTTTTATTGTGTGTTTTTGTTTCCATGGCAAGCTTTTTTTCAAATTCTCTCTTTGCCTGCCTTATCAATGCCTTGCATCTAACTTGCCAATGCTTATGTTGTTTCCTGTTTCCCTGCATGATTTCTCTACTGACCCCAGACCACCAAATGTGAAAGGTTAATTTATTAACTTACTACACCATCTGGGGCCCCTGTGGAGACAGTGTTCCTACTATTTTCCATCTTCAGGGAAAAGCCTATTAATGTCACATTTAACAGCAGGGACTAATCGGATATCACTATAGGCACTATGTCATCTGTGACATGCTTTTTCCAACAAGACCACCAGTGGGTAGCGGGGGAGCACAGCTGAACAAGTCAACTGAATTCACAGATTTATATCCTGCTTGTTCTGATGGAAAGAGGTACAGAGCAGCTTACAAATGATTAGATTTTATATTTAAATGCAGGGGGTATTTTCCTATCCTTTGGAGGGTTTATAATCTAAGTTTGTACCTGAGGCAATGGAGCATTAAGTGACTTGCCCAAGGTCACATGGAGTAGCAGTTGGATTTGAACCCTGGCCTCCCTGGTTCTCAGCCTGACGCATTAGGATGCTCCTCCCTTAAATGTTGAAAATAATAATACAGTGCCTTGTAAAAGTCTTCACAACCTTGTACATTTCTCAGATTCTGTGGTCTAAAAAATAAAATTCCAAATGCATTAAGGTGGGAGTTTGTTTCACTGATCGGTACAAGACACTTTCGATAAAAGTAGACAGAGCACTGGGCGCACAAGGTGAGACATGAGGCCTTAGGTCCCCAGCAGCCCAGTCTGGCAGTGTCTGCACATCCAAACTCAGAACTTTCCCACACCAGGCAAGAAGGAAGAAAGAGGACGTAGGACGCCAACTACAGAAATATGCCACTTATAGAAGTTACGATACAAACTCTTTACACCTCTTGAGTCAATGCCTGGTGGACGTCCCTCGTTACAGCAATAAGAGCCATGAGTTTGTTAGGATAAGTGTTTACCACCTTCGCAAAGCAGGATGTGCAGATGTTGCCCAGTCTTTTTGGTAGAATGGCTCAAACTCTTTCAATTTGGCTGAGGATTGTCTATGGTCTTCAGTCCTCAAGTCCTGCCACAAATTTTCTGTTGGATTCAGATCTGGACAATGATGGAGCCACTCAAGGGCGTTCACTTTCTTCTTCCTGCCCCACTCTGTGCTTAGGATTATCATCCTGCTGGACATGAATCTTCTCCCCAATCCAGGGTCTATAGCAGACTGGAACAGGCCAGGATCTGCCTGCACTTTGTACATACCTCTCTCCTTTGATCTTCACAAGTTTCCCTTCCCCATCGTTCCAAAACACCCCTACAACCTAATGTTGCCATCCACATGCTTTACTGTAGGGATGGTGTCAGCAGGGGGATATGCTGTGAGTGTGTTTTATGCCATACCTATCATGTATCACTGGGACCAAAAAGATCCACTTTAGCATCATCAGACCATGAAACCTCCCAGAGGAGGACAGTTTCTCTTAGGCATTCCTTCCCATACAGGCCATGTTAGTGGAGTGATCCTGAAATTATTAAACATTTTATCCAGTCTCAGCCAGAAAGCCCTTTAGTTCTTTTAAAGTAACCTTAAGCCTCACAGTGACCTTCCTTAACTCACACAGCTGCTGACTTTGGAGGGACAGACCAATCAAGGCAGTGTCTTGGTGATACCAAACTGTTTCCACTTTACAATGGTGGACCAGACAGTGCCCCAGGGGATATGCAAACACCTGGAATTTTTCCTACAGCCTTCCCAGACTGTACAAAATAACTCTATCCTGGAGTTCTTATGGCAGCTCCGTGTTTAGCATATTTAGACCTTTGCTTCAGATTCACTTGATAAAAAGTCTAATTGTTTCGGTTGTATCAGGAGTACTGGAATCAGCAGCTCTGATTGACCACAAGTGGGCTCTACTTAACTTGTGAACTTAAGGCAGTTTTTTGGAAAGGGAGCTAATTTGGGTTTGCTACGTGCCATCAACATTTTTTGTTTTCTTATTCTTAATTTTTCGAGTATTTCTAGAATTCTTGTTTCACACTGAAAGCGTAGAGTATGTTGTGTGAATCGGTGACAAACTCTTTCTTAGACAGCGGAACCTGAAAAATGTGCTAGAGTATGAACTGTGAAGACTTTTACAAGGCCCGGTAAACACATAGAACAACCACCATGACCTGCCAGGCAAGCCGATCCAACTAGAAAACGACTGTGAGATCATAATCTCTGCTCTCTGTCAGGAATCAAAGTGAACAAAGACCTGCAGGTCACAGGGCAGAGGGTTCAGATTGAGAAGCCAGAAATAGTTCTGAGCTCTCCCGGTTCTGGATTATTCTCCGTAGCTCTCTTTTGTCTGTAGCATTTATCTGTGGCCTTCATAACTGTATCCCAGGCCCTCTGCACTGTTCTCCGCTCTTTGTAGTTAGTGTAGCTGGGTTTAAGAGAGATTTGGACAGGTTCCTGGAGGAAAGGTCCATAAGCCATTATTAAAGTGGGCCCGGGAAATCCACTGCTTACCCTGGGACAAGCATTGCAGAACCTGTCTCTCTTTTTGGGAACTTGCCAGGACCATGGGATTGGCCACTGTTGGAAAAAGGATACCAGGCTTGATGGATCTTTGATCTGACCCAGTATGGCATTTCTTATATTCTTATATCCTGCTCCTGCATTAATTTTTCTGGAGTCTTTACATGGTTTTGGCTTACAGGTATTTTTGAAAGCCATTAGCAGACCATCACATGAAAGAGTAGGTGGAGCTATTGTAAGTTTCTAGTCGGCATAGACAAGAAACTCCCCGAAACTGTGCTCCAGTAGCTATCCCATGAGAACACACACATATAGATTTTGGGAAGCACCAAAACATTCACTGGGACGTTTTTCTTAATGGCTAGAAGTAACCGTAATACCTTCACCCACAGCTGAGAAGGTGCAGAGGGTCATGGAAACCCGATGGCTGTCATATGGTGTTCCACAGTGGTGATCTCTGATAATGGGTCACGTTTCCAGTGTGCTGCCTGGGTGGAACATATCTTCATCGCATCATCCAATCTCCAGCCGTGGGGCAGAGAGGTTTGTACACACCGGACATGGGCAAAGGTACCACTCAGACATCGGATTTTCTGTCCTGGTTTGTGTTTGCTTATAGGAACATACTGCATGTAGCCAATGGCTACACCCCATAGCTGATTTTGGGCATATTGCCCTTCCTGCTACTATGGAAACTGAAACAAAGAAAAGAAGGGAATCTCCGTAGTGGATCAGTCCAAATAGGCAAAAATCGCAAACTGAGAAAGACCACAGCAGTAGATCATTCACTCAGAGTGTAGGAAAACCAAGAGAATGTAGTTGGCCTGGAAAGACACTGCTCTCTCTGGTCTTTCTCAGTTTGCGATTTCTGCCTATTTGGACAGACTATGGAAAGTGACCCAAGAATCTGGGTGAAACTGGGCAATTGTGCTGCTCTGTCCTCCATAAAGGAGTTTCACTTCAGGGTGCTCAGTTTTCGGGGGAAAAAAGATTCATAAGCAGAAGTGGGAACCTAAAACTTCATTAAGAAGAAATAGATACGTTATGTATGAAAAGGAAGATCCCTAAATGACAAGAGGATAGAAACTAAGCAGTGGGCACCACAGCACAAACTAGGGGAGAAATCTCCACAGCACAGCAGTGACAATCCTACACAAATGGATGGAGGGGGGGGGTATAACTCACACAGAACAGCAGTTACAACTCTAAATGAAAGCAGCAGAGGAGGGAATCATCTTACTGAGTAGACAAGGCCATTTCAGCCATCACCTACATTAGATGCTCAGAATCTGCAGTGCTGTCAGTCAGTTCCAATCTTTTAAGTAGAAGGGTTTAGGAGAGAAGAAAGAGGGGTCGGATTTCCAACTCTGTAAAAATGATGGGGAAGCTTCTGGGTGGGAATCAGCTCACAGTCCCCAGAGAAAGCGCAAACCTTCAATCCCTCTGCCCTTCCTTCCCTGCCTCCCAGTCTGACGAAGCCCCCCACACTTCCCAGTAGCAAACAATGGTGACTGCTCTGGAACAGAAGGCCTTCAGGACACTTCAGGCACAGGGATAGACGATGCTTCAGATTTTAGCAGTCCCTTGATTGTAATTCCTACTTTTATTCCTTCCCCGAACAACTCTTGTCCCGGCCATAACTGCTGTGTGACTACAAGGACACAGAACCTCTGCTGCAAGATGGCTAACCCATTCTCTTCTTCGGATCCAACTCAAGCCTTCTCTCAGATTCACTAGCAACAAAGGAAATCTCTCCAATGTCCTGTTTCTCTGATTCCAGAAAAAGACACTGCCTCGCATGAGGAACAAGGTTTCTTATGGAAAGGAAAGTTGCCCCTATTGCCAGAACAGGTCCCAGCATTGGCCTACTGAAGGAATGATTTCTCTTCTGTTGGCTTCTCCTTGCTACTAGTGAAATGGCCTCCCAGATCCAAATGAGCATTGCCTCATTAGAAACTCGTTTGTACACATCAAACTTTGAGAGGATCTATGAGGTAGGTTTGGAAGGTTCTGCTTGGAAGATTCAGAATCCCCAGGCATGGTACTGGTTCTTCTATATGCCTGTCCAATTCTAGCACCTACAGACTTTGCTTGGATCTCAGTGCGCCTATCCCAGAGCAGTCACTCTCTTGTCTCATTTATCCTATAGCTAGATGTCTCTCCTCCCTCCAACTGGCAGTCTGCATTACCACTATTCTAGAGGGGTGCCCTAGGCTAGATGTCTCTCCTCCCTCCAACTGGCAGTCTGCATTACCACTATTCTAGAGGGGTGCCCTAGGCTAGAGCACCCTCCTAGAAAAACAGTTGGTTGGTTTTACATAAATCTCGAAGACAGTCTATCTTTACCCACAACAGTCTGGGCCAACTTCACAATTCATTCTACAGCAGATCTATGACAAGATCTAACAGCATCCTCACTTATCCGATGCCAGGAATCTCCCAAGGACTGACTCTACCCTTCCAAAAATCACACCACCAGATCTTTCTGATTCCTCCAACTGGTGAGAAACATCACAAGAACAATGTCTTTAAGCTGAATTTCTGTTCGTTTTTGGAAGCAAGTGTCCCATTTAGAGACGGACTCTGATTGAATGCGATAGATGGATGAAGCAGCAGATGCCCTTTAAAAGTCGAAGCAGTGGGTTGACTTAGTGCAGTGGCTTCTTTCCAGTACGACCTGCAATCTCTACCACGCCACAGAGCCCAAATAACTAGGGTGCTGCACAAGGTCACAGTTCTTCATTTAAATTTAAAATATAATCAGCAGCCGGAGCCGTGAGAAATTATTCCTTCAAAATCTGTCCTCACTGATCTATAAACAGGCTGGGGCCTGGCAGCAGAGCGCTATCAGCCTCGCAGATCAGCTAATCAATTCTTCCTGGTGTGCTCGTACCTCTTCTTTCTCTTGCATGGTGCACCCTGCACGCTCTAATGCTGTCCCCTCTCTTTCTAATGAATCATTAGCTGAAAACTGCAGCCACAGAAAGCCAGAGATTTCCTGGACTGCTCGTTTCCAAAATAGTGCTTTCAAAATAGAACCTGTTAAAAAAAAAGCCTACTGGGAAAGAACATGCTCTCTCTCCACCCATTCCCTCCCTCCTCCCAATCTTGTTTCATTGGTACCTCTCTTTCTCTCCTCCCTCACTTTTCCCGCTTCTCTCCTAATCCTCTCTAAGTCTCGTACCTCTCTCTTACAATCCAACACACCCTATCACAGCCCCATCTTTCTGCTTCACACCTCACATCACTCTGCTCTATAACTCCTATGTCCCTCCCTTACTTTCTCATACCTCTCGCATCCCTCCTTCACTATCCCATCTTTCTCATCTCCTTCCCACATCTCGCTCACGCCCCCGTATCTCTCACGCCCCTCGCTATTCCTCTATATCATTTCTCATACTCCACTCACTCCCTTGACATCGCCCGTCTCTCCCTTTCTTTGTATCATGCCACACAACTCCCCTTTCACCAAATCATTTCTAATACCCCTTCCTCACTCCCCTAACTCCCCCTCACCTCCATCTCTCACTCTCCTACTCCTCCATAGGATCTCACACATCACCTTCTCTTTCATATTTCTCTCCTTCCTCCCTCTCTCGCAGCAGGAGGGAAGGTGGTAGGGGTCATAGCGCTGCGGAAGAGGAAATCAAGCCCCAGGATTGGTAGACAATCCTGCTCAAAGGAAAAGTTTCTCTCCCCATCATAGGATGTTGCACTACCCTTACAGAAAACAGTGCAGCACCTCTTTAGTGACTATTAGTCATCATTTTCCAGGGGTCTCCAGACACAGTGAAGGACACACGTAACTGCTTCTAGCTGCAAAAAATCTATTTGACAAGTGAGCACCAATTAATCAGTCAGGATTATACCACAGGTTACTGCTTCAGAGTAACCACCAGCATTAGGCCAGTAAAATCTTCAATTCACTTTCCAAGGCAGAAGACTTCCAGCAGCCAAAATGTTCCCCAGTCCAGGAGCACGTGTAGACATCTGGAGATTGGCTGGTTTTGAGTATCAGGACGTGCCTCAGCCTAGAAAGCATTTCAACCATATGAGCTCCCTGTGAATACCGAGACAGTTAATCAGGACGCACCAAAGAGAGGAACTACCAAACAGGGTGGTATAACAGCAGTGGGAGATGGGGAGGGAGGGAGGATCACTGGATTGGGTGATGTAACATAGCATTAGGATATGGGCTCACTGGATCGGGTTATGAATCACAGCAGTGGGAGATGGGGATCACTGGATTGGGTGATGTAACATTGCCGTGCAAGGTGGGTGTCACTGAATAAGGCGATGTAACAGCAGTGGGAGATGGGGGTTGCTAGATCAGTTAATGTAACAGCAATGGCAGATGGGGTCACTGGATCGGATGATGTAACAGCAGTGGGAGATTGGGACCACTGGATAGAGTGATGTATTATCTTAGCTTGATGTAGATGAATAGTAGATGATGGACCCCAAGTCCTCTTTCATATTACAGGGTGTGTGTGTGTGTGTGCACAAACGCCCTGCATAGCTTCCACAAAGTACTTCTTTTTTACCTCAAATGACCACTGGGCTTGTGTTACCCAGTGTCATAGATGCCAGTTCTGTGGGTGCAGTAGACATATGGGCACTCCCAATATTGAGCAAACTCTTAGTGTGTCCAGAGAGTTCTGCATATACAATCATTTTGAAAGTTGCTCTGGGTCTGGGTGACAAACACTTTCATCCTCCCGTCAGCACCTTATCATGACATATCCACTCATGACGCTTTGTCCATTCTGCGGCTTAGCTGGACAATAGCGAAGAGACTGAGATAACCCTGGCAGAAGCTGGATAGGAGGCTGAACGTACTCTGGAGAAATAAACTCACTTTACTCCTTGGGAATTCCTAGGCAAGAGTTCCAGAGTATAGCAGACCCCATGATACTTCGAAAGGGATGTAGAAAGCCAAGAAGGGGGCAGCTACAAATAGCACCATTCAGGGAATGGAGTCTCCATTGCATGCTGGGATTTGCAGATTCCTTGACCCTTGTCTGTGCATAGCAAAAAGAGACTCTGTTGAGCATTTAAAAGCTGCACAGAGATCTACAGCGCTGTCCGTCCCCAGTCTTGGCATCCTGAGACTCTGTTCATTGCATTCTCCTGGCTATGCAAGTCATTCAATGAAGGGAGTTTCCAAAAACCTCATAACCATCTTATATACTAAAAGCCGGATGTAGCAAACTGCCCTGTGCTCTAATGCAGCATTTCGCTATTGATTTTCCCCAATGGAGAAAGCAAACTAGCACAGGAAAATCGCAAGCAAAACCACGGCGCAGTGGGCAGGCTAACTGCATGCAAAATAATTAATTTCTAATTGCTCCCAATGTAAAAAAAAGACTGCGCTGAAATGTAGCCGTTTTTTCCTCCCCTTGTAACGCTGGATCTTTATGCCAGCTTCGGGTAGGTGTAAAGATGCAGGAGAGAGGAAAAGGATCATCTGAGGTGAAGTTTGGCACTTCACCCCAGATAACCAAGACAGACCCCTCCTAAGCCTGATACCACCAATATTGTTGGTCCAGTGACCCCTACCCCCCACCAACCTGAACTTCCAAAAAAACTTCCCAGGTGGACCAGTGTCCCTATTCTCCAACCCCTCTGAACCTCCTCTGGTGGCCTAGCCCCCACATCCCCAGTACCTTAATCGTTGGAATGCAGGAGCAATGCCCACACCCTCCTGCCTACTGCCACCATCTTGGAAAATGACCCCACGCAGTGCATTCTCAGATGCACTGGACAAGGTCAATCTGCCATATAAGGCAATTTTTATCTTATATGACAGAGTGAAGGTCACTGACCTCACATTGTGCATGGGGTCAGGCACTGCCATTTTCCAAGATGGTGGCATGGGGGCAGGTGTGTGTGAGCATCACTCCTGCCCTCCTAACAATTTAGATACTGGGGGGGGGGGGGGAGAATTAGACTGGGGTGGGGTCTAAGGGCTACTGGCTATCAGGGGGTTCTTTTTTGGGGGTGATTTGGGGGCCACCACTGAGAGTTAGGTAGAGTTGGGGGGTGAGGTGTGAATATGCGATCAGAGAGTCTAATATTGGTCATTTGAAGTGAAGCATTAAACTTCATCTCAGATGTCCTTTTTTCCCAGCAATCCTGACATATGCAAACAGGTGCCAGATTGCTAATAGAGACCACTGGGTGTATGTGTCTGACTTGCCCTCCATGCATAATGCAGGCTTTTAGCACGTGGCTCATTTGCATGCTGTCTGCTTACACATGCATGAGCAAACCGTCTGCATTAAACATGTGTTAGGTAACCCTGCACTAGAGCTTTAATGCTGGGTTCTAGCTCAGGGTTCTGCAGCGAGCTGGGGCAGAACCAAGATTCAGTGCTAGCTGCCTCCTGACTTTTTCTGAGCAATGAGGTGAGGGATGCAGCCAATCACTGACCTGCACTGCTATCACATGACTCCCTCCATCCGTGATGGGGCAGCTCTTTCAGGCTACTGTATGTCTTCTGGGTTTTATTTACCTTTCTTTTAGCACATCCGTACTTGCAGAGCAATTTTTATTCTGTTTCTAGAAACTGCCTCAGACTTTACGAGTGTGTGTAGGTTTCTCTGGCAGGATGAATGTGGCTGACAAGAGGTCATTAAAAGGACCCTCCAGGACTGGGCAGCCCTGGATAAAGCCATAATAGCAGATGACAGTGAGAGGAGCACCCGAGGGGCCCATCACTGCGGCAAATCACCGCACAGAATCCACAGCGTAAGCCAATGGGAAACCAGAAATCATCCCACATGTTCCCCCATCTTTCCTTACAACTCCCAAGTGCCTCCCCTTAGCACATTCCGTCATCCATTAACTGTCTGATGACATTATGGCTAGTAGGAGCACAGACTGAACATAGAAGCTAAAAATGTGGCTTTCCTATGTCCCGGCCTGGAGGTCACAGTGTGCAGGGAAATGCCCAATATCAAGGTTAGGGTTGTGCTCTGAGCTGCACTGGGATGCCACACCATGACAGCAGCAAAGAGCGTTGTGGGTCATCAGGAGAATCTATTTTTGTAACAAGACTTCAGTCACTTTTTAACTGCCGACCACATGGGAAACTGCTAAATCCTGACTTCCCCCTCCCACCCACTTCCAACTCGGCAAAACCAAAAGACTCACCTGGAATGTGATTGACGTCTGAGGTAGCATATTTAAAGGGGGAGGGGAAGAGAGGGGGAAAAACAAAGAGAAGAGAAAGTGGACTGTTAGAAACACACATGGCACAAACTCGTTGCATGGAGTCTAGCACACATGCAAACATGTAACAACAGCTTCCCCTCCCCCTCCATCATGCACACATGCAACCGAAGGAGCCTCCGGTTTGCATGGACAAAACACCCCCTTTGCATATCTGTCCGGACCGCCATGAATCAGATACATCACACTCCTGCAAGAATATCAGGGAAATATTCTTTAATCACATGGGAAAGAAGAACAGAAAGAATTCATTGCTACAAGAGGGTCAGGCCCACATAAATCCAAACAGGTTCCCAGCCGGAGCAGGGAAGCTGCTCCCCAGCAGAAGGGTCACCTGGATTTAAGATCTCTTGTAGATTTTTTGCACATTAGAGAGGGTACAGAACCATGAGCTGAACTTTTTAAAGGTTTCTTTCTCTATCCCAGGCCTCATCCTTCATTGCAGACATTGGTGTGGAAGGTGTAGAGTGCTGAGTATTCAAACAAGAAGAACAGCCCCCCCCCCCCCACCTCCCCGTGGGGTACATCTACCAGCAAGCTGTTCCCTTTGTCTATTTTAAGTGTTCCCACTACATATGAGAGCCTCCCCTTAGCCCTACAAATCAACATGTTACAGAAGCAAACCCTGAGACGGACGGCTACCACTAGCCGCCTCTGTTGCCAAATTCAGACACAAGGCCCCCTCCCCCCATCTTTATTTTGTACTCTCAGTAGCAAACGTCCCTCTCTCTCTGATGTGATATTAATAACCCAAGAGCAAAATATGTGCTAATTTTCTGTTTGTTTTAGAGAAATTAACAGACATTCTGAAGGAATACAGTCAGAAGCACAGTCGAGACAGGTGATATCAAACCAAACGTGAATTGCAGGATGTTAAATACTCAACAGGTACTTGCTAACACTGCCGCACCATGACATGTCAAGAACTGCTCCAGGTCTGTCCGAGCAGTGGTGCCAGATGATAATAAAAGGCAATTTATTAACTTTACAATATGGAAGGTAATTCTGGAAGGAGCGGCTGGATTAATGAGGATATTTATGAGCGTTAATCACACCCATTCCGTAAAGTTAAAACAGAGCAGTAGCAATGTCAAATGGCCATTAATGCGTGTAAATAAAGTCCCAGTCGCTTGCACTCTCAATGACCGAGCCTGTCTTACGTGCATTTGGCCATATTCTGTAAAATACTCATGTAAACATGTGTTCCGTCCATGCGGCGCCCCAGCTTCCCCCGTGTACATGCCCATCCTGAAAGGATTTACGATTGGCCTAATGCGCATACTTTCAGAACGGCAACTGGCTGATTTCCATGCGTAAAACACTAGACACAGTGATTTACGCATGTAAGCATGCGCATAAATCCAGCAACCCTTTATAGAATTACGTCCTAGGAGTTAAGCAGATCAGAGCAGCCAAAATACCCTTAGCGGAGATGACAAGATCCTTTTTCTCCTCCTAAGCCCCTCTGACATGGCTGGGAGCAGAACACCATTGATTTCGTAGGCTTGTACTTTCCTCTGACACCGCTTGGGAAATTAATGCATTTGCTGCTCCTTCACTCACACTTTCCCTGCGTGGGGAGTCAGGCACAAGCTGTAGGCACGTAAACACATCTTATCTGTCGTTAGACATCTGCTGGGCACAGATGCAGCCGTACAGGACGAAAAGATGCGAGTTCCAGTGCAGAAAGAGAAGCCTGGCGCATACATTCTGCTCATACTAGCTCCTGATTGGCTAATACTGGCAGCAATGTCACACACAGCAGGGATCAGAGCCTGAAGTCACTGCTGCCTTGCTGCTCATACGCCTTTTCCCAGGAAGCACTGGGGTTGCTCCTTTAGGAACATACCAAGTTATGGTGATCACAGCAGGAACCTAAGTAGCACCGTGAAGCCACGCAGGAGCGCAGTTACTTACCACCCCTTGGCAACCTCTGCTCACATCATTACTTGCAAAAGCAGATGTGCCCTTCTATACACTAAAGCAGCGTTTCTCAAGCTAGTCCTGGAGTATCTTCCAGCCAGTTTGGTTTTCAGCATATTCACAATAAATACAGATGAGAAAGATTTGCCTCCACTGCAGGCCAATCCATCTCATGCATATCTATTGCTGTTATCTTGAAAAGCAGATCAGTTAGAGGGTACTCCAGGACCAGCTTGAGAAACACAACTTTAAAGGGATACAAGATCTTTACAGTCTAGGATTTGGCAATCTCCAGGAATAAGCAGGAATGCAGTCTTCACATATGGGTGACATCAGCACCAACAGAGCCCACACAGGAACCCTCCTCAGCATCCAATAGGAAAGCCTTTAGGAGCAGTCCACTGTGCCTGTGCATCTGCCTTCCCAACTACTCTCCTCAGTTCTTCATCTTCCACTGAGCCAGCAGGTTGTACATTCCTGTCACCGCCAAAAAACTTCTCTTTTTTGGTTTAATACTGTGCTCTGCCTTTCCATCGACAACAGTTCCGTTAGCCCAACACTGACCCCGATCATTTTTTTTCTTTCTTTTTCTGCAGTATTAAACACCAGCTAGGCCTTCGGCCAACATTTTTCTCTTCATTCCTGAAGAGAACCTCAAACATGGAAAAACCTGTCAGTGATTTTAAAAACTGTACCAAATGTTCCGGTACAATATGTCACGGATAAACATGACTGGTGTTTAAAATGTTTGGTCCCTGACCATTTACCAAAATCTTGTCCTTTCTGCCAAAAAATGACAAAGAGAGGTCTACAGAATAGAGCCAGACAGTACGGTTTGCTATTCGGCCCGGATTTGATTTCATTGGCTTCCATATCATCGAGGACATCGACCTTCTTGCATGGGTCTCAGGTCTCGTCAAGGTCCAAACATATGAGTTAAGTCTAAGACATCAGCATTGGCATCAAAGACTGAAATTGAGTTAAGAGGAAAGTCCCACCATCAGCACTGAGATTCACCGAAGGGTGCTTCCAATGCAGACCAGCCAGCCAAACAGCCCCAGTGGGATGACCTGTCCTCCAAAAGCACAAGAGGGGCTCTGGGATTCCATGTTCTGGGACAGTGGTGCAAAGCCCCATAGGTGACTCCACCCAGACATTGGCCATCTCCCTGGACCAGCGCATGCTGGCTCTCAAGAGGAATTTGGCCACACTCCTGGCAGCCTAGGTACTGATGGTATTGATAGTTCCAGCAATGCAGACTTTGGCACCCTGTGTATAGCCAACAGTACTGGCCCCGATGCCGGCCCTTGAGTCTACATCAGTGGACCTCTTGACACCGATGCCTCAGTTGGAACCAACCAACAACCCTAGTACCCAACAAGCTGACACAGCTAGAGCTACCAATGCCCCAACCTCAGAGCATCAGTATCGGCATCGACCCTCGACATCAACAAAGTATCGAGGTCACAAGCAAGACCATCAATACTTTGACTTCTTGTCAGACTCTGACTCTACTTCTTCAGCTTCTGACGAGGAATCTCAGGATTCCCAAGACCTTCCAGACGTTCCTTCAGACATGTCCCCTCCTCAAGAGCAGCGTTGGTCCCCACCAGAGGACATGTCTTTCCAAGAATTCATCCAGAACATGGCAGCAGAGCTGCAGATCACTGTGGCCTCAGAGAAAAAACAGAGGGCAGAGGACCTCAAGATCCTCCAATACCCTCCTGCACCTAAAGAGATGGCCACTTTACTGGTGCATCGCATCTTACAGGACCTTATACTCCACATGTGGGAGGCTCCTCTCATGATTTCAACAATCAGCAAAAGGCTCGATACCATGTACGACCACATCACTCCCATACTGTACCACCTTATACTGGCTCCCAATCAGCTCTCGAGTCCAATTCAAAGTACTTTTACACATATTCAAAATAATACACAACCTCTCAGCTGACAGCCTACAACCACTCATAAAAACCGATGACAGCAAGAGACCAAGAAGAAAAGGAACCTCAGATACCATCAGAACAACAAAGGAATTTGCTTAAACAAAGCAGGCCACATCAAGTAGGGCACTCTCCCTGGCAGCGCCCGCTATATGGAGCGCCCGCTATATGGAGCTCCCTCCCAGACCACCTAAGATCAACCAAAGACCTCAAGGAATTCAGAAAACTTCTTAAGACTGCTCTATTTACCGAACATTTCAAGGACCTCACATAAATGACTCCTTTACTACTTTCAAGACAATACAGGATCATGATTGTAGTGCACCTTTCACACGGCTCCATTATTGTATATATGTATATTGCTCATTATGTAAATAGCTCACCGATAAAATCTGACACACAGCACCACACACCACTCTTCTTAGTTCTCCCACTGCATGCTACAGACCACACATTATTGATTGTTTGATGTGCCAAACTGCTTTGATTTAATGATAAAGCGGTATACTAAATCCATCTAAATAAATAAATGTACCGAGTTCCAGAGTGCCCAGGCTTTCAGAAGCCTCAACTCCCCCACCACTCAATAGTGGTAGAATCGGCCATGCACCAAATAAAGAGTTCAAATAATCACTCTTCCATGCTTCCAGGTAGGGACTTGAGGACGCTCGATGCCTTTGGGCATCGATGTTTTCAGGCATGTATGCTGACCTCAAGGATTACCTCCTACATGCTATACATGGGCATGTTCCTGAAGGATGTCACCAGGGATCTGGAGACATTTATCCCCATAATTCCAGATGATAAGCAGAGCGCATTCCAAGCGCTTATCAGACAGGGTCAAAATACCTCAAAATTTCTCACCAGGGCATCTTTTGATGTTTTTGAATCAATCAGCAGAGCTTCAGCAGTCTGCATTGGGGCTCAAAGGATGGCCTGGTTACAGGCATCAGATCTCGAACAGTGGGTCTACGACAAGTTGACTAATATTTCATGTACTGGCGAGAACCTTTTTGGAAAGGGTTGGAAAGAAAAGGCCGGTGAGATTGAGACCGATGATATCACCCTCAAATGCCTTTCCAGGAAGGCAGCTGACCCTTCCAAAAGGAAGGCTCTTCCAAAGAAACTGTTCTTCTCTAATAAGAAGAGATATTATCCTTCCTACACACCTGCAGCTGCTTACCAGCCTCAATAGCAACAGCAGTGTCAGCAGGACCCTCGCCAACCCAAGAAATCCAAGACTCCTAAGCCCTAACCAGCAGCACAAGCATAACCTGCTCCTAGTTTTTGACTGCTCCCTAGATAACACTGCAACTCTGCTTCTGCAGGGTTCCCAGCCCCTGAATATAGCAGGCAGACTCTGTTCCTATGCCCACAGGTGGCACCTCATCACTTCAGAACAGTGGATTCTCAACATTGTCCAAAGGGGTATCTCCTTCACTTCAAAAATTTACCCCCTCTGGCTTCATGGGGGACTATCCCACAAAGGAAGAGTTGTCCAACCTGTTATCTCAGGTCACCACAGAAAGAGTTTCTCCCCCTCAGGAAGGGATAGGCTTCTACTCTCCATATTTGCTAATTCCAAAGAAAATAGGAGGATTCAGGCCCATCCTGAATCTCAGGGACCTAAACAAATTCCTGGTCTGAGAAAAATTCAAAAAGATTTCCCTAGAAACTCTTCTCCCATACCTCCAGAGGTATGATTGGCCATGTTCTCTAGACCTAAAGGAGACTTACATGCACTTACTGATCCCATCCTCAGCACAGACAGTATCTACTTTTCAGGTTTCAGCAAAACCACTACCAATACTGGATGCTGCCCTTTGGCTTAGCTTCCGCACTGCAAGTGTTCACAAAATGCATGGTTGCAGCCTATGTCTGCACTTTGGGAATCTTCATCTTCCCTTTCTTAGATGACTGGCTAATTAGGGGAGACTCCCCTCAGGAGGTAAAACTCTTCCTGCATCACCCCATCACCATGCTCCAACATCTAGGATTTGTCCTAAACTTCCCAAAGTCGCACCTCATTCCAATCCAAGGGCTCAAGTTCATCGGAGCACTTTTGAACACTCAGCAAGTCCAAGCTTTCCTTACACAGGATCGCCCTGCCAATCTCATCAAGCTCATAAAGCACATACAGCTACAACGTCTGGTAACAGCTCGAGATATGCTACGCCTCTTGAGGCACATGGTGTCAATAGTCCACATAGTCCCCTATGCTCACCTACACCAGCAGCAAGCCCAATGAACTCTGTCTCCTCAATGGACCCAAGCAAAGGGGCATCTCAAAGACAAGATATGCTTCATCATCCCTCAACTAATCAGGTCTCTTCACAGAACCTACTCGGCGGGTCACCTTTTCAGATGCTGCCACCTCGATGCACATTGACAACTGATGCCTCCATACTAGGTAGAGGAGCACATCTGGACAACCAGACCACACAGGGTCTGTGGACGCCACAGGAACCCATGCTGCAGATAAACCTCTTGGAGTTTTGTGCCCTAACAAATGCCCTTCGGGTTTTTCAACCCCAACTTTTGGGCTAACAGATATTTGTCAGAACAGACAACCATGTTGCCATCTTCTATGAGAACAAACAGGTGGGGACAGGATCCTATCCCCTATGCAAGGAAGCGCTTTGCCTCTATTTTTTTGCCATTGCACACCGCATTCACCTCAGAATGGTGTACCTCCTGGGTGAACTCAATGTCCTTGTGGACAGGCTCAGCCGTATCTTTCATCCACATAAGTGGACCCTACATCAGGAGATGGCTACTTCAATCTTCAGAATGTGGGGAACCCCACTCATAGATCTTTTCGCCACTCAACAGAACACACAGCTTCCATTGTTCTGCTCACGGCTTCCATCCCTGCACCGACAGACCTCAGACATCTTCCTTCTCCATTAGGGACAGGACTTGCTTTATCCATTTCCATCCATCCCCTTAATACCGAAAATGCTCTTCAAGCTACAAGCTGACAAAGGCTCCATGATCCTCATAGCTCCCTTTTGGCCCCGTCAACCATGGTTTCCTCTGCTCCTTCACCTGGCGCAGACTCAACCCCTCAGACTCAGTTGTGCACCCAAACTCCTCTCTCAGGACCAAGAGATGCTTCTCTATCCCATTCTTCATGCCCTTCACCTCACGGCATGGCTGCTGAAGGCATAGTATTCGCTGATCTCAACCTGCCACAAGAAGTCAAAGATATCCTGCTTGCATCATGTACAGTCCACCAGGTGATCTTATGCCTTTAAATGACAAAAGGTTTGCCCTCTGGTGCTCCCCAAAGGGCATTGGCCCCTTTGCCTGCCCGGTGGAATCCCTTCTTCAATATCTTCTCCATTTGTTCTTGGCTGGTCTTAAGACCAACTCAGTCAGAGTTCATCTTAGTGCCATTGCGGCTTATCACAAACCACAGGGAGGACAGCCTATCTCCTTATACCCCTTAGTAGCACACTTTACGCAGGGTATCCTGCTCTCCAAGCCACCCATTAAGCCACCTCCAGTGGCTTGGGACTTCAACATGGTTCTAGCTCAACTTCTAAAGCCTCCCTTCGAGCCTTTAGCAACCGCTTCACTGAAGTTTCTCTTAGAAAGTCACCTTTCTCATAGCCATCACATCAGCTCACCGCATCAATGAACTGCAGGCTCTTATATTTTATTATTTATTTTTATTTTATTTATCCATCATATGGCGGATCCACCTTATACCCGGCTCCATCATGATAAGGTGGGTCCTTCGTATCCATCCACACTTCCTTCTGAAGGTGGTCTCCTCCTTCCATCTGAACTAGTCGGAAATTCTACTAATATTCTTCCCAAGACCACATGTGTCTCGAGTGGAAGCAGCACTACACACCTTAGACTGCAAGCGAGCGCTAGCTTACTACTCAGATAGAACTAAAATTCACTGGAAATCCTCTCAGTTATTCATTTCCTTTGATTCAAGTCACCTTGGTCTACCAGTGACAAAGCGAACTCTATCCAGATGGATAGACTGTATCTCTTTTGCTTATCAACAAGCAGGACTCTCCCAGGACGGTCATGTCACTACTCATAATGTACAGGCCATGGTAACTTTAGTTGCCAACTTCTGTTCAGTATCCTTTGATGAGATCTGTTGGGTAGCTACTTGGTCCTCCATTAATACTTTTGCTGCACATTATTGTCTGGACAGGGACTCCTGGCTGGACGCTGTCTTTGGCCAAGCTGTAATCCAGCACCTTTTTGGGACTTCAACTCAACTCCTAACCTCTGTCCCGGACTTCTACAAGAGACCAGATTTCCATTAACAGGCATATAGCAGACTGGGGTTGAGCACATTGGGCCATAGTCCACACTCTTTGGTTCCATGCTATAGCCTCATGCTCTCCCTCCATGACAGTGTGGTACTTGGGAGCTAGTGAGTGCCATATGTGAAGACTGCATTCCTGCTTGTACTGGAGATAAGAACATAAGAACTTAAGATATGCCATACTGGGTCAGACCAAGGTCCATCAAGCCCAGTATCCTGTTTCCAACAGTGGCCAATCTAGGTCATACGTACCTAGCAGTTTCCCCAAGAGACACAGGCTCCCCAATGCTTGTACTAGGTCAAGCATTGATATCCTGGGTCCCTTCTTAATAATGGTTTATGGATCTTTCCTCCAGGAACTTGTCCAAACCTTTTTTAAACCCAGCTACACTAACAGCCTTTACTACATCCTCCGGTAACAAATTCCAGAGTTTGATTACACGTTGAGTGAAAAAATATTTTCTTTTATTAGTCTTAAATAGTTTACCCTGTAGCTTCATTGCATGTCCCCTAGTCTTTCTATATTCTGATAAGGTAAACAATCGATCTACGTTTACCCGTTCCACTCCATTCATTAATTTATAGACTTCTATCATATCTCCCCTCAGCCGTCTCTTTTCCAGGTTAAAGAGCCCTAACCTTTCTTCATAGGAGTATCCTTCCATCCCCTTTACCATTTTGGTGGCTCTTCTCTGAACCTTTTCTAATAACGCTATATCCTTTTTAAGATACGGTGACCAGAATTGCACACAATATTCAAGGTGCGGTCTCACCATGGAACGATATAGAGGCATTATAATATCTTTTGTTTTATTTTCCATTCCTTTCCTTATGATACCTAGCATTCTATTTGCTCTCTTGGCTGCCGCTGCACACTGGGCCGAGGGTTTTAACATGTTATCCACAATGACGCCAAAATCTTTTTCCTGGGTGGTGGTTCCTAATGTGGAACCTTGCATCGTGTAACCATAGTTTGGGTTGTTCTTCCCTAGGTGCATAACTTTGCACTTGTCCACATTAAATTTCATCTGCCATTTTGATGCCCAGTCTTCCAATTTATCAAGATCCTCTTGCAATTTTCCACAATCCTCTTGGGTTTTAACAACTTTAAATAGTTTTGTGTCATCTGCAAATTTGATAACCTCACTCGTTATTCCACTTTCCAGGTCATTTATGAATATGTAGCATAGTTACTCACCTGTAACAGGTGATCTCCGGGAACAGCAGGAATCAGTCTTCATAACCCGCCCTCCTCCCCTAGGAATTGTAGGATAGTTGTTTTTTTTATTTTTTCAATTCTCTCTCAGCTAAAACTCAACTGAGGAGAGACGTTGGGAAGGCAGATGCGCAGGTGCAGTGGATTGCTCCCAAAGGCTTTCCCATTGGATGCTGGGGAGCATTCCCATGCAAGCTCCATTGGTACCAACGTCACCCATATGTGAAGACTGATTCCTGTTGTTCTCAGAGATCACCTGTTACAGGTGAGTATATGCTTTCTGTTATAAATATAGTGGTCACTCTGTCCATCTGTCTAAGGAGATGCACTCTAGCAGTGGACACAGGGTGGCAGTATCCTATTATTAAAATGCTGCCATCTTCTGGCTACTGCCTATATTGTATTCTCTCATTCTTCCTCGAGAGGCTGTCTTGGAAGAAGCACAAGCCAGTCAGATTTTCAGGGTAATGAATACACATGAGAAAAATTTGCATTTACTGAGCCTCCAATGTGATGAAATTTTGTCTCATACAAATTCATTGTGCATATTCTGAAAAGCAGCCTGGCTGTGGGATCCCAGGACAGATATGAGAAGCCCTGCATGAGTGTTATTTATTTATTTATTTAGACAGACTTGTATACCACCTTATTCTTCAATCAAGATGGTCACGTCACATCACAATTGGAGGGTTATAATTAACATTAGGGTACATGTAAACATTTAGACAGTACAGTTACATAACAGCATTTAGACAGTACAATTAAAGGTAACATTTAACATGAGGGTATTTAATAACGTGTTACCATCAGATATTCATCCTGAATCTGTTTTTTAGCACTATGGATGAAATCCTCGCATCGATGGCAGTTTCAGGTTATTAGTGAAAGGTGATGTGAGATAGAGGAAAAACAGGCCACTGGAGGTGCATGAGGAGTACAGATGCTGTTGGCAAGCAGTGAAAGCTGTGGGGCCACAAATATGTGGTCATCACACACTGCATCAACAGCTGTGCTCAGTAGCATGCACAGACGTCCAGAGGCAGAGGTGCAGAGGAAACTGGTCACCCTAGTGAAGGAGAAAGGAAAGAGGGTTGAGGGCGGAGGTGATAGCGCAGGAGCGACAAGAGACGAGGGAGGAAAGAAGGGGTAACATGGAGGAGGAGAGGGGGAAGAGAGGTGTTTCAATATAAATATTAATTTGACTGCAAATGTTTGGTGGGTTTCAGCTGGTTTCTTGTAATATTAAAGAATCTTAGAGAAGCAGAGTTAACAAAGATGACAGCAGGTGTCCCTAGGTATATGCACAGCATGCCTGGTCTCTTGGCACGAAGGGGTGTTAAGCAGGGTCTTTATAAATGCAAGGGGGGTATGATCTGCAGCATGCAGCAGCCTCCAGACCCAGCTTTCCCAATGCTTGATTGCAGCTAATCTTTATTTAATTAGCTTTCAATAATGAGAGTGGATTAAACTCCAATAAGCATTTACCTATTTTGAGGAGGTGGCTGTTTATATGTTAATTGAATAACTGGACAAGACCGGGACCTATGAGTTACCAATTTACTGCTCTTTAATTAACTTCCAGACTAAACTTCCAGAGCTACTAGGAACAGTTTTTTTTACGATTATAAAAACTCTAGGACTTTAAATGCCCTCCCATCTCATTTGCTTCCCTACCGCTCATTACTGTTGGCCAAGCTGTTCTCTGCCCTCAGGAATGGTGCAATGACACCGACAAGGAACCACCATTATCTCAGCATAGGCAAACATCTGAAACACCTGAGGAGCAACGTAAAGGCGCATCGTTCATCCTCAGCTGGAAGCTCTGCCCATGCATGCCACTAAAACGGGCCATGGTAGCCACCTTGCAAAGTCGCAGAGCCTCAGAGCACCGTGGCAGCCACAGCTCTTTCCTGTGATGTTACAGAACCAAAGGCTCGTGAACTGAACAGAAAAGACCCCCCCCCCCCCCAACTGCTATAATACCCAAAGTAGAGCCTGGAGCCAGGGGAAACATGGGGCCAATAAATACACATAGAAACTGCTGTGGGGTAGGGGTTGAGGGATGACAGAGAGAAGAACTGCTAAAGGGGGAAAGCGGGCAGGCAAGATAAAGCAGAGGGAATAAACAAATACAGGAACCGATGGGAGAAAATAAAACAGGAAAAAGAAGCAGATAGAGGATGTGCTATGGGTGGAAGGGGGCAAGAAGCAGAGGAAGGAGTAAGCAGGGGAAAAGCATAACCCCCGGTGCAGTTACACCTAGAGAAACTACTCTCTCTACACGAGGCCCAGACTTCCTCGAGCTCATGCCTCATCCACAGGGTGGTGCTCTCTCACAGCTGCTGCTCAGCCTTAGCAGCTACATCCGGTCAGACTTGCCCATTTAAAAGCTGTAGACTGGCCGCATCTGTAGGATTGCTGCCTGACCGGCCCTATGCTTGTAAGGGGGCAGGTTGATGAGCTGCTGCTAAGGCTGAGAGACACTTAAGAGAAATCCGCCCCCTCCTCCTCTGGAAGAAGGCAGCTCTCTACTGAGGCATAGCCAGAAGGGGATAATTCTCTAAGCCCTGGGGATCCCACATCTGCTACAGTAGGAGCTCTCTCCTCATATCTTACCGGTGCCCACACCTACAGGAACACTGCTCTGGCCCCATGTCCACCCAGGAAAACTCCATGTTACTGTTATTCACTGCTCCCACAGGTCTCAGGTCACCCAAGAGCTGAAATAATCACTATAATAATCATTGTTAAAGTTATTGATTCAGTCCTTCTCTTCCCTGTAAACTTAATTATATTCATAGACTCCGCTCTACTGCAGGTTGTGTTCCTGTCCTCGCATCTCATGAGGGCTCCCTGCCTCGGTCCTAGCCTTGTGCTCTCATTGGCTGGCTGCTTCCATCCATAACCCGTAGACCAACCACCACCTGTGCTTCACTGAAGTCCTGACTCCAGGGGAAGGAAGCCCCTTAGCTTTCCAAGAACCTGCAACATTCCCAAACTAAACCCTGCGCACAGACAGCTGACCCCATCACTCCAGCCACTCTATAAGATCTAATCAAGACTTAGGATTAAACAAGCTTCCCGCCCACAATTTAAGCATCAGATTAAAGAGTCACTAATAAGGAAGAACATGAGATGGGAGCAGGACTGTACCTAGCCCGGTGCAAGCGATGCAGCCACACAGGGCACAAAAAAGTAGGGGCGCATTTACAGCAGACCAGAAATTGAAACCCCCCACCAGAGGTGAATGCTTACCTAGACCTCCTGAATTCAGCGCGGCAGGAGGATGGCAGTGGGAAAAGCTAGTGGTGGGGGGCTGGGAGCAGCCTGTTACTTCCACAGCCGAAGAGCAGGATGTTGTCGGCTTGTGGCCCCGCTCCACATGTGGCCAGCTTAAATGGTGAGCCAGTGAGGTACTGGCTCAGGGCACCTCAAGCCCGCCTCGCCGGCTCACTTGTAGTGTTGCACACAGCCACAGGACCGTTCTCCGGTCCCACAGCTCTGCTAAACTGCAATTGCCAGCTTGATCACATCGCCGCACTGTTGAAAGAGAAATGGGGGAACTTCCTGTCATGTGCAAGAGCCGTGGAACCAAAAGAGAACGATCCACTGGCTGTGTAGTGATTGCCGCCAGGGATGAGGAAGGAGGATAATTGGTGAGTAATTAGGGGGAAGGCACGGAAGGACTGTTGCTGGGGGGCAAAGACTGGAAGGGAGTTAATGTTAGGACTGAAGGAGAGCTGATACTGCTGGAGGGCTGGGACTGAAGGGGAGTTGATGTTGGGGGGGAGGCTGGAACTGAAGGGGAGACTGGGACAAGAAACAAGCTCATGTTGTGAGGGACTGGGACTGGAGGGGAGCTGATGCTGGTGAGGACAGGAAGGGTGTGATACTAGGGGCTGGGGAGCTGAAAGGGGGCAGATGCTGCAGTCTGGGTGAGAAAAAGGCTGGGGGAATGAGGATGGGAAGGGGGACAGATATTTTTTGTAGGAAGGAAGAAACAAAGCAGATGTAGAGCGAGAGTGGAAAAAAATAAGACGAGAGAAGAAAGGACAAATGGACAGCAGACAATAGAGTTAGCAGAAGATATGAAGAAAGCAAAAGAGACCACGGCAATAGTGACTGAAAAATAAAATGCCTAAACAACAAAAAGTAGAGAGAAATTATTTTACTTTGAATTTATAAACTGGAATATGTCATTACTGATGTCTTTGTGTTTGTTCAGTACAAGACAAAATTCATTTCTAGTTTAATTTCTCCAGTGTTGCGGTGCATTCCAAGTATGGCTTTTGGGGTTCCGGTTCAATTATTGTCTTCAAATTTCTAAACTGTGATCCCTTGTTCTGTATTTGATGATGGTCTGTCTATGTTTTGCATATATGACCGCGCTGTGGTATTCTGTTTGTGTAGTTTCCGTGTAGGGGTCCTACTTGTTCTCTTTTCCCAGCAGGAGATGTATTGGTTTTCTATGAGGTATACTGGTTTTATATTCTCAGTGCTGCCTTTTTATATGTAGAGTTTGGTGCTGTGTGAATCCTGGTAGTGCTGTTATGATACGGCAGGTTTGCTATGGGTTCTAAATGAGCAGGGTTTGTAGCACTTCCTAATGTACCTGGCACTGGAGGATGGTAATGTAGAAATACAGCAGCCTTTCTTTATCCTCACTGTCCATGCAAATGGTATTAAGAGGCTGGTTTACTAAAGGTTAATGCGAATTCACAAATGTTAACACACACTAAGTGCAGCAGCTCCCATTTATTTCTATGGGTGTAGTGGCATTTAACACACATTAATGTTAGTAAACATGCCCCTAATTCATTGCTGGGACAAAAACGAGGTTTATGAAGAACTACTTTGGAAGCCTCCTAAAATTTTAGATAGGCAGCTATATATTTTAAAATTAAATGTACGCAAATAAGGCCCAGTGGATATGGGGGGGGGGGGGGAGGCACCAGTTCGCAAGTTATACAAAGCGCAGTTATAGCTTGGTACAGTCCTGGAAGGGAGAGTCCAGCACCTGTAGGGTGAACAGTGATCTGCTTGTCTACATAGATAGAGACCTCAAGGCCGATCATGTCTTCCCATCCTTCCTCTCTGCTGCAATCTCTCATTTTCTAGTAAGAGTTACCCCACTTATCTCACCGTCTCTGGCTGGTCTTGTTTCCAGCCTCTCATCTAGCCATGCAATCCACGCCTCCACCACGGCATCCAGGCTTAGCGCAAGGATTGGAGGCATCCTAGGAATGCCGTCTATCCTGCTGCCCCCGTGGTCCGCTGCCTCCATTATCACCGCCCCTCTCCAGGGCCTGAAACAATGGCAATAGCCCCCAAACCGCGATGCAGTACTTACAAACACTGCATCGCTGCTTCGCGGTTTCCTCCAGTTCACAATGTGACGTTTCCACCTCCCCTCCGATACCGCTTCCAGTTTGGGAGAGGGTGGAAATGGCACATCATGAACAGCAGGAAACCGCGATGCAGCACCAAACTATTAGTAAGTGCTGTGTCATAGTTTGAGGGCTAATGCCACTGCTGCAGGCTCCTGAGAGGGGTGGCAGCAGCACTAATGGCTGCCCTTGTAGGACTGGAACCCTAGGCAACTGCCTAAGTCACCTCTTGGTAGTACCGGTCCCGATGCCATCTGCAAAGAAATGTTTCCTCACGTTACTCCTGATAATACAATCTTTTGTTCTCAGACAAGACATTCCAAAGCTGTCCCAGGAACCCACAGCCTGTTAGTGGTCCCTCTTCACAAAAGTGGTGACAGGGAAGAAGTGACAAATTACAGGCTGGTAAGCCTTCCTTCAGTGCTGGGAAAAGTAATGGAGGTGCTCCTGAAAGAGCGAATCGTGGACTTTCTCAAAACCAACAGGTTGCATGATCCGAAGCAACATGGTTTTACCAAACGACGATCTTGCCAAACAAATCTGATTGAGTTCTTTGACTGGGTGGCCAGAGAACTAGATCAAGGGCATGCGATGGATGTGATCTACCTAGATTTCAGCAAAGCCTTTGATACTGTTCCTCATATGAGGCTTATCAATAAACTCATACAGCTTGGGGATGGGTCCCAAGGTGGTGAACTGGATCAGAAATGGTTGACTGACAGACGACAGAAGGTGATGGTAAATGGAACTCACTCAGATGAAAGGAAGGTGATTAGCGGTGTGCCCCTGGGTTCGGCTCTGGGACCGGTACTGTTCAATATATTCGTGAGTGATATTGCTGAAGGACTGAATGGAAAAGTCTGTCTTTTTGCAGATGACACGAAAATTTGCAACAGAGTGGACTCTCCTGTGAGAATGGATAACATGAGGAAAGATCCACAAAAGCTGGAAGAATGGTCTAATGTTTGGCAGAAGATTTAATGTGAAGAAGTGCAGTGTCATGCACTTGGGAAGCAGAAATCCAAGGGATCTGTATTTGATAGGGGGCAAGACATTGGTGCGCACGAACCAGAAGAAGGACCACGGAGTGATTGTTTCTGAGGATCTCAAAGTGGCAAAACAGTGTGACAAGGCGGTGGCAAAAGCCAGAAGGATATTGGGTTGCATACAGAGAGGAATTTTCAGTAGAAAGGAAGAGGTACTAATGCCACTGTACAGCTGCTGGTGAGGTCTCACTTAGAATATTGTGTTCAGTTTTGGAGACCATATCTCACAAAGGATATAACAAGACTGGAAATGGTTCAGAGGAAGGCAACCAAAATGATTTGGAGCCTGCATTAGAAGACGTATGAAAAGCAACTTGAAGACTTAAATATGTACACTCTACAGGAGAGAAGGGACAGGGGAGATATGATTCAGACCTTTAAATACTTAAGGGGTATTAATGAACAAACAAACCTCTTCCAAAGATGGGGAAGCTGTAAAACTAGAGGGCATAACATGAAGCTGCAAGTGGGTAAATTGAAAGGCAATGTCAGGAAATACTTTTTCACTGAAAGGGTGGTGGATGCTTGGAACGCCCTCCCCCCCCCCCCCGATGGAAGTGATGGGGGCAAATACAGTGACAGAATTCAAAATGGCATGGGACAAACACTGTGGATCCCTTTATAGCAACAGGATAAAATCGAAACAAACATAACTATCTCTTATAGCTCAACAAATAGGGGTGACCTACACGGACTGGTGGGTACAAAGACATGGGGAGGGGTGACCTGCACGGAGCGGCAGGTGTACCTACTCTTGCTGCCTTGCTGGGCAGACTAGATGGGCCATGCTGGTCTTTATCTGCGTCATATACTATGTTACTATGTTAGGTTTTCTAGATATTAAAATGATTAAGCCTCAGATAAAAGTGTGTGATGGGGAATATAGGAAATTACTCGTCCCTCTCCAAGGGGATTATCAACTGTCCACCTTAAAGAGTAAAGATCAGAACTCAGGGCTGGGAGGGTGTGACTCAGGCAGAGGGATTGAGAAGCCAGCTGTGTGTACAATCAGGAAGAGAGGCCCATGGAGACAGAAGCTCTTTCCAAGCAGGGCTGTGAGAGGAGTTCAGCTGGAAGGTAGGCGGTTTAGGAACTGGCAACCATATTCTTAAATACTGAAGCCCAAGTAACTGCCTGGACTTTGAACTAAACTAAATTCTAGCTTTGATTTGTGGGTTGGGGGAAGGGCACTGAGAACCCAGCCTGTGAATGCAACAGGCTGGGGAGTGAATGCAGTGTAAGCTGAAGGACAATAAAAGTAGTTTTGTTTGGCCCTGCACTGTTGGGGTAATATTATATGAGCCCTCGCCAACGCACGTCACGCTATATCACAAGATGCAAAACCAGATACCCGGTATATGCTCATTCACCAGGTGCACATTTGTTTTTAGAAATTCTCAAATATGAGTGGCTGTGGAATCCCCAGAACCTTACTCTCAACTTCCTTTCCAGTGAAAAATGCTCTATTTTATTTGTACTTCTGCCCCTCTCTTATTCCCACTGTCCTGCCTTTTTTCTGGAGTGTACAATTCAAGCAGAAAAATCTTGGTAGCTACTCTTTCCCCCACGTCTGTGTCTTTTCAGAGGCCTGGCCTCCAATACACATACTGTACACAATCCTTCAGCTAAGATCTGTGCAGAGGCCTTATCACCTCCAGTTGTCTGCTGGTAATGCTGCTGCCTATAGGGTCTATTCCGAGACAAGAATAGCGGGGATGTATGCCCTGCCTGGATGTACATCCTCGCTATTTGTCCCCCTTGCCGTCCCTGTGCAAGGCTCCCTGTACAAACAGCGGAGTTCTATGGGGAGCCTTAGACAGGGGTGGGAGGAGTGGGTGGAAAGTGAAGTGAGGGCAGTGCATGGGCGGGCCATCACCTTGGACATAGAGGGCTGATTCTGAGGTCAGACCTGTACGTCCGGGGTATGACAGTCAGATGAGGTACTTATTCCACCTCAGAGGACGCGGGTAGCAGCGGCAGACAGCGGGGACAAAGCAGGGAGGTGTGCAGGAGATTCCCCGCAGCTGGACCCTGGCCATGGGAGGTTGGATCGGGGGTCTGTCTGCGGGGAAAGGACATTCCCAGTGGCAGCCAGCAGTCACGGCTCCATAATGGAAAGGTTCAAATCTCACTAGAGGACAGCAACCTTGAGCCGGAAGGACTGGGGTTTCTAGTCCCACAGGTGCTCCTTATGGCCTTGGACAAGCCACTTAACCCTCCATTGCCTCAGGTACAAAAATAGATTGTGAGCCCTTCAGGGACAAGGGATATATATATATTCGGTACCTGTAAGCGGTACTGGTAGAAAAGCAGTATATAAGCCTAGTTAAATAAATAAATACAATTATGGAGCCAGGCAGAGTTCGACGTGGATGTGGCTGGACGTGCAGCCCTTCAGAATCGGGGCTGGACTTCACAAAGAAGCTGGTAGACCAGATTCTAATCCCATGGGGGCTAGACACCCCCATGGGCTCAGAATCATGTCTACTGCTGTGCATCCTGATTCTGAGGGGCCTACAGGGGCTGGACGTCCAGAAGGGAATAGGCCGCCACGTATTCTAGAATTTTTTGGGCTCTGGCAATGACCTTGTCATCTTTGAGATCAGAAGCTGTGATCCTCCTGAATCTCTCTGCTCTTTGTGAAAGGCTGAGAAGTGAACTTTCCAAACTGCAATTGATATTCTGTTTTTTCCTTTTTATGGGATGAGGCAGGCAGTGTTTTCCTCTTAGATCCCAGGAACTTGAAGCCTTTACCTGGGAATGAAAAACAAGTCCTCTGTAGGGTGGATGCACAGCGCAGCCACTGAGCTGCCCTTGCGGAGATATGAAGCTGGGATTACTACTACTACTACTGAGCATTTGAGTGGATAAGTGTCTTGGTAGTGTGTTCAGAAAGGAAATGGCAGATTTTGTTGATGTTATACAGAAAGAAACTGCAGGCCTTAGCTATCAGTTGGATGTGTGTGGAGAAGGAGAGAGAGGCGTTAAAGATGACTCCAAGGTTGCGAGCAGAGGAAGCAGGGAGGAGTAGAGAGTTATCCACAGAGACTGAGAAAGCAAGAAGGGGAGATGAGGGTTTAGGGGGAAAAATAAGAAGCTCAGTTTTGGCCATGTTCAATTTCAAGCGGCGGTGAGACATCCAAGCAGCAATGTCAGAAAGTCAGGCAGAGATCCGGGCCTGGCTTGCTGGAGAGATTTTAGGCGTAGAGAGGTAAATCTGGAGTCATCAGCATAAAGATAGTACTGAAAGCCATGGGAAGAGATGAGTGTACCAAGGAACTTGGTATAGAGAGAGAAAAGGAGTGGACCCAAGACAGATCCTTGGGGTACACCAATATTGGGGGATAATAGGGCTGAGGCCAATGCAGGAAGGATGAGGCATGAAAATGGGAAGTAGAGAAATCAAGTAAAGCAGAAGGTGGGAAGGAAGAATAAAGCAGCCTCATGACGAGCATCTAGAATAACCCAAGCGTGGTCATCCGATTCCCTGTGACAGGCACTCAAGGCTTGCCTGAACCACAACAGCTGTGTCACCAATAAACCAAAGTGTAGCAAAAGAGAAGCTACTGACAACAAAAAAAGATTAAACCCATAAATCAAAAACAAGCAAAGGACCAGTAGAGTAGACGTGACTACAGCACAGTTATGGCTAGAACATAAGAAATGCCGTACTGGGTCAGACCATCAAGCCCAGTATCCTGTTTCCAACTGTGGCCAATCCAGGTCACAAGTAGTGGCAGGTTCCCAAAACGACAGAGCGTGGGCCTCATAAGGCGAAGACTCCCATTAGCGGTCACTAGCATTTCCCTAGCATGGCGTGAGCACTCTTCCAGTCCAATTCTGGATATGCCCATCACCTCCAGCCCAGGCCAGCCAATGTCCTGACAATCTTTTATCACTGGCACACGTGAGCTAGCCTGATCATCTCCTTTGTGTAGGGTGTGCCTGGGTGACCACTCTTCCCCAAATGACTCAGCACTGTTCTCACACCAGCTGTCTCACCTCTGCAAAATGCTCAGTTCCTGCCAGCCACCATCACACATGGAAGATGTGGCGTGGGCCAGACATAAAGGGCAGGGCCGGGCATACACTGGGTTTTTGTGATGAATACAATGTTACACACACATCCCAGACTTTTGTCCCTCTGAAAGTAGAGACAAGAAAGCATATGCAGCAAAAACACAGAAACGTCTCTATATTGTATGGACTTTTCCTGGTTGGATATAGAGTCCAGATTCTCTCCTAGTCCTCACTGTGCCAGCGTGAGTGCTCACTAGACACTGCTGCTCCGGTTCAGGCTTTACCTTCAACCAGAAAGCAGAGAGAAGGCCAAGGACAAGGGTGGAGGAGGAGGGGACGGACATGCCTCATGTAGTGTCAAGAAGAGTGAAATCCTGCCCCCTTGTGTGGAACAGCTAAGAGGACAGGAAGCAGCTTTACACCTTTCACGGAAGGCTGTCCGTACTGAAATTCGCTGCTAGGACCAACCATCAGGCAGACATTGAGGATACAACTGCAAAGTGGGGCAAGCAGCAGGAGGACATAGCTTGGGCATGGGCCCCTCTTACCTAAACCAAAGCCTTTCCCAAAGTGAGAGAAGGGACTGGGGCCTCGTCTGCCCCAAGCAATCAGGAGACACGGTGGGGCATTTTGTCAGAGAATGCTGGATCTATGAAAAGCCCCACCTGCTATCCTGCGCCAGGGCCCTGTTCACAGAAAAGGGATTGGTGTTATCCCAGCTACACACAGCTGAAATATGGGAATCTCCTGAATACATATATGAATATATGTATTCAAAAAATCTAGAGTGCTTTCAGACTTGAATTTCCATCACAGAGGGGGACATTAAATACAGCTGCAAGAAAAAGCGAGAGTCTCAAAGGTGTAAAATTGGCTTGGCACTGGCTCTTTTCATTTGTAATTCATTTAAACTCCCCAGTGCTCTAAGGAATGCTTTGCACATTAATATTCATCCATGTCTGGGCACAGATCAACTTTTTTTTCATTCCTATCCACTCTTTACAGAATGGATCCACTCCAGTTCTTTATCTTCTTCAAAAGGAGCCATAGGCCTATGACATCACAAGCAATGGATTGTGATGTCACAAATCACAAGCTGTGAATTGGCAGGAAAAGCTGAATTTGGACAATGACCCTGGCTTTAAGAAACTGTTGTGTCATGTTTTTTCCTACTACTGACCTTGAACTGTAACAGCACCGAACCACAAAATGGAGGAATAGCCTAATGGGTGGCGCAGAGGGCTGCAATCCAGGGTTCAAAAATCCCACCACAATACCTTGCGATTCTGGGGAAGTCACTTAATCTCACATTGCCTCAGGTATAAACATAAACCCTCCAAGAAAATACCGTCTGCACCGGAATGTAGGTGCCTTGAGGTACTCTTGACAAAGGTGTGAGATAAATAGCAAATCCCTTCCCTTATTGTCAGCATATTAAACACTCTTTTGTCTTTTCTTTTGAAGAGGAAAGATGAAAGCAGTACGGTCCTGACCTGGCTCTTTCAGTCATCTCGGTCATGTAACTGAGCTGAAAGCCAAGAAGCTGCATCAGGCTAAGATCTCTGACAGTAGCAGCTATGGGCACAGAAGCTAAACCTGCCCTCGAGACCCCACAGCAGGTCATCTGCCATGAATATATATGATCCAAAACCTAAAAATCCCGATAATATAAAATTCCCCGTGTTAGAAAAATATTTTTTTGTCGGAGACAATTTCATCCCAGCGCTATGTATAGTAACAAGGCACCACTGTGATATCTCCTTTTAATAATATACGTAAAAAGTTACTTAGCTTCAGTAACGGATATCATCCATATTGCCAAAAAGCCGTTGAGGACTATCGACGTAGCGCTCGTTTCGGGTATATAATAATTTGAGAAACCCTGCTTCAGGTACGTCCATGTACCAACAATGGCAACGATGTGTTTAGCTAACAAATCGGAAATGTAGTCAGCCATTTAAATCTTCAACGTCTGACGTCACCATCACGTATAGGAACTAAACCACCAATGATCATAGACCCTTTATTGAAGAGGGAATACCCACCAACAGGGAATCCCTCAGCGGGTATGCTCATGTGATTATGGTATGCCAGTCAATCTGTTGATTCAACCCCCAGGGAAGACGGAATTTAATTTAAAAATCCAGCGTTGTTCCAAAGTTTGTAGTTTTTGTTCTCGATCTCCTCCCCGAGGGTCATGTGGGACATGATCCAATATCCTCCACCGCAACGATTCAAATGAGTGATCAAAAGACAGGCAATGATCCACTAATGGAGCTGAAAGAGATTTTGTCCGTAATCGCGATGCATGTTCAGACAAACGGAGGCGAATGGCACGTGTGGTGCGTCCCACATAATAAAAAGTGCAAGGACAAATGATCAAATACACCACATACCGCGATGAACAATCCGTGTGCCATTTTGTAGAATAAACTTGAGCAGTGTGGATATCCTGCCACTCAGATCCCACGATGGATAACACACAATAAATACAAGAGCCACATATAAAATGACCTGTATCAATGTGACCAGTCTCTGGGCGATCTTGGGGGTCTGTGGTCTTCATAAGGAGATCTCTAAAATTTGAGCCTCTAGAATAAGCTACCTGTAGAGTTTTTTCCCGAAAGCATGCATGCACACTCAGCATTGGCCAAAACTGTTTTAATAACTTAGAAACATGGTGAATTCCCCGAACATAAGGGAGAACTCCAGTGATCTTTGAGTCCCGATCCAGCGAAATACGCTGCTACATTATGGAAGTTTTCACCCAAGGGCTTTAAAACAAGGGTTACCGTTTGGTCAATTCCTTCGGCTGAAGCGAAATTGCTCTTCTTTGATAGATTTCAAAAAACATGCACTGGAGCTGTCACAACGTCTCCTCCGAAGGGGTTATCCCACTTGGGTTATCAATCGGGCATATAACCGAGCAAGATTTACACATATTGAATGGCTGGCGACTCAACCGCATGGTCTGGACTTGGATCGGGACTCAAAGATCACTGGAGTTCTCCCTTATGTTCGGGGAATTCACCATGTTTCTAAGTTATTAAAACAGTTTTGGCCAATGCTGAGTGTGCATGCATGCTTTCGGGAAAAAACTCTACAGGTAGCTTATTCTAGAGGCTCAAATTTTAGAGATCTCCTTATGAAGACCACAGACCCCCAAGATCGCCCAGAGACTGGTCACATTGATACAGGTCATTTTATATGTGGCTCTTGTATTTATTGTGTGTTATCCATCGTGGGATCTGAGTGGCAGGATATCCACACTGCTCAAGTTTATTCTACAAAATGGCACACGGATTGTTCATCGCGGTATGTGGTGTATTTGATCATTTGTCCTTGCACTTTTTATTATGTGGGACGCACCACACGTGCCATTCGCCTCCGTTTGTCTGAACATGCATCGCGATTACGGACAAAATCTCTTTCAGCTCCATTAGTGGATCATTGCCTGTCTTTTGATCACTCATTTGAATCGTTGCGGTGGAGGATATTGGATCATGTCCCACATGACCCTCGGGGAGGAGATCGAGAACAAAAACTACAAACTTTGGAACAACGCTGGATTTTTAAATTAAATTCCGTCTTCCCTGGGGGGTTGAATCAACAGATTGACTGGCATACCATAATCACATGAGCATACCCGCTGAGGGATTCCCTGTTGGTGGGTATTCCCTCTTCAATAAAGGGTCTATGATCATTGGTGGTTTAGTTCCTATACGTGATGGTGACGTCAGACGTTGAAGATTTAAATGGCTGACTACATTTCCGATTTGTTAGCTAAACACATCGTTGCCATTGTTGGTACATGGACGTACCTGAAGCAGGGTTTCTCAAATTATTATATACCCGAAACGAGCGCTACGTCGATAGTCCTCAACGGCTTTTTGGCAATATGGATGATATCCGTTACTGAAGCTAAGTAACTTTTTACGTATATTATTAAAAGGAGATATCACAGTGGTGCCTTGTTACTATACATAGCGCTGGGATGAAATTGTCTCCGACAAAAAAATATTTTTCTAACACGGGGAATTTTATATTATCGGGATTTTTAGGTTTTGGATCTTTTGGTAATTCTGATTAGGTTTCAAGTTTAATATACTATGAATATATATGAGATAAATCTGCATACATTGGAGGCCCTCTAGATGTTCACTTATTATTCTGGATATGAGGAAAACCTGGCTGGCTGTGAATTCTTGAGAAAAGTTAAGCAGCTCTGGGTTAACGTGAACACCCAAGATAGAAGGGCAGAAGATTATTATTATTGAGAATTCACAAGTGAAGCAACAGGGCTCACCCCACCCCGCCCCGTGCTCTGCTCTCACATCTCTCCTTGCTAGGATCACAGTGTATGGCCTTAGTGCTCTGCCCTCCAGTCTCTCTGTGCAGGGTCCAAGTGCATGACTGGAAGGCTCTCCCATCTCCCTGCAGTGCTCAGAGTGCAGTATGCGTCCTGAGGCTAAGGAATTAAGATGGCACGGGATGGTGGTGGTGGGCTATTTATAAGTTTGTTTAATGATCCCAAGTGCACAGACTCTGCTTATTATACCAGGCAGGTGGGGTGCGAAAGGAACAGACCAGTCTCAGTTCCTCTTGGGAAACACAAAACCTCAGCATCTAATTACCAAAGACAAGAACAAGGGAAATGTTACATCATGGAGCAGGAAGTCACAAATCTCTTAATCGGGAGTCTCTTCCGACACAGCCACAGAGGCAAATTAAGCTGCAAGGAACTCTCTTACTTGGATTAATTAATAGTGGTTGTTATTGCTTCTAATTTGGCAATTACTATAATATGGAATTTCCAATTGTTTGTCCCTACATGCTCTATAATCTACTCCACACCCCCTTCACTGACAGTGCAGCAAAAGAACAAACCTGTTAGAGATTTGGGGTCTCTCTATGAAGGTAGGCAACTTGGCCTCTATACATTGTGCACCACATTATGGGGTCCCCATGACCTGGAGACATTTTATATCACCTTCTCTACAAGTCAAGCAAAGATAGCCCTATGGGGAATAAGTTTAAAGTACTTATACCTGCTACAGAGGCGAAACAAGTACTCTGCTGAATCCGGACGCCACTGGGGTCATATCGCCCTTCAAGTAATGCACTGGCCATCTCCTCAGGGACTCCACCACCCAGAACCTCAGACCAGACCATGACGACTAATGCAAATTAAAGTTATGAATGGATATGGGGTGCTGCCAGTTATGGGATGTCAGGCAGGAATCAGCTTTACAATTCTTGTTGCATTTAGCACTACTAGAAAAACAGTAGATAATTAAACCAGTTCAGCAAGTTTGCTTCAGTCTCCAAGAGGACTTGATAGCTCATGGGACTGGGACTAGGTCACCAATTCAAATAAATCTCAGATCAGCAGGGCTTCCAAAAGGCAGCTACAAGAGCTGAGTTAGTGGCCCGAGTCCAATTCCCACTGGACAATATCCCACCTTACTAAAAATCCTAACAGGATCACTTCCAGCATCACTGGCCTGGGAGAGTCCGAGCTTGTCTGACCTCTGTAATTAAGCAGGGTCAGGCCTGGCTAGTATCTGAAGGGTCACGCCCATGTCAAAAGAGTAGGCACTGTGGTCTGCAGAAGGCAATGAGAACCTTTGAGGTATTCTGCTATGTAAAGATCACTGGCACGGTAGTGGGGATATAATCACCCAGACATGGGCAAAATGAGAATAGGAAAAAACCCCAACAAGTTTCAGGAGAAAGGTCAAAGGTTGCACAGACACAGAGTTTGCTACCCAGTGTTGGTATGAGTCATGAAGAATACAACTTGCCCAGATGGACAGCATTCCTCATACGATCTTAAGGAACATTGAAATGGTTTGATTGATGTAGCATCACCTGAAAGGGCCCCACTAAGCAAAGACACTGCACATGACTCCGTGATATACTCTATTGGTGAGCTATACATTTGAAGTGAATAGAAGGAAAGTGATTCCATGGGCCATTCTTCTAGAATGCTCCATGTTTATTGTAACCATGCAAAGAGGTCTTGAGACCCTCTACCAAAATCTATGCTCCTCCCAGCTGCAAACATAGGAATAGAGATGAGCATAGTGTGGACTGAACCATTTGTCTCCTAGGAGACTTAAGAGAAGAGACTTGAAGACCTAAATATGTACACTCTGAAGGAGAGGAGGGACATGGGAGATATGATTCAGACCTTCAAATACTTAAGAGTATTACTGAACAAACCAACCTCTTCCAAAGACAGGGAAGCTGTAAAACTAGAGGGCATAGCATGAAGCTTCAAGGGGGTAAACTGAAAGGCAATATCAGGAAATACTTTTTCACTGAAAGGGTGGTGGATGCTTGGAATGCCCTCCCGATGGAAGTGGTGGGGGCAACTACAATGACAGAATTCAAAATGGCATGGGACAGACACAGTGAATCCCTTTATAGCAACAGGATAAAATCAAAACAAACATAACTATCTCTTATATCTCAACAAATAGGGGTGATCTGCACGGAGTGGTGGATACACCCCTAAACAAAGGCATGGGGAGGGGTGACCTGCATGGAGTTGCAGGTGCACCTACTCTTGCCGCCTTGCTGGGCAGACTAGATGGACCATACTGGTCTTTATCTGCTATCATTTACTATGTTACTGTGTTAGGAGTCACCACAATGGTACAGCCCAGGAACTATGTCCTTGAGGAGATTCTATAAGGAATAGATTTGGAGTGAGCTAAAGAGTTCCAGACTTGGAGAAGTTCAGACCTCTGCCCGCTGACCCTCGAAGGAAGCAGGGATGGCAAGCTGGTCTCCTGTTCTGGAAAGTCTTTGGAACTGAGGAGGGAAGATTACACTTGAATCGGGAATGCAGAAGTGGGTGCACAGGACCATGCCAAAGAGAGCTAGTGGTGGTGCTTCTTGTATCAAGGGAAGTAACGTTCCTGAATGGTCCTACAGTGTGGATAGAGACAAGCAGAGACCTACTTAATCCATAAGCGGAGAGGAAAATAGATTAAAGAATTTGGAATAAGATACCATGAAGAGTCCTTGGGGAGTCTGAGAACCCAGTAAAGGTCCAGAGGGAACCCAAAGTTCAAATTAAGGGAAGAAAAGTGTCCCAGAAGTGTGTGGTAGAAAGGAACTAACTCCTATTCTGCTTTCTGTATTGGTATATAGTGCAGCTGCATCTGAACCTGTTATACACATTGTCCTTACTCATTTGCAACACTACTAGTTTGTCTGAAGTGTCTCCTTCACATGATATTATGATGCCTCAGGTCCTAAAATAGGGAATAGTACATGGCTCCAAACCTGGTGCAAACAAGAAGGACTTAGATATATTGATGACTGGGAAAATAGATGGAACAACAGGAGACTATACTGTGTTGATGGACTACATCTCTCTGTGGTAGGGAAAAAGATCCTAAGTGATAAATTCAGGCAATATGTGGAAATGCATTTAAACTAGGGAAAGGGGGTGACAGATAGTGAACAACAAGTTCAGGACGTCACTCCCAGCAAAAACATAACATAGGAAACAGCTACACTATTAACCCACACATCAATGGCAAGTGAGAAGAGGTATGTAGTGCAAAATCCATGCAAAATACAGGCAAGCCAGTCAACAAATGCTGGAAAGCAATAAGCACAAATGCTCAAAGCCTAGCCAACAAGTTCCTGACCTGGAAGCCCTAATGGTGGAAATGGACTTGGACATTGTAGCCATTACAGAAACATGGTTTAATGAGTCACATGAATGGGATATAGCTATAAGTGGCTATAATTTATTTAGAAAAGTCGGAGAAGGCAGAAAAGGAGGAGGAGTAACTCTATATTTCAAAAGCAATATTAAAGCTGCTGAAATGCAGGGGATGTGGGGAAAAGAAGAAGCGCTGTGGATTGTGTTGGAGAGAGGAGATGGCACTATCATCTATACTGGTGTAGTCTACAGGCCTCCAACTCAAACAGAAGAAATGGATAGAGACTTGATTATTGATATTGCAAAGATAGCCATGAAGGGGGAAGTGATCATATTGGGTGACTTTAATCTACCCAATGTGGATTGGAGTATTCTTTCTGCAAATCTGGAAAGAAGTAAAAAAAAATTGTGGATGCCTTCCAAGATGCACTGCTTTGATAAATGATGATGGAACTGACCAGGGAAAGTCCAATGCTGGATTCAGTACTCATCAACTGAGCTAGCGTGTCGAATGTCCATGTGAGTGCCCACGTGAGCAGCAGCGATCATCACACAGTGTGATCTGAGATAAAAGCCAAGGCAGAGTCTAATCACACCAGGCTGAAAGTCCTAGACTTCAAAAATGCCAACTTCAGTAAAATGGCCAAGTGCCTGAAGGAGGAGTTGGCAGGATGGGAGAAGGTAAGGGAAGTGGAACTGCAGTGGGTTAAACTAAAGGGAGCAATAAAAGGGGCAACAGATACATATGTAACGAAAGTAAATAAAAACAAGAGGAAAAGTTTAACTATATAGTTCTCCAAAGAAGTCACTGTACAAATAAAGGAAAAACACACAGCTTTCACAAAATTCAGAAGATCACGAACAGAGGAACACAGAAAAGCTAAAAGAGACAAAAAGAGAAATAAGGATAGCAAAAACAAAGGCAGAAGAAAAGATGGCTAAAGATCTGAAGCTTGGTGACAAATCTTTTTTCAGGTATATCCAGGAGAAGAGGAAGATCAGAGTGGAATTGCAAGACTCAAAACGTGCGAGAACGGATTTGTGGAAATGCTAAGCAAATACTTCTCTCCTGTTTTTACTAAAGAAAATCCTGGAGAAGGACCATCTATGATTGACAAATATATAAATGGGAATGGAGTAGGTCCTACACCATTCACAGAAGATGAAGTGTTTGAACAGCTTGCAAAACTGAAAGTGGACAAGGCTATGAGACCGGATGGGGTACATCCAAGGATACTGAAAGAGCTCAGAGAGGTTCTTGAAGGGTCTTTAAAGGATGTTTTTAATAGACCCTTGCAGACAGAAGACATTCCAAAGGCCTGGAGAAGGGCTGATATGGTTCCTTTTCCAAAAAGTGGTAAAAGGGAAGAGGTGACAAACTACAGGCCAGTAAGGCTTACCTCGATGGCTGGAAAAGTAATGGAGGCGCTCCTGAAAGAGAGAATAGTGGACTTTCTCGAAACCAATAGGTTGCATTATCCAAGGCAACATGGTTTTACCAAAGGACAATCATGCCAAACAAATCTGACTGAATTCTTTGACTGGGTGACCAGAGAACTAAATCAAGGGCACCAGAGTATTAGTAAGTGCTGTGTCATAGTTTGAGGGCTATTGCCACTGCAGCAGGCTCCAGAGAGGGGTGGCAGCAGCACTAATAGCTGCCCTTGTAGGGGCAGAACCCTAGGCAACTGCCTAACTCACCTCTTGGTAGTACCGGTCCCGATGCCATCTGCAAAGAAATGTTTCCTCACGTTACTCCTGATAATACAATCTTTTGTTCTCAGACAAGACATTCCAAAGCTGTCCCAGGAACCCACAGCCTGTTAGTGGTCCCTCTTCACAAAAGTGGTGACAGGGAAGAAGTGACAAACTACAGGCCCATGAGCCTTACCGCGGTAGCGGGAAAAGTAATGGAGGCGCTCCTGAAAGAGCGAATAGTAGACTCTCTCAAAACCAACAGGTTGCATGATCCGAGGCAACATGGTTTTACCAAAGGATGATCTTGCCAAACAAATCTGATTGAGTTCTTTGACTGGGTGGCCAGAGAACTAGATCAAGGGCATGCAATGGATGTGATCTACCTAGATTTCAGCAAAGCCTTTGATACTGTTCCTCATATGAGGCTTATCAATAAACTCATACAGCTTGGGGATGGGTCCCAAGGTGGTGAACTGGATCAGAAATTGGTTGACTGACAGACGACAGAAGGTGATGGTAAATGGAGCTCACTCGTATGAAAGGAAGGTGATTAGTGGTGTGTCCCGGAGTTCGGCCCTGGGACCAGTACTGTTCAATGTATTTGTGAGTGATATTGCAGAAGGACTAAATGGAAAAATCTGTCTCTTTGCAAATGACATGAAAATTTGCAACAGAATGGACGCCCCTAAGTGAGAGAATAACATGAGGAAAGATCTACAAAAGCTGGAAGAATGGTCTAATACATGGCAGTTAAAATCTATTGTGAAAAAGTGCAGTGTCATGCACTTGGGAAGCAGAAATCCAAGGGAAATGTATGCGATAGGGGGCAAGAGGTTGGTGTGCACAGACCAAGAGAAGGACCTTGGCGTGATTGAGCATCTCAAGGCGGTAAAACAGTGTGACAAGGCGGTAGCCAAAGCCAGAAGAATGCTGGGTTGCATACAGAGAGGAATTACCAGCAGAAAGGAGGAGCATAAGAACATAAGATGCCATACTGGGTCAGACCAAAGTCCATCAAACCCAGTATCCTGTTTACAACAGTGACCAATCCAGGTCACAAGTACCTAGCAGGTTTCCCAAAAAAACACAGGTTCCATAAGCTTGTACTGGGGTAAGTAGTGGATTTTCCGGCTCTTCTTTAATAATGGGTTACAGACCTTTCCTCCAGGAACTTGTCAAAACCTTTTTTAAACCCGCTACACTTTTACTACATCTTCTGTTGTCATTTTTGTATGTTTCTATAGCATGGGACAAACACAGAGGAGTTTTGGAGACCATATTTCACAAAGGACTGGAGACTGTTCATAGGAAGGTGACCAAAATGATTTGGAGCCTGCGCCAGAAGAAGTATGAGAAGATACTAGAAGACCTAAATATGTACACTCTGGAAGAGAGAAGGACAGGGGAGATATGACACAGATCTTTAAATACTTAAAGAGTATTAATGAACAAACAAACCTCTTCCAAAGACAGGGAAGCTGTAAAACTAGAGGGCATAACATGAAGCTGCAAGGGAGTAAACTGAAAGGCAACATCAGGAAATACTTTTTCACAGAAAGGGTGGTGGATGCTTGGAACGCCCTCCCGATGGAAGTTGTGGGGGCAAACATGGTGACGGAATTCAAAATGGCATGGGACAGACACAGTGGATCCCTTTATAGCAACAGGATAAAATCAAAATAAACTGAACTATCTCTTATATCTAAACAAATAGGGGTGACCTGCACGGAATGGTGGGTACACCCAGGGCCGGCCCGTCCATTGAGCAAGAATGTTTTTTGCACAGGGCCCCATGTTTCAGGGGGCCCCGCGCAAAGAACATTCTGCTTTAAAAGTAAATTTTAAAATTTAAAAAAAAAAAAGCTGTCTGCTGCCGCTGCTGCTGCCGCCGCCACCGCCACGGCAATGGCAGAATCGAATATCCGGCGGGGCCCCGCCTGCCCGACAGAGCCTGCCCTCCCTACATCAGCTCCGTCTCCGCAGTCGCACCAGCTTTCAGAGCGCAAAGGGAGACTAGTTTCCCTTTCGTGGCTCTGTTAAGCCCGCAGGGGCTGATGGGAATATTCTATTCTTGATTTTTAAGGGTCTAGAAAGGTTAACTGTTTTGTATCACATGACGACTATAAGTTTAACCCTATCGATTTAGCAGTGGTTTATTCATTCGGATCTTCTGGCATTTCCTTGCATTTATAGGCTTTTCATTATATTTATATAGGTTTGTTCTACTTTCTATATTCTTCTTTTGATAATTTTCAATATGTCTATTAACATGGGTCAGCATAGTTCGTTAATATGCCCGATTCATTTGTTTGAAATTACATTGATTTGCATGGTTATAATTCGTGGAAACTTGTAACTCAGTTTTATTTAGCTGTAGTTCACTTATCTACACATGCAGCTCTGGGCCCGTTGATAACTCCCTGTACCTACACGCCGCTTATCATTATACATAAATGTGGTTGCATCATTTTTAATTGTTTTTGAAGATATTAGTGTTTCTCCATGTAGATATGCCCTCCTTTTTTGATGACACATATTATAACTTACTGGGCAGCGTGTCCTTTTGACTCACTCCTATTGCTGTTGCTTCGGATAATAGTGTTGCTCTATACTTATATTTTTTATGTAAAAAAAATTTTTTTGTCGCATAGCACACAACATTAGTATCGCACTAGAAGTATGGATATTTTGGTTTGGCTCCATATCCTGTCCTGTTCTCTCATTGTTAATTAATTTTAATATGTTTTGCTTCAATATACTTTTAATTGTATTATTTATGTTTTTTAGCATAAGTTTATAAATCTATATGTTTGCACAAATAGTGTGAAGTAAGAGTTATGTTGTGAACCGCAACAGAGGATAGTAAATTTTATTCTGTACACTTTGCATTAGGTGCCGAGCACTACTGTTCCACCCCCCCTTTTTTACCTACTTATTTATTATAGTAATGTTTCTAGTTCATATTGGTTTTTACTTTGCTCCACATATTTATGGTTTTATGGTTTTAATTGTTTTTAATGTTTTTATTGGCTTGGCTTGTTTTGTTCTTTTATCATTGTAACATTCAATATGTTTATGTTTTTAGTTTTTTTCGCCTGGCTAGCCCCTGAGGAAGGGTATGAAACACGGCCTGTGTCGGGCGGCCGTTGGTTTAATAAAGAACTCTGTCTTTCCTATATTCATGCTTGTGACTGTTTCTCACGTGACCTCTCTCCTCCATGGCAACAGGGATGCTGCCAGACTGGAGGTGGGAATTCAGGACTCTATCCCTGTATCTCGTCTATGTACCTCTCTGTCTTTCTTATGTTTTCCAAGTCTGCTACTCTAGCCTTTAGAGAACGGACTTGTTCCCTGAGAGCAAAGAGCTCCTTGCACCTAGTGCACACGTAAGACCTCTCACCAAATGGGAGAAAATCATACATGTGACACTCAATGCAAAAGACTGGATAGCCCCCATCTCGCTGCTGGACTGCTGTCTGCATCTTAGTTTTAAGCTTGTGTTTAGATCTTTAAGTTCTTTACTTACTAAGGGTTGCTATGGATATTTATACTAATAAAACTGTACCTAATACGTTTAATATACCTTGTTCATGTCTTTCGTTGATGGTTATGGAAAGGTCTCCACTGTCTTGCTTTTGATTTATACTTTTCCATACTTGTGATTCAGTTGATTTCTACCGAATTCTGCCACTTTTTCCTTTCTTTAAGGCTCTACAGGTCAGTTAGCCCCTGCTGCAGCTCCTGAGCTCCCAGCATAAGCTGAGATGGCTCTACAGTAAGCCTCATAAGCACCCTGCTCGTATACATCAGCAGGCTGCACAGCTGGATAAGAACAGCAGTGGAAATCATGGTACATAAGGACCATACAGCAGCACCTTATAGCAAAAACCTCAGAGTCATGTGTGCATATGTTGGAAGCCTTCTGTCCTGGAACTTCCTTCAGAAAATCAGTGCAAAGCTTGCAATGTGGGTGCAACGCACATGCAGTGTGTGTGCAATGTGGAGGTACTTTTATAAAGCTCGTTACACATGATTTACATGTTAAAAATGACTGTTATAAATTGCATGGGTGTATCCATACATAAGAGGTAGGCACATGCAAGACTGTACCTCATTTACATGTACTGTGTATAGATGTTCCCAGGGGAATAGTTTGGGCAGAGTTGTCATATCCATGCATATTTTATAGAATATGCATGTGGACACAGTATACGCACACGTTTACATCTTTGGAGCAGCTGTAAATTGTGCGTCACTAGGGGTCACTGTAGGAGCCTTTTTTAAATAAAGGAACACAGGAACTTTTGCTGCCTTATAAAGTAGGCGCCTTCTTTTCTGCATTGCACGTAAGCACCCTCCACATGCACAGCGCACACACATTTCCACATGCACCATCCTTCCTCTTTCAATGACATATCGCCCTCGGTTTAAGTCACTGGGGAAACCATGTCTGCAATGAAGGATTGTGGGATAGCGCACTTCCACCCTTATCAGAATTGCTGTCAACAAGAAGCAATCATTTAACATTTCACAATTTCACTCTTCGTGCCTCAGAGAAGAGGAAAGATTTTTGTTACCCTTCAAAAGAAAGAAACATCAGAAGAAAGTGAGAAAGCAATAAACTGGGAGCACCGTCAGCAGTGCTCTTCCCGTAGCCACAAGAGGACCCTTGGCATGCCCTCCAGAACCTCTTGGGTGCGCTCCATCGATGACTCTGCTCTGGAATACATGGAAGCCTTCTGTGCCCCTGAGAACGTGCAGGATTTGGGTCAGGTCCAAGCCAGGGCTGGTAGCAAGATTCTTTTAGGTGCCCTCCCCAGCTGTACCTGAACCCTTCTCCCTCCCATCAGAAGTGGTGCTGAAAGGAAACAAAGTGTTAAAGAGGCTGAGTGAACTGAAGAAGGCAGAGAAAGGCACTGGCCCTCCTCTCCCCCTTCCCTCTGTTTTTTTACTCACAATTTTTTTTTAGTGTTTTATCAACTAGCAAACATGTTTAAGGAGACACGGTGCTGAGAAAGCAAGAGGTGGCGTGAGGGGGCCACTGGCGCCCAAAATCACCTTCACATTCGCAGATGCTTCCGGTTTGAATAGCTGCAAAGAACATTACAAGGAATTAAATAAAGGCTGCACAAAGCAAGAGTCTGATTGTGATGGGCTAGGAGGTGCCATCAGTGTACACAGTGCTGAACCATCGGCTCTCCGCAAGTCCCAGCAGCAGTCAGGCATGCATCAGAGCCGCTGTCATGCAATAATTTACCTCCAACCTTAAAACAAAAACTTGACCTTCTGCATCCTTTGCACCATTTCAAGCAGCCATCTGTCCTGGGAAACACCTAGAGCCACTTAGAACGGGCAGAGAGCAGGACCACCCTTAAGTTACTGTGTGAAAGAACCACCACCGCCCCCTGGTACCAGCAGCTCCAGGTATCAGATCTGCCCCAAGGAACTGGAAGGATTTCTCAGCAGGAGATGTTCCCACTGTAAATATAACAGGTGTGGCTCTTACTACATAACACTATCAGCTCCTGCATATTTGGCCATGAGAATGAAAACCGAACACTGCGACAGTCTTATTCGGTAAGACACGCCACAGTAATAAAGCACCTACCATCACTCTTGGTAGGCACTTTAAAACCATGCTATGAGGTTAAGTGTCCCCATCCCCAAAACCCCCGAATTGGAATGTGCTAGGCACTGTGCCCCTGCATGCACTGAGTAATAAGCCTCAGTTCTGGGTTGTCAAGAGGCCATTGGTCCCACGGCGAGAAGGAAAGTCTTGTAAAACACTGATGCAGAGTTGCCAAGTTACCCAGTTCCAGGAATGAGACTTTAAGCCAGTCCTGGATTTCTGACAAGCTCATCCTTCTGCACAGATTCCAATGGCTTAAATCAGGGACAATAACTACCATAGTGCACTGAAATGGAAATTTAAAACCAGACCTGGCAAAAAGTCTCACTCCTGAAACTGGGTAACTTGGCAGCTCTTGTGATACAGTTCACCAGGTGCCACCCAGGGCAGCATCAGAGGTGGGCGAGCTGGGCTTGCAGAAAGCTGGTCTGTATGCATTCATCATCCAGGGACCCCATTCCTTTTCATACCTAATTCTGCAAACATCTTCAGCTTAATATCTCCCTAAATGCACACAGAACGTGCCTCCTTGGTCTCTTTCAGCTGGAGATCAGCCCAGGAACCCCCCCCCCCTGCTTTCAGTAATCATGAGGGAAGCTAATCATGGCCCCATTGAAAGGCAGAGGCAGCTGCGGCTTCTTCTCAAGCTCTTCATCAGCTCTTCATGCACTTTTCCTGCTCAATTAGTTGAACCACAAGAGCAGGCATTCAGAGGCCTCCCAGCACAGAGCACCTCCCTCTTGCAGATCCTTGAAGGGGCTATTTATAAGCCGTGGCCCGGCATCCTCCATCCCTATGCTTCAGTGCACTTCCCACAGCCGCACCCCGTTCCCACAGATGCTGTGCAAGTGGCTCCATACCACCAAGGCAGGCTGATCCAGTCCTGGCTTTTGCCTGTTACCTAAATCAATGGCAGAGCTGCCAAGTTACCCAGTTCCAGGAGGGAGATTGTAGGCCAGTTCTGGTTTTAAACTGCATTGCAATGCAGTATGGTATTTGTAGTCCTGATTTTATCCATTGGAGTCAGTGCTGCAGGTCTCATAATACATCAGGATGAGATTGTCAGAAATCCAGAAATGGCTTAAAATCTCATTCATGGAGCTGGGTAACTTGGCAACTCTGCGGATGTAAAGTTCAAAACCAGGACTGGCCAAAAGGTCTCCCGCCTGGAAGTCGATGATTTGGCAGCTCTGCAATGGTTCTCTACCCAGTCTTTGGGACAGAGTCAGCCAGTCATGCTTCTAGAATATGCTCAATGAATGTGCATGAAAAGATTTTCATCTCTCTCATACATGATCATTGCAGATGCCCTGACCTAGAGAAAGTAACAGCCACTACCCCTATCACAAAAAGAAGACCTGCTTCAGACTGTGAGCACATGAAGACGTCCCCTATGGAACCTGCACTAGAAGGACAAATCTGGCCCGTGGTAGACTGGGTCCTGGAGAAACTGAACAAAAAAGCCCCATTTTCAGAGCTGCCAGGTTACCCAGCTTCAGGAGCGATTAGACCAGTCCTGGATATCTTACAAGCCAGTTATGGGATCGGCAGCACTGATTCAATGGACAGACTCAGGGATTATGAATACCTCATTCCTATGAGATGTAAATTCAAAAGCTGGACTGGCTGAACAGTCTCCTTCATGGAACTAGGTAACCTGACTGCTCTGTATTCGGCACCCATGGAGTTTACTGTTTACCAGCTCACCGAATGCCCTGCCTTCATGCCAGTCTGAGTTGGGCTTCCTAGAACTTTCTGGTTGTGATACGGCACCTCCCTCTCCATAATCCTACCTCAACACACTTCAGAGATGCTTGACTCATTAGCACAAGACTGTGGGATAAATGTCACACCCACTGTTACTGGCACAAACTATAAACAACAAACAGCCCCCTGGTCAAGTCTTCCACCATTTCTAAGGCCAGACCCAATTCCCACTGATGACTGCCAGGAAAAGCTAGCAGGTCCAGACCACAAGCCATTAACCCAGACCGGCTAATATCTCAGACTGAGCTGCAGTTAGAGGACTGAAATTGAGCTAAATTCCACACCGGTCCTTTATAGGCTGGGAAACTGCTATGTCAACATGACAGCCCCTCTTAAATTGATAAGAGATTGATATTTAAATCTTTGGAATGGCCGGTTTTCCTTGCCTAAGGGTTGTCCCATAGCATCCTGGAAATTTTAGGTTTGCTTTTAACAGGGAAGATCATCAGAATACATTTATTAGTTGCCTACTGTAGCTTCCGTTTATTTTTCATGTTTATCTCTCAGGTACTCTGACATCGAGGCCAAGCTGTGGTTCTCCAAAACAGAAGTTCAGAAAATGGGGCTGCAAACCCCAGAATGCTTTGGGATGAAAACTCCTGCTCTGTTGGCTCAGGGCTGTGTGATCACTGCAGTCAGGCTAATCTCAATCCCTGGCTTCTGAAACGGCCACCCTGCTAGTCCAGTGGCCGACCAGAGGAAGGGAGTGTGACCGAGTTTCAGGATTGCAGAGAAAGTACCGTGGGATTAATGAACAGTTGCTGTGGCTGCACAGTTTCCCAGCCCATGGAGTGAATCAATATAGCTGCATTACAGCACAACCCTGCGGAGGGAAGTTATTAAAACCGGACACATCGCGCTGAGCCATTAAAACAAAACGGTATCGACCGTCTCGCAGCGAGACACAGCATGGATTAACAAAACAGGAAAAAAACAAACAGAAGGGAGGGGTGAGAGGAAATTGAAGGAGCAGGCACATGAAAGTGTGTAACTGAGTCAGTATCCCAGACCAGGATTAGCCGTGAGGAAACATCCCAGGAGAAGCCCCCTGAATGACCATTAGCTTTGTAGATAATCCACTCGCTGGAAGGGAGCCAGCTCGTACCAGAGGCACCAAACAGCTTACTTTTCTTTCCTGAAATGCTCCACATCTCCGACCCTCTGCAGTTCATAGGGCTCCCTGCACCCCAAGAGGTGCTAGAGACAGTAGCCTGTCTCCGAGCCTGACTTGTGTGTCAGATGACCTACATTGAGAGACCCTCCAAATGGCTAAAAGGGAAAAAACGTTTGCCAGACATAAACCTCCAGAACAGTATAACCTCTATTTCAGTTTTTAATTAGCAAACAACTCCTTGATTGAGAGGACTATCATACCATGAACCAACAGGTCATTCATTCATCAACCTCTGTAGACGTGATGTTTTAATCATAATTCTCATCTCTACTAATCGCTCTATCCAACTTCAAGACTTGCAAATTTTTCTAGAAAAAGGTTAGAAAGCACGTAATGTCTAGTGGTATAGTGGCGCACCATCAGATGGTACCATGTTTCAGTTCCTCGGCTTCAAAATGAGTGCACTCTACCCAGCATCCTCTGTGCCCGGGATGGACCTGCCATTGAGCAATTGTTTCTCACACATGGCCCCGCTTTTCGGCCCCTATGCCTTATGCCAATGAGGCTCACAATGAGTCTCTATACATGGCTCCATGGGCCATCCCTGAGGCTACAACGTAACCTCGCCATTCTCTTACCATCTTGGGAAAACGCTTGCTAGGAGACACAGGGACAGTGCACTGTTTCTGAAGAACAGGAACTTGAAACACAGTTCTGGGTCCGATGGTGCGCTGGTACACTTCTACATGATTTCAATTGCAGCTAAGTCCATTTTACATGCATTATAAATCTTTTTAAAAAAGTCTCAGAGCTGAACAGTGCGACTACTAGATGTGAGACCGATGATTAGAAGATTAGAACCGCAATGACCTAGTGCTTGATTCATATCGTTATTAGCATTTAATCCATTAATCGTGGTCACCAGGTGCTGCCGTTGCATAGTCCGATGCTAGCCGGCTAACACCGGGGAGTTCTGTGGGCGGAGAGGAGGCAGCACCGATATCGAGCAACTGCCCAATTATTGTCCAGCGGCAAAAGTTAGGCACTTGAAAGGGTGGCCTAGCTTTCACCACAGAAGCTAACAGAGCAGCGGCTGAATCTCGCCGCTGCCCGGTTAGCCTCTGGCTTCACCAGCTAATCTCGATATTCAATGCCAATGGCCTGATACGGCCCCGGCACTGAATATGCAGATGTAAGTTTCAGCAGCGACTAGTCACTGTAATCACACTATCCCCCCATTGTTTTCTGAGGGTTGTTTTTTTCCTCTGCTCTGTATTGGAGATTGTTAGAGTGGCAAGCCAGAAATCTACGCTGGCTCATTCATTGATTTACTGCCTCATGACAGTAACACGGCATTGTTCTGTGATACCCTGTGAAGCAGCTCAGTATATCACTACAATAACCACTATGACTTAATGCGCTGCGATAACCTGTGAGATACCTCAGAATAACACCAGCTTTTTATTAATGCTTGCTGGTGTGCTGTTTTTAGGAAGGATCCCTCTTACCTTCAGAGCAGAATTTTCCTCCGTATCCAGTGGTGGAACAGTCGCAAGTGGGCTCTCTGTCCATGAGAAAGCACACCCCACCATTCTCACAGGGGTCCTCAGTGCAGAGCCCTTCCATTTCCAGTCGGACCCCCTGGCTGCCCAAAAGCTGAGGCTCAGAGTTCCCATACTTCAGGTCCATGATAAATCCTTGATAGGCCGGCTGATTGCGAACACCCTCCAGTGTCAGGGCAGTAGGCCGGATATCTTGTGGCACCCCACCCACAAAGAGGTCACTGACAATGTTCATGTACTGACGCTGGGGGCGCACCTCACCTGGCTTGGCCTCTCCATCCAGCACCAGGATAGTGCGGAGGTGATTACGGCTCACCATCAAGAAATGCCAGTTGTTGTCATTGACTTGTTTGTCACTGGTCATGGTGGTCTCAGCACAATCCACGCTGAACTGAAGTCGGATTCTCCCATCTACCAGGGACAGGCAGAGAAAGTCACACACCCCACCATCATCAAAATAGAGCAGCAGCCCAGCGGATACATTAGTCTTAAACTGGAAACTCAAGTCGCTCCTAGTGCTGGCGTCCCAGCGGAGGTAACGGGCCCACTGTCTGGGAAGTCCCTTAAATTCTAGGCCCAGGCTGAGGCCTACCAGGGAGCTAAGCAGGAAACACAATTTCAAGGTAAAGCGAAGGGACTGCAGAGTGAAAGCCATGGTGCGGGACCTTGAAAAATACAAACCACAAGCAAAAGCCAAAGAGATGCAACAAATTCTCTCACACGCCAAGCCACACCCAAAAAATATTCCAAAAGGCAGGAGAAGTGAAGTGGCAGGACAGGCGAGGTTTCCAATTCGTGTGTGAGAGAAGCAGTCCTGGAGGTCTTCTTAGATGAAGGGCATGTTGGATTCCTCTCCAAGATGCATCTTTTGCAGAGCAAACCCAAAAGGTCTCCACTTTCTGATGCTGAATAGGAAAATGGAGAGAGAGGATGAAGCTTTCTTCTGACAGCTTTCTACAGGCAAAGGCAGATGCAGAGAAAAGGATTCAGGAAACATATGCAGAGGTTTGAATCTGAATGCAACTCCCAGGGGAAACTGGCCACCGCTGAACACCAGACTCCAGGGGGACACGTGGCGACGATGGCTCAATTTCCAGAACCTGCAAAATGAGAGAGAGAGCGAGAGGTGAGTTATCCACGAGCAGCATGCAGAGAGCACAGACCTGATACCACCGGAGTTAGACTTAGTGTCACATGCAGCCCTGTTCGTTAGACAAGGGTGACACAAGGCCTGCAATAAGACTCCTGATTAGCCGAGGCTTTGGAACCATCATTCGTGCAAGTCATAGGAAATAAACTCAGCAACGGCATTATATGAGAGACAGAGTCTGAACCCACAGAGAGACCACATCATTATAAAAACTCCTATTACATTATTGCTGTCTGTCTGTCCTTCCTGCTGTCTCTTCCTGACCTGTCTGTCTTGCCACAGTTTACATTTATAAACCTGCTGAAAGTCTTCCTGAATTTTAGGCTGTGAATTCCTGGTCTAAGTTACAGCACAGCCAAACAGAGCTCTAATCTTCTCTCCTCCTGCATCTAAGTAACGTTGAGAGAGTCACTTAAGCTCCAGCCTCCTCTGCTCTGCTGTTAGAAGCTGTAGCCTACCACCACCGATATGAAGACCCTGATATGCCAGGAGAGGGTTTTCTTGACACTGGCACTGAATTGAACCTCTGCAGAGCCTTGCTGAAGTCTGTCCTCTCTGCCACTGCTCCAAGCACCCTCTGTTCAGTCCTCTGTGCCCCTTTCCCAAACAGATATTAATATATCAGCCCTGCTACACTTCAGAGGATGGTGATAACTAGACAATCTATACATGATACCGCCCGCCCCCCCCCCCCCCCGAAACACAACTCTTTTCTATTCATGACAGCTGGCATGGGGGTGGGGGAAGGGCAAGAGGTACAAGTTTATCATGTTACAGTAATTTAATGTTAGCCACTTCTCTCATCCTACTGGTTCCCAACACAAACTTTCCTCTGGAAGCAGGCACACTGAGACGGAGGCGCACTACACTCTTGGCAATAGTCACATAAAATGCACTTGTTCATGCAAAACAACTTTCCTGCAAGTTTCCCACTACTATAAACCTTCTGGTGGCAGCATTAATCATTAAACCAGGGAAAAGGGGAATAATAAGAGGGCAGGAGGAGTGAAGGATCATTACAAGCCTCAGACTCTGTTCTCCTTTCGCAGCTTCTCTCTTGTCTAATTCCAAGACCACGCTCTGGCAACTACAAGTAAACGTGGGAGCCGTGACATCTATCGCTCCCTTGAGGTAACAGGTGGAGAACACACCTACCACTAGCATGCACACATATCTCCCCAAAGTCTGCAGGCTGGTGCATGCTGCGTGCAGATCTGACCTGGATCAGCTGAAAGACAGATGAGCTGGCCTGGGAATGATGGCATAGAGGGGAATAAAAAGGCTGAGACATGAGGGAGTCACCTGGGCACATACACAGCTCCAAGATCCCTCAGACCTCCACAGGGGCAGAAGCTCAAAGTAGATGATGTTGTACTATGTCTGCCATTCTCCACTGCAAAACCAGTTTACACCTCCTTGACCAGATGTTTCAACAATGTCAAACAATGTCAAACATAAGCTCTTCGTAAACCACGACAAAACTGAAGATCTCCATTTTCAAAGACACAAACTACAGCCCACTACCCATCATAAAAGTTACAGGAGCGCAACTAAAGGTAAAATCTGAAGCATGGTACCTTGGCATAACCATAGACCAGCACCTAACTTTACAACCACACAGCAACAAACATCACCCAAATGATATGCCATGGATAAAAACAGTACAGCACCTGTGAGCATTACTGGACTTCACAATCTTCCAATCGTCCTACTCCACCTCAACTACTGCAACATCCTCTTCCAAGGTCTACCAAATTCCGCACTCCATCCATTGCAACTAGCACAAAACACGGCTGCTCGCATCCAAACCGAACACATACCTCCTATACTCAAACAGCTACACTGGTTACTTGTCAAAATAAGAGCAAAATATAAAGTCATACTGACAACATTCAAAATATCTCCTCAGTCTACCTTCATTCACTACTACAAAGAACCCCCAACAACAAGGCCAGAACAACATACCTACAAAACACACTCAAGATACAATCCATAATCTCAAAGAGCAACGGAACCACTGCCGGCAAGGCCTTCTCACTTTATGCCCTGTCAGATGACTTATATCCAATAACCGATTTAATAGACTTCAGAAAGAAACTAAAAACCTGTCTCTTCCATGAGCATTTCAGAAGCGAAGACTAACCCCTGGTCCACAGGCCCCTCCGAGAATTATGCCCCCCTCAACACATTCCCCTTCCACTTATCAATCCCCCCCCCCCCTCCACACAGTTAACAACTGAAATTACCTTCTCCCACACTACTCCTACTGCATCCTGTACTAACAATTCCCCAAACCCATGACTACAGTTTTTAAACTTAATCCTCTGGACTCAGCCCACAAGGTCCCGCTGACTAAACAACTATAACCAGTCCATGTTCTGCACCTAACCTGAGCTTTGTACTTTAATCTCACACTCCATGTAAATATGCTCAGCTATAGATGTTCACCTCTCTGACTTAATTTACGTTCTGCTCTCACTACATTCCGGTTATAATTTGCATCTGATTATGTTCCATGTATAAGTTAAGTTACATTATACACTGATTACATTCCATGTAGAATTTATATTGGGTTTTCTGTAAACCGCCTTGGCTTTAAGATTAGGCAGTATATAAACCACCTAAATAAATAAATAAATACAAATAAAGTAAGGGCCCCAAGAGCTTATACAGACCCTCAGTGTCCTGACCTAATATAAGTCAACACCAGTCTTATCTCTGCCTGACTCCATTCTAATGCACTTCAACTCAACACCAATAAAACTACAGCCACCTGGATCACCGGTGGTGAGCCAGTTCATCCCATTGCCCCTCTCTTGGGCATCTCTTCCATCACTTTGCAATCCGTTTTTAAATACCTAGGTTGCATGGGCTCATACCTCTCATTCTCCACCCAGGTCAGCCAGGTTGTCAAAGCATCCTTCGGGACACTTTGACAATTCTGTGTCCTGCAACCATTTCTGGATCCCACTGCTCAAAATTTGATTATTCTTAGCACTGCTATTGCTTGCTTGGACTACTGCAATGTTACCTATGCCGGTATCCACACCTATGAGGTTACAAAATTACAATCCATCCAAAACACGGCTCTTCGAATCCTGTCCAATGCAAGAAAGTACTATCATATCACTTCACTTATGATCCAGCATCACTGGCTCCCAATCTTGTCCAGAATTCAGCATAAAATAATTACCTTAGTTTATTAGTTAGTTAGTTTATTTATTTAAAATTTGTTTATATACCACCTAACTACACTTCAAGGCGGTGTACATAGAACACAACAGAGCAATGTAGGAACAACTGCTTTACAAGGAAGAACTACTGATAACATCATAACATGCTATGTTACATAGTGTGGTCATTGTAACTAAACTATGTAAAATATGGGGGTAGGTAAGGGTAAGAGGGGTTGTGGGGCATATATTTAAGGATGGGAGGGTGGGCAGGACTGGCTAGGCAGGAGCTAGTTAGGTTGACAAGCTAGATAAGTTAAGTCATGTTCGGTTGTTGATCATGGATTAATGTTATGGTGAAATGTTCTTGGAAAAGGTATGTTTTGAGCTTCTTCCTAAAGGTGGAGAGGTCCAAGCATTCTCTCAAATCAGTCGGGAGTTCCAAGCAGTAGGTGCAAATAGGGAGAAGACATGGTTACATGTGGATTGTACAGTCAGGAGGTTGAGCGAGTTGTGTCGATCTGTCGATCTTCGGTCTGGAGAGGAGAGGGTGGAGGAGTTTGCAGATTCATTGTGCATGATTTTGTGTGTCATAAGGGCCTTATATCTTTTTCTTGCTTGGATAGGGAGCCAGTGCAGGTGTTGTAGTACTGGGGTAATGTGGGCTTGAATAGGTATTTTGTGAATTATTCTTGCTGTGGTGTTTTGTGCCATTTGAAGAGGATGTATTGATTGTTTTGGAAGACCATGGTAGATAATGTTGCAGTAGTCAAGGGAGGGTAATGTAATAGCTTGGCATACTGTATGGAAAAGATCAGGACTTAGAAGTGGGTGAAGGTTCTTCAAGGTTCGCAATTTGTAGTAGATGGATTGGATTATCTGTTTTATTTGTGCCTGGAAGTTAAACTTGTGGTCAAGGATTACACCCAGGTACTTGACTTCACTTTTTACTTTGACGGTGATGTCTCCTAGTTGTAGAGATTGTGGGGTGGGGGAGAATGATGTATCCGAGTATATGTGTAGGGCTTCTGTCTTTTCTTGGTTGATGAAGAGGTTGTGCTGTTGTAGCTAGTGCCTCACATTGGAGAAGTGGTTATATATGGCGCAGAAGTGATGAATGGCATGAAAAATATTATATTGTCTGCATAGATCTGGTACTTTATCTTATGTTCCTTAATTCACAAATTCTTACACAATTGTGCCCCGGCTTAACTAACCACACTCATCACCACTTATGTCCCTCCTCTCTTGCAGTTTGTGCTCTTTGCACGGCAACAGATTGGTCACCACTCCCCCTCTCCATCCAAAGCCCGGTATGAAAATCCAAGATACTCAGCATTCTTTTTCCTAGCCCCTTTAGTCTGGAACTGTTTCCCAGCTGAAGAACGGCTAGAGGACAGCTTCAAGAAATTTAAAGTCCTCCTCAAGACTTATATTTTTGAGGGTCTTAGAAAGTTTGGCTTGATTTCCTTGTGCCCGTGCCCTCTTCCTGTCTCTTACTCTGTATCTCCCCTCACCTTTCCTATCAATTATTGTAGCTCCTTTCTATTTTTTTCCTACTGACTATTTACCTTTTTTGTAAACTGCCTTGAAAGCCTGCCAAAGGATGTATAATAAATCTAATTAAACTATAAACTAAATTATAAACTACTTCAGAAGATTCAGGAGTGGCGCTCCTTTCTTTTTCAGCTTCTCTACATTACAGGGGCTGTTTGGACAGAACTAGTATCGCTGGACCTTCTATTGATCCACATTCTCCAAAAATGTGACAAGTCATAGCTTCAAGACTGAAAGAGGGGAGGAGGGGCCCAGGTAGAGTGTTCCCTTCGCATTGCTTTCACAAATCATTTCCTGGCCCTTTTGTTGAAAGGGGAGCTCTGGCTTTTGGGACAAGGCAGTTTCCTCCCTCTTCTCTTTGGACTTCCAGGTCAGTCAAAACCAGGACTGGATTTGGTGCTATAATTCTTCATTTACACCTACCTGAGGATTTCCATCTTTCTATATTCCCCCCTCCCCACCCTCCTCCTCCACATACCTAGTCTTGTCATTGTAGTGAGAATCCTCACCTGGGGGCCAAGAGCCAGGCACCAGGGCTCCTCCCTAAACTGAGATCTGGACCTTGAATTCAGTTACTAAGTGTCCCTATTTATCAAGAACCGACTCCCGCTCCTGGGAGCTCTGAACACAGCTTCAGTGGTGCCAAACCAAAGTTCTGCACATTACCCAACTACAGCAACAGACTGTAAGTTAAAAAGTTATTCTCAGTTTATCTATAGAACAGCAGCAGTTTCCTCTCCCCCTCACCCCCCCCCCCCCCCCACAATGCTGGTTTACCCCCCCCCCCCTTAAAGCCGATTACATGTGAAATAATTTTGCAGGAGACCGTCCCACGGCTCCAGGCTTGGATCCACCAGTGATGAGACCGGAGGTGGTCTGGGAAGCGAGGGAAGGTAGCAGTTCTCACTAGCAAAGGAATGGGAAAGGGGGGGTCACTTTACAGTAGACCCCCCTCCTTCCTGCTCCTGGGTTAGAATGGGTCACTTTGCCTGCAATGGGGAGTGGGGCTTCTGGGAGTAAAAGCTAAAAAATGTTCACCTACGGTTGCCAACGGGCTCCAGATTTGCCTGGCAGTGTTGACTCAGTCCTGGATTTACCCCATTGTCTGCAGCAGTTCTAGTCTTGCTTTTCTTAGATACTGCAATTGAGAAATCAGAACTACAGGTCCCTAAATGCAATGGGTAAACCCAGGACTGGATCAACCATGTCAAATTAATCTGTAGCCAGCTGGCAGCCCTAATTTCACCAAAGACCACACTAAAGCTTTTGATCCTGGCAATCTCTTTTATAAGCATTGTACTCATCTGCCAGCTCTAATGTACTCCAGGAGAGTCCTGGGTTTCATTTACATGATGGAAGATGTATGTGGGGTTTGATTCTCACTGGCAACAGGTATCCCCCACCTCTCTGAGCCAGGAATCCCCCTGCACACATTTGCGACCTGCTCGACACAAAAACCAGAATCCATTTACATCAGATCAGACATGTAAAGTGAGACTACTTGAGGAGCAAAGGTCACTCAGGGTCACTCTGCAAAACATGTTTTCCTGTCCACTGATTACTGATGTCACATTGAAGGCTATTAGATGATGCACATCGGAAGAAGACTTCTCCCTGGAGGGCAAGCAGAAATGTTTAAGTTTATTGAATCTGATATACCACTGATCATAAAAAAATAACTCAGCAGTTTACAATAAAATAATTTAAAATAAAGAGAAAATGAGAGGGAAGAAAGAAGGCTGGGGCAAAGGAAAAGGGATGTCACGCCTCAGTAAGGAAAAGAGACGAAAACAGAGGGATAAGTTTATCTATAGAACAGACACCAACTAATCCGTACCAGCACCGCGACCTCGCCCCCCTTTCAGCAATACCAAGGAGTCCCTCAAGGATCAACTCTGTCAGCCATGCTCTTCAACATTTACCTCCAGCCACTCTGCTCAGTCATACACTCTCACAACATCAGCTTCCACATATATGCTGATGATATCATGCTCTACGCCCCCATTACAACCATAAACCCAACGAACCCACATCTATCAGCATGCTTCTCTGAGGTATCCAATTGGTTCCAAGAAAATAACCTATCCATCAACATAAAGAAAACTGAAGCCCTCATAGTGACAAAAGACCCTGACTTCACGCCACCTACACACCTCAACATAGGAAACACAAGCATTCAAATACAGCCACAAATAAGATATCTGGGCATTATCATTGACCAAGCCCTCACCTTAAAGCAACAAATTGCCAAAATCTCTGGAATAATATTCCACAAAGCAAAATTAGTACAACGCCTCAGACCACTTCTCGAGCATCAAGACTTCCGGACAATAATGCAAGCTATGACACTCCCGCATCTGGACTACTGCAATGTACTCTACCATGGCCTTCCAGCCACACAGACCAACCCCCTCCGAACAGCATTGAACACCACGGCAATAATCATTCAGAAAGCAAAGAAAACCGACCACATCACCCCAATTCTGAAGGACCTACACATACTTCCACTCGAAGCAAGGACTAAATACAAATCCATCCTACTCACCCACAAAGCCATCCACCAAACACAGAACACCCAGCTTCGCACCCTGCTGTCTCGTCCAGTACACGGCAAAACTACTAGACAAGCCTCCAACTCCCTCACCGTCCCTCACATAAGAACTAAATGCTCTCAACGGACATGCAATCGAGCCTTTGAACTCTATGTTCCATCCCTATGGAACTCTCTACCGAGCCATCTCAGAAACAATACCGATCCACTATCCTTCAGAAAACAGCTAAAAACCACCTTATTCCAGGAATACTTCAATACGACTCCCACCAAAAAGTGCACCAACATCTGATCTGCCCACCGTGATCCACTGATCCAAAGCTGCACTAACCTGTCCATGTCCTAAGTCCGTCTCATATCAAAATCATCAATGTTGTCTCCCTGGTGATGGTCCCCCCTTTTTACGTAATTTCCCCTCCCTTGAATGTAACGCCGCTTTGACCCGGTGAAAAGCGGGATATAAATACAGTTAAATAAATAAATAAGTGGAATGTCGTTCACAATCTGGTTCGCTGCATGGTGGTACTTCATAGAAAAGGACAAAGACTACCCAATAAACTATGGGGGTCATTTTAGAAGCCCTATTCATGCTTTTGATGTCCAAAAATGGGACTACAGACAGCCGAAGCACACAGATATCTCCAGAGCCATTTTATAACCCAGCTCTAGGGACAGTCCCCGGCGTGAGGACATCCATGTCTGCAAGGGGGTGTGGTGGAGCAGGACTGGGGCATTCCCAGAAACTGGGATATCCCCATCTGATCTCAAAAACATCATGGATGTCTGGCATTGTGTCAAAGTTTAGACCTGTTCCAGAGAGCGTAGAAAAGAAAGTACTCTATCATCCCCAGTACTCCACACAATGTCAACAGCAGCAGTAGGGTTTGTACCCTGGTTGCCCTGTTCCTAACCCACTAATCTAACCATTAGACCATCCTAGATGTCTAGATTTTAAGATATGGTTCTGGAGGTGTCTATGTAGATGCCCCACAGACGTCCATATCAGGTACACCCATGTTTGTGAAATCGTGTCTGTACCTGGACATGCCTGCTTTCTTTCCCCCTGACAGTCTGATGTTTCATGTCCCGGATTGCACTTAGACACCTTTTCTAAAATTCCTCTCTTACTGCTATGTAGAACAGGCTTAGGAAAATAAAAAAAATCTTTACAGCTTTCTTAAATTTGGGTAGGGAAAGCACCAAATGAATATCTAAAGGCAGCTAGTTCCAAACGGTAGAAGCAACGACTCTAAATGCCATCTGCCTGGTGGTTTTATAACAAATAGTTCTATACGAGGGTATTGTAAGAAAGCCTCCATGCAAGGAATGCAATAAGGAATAAGATGACTATCCAAAAAGACATTTTTTCTTAATAGCAGAAACATGATCATATTTCCGTGCCTCTTTAATAAGTTCAAGTTTGGTTAAAGACATCTTAGTTCAGAGGGTTTAATGCCAGAAATTAAAGCATCCAACCAACACCAAGGAGGAAGATCCTAATCAAGACACCCTGGCTAGAAAAGGATTACTCCACACTATGGGCCCTACTACAAAGGAAATGATTATCCGTAGAGAGGAGGGTGGGATGAGAACCTCAGACGGGGGTTTGACACTGCCAAACAGCTCATTAGCCATCCCCCAGCTGTCATTCATAGGCTTCCATAGTGCAATGTCAGTTTTTACAATTTTTTAAAATGCAATCAAAATCACCGAAAAACCTTTCAAAGGCACTTAACTGACAACAGGGTCCCACACATTCAGCAGGCTTCAATGACACCAACTGCACCGTGAGCAGACCATCAACTCAAGTTTCGCCCCTTTTGTTTAAATGGACTGCTTCAGGACATTTCAACCGTAGAGGTGTTAAAGGCTTTGTAGTGGGCTTCGTAGTGGTGGAGTAATCCTTTTCTTAGCCAGGATGTCTTGATTAGGATCTTCCTCCTTGGTGTTGTTTGGATGTATTTGGTATAAGGGGGTAAGGAGTTTAGTTTAGTGGTAAAAATTAAAGCATAGCACTACGAAAAAAGTCTCCACATCTAGTGTTTCAAAATAACCAATGAACCCATCAAAGAAACACTATATCATAATAAAGTTAATTGGCGTTACCCTCAGACAACAAAGTATTTAACATTGTTCCTTTGGTGTGAAATGAGATGGTTCATGATAGACTGTATTCCTGAGGACATGCAAGGTAATAAGGAACAGTGCATGGCACGTCTAGAGCAGCGTTGGATCTTCAGACTGGACTGCATAAAACCAAATGGACAAAATGAAGAAATTGAATGGTTTTCAGCTTTGTGACGTCAGCATGTTTGTATACCCCGCACACATTCCAAATAGCACCTAGACGCCGAGGAGTTTATTCCCTTGGTGGTTACTCTTATCACTCATGTGACTCTCCTGACACAGCCTAAAAGTGTTTCAAGGTGAAACTGGAGTTGAGTCTAGTCTCACGATGGCCTTTAATATCTGGAGGTTCTTTGGGAGCTCACTGGACAGCTAAGTACTTTTAGATTTTTGCATGCATTAAAAATTGAAATAAAATTGCTGCTGTGTAGATAGACCAATGACTGAGACATATTAAGGAAATATTCTTGCAGCGTCAAGCTACATATATACACTACAAGACCCCTTTACTGAGGTCCTCTCTCTCCCAAAGGAACAATGTTAGATACTTTGTTGTCTAAGGGTAACACCAATTAACTTTATTATGATATAGTGTTTCCTTGTTGGGTTCATTGGTTATTTTGAAACACTAGATGTGAAGGCTTTTTTCATAGTGCTGGGCATAAATGTTTTTTACCCTACTGTTTAAATATGGAGCCCGTGATATACAAAAACTCAGTTACACCTTGGAACAGCTTGAATAGATAATGCAAGTGTCCTTTCTCCTTCAGAAAGAAGAGGGTGTTGTGGTGGAGGATGTTGATGCCTTAGGCTTAGAGTGGAAGAATTTGAAAAAAATCTACAATTCATTATGATCTTCACTCCAAATCTTATTAGAATATATTAAAACCCATATTATTCCTCAGGTGGTTGTGTACAGATAAGGCTCTGAGGATGTTTTCAGATAATGAGGAATTCTTGAACAAATTGATAGCTATCCTAAACAAATAATCCATGGATCTATTGTTGTTATTGGTTGAAACATTACAGACACAAATGGAGTCTTCTAACAAATGTTTAGAAGAGGTAGATAAGTTGATCGAGATGCAATGGGCTCAATCTAAATATGATACTTTTGGGTCAGATAACCAATGTGAATTAGAACATTTTCATACAGAAACATGGCAGGTTAAAGTACATAAATATAGGAGCGATCAGACTGACTATCAACAGAACCATGTATATGCATGATTGAATAAATCTAAAGATCGTTCCACAGCACGTACATGGTTTCACTCTTTGTATGACAAATCTTTGAGTGATTTGTCCTCAGATGATAGTATACATTCTTCCAGAGGCAAAAATATGAACAAAAATATATCCTCTGAATTGGGAAACATGCAGGGCCATCGGGGTGCCCAGTGGAGAGGTCAGATTACGAGCCCCGACGATTCCTGATCTTGACCAATATCACGACCCTGCAGTCGAACCAATCAACAGTTATCAACTTATTCAATATATCTCTATTGAATGGTCAGATACAGGTTCTTAATAAAGGACTGCCATATGTGCCCACAACTCCATATGACTCATTTCAGGTTCATCTAGATCGTTATCATTTGATTCATAATTTATAGATTAAATTGTTTTTTTCACATCAACCAGCAGTAGAGAGTATATCATTGTTTCAACCAAAGTCTCATTTGGTCCCACTGGGCCCAATGGATTCTCATATAGCTACTTTTCGAGAACTGGTTCTCCAAGACCTCTCGGCATATGAAGAATAGAGAGGTGGTATACAGAAATCTGTCATTATGACTAGAATAGAGAATCAGGCTTTAAAGGCATTAGCTACACACCCTGATTTGGTCTTCAAACCAGCAGGCAAGGTGGGTTTAGTGGTTGTGCAACACCACTCCCAATATGAGGCTGAAGTATATTGTCAGCTACAGGATCAACAGTTTTATTACCACCTGGATGAGGATCCTACTCCCTCTTTACAGAATAAAATTTACTCTTTATTGCCAAGTCCTTCATGTTAGACGAATTTGTTCAGATATTGGGGAATTTAAATCTCAAGCCAAAGGACTAGCTCAGTGCTTTCTGGAGGGGGGATATCCATGATGTGTAGTCAAAGCAGTTTATGTACGAGCCCTATTTGCTAATAGGTCTTTGCTACTTACCAAACAACAGCGATCCACCATGGATAAACAATTGTGTTGTTTGCTATACTGAGGGAGCATGGAAAATAGTACAAAGCATATATACTCATTGGAATGGTCTCACGTTACATTCTGAATTTAAAGAAAAGGGGAAAACAAGTGAGGTTATCAAATCTGTAGATGACACAAAACTATTTAAAGTTGTTAAAACCCAAGAGGATTGTGGAAAATTGCAAGAGGCTCTTGATAAATTGGAAGACTGGGCATCCAAATGGCAGATGAAATTTAATGTGGACAAGTGCAAAGTTATGCACCTAGGGAAGAACAACCCACACTATGGTTCTATGGTTACATGATGCAAGGTTCCACATTGGGAACCACCACCCAGGAAAACGATTTAGGCATCATCGTGGATAACATGTTAAAACCCTCCGCACAGTTTGCAGCGACAGCCAAGAAAGCAAATAGAATGATAGGTATCATAAGGAAAGGAATGGAAAATATAACAAAGGATATAATGCCTCTGTATCGTCCCATGGTGCGACCGCATCTTGAATACTGTGTGCAATTCTGGTCACCGTATCTTAAAAAGGATATAGCATTATAAAAGGTACAGAGAAGAGCCACCAAAATGGTAAAGGGGATGGAAGGATACTCCTATGAGGAGAAGCTAAAAAGATTAGGGCTCTTCAACCTGGAAAAGAGACGACTGAGGGGAGATATGATAGAGGTCAATAAATTAATGAATTGAGTGGAGCGGGTAAACATAGATCAATTGTTTACGTCATCAGAATATAGAAAGACTAGGGGGCATGTAATGAAGCTACAGGGTAACCTATTTAAGACTAATAAGAGAAAATATTTTTTCACTCAACTTGTAATCAAACTCTGGAATTTGTTATCGGAGGATGTAGTAAAGGCTCTTAGTGTAGCTGGGTTTAAAAAAGGTTTGGACAAGTTCCTGGGGGAAAGGTTCATAAACCATTATTAAAAGGAACCCGGGATATCACTGCTTGACCCAATACAAGCATTGAGGAACCTGAGTCTTTTGGGGAAACTGCTAGATACTTATGACTTTTAGATTGGCCACTGTTGGAAACAGGATACTGGGCTTGATGGACCTTGGTCTGACCCAGTATGGCATATCTTATGTTCTTATGGTCCCTGTATTGCTTATACAAGAGGAAAAATATAAACGATCTAGTGGTTTGCTCAGACTTTGGCAGGATTGAGCCACAACCCTGGGGCACCCCCGCTAATCACCTTTCTCTCATCCGAGTGAGCTCCATGTACCATCACATTCTGTTGTCTGTCAGTCAACCAATTTCTAAACCGGTTTACCATCTTGGGACCCATCCGCAAGCTACTGAGTTTATTGACAAGCCTCCTATGAGGAACAGTGTCAAAGGCTTTGCTGAAATCCAGGTAGATGACATCCATTGCATGCCCCTGATCTAGTTCCTTGGTCACCCAGTCAAAGAACTCAATCGGATTTGTTTGACAAGACCGTCCTTCGGTAAAACCATGTTGCCTCGGATCTTGCAACCTGTTGGTTTTGAGAAAGTTCAATATTTGCTCTTTCAGGAGCGCCTCCATTACTTTTCCCGCCACCAAGGTAAGGCTCACAGGCCTGTAGTTTGGCACTTCTTCCCTGTCACCACTTTTGTGTAAAGGTACAACATCAGCCATTCTCCAGTCCTGAGGAACCTCTCCTGTTTCCAAGGATCTCTTGAAGACATCCTTTAACGGTCCTGCAAGAACCTCTCTGAGCTTTTTCAGTATCCTGGGATGTATCCCATCCGGTCCCATGGCTTTGTCCGCTTTCAGTTTAGCAAGTTGTTCTAATACCTCATCTTCTGTGAATGGTGTGGTATCTACTTCATTCCCATTTTTATATTTGGGAGTCAGAGCTGGTCCATCTCCAGGATCTTCTTTAGTAAAAACAAAAGCAGAAGTATTTGTTTAGCAATTCCGCTTTTTCAGTGTCACTTTCCAAGAGTCCTTTCCCAGCACTTCTGAGTCCTGCAATTCCAACTCTGATCTTCTTCCTTTCTCGAATATACCTGAAGAAAGTTTTGTCGCCACCCTTAACATCTTTAGCCATCTTTTCCTCTGCCTTTGATTTTGCTATCCTTATTTCTCTTTTAGACTCTTTGAGCTTGATCCTGTATTCATGTCTGTGTTCTTCTGTTTGCAAGCTTTTGAATTTTGCGAAAGCTGTGTTTTTTGCCTTTATTTGAGCAGCCACCTCTTTCGAAAACCAAATAGGTGTCCTTCTCCTCTTGTTTTTATTTACTTTTCTTACATATTTATCTGTTGCCCCTTTTATTGCCACCTTTAGTTTAGCCCATTGCAATTCCACTTCCCTTATCTCCTTCCACCCCGTCATCTCCTCCTTTAAGTGCTCGGCCATTTTATTGAAGTCAGTGTTTTTGAAGTTTAGGACTTTGAGCTTGCTATGATTGGCCTGTACCATAGCTTTTATCTCAAACCACACCGTGTGATGGTCACTGTTGCTCACAGGGGCACTCACGTAGACATGCAACACGCTATCACCGTTAGTGAGCACTACATCCAACGTTGAGCTTTCCTTGGTAGGTTCCATCACCATTTGTCTAAGTAATGCATCTTGGAGAGCATCCACAATTGTTTTGCTTCTTTCCAGATGTACAGAAGGAGTAATTCAATCCACATCAAGTAGATTAAAGTCACCCAATATGATCGCTTCCCCCTTTGTTGCTATCTTGGCAATATCTATAATCAATTTGTTATCTATCTCTTCAATTTGAGTCGGAGGTCTGTAGACTACAGCAATATGGATGACAGTGCTATCTCCTCTTTCCAACGCAATCCAGAGCGCTTCTTCTTTTCCCCATGTCCCCTGCATTTCAGTAGCTTTAATATTGCTTTTGACATACAAGGCTACTCCTCCTCCTTTTCCATTTTTTCTGTCTCTTCTGAATAGATTATAGCCAGCTATGGCTATATCCCAATCATGCAATTCATTAAACCATGTTTCTCTAATGGCCACGATGTCTAAATCCGTTTCCACCATTAGGGCTTCCAGGTCTGGAATTTTGTTGGCTAAGCTTCGAGCATTTGTGCTCATTGCTTTCCAGCATTTACCTGGCTTGTATTTTGCATTGATTTTGTTCTGCCCACTTCTTCCCACTTGCTTTTGATGTGTGGTTTAAGAGTGTGGCTGTTTCTGATGTTATTCTGCTTTTGCAAGGGGTGGCATGCAGATGTTGACCTTCCACATCTGTCACCCCCTTTTCCTAGTTTAAATGCATATCCACATACTGCCTGAATTTTTCACTTAGGTTTCTTTTCCCTGCGACAGAGAGATGTAGTCCATCAGCACAGTATAGTTTCTTGTTGGTCCATCTTTTGCGCCAGTCGCCAATAAATCTGAATCCTTCTTGTTTGCACCAAGTCTGGAGCCATGTATTAAAGCTGTTAATGTGATGCAGCCTTTTTGTCTCCTTACCAAGAACAGGTAGAACTTGTGAGAATGCAACAGTGTTAAGAATGGGCTTGAGTTTCTCTCCCAGAGATTGGAAACCATTATTAAAGGGGAACTGGGAAATCCACTGCTTGTCCCAATACAAGCATTATGGAACCTGTGTCTTTTGGGGAAACTGCTAGGTACTTGTGACTTTGATTGGCCACTGTTGGAAACAGGATACTGGGCTTGATGGACCTTAGTCTGACCCAATATGGCATCTCTTATGTTCTTATGGGGCAAGTTGAGAGGCCGATCCTGAACAAGGAGAGCAAGTTTGGGGACAGGTCATCTTTATCTTGATTTACCGCCCAGGCTGACAGGCATTAGAGTGGTTTACAAACACTACAAGCGGGTACTGGATATATTCCCTCATCCCCAAAGGGTTCACAACCTACATGTGTACCAACTCCTGACTGGGCTTGTGATAAAACCCCCTGTATTGCCATCAGCTGTATCCCTGGCCTGCACAGAGCCCCTGATTTTGCAGTACAGGGGACATCCCCATGAGTTGGAGCAGGCCAGCGTTACTCGGTAAGCCAGGTAAGCATGGCAGGGGGGGCACTAGTGTGAAGAGGTGCCAAAGCTGCAGCAGTGTTGTGTGCCCACAGGACAGGCGGCTTCCACGGACTGAAGAAAGGAGAGTGGCACTACTGTATGTGCCCGCGGGAGCAGCCTGCCCCGCAGACCAAAGAGAGGAGAGAGCCATGATGGACAAGAGTGCTGCAGGGGCCGGGGCCAGAGATGCACATGAGGTATGGAAAACGTAAAGGGGCGGTGGAGGGCAAGGAGTGAGAATGGAAGGGGGAGAGAGACAAGAACAGAGTGGGGGAAGCAGGGAGGGGTGAAAGAGTACAAGGGATTGAGGAGTGAAGAGAGGGGAGAAAAGGGCACATGAATGTAAGACAAAAGGCACAGCTCCCAGCCGCCACCCCCCCCCCCCCACCAGGGGCACACAGGTACTCCATCCCATACCACACAAACACACACAGAGGCATCCCAATCCCGACACACACACTTACAGGCACTTGACCAGTGCTGCAAACACATGCACACGGGCAGGCACTCCACCCCCCACACGGCACCACACGCACACACACACACACACACACAACCATCACATCTCTGCACCACACATGGGCAGGACCATATCAAGCTAGAAATACACTCTGTGCGACTAACTAATCCGGTGCCCCCTTTAGCCAGCCATGTTCAGTAACTCACTCTTTTTGGGCTTCCTGGAAGTGCAGTGATATCAGTGCCCCCTTCTGTATTTGTGCCCTGTGTAGCTGCGGCACTTGCACAGCCCGTGGTACAGCTCTGCACATGGGCATCGCATCCATGCACCACACACACACTGTCTGAAGAGAAAGACACTTGTATACATAACACCACAGACACGCAGAAACATGACAGCACATAAAGACCGTAGGGCCCAGCCAGTCTGCCCTTCCATGCGGACCACCGAGTTCTACACTCCCTGCTTCCCTCTACAGATCCTCTGTGAAGAGAAAGACACTTGTATACATAACACCACAGACACGCAGAAACATGATGGCACATAAAGACCATAGGGCCCAGCCAGTCTGCCCTTCCATGCGGACCACCGAGTTCTACCCTCCCTGCTTCCCTCTAGAGATCCTCTGTGAAGAGAAAGACACTTGTATACATAACACCACAGACACGCAGAAACATGATGGCACATAAAGACCGTAGGGCCCAGCCAGTCTGCCCTTCCATGCGGACCACCGAGTTCTACCCTCCCTGCTTCCCTCTAGAGATCCTCTGTGAAGAGAAAGACACTTGTATACATAACACCACAGACACGCAGAAACATGACGGCACATAAAGACCATAGGGCCGAGCCAGTCTGCCCTTCCATGCGGACCACCGAGTTCTACACTCCCTGCTTCCCTCTACAGATCCTCTGTGTTTGTCCCATGTTTTCTTGAATTCAGATGCAGTCCTCGTCTCTACTACCTCCACCGGGAGAGTATTCTACGCATCTTCCACTCTTTCCCCATATTTCCGCAAATTACTCCTCAGTCTATCCCCTTTCACCCTCATCTTATGCCTCCCTCACTGCAGGGCTCTCTTTGCTCTCCTCCTGGAAGTATTTAAACATCTGTATCATATCTCCCCTCTCCTATCTTGCCTCCAAAGTGCACATATTGAGATCTTCAAGTCTGTCCCCATATGCTTTATGATGAGGTCCACTGACCAATTTGGTAGCCACCCTCTGTACCGACTCCATCCTGTTTATATCCTTTTGAAGGTGCGGTCTCCAGAATGGCACACAATACTCCAAATGGGGTCTCGCCAAAGCCTTATACAGAGGCACTATCACTCTATCTTCCTGCTCGCCATTCCTCTCCCTATGCACCTAAGCATCTTTCTGGCTTTTGCTATTTCTACCTTTTTAGCCACCTTAAGATCATCAGAAAAAATAATCCCAGCTCTCATTCTTCTTTTGTGGACAGAAGTACTTCGCCCCCTACACTATAATACTCCCTTGGATTTTTGCAGCATAAAATGCATGACTGCATTTTTCAGCATTAAATCCCAGCTGATGGACTCAACGATTCTTCAAGCGTTTCTGGATCCCTCCTCATGTTATCTACACCTTCCTGTGTGTCTACTCTATTGCAGATTTTGGTATCATCCGCAAAGAGGCAAATCCTTCTACAAATTTTACAAAAATGTTAAAAAGGATCAGACCAAGGACAGATTAGCAAACCTGGGAATAGGAGGCACTGTCCTTAAATGGTTTATGTCATATTTATCTCACCAATTGCTATGTGTCCAACTAGGCCAGAACACCTCAGAAACGTTCTCCCAAGGACAGGGAATTCCATAAGGTTTGGCCCTCTCGGCCTTCCTTTTTAATCTATACCTACAGCCCATCACGAACATATTTTAAAAATTAAAAAATCAACCATTACATTTATGCCGATGACATCATGCTCGCTATCCCCATAAACACTAGCAACCCCTCATACCACAATCTGAATGTATCAGAGAGGCTGAATCCTGGCTAGAAACCAACTACCTCAGCATTAACCTAAAAAAAACTGAAGCTATGTTCGTATCAAGAAAACTTGATACAATCTATCCAAAAACCATCATAATCAACAAAACCGCTATCCCAGTTAAACAAGAGGTAAAATACCTAGGGATAATATTAGATCAGTATGCTCCCACACATAAAGCAAACAATAAAACCTATATTCTATAAAGACTGTACAGCACCTAAGACCCCTCCTCAACACCCATGATTTTAGGTCTGTAGTCAACTCATTAATTACCCCTCCCCCCCACTTTGACTACTGTAATAGTCTTTTGAATGGCCTACCACTTAAAAACACAAATATAATCCAAAGAGCACAGAACATCTCTGCCAGGGTGGTAACAAAAGCACGTCTAGCTGGATAAAATATAAAATACTCTTAACAACATTCAAACTCCTCAATGACATCTCCCTCTCACACCTAACCACCCTCCTACACTCCCCAACAGAATCCAGATCACGCAGACAAAATGCAACCCACTCACTTGTCATACCCAAAACCATCTGCAGGACAAAGAAAACTACAAGCTCCAGAGCCTTTTCATTTGCTGCCCCTACCCTCTGGAATGAGCTTCCACTTACCCTCCGCATAACAAAGACCTCCAACTATTCAGAAAAGGACTCAAAACACACCTTTTCACTGAACATTTTGAAAACCCAACTGAAATCCCTCACCTCCTACGAGCTACCTCTCAACAAACACAGATCCAACCTACTAACCTCCAGAACCTACAGCCTATTAACTCCCCCCTCCCTCACCTAAACAACCCCAGAGCCTTCCCCCACCCTTTCCAAATAAAAAGCGAAGTTAAGAGGCCGACTCTCTATACATATGTAAATACAAAGTTTGACACAGATATGTTTGTACAATATGCTCCTTGTAAATAGTTAATACCACTGTTCCATGTAAAAATTGTTTAACTGTTAACTGCAAAGCGCCCTTGATCTCTGGAAGGAGCGGTATAGAAGAAATATATAAATTAATTAAATAAATAAATTCCTGCGGCACACCACTGGAAACACTCTTCTCCTCAGAGGAAGCTCCATTTACCTGTACCCTTTGGGTTAGAAATTGGTTGAGTGGGAGATGGACAGTCAGTCTCTGTAGGGTCCATCCCTAGGGTGCTCAATTTATTTATAAATTGCCTGTGAGGAACAGTGTCAAAGGCTTTGCTCTATAAAGTGTGCACTTTTTTAACTTGTTTCAGCTTTGCTGCAGGATACCAAACATGCGCTGCTTGTTGTTCTCACTTTGTTGCAGCCAGGCAGCCAGCCACAGAAAATACAGGGAGTGGAGGGAGCTTTGGGTGCGGCGCATTGTTCGGTCAAGGACGGACACAGGTGCATCACTGCCAGTCTACTACAAGGAGCACCACCGCTGGCTCTCATAGGAGCCTATGGAATGATCTTTCTACGTTTGTCCAACCTGGCTGTAGTGCTAGCAAAGTCTTTGCATGTTTCACATTTGCAACAGCTCCAACCGGCAGCAGCAAAAAATCGCTCTCAAAGAGATCTCAAAAGTCCATCCAAATGGTGGTTCTCACATTGATGCTGCCACCATCAACTGTCAGGACTGCTGATATCAGCTCCAGGATGAAGTCCTACCTCTTAATGCTCACCATGGTTTCCATTCTGCTTATACCCAGGGATAGCAGTGGCTTTCCCCAGGCCTGTCCTAATAACAGTCTATTGACTTTTTCTTCAGGAACTTGTCCAAACCTTTTTTCAACCCAGCTACACTATCTGCTTTTATCACCTCCTCCTTATTTGTCAGATTTATAAAAGATCTGTGCAAATGTACATGCAGACACAGAGTACAGGAAATATCTAGCAGGCAGGAGAAGAGACACAAAATACTAAGTGGTTGTAACTTCTGTAGATCTTTGGTTAAATAAACACATTGACTGTGTTTGGTTCAATCACGTTAACCCTTTGCTATCACAGCCTGTTCATTCAAAGTTAAATATTTACTCCTCAGTACTTATTTTTATTCTAACTAGGCATTTGCCCCTTCACTGCAATTTTCTTGTTACAATATTTGATTTGAAGAAGAAATATTAGCATCACAAGAACAGAGTTCCCAAATGAGTTTTGGGAAAGGAGGAGGTGCAGCCTAACATTAATAGCAATGAGGGAGGGGGCTGGGAGGTTGCAGGGAGGTGCCAGAGACCTTATCACTGGCCTTGTGTTGGAGGTTGGTTCTGTCATCAAATGGTGTTAGTAGGTGTTTGGCATCTAGTCCAGTACTGTACCACCTCAGATGGAGAAAACTGCTTTAGGAGAAAACTTCTCTACCTGTTTTGTGAGGGGCAGAGCTGACCTCTGATATTCAGATTGTCTAACTGGGAAACATTAGGGCATCTAATCAGCTCCTGATTCATCCCCTCTGGAGCCAGAGAGCAGTAGTCTGAGGAAGGAACTTTAACCTGTTATCAACTATGTTCCATGTAAAGTTACACACGTTCTTGTTCCCTGGGCACCACTGTGATGAGCAGATACAACGGCACAGAAATGTTGCTAAATAAAGCAACAGGTCCTTTCTCCTTTGAAAAATTCAGAGCATGACGCTGCAGCACTAGGACATAAATTATACTTTTGATTTTCCTAAAATTAGAACAGGGGGATAAAACCAGGTCCCACATCAAGCACAAACTCCTTATACCAAAATCCCGATGTGGCACATAGCTCACTAAGAATCGGGGGAGCTTGCAAACCACAGTACCTGAAAAGAATTCATCTACGTGGAACCAATATACTTCTCAGAAAGGGAAAAAGACTAACTTCGCAAAACAAGAGGCACATTAGCCATGCAAAAAGCACTTGTCAAGGGGCATCTAACCAGCCTTCAAAATGCTGCTATCAGAACAAGCTTTAAACATGCCACCTTGATGGGTGACTTTGGTAGTTTTCTTTTGAGGTGAAACTATCTGTTCAAGGTTTGGGTGGAGACGGGTTCGTGTGCTGTTTAATATGAGTGATGTGGTTGCTTGGGCTGTGTTTTCTAGATGGAAGAGGGATGTGGATATGGGATCGGGATTGTGAATCCTTTTGTTGCAGGTTCATATTATGCTATGAATTTTCTCTTGTGGCTTGGTTGGTATGTGTAGGTTGTGTGTGTTCACTTAGGAAACAGATTTCACATTATGGGAATAACTTTATAGACCTTTCCATACATAAAAAAACTGACTTGCAGGTAGATAAGGCTTTTAATAAAACTGGGTCACACCTAAAAAGGCGGTGTGTTGCAAAATGACAGGTACTGGCAGGCGTAATAGGATGGAGCACAGATGGAGGACGGTTCATTAACTACACGTGTATGCACATAACATCTGCACTATCATTTACACCCACTACAGCGTAATGTCTACACCTTCAATCTAGGAAAAATTCCCACAGGATTTTGGCCTATGTGTCCTTAAAACAGGCATGTTCCTGCTCTATGAACCTAGGCATCCTGTTATCAAAATTGTCCCCCGAGTATCTACTGGTGAAGTAACCTCCGCGTTTTAGCTGGGTAAATCATGTATTTACCTTGAGAGCAGGTTTTGGGGGGGTTTGGGGGATAACTAACTGTATATTTTTTCATGTGAAATTAGGGATTGTGTTAATAAAAAAGAAAAAAATTATATTGTTTATATAATAAATATGCAATTTTTTCTGTTCATTTTTTCCCCATCACACTTTTTTGGGCTTATAAAAATATTGAACGGAATCAGATCCAGAACCATTCCTCAAGCCCCTTCACTAATAACCCCACTATCCTTGGACTGAACTCCATGTCCTGCAACCTTCTCTTTTCTATCGCTCAACTACTTTCTAAGCTTAGCCCTCTCCCCAAACACCCACCCACACAAGTTGATCTGCTTCTTTATGAGACTCCCATGTGAGACAGTGGGTAACTCTCCTTTCTAAACAATGCTGAAGACAGCTTATAGCCTGTTTAGAATTCAGGTACAGCGTCAAAAGCTTTACTAAAAGCTAAGAGTACGATCTAATTCTTTAACCACAAAGTCAAAGACATTGATCAGCTTTGTTTGACATGATCTGCCTTTGATGCTATATCCTCTTGGATTCAAGATATCCCTCTCTCCTCACGTAAATTCAAGCACAACTGAGGCCAGACTCCCTGATCTTTGCCCTATTCCTGCTTATAAAGGGTGGTTGAGGTCTGCCCTTCCCCACACAAAGCCATCAGAGGGACCTGCCAGAACCCCTCTGAGCTCCCGCAGTATTCTAGGATGGGTCTTGCTTTGTCCCAGTTCTTTTACTCTATAAATAAAGTGCAATCCCCCCCACACCCTTCACCAGGACCAGTGCAAGGATATTGGGTGTCTTGAGCAAAGTTTCAGCCCCACATTCCGCACAAGATTTGGATAATTGAACTGAATTGTGATAAACATCGTCCTTCCACAACAATCCCACTGAATCTCCCTGTGGCATTGGGTAAGTCACTTAACCCTACATTGCCTCAGGTACAACCGCAGATTAAGAGCCTTCTGAGGACAGGGAAATGCCTCCGGTGCCTGATTGTAGCGCCTTGATCTACTGCCGGAAAGGCATGAGCTAAATACTTCTACTAAATAAAACAGTCCTGTGAAAAGATTTAGTTGGACAGCACACTTTTAAAATAGTAAACTTTGCTTTGTATGTACGTGAGCGCCGCTCTCCCTGCAGGTAAGAGAATGGAGCGGTGGCTTTTGGAATCAACTGTTTTGCTTTGATTTCTGCAACTCATAGCTGTTATCCTAGGTGACTGACAAGTATTGCCTAATAGTTGCCCCTCCCCCTCCACACACCCCTAGCCTTCAGCCTTTTCCAATCTTGTCTTTGGAGAGCACTGAATAAAAATGCTTCAGCAGTAGTTCCTCTTCTTCCATTTCACTTATCTCCCTGTCTTCCCATGTATCCGATGTCCTCCAAAACTATGAAACCTCCATAAATCTTCATGCCTAACTCATTGCCAGGGACCAAGCGTGGGCTGGATTGGCACTGAAATGTCTTCCCTTTTGGAGGTAACCTCTTTTTTCTGGAAGGGGCTTTGACACAGTCCCATCCAAAGGTGCCAGGTTACCTCTACTGCTATTTCAAATGGAAGGAAACAGAACTACAAATCCCACAATGCACTGTAGGGCCAGTGTACAAAGAGTTAATGCTGAACATTCTTTGATGTTAGTAATAATAGAAAGTGGAATCAAAGGAGTTACCGCTATAGGTTTCAAAAGAAATTCCAACTTCTGTGATCCAAGCCAGTCTTGGAGCCCTTCTAGGGGTAGTCGCCAAATCTGCAGGAATGTAACACTATCCCATAGCACTATGCATCTGTCTGAGCAATTCAGGTGGTCTTTCCCAGCAGGCAATCTTATCAGTCATGGTTGCAGGCAGTCTTACAGATGTAAGATTATGTATGATAATTTCTTAAATAAATTTAAATAGAAAAGAATGTGTTGTGACACACACAAAAAGACTGAATTAGCAGAAGTTGGAAAGTGCAGGGTAATTCATTCAAGCACCTCTCATAACTCACTTACTGTACCTTAAACACAAATGAATTTATCAGCTTGTTTGTTTAAGGTACGTGAGCTACGAGAGACTTGTGGGTCTGGGCAGCAGATCAGAGTTGAAGCCTGGATGAGGACGGTACAGCTCACAAATTTCAACATTCATTTATTCTGGCCCTTATGTGTGTGAAACAAATTTTAATAACTGCAGGGATTTGCATAGTGTAACATTTTTGTGCACCAAACCTGTTTTGATTCTTCAAAGGTTTTACACATCACACTAACTAGAGTCTTGAGAAACTATGTGCTGGGGAAGATTCTGACACACAATCTGCTGTGTCTCTGGGGGCGTTGGGACTCTCACAGCACTGGACGGCACTCTAAGCACGCAGTACGTCCTCCTACGACAATGGGGGCAGAGAGACTGACAGTCAGGAGGGTATCCCAAAGAAGAAGTTGGTGGAAGGAGGGGGGGGGGGCAGCAAGTGAATTACACACCCATGAAGTCTGGAGATCTGCTTCCAAGACAAATAAAGACAAACACCTGCCCTCCATGGATAATTGATCAGGTGCTGGGAGGGGGGTAATGAGATCCCTGCCTGCTGAACAGGAGATGGATGAAATGCTCTGTGTACCCTGGATCACATTACAGCCTATAAGAGAAACCAGAGCTGGGAGGGAAGCCACCCTCTTATCTGCAAGCAGGATCCTCAAGCCACCTGCTCATGCCGTGTTTGGGGGAGTACCACAGCTTCACCCCTTCACTTGCTGGAGCTACTGACGGCCCCTGTAGGAAGATCGGAAGGAGAGTTACAACGACCCCAGGACTTTAGTCCAGTTGTAGCAGGAAAATTCTCCACGTCTGGGGCCAGTTTTTGATTAAATGATCTTCGCCCCATGATTCTATAGGCAACTTCCCGCAGACCCCAAGTTGCCTCCTCTCACAGCACTTCAAAATTAACTTCATAATGTGTGGCCCAAGGCACCACCAAACAAACCCAGAGTTTAAAAATAGTGTAAACCACGACCACACATAGAAGCAGGTTTCACACTATGTATTCTCAGGGAACACGGGTAATGCCCGTCCTTTGGAAACACATCCTTTACCTTCAGTATATTCCAAACACATTCTCCCTCCCACCTTCCACAGCTACAAGATCCGATTTGTGAAAAGAATTAACACAGTAACCTTCCCACAGCAGTTCCCCAACTAATAAAGAACCTGCCATGTCCTGACAGCACAAGGAGGGGCTTCTGGGGTCAAGAGCAGAATGATGTAGTGGACGCATCCGTCAAGTGCAGACCTTATCCCACTAGCACCTGACAGGACAGGTGTGCTCTGGGGGGCAGTAGAAGTATTGCTAGATACTTAAAAGAGTCAGTGCTGGGGTCCAGGGCTGGCCCTTGGTGGAGGGTGGGAAACGCCCTCCTGAGAGCTTTCCCCCATGCAGACAGCAGTGTGCATAGAAGGATGTGGGTGAGCACCCCCACAGCTAACTCCAGGGCAAGCACAGACAAAAATGAATTTACCCCCCTCTTCCTCAATAGCCAAGCTCTATCTTTGGATGCAGTTTCTTTTCCCTATTGCTGGCTGCGAGAGTACTTATCTGAAGAGAGCAACTCGGGGGCTCTTCCTTTCCATTCACAGTTTGTTTTCCTTGGCCTTATTTTATGAGACAAGAGATACCAGAACTATATCTCACTTCGCAGTTTATATTTTTTTGAGAGTTTTATACATCTGGGCGGTGCAGTTTTTTGCCTCACCTGTTCTCCTTAGCCCAGACACTTCTTTTATTGAAAGGTGCAGCGTTAGACATGGTACAAGAGATCGGACACCTCCCATCCACTGATGGCTTCTAGTAAGGTCAGTGCTACTCTGGAAATAGATCTCAGAGTCATTTTGGAGAGTTCTCTATAAACAGAGGCCGTGTGTGGAGTTGGTTTCAGGCTCAGAGCAATGGTATTGGGTGCCCTAGGTGAACCTTCAGACTTACAACCCTCCCCCCCCCCCTCCTGAGATTTTGATAATTAAACGCAACAATCCTCATCATCAAAACGCCACCCCTCCCACAACAATCCTGTAAAAATGTGTAGCTGAACGTTATCGGGGGGGGATATACAAAGGGATTTACAGAGTTAGCAGACCTGCAGATCGTGTAAATGCTGCTCACCGGGCTGCTAAATGCCCCACTGCTAAGCATTTAGCATTGTGGCATTCTGGGGCTGGCACTGCGGGTTAACCAGGCAATGGTGATACTCAGCCACTGCCCAGTTAATCCTAACCAGCTAAAGTTACGACAGCTGAATAGTTGTCCTACTTTAGCCAAATTTTGCAATCCAGCCAGTGGCTGACTATCGCTGCCACTAACTGGATTGCAAAATCTCAATCCAAGCAACCCAAATATACAATGGCATGACCCCGGAATCGAGTATCTGGGCGAATTTAAAGCAGCGATGGCTATAACCGCTGAAAATCCTCCCCTCTACTTTTAAATCTGAAATTTTGCTTTGTATGTGTGTGCCCGCTCTCCCTGCGGGTAGAGGAATGTGTGTGCCCACTCTCCCTGCAGGTAAAGGAATGTGTGCCCTGCTCTCCCTGTGGGTAAAGAAATGCGTGTGCCCTGCTCTCCCTGCGAGTAAAGGAATGTATGTGCCCACTCTCCCTGCAGGTAAAGGAATGTGTGCCCTGCTCTCCCTGTGGGTAAAGAAATGCGTGTGCCCTGCTCTCCCTGCGAGTAAAGGAATGTGTGTACCCGCTCTCCCTGCGGGTAAAGGAATGTGTGCGCCCGCTCTCCCTGCGGGTAAAGGAATGTGTGTACCTGCTCTCCCTGCGAGTAAAGGAATGTGTGTACCCGCTCTCCCTGCGGATAAAGGAATGTGTGCGCCCGCTCTCCCTGCGGGTAAAGGAATGTGTGTACCTGCTCTCCCTGCGAGTAAAGGAATGTGTGTACCCGCTCTCCCTGCGGATAAAGGAATGTGTGCGCCCGCTCTCCCTGCGGGTAAAGGAATATGCCGAGGGCTCCTTGAGTTTGTCTAGCTCTCAGGATCTAATATTTTGCTTTGATGCTGCTGCTTTTTACTGCCCCTTGGAAACGTCTGCTCTAGGCTACTGCCTAGTCTTCCTAATGACTGAACTGGCCCTGGCTGGTTTAAAAGGAATCATTCAGAAAGGATTTACAAATGAGTCAGAAAGCTGTAGAGTGGCGTTACACGAATCTGTGGTGCCCTCACATCCTGAATTCTGTATTGTGGTCACCTGGAAAAGGTAGAGAGGGTTCAGATAGCCAGGGGCTAAGTGAAGTAATGACGCTTTAGCTTAGAAGAGAGTAGATGGAGGGGGAGGTATGGTAGAGGTGTAGCCTGGAGAGAGTAACACAAGAATTCAGGACGTCCAGTAGCACTATGAGGCAGCAGATGTAAACCAAACGGAAGGCTGCATTGCTTCACATGGGAATCCTCCATGGCGTAGTGCACCATTACATCCTATAACAGTGATGTGACCCTTAGCATGCAACAACAAGCCACTGGGACTTCAGTCTTAAACCCTGCACACACACTCGCTCGTACACACCCACACACCCACACGCACACTCGCACAGACACTCCTTGCTGCATCACTGCTCTATACCTTGTACGCACCCTCCTAGCTCCAGGAGTTCCTTTCTTTGCTTTATGTTCATTTTTAACTTGTGTAAGCCACTCTGAAATAAATTGGCACAGGGCGGTATAGAACGTTGTAGATAAACATTTTAAAACCTGTGCCTTGCGCGCGCCCATTCACTAGCTGCCAGGATGGCAGATCTGTACCTTGCACACACTAGACTTTGGAAATGTGTCTTGTTTCTGGCACATCTGGCCCTTCACATTACTCAGCAAAACAAAGACTGAATAATTTGGGTTTTTTAAATCTGTTTTGCAACAGTTCATTTGACATATGTTTTGTCTTTTCAGATTTGAATTGGTGAAAATCAGATGCAAACCTGGTTCCTTCCACTTCCACCCAGAAGATTTAAGGCACATCCAGCAAGGGCGGGTAAAGGCAGAGCTCTGTGGTCTACTTTTGGCTGTTGCAGACCCTCCATCAGTTCTCTGGGAGGTGTCTTCCAACACACACATACCTCCCCCTCACCCCCTCAGCAAGGTCACCAGCTCCAGACAGTCCACACACATCTGTAAGTCCATTTTCAACAACTACTGCAAATCGACATTGGATTTCTCATCGCTAGCCAAAGGTGTCTGACCCTCCAAATCCTCATTCCTAACTGAAACAGGAAATGTGCTTCTGTACTAATCCTCCTCTGATGGAAGAGACGGCCAAAAACAGAAACCTCTCCAACTTCTATAAAAAGCGCAGAAATCACACACAAAATCAAAATTAGAATATTTTTATCCATATAGTATGGGGGGAGGGTAGCACTAGACTCCACACCAAATGGAAGGTAGTAACACAAGATCACAGGAATGGGTAAGCAGATCAGAACATTTTAAAGAAGTTAGTGGAAATAGCAAATTTAAAGGGGCTCTCTCAGCTGACTAGCAGCAGTAACTCTAGAGCTGAAGATTTATTTGGGATGTCTAATAAAATCATTTTTAATTTCTGGGCCATGTGCCAGCGCTCTTTCTCTTCTTGTTTTAACAGAGATAGAAAAGTCCACAGACGAGACAGCACCAGGGTCAAAGACAGCAAACCTAGGCAGGGCCAACAGGATGGGAGAGAGGGGCCCAAGTCCAGCCCCATCAATTCAGCAGAGGGCTGAGGGAGGCTCTCTGCATCCTCTCTCCCCCTCCCGAGGTCTGGCCTTGAACCGCATGAGTGATACCATCCTGCAAAATAATCTGCTGTAAGAGACCCAGCGTAATAAGCATAATAAGAAATGTTAAATAGGGGAGCAGATAAGGACAGGAAGGCCTAATTTCCTTTCAGGACTGATTTTCAATTGATAGTCTGCATTTCAAAAAGATATGAACAAGCCAAAATATAATTCAAAAATGTGCAATATTAGCAAAATAAAGATAAAGGTATAAAAAAACCAATCAAACCATAATACAACCAACATACAGCGACAAGAGCTATACAAACCACCTGCAGCAAGTCACTGTATAAGTCATAATTGAATAGTTCGGTAATTCACAAAGAACTGGGTAAACATTTGCTACAACTCAGGTCATCTGCTGTCAAATTTGTTTAGAAAAGATAGTAGAATTCTGGGCTACCGTATGAAAAGACCTTTCACAGCATCCCTGGCGGCCTCACTCCCCTTGGGGAAAAGGCTTCAGGTGCGGCTCTTTAGGACACCAGGAGGCAGACAGAGCACAAGATGCTCTTTAGGTGCACTGTTCCTAAATTCCAGGGAGCTGTGGAGTCAGAACTATATAGGAAGAAGACCTCAAAGCCGATGCAGTTCCATAAACCTGCCTCTAACGTGCTCCTTCAGTGGCTATGCAGGGAACAGTTTCTGGGTCTCTCTTACAGTGGATTCATGACGGCACTAAGGCTAGGTCACCTCTCCCAGGAAGACCTCTCCCCCTGGAGCAATGCATTCTAATATTGCCCCTGAGGCTACTTCCTTGCACCGTCACATCATGGCTTCTTGCTCCAGACTTCTTTTTCCACTGACACTATTATTTATTCTTTTGAAGTTTCAGTCTCATGTCGCTTTTCTATCCCCCCCTCTCTCCTCTCCGATATTCAGAAGCTCTTCTGGATAACCATTGAGGTCGTCCTGATGAGGGAGAGATTCAGCAGCAAGAACTAGATAGTGCCAGTGAAGATCTGCAGGGCAAGGGCACAGAGAAGCTGTCCTATATGCTATTCAGATTGGGGAATGTCCAGGCCGTACAGACGTCCAAACATTGGAATCCCCCCAAAGTCACACGATTCTGCAACCACAGGAGCTATATGTTCCTGTGGTTGCAGAATCGGGGCAAATGGACGGGCCAGACAGGCCCCAATTCTGCAGCGGGGAACGCCCTGGGATTTGAATGCCCAGCCCGTCCTGCACTGTAGCGGGTGTGCCAGTCCCATGGTATCCTGTCGCCATGGCACCGGCACATCCAGACTGTGAGCCCGAATGTCGTCCATACAAACAAACCTGTTCCCACCACCCCACCCTCCGTGGGTGCAGCCAGGGCAGGGATTGGGTGGCAGGGCACCCACCACAGCAGCATGCAGTCATTTGCAAGGCTGCAAGCCCTGAATGCCCCATGCCCGGCATTTATTCCACCTCTGATGTAGAATAAGGTGGGCATCAAAGCAGAGGCCGCCGGACGTACAACCGGAATACCCTCTGTATGCCTGACCATTTCGCCCTGTCCGCGGCTCTGCCCACTCTCCACCTCCAGACCTCCCTCCCCTCCCCATCCCCATCCAGCGCTCTCTACACAAACCCTCTATATGTACAGGGAACTCTGTTTGGGAATCACGTCCAGGGCCCGAACGGGGGTTGGACATCCATTCCGGACATCCAACCCTACTATTCAGGATTCGGAATAACCCTCCATAGTGGCTTAATACCATCATTGTCCAGATAGTCACCAGGGCTCAGCCGCAGCATATCGATATTCAGCATCGGCTACTATCCGGACGCCGGCACTCAGTATCTGCATATTGTTTTATCTGTGGCAGTCAGTGTTAACGGCTTTTTGAATATCAAACCCTACATTTTCCAAGTCTCATTTTATAAGACCCTGCACCATTTTGGTAGCCCTCCCTCTGGATCACCTGTAGTCTGTCCACAGCCTTTTAAGCTGCAATCCTGATTATCCATATAGTAGGTTTTCTGAAATTATGGACTCCAGGAACATTAAGCTATAGGTTAAGGGTTAATAACTGTTAGGGGAAGGTGGCTATAAGGTTTTTCTGGTTGCACTGTAACCTTTTGTATCCTACTTTGCTGTGCAATTTCATTCTGAACTATGTAAGTGAATAATGAACGTCAGTAAAGTAGATGATGACAGCAAAGGACAAAATAACCCATGCAGTCTGTCCATCCATACTTCTTTCCAGTCCTCCCTTATACTTCACCATCTTGTATAGATGAACATACAAAATCGTATGTTTAAATTCTCAACTAGCACCCATTCTCTTCCCATCTCCAAGCACAAAGCTTTGCAATATCTAAAGAACCACCTGTGCAGCCTGCCAGACAGAGACAGACCAGCAACATGAGTGGACTCCCAGTTACTACTGTACTTGAAATCTACGTGCCCAATATTCAACGGTGGCTGCTAAAGTGGCTAGCCATCACTGTTGAACTGGAGACCCAACCAATGGTGGGGCCATAACCAGCCACCGGCACTGAATATCAGGGGCAGCAGCATTATTGAGCCACTGCCCAGTTAGTTTCTATGGCAAAAGTTAGACCAACCTTTAAAGTGCCTATATGTTGCTGCGTTGTGCTAATTGGGCAGCGGAGGATTATCGCTGCTGCCTGGTTATCTCTGGGTGCTGCCTCCGTTCCACCCCAGAATGCCCCAATGCTAGCTGGATGCACCTGTGGATATCGTGGCAAGACAATTAACATGTTTAGCAGGTCTGCTAACTGCGTTAATCCCTTTAGATATCGGGCCCTATGTCTTTCGGTGACACAGCCTCCAGAACTAGACAATACTTCGAGAGGACCCCCAGCTACTTGCACAGTCTATTATTGCTTAATTTTCTCTGCTGGTTATACCTCTCCCCACACATCCTTACATCCCTCTGACTCTGCCCATTGCCTTCTCACACTATCTCACTACCTCAGGGTCATCAGATCTAACCAATCTGAGATCTTTTTCTTGTATTACGTCATGTAAAGCGGAGCAGACAAAACCATCAATCAGCTTCCCGTCCACTGAACTTGCAATAGACTTTACTCCTTGGACAATTACTGTAGCCAAAGGACCCATCTTCACTATCTTCTCAACGTACTGCTGGCCTTTTACAACTCCAGACCACACTGGCTACAGTGAACCTCTCAAGAATGCTGCACGTGCTAAGCATCTCGCCCTTCCCTATCTCTATCCCCTTTCCTCGGTTTTTTTTCTCTCTTCTCACTATTCTCTCTCCACCTTCCTAGGTCATTTTCAGCCTTTTCTCTTCACTACTTTCTCTTTTCCCCTTCTATCCCTCCTGCCACCATTTCACTCTCTCATTTACCCCACCCTCAACTGCCTCTACCGTACTGGTGTCCCACCTTTTTGACGCTATTCTTGCCACCATCTATGTTTCAAAGGAATAAAGTGTAGGTAACATATGTAGTAACATAGTATAGGGTGGCAGATAAAGACCAGCTTGATCCATCTAGTCTGCCCAGCAAGGCGGCAAGAGTAGATTTACCCACTGCTCCATGTACGTCACCCCTATTTGTTGAGATAAAAGAGATAGTTATGTTTATTTTGATTTTATCCTGTTGCTATAAAGAGATGCACTGTGTCTGTCCCTTGCCATCACTGGCTGAGCTGTGTGCCCCGCTCATTATTACAGATCCATAGCTGGCAGGCACAGGTGAGCAGGCGGGCAGCACGCTGGCCACAGGGCAGACCAGTATTTGTGATTTATTAACCAACTCATTATCCCCCCTCAACCATTCAAAGACATCACCCTGATTTTGGGGGGAGGGGGGAGAGAGAAGACTCAAAATGGTCGCTGAGATCTTTTCTTACTTAGATACCTAAACGTAAAGGGCAGGCGAGGGTCTTTCCCTCAGAGCCCCAGCCTCCTGTAAGCGGTCTGATGGATCATTTTATTGAACTTACTCAGCTGCAGAAACAGGAGATATGTTCCAGCTTGGCTGTAATGACAGAGAAGAGTTTGCCGCCACCTTCGGAGTTGGAGACCTCACTTTCTCCTGTGGAGAGAACACTGCCGCTGTGCTCTGCCATTCTGAGCCTGGCCCCTGCTATCCTGACGCCTCCTTCCCCATTTTCTGAGGAAAGGCAGATTGCCGATTGAGGGGATACTACTCGTGTCTCGGTTCAGTTCTCTCCCAGTGATTCCGGTGAGGCTTCGGGCACATTGCAGCAAGCAGAAGCTCTGACGGTCAGTGACTTAGTAACTGAAGGTACGCCATATCAGCCTTCTTCCCTTGTAACCTCCACTCCAGCGTCCATTCTTTCTTCTAGATCACAAGTTTTCACTTTGGAAGTAATCTGGGAAGCGATTGTTTCACTTTCCAATGCGGTGAACAGACAGACCTTGGCTCTGTCCTCCAGGATCCAGGAAAACTCGGTCCGAATTGATTCTATTGTGACTAATCTGGAAAATGCTAAATTGCAAGTGGAAGATCATGGAAGTCAGTTGGTAACACTTTCTGAATCAAACTCAATTTTGCTTAAAGATAATGTGGCTCTTCGATATAAGATGGAGGTCTTGGAAAATGCAGCAAGAGCTATGAATCTGAGGGTTTTGAACTTTCCTAAGGTTAGGGGCGTCACGGCCCTGGATATGTTTAAGCGATATTTGGTTGAAGTTCTAAGAGTTCCTCTAGATCTAATTCCACCTTTAACAAAGGTTTATTATCTCCCAATGGGGAAAAAAGAACCAGTGACTTCAAGAGAGAATTCTAACCTAGACGTTTTGAATGTGTCTGAGCTACTTGAGGGGTCCAGTGGCGAGACTTATATTTCTTCTACCTTGTTGGTTTCATGTGCATTGGTTACAGATAAAGAATGGCTACTTAAAATGTTCTTCAAGAACAGATTGGAAACCTTCTGTGGTCACATAGTTTATATGTTTCCTGATATAGCTAAAGAGACACAAAAGAGGAGGAAGCAATTCCTATTATATAAACCTGGAGTTTTGCAAATTGGGGGGTCTTTTTATTTAAGATTCCCTTGTAAATGGTTGGTGGTATATAAATCTGTTAGATATGTCTTTTCCCAACCTACTAATCTTGCTACCTTCATTAATGCTAAGTTATTGACAAGTCTGTGTCAGAGCAATGCTGTTAAATAACCTCTCTTTAATATGATTGCCTGAGTTCTCAGGGTCCTTTTTTGAGTTTCTTATATTGTTGTTTCTTTTTGTTATGCCTGCCCAAGGCATTTGTTAGGCTGTTCTCCTGCCCAATATGTGGACTACAAGAGATACTTGGGACTTTTTCTTTTTTTTTCTTCAATATCCAGATTGTTGTAATATTTCTCCTTTGTATCTCTTTTCTGTTCAAGATATTGTTTTGATGGTTTGTATATAAATTCAATAAGTATTAAATACAAAAAAAAAACCAATGTCATCCCTATTCTACCCTCCTTACCGACCCCTAGTACCCACACTCCCTTCAATACCTCAATGTATATAATTCTTTAACTTTAAGAAATGGTGTAATAAAGCTAGTTATATTTTCACCTCATGTTCTATGTAAAGTTCTGTTCTTGTTCCTTGTAAACCGCTTCAGCTACTAGATGAAGCAGTATAAAAGAACTGTTAAATAAATAAATGTAAATGCCTCTCTTATCTCCAATCTTCTGCCTTTCTTCCAAAGAATGCATTTTGAGACCTTTAAATCTGTCCTCATGTGTTTTATGATGAAAATCATGGGCTATTTTAGTAGCTGCCCTCTGCATTTCCATCCTGTTTATTTTTATTTATTTATTTATTTAACATTTCTTATATACCGCGCTATTTGTCATCAGTGCGGTTTACATTAAAACAATATAACACTTGGTCAGATACATTGGCCGTCGTTTACATAGAACAGGGGGTTTAACATGGAGATAAGCTTGGGGAAACTATCTTCAATCCAAGTCTATATACATAAACTTGGGAAACTATGTACAGTTCAGTTACGTTACATGTTAGATATGACTACATAGTATAGTTTTGCATCATATAGCGGCTGTTTGATATAGTGGGGGTGTGAGAAATAAGGGGGGGATATCAGGATGAGTATAATGTAAGAGAAAGAGGTGGTGTTTGAGAGCTTTTCTGAACTGACTAAGGTCCCTAATTGCTCTAATGTATGGGGGGAGTTTGTTCCAGCACACGGGGGCATAGTTTGAGAATGCCCTATTAATGGTGATCTGGTTGAGTTTTGTGGATTCAGTTGGTATTAGTAGCATGTCAGCGGCCAGTGATCTCCTGGATCTGTTGTCTGGAGAATGTGTGATGAGGTCGGAAATGGATGCTGGAGCTATCTTGTTGAAGGCCTTGAAGGTAATGAGGAGGGTTTTCTATAGGATCCTACTGCTTATGAGAAGCCAGTGGAGTTCCTTTAGAATGGGGGAGATGTGGTCGGCCCTTGCGGCTCTGTAGAGCACACGGGCTGCCGCATTCATGGCTAACTGTAGGGGTTTGAGGGAACTCTTTGGGAGACCATGTAGAATTATGTTGGCATAATCGAAGTGCGGTGTGATTAGTGCTTGGAAGACGGTGCGGAAATCATCGGGTTCCATCATGGGCCTAAGATGCCGTAGGGTTTTGATCTTGAAGTAGATGGTTTTGACAGTGCGTGTGATATGTTCCTTGAAGTCCAGTTGTTGATCGAGTATGACCCCAAGATATCGTATGTTGGATTTGATTGGAAGTTCCGCATCTCTGACTTTGAGTGTTGGTGGAGGAGAGTAAGTTTTATTCCTTGTGATTATTAGGACTTCTGTTTTTTTGAAGTTTATCCGAAGGTTCTGAGTGAGCAGCCAGTCCGTTATTGCGTTGAAGCAGTTGACTAGCACTGTATAGTCAGGACAAGTGATGGTTATGGGTGTAAATAGCAGTACATCATCAGCGTACATAAGGCAAGATATGCCAAATGAACGGGCGATGTCGCAAATTGGCTGCATATAGATGTTGAAGAGCAGCGCAGAGAGGGAGGAACCTTGGGGTACACCTTGTTTCTGCTGGAAAGGTTCGGAAGTGGCATTTCCAATACGGACATTGCCATCTGTCTTCGAGGTAGGATTTACACCAGTTCCATGCTTGACCCTGGATTCCCTTCTCATGTAGCCACATAAGAAGCTGCAGATGGTCTACGGAGTCAAACGCTGCTGCTATATCAAGGAAGATTAGCGCAAAGCCCTTCTTTATACTGTCTATTCCATTGATCAGTGAACTGGTTAATGTCGTTAGTAGAGTCTCAATACCGTGGGCTTCTCTGAATCCATGTTGAGAGGGATCTAATGGTGCGGATGAGTCAACATGCTGCTGGATCTGTCGGAGGGTTAATTTCTCGAGAATTTTAGCTAGTAATGGGATACTAGAGATTGGTCTGTAAGATTCTTCTTTCTTTGGGTCAAGTTGATTGTTTTTTAGTAGTGGGCAAATGGATGTGTGCTTGAGTGCTCCTGTTTCAAAGGACAACTTGGTAATGTTGGCTATGAAAGGGTTGAGCTCAGTGCGCATCGTCTTGATCCAGTGTGCTGGGCAGGGGTCAGTTGGTGCGGTCGTGGCGTTGATTGAGGCAATTATTTCTTCAATGGTCTTTGTTGATGGCGGTGAGAGTTTGGTGATTGTAGACTGGATATGAGTAGTTTTGGAGTTTGTGGTATGGTTGTGATGAGGTGGTGATGCAGTTGTAGTTATCTTTATTGCCTTGGATTGGATGTAGGTCGCGAATGCCTGTGGCTGAATACCTTCTTGTTGAGGTGGGGAGGGTTGGTTGGTAAGGGATTTCACCAGATGGAATAGGTCTCTTGGCTTATTTAGTGAGCGGTTGAGGATTTCTGCATGGAATTGCTTCCTTTTGGCCCAGGTTGATTCGCGGTGGGTCTTCAGGTATTGTAAATAGCTGGCTTGGTCTGAGGTGTTACGAGTAGCTCTCCATTTTCTTTCAAGTTTTCTGAGCTGGAGTAGGGAAGCTCGTAGTTCCGGGGAAAACCATGGGGCGGTCTGTTTCTTAGCGTCTCTTTTCTCAGGTGTAGCTCTTTTGCTGTTGGCAGGTTGTTGAGCGTAATGTGTGAGGGTCCCGTTCCAGTTGGACATCATTTCATTTAGGTTGGTCGCTTGTTGGGCAAGTTTTGGGAGAGCATCACTAATGATTGTTTCCCTGTTAAGTTGTTTGAAGTGTGCAACTCTTGATGTAGCCGTTGCATTTGGGTGGTGGCATGTAGTTTGTTGCGTTGGTAACTGAAATGTTATCAGATTGTGGTCTGACCAGGGGACTGGTGAGATGGTAAGGTCAAATTGGTCTAACGTACTCATAACTGTATGGGGGATGAAAATTAGGTCAAGGAGGTTCCCTCCTTGGTGGGTGGGATCGGCTATAACCTGCTTGTAGTTGAGGTCAGACATTGCTTCAAGAAAGGCTTTGGCTAGGGCGGGTTGAGTAGAAGCAAGATTAAAGGTCTCCTAGCAACCAGTTAGGTTTGGAGGGGTCGTCCGGATTACATGCTAAGTCAATGATGTCTGAGAGCTCATCTGATCCAGTTCCTGGTGCTCTATAAATGAGGTTAATAGTATTGAATTTACTGGTGATGGTTAGTGTGTTCAGGTGTTGTGTGCTCTTGGTAAGGCTAGCCCGGTATTGTAACATTGTTTTTGGAAGAATCAGTACACCTCCACCTCTTTTGTTTTCCCTGTTACAGGTGTAGATCGAAAAGTTAGGTGGTGTAAGGTGGTTCAGTATGACATTGTCAGATTCAGAGATCCATGTTTCTGTGACCATTAGCATGTCTACATTGTGAGTAGTGATTAGGTCAGCGATTACCGGCCACTTATTACGGACCGAGCGTGCATTGATAAGGGCGCACCTAAGTTCTTGCTGATGTTTTGCATCTTTATGTTTTGTGGGGTTTGAGGTCTCTATAAATACATACATTAAGTGTGACTGTCTTCTGTGGTAAGGGTTTGGCTGTCGGTGGTATTGGTTGTTGTATTGTTTACCATTTGCGCTCTTTAGTAGTTGGATAGGGTTACATCCATCTGCAAATACAACTGAATCATAGAATGTACTGACCAGTGTATAGAGTAGGGCAAGAGTAAATAACGGGTATGCCATTTGTGCTTCTGGTATGGGACCTCTCTAGGTTAATGGGTGATGTCTTGTGGTGTTGTATGTGTTTTTCTGGTGATATTTTGTTGGTGATGTGTTGTGGTAGTAGAAGTGTTTAGCAATTAATATAGCAATTCAGTTGCTTGGTTGTTGTTACTTACATAGTACTTAGTAAGCATAGATTTAGTATGTAAATTCAGTTACTTGATTGTGTCTACTTATACAGGTACATTGAAGTCAACTTAGTGCATACTTAGTGAGAAAGCTCGGTTACTTAGTGGCAGGTACTTCTAACGGTTATTTGTACTTAGTGGCAGGTACGTCTAACAGTTACTTGTAATAGGTGTTCGGTACAGGTGACTGAATAGATACTTTGCGTCAGATAGTGTGTATAGCAGTCAGATAGATGAATGAGTCGGGTAGATTTGCAGTGTAAAGCAGTTCTTGTTGTTAGAGATAGAGCAAACTTACAGGCATAGGCGAGGCGTTCGGTTCGGCGCTTCTTTTGCGGTTATGTCCTGTCATGTAGCTTCACTGCGGGTTTGCTCGGTGGTTACTGGACGGTGCATGTCCTATGGTTTCTGAGGTTAGGCTCGCAGGGCAGGCCTGCCAGGCAGGGCACGGCCGCACCTAAGTGTGTGTTTCTTGAAAGTTACTGGCAACAGTACAAAGGTGACTAGGCAACAGTACAAAGGTGACCAGGCACTAATAAGGCTACTGGCAACAGTATAGAGATATAAAAGCAGTTGTAAGTTACTGGCAACAGTACAAAGGTGACTAGGCACTAGTAAGGCTACTGGCAACAGTATAGTGATTAAGGATGCGAATCATCAGGAGACTGAAACCACTCCTCGCCCCAGAACACTTCCGTACCGTATGTCAAGCTCTGATAACCCCACTACTGGACTTCTGCAATCCGATATACCTTGGTCTACCAAAACAAGCCATCAAACCACTCCAACTGGCACAAAACACCGCAGCACGAATCATATCCGGAACTGCAAGACAGGAGCACATCACACCCACCTTAAAGGACTTACACTGGCTTCCAATCAGTGCACGCATCAGATACAAAACTATCATAAACCTATACAAGATAAAACAGCACACATCAGCCAACAGCCTGCACACCCTCATACAACCAGACACCAGTACACGTCCAAGAAGAAAACAAACTCACAACCGAGTCAGCACCCCAAGTGAATACAAACACACACGCAAGGACACAACAGACCGAGCACTCTCCATGGCTGCTCCAACAATATGGAACAAACTACCGGACGATTTGAGGGCAACTACAGACCTCAAGGACTTTAGGAAACAGCTGAAAACCATGCTGTTCATAGAACACTATGGACACATCACATAGTCCAAATAGCTATATATCAGCACACGTCACCGCCTAACACTGTATGTATATAAGATGTTTTTAGCACCACTGTATATAGCCCACATTGTACATAACTCAAACTAATCTAGCACACAACAAAACACGCACCCAACTAAACTTTCTCCCTCACTGCATGTATAACACACTCACACTACCAGATTGTTTGCTGTGATACCACCTTGATTATTATGATAAGGCGGTTTAGAAATACTGTTAAATAAATAAATAAATAAAGTAGCAATGATATGCAGTGTCTATACTTGCAAGGCTATACTTGCGACAAGCAGCAGGGGAGAACAATTATCTGAAGAGAGATGTCGGTTCAGGTCCCTGTCGCGTGGTGTCTGCTTGCTGGCGTTAGGCTGTTCACAGGAGTATGGCTATGACTGTGCCATTGGTGAGCAAGCTCAACCTCGGGGGAGCTCAAGCTGCCGGATGGTTGTGGACAGTCATGGATTTACCGGCCGTTGGGCTGTGTGGGCCAACTGCCTAAGGGCCACGCCAAAGGGCCCTCTAGCGAGGCCCTCAGGAGCGGGCCCACAAGGCGCGGGCGCGCCTGCTTGCGCTGCTTTTTAAATCTGCAGATCTGCCCCGATTGGGCAGATTACACTTCCGGGATGGTCCCACGCTGCTCGTCGATGCTCCGGCGGCTCAAATCCCCTCCTGGGAGAGCAGAACAAAGAACCGGAGGAGTGCAGGGGGCAAAAGGAATTCGCGCCTGCTTGCGCTGCTTTTTAAATCTGCAGATCTGCCCCAATTGGGCAGATTACACTTCCGGGATGGTCCCACGCTGCTCGTCGATACTCCAGCGGCTCAAATCCCCTCCTGGGAGAGCAGAATGAAGAACCGGAGGAGTGCAGGGGGCAAAAGGAATTCGCGCCTGCTTGCGCTGCTTTTTAAATCTGCAGATCTGCCCCGATTGGGCAGATTACATTTCTGGGATGGTCCCACGCTGCTCGTCGATGCTCCGGCGGCTCAAATCCCCTCCTGGGAGAGCAGAATGAAGAACTGGAGGAGTGCAGGGGGCAAAAGGAATTCGCGCCTGCTTGCGCTGCTTTTTAAATCTGCAGATCTGCCCCGATTGGGCAGATTACACTTCCGGGATGGTCCCACGCTGCTCGTCGATGCTCCGGCGGCTCAAATCCCCTCCTGGGAGAGCAGAATGAAGAACCGGAGTGCAGGGGGCAAAAGAAGATTTGCCCCCTGCACTCCACCTTTTGAAGGTGCAGTCTCCAGAACTGTACATAGTACCCCAAATGAGATCTCTCTAGAGATTTATACAAGGGCACTATCACCTTTCTTCCTGCTAGCCATTCCTCTATGCACCCAAGCATCCTTCTGGCTTTCGCCATCGCCTTTTCTACCTGTTTAGCCACATTAAACTCATCAGGTACAATCAAGGTCTTGCTTTTCTTCATGTGCAAAACTTTACCCCCTATACTGTAAACATTCCCTTGGATTTTTGCAGCCCAAAATGCATGACCCTGTATTTTTTTAGCATTAAATCATAACCTTCACACTCTAGACCATTCCTCATGTTTTTTACACCATCCAGGTATCTACCCCATTGTAGATTTTGGTATTATCCACAAAAACACAAGGTTTTCTGACAGTCTTTCCACAATATTGCTAATAAAGAATTTTGAAAAAAAGAACTGAATCAAAGACTGAACCCTGCAACACACTACTGGTAACACCCCTTTCCTCAGGACAAACGCCATTTACCACTACCGTTTGTTGTCTCCCATGCAACCAATTTCTAACTCAGTCTGTCGCTTTAAGGCAGATCCCAAGGGTGCTCAGTTTATTAGTTGCCCATGTGGAATCATGTCAAAGGCTATGCTAAAACCCAATAGAGCACACCTAGCTCTCTCCCCCAATCCAATTCTCTGGTCACCTATTCAGACAAACTGATTAGGTTTATATGACAAGACCTATCTGGTAAAATTAGGCTGTCTCAGATCTAGACATCCAGTCCAGGAATGCAAGATTATATTGCCAGTTCAGTATTTTAAAAAAAACAAAAAAATGACATATCCAACTCTCCTGCGATCAGAGTCTTTCTGGACAATACCACTGCATCCCCAGCTGTACTCCAGCACACAAACCTATCCTCTGCCCTCAAAGTTGTATCTTGTTGAGTTCCTACACCACCTTTCCTGAAACCTCAAAACACGGCGCCACCCAGCAAGGCTTGGAAGGTGATAGTGAGATTGCGCCTAGCCCCAAGCACTCAGAGAAATTGCCTCTCTTTGCTTTATCCAGACCACAGTCCCAGGTCCTGAACTGAAGGGAGACCACAGGGGAGGGAGAAACAGCCCCTGGAGACATTCAGCTGATGAATTCAGCACAGACAGCTGAAAAAAGAAAAAAAAAAGACGGACTTTGGGCAAGATTTTGATAACGAAATAGACAAGTCACTGAATGCTAAGGAAGGGAGGTTGTAGCATTAAATATTCAGTAGCTTTGCAAAGGGATCTGTTTCCTGTTTTGTTTGCTTTGTGTCCTTTGACATATTTGATTTTTGGACATCTAGCAATGCTTCCTTTCTTGTATTCAAAGAACTAACATACTGGTATAACAAAGAAAGGAGACCTATGAATAAGACCCAAAAAAAAAGAAGCAATAGGGTCATGGAGAGGCCAGCTTATGGTATATTTGGGGGAGTCCAGTTATTTTCTCCCTGCTCGATATGGGCAGCAAGGACCCCCTTTACCTGGCCAGCACATGCTATAGGAAGGGGGGGAGAAGCACTCTCACTTTCATTCTCCACACCTGTCATGTCCAAGCTCTGCGGATATTCACCTAACCATTTCATATGCATGCCAGATGCTTATTTAACTAGGCTTATATACCACTTTTCTACCAGTCTAAACAGTGTACAGTCAGGTACTACATATATATTTCCCTTGTCTCCGAAGGACTCACAATCTATGTTTTTGTACCTGGGGCAATGGGTTAAGTGGGGTTTCTAGTCCCAAGGCACTTAACCTGTGGAACTAGAAACCCAGTCCCTCTGGCCCAAGGTTGCTGTCCTCTAGCGGAATTCAAACCTCTGGCTCTCTGGCCTGAGGTAACTTGCCCCAACCACTAGGCCACTCCTCCCTCAGGAAGCCATACCACAAACACCAGTTATGTGAAGCAAGAGCACTGAAAATTAGGCTATTGCAAGTCTGCACCCCACCCCATGCCTACATTCAGCCCACCGTATGTCTGCACACCCCTCCCCAGAATAGACAGGAATCTACACTCAGCCTTGCGGGATCAAGCTATCAACAAATCCTATCGACAGATTGAGGACTCAAGGGTTAGCAGCCAGGACGCTCTGCTTTCTCTCACCAACCTGTGCTAGTCCAGTTTTACCCCACTGCACACCTGAATTTCCCAGACACAAGCAAGAGTAGCAATATATACATGCGTGATGTTAAAGCAGAATGGGTGACGGAGCATTATTTATTATTTATTTAGCTGTATTTATATCCCGCTTTTCACTGGGTCAATTGGGGGATACATTTAACATGAGGGGATATGAGACACATACACTAATACTTACAGGGAACATGGGCAATGGAGGGTTAAGTGGCTTGCCCAAAACCACAAGGAGTGCCAATAGGACTAGAAATCCCATTCCCTCTGGGCTGAGATTGCTGTCCCCAGGTGGGACTTGAACCCCCAGCCCTCCAGCCTGAAGTACCTTGTCCTAACCACTAGACCACTCCTCCCTCAGCATTAGCCCCTCATGGTGAACAGGATCTATACCTCAGCCCTAAAGCCCAAGAATGTACCATGAGCCGAGGATGGTCCTAATATTACACCTGGATCTTAGCCAAAGGGCCCAGAAATTATACACAAGACTCTCTCTCCAGGTTACTCTGATTGTCCTCCTGTTAAGCCTGGCTTCCAGATCAACTGGACCTGCCCTCTACAGAGCAACCAGTTTACGTCTTTTCCTCCCTCACTCAGTCTGGTCTTTAGCCAGGAGCCATGCACCAGGACTTCTCCTGGAACCTATGGAAACACAGGCTCTAAATCCAACTACTATTAACAACAATTCCCTCCTTCCAGGGGATGTGAGCACCCCAGCAGATCCAGAAAGCTGAAGACCTGAACTGGGAATCAAACCCAATTCCTCCATCTGCCAGTGGACCAACAAGTCCAGCTCCTGATTTTTTTACACCAAAATAAACTTTATTTATAAAATATGGTCCCGATAGTCGAAAGGCTTTTATATGGTTTACAGTCCTGTAAAACGTGCAAATGCTTCTAACACAGTTAGTGCCGCTGAATATCCTTGATCTTCTCCCTTACATGCCCTGACGCTAACCGCTTAGTATCAGGGTGTGTCATTGGCATTGTGGGTTATCATTAGCAACAGTCGATACCAGGCAAAAGTGATATTGCATGCTTCCCGGTTAGTGACCTGCGCCTAGAAGATAGGCGAGGCAAAAGCTCGTCTATCTTTTAGCCACAGCAGCTAACAGACCAGCATGCAATATCACACTTCCTGGTTATCTACTGCATCTGGGAGGCTGCGGAGCAAACCTGGATATTCAATGAATATGCAGGGCTAAGGGTCAGTTATCATTAACACAGCATCAGAAGACTAGTTAAAATTGCACACCGACAGTGGGACACAATGGCGTGTCTCCCCTTTCTACCATTCATACACTCTTTTCTCAGAAGAATGAACACAGCATTTTTTTCTTCATGCCGTCTCCCTGCTCAGCATGCTCAGACCATATCTCTGAGATACTCCAACCCCAAGTCAGGTCTCTCCCCAACACCTGCAATTAGGGTGACCAACCATCCCGAATTTTGTGAGACATCCCGATTTTCGGCTCTCATTAGAGGCATCCTGAGGGAACCCTAGGCAGAATGCCTTTCTCCCAATTTATCACAGAATCTTGGTTGAGTGTAATTCCGACATGGGAAATATGTAATTTTTGGTGATTCCCATTGGAATCGTTTCCAGATCATATTTTCATTTGCAAAATATGCATCTCATAAATAGTGATGATGATAGAGGATGCCAGTGTTGGAGTCTGACTGCGAAGCTGGAACATAGGGGCTAGCAGTGACTGCCTCTGTTCCCATGCTGCTGAGCTCCTGGATGATGTCATGCGCAGGCTGGGCCGGGGTGCGTCCCTCTGCAGCACATGCCTTGTTTCCATGTGACTTGGTGGTGGTGCAGGAGTCAGCCAGTCAGTTTGGCGGCGTGCAAGGTGAGAGATACGGACACATTTCTGAGGGAGGTGATCGTGAGTAGTTTTTCAGAAAATGTTTGATCTGATGTACCAATGAGAAAAAACCTGATTGTTTGGGGTCCGCATCCCAAGGTTGGCTGACCAAGAGTTGTCACCCTACTTACTTACTTACTTACTTGTCAGTGATGGCTCCCTCTTTCTGTACTAGCACCACATCTACACCCTCCTCCTTTCCACTAAACACAAGACCATTAGTGAGCACAGCGCCTTTCCCCCCATCCCAAACCCCAAGCTTCCACAGGCCTGCAGTTAGAAGCAGCTATTTACCTTCTGCCATCTTGGGATTGTCTGGCTGTTATCATGAGAACCACTGGGACTGCAGCTGCACTTTTCTTCCTGCCAGCAAGACTGGGAACTCCCACTAGCTCTTCTCAGTGGTAACGCAGCTCCTCCCTCTCCCAGCAGCTCTTCTCAGTGATAGCGCAGCTCCTCCCCCTCCCACCAGCTCTTCTCAGTGGTAACGCAGCTCCTCCCTCGCCCAGCATCTCTTCTCAGTGGTAGCGCAGCTCCTCCCTCTCCCAGCAGCTCTTCTCAGTGGTAACGCAGCTCCTCCCTCTCCCAGCAGCTCTTCTCAGTGGTAGCACGGCTCCTCCCTCTCCCAGCAGCTCTTCTCAGTGGTAACGCAGCTCCTCCCTCTCCCAGCAGCTCTTCTCAGTGGTAACGCAGCTCCTCCCTCTCCCAGCAGCTCTTCTCAGTGGTAGCGCAGCTCCTCCCTCTCCCAGCAGCTCTTCTCAGTGGTAGCGAAGTTCCTCCCTCTCCCAGCAGCTCTTCTCAGTGGTAACGCAGCTCCTCCCTCTCCCAGCAGCTCTTCTCAGTGGTAACGCAGCTCCTCCCTCTCCCAGCAGCTCTTCTCAGTGGTAGCGCAGCTCCTCCCTCTCCCACCAGCTCTTCTCAGTGGTAGCGCAGCTCCTCCCTCTCCCAGCAGCTCTTCTCAGTGGTAGCGCAGCTTCTCCCTCTCCCAGCAGCTCTTCTCAGTGGTAACGCAGCTCCTCCCTCTCCCAGCAGCTCTTCTCAGTGGTAGCGCAGCTCCTCCCTCTCCCAGCAGCTCTTCTCAGTGGTAACGCAGCTCCTCCCTCTCCCAGCAGCTCTTCTCAGTGGTAACGCAGCTCCTCCCTCTCCCAGCAGCTCTTCTCAGTGGTAGTGCAGCTCCTCCCTCTCCCAGCAGCTCTTCTCAGTGGTAGCGCAGCTCCTCCCTCTCCCAGCAGCTCTTCTCATGGTAGCGCAGCTCCTCCTTCTCCCACCAGTTCTACTCAGCATGTAGCCACAGGTCTTCTCTCTTCTCAAAAGGAGGATCTAGGACTCACACCGGATCTCCTTGCCACTGCTCTGGAAGGCATACTGAAGTCTTACTCATCTGAAGTAATAGACACAAAGTGTGTTGTTTGGGTGCTGATGACCAATTCAACCTTGTCCTTTAAATCTTAGATGAATGCTGTTTGTATCAGTTTTATTCGTAAATTGGAACTATGGCTGCAGTCAGAGCTGTTTAGAGGTTTGGCACAAGCAGTAATATTACCATATTTGGATTACTGCAATTTAATTTGGGCTTTCCAGTGAAATTTATTAAATGCACTGCAAATGGTGAAAAACATGGCCACACACTTAATATTTGAACTTCACAGAGCTGACCAAGTTTCTGCCTGCCTTTGAGAATTGCAATGACTTCTAGCTAAACAGGGCAGTTGAGTAAGTCTCTTTACTTAGTACATAAGTTAACGTGGCAGAACTTGAAGCTATAATTTAACTCATTTACAGTAAGACTAATAGAAAATATTTGTTTACTCAATGCATAATCAAACTCTGGAATTCGTTACCAGAGGATATAGTAAAAATCATTAGTGGGGGGTTAAAAAAGCTTTGCACAAATTCCTGGAAGGAAGGTCCATAAACTATTATTAATTAGGACCCAAGAAATCCACTACTTAACCAAGGACAAGCATTGCAGAACCTGTGTGCCTCCTTGGGAATCTGCTAGGTACTTGTGGCCTGGATTGGCCACTGTTGGAAACAGGATACTGGGCTTGATGGACCTTGGTCTGACCCAGTAAGGCATTTCTTATGTTGATATATTGAGACAATAATTCCCTGGGAGAGAATACCTCCCTGGGTGCATGAATTATTACAGATTTCCTTGTTACATGAATGGCAGTCAGCTAATACCCAGGATGGAGCATTTTCAATAATTGCCCCAAGACAGTGGCATGCCTCACTACTATCTCTGCGACTGAAGCAGAATGTGAAATGCTTGTGAAAGTGGTTGAAGGCATATTTGTTTACAAAGGTGAACTAGTTGTAAGTAGATAGGTTCTTTGAGTAAGTAGGAGGGTATTATGGTGGGACTGGGAAGAGTTGCACAGAACCGCTTTGACACACTCTAGAAGGGTGTTACATCAACTTTTTAAATAAACCATAAACCCAAAATAACTCGTTGCAGATGTCATTGTCAGGGGAACACATGCATGTATATTAGTTCTGTATGTGATTTTATTGCGTTGAATGTATTATGGACATGTTTATGGATTGCCGTGTTGAAATATAATCGATGAAATGTTTATTTGTGCATCTGCAAATGGATGCACACAGACAGACTAATAGACGGACCCAATATTGCTTAAAGGCAACATGACTAAAAACACGTTACATTACTTTAAAAATTACAAAAAGCTGTAACAGAATGAGAGGTGGACTAAAAATCTGAGCAACTGTCATCCTTCAATTTCCCTGCATCAGAGCAGCGCAGATAAGGAAATCTGTGACGGATCTGTTGCTGGGTAGCAGGTCAGACCAAACATTTGCATATTTTAGATTAGCTTATCAGCACAGTAACACAGACCTGGCTGAATCACCAGCAGCTGCTGGTACCTGGGGAGTTGGACCCCCCCCCCCCCCTCCTGTGCATCAGCCCACCTGTCTCATGGTCTGCTGTGCACATAGGCAGATATGCAACGCAGCTCTTCCTGCCGCCCTCTGCTGGTGGTGATGCACAGCTGTAGTGCCTCCTCCAAGAATCGCTCGTCACACAGCCCAAGATCAGGTAGGAATCCAAGGATGTCATTCAACCTCCAGGCAATTCAGAATAACTCACGATTCAGACCACTCTGAGCCCTGCACAAGCTTCTTGAATTCTCTCCCACCTCTGTGTGTAGGCAGAACAGATGGAAGAGGTGCCCCTCCTCAAAGCTTTCAGTGAAAGCTCGTGCCTGCTCCCAATTCAGTGCCGCAGTTCCAGAAAAGGGATGGACAACTGCCACACGTTTATGTAAATGTGGAAGGAGAAATTGGAAAAACCGAGAGCGTAGGCGTGTAAGGCAGGAACCCTGTGAGGTTTTACTCAGACATCTCTGCTAACGTACCTCCATCTCAATACACAGTCCCCCGTCCCCCCGTTATGCCAACAACGCAACCGCCAAGCACTCTACCATTTCACTTCATTCCTGCCCTGCAAAGCCCCTGTCATTCGAGTACAGAGACCCCACCACCACTACGCACACAGCTCCGCCAAAGCACCTCACCCCTGCTATTCCAGTCCTAAGACACACTGCTTTGCTGATAATTGGGGCTGTCTGAGGTGATGCTATTTAGTAAATCAAAGATGTGTTCCCTGGAAATTGTGAATTTGTGAGGAGGGAAACTGAGTCAGACATGTTTTAATACAGAACTCAATCAAAAACGAAAGAGCCTGTGGAGTTGCAATTAAAAAAAAAAAGAGTTTAATTGAATCCCTTCTTGAACTCTTTTTTCCACCCTATAAAAAGAAACTCAGTTTAACTTCCAAATTTGCAGACTAAATGGAGCCAATGAAAGAAGATCTTCCCTAGGGGAGTAGCTGCAGACTGCTCTTAGAGACCTTCCCAGCCCCTGCATAGTAAGGGAGAAGGGGGGAATAAAGGATGCAGGGAGCAGAAAAGAAGGGAACAAGGGAAGAGAGAAAGACATGGTGGAAAGGCGCCGTGAGAGAGAAGAGGAGGAGAGATGAGAAGCAGTAAAATGTATTTTATCCTGTCACCAGGACAGAAGCATAATCTGAGCATTGACAATATGGGCCAGAAACTGGGTATTGTACTTGTTATCATCCCTTCTGCACTTTTTAATTTTATCTTGTTGTTATTATTGCCGTTATGTACCATCCTTTTCACTTTATATTAACTTCTTTATGTATTACTTTGACAACAGGGGTACAAATTGTGAGAGCAATAAAGTTTCCTGATTCTGTATCTGACAGCGAAGAGACTAGAAAGAGAGACAGAGGGAAAGAGTCAAGAAACGGAAAGCTAGAGGGAGAGAGGGCAAGAATCCAGAGTGAGAGTGAGAGAGGGCTGAGTGAAGGAGGGAGGGACTGGTTAAATTTGGCTGCCTGGGTTTATTTTCAGTCCTGAAATCGGTGCCACTCTCCAAGGTGCTGAAATCTCCCACACAGATGTGTAGCTTCTAATTCTGGAGGTGGCACTAAAGTGAGTCAGATTCCTGGGGGGGGGGGGGGGCTGTTATTCAGTTGTCTGCTTGCTATTAGCTTTGTTTTCACAGAACCCAATGTAATAAAATGAGAGTGAAAGTGTGCGGTAAAAATGTTCTTTTTTCACCTGTTCACTCCCGATGCTAATGTGTACTGCGAGTTTAAAAAATGTGCTAAGACAGGATAGAAGTAAAAGGATGTGCTAAGCCTAGACTACATTTTTGCACTGGTCAGCTGCCCTATAAACAGTAATAATTACAAAGTGCACTAACTTTACTACCATATTTAATTTCAAAATATCAGGAACTCTGATTCAGCCCAGCACCTCGAAGGCAGAGGTACTTACCCACTCACTAATCTCCTAACACCTACCCCACACCATTCATTAAGCCATTCCCAACCTATCCTATTCTTCCCACCTGCTCACAACCCACCCTACAGCACCCCCCCCCCCCCCTTATACTCATAAGAACATAAGATATGCCATACTGGGTCAGACCAAGGTCCATCAAGCCCAGTATTCTGTTTCCAACAGTGGCCAATCTAGGTCATACGTACCTAGCAGTTTCCCCAAGGGACACAGGTTCCACAATGCTTGTATTGGTTCAAGCATTGATATCCTGGGTCCCTTCTTAATAATGGTTTATGGACCTTTCCTCCAGGAACTTGTCCAAACCTTTTTTAAACCCAGCTACACTAACAGCCTTTACTACATCCTCCGGTAACAAATTCCAGAGTTTGATTACACGTTGAGTGAAAAAATATTTTCTTTTATTAGTCTTAAATAGTTTACCCTGTAGCTTCATTGCATGTCCCCTAGTCTTTCTATATTCTGATAAGGTAAACAATCGATCTATGTTTACCCGTTCCACTCCGTTCATTAATTTATAGACTTCTATCATATCTCCCCTCAGCCGTCTCTTTTCCAGGTTAAAGAGCCCCAACCTTTTTAGCCTTTCTTCATAGGAGTATCCTTCCATCCCCTTTACCATTTTGGTGGCTCTTCTCTGAACCTTTTCTAAAATCGCTATATCCTTTTTAAGATACGGCGACCAGAATTGCACACAATATTCAAGGTGCGCGGTCTCACCATGGAACGATATAGAGGCATTATAATATCTTTTGTTTTATTTTCCATTCCTTTCCTTATCATACCTAGCATTCTATTTGCTCTCTTGGCCGCCGCTGCACACTGGGCCGAGGGTTTTAACATGGTATCCACAATGACGCCTAAATCTTTTTCCTTGGTGGTGGTTCCTAATGTGGAACCTTGCATCGTGTAACCATAGTTTGGGTTGTTCTTCCCTAGGTGCATAACCTTGCACTTGTCCACATTAAATTTCATCTGCCATTTTGATGCCCAGTCTTCCAATTTATCAAGATCCTCTTGCAATTTTCCACAATCCTCTTGGGTTTTAACAACTTTAAATAGTTTTGTGTCATCTGCAAATTTGATAACCTCACTCGTTATTCCACTTTCCAGGTCATTTATGAATATGTCAAAAAGCAGCGGACCCAGCACAGATCCCTGGGGTACACCACTAATCACCTTTCTCCATTGGGAAAATTGGCCATTTAGCCCTACCCTCTGCTTTCTATCTTTTAACCAGTTCCTGATCCACAATAGTACACTGCCTCCTATCCCATGACTCTTTAGTTTTGCCAAATGTCTCTGATGAGGGACCTTGTCAAAGGCTTTCTGAAAGTCCAGATACACAATATCAACCGACTCACCTTTGTCCACCTGATTATTCACTCCTTCAAAAAAACATAACAGATTAGTAAGACAAGATCTTCCTTGTCTAAAGCCATGTTGGCTGTCTCCCATTAGGTCATGACTATCTACATGCTGAGTAATTTTATTCTTTATGATGGTTTCTACCATTTTCCTGGTACTGATGTCAGGCTCACCGGTCTGTAGTTTCCCGGATCACCCCTGGAACCCTTTTTAAAAATTGGTGTTACATTGGCGATCCTCCAATCTTCAGGTATTAGAGATGATTTTAATGATAGTTCACAGATTACTAATAGCAGGTCTGCAATCTCGTATTCCCTGCAATGTCACTGAGAGGAGTGGTTATTAGGAATTACTCCCAATTGCAAGTGTTTGATGCTGGGTTTTTTAATGCTAGAAATTTAACTTCTGGGTCAGAGAGGGAATGAAATTAATATTAGACCCAGAAATATGAGTCATCCAGGGTGTTGTGCCAGTGTGGTTCCTAAACCTGGGGTTCTCATATGCAGAGTCTACCACAAACTCAGGAGATCTAAGTTCTGCAGCTCCGGTCCAATCCAGTCCCCACCTATTACCCCAGATCCAGGACCACGCCAGTACAGCGCCATAGCTTAGCACTAATCCCAGGAATGTGAGCTAACTTTACTACACTTCTGACCAAGGACTTAAATTTCAGCAATTAAAAGCCAGCCTTTAAGGCAACATGTTTTAACGGCCCTTCCTGTATTTGGGAGTATTACCTAATCCCTTTATTTACATGGGATTACACAGGGAGGAGTAGCCTAGTGGTTGGGGCACGGTACTTCAGGCCGGAAGGTCGGGGGTTCAAATCCCACTAGAGGACAGCAACCTTGGGCTGGAAGGACTGGGGTTTCTAGTCCCACAGGTGCTCCTTGTGGCCTTGGGCAAGCCACTTAACCCTCCATTGCCCATGTTCCCTGTAAGTATGTGTCTCATATCCCCGCGTGTTAAATGTATCCCCCAATTGTGTTGTGACCGCTTTGATTGAAGGATAAGGCGGTATACAAAACTGTCTAAATAAATAAATAAATACATGGAGATGCATTAATTGTCATGCACATGTTAATTCCCATTTATCTGCCTTTTCTGTATGCTAAAAACCTTCTGAAATGATGGAGTAAAGTTTATCTCACAAAATCTGTGCTAAAATCGGAGTATAAAAGTGCACTAAGTTGGCTCATCATAGCACATCCACCTGTGGACATTAAACTCCTCTGAGGCCTAGTGGACTATCCTGGATTCTAACCATTCTCTTCCTGATGAACTTTAACAGAGGTTCCTAGTACTCAGTTTCTAACCCTAAAGAAGGGTTGAAACTAGGACAGGGAGGATGGTCACTGCCAGGTCATCCCTCTCTCTCTCTCTGACCAATCAGTGCACCCCCTCCCTGTCCTAGTTTCAACCCTTCTTTTTCAAGAGCGTTAGAATTGGGTGGCACCTCTCTCCCGCCACATACAATAGTTACAATATTATTTGGTGAAGAAAGAGACTGAACTCTGCGACATAGCTTGTGTTCCAGTATCTAGGCCCAGCTGTTGGACAAGGCTCAGAGGAAACACACTGTACTGGTCGTAAAATAACAGCGCCTGAACTAAGATGTGTGTCCTAGCCTCCCTACACACACGAGCTCGCTACACTGCATGGTGTATCTGAGGGAGAGCACGTAGACATTTAAGGGTGTGCATAATGGCAGCCACCCAGTCCTAATGGTGACAGACGTGGTGTTCCTGTACTATCCTCTGCTGCGCCTTTCCTAGAGATCGCAGGCTCTGTATCCTTGCACTCATCCCCTAAGCCTTCCAGCCCTATAGGTAACACGTTCTTTATGCCTGTGCCCATTTTTTGAGCACTTCTGTCCTAGAGCTAATAACATAGTAAGTGATAGCAGATAAGGACCAGCATGGTACATCTACTCTGCTCAGTAAAGTGCTAGGATTATAGAGTTGTACGTGCTGCTCCAGGCAGGTTACCCCTCTCCATTTAGACATTATCTGGCACTACGGTGCCTTTTTCATGTGCTGCCCACTGTCACATGTCCTGAAAAGAGATGTCAGCAGTGGCAATAGCTGCGGGGGCAGGAACGAGGCTGCTGTTACCCATGGACAGCTGGGCCCCCATTGTACAAGAGCCTGGGCAGCTGCCCCTTATGCCCATAGGTAAAAGTGGCCCTGTGTATCCGTGTGTCTATCCCCTCCCAATCCTATGGGTCACACGGAGTCCTTCAACCCTAAGGGGTACATCTCTGCACTTATCCCCTGAGACCTCCAGTGATAGAGGTGACAGGATCTGTGCCCCCTATTCCCATTCCCTGAGCCCTCCAGTTCTAGGGGTGACAGGCTCTGTATCCCTGTATCCATCCCCTTAACCCTCCAGTCCTAGGGGTGACATGCTCTGTATCCCTGTATACATCCCTTGAATCCTCCAGTCCTAGGGGGCGAAAGGCTCTGTATCCCTGTATCCATCCCTTGAATCCTCCAGTCCTAGGGGCGACAGGCTTTGTATCCCTGTATCCATCCCCTGAACCCTCCAGTCCTAGGGGTGACAGGCTCTGTATCCCTGTATCCATCCCCTGAACCCTCCAGTCCTAGAGGTCACAGGCTCTTATTCCTGTATCCATTCCCTGAACCCGCCAGTCCTAGGGGTGACAGGCTCTGTATTCCTGTATCCATCCCTTGAATCCTCCAGTCCTAGGGGTGACAGGCTCTGTATTCCTGTATCCATCCCCTGAACCCTCCAGTCCTAGGGGTGACAGGCTCTGTATTCCTGTATCCATCCCTTGAATCCTCCATTCCTAGGAGTGACAGGCTCTGTATCCCTGTATCCATCCCCTGAACCCTCCATTCCTAGGGGTGACAGGCTCTGTATCCCTGTATCCATCCCCTGAACCCTCCAGTCCTAGGGGTGACAGGCTCTGTATCCCTGTATCCATCCCCTGAACCCTCCAGTCCTAGGGGTGACAAGCTCTGTATTCCTGTATCCATCCCTTGAACCCTCCATTCCTAGGAGTGACAGGCTCTGTATTCCTGTATCCATCCCCTGAACCCTCCAGTCCTAGGGGTGACAGGCTCTGTATCCCTGTATCCATCCCCTGAACCCTCCATTCCTAGGAGTGACAGGCTCTGTATCCCTGTATCCATCCCCAAAACCCTCCAGTCCTAGGAGTGACAGGCTCTGTATCCCTGTATCCATCCCTTGAACCCTCCAGTCCTAGGAGTGACAGGCTCTGTATCCCTGTATCCATCCCCTGAACCCTCCATTCCTAGGAGTGACAGGCTCTGTATCCCTGTATCCATCCCCTGAACCCTCCATTCCTAGGGGTGACAGGCTCTGTATCCCTGTATCCATCCCCTGAACCCTCCATTCCTAGGAGTGACAGGCTCTGTATCCCTGTATCCATCCCCTGAACCCTCCAGTCCTAGGAGTGACAGGCTCTGTATCCCTGTATCCATCCCTTGAACCCTCCAGTCCTAGGAGTGACAGGCTCTGTATCCCTGTATCCATCCCCTGAACCCTCGATTCCTAGGAGTGACAGGCTCTGTATCCCTGTATCCATCCCCTGAACCCTCCATTCCTAGGAGTGACAGGCTCTGTATCCCTGTATCCATCCCCTGAACCCTCCATTCCTAGGAGTGACAGGCTCTGTATTCCTGTATCCATCCCCTGAACCCTCCATTCCTAGGAGTGACAGGCTCTGTATCCCTGTATCCATCCCCTGAGTCCTCCAGTCCTAGAGCTGACAGGCTCTGTATCCCTGTATCCATCCCCTGAACCCTCGATTCCTAGGAGGGACAGGCTCTGTATCCCTGTATCCATTCCCTGAGTCCTGCAGTCCTAGAGCTGACTTGCCTATTCACCTGATGCATCCAGCCTCCATATCCTCCCTTCCTAATGTCACTGGTCCCCTCTGTACATTATTCTCTGTCAATTTCTTTCCAAAGACACACACTTTAGTGATCGCCTCTTCTTTCCTTTCCCACCAGCTGACGTATCTCCTTGCCCACAGGGTATCCCCGTCAGCAGACTGAGTCAGAAATGCAAACTGCATGAGTCAGCAGCACTCCACCACCAAATGCTTTTCTGAGGCTGGCTGGAAGTGCCCAGAGAGACAGGGCTGAAAGCCCTGCTTCAAGACACAATCAGGTTTCAAGCTTCATGGAAATCCTGCAGCTCCAACAGCACTAGACTGCTCACGGAGATGGAAACATGAACTCCCTTCATTTCTAACACTGCAGTTTCTCCTAGACACATTCTTAGTGCTCAAGTCTTCTAGCAGGGACCAGGGTCTGGAGATCTGAGCTAATACCAGACTTTGTATAGGAGCAAATCCATTCAAATGAATAGCACTTCCCCAGCATTGCCCTGTGGCGGCCGGCACTGGGAGAACAGCACCATCACAGTGTGGCTACAGTGCATCTTCCTTTGCCAAGTGAGCCTATTCACAGTGTTATCAGTGCAGTGTGCACTCCTTTAGTAAAACAGTCCCTGCTCAGTGTTATCAGTGCAGTGTGCACTCCTTTAGTAAAACAGTCCCTGCTCAGTGTTATCAGTGCAGTGTGCACTCCTTTAGTGAAACAGTCCCTTCTCAGTGTTATCAGTGCAGTGTGCACTCCTTTAGTGAAACAGTCCCTTCTCAGTGTTATCAGTGCAGTGTGCACTCCTTTAGTGAAACAGTCCCTTCTCAGTGTTATCAGTGCAGTGTGCACTCCTTTAGTGAAACAGTCCCTGCTCAGTGTTATCAGTGCAGTGTGCACTCCTTTAGTGAAACAGTCCCTGCTCAGTGTTATCAGTGCAGTGTGCACTCCTTTAGTAAAACAGTCCCTTCTCAGTGTTATCAGTGCAGTGTGCACTCCTTTAGTAAAACAGTCCCTTCTCAGTGTTATCAGTGCAGTGTGCACTCCTTTAGTAAAACAGTCCCTTCTCAGTGTTATCAGTGCAGTGTGCACTCCTTTAGTAAAACAGTCCCTTCTCAGTGTTATCAGTGCAGTGTGCACTCCTTTAGTGAAACAGTCCCTTCTCAGTGTTATCAGTGCAGTGTGCACTCCTTTAGTAAAACAGTCCCTTCTCAGGATTACTGATGTAGTGAGCACTGCCTCAGTGACCGGTAGAATACAGGCTCCTATATTTTGTATACTAGTTTCCTTGTACACCCGGCCCTGCTTTCTCACTCAAAGGGTACTACTTCTACTTATCATTGTCTAGCACTTCAAGACACACACAGTTCTGTATAAGAGACATTCCCTGCTCAATAGAGCTTACAATCTCATCGAAATCGGGCAGACTGGAAGGAGAAGGGGGGGGGTTCCCTGTAATCAGTGGACAAATCCTCAAGCCGGTGCCCATCAGCTCAGCTGTGCTCTCTCTTGTTCAGCATTTAGAATGTCCCCGGGGTAAGAAATACAGCCCTCATTGATCCATTCAAAATAAAAGCTCTCTAGGGAAAAAGACAATCAATCAAAGATGGGCGAAGGCAAAAGAAGATAATGTTTAGCATGTGCGCTGCCGGGCTGTGAAAGGACACACATGTTTAAAGAAGGAGAGCACCATACTGGCAAGGAAAAGCAGGTCACCTGAAAAGATTATTCTAAAATAAACAGAAAACCCCAGTTTGAAGACTTATAAAATACAGAACCCATTTTTCATTCACCATATGACAAATGCTGCAATCTCTATACCACTTAGTGTCGCATGAAATAGATATTTTCTAAATTTTAAATCCTACATTAACTCTTGTGATCAGAAGCACTTTAAAAAGCAATGGAGGCTTTCTATGTCTATCCCTTCATCTTCACACCTTCCCAGCTCTCAGACTGGCAGCTCAATCTCTTCGAACAGAAAGGGACCCCATTGCATAGAAAAACATTGTATAAAACCAACAAGAATTTATACCTAAAGCAATGCCAAAAGAATAGACCATTTTTTCCCCTAGGAAGAGAGACATTTGATGTGTTTGACTCACCGGAGTCATCTTCTGATCCGGAGGGCAAGGCACTACTCTGCAACTTGTAGAAAGAACATGCTTTTGGGCTGGTCTATGCCTCATTGCCACCCTGCACAAACATGGTTCAGACCAAAGGCCCAGTAAGACCAGTATTCTATTTCCAGTAGTAGACAATCCAGGTCACAAGTACTTGGCAGGTTCCCAAAAAGGTACACAGATTCTATGCTGTTGAACCAGGGGTAAGCAGAGGATTTCCCAGGTCCTCTTTAATAATGCTTATGGGCTTTTCCTCCAGGGACTAGTCCAAACCTCTTTTAAACCCAGCTACACTACCAGCTTCTACTACATCCTCAAGCGACGAATTCCAGAATTTGATTACATGTTCAGTGAAAAAATAGTTTCTCTTATTAGTCTTAAATAAGCTACATTGTAGTTTCATTGCATGTCCTCTAGTCTTTCTATTTTTTGAAGGAGTAAACAACAGATATACATGTACCCGTTCCACTCTATTCATTATTTTATAGACCTCTATCATATCTCCCCTCAGCCATCTGTTTTTCAAGCTGAAGAGTCCTAACCTTTTAACCTTTTCCTCGCAGGGGTATCTGTCCATCCTCTTTATCATTGTCGTTGCTTGTCTCTGTTCTTTTTCTAATCCCAGTATATCCTTTTTCAGATAAGGCGACCAAAACTGCACACAATATTCAAGGTATGGTCGAACCACAGAGTGATACAGAGACATTATAATAACCTTGGTTTTATTCTCCATTCCTTTCCTTATGATTCCTAGCATTTTTATTTGCTTTCTTGACCATGGCTGCACACTGAGCAGAAGATTTCAATGAATTATCCATGATGATGCCAGGATCCTCTTCCTGGATGGTGCTTTCTAAGGTGCTACCTTGCATCATATAACCATAGTTTGGGTTCTTTTTCCCTAAGTGCATAACTTCATCTGTCATGACCAGTCTCCCAATTTCTCAAGGTCTTCTTTCAATTTTGAACAATCTTTTTGTGATTTAACAACTTTTTTGTGTCATCTGCAAATTTGATCACCTCACTCGTTATTCCCATTTCCAGGTCATTTATGAAAATGTTAAAAAGCAGCGGACCCAGCACAGATCCCTGGGGTACTCCACTATCCACCTTTCTCCATTGAGAAAATTGGCCATTTAGCCCTACCCTCTGCTTTTTATCTTTTAACCAGTTCCTGATCCACAATAGTACACTGCCTCCTATCCCATGACTTATTAGCTTCGCCAAAAGTCTCATGAGGGACCTTGTCAAACGTTTTCTGAAAATCCAAATACACCATATCAACAGGCTCACCTTTATCTACATGTTTATTCATGCCTTCAAAAAAATATATAGGAGGTTAGTGTGACAAGACTTTCCTTGGCTAAATCCATGTTAGTCATACTGTAATGGGACAAAGCTATGTACATGTTCAGTAATTTTTTTCTTTATAATGGTTTCTACCATTTTGCTGGCACTGATGTTAGACTCATCAGTTTGTAGCTTCCCAGATCACCCCTGGAACCCCTTTTAAAAATTGGCATTACACTGGCCATTTTCCAATCTTTAGGCACTATAGGTGATTTTAATGACTGTACTGAGAGGAGGGGGTGTGCATGCAGGGCAAAACCCTGGACCACAGCACTACAAAGGAGTGGTTAGGGCAGCAGCCCCAGAGCAGAAAGACCAGGCTTCAAATCTCACTCCTTGTGGCCTTGGGCAAGTCACTTAACCCTCTACTGCCTCAGGTACAAACTTAGCTTGTAAGATCTCCAGGGACAGGCAAATGCCTCCTGTACCTGACTGTAACTTGCCTTGTAACTACTGGAAAGGCAGGAGTGAAATACTAAGAGTAACTGACGCAGAGCCCTGGGTGCCTGGCACTGGTTGGACCACTCCTCAGTTTCTGCCTTGGGCCCCTGTGTATCTAATACTGGCCCGAAAAACAACAAGGTCTCTTCTTCCCTTCAAATATCTCAGATCCCATTCGAGTAGCCTTGCAGGTACTGGAAAAGACCTATTAACTCTGAAATAAGGTTTCTTCTTCTTCCCTCTCCTCCATCAGACTTTAAGACCTCCCAGGGCTGTTGCCATTCTCAGGAAAGTAAGGTTACAGAGCCAGGCCAGGGAAAACCGGTTATCAGACCTCAGGTAAGCAGTGATCCAGCAATACCCCCTCCACTCCCTAGCATCCCGTACACCGTCTGGCCTTTTTGGAGGTTTTTTCCAATCCCCCTTCTATGTCTGAGTGTTGAGGGTTGGGCAATTATGTCCCCATCACAGAGCTAGTGACCTTTTCTTGACAAAATACTGCAAACGTTTCCCACTGATTTTATAACCCATGGCACTTATTCTTCCCCAGAGGTACTCGACAAGCCTGACGCAGCCCAGCTTCGGAGGTCTGGCAAGTTCAGGCTGTCCCAGAACTGCTCCAATTAAATGTTATTAAAATAAGTAACTCCCTCTCTAAGCATTGTGATCTCAGCCTTAATAAAGCACTAACAAAGACTCCTTGAGTTTAAAAGCTCAGGGTTAAAATAGTATTAAATATTAAAAGACTCTTGTAAAACCCAATCCCAGGCAAAGATCTGGCATCCTGTTTCTACACTAAAAGCTGCAGGCGGTCAGTGGTCTCCTATTACAACCAGGCACACAAAGATTTACGTTTTCATACTTCCCTTAAAATAAATATCCATCATACTGTAGTAACCTGTTAATTTGTCAGTGTTTGGAGAAAGCAAAAGGCTTCTGAGAGATCTAGTCACTGAATACCAAATCCTCTACAATCGGAGTGTGGCTCGTCTACGCCAGCCCTCGCCCTCCTGCAATGATGGATGATGGACTGATCGACCTGAGGTTGTTTAGCCCAGGAGACCACTATTACATGTCATTTCTATAGTGCCGCTAGGTACATGCAGCACTGTACATACATATGTAATAGACCGTCCCCTTCCCCACAGAGCTTACGATCTTTTGAGGAAAGGCGACAGAACAAACAGGGGACTAGGGGACTAGGATACTGCTTAAGTGCTTAAAGGAAAGGATCATGGGTGTAGACAGAATAAGAGAGTCAGGATTGAAAAGCAGCCTCAAAGAAATGAGTTTGAAAAGCACTTTCTGTACATGACATGAAGATGCTGGATGGGTCACAGAAATAGTCTAACATCAGAAGATAGAATCGAATAAAAAAAAACAAACAAAACACACACACATGACTTCTAGTCGGACTGTGCCTCCATGTGAAAGGTGAGCAAGGAGTTTCCCCATCTCAACCACACCTTCCTGGTGCCTCTGCAGTTCGCGTCTACACACAAACATTTCATACCACTGGGCTGGAGGAACAACACTGCCCCTGCCCCTATGTAACGTATGTAGATCAGCGGGCTTACAGACACTGATCCATCATCGACTCTACTGAGCAGGGTGAGATCTGGGGGCCAGCACAATACTGCCTGGGCTGATGAATTTAGGATCGCAGCGACAACGTGCACAGTACAGCAGATGCGGCAATAGGTACTCAGCAGCAGCTCCGTATGAATAGACAAAAAATATGGCCACCAGGCAGGAGTTTTAAAGCATGATCAAATAGGGCAAGCCTTGTGGCTCAGGCCAGGGTGTTGAAGCACGAAAGGACGGCTCCACCTTAACCAGGATGCAACCAGGCTGCTGGCATTAACCTTTAAAAAGAAGATAGTAGGGGAAAGCCAACAGTCGCCTAAGAGCGCAAGGCTTGGAAGTATGTATCCTTGAAGGATACTAGCAAAAGGGGGAAGTTAGGGCATCCTGATAGAGTTTCCAATAAAAATAAAAGTAACCAGATGCCCTTATAGAGCAGACAGAGCAGAAAGATTCCAAATGACCCCTATCAACTGATTACCAGATTAATATTAATAAAATACAGTCTCTAAAATGCTTGTATGCAATTCTTTTTTTAAGTGCCATCAAGTCAATGCTGATGCCTGGTGACCCAGCAACCCCAGGGTTTTCTTGGCAAGATATGATGAGAAGTAGATTACTAGACCTTCTCTTCCAAGGCAAAGGAGGGTAAAGTGACTTGCCCAAGAGATGCCACTGGGAATCAAACCCCAAGCTCCTGGCTGTTAGACTGTTGCTCTAACCAATAGACTACTCCTCCACTCCCAAATGCTAGAAGTCTAAAAAATAAGATGGGAGAGTTAGACTATATAGCACTAAATGAGAGGTTAGATATGATTGGAATCTCAGAGACATGGTGGAAGGAGGACAACCAATGGGATACTGTGATACCTGGGTACAAAACTATATCCCAATGATAGGGTAGATCAAATTGGTGGTGGGGTTGCACTCTATGTTAGAGAGGGCATTGAGTCACACAGGATTAAAGTTTTGCAGGAAACAAAACACATTGCAGAATCTCTATGGACAGAAATTCCATGCAAAAAGGGGAATGTGATGGCAGTGGGGGTGCACAACCGACCGCCTGGCCAGAATAAACAGATGAATGATGAAATCAGGAAAGCTAACAAAAATTACAACACAGTAATAATGGGTGATTTCAATTACCTGGTATCAACTGGGTCAATGTCACAGCAGGACATGCTAGGGAGATAGTATCTACATGAAATAAATGACTACTTCTTGGAGTAGCTGGTTGATGAACCGACAAGAGGGGAAGCTATTTTGGACCTGGTACTTAGTGGGACACAGGATCTAGTACATAAGATAAAGGTCTTGGGCCACTTGGCATTGTGATCATAGCATGGTTGCGTTTGATTTAATAAATGGAGGGAACATGGCAAGGAAGTTCATAGTACTATCTTTTAACTTTCAAAAGGGAGACAATGATAAAATGAAGAAAATAGTTAAGAAAAAGTTAAAAGGAGCAGCTGCAAAGGTTAAAGATTTGCATCAAGCATGGGCGTTGTTTAAACATACTATCTTGAAAGCCCAGACCAGATGTATTCCATGCTTTAAGAAAAATGGAACAAAGATCAATAATCTGCTAGCATGGTTTAAAGGTGAGGTCGGGAGATGCATCCTTCGGGAAATGGAAAAAAGAGCCTAATCACCAAAATGGGAAATAACATAAGTACTGGAAAGTTAGATGCAAAGCATTGATAAGGCAAGCAAAGAAAGAATTTGAAAAAGGCTTGCCACGGAAGCAAAAAAGCATAACAAACTTTTTCAAATACATTCATAGCAAAAAAAAACAACCTGTAAGAGAGTCAGTTGGACCATTAGATGATAGAGGGGTAAAAGGGGCATTAAGGGAAGACAAGGCCATAATGGAGAGAATGAATGAAGTCTTTGCTTTGGTTTTTCCTGAAGAAAACATAGGGAAGTTACCAATGCCCAAAATGGTATTTAAAGGTGATGTTTCAGAAGAATTGAAAGAAAGAAATATCAATAAACTGTGAAAATGTAATACAACTATCTGATAAACTGAAGAGTAGCAAATCACCTGGACCGTAAGGTATACATCAGAGGGTGTTGAAAGAACTGAAATATGAGATTGCAGACCTATTATTAAAATCATCTGTAGTACCTGAAGATTGGAGAATGGCCAATGTAATGCCAATTTATAAAAAGGATTCCAGGAGTGATCTGGGAAATTCATGCAAACTGGGGAGCCTGACATCAGTATTTTATTTAACAGGCTTTTTATATTGCTTTATCATTTCTAGTCAAAGTGGTTTGCATTGTAACAAACTTGGTAATGTACATTAAACAGGGACTTTGATAACTTGGATTCTTCTGAGGCAATGGAGGGTTGTGTGACTTCCAAGGCCAGGAGGAGTGCTGGTGGGAATTGAACCCTGGTTGCTTGGTTCTCCAAGCCAGTGTGCTAACTACTAGGCTACTGCTTGGGGCAAGATGGTAGAAACCCTTATAAAGAAAAAAAATGACTAAACATATAAATAGTCATGGTCTAATGAGGGAAAGCCAACATGGATTTAGCAAAGGAAAGTCTTGTCTTACTAATCTGTTATATTTTTTGAAGGTGTAATAAGCAAGTAGACAAAGGTCCTTCATGGGAGACTCTTGAAAAGGAGGCAGTGGATTGTTGTGGATTAGGAACTGGTTAAAAAGACAGAAAACAGAGTAGGGCAAAATGGCCAATTTTCTCAATGGAGAAAGGTGAATAGTGGAGTAACCTGGGAAGCTGTGCTGAGCCCACTGCTTTTCAGCATCTTCATAAATGAACTGGAAATGGGAATAACGAGTGAGGTGATCAAATTTGTAGATTACACTAAATTATTCAAAGTTATTAAGACACAAAGGGATTGTGAAAAATTGCAAGTAGACCTTCATAAATTGACAGACTGGACGCCCAAATGGCAGATGAAATTTAATGTGAACCAGTGCAAAGTTATGCACCTAGGAAAGAACAACCCACACTCTGGTACCACCTTAGAAACCACCACCCAGGAAAAAGATTTAGGTATCATCATGGGTAATACATTGAAAACCTAATAGAATGCGCGGAATCATAAGGAAAGGAATGGAGAATAAAACAAAGGATGACATCATAATGCCTCTGTATCATTCCATGGTGCGACCGCACCTTGAATATTGGGTGCAATTCTGGTCACCATGTCTTAAAAAGCATATAGCATTATTAGAAAAGATACAGAGAAAAGCCACCAAAATGGTAAAGGGGATGGAAGGATACTCCTATGAAGAAAGGCTTAAGAGGTTAGGGCTCTTCAACTTGGAAAAGAAACAGCTGAAGGGAGATATAATAAAGGTCTATATATTAATGAATGGAGTGGAATGGATAAACGTAGATATTGTTTACTCCATCAAAAAATAGAAAGACTAGGGGACACACAATGAGGCTACAATGTAACCCATTTAAGAATAATGAGTGAAAAAAATATGTATTCAAACTCTGGAATTTGTTACCGAAGGATGTAGTAAAAGTTGTTAGTGTAGGTGGGTTTAAAAATGGTTTGGACAAGTTCCTGGAGGAAAGGTCCATTAACCATTATTAAACGGGAACCGGGAAATCCACTGCTTGCCTCGGAACAAGCATTGTGGAACCTGTGTACCTTTTTGGGAACCTGCCAGGTACTTGTGACCTGGATTGGCCTCTATTGGAAACAGGATACTGGGTTTGATGGTCTGACCCAATATGGCAGTTCTTATGTTATGTTCTTATCATCCAGGTTTGGTCCCGTCAGATGAGATCAATCAAGCCTGAACAAATCACAGAGGTGAAAGGGGATTGGAAAAAGGGTGCTGCAGTAGTGGAACCTCTGATAACCATGCTGAGGTTGCATCTCAGAGGTGGCTCCCTTTCAAGCTGGGGGTTGGCCAACGCTACCTAAATTAGCCAGAGAGGACCATCTGGGGGAAGATGGGAGTAGCAAAGATCACCAAGGGCACAACAGGCAAAATACATCAAATCCTGAATAAACAGCTATGAACAACCTTATCAAAGACTTACTCCTGGTACAGAGACACGAAATGTGTGAAAGTGAAAATACTCAAGAGGCAGATAACATTTCAAATTTAAAAAACACACACACACACACACACACATTTATCAAAGCAAAATACAAATTCTCAAAAATATTTCATGCAACTGATCTACAAGTTAGTTATATTGTAAATGCAGCTTTGAGATGTGAAATAATTCTCATATACAAATATGGAAATAAAAGTCATTTTTAGACCTTTAGAACAAGCAGGTTCAAAGAGTTTACGTGATGAATCAATCAATCTATCTAGAGGCACAATAACTTTCTTCTAAGTGAACAGACCAGAACCAAATCCGAACTGAAGGACAGCCTGGGGCCTAGAACGTATCCAGCTGAAATTGATGTTGGGGTAATTTTCTGTTGGGTCATATTTAGAAAAGCTAGAAAATTTCTAGATATTTATGACTTTCACTTCCTTCCTTGTTCATTTAAGATTTTCGGAGATTTTGAATCAAACATTGATTGGCCAAACATATGAAACCCTCCTGTTATGTCCTCACTATAGAGAGGAGTCACTAGGTAACTGAAACCTGACCACTGAATCCCAGTCCTTGGTCTGTCCTGAACTGAGGGAAAAATTTGGTGTTCAGGACCCTGGAAATCAAGCCTACTGTCATTCAAAAATTGCTGCTCACGCTAGGGCCAATACTTCAACAAAATAAAAAACGTTTACTGCAGTAAAATGTGCTCAGCGCCAACAACTTGGTAGAGTGCCCATCTTCTGGGTGATGTGTTCATCTCTTCGGAAACTTACAAGTCTCCAAATCACGCTTCAGAAATCCTCTGTTCTCTCCTACAGAAATTCCTTAGGGAATGAATGCTAGAGATTCCTTTCGGGGCAGTTTCTCCGAATGGGTTTTGTGAATACCATGACAGTCATGAGCCTCACTTCTAAGCCAGGGTATGTGGAGTTTGATCTCAGTCTCTCAAATTTACTGCTAATTCTCAGCGCAGTACTTGCATCATGCCAATGAGAGCTTCCTTCTGGAGCTCGTAAGATGCAACAGGTATGAGTAGTTTGTCAAGATGTGCTTAGAAATTCTTCTTTATCAAGACTGTGGCTTCCAATATGATGGGAAATATTTCTGTAGCTTTCTGTCACATGTTCTTGGTCTCTGACTACATTTCTTGGTACTTCAGCATCTTCTACCCCATCATGTGATTCACAGAATAATCACTCGGAACCAACACCTCTATTATCAGTGCCGTTCTGGGGTTTTTCTCCTTTATGTTGGGTTTCCTTGTATCCAGTTTCTTATCTGTCGAAATGGGAATGTCCCAGGTGATCATAACCTCTTTGTTCTCTGTAATGCTCTCAGGGTCATGATCCCAGTGCTTTTCAGGACATCCCCGATACCTGATTTTTCAAGGTGCAGAGATGCTGAAACTCAGTGTTTTCTAGTAAAGTGCCAGAGAGACCTTTAGGTACTAAGCATAATGGAAGTATCTGGATGCCAAAAGGGTTGACACGGAGAGTCTTCTCAATACACATAGAGCAACAGACTGCTGAAGATTCCTGGAAGGCTTTGTGAGAACCTCTACTGCAGAAAAATATTTGAATCAGGGTTTCTCCACCCTGGAGACAACCCCAAAGAGGGAGGAGTTTTCCTCCCTAAAAAGAGAGAATTCACTCACTCACTGAAACCATCCTTCAAACCTAGATCACTGAGGTAAAAAGCCTTTCCAAGGCACCATCAAGCCAGACATGCCTGCGACTCACTTTAGCACACACACTCTCTGCAAACTCCAACTCAGCTCTATCAATTACTGCCTCTACCGGTGTCTAGGAGTCGCTATACCAGCCCCCAGTTCCGAACCATTGTGGCAGCTCTGACAAGATAATGCTAGTCAAATGGTTCAGTCCCACTTACTTTCTGCAAACACATGTAAGAGACACATTCACCTTACACCTACCTAATAGAGAAGCATTCAAAGAGATGTGATTTTGAGGCACGAAATCAGTGATTGAAATGAAGGCGTGCCGGTAAACGTAAACTGATTGTGCAAGCAATAGTCCTGGACACCGCATTTAATAAGCTTCTATAAATGAACAGTACCTTTGCTCATCTCTTCTGCTTCCTTAGGGCTCTTGATGCTCTCAGGTAGTAAATGGTTCACCACCAAATGCTTCTCTTCTCAAGTCTGAAGATGTATTTTAAATAGACATTGATTTCCTTCATGTGCTCTGGATGAGATTTTTATTTTATTTTATTTATTTCTTTTTTATACCGTGCTCTTTTAGAATCAGTGTGGTTTACATGTATACTAACAGGTACTTTTTATTCCCTTGTCCCCGGAGGGTTCACAATCTAAGTGTACCTGAGGCAATGGAGGGTTCAGTAGCTTGCCCAAGGCCACAAGGAGTGGCCATGGGACTAGAGACCCCAGTCCCTCCGGCCTGAGGTTGCTTGTCCCCATGTGGGGATTGAACCCCTGGCCTTCACGGCTTGAGGTAACCTGTCCCAACCACTGAGCCACTCCTCTCTCTCACTAGATCCCCTGTAGCTTTACATCCAGCAGGTTCGGCACCAAGTCTTTTGCCTAAGGTCTACCATTACCCTGTGAGGCTGTATTCACAAAGTTCCAAACAGCGGTACCTTTCTCTCTGCAGCTGGCATCTTACCATGCCCCGTGCAATGCTGCAAAGTGTTCCGATTGCTCAATCTCCCACCACTGTCGTGACAAAGCAAAAAGAGCTTCTGCTTTCCTGTCGCTGCTCCCCAAAAGAATGACAGCAAGAGGTGCAAAGGTGCCCCACAAAAGACGAGATTTAAGACACTGAAACGCATTATTACATACTTTGATGGAAGCAAACCATGAAATGCTCTTAAGCCATGTTTCAGCAACTCATTACAGCCATCAAAAGCTTCATTCAAAGGTTGCTATCATGTTACAGATATAATGGCCAGTCTGAACAGGGGGCTTGCTGGAACCCACATGTACAGTTTAGCAGTCCAATGAAAACTGTCACCATACTTCCATTAAAAGGATTTCAATCCCGGGAAAGCTCCCAGGCAGACCTAGGACAGAGATCTCTTCCCTCAGAATTATGATACCAAAGCCTCCTTCCTCTTCCACCCCCTGGGCACACGGGATACGAGCTATTTCCTGCTTATACACATTAAGAAAGGAAAACCAGCTGTCTTCAGAGACTGCTAAAAACTGTATTAATGAGCAATGCTCATGCTTTACAACGTCAGAAAATGCCCCCTGCCCACCAGCAGTTAGATGATGGCGATTTATTTATTTTATTTAACAAGGTTTTTATATCGCTTTATCCTTTAGTCAAAGCGGTTTACAGTATAACGGGCGAGTTAGCAATATAAAGCATTAACACAGTAACGGTGGTAGGTAACATATATGCAGAATAACATGTGCATCGTAACTTCCATGGGGGGAAAAATGAAGGGGGGGGGGGAGAAAAACTCAGCTGTTAACATGGTGCTGACTTAAAACACTTCTACTTTCCATTTTTTACACCATTAACTTTTATTCTTAACATCTAAAGGTGTTTCCTGATAAGATATTTCTGCCTAATACATTCAGATGCCAGGCTCTTTTCTATACATCGTGAGCGCCACCCGAATTAGAGCAGCCACAAGTCACGAGACGCTGAGGTGATCACCGCAGGGAGCAGATCGCTGATAACAGAAAGAGCTGACTCTTCTGAGACAAATCAATTCATTCTTTCGGGTTTTAGGCTGTAAGATTTGGCAAAATCACATTCAGTGACAAACTTTCAGCACTATTCCTCTGTTCGCTGTAAAACGTTTGCCTTGGGGAAGTGCTTTGGTATGAATTCCTCTTGATATTTTAGCACTTTCCCACTAAGGCAGGTTAAAATTATCCATCTCTCTGACCAGGGACCTAATCCAGTAACTCCACTGCTGAGGGCCTGGCTGGGCTGTAATCTGGGATGAGAGGGGAGAGGTCACGTCTTTGGGATCTACTCCTTGAAAATAACCTTGATTCAGGAAGGGCGAGGTCATTGTAAACAGGATCAAAAATGAAAAGTGCTTCAAATTCAGACATGTGCACAGTTTATTGTCACTTCTTAAAAAGTCGTTTGTAATCTCATGCAAACTAAGTCCCTGCTAAAGGGCGGCATTCCCAGATTGTGGATGGACTATGAAATGTTCCTCCTCGCTGTCTCTCTCTACATGTTCCCAGGGCCAGAGCTCACAGCCGAGACTCTCTCCAGCAGTGAAGTAGGGAATACTGTGTATCGTCTCTCCATGCTCAGCCCCTAACGCACACACTCCTCACCTGAGCTTTAGCACTAGTTTCTGGAGTGTGTGGCGTCTCGGCAATCTTTTCCTTGGAATCCGACATTTCCTCACCAGTATGTGGCTGTACTGCTGGTTTTACTCTTCTCTCAAACTCTTCCCATGTCTCAACTGTATTTAGCCCCAAAGTCAAGTCCAGCTCTCCAAGTCAGCAAACAGCATCTCCCCCTATCAGCACCAGCTCGTGCAGTTTCCAGCCAATCAATTATCGGCAGAGGAAGAACACTAAACATCAGACCCCCACCCAAGGAACCGCATTCAGCTTAGAGCAAAGGGAGCCCAAGACGAGAAAATCCCAGGTGGGCTCCCTCTTTGCAGTGAGCTCAGCTGTGCTAACTTCCTGTACATGCTCAGTTATGCTAACTTCCTGTATAAGCTCAGCTGTGCTAACTTCCTCAGCTATGCTAACTTCATGTATAAGGTCAGCTATGCTAACTTCATGTATAAGCTCAGCTGTGCTAATTCTTTGCACCTCTGCTAGGTAAGTTCAGATGTTGCTAAATTCTATTTTATATATTTAACCAGTTTTATATACCTCCTTTTCCTTCAATCAAAGTGGTTTACAAAGATCTAGGTTGTGTACATGTATTACCTGAACCCAGATGAGCTTGATTGTGCTAATTCTTTGCTACCAACTGAAGTGGACTAAATCCCTGCATCAGTTATGGTGAGTTCAGATATGGTAAATTCCTGTATCAGAGCCCAAATGGACTCAGGTGCACTAATTTTTTGCATATGAACCTAGGCGGGTTCAGATGTGCTAAATCCCTGTATCATGGCCCAGGTAAATCCAGATGGGCTAAATCCCTGTATCGGGGCCCAGGTGAATCTGTGTGGGCTAAATCCTTGTATCGGAGCCCATATGGACTCAGGTGTGCTAATTCTTTGCATTTCCACTCATGTGGGCACAGGATAGCTAAATCCCTGTATCAGGGCCTGGGTGCATTCCAGTGTGCTAAATCCCTGCATTGGAGGCTAGGTGAGCTCAGGTGTGCCAAATTTCTATAGATGGGCTGACATTTTGAACATGAGAGTCTAAATTTTTTTGTACTAATTCTAGGATCACTTAAGTTTCCTAATTTGCTGTGCTGAAATGAGTTTTGTATTTTATGCCAGTCTATGCCGGTAGAGCAGGGACCCTCAGGGACTCCTCCCCTTTTAGTACAGATCCAGTCCAACGTATGCTAAGCCAACCAGGGACCTCACACCTCAGCAAGCTTTCTCTGTTCAGCCGTGCACTCTATATGACCTTTCACCTGCCGCACCTTCTTCCTGTTGTCTGCATCTTTGGGGTGTCTCATACTAGTTGTTGCACAACTCCTCTGGTGTCTTCTGGGGAAAATGAGAAGGCCACCATCCATTCATGTACAACTGGAGATTCCCAATGGAAAGCCGTAGACCAGATTAACCAGTTAATGTTAATCCAGGTGTATCTGAAGCTTTTCATTCCTCAGCATCAGCTGAGACAAGCAAACAAACCCAAATCCACGGTCTATTCTCATTTTACAAGCTGCATCTCTATCTGTCTGTGCACCTTTATAGATTTATATAATTGTGCATGAGAGAGACGGGAATGGAAGAAACAAACAAAGTAACACAACCGACTGAGTGAGAAAGTTGAAATCTCTCAAAGTTGAGAAGATATTTGGTGGTCAAAGAAGGGGACAGAGGAAGAAACTCTAATCCCAGATCAGTTGCTGTCTCTCTGTGCTGGACCCTGGAAGAGGCATTTTCTCTCTCTAAACTTTATTTCTAATCCCAAACTGTGTGTGACCTCTGGTGAGACATTTTACCTCCCTGGACCCCCGGTTTAATAAGGAAAGAGCCAAATGCTGCTCTTGTGGCGACACCTAGTGGTCATCTACTGAAAGGCACAGTTACCTCAGCTCTGTGGATCCTGTACCCACTCCCTAGGCCGCAGGAGGTGCTTAGTTTATATATGGAAGGAACCATTGGAGACCCCAAGGGATAAGTCTCTAACAAGACACAAATGGAAAGATGACAAACAAAGGTGTGTAGGAAGATGCAGTGGGTGGCAGAAGAAAAAAATTTACCTGCCAATATCAGAAGCAAACCATGCAGTTTTTGCAAGCTCTAACAAGGGCAACCTGCTTTGCTTTTCTCTTGAAATAATAGATATTATATGCATGTTCTGGTTGGTCAAAGTGAATAAAGAGAATTATTCCTCTCTCCTTGACTGCAAATGTTGACTTGAGGCTCTGGACAGGGCCTCTCCAGGTGCAAAACAGGAGTGACACACCCTGAGCTGACCCATGGTCTCCTCATGTCCACACTCCAGTAAAAGCACACTGCACACAACATGCACAACCAAGGATGCCTGGGTGAAAGCCCCAACTTTCCATGTTCCTCCTTGCGTTCACTAGAGATTGCCACATCAGACACAGCTTGCAGAACAGAACTGCAAATCCAGCACCAGAGCCGGGGAGAGAAGCGACGTGCAGCCATACTTCCAGTACTAAGCCCAGCTACATACACAATGCAGAGCAATCACACCTCCAACGCCCGACCTACTGACACACACACACACAATGCAGAACACACTCACACCTTCAACAACCGACCCAGCCACGCACACGTACATATATCACTAGCGCCCCTTCAGGCTCACCACTGAACAGACCACCTAACATTGCCATAATGTCAAATTGTAAAAACACCAAATGTTTTTCAAGGGGAAAATGAAAGGTCTACTGCAAAGTGGGAAAGCCTGGCCATGTCTTCTCCCAGACCCTCATCTGTGCGATTCGCTTGGCTTCCTATGCCTGCAGCCTTCTCCTGAAATGATGAAATTAATGTGCCTTTTTTCTGTAATTATCTGTTGTTCTCTCAGTGTGGTTGACAGTGCTCAAGCTACATGCCAAGCCACAGCCAGAGCACGTCAGCAACCTTTCTGATGTTCCTTGCAAATGTGCATTACACGGATGGTTAAACTGAGTCATTATCAACACAAGGCACTCCTTCCATCAAAATTCTATTTTTGCCCCCACCTCCCCTCTATCCTCTTCCCTTCCTCCTACACCCCCCCCCCCCAACTATGGATCTTATCATAGGCGACACACCGGCCAAGACAGATATGGCGACGGGGCTTGGTGATAGCCGTCTGCATATGGCGTGTGCGGTCCCTGTTTCCTTTCGCAAGGTATAAATTGCACTCAGTGCCTGCTTACCCTGCTATCAGGAGCCTGCATCCGTGTAGTATTAAGGAAAGGTCGCAGCACCCTCCGGGTTGCAGCAGAGTATAGTGCAAGCCCCAGTTCTACTGCCGAATTTTCTCGCATGCGAGGTATTCATCAGGGTGGGGAAGAGGGATGGGGAAAAGGAGGCGGGATGCACTGGGGGGAATAAGCTAAGTCAACGCCACTAAGCTGCGATTAGAAATCCATTTTGATTTATTTTTTTTTTAGTGGGGGGTTTGGTATTTTTTGTCCATATGCTGGTATAGAGCGCTTTTCGTATCTTAATTCTGCAGCAGTGGGTGTAATGATGATAATAGCCCCAAAGCTTTCCTAAGCTAAGCACCCCCCACCCCCAGTGATCTGAAGAATAAATGTGTAGTAGCGATAATGAAACAGAAAAAGCAGATAGGCAGCAAAGCAATAATCATGTAAATTACAAGTCCTCTGTTCCAACCTCCCCCCACCCCTGCAAAAAAGAAAAGAGGCAAATGCAGAGGGGGGAGAGGAATTCTGAAAGCTATTCTATAGACCCGTCCATTTCCTCGTCAGCCATGACTAGAGCTGGTTATTCATTATCCAGCAAAGCTGAAAGACATCTGAGGGGCAGGTAGAACTTCTGAAATATTTCTATGCCCCTCGTCCAGGTTTCATGGGATACATCTGACCCCCCCACCCCAAAATGGTAGCCAAATTTTTCAGAAACGAATACCTTTATTTATATAATATATACACACAAATACACACACATACGATTCATCATATTTATAAAACCCCTTAAATTTATGCCTGCTTTCTAACAGCCAAAACCTTTTCGCAGATATTCAGATAAAGGATCAAATTATTTTTTTGAGACCATAAAGCCCTCATTTTCCCTCACTTCTGCAACAAACTTTCCAAATATATGAGACACGCTTGTCTCTCCAAAAATCCAACTGGCGCCCAGCCATCAAGGACTATATGGGGCCCGGCTATATTAGCTTTATTCTAGCAGAGAAATTTCCAAAAAACAAACCCCCACCCCAACACATACAGGATTCAGTTGAAGGGGAAGCCGCCTTCGGACAAGAAGGTAAAACGCACAGCCTGCAACTTTTAAGGAATGCCTTGTATATATGTAGATTTATTTTGGTAACAGCTTGCAGCTCATCAGGCACAAAGCAGCACACATATTTTTACATGCTAGATAGAAAACCAGAAAGCGGGCACAGGTTTCTTCTATTGCATGCAACGCTGTATTTTACTAGTCTCATCAAGCTCACTTCAGCTAATTCTGAGACTGGATGCTCCCCTTACTCGGAGTTCAGCCCCCCCCCCCCCCATACTTTCCTCCCCCCACTTAAATATGCAGATTAATAGCGAACCTTCAAAAACTACAATTTAGAGCTTTGGGGTGTGCGAGCTTCATCAGGCACAGGACAATGGGTGTGTAGCTTTCCCAGTACCCCCAGACTCACAGAAGACAGCAGCAGCAGCTCGGTACCATTCCCTTCCCACACACTTCCTTCCTCCACTGGGCTCTTCTCCTCTTCTCCTCACTTTTTAGCCTCCTCTCCAATTTGTCTTTCAGAAGAAGAGAGATGAATTAGGGGGGAAGCAACTATTAATCCATCTCAGCCTCTCTTCCCAGTTCAAGTGCAACGAACAAAGAGGAAAGCTGCTGGAAGTGCACTGAAAAGAAGTCACCTACACGAGAAGCTGAAAGTCACTGAGCACTGGGCTAAAACATGACATCACTGGCCTGATTCCTGCAGACAGGGGCTGGCAAGTGCCGGGGGGGGGGGGGGGATAGAAGAACAGACTGAGGGATGGGGAGCACGGGAATGGGAGGGACAGTAAAAGTGCGGAAGGGAGGGGCAAGGGAATGGGGAGGGGAAGAAAGGTGAGGAAAGGCAAGCACGAGAAGGGGAGGGGGAGGCAAGGGAATGGGTAAGCAATTCTGAGGATGGGGGGAGGCAAGGGTGCAAGGCTGAGGGAGGGGGGCAAGAGAGCAGAACAGGAGGAGCAAAGGTGAGACAGGAGACCGAGGAAATGAGAGGGGTGGAGGGAGACAGCAGTCCGCCAGCCGCTCCGAGGCAGCCCTTCCCCTTCCCCTCCTGCCCACTTCAGCAGAGAACTTTTCCCCGGCACTTGGGCGGGGTCCGATCTCGGCGCAGCTCTTACCTGGGCTGAGCTGGGGGCCGGCCAGGGGTGCGGGGGTCCAGGTGCCCCTGCGCAGCGCTCCGCTCGCATACTGCCACTGCCTGAGCCGCCCGGCCAGCTGCTGCCGCCCGGCCCCGCCCACGGCCCCGCCCCTTAAAGGCGCCGCGCTCTCCCCTTTCCCGGAGTCTGCCCGGCACATGCACGCTTGTCTCCGACTAAATGGCCGCACCTCACTGCCAGCAGGGACTCGGGGTTTAAACGTGCAAGGAGCACGCCTGTCCCGAGATTGCTGAGTGGCTGCAGATTCATTGCCAGTTGCTCAGCAGGAGGTGGGTTTGGCTACCAGTCACCCAAGGCTTTTTCTTGTTTGCATGATCAGAGCGACTTTTGCTGTGTCATCCACAAAATCCATCGACTTTTGCTGGGGCAAAACCACAAAATCTTTAGCGTTTTATTGTGTTCAAATCCATAGCAATCATTAGAGATTGGGGTCGTTTGACCTTTGCCCTCATATCCCCCAGTGCACACATGCCCCTTTCTCCCCACCCCCGCGTAGTAATGCCATCCAGGTCAAGCTGTAACACAGTAGATGACGGCAGATGAAAACCAGTATAGTCCATCTAGTTTGCCCAGTAAGACGGCTAGAGTGGCCGTACTCGCCGCCCCGTGCAGCTCACCCCCTCTAAAGGTTGTGTCCTAAACAAACTGTCTTCGAGTCAGCACCGGCTCCTACAAGCCAGCAGCTTCGTGCCCGTTTTCCTGGCAGTAGATTGGCCTTTCTTCGGTGGCAATAGAGGGTTAAGTGACTTGCCCAAGGCTACAGTGGAAACTGAACCCTAGTCTCTTGGGTTCCAAAGCCAGTGCTCCAACCACTAGGCTACTCCTCCGCTCGGAAAGGCCTTAATTGCCTTATCACAAGCAGTGCTCAACGCACGATCGCCCCCTAGTTCCAAGAACTGGAAACTACAGTGAGACGCTATAAGAGTTTGCTTGGCCAACAGCAGGCGGCACTTTTAATTAAGCAATGAAGCCGATGCCATTGAGTTGAAGCGGTTCTGGTTCTGATTTGAACACCTTTATCATACTGATTAAAGACAGATCTGCTTTTAACTAGAATTGGCGGTATTCCTGAAGTAAGGCTAAGAGCTTCCATGGAATCAGCGGTAAAAAAAAAAAAAAAAAAGCTGCTCTCACAGCGACACCTAGTGTCAGTCCTCTGAACGGCATCAAAAAGAGCCACTTCGTTCAGCGTGTGCCGTATACTGGAGCAGACAGGAAGCTACAAATACAGAAGTCAGACAAAATAATTGCATTTATTATTTTCGAAAGCTTTTGTATTTATTCTAATCAATTTAATTATTGTGAGAAGAAAAACACGAGTAACTGCTTAAGGAATTTAAATTTACTAATATTACAATTCCATGTTTATCATTCAGAAAAAGTAAGTGCTCAACAGGGGCAATCCAAGACCAGCCAGAACGAATACCAAAAAGGAAGGCGAGTAAGGGAAAATCCAGCTCTCAGGGCGAGATTCCACGAGAAGATGCTGCCGGTAACTTTTCAAAAATAAACTAAGTTGCTCGGGCTAAAGAAATGACACTTTTGCTAATAATAACTTTACATTTGTGTAAGAGAAACGACAAAACGTTCCTTGTACCTCTCTGTCGCCCCACAAATCGTTTCTCTTGCAGCCCCGAGATCCGCGTCTGGGCACCGCACCGAGAACAGGGCAGAAGGGGCTGATTTCATCTGAGGGTGGACCACTGGGGAACCCTGTCGCTCAGCCTCACTGGGGGCCCGGGAGCTGTCCGTGGTGCTGGCGAGCTCTCGGCTCTGGAGGGCTCGGTGCGTCCGTCGGCTCCTGTTGTGCGATGTGGATTTCGATGTTGCGCTCTTGCCTGCTTTCGCTGATTTGCGCGTTTGTGTACATTTGCTGTTTGATGTGTCCGCGTACATGCTTCAATGTGTGCCTTCCTTTTGGTCTGTGCGGTTCTTCACGAGTATGCACGGATGGATGTACACGTGCCTCTGTGTTTGCGTGCACATGTACTTTGTCCGTGTTTTGTATGCGTGTGCACACATATTACTGGGTTTTGTGTGTGTAGGTGTCAGTATGCACATATTGCTATCTTGTACAGGTGTTCGGTACGTCTAAAAGCGTCTGTATTGCATGGATGCACAGGTTGCTTATGTTGCAGTGTGTCATATATTTTTGTCAGGGGATAGAGGGTGACTGGGCTAAGACAGCTGGAACCGGTTTGAGAGTAATCTGCTGTCACCATGAACAGTGCTCACCCAGTCCAAGCTGAGCCGAGTATTGGTGTTACCGTGTGGCTAGGAGTATGTGTGGGGGTGTGTTTAAGCTGATGTATTGATGTTAATTTGTGTAAATGAGAGCATGTGGGAGTGTGTTGCTTGCCTACTCGGTGAGGGAATGAGCTAGTGTGTGGGTGTGTTTGTGTATTCTGCGGAGTATTACTGCGTATGAGTGATGCACATTTGTGTATTGCTATGACTTGTGTGGGTGGGTGTATTTGTATAGATTTCTGTTTATTGTGTGTGTGAATACCGGGGGTCATTTCTCTATGTTACTCTGCATTTTTGCGTCTGATGCGGGTTTGTGTGTATATGGGGTATTATTGTGTACTTGTACTGCATTGTGTGTGGCTGTGTCTGAGAGAGAGGAATCCTACCACAAGGAGATGGAAGCAGTAGAGGGGGTGCTCTGACATTTAAGGTCACCCATCACCCTCCCCCCACCCCCAGTCTCGGGGGTGCACAGCCTCTAGGGTTTCCAGACAGCACTGTAGAGTGCCGAAGAGAGTGCTTTGGGAGGAGATGCTGGTTAGTGCTGGTTGGGAATAAGATGTATGTCCGGACTCTGGGAGGGAGATTGAGGAGGACACTCTGGTCCCCCAATCAGTCAAGTAGGACTGAAGCCAGTCCCAGTGTGCGGGTCAGTCACCCACACGTGTCCCCAGGCCTGTTTCCCACTCAAACCCGCTTAATACTGTGAGACAAGCAGCTGGCACTCACCAGAAGAAAGAGCCCTGCGGGTTTACAAAAGCCCCTTTCCTCCAATTCATTCACTGCAGAATCAGAACTCGAGGCAATCTGGCAAAAGAACTGATGAAACGAAGATGTCCGGCTTCATGAAATGTCCTCCACCTACAGCTCTAGTGCTACGACAGCCACGCCTAGGAATAGGCTAATATCTGTGATATATCACGGCCTATAGCGCTCCAACTAATGGTATTATTTTCTTTCATCAGGGTAAATGGAGGCTTTGAGTAGTTTGTTGCACAAACCCTGCCTGCTTTACATGGACAAAGCCCGACCAGTTTCTCCAAATGGGTGAGTTGTGCGCATACTATGAACCTCACTTCTAAGCCAGCCTATGTGGAGTCCGATCTGGGCCTTGCAGGCCTTCATCTTGCGGTGATAGACAGGTAAATGGAGCTATTCAGCCCGCTGTGCTGTTCTGTGCAGAACCTGCTGAAGACACTCCAGATGTGCGCATAGCAGCCAAACCAACTCCATCTAGCAGTGAGCGTTTCCCTCTTCCAGGCCAGACAGTACCGGCTGCTGGAGAAAAATCAAGACAGATACCACTTGCTTTTGAATCCATCAGCTCTGCCCGTCAGAGTCGTGCTGGGGATTAACAGGCATTTTGTTAGAGAGTTGAACGCCTAAGGAAGACTTTCTACTAGTGAGCACAATCCGAATTCCAGCAAAACACGGAGATGGCCGCGGCTGGAGACTCCCAAGGAGCCTCCTATTAAATCCAGCCAATTTTATCTTCCCTGACAGTTGTCAATACGTTTCATTACTGTCTACTTTTCAAAGGGAGGAGAGCCGAGTACTGCCAGGGTCTGGCTTTCAGGGTAACCAAAGAAGAGAAATCAGCACAGCTGACAGATATCCCGAAAACCAGACCAGCAGGTGTCCCCTGAGGACTGCAGTCGCCTTGCCCAGGCTGACAGCGTTTACTCTTATGGAAAAGCAACGATGAGCGAGTGTTCTGGAGAGATAATGCTACAGGGGGCATTTCACTAGAGGTCAGGTCACTGGTGTCTCCCCCAATGGGGGTGTTTGGGTGAATGGAGCTGATAGGGCTTTTCTCCCCGAGACCCATCTCACTCTGCAGGGGAGTCATTATGAAAACTATCCACTCTTAAGTAAATTATGGCCAAGAATATCTATCAGTGTGATCATTTCAGCATCTTTAAACAGTGAAAGGAATAGAGAAACAATCTAGAGGAACCTCACCGCTCTGTAATGTTTCTGAATACACAATCTTACACAAATAATTTTAATTTTATTGTTTTAAATAATTATTTCAAGATAAATTCATGAAAAACAATTAAACAAAGATGGACATTAAAAACAAGGAATAAATAAAAAAAACATAAATATATATTATAAAAAAAAAAGCTTTGGAACAATCTACGCAAGAAGAACTAAAAAAAAATATCTCAGGAAAAAAAAACCAGTCAAAACAGAATAGGTGGGTTTACAGCTCTCACACCCAAGAGCAAAATATAAAGTGCAAGATATTGCAGCAAATTGTATGTTGTTCCAAGTAAGGTAGCTTTTTTGCAAAACTGCTTGGGTTTTGACTTTTAAATTTACAATTTCCATGTATTTTGGGAGTCCAGTTGGAATTGCTCTATGAGTTCCAATCACAATTGGTATTAGCATCAATTTTTTTCCTCCAGTCTTTCTACTTTAATTTGTAAATTATGGTGTTTTGTTATTTTTCCCAGCTGTTTTTCAACAATTCTACTATCACCCAATGCTGTCACATTTATAAGCCATGCATTTTTCTTTTCTCAGACCATCATGTCAGGAGTGTTGTGCATTGCTAATATATAAAAGATGTGGATGGAACATGTGACCAGAACTAATCATGGTAATGGCTGAAATCAAGGCACTTAAGAAAGAAACTGAAGGGCTGGCAAGCACTTGGAACACGACACTCCTGACATCACACTCAAAGACAGCAAATATGTATGGTTTATTATTATTATTATTTTACAAAAAAAAAAAACAATCTTTGAACCCATTTTCATCCAGCTTTCAGAAATGAAAGCTACCAGCAAACTGTAAGTGTCCCTGGAAGCCACACGGGAGTCCTCAGCCCGCATTGCTTCTGGTAGGGATGATGCTGCAATATCTGGGTTTGCTCCTCATACCTAAAAGCGTGATTTATTTATTTAATTTATTTATTTAGCATTTCTTATATACCGCCTTTCAGTTTTATCAAGGCGGTTTACATTGAACACAACAATTTTACATGGAACTGCTAGTAACAACAACAGTTTTACAAGTAGCAACTCACAATACAATTGTGTATCACAATTAACTGTGCAACCTTTTGATAACTATTTACACTGCATCTTTGGACTCAGTTTAGTGTAGCATAGATGATGTGGATGGGGTGGTTGGCAGGAGAATTTGAGCATTATGGCTGTGTGTTTAGTGTGGCGTCAAATTATTCTTTGAACAGGTATGTTTTAAGTTGTTTTTGGAAGTCAGTGGTGTCTGTAGTTGCTCTTAATTGGTGTGGAAGTGAATTCCATAGGGACAGACTGTAGTATTCAAACACTCTTTGGAGTGATTGGGAGGAGCTGGTCTTGATATTTGATGTCGAGAGGTTGTTTTGATGTTGCTTCCTCCTTGATCAAGTATCTGGCACCCTCTGGATTAGTTCTTTTAAGCATTCGGTGGACTGATTGTGCAAGTTCTTAAATGTCATCATTATTGATTTGCATTTCATTCTGGATCGTATGGGGAGTCAGTGAGAGATTTTATGATAGGAGTAATGTGTTCTTGTCTTTTTGATCCAGTGATTAACTGGGCTGTAGTGTTTTGTGCAATTTGTAGAGTTTGCGTTGTGCATTTGGGTAGTCCTTGAAATATCAGATTGCGATAATCTAGGTGTGGTGTGATTATTGCTTGACATATGGTGTGGAAGTGGTTATGATCAAGTAGAGGTCGCAGGTTTTGAAGGGTCGTCATTTTAAAGTAGGCTGTGGCTGTAATCTTCTTAATGTGGGGTTGGAGTTAAGCCTTTGGTCTAGGCTTACCCCTGGATATTTCACTTTCTTCTTCACAGGGACTGGTCGATTTCTGGGGGATTGAAGGTGGTGTCTATTGTTCTAGTTGATCGTGAGGTTACAGTGTTTTAGCCATTCAGTAATTGATGTCATGCATGAGGTAATGGTATAGTCATCAGGTTTTTTTGGTGTCGAATGTAGAATAAATCATCAGGTCATCTGCATATAGGTGGTATTATATATTGTATTCTTGGATGATTTTACAGACAGGTTGTACATATATGTTGAATAGGAGGGCAGATAGTGTGGATCCCTGTGGTATTCCTTGGTGCAATGCGAATGGTTTGGAGGTTCTGTTCTTGATTTTGATTTGAGACTGTCGATCGGATAAGTAGGAGCAGAACCATGTCAACGGGGTGCTGCTGATTCCTATCTCCATCAGTCTGTCCAGGATTATGGAATGTATTATTGAATCAAAGGAAGATGTTATATCCATGAGGATGAGTATGTATCCTTGCTTGAGGTTTTCAATTCCTTTTAGTACTGTGTTGGTTAGGAAGGTTAAGAGTGTTTCTACTCCGTGATATTTTCAGAACCCATGTTGTTGTGGATCCAGTGAGGCAGTTGAGTCAATGTGGTCTTGTAGTTCTCCCAGGGCAAGCAGGGATCCAGTGAGGCAGTTAAGTCAATGTGATCTTGTAGTTGCCATTGTACTGTTTTTTCTATAAGTTTTGCTAGTAGTGATATCACAGCACCTACCCTCATCTGCAGCAATGCAGGTAGGGGAGTCCTATGCAGTTTCATAGGAATATTGACAAAGTGGTCTTCCTAAAGATCTTCTTTCATCTTGTTCCACTTCCTAAGTTAAAAGCAAGGAACTCACAGAAGATTTCTGCTGAAGCTGGTTTCTGAATAGAGGTTTCAGTTTTGGTGCTACCTTGATAGTGATATACCAGGCTGTGATATTTTGTCACAAAATACAAACATGCTGGCAAATGTGTAAAACTGCCATTTGTTAAAAAATACAAACACGCTGGCATTATTATTATTATCATTTGTAGCTAGCTCACACTTTTCCATTAATAGTTTGGGCTATGTGTAAAATTGCCAGTTGTTTTGAACATTTTAATGTGCAAAGTATTTTCTGTGACAAAATATTGCAAATGAAGCCAGCTTTGTAGCAAACTTTCAGGCGTAGTCCACTATGTATGAAAATGTAATTAAATTCCACATTAACGAGCTTCTGCAGTGCAAATTCATGCAAAGCAGTTCATTACTGTGAACTTTCGCAAAAACAGGAACATGAAAAAGGCTTTGCAGGCCTGTTTCTAAGTCCTCTTTTGCACACTAATCCCATGTGAGAGGTTCCCCCTCAATCCCTCATGGATCAGTGGCCCAGTAGCATCTCTCCCACCCCAGTCTGGGGCTTGAAGCTCAAAATATCTATTCTGTTCTTTCCCCCTTGCTAAGCTCTGCCTCCTTGTGGGAAGCCCTACCTACCCTCTTCTAATAAAACCAAGTGTGGCCCCTGGGATCCCTGGATTCCAGCTCACTCTAGAGAAGTGAATCCAGAGAGGGACAGGAGTGGGGTTAGTGTGCTAGCAGACCACTGACCCACCAGGGGGCACCTTCACATGAAGGGGTAGCTTTTGGTTTTTGTTTTATTTGTGTCTTCAGAGCCAGAGGTGTGTGAAGTTTCGAGTCATGGGAACACAAGTAAAATGGTTAATGATATTTACCTCGTTTAGAACTCACAGCTAAATGCCACAAAAATGGTCACTAACTCACCAATTTTTTCGTGGCTTAGTATGTTGGCCTCCTTAGATAGATTCTTTAGGGACCTGAGAAGTCTCAATCATAAGAAGAGCAAAAAAGCCTCATGGAAGTTTCAGTCCCACAGGTAATTAGCACTTGCCCAAACCAGCAGCAACCCAGAAGATCCCTGAAAAAGGCAGGAAAGGCCGTGATTACGTTTGTGTTGTTTATATACCATTTTTATAGCATTTTGCAAGTCTTTGGGGAGTAAAGGCTTTTTCTTCTCCTTTCCCACCCAGAATGCCCCCCCCCCCTGAATCAGGCTGATTTGAGGTCAGCCTGTCCTCAGCGACCAGACATCTGCAGGCCCTGAGCCTCCTTGCTTCTGGCTGTGTGTGTCTCGACTACAGCCCAAGTGAGCAATACCATACGAACACAAGGTCAAAGTGACACAGATTGACAGGCTCAAATTGTTTCCTGTCAGAGAAAGCACAGTTCCTTCTAACGATGTCCAGGATAAATCACAGAAATGTGCCTGAATTACAATAGTGAGAACAGAGATTTTAAAAGCTTGGGGAACACTTACACACGTAACTACATCAGCCAGTGAGCTCACTGCAGAAACGTTTCCCACACGTAAAGCCAGTTTCCCCGGTGGAAAGCACTGTTTCTAAAACAGGTGCTGGATGTGCGTATAAAGCTATGTGTGGAGCGCAGTCCTATGAAGGCCTTTAAATGTTGAAGTGGTTATTCCCGGGGTTTAGGGTTTACACGTGTACTTGGCAAAGTCCAAGCCCAGCAGATCTTTGCGAATATTCACGCCTACCCCAGAGCAAGTGGAAATCTATATGTGTGCCTGCCGCTGCTGGATGCTATATGTGTGCCCTGCCGCTGCTGGATGCTATATGTGTGCCTGCCGCTGCTGGATGCTATATGTGTGCCCTGCCGCTGCTGGATGCTATATGTGTGCCTGCCGCTGCTGGATGCTATATGTGTGCCCTGCCGCTGCTGGATGCTATATGTGTGCCTGCCGCTGCTGGATGCTATATGTGTGCCCTGCCGCTGCTGGATGCTATATGTGTGCCTGCCGCTGCTGGATGCTGTATGTGTGCCCTGCCGCTGCTGGATGCTATATGTGTGCCTGCCGCTGCTGGATGCTGTATGTGTGCCCTGCCGCTGCTGGATGCTATATGTGTGCCTGCCGCTGCTGGATGCTATATGTGTGCCCTGCCGCTGCTGGATGCTATATGTGTGCCTGCCGCTGCTGGATGCGTGCGCAAGTGGCAGTTTTAGAAGAGAGGGTATGCGCTCTTTCCCTGCACGTGCTTCTCAGATTACTCTCCACATATCTTTCAGGATAATGGCAACCCAGATCCCTCCCAAAGAAAGTACATTCACCACAGCTTACTTCCTCCATCTGGGCACATAACAGCATATTTCAGCATTCGACAGCTTCCTGCAGAAAGAGAAGACTGTTTCCACCCACCCGGATCACATGGAAACCCGGAGGCCTCCTGGTACTGAGCTCTTTCCAGCCAGTTCCTGAATCCTTCTGCTTTGGGCTTCTAGTAGCCCCAAGACTCCTCTCTGATGGGGTTCACTTAAGCAACACCCCCTCAAGGACGCCCCTAGAGTTGGCTGAAGGTGTTGGCTCCCTAGGCACACCTTAAGCCTCACGCCCCCCTGGCTGTCAGAATCTGTCACTTAGCTTTGATTGTCCTGCCCCTTAAACCCACCCTGGAAGCTGCCACTCTAGGCAACCTCCTAGTTTGCCTAAGGGTTGGGCCAGCCCTGAACCTCCGGCAGGGGAAGGTTGCTGCCAAAGAAGCAAATCATAGCCCCAGTTCTCTGGTCACTTCTGATTATTATTTTGGGTTGCTCAATGCATCACATTTGGTATGAGGCTATAGGATGGATTGTTTGGATTTATTCATTGCTATTGGAGGTTTTTTTAATTGAATTTAGAATCTGATGCTATTGTCCTTAGCTTTGTACTTATTACTGCAAACTGTCTTATCCCTTAGTGAGAACAGGAGATGAGATTAGAAGTAGATGTGGATGATGTACAGAGTTTATTTTATACTTATGCTGTTTTTACGTTATGTAAACATTGAATGTATTTATTTTCTCACATTTATTGAAACGTTTTTGCTGAAAATGTCCCGAAGCAGTATTACATAAAATAAAAGGTAGCTGTGAATAAAAACTGATGGTACTGGATCCTAATCCCATTTTCACCTGAGGTAATAGTCCAAAGCAGCAAGAAAGTGCAGACCAGCATCGGACCTCCTATGTTATCGCTTCATCTCCAGTCTGCTTTAAGCAGACACCCCCTGCGAGTCACACCTTCCCACTCGCATGCAAAAACTTCAACACATATTCAGCTCGTATCTTCTCTAAACTTACTGGGATGTGATTAATTTTTTTTTTCAGCAAGATCCACAAATTCCTTTGAGCAGAAAGTTGTCTTGTGCCCAGAATTTGATTGAGCTGAGTCATTGTCAGTACTATTATACAGTACTATCACTCCTCTGCAAATTAACCCAACAGTATAGAAACATGACGGCAGAAAAAGACCACATGACCTATCTAGCCTGCCCTTCCAGTCAGAATAAGCAGAAAGACATCCAAAGCGCACAAGTACGGTTAGACTATTTCCATTCAGTTCCCTGGAATTTCACAGAACTGCCTGCATTTCATATCCCTCTGGTTCAAAGCAAGAGCACATCATAAACAGTGAGTCCTGGATGTGCTACGTTCCCCCCGCCCTATGCTGCATCCTGCTCACTTCCTTTGAAGGGAAATATTCAAATGCTCAGTTGGCGTGCAAGCACACGGAGGATAATTCTGTAAATGGCCATGCAGTTAACACATGTTGCCATGTGCATAAGTGTGGCCTGTTTTATAAAGTAGAATAGGGGCGTATAGATGCGCTTTAACTTAGTTGCGGAAATTCTGCCTGCTCTGAGGAGGGGTTGGTGCTTGCGCCTAGACTGCTCAATAACATGCTAAGTCACAATATGTTATGTTATGTGTGTAAATTTAGGCCTCATCTATGCTCCGCCTCTGCGCATAACCAAACTCAGTGTATGCATAAGAGGACTTAGACGCATGCTAACAGAATAGCAGCTGCCTAAAGCGTAAGTGTGCTTCTCCCAGGGCAAGCAGGATGAGTCAGCCACAAGTGGTGACGTCATCCGACGGCACCAGAGATGGAAGTACTCTCGCGGACTTCTTAACCCCCACCGCTGTGAGTACCTCTGCTGCCGATAGCATCAATGCTGCCGCTCCGGCCGGGGACGCACCTGGTCAGGCCTCCGTCTCCCGCCGCGAGCATGGGACCCTCATCTCCTCGTGCCCTCCCCTGGCGGCGGCTATCTTGACCGGGGCTCCCTCACTCTCTCCTACAGCACTTCCAGATGTCCCTCTGACTGTTTCCGGCCAGCCTCTGACCTCACGGGACAGCGCCGATCAGGACGACGCAGACCAGCTCAGCCTCCACCTCTCGATCCGCCCCTAGCTGGCCAGTCTTTGTCTTCCGCCTTGCCAGCAAGACGGTTTTTTGTTTTACTCTCAACCTCCTCTCCTATTTAACGTGTTCTACCTCTACAAATGAAGAAACCTGGATTTAAAAAGTGTCCCGGCTGCTCACGCAAGATGGCCAACTCGGACTCGCACCAGCTATGCCTCAGATGCCTTGGAACGGAGCATGCCATTGAAGACTGCCCTGCTTGCGGCCGGATGTCCCCCCGGGCACTTAAATCCCGCCGGCATGCACTCGCGGACTTCTTAACCCCCGCCGCTGTGAGTACCTCTGCTGCCGATAGCATCAATGCTGCCGCTCCGGCCGGGGACGCGCCTGGTCAGGCCTCCGTCTCCCGCCGCGAGCATGGGACCCTCATCTCCTCGTGACCTCCCCTGGCGGCGGCCATCTTGACCGGGGCTCCCTCACTCTCTCCTACGGCACTTCCAGATGTCCCTCTGACTGTTTCCGGCCAGCCTCTGACCTCACGGGACAGCGCCGATCAGGACGACGCAGACCAGCTCAGCCTCCACCACGCCGGCAGTGCCTACAGTTTTTCCGGGGCAGCCTCCGGAGCGGCAACCAACCAGTGCGCTCACTCTTGGAGCGCGGGCACCGTCAGAGTCGCCGGTCTAAGCATAGCGCTCGGGGGAGCTCTCACAGGCACCGGAGCAAGCGCAGATCTCAGCGCAGGTCTCGATCTCGGCGCAGATCTCGGAGCCGGGGGCATTGATCACCATCATGGTGCAGATCACACAGCCGGAGATCACGGAACCGGTGGGGACAGCGCAGATCGCGCAAATACAGGAGCAGGCACGGGGATAGTACACGGCGCAGAAGCCGTCACTCCAGCAGCAGCAGCTCCAGCCGGCGCAGTGACAGCGGATCCCACAAAAGGAGCAATCACAGCACCTATTCATCATCAAGCAGCAGATCCCGACAGTCATCTCCTTCTGCCTACAGTGCCCGCAGCTCCTCCCCTGCACACAGCCTCCACAGTGAACAGGAAGAGCATCAGACACAAGAGGAGCATCTACCACCGCCCGCATCAGGCATGCAGGCTGCCCCTGAACCTTTTCAGCAGGAGGCTGCTCCAGAGACCCTCAAACTGCTACAGGACATGCTGCAACAATGGTCCTCCTCTCTGGCTACCCTGGTCTTGGGCCCCAGCACCATCGTGCACCCTCAGCCTGTCCCTTCAGTGACCAGCGCTGTTGCCAGGCCGACACCACATGGCCTGGCCCCCACCCCCCCTGCACAGGAGCAGGATGCTTCAGAAGTACCCTCGCAAACAGATGCGGCGTCCCGCATGGGCTCACCCTCTCACCCCGACACCCCGTTGGACCCTCCTGCTCCCCCTGAGGACATAACCTACTACAAGTTCATTCAGAAGGTCATAACTGCCCTCTCCATCTCTTCAATGGACGTTCCGGATCAACGTGATGAGGTACAAAGCGCTCTCAAGTTCATTGATGCTCCCAAGTCCATCTCTGTCTTACCCGTCCATCAGCTTCTCCGGGAAAACCTCACCAAGATATGGCAGGCTCCGGCATCCAATCATGCCTGCCCACGCAGATTGGACAGCAAGTACAACGTCCAACCCGTACCCGGCTTCGCCAAGCCGCAGCTACCGCACCATTCCATTGTTGTGGAATCAGCACTCAAGCGCTCCAAGTCTTCGCACAACTCTACCAATGCGCCGCCAGGCAAGGACAACAAGCTCATGGATGATGTGGCCAAGAGAGTCTATCAAGGGGCTATGCTGAACGCTAGGATCGCGGCCCACCAATTCCAGCACGCAATTTTTCAAGACTCTCTGATGAGCAACATCAGGTCCTCCATTTCCCTCCTGCCTGAGATTCCACCCTCCCTCTCTTCTGCCCTTGCGGAGCTTGATGACTGCACACGGCACCAGGGATGGGCCGCCCATGATGCCTTTGAGACTGCAGCCAGAGTGGCGGGCACGGCCATCTCAGCCCGCAGACTAGCCTGGCTCTGGGCTTCCGGCCTTCGGTTCGGCAATAAGGTCAAGGACACTGTCAATGACATGCGCGAGCGCTGCACCACCCTCCAGACCTTAGAGGAAGGCACTGACCGCCCTCGCACCTACCGCAAGGGAGGCCCTCAAAGCAGCGCCAATTCCAAGAGGTACCACCCTTATCGCAAGTGGCACCAGCAGCCCCGGTACAAGCAACAGCAGCACTACCAAGCACCGTACAGGCAGAAGCCTCGCCAGCGGGACCGTGGTTCGAAGAAAGCCCCGTCTGCCCCCGCGAAGAACAATTCTAGTTTTTGACTCGCAGCCCTGACAGCACCTTCCGACCGGGGGGCGCTTGTCCGCGTTCCTATCTGCCTGGGAGAATATAACGTCGGACCAATGGGTGCTGTCCATCATAAAGCAGGGCTTTCGCATCAACTTCTCTTCAAAGCCACCCCTTCGGCCTCCCCCTCAGAATTCGATTCCACTGGAGCATCTCGCCCCTATGGCTGCGGAGATCCAGTCCCTGCTGGCCTCCAGGGCCATCAAACCGGTTCCCCCCAGTGAGACCGGCAAGGGATTCTACTCGAGGTACTTCCTGGTCCCCAAGAAGTCAGGGGGTGTATGTCCCATCCTCGACTTGAGAAAACTCAACAGATGCATAGCCAGGGAGAAGTTCAGGATGCACTCCCTCTCCACCATCCTGCCCCTCATCCAACCAAGGGAATGGCTGGCCTCTCTGGATCTCCAGGACGCCTACACACACGTCCCAATGCACCCGCAGCACAAGAAGTTTCTGTGCTTTCAGGTCGCGGGGCGACACTACCAGTACAGAGTGCTGCCATTCGGACTCTCGCCTGCTCCCAGGGTGTTCACCAAGTGCGTAGCGGTAGCAGCCGCATTTCTTCGAAGGCAAGGGATATGTGTTTTTCCCTACCTGGATGATTGGCTATTCTCTGCCAGCTCCCCCGCATCCCTATGGAGGGCTGTCAACAAAGCTATCTCTCTCCTGTCCTCCTTGGGCTTCCTAGTGAACTTCCGGAAGTCCCATCTCTCCCCAGTCCAGAAACTGGAGTTCATCGGTGCCTGCATCGACACAAAGCGGGCCAAGGCCTTCTTGCCTCAGAACAGGAGACATGCAATCATCAGGCTTGCTCTACAGGTCCTAAACAGTCCTCAATCCTTGGCCCGGACCATTCTGCACCTCCTAGGGCACATGGCCGCTGCCACCCATGTCCTTCCCCTCGTGAGGTTGCACATGAGAGTTCTCCAATGGCACCTCCGCTCACACTGGTGCCAGCACACCCAGCCTTTGTCCACCCCAGTCCCCAGGGACGACAGGTCTTCCAAGGCAGTATGCTGGTTGACCCTTCCCACCCACCTCTCCAGGGGCAGGCGTCTGCAAGCACTCGCTCACCAGATCACCATAACCACAGATGCTTCCAAGCGAGGGTGGGCAGCCCACTGCGCCAGCTTGCACACCCAGGGAGCTTGGTCCCCCTCCAAAACAGCTCTCCATATCAACGTCCTCAAGCTCAGAGCTGTCCGCCACGCCCTCTCGGCTCTCCGGAGCCTGATATCCGGCAAAGCCGTCAGAATACTGACCGACAACCAAGTAGCTATGTTCTACATAAACAAGCAGGGGGGCACAGGGTCACGTCCCCTATGCAGAGAAACCCTCAGCACCTGGCATCTTGCCCTCTCACTCAACTGCAGCCTCCAGGCCTGCTACCTGCCAGGGGAGGAGAATGTCCTGGCCGATCGCCTCAGCAGACAGCTCAGCCCGCACGAGTGGACGCTTCACCAGGACGTTTCATCGTTCCTCCTCAAGGAGTGGGGTCTCCCACAAATCGACCTCTTCGCGTCTCAAGACAACACAAAATGTCGCCTGTTCTGCTCGAAGAGACCTTCCCGGCTCAGGCTGGTGGCAGACGCCTTCGACCTCGTCTGGAACCAATGGCCACTGGCCTATGCGTTTCCGCCGACCCCTTTAGTGGCGCGGACCATACAACGCATTATCAGGGACCATGCGACAGTCATCCTGGTGGTCCCTTACTGGCCCAGGCAAATATGGTTCCCGTATCTGCACCGCCTAGCGGCGGAGCCTCCAATTCGACTTCCCCTGCGAGCGGACCTCCTGTCACAAGACAACGGCTCCATGCTTCATCCCAACCTGCGGACGCTGTCTCTATCGGCTTGGAAGCTGAAAGGCTAAGCCTGGCACCCCTCAACCTGACGGCCGAGGTCCAGCAGATCGTTCTCGCAGCCCGGCACCCATCCACCAGAAAATGTTACAGTCTTAAATGGCGTCGCTTCAACATCTGGTGCGAGGCGTGGCACCTTGACCCATTCTCATGTCCGGTGCCCCTGTTCCTTGAGTACCTAGCATCTCTCTCCACCCTGGGCCTGCGCACCCAGTCCATCAAGGTCCACCTCGCTGCCATCACGGCTTTCCATCACCACGTTAGCGAGTCGTCGGTGGCGGTCCTCCCAATCATTGCCAGTTTAATGAAAGGGTTGGCCAATCTGCACCCCACAATCAGGGAACCGGTACCTCCATGGGACCTGAACATTGTCCTCAATCAGCTTACCAAGGAACCCTTCGAGCCTCTGCACTCATCTGAGATGAAATTTGTCTCATGGAAAACCCTTTTCCTCATTGCTATCACTTCTGCCAGGCGGATCAGCGAGCTCCACGCCCTCGTCGCTTACCCGCCTTACCCTGTTCTTCTACACGACTGTGCTCTTCTGCGGACACACCCAAAGTTTGTCCCCAAGGTGCAGACCTCTTTTCACATCAACCAAGTCATTGAACTGCCATGCTTCCTCCCCGGACCCCATTCCGATCCGGAGCAGCGGCGACTGCACACGCTGGATTGCGTCCGGGCCCTTCATTGTTACCTGCAGAGGACTGCCTCCCTGCGTAAAGGGTCTCAGCTCTTCATCTCATATGACCCTAACAAGCCTGGCCTCCCAGTGTCCAAGCGCACGCTGTCAGGATGGATTTCCGCGTGTATCTCTCTGTGTCTCTCGCTAGCTGGAGAAGACCCCCCTGCAGGCGTCAAGGCTCACCATCTGCGGGCATTGGCCACCTCCATTGTCAACCTGCACTCCATTCCAGTCCCTGATATCTGCAAGGCCTCCACGTGGTCCTTTGTCCAGACCTTTCAAAGACACTACTGTCTAGACGGCCCGGACCACAGCGGCCCCACCTTCGGCCTATCTGTATTATCTGTGTGCTCGGGGATGAGTCGTGTGTCTTGACTCCCTACGGCACCCTGACTTGACTGGTCTGACCTTGTTGCTACCAGTGCTTGACTGTAAGATTGTAAGATTGCTCATACAATGTACCTTGATGTGTTGCACTTTATGTCTTGCCTATTGGTTGAGCTAAGCCGTAGGCATAGGGTTATTACGTGGCTCTGCCACCGTTGATGTCCTGTTGCACATCCTTCTGTTAACGTTTGAGCTACGCCGTAGGCGTAGGATAATTACGTGGCTCTGCCACTGTTGATGCCCTGTTACACATTATTCTGTTAACGTTTGAGCACCTGGTTATGCTTTGCACTTTGTGTCACTTACCACTTGTTTATTGCACACCTTGCTCTTTGCACAGGCCTTGTTATTTGCACACCTTACTCTTGCACAGGCCTGCCTCGTCAGGCCGCATTAAACCTGCCTTGCACCTTACTGTTCGGCTTGAGTCTGTCTCATTATTGATTCCCCGCCGCTGCTTCTGTAGCTGGGGAGACACCACTTGTGGCTGACTCATCCTGCTTGCCCTGGGAGAAATACGAGTTACTTACCTGTAACGTGAGTTCTCCAGGGACAGCAGGATAAGTCAGCCACACTTTCCCACCCTCCTCCCCGGCGGGGACCTCCTGTCTCTGCTCCGCCTCCTAGCTGCTGGAAGCACCTCAGCTTGGAAGATCTGGCCAGCTAGGGGTGGATCGGGAGGTGGGGCTACCGGTCAGGCCCAGAAGGCTAAAGCCTTCTGGGCTAGTGAGAGTACTTCCGTCTCTGGCGCTGTCGGATGACGTCACCACTTGTGGCTGACTTATCCTGCTGTCCCTGGAGAACTCATGTTACAGGTAAGTAACTCGTATTTTCATGAGTGTAAGTCCCTTACAGTAGGGGACTTACATGCATTAATAGCTACAATGTGCAGAGTTACACAGGTAGACTGGCTGAGTTTGCACAGATAGATTTTTGCACACTTAAAATATCTTATAAGGAAAGGGAATTGGATTTACGTTCACACCTTTTTTGGAAGCTCAAGGTGACTTGCAGTCAGGTAAATATTTTCCTGTCCCAAAGGGCTTATAATTTAAGCTTGTACCTGAGACAGTAAAGGGTTAAGTGAGTTGCCCAAGATCACAAGCAGCAGCAATGAGATTTGAACCCTGGCTTCCCTGCTCACTGCTGTAATCATTTGGCTATGCCTGTGGTCTGTAACAACCGAAATAATGACTAAAAAAGATAATGTTTCTGGAGGAATAGCCTTCTGATTAGAGCAGTGATCTGTCTCCAGAAAGATCAGGTTTCAAATCACACGCACTCCTTGAAGCTTTGGACAAGTCACTTAACCCTTCATTGCCTCAGGTATAAGCTTAGATTGTAAGGGCTCTGAGGACAGGGAAATCCCTACAGTACCTGATCATGACTTACCTTGAGCTACCACTGGAAAGGTGGTAACTAACTGCTATAAATACTCACACTCTTGACTCTTCAGGGGCATGGTTAGACTTCACACGTGCACAGCTTTTGTGGCATCCTCCCACATCCTTTAAGTGGACATGAGGGCTTTTAGCCATATTGCTAGAATTAATCAAATAGATACCATGCACATGAGAATCAGACTGAAAAGAGTATCTGTGCTTTTGCAATTGTACTGAATCGTGCACTTGATTCATGAAAGCTTTCCCGCCATTCTGCATCTATGTGAGAAAAGCTTATCGCAACCTTTGGGCTGCCTGTGCAATGAGCTCACATACGCAATCATCCAGCAAGTGCTCATTCCACATTAATACCTCCTGTGCGATCACATTCACAACATTTTTGGGCTTAGGGTTCGGCATCCGGGATGGAAGCACACAAGGATATGGCCTGATGTACTCATACACTGTCATTACTTCCTGTTCAGCAACAGGACAAACAGCATACTGGACACCCACTGCTCATATAGCCACACCATAGTCACGTAGGAGCTCCGTCATCACCACAGAAGTAATTCACACTACACCTGCTCATATTCAGGAGATGTGGCGGGGCAGTTGGAAGATGTTGGTGCTGGAATTATCATGCGTATTACAACAACTGAACGGTTTCCTGCAAGAATGGAGGACTGGACTCCTTGGAGGGACCTGAATCACCTTGGTATGCGAGCTGGCAAGTTGAGAGCAGACACGGCAGAATGGGGCTACTCTACCAGACCTGAGACCTGCAGCTGTGAGATGCAGACCATGGGACGCTCGTGATGTGCTGCCCATTGCTTGAGCACCATGTGGATCATGCTCTCAAGCAATTAAATTGTTAAATCCCCTCAAACCATGTAAGTCAAAGGGAGGGTTAGTAAAACAGACCTAAGAGGACAGGTTTTATCAGAGCTGCTTATCATTTTGAGTTATATCTTCCTTTCCTTTTATCCTTTTTATTGTGTTTCATTTTGCAATTACAGTGTAGGAAACAGCCATGGCCAACATTTTATAGAAATGCAAAGATATCCATATTAAAGCAATAGGATTCATACATCCTACTGAGTTCTCGCTGAGCTGTTCTGACACTCTGTGACTGGCTTTCCATTTCATTTGCTGCTGCACCATAGTTGTTAAGAAATGGCATCTCTCCAGCCCTGACGTGGTTACATGCTTCCTGTTTTATGCACTATTTGCTCCCATTCAGTCCACTTAGGCGGGCTCTAAGTCTAAACTTCTTTGAACTGTAATGTTCAGCACATGAATCCTCTTTAGCGACATGCATCATGTATGAATTTGTAGGCTTTCAAAAACATTTACAGATACGTTTAAGATGAAGAGCATTGCATAAAGCAGTCTGGGAAACTGTTTTTCCCAGTAAAAATAATTTCATGGTATTGGCACATCATGGCACAAGTGTCAGTCAGACTTAGATGTCATTGCTTGCAGATGACGGACACCTCGTAGAGGGATTGATGAAGCAAAGTGCACTGCTGTAGTGCAGGCGATGGTGCCGCCTTTGTACACAATTTTCTGTGCCAGTGTGGGCGCAGAATGCAGGAAGGGATGTGACGTGAGTAAATAGTTGCACCGACAGTAGTGCACAAAGCATTTAAGTGGATAGTAAAGAATCAGTTCCCTATGCAGCACAGATGCAGAGAAGAGCGCAGGAAACCAGAAGGCCGAGCGCAACGCTGGGATTTTAACGTGAAGTCTGAGGAGATGTTAAGGATTACGTCCTAGGTCTGCGGTCAGTGCTGGCAAGGAATATGTGCCTGTTTCTTGAGCATACAGCATTGCAACTTTTTTATGGCTTTGCTGAAGGGGAAGGTGGCCGGAACGATGTCCTCAACATGCGCTGGAATGTTGTCTGACGCTTTGGCATCATTATCCTGCGCAGAACGTCTCTTTTAGGCGTATAAGATATAGGTGCTGCTAACACAACCCCTGGGCACCTGCGCCTGGCTTGCCTTCCTTGTTTAGTGCAGACGTTTTGCACACAGCTCATTTGCGTGATGCATGCTTACCGCATCGATGAGCCAAACCTCTGCATAAAACCGGCACTAGGAAACCCTGCGCTAGACCTGTAGCACTAAGCTCTAGTAAGAAGGACAATTATCTCTCCTGTTTTAGCAGTGGAGCTAAAGGCCTTGGTCTTAGAGGACACGTCCCTTCTACTACTATTACTACAATTACTACTAATCATTTGTATAGCACTACAAGGCATATGCAGTACTGTGCACCAGCCCATAAGGGGGACCAAGATAATGCAATCCGAGCACTCTAAGAAGGCTGGGAGAGGGGGCAAAGACAAACGGCGGAGAAAAGGAAATGCGCTTCTGATTTCATTGTTTACATAACAACCCTTTTACAGTGAGAACTTGTTTACAGCGAAAAAAAAATGAAGTTTGGTTTAATGAAAGCAGAATTAGAACTGACAGCCAGAATTAATTTAGTGATTCATCACTGGTGCATCTGTTTCAGTGAAATGTTGGAGAAATAATTTTTGATGTTTGTTCTGCACTATCTGAGGATAAGATGAGTATTTCCAGTGCTGTTGACGCTGCACCTTGCTGCTGATTATATTACTGCACGTTGGGCCATTGAGTCGGTTGGATTTCTTCAAGTGACTGCATATTCCAACACTTCTAAAGGAGCGAGGGAGGGGCGGGTCAATTCTATTTTATGTTTTCCTTCAGTTTTGAAGGTATTTTGTAGTAGGCCCATAATCTTAGCGTAGTTGTAACATTTAAAAATAATCATGTCAGCATTAAGGGAAGCAAACCCTAAGCACGGAGTTGTTTTGGATTTATATTTCATTCTGCAGATGAGAAACATGTTTAGCAGGTCCCAAAGCTTCTCACATCGCTGGTCAAATCAAAGAAACAGTTACTGCTCTGATTCTCTTTTGAAAGAGATACATATAAAGTGTTGATAGCACAAAAGGTACGTGCGCAGTGTTTATAAAGGAAAGATTGGAAAAGGAACTGCAGGTTTAGAGAGAGCAGCACTCCAACACATTCGATGTATGAACAGCTGAAGAGAGGAAAACAAAATAGGAAGGCCAAAAGGACAAACATACAGAAAAATAACACAAAAGAAAAAAATGTAAAAGCTGTGGGAATGGGATAATGAAAGGACATGACCAAGAAGAGAACTGCAGGTAGTCTGAACATACATAGCCTCTTCCTTCGCCAATGTTCTCACAAAGGTGTGCAGCAGTCCTCCGCCCCCGCTGGATATTGCACTTTTAGTTGGGAGCAGGACCAGTGCAAGGGAATTATGTACTCTAGGTAAAACATTAGCCTTGTGCCTCCTCACCATTAGCTTTAGACCTCTGGTGTCGCCTCTACCTCCCCCTCCCCCACCCAAACTCAAGTGTAATCGTCTCAACACCATCCGTCCCAGAGCAGCCCTAAAAAAACACATCTTTGGCATCACACTTTTAAATATTCAACTTTGTTTTGTACATATGCGCATAATGAGGGAGATTTCATAAAGCCACCTATCAGGGTAAATGGGCTATTTGCATACTGCTCAGTCTTCCTGCAGGGAAAGCTATGCACTGATGACTCTTTGTGGGGCTGCCAGGGCCCACTGATTTGCTTTGACTGTAGCAGCTCTTGGCTAGCTCCCCAGAAGCTGATGTCCTAGGTGACTGTCTAGTTTGCCTAGTGGTTGTGCCGGCCATGGTTGGGAGGAGCAGGAAATAAAAGGGTGATATTGCAACAGCACAGCAGCAGCATGGGTGGAGCGGAGGACTTGCACACACAGGTTCACAGGAACATTGCCTCTCACACCTTCAGAGATGCCATTTATGTTATGCCTCTAGGGCCTTCTGTTCCTGCAGCTCTGATGTTTCATAAGAAGTTTCAAGGCAGATCCATATTTACACAGTAGCCTTTCTTAACAATTTTCCTCTTAAATCACACAAGCAAATCAAAAAGAAATCTCAGTATTTCTTCTTTCTAAGGAGTCAAGTAGACTGAACCTTTCTCAGTCCAGTGACCTGGCTCATAGGGAACTCAGCTTGGCCAATGTAGAACTCACAGGTCCAGGGAGACGTCTAGCGGCACCTAGTGACTCGCTTGAGAGTGATCTTGTGTTGGGTTCTAAAGAGAACTGTCAGGGATGAGAAAGCAGTTCAGATCAATTCAAGGAGGAAGACACTGTCAGTCTCCTCCAAAATTGCTCTGTTGCTTTTAAGGTCAGATCGCTTAGATATTCAGATTTAAATACAAAATGAAAGAAATACTGTAGTTTGTTTCTCATTTAGTAATTACAAGGAAAGCAATAAATAAAGGTGAAGTTAATGCAGGTAGAAAATCTGCAACACTCTCTCAGACAAATCTGCCAATGCGTTTCACTCCCACTCTGCAGCACCTCCTACCATCCAGGTACTGAGGATACTACACACCGCTCTACCAGTGCACCTCACTCCTACCCTGTAACACCTCTTACAATCTCAGTACTGAGGATCCTACACACCGCTCTACCAGTGCACCTCAAGCCTGACCTGTAGCACCTCTTACAATCTCAGTACTGAGGCTCCTACACACTGCTCTACCAGTGCACCTCACTCCTGCCCTGTAGCACCTCTTACAATCTCAGTACTGAGGATCCTACACACCGCTCTACCAGTGCACCTCAAGCCTGACCTGTAGCACCTCTTACAATCACAGTATTGAGGACCCTACACACCACTCTACCAGTGCACCTCACGCCTGACCTGTAGCACCTCTTACAATCTCAGTACTGAGGATCCTACATACCACTCTACCAGTGCACCTCACTCCTGCCCTGTAGCACCTCTTACAATCTCAGTACTGAGGATCCTACATACCACTCTACCAGTGCATCTGACTCCTGTCCGGTAGCACCTCTTACAATCTCAGTATTGAGGATTCTACACACTGTCTACCAGTGCACCTCACTCCTGCCCTGTAGCTCCTCTTACAATCTCAGTACTGAGGATCCTACACACCGCTCTACCTGTGAACCTCACTCCTGCCCTGTAGCACTTCTTAAAGTCTCAGTCCTGAGGATCCTACACACCACTCTACCAGTGCACCTCACTCCTGCCCTGTAGCACCTCTTACAATCTCAGTACTGAGGATCCTACACACCGCTCTACCAGTGCACCTCACGCCTGACCTGTAGCACCTCTTAAAATCTCAGTACTGAGGATCCTACACACCGCTCTACCAGTGCACCTCATGCCTGACCTGTAGCACCTCTTACAATCTCAGTACTGAGAATCCTACACACTGCTCTGCCAATGCACCTCACTCCTGCCCTGTAGCACCTCTTACAATCTCAATACTGAGGATCCTACACACCGCTCTACCAGTGCACCTCACTCCTGCCCTGTAGCACCTCTTACAATCCCAGTACTGAGTCTTCTGCACACTGCTCTGCCAATGCACCTTACTCCTCCCCTTTAGCACCTCTTACAATCTCAGTACTGAGGCTCCTGAACACCGCTCTACCAGTGCACCTCACTCCTGTCCTGCAGCACCTCTTACAATCATAGTACTGAGGCTCCTACACACTGCTCTACCAGTGTACCTCACTCCTGCCCTGTGGCACCTCTTACAATCTCAGTACTGAAGATCCTACACACGCCTCTACTAGTGCATCTCACTCGTGCCTTGTAGCACCTCTTACAATCTCAGTACTGAGGATCCTACACACCGCTCTACCAGTGCACCTCACGCCTGCCCTGTAGCACCTCTTACAATCTCAGTACTGAGGATCCTACACACCGCTCTACCAGTGCACCTCACTCCTGCCCTGTAGCACCTCTTGCAATATCAGTACTGAGGATCCTGCACACCGCTCTACCAGTGCACCTCACTCCTGCCCTGTAGCACCTCTTACAATCTCAGTACTGAGGATCATACACACCACTCTACCAGTGCACCTCACTCCTGCCCTGTAGCACCTCTTACAATCTCAGTACTGAGGATCCTACACACCGCTACACCAGTGCACCTCACGCCTGACCTGTAGCACCTCTTACAATCTCAGTACTGAGGCTCCTACACACCGCTCTACCAGTGCACCTCACGCCTGACCTGTAGCACCTCTTACAATCTCAGTACTGAGGCTCCTATACACTGCTCTACCAGTGCACCTCACTCCTGCCCTGTAGCACCTCTTACAATCTCAGTACTGAGGATCCTACACACCGCTCTACCAGTGCACCTCACCCCTGACCTGTAGCACCTCTTACAATCTCAGTACTGAGGATCCTACACACCGCTCTACCAGTGCACCTCACTCCTGCCCTGTAGCACCTCTTACAATCTCAGTACTGAGGATCCTACACACCGCTCTGCCAGTGCACCTCACTCCTGCCCTGTAGCACCTCTTACAATCTCAGTACTGAGGATCCTACACACCGCTCTACCAGTGCACCTCACTCCTGCCCTGTAGCACCTCTTACAATCTCAGTACTGAGGATCCTACACACCGCTCTACCAGTGCACCTCACGCCTGACCTGTAGCACCTCTTACAATCTCAGTACTGAGGATCCTACACACCCCTCTACCAGTGCACCTCACTCCTGCCCTGTAGCACCTCTTACAATCCCAGTACTGAGGCTTCTGCACACTGCTCTGCCAATGCACCTTACTCCTCCTTTTTAGCACCTCTTACAATCTCAGTACTGAGGCTCCTGAACGCCGCTCTACCAGTGCACCTCACTCCTGTCCTGCAGCACCTCTTACAATCTCAGTACTGAGGATCCTACACACCGCTCTACCAGAGCACCTCACGCCTGACCTGTAGCACCTCTTACAATCTCAGTACTGAGGATCCTACACACCCCTCTACCAGTGCACCTCACTCCTGCCCTGTAGCACCTCTTACAATCTCAGTACTGAGGATCCTACACACCACTCTACTAGTGCACCTCACTCCTGCCCTGTAGCACCTCTTACAATCTCAGTACTGAGGATCCTACACACCGCTCTACCAGTGCACCTCACGCCTGACCTGTAGCACCTCTTAAAATCTCAGTACTGAGGATCCTACACACCGCTCTACCAGTGCACCTCATGCCTGACCTGTAGTACCTCTTACAATCTCAGTACTGAGAATCCTACACACTGCTCTGCCAATGCACCTCACTCCTGCCCTGTAGCACCTCTTACAATCTCAATACTGAGGATCCTACACACCGCTCTACCAGTGCACCTCACTCCTGCCCTGTAGCACCTCTTACAATCCCAGTACTGAGGCTTCTGCACACTGCTCTGCCAATGCACCTTACTCCTCCCCTTTAGCACCTCTTACAATCTCAGTACTGAGGCTCCTGAACACCGCTCTACCAGTGCACCTCACTCCTGTCCTGCAGCACCTCTTACAATCATAGTACTGAGGCTCCTACACACTGCTCTACCAGTGTACCTCACTCCTGCCCTGTGGCACCTCTTACAATCTCAGTACTGAAGATCCTACACACCGCTCTACTAGTGCATCTCAATCGTGCCTTGTAGCACCTCTTACAATCTCAGTACTGAGGATCCTACACACCGCTCTACCAGTGCACCTCACGCCTGCCCTGTAGCACCTCTTACAATCTCAGTACTGAGGATCCTACACACCGCTCTACCAGTGCACCTCACTCCTGCCCTGTAGCACCTCTTGCAATATCAGTACTGAGGATCCTGCACATCGCTCTACCAGTGCATCTCACTCCTGCCCTGTAGCACCTCTTACAATCTCAGTACTGAGGATCATACACACCACTCTACCAGTGCACCTCACTCCTGCCCTGTAGCACCTCTTACAATCTCAGTACTGAGGATCCTACACACCGCTACACCAGTGCACCTCACGCCTGACCTGTAGCACCTCTTACAATCTCAGTACTGAGGCTCCTACACACCGCTCTACCAGTGCACCTCACGCCTGACCTGTAGCACCTCTTACAATCTCAGTACTGAGGCTCCTACACACCGCTCTACCAGTGCACCTCACTCCTGCCCTGTAGCACCTCTTACAATCTCAGTACTGAGGATCCTACACACCGCTCTACCAGTGCACCTCACCCCTGACCTGTAGCACCTCTTACAATCTCAGTACTGAGGATCCTACACACCGCTCTACCAGTGCACCTCACTCCTGCCCTGTAGCACCTCTTACAATCTCAGTACTGAGGATCCTACACACCGCTCTGCCAGTGCACCTCACTCCTGCCCTGTAGCACCTCTTACAATCTCAGTACTGAGGATCCTACACACCGCTCTACCAGTGCACCTCACTCCTGCCCTGTAGCACCTCTTACAATCTCAGTACTGAGGATCCTACACACCGCTCTACCAGTGCACCTCACGCCTGACCTGTAGCACCTCTTACAATCTCAGTACTGAGGATCCTACACACCCCTCTACCAGTGCACCTCACTCCTGCCCTGTAGCACCTCTTACAATCCCAGTACTGAGGCTACTGCACACAGCTCTTCCAGTGCACCTCACTCCTGTCCTGCAGCACCTCTTACAATCTCAGTACTGAGGATCCTACACACCGCTCTACCAGAGCACCTCACGCCTGACCTGTAGCACCTCTTACAATCTCAGAACTGAGGATCCTACACAACCCTCTACCAGTGCACCTCACTCCTGCCCTGTAGCACCTCTTACAATCTCAGTACTGAGGATCCTACACACCACTCTACTAGTGCACCTCACTCCTGCCCTGTAGCACCTCTTACAATCTCAGTACTGAGGATCCTACACACCGCTCTACTAGTGCACCTCACTCCTGCCTTGTAGCACCTCTTACAATCTCAGTACTGAGGATCCTACACACCGCTCTGCCAGTGCACCTCACTCCTGCCCTGTAGCACCTCTTACAATCTCAGTACTGAGGATCCTACACACCGCTCTATGAGTGCACCTCACTCCTGCCCTGTAGCACCTCTTACAATCTCAGTACTGAGGATCCTACACACCGCTCTACCAGTGCACCTCACGCCTGACCTGTAGCACCTCTTACAATCTCAGTACTGAGGATCCTACACACCCCTCTACCAGTGCACCTCACTCCTGCCCTGTAGCACCTCTTACAATCCCAATACTGAGGCTTCTGCACACTGCTCTGCCAATGCACCTTACTCCTCCTTTTTAGCACCTCTTACAATCTCAGTACTGAGGCTCCTGAATGCTGCTCTACCAGTGCACCTCACTCCTGTCCTGCAGCACCTCTTACAATCTCAGTACTGAGGATCCTACACACCGCTCTACCAGAGCACCTCACGCCTGACCTGTAGCACCTCTTACAATCTCAGTACTGAGGATCCTACACACCCCTCTACCAGTGCACCTCACTCCTGCCCTGTAGCACCTCTTACAATCTCAGTACTGAGGATCCTACACACCACTCTACTAGTGCACCTCACTCCTGCCCTGTAGCACCTCTTACAATCTCAGTACTGAGGATCCTACACACCGCTCTACTAGTGCACCTCACTCCTGCCTTGTAGCACCTCTTACAATCTCAGTACTGAGGATCCTACACACCACTCTACCTGTGCACCTCACGCCTGCCCTGTAGCACCTCTTACAATCTCAGTACTCAGGATCCTACACACCGCTCTACCAGTGCGCCTCACTCCTGCCCTGTAGCACCTCTTGCAATATTAGTACTGAGGATCCTACACACCACTCTACCAGTGCACCTCACTCCTGCCCTGTAGCACCTCTTACAATCTCAGTACTGAGGATCCTATACACCGCTACACCAGTGCACCTCACGCCTGACCTGTAGCACCTCTTACAATCTCAGTACTGAGGCTCCTACACACTGCTCTACCAGTGCACCTCACGCCTGACCTGTAGCACCTCTTACAATCTCAATACTGAGGATCCTACACACCGCTCTACCAGTGCACCTCACCCCTGACCTGTAGCACCTCTTGCAATCTCAGTACTGAGGATCATACACACCGCTCTCCCAGTGCACCTCACTCCTGCCCTGTAGCACCTCTTACACTCTCAGTACTGAGGATCCTACATACCGCTCTACTAGTGCACCTCACTCCTGCCCTGTAGCACCTCTTACAATCTCAGTACTGAGGATCCTACACACCACTCTACCAGTGCACCTCACTCCTGCCCTGTAGCACCTCTGACAATCTCAGTACTGAGGATCCTACACACTGCTCTACCAGTGCACCTGCCCTGTAGCACCTCTTACAGTCTCAGTACTGAGGATCATACACACCACTCTACCAGTGCACCCCACTCCTGCCCTCTAGCACCTCTTATAATCTCAGTACTCAGGATCCTACACACCGCTCTGCCAGTGCACCTCACTCCTGCCCTGTAGCACCTCTTACAATCTCAGTACTTAAGATCCTACACACCGCTCTGCCAATTCACCTCACTCCTGCCCTGTAGCACCTCTTACAATCTCAGTACTGAGGATCCTACACACCGCTCTACCAGTGCCCCTCACTCCTGCCCTCTAGCACCTCTTACAATCTCAGTATTGAGGACCCTACACACCACTCTACCAGTGCACCTCACGCCTGAACTGCAGCACCTCTTACAATCTCAGTACTGAGGATCCTACACACCACTCTACCAGTGCACCTCACTCCTGCCCTGTAGCACCTCTTACAATCTCAGTACTGAGGATCCTACATACCACTCTACCAGTGCATCTGACTCCTGTCCGGTAGCACCTCTTACAATCTCAGTACTGAGGATCCTACACACTGCTCTACCAGTGCACCTCACTCCTGCCCTGTAGCTCCTCTTACAATCTCAGTACTGAGGATCCTACACACCGCTCTACCAGTGCACCTCACTCCTGCCCTGTAGCACTTCTTACAATCTCAGTCCTGAGGATCCTACACACCGCTCTACCAGTGCACCTCACGCCTGACCTGTAGCATCTCTTACAATCTCAGTACTGAGGATCCTACACACTGCTCTACCAGTGCACCTCACTCCTGCCCTGTAGCACCTCTTACAATCTCAGTACTGTGAATCATACACACTGCTCTGCCAATGCACCTCACTCCTGCCCTGTAGCACCTCTTACAATCTCAATACTGAGGATCCTACACACCGCTCTACCAGTGCACCTCACTCCTGCCCTGTAGCACCTCTTACAATCCCAGTACTGAGGCTTCTGCACACTGCTCTGCCAATGCACCTTACTCCTCCCCTTTAGCACCTCTTACAATCTCAGTACTGAGGCTCCTGAACACCATTCTACCAGTGCACCTCACTCCTGTCCTGCAGCACCTCTTACAATCATAGTACTGAGGCTCCTACACACCGCTCTACCAGTGCACCTCACTCCTGCCCTGTAGCACCTCTTACAATCTCAGTACTGAGGATCCTACACACCACTCTACTAGTGCACCCCACTCCTGCCCTGTAGCACCTCTTACAATCTCAGTACTGAGGATCCTACACACCGCTCTACCAGTGCACCTCATGCCTGACCTGTAGCACCTCTTACAATCTCAGTACTGAGGATCCTACACACCGCTCTACCAGTACACCTCACTCCTGCCCTGTAGCACCTCTTACAATCTCAGTACTGAGGCTCCTGAACACCGCTCTACCATTGCACCTCACTCCTGTCCTGTAGCACCTCTTACAATCATAGTACTGAGGCTCCTACACACCGCTCTACCAGTGCACCTCACTCCTGCCCGATGGCACCTCTTACAATCTCAGTACTGAGGATCCTACACACCGCTCTACCAGTGCACCTCACTCCTGCCCTGTAGCACCTCTTACAATCTCAGTACTGAGGATCCTACACACCACTCTACTAGTGCACCTTACTCCTCCACTTTAGCAACTCTTACAATCTCAGTACTGAGGCTCCTGAACACCGCTCTACCAGTGCACCTCACTCCTGTCCTGTAGCACCTCTTACAATCGCAGTACTGAGGCTCCTGCACACCACTCTGCCAATGCACCTCACTCCTGACCTGCAGCACATCCTACCATCCCAGTACTGAAACTCCTACACACTGCTCTGCCAATGTACCTCGTTCCTGTTATGCAGCACTTACTATGCTCCCAGTACTGAGACTCCTACACACCGCTCTGCCAATGCACATCACTCCTGCCCTGCAGCACATCCTACCATCCCAGTGCTGAGGCTCCTACACACTGCTCTGCCAATGCATCTCACTCCCATCCTGCAGGGCCCCTTACCTTCCCAGTAATGACTCTCACACATAGCTCTGCTAATGCACCTCACCCCTTCTCTGCTGCAACCCCTGCTCTTCTGCTACTGAGACCCTCAAGCACCTCTGCCTATACACCTCTGTCCTCCACTGCAGTACCCCTTATCATCCGAGTACTAAAATATTCACACGCAGCTCTAAAAATGCACCTCACTCCTGCCTTACAACACTCCATGCTATCCCAATATGAAGAAACACACAGCTTTGTCAATGCAACTCACTCCTTCCCTTCAGCACATACTAAGAACATACAAACATAAGAAATGCCATACTTGGTCAGACAAAGGTCCATCAAGCTCAGTATCCTGTTTGCAACAGCAGCCAATCCAAGTCACAAGACCCTAGCAGTTTCCCAAAAAGATGCATAGTTTCCAAAATGTTTTTCCTGGTATAAGCATTAGATATCCCGGGTCCTCATTAATAATGGCTTATGGACCTTTCCTCCAGGAACTTGTCCAAACCTTTTTAAATTGAGCTACACTAACAACTTTTACTACATCTTCCAGTTAGTAATTTCAGGGTTTGATTATGCATTGCGTGAAAAAACATTTTCTCTTATAAGTCTTAAATGGGCTGTATTGTAGCTTCATTACGTGTCCCCCTAATCTTTCTACTTTTTGATGGAGTAAACATTTACCCGTTCTACTTCATTCATTATTTTATAGACCTCTATCATATCTCCCCTCAACCATCTCTTTTCCAAGTTGAAGAGCCCAAACCTTTTAAGCTTTTCCTTATAGGGATATTCCTCCATCCCTTTTACCATTTTGGTAGCTCTTTTCTGTACCTTTTCTAATTCTACTATATCCTTTTTAAGATATGGTGAGCAGAACTGCACACAATATTCAAGGTGCAGTTGCATCATAGATTGATACAGAAGCATTATAATATCCTTTGTTTTATTCTCCATTCCTAGCATTCTATTTGCTTTCTTGGCCGCCGCTGCACACTGAGTGGAGGGTTTCAATCTATTATCCATGATGATGCCTAAATCTTTATGTTGGGTCATTGTTCGTAATGTGGAACCTTGCATCATATAATCATAGTTTGGGTTGTTCTTTCCTAGGTGCAAAACTTTGTACTTGCCAACATTAAATTTCATCTGCCGTTGGGACATGCCAATTTATCAAGGTCCTCATGCAATTTTTCCCAATCCTCTTGAAACAAAGTAACATAGTATATGACGGCAGATCAAGACCAGTATGTTCCATCTAGTCTGCCCAGTAAGGTGGCTAGAGTAGGTGTATCCGCCACTCCGTGCAGATCTGCCCCCTTTGTGCCTTTGTTTAGTCTTTTAATAACTTTGAATAATTTTGTGTCATCTGTAAATTTGATCACCTCACTCATTATTCCCATTTCCACATCATTTAGGAATATGTTTAGCAGCGGACTCAGCACAGATCCCTGAGGTACTCCACTATTCACCTTTCTCTATTGAAAAAATTGGCCATTTAGCCCTACTCTCTGCTTTCTATCTTTTAACCAGTTCCTGATCCATAATAGTACACTGCCTCCTATTGCATGATTTTTTAATTTCCCCAAGAGCCTCTCATTAGGGACCTTGTCAAAGGCTTTCTGAAAATCAAGATAATCTATATCAACCAGCTCATCCTTGTCTACCTGTTTAGTCACACCTTCAAAAAAAAACAATTAGTAAGACAAGATTTTCCTTGGCTAAATCCATATTGGCTGTCTCCCATTAAACTAAGACTATCTACATGTTCAGTAATTTTATTCTTTATAATGGTTTCTACCATTTTGCCTGGTACTGACATCAGACTCACTGCTCTGTATGTTTCCAGATCACCCCTGGAACCATTTTTAAAAATTGGCGTTGCACTGGCCATTTTCCAATCTTCAGGTACTACAGATGATTTTAATGATAGTTCACAGATTACTAATAGTAGGTCTGCAGTGTCATATTTCAGTTCTTTCTACACTCTTGGATGTATACCATCCAGTCCAGGTGATTTGCTACTCTTCAGTTTATCAAATAGTTGTAATACACACTTCCTAGTTTATCAATATTTCTTTCAATTCTTCTGATATATCACCTTTAAATACCATTTCAGGCATGAGTAATTTCCCTATATCTTCTTCACTAAAAACCAAAGCAAAGAATTCATTCAGTCTCTGCACTTTGGCCTTGTCCTCCCTTAGTGCCCCTTTTACCTTTCTATCATCTAATGGTCCTGACTCTCTCACAGGTTTTTTGCTACAAATGTATTTGAAAACATTTTTATTATCCATTTTTGCTTCCACAGCAAGCATTTATTCAAATTCTCTCTTTGCCTGCCTTATCAGTGCCTTGCATCTAACTTGCCAATGCTTATGTTGTTTCCCATTTTCATGCTTTGACTCCTTTTTTCTATTTCCTGAAAAATACTTTTTTGGCTACAAAAGCCTCTCAGACCTCACCTTTAAACCATGCTGGCAGTTTTTTGGCCTTCCTTTCACTTTTCTTAAAGTGTGGAATACATCAGGTCTGGGCTTCCAAGATAGTATTTTTAAACAACACCTATGCTTGATATACATCTTTACCCTTTGCAGCTGCTCCTTTTATCACAGTCTCCCTTTTGAAAGTTAAAAGGTAGTACTGTGAATTTCCTTGCCGTCCTTCCTTCATTTATTAAATCAAAAGCAATCATGCTATCGTCACTATTGCACCAGACCCTAAGCTCCACTAAGGATTATATCCAGAATAGATTCCTCTCTTGTTGGTTCATGAACTAGCTGTTTCGGTTCACTGCTATTCCAGTACTGAGACCCACACACACTGCTCTGCCAATGCACCTCATTCCTGACCTTCAGCACCTACTGCTATTCCAGTAATGAGACCGACACACACTGCTCTGCCAATGCTCCTCATTCCTGACCTTCAGCACCTATTGCTATTCCAGTATTGAGATTCACACACACACACCTCTGCCAGTGCACCTCACTCCTGCCCTGCAGCATCTCCTACTGTTCCAGTACTGAGATTCCCACATACAGCTCTGTCAGTGCATCTAACTCCTGTCCTGTAGCATCTCCTATTATCCCAGTACTAGGATATTCACACACAGTTTTTCCCAATGACCCTCATTCCCGTCCTGCAGCACCCTCTGCTATTCCTGTACTGAGACCCTCACATTCAGCTCTGCCAATGCATCTCATTCCTGACCTGCAGCACCCCCAACTATCCCAATACTAAGATCCCCGCACACAGCTCTGCCAATGCACCTCACATCTAGCCTAAAGCAGTCACTGTTATTTCAGTATTGACACTTCTCTCACACCCACACCCAGTTCTGTCAGTCATGTATGCTTACATATAACAGATTTTCTCTGAAAAATGGTTACCTCTTTAAAGTGCTGTCTATCTATTGGGGGTTAATCTGGTGCAGCCCTGTCCATCAGGGGCACTGTGCATTATCCTGTTCACATACTTTGTAAAGAATACTTGTTCAGCACACTCTTTGCAAAGCCTTTAGGGAGCTGCCAGACTAAAGAAATGGCAGGACTGTAGGACTGGAAGCAAGTACATCGGCTCCCAGTACCAGAGAAGAACTGAAAACCTCCCGGTGAGCATAAGAGAATGAGTAAGGGGGTTCGGCTTGAGGAAAGGATGAGGGTTCTTGTGTTAGGCAGGGGAGAAAAGTGCTGGGAATTATCAAGATTGGGGGTGTTTGCATCATTGCCCCACATATCAGCTATTGCACCTTCTTCCTGTGTGCAGCTGAGCACCCCACATTATTCCATTACTCAGACTTCCATCCATAGCCCTGCCATTGCATCTCATTCTTGCCATACAGTCCATAAGAACATACAATATGCCATATTGGGTCAGACCAAGGGTCCATCAAGCCCAATATCCTGTTTCCAACAGTGGCCAATCCAGATCCCAAGTACCTGTCATATTCCCAAAAGGTATCCAGATTCCATGCTGCTTGTCCAGCGGGTGAGCAGTGGATTTCCCCGGTCCTCTTTAATAGTGGTTTATGGACCTTTCCTCCAGGAACTTGTCCAAACCTCTTTTAAATCCAGTTACACTAACAATTTTTACCAATTCCAGAGTTTTCTTATGCATTGAGTGAAAAAAATATTTTCTCTGATTAGTCTTAAAGGTGCTACATTGTAACTTCATTGCATGTCCCCTAGTCTTTCTATTTCTTGAAGAAGTAAACAGCCAACCTACATTTACCCTGTCTACTTCATTCATTATTTTATAGGCCTCTTTCATATCTCCCCTCAGCTGTCTCTTTTCCAAGCTGAAGAACCCTAACCTGTTAAGCCTTTTCTCATAGGGATATCCTTCCATCCCTTTACCAATTGTGTTGCTCTTCTCTGTACCTTTTCTAATTCAGTTATATCCTTTTTAAGATATGGTGACCAGAATTGCTCACAATATTCTCGGAGTGTTTGCACCATGGAACGATACAGAGGCATTATGATGTCATCCTTTGTTCTATTTTCCATTCCTTTCTTTATGATTCCCAGCATTCTGTTGGCTTTCTTGGCCGCCACTGCACACTGCAGAGACTTCAACATATTATCCACAATGACACCTAAATCCTTTTCCTGAGTGGTGGTTCCTAATATGGAACATTGTCTAACTATAGTTTGGTGCATAACTTTGCACTTGTCCACATTAAATGTCATCTGTCATTTGGATGCTGAGTCTTCCGATTTATCAAGGTCCTCTTTCAATTTTCTACAATCCTGTTGTGTTTTAATAACTTTGACTAATTTAGTATCATCTGCACCTCACTCGTTATTCCCATTTTCAGGTCATCTAGTATGTTGAAAATCAGTGGACCCAGCACAGATCCCTTGGGTACTCCACTATTCACCTTTCTCCACCCTAATATCCTCTCTTGAGCTGACGTTAAAGTTTATTCAAGTGGCACTATATGATTCGGATTTGAGTTTGATTATGGGTAATTGAAACTGGGTTTAAACACTGGAACTTTAGGATCCTGACCCCTTATTCTCCTGCCTTCATCCATTTGCATTTTAATCATTTCCCCAAGAATTCCCTCGTCCCTGGCTGTACTGTTTGTCTGTCTTAGCAGAATGTAAGCTCTGTAGAGTAGTAGTAGTAGTAAGAGGTGAAAGGACAGCATATATACTGATTTCACTTAACAAGAAGGAACAATTAATGTGGTTAGCAGAGCTGCTAACTGTGTTAATCAATGGCACTGATGTGGCTGCCAGCTAACTGCTTAGCATTGGGGTGTATCAGAGGCAATGCATGGCAAAGTGGAGATGGCACCGATCACTAACTGGGCAGCAGCTCAATATCACCACTGTCCAGTTAGCAATATGTGGCAAAAGCCAGTTGTAGGTATCCCTGGTTTAATTTTCACCGCATATTGCTAACCGGGCAGAGGCTCAATATTGCCGGATATGACCCCAGCACTGAATATTTGGGATTAATGTTCAGCATCGATGGCTAGCCATGTTAGCAGCACTGAATATCATGGTCATGCTGTCCAACCTTCGGTCAAGCCTCAATGTACTTCCTGTGGCAAATTGCCAACCACCAAAAGCACTCCCCATATCTGAAATGTAAAACCATCTGTGCACAATGACTTAGCTCCACACCAAGTTTGATTATTTGGGTCAGCCATTCAAAAGTTGTAGGAAGGGACATAGATACACAAAGACAGAAACCACAAGGCACAGAGACATCAGTTCACTGTGATCTGATAAGCCTTTTTTCCTAAAACCAGGAATGCAGTCACTCTGTCCTTCCAATTTATGAACAGGGGAAGCAGTCTGGATAATACAACACAGTCAACAATTCACTTACAGTGACATCCAATGTTCCGTTGAAGAGCTGAATGTGAAACAACTCAAAAGAAATGAGATTCCCCTTACTCAAGAGAGAGTGTTCGGCAGTATCTGAAATAAATATTGAAGTGGGCATAGGAAAGAGGCAGGAAAACATTTATCACATGTATGATAATTCACTGATAAGAGCATGTGAGAAGGAGGAAAGAGAGAAACTGTGTTGGGAAGTTCACAGGTTGGGAAGAAAAAAAGAGAGCCAAGCAAGATGACTGGCTCTCTGTGAACCATCAATGCACGATGGTTCACCAAGAAGAACTAGTAGGCTGTGCATGATGGCTTCCTGATAAGTGCCAGGTTACAATAAGTAAACAGAAAGGTCATGAATTATGGCTTCCATATAAGAGACAGGTGGAAAGAGGCAAAGAGAGTGATTATGGATAACGGCTCCTTGAGAAGATCTAGATGGGAGAACTAAGGAGAGAGTCCACATAAGATGACTCCCTAGAAAGACTCAGCTAGAAACGAATACAGAGAGAAGTTGTGCATGACAACTGAGAACAATTAGGTGGGAAGGAATAAGGAGAAAGGTCATGCAATAGCAAATAATTTGATTTCTTCTTAAATTGAAATGGAGCTGAAACTATCTGGTACTGAACATATTAAATACCTCCAAAATGCCCCTCACATGAGAATTAACCCTCTCCTTCCTAAAGCATGAAAAACAAGTATTTCCATGCAGCAGCCTCTTCTGTAACATGCCATTAGAGGGGGGAAAGTCTAGACTGTGCAGTGTGCACACATTAATGCACTGGTGAGAATATTATAAACAGTTCTGCTGCTTTTTCAGTTCATCATAGCCACCAGGCTTCATGTCAGCGGTTCAATTACTGTGTGGCCAGTGGGAAGAGGCTGTGTCAAGCCATACCGAAAGCATTCTGTCACAGCCTGATGAGCTGGTCTCCTGCTGCAGAGACTTTTCCGAGCTGAAATCTACTGGGTAATATGGAATGGAATTTCGCCTTTCAATGCCTCTTCCACACACACTGTGCCCAAAATGTTTCAGAAAAGCACAGGGGACAGAGAGAATCATACTGTCATTCACAGCAAAGTAGTCAAGAGTTCCTTACAAACCTCAAAGATAGAGAGGAAAGTGAGAGATTAACAAAGTAACACTATTGGCTTTATAGAGAGAGAGCGCAAGGCACACTCCATCCTAAAAAGTCTCAAAAAGCAAAAGAGCCGGGGGGGGGGGGGAGGATCACCCTTCACCTGGAGAATGGTGCCATCCTTGTGTTAAGAACAGTCAGAAGGAGTCCTGGCTCCCTTCTGCTCCTGATTGCTAGTTTTCTCTGGATTGATCAGTTCCATGACCTCTCTAATCCCTCCTTACACCTGTTGCACAGAAATAATAATCTCACTGGAGAATGCTGTCCAGCAGAAGTGCTAGCAGACCTTCCAACCCAGAGCTGCCTGTTACACAGTGACTCTGTGCAGATGACAGGTTCTCTAAGTTCAATGATTTCATGGTCTGGTTTGAGACTTGAATGCTTTGGAGTCTTCCGACTATTTGCTGGCTTATGAGGCTTCCTCAGGGCTCAGTTATTTCATCTAGTTTATTTGCCAAATATTTTCAGTCACCAGGGAGTTCGTTTCAGTCCCGTGGAATCAGCTGACAATATACAGCCGATTGTTGCGTCTCTCATTTTCCTTAGGACTTGGGAATGATACAGTATGTTGCTCTAACAAAAGGTTACAAAGAAGTAAGCTGTTCTCAAACAGATTAAAGACTGTAGTGTTCTGGGTGAGTCAATCCTGGGCTCCGCCTGGGCCTAACTGGCTACGGATTCTCAACGAATCATTGCCATTGCTTACTGTCACGATTCTGATTGCTGACCGCTGGCATGCACCTTCGCTTCCTCGCCCTCTGGTCTCCTGTGCACGGTAGTTCAGCACTGTTGGGGTTTCAGCTATACAAAGACAACTCCAGGAACACACAAAACAAAAGCGGGTCTCTGTTTTGCCAGCAGCATTCCCCTGGGTTCACTGGCCTCAAAGCCTCACTTGTTTCCGTCCCCTTTCCAGGTTTCAGAAATGTATTTACATCAGTCCATGGATAACAGCTCTTTCACTGTCTGCCTTAACAGGAAAGCCCCGAGATGTTCCATCCAGAAAGAAAACCCTGACTCACCATCTTTGAGCCTTATTCCAGAATAGCAGTAAAATGCTTGTTCCTGCTACCTCACAAAATGCAGGGTTTAAAGTCCCACCTTTTCCAAAATCACCAGCCATCTAGGCTTTAAAGCAGCCCCCCTGACACTCACCTTCTTTGGCATCACTACCACCTGCTGTCAGGTTAGTCCAAATTGCCTTAAAACGTCAGGCTGCTGTAGCAGTTGTCTCCCAATATAGAGCAGAGATCTTTTTAAACTGGGTTCAGAACCACAGTCCAGCTTTCTCTAGAACAGAGGCTCCCAAACCTGCCTCCCAACCAATTTTTCAGGATATCCACAATGAATATGCATGAGATAGATCTGCATGCATTGCCTCCATTGTATGCAAATCTCTCTCATGCATATTCATTGTAGATATCCAAAAAAAACCGGCTAGCTGGGGAAGCCCCAGGAGGCTTCTTAAGTAGTAAAGTATTAACCCAAAGCCAGGGAGATAAAGCAAGACTTTGCCTTGTCTTTGAGAGTCAGGCAGGCAGCTCTTCACCAGTGGAGTCTCTCCCAGAACTTGAGCCTCTTGGTTTGTTCCCTGGCTTTATACTTTGTTTGCCCCTCCTCTTCTGGCTCCACCCTTCCTGTGTTGCTCCTATTTCCGGTAATCAGGGATTCCTGGTCTGGATCCTAAGATTGTCTTGCCACATTTTCATTCCTCCCCTTAAACCTGAGTGATGGGATTCATACCCCATCACAATTACATGTGTCAAAACCCTCAGAATTTAGATCAACTCTCAATTATCCTTCAAATGACAAGTTAAGCATAGAGCAGGGGTTGTTAATCCAGTCCTTGGGACACACCTAGCCAGTCAGGTTTTCAGGCTAACCACAATGAATATGCATGAGATGGATTTGCATGCACTGCCTCCATTGTATGCCAATCTCTCTCATGCATATTCATTGTGGTTATCCTGAAAACCTGGCTGCTTAAGTGTGTTCCATGGACTGGGTTGAAAACCCCTGGTATAGAGTCATTAATGCTTTTTTCAGACTGTGACTAGAAAGGCTTTTAAGACCGTATCTTGACACTGGTGATTTTTGTCATGTTTTGAAGACTATGGTTTTAAATGGATTTGACTACTATAATCAATTATTTTTGGGGTTGCTTGAGGTGACCTTGAAAGCTTTACAAGTAGAAAATGCTGCCACTTGGTTATTGCTAGGTGCACAAATAATAGACCATGTCACTCCTCCTTTGGCCTTAGAACAGTGGCTTTCAGTTGCGTGTACATTTGAATCTTGATTTTTAAGTTGCTTCAGCTTAGAAGGCCTAAATACCCAGAAGTTTACTAGTTAATCCCCCCCCCCCCCCCCCCCATGCTCTGAGAATCCTGCCCTTCTGGCTAGTCTGTTATTAAGAGTAGCCAGTTTGGCTACTACACGAGGGTCTGCATTTTCTGTTGTTTTGCCTGTTGTCTAGAACTCAGTACCTGGTGCACTTCATCTGCAAAAAGATGACCTTTAGCTCAGAAAGGAACTTAGATGTATTATTTTGTGCATACTTTTAAAAGGCAGGCGGGCATTCTGTCTTTTTTATTTTTAGCATATACTGATTGCTTTGTTTTCATGTTTTTGCATAATGTGCTCTGCTTAGGTCAGCTATTAGCTGTATTGGCAGATAATACATTAAATGAAATGCATAACTCTCTTTCAGCAGCACTCTCTGCCCTTCTTGTCTAAGGAGTGGTGGTCTGGCTGAGAAGCAAAGCCAGGGCTGGAGTTTGGCAGAGGGTGGCACTAACCTTTGTCTGCTGTGCTGTTCTCTCTCTATGCTGTAACACCAATTCAGAATCTAATTGCTCTCCATTTACTCTTCAGACACCAAAAACCACCTGCTCAGAGAGCTTGCAATGAGAACCAAAATGTATGATGTTTATAGTTCTGCACATTCAAAATAGACACAACAGATGCATGTATAGCAGTCTTTCTTCGTAAAACTGTTTAGACCAAATATTCTAAAGGACTTGTGTTGACACGTGAGCTGTGCTAGAACAAATCTTCTTTATGACAAACAGATGCGCCGGTGTGCTGGCTATAGTAAGCTTACTAGACCCTGGATGTATCTGCACTTTCTTCAATGCTCCAGAAGACACAAACAAAAAGGCAACAATAACACCAGTTTTCCATGGTTCAAGGGATATCGCACAAGATGCAAAGTTGAGTCGGTTGGAATGGACGAGAAGATGCGTGCTTTAAGAGGATATGCACTGGTCTTGTTAATGGCCATATTGCCCACCAGTACAAGCACAGATAGTTGCATCTTCATTGTGAAGCTTACTAATGAACCAACCCTTTCTTATTTGCTGCAATTAATGTTATAGTTATTAGTCTAAGTGGGTGCTGTTGCAGTAGAATTTTGGATAATGATAAGGTGGAGAAAAAGAAGTCAAACAGGTACTGTATAGCTGCAGCTTGAAATGGAAATTACCCTCATTCCCAAGAAGTCTGCATCTGTCTTGAAAAACAGACATGCAGATTGCAGCAATCAAGAAACAGGCTGCAGGGCTAGCACTTAAATTATAATCAGGAAGCTTTTAGATTCTGACCAGGTGAGGACTCTGTTATCACAAGATTGCTTTGTACAAGGAGAAAACAGTGCTGAGAGGGGTAAAGGACGAGGCTGCGAACTGACAAATGACGCTGGAGGCACAGCTGGCATTGACTTGCTGCTCTTCTAACGTGTCTTCAATTCTCTTCGAAAGAACTCTGGAACTGGTTAGTGCTCAGAATAAGAAAAAGTGAATGCAATGTTTTCCAAGTCTACTTTATTGGGGGTTCTGTGCACAGTTCTTAATAGAAAGAGGCAAAAGTGTGTCACTGTCTGCGGGGACATCATGGGGGATTATGGAGGTTCCACTGTTGTCACGTACTAAAGAAAAGAGCCACTGTGAATGTTGGTGTGCTGCTGTCCATGGTAGGTTCACCAGAGTCCCTGAACATCACCCAAGAGAAGCCATGCCCCTGTCCATGGTGCTGAAAGGAAAGTCAGATTCCGATTCAAGAAACTTTATTGGCATAACAATTTGTGCAAGTCCTGGCAAATACATAAAATGTGTATACTGTATATATAAATCTATTCTGACAGTAAAACAAGATTGTAAAATGCAGAAAAGACAACAAGGACAATTTCATAGCTCTGGTGATGTAAAGGACATGTGTGATCCTGTCCACGGTGCTGGAAAGAATCTTACCCAAGTTGAAGCTTTCTTGAACGTCACCCAGTAGCATGTGTTTTCCTGTCCAGGGTGCAGGACAGAACACTCCCAAAGCAGTATGCCCATCCCGCAATGATCTCTAAAGGAACAAAAGGGACTGTAGAGCTCAGTGGTTGGTATGGAAGGGCAGACTGGTCTTTATCTGCCATCACGTTTCTATGTTGCTGCCCATCACTAGTGCTTTAGTGTTGCTGAGCATTACACGAGGGCTGCAGCACATGCTTGCAATAACCCATGATGGAGGCAGACACAGGATGATACATTTACTCTTGAGAGCTCACAGCAGGGAAATCGAGCAGCTGATTTTATCCTCTTAGCTTTAATGAAATTAGCACACTATGCCAGCAATTTTATAAAGGATTTTTCACACATATATTATGCCAAGCATGTGAGTACTGGTATGCGACCCATGTGTAGGCATGTTTGGGCAGAACAAGAGAAAGTTACAAAGTGCATACTTAGGCTATAAAACACCTCCACTTGTTTGTCAGGCCAGGGCTGGCCCCAGAGTTGGTTCAAGGTGTTGGCACACTGAGCAAACCTTAAGGAGTATGACCCCACCTCACCCCACCCCCACCCCCGGCTGTCTGAATCTATTGTTTAGCTTTGAATGTGCTGCTTTTTCCTGTGGACTCCCCAGAAGCTGCCACCCTAGGCAATCACCTAGTTTGCCTAGTGGTTGTGCCAGCCTTATGTCAACCACATACATTTATACAAGTCTCCTGAGCAGGTGTATAGTACATGGCTGAATTTTAGCCATGATTTCATCTCAAATACTTTACTACTGATCATTTGTATACCGCTACAAAGCATACATAGCGCTGTACAGAGACAGACAAGAGACAGTCTCTGCTCATCAGAGCTTACAATCTAGTCAATATACTTTGAAGGAGCACCCAAATCACACCCAGAAAATGCCACTTGAAATCTCTGTGTGCTGTGACAGAAACATATAAGGGCACCTTTTCTCAAATCACTTATGTCTGTGTAAATCCAATACTTGGATATGCAACAACCTTAAGTCTTGTAAAGCAGCCTACAAAACACTTAAAACAAGAAGCAGCATCATGCAGCTGGAACTACACAGAGAGAGATTTTGCTACATAGGTATGGAAGTGATGTCACTCACATATGTAAGCCATGGATTCTCTGAAAGTGCTCCTCTCTGGGGTACTGATTAAGGATCTGAGCTCTAAACTTTAACCTTTTAGAATTCTAAGGTGGTTCTGAACACAGCCCTCTTGCAGCTCTCCAGAGGTGCATGGTTTCCCAGGCTATATGTGACCCTGTGAGTCACAAGAGGTGCATGGTTTCCCAGGCTATATGTGAATTTGCTTTGAAGCCTAAGCCACACCTCCTTGAAATTGCTGCAGGCTGTGGCACACCCATATAAGTAGCATCTTTTCTAAAATCATTGGGACCAATATTCAAAGTGCTTAACGCCGATCTGCTAACAGCATTAATCACGGTGACCGGGATGTTCCACTGGTGCCATCATTGGACGTCTCAATGCCAGCCGGTCAGCATCAGGGCATTTTGGAGGCAGTGCCAGGGATAACTGGGCAGCAGTGATATTCCTCCGCTACCCAGTTATCCCTAAGCAGCAAAAGCACAGTTACTTACCTGTAACAGGTGATCTCTGGGAACAGCAGGAATTAGTCCTCACATATGGGTAAGTCGGAACCGACGGAGCCCGCGCGGGAAAGCTCCCCAGCTTTTCAGATGAAAAGCTTTTGGGGCTTCCCAAAGCACATGCGCGCTGCCTTCCCGCCTTCCTTACCAGCTCTCTTCAGTTCGAGTTTATAGCTGAGACAATAGAGAGAGGAAAGGAAGGTAGATAGATAGAAGATACAACTCCTAGGGGAGGTGGGTGGGTTGTGAGGACTAATTCCTGCTGTTCCCAGAGATCACCTGTTACAGGTAAGTAACTGTGCTATCTCCAGGAACAAGCAGGAATAAGTCCTCACATATGGGGACTCCCTAGCTAAGATGCCTGGGAGATCCCCCTCCAAGGGTAAACCATCTTCGTATGGATCTCAGGCATCCATTCAGGGAAGGTGCGCAGGAGTTGCTTAAGTATGGAACAGGTGTTTGAGGACAGCCTGACCAAACAAGGCATCCCGGCGGGAGTTCTTGTCCAAACAGTAATGGGCTGTGAAGGTATGAACTGAGGCCCAAGTGGCTGCTCGACAGATCTGATCTATGGATACAGAGTGAAGATGAGCCATGGAAGTAGCCATGGCTCTCACATTGTGAGCTGTGACATGGCCTTCCAGAGAAATGTTCTTACTCTGGTAAGCAAAAGAAATACACTGAGCAATCCAATTGGAAAGTGTACGTTTGGAGACTGGAAGTCCCAAATGAGAAGGATCAAAAGCCACAAAAAGTTGGGAAGACTTTCGATGTGGCTGAGTCCTGTTGAGGTAAAAGGCGAGAGCTCTTTTACAGTCAAGAGTATGAAGGTTCCTCTCTGCACTGGATGCATGAGGAGCCGGGAAAAAAACAGGTAGATATACCTCTTGATTAAGATGAAAAGGCGAGACCACTTTGGGCATAAAGTGGGGATTCGTCCTAAGGACCACCTTATCATGATGAAATCTGGTATAAGGTGGATTAGCCACCAAAGCCTGCAGTTCACTGATGCGGCGAGCCGAAGTGACTGCAATAAGGAAAAGAACCTTCCAGGAAAGAAATTTCAAGGAGGTAGAGTCCAAAGGCTCAAAAGGTGGTTTCATAAGCTGACCTAGAACTAGGTTCAAATCCCATGCTACCGGCGGAGGTCGGATGGGAGGTTTAGTTAGGGTCAGGCCTCTCATGAACCTTGCAATGAGAGGATGAGAGGAGACAGGTTGTCCATTTATAGGTTTTAAGGATGCTGTAATAGCACTTAAATGGACTCGTACTGAATTCATCTTGAGGCCTGCATTGGAAAGATGCAGGAGATAGTCTAGTAGAGAATTCAAAGGAAGTGCCAGAGGGTCAAGACCCTGTTGAGCACACCAAATGGAAAAACGTTTCCATTTGAAAGCATAGGAACGCCTGGTAGAGGGTTTCCTAGAGGCATGAAGGATATCTTTCACTGGCTGAGAAAGATTAAACTCATGAAGGCTTAAGCCTTCAGTAACCAAGCTCGGAGATGTAGGGACTTGGGGTTTGGGTGCCACAAAGTCCCTTTCTCCTGAGACAGAAGGTCTGGCGCAGCTCCCAGGTCCAGCCCTGGGAGATCTGTAGAAGTAGAGGGAACCACACTTGGCGTGGCCAGCGTGGAGCTATAAGGATCATCGACCCGTGATCCCTCTGAAGTTTGAACAGAGTCTTGGGAATCAAAGGAATGGGTGGAAAAGCATACAGGAATTCCTGACCCCAATGCAGGAGAAAGGCGTCGTTGGCCTGAGCTCCCTGACACGGAGTCCTGGAACAGAACCGGGGAAGTTTGGCATTCCATGGACTTGCAAAGAGGTCTATGTCCAGGGTCCCCCATTCCTGGAAGATTCTGTGTATCTGGTCCATATGCAGGGACCACTCGTGTGGAAGCAGAACTCGACTGAGTCTGTCTGCCTGAGAGTTTTGAACTCCTGGAAGATACACTGCCAGAAGATGAATTTGATGCTCTCTGGCGAAAGCCCATAATCTGAGAGCTTCGTTGCAAAGCGACAGAGAGCCCATCCCTCCTTGCTTGTTGACATAGAACATGGCCACCTGATTGTCTGTCTGAACTAGGACAGTCAGGTTGGCAAGGAGGGCATGGAAGACTGTGAGGGCAAGGAAGATTGCTCGCAGTTCCAGAAGGTTGATATGAAGGGTGGTCTCTTGGGGAGACAAGGTTCCCTGAGTGGAGAGATGTTGAAGATGAGCTCCCCACCCTGTTTGGGAGGCATCTGTTGTGAGGGTTGCTTGGGGCAACGAAGGTTGGAAGGGGGTCCCCAACAACAGATTTTTGGAGGATGTCCACCACTGGAGAGACCAAAACAGACGTTTTGAGGTGAGTACCTGGTCTGACAGCAGTCCCGATGCTTGAGACCACTGGGTGGCCAATGTCCATTGAGCTGCTCTCATATGGAGACGAGTATATGGCACCACATGAACCGTGGAGGCCATGTGGCCCAGAAGTTGCAGCATTTCTCTGGCTGACAAGTGACTTCTGGACTGAGCCTGGGAGGCCAAGCTTATTAGCCGTTGGCCTCGGACCAGAGGAAGGTAGGCCCTTGTAGTGGTGGAATCCAGATAAGCCCCTATGAATTCCAGGGACTGAGTAGGGATGAGTTGGGACTTGGGAATGTTTACCACAAGTCCCAGATATTGAAGAATACGCCTTCTGACTGAGATGGAGCTCGGATGAGCCAGTCGTCCAGATATGGGAACACGAAGATTCCCATGCCTCTTAGAAATGCGGCTACGACTGCCATGCATTTTGTGAATACTCTTGGAGCAGAGGCGAGACCGAAGGGAAGTACTCTGTATTGGAAATGTTTTCCCTGGAACAGAAATTGAAGATATTTTCTGTGGGATGGATGGATGAGTATATGAGTGTACGCATCCTTGAGATCTAGAGAACAAAGCCAATCCTGACTCTGAAGGTATGGAAGGAGAATGCCCAGAGAGAGCATTTTGAATTTCTCCTTGAATAGAAACTTGTTCAATTCTCTCAGATCTAGGATAGGTCTGAAGCCCCCTGTCTTCTTTGTTATGAGAAAATAAGGGGAGTAGAACCCTAACCCCTGTTGAGGAAGAGGAACCTCCTCTATTGCCTTTTGGGCAAGGAGAGAGGAGACTTCCTGACCCAACAGGGTCAGAAGAGATGGGGAGAACTGAATTGCCTCACCATGGTATGGGGAGGAAGGCTGGAGAAATGGAGTTTGTAGCCCTCTCTGATGATAGAGAGGGTCCATTGCTCTGATGTTATTTGCTCCCATCTGGGAGCAAAGTGAGCTAACCTTCCCGGTATGGTGAGAGGCTCTGGTTGTTCCAGAGCCAGAAATGGTAAGTTCTCTAGGGGCAAGTCAAAACCCCTGAGGGGGTTGAGCCTGCTGGGGTGTAGCAGACACTGCAGACTTTGACTTTACTTGCTTAGATTGCTGACGTTTAGCAGCAAAGCGAGGCTGAGAAGATTGTTGGCCAGTATTTGTGGAAAATCTGGCCTTCTTGTAGTACGGCCTTTTAAAAGGTTTCTTTTTGGCAGGAGTAGAAGTAGACTTAGAAAGTCTATCTAGAGTGGCATTTTCTGCGTCCATTTGAGCAGCTTTAATTTGCCAGTCCTCACCAAATAAGTTCTCTCCTGTACAGGGCAGATTCCTTAAGCCATCCATGACCCAGGGTTCTAGGTCAGAAGCCTGGAGCCAAGCAAGACGTCGGGCTGCAATAGCGATTCCCGAAGCCCTGCCAGCAACCTCAAAGGAATCAAAGGCTGCCCTGTTGGAAAACTTGGAGACCTCTGAAAGTTGTGTCACCAGAGTAGTGAAGTCCTCCTTTTTATCCTCAGGGATAAAGGGGGCTAAATGCCGTACCTTTAGGGCAAGTTCTCTGAGAAACATGCCCATATAAAGGCTGTAAGAATTGATCCTGGCTATAAGCATACTAGCCTGAAAGATCTTTCTACCAAAAGAGTCGAGGGTCTTACATTCTCGCCCTGGAGGGGTAGAGGAATGCCTTTTAGGACTCTTTATCTTCTTCATAGCAGACTTCACCACAATGGAGTGGTGAGGCAGCTGAGTCTTTTGAAACCCAGGAGAAGGAGGGACCCGGTACATGGTGTCCAACCTACGGGAATGAGGAGACAGGGTTAGAGGAGTCTCCCACAAATCCATCAAGTGTTCTTGAAGGATTTCATGGATAGGCAGAGTAACTGCCTCTTTAGGAGGTTTAGAGTATCCTAAAATATCCAATTTTTTTGATCTGGGTTCCTTTTCAGCAGATGTAGCAATAGAAAGTGCTTTAGCTACATCAACAATGAAATCCTGAAAGGATAAATCCTCTGGAGGAGACATCCTCCTCTTTAGAGAAGAGGGCTCCTCAGGAAGATCAAACTCAGCAGAGTCATCAGAGGAATTGAACTCATCAGAAGAATCTGAGTATTCTCTCTGTGCTTGCAATGCACGATACGCGTACCGATCGATATCGACATCGGGCGTATCGGGCATGGGATTGGTATCGGGCAAAAGCCTGAATCCAGCAAGCGGAACCGATCGACACTTGGAAGTCGATGGTCTCGGTTCCGGTGTGGATACCGGAACCGGGGTCGGTACCGATGGAATCGGTACCGAGGGCGTTGCAGCCTTAATGAAAGCCAAAACGGCCTGCTGCATGGTCTGGACAGTATTGCCCATGGACGCCACTGCTGCCTGGATGTCGGTACCGGTACCCCAGAGCAGTCTAACAGGTGATCAGTCGAGGCCGTGCCATCGATGTCAACCTGTAACCCCATAGGTGATGCTTTGGAGGCCGGAGCCTCCCGCCGGGGTTTTTTGGTCTGGGCAGAATCCTCGAACTCAAGATTGAGAGCCTCTCGATCTTTTGAAAGAGATTTGCTTTTAGAGGATTTGCCCACAGAAAGTTTGGTTACCTGAGATCCATCCGGAGAGGAAGACCTGGATGACTGTGATGCTGGATTATCTGAAGCAAACAGCACATGGAACTTGTTGGCCTGGTTCTGCATACCACGTTTAGACATCTGGGAGCAGAATGGGCAGTCCGGTATGGAGTGGTCAGGTCCTAAACATTTAAGACACCATTCATGGGTGTCTGTGAGAGAAATAACAGCATTGCACTTGGTACACTTTTTAAAACCAGGAGCTGGTTTCTCCATGAGGAGAATTTGTGTAGGCCTGAAGGCCTAACAAAAGTTACCAAGCTGTGCTGAGAAAATAAAAAAAGTTTTTTGTTTTTTTTTTAAAAGAAAGAAAGAGAGACCGGCAGTACCGGTTTTGGTATGGGGAAGGCAGGTACGCGGTCAAAAGAAACAAATTAAAATAACAATTTCTTCAGCGGTGACAGGAACACGACCTGCTGGCTCCGCGGAAAAAGAGAAACTGAAGAGAGCTGGTAAGGAAGGCGGGAAGGCAGCACGCATGCGCTGTGGGAAGCCCCAAAAGCTTTTCATCTGAAAAGCTGGGGAGCTTTCCCGCGCGGGCTCCGTCGGTTCCGACTTACCCATATGTGAGGACTTATTCCTGCTTGTTCCTGGAGATCATTAGTGACCTTAACACTAGAAGCCCCAAAAGGCATTTTACCTAGAAACCCCAAAGTTCGTCAATTGACGCATTATCACAATGACTGCGTTTAGCATGAAATGCAGATGTGAATTAATGTGAAGTTACTTATTTGTTAAATACTTGCAGTATGTGACGTCATTACATGATGTCATCATGTGTTTATTGTTTGTAATGTCGGAGTAAAAGTGTAAACAGTGATTGAGATGCACCACCTAGTGCAGGGGTCTCAAACTCAAATTGCTTTGAGGGCCAAATGAGGACTTGTAAAGTAACCTGCGGGCCGCATAAGACGCGGGGCCTCATTTGCATAAGGGGGCTCATTGGATGGGAGGAGTGGTCTAGTGGTTAGGACAAGGTACTTCAGGCCGGAGGGCCAGGGGTTCAAGTCCCACCTGGGGACAGCAATCTCAGGCCGGAGGGACTGGGATTTCTAGTCCTATAGGCCCTACTTGTGGTCTTGGGCAAGCCACTTAACCCTCCATTGCCCATGTTCCCTGTAAGTATTAGCGTATGTGTCTCATATCCCCTCGTGTTAAATGTATCCCCCAATTGACCGCTTTGACCCGGTGAAAAGCGGGATATAAATACAGCTAAATAAATAAATAAATTTGCATAAATATTTGCATAATGTTACCATACAAAGCACAGACGTTAATGATGCACATTTCCCAGAGCTGACATATTCCAGTTAATAAATTCAAAATAAAGAGATATTTTTTTACTTTTTGTGCATTTTTTTCAGTTGCAATTGTTCCAGCCACTTTCTTCTGGTTTCTTCGTGTCTTCTGCTAACTCTCCATCGTCTGCTATCTATTTGTCCTTTCTTCTCTCTTCTAGGTTTTTTTTTCCATTCTCTCTCTACATCTGCTTTAACATACTAATCTTTCTCCTTTTGCTCTTTCCTCATTCCTATTTCATCCACTCAAATTTTACCCCTTCATCCTCAATCCCCACTTACTCTCCCAATACCCAGCCAATTGTAGATTTTTCTTCCCTCCCACACAAAATATTTTTCCCCTCTCCATTTCACTCTCCCAGCCCCATCTCATTCTAATCCTCCCCAAACATCAGCTCCCTTTTAGTTCCAGCCCCACCCAGCATCCGCTCCCTTCTAGCCCCAGCATCAGCCCATTTCCAGTCCTATCCTAGCCCCACCATCAGCCCATTTCCTGTCCTAGCTCCCCCCCCACTAAGCCAATTTCCAGTCCTAGCTCCCTCCCCTCACAGCCCATTTCCATTCCAAGCCCCCCACCCATCAGCTATTTGCAGTTCAAGCCCCCCCCTTCCACTCAGCCCATTTCCATGCCAAAACCCTGTCCCCATCAGCTATTTGCAGTTCAAGCCCCCCCCCTTCTACTCAGCCCATTTCCAGTCCTAGCAACCCCCCAGTCCATTACCAGTTCTAGCCCCACCATAGCTCATTACGTCCTAAGCCCCCCAACAGCCCACTTCCAGTCCTAACCCTCCCATCACCCCATTTTCAATCAACCCCCCCATAGCCCATTACCAGTCCTAGCTCCCCCCCATCAGCCCACCTCCAGTCCTAACCCCCATCAGCCCATTTCCAGTCCTAACCCCCCTCCCCCCCATCAGCCCAAGTAAATTTTTTTTAAAAAACCTGGCTTCTGTTGCTGCCGCCATGGCAGCGGCAGAATCAACTGTCAATTTTTTTTAAAAACCCTGGCTTCTGCTGCTGCCGCCGTGGCAGCGGCAGTATCAGCTGTTCCATGGCCCCTTCCCTTCTGCCTGGTAGAGCCCTCAGCTCAGCTCCATCAGCGGCAGCTTTCAGGGCCACTCGCGAAGAGTGTATTTCCCTCTCGCGTGGCTCTGTTAAGCCCGCCGTGACTGATGGGATATCCTTCAGCCCCGGCAGGCTTAACAGAGCCGCGCAAGAGGGAAATACTCTCTTCATGGCTTAAAAAGCCTGCCACTGATGGAGCTGACTGAGGGCTCTGCCGGGCAGATGGGAAGGGGTCACAGGACAGCTGATTCTGCCTCTGCCGCAGCAGCAGAAGCCAGGGTTTTTTTTTTTTAAATTGACAGTTGATTCTGCTGCTGCCACGGCGGCAGCAGCAGCAGCAGAAGCCAGGGTTGTTGTTTTTTTTTTTAGTTTCCTCTCCTTCACGGGCTGCACAATGCAGCCCGCGGGCCATGTGTTTGAGACCCCTGACCTAGTGGGAACATGAATTTATACCTAGAAGCCCCAAAGTACGTCAATTGACGCATCCAAGACAATTGAGTGCATCAATTGACGTACTTTGGGGCTTCTAGGTATAAATTCATTTTCCCGCTACGTGGTGCATCTGTCATTAATTTTCGATGCACATATTTGAACATCTTGACCTTGCTAACAAAGTCATGAAACATGACTGACATGGTTCTAGCAGTGGCGCTGGTATACAACTTCGAAGATGCATTTGCGTCAATTGACACACTTTGGGGCTTCTAGTGTTAAAGGTTGGCCTTTTGTCACAGAAGCTAACCAGGCATTGCTGCTGCTGTATGGCTGATCCACCTTCCAGTGGCAGTGGGTCACATATGGCCCCAGCCTTGAATATCCACATTTTACGTTCAGTGGCGACGACTAGCTGCTTGAATACCCCCCTCTCTCCCATTACCTGTACATCTGTGCTGATTTCCATTAGTGAATGGGCTACATTACAAGTGCAAATGTCATTAGCTCTTCTAAGCTGCCTCACTATACTGCTTTTGAATTTCTCTTTGTTCCAAGAGAGGAAACAAAAATATCTGAAGGTGCAGCTATTCTGTTTCAGAAAATCTTTTTTTTTTTGTCACTTTCACTGTGTGACAAGCAAGAGCAGAAAATGTAAGCAGCAGTAATGCTAACTGCAAGAGGAAGCAGGTCACACGTTTATAAAGAGACCTAGTAAAGAGCGAGAAGACCCACAGGAGACTGCATTGGGTACCCCTACCATGTATTTCTCACACTCCAGTTCCCTGAGGATGATCCGTGAGCTCCACGATGGGGAAAGTCAGTCCAGTCCTCTTAACTTGCATCACAAATCTCAGGGATTTGCCGCTCTCTTGTTGCTGTAGGAGGAGCAGTGCACTTTCCTTTTATAGCCCTGTCAGATGTAAATCGAAGTGCTTGTTTCACAGAGACATGATGGGATGGGGAAGAAGAGAGGGGAACCAGCATCTTTGCTTTGCAGTCCACATGTACGTCTGGGTGTGGTAAGCTCAGGTGAGAGGGCACACAGCATTATTATTATTTTAGTGGCTTCTTCATTGGTAGACACAGTCTAGGACTAGTTCTACATGCTGTAATTTGGGTTCTAACTAAGAACCTCGGAATGGTTCAGATACTGGTGCAAGATGTAGCCCCAAAATATCCAACTGCAACTGAGGGTTTTCTTCCAAAGCTTTTGAACTCCAATCTGAAGGTCACCATATTTGGTCAGTTTCTCCCATTCTTTGTCTTCAGTTCAGGTATCACCCGGCTCTGAATATCTGGGTTAGCTGCTTTTGCCAATCATTAACTGGGCAGTGGCGATATTGAGCCACTGCCCGGTTCGTGATATGCAGCAAAACCTAGGTCAGGGTTACTTGCACCTGGCTTTCATTGCACATCGTGAACCGGCAGCTGGCTCAATATCACCGCTGACTGGTTACCGATCAGCGCTGCCTCTGCTCTACCTCAGAAATGCCCACAACACGCTCTGATGCCAAGCCATTAGCATCGGGGTGTGTAGAGCTGGCAGCTGCAGATATTCAGCAGCAGTAACCGTGCTAGACCCGGTGAATATCCCATTCACCACAATTAACATGGTTAACGGCTCTGCTTACCGCTTTAACTGCTCTGAATATTGGACCCTATGCTTTTTTCTTTTCTATAACAGTAACAGCAATTGTATTATAGTGGATTCTTCATTGGAAGGTACAATCTAGGTCTGCTTTTAATCCTGTGATTAGTGTATCATTATTATTCTTATTATTACTGAAATATGAATAGTTTACCTAACACAGCATTTTCTAGGCAAATCACAATAAATGCGGGTATTCTAAAACAGATTTAGGTAGGCCTTAGAAAACAGATTTATAGGAATGCAGATGTAGAACAGCATTATTATGATATTGCATGTCTACTAAAGGATGTCAGCCGTCATCTCGGCACTAATGTGGGAAAATCACACCACAGTGACAACTACCACAGGCAAGAGTGGATGGGGTGTGGGGCAGAGAGCGGGCATGCCTATACCATGCGGTTACCATGGGTGTTGGCAGCACACAATAGCCACCCGTTTTGCAGACATCACGGATGCAGCTCATGCCACCTCCATGGGCCGCAATCCCTGTGTTTTCACTGGGTTATCTGCTGGGGGAAAGCTGGGCATGCTCCCAACAGAAAATGCATAACTGTTGCAGCTGTCGCAGGGCTTTTTGCACTAACAGCGGGCATTAGCACATAAGCCTACTGTGCTTTCGTGACATTACCCTTTAGCAGATGAAACTCCCAGGCCTTGTACGCCTCGGGTCAGACTCAGTATGAAGCTTACTGGGTTCCTGAGAGAGCTGCAGTCCGAGACTCCTTGCCAAAGACTTGCACTATGATGGGAGAGTTCACGGTGAAATCTCAAGTAGTTGTGAATGAAGATTTGGAGCAATGTAGACACAGCACAGGCTGCTACCAACTGAGATGTAGGCACCAAAGAGCACAAATGCCAAATTCAAAGGGGGGGGGGGGGGTTGTTCAAAGCCATTTAGGCAGACTACAGACCCGAAAAGCGGAATATTCAGTGCCACTAAAAACCTGATACCAGCCACTTAGCAATGGAGCAGAGCGGGGGTGGCTCCCGGGGATAGCGGGCTAGTGGCAAATTTAGCCACTAGCCAGTTATCCTAAAATCCAATTAATTTAAACCCAAAAACACATATCCCATAATTACTAACCCCAACAATAAAGAATGTGTATACTAAACTATTTTTTTGTCTGAACAATCGCCATGAAGATGAAAAACACCCTCTCAAAGCAATAATGTTCCTTATAGTCTTTTTTAAAATCGGGGACGCAACCCCTAAAACAACGACCCTAAAAGATATTCAAATCATACAGGGTCACTTTGATTTAGTGCTTAATCAAATCAAACTAATTATGGTGATAACTGAGCCAATGTATATAAATAGGGGGCTACTTAGCTTGTTTTTTTTGCCATCAGACATCTAGGATTTCTCATATAGGTCCCATCGGCAGTGATAGTTGTTACCCCCACAAGGTTTAGAACCGCAAGAAAAACTTCCTCAATCCGCAATGTATTCAGAAATAATAGAAATAATTAACCCAAGGTTGCGTTTCGGGCTCCCGACCCTCACAGCCCTTCTTCAAAATTCCATTGCAATTGTGAAGGAACCAACTCACCCAGGTGAACTTTTATTGGGCTACATAGAATGACATCACTAATCGACAAACCAATCATGCTCATGATCCATTCATGCTGAGGCCAGCCCAAAGTTAAAGAATACTCCACCAGTCTAAGGAAGAATTTAAACCCTCCGGTGCCAGAGAGTTAAGATGATAAATCCAAAATTGTTCTCGAGACAAGAGACGTGCTTCCCAATCTCCACCCCGAAGTTTAGCTGGAACATGATCCAAAACTCTCCAGTGCAGATCCTGAAAAGTATGATGGAAATCCTGGCAATGCTGAACCACAGGTGCTGTCAAGACCTTCATGGTGATTCGGGATCGGTGTTCTTGTAGCCCTTGTTTCATACTACGAATAGTTTTTCCAATATAGAATTTATTACAGAGACAAATCAAGACACAAACCATAAATGTGGTCTGGCAAGTCGTATAGAAATTACTATAAATTTTAAGATGTGTTAGTGGATTCTCCCAAAACCGATCTTCTAATGTCGCAGTGCAAAACTCACAATGTTGACATTGAAAGTGTCCTATAGTCAACGGGAGAGGGGGTTCACTAGTGGTGCGAACCACCCAATCAGCAATATTCCGGCCCCTTGTAAAGGCCACCATAAGGGGTTTATCAAAATTAGGATGTAAAGATAAAATGTCCCGTGTTTCCTCAAATTGGACACAACCTCTGTAGCATAGTGCATAAATGGCAATATCCCTACAAATTGATCCGAGTCATCAGATTTTCCTTTTTCTTCAATATCTGCAGGCGACTTCCACCACTCAGGGTGTACATGGCTTGCCCTGGGATACGCTCTATTAATGATATGTAATGGATAACCTCGCTCTCGAAGGCGCGCCTTCAAATCCATCGCCTGTCGGCGATACTCATGTATAGTAGAACAAATCCGGTGTAGTCGAATAAACTGACCTACTGGTACTCCACGTCTCAGCGGCGCTGGATGGTAACTTCTGAAATGTAACAGCGTGTTACGCTGGACTGATTTCCTGTACAATGTCGTACTAAGAGAGTTGCCACTTTTAGTCAATTTGAGGTCCAGGAACTCAATAGAATCAAGATCATACTTCGGAGTGAATTTTAAATCTATAGACAAAGTACTAATCCAGACAAAAAATTCCTGCAATCGTTCTTCTGATTCAGTCCAGATAAAAAATATATCATCTAAATATCTCGTCCACATCCGTATATGTGCAAACCACCCAGATGGATAAATAGGTTGCGACTCAAACTCATGCATATAAAATGTTGAAATTGATGGAGCCACAGTAGCCCCCATTGCAATCCCATAAATTTGTTGATAAAAGACATCCCCAAATCTAAAAAAATTATTTTTCAAAACCAGCGATAACAGTTCCAAAACAAATTGTTTAGGTAAACGATCCAGTAAAATAAGAGGCACTGTGGCCACCATCTGTAAAGCTGCATCCTGATTTATGTTGGTATATAGTGCCTGTACATCCATCATGACCAAGTACCAAGTAGGTAAATCCACATGTCGTTGCTGGTGCAATAAGGACAAAAATTGAAAAGAGTCCTGTATGTAGGATGTGATTGTCGGTAATAGGGGGCGAAAGAATGAGTCGGCAAATTGTGACAATGGTTCCAGGACAGAGTCTCTACAGGAAACAATTGGACGGCCTGGTTACATTTCAGAAGTTACCATCCAGCGCCGCTGAGACGTGGAGTACCAGTAGGTCAGTTTATTCGACTACACCGGATTTGTTCTACTATACATGAGTATCGCTGACAGGCGATGGATTTGAAGGCGCGCCTTCGAGAGCGAGGTTATCCATTACATATCATTAATAGAGCATATTCCAGGGCAAGCCATGTACACCCTTAGTGGTGAAAGTCACCTGCAGATATTGAAGAAAAAGGAAAATCTGATGACTCGGATCAATTTGTAGGGATATTGCCATTTATGCCCTATGCTACAGAGGGTTGTGTCCAATTTGAGGAAACACTGGGACATTTTATCTTTACATCCTAATTTTGATAAACCCCTTATGGTGGCCTTTACAAGGGGCCGGAATATTGCTGATTGGGTGGTTCGCACCACTAGTGAACCCCCTCTCCCGTTGACTATAGGACACTTTCAATGTCAACATTGAAAGGGAGAAGTAGCCTAGTGGTTGGGGCAAGGTACTTCAGGCCGGAAGGTCGGGGGTTCAAATCCCACTAGAGGACAGCAACCTTGGGCCGGAAGGACTGGGGTTTCTAGTCCCACAGATGCTCCTTGTAGTCTTGGGCAAGCCACTTAACCTTCCATTGCCCATGTTCCCTGTAAGTATTAGTGTATGTGTCTCATATCCCTGCATGTTAAATGTACCCCCCAATTGTGTTGTGACCGCTTTGATTGAAGGATAAGGCGGTATACAAAACTGTCTAAATAAATAAAATAAATAAAACATTGTGAGTTTTGCACTGCGACGTTAGAAGGTCGGTTTTGGGAGAATCCACTAACACATCTTAAAATTTATAGTAATTTCTATACGACTTGCCAGACCACATTTATGGTTTATGTCTTGATTTGTCTCTGTAATAAATTCTATATTGGAAAAACTATTTGTAGTATGAAACAAGGGCTACAAGAACACCGATCCCGGATCACCACGAAGGTCTTGACAGCACCTGTGGTTCAGCATTGCCAGGATTTCCATCATACTTTTCAGGATCTGCACTGGAGAGTTTTGGATCATGTTCCAGCTAAACTTCGGGGTGGAGATCGGGAAGCATGTCTCTTGTCTTGAGAACAATTTTGGATTTATCATCTTAACTCTCTGGCACTGGAGGGTTTAAATTCTTCCTTAGACTGGTGGAGTATTCTCTAACTTTGGGCTTGCCTCAGCATGAATGGATCATGAGCATGATTGGTTTGTCGATTAGTGATGTCATTCTATGTGGCCCAATAAAAGTTCACCTGGGTGAGTTGGTTCCTTCACAATTGCAATGGAATTTTGAAGAAGGGCTGTGAGGGTCGGGAGCCCGAAACGCAACCTTGGGTTAATTATTTCTATTATTTCTGAATACATTGCAGATTGAGGAAGTTTTTCTTGTGGTTCTAAGCCTTGTGGGGGTAACAACTATCACTGCCGATGGGACCTATATGAAAAATCCTAGATGTCTGATGGCAAAAAAAACAAGCTAAGTAGCCCCCTATTTATATACATTGGCTCAGTTATCGCCATAATTAGTTTGATCTGATTAAGCACTAAATCGAAGTGACCCTGTATGATTTGAATATCTTTTAGGGTCATTGTTTTAGGGGTTGTGTCCCCGATTTTAAAAAAGACTAAAAGGAACATTATTGCTTCGAGAGGGTGTTTTTCATCTTCATGGCGATTGTTCCGACAAAAAAATAGTTTAGTATAGACATTCTTTATTGTTGGGGTTAGTTATCCTAAAGTGGCTGGATAAGGCCCTGGCCTTGAATATCCAGAGTCATGGTTCAGTGCTGACAGCTAGACACTTAGAAGCTCTAGGAACCACTGCTGAAATTCCCCCCCAAAGTCTTTAAAAACTATGCTTAAAAAAAAACAAAAAAGTAAGTAGCTAGAGATGCTAACTTTGGCCTTGATACAGAAACCCAGCGCTAGAGTCGAGTGCTAAAGCTCTAGCACTGTAAGTTTAATGCAGAAGTTTTGCTTGGGGATGCTGTAAGCAAACAATATGCAAATGAGTTGTGCACAAAAATGTCTGTGCTAAACAAGGAGAGCAAGCCAGATGCATGCGCAGTGGGACCTGCATTAGCAGCAGTTTGGCACCTGTGTGCATGCGCTGGAATGCCCTCTGGCCCATAAACAGCAGTATTATTCTGTGCAGAAGTTCTGCTTAGAATAATTGGTGTCCATAAACGCTGATATTATTCTACACAGAAATTACTCCTGGGGGAATCCTGCGCAACTGCATAACAGAATTTGCACAGAATTCTCAATATGTGCAGAATTCTACATTTGATATACATAATTCTTTGCAGGCAACGCTACTGGCACACAGGCTTTGCCTCACTGTTAGCTTTTTCACAGCCATGGGAGCATTTACGGTTGTTAGATTCAGAGGCCAGCACACAATGTTTTGAAAAAGTAAACAGAAGCTCTTCCTGTTTCTGACAGGGAGCACTTCTGTTTACTTTTTGAAAGCATATACTACCAGCATTAGAATCTAGCAGAGCCTCAGGAACAAAGGGAAATGCTCCCACGGCTATGTTAAAAAGCCATTGATGGTCAGGCAGAAGGGCTGCTGGTGAGTTGGGGTGTGGTTGGGGGCAGGAAGATGGGCTGCCGGTGAGTTAGAGGGGTGGCTGGGGGCTAGAGATGGGGCACTGGTGAGTTAGAGGGGTGGCTGGAGGCTGGAGATGGGTATATGCCTGGAGGGTTTTGAGAAAGAAAGGTGGAGAAATGTGCTTAGGAAGAAAGAAGGAGAGGGAAGGGAAAGATAAGGTTTGGTGCATGGGGATGGGAGGGAGAAGGTGACTTAGAGGTATGTGCATGAGGGCAGAACAAAGGGACAGACAGCAGTAGAGATCTTGCTAGACATTAGAGGGAGAGAGAACAGGGGGGACATGGAAGGCATGGGGTTGGGGAGAAAACTGTGACTGAAGCAAACAAGCTACATAGGGAAAAGTCAGTGGAGATTTCAGGTCTACAGGAGGAGTTAGGCTTTATGATGGGGGAATTCTGCATAACAATTTACTAATACAGCATGCCACATTTAGCAGAATTTTAAAATACTGCATTCAGTATTTTCTAAATTGTTGCACAGAATTTTAAAATTTTTGCACAGAATTCCCCCTAGTGGTAAGAAATTCTGTGCAGAATAATGATGCATTACAGCACAAGTTCACAACATCGTTCCAGCACACTTCCACTGCTGTTTTTTTCAACTCTCTCCTCAGCAAAGCCATAAAAACGTTGTAGGTGCTGTACACTGAAGAAACAGGCAGAAGTTTCTCACCAGCACTGACTGCAGACCTATATGCTAATCCTTAATGTCTCCTCAGACCTCGTTTTAAAATCCCAGCGTTGGTCTGTGCACTTCTCTTTCTCTGCGCTGCACAGCTAATTGATTCATGACCATCCATTGCAATGAATTTTAATGCACGGCACACTGTCATGAGTGCAGTCATTTGCACATTGCTCGTGTTAGATCCCTTCTTGAATTCTTTGCCCACATTAGCCCAGAAAATTGTGTGCAAAGACTGCACTAACGCATTTGCTGCCAGCAGTATGCTGAGTAGTAAGTGAACAGAGATGATTACTTTGTTAGGCTACAGAATAACTTAAGATGTTATTTCAAGTACTACCAGGGTCCATCCAAGATGTCACAAAGAGAAAGCAGAACAATGAATCTCAGGTCAAACAATATGACATAGATAATAACAGATCATGATATTACTGACTGAAGCCACAAGAGAGAACCAAGAAAACTATAAAGCAACTACAGATACTTAGAAATTATTTGTTCTGGAGAAAGGCATATTCAAGGTGCATGAAGCTGAAATGAAACCCTGGCAAGCAGATCATTTATGGAACGGAGGATCATGAAATTTATCTCCTTAGCCTCCCATACTTCTAAGAAAGGACTGGCCCCTGCTCTCCGGATGGGTCAGGGCAGAGGATACCAGAAAGGAAGTGCTTACATGAAAGGAAGTTCCATTGGTGACCAGGGCTGGCTCGACCATTAAGCAAGACTAGGAGGTCACCCGGGGTGGCAACTCCTATGGAGAGACAAAGAGCAGCAGTAGTCAATGCAAAACAATAGATCCCGAGAACCACAGAAATGCATAGAGAGTGCAGCACATGCATATGTACGAAACAAAATGTAATATTTAAAATGATGATATCCAGTTATCATGGTGGTGATGTTGGGCTGATCATGATTGTTGAGTTTAATTATCAAAATCTTGAGGGGGGGTAAGTCTGAAGGATCCTTACACTATCTTTGATGTGGCGTGACGTCAGATCCTAAAGGAGTCACGGTTTGTGGCTGCTGTGGGATTTGGAGAGGATGAGCTGAGTGAAGGCTTGTGACACTAGATCTCAGCCCTGGGTTCAGTAGGATGAAAGCAAGGAGAGCACAAGAACGGGCTTTCTTAGGAATATTGGCATCTTCGGCTTCTTGCCAGTGTAAGTGTGGATATATTTATTGCTCACTATAAAATGTTACTGATTTAAAACAAACACACTTTCTGTGATTTAAATCACCCAATCCAAATCTGTATGGAGTGATCCATCTCTGCTTCCCTGGACATCTTATGTTATTGCTTTGTCACTTTTGATCCAATCAGCACATTGCAGCCCCTGGGCTAGCAGGGAGGGAACAATGAACCAGAGACACAGGCTCTTCCAGTCAGCTGGGATTCTCCTCTTTACCATTTGCAGGACTGACATTTAGATAGCAGAATATGTAAACACAAAAATGTCCACTTTAAATAACAGGATTGTAAAGCTGGAAAATTTCACAGTGTAGTGCTCATGCAGTTCATCCTTTCTCAGAAAGGAAAGGGACTCCATGGAGCACACACTATCTCTAAAGGCATTCTTTATACATGTGTGTGTGTGTGTGTGTGTCATTCCCATCAGTGTCCCCCTCAGTAACCCACTTTGGCCTCAGTTTGCCATCCTCCCCATTTGGTCTTAATCTTTCCCATCAGCAACTCATTTCCCTAGACAATGTTCAGCCCCTCCTCCTTCCACTGCCCCTCATCAGCTTTAATCTCCCCATCAACCACAGCAATCCACAATCCTCTCCCTTCAGCCAAGGCAGCCCCTCCCTTTAATTCCCATTTGCTGTTTCTGTGTGTGTGTGGGGAGGTGGGTGGAGGGGACCTTTTAAAGGAGTTGGCCTTCTATGGGCTCCTAATTTACATATTCATCTCATTGGCTTTTGTGTTGGTTTTATATTATGTTGTGTGTAATACGATTTGATGTTACTTGATTCAGTAATGTTTGTGTTATTGGTTTTGTTTTATATATTGTACATTGCCTTCAGTTTTTTTTATAAAGGCAGGTAATTAATAAACCAATAAGTAATGAAACTTTCCGTGATTCAAAGAGAAATAAACTGGTACTTTGAGCTGCTGCCTGGCAGTGTGTTTGCCCATTTTCTTGGCTAATGAGCTGGCAAGAGATTTTATGAAGTTACTGTAGTTCCTTTTAAGGGAGAGTGATGGATAAATGGGCTTGTTTTAGGCTGGATGCCTCAGTTGCTATCTACAGTGGAGTGGAGAAGTAGCCTAGTGGTTCAATCAGTAGCCTTGAACTGGAAGGGTTTGAAAGCCACTGACACTCCTTGTAGCCTTGGGCAAGCCACTTAATCTTCCATTGCCCTAGGTACAAACAGATTGTAAGCCCTCTGGGGCAAGGGAAATACCTATTAACTCACTTTGAATTGCCACTAGAAAGGTGTGAAATCATAGTTACTCACCTGTAACAGGTGTTCTCTTGGGACAGCAGGAATCAGTACTCACATATGGGTGACATTGGTGCCAACGGAGCCCTCATCGAAGCATCTCCTCAGCTTTCAGATGCCACCAAGCATGTGTGGTGCCCTTCCTGCCCAAGAGTGCCATCTTGCTCAGTCAGATGACATAGCTAAATACAGCAAAAAGAAAATAGTAAAGAAGCAACTTCAGGAAGGGAGAGTTATGAGGACTGATTCCTGCTGTCCCCGGAGAATACCTGTTACAGGTAATTATGCTTTCTCTGGGAACAAGCAGGAAGTCAGTCCTCAAATATGGAACTCCCTAGCTACAGGCTACCAAAAGCCCATAGAGAAAAACACGGTTGCCCTCAAAGGGAGCTGTGAGCAGCAGCAATGGAGTCCACAGATACAGACTGCAGTAAGACCAATGTGTCAAATGGAAGCCAATGTTCCAGTACCCTGAACAAAGAAGGGTCGGAGGGTATGAGTTGCCTAGACCCCAAAAAGATTACAAAGCATGACCTGGCCGAAGGTGCTATCACATGGGACTCCCTTTCCAGACAGTAATGAGCTGCAAAGGTATGGACTGAAGACCTGGTGACGGCCCAGAAGATATCCAGCATCGGGACAGAGCACAGGTTTGCCACAGAGGCCGCCATGGCCCTGACACTATGTGCCATGACCAGGCCATCCAGAGTGAACCCAGACTTCTCATAGGCGAGGGTGATGCAGCCTGCCACCCAGGTGGACAGTGTTCGCTTGGTCACCACTTCCCCCAGCTGACTGGGGTCATGGGAAACAAAAAGCTGAGAAGCTTTGCGGTGGCCCTGGGTACGCTGAGTGTAGAAAGACAGGGTCCTCTTACAGTCCAAGGTGTGAAGGATGGTCTCCACCCTGCTGGAGTGAGGCCTTGGGAAGAATGTGGGTAGCACTACCTCCTGGTTGAGGTGAAAGGAAGATACCACCTTTGGAAGGAATTTGGGGTGCATGCTTAGCACAACTCTGTTCTTGTAGAATCTGGTGTATGGCGCTTCTGCCACTAGGGCTTGAAGCTCGCTGACTCTGAGAGCGTAGGTGAGTGTCACCAGGAACACAACTTTCCATGAGAAGTACCTCAGATGGCAGGTAGCCAGAAGCTCAAATGGCAGGTGGATGAGCTGTGCCAACACTACGTCGAGGTCCCACTCTATCACTGGAGGGCAGATGGGGGGGTTGTAAAGCAGGAGTCTTCTCAGGAAGCGGGTCATCAGAAGCTGGATCGAGATGGACTTGCCATTGACAGGGTGGTGGTGCGCCGCTAGGGCACTGAGGTGTACCCTGACAGAGTTTGATTTGAGCCTGGATTGCAAAAGATGAAGAAGGTACTGCAGCACCATCTGCATTGGGCAGGAGAACAGGTTTACCCATTGCTCCGTGCACTACACTGAGAATCTGTGCCATTTGAAGGCATAAGCTGTCCGGGTGGAGGTCTTGTGGGAGGCCAGAAGAATCTCTTCCACTTCTCACGAGAGGTTGAAAGGGGCTAAAGTTACCCTTTCAGCAGCCACACTGTCAGTGATAGAGACCCAAAAGGGGCTAAAGTTACCCTTTCAGCAGCCACACTGTCAGTGATAGAGACCCCAGGTTGGAGTGCAGGAGAGAGCCCTCCTCCTGATATAAAAGCCCCAGGGAACTCCTCAGGGGGACTGGGGCCTCCAGTGACAATTGGAGGAGCAGCAGGAACTACAGCTGCCTGGGCCACTGTGGAGCCACCAGGATCAGTGATGCTTTGTCACGAAGAGCCTTGAAGAGGGTCCTGGCAATCAACGGCATGGGCGGGAAGGCGAACATGAGGTATTAGAACCACGGAATGAGAAATGCATCTGCCCCTACCCAAGACGGGTGGGGCTACCGTCAGCAGAAACAGGGCAATTGGTAGTTGTCCAGGCTGGTGAAAAGGTCCACCCATGGGGTCCCCCAGAGTCGGAAGAGCCGGGTGGCTACACTGGGGTCCAGCTGCCACTCGTGCGGTTGGAGGACCCTGCTCAGTTTGTCTACCAGGGTGTTGTCCTGGCCTGGTAGGTATTTAGCCAGTAGGAGTACTCCCTGATGGATTGCATAGGAGCAGAGTGTCATTGCTTTGTGGCAGAGGGTGTGAGACCCCGTGCCCCCCTGCTTGTTCACATAGAACACTGCCACTTGATTGTCTGTTTGGATCAGCACTGACTGGCGCCTCAGGCAGTGGCAAAATGCTTGGAGGGCTAGATATATTGCCCAAAGCTCCAGGAGGTTGATCTTCTGATTGCCCTTGGCTTGTGACCAGCTGTCCTGGGTGTGAAGCTCTTTGTAGTGGGCTCCCCATCCCAGCAGGTAGGTATCCATTGTGAAGACTCTTCGGGGACTTGGAGTTTGGAATGGCATACTGCTTGAAGGTGTTGTGGCTTTTGCCACCAAGTCAGAGATTCTGCCAACTGGAGGGTCACTGACACTTTGTCCTGGAGTCAGCCAGTGGCCTGTGTCCACTGGTCTCGAAGGTACCATTGAGCGACCCTTGTGTGCAGACGGGCATTTGGGGTGACATGGACCATGGAGGCCATGTGCCCAATTAGGTCCAGCTTTGCCCCTATGAACTCCAGACATTGTGTTGGGACTTGGGGTGATTTATTATGAACCCCAGAGGAGAATTTGGATGTGGGTATAGGCATCCTTCAGATCTAAGGAGCATAGCCCATCTCCCTGCTGGAGGTAAGGCTGCAATAATTCAAGGGAGAGCATCTTGAACTTCTCCCTCACCAGGAACTTGTTCAGGTTCCACAGGTCCAGGATGGGCCTTAGGCCCCCTGTCCTTTTTGGCACGATGAAATACCTGGAGTAGAACCCTTTGTGCCTGAGATGTTGGGGTACTGGTTTCACTGCCTTGTCCTCAAGAAGGCCTGCGAGTTCCTACAATAGGAGGTCCTGGTGAAGAGGAGACTTAGGGGCCTCTCCCAGGAAGAAAGGAAGAGGTGTCTGTGTCAGGTGGTGGAGGTAGCCCTCCTTGACCACCTGAAGTGCCCAGGAAATAGTGGTGATGCCTGTGGGCATAGGGGATCAGATATCCCCCTGTGAGCTGCTGTCCTCCTTGGGGTGGAGAGGCTATGCCCAAGGAGTCAAAAACTCTCCCCAGGCTGTGCTTGGGAGCCTTCTGCTTATGAGGGCCTTGCCCATGTCCCTTCACCTGCTGACCCTGCTGGGAAGCCGGGGAAGCCTGAAAATGAGGGTAGTTTTTGTAAGCAGCCCCTTTCCTCAGATAGAAGGGCTTTTTACCCGAACCTTTCCATTGGGGAGGGTCAGCGGTCTTTTTAGAGAGCTTGGTCCTCATCACAAACTCAGTCTCGAACTCGGCAGCCTTTTCCATCATGTGTTTGCCAAAGAGGGTCTCCCCTTGGCATGGGACATCAACCAATTTGTCCTGAACCCATTGCTTGAGGTCGGAAGACTGTAGCCAAGCCTGGCGCCGGGCACTGATGCCCACCGCAGTTACTCTAGTCACTGACTCAAACCATCATAGGCTGCTCGAGTCATGAATTTGGAGCACTCACGGATAGCTTTGGCAAGGTTCTTGAACTGCTGCAGGGGTTCCTTGGTGATACCAGCTGAGAAACCGGCCAGGTCTCTCAGGTACATGCGCATGTACAGCTGGTAGGCCTGGATCCGACCAATGAGCATTGAGTCCTGGTAGCACTTTCTGCCAAGGGCATCCAAGGTGTGGGCCTCCCTACCTGGGGGTATCGAGGAGTGTGTCTTCTGGTTCTTGAGCCAACACCTGGCCAACTCCACCACCATGAAGTTATGCAGCAGTTGTGCCTTTTGGAAGCCAGGACTCCAGCAGATCTAATACATCAAGTCGAGCCACTTGCTCACGATAGCCACTGATGCCAGTGTTTCCCACATATAGAGCATTAGCCATTCCAGGATGGGTGGAATGGGTACCATGAGTGATTCCCTCGGTGGGGCCTCGTATTGGAGGATTTCTAGTTCCTCCGTCCAAGGATCCTCCTCCAATTCCATTGGGAATACTAGGGCCTTTGACATATCCTGCACAAAGTTGAGGAATGCCATGTCCTCAAGTGAGGACCAACGCCGGGGCTTGGAAGGTTGCGAGTCCCAAGGAATGTCGCAGTGGCGATGGGCGCCCAGGGACTGCTCAGTCTCCCATTCCGAGTAGTCGGTCGAAGGCTCGAGGGAAGGTCAGTTCATGGGCTCTGGGCCTGAGCCTCCCCCATATCCCCCGGGCCTGAGCCTCGCCTGTGTCCCTTGGAGGCCGCGTGGCTGGTGCCATGTGTGCAAGTCAGGGAGGATCTTGGTCCTGTAGAACGAGATCTGGATCTAGATCTCAGCCAAGGATTGGCTTGAGGCTGTATGGTCTCGAGGATCAGCTCCTCGACGTCAAGAGCCCAGTGGTCTTGGTGGAGGTAACAGCTGTACCGGACAGCAATGCCTGCTACTGGTTCATGAAGGCAGACAGACTGCACTCCAGGGTTGCCATTCTGGATTCTAGTCCAGAAGGCTCTGCAGCTATCGGCATGGGCATCGAGGAACTCGAGCCCGGTGCCAGTTCCTCCAAAGGTAGGTTCTCAACGAGGATAGGCCAATCTTTGAACGATTCCTTCTGGGTGACCTTGGTAGGTCACTCCCTCTCCGAGCCCTATGGGACCTAACACAGGGCTTACCCAACCTGCCAGAACTGTTCAGGGATGCTGCCTACGAGGGTTCCTTCTTCTTCTTGTGTTCCCTCAAGGGAGACCCCCTTTCTGAGGATCCGTGTCTTCAACTGGGGTCTGCAAGAGCGCCACGGGAGTCTGTGGCTTCAGAAGGGCCTTGGCCTTCGGAGGTACCGTGGATTCTGGGAAGAACTTATTGTGCTGCTGCTGGTGGCTCTTGAGGGCCTTAGTAGACATCTTTTTACAGAGACCGTAGGCTGTGGGGTCGTAATTTGGCTCTATTGGTAAGGGACATGATTTTTTACACCGATCATACTTCTTAAAGCCACCGGTAGCCATGGGGAAAAAAGTACTCCAGCAACGTCAAAAACCCACAGTGCTACCAGTTGGAAAAAAGGCACGAAGGTGCCAAGAAGGAAAAAAATGTATAGGGACCTGAGATTCGATGCCAGGGCAGCAGGTTTGGGTGGTGGGAAGAGTACCGCTGCACAACCAGAAGAGAATATGAAACTCAAGCAAGAAAAAAAATCTGCTTTTTCCGGGGGGGGGAAGCAGACAGATGTCTGAAGGGCTCCATGAAAAAAAGGAGGCTGAGCAAGATGGCACCCTTGGGCGGGAAGGGCACCACGCAAGCGTGGTGGCATCTCCCAAAGGCTTTCTTTGAAATCTGGGGAGATGCTTCCACGAGGGCTTCATCAGCACCGATGTCACCCATATGTGAGGCTGACTTCCTGCTTGTTCCCACAGAAATAATAATAACAGTGACTCCTATATTAATGATTTTGCTTTCATTTGAGAAAAACTGGAAACAAAAGTTCAGTTTGTTATCTCTCCCTTCATATATAAGGGCGGCATTTTTGAAGACATTTATATGGGTAACTGCCCTAGTTACCCATGTAAATGCCTTATCTGGGATTTTCCAAAGGCATCTACATAGGACGTGCCTTTGGAAAATCCCAGATAAGCCCCTAATGCGCCCAGATGTGATGCGATTAGCATCGGGGCATGGTGGGGGCTTTCTGGGGAGGAGCCGAGGCAGAGGAAAGGGTTAAACGGGTAGCAGCCATTATCTTTAAGACACAGGGGCTAAGCGGGTAGAACTGAAAATTGCTGCTATCCGTTTAGCCTCTGCGGCTCTGGGCACGTACAGCCAAACCTGGATTTTCCAGTCACACTTTGACAAACTACCCATACATGTTACATCTTACGAAATCCAGAAGGAAGCTCTCTTTGGCATGATGCAAGTACTACAGTGAGCATTAGCAGTACATTTGATAGACTGAGATCATACTCCACGTACCTTGGCTTGATGACTGTTATGGTATGCACAAAACTAAATGATCTAATATCCACAGCCAATAACTGGTGCTTACTAACATCTAAACAACAACAAAAACAAATCACCCATTGGTAATCTTCCACCTATAACTGCAGTTTGCAGGGCCAATCGTGTTAATAATGATGACTTGAACTTGAACTTGAAAATTACCAAAAGATGATTGTTTTGTTGTTTGGATGTGCAAATTTAAGCCATTTGGAGAAATTGCCTTTGGGAGGAACAACAAATGGCAAATACATACATAGCATGGGAAACAGAAAGTGTTACTCCGGGAACCATTTGTCGAGCAGTCCCAGGACACATGAGGGTTCAGGAGAGGTGAACTGAAACCTAAGGTTTTGAGATTGATAGTTGCAGCCCAGAATAGTGGATTATGGACGAGATGTTCACAGCAAGCATAGAGAAAACTAGTAAAGCAGACATCTGCAGACTCTGTAAGAAAGAGCTGGAAATGGTTACTCATCTCATAGCTGGCTGTGAAGTTCCGATGGCAGAAACTTTCTATACAGAAAGACACGACAAGGTGGCGCGTCTCATCCACTGAAAACTTTGTAAGCACTGTAATATGCTGTACCAGAAAAGCCCTGGAATCATGACCCTAAGCGGTATGTTTACTAAACGGCGGTAAGGGAGCATGTCTTTCTAGCGATAAGGGGTTACAGTGTGGCAAGTGTGCTGGGCATGTTAGAGGCATTCTGGTGTTAAGGGGTGGTAGTGGACACTTTACGGGCAGTAACAGGACATGCTGCGTTAAGATGTCTTGCATGCACCTTAAAGCAGGAAAGCCTCTGAAACACTGAAAAGGGGGCAGGGAAGCCATTGGAAAAGGTATGGATGCAAGCACAGTTGGTAGCTCATGGAGATGATTCACCTGATGCCTGGTTATATGATGCCTGGCAGTATGTGTGATGAGCATGTCTTACTGCACAGCAGGCCTGTGCTGTTGACTAGACGAGATAGGCAGCTGCCTAGTGATGCTGGTCAGTGGGGGTGTTGGCAGTATCATGGGTGGGTGGTGGCAGCAGCGGAGACAGTAGAGGGGTTGCAGCAGTGGGGGACGCCGTGAGAGGCATGCAGTCCTGGATGCTCTTCAAAGCATACACTGTGCCGTAAGTTATATTATAGTGTCTGTGAGGTGTGGACATGTATCCAGATGTACTGTCACAGTGGGTGGCATACCATAGATCAGGACAGTGTCTGGGTGGAGGCAGCATATTCCTGATATGGGCAGCAAAGTAAGGATTGTCCATGAGTGCTCATGTGGAACAGTCAAAGGAGAGGTGTGCATGATATGGCTAATTGCTGCAAATGATCCTTGATGGCCATGGTGGGGCAGCTTACTGGCAAATACATGAATCCCCCTGATGGCCAAATAGTGGGTGCAGGGCTGTGCCATGGATTTTCCAAGCAGAGAGTTTGCAATGTGTGTGCTGGGTGGATGTATGGGATCTTACTGGCCAAAAGCATTTGGTGTGTGTGATCCAAAAGTAGCAATGCCATGGGGTACATGAAACACCATTTGTGTGGGTGGGACTGGTCCCTCAGCCTGTGCAACTGCAAAACAATACACCCAACAGAGTGGCATGATAGAAAGGGCAAGGTGAACCCATTTGCCCCATGTGGAGCAAGTAATGATGGCAGAACAGTGCAGGGTATGGCTATGCAACAAGTGTTATGTGCCTGAATGTATGAGATATATCCACTTTACGTTAAGGTAGGAGGTTACAATGATGGCACAATAGAAAACGCATCCATACCAGTTGTCCCAGACATCTGCTGCATATACATCACTGACCCATTGCAATGGGCCACAGCAGAGCCACTAAAACCATGTTCTCAGATGTCCATGATGGGGAATTTCAAGTTGGGCTACCCAACGTGTGGCCATAATGCATAGAAACGTAGAAGGATGATTGTTTGCAGGTCTCAGCAGAGCCAGGACTGTGTGAGGTGGGCAAGTGACCTGAGTAGCACCTAGGCACAAAATGAACAAGTGGGAATCGAACCCTGGACCTTTGACTATAGACGTTGCACTAACCAGTAGGCTACATACAGATATGTAGAGCCTGCAGGTCTTGAATCAGACTGTTTGCTGTGTGTGCCTGTATAGGTTGGGCCCTCCACTGCCCATGAGACACTGCACATGCAAAACAGCGGTCTACAGCTGATGAACCAATAGAGAATGCAGTGATCCAGCACATCAGCTCAGTAAGACACACTAGCTGTGTGTGCTACATGCACATAACAACTGCAAGCTGTGCTGCAGAGTGGTTTCAGCTGTCACCCTGAGGGTGAGGATAGATGCCCAGCACCCGGTCCACTGAACTGCACTGTTAGAGATGGTCTCTGCTAGCTGTGCTGCAGAGCGGTTTCAGCTGTCACCCTGAGGGTGAGGATGGGTGCCCAGCACCTGGTCCACTGAACCTGCACTGTTAGAGATGGTCTCTGCTAGCTGTGCTGCAGAGCGGTTTCAGCTGTCACCCTGAGGGTGAGGATGGGTGCCCAGCACCTGGTCCACTGAACTGCACTGTTAGAGATGGTCTCTGCTGGCTGTGCTGCAGAGCGGTTTCAGCTGTCACCCTGAGGGTGAGGATAGATGCCCAGCACCTGGTCCACTGAACCTGCACTGTTAGAGATGGTCTCTGCTAGCTGTGCTGCAGAGCGGTTTCAGCTGTCACCCTGAGGGTGAGGATGGGTGCCCAGCACCTGGTCCACTGAACTGCACTGTTAGAGATGGTCTCTGCTGGCTGTGCTGCAGAGCGGTTTCAGCTGTCACCCTGAGGGTGAGGATAGATGCCCAGCACCCGGTCCACTGAACTGCACTGTTAGAGATGGTCTCTGCTAGCTGTGCTGCAGAGCGGTTTCAGCTGTCACCCTGAGGGTGAGGATGGGTGCCCAGCACCTGGTCCACTGAACTGCACTGTTAGAGATGGTCTCTGCTGGCTGTGCTGCAGGACTACATCACTGCTAATGTGCGGCAGGTATTGTCTGCAGTGTGTTATGCTTTTCTCTTTCTTTCCTGCATGCTGTAGGCGACAGCAACAGCTTGGCCCTGTGTTCTACCCATTTTGGACACTAACCCTCTGATAATAGTGCAGGTTGATGCCCAGTGTCAATATGCTGATGCCATAGTGGGAATGAACCCAATCCTTGGTTCGGTGAATATAAAATCTAGCAAGAACAAAAACCAAACCCACAAGTAAATCCCCATTTAACACATCAATTTTGTCAGAAGAGGCTGGAGGCGACTGAAATGAAAACCCAGTCACACCAGACAACCTGTTCCCTTTTTTAATATAAAGCAAAACGCTGTACTTAACTTATAAAAATAGCCCAGTGAAGTTTCATGCACAACAAAAAAACTTTCCATCTAAAAGCGGTCAGGTAGCCAATCCATGACGTACGTTTCGGGCCATAGGCCCTGTTTCAAGTGTTCATGCTCCTCAAAACATACCGCTGTAGAGAACTTCTATAACCGTCAAACTCCACCGGTTATATAAAGGGGAAATGTATTCATTGGCTAACATTCACTGCCAATCAGCAGGGAGCACCAATCAACTAAACGGGAGACCCCATTGTCATCGGGGAACCCCTTAGTGTCATGGATGACGTTACAACAAGCTGAACCACTCCACTTCCTTGTTCAACCCCGAAGGATGGACAGCCTGTAATTCAAAAATTAGCTGCTGTTCACGTCGTTGCAGAGCAAAAAGCCGATTACCTCCTCTAGGATTTGGAGGAATAAAATCCAACACAGTCCAGGAAAAGTCAGAATTAAACTGATGATGATAAAGCTCACAATGCTCGATGAGGGGGGCTGACAAAACCTTCTGCCGGATCCTAGAGGCATGCTCACTAAGGCGGACTTTAATTTTCTGAGAAGTCCTGCCAATATATATTAGGGGACAGGTGCACTGCAAGACATATACAACATGCGTTGAGTCACATGACGTCAACCACTGGCGCTGATAAACTTTGCCCGTATTAGGATGAACCCATTCTTTTCCAGTTAATGCCATGTCGCAGAAAGCACAGGTTGAACATGTGGTATGTCCCCTCATATCAGGATCACAAGGCAAAGGGCGATCCGGGGGGGTTGCTGAATGAACCAAACGATCTTTTAAATTAGAGCCCCTGGAAAAAGCTATCCTAAGGGGTTTCTGAAAACATTTATGCAATCCCAAAACTCCCCAATGTTTACGGAGTACAGCCACGATCGAAGAGCTCAAAGTAGTAAATGGCAACGTCCCAACTATATAATCTGTCTCCCGAGTTCTGGAATGTGATATTTGATAGTTTTCATCTAAAAGCCATTCACGGTGAGTATATAAAGCCCGTTTATAGGCCAGCCTAATGACTTTCTCCGGGTACCCCCGTTGTGTCAATCTGTTGATCAAATCCGAAGCATGAAATTTGAAATCTGATAGTGTGGAACAAATCCTTCTCAGCCTAAGGAATTGACCATAAGGTAAATTCCTCCGCATAGGACCAGGATGACAACTGTGATACATAAGGAGACTATTACGCTGAACACTCTTTCTATATAAGGTCGTGTGGAAAGTTCCCTGATCTTTAATCACTAGCATATCCAAAAATTTGATTTGTTTCAAATCAAAATGGGCAGTGAATTTCAAATTAGGCTTCAAAGTATTAAGCCATGTAAGAAAAACTTGAAGACGCGGGAAAGTATCAAACCACAAGAAAAAGACATCATCTAGGAACCGTCTCCAAAAACGTACTGGCTTAAAGAACTCAGAAGGGTAAAGCCAGACTTCTTCAAAATGAGCCATATACAGTGTGGCTACAGAAGGGGCTACAGAGGCACCCATGGCAATCCCATATATCTGATGATAAAATTGTCCTTCCGAAAGGAAATAATTCCTGGTCAAAACCAGATGAAGCAATTCACACAGGAAGGCCCTAGGTAATCGCTGAGGGGCAAATTGAAAAAAGGAGGACATCAAATCTAGAACTTCGGCCTGATCAATATTTGTATATAGGGCCTCAACATCCAGGGTGACAAGATAAAAATCCCAAGATGGTATAGGCTCTCTAGCTAATTGCTGCAAAAAATGTGAAGAATCTTTTATAAACGATTTGACCAATGCTGCTTCCTTTTGCAAAAAAACATCGCAAAATTGTGACAGGGGTTCCAATAACGATCCTCTGCAGGACACGATAGGTCTACTGGGTGGGGCAACAAGGGGCTTATGGACCTTCGGTACCATGTATATGATTGGCCAAAGCGGGGATTCCAGTTTCAAAAAGCCGTATTCCCGTTTCGTCAGCCAACCCAAAGTTAAAGCGTCATCTAAGATGACCTTAATCTCTTGTTGAAGAGATATAGTAGTGTCCACTGTAAGCAAACTGTATGTATGCCGATCAAGCAGATGATCACGAAGAACTTTCAAATAAGCCCCTGTTGATTGCACCACCACCGCCCCACCTTTATCAGCCCGTCGAACAATGATGTTAGAATCCTGTTGTAACTGGGTTAATGCCTGCCATTCAGACTTACTTAGATTAGACCTATCATAATGTTTTTTACCCTCCAAACTATGCAGGTCCTGAAAAACCAGATTCTGGTAAGTTAATAAAGCTGGATCGAGCATACCAGGAGGAAGCCATTTAGATGTTGGCACTTTGACAGAATCATCAGAACTTGATGGTCGATCTGCAAAAAATTGTATTATTTGTAATTTCCGAAAAAACTTATGTAAACTAAGTCGAATTTGAAACTGGTCATGACGTACCGTTGGCACAAAAGTTAATCCCAAATTCAAAAGACGAAGTTGCTCATCCGAGAGTAAAGTTGAGGACAAATTTAGGACAATTGAATTTTGGCTTTCTGCCGAGTCAACGGGGGATCCCATTCGGGTGCTGGTTGCCCTCTCCGAGGAGGCCGTCCTCGATTGGGGCCTTGCCGAAAATTCTGAGCATGTGATCCACCAGATGTCGCAGAAGTCTCTGAGCCACTACTAAAATCGTCAGAATCTTCAGACGTATCAAAAGTGACCCTCTTTTTACAATTATCATCTTTAGTTTTATACATCCAATAATATACCTTATTGTCATCATAATCAGTTTTATCACGCAAAAATTTACTCATTTTATAAGACTTCAGATATTAAAAAAAACCTTTGATTTGGCGGTCAATATCCTCCATTTTAGCCATAAATACAGACTCATCCAAAGTTGACTTCAGAGTAGTTTTAGTTTCATCTATTTGTTTCTGCAGAATTTCCTCCTCCTTTATCGTACGTTCTAAGATTAACGCTATCAAATCAAAGCTACATTTGTTAGAAATCTGGTTCCATTTAGTTACAAAATCAGTCAGAAGTAAACATTTTAGGGGCCCTCATCATACGGAGGCCCCGAGGAATAATCCGAGTCTTCAAATATTAAGACATAGAAGCCCCATGCAGCTGTGCACGAGTCAAATGCTTATTTAATGCTTTGAGATCAGTAATAGTCTGGTTTTGTACCGCTGAGGCTTGTCCTTCCAAAAAATCAAACACATTTCCCCTTTATATAACCGGTGGAGTTTGACGGTTATAGACGTTCTCTACAGCGGTATGTTTTGAGGAGCGTGAACACTTGAAACAGGGCCTATGGCCCGAAACGTACGTCGTGGATTGGCTACCTGACCGCTTTTAGATGGAAAGTTTTTTGGTGTGCATGAAACTTCACTGGACTATTTTTATAAGTTAAGTACAGCGTTTTGCTTTATATAAAAAAAGGGAACAGGTTGTCTGGTGTGACTGGGTTTTCATTTCAGTCGCCTCCAGCCTCTTCCGACAAAAATGATGTGTTAAATGGGGATTTACTTGTGGGTTTGGTTTTTGTTCTTGCTAGATGCCATAGTGGGGGCATATAGGCTGGTGTGGGGCTAGTGCTACTGTCCTGCCATGACCCATTGCTGCTCCAACCATTGAGAACCAACAATCGACCACAGAACGTGCAGTAAGACTGCCTCTGCTGCCCTTTACTGGGCTGTGTCAGCCATGCACAAACCAAATGCGGTCCGTCCACTGGTCAGCATGCATTTAGAGCATATACTCTCATTGGCACACTGTGCAAAAGTGGGGATGGTTGGCATTCCTGCCTGCTACTCCTGTCTCCATGTCAGCTGAAGGATTGATAACATATGCTCTGTGTGCAGGCGCTATTAGGGTACCTTCGCTGCAACGCATGTTGTATGTTGTTACCGCCTGCTCAGTGTGCTATTAGCCTCCAGGCAGCTGTGGATAATGGAGCCTGTCAGTGCTGCTGGTGGGTGTTTCCACCCTTGCTGGCTGCCTTCATGGGGATTGCACATGCTGGAGCTGTACTTGCACTGTTGGCTAAACCTCATCCACAGGATCATGCAGTACAGAAACCCCAGTGACCCTCTGCACATATACACACCGACTGTGTGTGTTGCACCACAGTGCTTCCATATGGGGATAACAGCCCCTGTTGTTGATATTCTTCTCTTTGGCTGGCCTTTGGCACATACTGCAATGTGCATGGTGCACAGGACTAGGACAAGGCTTCTGTCCACTGCAGGCTGGTGCCTCTGCCCATGCAACCACCATAAGAACATAAGATATGCCATACTGGGTCAGAACAAGGTCCATCAAGCCCAGTATCCTGTTTCCAACAGTGGCCAATCTAGGTCATAAGTACTTAGAAGTTTCTCTAAAAGACACAGGTTCCACAATGCTTGTATTGGGGCAAGCAGTAAATATCCCGGGTCCTCTTTAATAATGGCTTATGGTTGTTTCCTCCAAGAACTTGTCCAAACCTTTTTTAAACCGGGCTACATTAACAGTAATGAATTCCAGAGCTTGATTACATGTTGAGTGAAAAAAATATTTTCTCTTATTAGTCTTAAATAGGTTACCCTGTAGCTTCATTGCATGTCCCCTAGTCTTTCTATATTTTGATGGCATAAACAATTGAGCTACGTTTACCCGTTCCACTCTATTCATTAATTTACAGACCTCTATCATATCTCCCCTCAGCGATCTCTTCCAGGTTGAAGAGCCCTAACATTCTTAGCCTTTCTTTTTAGGGGTATCCTTCCATCCCTTTACCATTTTGTTGGCTCTTTTCTGAACCTTTTCTAATAACACTATATCCTTTTTAAGATACGGTGACCAGAAGTGCACATAATAGTCAAAGTGCGGTTGTACCCTGGAACGATACAGAGGCATTATAATATCCTTTGTTGTATTCTCCATTCCTTTCCTTATGTTTCCTAGCATTCTATTTGCTTTCTTGGCCGACGCTGTACACTGGGTGGAGGTTTCAATATGTTATCCACGATGACGCCTAAATCTTTTTCCTGGGTGGTGGTTCCAAATGTGGAGACTTGCATCGTGTAACCATAGTTTGGGTTGTTCTTTCCTAAGTGCATAATTTTGCATTTGTCCATATTGAATTTCATCTGCCATTTGGATGCCCAGTCTTCCAATTTATCAAGGTCCTTTTGCAATTTTTCACAGTCCTCATGGGTTTTAACAACTTTGAATAATTTTGTGCCATCTGCAAATTTGATTACCTCACTCCCTATTCCCATTTCCAGGTCATTTATGAATATATTAAAAAGCAACAGACCCTGCACAGATCCCTGGGGTACTCCACTATTCACATTTCTCAATTTGGAAAATTGGTCATTTAGACCTACCCTCTGCTTTCTATCTTTTAAACAGTTCCTGAGCCACACTAGTACACTGCCTCCTATCCCATGACTTTTTAATTTCACCAAAGGCTTTCTGAAAATCCAGATACACTATATCAACTGAATCACCTTTGTCTATCTGTTTATTCACACCTTCAAAAAAACAACAGATTAGTAAGACAAGACCTTCCTTGGCTAAAGCCATGTTGCTGTCTCCCATTAAGCCATGACTATCTACATGTTCAGTAATTTTGTTGTTTATAATGGTTTCTATCATTTTTCTGGTACTGACATCAGGCTCACCGGTCTGTAGTTTCCCGGATCACTTCTGGAACCCTTTTTAAAATTGGTGCTACATTGGCCATCCTCCATTCTTCAGGTATTACAGATGATTTTAATGATAGCTCACAGATTATATAGTAGGTCTGAAAACTCATATTTCAGTTCTTTCAACCCCTTTGGATGTATACCATCCGGTCCAGGTGATTTGCTACTCTTTAGTTTATCAAATAGTTGTAACAAATCTTCCCAGTGTATCGATATTTCTTTCAATTCTTCTGCGGCATCACCTTTAAATACCATTTCAGTCATGGATAACATCCCTACATCTTCCTCAGTAAAAACTGAAGCAAAGAATTCATTCAGTCTCTCCACTAAGGCCTTGTCCCCTCTTAGTGCCCCTTTTACCCCTCTATCATCTACAGGGGCGGCCCAAGGGGGATGCGGGGCCATGTGCAGAGATTAATTGCGGGCCTCATTTGCATATGGAGTATCATTTGCATAAATATTTGCATAATGTTAACATGCATTTTTAGTAAACATACTTCTTAATGAGTGTCTGAATAAAGAAAGACTAACAGATTTCTACATTACTATATTCCAGTGCCAACCGCCAAGCCCATTATGAAGTACTATAAACACTGACCATTTAGAACTCATAGCAAATCCACCATATCATAACAGCTCTGCCAGGACTCACAAAGCACCAAACCCTACCTATCAAAAGACAACACTGCAAATATTAAACCAATACATCTCAGAGAATACCAATGCATCTCCTACTGGGGAAAGAGAACAAGTGACACAGTCCAATAGAAACTACATGAACAGAATACCTCAGCTTGGTTAAAATGCAGAACACAGACCGTCATCAAAGAACAAGGGATCACAAGTTTAGAAATAGGAAGACAATAATTAAACTGGGAATCCCAAAAGCCAAACTTGGGATGTACAACAACACTGGAGAAAAAAAACTATAAATTAATTTCCACTTGTACTAAACAAAACACAAAAGACGTTAATGATGCACATTTCCCAGAGCTGATATATTCCAGTTAATAAATTCAAAATAAAAAAGTATTTTTCTACCTTTTGTTGCTTGTGCATTTTCTTTTTCAGTTGCAATTGCTCCAGTCACTTTCTTCTGGTTTCTTTGTGTCTTCTGTGAGCTATCCATTTGTCCTTTCTTCTCTTTTAGATTTTTTTCAAATTTTTTCTCTATATCTGCTTTAACATACTGATCTTTCTCCTTTTGCTCTTTCCTCCATTTCTTTCCTTATTCCTTTATCATCCACTCAAATTGCACCCTTCCATTCTCAATCTCCACTTACTCTTCCAATACGCGACCCATCGTAGACTTTTCTTCTCTCCCACACAAAATATCTTTTTCCCTCTCCATTCTCATTCCCCATCCCTTTCTAGTCCTCCCCCAAAATCAGCTCCCTTATAGTTCTAGACCCACCCAGCATCTGCCCCTTCTAGTCCCAGTCTCCCAAGCTTCCACATCAGCCCATTTCCAGTCCTAGCCGCCCATATTCTGTTTTCCAGTTCCGTTCCAGCCCCCCATCAGCCCATTTCCACTCCAAGCTCCCCCATCAGCCCATTTCCAGCCCTATTCCAACTCCCATCAGCCCACTTCCAGTCCTATTCCAGCCCCCATCAGCCCATTTTCAGTGCTATTCCAGCCCCCATCAGCCCATTTCCAATACTATTCCAGCCCATCACCCATTTGCAGTCCACGTTCCCCCCATCAGCCCATTTCTAGTCCTATTCCAGCTCCTCATCAGCCCATTTCCAGTGCTAGGTCCCCATATGCTCTTTTCCAGTTCCATTCCAATCTCCCATCAGCCCATTTCCACTCCAAGCTCCCCATCAGCCAATTTCCAATCCTAGCCCCCTCGTCAGCCCACTTCGTCTTATTCCAGCCCCCATCAGCCCATTTCCAGTCCTAATCCAGCTCTTCATCAGCCCATTTCCAGTCCAAGTTTCCCCCCCCCCCACCATCACAGCCTATTTCGTCCATTCCCCCCCACCATCACAGCTCATTTGCAGTCCTATCCACCCCAACATCACAGCCCATTTGCAGTCTGTTCCCCCCCATCACAGCCCAATTGCAGTCCGTTCCCCCCCCCCACCATCACAGCCCATTTCCAGTCTGTTTCCCCCCCCTCCACCATCACAGCCCACTTGCAGTCCTCCCCCATCACAGTCCAATTGCAGTCCGTTTCCCCCTCCCACATCACAGCCCATTTCCAGTCTGTTCCCCCCATCACAGCCCATTTTCAGTTTGTGCCCCCCCCCCACCCTCACAGCCCATTTCCAGTCCATTTCCCCCCCTCCACCATCCAGCCTACTTGTAGTCCTCCCCATCACAGCCCAACTGCAGTCTGTCCCCCCCAGCACAGCCCATTTCCAGTCCGTTTCCCCCCCCCACCATCACAGCCCATTTCCAGTCTTCCCCCCCATCACAGCCCATTTGCAGTCTGTCCCCCCCCCCCCACATCACAGCCCATTTCCAGTCTGTTTCTCCCCCCTCCACATCACAGCCCATTTCCAGTCGGTTCCCCCCCCATCACAGCCCATTTCCAGTCTGTTCCCCCCATCACAGCCCATTTTCAGTTTGTTCCCCCCCCCCACCATCACAGCCTATTTCCAGTCCATTTCCCCCCCTCCACCATCCAGCCTACTTGTAGTCCTGCCCCTCACCGCCCAACTGCAGTCTGTCCCCCCCAGCACAGCCCATTTCCAGTCCGTTTCCCCCCCCCCACCATCACAGCCCATTTCCAGTCTTCCCCCCATCACAGCCCAATTGCAGTCTGTCCCCCCCCCCACATCACAGCCCATTTCCAGTCTGTTTCTCCCCCCTCCACATCACAGCCCATTTCCAGTCTGTTCCCCCCCATCACAGCCCATTTCCAGTCTGTTCCCCCCCCCCCATTACAGCCCATCCAGTCATAGCCACCCCCTCCCTCCGAAGAGCCCCGTGCCATCTAAGGGGCTGCAGAGAGAGCCGGGGAAGCCCGCGCAAGGCCCTGGCTCCCTCTGCACAGCCCGCCAGCGTGAAGAGCCTTTTCCTTCACGCTGGCGGCTGTTTCAATGAAGCCGCGAATGCCGGGAAAGGTTAAAGGCAATGCCCTTTAACCTCTCCTGGCATTCGTGGCTTCATTGAAACAGCCACCAGCGTAAAGGAAAAGGCTGTTCACACTGACGGGCTGTGCAGAGGGAGCCGGGGCCTCATGCGGGCTTCCCCAGCTCCCTCTGCAGCTGTCCATTGAGTGAGAATGTGGTTCGCGCGGGGTCCCCTGAAGCGTGGGGCTCTGTGCAAACAACATTCTTGCTCAATGGATGGGCCGGCCCTGACCATCTAATGATTCAACTGACTCTCTCACAGGTTTTTTGCTACGAATGCACTTGAAAAAGTCTTTATTATGTGTTTTTACTTCCACATCAAGCTTCTTCTCAAATTCTCTCTTTGCCTGCCTTATCAATGCCTTGCATCTAACTTGCCACCACCACACCATGCAGAGATGTACACGCTGTCAGTGGTGGTGGTGTGCAGTCCCAGCATGTTTAACATGCGGGTTCGGTGGGCGCCTTGGGTGCAAGGCCCAGATGGGGGGGTCAGAGGCACACATGGATGGCCATGCTGTCTCACCCCCCCCCCCCCAGCAGCTAACTATGCAGGGGCCCCATCACTGCCTGCCACCGATACATCTTGGGGGGGAGGATGGCAGCCACTGCTACGGTATTTCCCCGGGTACCTGTATTTTCCAGCTACCTGGAGGGCTACAGCTGCAGGCGCTATCGGCCTCTTTCTCTACCGCTGAGTTCAGCATCCCCATGGGGAAGCCACCGGGATCTCTACCTAGGGAGCCCTGTCCCTTGGACTGCCCCATGTGGCAGATCTCCTTTCCACAGCTGCCATATGTCTGTGTTTCACCAAAGTCACTGTGTGATCATGACGGACATCACAGATGGTGTGGATGGGGAGATGCCACTCTATGCAGAGGTTACAGTGGTTAGGCCCCTTCAACCTGGAGGACAGACAGCTTAGGGGAGATATACTGGGGGTCTATGCATTACTGAATGGCATGGAATGGGTAAACGTTGATCGGTTGTTTATGCCATCAAAATGTGGGAGGACAAGGGCACAGGCAATGCCGCTACAGTGTAATGCATTCTGGACTGATAGGGGCATATAGTTTGTCAGGCAGCACATAGGCAATCTCTGGCACTCTGATCACAAAGATGTTGTAAAGGCTCCTCATGTAACTATGCTTAAAGAAGGTTTGGTTAGGTTCCAGGGGAACGGTCATTGCACCATTATGCTGGGAGCACTGCGGATCCACAGCTTGCCCCACTACAGGTATTGTTGAACATGGATACATTTTAAAAACCCAACTAGGTACTTGTAAGCATCATTGGCCACTGTGGGACAGAGGATATGGGGCTTGATGGACCATGGTCTAACCCAGTATGGCTTCTCTGCTGATCCTCTGTTCTTATGCCACTATGTGTCACCTGAGCAGCTGCTTGGTCCGCAATGTCCACCTGCACCTACCACTGCATGACCAACGTGCCACCCCCTTTGCTCCACTGACTTCAGCATGATATCCTTTCCTACTCAAACATAAACACCATGATGCTGCTGCTAATGAAGCACCACTATCACTGTCTTGGGCTCCCTTGTCATTTCATCACACTGCTCACATTTAAATAGACTCTCTCCCCCTCTGAAGACACCCTTTCTGCAAGGTTTCACATAGCTGTTCGGTTACAGGCGTAAAGGGGCTCTAAGGGGTGTTGTGCAAGAGGCGGTAAGAGAACACACTCTCCGCCCCTTCACACCGCTCTCCATCTCCTGTTCCCTTTATGCTGCAGGCAGGGCCGGATTTACCTTGAGTGAGGCCCTACGCCAACAAAAATTGTGGGCCCCCAGAAAAGATAAAAATGAGCACGCCGGATCAGCTGCGCGCTGTTGGCCCTGACGTCATAATTAAACTGGGAATCCCAACAGCCAAACTTGGAATGTACAACACTGTAGAAATAAAACTATACATTAATTTGCTCTTGTACTACACAAAGCGCAGACGTTAATGATGCACATTTACCAGAGCTGACATATTCCAATTAATAAATTCAAATTAAAGAGATATTTTTCTACCTTTTGTGCATTTTTTTTCAGCTGCAATTGCTCCAGCCACTTTCTTCTGGTTTCTTTGTGTCAGCCCACCTCCAGTCTTAGCCCATTTCCCGCCCCCGCCCCCCCCCCCCCCCATCAGCTCAAGTACAAGTTAATAAAAAAAAAAAACGCTGGCTGCCCCCTCTGCCCGGCTGAATCCCTCCCTCCACGACGGCTGAGCCCCTCCGTGCCGGCTTTGAGAGGCGCGAAGGGAGAGTGTCTCCCTCGCGTCTCTGTTAAGCCTGCAGGGGCAGATGGGAAATTTCCCATCTGCCCCTGCAGGCTTAACAGAGACGCGAGGGAGACACTCTCCCTTCGTGCCTCTCAAAGCCGGCACGGAGGGGCTCAGCCAGGCAGAGGGGGCCCCGTGGGACAGTCCATGCTGCCGCGGCAGCAGCCAGCGTTTTTTTTTAATTTAATTTTAAAAAAGCTAACAATTTCTTCAATTTTTGTGGGCCCTTGCCAGCTGTGGGCCCTACGCCACGGCGTAGCTGGCGTATAGGTAAATCCGGCCCTGGCTGCAGGAGCCTTTTACACACAGAAACGCGGCATTTTTGCAGCATTAAGGGACATGTGTAATGGCATACATGTAAATGGCATACATCTCCCTTACTGCTGTTTAGTAAACATACCCCTAAGAGAATTACAGAGAATGAAGAAGTTATGATAACTAGGGGCATTCCAATTCCAAAATATAAGATGTTGGATACAAGGAAATCTGGCATAATGGGAAAGGAGAAAAACAGCAGAACAGCTTTGATAATAGAGGTGTCAGTTCCAAGCAATTATTCTGTGAATTGCTGAAGAAGATCTCGATGTAAGTACATAAGGTACGTCATACTGGGTCAAACTAAGGGTCAATCAAACCCAGTATCCTGTTTCCAACAGTGGCCATTCCAGGTCCAAGTATCTGTCAGGTTTCCAAAAGGTACACGGATTCTATGATGCTTGTCCCAGAAGTAACAGTGGATTCCCCATTCCTTTTTAATAATGGTTTATGGACTTTTCCGTCAGGAACTCGTTCAACTTTCTTTTAAATCTAGCTGCATTTACAGCTTTTACTATATTCTCTAGTAATGAATTATAGAGTTTGATTAATTCAATTCTGATAGGAAGAAGCAAGAATGCATAATGACTCCCTGATGAGAGACATATAGGAATAAAGGCATATCTGTCTTATGAGAAGGGTTGAGGCTCCCTGTAAAAAAGAAACAGATGTGAGAAATAAGATAAGAGAATTAAAGAGGCAAGTGAACTGAAAAACAGGAACAGAAAGAGACTTTGTAAGGCTTTGGCAAGCTGTGAACACAGCCTGTAACTGTGACCAGATCCACATACCTTATTATTCTGTAAATATAGTTTAGTCTCTATCTTATGCTTTTGCCTTTGCTCCTCTTGTCTGTCTGTACGTCTCGGCTGCTCCTGTCCCCTCTTCTGCCTGTTGGGATGTTTCATTGCATGGTCCAGCTGTTGAGTATCCCCTACTTATGTCACATGAATGTTCTACCATATAGTTTCTTATGGTAAAACCATTTGTATCGTGCTGACGTTGTGAGTATTCTGTCTGTGTTGTTTGAGTGTTCTACTGCGCTGCCTATTAAGGTAGATCATTTGTATTCTGCTAACATTGTATCCAGGACTGGCCCATCCACTAGGCAAGCTAGGCAGATGTCTAGGGTGGCCAGCCCAGGTGGGGGCAGCAGCGGCACACATGATGTGCTGTGCTGTGCTGCCCCCCCCCCCCCACCTGCCAACGATTCTGTCTCGGGAGGGGGAGGCGGGCAGTGGCAATATTTCCAAAAGTGCCTGCTTTCTGCCACTGCTTTTAGAAATAATGCTGCTGCTCACCTCCCCCTCCCGAGACAGAATCGGTGGCAGCTGGGGGGGGGGGGGGGGGGGGGGAGGCAGCGGGCCGGGGTTTCTGCCTAGGATGGCAGAAGCCCTTGAGCCAGCCTTGATTGTATCATATTTCTGTTCTTTGAATGTTCTGCTGTGCTGTTCTCAGGTGCACGTTACTGACACATTGTATCATACTGGTGTCTATTATTGCCAACCTCCAAGCTTATTTCGCTGTTCTAATGGTCTGTGATGCTGACCGTGATCACTGTGCTATTGTAAGTTGCCTGTCATACACCACTTGAATGAATCTCTTCATAAAGTTGGTTAATAAAGCCTAATAAATAAATAGAATAACTGATTTATAGAGTTATATTAAACTTTTGAATGTCCTTAGTTCTCAGGCGTTTATTACATCCTGCACCCCTAAACCCGATTACTGCATGAGATATCTACAGGGGAATGGCTCCTGGAAACAGCCTATAGAAGCTCTGCAGGTGCCACGTGAGACAGTTTCCGAAAGAGAAGGGAAGTTTTCCCCGCCTTCAAGGTTGGAATTGCAAGAATTAAAATCCTCTTGAAGCCTGAAACTGGAGTGAAACCATCTGTGTGCTGCCAGCAGCGCCCTGCAGACGCCCGGGCGAGCTGTGCCAAGAAAATGAAAGCCCGTAATTACTTAAAACAAAATGAAAAGACCACATTTTCCCCACTTGAGGTGACGTGCTGAGCACCACTGCTAGCATGATGCTACCGAGGAGCAGAGACAACATCAAGGATGACGGCAAGAAGCGACCACAATCCCATCACTCTGCCGTGTGCCTCACGAACCCATTCACCTGCTGTTCCCATCTGCAAGGGAGGCTAGAAAGGGGACAGAGGAGGAGAGAGAGAATGGAGAGGGGAAGAAGGAGAGAGGAAGAGGGCATTTCACCAAGTCCTTCTCATGGCTTTGGCTGAAGCTGCAGCACATGGAAAGGGAGCACCGGGGGCTGTCCAGGGTAATAATAGATTCTACAGCACTCAGCTGTCTAACATCACAGCACAGCACCATCAGACACGAGAGCTCAGACTGGACACTGGTGGCATTTGGCCAGAAGTGTAATAATATACATGGCATTAAATAAAATAAATATTACATCCCAACCAATCATGGCACAGAAATTGCCATTAGAGAGTTCTAATGTCTGAGTAGAATGGGGCAGAAAGCATGTCAATTTCTCATAATGCGAGACTTGTTATGCAAATTTTTACATTCTAATTGGCCACTGTACTTCAGTAGCAGATGTCTCGCTAGGCTCGGGCGCAGACGCAGCTCCACAGTAAAGCTCACTTTGCACTTCCTCTCATTAAGGAAGAAAAAGTGAAGTTAAAGAAAGGGAGAAGAGGAAAGGAAAGACAAGAGCCAAAATTGATTGTTCCTCATGCACAATCAGCTGTCCCTGGAATCAGACCCATGCCTTTGAGGGCTGCAGAACTCTGGGCATTGACACTTACAATTATTACAGCACAGCACAGGCACTATTCCCAAGGGGAGGGGGCGCCCTTCCTTCCCACCCCCAGTACAGGGAGGCACTGTGTGTGTGAGAGAGACGGAAGCTTGCACTGCTGCTGCGGTTCGTTCTGGACCTCTTCTGTGCATAATTTGCAGGTTTCAGTTTTCACAGCTATGGGGCTCATTGCACCTGAAGTAAAGAAAATGTGCCGTCGAGTCAATACTGACTCCTGGCAACAGTCCCCTGTATTTTCTTGGCAAGATGTGACCAGAAGTAGATTGGCAGGCTTTTTCCTTCTGCACAGTGAGTCTACAGCGCCTGGTATTCCAAGGAGGTCACCCATCCAGGTCCGACTCTGCTTCGCTGCAGAGTCAGAGGAGGTCACTTTAGAAACATCCAAGCAGTGGCTTTCACCTGTCTCAAGGGTGATTCCATAGTGCCACTGTTTACACGTGGCACTGTAAACTTGCCATTGACACGTGCGATTAAAAGGGGTGACCCAAAACATTACCTATGTGTTTCTGATCTTGCACAAGAAATTCTCTGTGGGTTTTTGCTCATCCTCCAAGGAGTGCCTGAATGACAGTAAAACTCTCGTTGCAGTCAGGGCTTTAGAAGTGTGTCCTTAATGCTCTGGTGTTTATATTCTTAACTGCCTGCTGATATCCGTCTAATTTACACACTCACATTCAAGCCTGCTCCTGAGCACATGTAAACGTCTATGGCTTCAATCTAGCTACGATTTCTGCCTAGTATGGTCATATGGGCACTTATGCGCCTTTATAAAATAGGCTAAAATAGGCACCTACTTAGTGTTTACACATAGGTGACTTGTTCTAAAATTACCATCTCCATTTTCAACCTCGGAGACACCCAATGGAAAAGGGGCTTTAAAACTGAGGCACTTAAAATTCAGGCCTGTTAATTATTCAGCTACAATTAGGAATTAAATGGGGGAAATCTTCATTTATGTATATTTGCCTCACTCAGGAACTTAGGGCCCGATACTGGAAGACTTAGACATTGCTAAGGCGCCAGAAAAGCAGCCTTAGCCGCATAGGTGTGCCATAACCTGCTATACACAATCTTCACCTACATGGGTATCAACGGAAATCTGGGCATTGCAGCCAGCAGTAACCAGATATCTGTGAGGGCATAATGGGGTGTAATGGGGGCATGACTTTGATATACCCATTTTGCGCCAATATTCAACAGTGTAGTGCAGCGGCCTAAAATGCCATATACCGCAGAAGCCTAGGCCAGGGTTTTTGGTATATAGGACACAGCGACTAACATCGGCAAAGCTGTGCAGCTGTAATAAGCATGGCTAGGAACTGGTCGTGCACTGTGGGGACTGCTGAGATTGCTATTGAGGTGAAGACATCACCGAGGCGCCAAGGCACAGAGGAGGAGGCAGCAGAATGTGCAGAAACAGCAGCAGCCAGTGACCCAGCATCACAGGCGCATGTACCATAGCCCACAGGTCTACAGACGCAGGGTCACATACCTTCAGCTATCAGAGGAGGAGGTGTACGAACAGTATTGCCTGGATAGCGCCACCATCACAGAGCTATGTGGGATACTGTGCTGAGATTTGGAGCCAGCCATTGCCGAAGCCAGGCACTACCAGTGGCTCTCAAGGTCATCACTGCACTGGGCTTCCTGGCCACATTGTCAGTGCCACTAAAGGCATCACCCAGGCTGCCACAAGCCACTGCATTGATGCCTTTACCAGCGCCCTGATGAGAAGGATGGGAAACCACGTCACCGTCCTCACCACGCCTGAGCAAAGACAGGAGACGATGCAGGCATTCTGTGACATAGCTGACTTCCCATCAGTCACTGGTGTTATAGACTTCCCTATGTTGGACTGAGGGCACCGGTCAGGACCACAGGACAAATAGAAACCGCCACAATTTCAACTCCATGAACATGCAAGTGTGGTAAATGCCAACATGCTAATTACTGATGTATGTGCCAGGTTCCCAGGCTCCTGCCACGATGCCTTCATCCTTTCACAGTCAGGCCTGGGACAAACACTGGATACCTTGGAGAAGCATGGTTGCTCAGTGAGTGGACACAGGTTTGAGGCAATGTTATGGAAAGTGAGTAATGCATGCTACCCTGTGATGAAGCACCACAGAATGGGATCCATGCGAGTGTGCATATAGAATCTGAGATGCCCTAACACAGGTGCATACTCTGATGGGAGATCTGAAGGTCTAGGATGAGAGTATGCCCATAGGGGATGCAATCACAGGAGGAACATCACTCAACAGTTGTAGGGGACATGTATGCATAAAAACAGACCGGAGCTGTTAAAATCCAAGAATATGCATGAGCAGGGCATCCTGCAGACACGCCAGGACCCCAAGCATCAGGCAAGCAACTACAAGCTGCAGATGGCTTGCCAGGAACTGTCATCAAAATGCCCAGCTACATGTCAACATGCTGGAAGGGCACAATCAATATGTCCATCAAGCCACCCTGCTGCCATGGGCACAGTGGTGTATGGCTGGAACTGCAGTCTGGGGAGAGGCAGCAGGGAGGGTACGTGCTATGTGCACTATCAACACAGCACAGATGTGCACTGCAGTGTTGTGTGTGGATGGATAGGAGGTGTGGTTGGTGGGGAGGCCCTGCCAATACGATGGGTGTGATGTGATGGATAACCCTTCACCCATCAAATGCACCACTGCTGTTTAATTCATCCTGTACAATTCTCCTCTCTGTTCCTGTTCATCTCCCCTCCCTGTTAATCCAAATTAGATTACCCCTTCCTCTGAAACCCGTTATTCATTTACTATGTAAGTGCTATGGTGGACTTGTTATGGTTTCATAGTTATAGTTCAATGTTGATTGTTAACCGCATGGACTGAATGATAAAATGGTGTATAAAACTAGCAAAATAAGTCAATAAATAATATAATATGCCATATGAGCTGTAGGCTGGGTACAGTGAGATATGTGTATGGCCACACTCCTTTGCCCTCTAAGACTTTGAGGCGTCTGCACTGTGGCTGTGAATGGCCCGCCCTTGCTGCCCTCCAGACAGTGCAACCTTCACAAAACCCACATTTTGCCCTGCTGCTGTTCAGGCACTGGGTACAGTTGCTGTGCAGTTCTAGTGTACCTATGATATCCACAGTCCCACACCTGACAAAGCATATTGACATGATGGTGAGCACATAATGCCCTCCTGACATAGCACCCATACCCTCACACCCAAGACACCCTGGTAAACTCTCTATGGCATAGCAAGTCATTCCTGCCATCCCCATGGTCCAACATGCACAGCCTTTGCAAGGCCCAATGTGACCCATGCTCATCAGAGGTGATAAGGGAGCCTGTTCCCGGTGTGATAGGCAGTGCCATCTCTGCCACACCACTCGTTATCATCATCAGTATGGTCAGTCTTCCCACCTATGTCACCCATGGGTAGCTGTGTTGCATGTGTCATGTTGCAGCTGATAGGAAAGTCTTCTAAGGTTAGGACTTCTGAACCGTGAAATGAGACAGCTGAGTGGAGACATGATAGAGATCCATGATGTCCTGAATGAAGTGAAAGGGATAACTGTAGATCAGTTGTTTATGCAAGCAAGATGTAGTGGGACAAGGGGAAATACAATGAAGCAACAATGTGGGCCACATAATACAACAACAAGGGACTATTGGTCTAAATGAATGCATTATGAAACTCTGCTATTCGTAAACAGAGTATGTACAAACAGCTGGCACTGTAGCTGGGTGTCAAATAGGTGTGGATGGTACCCTTGAGGACAGGTCCCTAAATCCGTATTTAAAGGGATACGAGGATTCTAGTGCTTAGGCTGGGACTAACATTGTGGAACCTATGTGCCTTTCTCGGATGCTGTCAGTTACCTGTGACCTGGCTTGGCCACTCCTGGAGACAGGATACTGGGCCTGATGGGTCCTTGTCAGACCCAATATGGCCTTTCCTATGTTCCTATGCATTCAGGCCCTCACATGGTTGCAACACTCTTACTCCACCAGCATTTCCACCATATGAGTCATGGCATGTACACCACCTTGGTCTGTGCATGCTACATACTATATGTTTGCAGACCCAGAACCCAACAACTATACAGCACCCCACACATGACATGACCTGCTAAATGCAACCCACAATCATTGACACCTATGAAGCAGCCACCCACCTATGCTGCTGGCGACAATGATGACACAGTGAGGTACAAATATAGAACCCTTTTATTAAACATAGAAGATCAACAATACACATGCCCAGAGGCAAACAAATAGGCCTAACAGGGCCCTCTTCAAACAGTGCTGTGAACAATCCCATACAGAGTCATGCTCCTATGGGCCAGGGGACCCACACTGCCACTCAGCAGGGCCTCCGCAATGGCCTGCAGCCCTCTAGAGAGTTCTTCTGCTGACTGAAGCCTGGGACAGGCTGCACCACATCTGGGACGTGTGTAGGGTTGCCAACCAGCCTGTTTTCAGCTGGCCTGGCCAGTGTTTACATGGCCAGGCCAGCTGCTGGCAGAGATGTAAGACCAGCTCTTGAAAAGCCGTTTTTTTTGTTCTGGCCATAGGACTGGGAGCGGCGAGATCAGAAAATCAGCTTTTCATCTGCGGTTCTTGTTTCCCCCCAGCGTAGCCTGACCTTCTCCTCCACTGTCAGTCCCTTCCTGCCACCTCTTTCCCCTTGCAGCTGCAGCTTCTGCTTCTTACAGAGCAGCAGCTACAATAACGCTAATTTAAAAACAAAAAAGAACCGGTGCAGAGCCCTCCTGTCCTATGAAACCCCTGCTGCAGCGTCTCACCCCCTGTAGCCTCGCTTTCTTTTGAATGCGGGACGCTGCAGCAGGGGTTCCATAGGGCCAGAGGGCTCTGCACTGGTTCATTTTGTTTTTAAATTAGCATTATTGCAGTCGCTGCTCTGTAAGAAGCAACAGCCGTGGATGGAAGGGGAAGGAGGTGGCAGAAGCGACTGACACAAGGGGAAGGTGGAGGCAGGAAGGCCAGCTGAAAGAGGGGGGAAGGAGGTGGCTAGAAAGGAGCTGACATGAGGGAAGGTGAGGGCTGAAAGGCAGCTGAAAGAGAGGGGGAGGAAATGACTAGAAGGGAGCTGACATGAGGGAAGGTGAGGGCTGGATGGCAGCTGAAAGAGGGGGCAGGAGGTGGTGAAGAGAGGTGAAAGAGAAGGGTGAGGGCTGGAAGGCAACTGAAAGAGGCGGGAAGGAGGTGCTGGAAGGGAGTTGACATGAGGAGAAGGTGGGGCTGGAAGGGAGTTGACACAGGGGGAGGAAGGAGGTGGCAGGAAGGGAGCTGACAGAGAGGAGAAGGAGGGAGCTTACTTCTGGGGGGACTGGAAGGGAGCTGACACATGGGGATGGGACTTGTAGGTGGCTGGGTAATGGGGGGCTGGAAGGGAGGGGCACATGGGGATGGCACTGGAAGGAGGATGGATAGAGGGTATAGAGGGTAGGGTGACTGGAAGGGAGCTGACACAGAGGTAGCACTGGAAGTGATGATACTTGGGATGGTATTTGGGGTGAGACAGGGGGGCGGGGAAAGGGCAGAGTGGGGTGGGCATGGGCGGAGCATGACTAGCCACAGGTGGCGAGTTTTTCTCTTTCAAAAAGTTGGCAGCCCTAGATGGGTGGTGCTGACACTGGCCCACGGTCTGGCCAGGGGACCTGTGTATCTGCAATGCCCCCCACTGCAACAGCATCATCCTCTGAGGCCGATGGTTAACATGGTTTATGGTTTATGTTTATTAGATCTTGATATACCACACTTGGCAGCACATACAGTACAGCTTACAATAATAAAAAAGTTAAACATGGAATAAGACACTAAGGGGTATGTTTACTAAACTGCGTTAGTGTGATTCGCATTAGGAGCCATGGTAGAGACAGAAATCCCAAATAAGGACATGGGTGGTACATCGTTACCGAGAACGCGCCGAGAACGCGCGTTACAAGGTGCCATAAATGAACGAGCGCTACAGGGCACGTTACCGCGCATTAATCTTAAGAAGGTGCGCAAGCATACAAGCACAGCAACAGAGCTGTAGCACAATGGTTACAACACTGACTGATGGTACAGGGGTCATGGGTTCGATTCCCCAGTGGACCTAATGTATAAGGCTGGCTGAGGCAGCACCCTTTACATTTAAGTAGTGATTGTTGAGGCATTTGACATGTATTTTAATTAGTGCTGCCAGCAAACACACTCTCACGGTGGCATAACCTAAGGTGCCACATAAGGCACCCCATAACGCACTCCATAGGGCACATTATAAAGTGTACTGTCCGCCAAGGCACCCTATAATGTCCCCTATAGGACACCTTATAAGGCTGTGAACAAAGCCCTGGCTGGCTGCAGAAGGACTGCACGTCACCACACAAACTGTCTGCTGTGGTTACCAGGATAGGGTTAACCCACCTGTACCCATGATGCACTGCACATGCAAATCAGCAGTCGAGAGATGGGCACAAGATTGGGTATGCACCCCCACAGCACCTCGGCCTGGTAGGGGCAACAGACCGTGAGTGGCACTGCCACAGAGTAGCCACAGACAGTCACATTGTGCGGGTACTGTGCCCACCCTGAGGTTGAGGTGGGGCGCCCAGCACCAGGTCCACAGCACCTTTCATGGCTGAAATACGCCATGCTGCAGGTCCCCATCAGTGTGTGATAGGTAGTTCCGTTAGACACACCTAGGATACATCTGTGTCCTGCTGTATGTCTCAGTCATGTCTAGTCCTTATGGGCGATGATGCACCCAGAATAGTGCATATCCTGTGTTGGTGCCATGGTTACCTGCTGTAGGTGAAGGGGGGTGTATGGACCCATAGGCAGATTATGTACCACCACACAACCCACCCTCTGGGGCTCAGGGTGGGAAACAGGATCACCCACCAATAGATCCACAGTCTACCTCCCTGCAATGGTAGCAGTAGAGGGGACCATCAACCCCAGTCCTGCTGGGGAACAGACAGAGTGGTACACATCCATAACGCAATAGCAGACAGATGGCAGGCCTGGAAATGCTCAGCTGCCCCCCACCATTATCTGACATTCTCCAGCAGCAAGCCTCCAGACGCTGCACCCTGCAAGGTGTTCCAGCAAGACACATACTAGCTGCAGACAGTCCGCCAGCTAGTCCATAGTGCATGGTCCTGGAGGAGATGCATGTACCCAGAACTGGGATGTCAGCATACACACCAAGCAGATAAGTCAGTGATTGGGCCCCAAAAGAAAACCCATAAATATCACATGAGAGAAATGCTATATAGCACTATGGGGGAACCTAGCCATGCCATGGTCATTGCTCAGTCAGGGTGAGAGTGACCTCCCAGCAGGACATGCTATGGCCACCCTGTCCGTGCAGGTGGTACCGGGCACTACAATGTCCGAGCCATTGCCCTATGCCCTGTGCAGATGCGGCCAGGCCAGGCCACCCTATCCAGGCTATTCCCACGGTACCTTGCTCCTCATTATGCACATTGGCAGGCCAATACTGGCAACAGTGCTAGCAGTGTGGGCTGTGGAGGGTGTTGGCAGCCACCACACACTGGATAGACAGACACACACTCCCCACACCTATGCTAGCATTGTGCAACTATAGAGGTGTTGGGCAGCCCAGGCCACCACACCAGTCCTGGGCACAGTGCAGGCATGGCTATGGTACGCAATACTGTAGGAGTCACTCCCCAGGTTGGTATACACTGTCAGACACAAGACCTGTAGCACACTCCACAGACATCAGAAAGGTTGCTATGATGCAGCTCACTCAGAAAATTGTACTTAACCTAGGAATTGCTATCTGCCAGTAATCATAGCAACCTTTTGATAGATGTGTACCATATTCCCAGGTTTAGGGTGGCATTACTAAGGTATGCAAGTGCTAATATTGGGAGATGCACGCAGAGCCCAAAGTCCTGCCTCTCCAGGAGGCTTTGGATAATGTGGCCTGTGGGTGCGGGTGTGTCTGCCCCTGTTGGCTGCTGCTTTACGGCAGAGGTTCCCAACTCCAGTCCTGCGGTGCCAAACACTGTTCGGGTTTTCATGCTGTCCCTCATGAATATGCATGAGATACATCTGCATACCATGGGGGTGGCGCATAGAAATGCAGCACAGGCATCTTTATCAGAGGCAGCATGGAACCGGAATGGTGTTTGGCCCTCCGGGACTGCATTTGGGAATCTCCGCTCTAGATAATGTGCATGTTTATGGTGTCCGTGCTCTGTAGGGTAAAATGTAGGTGTCTTGGGCATGTTTACGTCATCTGCAATAAAGGTGTTGTCTGTATTAGCACGTTGTAGTAGTGGGTAAAATATGGGGACTGGGTTGGCAGGAACCACAGCTTGGACTTGAACCTGTGACCCTCTGCTTCTGAATACACTGGTTTTGTGCACTGCACCACCTTGTTGTCACAGAGTCAGTACATTCCTTGGTGATACCATGACTGTTCGTCAGACAGGGCCCGTCTGTTGCAGTACACGGCACCCACCTACACAGGTCTAGGCCACGGTATGCTCTGGGCAGCTGCCACTGCCCCCTCCACCACCAGTATCCCTCAGACACCATGCTGACATGCCCTTCTGCTGGTGGTGCTGGTGGTGTGCAGTCTCAGGCCATCCAGTGTGCAGGTAGGCGGCTGCCTATGGTGCGGGTGCTGGGGTAGGGGTGCCTGCATAGATGTCCACGCTCCCCCCAGCCCCGCCTGCCAATGTTCCGTGCCCTTGGGAGTAGCTGTTGGGTACTATCCCCTGTGACACTGTGGGAAACACACTCGTGCCCATGTTGGGCCTTCAGCAGTTGCTGTCTGGCTGCTCTGCTGTTTCAGCATTCGTATGGGCCACCTAGGCATCACCCTAGCCGCACTGTGGCCCAGCTCCACCACAGCATGTGCCGCCTGCGGCCCTCTGTATCCCCTTCTCCGGCATCTGTCCAGTTGCCGTTCCGACATGCCCGCCCTGATGTTGCGGGACATGTGCACACCATAGGAACCCTGTCCGATGGTGGGGGAAACCCTGAGCAGCGCTATTTCACTGTGTGCTCCTTCACCTTGTATGGGGACGGAGTATAGACCCTTCCACGATTTATATATGTTCTATGTAGCTTACTCGGGGGGGGGGAGGGGTTGATGTTTCTCATTGATACCACTATTGGCCAGCTTGGTAATGTTTGTTGGGGTCATTTTCAGTGTTTATGTGCCCTTTTGTTCTGTGCACATGTATCACACTTATCACTTTATTTTGGTTTCCCTGCCTGGGCTGTACATTGCTGACACTGAAATGGTTTCTCTCCCCTAAAATGTGCATTCAACGGCAGGTTTTCAATCGCGTTTGGATTCAGCTCTTCAGATCAGCGCGTTAGTGTGCAGGGAGCCTCTCCCCGCCCACTCTCCGCCCACTGACCCCTTCTCTCCGCCCTCTCTCCACCTTCTGCGGTGTTTTACCGCGCCGCGGAGCTTTACGATTGTTAATGTTGGTTAACGCACGTTATGTAACGTTAACGATCGTTAGCACATCATAATGCGCGTTATGATGCGCTAACGATCATCGACGTTACATAACACGCGTTATGTAACGTTACCGCAGTTTAGTAAACATACCCCTAAGAAACAAAAAAGGAACTCCATTAAAGATAGGAAAACAAGGAGAAAACAAGAACACAACACATAAACAAACACACAATCACAGTATACTGCTGGTGCCCTCAGCTTCACAATTCAGAATGACAGGGCAATCCCAAAGGCCTGGATGAAGAGATGAGCCTTCAAAGGATGCTTAGAAAGCATGAAGGAAGACTGAAGTCTTAAATGTGCGGGAAGGCAATTCCACAAGACTGAAGCTAGTTGAAAAAAGGTATGGCGTATAAATTCTAATTTTACTCTGGTCAGGGAGGGCAAGACAAGTCGATTATCTTGGAGTGATCGAAGGACACGTCGAGGAGCATATGGGATAATGACAGAAGATAGATAAGCTGGAGCAGAATCATGTAGGGCCTTGTATGTAAGCATAAGAACCTTGAATTGAATGCGCTGATTAACAGGAAGCCAATGGTGCTCAATCAAAAGTGGAGTGATATGATCATACTTCACCCAAGAGAGAATGCGAACAGCAGTATTTTGAATTGTTTGCGGGTGTTTCAACCGAGTCTGGGGAAGCCCAGCAAATAAGATGTTACAAAGGTTAAAGATTTACATCAAGCATGGGTATTGCTTAAAAATACTATCTTGGAAGCCCAGACCAGCTGTATTCCATGCTTTAAGAAAAGTGGAAGGAAGTCAAAAAAACTGCCAGCATGGTTTAAAGGTGAGGTCAGAGTGGCTATTGTTGCCAAAAAAGCATCTTTCAGGAAATGGAAAAAGGAGACAAATGAGGAAAACTGGAAACAACATAAGCACTGGCAAGTTATATGCAAGGCATTGATAAGGCAGGCAAAGAGAAAATTTGAGAAGAAGCTTGCTGGGGAAGCAAAAACTCATAATAAAGACTTCTTCAAGTACATTTGTAGCAAAAAACCTGTGAGAGAATCAGTTGGACCATTAGATAATAGAGGGATAAAAGGGGCACTAAGAGGGGATAAGGCCATAGCGGAGAGACTGAATGAATTCTTTGCTTCGGTCTTTACTGAGGAAGATGTGGGGATGTTACGCATGACTGAAATGGTATTTAAAGGTGATGCCACAGAAGAACTGAAAGAAATATTGATACACTGGGAAAGCACAGTTACTTACCTGTAACAGGTGATCTCTGGGAACAGCAGGAATAAGTCTTCACATATGGGTACGCAGTACCAACGGAGTCCGCGCGGGAACGCTCCCCAGCGTCCAATCAGAACGCTTTTGGGAGCATCCCACCATGCCTGCGTGCTGCCTTCCTGCCTTTCCCAACTGCCTCTCCTCAGTTAAGTTTTAAAGCTGAGACAAAGAGAGAGAGGGAAAGATAGAGATAGAGAAATACAACTCCTAGGGGAGGTGGGTGGGTTGTGAAGACTTATTCCTGCTGTTCCCAGAGATCACCTGTTACAGGTAAGTAACTGTGCTATCTCCAGGAACAAGCAGGAATGAGTCTTCACATATGGGGACTCCCAAGCTAAGATGCCCGGAGGGAGTCCTAGCATGTTGCAAATCTAAGATGAGCCATGCTTTCCCTCAGAACCTCAGGCATCCTGGGGATGGAGGGTAGGAGTTGAAATAAAAAGAGAGACGCTGTGAAACAGCTAGACTAAACCAGGACTTCCGGATGGGAGTCTAGGTGTAGGTGATCATAGTAAGTAAATATTGGAGAGCAATATTCCAATATGGACCTCACCTGGTGGTATTGTAAGAGGTTTTTGAGTTTCACATGGATCTGTTAGTAAGAACCAGTAGAAAACCCTCAAGGAGTACCTCACTGTGAAGCAGAGGTAATCAAACTGCAGAAGGACAGGTGAAGGATAGAACCGTCAAGGGTGAGAGAAGCCCCAGGGAAAAACTGGGTGGTGTAATGAGGAAGGACTTCAGCGGAAAACATAGAAGGCTGTATCAGACAAGGATTAAAGTCTTTTGGTTCGAGAATAGCACAATCCTAGGACCAAAAGGAGATACGTTTGACCAATTTGGACGGACAAATAGAAAATAGTCCTTGTAGGAGAGAAGGGGTATTGAAGACCCCTGTGTCCAATGAGAAATAAGGACAGATGTCCGAGGCGTTAGCCTCTGATTAACTGAAGATCAGTAACATCTTTCCTAATTGATGTTAGGTAGGAAAGATAATGATACATGGAGAGCTTCAGAGGTACCTAAACCTGAAGGGTTATGGTAAAAAATTTATAAATTACCACAGAGATTGGCTGTATATGTAGAACCCTATGCATGCTGGCACAGCATTGATAAGGGTAGTGCCCAGCTGTCAGGGTCATATAGGAATATATGCATATATGAACCTAGACAGATAGATAGATAAGTATCTAGGTACATATCTACCTATGATGATATGTCTTAACATATATAGAGATATACATGGGCATAAATACACATAGATACATATAGATAGATAGATATAAATATATCTGCATATAGATATATACATGACTCCACATATGCAGGTAGAAACATGCCTATATAAATATACCCACATAGGAGTATGTGGAGAGAGAAAGGTGCATCTAATAACAAGAAACGTAATACCTGCTTGAAGAGATGCAAAAAAACCTTTGTCCCTGGTTATGATTGAGAGAGTCAGGGGAATGCTCTCTCTGACAAGGAGCAGTCGAGATTCATATAGAAATTCTAGCCCTTGAATGACCAGGATGGTTTACGTGAAAAAAGTGCAGATGATATCTTCAGTCTGCAGGCAGCAAGTCCAGGTCCTTTTAGAACTGTAATATGGTAACTGGATAAAAGACACAATGGAAATGAAAACCATATAAGGACGAGCTGCACGAAAAAGAAAAATATCCCTGGTGAAGGAGTCCAGTGGACGAAGCCAGGGAAATGAGCAATTCTTTAGGTTTTCACGTGATGTAAGGCATGTGTCCTTCGTTTTAGGAGACCTTACGGGAGATGGTGAAGGTAGGGAAACCCTACCAGTAATGAGGGGGCATGACTGGATGAGGCCTTCCTAACCATCTGGAAATATCTGCTAGGAAGATGCAAATGCTCTCTAGCAAGGGCCCATAGTGCAGAGCTACTCTGTAGAGTTGCAGAGAGCATGCTGCAGGTTGGTTGGAAGAAAAAACTGGCTGTTTAAAAGCCAGTACGTAACTTAAACTATTCTGCCCATGCCAAGGGAATTGGAGATGGCGAGGAATAGAAATGAAGCCGATAGGCCTGTAGTAATAGAGTTTCCAAAAAAAAAGGTTGATAACCTGTTTTGGACTTACTACTAAGGCCAGAAAGGATTGCTAATGGAGGACAAACCTTGGTTACTTGGTAAATAGAACCAGAGGGTAACCACTAGGAACTGCTGCCGTTGCAGCTATTACCAAGGCAGCAGAAAAGAATGAACAGACATAAGCAGGAGTGGCAAGACTCCCTTACTGACTGATAAGCTGACCCAAGTAAGACTGAAAATGGGGGGACAACTCTGAAAAGGAAACCCCTTACTGGAATAGGTAGAAACCTACAGGGATTTTAGAAAAACCCATCCAGCTAAATGGTACCACTCTTACAGACGAAATGTTTCAGTAAGAGGGTAGGTAAAGACAGAGTTGAAGGAGACTTACGATATGGTAAGTCCCTGGAAAGGTATGATGATACATGCTGGAACAGGAAACTATCTTATTGATAGTTGTTACACCTCTTTTCCCTCCCAGGAGGAAGAGAGAAACCCCTGTTACTTATAAGCATGATCATCCTGAGAGCTCATAGAACAAAAAGAATGGATGTCTGTTGAGAAGAGATCCATGTCTAGAGTTTAGGATGGAAACAGTGTAGATGCTTCTATTAAGAAGAAGCAGACTACGGGTTCTAAACCCCAAACAGGAAAGAAAGATGTAATAATAACATATCAGAAGCCCTGTGGATGCTGGGTTTGCTGAACCTGTTGAGGTTGTGGTTTCCTTAGCCTGGTTGGATGTTTCCCCTGTCTAGGAACATCTGTATGATGGGTAGAAGATGAATAAAACTGTCTCCCCTTAAGGGAACAAAGTTTGTTAGTAGATTTCCTACAAACTGGGATAGAGGAAGGCGTAGACAAGCCTCTGAAAGCAATAGTGTCAGTAGTTAACTGAGCAGCTTGGAGTAAAGCCTCCTTGTTAAAGAGATTCTCTCCAGTACAAGGAGTATTTCCCAGTCTATCTTGTACCCATTTGTCCAAGTCTGAAGCTTGGAGCCAGGCTCTACGTCGTGCCCCTATGGCTATAGCAGAAGTTCTGCTAACAGACTCAAAAGAGTCTAGGGAAGCACGAGTAAGGAACCTAGAAATATTTTGAGCATGATAGACTAGTATAGAAAAATCTGCTCTTTTAGGCTCTTGAAGAAAAGGGGTCATAAGTAGTAAATTCTTTGTGACCTCCTCAAGAAATAATCCCATATAGAAAATATATGAGAGAATTCTTGCTGAAAACATGGATGCCTGGAAGGTTTTTATTTTATTTATTTACATTCTATTATATACCGTGCTATTCTGCATCAGTGTGGTTTACATTGAATAAACTGAAATTACATTGAACAGGGTATTATAACTTGGAGATAACTATTTTACAGGGAACATGGGCTATGGAAGGTTAAGTGGCTTGCCCAAGACCACAAGGAGCACCTGTGGGACTAGAAACCCCAGTCCTTCCGGCCCAAGGTTGCTGTCCTCTAGTGAGATTTGAACCCCCGACCTTCTGGCCTGAAGTACCTTGCCCCAACCACTAGGCTACTCCTCCACTCCTCCACAAGGTTTGGCGTCCAAAGGCATCTAAAGTCTTAGCCTCACAACCTGGCGGATAAGAAGAGTGCTTCTTAGTACTCTTAACACGCCTCATTGCTGATTCTACAACAATAGAATGATGAGGGAGCTGAGGCTTTTGAAAACCTGGAGAAGGGGGCACCATGTATAGAAGATCAGTTGCCCTAGAAGGTGGGGATACCGTTAAAAGGAGCTTCCCACGTTCTAAATAGGAGATCCTGCAAGGTCTGATGCAAAGGAAACATAATGACTTCCTTTGGATTGCAGGGGATCTGCAGAGGTTCTGGATCCCCTGGTGCAGGATATTGACCAGGTATAGAAATGGCAAGTAACTTTGCCATATCAAGCAGGAATGCTTGAAAAGAAATCTCCCCAGAGGGGAGTCCTCTAGAAAGAGGAGTAAAAACTAGATCTGTTGAAGAACTAGCTCTAGCACCCACCGGTTCATTCAGATTCTCTAGAATAGAAGATCTGAAGGGGTGGAGCATCGGATTGTCCTTGAAGGATAGTTGTCGGTACCGCTGGAAGCCGGTACCGCAACCCGTCGGTAGCAAATCGTCCATGCTAGGGATCGATTCCAAACTCGGTATGGAAGGAAGCGAGCCAGTTGAAATGAGCATGGGAGGTACCGACACCGATGTTGATGTTGATGTCGATACCGGTACCGAGACTGGTACCGTCGTTGATACCAATACATGAAGATCAGTCTGTGATAGCTCTATCGGTACCGAAGTAACCGAACGTGGCAGAACTTGATCATCAGTAGAATGTCTTCGGTACCATTTGAAGTCGGTACCAAGATGAGTCGGTACCCAGTCATCCAGACTAGAGATCGATGCCAGACTCGGCATCGAAGGAAGCGAGTCTATCGATGCATATCTGGAGGGTACCGATGTCGATACCAGTCCCGGTACCAGGATCGATACCGATACTGGAAGATCGGTCTGCAGCGGCTCAGTCGGCCCCGAAGGAACCGAGAGCACTGGACTGCGATCTTTGGTGAGGAATGTTTCATCTAACACCATTGCCAATGCCGGGGTATCGGTACCGCACCAAGCGGATGCCGCCACCGAGCATGGCTCAGGTATGTTCGTAGAGTTGAGAACCCCAGAAACAACCTGAAACCCCATAAATGGCTTGGAGGCCGAAGACTCCCACCGGGGTTTTAATGCCAAGGTGTTCGAGGGCAACGCAAGAGGCATCTCTATGCTGAGCATGAGATCTACCACTCGAGGCCTGACTAGTCTTAACAGACTGTTTTTGGGTTACCTGATCCTGTGAAGAAGAAGTGTTGGCTGGTACCGTGAAGTTTAATGGGGACCACGTATCGAGACATGCTCGATGCTGAAGACTTCTTCTGGATATACTGCTGCAGAAGGAACACTCCAGCGGATGGTGGTCAGGACCCAAACAGGGTAGACACCAATTATGAGTGTCTACAATTAATTTGGTACCGCCACTGTTTAAACATTTCTTAGGGTTAGTGACTGGTATTTCCATGAAGGAGAGTGAGTAGGCCTAGCAGACCGAAAAACCGTCAGGCACTAACAGGGAAAAAATATTCCTCAGAAAGGAAATTTTGTAAGAAAAAAGAAGAAAGAAACACCGGCGGTACCGGTGGTGTCAGGGAAGGCAGACGCGACCACAAGAAAACAAAAAAAATAAAAGAAGAATTTTCTGCGGTGATAGGAATATGTCCTGCCGGCTCCGTGGAAAAACGAAAACTGAGGAGAGGCAGTTGGGAAAGGCGGGAAGGCAGCACACAGGCGTGGTGGGATGTTCCCAAAAGCGTTCTGATTGGACGCTGGGGAGCGTTCCCGCGCGGACTGCGTCGGTACCGACGTACCCATATGTGAAGACTCATTCCTGCTTGTTCCTGGAGATGATGTATTACAACTATTTGATAAACTGAACAGTAGCAAATCACCTGGACTGGATGGTATACATGCAAGGGTGTTGAAAGAACTGAAATATGAGATTACAAACCTACTATTAGTAATCTGTGAACTATCACTGAAATCATCTGTAATACCTAAAGATTGGAGGATGGCCAATGTAACGCCAATTTTTAAAAAGGGTTCCAGGGGTGATCCAGGAAACTACAGATCAGTGAGCCTGATGTCAGTACCAGGAAAAATGGTAGAAACCATTATAAAGAATAAAATTACTGAACATGTAGATAGTGTTGTGGGGGGCGCCCGACTACGCCTATGATTATGGGCAATCCACGGCAAAGATTATATTTAGGGAGCCACTGGGAACATAAGGTTCATTTGCGTAGTAAAAATGTTCTTATCAGTTCCGGCTGCCTAAAAGAACTTAGCACCAAAACCAAATGGAGGGAATTAAGGCTTTTATTCCCCGTCAATGCAAGGGTTCAAATTAAGAGATGAATAATGAAACAGAAAAAGTCCTTTGTTGCAAAAGGTCACCAGTATTCAAAACATGTGCTTAATTGTTATACTTCACAATTAATGCAGAGGTCAAAAACAGGAATTCAGTTCATTCCAAAACATCAACATGTTCATAGACTCTTCTATTTTACTCAGTTACTACAGACTCTTGACATAAGGCTGTGCACAGGTCACACTCTATCTGCTCTGGTGGTGATAGGGAAACTGTGTCAATGCATTCTGTCTCCATGCATTCTTCCTCACTAAAATCACCAGGGGAACAAACACTGTCCCTGTCTGACTCGTGTTGGTGTGCTATGCCTTTGGGGCCTTGTCTCCAATAAGGGTCTGTTCTCAGGGCTTTAGGGATTTTACTAAACCAGTCTGGTTTCTCCTTCCTTGTAAAGTGAGGACTGGTTTTCCCAGGGCCTTTATGCTTCATGCATTTACTAGCATCAATAACTGTTTCATACCTGGAACTTTGCTGGCTTGACTCCACAGAGTTTTTCCTTTCAGCAATTTTCCTGTTGTGGCAATGTCTCTGCCTCTCAGCATTAGGCAGGGCGGTGCTTCTTGGCAGTTTAGTAAAACCTGGTTTGGACTCTCTTTCCTCCCTTGGTAAGAACTCAGGTTTACTATAAAATGCCTTTCCTTTCTTGCTTGGCAAAACTGGGTAATTATTCCTCAGAGACTGTGAGCTTCTCACCCAACCATTCCCTTTGGCTTCTGGCTTAGCTCTCTCTCTTCTGGAGTCAGGAACACTAGAAGAACAGGGCGCAGCACAGCCTCCAACCTCAGAGTTGGCTCTAACAAACCTCCTTGGGAGAGCTGCACAATCAGCCTGGCCCTTCTGGATTTCACCCCGTGAACCCTGTACCTGTGGGCTTGCTCCTCTAGGATTTCTTCACTATTCCTTCTCAGGTCCTTCTCTTTCTCTTCTTTCTCTTTCCTTGGTGAAGCCGTGCTCCCCTGTGTAGCCGTGCTTCTCTTCCTCAAGGCAGCTGGACCTGGACCTACTTGTGTAGCCGTGCACCTCTTGCAAGCATTCAGTTCTGGCTTATAAGGAAATCCTTCCTACCTGACTTCCGGGGTCACTTCCAGGTGCAAATCATTAGGCTTTTCAAGCTCATTAGCTCCTGAATATTCATTCCTGCTCCCTCTAGCTGTGCCTGAAGGTAATTGCACACCTAGCTTCTTAAAAGAAACAGGATTTCTTTTCAAACTTTCAACTTTATCAATACCCACATCATGACAATAGTCATGGCTTAATGGGAGAAAGCCAACATGGCTTTAGACAAGGCAGGTCTTGTCTTACTAATCTGTTATGTTTTATTGAAGGTGTGAATAAACAGGTAGACAAAAGTGAGTCAGTTGATATAGTGTATCTGGATTTTCAGAAAGCCTTGGACAAGGTCCCTCATGAGAGACTTTTGGCAAAACTAAAAAGTCATGGGATAGGAGGCAGTGTACTATTGTGGATCAGGATCTGGTTAAAAGATAGAAAGCAGAGGATAGGACTAAATGGCCAATTTTCCCAATGGAGAAAGGTGAATAGTGGAATACCCCAGAGATCTGTGCTGGGTCTGCTGCTTTTTAACATATTCATAAATGACCTGTAAATGGGAATGAGTGAGGTAATCAAATTTGCAGATAACACAAAATTATTCAAAGTTGTTAAAACCCATGAGGATTGTGAAAAATTGCAAGAGGACCTCGATAAATTGGATACTGTGCATCCAAATGGCAGATGAAATTTAATGTGGACAAATGTAAAGTTATGCACCTAGGAAAGAACAACCCAAACTACGGTTACATGATGCAAGATTCCACATTATGAATCACCACTCAGGAAAAAGATTTAGGCGTCATCGTGGATAACATGTTGAACCCTCCGCCCAGTGTACAGCAGCAGCCAAGAGAGCAAATACGTAGAATGCTAGGTATCATAAGGAAAGGAATGGAAAATAAAACAAAGGATATTATAATGCCTCTGTATCGTTCCATGGTGAGACCGCACCTTAAATATTGTGTGCAGTTCTGGTCGCCGTATCTTAAAAAGGATATAGCGCTATTAGAAAAGGTACAGAGAAGAGCCACCAAAATGGTAAAGGGGATGGAAGTATACCCCTATGAAGAGAGGCTAAAAAGGTTAGGACTCTTCAACCTGGAAAAGAGATGGCTGAGGGGAGATATAATAGAGGTCTATAAATTAATGAATGGAGTGGAACAGATAAACATAGATCAATTGTTTACGCCATCAAAATAAATAAAGACTAGGGGACATGTAATGAAGCTACAGTGTAACCTATTTAGCACTAATAAGAGAAAATATTTTTTCACTTAACATGTAATCAAACTCTGGAATTCATTACCGGAGGATGTAGTAAAAACTGTTAGTGTAGCCGGGTTTAAAAAAGGTTTGGACAAGTTCCTGGAGGAAAGGTCCATAAACCAATATTAAAGGGATATCCACTGCTTGCCCCAATATAAGCATCGTGGAGCATGTGTCTTTTAGGGAAACTGCTAGGTACTTCTAACCTAGATTGGCCGTTGTTGGAAACAGGACACTGGGCTTGATGGACCTTGGTCTGACCCAGTATGGCATTTCTTATGTTCTTAATGATGGAGTAGCCAAGCTCAGCTGGGGCATGGGAGGCACTGCAGACATCCCCTGCTCTCCATAGTCTCCTCCTTAATCTCAATTACTGGCACTCAGGTGTCAGGCTCTCCATCCTGTGGGCCAACAGGGGATGGTGGCTCCTCCTCTTCTCCCCTCACTCTCCTGCTTCTCCTCTAACTCCACCTCCATCCCCGCCTCCTCATCTTCCTCTGGGTTCTCGTCCTCCTCTTCAGCACTCTCTGCCTCCTCTTCATCCTCACTCTCAGAGGTGCTGCTGGGGGGGCGGTTGGCCTTTGGACTGGGCTGTCAAGTGTTGTTTGTGCTGGTGGCCCAACTTGTGCATCTGCAGGTTGCTGTCCCTCTGCTGTCCCATGTCACACAGTTCCTCCGGTTCTCTGGCTGTAGGGAGAGGGATAGTGGTCCATTACATGGGTGTAACATCATACCTACAGGAGATGGACAGATCAGGCACATGGACACACACACACAAGCACACACTGCCTACTGACCATGCATACTGCCTGTTTCCCCAATGTTACCACCCATCTGCTCCTCTGTGACTTGCACAGATGTCCCCCAGACATGCTGCTGTGTGAGTGGTGGGTCCCCTATCATGCTCACTGATCTCCCATGGTTCGCTGTGTGGGCAGGTATGCTCAGTGCATGATGGTGCACTGCTTGTGATGTGTGCTCACGTATGCTCATTCCATTGAGTGCACAACAGATGTGCACTCCAGTGGGTGGTACTTTAGCTTGCAGATATGCCTCATATGTTCAACCATTGTAATGGGTCCTCAGCAACACTCAGCATAGTGTTTACATGGGTTTCGGTCAGTCTACCCCTGTTCAGTGACATCACAAGAGCCCCTGGAGACACAATTGGCACCACATCTGTAGTGCATCTGGCACAGCTGTCTGTGTGTGAGCCATGTAGGAGGCATGCATTCAGACAGACAGCACTCACTGTGTGGACCTCTCTGCAGACAGATTTCAGTGCCATGCATGTGCAAAGTTTACTGAGTTGCTCTCTATCACCACTATGTGGCTGATAACACATGTGGTGGAGCCATGAGGCCTTTAGCATAATGCTGTGCAAGCTACATATTCGATGTCATGAACAAATGTAGGCCTTCCATTCAGTCATGGCTCTTGTTCCTGGTGGCACTTGGAGACTGCCCTGTGCCTCACTTATCTGCATCTGCAGCAACCTCCTTCTTGAGGCGCTGGATGACATCAAGCCTTTGGCATCGCATGGTGTGGAACCTGCACTTTAAGGTGTCAAGGGTCCTCCATACACCAAATTCACTGTGGGCGAGAGGTGAAGGATCAGATTAGAACCCTCATTTACCCCACAGTGCATTCACATACATAGCTGTTTACAGCCAAACTGGGCACCCTAGCAGCAGGGGCATGTACTTCCATTCTCAGGGAGCAATTCGCCATATTTGTCAGTTGTTACAACTTTGGGCACCCTGTGCCAGGGTTCCCACACACCCCTGTGTTAACATGGTGGTATGCTTGTGCTCACAGATCAGGCCATGTAAAGGTGCCACAGAATACTTCCAGCTCCTTTGCTAGCAGGGAAGATGTTTGCCCCTGGCAGCCCTTATGTTGCAACTTTGTGTGGATCCCATTGATTTATGGCACTAAATGTGGGTCATTGAGGACACTACCTAGTAGCTCGCACTGGTATCCCCATGTCTCCTTAGCCTTTGCCTGTTGTCTGGGTACTAGTACAGTATGGCTGTTACCTTATTCCAACATCTGATTCCTTGGATACCTGTGTTTCCTCTCTGGACCCCATGGGCCCATGTTCCTTCTGCATCTGCCCCCTCATTACCCCTAACAAACACTCCCAGGCCCATACACCCCGCTATGTGCCTCCACTTTGTATACCCTGTCTCTTCCTCACCATTTCCAACCACACACCACACTCTGTCCCATCTCATCTCATCTCAGCCATGCCAGATGATATCATCCCCATTAATCTTCTATCCTGGCCCTCCTCCCCTTCCCTCTAGACCTCTTCTAATGTCTATGTTGTCCCCACTTCTGCACCTCCCTCTTGTGACAGCACTCTCAGAGCAATTAGCCATGGTATGTGGTTTGTAAGGGTTTTTGGTTGCAGGTATGTTGTTGCACAGAGCCTGTTGTCTGATGCTGCACACAACTCACAGCTGCACAAGGGAACAAGGGGGCCTCAGTGTGGACATGCTGGGGAATCCACATCTGTTGCCATCTGTGTGAATTTATGTTCTACAATTGTTGATAGGCAGCGGCTATGATATGTCCTGGAGACTAGGCAGTTGCAGCAGGCCACAATCTAAGAGCTACAACAACTCCAGCGACACCCCCACAACAAGGCATGCCCTGAACAAGCCCCAAAGGCTATAATAGTTCCCTACTGTGGTGTTAACTGTGACCCTTGCATTTGCTAAACATCCTTTATCAGGGGGAGCTCTTGTGTTCTCCCATGTGATGCCTGCAGCTGCATACTGTTATGGACAACCTGTGAGGTGCAGAACCTGGCAGGGTCATGACCCAAACACATGGTGTTGACACCAGCATGTGCCATGAACCATCCTCACTGTTTGCATGCGCAGTCCCACAGTTAGGCCAGTGACAGGGTGCTACCGAAGGCCTGCTGATCCCCCCCCCCCCCCCCACACACACACTGTAATCCCTGCCTACATATTCCATTGGCTACTCACCTTCACAACTGGAGCTGGATCCCCCTCAAATGACCATGGAGAGGTGCAGGCTCACCCTCCGAGTTCCCCTGGGATATAGCAACCACTCTGACCTCAGCACTAACTTTGCCAAGGCTTCTGCCTCCACGTTGCTGAAGTTAGCAGTCTGTCTCACCGCCATACTACTGTTGTGTATCTGCCCAGCCAGAGGGGGCTCCTGCACTGATAGAATGCAGAGGTCGATAACCGGGTATGGGAGTACATGGGTACGCGCCGCCAAACCCATGTAACCAATAACCATGTAGACCCCATTTGGTCCAAATACCCGGGCAACCACTCTCATTGCCCATCCTACATGTTTATAGCAGGATATTGCATTCTTACTCGCTTTTTTGGCTCTACTCGTGCACCGTTCTAACATGCCGGCTTACCCGGTTTGTCATTCCTAAATAGTTACTGGGTCTTTTCTGCGCCCTGCATGGGTTATGGACCGATATTCATGTCGGTCCTTGGGTATGTTGAATATCCGCTCCTGCTGGCTATCCAGGTAAGACGATTTGGCCGCCGGCCACGGTTGACAAATAACCGCCTATATTCAATGCTTGCCCACATGTGCGCAACCTGATTCATGATTCATGCCCTTTTCTAAGTAGGGGTTTTTAGATGTTTTTCGACTTCTTCGGCACCTTGTGCAATATCGGGCCTTTAGCTACTAAAGAATATTACCACAGAACTGCATGTTATTGAATATTGAATTTTGAGTTTTGCTACTTGGGGGTGGTGCTTCAGCAGGAGTGGGTCTCAAGGAGGTTAGTAATTTTTTATGTGAGAATGTTATGTGATTATGCTGTATGTTTATTGGTGGTAAAGTGAATCCTTTTTCAACATGCAGCATTAATGTGCACTTAAATCAGGTGGAAGGTGTGATTGATCTCACTGGTAAAGGGGATCCAGAGAGGAAAAGCAGGCTGACGTCCACACACAAAACTAGCCACTGAATGTAGGCTTGGAATGTAGGGGTGGTTTTCTGCCTGTAGTGATCACCTTCCCTTTAGATTGAGTTGTTTGGTCCTAGTGGCCGCCAGGCCTTAGCTGCATGAGGCAGGGTATTCTGGAACTCGCTGAGAGGCTTCTTCATAGAAACAGGACTGGCACAATAACAGTTTCTGGAACAAGGAGGACTTCACAATGAAGAATCCAAATCTTGAGCAAGAAGAGACATGGCAAGGAATCAATGATAGAGCGATGGTGACCAAGCTATGGCAAGGAAATCAAGCAATGACTGGGCTCATATGTGTCCAGACAGGACAGCTTGTGAAAAGTGATAGCAACAACCAGCCAGCCAGGTGAGACATACTGACACCCACTGGTAATCAGAGGTTCACTTTGGTAAGGTGCCCTTAGGAATTGAGCCATCTGCAGGCTGATGGCGGATTATCACAGAAAGCATGTTAAAAATAATATAAGCTGGAGGTCAAGAGTGTGACGGGGGGGGGGGGGGTAATCAAGATGGCTGCCGAATTGAGTTGCTTACCAGATGCCTAAGAAAAAAGGGAAGGCGAGGGTCTTTCCCTTGGAGCCCCTGCCTTCTACATGCAGTCCGATGGATCATTTTGTTGAGATTTCTCAAGCTATGAAGCAGGAGATGCGTTACAGCTTGGTCGCAGCTTTAGAGGAGAGTTTGCCACCGCCTTCGGACCCTGAGATCTCTTTTTCTCCTGATGAGAGAACACTGCCGCTTTGTCCTGCTACTTTGAGCCTCACCCCTGAAGGTCAGGCATTACCTTCCTTGTTTGCCTCGGGTACAAAAACTTAGATTGTGAGCCCTTCGGGGACAAGGGAAATATATATACAGTACCTGAATGTACACTGCTTTGACTTGTAGAAAAGTGGGATATAAGCCTAGTTAAATAAATAAAGGCAGGATGCCGTTCGAGGGGATGCTCCAGGTGTCTTAGCTCACTTGTCCTCTGGTATTTCCAGGGAGGTTTCGGGCACTTCACAGTAGGCAGAAGCTTTGATGGCCAGCAAGCCTTTAGCTAAAGGGTCGCTATTTCAGCTTTCTTCTGCTGCAACTTCGACTCCGGTATCTCTGTTGCCTCCTAGACTGCAGGCTTTCACTTTGGAAGTAATTTGGGAAGTGATTGTAACACGTTCTGATGCGGTGACCAGACAAACTGTGGCTCTTTCCACCAAGATCCAGGAGAACTCGGCTCAAATTGATTCTGAGTACTTTGGAAAGTATTAAACTTCAGATGGAAGATCATGGAAGCCAGTTGGTAAGACTTTCTGAGTTGAACTCTGACTTGCTTAAAGATAATGTGGCTCTAAGTTATAAGCTGGAGGTGTTGGAAAATACAGCTCGAGCTATGAACTTGAGGGTTCTGAATTTTCCCAAGTTGAAGGGCGTTTGACCCTTGATATGTTTAAGTATTACTTGGGTGAAGTTTTGAGAGTCCCTCCAGATTTAATTCCACCTTTTACAAAGGTTTACTATTTACCTATGGGCAAAAAAGAACTGGCGACTCCAAGAGAAGATTCCAACTTGGAAGTTTTGAATATATTTGAGTTGTTGGAGGGGTCTGGTGGTGAGACGTATACTCCTGCTACATTGCTGGTCTCCTGCACTTTGGTTTCTGACAAAGAATGGTTGCTTAAAATGTTCTTCAAGAAAAGATTGGAAACTTTTTTTGGTTTCACAATTTCTATGTTCCCAGATATAGCCAAAGAGACACAAAAGAGGAGGATGCAATCCCGCCTTCATAAACCAGGGGTCTTGCAGATTGGGGGCTCTTTCTATTTAAGATTCCTCTGTAAATGTTTGGTGGTATATAAATCTACTAGATATGGTTTTTCTCAATCTGCTGATCTTGCTACCTTCATTAATGTGAAATTATCAAATAGGTCTGTGCCTGATTAATGCTGTTTAATAACTCTCTCTATATTATGATAGCTTTGAGAATTTCAGCAACTATTCTTTTTTTTTCCTATATGTGATTTTCTTTTTTAATGCCTGAGGTTCTCCTGCCATAGGTGATTTAGTTATCTCTCCCTCCCAATATGTGGACTACAAGGGATTGTTGGATTGTTTTCCTAATGTATTTCTTCTTTATTTGTATTATGACATACATTTTACCATTGTATCTCTTTTTTCTGTTCGAGATTCTGTCTTGATTGATTGTTTAAAATCCAATAAATAATAAATTTTAAAAAAAATAATAAGTGAATCACTTGCAAAGCAGCTCATTATTATAGAAATCAAATAAAGCAGCTTTTGGTGAACTTCGCAGGCCATGTTGCTGGTTCTGAAGGGCGGTATAACAAATTTTAATAAACTAAACTAAACTATTGAAAGCAAGTTAACTACACCTCCAAAGGGGTAATTAATTTCCATGTGGAAGAACTAGCATACTAATGTGCATGCCAGTGTTTCCGGGATTGGTTTGCAAAGGGCCACAATAACCCCATTAGTCTCCTCGCCCTCCTTTCATGAAAATTTCTTGGTGGGCTAGTAGCACTCCCCCCCAACCTACTCTGGGCCCTAATTGCAAAAAATTAATAACCTCCCTAAGCCCTGCCCCTGTGGAAAAGCATCACCTCCAAGTAGCAGTTCCCCCCCCCCCCCAACACAGACGTCTTGTGAAATCCCTATAGTCTAGGCAGGGATCTCCAACTCTAATTCTAGAGGGTCGCAAAGCAGTCAGATGGCACTAGGTGACCCCAGGCACACTGTTGTCCATGTAACATTTCTTACATTCCTAATTTACTGTGTATTTTCAGGACAGCTGTTATTAAGATTTTAAACAAAGTGATGAGGCACCGCAGAAGACTCAGGCCTCCTTATCTGTCACATGCCCACCATTGTAACACCCCTAGACCTTTGTACTGAGAATTTCAAAAAGCACTTTTCAGTCTTTAAGAGTAAGCCAGCCTCAGCGTGAGGGCATGCAACCTCCTGCAAGATCCCAGAGCCATCAAGAATGGCAATATCAATAGGGTAAGAAAAAACTCTTTTCAATATGGCTAAATGTGCAGCCAAGAATTATTGAAATATTCCTGGTGCAATCATCGCTCTCAGTCATAAATGTTTAGCCTGGGGCATTCTTTGGTGCATGACGAGTGTTTGTGCATTCACAAATTCTTTATTGACTTCCAGCTGTAGATTGGTGCAGTTCAAATTCAATTTGGCAAAAGGTTTGCTTTTAGGACTGTTACCAACAGCTGCTTCACAGATGGTTCCAGGTAAGGATGAGGCTTAAGCATTCTACTGACTGTGATCACAGACATTTAGGTTTCCATCTGCTTTCCCCATTGAAACAGCTGCGGTTCCCAAGCTGAGAATGTGACCAACTCGAAAAACTCTTCGCAGTCACTACATTCAATCTATGCATCAGGTTTGGCCTGTGGCATGAATAGAGCATTGCAGTGCATTCCTATATTCTGATTACGTCAGTGATAGCTGCAGCTCCAGTGAGACTTTTTGCCCTTGATAGATCTCTAGCTCTTCTATAAAGATTCTGTTTACATGCTACTTGCCGTTTTAGTGAAAGTTAACTGATGGCTTTTAAAGAATGTCAATGAAATGAAGTATGATGCTCGTTGCAAGAAGAAAGCAGCGGTTCTTTTTCCTTGAATGAAAGTGGAGATTGACGATTCGCCTTGAAAGCTAAGTTGGCGTTTTTTACTATTTATTAGGGGTTCACAGGAAGTGTGTTCCCTATTTGCTCACTGGTTTGGTGAAGTTGAGTTTGATTTACTCATTAAAACAAACAAAAGGAATGTTTGCTACAAGAGGGGGGTATCCTCTCATGGCAAATTGTCCGACAAAAATAGAGTATATTTGTTTATGTGGAGATAGGGGGTAATAATAGGGAATTTGGTAGTCTATATATAGGACATAATTATTGGCACCCTTATAAACAATTCAGATCAGTTTGAACAGAAGAACCACATTCCCACTACAGTAAAATTAGACGCACCTATGATCAATTGTCAGTACTCACATGACTTGAATCCACCAATGAATGATGGCTCTAATGTTTAAAATGGCCACATTCACTCCCTGCTCCATTTTCACAATGGCAAAGACAAGAGAGCTGCCTGAGACAGTCAGAAAAACCATTATCACCAAACATCAAGTTTCAGAGGGGTACAAGGCCATCTCCAAAGACCTTGTCTACAGTTTACAATGTTGTTGAGAAGTTTTCTGCTCATGGAACTGCCAAGAACCTCCCAGGATGTGGTAAATTAATCCAAGAAGGAAAAATTAATCCAAGAAGTCTCATGATCATGCCAGGACTTAATGCACAAACACACTACAAGCACTCTTTCTTCCCTTACTCAGGCCACATTGCTCCCCTGACATTACTACCAATGCCACTCTGCTGCCTAACTCTGTCCTAGTCTAGCGGTTAGGTGGGGGGTAGGACCCTTCCACTCTTGCTGGTTGATGACAACGTCCGTGATTCAAGATCTATGGGCCTAGTGCCTCGCACGGTTGACGGGCAGCAGCCATGTGATGCTTAAGTAGCTGCAGTGAGTGTTGAGTTTGAGTGTTCTTTGACTGTCTCTAATTGCCCTACTCTCTCCTCTTCCCTTTCCCTGCTCTGTGCTGATTTGTAGCACATTCTTAGAATGCTGGTAACTATAGGGACAAAGGCTTGAGAATTGCCAGCTCTTCTCCCCGTTTCACGTCTCCTCTGTACTGGTTTCTAGAGACCCCTTTCCCCAGAACATAGATTACTTTTAGCACAGACAGGCTCAAGTTGACCTTCTGGCCACCATTATAGTTACTAGCTTCTAATACTTCTGAGATTATTTGACCACATTAATGTGCTTAATAAATATGCACTGAAATAATGAACATTTTCTGTGCATGAACATCAACTTCCTGGTTTAGATCTTTTATTCGCTGGGGCACAATAGCAGAAATATGCAGACTGACTCTCCGATCACGCCCGTCCTGCATAGGCAGTTCATCAGCTGCTGCATCAGACAAGCTGGAGTAAATACTTGAGCTTTGTCGAGGAAGGAGTAAAGGGTGGGGTGGAGAAGAAATGGAGGGGGCAGCCCAGACTAGTTCCTCTCTTGCATGCAAACCCTGCTTCCTGTGTCCCCTCAGGTTTAATACTCATGCCCACATTGGCTCTGTTTCCATACCCCTGATCCTAACTCCTTTCCTCCTACTCATTTTATCAGAATCCCCTTGCTCCTTCCTCCTTGGCTAGTTAATGGGTTTTTCAGGGGAAAATTTCCTTCCTGAAGATAGTCGGCATGCAGAGTGGTTTGGTGCTAGTGTGTGTTGGTGTTAATGTCGCTGTGTTTCTCAACAGTAGTGTGCCAGCTACCTTCAGATTTCCCCGACAGGGCCAATCCAGTGCTGGGCTTACTTCATTGCATACAGGGATGTCTAGTCTTCAGATATAAGAACTACAAGTCCCTGCATGAAATAGGATAAATCAGGACTGGATCAACCCTGCCGGGCAAATGTGGAGACATTTGGCAATCCTAGTCTCCCCCACCCCTCATACCCTCCTCATACTGAAAACTTTCAGCCTGTACTCCTATCTCTCTGCCGCCACCCCTCCCACAGTGGAAGATGAACAATAAAAACAGGACAGGGGATAAGTATGGAGTAAGAGAGCGAGAAAATGATTATGAGGTGAATAGGTGGGAGGTGGAGAGCAGGATGAGAGTGAGGGGACGCTCACCTCTTTCTCCCTGAGATCTTGCCCAACAGCTTCCCTGTTCTTCCCCTTCCTCGCTGCTTCCCAGAGGGGAGGAAGGGAAGGAAGAGAATGGGTTTGGAGATAGAAGGCTAGGGAGTGAGAGGAAGGCTAGGAAAAGGGGAGAGGGAGAGTGTGCTCTCTCCTTGCTACTTCATATGAGTCTGAGTGGGAAGCACCATGAGAGAAACTTTTCACAGTGCTGCCATATTTTAGTATATATTTTCTGTGGGATATACTGAGACTCTCCTTACCGCTCTATTTGACTGTATCCTATGAGGCATAGACAACTCCAAAAATGCGGTCCTCCTTCTTTTCCTAGATATTTCCACAGCCTTTGACAGCATAAACCACCACATCATGTTATCCAGACTCCAGCAAATAGGCATTAAAAACACAGTACTTCAATGCTTCTCCTCACACCTATCAGGAAGAACCCAACAAGTAAGAATAGGAAATAACACATCTAAGACCTACGACCAAGAACGAGGTCTCCCACAAGGCTCCGTGCTCTCTGCACTATTATTGAACATTTACCTTCAACCGATCTCCTCAATATTCAAAAATTTCAAAATTTTATATCACATATATGCGGACAATATAATGTTATATCTCCCATTTGACATCAATAATCCCCCAAATCAGCAAATCACCGACTGCTTCACTGAACTAGTCCACTGGTTATCGATCCACAATCTCAGAATTAATTTCAATAAAACCGAAGCCCTCTATATAAGAAGGAATCAAAACTTTTCCCCTCCTCCAATTATGAAAATTCTTGATACAACAATATCCATCAAAGATGAGATAAAATACCTTGGAGTCATCTTAGACTGCACACTGAACACGTCCTCATGTATAAAACAAACAACAAGAAAGATCTATTATAAACTCAGACCATTAAAACAGCTCCACCCACTCTTACACCCCAATGACTTCAAATCAGTACTCGATGCCATAATCACTCCACACTTCAACTATGCTAACTCACTACTGCAAGGATTACCTAAACAGACATTAAGACCACTGCTAATTGCACAACATATTGCAGCAAGGATAACATCAAATGCCAACCCAATAGATCACATTACCCCTATCCTATTCAGCTTGCACAGGCTCCCAATACATAGTCGCACCCAGTATAAAATAATTATAACCACATTCAAACTAATTAATGACATTGCCCCATCCCACCTCTCCTCCCTTATCACTAATGAAACAAACACCCGTACCCAATGGGACTGCAATAAAAACAAACTAGCAATAGCGATCGATCACAAGAAAGCTAAAAAAATCACAAACAATAGAGCATTCTCTCACTATGCCCCCACTCTCTGGAACAAACTCCCAAACAACTTAAGAGAGATAAAAGGTCTCTCTTCCTTTCGAAAAAAACTTAAAACACATCTGTTCACCCAACACTTTGGTTCCATAACATAGTCACTAGCACATAGCCCGCCCACCCTACATAACTAGACTAAGAACCGCGCACACCAGACTGAGTCTCCATTGCTAACGCAATAACATTATGTATATAGTTAACTATTATATCATATACGTTGTTGTAATGTTAATGTACATAGTTAAACTGTTCCATGTAACTTGAATATGTAGACTTTCGTACAATTCATGCTGTTCATTGTAAACCGCAATTGATCTACAAGAAATTGCGGTATAAAAATGTAAATAAATAAATAACAATCTAAGGAGTTATTCCAAAGCGCGACCCCGACTAACTTCTCCGCACGTTGTATGGGGAGGTTAGATGAAGGCGGGAAAGGGGTGTTGCGGGGGCAGTTTGGGCGGGTAGTGGGCGGTCTGCGGCCCTGGATGAACAGGGCCGATTCCAATGTTGGCCCTGTATGTCCGGTGCTGGCTGCCTGTACAGGGAACCTATTCCACACTTTGGGAGGCCAGATTGGGGGTCGGGCTGCGGGGAATGAAACTTCTTTCCGGCAGCCAGGGATCACAGCTCCTGAATGGAGCCATGGTGCCATGGTGCCCCAGCTCCATTCAGGAGCTCTGACTGAGACTGTACATGCAGGCCGACTGGAATCAGAGTCCCAGTTTGCACGTGCAGGCTTGGATGCGATTCTGATCCTGCAGGGCTAGATGTGCCCCGGGGGATCAGAACTCCATTTAACTCTGTGTATCTGGTTCCGACTGGGTGCACAGAGGGCCAGGACATCCAGGACAGAATCGGGCCCCTAGTGTTTTTAGATAACTATAAAAAAATATGCAAATGAGTATGCAAATATGTCACCCCACTCTTTTCTCCCCCCCCCCAATGAAACAATCAAACTATCCCAAGGGTCCCATTCCTGGTGCTTCATCTACAGTGGAGTGGAGGAATAGCCTAATGATTAGAGCATTGGCTTGGGAACCAAGAGACCAGGGTTTGAGTTTGGCTCAGAAAAATCCAAGTTATAAATGTCCCTGTTTAATGTACATTACCAAGTTTAAGTTACAATGTAAACTGCTTTGACTGATATGATAATACGGTACAAAAAAAACTTAAATAAATACATCTACGAACACAGAACAGAAATATTTGTTAAGCAATTCCACTTTATCCTCATCAGCCTCTGTATGTTCCTCCCCTGCACCTTTGAGTCTCACAATGTCACAGTTGTACTTCCTCCTATCACTAACATACCTAAAAAAAGATGTCTTGTCCCTATGTTTTCTGTACTGACTATTTTTATTTACATTAGCATCTTTGCCTTCCTGGCTACTTTACCAGCTTCCCTTAGCTTCTCCAGATATTGCTGTTTGTCTTCCTCTTTCTGGAATCTCTTTTTCCTTATCTTTTCAGCTACTTCTTTTGAAAACCCATTACAACATTACAAACACTCTCCCCATATGTAAACACCAAGTCTAGTGTCACCCTCTCACGTGGATTCCATACCAGCTGCCAGAAGAGTTCTCCCTGTAGAGAATCCAGGATCTCTCTACTTCTAGATGACACCACAGCAGGCATGTCCTGATCAATATCTGGCAAACTGAAATCTCCTACCAGAAGTAGTCCCCTTTCATAACAATATTGTGAATGTCTTCAATTAGATGTTTATCTATTTCTTCTGCCTGTGGGGGAGTTCTGTGTATCACGCCAATATAAATTAATTTTCCATTCCCCTTTTCCAGGCTAGCCTACAGGGCCTCCTTCCCTCATAAGCTCTGCAGTTCTGTAGCTTTACTATTATTTTTTACATATAGAACCACTTCTCCCTTTCTTCCTACACTGTCTTTCCTAAATAGATTATAGCCTGGTATAATTATATCCCAGTTAATCTGTCATACAACACCGCTGTACCAAGGTAACTCCACAACTACAAACAAAAACCTCAGCAACCTCCAAATATCCATCCCTTATTTATTTATTTATTTATTTATTTAACAAACACTTTTATACCGCATCCTCCCAAGGATTGGATGCGGTTTACAAAGAACAAGTGATGCAAGGCATGACAGATGGGCATGTCTAGTCTCAATACATGGAACATTTGCAAACTTTTTACAAGTAACTTTTTACATGTAACATAATAACTACAACTACCTTAGGTGATCACTCTACAAGCACTCTACAGACAACCCAAAGCATCTCTAATCTTCCTCACCAATATGAGAAGGAGAAAAGACCTCAGTCACTTAGGCTGTCCCTCTACACAGCAGTTACTCACCGCCTCAAGGGAACTGCTTACACTTTCATCACAGGTCTAAAATCTCCTCTTTTTTATTATTAAATCAAATAACGTTATATTACCAATTTTTTAATTACATTTTATATATTTATTTATTTAACAAGCTTTTATATACCGCCCCTTCCAGAGATCAAGGGCGGTTTACACGGACCATCACAGCAAACTTTACATTAAACTTTGAAACCTTTAAAACTATATACAGTTAACATGTTATGACTATGTACAATATGTTGTATAAGACATGGACTAGGTATCTTTATATGATTGCTGATTCGTTGATTCATTGCTCTGCCTTGTTATATGCACTGGTGTCACCAAAATGCTCAATGAACAGGAAGGTTTTTAAATCCTTCCGGAATTGAAGGAGGTATTTTGTAGCTCTTAGGTTATTGGGGAGGGAGTTCCATAATGCTGGGGCAATGTAGGAGAAGGCTCTTGTGTTGCAGATGTGTGAAGGTACTATATAGGTGTTTTGGGAACCATGTCTTCTTGCCCTAGTTGAGCTAGTTGGTATGAGTAGGGCGGAAAGTGGTGTTGAGGCTATGTTGTTGAGATGTTTAAATATAATCATTAGATATTTATATTTTATTCTTGACGTGACCAGTAACCAGTGAAGGTCATGGAGTATAGGAGTGATGTGATCTGTGCGTCTAGATTTTGAAGCAATTCGTGCAGCCAGGTTTTGTGCTAGTTTGTGCTAGCTGGTGTATGTTTTTTTAGGGAGTCCCTGGAGAATACTGCTGCAGTAGTCTATGTGCGGAGTTATGCCAGCTTCTGCCTCTGTCCAGACAGAGGTCCTAATGCCAGTTGAAGGACCGGTTCCATGTGCAGGGTGCCTCCATGCTGAAGCTCTGAGGAAACAAGTGGAGGAACTCAGAGAGGAGGTGGCAAGGCTGAGGAGCATTCAAGACAGTGAGAAGTACATTGATGAGATGCTTCTTGCAGCAACCAAGCTCTCCAGTAGAGGAGAAGATGGGTGCCAACAGAATGTCGATGATTGGACACAAGTCACCAGGGCCTGCAAAATCACCAATCCAACTTCTCCAACCCTTGAACTGAAGAACCATTATGCAGCCCTGGAAGTGGAGGAGGTGAAAGCATCCCTGGAAAGGGAAGAACCAGAGCTCAAGTACCCCAAAGTTGAAGAATCAGTGACCACAAGGAAGCAAAGGGTAGTGGTGGTTGGAGATTCTCTTCTGAGGAGTACTGAGGCATCCATCTGCCGACCAGACTAGATGTCCAGAGAGGTATGCTGCCTGCCTGGTGTCAAAATCCAAGATGTTACGGAGAGTTTGCCGAGACTCATCAAACCCACTGACTATTACCCAATGTTGCTAATCCATGTTGGAACAAATGATACTGCTAGGTATCCCCTGGAATATATCATAGAAACAGAAATATGATGACAGAAAAAGACCACATGGCCTATCTAGTCTGTCCTTCCATACTAACAGTATCAAAAGTGACTTCATGGCTCTGGGACAGAAGGTGAAGCAGTTCAGTGCACAGGTGGTGTTCTCTTCAATCCTCCCTGTTGAGGGTAAAGGCCAAGGCAAAGAGGCTCGCATCCTGGAGATGAATGCATGGCTGTGTGGATGGTGTCATCGAGAGCGTTTTGGTTTCCTAGACCATGGGATGCTGTTCCAAGGGTTGCAGAGCAGAGATGGTATCCATTTGTCCAAGAAAGGTCAACACATCTTTGGTAGTAGACTGGCTAATCTACTGCTTTAAACTAGATTCATTGGGGATGGGTGAAGAAAGCCCCCAGGTAGGTGAAACATTAAATACCTTTATGGAAATGGGTAACAGGGGTAACATATGGAAAGCAGTGTGTATAAATGCCCGTAGCATGGGAAATAAGATCCCTGATGTTGAAGCTTTGGTGGGAGTGGCTGACTTGGATTTAGTGGCAGTTACAGAAACATGGTTCACAGAAAACCATGATTGGGATGTAACTATACCTGGCTATACTTTATTCAGAAAGGACAGGGTAGGAAGAAGGGGAGGAGGAGTGGCACTATATGTAAAAACTACTATTAAAGGTCTGGAATTACAGAGCTTAAAAGGGAGAGAGGAGGCATTGTGGGTTAAACTAGAAAGAGGGAAAGAGAAATCTATTTGCATTGGTGTGATATACAGACCTCCCTCACAAGAGGAAGAGGTGGACAGAGAGTTAATTGAAGACATACGCAGCACTGCTAGGAAAGGGGAAGTGCTACTGATAGGAGATTTCAATATGCCAGATGCTGATTGGCACATTCCTGCTGCAGTATCATCCAGAAGTAAGGAGATCCTGGATTCTCTACAGGGAGAACTATTCAGGCAATTGGTAACAGAACCCACACGTGAAGGGACCATACTGGACTTGGTGCTTACCAATGGTGAAAGTGTTTCTGATGTTGTAGTGGGAGATCATTTTGCATCCAGTGATCACCAGATGGTGTGGTTCAGTATTAGGACTAGGGCTGTTAGAATCCATTCAAAGGTGAGGATCTTAGACTTTAGGAAGACTAACTTTGCCAAGATGGGCCAATACTTCAGGGAGTTGTTAGTGGGATGTGAACAGCTGGGGGATGTAGAAAAACAGTGGGCAAAACTGAAAGGGGATATGTTAAGGGCAACCAAGCTTTTTGTTAAAATGGTAAATAAAGGTAAAAGGAAAAGGAGACCACTATGGCTTTCGAAAGAAGTAGCTGAAAAAGTGAAGAAAAAGAGGGAGGCCTTCATGAAATACAAGAGATCACAGAGAGAGGAAGACAGGCATCTATATTTGGAAAAACTTAGAGAAGCTAGCAAAGTAGTCAGGAAGGCAAAGATTCAAAAGGAGGAGGAAATAGCCAATGCAATAAAAAGGGGGGATAAGACGTTTTTCATATATGTTAGTGAGAAGAGGAAGGGCAAAAGTGGTATTGTCAGACTCAAGGGTGAAGTGGAGGAATATGTAAAAGCTGATAAGGATAAAGCAGAATTGCTTAACAAATATTTCTGTTCTGTGTTCACAGATAAAGAACCAGGAGAAGGACCTCAGAAAACACCCACAAATAGGAACAGAAGCGAGGGACATCTTGAACAATTGTCAGAAGACTGTGTTCGTGAGAAACTAGCTCAACTTAAAGTAGACAAAGCGATGGGACCGGATGGAATACACCCTAGAATACTGAGGGAACTTGGGGACATTCTAGCAGCTCAACTGACTGACCTTTTCAATGCCTCATTGGAGTCGAGAGTGGTGCCAAAGGACTGGAGAGAGGCTCATGTGGTGCCTTTACACAAAAGCAGAAGTAAGGATGTGGTCGAAAACTACAGGCCGGTTAGTTTAACTTCGGTGGTGAGTAAATTCTTGGAAACGCTGCTGAAAGAGAAAATAGTGAGGTTTCTGGAGTCCAGCAGATTACAGGCAGCATGGATTCACCAGAGGCAGGTCTTGTCAGACAAATCTGATCGATTTCTTTGACTGGGTGACCAGGGAGTTGGACCGAGGGAGAGCCCAAGATGCGGTGTATTTAGATTTCAGTAAAGCCTTTGACACTGTTCCTCACAGGCGACTTATAAACAAACTGAGCACCCTAGGGATGGACCCTAAATTTACTGCTTGGGTTAGAAATTGGTTGTGTGGGAGGCAAAAAAGAGTACAGGTAAATGGAGCTCTCTCTGAGGAGAAGGATGTTAGCAGTGGTGTGCCCCAGAGATCTGTCCTTGGTCCGATTCTTTTTAACATCTTTGTTAGTGATATAGCGGAAGGGCTGTCGGGTAAGGTTTGCCTCTTTGCGGATGATACCAAAATCTGCAATAGAGTAGACACCCAGGAAGGTGTAGATAAAATGAGGAGGGATCTAGCTAAGCTTGAAGAATGGTCTAGAATTTGGCAGCTGGGATTTAATGTTAAAAAATGTAAGGTCATGCATTTGGGCTGCAGCAATCCAAGGGAGCAATATAGTATAAGGGGTGAAGTACTTTTCTCCACTAAAGAAGAGCAGGACCTAGGCATGGTTGTGTCTGATGATCCTAAAGTAGCTAAACAGGTAGAAAAGGTGACGGCAAAAGCTAGAAGGATGCTTGGGTGCAGACGGAGAGGAATGGCTAGCAGAAAAAAGGAGGTGATAATGCCTCTGTATAAGTCTTTGGTGCGCCCTCCTTTGGAGTATGGTGTGCAATTCTGGAGACCGCACCTTCAAAAGGATGTGAACAGGATGGAGTCGGTGCAGAGGGTGGCTACTAACATGATTAGTGGTCTTCATTATAAAGCATATGAGGACAGACTTAGGGATCTTAATATGTACACCTTAGAGGAAAGGCGGGATAGAGGCGATATGATTGAGATGTTTAAATATACCTCCGTGGCATAAATGTTCAGGGAGAGAGCCTCTTTCAATTGAAAGCAAGTTCTGCTATGAGGGGACATGGGATGAGGGTGAAGGGAGATAGATTCAGGAGTGATATGCAGAAATATTTCTTTACGGAAAGAGTAGTGGATCCGTGGAATAGTCTCTCAGTGGAGGTGGTAGAGATGAGGACAGTAACTGAATTCAAAAAAGCATGGGACAAACACAGAGGATCTCTTTAAGGAAAAAAGGGAACTGTTGTAGTTGTTGATATGGAAGGACAGACTAGATAGGTCATGTGGGCTTTCTCTGTCGTCATATTTCTATGTTTCTATGTTATTAATGACTGAAGGACAGTTCTGAAGTCATGATCTTCTAGCAATGGTCTAAGTAGTTGGAGTGTTCATAATCTGAAGTATATACTTTTTGTAATAGTTTTTATGTGGGAGGCCATGCTTAATGTTTGATCTAACACTACACCTAGGTACCTGACCTCATCCTTTACTTCAATTTCTGTCTCTTGTAGTAGGATTTTGTTTGGGGGCTGAAGTTTGGATTTATGGAAACATAAAGAACTTCAGGTTTTTTTAGGTTAATTCTGAGGTTATAGTCATTGAGCCAGTCTGTTATGTCATTTAAGCATGCGATAATTTGGGAGTGATCTGGGTTTTTAGAATCTATAGGATGGTTCATCATAATATCATCAGCGTAAAGATGATAGCTAATGTTATGTGTTTTGAATATATTGCAAATGGGCTGCAGGTAAATATTAAAGAGTAGAGCAGATAAGGAGGATCCTTGTGGGATACCTTGGTTCTGAGTAAAGATGGATGATGAGTCTTGCTTTATTCTGACCTGTTGCGTTCTGTTGGATAGGTAGGATGTAAACCAGTTTATGACTGTCCCTTGCAGACCAATTTGTTTTAGTCTCTGTATGAGTAGTCCGTGGTTTATATTATCAAAGGCTGCTTTAATGTCTATAAAAATTAGAATAAAGGCCTGTTTACTGTTATCTATGCCACGTATGAGTTTATCTATGAGTGATAGCATAAGAGTCTGAACACTATGTTGTGGTCTAAACCCGTGTTGATTCTCGTCCAGGGGTGCATTTAGTTCAATGAAGTCCTGTAGTTGTAACTGAATAGCTTTTTCTATGACCTTCGTTAGAAATGGTAAACTTGAAATTGGACGATATGAGTTAGGTAGATGTTTATCCAATGTCTGGATTTTAGTGTAGGGCGAATTGTGGCCTGTTTTAAGGCAGTAGGCATGTATCCTTGTATCAATGAGGAGTTTACTATCTCTTTGATGATTGAAGTAATCTCATCTTTGGATGCTTTTAACCAACAGACTGGGCAGAGGTCAATGGGGGAGGTAGTAGTATTGATTTTGGTTATTATATTCTTGAGATGTTTATTGTCAATCGCATAAAATGTAGACCATGTTGCACTATTTTGAGAAATTGAGTATATATAACTGCCGCACAGTTAGCAGCATTTAAATATTCTTTCAAGGATATCACAATTCCAACTATTGACTAGGCGTGTCAGTCTTAGTCTGACAATCTGCAATTAAATAGAAAAATAAGCTAGAAATAGCATTCAAAATCAGTAAACCGCTTTCAGTAGCCACTTAACTTTGGGATGTCCTCTGGAGAGCCACACTCAACCGAGCCCTACAAAGACCTTCGTTTCGCAGACCATGCTTCATCGGGGGCGTTTCTCACATTCATAAATGAGGACTTTTCCTGGCTCTCAGTCATTATTTTCTATGTACTATGTCTCCATGACTGCCACTATATCCAAGTTAGCCTCTTCCATTACAGCTTCTAAATCTGGCACTTTACTTTGCATACTGTGGACATTAGTACATACATCTTTCCAGATGTTGCCCTTTCTTCCCTTTTCTATACTATTTTTTATTTTTATTTATTTATTTATTTTACAGGGTTTTTTTTATACCGCCCTATCATAGGATTCAGAGTGGTTTACATATAACATGAACCATGAAGAAGTTTACATAGAATAAAGGGTGCTAAACTCAGATGATTATATTGGGTTATAAATAATTCACATGGGTAATAACAGTGAGTAACATTAATGCAGCAAATAGTATATAAAAAGCAATTAGTTATTATGAGGGTTGGGTTGAAGAATAAGGTTTTGTATTTGGAACGTGTGGTTACTGGAAGCCAATATAGTTGCTGTAGTGTGGGGATTATATGGCAATACCTTGCTGTTCCTGTTATTATGCAAGCTGCAGTATTTTGTATCAGTTGGAGTGGGAGTATTGTTTTCTTTGGGAGACCCTGGAGATTATATGTTTAGTACCCGATTCCACTGCGGATGTCGAAGCCGTCTGTGTGCCCAGCTGGAGCCGGATACACAGAGGGCATCGCGATTCTGATCCCATGGGGCATGTCTAGCCCCACGAGATTAGAATCGTGAACAGTCCTGTACGTGCAGGCCAGGACTGCGATTCAGCCTGGCCTGCATGTACAGGACATGCCCGACTAACTCAGTCAGGGCTTTTAAATGGAGCCGCGATTCCCGGCCGCCAGCCTCCAAATTGCTTTCCCCACAGCCTGACCCCCGATCTTGCCTCTCAGGGCCAAGGTCAGGTTGCGAGGAATGCTCTCCGCCCTCTCCTGCCTCTGCATCACAGACGTTATTCCCCCTCAGAAGTGGAATAAGTTCCCCGTTCAAGTCGCCGGCCCTGGATGTACAGGGCTGACATTAGAATTGGCCCTGTACATCCAGGGCTGGTGAACACCCACTGTCCACCCTAATGCCGCCCCCAACCCTCCCCTTTCCAGCCCCCGCCTAACCTCCCCAAAGTGCAGAGAAGGAGGATGGGGCCCAGAAAGGCCATGAATAGTGGGAATGACTCCCTTAATGTTTTACATACCTGAGGGCTTTTACTTACCTGTGTGTTTTTTCGCCCAACCCCGATTATCCTAGTTTAAATCTCTTCTCGATAGATTAGCTAGTCTATTTCTCCCCTTCTTTGACAGATGCTCAGCAGTCCTTGGAAAATCATGCTATGGTCCAGGAAGCCAAAATGCTCTCAATAACACCATTGATGCAGCCAAGCATTCATCTCCAGGATGCAAGCCTCTCAGCCTCAGCCCTGACACTTGAGAGGGAGGATTGAGGTGAACACCTTCTGCATACCTAACTGCTTCACCTTCTCTCCCAGAGTTACAGAGTCACTTTTGATACCCTCAGTTGGGAACTGGGCAGTATCATTTGTGACAACATAGATAAGCAGCATTGGATAATTGTCAATAAGCTTGAGGAGTCTCAGCAAGCTCTCCATAATGTCTCAGATCTTGGAACCAGGCAGACATCACATCTCCAGAACATCATGCCTGTACCTCTCAGAAGAGAGTCATCAACCACCACCATCCTTTGTATCCCAGTGGTTGATGATTCTATAGCTGTGGGGGTTTTGAGCTTTAATACCTCCTGTTCCTAGGATGTTGTCGTCTCTTCCACTTCAAGGACTGAATACCAGTTCCTCAGTTCTAGAGAAGGTGGGGTGGGGTGTCGAGTATGCAGGTTCTGGTGATCTGTATCCAGCTACCATCTTTTCATACTGTGTCATCTTCCCTTCTGCTGGAGATCTTAGGAGCTTCTAGAAGCATTTCATCAATGTACCACTAGTCATCATGAATACCTCTTAGTTTCACCATCACCTCTCTCAGTTCCTCAACTTGTTTCCTGAGGAATTCAAGCTGCAGGAATCTTGCGCACTGAACAGGTTCCATAGCCTGGATCTGACTGTCCATCTGGATGGACGTAGAAGTGGCAATGAGAGTTGACAGCTTTGGCATCATGATTTTTCCCAAACATATTTCTGCTATTGGAGCTTTAGTACCTGTTGGGAAAAAATGAAAGAAAAGACCTACCAATGTCCCTATCCTGTCCCCAGCTGTCCTGTCAGTTAAAATCTAGCCTGTTTTATGTGACAACGAATACCTTTGTTTAGATTCCTTGTGTGGAGTCCTACTTGTTTGCTCCCTATTATCAGGATCTGCAGTAGTTTTATACCTTATCTCTTCAGACTGCAAACTGTGTTTATTTTATTGCAGTTTGTAGTATATATTGTGCTCCCTTTCTAGATTTACCTCAAGGATTTAGTAAGATAAAAGACCTGGCAATCTACTTCCGATCACAAAAAATCCAGGGGTTGGGTCGTCAGCAATCAACATTGACCTAGATGGCACACAAACACATACACACACACACACACACACACAAAATCAAAGACCCCTGAAATATAGTATATTGAATTATTTCCCCAAAGAACTTAGGGGTATATTTACTAATCGGCAGTAGTGGCTTCCGTGCAATAACGGAGCCACGGCCCCATTCCCTGCCAATTAGTAAACATACCCCTTAGATTTGGCTGATATCTTTAACTCCCTAATCTGCCTACTCAAAAACAAAACTTTCTAAACTAGTCCTTGAATTGGGAGATCTTTTTCTATATAGGAAGAACCTAAACTGGGATGGGTGGGAACTCAGGTGAGAAGGGAGGTAGATAACACTTTAATAGTGCAATGACTTAAAAGAAAATTTGCTATCTTTCCTCCTCTTTGAACTTGCAGGCTAGAGGAAAGGGGAAAAGCCTTGCCTAAAACAGAAAAATCCCCTTCTGCAAACATCTACAAAAAATAAACCAGTAACTTTAAGCAGCCTAAAATATCTAACACAAATAGCTTTCTTTTTAAAGAACTATCAGACAGAAAACCTCTAGCAAAAGTCCCAGGATTACCTTGCTTTGTTCTCTATCTTTCAACCAATTTGCAATCCACAATAGGACATTGCCTCCTATCCTTCGCTTTTTCATTTTCCCAGGAGTCTCTCAAGAGACACCGTCTCAAACACTTTCTGAAAATCCAGATACACTATATCAGTGATGGCTAACCTTTTTGAGCCCGAGTGCCCAAACTGCCGCACAAAACCAAAGAATTTCCTCAAAGTGCCAGCACGTCCATTAAAGCCTCATTTGCATAAGGTGCCTCATTTGCATAAATATTTGCATAATGTTACCATACACTAACTTTTAGTAAACATGCCTCTTAATGAGTATATGGATAAAGAAAGACTAAAAGGTTTCTACATTACTATAATCCAGTACCAACCGCCAGGCACATTAGGAACTACTACAAACGCTGCCCATTTAGAACCCATAGCAAACCCGCCGTATCCTAACAGTACTACCAGGACTCACAAAGCACCATACCCTAACTATCAAAAGGCAACACTGCAAATATTAAACCAATACATTTCAGAGAACAACAATACATGACCTACTGGGGAAAGAACAAGTGGCAATGTCAAATAGGAATTATATAAACAGAATACCTCAGCTCAGTTACACATGCAGAACAGACCATCACCAAACAAGGAATCACAATTTAAAAACAGGAAGACAATAATTAAACTGGGAACCCCAAAAGCCAAACTTGGAATATACAACAACACTGTAGAAATAAAACTATAAATTAATTTCCTCTTGTACTAAACAAAGCGCAAAAATTAATGATGCACATTTCCCAGAGCTGACATATTCCAGTTAATAAATTCAAAATAAAGAGATATTTTTCTACCTTTTGTGCATTTTTTTTCAGTTGCAATTGCTCCAGCCACTTTCTTCTGGTTTCTTCGTGTCTTCTCCTAACTCTCCATCTGCTGTCCATTTGTCCTTTCTTCTGTCTTCTTGGTTTTTTTTTCCATTCTCTCTCTACATCTGCTTTAACATACTAATCTTTCTCCTTTTGCTCTTTCCTCATTCCTATTTCATCTACTCAAAATTTACCCCTCCATCCTCAATCCCCACTTATTCTCCCAATACCCGGCCAATTGTAGATTTTTTATCCCTCCCACACAAAATATTTTTCCCCTCTCCATTTTACTCTCCCAGCCCCATCCCATTCTAATCCTCCCCCAACACCAGCTCCCTTCTAGTTCCAGCCTCACCCAGCATCCATTCCCTTCTAGTCCCTGCATCAGCCCATTTCCAGTCCTAGCAGCCCCCCAACCCATTTCCAGTCCTAGCAACCTCCCAACCCAATACCAGTCCTAGCCCCCCCTCATCAACCCACTTCCAGTCCTAACCCCCCATAAGCCCATTTCCAGTCCTAGCTCCCCCATCTATTTGCAGTCCCATCCGAGTCCCTCCATCAGCTCATTTCCAAACCCAGCCCCCCATGAGCCCATTTCTAGTCCTTTCCTAGCCCCACCATCAGCCCATGTCAAATCCTAGCTCCCCTCCACTCAGCCCATTTCCAATCCAAGCCCCCCATGAGCCTACTTCCAGTTCTAGCCCCTTCATGAGTCCATTTCAATCCAAACCCCCACCACAGCCCATTTCCAATCTTAGCACCCCCCCAACAGCCAATTTCCAGTCCTATTCTAGCCCCTCCATCAGCCCATTTCCTGTCCTAGCCCCCCCTCACCCATTTCCAGTCCTAGCTCCCTCCCCCTCACAACCCATTTCCATTCCAAGCCCCAATCCCATCAGCTATTTGCAGTTCAAGCCCTCCTTCCACTCAGCCCATTTCCAGTCTTAGCCCCCCCATAGCCCATTACCAGTCCTAACCCCCCCATCAGCCCATTACCAGTCCTAACCCCCCCATCAGCCCATTTCCAGTCTTAGCCCCCCCCCCATAGCCCATTACTAGTCCTACCCCCCCCCCAAATCACCATCCTTAGCACCCCCCATGGCCCATTACTAGTCATAACCCCCCCCCCCATCAGCCCATTTCCAGTCTTAGCCCCCCCCCATGGCCAATTACCAGTCCTAACCCCGGCCAATTACCAGTCCTAACCCCCCCCCCCTGGCCAATTACCAGTCCTACCCCCCCCCCGGCCAATTACCAGTCCTACCCCCCCCCCTGGCCAATTACCAGTCCTACCCCCCCCCCCCCTGCCAATTACCTGTCCTACCCCCCCCATCAGCCCCTTTCCAGTCTTAGCCCCCCCCCATGGCCAATTACCAGTCCTAACCCCCCCCCCTGGCCAATTACCAGTCCTAACCCCCCCCCCTGGCCAATTACCAGTCCTACCCCCCCCCCCCGGCCAATTACCAGTCCTAACCCCCCCATCAGCCCCTTTCCAGTCTTAGCCCCCCCCCCCCATGGCCAATTACCAGTCCTAACCCCCCCCCCCATCAGCCCCTTTCCAGTCTTAGCCCCCCCCCATGGCCAATTACCAGTCCTACACCCCCCCCATCAGCCCATTTCCAGTCTTAGCCTCCCCACCATAGCCCATTACCAGTCCTAAACCCCCTTCCCCCCTATCATCCCAAATTAAAAAAAAAAAAAACCCAAACAAAGCGGCTGCTTCTGCCGCGGCAGCCTCAAGAGCTCTGCCGCGGCAGCCTCAAGAGCTCTGCCGCGGGGCCCCCCTGCCCGGCAGAGCCTCCCTGCATCATCTACCTTCAAGTCGCAAAACGCGGGCTTCTTTCAGAGCCGCGAGAGTTTCCTTTCTCGCGGGACAGCCGCGTGAAAGGAAACTCTCGCGGCTCTGAAAGAAGCCCGCGTTTTGCGACTTGAAGGTAGATGATGCAGGGAGGCTCTGCCGGGCAGGGGGGCCCCGCGGCAGAGCTCTTGAGGCTGCCGCGGCAGAGCTCTTGAGGCTGCCGCGGCAGAAGCAGCCGGTTTGTTTGGTTTTTTTTTTTTTTAAATTTGGGACCTTTTAAATGCGGACCTTCCCGCGTGCCAGCTGCAAGGCCTTCGCGTGCCACAGCTGGCACGCGTGCCATAGGTTCGCCATCGCTGCACTATATCAACCAGCTTACCCTTTTCTACATGTTTATTTACACCTTCAAAAAAATGTAGCAGATTGGTGAGGCAAGACTTCACTTGGCTAAATCCATGTTGGCTTCGTCCCATTAAACCATTCTATGTGATCAGCAATTTTGTTCTTTATATTAATTTCTACCATTTTCCCTGGCACTGATGTCGGGCTCACTGGTCTGTAGTTACCCAGATTGCCCTTGTAACCCTTTTTAAAAATTGGCATTATTTTAATCAGCAGATACAAGTACTAAGGGGAACAAATTAGACCTCAGATTCCTACCTAACGACATACATACGATGTCCCAGAAAGCCCCTGTTCAAAAACAACCTATACCAGGGTCAGATCACCATTTCATTTATTTCTCCATTGAACATCAGCTGACCAATCATAGAATAATAAGAAACGGAACTGCAGAACGCCGGTTTAAAAGATTTGATAAAGACACATTCTTACATGAATGCAAATAGAAACACAAATGACATTGATGAGATACTGAACAACTGGAACACTGTGGTAGGTAAAGCAACCTCAGCTCCCAATCCACAAACTAAAAAGAAGAAAAGAGGATCACAGGTGTGGTACACTAAAGATCACTGAAAAGACAACTACGAAAACGTCAAAGAAAATGGAGAGTTACCAAATTGCAAGATGATAGGATCCTATACATGAACACCCTCCAAGTTTACCGAACAAGCATAAATGACCATAAAAGAGAGCATTATTCAAAGAATCGTATGAAATCCCTTAATCAATCAAGGGAACTTTTTGATATTGTAAAGTCCCTAGTTAGGTCCCCCATCCCAGCAGACCACAAATCCAGCTTAGACCCAAAGGTGATAGCAGACCATTAGAAATGTAAACTGCTTAAGCCAAATTCAATCCCAGTGATGGACAAACCTGTTTACAGTGATAGTATCACTTTATGGCAAACCTTCTCCAAAATCAATACTGATCAGTTGCTTCAGACCATTACCTCCATAAATACAACGACATCCCACCAAGACCCGTGCCCGGTAAGCTGGGTCAAACTAACAAGATCTGAAATAGCACCCACAGTCCTCAAAACTGTAAACTTTTCCTTATCACTAGGTCATATGCCAAAGACCTCAAAGAAAGCAACCACCCGGACCATCCTAAAAACATTTCAATGGTAAGAATTGTCCCAATTCATATAGACTCATATCGAAACTTCCATTCTTAGCCAAAATTATCAAAAAAAACATCCAAAGACAACTCCAGGGCCATCTAGACATGCATCACCTCTGGACATACATCAATACGGCTTCGGGCCATACCATGGAGTGGAAATACTGCTAATAACACTCTTTGACAAGCTTATAAAAGAAATAGAAAGATCCAAGCAAGCCTACATATTAATATTCTTAGACTTATCCTCAGCATTTGATTCCATCAACCAAAATATACTTTTAGTAAGGCTCCAACAGATTGGCATTAACGGTACCATACTCCAATGGTTCAAGTCTTACTTATCAGATTGGACACAGCGTGTAAAAATAGGGAACCTACAGCCAGTACCGAGGATTACCCCAGAGGTCAGCCCTATCTGCACTATATTTACTTCCAGCCGATCTGCAAGATATTCCAAGAATACAAAGTACATTTGCAGATGACATTATATTATTCACCGCTTTTGATATAATGAAACCCAACTTCGTGCAGATCACAGACTGTTTCAATTAAACTTCACAGTGGCTAAACTCATGCAACCTCAGTATAATCTTTGCGTCATTAGAGATAAAGACTTCACACCACCAGCCAAAATACAAGTCTGAGATGCATACCTTGAAGTCAAGAATGACGTTAGATATCTAGGAGTGGTTCTGGATCAAACCCTAAACCTAACTAAAGACATTACCTCAACAACTCGGACAATCTACAATAAAATTAGGATGACCCAAAACCTAAGACCTCTACTTTCAGCTCAGGACTTCAGCTCAGTACTACAGGTGCTGATCAGCCCCCACTTTGACTATTGCAATAGCATACTACAAGGTCTACCGAAACAAACACTAAATCAATTACAAATAGGACAAAACACCCTTCCACAAACTATTAACAAGATGGCTAAAACTGAACATATCATACCCATTCCCTTCGCTGGCTACCTGTAACATGTTCAATCAAATACAAATCTTTATTAACCACATTCAAGATTCTACACAACTTGGCCCATCACATCTAAATTCATTAATAACTATGTTGCCTGATTCAATAAAGAGAAGAGGAGGGACACAAACCCTCTGGTAATACCTACAGACTTTAGGAAAACAAACCAGTCAACAAGCAACAGGGCTTTTACGTTCTACACTCCAATCCATTGGAACTCTCTACGTCAAAGCTTAAAAAACATAAATGATCTATTCATCTTCAGAAAAAGAATCAAAACATACCTGTTTATGGAATATCTTAAAAAATAAAATAGGACAGAAGATATTACACACATAATTACAAATGCAATTCAACTAAGGCTTTATACATTTTCACCACCAAGTATATTTAAATCAATGAATCTCATGCAACACCTCCACGCCATCTGTAAATAAGTTTCTAGAACATTGTATCTAATTGTGTTACATGTTCAATATCATCATGCAACAGCTGCACTGCACAAGTAAATAAGTTCTAAGTTATTGAATTCAGTTATGTTTGCTCATAACATTTATTGCATTGTAATGTAAACTGTTTTTAAGTTTGTTTTAAGTTAAATGTAAACCGTCTTGATTATGATGACAAAGTGATATATAAAACTCACAAATAAATAAATATAAAGTAAATAATATAGGTAATGATAACAATAGGTTACTAATTACTAATATCAGATCTGTGATTTCATTTTGAGTTCTGCCCTGCTCCTTGGAACTCTGTCTCTCCTCTCCCCCTCTGTGCCTGCCAGGAGCCTCATCTCTGCTGTGTCCTGCCCCCACCATAAACTAGAGTTGAGTCAGAGGTGGCATTGGCACAGACTATTTCCAGTTTAGCCTGGATGGCATGACAGCTAGATGAAATGAGCCACAGTTTTGGTTATTTTAGAAGCCTTATTTATATTTTCCAAATGGGAAATCCAGTATTTACAGTATATGTGGAAATGGCAAGCACACATAAATGGTGATTTTCTAGAGGATAAAATGTACACGTGGACATCCATAATACATAGAAATTGCAAGAGGAACTTGGTTAGGGTGTAGCCTGGGAAGGTCACATGTATTCCCCATTTCATATCATGGGTATGACTAAAATTGTCCATGTCGGGATTTACACCTGTTTCCTGGCACATATAGAACTAAAGAAACAACAACTTTAAAGAACAATTGAGTCCAATAAAAACACTTCCTCCATGCATGTCAATAGAAGACTCAAAGCCTGCTGGTCATACAGCATGTGGACAATGCACTATTTGCCAGATAACAGAGGAAATCTCAGAGTTCACTTATGCCGATAAAAAATACGTACTCAAAAAAACTACGACATGTAACACTACATCTGTGATTTATGCAATCAAATGTCCTTGTCAAAAATTATACATTGGAAAGACCAGCCGTAGTTTCAGGGTCCGGATACAAGAACACAAGAGCCGGTTGAAAAATAAAATCATGACGGCACCTCTAGTACAACATTGTATAGAACTGAATCATGAATTTTTACAACTCCGCTGTTTTTGTATTGACCATATCAGTAAATCTAAAAAAAGGCAAAACACTGGATGAAACTTTATTGTTCTATGAACAACGCTGGATCTTCACCTTAAATACAGTTCAACCATTAGGTTTAAATGCGTGCATTGAATGGCAAGTGTGTAAATGATTTCCGATCTATGAGGAACAGCTGAGCACTTTAAAAGGAGGCAGTGGAGAGAAACCCGCATGCGCGGCGTTTTTTGCTACGAAAACCACAGAGAGACGTGGGCAGCAGTTAACAAAGAGGTGGTACAAACATAAAGAAACAGGTTTGAACAGTTAACTAGCTTTTTAACTATAGTTCTGTGATATAGGTTTTAAAAGTTTTAAGGTCAGCACGTTCGTATTAGGCATTGTAATACAACTAGCTAATTTCAATGGATTTTGGTCCCGTTATCTATAATGCTATTTTGCTCATATATAGATCTCCTGATGAAACTCCTAATCAGGGAGTGAAACGCACAGGCGCCAAATGGAGCGTTGAGTACAGACAAATAAGTGCTTATCGCCAAGAGAAGAATTAGTATTCTCAAGTACAAGACGAACCAACACAAAAAAGATAAGTTTATCAATATGAATATATATATATTTATCTGCAAAAAAACAACATAGTTGTAACCAACAAAGAGAAATGGCATCTTGAAAACCTGTTTTAATAAAGCCATATATATATTTTTTCATAAGGGAAGACAAGCACAGAAGGGTTGTATCAGCATTATACAAAAAAAGAAAAAAGCCCAGTAGTCATTGATGTTTTTGGGCACGTTGATTTTCATTGAATCTTAGGATAATCAGTGCCGTGTGAATCTGAGACTACAAATTGGGCATTAAAAGTTGAATGAGGAACATTCCTATAAATATTTTATATCTAGCAATAAGTTGGAGTGGAGCAATTCATTTATTTATATTAGATATATATAGCTCCGAAAAGACCACATACAATTTTTTGTATCTCTACAATGGAAGGTCCAGCCGGATGGAAAAACGTGTTGAGTTTTTCGTCTGATTTTATCACGTCACTCTGTCAAGAAAAAACGCCATTTTCAACTAATCATCAGACAGAAATAACGGATGAAACCATATGGGAAGCCCTCCTAAAGAAACAAAGGCAGATAGTTAGATCGGAACTTCATAGGCTGTCAATGATAGAATACGTTAATAGATGTCAAATCCCGAGGGGACTGAGAGTCTATAAGGAGCCTCGTCTATTTGCTACTGATTCAGAATTTGTGAACAAATGGAATTGCATTTTAAATAAATGTTCTTTGGACCTTATGGTCCTTATTGCAGAAAACACCAAGAAGGTACTTGAACAACATATCATAGAAGCAGATCAATTAGTTACAAAACTTAAGAAAGCGGAGTCGGAAGACACGTTTAAACAGAAATGGGAAGAGATAACCAAACAATTGACAACATTACGACAAGAAGTAACTCTAGTCAAAAATAAAAAATTCAAAAGAGACCACGACGATTATACCAAGGGGTATGTATACCCTTGGATGAATCAAAACAGAAGACAAAAAACAAAAAAGAAAGTGACGTTTTCAGCATCTTCAGAGGACAATACCAGTACTGAATCCAATAGATCATCGACAGAGGATTTTTCAGAAGAGGCCTCAGACAAAAAGAAAAAGAAAAAAATTGTCACGAGAAACAGAACACGCGATTAGTTATAACACCAGGTCAACAATTAGACAATGACTCTATGGCAGTGATAAATATTTCCGATATTCCTCTTCCGAAAGATCAACTTCAAGTATTACAGAAAGGCCTGTCCTTTGTACCTGTTCTGATTCATGATCCGTTCCAGTTTCGTATAGATTTCGAGGCCTTTATTAGAAAACTTAATTTAAAGGGTTACTTTCATCAGAATCCGCTTCCAGAATCTATCCCTTCTGCACATAGGATACCTCTTCCATTAAAATCGACATGGGTCCCTCCTGGTCCACTAATTCCGGCTATACACACTTTCAAAGAAGTCATTTTAAAAGATCTTTCACAGCTTGAGGATCAACATAGATTAACACATAATGTATTAACAAAAAATGAGAGGAAATCATGGAGAGAATTGAAGCAACGGAATGACATTGTCATCTCTAGAGCTGACAAAGGTGGCGCTATAGTCATCCAGAACAAAAGGGATTACTTACGAGAGGCAGCCAGCCAATTATCAGATACCCAGGTCTATCAAGAGCTGCAAATAGACCCTACTCAAGAAGTACGAAATGTCATCAAAGATTTAACAACAACAGCTTTTCAACAAAAATTGATCTCTAAGAAGGAGATGATTTTTTTAAACATCAAAGCTCCAGCTATAGCTCAGTTATATCTAGTCCCGAAAATACACAAAAGTCTTTTAAAACCACCGGGTAGACCGATAGTGTCGACAAGGGGATCCATTTTGGAACCACTCTCCGTTTATCTCGATAGTTTTTTGAGACCTTTATTGAAGGAAATTCCATCATACCTTCGAGACACTTCCCACTTTATAGAGAAATTAGAACAGCATAATTCAAGGGCGTTGGAGACAGATGTATTATTCATGACCTTAGACATCACGGCGCTCTATACTAGTATACCTCAGCAAGAAGCTCTTTATACAGTGGAAAAATCATTACGGAGTAGAAATGACTTGTCTGACACTCATCTTACATTTCTTATGGACTTGTCTAAACTGGTCATACAAAAAAATTTTTTCATTTTGAGAATAGTATATATTTACAAACATCTGGCATTGCAATGGGGGCCTCGTGTGCCCCATCTATAGCAAATCTATTCATGGGGGATTTTGAGCGAGAATGGTTACAAGCATCCGCATGGGCTTCACAAATCATATTATGGATGCGCTTTATAGACGACATTTTTACACTTTGGAAAGGATCAATTGAAGCAGCAGAGGCATTTGTAACATGGTTAAATGGATGTAATACGGCCATCAAGTTCACCCATACTATAGCTTCACAATCAATTACATTTCTGGATTTGACAGTAATCAAAGGGCAGACAAAATGGGAAACCACTATATACAGAAAACCCATAACTAGAAATACTTTTTTACATTATTCTAGTGGACATCCAATGAAATTAAAAAATAGTCTCCCTTTTTCACAATTTCTAAGATTCCGACGTAATTGTTCGGACAAGTTTGACTTTAAAAATAAATCAAAACAACTGTTCAAAGATTTCATCGATAGAGGCTATCCTGAACGTATTGTAACACGGGCGTATAAAAGAGCCCTGAACAACGACAGAACTTGGTTGGTATGTCCCACCAGAAGAAACAAGTTGGATGACAGCGTCAATTTAGTTACAAGATATTCTCCTCTCAGTTATCGTATTCAAAGGCTAGTCACAAAGAATTTACACATATTGAGAACAGTTCCTGGGTTAACAGAGAACACCATCAGATGTGTCTGGCAAAGAAACAACAACTTTAAAGAACAATTGAGTCCAATAAAAACACTTCCTCCATGCATGTCAATAGAAGACTCAAAGCCTGCTGGTCATACAGCATGTGGACAATGCACTATTTGCCAGATAACAGAGGAAATCTCAGAGTTCACTTATGCCGATAAAAAATACGTACTCAAAAAAACTACGACATGTAACACTACATCTGTGATTTATGCAATCAAATGTCCTTGTCAAAAATTATACATTGGAAAGACCAGCCGTAGTTTCAGGGTCCGGATACAAGAACACAAGAGCCGGTTGAAAAATAAAATCATGACGGCACCTCTAGTACAACATTGTATAGAACTGAATCATGAATTTTTACAACTCCGCTGTTTTTGTATTGACCATATCAGTAAATCTAAAAAAGGCAAAACACTGGATGAAACTTTATTGTTCTATGAACAACGCTGGATCTTCACCTTAAATACAGTTCAACCATTAGGTTTAAATGCGTGCATTGAATGGCAAGTGTGTAAATGATTTCCGATCTATGAGGAACAGCTGAGCACTTTAAAAGGAGGCAGTGGAGAGAAACCCGCATGCGCGGCGTTTTTTGCTACGAAAACCACAGAGAGACGTGGGCAGCAGTTAACAAAGAGGTGGTACAAACATAAAGAAACAGGTTTGAACAGTTAACTAGCTTTTTAACTATAGTTCTGTGATATAGGTTTTAAAAGTTTTAAGGTCAGCACGTTCGTATTAGGCATTGTAATACAACTAGCTAATTTCAATGGATTTTGGTCCCGTTATCTATAATGCTATTTTTGCTCATATATAGATCTCCTGATGAAACTCCTAATCAGGGAGTGAAACGCACAGGCGCCAAATGGAGCGTTGAGTACAGACAAATCAGTGCTTATCGCCAAGAGAAGAATTAGTATTCTCAAGTACAAGACGAACCAACACAAAAAAGATAAGTTTATCAATATGAATATATATATATTTATCTGCAAAAAAACAACATAGTTGTAACCAACAAAGAGAAATGGCATCTTGAAAACCTGTTTTAATAAAGCCATATATATATATTTTTTCATAAGGGAAGACAAGCACAGAAGGGTTGTATCAGCATTATACAAAAAAAGAAAAAAGCCCAGTAGTCATTGATGTTTTTGGGCACGTTGATTTTCATTGAATCTTAGGATAATCAGTGCCGTGTGAATCTGAGACTACAAATTGGGCATTAAAAGTTGAATGAGGAACATTCCTATAAATATTTTATATCTAGCAATAAGTTGGAGTGGAGCAATTCATTTATTTATATTAGATAAAAGGTAAAGACAATTTTATTGCATAACTGTATATTCATAAAATCATAAGACCATACAAAAACGTAATAACAATAAATAACCATAAAACCAGACATGTTTCGGCCGCAGCCTATTTCAAGGGTAACAATTAAATAAATACATAAATAATATGGTCAGAATCAATAAAATATCATTAGTACTGTCAGAAGCATACAATGTGAACACAAAGCAATGTTACAGACCCCTAAAAGGTAAAATCAAAAAAGAAAACCAAGAAAAGGTTAGTGACATAGAAAATAAATAAATAAAAACACAGATAAGCAAAAAACAGCCACACTGGAGATGGATCAATCAATCGAAGGCGGGTGCAATGAGTACAAAAAAGGTGCAATGAGTTAAAACCAAAAGCCAAACCTTCCAGATGCTAAAAGCAATCACAGGAGAAGCCCCTCCTCAAAACCTATTTATAAAATAGAAAATTAATTAAAGAACATTGGCCACCCATAAAAACAAGAATAACTTCAAAAAATAGTACATACGAAAACAGAGAGAAGAGAACATAGCTGAGAGCTGTAAAGTCAGAGTATGCACAGCATACCTTCAGCACTTCTCAGGGAAACACCAGCACCAATAAGCCTTCACTTGTGTAGCAAAAGACTCTAAACAACATGTAGGAGAAACCCCACAAGGTAAGCTCACCAAGTGCCAGAATAGCAAAAGAAAAGGACAAAACTATATTTACATAAGCCCCATACCCGTGCAGAGGGAGTTCTCTCCTCCAAGCAGCTGTCAAATCAGGTAGCTTCAACAATAAATACAAAGAACTTAAAGCAGTCCTACAAATCAGTCTACTAACCGGCACAGTAAGATGTGAGCATACCCGCCCATCAGGAAACACCTTGCTGAGGTAATCACTCCAGGGAGACACCCCGAGCCTTGCCAAAGCACAAACTATTGGCCAAAGGATACATATCTAAGATCCAAACACAAAAAGCCACCTCATAAGGCTAAAAAATGCTGTGGAGGGGGCTGTGGGCTGCCCTTTAAAGTGGCATTCCCACCAAATCTGCTCAACCCAGTAGCAAAGCCCTGTTTTTTAAGAAAAAAGGAGTTTTTAATGTTTTGGAATTTTATTTGTGTTTTAGTTTTCACTTTTGATTTCAGCTTTATTTTGGCTTCGATGTCCCAGATTGCATTTGGACGTCATTTGTAAAATTCCACTTTTTATGTTCTTGAAACAATACGCATCCTGCCTGTACAGAGAAATTTCAGCTTGCTGTTACGGATCAAGTAAATGCTTATGCAGGACTCTGAATCCTTAAGCTCTTTGGATAGTAAGTTCTCCTAAATATGTGATATCAATAGAATTGGGTCATTTGTGTTCACAGATTCACTTTTGGTTAATTAAGCATGAAGGCACCTATTGTTCACCTATTTTCTAAAGATATGTTGGTGCCTATGGGCCCGATTCCAAGTCACGGGTTGTGGGGCTGCATGTTCCAGCAAAATGTGCAGCTGCGCAAGCCGTCCGGGCCCTATTTCCCCCTCCTCCCCGCTCTCCCCACACGGCTACAGCTGCAGGACAGGGAGAGCCAGCAGGGGGCAGGAGGGGGTGGGGTTGTGGCGGAGCGGGGATGGGCTGAGCATACAGGGACGTACAGGGCCCTGTATGTTCTGCCAAGTCAGAGGGGATGTGCTGCTTATTCCACCGTGAAGGGTCGGGCGACGGGGAAGGGGGGGGGGTCAAAGCTGCAGGAGTCGGGAGTACCTGCGGGGAGGACATCTCTGCAGGCAGGCCGTCCTCCTGCTGTGGGGATCCGATCCATACAGAATCGAGTCCTAATGGGCCCGCCTTGCACAGGGCCGTCCTGACATCCCCCCTCATTATCAGGCTCTATATGCCTTTATAAAACACTATCACAAAATCCTGCAGAAACTGTGCCTACATTGAAGGAATTGACATTTACACTTGCTTGGGAACAGGTGTCAATATTAGCATGAAAATAACAACTCCACCCACTCTGCCCAAACTCCTCCCCTGAGCATATCTATCCCTATAAGTACAAGCTTGCTTGCACGGTGTGGACTTTTAGACACGACATAATTGTATAAAAGGCCAAACATACACAAAAAAGATTTAGAAAACGACCTCAAAAAGTGGAGTGAAGTGTCATAGTGTAGCAGCAGAGCGCAGACAGACCAATAATACCAGGAGTCTGTTCAGAAGGTCCAAATCATTTATTTGTGCACAAGTCTCAAGCAAAGTCAAATTCAAAATGGCTGAGCAATGGTTTCTAGCAAAACAACAACTTTTATACTGTTCTTCTCCATTCTAGACATAGGCAAACTTTTCATTGGTCCCAATAACCCCTCTCACCCATCTATTGGTCCCGGTACCACTACGTAGCTATCCAATGAGGACCTTGATCTGGGCTCAGCACCTGGTTCCCCCCCCCCCCCCTCAGTCCTCATTACAATGGACAGTTCTTAGACTTTCGATACTTCTCTCCTCCAAGGTCACTGGCTTGCTAGAATATGAGTGAGAGCGGGGCACTGTAACCTTGCTTTCTGCAGAGTTAATTAATTCCATAGAAGCTGTGCTCTCTTATCAGTACCAATTAGACTTGTTTTTCTATATTTTCTCAGTTTCGATTCTGCTTAGCTATACTAAATTGTGTTCAGTTAAGTTTCAATTCTACGGTGTCATCATTCAGGGGGGTTTTCATTCCTCTGGGCCTAACTACAGGCTTCATTTACAGGTCAAGCTGCTTAGGCCTGTCTGTTTAGTTCAATTAGCATGGATCATAGGCCTTCGCCTACCACATTCCCCCCTTTGATTATTCTCACCCGCAAGTGAGAAAGGGTGAGAATCAAATCACATCATACTAGTGGTATAGGGTAGTAGTTTCACATAGCTGGTAGCTTTGTAGCTGCCTTACGCTCTACAGTGTTATTAATAACTGAAGTTAGCATCCGCAAGCAAAATGACAAGAAACAAGGAAGCAACAGGCAGATAGTCAAAGTCCATAGTTTGGCAAGAGTGGGAAAAAGAACTAAAGGATTAGAAGGTGCAGGAGCATTTATGCCGGACCACCAAGATGTCTTCTTTGTTGTGCTGTTGTAAAACTTCTGATTTAGACAGTCCAGCTGTCCGATCTTCATAGCAAATTGTGGTCCGGTGCGAACAAAACACAAACTGTCAACAATGGGGTGGGCCAATACCCACTCACTAGTAGTATTATGTAAATCAGTCTGATCATAGGGGATGAAATAATTCAGTTCTTGAGAACAAACAGTCATAAATGTGGAGACTAGATGCTACTGCTTCGGCAAGTTCAAGAAACAAGTTCTGGGAGGCATGAAGAACCTTTAGCCCAGTTCGTGTGTTACTTATACAGGCTGCACAGGGAGGTAAAGCAAAAGTCATTTCAAAGCACTCCAAGGCTGCTGCCAAAATAAAGCAATAATAAGAATTCATAATGGGCATAGTCTCTGGAGAATTGGTGGAACTGTTGGCATCCACAATAGATAACAAATGTAGAGTTGATTGTAGATCCTCAAGCTTCTGCCGTACGTAGACCTACCAGCTTTGTGGCAGGAGTAGGGCTGTAGATCCCAAAGTATCACTGTCCTCTGGGTCTACCAGATGTCCAGAAAACCTTTCAGTCTCTATGTTCATGAGTCACAAGGAAATGTTCTAGGAGTGTTGACTCAATTGTCAAATCTTTTGCTGAGTGAGGCGAGTTCTTGAATCCTTGAGGTAATCTTGTTCAGGTGCGTTGGCCCCGCCTTCCTGTAGTGGGGTCATGGGCTAAGCGTATGCAGAAAAAACATCTTTTATATCCAGAATGGTGAAATGTGTGTAGCTTCAGCAGAGATCAGTCCTAAGAGTGTGTAAGGATTTGGCACAACTGGATGTATAGTTCCAGCTGCATCATGCATTCTTTCTTAGATCCTGCACTGGGCGGTAATCACCTGTCCCAAGCTTCTTAACAGGAAGAAGGGGAGTGTTCCAAGGTGACTGATATTCCTTTGAAAAGTCCATACTTCAGCAGTTTCATTAAATGGCAGTGGATTCCTGCAATGGCTGGTCAGGGAAGAGGATACTGCTTCACATGCACTGGTTCCGCTTCTGGCTTGAGGATGACGATGACAGGGGCTATGTTCTTCGCTAGGCCAGGTGCATTATCTTCTGCCCATACCCCAGGTGGGGCTATAGGGTTGGCGGGTATACAGGAACTTGTTGACTTAACTGGAGGTATGTTATAGAACCGCTACTTCTCTTCTCGGGGAACAGTCAGCACCATCAATCCAGCAGGCTCTGGGTTCACAGTCATTTGCATTTCTCTCTCTCCAGCAAAGGATATCTGTGCCTGAAGCTTTGCAAGCAGATCTCGGCTCCAAAAAGTGGAATAGGGCACTCAGGCATATACAGGAACTGGTGCATTATTTTCTGTCCCCCTTGTTCACACATGCGGTTCTGCAGAAAAGGCTTTGTGGCCTTAGCCCCAGTAGCTCTGATAATGGTGATGCATCGAGAAAAACACAGGGGCTACTGGCTTTAGTATTCTGCTCCTGTACCCCCCCATAAAGTCCATATATTGGTCCCCTATTTTCAGACTGACCATAGGCTCCTGGGGACCCAGGGAAACTTAAGAGTCTGGTCTGGCCTAGTCTTCATTCATGCTGTAGCCCTCTCCGGCTGGCTTTTTTTTTTAAAATCAAGTACTCCCTCCTCCCCCCTGGGGTGGAGATAAGATGCGGGCATTCACTTCTCTAATGTCCTTTTTTTTTTCTGCAATGGGCGCACTGACTCGCACCCAGTTTTTACTTCCTCTGCTCCTTCGATCAGGATAACCTCCTCCACATCATTCAACTAAAGCATCAGCAAGAAGATCTGTTCTCTTCTCCATCTTTACATTTACTTTCTCTATCACATTCAACAATTCACATACTTTCTGTTCAACTTCCAGTAACTATCATGCCCGCAAATCCATCCAGTTTCATTTCTGTTCTATATCTCTCTGGGACTGACTGACAAAAATGCAAATTCTCCTGGGCTGCTGGATTGCATGGGGTATATAGTGAGGCTGAATAATACTGTCTGAATAACACTGTTCATTTGTTCAATTAAATCCTAAAGCTTTCAGTTCAATAAATCAGTGGCAGAGGGAAAGGCACGTAAACAAGTCTGGTCAGCTGACTGGCTGGCAAACTACTTGGGAATTTACAGGGTGGAGTCCCCCCCCCCCCTGCCCTAGGCCCACACTGTTTCTCCTAGCAACGCTCTATCCGGGAGGTTTTCTTTTTTTTTTTATGTTCTACTTCTCTGCTGTGGGCACATTAGTTCACGCCTACCGGGGAGTGACATCATCGGTGGACTGGGCCCCATCCCCCCCCCTTACGCACTCTGAACGGAGCTGGGGCTTCTTGGGGAGCTACTTACAGAGAGAAAAACTGTATCTAGAGATTCTGGGGCAAAATATGGTGAACTAAGGAAATATGGAGCAACTAGCAGAAGCCACTCCCTTTCACATAGCATTCCTAATTGGGACAGAGACATTTATTACCATAGTCTTCAGTAAATCCCTTACTGAAATTCTTGATCATACTTGAAAAGACACTTATTAAAAAAACCTTATTACCGTAAACATAAGACAGGCAGAAAACATAAGCTTAGATTGAGCACAGACATACAATTTAGATACAGTTCTTAAAATATCTTATTGAGAGAACTATAGCTATCTGTTACGTATATTCAAGAGACATGAAACGGATACTTTGCCATAGCTGTGGTGGATATCTAAAATGCATATACACCCTCTTTTTGTTTTGTTTTGTTTTTTTAACAATAAATATGTCTTCTATCAGGTGCTTGCCACAGTATATCAGGAAATAACATCTTGAAATTTTTAAAAGACTCTAAAAAAACAAAGTACCCCCTTTTCCTCTGGACACAGACACACAAAATTCAAATACAGAAAAACAGATGAATTTATCCTGAATTATAAAGGTCGTCATTAGTCACTAGTACAGAGTTTAACAATTCAAAGTAATTACCTTAAATCTTACAGTATGGGAAGCATGCATTCAAATGACTTATACTTGTGTCCTAACATAATTTCTTATTCACTCATAATTTAAACCATTCATTCTCAGGTTGCAATCTGGTACACTTCCAACCCAGAATGCCGCACCGTCCCCCAAGGTTCTTAACCTCTATTTTTGAGGGTCAAAGGAAAAACACTTTATTTTCTCTCTCTTGTCTGTGTCCGTTAGTTTTTGAAACAACAGATATACTTCCTTTATTTTAAACAAGCAAGAGACTGCTCAATCGGGAACGGCTGTCTCATTTTTTTTCCTAGCAAGCTGTGTGAACCACACCCCTTCGCTCACTGGAAACAAAATGATCACAGTTTCACAGACACACAGAGACATGCTAGCAAGAATCATTTAAATCAGTGTCAAGTCGTGATCTAATAATTACTTTGTAGGTTTATAAGTCAAAGGAAATAAACCCAAAAACAGTTTGCTTAGTTTCTCTATCATTTCTGAAAGGTAACAATAATATAACAGGAGCAGTTGATGTAAAAATACAGACAGAGCAGAGAATATAACTAAAAACAGTTTACGGAGCTCCGATGAGGTTAATTCGACCTTCAAAACTAAAATTCTGACTAAATATTCCTATCGAATGGTATATAATACCTGACCATAGTAGAAGGAACATCACCATTAAAACACAGTGAATAATTGCCCTAAAATAAGCTCTAATTAGCCCAGCAGAGAACGTTGAAATCATGCCTTCATAGGGTTAAAAAGGCACCTCTGCACAGACACGCCCCTTGTCAGCCTCACACTGTTCTGTAGGAAAAGCTCTGACTGAGTGAGACATGTTCTTGATTTTTCAGTGAGTCAAGAGGTAAATTATCATAAATTACCCAACAGAATATAATCTTACATTAAACAAAGACACATAGACAAACAACACACATGCTAGCAACGTATCCCAGAATGCATTCATTTCTATCTATTCTGACTAGTCTTTTGCAGGTTCCAAAAGCAAGAAGACGGGAGTTTCGCCCTGCTTTACTTACGCAGGGGTAGTCGGTCTGTCTTTGAGAGGTGATCAAGCTCTCTTACAAGTGCTAGTTCCAAGTTCATGCAAGATTCAAGTGGCAGTACTGCTCTTTCTTATCTGTCTAGACACATGCTAAAATCAAAACTCTACTCACCGGATCCGGTCCTCAAAGTTCCCAAGCAAGCGCATGAGTTGGACCTCGGACTCCCCTCACTCGGGTTCAAGGTGTTGATTCCAACCGGGTCCGGCACCCTCCGAGGCCTGGCCAGCTCCCTCCGATGCAACAGGACCGGTGGCGCCTGGGAGCCGAGCCCACGTCGGGAGGGCACGATCCCGGCAGGACCAAACCTGTTGAGGCGGAAAGTCGTGGTATATTGCCCTGTATACCCTCTATTACCACACCTTCCCGGTCCAACGCACCAAGAATATGTAGCAGCAGAGCGCAGACAGACCAATAATGTTCAATGTAAATAGTTGATTTCTATTGTTCTATGTAAAATGTATACAAACTGTGTACAAGACTGTTAACCTGTTATATGTAAACCGCCCTTGATCTCTGGAAGGGGCGGTATAAAAGAAATAGTTAAATAAATAAAATAAATAAATAATACCAGGAGTCTGTTCAGAAGGTCCAAATCATTTATTTGTGCACAAGTCTCAAGCAAAGTCAAATTCAAAATGGCTGAGCAATGGTTTCTAGCAAAACAACAACTTTTATACTGTTCTTCTCCATTCTAGACATAGGCAAACTTTTCATTGGTCCCAATAACCCCTCTCACCCATCTATTGGTCCCGGTACCACTACGTAGCTATCCAATGAGGACCTTGATCTGGGCTCAGCACCTGGTTGCCCCCCCCCCCCCCCCTCAGTCCTCATTACAATGGACAGTTCTTAGACTTTCGATACTTCTCTCCTCCAAGGTCACTGGCTTGCTAGAATATGAGTGAGAGCGGGGCACTGTAACCTTGCTTTCTGCAGAGTTAATTAATTCCATAGAAGCTGTGCTCTCTTATCAGTACCAATTAGACTTGCTTTTCTATATTTTCTCAGTTTCGATTCTGCTTAGCTATACTAAATTGTGTTCAGTTAAGTTTCAATTCTACGGTGTCATCATTCAGGGGGGTTTTCATTCCTCTGGGCCTAACTACAGGCTTCATTTACAGGTCAAGCTGCTTAGGCCTGTCTGTTTAGTTCAATTAGCATGGATCATAGGCCTTCGCCTACCACAATAGAAACTTCGAAAATTGATGGCAGATCAAGATTACATCCACTGCCCATACACACCAAATATTAAGCTTTATAATCCCCTCCACTCCCTCAGATATCTCCTTGTTTGTCCCATCCTTTCTTGAATTCAGTTACAGAACTTGCCTCTCTAACACCTTTACTATGAGGCTGTAATGCATCTATCACTCTCCATAAAGAAATATTTCCCTTGGATTATTCTATAGTCTATCCCCTTCTGCCCTCATCCTATGACTCCTCATTTCAGAGTTTCTTGTGTATTCCACCTTCTGGGCATTTACACCTTGGAGCTATTTAAAGGCCCCTATACTTTCTTCCAAAGTATACATACAGTGTGCTTTATGATGAAGATCATTGGCCATTTTAGTAGCTGCCCTCTGGACAAGTCTATTTGGTTTATATCCTTTTGAAGGTGCTGTATTCAGAATGCAGATGAGTACTCCAATACTCCAGATGAGGTCTCACTAGAGAATTATGCAGAGGCACTATCACCTTATTTTAACTATGGGTCATTCGTCTCCCTATGCATCCAATCATCCTTCTGGCTTTTGCTATTGACTTGTCTACCTTAAGATCATCAGATACGCTCCCCCATTCCATTCTTCTTTTGTGTATAAAATAAAGTTACCACTTATAATTTATTGCTCCCTTGAGTTTTTGTGGCCCAAATGCATGACCCTGCATTTTTCAGCATTTAATCTTAGCAGTCACACTCTAGACTATTCCTCAGGCTCAGCTAGATCCTTCATGTTTCCTACACCTTTCAGGGTGTCTGTCTTGTTGCAGATTATAATGTCATTCACATAAAGGCAAACAATTCCCAAATGTTCTTCCACAATATTGTTTACCAAAATGTTGAACTGAACTGGACCAAGGACCACAATCCCTGTGGCACGTGACTGGTAATTCTTATCCTCAAAGTGAACTCCATTTACAAGTACCCTTTATCATTTCTCACCATTTACTTATAAGCTGACTATCAGAAACCATGTCAAAAGCCTTGCTGAAATCGAATTACACCACATACAACATTCTCCACCGATCCAACTCTCTGGTTACCCCATCAACAAATTGATCCAATTCAACAGAAAATATCTACCTCTGGTAAAACTATGCTACACCAGATCCTCTAAACCACTCGGCTACAGAAACTTCACTGTCTATCTGTTTTACAAGTGATTCCATTTATTCACCACCAAAATCAGATTAACTGGCCTGCAGTACCCAATCTCTTCCTTCTGCTTTTGTGAAGAGGAATCACATCTACAATCTTCCGGAACTACTTCTAGCTCTTAAGATGCTTATTCTACTTTTATTTTAACTAACTCCTCACAAACAGTCTTCTTAAACTTGTTCAAGGTCTATCCCATTTCTGTTCTTATTTTTCTGTGGTCCTTCCTGGCCCTTCCTCAGTGAAACCCCGTAGAAATATTTGTTATGAATTCCACTTTTTCCTTATCAGCCTTTACATAGAAATTGGAACAGGGTGGGACACATGGGCTCTGGCCCCACCAATCTTTTGCCCATCAACAGAGGGAGAGCAGCCATGATCATAGCAGAGACCTGCTGTCTGCCCGTGAGGGATCAGATCCCCATGCGCAGGAGGGAAAGGCCACTGCAATCGTGGTGGACCTTGGTCTGACCCAGTATGGCATATCTTATGTTTTTATGTGACAAACACTCCTTCTGTCTGCCCGTGCGGATCCAATCTCCCATGGGGAGGCATGAGGAGTCTTCCAGAATTGCAACTGCCTTCCCCTCCTGCCCGCGGGGATCCAATCTCCCATAGGCAAACAGAAGGAGTCTGCCACAATCACAGCCATTCCCTTTTCTTCTGCTCACGAGAGATCCAATCCCTGCAGGCAGAACAGGAGGGGAAGGCCGTGGGGAGCTAGGGGTAGAGTTAGGATGGAGCTTGGGGCGAAGTCATGGCAGAGCTTGACACCACCCCCACCCCAATCAAAGAGGCATTCCATGTCTTCTGAGCCTTTACATATTTCTACCCCTCATCTCTGAATTTCACAATACCACTTTTGCACTTCCTCCTGTCACTAACATGTCTAAAAACACTCTTCTCCACATTTTAATATATTATGTATTTTCTCTTCAATTTGCATCTTTGCTTTCCTGACTACTTTTCCAGTTTCTCTTCCTTTTTCCTGATATTGTTACCTGTCTTCCTCTTTCTGCAATCTCTTATAGTTTATGAATGCAAACCTTTCTACCTTATATTTTCAGCTACTTCTTTCAAAACCATAATGGCCTCTTTTTCATTTCGTGCATTAAATTTATCATCTGCCTATCAAATCTCTTCTAGGCAGAGGATAATAAATAAAAACATAGAATTAATAAAGGAGTCATAGACAATAAAGCAGAGAACATTCAAATAAATATAACATTAAATAAATGTGCTTTCATTTTCTTTTGGAACTTCTTATTTTATTTACTTTCCTAACAAATAGGTTCATGGTTCTCCCAATATCTCCTTTAAGTTTCGCCCACTGCTTTTCCACTTCCTCAAGATGCTCCCATCCAATTAATGGCTTCTTGATGTATTCGCCCATCTTGACAAAGTCAGTTTTCCTGAAGTCTAGGATCCTTGCTTTGAATGAATCATCCCTGCTTCTGCCCTAATACTGCTCAGTGATCAGTGAATCCTAGATGATCACTCAAGATGACATCATAAATACTCCTTTCATAAGCACCAGGTCTAGTATCACCCCCATTCACGTGTGTTTCTTTACCAGCTGCCGTAAGAATTCTCCCTGTAGTGAATGAAATCATCTAGCAATAACACTTCCCCCTTCATAGCAATTTTGTGAATGTTCTCAATTAAATCTGCCTGTGAAGTAGGTTTCTATATCACACCAGTATAAATAGTTGTTCCATTCCATCTTGTGTCTAATCCATAGTTCTTTCAAACAAGAACTTTGAACATGTTTGTCTTGTAAATCAGCTCCCCAAAATGGCTATAAATGGCTAAGATGTTATGTACCTTTAGCGGTACAGAAATCCGGCTAATAAATAAATAAAGGAGGAGTAGCCTAGTGGTTGGGGCAAGGTACTTCAGGCCGGAAGGTCAGGGGTTCAAATCCCACTAGAGGACAGCAACCTTGGGCCGGAAGGACTGGGGTTTCTAGTCCCACAGATGCTCCTTGTGGTCTTGGGCAAGCCACTTAACCCTCCATTGCCCATGTTCCCTGTAAGTATTAGTGTATGTGTCTCATATCCCCGCGTGTTAAAAATGTATCCCCCAATTGTGTTGTGACCGCTTTGATTGAAGGATAAGGCGGTATACAAAACTGTCTAAATAAATAAAAAATCTTTCCCGGCTACCCCAAATTGAGCCCAGTTCAGGAAGGGGCACGTCCAGGCCACCCGGATGGCCCTGAGCAGGACGGACCTGTTAGAACCCGATTCTGTAATGCGGGAGCAAAACATTACCGTGGCATAGAGAATCGGGCCCGAGGACGGCCCAGCGTGCTCCAGCATGGCCTGCAGGACGTCTAGTCCCAAGGCCCATGCAAGCCCGCAGTGCCCTAGCACTTACCCCACACCGGACCCCTGGCGGAAGCTGCCAGAGCCTAGATCGGGCTGTGGGGACACATCTCTGGTGGCCTGCTGCTCCGGTGATGAGCTGCTGTGCTCCCATGGGGGCTGCTAGGCAGGATCAGGGGAGCGGCCTGCCCTCATTCTACCTCCGAGGTGGAATAACCAGACCGTCCCCCCACCGGTGACCCCTGGACACACAGGGTCATCAATGAAATCGGCTCTGTACATCAGAGGGTCAGGACCACCCATGCCCCTCCCCCATCAGCCCATATCCCCTGCTGCACAAACAGTGTTTTTGTGCGTGCAGTGGGGAAGTCAAGCAGAATACTGCCAGGGCGGATAGCAGGGCTGCCTCGCTATTCCCCTTCTAGAATCAGGCCCATTGTGTCCTCCTCATCTCATAAGCCTTGCAATTATGCTGCTTTAATATTTTTTTATATATATAGTGCCAGTTCTCCTCCCTTCCTTCCTACCCTGTCCTTCCTGAAGAGCTTATAGCCCGGTACAACTATATCCCAGTCATAGTTCTCCATATACCATGTTTCTGTGACCACCACTAAATCCAAGTCGGTCTCTTCTATCACTGCCTTTGGATCTGGCACGTCGTGTCCCATACTGCGGACATAACTGTACATAGCTTTCCAGCTCTTGTCCTTTTTACTTGTTTCTATGCAAGTGTTTACTTACCTGAGGGCTTTGTCCACTAATCCTCACTGAAACTGCTTTAAAGCCCTCCAATCCTAGTTTAAAGCCTGCAAAGATCATTAGGCATCCCACCCAGCCCTGGTACTGAAACGTCCCCCCCATCGTAGGGCCCGATATTGCAAGGCATTTACACAGTTTACAGAGCTGTAAAGCCTGTAAATACCCTTAATTGTGATATTCAGCGGCACTACTATGGCCACTGAATATCCCAGAGTAATGCTGCTAGACACCCCGATGCTAATTGCTTAGCATCGGGGCATGTTGGGGGGCAATCCTGGTGTGGTACCCGAGGATAACCGCACAGCGGCAATATTCAGCTACTGCCTGGTTATCCCTGAGTGGCGAAAGTTAGCTGCAACAAAAGCTGTCCTAACATTTGCAGCTGAAGCTATCCGGGCAGTAGCTGAATATCACCGCTGCACGGTTAGCTTCTGCGCCATGCGCAGCTGTGTGACAAACCTGTATATTCAATGCTGGTGGCTGGATATGGCACCAGATTGAATATCCAGATTTAAAGTTTGGCGGTGACATGTTATGCACCTTAGACGCACATAGCTGTCAGATCTTAATATCGGGCACATACAATTTTAGATATTTGTGTAGGTGTTTATGGCTTCTAAGATTATTATAGAATCCAGGAGTCTATATACTTCTCTCACAGTAGTGGCCAGAAAGAAAAATGGACAAAGTATGAACAAAAAGCGTAGCTACTCACCTGTAACAGATGTTCTCCAGGGACAGCAGGAATCAGTCCTCACATATGGGTGACATCGGCACCGACGGAGCCCTCGCGAAAGTCTTTGAGAGATGCCACCACGCATGCGTGGTCCCCTTCCCGCACAGTGATGCCATCTTGCTCAGTCAGATGCCATAGCTAAAAGACGGCAAAAAATAAAAGATGGTAAAGGAGCAACTCCAAGGGGAGGAGGGAGAGTTGTGAGGACTGATTCCTGCTGTCTCCGGAGAACACCTGTTACAGGTGAGTAACTATGCTTTCTCCGGGAACAAATAAGAAGTCAGTCCTCACATATGGGACTCCCCAGCTACAGGCTACCGAAAGCCCATAGCAAAAACAGGGTTCCCTCAGGGGGAGCTACAAGCAGCAGCAAATGAATCCACATCCACAGACTGCAGTAGGACCCGTGTGTCCGATCAACCAGCACTCCAGTAGCCTGAACACAGAAGGGTCGGAGGGTAGAAGTTGGCTGGACCCCGAAAGGTTACGCAGCACAGCCTGGCCGAAGGCACTGTCCCATCAGGACTCTTTTTCCAGGCAGTAATGGGCTATGAAGGTATGGACTGAAGACCAGGTGGCGGCCCGGCAGATGTCCACCACCGGGACAGAGCGCAAGTTTGCCACTGAAGTCGCCATGGCTCTGAGACAGTGCGCCGTGACACGGCCTTCCAGTGGGAGCCTTGCCTGCTCATAAGTGAGGGCGATACAGTCCACCACCCAGGTGGACAGCGTACGCTTGGTCACCACCTCCCCCAGCCTACTGGGGTCGTAGGAGATGAAAATCTGAGAAGACTTGTGGTGGCCCTGAGTGCATTGGATATAGAAGGACAAAACCTTCTTAAAGTTCAAGGTTGAAGGACCGTCTCTGCCTGACTGGAGTGAGGTCTTGGAAAGAAGGTAGGAAGCATCACTTCCTGATTAAGATGGAAGGGAGACAATACCTTTGGCAGGAATTTGGGGTGCGTGCGAAGCACCACTCTGTTCTTGTAAAAGCTGGTATAGGGCGCCTCTGCCACAAGTGCCTGAAGCTCGCTAATTCTGCGAGCGTAGGTGAGCGCAACTAGGAAAAACACCTTCCAAGAGAGGTAGCAAAGGTGGCAGGTAGCCAGAGACTCAAAGAGTGGGTGAGTGAGCTGCCCCAACACTTCGTTGAGGTCCCATTAGGTTGCTGGAGGGCGAACCGGAGGTTTTGATAAGAGCAGGCCCCAAAGGAAATGGGTTATCAACGGTTGGATCAAGAAAGGCTTACCATCCCCCGGATGGTGGTGCGCTGCCAGGGCACTAAGTTGCACCCGGACGGAGTTAGACTTGAACCCGGACTGAGAAAGGTGGAGAAGGTACTGTAACATCAGAGACACTGGGCAGGAGAAAGCATCAGCCCCTTGTTGGGCACAACAAGCAGAGAACCTGCGCCATTTGAGGACATAAGCCTTTCTAATAGAAGCCTTGAGAGAGGCCAGCAGAATGTCTTCCACATCAGCCGGAAGGTTGAGAGGGGCCAGAGTCACCCTCTCAGCAACCACGCTGTCAGCGAGAGGGACCCAAAGTTGAGGTGTAGGAGGGCGCCCCCCATCCTGAGATAGGGGACCCGGGCAGGTTCCCAGGGGGATGGGGACCTCCACCGCCAACCTCAGAAGCAGCGGGAATCACACCTGCCTGGGCCACCGAGAAGCTATCAGGATAAGCGAGGCCCTGTCACGGAGGGTCCTGAACAGGGTCTTGGCGATCAGCGGCGTTGGAGGAAAGATGTGCATAAGGCCTTCCGATCATGATACCAGGAACTCGACTGCTGCCACCCTGGAGGGGTGGGCCTGTCAGGAGCAGAAGCGGGACAATTGAAAGTTGTCTGGACTGGCAAACAGGTCCATCACCGGTTCCCCCCAAAGTCAGAAAAGCTGACTGGCTACTCTGGGATCCAGCTGTCACTCGTGTGGCTGGAGAACTTTGCTGAGTCTGTTGGCCAGCCGGTTGTCCTGGCCTGGCAGGTACATAGCCTGCAGGAGGATACCCTGATGGATTGTGTAGGAGCAGAGGACCAGTGCCTCCTGACAAAGGGCATGAGACCCCATGCCACCTTGCTTGTTCACGTAGAACATCGCCACCTGGTTGTCCATCTGGACCAGCAGCAGCTGGTGACGTAGGTGATGACAGAAGACCCTCAGGGCAAGGTGTATGGCCCAGAGCTCCAGGAGGTTGATCTGCTGGGTGCACTCATCTGGGGACCAGTTGCCCTAAGAGCAGAGATCTCCACAGTGGGCTCTCCAGCCGAGCAAGGAGGCATCTGTGGTAAGGACCCTCGAATGACTTGGGGTCTGAAAAGGCATGCCCGCTTCGAGATGCTGGGGTGACTGCCACCAGTCTAGAGAGTCCACCAGCTGATGGGTCACCAAGACTCTGTCCCAGAGACAGCCTGTGGCTTGAGACCACTGGTCCCAGAGATACCACTGTGCCATTCTCATATGGAGACGAGCATCTGGGGTAATGTGGATGGTGGAGGTCATGTGTCTGAGGAGGCCCAGAAGAAGCCGGGCGGGCACCGAGGGACGGTGCTGTACATCTCGAGCTAGGGACTGGAGCTGATCAGCTCAGTCCTTGGGCAAGAAGGCCCTCGACTGGAGGGTGTCGATCTTTGCTCTAATGAACTCTAGGCACTGCGTTGGGAGGAGGTGAAACTTGGGGTAGTTTATAACAAAGCCCAAGTGTTGCAGAACCTGGATGGTGCGAGAGGTGGCCTGCTGCGCCTTCAAGGCTGTGCCTCCCCTTATGAGCCAGTCGTCCAGGTAGGGAAAATCGAAGATCCCCTGGAGCCGGAGGGAGGCGGCCACTTTTGCCAGGCATTTTGTGAAAACCGTTGGGGCAGAGGCAAGACTGAAGGGGAGCACCCTGAATTGAAAGTGTCTGCCCTCTACTATGAACCGCAGATACTGCCTGTGGTTGGGGTGGATGAGGATGTGCATATAAGCATCCTTGAGGTCTAAGGAAAATAGCCATTCTCCCTGCTGGAGGTATGGCAGCCAAGTTCCAAGGGAGAGCATCTTGAACTTCTCCCTCACCAGGAATTTGTTGAGATTGTGCAGGTCAAGGATGGGCCTTAAGCCCCCTGTCCTCTTTAGGACAAGGAAGTATCTGGAGTAGAACTCCTTGCCCTTGAGGTGGTGGGGTACCGGTTCCACCACCTTGTCCTCGAGAAGACCTGCCAACTCCTTCAGGAAAAGGTCCCAGTGTAGGGGAGACCTGAGGGGCTCTTCCAGGAAATAAGAGGGAGGTGTCTGAGCCAGGTGGAGGAAATAGCCCTCCCTGACTACCCTCAGTGCCCAAGAGTCGGTGGTGATAGCCACCCATCGCTGGGCATATTCGGCCAGGCATCCCCCTGTGGGCTGCTGACCTCCTTGGGGTAGAGAGGCTATGCTCAAGGAGTCAGAAACTCCTCCCTGACTGTGCCAGGGCCGGTGTCTAGGGTTTTGGAGCTTTCTGCTTACGTGGGCCATGCCCATGTCCCTTGGCCTGATGACCTTGTTGTGGAGCCGGGAAGGCCTGATAGGGTGGGTAGTTTCAGTAAGCAGCTCCCTTCCTCGGGTAAAAGGTCTTTTTACCTGAGCCCTTCCATCGGGGAGGGGCAGTGGTCTTCTTAGAGAGCCTAGTCCTCATCATGAACTCGGTCTCCAGCTCGGCAGCCTTGTCGGTCATGGGTTTGCCAAAGAGGTTCTCCCCTTGGTATGGGACATTGACCAATTTGTCCTGAACCCACTGCTTGAGATCGGACGACTAAAGCCAAGCTTGGTGGCATGCACTGATGCCCACCGCGGCTATCCAAGCTGCCGCCTCGAACCTGTCATAGGCTGCTTGAGACATAAATTTGGAGCACTCACGGATGGCTTTGGTCAGGCTCTTGAACCTCTGCAAGGGTTCCTCGGAGAGATCAGCCGAGAACCCGGCGAGTTCTTTAGCCAGGTCTCTCAGGTCCATGCCCATGTACAGCTGGTAGACCTGGATATGGCAGAGGAGCATCAAGCCCTGGTAGCACTTTCTGTTGAGGGCGTCCAAAGTGCGGGCCTCCCTGCCAGGGGGCACCAAGGAGTGCATCTTCTGGCTTTTCAGCCAACACATGGCCAACTCCATCACCATAGAGTTATGCGGCAGTTGTGACTTCTGGAAGCCCGGGCTCCGGCGGACCCGATACATCGAGTCCAGCCGTCTGCTCACCACTGGTACCAATGCCGGTGTCTCCCACTTGCGGAGCATGAGCTGTTCCAGGATCGAAGGGATGGGTACCGTGAGCAATTCCCACAGAGGGGCCTCGTACTGGAGGATCTCTAACTCATCCGCCTGAGGGTCCTCCTCCAACTCAGTCAGGAATGCCAGGGCCTTGGACATGTCCTTGACAAAGTCCAAGAAACCCATGTACGTGGGCGGGGACCACTGCCAAGGTTCCAATACGTGGGAATCGAAAGGGATGTCGTGATGGCAACGGGTATTGACGGACTCCTCGTCCTCCGTCTCCCACTCGGAGTAGTCCGTGGAGGACTCGCTGGAGAGTTGCTCTGCGGGACTCGAGGGCCCTGAAGCCCTACAGCTGGCACCCGGTAGACTTGCCAGAGATGATTGCGATCGCGACAAGCAGGACTCGGAGCGTGACCTTGGCCGAGGATCAAATCAAGGCCAAAGGACCTCAAGGATCGGCTCAGCCTCTGGGGACATCTTGGATGTCGACGGCCTGGTGGTCGGGGCGGATGAACCGGTCGAACCAGACAATGGTCCATGAAGGCAGACAAACTGCGCTCCAGGGCCGCCATTCTGGACTCCAGCCCAGAAGGCTCCGCAGCCTTCAACGCGGCCACTGAGGGGCCTGATGCCGGCTCCCCTGAAGAGGAATCCTCAACGAGGATGGTGATCTTGCCCGAGGCAACAAAGACAGCAGTCATGTGTGTCAGTCAAAGACATGATTTTAGAGCACCGATCAAACTTTTTAAAGCCACTTGTAGCCATGGGGGAAAAAAGTACCCCGGCGAGGACGAAGACTCTCCGGGCTGCCAGTGGAAAAAAAAGGGTGAGAAGGTACCAGGAAAGAAATTAATGAAAAAGGCCTACAAATAAAACTGAGCCTGATGCCGAGGCACCGAGGTTGGTAGGCGGGAAGATTACCAGTGCAATACCAAAGGCGAATTGGAAACTCGAAAGACAAAAAAATCAACTTTTTCCAGGGACAAGCCAGACAATGTCTGAAGGGCTCTGTGGAAAAAAGGAGACTGAGCATGATGGCACCCTTGGGCGGGAAAGGGACCACACATGCGTGGTGACATCTCCCAAAGGCTTTCTTTCAAAGCTAGGGGATGCTTCCGCGAGGGCTCCGTTGGTGCCGACGTCACCCATATGTGAGGACTGACTTCCTGCTTGTTCCCAGAGAATGCAATATTCTAAAGAAAAGAACTCTACCAGCCATATATGATATCACTTAAAACATAAAGGCTTCTCTGAACTGCATCTAGGGGACAACAGCCTCAAGCTGGAGGAACTGGGGTTTCAGTCCCACTGGCACTCCTTGTGGCCTTGGGCAAGCCACTTAACCCTCCATTGCCTTAGGTATTGCTTTAGATTGTAAGTCCTTTGGAAACAGGGAAATACATACTGTGCATGAATGTAACTTCCTTAACCGCCTAGCTGCTACCCCTTATAGGCAGTATATCAAGTAAATAAAACTATAAAACTAAAAAAACTATTATAACATAACAAAGTAACATAGTATATGACGGCAGATAAAGACCAGTATGTTCCATCTAGTCTGCCCAACAAGGTGGCTAGAGTAGGTGCATCTGCCGCTCCGTGCAGTTCACCCCTCCCCATGCCTTTGTTTAGGGGTGTACCAACTGCTCCGTGTAGGTCTCCCCTATTTACTGAGATATAAGAGATAGTTATGTTTGTTTTGATTTTATCCTGTTGCTATAAAGGGATCCACTGTGTCTGTCCCATGCCACTTTGAATTCTGTCACTGTATTTGCCCCCACCACTTCCATCAGGAGGGCATTCCAGGCATCCACCACCCTTTCAGTGAAAAAGTATTTCATAACATTGCCTTTCAGTTTACCCCTTTGCTGCTTCATGTTATGCCCTCTAGTTTTACAGCTTCCCCGACTTTGGAAGAGGTTTGTTTGTTCATTAATACTCTTTAAGTATTTAAAGATCTGAATCATATCTCCCCTGTCCCTCCTCTCCTGCAGAGTGTACATATTTAAGTCTTCAAGTCTCGTCTCATAAGTCTTCTGATGCAGGCTCCACATCATTTTGGTCGCCTTCCTCTGAACTGTCTCCAGCCTTTTTATATTCTTTGCGAGATACAGTCTTCAAAACTGAACACAATATTCCAAGTGAGGCCTCACCGGCGACTTGTACAGTGGCATTAGTACCTCTTCCTTTCTGCTAGTAAGTCTCCCTGTATGCAACCCAGCATCCTTCTGGCTTTTGTCACCACCTTGTCACACTGTTTCGCCACCCTGAGATCCTCAGAAACAATCATTCCGAGGTCCTTCTCCTGGTCTGGGCACATAAACCTCTTGCCCCCTATCGCATATAATTCCCTTGGATTTCTGTTTCCCAAGTGCATGACAGTGCACTTCTTCACATTAAATCTTAAAGCATAGTTACTCACCTGTAACAGGTGATCTACGGGAACAGCAGGAATTTAGTCCTCACATATGGGTATCGTCGGTACCGACGGAGCCTGCGCGGGAGCACTCCCCAGTGTCCAATCAGAAAGCTTTTGGGAGCATCCCAAAGCGCCTGCGTGCTGCCTTCCCGCCTTTCCCAACTGCCTCTCCTCAGTTAAGTTTTAAAGTTGAGACAAAGAGAGAGAGAGGGAAAGGAAAGAGAAAGAGAGATACAACTCCTAGGGGAGGTGGGTGGGTTGTGAGGACTAAATTCCTGCTGTTCCCGGAGATCACCTGTTACAGGTGAGTAACTATGCTATCTCCAGAAACAAGCAGGAATGTAGTCATCACATATGGGGACTCCCTAGCTTTGGATGCCAGGGAGAAACCCCAGAAGTTGTGTGTCCCTGAGAAGGGCTCCACGTCCCCCCATGGATCTCTGGCATCCTATCAGGGATGGTGGGTAGGAGTTGATTAAGTATGGAACAGGTGTTTGAGAACAGCCTGACCAAACAAGGCATCCCAGCGGGAGTCCTTGTCCAAGCAGTAATGAGCTGTGAAGGTATGAACCGAGGCCCAACTGGCTGCTCAACAGATGTCATCAATAGACACAGAGTTCAGATGAGCCATTGAGGCTGCCATGGCTCTCACATTGTGAGCTGTGACATGGCCCTCCAGAGAAAGGTTCTTACTCTGATAGGCGAAAGAAATACACTGAGCAATCCAGTTGGATAATGTTCTCTTGGAGACTGGCAGTCCCAAATGAGAAGGGTCAAAAGCAACAAAGAGCTGAGAAGACTTTCTATGTTGCTGTGTCCTCTGTAAATAAAAAGCCAGAGCTCTTTTACAGTCCAGGGTATGAAGATTCCTCTCTGCACTTGATGCATGAGGTCCTGGAAAAAAGACAGGTAGGTAGACCTCCTGGTTGAGGTGAAAGGGCGAGACCACCTTAGGCATAAAGTGTGGATGAGTCCTTAGGACTACCTTGTCATGATGAAACCTTGTATAAGGTGGATTAGCTACTAGTGCTTACAATTCACTAATGCGGCGTGCTGATGTGATTGCAATGAGAAAGATAACCTTCCAAGAAAGAAATTTCAAGGAGGTGGTAGCTAAGGGTTCGAAAGGTGGCTTCATGAGCTGCCCAAGAACCAGATTCAAGTCCCATGCCACCGGAGGTGGTCTAATGGGAGGCTTAGTTAGAAAGAGGCCTCTCATGAATCTTGCTATAAGAGGATGAGAGGAAATAGGTTGTCCATTTAGAGGTTTAAGAGAAGCTGCAATAGCACTCAAATGGACTCTTACTAAATTTGTCTTAAGGCCTGCATTAGACAAATGGAGGAGTTACTCCAGTAAAGATTCTAGAGGTATAGCAAGGGGGTTAAGACCCTTTTCTGAACACCAAACAGTGAACCTTTTCCACTTGAAAGCATAAGAACGTCTAGTGGAAGGTTTCCTAGAAGCATAAAGAACATCTTTCACTTGCTGAGAAAGATGAAGATCTTGGAGATCTAGGCCTTCAGCAACCAAGCCCTGAGATGCAGGGACTGGGGATAGGGATGCCATAACATTCCCTTCTCCTGAGATAGGAGATCTGGAGCAGACCCTAACTCCAGGGAGGGAGCTTGAGAGAAATGTAGAAGCAGAGGGTACCACACTTGCCGTGGCCAATGTGGTGCTATGAGAATCATGTGGCCTCTGTCTCTCTGAAGCTTGAAGAGGGTTTTGGGAATTAGGGGAATGGGTGGAAAGGCATACAGGAAGTCTTGACCCCAGTGAAGGAGGAAAGCATCCTTGGCCTGAGCTCCCTGAGCCGGAGTTCTGGAACAGAACCGGGGAAGTTTGGCATTCCACGGACTTGCAAAGAGGTCTATGTCCGGGGTTCCCCAAAGTTGAAAAATCTTGGCCACCTGGTCTGCATGGAGACACCACTCGTGTGGAAGAAGAACTCGACTGAGTCTGTCTGCCCAAGAGTTTTGAACGCCTGGACGATACACTGCCAGAAGATGGATGTGATGCTCTCTGGCGAGGGCCCACAGTCGCAGAGCTTCATTGCAAAGTGACAGAGAGCCTGTTCCCCCCTGCTTGTTCACATAGAACATGGCTACTTGATTGTCCGTATGGATAAGGACTGTCTTGTAGCTGAGCAGGGTGTGGAACACTTGCAGAGCAAGGAAGATTGCTCTGAGCTCTAAGAGATTGATATGTAGACAACTCTCTTGTGGAGTCCAAGTGCCCTGGGTGGAGAGGTCTTGCAGATGAGCTCCCCAACCCATTGGAGAAGCATCTGTTGTAAGAGTTGCTTGTGGCAGAGGTTGCTGAAAGGGGGACCCCAGCAACAGGTTTTGAGTGGACTTCCACCATTGGAGAAGCAAAATGAGATGACTTGTGTTTGCTATTCTGTCTGACAGGCAACCTGATGCCTGGGTCCATTGGGTGGATAAAGTCCACTGAGCTGCCCTCATGTGAAGGCGAGCATATGGTATCACATGCACGGTGGATGCCATGTGGCCTAGCAACTGCAACATTTCTCGAGCAATTAAAAAGGGCTTTAGGGCTGCTTGAGAAGCTAACTGCACCAAGTGAAGACAACGGGCTTGGGGAAGGTAGGCCCTTGTCTTTGTGGTATCCAGCAGGGCTCCTATGAACTCTAGAGATTGAGTAGGAGTTAGACTGGATTTTGGGATGTTTATGACCAGCCCTAAATACTGAAGGATACGCATTGTGCAGGATACAGAAGTCCTGGCCTCTGACTGTGTTGGAGCTCGAATGAGCCAGTCGTCCAAGTAAGGGAAGACGAATATTCCCAGAGTGCGTAGAAATGCTGCTACCACAGCCATGCATTTCGTGAACACTCTTGGTGCAGAGGCCAGACCAAAAGGAAGCACCCTGTATTGGTAGTGCTTTCCTTGAAACAGGAACCGAAGGAACCTTCTGTGGGTTGGATGGATGAGAACATGGTGTATGCATCCTTGAGATCTAGAGAACAAAGCCAATCCTGACTCTGAAGGTATGGAAGCAGAGCTCCGAGAGAAATCATTTTGAATTTCTCCTTGACCAGGAATTTGTTCAATTCTCTGAGATCTAAGATAGGTCTGTATCCCCCTGTTTTCTTTGGGATAAGAAAATAAGGGGAATAGAACCCTGTGCCATGTTGATGAAGAGGCACTTCTTCTATTGCCCCTTGGGCAAGAAGGATGGTAACCTCCTGACCTAACAGGTCGATGAGAGAGGTCGGAGAATTGAACTGCTTCACTATTGTGGAAGGGGGCATGCTTGAAAAATGAAGTTTGTACTCCTCTCTTATGATGGAGAGTGTCCAACGCTCTGCTGTTATTTGCCCCCATCTGGGAGCAAAATGGCATAACCTTCCTGGAATGGTGGATGGTTCTGGTCCTTCCAGAGCCAGAAAGGCTAAGTTCTCTAGCTGAAAGTTCAAGGCCCTGAGGAGGCTGAGGCTGCTGAGCCGGTTGAGGCCTAGCAGCCTTTGCTTTCTTCTGTTTGGGTGGTTGCTGACGTTTGGTTGAAAACTGACCTGCAGAAGATGCCTGCTGACCATAAGCAGGATAAAATTTCTTCTTTTTAGAAAAAGGTGTTTTCTTGAACAACTTTTTCCTAACAGGATCAGCAGTAGACTTGGATAGTCTATACAAAGTGGAATTTTCAGCATCCATCTCATTGGCTTTTTCTTGCCAATCTTTACCAAACAGGTTCTCACCAGTACAAGGGATATTTCCCAATTTATCTTGTACCCAGAGCTCTAAATCAGATGCTTGGAGCCAAGCAATTCTACGTGCTCCGATGGCAATAGCCGAGGCCCTGCTTATACATTCAAAACAGTCGAAGGCTGCACGGTTGGAGAATTTAGAGACATCTTGGGCATGTTTGAGCCAAGTGAGAAACTCCTGCCTTTTATCCTCAGAGATGAAAGGACTTAAAGTCTGTAGATGATCAGTAATTTCCTTTAGGAACATTCCCATGTAGAGACTATAGGAACTGATTCTTGCAGCAAGCATGGAAGCTTGAAAGACTCTACGTTCAAAAGCATCCAGAATTCTGCATTCACGTCCTGGAGGATTAGAGGCATGTCTTTTTGCACTTCGAATCCTTCTCATAGCAGATTCCACCACAATGGAGTGGTGGGGAAGCTGAGTTTTATGGAAACCAGGACAAGGAGGGACACGATACATAGTATCTAACCTACGAGAATGAGGAGAGGTGGTAAGTGGTGTCTCCCACATCCTCAACATGAGATCATATAGAATCTCATGAATGGGTAGGGTAGCTGCCTCCTTAGGAGTTTTGGGATATTGTAAAATATCCAACTCCTTGGCCCTTGGCTCTGTTTCAGGGGTCACAGTGATGGACAGGCCCCGAGCCACCTCTAGGATGAAGCCTTGGAAAGACATGTCCTCTGGAGGAGACATCCTGCGTTTAGGGGAGGAGGACTCCTGTGGAAGCATTATCGCTGCATCGACAGAACTTTCAGAATCCTCAGATTCTTCTGAGGAATCGAAGTATCGCCTGTCTGGATGCTCTTGCAGAGCCCGATACCCGTACCGAGCAAAATCGGTATCGGGAATAACCGGTACCGGGGAATCAGTACCGGCGGGCATCGAAGGACAGGGTACCGGCATAGCAGGCATAGATGCAGATGTCGATGCTATCAGTACCGATACCGGTACCAGTACCGGTGGAGTTGTCTGTCGCGGTACCAAGGGCGTCGATGCCACAAGGAAAACCACTAGACTGCGTTCTATGGACAGAATTCTCTGGTCCATAGACGCTGCCAATGCCTGGAAATCGGTACCGGTGGAAACTGCCGATACCCCAGAGCATGGCACCAGGAGATCTGTCGAGGCCGAGCCATCGAGAACATCCTGGAACCCCGATGATGGTGCTTTGGAAGCCGAAGCCTCCCGCCGGAGTAATTTTGCCGGTGCAGAATCCTCGAGGGCAACGCCAGAGGCATCTCGATGCTTAGAAGGAGATCTACCCTTTGAGGACCGGCTAGACTTATGTTTAGTTACCTGAGATCCACGGGAAGAAGAAGCAGCCCTGGAAGACGTCGATGCCACCGAAGCCGCATCAGAGGGAAACAGGGTACTGAGCTTAGCAGCTCGGTTCTGTCGACCCCTTTTAGATATCATAGCACAGGACACACAATCTGTGATGGAGTGGTCAGGACTTAAACATATTAAACACCATTCATGGGTGTCAGTGACGGAAATGGTACCGCCACATTTTGTGCACTTTTTAAAACCTGAAGCAGGTTTTTCCATATTAAGGAAATTTCTGGGCCTTAAGGTCCAAAAAGACAGGTGCACCTGAAGAAAGTAAAAGAATGGAAAAAAATTTTTTTTTTTTTAAAGAAAAGAAATACCGGCGGTACCAGTAGAGCGTCGGGGAAGGCAGACGCGACCACAAAAAGAAATAAAGAAATAAGGAAATTCTTCTGCGGTGACAGGAACACGACCTGCTGGCTCCGCGGAAAAAGAAGAACTGAGGAGAGGCAGTTGGGAAAGGCGGGAAGGCAGCACACAGGCGCTGTGGGATGCTCCCAAAAGCTTTCTGATTGGATGCTGGGGAGCGTTCCCACGCAGGCTCCATCGGTACCGACGATACCCATATATGATGACTACATTCCTGCTTGTTCCTGGAGATCTACCAAGCATTAGGCCATTCTTCCAGCTTTTGTAGATCTTTCCTTATGTTATCCACTCCCTCAGGGGAGTCCACTCTGCAAATTTTCATGTCATCTTCAAGAAGACAGACTTTTCTATTCAGTCCTAAAGCAATATCACTCATAAATACATTGAATAGTACTCGTCCCAGGACCGAACCCTGGGGCACACCGCTAATTATAAGATTCTGATGTGAACAAAGGACAGAAAGGAAACTACCATCATCTCCCTTAGGATTTCACCAGTTCAAATATAGGCCTTTAGGTATACTAGTAACCCCTTCAACATTTCTTTGTCTGATGGAGACAACCACTTACAAATCTATTTCTGAGCCACGGACATGATAAAGACAAAGATCCCCTTAGTCTTCAACAGTTTCTACTGTGAGTAAAACATCTAGTGCAAAGGTTATAGCTACAGATGTGACTCTTAATTTAAGCAGGAATGCACCTATCTGGGTCATTAATCTTTCACAGAAACCCTTTTTCAGTGGAACTTAACAACTATCCTAAAACTAGTATAACTACAATAAATAAAACATCTGAAAGTGCTGAGTCGTTCCGCCAATGTATTGTCCTGACCTGGGAGGTAGGTGGCCCGGACGGTCATGCCCTGGCTCACTGCAAAGGAGCACAGGGCCATCACCTCCACACAGAGGCTGTAGGAGTCAGTGTCCCCATTTGTTCACATAGAACAACATGACCTGGTTGTACATTTGGACCAGCACCGCTCGGTGCTGCAAGCAGTCCCTGAAATCTGGAGAGCGAGGCGAATTGCCCAGAGTTCCATCAGGTTGATCTGCTGCCGGGACACCTCGAGGGACCAGGACTGCACCGGGGCTTGGAAGGGCATACCACGAAGCAGTTTCCGAAACTTCTGCCACCAAGCCAGAGACTTTGCCATGCTAGGAAAGACCAAAACAGGGTCCCAGAGGTGGCCGTCCGACTGCACCCATTGTGCTCAGAGGCACCACTGCATCGCCCACATGTTGAGACAGGTGTTGGGCATGGAGGCCATGAAGGCGAAGCATTGTCTGGACTAGGACGGAGCCGCGTCACCGCACTTCAGACGCCAGGGACACAAGGTGGTCCACTCTGTCCTGAGGGAGAAAAGCCATGTCCCGAAGGGTGTCCACACGAACCCCGATGAACTCCAGAGACTGCACTGGTGTGAAGTGGGACTTTGGGTAATTGATCACAAACCACAGATGCTCCAGGAGGCAAATGGTACAGTCTGTGGCCTGTCTGTCTTCGGAAGCTGTGCCCCTTGTTACGAGCCAGTTGTCTAGATATAGGTAGAAGAAGATGCCCTGCAACTGCAGATGGGCCGCAGCCACGGCCAGGCACTTTGTGAAAACCCGCAGGGCGAACACAAGGCCAAAGGGAAGTACCCCGTACTGGTAATGGCTTCCCTGAACCATGAAGCGGAGGTACTTTCTGTGTTTGGGATGGACGAAGATTTGAGCGTAAGCATTCTTTAAGTCCAAGGTGCATAGCCAATCGCCCTGCTGGAGGTAGGGCAGTAACGTTCCAAGGGAGAGCATCTTGAACTTCTCCTGCACCAGGAATTTGTTTAGGTTCCACAGGTCGAGGATGGGCCGAAGGCCCCCTGTCCGCTTCGGGATGAGGAAGTATCGGGAGTAAAACCCCTGTCCTCAGAGTTGCAGTGGGACTGGTTCTACCACCCCATCCTCGAGGAGGCCTGCGAGTTCCTTACTCAAGAGGGCCTGGTGCTGGGGAAGCCAAAGTGGTTCCCTGGGAAAGTACAGGGGAGGAGCCTGGTCCAGATGGCGGCGATAGCCCTCCCGAACGACTTAGAGGAATGGACCAGACGCCCTTCGATGGATAGCCACCCTGCCAGAGGATGACAGGCTATGCTGATGGCATCAAAACCCCGAGGCTGGCTGAGCCAGAGCTGGGAGTTGGGTCCTGGGGCCCTTAGGCTTTCGAGGACCGTGGACCACGGACTTGCCCTGGCCCTGAGTGGGGTTCGACACCGGTGATAGGCCGGGTAGCCCCTGTACGGGAGCCCCTTTCATTGGAAGAATGGCTTCTTGTTCTGATGCTTCTTTCTGGGGAGAGAGGAAGTCTTCCGGGAGAGGCAAGTACGAATCACGTCCTCTGTCTCAATCTCCACGGTTTTATCCTCCATGGGCTTGCCAAATAGCTGCTCCCCAAGGCAGTTTCTCCTCGACCCACTGTTCCAGGTCCGAGGACTGGAGCCAAGCTTGCCGGCGAGCTCCAATGCCAGTCGCTGTCACCCGGGCGGAAGACCCAAAGCTGCTCGCAAGAGATATTTCGAGCACTCCCCAACAGGCTTTGAGAGGGCCTGAAAGTGTCAGAAATGGTCTCCATCGAGGCCCACTGTGAAGCCTCCGAGCTCCTTAGTGAGGTCACAGAGGAACATTCCAATATATAATTGGTACATTTGGATGCGGCATGAGAGAATGGAGCCCTGGTAAGCCTTGCGCCTGAGGGTGTCGAGGGTATGAGACTCCCTGCCTGGTGGAACAGACAAATGAGTCTTCGGGCTCTTGAGCTTCCTCATGGCAAATTCGACCACCATCAAGGTGTGGGGAATCTGTTTTTTCCTGAACCCCGGACCTTGCTGGACTTTGTACATAGCGTCCAGGCACTTGCTCACAATTGGGACAGAGGCCGGGGTCTCCCACATGCGGAGTAAGAGATGGTTTAGAATGGGAGGAACCAGAGTGTTACTCCAGGAACTTTTTGTTGATCAAGAACGGACACATGAATGGTTAAGGAGGGGTGAACTGAAACCGAAGAATGAGAGGTTGATAGTTGCAGCCCTGGACAGCGGCTTATGGATGATATGGTTTACAGCGAGCATTGAAAAAATTGGCAACAGAGACATATGTCGATTCTGTGAGAAAGAAACAGAAACGGCGACTTGCCTCATAGCTGGCTGTGAAGTTTTGATGGCAGAACATTTCTATACAGAAAGACATAATAAAGTAGCACTGTGAGCACTACAACATCACTGTGTCCGAAAAGCACTGGGATCATGACCCTCAGAGAATTACAGAGAATGAGGAGGTTACGATTACCTGGGATACTCGCATTCCAACTGATGAAAAGCTGGACGCGAGGAAGCTGGATATAGCGATTAGGGAGAATTACATCAGAATGGCATTGGTAATAGAGGTGTCAGTTCCAGGCAACTACTCTGTGAATCACGTGGAGAGGCAGAAGAACCTGAAATAGCAAGAAATGCAGTCAGAGACCAAGAAAATGGGGCAGTAAGACAGAAATATTTCCTATCGTGTTGGATGCCACAGGCTTGATAAAGAAGAATTTCCGAGCACATCTTGACAACTACCCACACATGTTACATCTTACGATCTCCAACAGGAGGTTCTCTTTGGGACGATGCAAGTACTACACCGAGCCTCAGCAGTGAATTTGAGAGACTGAGATCATACTCCACATACCTTGGCGTAAGAGTGAGGTTTATGACTCTCATGGTATGTGCAAAACTAACCCATTTGGAGAAACTGCCCCCGAGACATACTACTAACTGTGATGGACCATGAGTGCTCCTTAAAGAAAATAATTCAAACTCTGAATCAGTTTGGTCTCACATCAGGATTCAAGATAAATGCCTCAAAGTCTGAAATATGACACATAAATATCCCAGAATCTCAATTAAGCATTCTGTAAAAACAATTCCCCTTCAGATGGATGGCGCCTTCACTCAAATATTTAGGGATAAAGCTCACAAAAAACTACAAAGGTGTAGCTAATGATCTGAAACAGTCAAAATGATGATTCTTCCATAATTTCTATATCTGTTCCAAGAATAGGAAAGGGGGTCATTTAAGAAGCCTTATTCATGATTTGTATGGCCATTCAAATATCCGAATCACATCATTTATTTTATTTATTTATTTATTTACATTCTCTTATATACCGCACTATTCAGCATCAGCGCGGTTCACATGGAACAAAAAATGCTCAGTACAATTAACATGTAAGAGTTTACAGATAACAGGGCAAGTAAATTGGATAACAGGGGTAAACTATTTACAGCATTTGCTACATCAACTTGTATAACAGTGGCAAACTATTTACAAATATTGTTACATAAAGTCGTATGATCCTGAATACCATAGAAACAAATGCACCACTAAGGGTTAGGGAATCTTTCTTGGCATGTTGTTGGGGAACCATATAATTGCTTAGCGGGTTGCATCTCTGTCTCAGTGGGTGAGGATGGGTTCTATGAGATACTTATTGAAAAGATGGTATTTAAGGGCTTTCCTAAACTGTGTGATGCTCTTAATAGCCCGGATATCTGGAGGTAATGCGTTCCAGCATCTTGGTGCACTGATACTAAACGCCCTATTGGCTGTAGATGTTGTGCACGCTGTTAATGCTTTCGGGACTTTTAAGGTGTTTGTAGCTGTGGATCTCCTTGCTCTATTAGGAGATGTGATATGGATGAGGGCCGTTATTGATTCAGGGGAGAGCTTGTTAATAGCTTTAAAAGTGATTAACAGTGTCTTGAAGACAATTCTAGCCTGGATAGGTAGCCAATGTAATTGTATCAGCAGAGGTGTCACGTGGTCACTTCTGGAGGCTCCATGGATGACCCTTGCTGCAGTGTTCATGGCGAGCTGTAGTGGATGTAAGGTGGATAGGGGCAGGCCTTGAAGGATGGCATTGGCGTAGTCAAAATGAGGTATGATCAACGCCTGGTATATAGTCCTGAAGTCATTTGGTTCTAGCATGGATCGTAAATGCCTAAGTGAGCGGATCTTATAGTATACTGCTCTGACAGTGTTCGCTATGTGGGCTTTCATGTCCAGGCGTTGATCCAGAGTGACTCCATGTCCCCAAAGCTATTTTAGAATGCTCCACACTTACACGTGTCCAATGTGATCATGTCCATGTTCTCTAAAAGCTTGATGAAGGTGTGTCTGGGATGTTATGGAAAAGATACACTGTATGCCCGATTTCAGAATGGGAAATACAAATGTGGCTATCTCAAATGGAAACCTTATTCAATGTCATTCCCAAACTGGGGTGTACAACAGCCTGACCCGACACGGCTGTGTTTCAGCAGTACCTTATGTAGGGGTTATATGGCACTATAAAACATCAATATAGACAAATATTAAAACATATAAAAGATATTAAAACCTAAAACACCAATGAACATAAAATAATTAGAAAACTAAAAAACTAAAACCATATGTCACCCTGAACATTTAAAATATTAAGAGTGCATTAAAATGAAATAGAGACAGAAGACACCAAAATCATCTACAAATAAATAATAATAAAAAGGAGATATAGAACATTGTGTGCAAAGGTGCAAAAAACAAATGTAGCAAGCACTACATAGTAATGCCACCAGTGCAAATAACAAACTCATAGACAGACCATTGTCTATAGCTCTTTTTTTCATTATTTATTTATTTATAGATGATTTTTGATAACCACGTTTTGGACTGGTTTGTATTTCTATCACATGGTAGCTGTGCTTCATTGCTGGATGATTTCAGAATGGGGAAGTTTAGACAACCAAGTTATCCCTACTTCATTTGTTATGACCAATAGGAGGGAAGGATGTAACCAACAATCCTTATGTAGCTTACACAAGAAAAGTCTGGCTAACATAGAAAGAAAGAGAAATAATCCCAATTTACACCAATTAACTAGAAGGACACCACCTTTAGCTGAGAAAAAGTGGGCCTTAGTACCCTGAGCTAACTACAGTATACACCCAAAGGAAACTTCAAGAATTCTCTGACTCTGACAGAGTAAATACAATCTTCCTCCAAAGGAAAACACATCATCACGGGACCTGAAATGAACAAAGACCCGAAAAAAGGGAAAACCTAATTCAAGCATAATTTTTTTTATTTATTTAAATCGCTTATATACCGCGCTCTTCAACATCAGTGCGGTTTACATAGAACATGAGGTATTTACAGTGGGGGTTAACACCGTGTTACATGTAACAGGTAGCTCAACTTGGGTAACAGTATTAACTATTTACATTTGTAATAACAGAATGATATTCACACTTATATACAAATACATGAGGAGTGGATGCATGTGGTCGGGGCTATGTTGCGAGTGGTGGAGTTGGTGAACATTCCTACGGGTAGCATTCGAGGAAGAGATAGTGTTTTAATTCTCTCCTGAATGTAGTTAGTTCCGGGATTGCTCGGATATCGGGTGGAAGAGCGTTCCAGCATCTGGGAGCACAGAGACTGAAAGCCCTGTTTATGATTGTCTGAGCACTGTGGGTCATTGCTTTGGGGATTACCAAAGTGTTTATAGCAGTAGATCGTCTGGCTCTATTTGGGGGTGTAATGTGAGTGAGGTCCGCGAGAGAGGAGGGGGCGAGTCCATTGATGGTCTTGAAGATTAGTAGTAGGGTCTTGAAGGTGATCCTGCTGTGGATTGGGAGCCAGTGGAGACTTTTGAGGATGGGTGTTATATGGTCTCTCCTGGAGGCGCTATGTAGGACTCTGGCTGCAGCATTCATGGCGAGCTGGAGCGGACTCAGGGTGGATTGTGGGAGTCCTTGCAGGATAGTGTTGGCGTAGTCGAGATGTGGGATGGTTAGTGCTTGGAAGATTGTTCTGAAATCAACTGGTTGCAGGAGGGGGCGTAGATGTTTGAGTGTCTTGATCTTATGGTACGTTGATTTTACCATGTTGCTCATGTGTGTCTTCATATCCAGTCTTTGATCCAATGTGACATCCAGGAAGCGGATTGAAGGTTTGGTTTGCAGTTCAATTTTTCCAATTTTTAGGCAGGCAGGAGGGGAAAAGTTGGGGTTTCTGGAGATGAACAGTACTTCAGTCTTTTTGTGTTGTATTCGAAGATTCTGGTTTAGAAGCCATTTTTCCACTGAGCTAAAACAGTTAGTTAGAGGTGTGAGGTTAATTTGGTCAGTCTGGAATGGCATGTACATGAGAACGTCATCGGCATAAATCATGCATTCGACGTTGAATGATCGTATGAGGTCACAAATTGGCTGCATAATAGGAAAACAACTCAAAAAAGGAATAGTGAGAAAATGGGAAGATAGAGATAAAAAGCTAGATGAAGACCAATGGAAAGAGAGTCATAGTAAAACAAGTAAACCTGTCATGTCAAAACAAATTGTAGAAAATGGCTTCGATCAAGTACACAAATTCCACAAGGGATTAGAAGACAAGGGCTGGAGAGGATGCAGCCTTCATGGAGCTTTCAAGTATATCTGGTGGGATTGCCCCTAGATATAACCCTATTACAAAGTGGTATTCAAATATCTAAGCAAAATCCCACAAAATGAAACTCCCAAAGAGAGAGGGGTGACCCTACAAAACACGAAGGGGCAGATATTCAGCTGCACCCATTACACTTAAAGTGGCTGACCATTGTCGCTTTAAGTTAAACCTGGATATTCAATGCCGGGATCATAGCTGGCTACCAGCACTGAAGATCCGGTGTGCCCGGTTAGCGATTAAAGTGGGTAGCAGAGATATTCAGCTACTGCCCGGTTAGCTAAATCTGCTAAAATTAGGCCCGACATTTAAGTGCCTAACATTAGCCGGTTTAAGTTACCCGGCCAGAGGCTGCATATCACAGTTGGTTGGTTAGCTGCAGTACCACCCCTGGAATGCTATGCGATGATCACTGGGGTGCTTAGCAGCATTAGCAAGGGATATTCAGCAGCACAAAATGGCTATATGCTGTTGAATATTCCACTCGTCCCAATTAGCACAGCAGGTCTGCTAAGCACGTTAATCATTTTGAATATGCTCCCCCTAAGGTGCAGGGACTAGAAAAATCAAAAGACAACCTAATATTACTGGAAATGTCAGCAGCCTGAATTATCTAGTGGCCCACAAAAGGAAAATTCAGGCTCCTCTGTGATGGGGTGTATAGGAAGTTACCTGTCCCTCTCCAAAGGGATTATCAGCAGTCCACCTTAAAAGGGTCTACAGCTCAGAACCCAGGGATGGGAGAGGCCCATGGAGACAGAAAGCTCCTTCCAAGTAGGGCTGGGAAGGGAGTCCTCCTGTGAGGTAGGAGATTCAGGAGGTGGAAACTATATTTGCAGACACTGAAGCCAAAGTGACTGACTGGACTTTGTGCTGAACTTAATTCTGAGCTTTAAGTTGTGAGTCGAGGGAAAGGCACTGAGAACCAGCCTTGTGAAGGTAACAAGCTTGGGAGTGACTGCTGAATAACTGAAGGACAATAAATGTGATTTTTATTTGGCCCTGAACTGTTGTTTGCCCAATATTTTAAAAACCTCTTGCCACCGCACACCACGCTATACCATACCCTCCTATCCAAATTTACCAAGAAAAACTAAGAAGCCATTGTGAAATGTAAAGACCAGGGGTTCCCATCCACTCCTAGGGATATACCTAGCTAGTTAGGTTTTCAGGATAACCACAATGGGCCCAATTCCATCCCACATGTCCAGGCCCTCTGTGCGTCCGTCCAGAACCAGACACACAGAGGGAGTCGCAATTCTGATCCCACGGGGCAGTCTAGCCCCGCGGGATCAGAATCACAAACCAGCCTGTACATCCAGGCTGGGACCCCGAATCCGTCCGTCCTGCACGTACAGGCCTTCCCCAGCTAACTCAGTCAGGGCTCTTCAATGGAGTCGTGGCACAATGGTGTCCGGTTGCCATGGCACCGCAGCTCCACTGAAGAGCCGAAATCCCCGGCCGCTGGCTCCAGCAGTGATTTCCCTGTAGACTGACACCCAGTCTGGTCTCCTAAGGCTAGGGTTGGGTTGCGGGGAATGTCCTCGCCCCCACCCCCCCCCTCCACCCCCCCCCCCCGCCCCATCCGTGCCCCAGGCCTGCTGATCCCTGGCGACTAGGGGAACTTATTCCTCCTCGGAGGTGGAATAAATTCCCCATGCAAGTCGCCAGCCCTGGACATACAAAGCCGACACTAGAATTGGTCTTGTACATCCAGGACTGATGACCGCCCACTGTCCGCCCTAACGCCGCCCTCAATCTGCTCCTTTCCCGCCCCATCTACCTTCCCCGTACAAGATGCAGGGAAGGTAGACAGGACCGGGAAAAGGCATGAATAGCGTACCTCAGAATGACCCTGAATGAATCCAAATGATGTCCCAAAGACTGAGTCGAGAACCCCTGGTATAGACTAGCACCAAGCATACTGTAGCAACAAATTAGACCAATAGGAAAAAATGTGGTCATATTTTATTAAGGGAATCAACACCAATAAATGGACACCATTATCTACCTCACAGCGTGAAGCAGAAAACATCTGTAAAATTATGGAGTTGGGCCCCTAAAGAGGGGGTGGGGTTTAAGGGGAATATTTTCTAAGAAAACAATGTATTTTGTAGTAAAGAAGACAGACCAACATATCGGTATAATGCAAAAACCCTTTAGTATACTTGTACATGCAGACCAGCCCCAGAGCTGATTCAAGGAGTTGGCACCTTAGGCAAATCTTAAGCCTTTCACCCGCCCTGGCTGTCAAACTCTATTGTTTCACTCTGAATACTCTGCTCTTTGCTGCCCTCACCCCCACGCCAGACGTTGCTGCCCTAGGCAACCACCTAGTTTTCCTAATGGTTGGGCCAGCCCTGAGCACATGTCAGGTTTAAGAAAACCAGAAGAGGTAGGGAGAACAACAAATCTCTAGATTATATTATCCTCTATTGAACAACTCGAAACAAGCGTGATGATAAGTGAGGATGCTGTATTCATCTGTAACACAAATGCTGTATAAATAAGAAACCCACTAAATAAGAAATAATTAAAAAATAAATAGAACAACATTTTCACAGATTCCATACCATGAATCCATATTAACTTATTAACATTGGAAACCATAGTTAAGAAAGAGAATGGCATATTTCCTATGAAAGCTCCTTCTGACGGAGAGAGCCTGGTTTTCTCTGCACTCTGGACGTTGTGGAAGGCACAGAAGGGGTCAGAGGACTGGAGTCACTTGTTTCATAGGATGGAGGTTTGAGCAGCAGAAGCTTTGCCATGAATCTCTGCTCTGCGGAAGGCACAACACACCCACACTGGCTAGAAAATGTTTATGCAGAGCTCTGTGACTACAGGAGGACATCAGCACAGGGAGGGCTGGAGGAGGGACGCGAACAGATGCTGAACCCACACATGGCTGGGCTCTCCTCTCAACAGGAACTGCTATGGATCATTGACCAGTTTAGATAGAGGCATCTGTATAGAACACAGCAATCTCTCCCAAAGTGTACAGGGCTTGGATGATGTACAGGAATATTAAAGACAAACCGCAGCATTAGGTCAACATTAGAGCTGTAGTGCTGGTCGGACTGATAATAACATAAGAAATGCCACTGGGTCAGATCAAGGTCCATTAAGCTCAGTGTCCAATCCAGGTCACAAATACGTGTCAGGTTCCCAAAAAGGTAGACAGATTACATGATGCTTATCCTGGGGTAAGCAGTGGATTTCCCAGGTCCTCTTTAATAATGCTTTATGGACTTTTCCTCCAGGAACTTGTCAAAACCTTTTTTAAACCCAGTTACACTAACAACTTGTACTACATATTCCAGTAATATATTCCAGTAATGAATTCCAGAGTTGGATTACACTTGAGTGAAAAAATATTTTCTCTTATTAGCCTTAAATAAGAGTTCTTGTATATAGTTAGCAACTGATAATTGCTTGTTTGACCCCAATGTAACAATCCAAGTTGAATAACCCTGTTCAATGTAAAGCTTGTTGCTATAACTGTTTTATTGTAAACCGCTTTGAATGTAAATAAGGCGGTATAGAAGACCTGTTAAATAAATAAATAGGTTACACTGTAGCTTCATTGCATGTCCCCTAGTCTTTCTATTTTTGAAGGACTAAACAATCAATGTGTGTTTATCCATTCCACTCCATTCATTAATTTATAGACCTCTATCATGTCTCCTCTCAGCCGTCTCTTTTCCAAGTTGAAGAGCCGTAACCTTTTTAGCCTCTACTCATAGGGGTATCCTTCCATTTCCTTTACCATTTTGGTGGTTCTTCTCTGAACCTTTTCTAATTCTGCTATATCCTTTTTTAAGATATGGCGACCAAAATTGCACACAATATTCAAGGTGCGGTTGCACCATGGAACAATACAGAGGTATTATAATATCCTTTGTTTTATTCACCATTCCTTTCCTTATGATTCCTAGCATTCTATTTGCATTCTTGGCCACTGCTGTACACTGGGTGGAGGGTTTCAATGTATTACCCATAATGACATCTAAAGCCTTTTCTTGGGTGGTGGTTTCTAATGTGGAACCTTGCATCGTGTAACCATAGTTTGGGTTTTTCTTCCATAAGGGGGTAATTCCAAGTCGCGTTTAATGGGGATGGACGTCCAGTTTGGACGTCCATCCCCGCTAAATGCCAGGGGGCCGATTCCCAACACAGAGCTCCCCACACGTACAAAGGAGATATGTGGAGAGCTCTGTATGGAGGCAGGAGGGGGCAGGCCAGAGGAGGAAAGAGGGCGGGCCAGAGTTGGGACCCTGGCTCAGATTACAACGCTGATTCCAGTCGTGGCCCTGTACATGTAGCTTCAATGGGAACTTATTCCACCTTGGGGGTAGAATAAGTTCTCCTGAAGATCGCAGCGGAAGCAGTGAGGACCAGCAGGAGGTGAGCAGAGGCAGTGGGTTCCCGCAGCCCGATCCCAGCCATGGGAGGCCTGATCGGGGGTCAGGCAGCAGGGAACTGGTCGCAGCAGGAGCCAGTCAGTAGTCGGGACTCCTGCATGGTGTCCTGGTGCCATGGCAACAGGACACCACAGTACCGGGCTCCACGCAGGAGTCGCGGCTGCGATTTGCAGAGAACGGGCTGGACATCCGGGCCCTCAGAATCAGTGCATGGCCTGCCTGTCTAAGCCCGTTGCACCCGATTCTGTTCCCATGGGGAAGTCTAGCCCCTGCGGGATCAGAATCGGGTGCAGTACCGGCCTGTCCAGGTTTTGGATGTCTAGATGAGCCGGACATGCCTCGATAGGAATTGGTCAGTAAGTGCATAACTTTGCACTTGTCCACATTAAATTTCATCTGCCATTTGAACATCTAGTCTTCCATTTTATCAAGGTCCTCTTGCAATTTGTCACAATCCTCTTGTGTTTTAATAACTTTGAATAATTTTGTGTCATCTGAAAATTTGATCACCTTACTCGTTCTTCCCTTCCAGGTCATTTATGAATATGTTTAAAAGCAACGGACCCAGCACAGATCACTGGTGCTGCACTATTCACCTTTCTCTCTTGATTCAGGGGACAGTCTTCTGCATTATTACAGAGACCCCAGGGACAAACAGCTGTGGGTCACTAGAACAGAGAACACGCAAACTCATGAAGCAATACACAGCTAGGGCACATGACACACAGACATTGGCTTCAAAAATATCTAATGCAGGGTCCCTCCCAAAGGTCACATACTGTGGAGGCCCCTCTTAGGAATGCAGCACATGTACACGAAATCCTTTGGGCACCCACTTCTTAGTTCCTATATTCTGGGGCCCCTTCCTAGGATCCCTACTCTAGTCCCAGCAAAATAAATATACAATTTAGCCTCAATTCAAAGCAGATCTCTGGAGTTCTTGCTGTGTGCAAGAAACTGAACATAGAGCCTAAGAACACAAGAACATAACTGTAAACTTTGTAATTGAATTCTCATTTCTAGGTGTGGCAGGGTTCTCACTCACTGTATATAGCCATTGTTGACACTTGCTTATTTTAAGAAGAGGCATAAGATGGCATGAGGACAGAATGTCTTAAGGTTCATGGTCTGTGTCTGCTTTCTCAAGAGCTCTTACAAGATGAAGTGGGATTCAGTCTGCTCTTATCTTCTCCCTATTCTGACAAAGATGACTTCAAGAGTCTCACTGTTCCGCTGCACTGTTGTGAAATAACCCTTTGGATAACTTCAAAAGGGGACTGCTATTTCTGGAGAGAGATCTGCAATTGTAAGTATTTACTTCTGGGAATTTTTTCTAAATCTTGGGGAAAAGGGAATGCTTTAGATTAAAGCTGATTAATCTGTGTAAATTAGAATCCAGTGTATTTGTTAAATCAGTCAGGGTCTAGTATCAGTAAGGAGCTTTTAGTTAAATTGAAAACTCAACAGGTAGTTTTCAGTTTAAGTTTAAAACCCAGCAGAGGGCTGTCAGTTTACATTTAAAACCAAGCAGAGAGCTTCTAGTTTAATTTTAATACTCAGTCAGGACCTAGTACCAGCAAAGAGCTTTCAGTTTAAATTTAAAACACAACAGAGAGCTTTCTGGTTAAATTTAAAACCCAGCAGAGAGCTTCTAGTTTAAATTTAATACTCAGTCAGGGCCTAGTATCAGCAAAGAGCTTTAATTTAAATCAACTCAGTGTATAACTTAGCATAAAAGGAAAAATAGGGTCAGAATTCTTTGAACAATAAATTGTTTCTAGAGACCTTTACAAAGAGGCCTTCTAGATAGGGGGCAAGAGACCTGTAAAATTGTATTAGATAGGTGGTAAAGCCAAGGGACAGATCAAATGGGCATTTTGAAAGACTCCCTCTATCCAAGCAAGTGTTTCAAGTGTTGTGTGAATCACCCAGGAAATTAGTCACAGATTACTTTAGAAACACCGGACAGGGTACTGTGTAGCAGCCAGCTTTTAGTAAGTCTTCTTTCCCTTCCTCCCTCCGTTGCTCCCATCCATCTCTGGGATAATCATAGCTTTATAGGTGCTTTTGACTGTGTAAACCATGAGAAACTCTGGGCCACATTAAGAAGCATGGGTATACCAGAACACCTGATCGTTCTCTTGCGCAATCTGTACATTGATCAAGAAGCAACAGTTCGAACGGAACAAGGAGAAACAGAATGGTTTAAAATAAGCAAAGGTGTAAGACAAAGGTGTAAGTTATCCTGTAGCTAGGACCTGTTTAATTTATATGCAGAACAAATCATCAGAGAAGCAGGACTGTATGAAGACAACAGAGGTGTGAAGATTGGTGGAAGACTCATCAACAACCTTCGCTATGCTGATGATACCACATTACTGGCTGAAAGTGAAGATGATCTGAAACATTTGCTTCTCACAATCAGAGAACATAGTCTCAAAATGGGCCTGCACCTTAATGTAAAGAAGACAAAGATCATGACAACTGGCATAATCAACAGGTTCATCGTTGAAGGAGAAGAAATTGAAATCGTGAACAACTTTAACCTACTTGGATCAACTATCAATAAAGAAGCAACAAGCAGTCAAGAAATCAGATGACGCATTGCTCTTGGCAGAATGGCTATGAAAGACCTAGATAAGATTCTCAAGAGCAGAGATGTCTCTCTCCATACAAAGATTCGACTTGTTCAAGCGATGGTATTTTCAATAACATCATATGGATGTGAAAGCTGGACAGTGAAAAAGATAGACAGGAAGAAAATTGATGCCTTTGAATTATGGTGCTGGCGGCGAATACTGTGTATACCATGGACTGCCCGAAGAACAAACCAGTCGGTACTAGAGGAGATCAAACCTAAGCTTTCTTTAGAAGCTCAGATGACAAGACTTCGACTTTCATACTTCGGACACATCATGCGAAGAGAGAGATCATTAGAGAAAGACATCATGCTTGGCAAGATAGAAGGTCAACGCAAAAGAGGAAGGCCAGCAATGAGATGGATCGCTACAATAACAGCAGCTACGGGTACCAGTCTGTCAACAATGAGCCGCCTGACTGAAGACCGAACACAATTTAGGATAGCTATCCAGAGGGTCGCCATGAGTCGACTCCGACTCGATGGCACTTAACAACAACATAGGTGCTTAAACTTCTTAAAGGAAAGGAGGTGCCATATTCACTCTCAGGTACAGCTGTTTATCCTCATCAGGCATACATTAAGGACACAAGATTAGTTAAGCTTAAGGTGAACAAAGTCCATTAAATATATTAGGCATAGTCACGAAATTCTCCTTGGAAGACTGAAGGAGAAGGGAGTCTGCAACAGTGCACTAGAATGGTGCAAATCTTACCTTGACGACAGATGGCAATATGTGAAATCAGGATCAGAAGAGTCAACACATTTCCATCAAAAGCAAGGAGTACCCCAGGGCTCATCGTTATCCTCATTACTTTTCAATATCTACATGCAGCCCATCTGCAATATCATAAGATCATTCAACGTGAATTGTTTGATATATGCAGATGATATCCTATTATACATGCCCTTCTCCACAACTCACATGGACCTGACCCCTCTCACAGACTGCTTCAACGCAGTTTCAACTTGGCTCCAAACACAGAACCTTCGCATCCAACATAAAAAAACGGAGGTGCTATTCATCACCAGAGATACCTACTTTACCCCCCCATCCCATGTCAGTGTCAATGAAGCTGATTTGCAAACCAAAGATGCAATAAAATATTTGGGAGTTACCTTGGATCAACATCTTAACATGAAAAGTCACATAAGCAACATAGTCAAAGCCGTCTACTTCAAAATACGCTCTCTCAAGCACCTACGCTCCCTTTTGGACCCAGATGACTTCCGAACCATATATCAAGCGCTGATCCTGCCGCACTTTGATTTTGCAAATGCCATCTTACAAGGTCTCCCCCAATCCACATTAACCCCCTTACAGTTGGCCATGAACGCCGCAGCTAGGATCCTTTACGGAGCATCCAGATACGACCACGTGACCCCCATTCTCAAACAGCTGCACTGGCTACCAATCAATGGGAGAATCACCTTCAAAACCCTTCTATTAACTTTCAAGGCAATCAAAGGTATTTCAGCCTCCTCACTCACTCATCTTATCCACTTTGTCCCTCCCAACAGATCCAGAAGATCAACAGCTGTAAACTTGCTTGCAATACCAAAGGCTTCGACAAAGTACAACATGACAACCACAAACAGGGCTTTCAGCTTTTACGTACCCAAATGCTGGAATGCTCTACCCCCTGACATTAGGGCCATAGCCAACCAATATCAGTTCAGGAAGGCCCTCAAAACCCACCTGTTCCTCCAACACTTACCTGACAGCAATTGATCCTAGATATACCTTTCAGGAATTGACCCAATTTAGTTAAAAGACCTACATGCATTATCTGACTTTTATCTATCCTTCCAATGTAAATAGATTATGTATATAGTTAACCCTGTTTTCCAAGTTTATACTCCTGTTCGATGTAAACCTGACAGCTTGTTGTTATGGTCGTTAAGTTATAATGTAAACCGCACTGATGCTAAATAGCGCGGTATATAAGAAATTGTAATAAATAAATAAATAAATAAATAATAAATAAGTATAAGTATCCCTAGCAAATGTTAGTAAGTAAACAACATAAATACCTAAATATAATCCTAAAACTAAGATGCAGACAGCAGTCCAGCAGCGAGATGGGGCCTTTCCAGTCTTTTGCATTGAGTGTCACATGTATGATTTTCTCCCAGTTGGTGAGGGGTCGTACGTGTGCACTATGTGCAAGGAGTTCTTTGCTCTCAGGGAATGAGTCCAATCTCTGGAGGCTAGAGTACAGGACTTGGAGGACATAAGGAAGACAGAGAGGTACATAGACGAGACCTACAGGGATGTAATACTGAAGTCCCACCTCCAATCTGGTAGCATCCCCTGTTGCCATGGAGGAGAGAGGTCACATGACAGGACAGCATCACCCTGGTGTGGCAGAAAGTTATCCTGTAGCTAGGACCTGTCCTCCTGGTGATGTAAAATCCTCTCGCACTGAGGAGGATTCTCCAGGGCCATGTGTCCATGAGGGAAGGTTTAGGAGAACAGTTATAATTGGTGGTTCGATCATTAGGCATTTTTTCGCTCAACGTGTAATCAAACTCTGGATTCATTACTGGAGGATGTAGTAAAAGCTGTTAGTGTAGCCAGGTTTAAAAAAGGTTTGGACAAGTTCCTGGAGGAAAGGTCCATAAACCATTATTAAAGGGGACTCGGGATATCCACTTCTTGACCCACTACAAGCATTGAGGAACCTGTGTCTTTTAGGGAAACTGCTAGATATTTGTGACCTAGATTGGCCACTGTTAGAAACAGGATACTGGGCTTGATTGACTTTGGTCTGACCCAGTATGGCATATCTTAAGTTCTTATATTAAGTAACAAAACTGATTACACTTTTGTTTGTTAGCTAAACTGTTGCCAGGATACCAAGGTTTCCATTTTTATGAAAAGTTACAGATTGGAGATTCAATATAAAATTATATCTGGATCTCTTTTTATTTGGAATAAAAACCAGAGTGGTACAGATGAGAACTAATGAAGAAGGAAGACACGAGAAAAAGGGTCTGAGGGAGAGGAGCCCACGGCTCAGGGGTGGTATGGAGGGGGCCTTGAAGTAAATGAGGTATGAGGAAGAGAGGGCATGCAGGATGTGGGATCTGAGAGGAGGGGACAGGAGGTTGAGGCATAATGAGGGAATGAGCCCTGACAGAGAACTTAAGAACATAAGAAATGCCATACTGGATCAAACCAAGATCCATCATTCCCAGTATCCTGTTTCCAACAGTGGCCAATCCAAGTCACAAGTACCTAGCAGGCTCCCAAAAAGGCACACAGGTTCCAGAATTCTTGCCCCAAGGTAAGCAGTGGATTTCCCGGGTTCTCCTTAATAATGCTTTATTTCCTCCAAGAACTTGTCCAAACCTTTTTTAAACCCAGCTACACTAACAGATTTTACTACATCCTCCAGTAAAGAATTCCAGAGTTTGATTACGCGTCGAGTAATAAAAAATTTCTCTTATTAATCTTACATGGGTTACAGTGTAGCTTCATTGCATGTCCTCTAATCTTTCTATTTTTTCCTGGTGCAAACAACAGATCTATGTTATCCTGTTCCACTCCATTCAGTAATTCATAGACCTCTATCATATCTCCCCTCAGTCATCTCTTTTCCAAGTTGAAGAGCCCCAATCATAGTAACATAGTATATGACGGCAGATAAAGACCAGTATGGTCCATCTAGTCTGCCCAGCAAGGCGGCAAGAGTAAGTGCACTTGCCGCTCCATGCAGGTCACTCCTCCGCATGCCTTTGTGTAGGGGTGTACCCACCGCTCCATGTAGGTCACCCCTATTAACTGAGATATAAGAGACAGATAAGTTTGTTTTGATTTTATCCTGTTGCTGTAAAGGGATCCACTGTGTCTGTCCCATTCCATTTTGAATTCTGTCACTGTATTTGCCCCCACCACTTCCATCGGGAGGACATTCCAAGCATCCACCACCCTTTTAGTGAAAAAGCATTTCCTGACATTGTCTTTCAGTTTACCCACTTGCAGTTTCATGTTACACCCTCTAGTTTTACAGCTTCCTCATCTTTGGAAGAGGTTTGTTTGTCCATTAATGCTCTTTAAGTATTTAAAGGTCTGAATCATATCTCCCCTGTCCCTCCTCTCCTCCATAGTGTACATATTTAGGTCTTCAAGTCTCTTCCCATAAGTCTTATGACGCAGGCTCCAAATCATTTTGGTTGCCTTCCTCTGAATCGCCTCCAGTCTTTTTATATTCTTTGCAAGATACGGTCTTCAAAACTGAACACAATATTCCAAGTGAGGCCTCACCAGCGACTTGTACAGTGGCATTAGTACTTTTCCTTTCTGCTGGTAATTCTTCTCTGTATGCAACCCAACATCCTTCTGGCTTTTGCCACCGCCCTGTTCACACTGTTTTGCCACCTTGAGATCGTCAGAAACATTCACTCTTAGGTTCTTCTTCTGGTTCGTGCATACCAATCTCTCACCCCCTATTGCATACAGTTCCCTTGGATTTCTGCTTCCCAAGTGCATGACACTGCACTTCTTCACATTAAATTTTAACTGCCAAGCATTAGACCATTCTTCCTGCTTTTGTAGATCTTTCTTCATGTTCTCCACTCCCTCAGGGGAGTCCACTCTGTTGCAAATTTTCATGTCACCTGCAAAAAGACAGACCTTTCCATTCAGCCCTTTGGCAATATCATTCACGAATATATTGAACAGTACCAGTCCCAGGACCGAACGCTGGGGCACATTTCTAATCAACTTCCTTTCATCCGAGTGAGTTCCGTTTACCGTCACCTTCTGTCATCTGTCAATCAACCAATTTCTGATCCAGTTCACCATCGTGGGACCCATCACCAAACTGTTGAGTTTATTGATAAGCCTCCTATCAGGAACAGTATCAAAGGCTTTGCTGAAATCCAGGTAGATCACATCCATCGCATGCCCTGGATCCAGTTCTCTGGTCACCCAGTCAAAAAACTCAATCAGATTTGTTTGGCAAGATCGTCCTTTGATAAAACCATGTTGCCTCGGATCATGCAACCTGTTGGTTTCGAGGAAGTCCTCTATTCGCTCTTTCAGGAGTGCCTCCATTACTTTACCCACCACAGAGGTAAGGCTTACTGGCCTGTAGTTTGATACTTCTTCCCTATTACCACTTTTCTGGAGAGGTACCACATCTGCCCTTCTCCAGTCCTGTGGAACCTCTCCTGTCTCCAGTCTTTTAAACCTCTCCTCATAGGGGTATCCTTCCATCCCCTTTACCAGTTTGGTGGCTCTTCTCTGAACCTTTTCTAATAACGCTATATCCTTTTTAAGATCTGGCGACCAGAACTGCACACAATATTCAAAGTGCGGTCACACCATGGAATGATACAGAGGCATTATAATATCCATGGTTTTATTCTCCTTTCCTTTCCTTATGATTCCTAGCATTCTATTTGCTTTCTTGGTCGCCACTACACACTGGGCATAGGGTTTCAACATATTATCCATGATGATGCCTAAATCTTTTTCCTGGGTGGTGGTTCCTAATGTGGAACTTTGCATCGTGTAACCATAGTTTGGGTTGTTTTTTCCTAGGTACATAACTTTGCACTTGTCCACATTAAATTTCATCTGCCATTTGGATGTCCAGTCTTCCAATTTATCAAGCTCCTCTTGCGATTTTTCACAATCCTCTTGTCTTTTAACAACTTTGAATAATTTTGTGTCATCTGCAAATTTGATCACCTCACTAGTTATTCCTATTTCTACGTCATTTATGAATATGTTAAAAAGCAGCGGACCCAGCACAGATTACTGGGGTACTCCACGATTCGCCTTTCTCCACTGACATAATGGACCATTTAGCCCTACTCTCTGTTTTCTATCTTTTAACCAGTTCTTGATCCACAATATTACACTGCCTCCAATCCCATGATTTTTTAATTTCGCCAAGAGTCTCTCATGAGGGACCTTGTCAAAGGCTTCCTGAAAATCCAGATACACTATCTCAATTGGCTCACCTTTGTCTACCTGTTTGTTCACACCTTCAAAAAAATACAACAGATTAGTAAGAAGATTTTCCTTGGCTAAATCCATGTTGGCTTTCTCCCATTAAACCATGACTATCTACATGTTTAGTAATTTTATTCTTTATAATGGTTTCTAACATTTTGCTCGGTACTGACATCAGGCTCACTGGTCTGTAGTTTCCCGAGTCACCCCTGGAACTCTTTTTAAAAATTGGCGTTACATTGGCCATTCTCTAATCTTCCAGTACTACAGATGGTTTTACAGATTACTAATAATAGTTCTTTCAACAACCTTGGATGTATACCATCCAGTCCAGGTGATTTGCTTCTCTTCTGTTTATCAATAGTTGTAATACATCTTCCCGGTTTACTGATATTTCTTTCAATTCTTCCAATACATCACCTTTATATACCATTTCAGGCACGAGTAAGTTCCCTACATCTTCTTCAATAAAGACCAAAACAAAGAATTCATTCAGTCTCTCTGCTATGGTCTCGTCCTCACTTAGCGCCCGTTTACCCCTCTTTCATCCAATGGTCCAATTGACTCTCTCACAGGTTTTTTGCTACAAATGTACTTGAAAAAAGTTGTATTATGTGTTTTTGCTTCCACGGCAAGCTTCTTTTCAAATTCTCTCTTTGCCTGTCTTTGCAGTGCCTTGTATATAACTTGCCAATACTTATGTTGTTTCCTGTGTTCGTCATTTGGCTCCTTTTTCCATTTTCTGAAAGATGCTTTTTTTGTCACCAACAGCCTCACTGACCTGCCTTTAAACCATGTTTTTTGGCCTTCCTTTCACTTTTCTGTGCTTCCAAGACAGTACTTTTAAACAACACTCATGCTTGATGTAAATCTTTAACCTTTGCAGCTGTTCCTTTTAGTTTTTTCTTGACTACTTTCCTCATTTTATCATAGTCTCCTTTTTGAAAGTTAAAAGGTAGTACTGTGGATTTCCTTGCCATCCTTCTTCCATTTATTAAATCAAATGCAATCATGCTATGATTACTATTGCCAAGCGGCTCCAAAACCCTTATCTCTTGCACCACATCCTGGGTTCCACTATGGACTAGGTCCAAAATAGCTTCCCCTCTTGTCGGTTCATGAACCAGCTTCTCCAAGAAGCAGTCATTTATTTCATCTAGAATCATTATAATGATTATAATTATAATCTAGAATCATTATAATGATAATTATCTCTCTAGCATGTCCTGCTGTGACATTGACCCAGTCAATACCAGGGTAATTAAAATCACCCATTATTATTGTGTTGTAACTTTTGTTAGCTTCCCTGATTTCTTTCAGCATTTCATCATCCATCTGTTCATTCTGGCCAGGCGGTCAGTAGTACACCCCCACTGCCATCACCTTCCCCTTTTTACGTGGAATTCTTATCCGCAGAGATTCTACAGTGTATTTTGCTTCTTGCCAATTTTAATCCAAGTGACTCAATGCCCTCTCTAACAGAGTGCAACCTCTCCAAGGTGCTTCAAGACAAAGAGCCCTCCCAGCTGCAAAACCCCAGGGCACAGCAGGAGGAACTCCCTGCAGCATCGCTGGATCCCTTTCACCAAGTCAGGGTACATCCATATCATTAAACCACAAAACAAAAGATTCCTTTTATGAAAGAACAACCTAAGAAGCCACTCTTCATCAGAAAGAAGACTAAAAGATACAATTAAGATAGAAGGAACCGGAGGATCCTCCTGAGATGTTTCTAACAAGTCTGATACATTAAGTACATCCATTTGTTGAATGCCAGTTCCTGCTGGGAAAGCAGATTTCCTGTCCTTAGGGAGATAAAATAATTTCACTATAGGTGGAAATGTCTCACGAGGAATAGCAATGTTTCCATCAAATAGGTCAATCCTCAAGGAAAATTAATTAGGTTATTAGCCCTGGACATGTTCTCTAGGTGTTCCAACTTAACATTAACCGTAGCCAAATTTTTGACAAATGCTGTTGACTGACCCTCCAATACAGGTTTTTATATTCTGGACAGCAGGAAGCTGCATTTGAGCCCCCATAAGACTTGCAGATAGTTGTTCAATAGCTGCAGAATTATTATTTACCTTAACTGCCAGGGGAGAAACCTGAGGTAATATTGCTTCACCGAATGAAACAATATCTATCCATATAGAGTCCAGTATAAATTTGCTGGACAGTCAAAGGTAAATGATGAGATATCACTTGCTTGGACCAGATCCGCTTCCATTCCTGCCAACGTTGTTGCCCCACTCTGGGCAGCAGTCACTCCCACCACTGATCTTCCAACTGATGCTGCCGAAAAGTCAGTTTGATGAAGTTGATCCGAGGCAGAAAGAACTTTTGCCACTGTAGCCCCAGAGCCTTGCCCTCACTGCTCGGGATCCTCTTGCCCTCCAAGGCAGAGTAGCAAGCACAGGCTGCTTTCTGGAGAAAGATGAAGATATGCTGTCTTCGCCACTGGCCACAAATCGTGAGAGATGATGAGTCCAAAGCAGTCACCAAGTTCTCTGGCTCCGGTGAAACTGCAACCCAATGAACCACCCCCAAAACTGCTGGATAGTTAGGCGGTCGCACAAATAAGAATCCATGGGACCGGAGTCCACCGCAGAAATGGACATAGAGGTAACAGAGACTTGAGAGGGCTGCAACCCTCTTTCACCTTGTGCTTCTTTCCCATAGTAGGAAAAGCGTCTGCCTCACAAAAGCCTAGCCGACACCATATTGACTCCACCTTCTACATCTTAATTTTAAGGTTTTGTTTAGCTTTTTAAGTTGTTTACTGAAAATTGCTATAGATACATGTACTGATACAACTATACCAATTAAGTTTAAAGGACTTTGCTTACCTCAAGATTCATTAATTTCAGGGCTTTAATTTATCTATTCCTGGTGAGGATAACCAGCTGAATTTGAAAGTAAATTTGACCATCTCTCCCCCTTTAATAGGTTTAAAAGCCTATAAAGCTAAGATTATGCCTGGGGTGGGTGGACTGGCTTGCTATACGGGTCCCAGACCTGTGCTTCTATTAACAATTTCCTGGATGATTCACACAGCACTTGGTTTGATAGAGGGAGCCTTTCAACTTGCCTCTTTCATCTGTCACTTGGCTTTAATACCTATTAAAAACAAATTCCCAGATCTATTTCCTCCTCACTAGAAGGTGTCTTTGTACAGGTCTCTAGAAACAATATCTTTCTTTCAACTCAAAGAACATTTACCCTATTCTTCCTTCTATGCTAAGCTATATTCCGATTTGATTGAAATTAAAAGCTCTCTGCTGGTACCAGGCCTTGACTGAGTTTTAAATTTAAACTAAAAGCTCTCTGCTGAATTTTAAATTTAAACTAAACACTCTCTGTTGAGTTTTAAACTAAAGCTATCTGCTGATACTAGGCCCTGGCTGAATTTTAAATTTAAACTAAAAGCTCTTTGCTGAGTTTTAAATTTAAACTAAAGGTTCTCTGCTGGGTTTTAAATTTAAACTAAAGGCTCTCTGCTGATACTAGACCCTGGCTGAGTTAACAAATACACTGGCTTTCAGCTTTAACCTAAAGAATTCCCTTTTCCCCATGATTTAGAGAATTTCCCAAAAGTAAATACTTACAAGTTCAGATTTATTTCCAGCAGTAGCAGTCCCTTTTGGTAGTCTTTCAAGAGGATGTGAAGAGGGGGTCCTGATGTTAAGGGAGAGGGGTAAAAGTGAGGGAGGCCTAAAGAAAGGAGGTGCAGAGCAGATCCGTAGGGAGAGGGACTTTAAGAGATATGAGATGTGTAGAAGTATGAGTGACTGGAACCCTGAAAGAGAGGAAATATAGTGGGGCCTGAAAGAGAAAGGATGGGTGGCATGAGAAGAGGGACTCAGAGGTGTGATTGTGATTACTGACACATATTCTCACTATACCAAATACTCAGGATCGCGAACCTCTGATCAGAGCTAATGCAAGATTTACAGTCTCTAGAAGTGCTATGCCAGGTCCTGATGGCACTCCCAGAACTGTATGGAGAGATGCACCCTGCGTTCTTGTTGACTATCAAGATCCTTTTGGCTAGGATTTCTCACAGGTAAAGGAAGTCCAGGATCATTACTACAGAACTTTCAAGAATTTAGGCTTATATCACTAGTCAACAAAAGGGCTTGCTGGACCATTTGCATTGAAGAGTATAATCAAAAATAAAATTGTGAAAAATGAAAGAGTCTGCATAGTTCTGCTATTATTGTCTTACAATGGGTTCTAATTACTATCAAAGTTTAAGGCAGTTCTTACGTCTCACCATGTTTAACAAGTGCATCATGAGAGTCAGTCAATGCAATGCTGCATCATGGGGGTCACTTTCCCCAGGGCCTGTCACTATACCACTGCACTGCATCATGGGGTCAATTCTCCAGAGCTGATCACTGTACATTTCATGATGTGCTATTTGGCGGTGGGCTTGGATGTGGGGGCAGAGTGCTCTGACGGGTGTCTCCAGTGCTCTTGTGCCTGATGAGACAGCGCAGGGCACTCTGACAGTCATCTTCATGGAACTGGGAACTTTTCTAGGCCATTTTGCCTCACTCTCTGTGCACTTCATATGGCCAGTTCTGACTAGCTTCAGCTGTAACTGAAGTTCTGGAGTCTGTCGAATATGCCCCGTGAAATTCATACATTTTCCCAGAGCCTGTCACTTTAAGATGCATTGTGGGGGTCACTTTCCTCCAAGTCAGCCCCTCTCAAGCTGCATCATGTGTAGAAAAAGTACACAGAAGAGTGAGCAAAAATGATATAGGGGATGGAAGGACAGCCCTGTGAGGAAAGGCTTAAAAGGTTAGGGCTCTCCAGCTTGAAGATGAGAGGGGGAAAGACTGAGCGGACTGGACTGAGTCAACAAAAATAGACTTCTTACTCTTTTTCAAAAACTACAAAGACTAGGGAACACACCATGAACTTACTAAGCAGCACATTCAAAACAAATCAAGAGACAATCATTTTTCACGCACTGCACAATTACGTTTTTGCATTTGTTGTTGGAGGAAATGATAAAAGCACTTAGTGTAGTTGGCTTTAAAAAATGTTTGGATAAGTTCCTGGAGGAAAATTCCATAAACCGTTATTAACTAGACAACTGCTTAACCCAGGGCTTAAGCAACACAGACTCTGTCTACTTTTTGGGATCCTGCCAGGCACGTGTGATCTGGATTGACCGATGTTGAAAACAGGATACTGGGCTTGATGGACATTTGGTGGTCATTGCCCCCAGAGGTAGCTACTATAATCCTTGGACAGTCCTCATAAAACTGATGAGTTTAGACCAGGGGCTAGTTGAAGGCTCAGCAGTAGCAACTTTTCTACTTTGTTCCCATCCCCCTCTGTGCTGTGATCCTTTCACAACACCTAGGGGCTTGCAGGAGACAGCAATAGGCTGTGCCCTCCATCTCTGTTGACTAGGACCCAAATGTCGTGTTTTGTATACCCCCTCCCCCCCCCCCCTCCACAGATATGTCTTGCACTATTGCTGGTGACATCAAGACCTAAGAAAGCAGTAGTGACTGGAGCCAGGAAAGGAGGCAGGCAGGGAGCTATTATTGGCTTTTATTTCACATGCTTAAGGATCCAGCATAGGAGTCAAATCCAGCACCCCTTAGCTATTCATCTGAGCAAGTCCATCCATGACACTGGCAACAAACTGAGCCACTCCTGGTTTTAGCCCAACTGCATTTCCACCATCTTGTTTTTATTAAGCAAAAATGGAGCTATATTCATAGGACGTATATGAGCAAAATCTCAGTTCTACCTTTCCAGATGACATCAAATATCATCCAGTGCATTATGGGGCCTGCACATCTTTTCCTATGAATACTATATGTCATAATGCAAACCAGATACTCATCTAGAGGAGCCAATTTCACTCTTGAAGACCCAGCTGCTCCCCAATGAATGTGCTGGCTTTGGAAAGAGTAGTTACTCACCTGTAACAGGTGTTCTCCAGGAGCAGCAGGAATCAGTCCTCACATATGGGTGACATCAACGTCGATGGAGCCCTTGCAGAGCATTTCCCCAGCTTTCCAAGAAAGCCTTTGGGAATGCAGGCAAGCATGCGTGGTTCCCTTCCCGCCTAAAGGTGGCATCTTGCTCAGTCAAATGACATAGCTAAAAACAGCACACAAAAATGTAAAAATAAACTATGTACAACTGCAACTCCCAGGGGAGGAGAGAGGGTTGTGAGGACTGATTGCTGCTGCTCCTGGAGAACACCTGTTACAGGTGAGTAACTACTCTTTCTCCAGGACCAAGCAGGAAGTCAGTCCTCACATATGGGTGACTCCCTAGCTCTGGGCTACCAGGAACCCAGGCTGAACAAGAGAACTCCCTCTAGTCCCAGCATCAAAGAAAGGCTTTTCACTGACAGAACCTCCACCGGTAGCCCAACGGAGGGCTGGAGGGCAGGAGTTGCCTAAACCTCAAAGAGATTCTGGAGTACTGCCTGGCCAAAAGCACTGACCCTACGGGACTCCCTTTCCAGACAGTAATGGGCCGCAAAAGTCTGGCTTGAGGACCAAGTTGCAGCCCTGCAGATGTCCACCAATGGTACAGAGCGGAGGTGAGCCACTGAGGCAGCCATTGCCCTGACACGATGGACCGTGATCCGACCCTGCAAAGGAAGGTCAGCCGCCCTGTAAGTCCAGGTGATACAGTCAGCTACCCAGGTGGACAAGGTACGCTTGGACACAGCTAACCCCAAATTATTAGGGTCAAAAGATAAGAAGAGCTGAGTAGCCCTTCTATGCCCCTGCGTACGGTCAAGGTAGAAGGATAAGGCCCTCCTACAGTCCAGGGTATGCAGAACTGCTTCAGCCTGACTTGCATGAGGCCTAGGGAAGAATGTTGGAAGAACCACCTCTTGGTTAAGGTGGAAGGAGGAGACAACTTTTGGGAGGAACTTTGGATGAGTCCTAAGGACTACCCTGTTCCTATAGAAGTGGGTGTAAGGCCTGTCACAGACCAGGGCCTGAAGCTCACTCACTCGCCTGGCCGAGGTTAGGGCTATCAAGAAGAGTGTCTTCCAGGACAGGAAGCGTAGAGGGCAAGTAGCCATCGGCTCAAAAGGTGGGCAAGTCAGTTGCTGCAAGACCACATTCAACTCCCACTCAGGAGCAGGAGGACGGATTGGAGGCTTGAGCAAAAGCAAGCCTCTGAGAAAGCGGGACACCAAGGGGTGAACCGACAGAGAATGTCCTTCCACCAGTGAGTGGTGAGCTGCTAAAGCTGAGAGGTGGACCCGAACAGAATTGGACTTAAGTCCCTGATTTGATAAGTGCAGTAAGTACTGAAGCACTACTGGTACAGTACAGGAGAAAGGATCCTCTGTACGTAACTGACACCACACAGAAAACCTTTTCCATTTGAGAGCATAGGTTTTCCTAGTGGACTGTTTCCTAGAGGCTAGGACAACCTCCTCAACTTCCTGAGGTAGGCCCCAGGGAGCCAAAACTACCCTTGCAGCCTCCAGGCCATCAAATTGAGATCTTTGAGATTGGGGTGCAGAAGGGAACCCTGATCCTGAGAGAGTAGGTCGGGTTGCAACCCCAGAGGCAGTGGGGGGATCCACGGCCAGTTGAAGCAGAAGCGGAAACCAAGGCTGTCTCGGCCACCTGGGAGCCACCAGCAGGACCGAGGCCTTGTCCTGAAGAATCTTGAACAGAGTTTGGGCCACCAAGGGTGTGGTAGGAAACGCATACAGGAGGCCCTGGGACCAGGGAATCAGAAAAGCATCTGCTGCTATCCGCAGAGGATGAGGTTGCCTGGAGCAGAACTGTGGCAGCTGTTTGTTCAGTGGACTGGCAAACAGATCTATGGATGGAAGTCCCCATTTCAGGAAAATCCTCTGAACCACCAAAGGATGGAAATTTTGAATTTATTAAACAAGCAACAAAAGACATACCAAAAAGCAAAAACAAAAACAATAACAAGCACCCCAACCAAATCCCACACCCCCCCAAAACCCCCACCCCCCGACATAGCACAAAACAAGTATCTCAACCCCCCCGTGACCCACCTCCCCACCACCAAACCCAACAACCAGCACACGTGCCCCTTCCCCCCGACATCATCAACCCGCAATAGTTCAGCATGTCCAATGTCTGTCCCAACCCCCCAACAGCAACCCGCAGCAGTCCAACAGAAATGCAATGTCCATCCCAACCCCCCCCCAACCACCCACAACAATCCCAGCACAGTCCAATGTCCCAAATGTCCATCAGGGCTGCCAAGCCCTCACTCACACCCACAAAAACAAAACGCATTCCCCCTTTCCCACCCCCGTCCCCACAAAGGAGCAACATCTCCTCCGCCCCCACCCCAATCCCTACCCCACCCCCACCCTCCCCATAAATAAAGAAAACCCCCACCCCCCTAAACAGAAACATACAGGCATGTGCCGTCCCCAACGAAAACCCACCAGAAACAAAACCATAATACAAATCAATAAAGGAACACAAAAACCCAACCCTATCGGCCGAAACAGCGGAGCGGGATGCGCAGAAACACAAAAACAAAAACAAAACAAACACACACCTGCTCCAGGGAGAAAACGAAAACAAACATCCCCCATGGAGAGAGAGGGAGAGCGGACAAGTGGCCAACAACCCCCCCAGCCCTAGTGCAAACCCCCTCCCCCCCACCGGAAGGAAAGCAACCCCAGATCCCTAAACCTAGGAAGAAACCCCAGGGACTAAACCCCCCCCCCCTCCTGTCTCACCTCCCTCCTCCACCCGGGAGACAAAAACAAAACCCCTAACCTCTAACAGGGAGGAAAAACCCCAGGGAACCCCTCCCCCTCATGGGGGGCGGAGGGTGAGGTGACGCCACAGACGCTCCCAACGATGGACCTCCACCACCCGCCTTTCGCGTTGCGCCGTGCTGGACACTTCCTCCAGAATGTCCCGCACCACCTCGTCGAGGGGCAGGACCAACCCCCGGGTCGAGACATAACAGCGCGCTTGCCACAGGTGGTAGCGCACTACAGCCGTGACTAGGTAGAGGGTCCCGGAGTCCTGCCTTAGAGGAAAGGACCAGGCCCCGTACACCCACTCCGCATACGTGAGGAGGGAAAGGTCGCGCAGGTGAAGAGCAGCGGACACCAACCGGCAGGCCTCCACGTTGAAGGGGCACTGCCGGAGGAAATGGTCCATGGTCTCCGCCTGCCCCTCACACCCGGCCCTCGGACAGACCCGCTCGGCCTGTGACCTGTACTTGAGGTTGTCCCTCACGTACAAACGCCCGTGGAAAGACAACCAGGCTACATCCCGAACCTTCTTCGGTAGCCGAGGGGAGTTCAACAGCCGAAGGCCCCGCTGCATCACATCCGCCGGACAGTCCCGCAGGGCCCACCGTGGTTGATAGTGAGAGGTGAGTACCATCCGGTATAATCCTTTCCGCCCCAAGGACTGGGCGAGCGGGTCGGTCACCCCCCACCGCCGAATGAGCCCCACCATCACAAATACGTACGATGGGGCCTGTTCCCCTCTCCGGCACACACGTGGGACCGAGGACGCCCCCTCCCACTGCTCCCAGAAGCGGGAGAACCATTCCCGATAGGAGGCCACCCACCAAACCCCACCCCCTTCCCTCATCCTACCTAAGTGAAACGCCATAGACAAGACTGACAGGAAGACAAGGGGGTGCAACATACCCAAACCACCCTCTGCCCGATCCAGGCAGACGATGTTGCGCTGGACAGGGTTCAAGCGGTTACCCCACAGAAAACAGAAAAAGACGGCACAAACAGACGCCTGATGGGACAACGGAAGAACGAAGACCGTGGCCACGTGCAGAAAGAGAGGAAGCAGAAACGTCCCGAGGAGTTTGATCTTCTCCTCGTACGTACACCTCCACCCCCTCCACCGCAGCACCCGACACCGTGCAGTCTCGAGACAACGGTCCCAATTGGACTCCGCACAGTCCTCCGACCCGAAGACGAGGCCCAAAACGCGGACCTCCCCCACGGGAGGAGGAAAGGGGGCGCAGGAAGGCGGGGAGGCCTCCGAGGAGCCCAACCACAGCGTCTGGCACTTGCTGTGGTTTACAACAGAATGGGCTACCTCCGAGTACTCCTCCACGGCCTCTTGCAGGGCCTCTACCCCATCAGTGCCGTCCACGTAAACTGAGATGTCGTCAGCGTAAGCAACGACGGACACCGGGGGCGCACCGGGCGCCTCCAGGCCCCGCAACCCACCTGAGGACAATCTCCGGAGGAAGGGGTCGAGGGAGAAAACATACAGCAGGGGGCTCAAAGGGCACCCCTGCCGCACCCCCGAGGCGACACCAAAGGCCGTCCGAGCCACCCGTTAATAAACGGGAAGCTCACCCCCCCTCGGTACAGCGCCTGCACGACGAAGAGGAAACCTGCGGGGAGGCCGAAGTGCTGGAGCACCACCCACAGGTACCGGTGACTGACTCGATCAAAGGCTTTGGACTGATCCAAGGAGACCAACCAGTGGTCCCGTTGGAGCGACCGGCCTCTTTCCACCATCTCCCGGACTGTGGCGACAGCGTCCAGAACCCCTCTCCCCCGAACGGAACAATACTGGGAAGGGGACAGCAAATCGCCCGACACCTCCACCAGTCGGTTGGCCAAACACTTGGCCAGGATCTTCCGGTCCGCGTTCAGAAGAGAGAGCGGCCGCCAGAAGTCCAAGGAGCTATCGTCCTTCCCCTTGGAGAGCAGCAGCAGGACAGACTCGCGAAATGACCGCGGGAGATACCCCGTGTCCATGATCTCCTGAAACAGGGAGGTCAGGAAGGGGGCCAGCTGGGCAATGAAAGTGCGATAGAACTCCACAGGGAGCCCATCGCGCCCAGGCACCTTCCCCAACGGCATGGCACGAATCGCCCTCTCCACCTCCACCTGCTGAATCGGAGCAGCGAGTGCATCAACCTGTGCCTGGACCACAGCCGAATACACCGGGGGAAGGCCCAGGTACGTTCGGATATGGGTGAGGTCCACGGGGCGATCCCCAAACAGGTCCGAGAAGTATTCCCCCACTATCCGCAAAAGGTCCTCCTGGGAGGTATGAATGGTACCGTCCTCGCCCCGCAGGGCCATGACCTCCCGACGCTGAACCCTCTCCCTGCAAGTCCGGAAAGGGTCTGGAGTGGCGCCCCCACCGGCTGCCCCCTCGAAGCATAGGGAGGCATGGCGATCGTAAAGCAGGCCACGGAGCTGGACACGCACCTCTTCAACCTCCTCCTCCCGCGCTGCCCCTCGGGATACCAAACGATCCAGCGACCTCCGGAGGACAGTGTAGGTGAGGTAGCGGGATCGAGCCATGGAGGTACCCCGGGAACGGAAGAGTTGTCGGGCACGCGTCTTCACCTCATCCCACCAGGCGCCACGGGAAGGAAAAACACTCAGCAGGGTCTCCTGGTCTGCGAGAAAGGCCAAGAACTCCTGGACCACCTCTGATGTTGCCAACAACTGCACATTCAGTCGCCACAGGCCAGGACCCCTGCTAAGCTCCTCGTGGTTGGCCAGGAAGGACACAGAGAGGACGCGGTGGTCCGAAAAGTCAACCGCCTGCAACTGCGGAGGGGAACACTCCACCCGGGCACTCACATATATCCGATCGATACGACTCCTGCAGGTCCCATGGTAGTAGGTGAACCCCGGCGACCTAGGAAAGGCCCGGTGGAAAACATCCACGAGGTCAGCCGTCCGGGTCATCTCGGCCAAAAAGAGGCCCTCGTAACTGGGTGGGCAACGCTCCCCCCCTCGGTCCTGCAAAAAGGTGGTGGTGTTAAAATCCCCAGCAAGGACCACCAAACGGGAGGTGTGTAAGTAGGGGCGGATAACCCCGAACAGGGTCTTCCGCGCCAACTTAGACTGGGGGCCGTAGACCACCACGAAACGAAACCGATGGGGCCCGCAGTAGCCATCTAAAAGCAGACACCGGCCCTGCTCCAGTTCCCACACGTACTGCACCTGAAATCGGTTAGACGTGAACAAAACCGCCACTCCTGCGTAGGGCTGTGCCGCAAGGGACCAGTACGAAGGGCCCCACCTCCACTCCCGCTTCGCCCGATGAAGGCTAGCGAGCGAGGTGAGCCTGGTCTCCTGCAAGAAGATGACATCCAGCCCACTCGTAGAAAGAAAATCATAGGCCGTAGCCCGCGCCTGGGCTGAGAAAATGCTGGCCACGTTGATGGTGGCGCACGAGAACGCAGGAGTGCACGCCATGCCTATTTCGAGTGCAGTGACCCTTTCCTCCTCTTCTCACCAACCCCGGGATCCCCAGAATCCCGCTTGCAGGACAAGCCCGCGAGCTGGAGCGACTCCTCCTGGTCCACGTCGACCACCTCGAGGATCTCCTCCTCCTCCCGCTCAACCCTATCACCCCAGGAGGTGCTGGCGCCCCCGGGACCACCAGGCAAAGCTGTCGCGAGGGCAGACCCAGCCCCCACGGGATGAGGAGGCACAAACGGGTCAGGGGTCGGAGGAATGACTTCCTCCGTGGGGTCCACCACCTGTGCAGCCCCCCCCTCCCCGGACAAAGACTGAGACAATACGACAGTGCCCACCCCCGCGGGGGAGGCCAGGGCGGCCGGGTCAGCAGGGGGCTCCTGCGAAGGCCCCGAACCCAACTGCGGGGGTACAAGGCCATCCTCCCTCACCCGTCGGGCGCCAGTATCCCCCTTGATTGGAGGACCCTGACTGCGGCGCGCCTTCTGCACCTTTGAAGGTCGCCGCTGAGGAAGAGGGGCCGCCCCCGCCGCTAACCGCTCCGAGCGCCGCACAGGAAGCCCTGCTTCCACAGGCAAGCCCTCATCCGCCTCAGCCGCATCAGCGGCCAAAAAGACGAAACGGTTGATGTCCAACACGGGCTCTGCATCCAGCAACGGGGATGTCTCCCGTTTCTTCCTTTTGGACTTGCCACCCTTGGAAGGGACCGTAGTCCATTCCTCAGGTGGCACCACCCTCAACCCACTATCCTGTCGTGCTACATTAACCTCCACCACATCAACCCTCTCCTCCTTCCTACCTGAATCCCCTCCCCCTGGTGGCTCCCTCGGCTCGATGGACTCCTCTGCACTAGGGCCCCCGGTCTCCTCCTGAGGGAGAGGGGCCTCCATAGCCTCCTCCCGCACAGGAGCCCGAGGTGGAGTGACGGCAACCCCCCCCGGTCCATTGTGTGACGCGGAGGGGCAGCGGGCAAAGGGGTGGCCCAACTCCCCGCAAAGGTTACACCGAATTAGCAGACACCCGGCCGAAGCGTGACCCCGTCCACCACAACGGGTGCAGACCTGCTCGGGACAGTTCATGCTCAAATGGCGGAATGAGCCACAGCGGTGACACTCGCGGGGTTGCCCAGGGTAATAGCACAAGATGCGATCCCGACCGAGGAAACCGGCCGAGGGCACGTGCTGCACCACATTTCCCACCTCACGCAAACGGATCCTGCCCTTCCACGACCCGTCCCACACCCCTAGGGGCCCAACGCCCTTAACCAGGGGTGCGAGAAGTACCGCATGGCGCGACAACCAAAACTGGATGTCCTGCCCTGGGAGCGACTCATTCCTGGATAGGATGGTCACAGGTACCGTCCCCTGGCGAGAGATAGGCACAACACGAAAGTCAGCCCACCCTCCCTGCCCCCTCTGCTGCTGGTATCGGTCCCAGAAAATCTCCAGCCCCCGTCTCAGCATGAAACTAACATCATATTCAATGGTGTTGTTCATGTGGATAAAGGCGTAGAGATCTCCTGGGAGAAACCCCAGCCCAAGGACCATCCTCAAGACCTGTTCCCTGGCTGGAGGGGACCCCTCCCCAGCCCATCGGATCTGCGCCACGTTGCGCCGTCGGACCTCACCCCCTACTCCTCTTTGAAACCCTCCCCCTCCTCCTCCTCCTTCCCCTCCTGCGGGACCATTCCCCTGAAAACCTCCCCTCCCCCTACCCTCACCCGACGGCCCTGGAGTGGTGCCCGACCCCTTCAGAGCCTCCGCAAAGGTACGGAGGGGGGGAGCCGGCCCCCCAGCCCCCATCTCCTGCCCTCCTTGATCTGTTCCTGCATCCATCTGCGGGGGATCCTGCTGCTGGACCGCAGGATCCGTAACCTCCTCACTTAGATCAACCGGAGGACTGGGGAAGGTCAACTCCGCAAAGACAGAGTCCGGGATGCTACCTCCTCCGGATCCCTGAGTGCCACCGAGAACCCCTGGACCACCACTTATCTCTACCTCCGGCTGCCGAAAGGCAGTAAAAGCCCCGGGAGGGCCCAACGGGGCCTCCAAAGCCAATCGTAGGGCATCACCGACCTGGTTCTCGGTAACACCCAGGGAACCGGAAGGCTCCCCCAAACCTCCTTCCCGCATTCCCGACCCAGCGCAAGGCTTCTGGGTTTCGGCCACCACTACCGGGGACGGACCCCGCTCCCCTTCATTCCCGGGTTCCAAGGGGACCACCGCCCCCCCTGACCCTACGGAGAACAAGTCCTTCCCTCGTCCTGAAGCAGCCACTACCTCCTTCCCCACTATATAACCAGTTGTCCGCTCCCCCCCTTCCTCCATCAGCCCGTCCTGTAGCCCATCATCCGCCACCCCCTGTATGGCTATCGACAACAAGGCAGGACCCGCCCGAGACAACAGGGCAGATCCCCCACCCAGCACCTCCCCCACACCCCCACCCCCCTGCCCCTTGTCCCTCCCAGGTCCTACCTGGTTGTCGGTGCCAGACGTGGCACAAGGATCCAGAAAAGTTTGGCCGGTAGTCAGGGCTCCAACAGAAAGGGCGGACACCCCCCTGCGAGCCAGGTCTCCGTCGGCCGCAATAACAGACAACAAAGGCAGCTGCGCATCCCGCTCCTCTACCCCCGGCCGCAGTGACAGCTGACTAGCACTTTTCTTCCCCCTCTCCCCCCGGGGACTGCAGAAAAGAAAGAGCAGCCCCCATCCTGCCCCTTTCTCCTCCTTCCAGCACCCCTCCGGCCCCAGTCAGCCACCTCAGAACATACTGGGCGAGTGCCCTGTAGCTTTCTAGGGGCCGGGAGGGCAGCCACAATAGGGGAGTCCTGCCCACCAGCCATCCCCCTACCAAACCCCTTCCCAGTAACCTGGACAGGCATCGTAGCTGAAGGAGCAGGATTCCTATTACAGGTGGAGAAATCCGCCACCCGTGGATCCTCAAGTGGCACAGCAGAATCAAACGGCTGAGGCCAACCAGTCTTCCGCCGCCGGGGATCCCGTGCAGAAAACCCCTCAGAGCCGGAAACATCCAAAGACAGTGGATCAGCAGTATGCTGAAAAGGAACCGCCGAATACTGCTGCCTCTCTACAACACCCCCTCCAATCGAGGGGCATGAAAAAGAAGCTCCCTCTGTGCTTAAAGAGTGCCGTCGAAAATCCCGCAGCAAATCAGAAGATGGGGAAGGTCGTTCTGCAGACTTCCTGGGTTTCCCGGAAGCGTCAGTACCCATTACTCGGCGGCCATCTTGTGATTGTAATCTGGCTGGGGAAGTCCTACAGGCAGCTCCTGCAACGACCTCACTTCCGTAATGACGTCATCAGAAAGACCCCGGCGGCCATCTTGCGATTGTAAGCTGGCTGGGGGAAGTCCTCCAGGCAGCTCCTGCAACGACCTCACTTCCTTAGTGACGTCATCAGAAAGACCCCGGCGGCCATCTTGGATGGTCCCTTCAGTGTTACACGACTGTTGGTGAGCCACCAGGATCAACGGAGCACCCTGGGGACGTGCAGGAACAATCTGGGCAGACAGCATTTCGGAGGGAGGAACCAGCGCATTCACAACATCACAACCATCACCCTGCTGCAGGTAAGACACAGGACATCCAGGAAATGCTTTAGAAGAGGAAGGCAGGGAACGGGTGGTAGACTTCCCAGGAACTAGAATGGGAGAGGGCATACTTCTAGAGGAGGATGGACCCCCCTGCTGACCCACCCCCGGGGGCCTCCCCTGGACTGCAGGTATCTTCCAACGATTATAATTCTGGTAAACTTCGGCAAGGGACCCACAACCCTGGTTCTGATAGTACTCAATCTCCAAGTACTTGGCCTTCAGGGCCCGCTTTACCCCCTTCCGATAGGTAGCATAGGCCACCCATTCCTCCCCGGGAATGGTGGCCTGCAGGCTCTCCAGGTGGGAGAGCTGGGCTTGCAGCTGGGCCGCCTCCTCCTGGAGACCCCGAAGCCGTCGCACTGCCGCCACGATGTCATCTGGGGCCCTAGCTGACTGCTGGTAGGACGGCAGGCCCGACCCCCCGTCCTCATCCTCACTGGAGGAGGTAGAGGCCTCCTCCAGGACCCAAAGTGGAGGGGGGAACCTGCCTCCTCCAGTTCTATACTCCACGGTCCTCCAGGGTCTCCCCAGGGCCTCTCCCTGCTGCCACCCAGCCTCCACACCCTGCCTGGGGAGGAGACAGGAGCCTCCTCCCTGGGGTAGCGGGCCCAAACCTCCATACCTGTGGGTCCCTCCTTCCTGACCAGGTGCAGTCCTACCTGGGGAGTCCCCCTCCTGGGGCTCCAGCTGTTCCAGGTTGCCAGTTTCTCCATCCACTGTCCGAGTAGGAGGCCCACCAGGCTTGGCAGGCCTCTGGGCCTGGGCCTCCCTTGCTGGAGGTGGCCCAGGGCCCGACATCCAGGCACAGGCAGAAAAAGGAACTGCTCCCTAGCAGGAGCTCTGCACAACTGATCCTCTCAGTACGACAGCCAAACAGGAAGTGGGTGGAGCTGCCACTCGTGGGGCTGCAGAATCCTGCTCAACCTGTCAGCCAGGTAGTTTTCCTGGCCAGGTAGATATACAGCCTTGAGGAGCATGATGTGTCTGAGAGCAAACAAGCAAAGGTCCTGCGCTTCCTGACAAAGGAGCCTGGACCCAGTTCCACCCTGCTTGTTCACATAAAACATGGCTACCTGGTTATCTGTTTGAACTAGGACAGACTGATGAGCCAGGGTTGGAGAGAAAGTCTTGAGGGCTAGCCGAATAGCCCTGAGTTCCAGTAGATTGATTTGCTGTGCGGCTTCCCAAGGAGACCACAGGCCCTGGGTGCACTTGCCTAGACAATGAGCTCCCCAGCCCTGCAGGGAGGCATCTGTGGTCAGCACCACTGTGAACCCAGGAGTCTGAAAAGGCACCCCTTGCAGTAGATTGGGTGGGTGCAGCCACCAGCGGAGGGAGTTCAGAAATGGTCTGGACACCCTTATCCTGTCTCTGAGGCTTCCTGTGGCCTGTGACCACTGAGTCTGAAGGCACCACTGTGCAGGCCTCATATGGAGCCTGGCATTGGGGGTCACATGTACTGTCGAAGCCAAGTGGCCAAGAAGCCTCAGGCAGAGTCTGGCGGAGACCAGTGACCTGCTGAGAAACTGGTTTGCCAAGTTTATTAGTCTTTGGGCTCTGTCTTCTGGCAAGAATGCCTTTGCCAGCAGAGAGTCCAATCTTGCCCCTATGAACTCCAAGTTCTGGGAGGGGAGCAAAGTGGACTTTGCGAAGTTTATTACAAACCCCAGGTTTTGAAGAAGAGCAATAGTTCTGAGGGTGGCTTGTCTGGCCTCCTGGCACGTCTGACCCCTGATGAGCCAGTCGTCCAGATAGGGGAAGACAAAGATTCCCTGATCTCTCAGGTAGGCCGCCACCACTGCCAGGCATTTGGTAAAGACCCTGGGAGCGGAGGTGAGGCCAAAGGGCAGTACTCTGTACTGATAATGGTTTCCTCCCACAATGAACCTGAGGTACTTTCTGTGGTCTGGATGAATGAGGATGTGAGTGTACGCATCCTTTAGATCTAAGGAGCATAGCCAATCTCCCTGCTGGAGGTAGGGCAGCAGTGTTCCAAGAGTAAGCATCTTAAACTTTTCCTTCTCTAGGAATTTGTTGAGATTTCTGAGGTCCAGAATAGGCCGAAGGCCACCGGTTCTTTTGGGTACAAGGAAATACCTGGAATAGAACCCCTGACCCCGCAGGTGGGGAGGCACAGGCTCCACTGCCCTGTCCACCAACAGACCTTGGAGCTCCTGAAGGAGAAGGTCTGTGTGCAGGGGAGGCCTTGGAGGCTCCCCTGGAAAGTATGGAGGAGGCAGCTGTTGGAAGTGTAGCAGATAGTCTTTGTGGACTATGCTGAGCACCCAACTGTCTCCAGTGATGAGTGGTCACTTGTGGGCAAACAGGGCGAGGCAACCTCCTGTGCAGGGATGGGAGAGCAGGGACAGAGAGGCTATGCCTAAGGAGTCAAAACCCCCCACCCTGCTGAGTGGGAGCAGGGGCCGGAGGCTTGGGAGTCCTCTGCCTACAGGGCCCATTACCCTGCCCCTTGGCCTGCTGATCCTGAGGGGGAGCTTGGGAGGCCTGGTACTGTGGGTACTGTTTGTAGGCAGTGCCCTTCCTTGGGTAAAAGGGCTTTTTACCCGAGCCCTTCTTTTTGTGAGAAGGGGCAGAAGTCTTTCTAGACAGCCTTGTCCTCGTGAGGTGCTCGGTTTCGAGCTGTGCGGCCTTCTCGGTCATGGGCTTGCCAAAAAGGTTCTCACCTCGGCAAGGGACATCGACCAACTTTTCCTGAACCCATGGCTCGAGGTCCGATGACTGCAGCCATGCCTGGCGTCGAGCCGCGATGCCAGCTGCCGCAACACGGGCCGAAGCCTCGAAGCCATCGTAGGCAGCGCGGGACATAAACTTGGAGCATTCCCGGATCCCCGAGGACAATGACTTGAACCTCTGCAAGGGTTCCCCAGAGAGACCAGCAGAGAACCCGGCCAGCTCCTTGGCCAGGTCCCACAAGTACATGCCCATGTACAGCTGGTAAGACTGGACATGGCAAACAAGCATCGAGCCCTGGAAGCACTTTCTACCCAAACCATCCAGGTTCCGGGCCTCCCTGCCAGGGGGCACCGCGGTATGCATCTTCTGACTTTTCAGGCGATGCATGGTCGATTCCACCACCATGGAATGGTGTGGCAGCTGTGCCTTCTGAAAACCAGGGCTCTTCCAGAGTCAATAGATAGAATCGACCTGCTTGCTTAGAACCGGCGCTGAGGCCGGTGCCTCCCACATCCGGAAGAGGAGCCGTTCCAGCATTGAAGGAACCGGAACAGTAAAGGCCTCCTTCGGAGGAGAGTCATACTGTAGGGCCTCGAGCTCCTTGGCCCGAGGCTCCTCCTCGGGGTCCGCAGGGAAAGCCAACTCCGAGAACCGGGTGTCCTCCGGAGGGGATCTACTCCGGGGCTCAGACTGCGGTGAGTCTGACGGGATGCAGCGAGTCCTGAAGGTGTCGGGGGACTCCTCGTCCTCCGTCTCCCAGGCGGACTCATCCGATGAGGAATCAGGGTCCGAACACGCGGGGCCTGTGAGCACCCACCCCAACGCCGAAGGCACCGGCATCGACGCCCTCGGTCCCGAACGGGAGGTCGAGGGAGACCGCGACCGAGGTCGACCTCGAGCCTTCATGGTCTCGAGTATCGGCTCGGTCTCCGGGGTCGACTTCGATGTCGATGTCCCGGTGGTCAGGGCAGATGCGCCAGACAGGCTGGCCATCAGTGCCCGCTGCTGTTCCATGAAGGCAGACAATCTGCACACCAAGGCTGTCAGCCTGAGACCCTGCTCAGGAGACTCAGCGGCCACCGACTCGGGCCCCAGCAGCGCCGGGCCTGACGTCAGCTCTCTGGGAGGAGAGTCCATGAGGACTACAGGACTTACATGTCCAGCTCCATATGAGGTACTTTTGGCAGCTTCTCCTGTTCCACGGGCCCAGGGCGACGGTCGGGGGTCTGAGACCTAGCTCTCAAAGAGCCAGGGACCTCTTCCGACAACGCCCTCGCGAGCTGCTTCTTCCTCTTTCATTCCCGGTCAGGGGACCCCCTGTCCGAGGAGCCCCGACGGTGCTCGGGATCCGATTCCCGAGATGTCGAGGCTTCAGACGAGGTCTGGGCCCGGCCGGAGGCCGAATCAGAGAAAAGCCTTTCCTTTTGGTGCTGACGACTTCGAAGCTCCTTGGAAGACATCTTTCCACATGGTCCACAGATCTTAGGATCGTGGTCAGGAGGACCCAGGCACCGAAGGCAGCAGTCGTGTGTGTCGGTGAGAGACATTAGCTTCTTGCACCGATCACACTTTTTGAAACCACTGGAAGCCATCAGGGAAAAAAGAGTCCCCGCGAGGTCAAAGGACCGGCCTTCCAGGGAAAAAGAAAAAAAGGGCGCAAACGCCAGCTACGAAGGGCAAAAACCGAAAAAAGAAGATCGGGCTCGATACCGGTGTACCGAACCCGGCGGGAGGGGAACCGGCGTCGAACCGGAGAAAAAATAGCAAAGGAATCGCGAAAAAATCCAATTATTTTCCGGGAGGACTAGGACACACGTCCAATGGGCTTCACAGAAAAAGAGAGACTGAGCAAGATGGCACCTTTAGGCAGGAAGGGAACCGTGCATGCGTGCCTGCATTCCCAAAGGCTTTCTTGGAAAGCTGGGGAAATGCTCCGCAAGGGCTCCATCGACGTCGATGTCACCTATAAGTGAGGACTGACTTCCTTCTTGGTCCTGGAGAAACTGCCATACCGCATTCTTTAATGGGAATGTATCAGCAAGAGAGGGATCTGGGGCGCAGCACAGATGAATATATTCATTACATAAGAGCTAGGCCTCTGGGGCTTTTCAGTCCAGGCAGAAGGACCCATGTCTGCTGTCTGGATCAGAGCAGAAGCTACCTGGGCTGGGGTTAATGTCAGGACCAATTTTCATTGAAGGAAAGGAGTCCTCACACAAATCACTCGCTCGGTTGTGTTTCTCGGGATGCTGCCTTCTTGCATTTTATAGCTGGGGCCCTTGATGCCACAGGCAAAGCCCTAACCTGTTAGTGTGTCTATCCCCCTAGTTGCATGGCCCCCGTTCCTGGTGAGATCTGAGCTCCTGCTGCAGTTGGCGAGGCTCTAGCCTGTCTGATATTCTGCCCTCTCCCTTCCCCGGCACTGTGCATGTCTCAGCTCTCTGTGTACCAAACAGTTCTATTAAGTGATAAGAATAAGATCCTCAATCCCTGGGGGATTCAATCAGTCCTGTAGTCTTTCACTTTGACATATTCCTGCTTTTTCCTCTCATCCTTTTACATTGTCTCATACTCTCTATTTGCTTGCCAGGCAAGGGGCATGAGGTACTCGAAATGAAAAATAACACAAACCAGCCCCCAGTGGTTGTAGCACAGTATTAGAAGCTTCCTTATTATCAGGGTCTCCTTGCGCATCCTGGGTTATACAGTGCAATATTTTGGATCCTGATCCTTTATTCTCCTGTTTATCATCCTTGTGTCTCAAGACCATTTCCAGTCCCCCCTCTGTTCTGTTTCTGCCTTGTTTAGACTGTAAGCTCTAATGAGAAGGGACTGTCTCTCCCATGTGTATATGTACAGTGCTGTGTACACCTTGTAACGCTACACAAATGATAAGGAGTAGTAGTACTAAGAGCAGCAATCTCCCCATTTTCTCCATCTCACCAAACCATTCAGAGTTATAGGATGCCGTGGAGGGAAACACACTATAACTGGATTTGAAAACTACATCAATTGAAGGAGTAGCCTAGTGCTCAAAGCAGCAGGCTGAGAACCAGGGTTCAAATCCCACAGACGCTCCTTGTGACCTTGGTCAAGCCACTTAACCCTCAGGTACAAACTTATTTCTTTAGCTGGACAATTATCTCATCCTAATGTGAGTCCCTGGATGGGTTACAATTCTCATAAAGAAATAATTAGAAATATAGAAACATGACAGCAGATAAAGACCATATGGCCTTTCCAGTCTGTCCTTCCATACCAACTACTATAGTCCCTTTTTTCCTTTAGAGATTCTCCGTGCTTTTCCCATGCTTACTTGAATTCAGATGATGTCCTCATCTCTACTGCCTTCACTAGGAGACTATTCCACACATTACCACTCTTTCCGCATATTACTCCCAAGTCTATAACCCTTCACCTTCACCCTTTGTCCCCTTATGGCAGTGCTCTCGTTCAAATGAAAGAGGCTTTCCTCCTGTGCATTTATGCCATGGAGGAATTTAAACATTTATTTTATTAATTTATTTAGCTGCATTTATATCCCGCTTTTCACTGGGTCAAAGCGGTTTAACAAAAAAAGGGGGTGGGTACAATAGCTCAACAGTAAGGGGGGGGGGGAGCCAGCACCAGGGGGGGCTAACATTAAGCATTATGTCTGCGTAGATATGGTAGTTGATGTTGTGAGAGCGTATTATCGAGCAGAGAGGCTGAAGGTAGATATTAAAGAGCATGGTGGAGAGCAGAGAGCCTTGGGGTACTCCTTGATGCTGTTGAAAGTGGGGGAGGTTGCCATGCTGGTGCGGATCAGTTGTTGTCTGTTGGTCAGGTAGGAGTGGAACCACTGTAACATGATTCCAATCTCTTGTAGTCTGTGTAGAAGGACGTTAACACCTCATTACTCTCATTAAGATGTATATAGTTTAAATAATGTTACAAGAGACTACACAGGTTTTGAAGTTATGTTACTGTTGATATTTACACAGGTTTTGAAGTTATAATGTTACTGTTGATATTTACAAGTTCTTTGTATAAGTTGACATTTTGCAAGTTCTTTGTATAAGTTTATTGTAAACTGCCTTGATTGAATGAAAAGGCGGTATAGAAAAACAGTTAATTAAATAAATAAATAAATGGTGTCAAAAGCTGCTGATATATCCAGAAAGACCATAGCATATCCAGACTGTTTGGCCTGTATTCCTTTGATTAGGGTGTTCAGTAGTGATATCATGAGGGTCTCGACCCCATGAGACGGGCGGAATCCATGTTGTTGTGGGTCCAGTGAGTTGTTTATGTCTAGATGGTCTTGGAGCTGCTGTTGAACTATCTTCTCTATTATATTGAGATTTTTAAATCTGTCACCATATGCCTTATGATGAAGTCCACTGACCATTCTGGTGACCACTCTCTGCACTGACTCCATCCTATTTATATCCTTTTAAACAAAATTATGAACATAAAACCAACACAGAAAGCATCTAAGAAGAAAAAAAAAAACAACAGCAGGGAGATTCAACCCAGCAGCGACCAGGCCCCCACAAAGCAGAAATGTTTTCAAATGCCTTGAGCAACAGTGATAACTGGCAGATAGTACAGGAAGGCTAGCTGAAGAAGCCCACCCCTGGAATATCCCCATACCTCTCATTCACAGAACGCAAACTTCTACTTGCATTATACCAAGCTACCTCGTATCCAACCCTTCTAGTACCTTAAAGGCCAGAATCCACTAAAACCAATACATAATTAATCAATATAGGAGACAATGATGTCTCCTGGGGGACCTCACAAACAACTGGATAATTCACAGAGGAAAGGCTGCTTTTAAAACCAACTGGCGCCACCCATATAAAGAGAAATACCTATGCTAACATTTTAGCACCAATCTCCAAATCCACCCAATCAATCCAAAGGCAAACCTTCACTCTCCCAACTCATCTCACGCTGGGTTCAACCCAAATAAAGGTACAACCACACATTAAATATCTAGGGATCATTCTTGATCAATCACTTTCCTTCAGGCAACAGACTGCAAAAATAGCAAAAACAATATTCTTCAAAGCCAAGATGCTCCAACATCTCAGACCACTTATAGACCAAAAGGACTTCAGAACAGTCATGCAAGCAATGATGCTCCCCTATCTGGACTATTGTAATGCAATATACCAAGGGCTTCCGGCCATCAATCTCAACCCATTATGGACAGCCCTCAACGCAACAGCCAGGATCATCCATAAAGGTACGAAATACGACAATATCACACCTATTCTGAGAGAACGTCACTTCCTTCCCCTTGAGGCACGAATCAAATATAAATCATTAGTAATCATCCATAAAGTAGTTTATCAGCATCAAACCTCACGAGTACCCTTTTACAATGACCAAACTCCGGAAGACCAACACGGCAGGCCACAGGCGGACTCCTGACCATGCCGCACGAGCGGTCTAAATTTAACCAACAAACCTGCAACAGAGCATTTGACTTGTATGCCCCCTCTCTGTAGAACGCACTCCCAGCCCCTCTCTGAAACAACAAGGATCTCCCCTCATTCAGAAAACATCTCAAGACACATTTGTTCAGAGAGCACCTGGGTATGGACAGAGGTTCAATCTGTAAACTCAAACTCATGAAGACCATTGGTCAAATTGTAACACTGAATCAGTTTATACCTTCAGATAAGTCACAAAGACTTCATGTATACTACTTAAAGGAATGTAAATATGTTTGATCTCCCCTGGTGTTGGGTCCTCCCCCCATGTAAAATATCTTGCCTTTGTTTAGTGTAAGCCCCTCATTTATATATTGTAAACCACTTTGACCTGATGAAAAGTGGTATATAAGTTGTTGTTAAATGCTGTCGAGTCGGTGTCCCTCTGGATAGTTGTCCTAAACTGTATTCGGTCTTCAGTCAGGTGGCTCATTGTTGACAGACTGGTACCCGTAGCTGCTGTTATTGTATCAACAAAGACATGGGGAGGGATGGCCTGCACAGAGTGGCAGGTGCACCTACTCCTGCCATCTTACTGGGCAGACTAGATGGACCATACTGGTCTTTATCTGCTGTCATTTACTATGTTACTATGATCCATCTCAATGCTGGCCTTCCTCTTTTGCGTTGACCTTCTATCTTGCCAAGCATGATGTCTTGCTCTAATGATCTCTCTCTTCGCATGATGTGCCCAAAGTATGAAAGTCGAAGTCTTGTCATCTGAGCTTCTAAAGAAAGCTTAGGTTTGATCTCCTCTAGTACTGACTGGTTTGTTCTTCGGGCAGTCCATGGTATGCGCAGTATTTGCAGGTTCTGGACCACCTATAAACTTCATGCAAACGATTTTTGGCCCTTGCAATTGATTTCTCATAACACATCCTTTTAGCCCTTAAAATATCTGCCTTAGATTCCAAGCCCTCTGGAGACAGGGAAACTATCTACCGAACCTCAAGCCTTGAGTTACTACTGAAAGATATGAGTTAAATTCTAATATTTAACACTTGGTCAATGGAAGCTTAAAGCTATGAGTGGCATGAACACCTCTATACATGCCCAGTTTCATCTGCTTGCTATTGCCAGAGATAGGCCACCGGGTGAGATGGACCTCTGTGTCAAGGCTCCTGAATGTGCCATCTGAGCAAGGGCTAAACCCTTGTTACTGACCACAACCACAACCTTTTCCCACTTCCTCTCTCCTTATTGTTTGATTCCACCGCTTATGACATCTCCCACAATCTGCCCTCAAAACACCCTTCTAGGGACATTGCGGTGTATGGTTATGGGGGAGGGTAGGACTCATGCTTATTGCCAGGCAGTCCCAAACTACCATGCTGTCATGTTGTGTTTTGTTGGCTGAAAAAGTGAAGAGAAAAGAGAAACAGGGGGGGGGGGGGAAGGAATGTGTATTTTAACCTCCATAGCACCAATTCTTTATTCCGAGCTGCCTTCTGGTACTGTACAAAAATGCTTCACTATTTCTCTGTAGCCTGAGGGCTCTTCCTTACAATTATGGGCTGGCAGCTTGGTGGTGGGCTTGGACGTGAGAGCAAAGTGCTCTGCCTGGTGTCTCAGTGCTCTTGTGCCTGATGAGACAGCGCAGGGGACCTTGACAGTCCTCCTCAGGGCACGAGGGACATTTCTAGGCCAGTTGCCTTCACTCCTTTTGTGTCTGGCCAGTTGTGACCTACATTTGGCTGTGGGTTTTGTTGCAGCTGAAATGCTGACGTCCATCTGTGTCTCTCCCAAGACTGCCTGACAAAATTCAAGCATGTCGAGGGCAGACACAAAGGAACCTTAGTGAGACGAGAAAGGAAATAGGACCACACTCTTAAGACTTGTACCAGCACAGGAGAGAGCTAAAAAATGGGAAGGCTGAGTGAAGTAAATGCTCCTTATCTGTAGACATTTTCTCGGTTTCTATATAATCATCAGGAATCATGTTTGAAGAGGCAGTGCAAGTAGGGAAAATGGTACAGCAACTCGTAACTATGGACAATATCCTCTGACCTATAAACTGACTTCCTGAATACCATATCCAATCCATCATAGTCACATTAGATGGATCTGTTTCCTTCCCCCTCCTCCCCCCTGGCAATGGGCAGGGCTAGCCCTACTGTTAGGCAAAACAGGCAATCACCTAGCATGGCAAGATTTGAGGGGCAGTCATCATTGCTGCCTTCCACCTGTTTCCCTCCTCCTCACCTCCTTGCCACCCATACAGCAGGAATCATTTTGATACAGCTAACATAAATGACAAAAACTACATGCCTAGGCTCCCGTGGGAAGAGCTGAGAGCGCCAGGCTGTTGTAGGGCCAAGCTGACTCACGTTTGGCTTGGAGGTGCTCGAGAGTGGTTAGAGATGTGGCTGTGTTGTAGAGGCATCAGCAGTGGGGCACTGAAGCCCCAGTACTGAGCCATGCAGTAAGTGGTGAGAATTAGCCTTGAAGGGCCTGGGGTTGAAGTGCTGTGCACCTAGGGTTGCCAACTGGCTCCAGATGTGCCCAACAGGCTTGATCCAGTCCTGGGTTTACACCACTGCATGCAGTGACTTGTAGTTTTCCTTTTCTTATGCAGTGCAGTGGAGAAATCAGAACTACATATCCCTGCATGCAATGAGATAAGCTCAGGACTGGATCAAATCTGTCAGGTGCATCTGGAGCCAGTTGGCAACCCTATGTGCACCATGCTGGTGGAGCTGGGAAGAGTTATTTCTGTACAGTGGGAGGGATCACAGATTGCATGGCTAAGGCACTTCGGCAGACCCAGGCTGTAAAGCGGCACTCAAGGCCTCAGAGATTTAAAGGGACCATGAAGCGAGAAGGAAGGTCCCAGGTTAAGAGGGACAGAGATTGTTACTCCCATTGAGAGCTTCAATGGCTATGCTGGAAGCCCAAAAAACACCCATTTTTTTAAAAAACAGGAGAAAAGCAAACAGGGCTTGATAGACTCAGACTCTGGCTGCCTGAGCCAGTAAATTTAAAAGGCCGGATCTCAGTGGATCAAATGGAGCAGGAAGAGTGCTAAGAATCGTCCATGGAATTAAAGGGAAGGGGAGATGGTGAGTGGACACCTGGGGAGAAGGGGAGGGGATATGCTAGAGCTAGACTATGGGGGAGGTTAGGTCCATGAGCCTCCCTGGGGAGGGGGGCGAATGGGAGAAGGTTTGCCTAGAGTGTCAGATACCCTCGGGCCAGCCTTGCCCAAGTCATGGCAAGCGGGAAAGAAAACAGAAACAAAGTCAACCAACATGGGGCAAATTCTCTCTTGAATCTAAAAGAAGGATGAGTAATTGGGTTGCCACTTTGAGCATGCTGCGGCAGACTGAGAACTGAAATTAATGTTAATAATTCATTGGTTAATGTTGTTCTCTGACATCAGCTGATGAAGCTGAAACACCCAGGTCAGATTGGGCACCAGTAATGTTCCAGTGGTCGCTGCTCTTAGTTGTCCCTTAGCCCCAACCCTGCACTGTAATTCTGCTTCACTGAGTGCCAGGAACATCTGTCATATGAAAAGCCTTTGTGTTCTTAAGCCTTGACCCTGCTATTAACTGTCCCTTAGTCTATTCACATGCTATGTCGCTTCAGTTTTAGTAACTCCTTGCATCTCCTCATCTTTCCATGAACCTCTGCCCACTCCTACATTCACTGCAGGACCAGATGAGGCAGCTACCTAGGGCAGCAGCTTCTGAGGAACACCAAAGAGCAGCAACAGTCAAAGCCAAACAGTACATCCCGGTAGCCACACAACTGAAAGAGCCATCAGCACATTCTTGTACCTTCAGGAAGAGCGAGCCCACGCACGCATGCATGCATGCAAAGCAAAGTTTAATAGTGCAAAGCATGATGTCCAACTAGGCAGTTTTACAGGACTGTTGTGCAAGGGGTGGTGTTGGGATGATGATGATTGTTGAGATTAATTTTCAAAATCCCTGGGCGGCGAAGGTTGAAGATTTGCGAAGGATGCCCAGTAGCCTTGCACTGACCCTGCTCCTTCTTCTGTTAGAGTGAGTAAATCATTCCGTGTCATAAGAGACAAGCCGAGGCTGGACCCATTCCATCTATGGATCTTTAGTTCCAGTTGCTTTTCTAATTTCGGCAAATTCAAAGAGATTAGGAAAAGGGCCTGAATAAGTCTCTGCTAGGATGGCATGGTCGGGGCGCAGAGGTAGGGATGCTGACCGCATCTGCAATCTTTAGTTCTTGGTCTTCATCACCTCTTAAAACAAAGCCAGGTTTACAAAGCTGAGTTGAGTCATCAAGCAAAGGGACAGGTCCAATCCTCATCAGGATCCTGCAAGACAAACCCAGATATCGCAATCTTGGAACAGAGAAACAGGAACTGTCTCCTCGCTGTTCTGCAGAATCTAATTCGGATAACTTTATTCCAGGCACGACAATCTACCGTGTGCTGTAAGAGTAGGGAAAAAGACTAAAGGAGATAATTTCACAAAGTAATAGTAACAACAGTATAATACAGAGAGAACAATTCCCAGGTTCTGGTTCTGGTCCATATTCTCCCTGCTCATATTTCTTGCCTGGTGATAGAATACAACCAATTTTGTGACTGTCTCTCCAAGGCTCATGCAGAGTTTTTTGTGTTCATTCTTTTGTGGGAAGTCTTTGATTTTCTCTGTCAGCTTTGGGAAATCTGTCTCTCTAATATTTTTTTATTTTGCACAGCGCAGGAGAAAACGTCTGCTTCTATTTCTCCAATATGGCACTGCATGCAGAGTCAGGCTTCCTGGGTTTCTGCTTCTTTCTATTTCTAGTCTGCAGTCCCTTAGTCTGTATTTGGTGATGGTCTGTCTGTATTTAGCATATGTGACCAAAGTCAGGTATTGCGCTATGTGTAGTTTCTGTGCTGGGATCTGTAGCAGTCCAGCCTGTTCTGTTTTTGGATCTGTGCCTCCCAGTAGGATGTCTACTGGTGTTCTAGAGCCCATTGCAGTGTTTAGATTGTCTGTTTTTCATGGGCAGGGTTGTTACTATTTGGTTTCTGGGTGTTAACATTAGTTTGGTACGGCAGATTTGCTACATATGTGTTGAAAGTGTTTCTTCCAGGACTTTGGGTTGCCAGGAGTCAGCACTGACTCAACAGCACACATTGCATTTCTTGTGTTGCTTCACCAAGTACTTGGCAATAGAGAGAGTTTCTGTTGGGGTTAATGAAATAACACCAACATTTGTATATTCTCTTTTGTATTATGACTAGTAAGGCGAGGCATCTACTTCTGCTTTGCATCCTCTGGATATGACCATCATCTGAAATGGCTTCTGTGGAAGAGGTGGCTATGGAGATGACACCTGTGACTCACTCTTGGAAGACCCTCACACCCAGATAAAAAGAAGCCCAGGGCCGACAGTCCTGGAAGCAGCTCCCTTTTCACTCTCAGCCAGTAGCAAACCAGAGAGAGGGTGCTTCGTTTTCTTTCTGTAGATAACTTCACCTTTGCACATCTAACATTTTATTAACATAGGTGTAAAGAGTGACACAGGAGACACAGTGATGGATGAAGCAGACCAAGAAATTTAAATTAGACAGAGAACATAGGGGTCAATTATATCCATTTGCACTGTTTACTGAGTCAAATCCACTGTTTACTGAGTCAAATCCCCGCTCCTGCTGCCCTTCTGCAACAGATAAAAGAGCCACTAAACTGATTATTTGCTTCCGTGAGAATGAAAAGACTGTTTGTGAGAAGCACAACCAATCTCCTTCTCGTAATTAACCAGGAAAACTGAAATAAAGCTTCTCTGATTTTCGATGACCATCTTTTTCTGCTGATTTGAATCAACTGGGCCAAAATAGATTTTTTTCCCAGAAGAAATTTAGCAAGACACCAACCTCTGATGCTGCCAGCCCACAGAACCCAGGATCCAGTTCACGGTGACTCCTGAACAAGGCACTGGAACTTCCCTCCCTCTTCCTACATCGTTTATTTCCCTTCTCTCCCTGACCCCTTCTGCTCAGTTCTCCAGTATATAATTGCTGCCTTGGTTCCACACTGGAAGTGGCTGCAGACACCTTTCTGGGGCTGTAAAGCCTTCAGAAATACAGGTTGTGTGCAAGGTGCACTAGATAACAAATCCTTGACGAATAGCCTGCACATCATAAATACAGCAGTGGATTAAATCACAGGAGTAAACCAGTAAACTACTTTGCTGTCTGATTGGGGTAATTAAATCTTAAAATGACAGTGCTAAGATCATTTTTTAAAAATCAAAACAGGACATCAACCATAAGATTTCCTGCTGCAATTTTACTTGCCCTGGCTGGTAATAAGCCCATTTTGTGTAAATACATCTGCTGCAAATAATCGCAGGATGATTCCCCCCATAAGATCACTACATATGCATTTAAGATCTCACCTAGCACTCAAGTATCAATCACTCGGGTTAACACGCATTGATACAATCTAACAGCAAACATTTTAATAAAGTGCACCAAGAGCACAGAACCCACATTTTAATTTATCGCAAAGCAATTTCACATTCCTCCTTCATTCGTTAGGCCTAGTTCATCAAGGTCCTTTCCCACGGCGGGCCGGGCGGCAGGGCCAGTTGGCCCATGCTCAGAAGGGCGAAAGCCCTTCTGAGCTATGGAGAGTACTTCCGTCTCGGCGCCGTCGGATGACGTCACCAGGTGTGGCTGACTCATCCTGCTTGTCCTAGGAGAAACAGTGCTGCAATGATCAGATGTTTCACCTGTGTAGCTCAGCGGTCGAAAGTGGATCCAGAAAGAATGGGGTGGAGATGAAGTTATGCCAGCTGCTCTTTGTTCACCTTGGTAAGAGGCTGACTGGCGATCTTAGCTAGAAGTGGGGAGCAGGATTAAAAGTCTTCTGCAGGGACCCGTTCATTAGTCAGCCACCTCTGTCAAGAACAGGGTTCTTTACTGCAAGGCTCAGGGTCCAGTGATGGCTGTGCTTTGTTGTCTTCAGGCACGCCGCAGTCCCCAAGCTCCCATGCAATTCTCAAAAGAAAGAAAATAGCGCAGGAGTTTAGGCACTGTCCAGTGCAGTTCAGACTTACTGAGAACTTTGTAATACAGAAAGAAACAGAACCGTTGTTCTGGAGGCAGCTCCTGCAGAAAGCCTCCAGAGAAGGCATGGGGGGGGGGGGGGGGGGGCCTAATAAACTGGGGAGAAAGGCAGCTGGAGAAGATGGGTGGTGAGGACAGTGAAGTCTGACTGCTGCAGGATTACAATAGGGGAAGAAGGGTGTGTTGAGGGGAGGTAGGCTGGGGGAGGACAACGGAGTGAGTGGGGTGGAGATGGGTGGGGTAAAGAGGGAGTATAGAGGGGATGAGGGAGAGAAAGTGTTCGGAAGAGCAAATTTCATTTTACTACTACCACTATCTAGTGCTACTAGACATACGCAGCTCTGCACACATAGACAAGAGACGGCCCCTCCCCAAGAGACTTTACAACAACAGAACAAACAGGGGACTAGGGGACTTCTTAAGGGAAATGATTAAAAGGCATATGGTTGTAGACAGGATCAAAAAGCAGCCTTGAAGAGATGAGTTTTTAGCCTGGATTTGAATTGGATCAGAGATGGAGCCTGACTCCCTTACACAAGTTGTTATAGCTATACAATTTGCTCTGAGTGCATTGAACAGTCATTCCAGTTGCATTATTGAGGAGTGATACTTCTCCTTAACCAGGGCACCAGCTGCTTTGTTCAGCAATGGCCTGGCTCTCAAATTGAAATTTTGTTGCCAAAGTGGCCCCCACTTAAAAATACTGAAGATGATTGATCTAGACCAGGGGTTCTCAACCTAGTGCTCGGGACACACCTAGTCAGTCAGGTTTTTAGGATAACCACAATGAATATGCATGAGAGAGATTTGCAGGCACTAATTCCACAATATGCAAATTTCTCTCCTGCATATTCATTGATTGTCCTGAGAACCTGACTGGCTAGATGTGTCCCGAAGACTGGGTTGAGAACCCCTGATCTAGACTTTCCTTTACTGGAAGACCAACTTCCTGCCCCAATGGATGCTGGCATATGGTAGCTAAATATCTTTCAGCCCCGTTCTCTCTGACTCGCTCACTCTTCTTTAGGGATCAACCCAAGTTTTGTTCCCAATTACCATTACAGGAAGAGCTTCACTGCAGTGCCCAGGATGGCTTCCTTCCAGAGCTTCGCTGGCTCCCAGCTGTAGCCAGTGCATGCACATGGGCCTAGATGGTCTGTGTGGTTGGCGAAGCAGAACTAATCTGTGGCTTTTGCGATATATTCTTGGATCTCGTCACATCTCTAAAGATTTTCTGCCTTGTTTTATGCAGCTGAAATAATCACCAGAGTTTAGTTCTCTCCTGAACAAAAAACCTCTCGGAAGCTGAGGCCTAGGAAGCCACAGGCCCAATGGAAACGAAACAGTTCAGAGAGGCAAGGTATTAAAGAACACAAACGAAGACAGAGTCCAACGACCACAGAAGGATATAAATATAATATTTCATTTAATAAATATCAAAGAAGTAACATATAATAAAACAAATAGTTAAATGACAAGCTGCGCACAATAAAACCTAACATGACATAGCCAAAACTAAAGTATAAATATGTCCGTGGAAAAAATATTCAAAAGAATTAAAGAACGTCACAAAAATTGACACATATATTGCAAAACAACAAAGCGCATTCCCCAAAACAAACAGAAAAAAGTTTTGAAAATGGAAGGGGACAGCTCACTCCTCGAACAGGAAACAACCCAATAAATACTTTCATCACTGCTGCCCCACAACCATTATTTTTTGACATTTAAGTGCAAAAACAAGTCCATAAAAAGTGATGCAGCCGAGTCCTGAAAAAAGACTTGCATAATGCTGAGCTTTCCTGTTCCTGTTGGGGTGCAGGCCTTGTAACAGAATGTCAGTGCAGATGCTCTCTGATGCCTCAGACAGTGATCACCCTCTACTACTACTATCTACTACTTATCATTTCTATAGTGCTACAAGGCGTACGACAGTCCCTGCTCCTACGAGCTTACAGTCTAGTTAAGTGACCTGGATTGGCCACTGCTGGAAACAGGATACTGGGCTTGATGGACCTTAGTCTGACCCAGTATGGCATCTCTTATGTTCTTAACACATTAGCTAGGGACTAGGATGTGTCGAGGGAGATGGTAAGGAAACACATAGGAGGTGAACAGGAGATGGGGGGGGGGGGGGGGGTTCAGCAACCAAAAGCAGCCTCAAAGAAGTGAGTTTTTAGCCTAGATTTGAACAGGACCCTCTGAGACGCTGGAGACACACACCGGCAGGGCAATCACCAGTGTCGAGGCCCTTCGAGGTCTCAGTATCGGTGAAATCTTCTGAAGGTAGTCGGTGAGTCTTGAGAATCAGTTCAATGTCTTGATGCACCAGATCGCAATGCAGTAAAAGCGGCTGCCTCACATTGTGTAAAGACCTCCATCCTGTCCTCAAATCTCTTCAAGAGGCACTTCTCAAGGGCTGTCATCAACAAAGGTGGAGGGGCTAGAATTTATTGGGAAATATCAGTAGGCTGGTCCCAGCTCCATGGAAGCTGTTGCAGCCCCTTCAGTACTGAGCAGGATGAGCATTTCCCATGTCAGGGCTAACACGCAAACAAAAACCTGAATTTCACCACCGTTGACACCAGCTCATCACCAGGCATGGACTTTCTCACAAAATAAAACAAATACTTTACTATCTGTCTAGCATACAGGACCCCACACAACAAGCTCGCGGACTTGGACACACTACTAGACAAAGTCTGCTCACATGTGTCTTGAAGGACTAGAAAAAGGGACTGTTACTTCTAGAGAGAGATCTGCAACTGTGAGTATATACTTCTGATAATTTTCTAAAAGGAATTCTTTGTATTAAAGCTAATTAATCTGTGAATCCACTATTTTTGTTAAATCAGTTAGGGCCTAGTAGCAGCAGTTTAAGTTTAAATTTAAAACACAGAGGAGAACTTTCTGGTTACATTTGGAACCCAGCAGAGAGCTTGTAGTCTAAATTTAATAGTCACTCAGGGCCTAGCATCAGCAAAGTTCTTTTAACTTAAATTTAAAACACAGAAAAGAACTTTCTGGTTAAATTTAGAACCCAGCAGAGAGCTTGTAGTTTAAATTTCATAAGAAGTTAGAGCCTAGCAGCAGCTAAGAGCTATAATTTAAATCAAATCAGAATTTAGCTTACCTCAGCAGCACAAGACAGGGTACTGTGTAGCAGCCCTCTTTTAATAAGTGTTATTTCCCTCCCTCCCTCCCCTGGGATAATCGTAGCTTTATAGGTACTTACACATCTTAAAAGACAGGAGGTGCTCTCAGGTGAAGCTCATTACCCAAATCAGTCATACACTAAGGACCTGAGATTTGTTAAGCTTCAGGTGAACAAGGTATATTACAGGTATTAGGTATAGTTTTATTAGTATAAATATCCATAGCAACCCTTAGTAAGTAAAGAACTTAGATCTAAACACAAACTTAAAACTAAGATGCAGACAGCAGTCCAGCAGCGGGATGGGGGCTTTCCATTCTTTTGCATTGAGTGTCACATGTATGATTTTCTCCCAGTTGGTGTGAGGTCTTACTTGTGCACTAGGTGCAAGGAGCTCTTTGCTCTCAGGGAACGAGTCCGTTCTCTAGAGGCTAAAGTAGCAGACTTGGAAAGCATAAGACAGACAGAGAGGTACATAGACGAGACCTACAGGGATATAGTCCTGAAGTCCCACCTCCAGTCTGGCAGCATCCCTGTTGCCATGGAGGAGAGAGGTCACGTGACAGAAGAGCATCACCCTGGTGTGGCAGGAAGTGATCCTGTAACTAGGACCTGTCCTCCAGGTGATGTAAAACCCTCTCGCACCGAGGAAGTTTCTCCAGGGCCATGTGCCCAGGAGGGAAGGGTTAGGACAGCTGTTATAGTTGGTGATTCGATCATTAGGCATGTAGATAGCTGGGTGGCTGCTGGACGTGAGGATCGCCTGGTAACATGCCTGCCTGGTGCAAAGGTAGCGGACCTCACGCACCACCTAGATAAGGTCTTAGATAGTGCTGGGGAGGAGTCTGCTGTCTTGGTACATGTCGGTACCAATGACATAGGAAAATGTGGTAGGGAGGTTCTGGAGGCAAAATTTAGGCTTTTAGGTAGGAAGTTGAAATCCAGAACTTCCAGGGTAGCATTCTCCGAAATGCTTCCTGTTCCACGCGCAGGACCCAAAAGGCAGGCAGAGCTCCGGAGTCTCAATGCGTGGATGAGACAATGGTGCAGAGATGAGGGTTTTGGATTTGTTAGGAACTGGGGAACATTCTGGGGAAAGGAGGGGCTCTTCCGAAGGGATGGGCTTCACCTTAACCGGGATGGAACCAGGCTGCTGGCATTAACCTTTAAAAAGGAGATAGAGCAGCTTTTAAACTAGATATTAGGGGAAAGCCGACAGTCGCCCAAGAGCGGATGGTTCGGAAGAATGTATCTTTGAAGGATACTACCAAAAGCAGAGAGGTTCCACAAAAGAGTAAAGTAGCCCAAATGCCCTCACGTATGGAGCAGACAGAGCTTAAAGATCCCAAATTACCCATGTCTAACAACAGCCAAATTAATATGAATAAAATACATTCTCTAAAATGCTTGTATGCAAATGCTAGAAGTCTAAAAAATAAGATGGGAGAGTTAGAATATATAGCACTAAATGAAAGGTTAGATATGATTGGAATATCAGAGACATAGTGGAAGGAGGACAACCAGTGGGACACTGTGATACCTGGGTACAAACTATATCGTAATGATAGAGCTGATCAAATTGGTGGAGGGGTTGCTCTCTATGTTAGAGAGGGCATTGAGTCAGAAAGGATTAAAGTTTTGCAGGAAACAAAATCTGCTGTAGAATCTATATGGATTGAAATTCCATGTAAAAGGGGGAAGGCTATGGCAGTGGGGGTGTACTATCGAGCGCCTGGCCAGAATGACCAAATGGATGATGAAATGCTCAAAGAAATCAAGGAAGCTAACAAAAGTTACAGCACAGTAATAATAATGGGTGATTTCAACTACCCCGGTATCGACTGGGTCAGTGTCACGTCAGGAAATGCTAAGGAGATAAAGTTCCTAGATGAAATAAATGACTGCTTCTAGGAGCAGCTGGTTCATGAACCGACCAGAGGGGAAGCCATATTAGACCTAATCCTTAGTGGAACACCAGATCTAGTGCAAGAGATAAGGTTGTTGGGGCCACTTGGCAATAGTGATCATAGCATGATCGCCTTTGATTTAATTAGTGGAGGAGGGATAGTAGGGAAATCCACAGTACTACCTTTTAATTTTCGAAAAGGAGACTATGATAAAATGAGGAAAACAGTTAAGAAAAAACTAAAAGGAGCAGTTGCAAAGGTTAAAAACGTACATCAGGCTTGGCTGTTGTTGAAAAATACTATCTTGGAAGCCCAGACCAGCTGTATTCCACGCTTTAAGAAAAGTGGAAGGAAGTCCAAAAAACTGCCAGCATGGTTTAAAGGTGAGGTCAGAGAGGCTGTTGTTGCCAAAAAAGCATCTTTCAGGAAATGGAAAAAAGAGCCAAATGACGAAACCTGGAAACAGCACAAGCACTGGCAAGTCAAATGCAAGGCATTGATAAGGCAGGCAAAGGGAGAATTCGAGAAGAAGCTTGCTGCGGAAGCAAAAACACGAAGTAAAGACCTTTTCAAGTACATTCGTAGCAAAAAACCTGTGAGAGAGTCAGTTGGTCCATTAGATGATAAAGGGGTTAAAGGAGCACTAAGAGGCGACAAGGCAATAGCGGAGAGACTGAATGAATTCTTTGCTTCAGTCTTTACTGAGGAAGATGTAGGGATGTTACCCATGACTGAAGTGGTATTTAAAGGTGCGGAAGAATTGAAGGAAATATCGATACATCGGGAAGATGTATTACAACTATTAGATAAGCTGAAGAGTAGCAAATCACCTGGGCCGGATGGTATACATCCAAGGGTGTTGAAAGAACTGAAATACGAGATTGCAGACCTGCTATTAGTAATCTGTGAACTATCATTAAAATCATCTCTAATACCTGAAGATTGGAGAATCGCCAATGTAACACCAATTTTTAAAAAGGGTTCCAGGGGTGATCCGGGAAACTACAGACCGGTGAGCCTGACATCAGTACCGGGAAAAATGGTAGAAACCATCATAAAGAATAAAATTACTCAGCATGTAGATAGTCATGACCTAATGGGAGACAGCCAACATGGCTTTAGACAAGGAAGATCTTGTCTTACTAATCTGTTATGTTTTTTTGAAGGAGTGAATAATCAGGTGGACAAAGGTGAGTCGGTTGATATTGTGTATCTGGACTTTCAGAAAGCCTTTGACAAGGTCCCTCATGAGAGACTTTTGGCAAAACTAAAGAGTCATGGGATAGGAGGCAGCGTACTATTGTGGATCAGGAACTGGTTAAAAGATAGAAAGCAGAGGGTAGGGCTAAATGGCCAATTTTCCCAATGGAGAAAGGTGAATAGTGGTGTACCCCAGGGATCTGTGCTGGGTCCGCTGATTTTTGACATATTCATAAATGACCTGGAAAGTGGAATAACGAGTGAGGTTATCAAATTTGCAGATGACACAAAACTATTTAAAGTTGTTAAAACCCAAGAGGATTGTGGAAAATTGCAAGAGGATCTTGATAAATTGGAAGACTGGGCATCAAAATGGCAGATGAAATTTAATGTGGACAAGTGCAAGGTTATGCACCTAGGGAAGAACAACCCAAACTATGGTTACACGATGCAAGGTTCCACATTAGGAACCACCACCCAGGAAAAAGATTTAGGCGTCATTGTGGATACCATGTTAAAACCCTCGGCCCAGTGTGCAGCGGCAGCCAAGAGAGCAAATAGAATGCTAGGTATGATAAGGAAAGGAATGGAAAATAAAACAAAAGATATTATAATGCCTCTATATCGTTCCATGGTGAGACCGCACCTTGAATATTGTGTGCAATTCTGGTCGCCGTATCTTAAAAAGGATATAGCGATTTTAGAAAAGGTTCAGAGAAGAGCCACCAAAATGGTAAAGGGGATGGAAGGATACTCCTATGAAGAAAGGCTAAAAAGGTTAGGGCTCTTTAACCTGGAAAAGAGACGGCTGAGGGGAGATATGATAGAAGTCTATAAATTAATGAACGGAGTGGAACGGGTAAACGTAGATCGATTGTTTACCTTATCTGAATATAGAAAGACTAGGGGACATGCAATGAAGCTACAGGGTATACTATTTAAGACTAATAAAAGAAAATATTTTTTCACTCAATGTGTAATCAAACTCTGGAATTTGTTATCGGAGGATGTAGTAAAGGCTGTTAGTGTAGCTTGGTTTAAAAAAGGTTTTGACAAGTTCCTGGAGGAAAGGTCCATAAACCATTATTAAGAAGGGACCCAGGATATCAATGCTTGAACCAATACAAGCATTGTGGAACTTGTGTCCCTTGGGGAAACTGCTAGGTACATATGACCTAGATTGGCCACTGTTGGAAACAGAATACTGGGCTTGATGGACCTTGGTCTGACCCAGTATGGCATATCTTATGTTCTTACACCAGAAGCACCTCATCCTCCTTGGCGACATGAATCTCCCCTCTGCTCCTCGTCAGAGCACAGCATTCTTTCAAGCAATGAGCAATCTGCAATACACCCAACTCATTGCCACACCCACGCATGCAAAAGGAGAAGTCCTCGATCTGATCTTCTCCCCATCCTCCTGCTCAGCACACTGCAACACATCCCCAATCCCCTGGTCAGACCATCACCTCATATCATTCACAATATCCCACTTACGAGGTGTGACAAAAAAGAAACAAGACTGTCGCATAAATGTTTTATTACAAAATCTACAGAGAAATTACGCATTGTCCCCTTCAAAGTAATCCCCCCCCCCCCCAGAGTTAATGCGCTTCTGCCACGTACGGAAGCACTCAGTAAAGTCCTCCTCCTTGAGGTCCCTCAGCTCCCTTGTCACAGTGGCCTTGATCTCTTCTACAGAGGCGAAATGAGTTCCTTTGAGCAGTCTTCAGCCTGGGGAAGAGCCAGAAGTCACATGGTGCAAGATCTGGGGAATAAGGAGGGTGGTCGAGAGCTGTGATCTGTTTGTTGGCCAAGAACTGCCTCACAAAGAGCGCAATGTGTGCCGGCGTGTTGTCGTAGTGGAGCAGCTATGACTTGTCTCTCCACAGAGCCTGCCTGCTGCGCCGAACCAGGTCATGGAGGCGATTGAGGACCTGCTGGTAGAAGTGCTGGTTGACTGTCTAACCCACAGGCACAAACTCATGATGGACCACTCCCTTCTGGTCGAAGAATGCAATCAGCATGACCTTGATCCTTGATTTGGACATGCGTGCCTTCTTGGGTCTGGGTGACAGTCAAGTCTTTCACTGCAGGCTCTGTCTCTTGCTTTCAGGGTCGTAATGGAAGACATATTTCTCGTCTCCTGTGATGACTTGGCCAATGAACTCTGGATCTTCTCTGATCTTCTCTAGCAAGTCTCAACAAACATTGACCCGGTGCTCCTTCTGGTCGTCCGATAAAAGCTTGGGCACCATCTTGGCGCACATCTTCTGCATCCCCAGCTCCTGCATCAAGATGGTCTGAACTGACTCCCTGTTCAGGCTGAGCTCCTCAGCTATCATCCGCATCATCAATCTGTGATCACTCCGCACCAGCTGGTTCACTCTGTCAATGTTCTCAGCCATCTTTGTCGTGGAAGACCATCCTGACTTGGGGTCATCCTCCACCTCCTCGCAGCCAGTCTTGAAGCGTTTGTGTCACTCGAAGACTCGTGGCCTTGACATTGCATCGTCTCCATAAGCCTTTTGGAGAAGTTGGAGATATTCAGTTGGGCCCTTCTCCACCTTAACCAGAAATTTCAAGTTGATACTTTGCTCCATATTTCTGCCACCTCCAGTTGCGTGACAAAGCGATGGAGCAGTGTGCTAATTGGCATTTATTTATTTGTTTACATTTTCTTATATACCGCGCTATTTTCCATCAGTGCGGTTTACATGGAACATTTTACATACACATTTCAAATGACTTGATTTGTGTTTACAAATAACAGGAATAGAAACTTGGAAAGAAACAGGGGTAACTATTTACATCTGTACAATGTGAATTGATTGGACATTTGCGTAGATTTGCCTAGCTGGATGGTGAGTGATCAGTGGTGCTGTCATGGGCGTGAGTTATCAGTGGTGCATTGAGTCATGGGCGTGGCTACCAGTCTTTTCTTTTTTGTCACACCTCGTACACATCACCTACCCCCCCCCCCATGAGACAAGACTTCCACAGCCAGAAGATTCATCGCCTTCGATGAGGATCTCTTCCTCCAGGAAACACTACCAGCCATCAAGGCCATTCCTTCCAAAACAGAGCTGGATACTATGATCGGCCAATGGAACTTCATCATATCCTCAACTGCCACTGCACCCCCGCGACCTCAACCCACTAAACAATTACACTGTGCACCATGGCACTCTAAAGAGCTACAAGAGAAGAAGCGTGCACTTCACTGGATCGAGCACCAATGGAGGAAGTCCAAGGCTCCCGAACTACACACCAGATACTTGAAGCAGCTCAGAGCATACTCCAGCAGCACCATCAAATGCAAACAGGAATACTATTGCAACATACTTCTCCGTCCCCTTAACAAACCCAAAGAGCTCACTGGACTAGTGAAATCCCTCACCAAGGACCCCATCCAACCCCAACAGAATAGCTCCCTAAACCCACAAGATATTGCGGATTTCCTGAAGGCCAAGTACAGCTCTCCTATCCTCTCCACATCCTGCATACTACCATCAGAGAGACCACCCAGAACCACCCAACCCTGGACTACCTTCAGAGATGTGGCCCCCGAAGACCTTGACACCATCATCTCACACATCAACACAACTACCTCCCCTTTGGACCCCTGCCCACTGGCCTGGATGAAAACAAGAACACACTCACTTCTGCTCTTGGGGTCCATTTTTCAAGCCTCCCTGACATAGGCCAACCTCCACCCCCCCCCCCCCAACAAGTCTCAGTCAGACCCCTCTTAAGGAAACCCCACCTGGACCCAGCCTCAGCCACTTCATACAGACCCATTGCCAGCATAAACAAAAGCTACCTAAATAAAAACTACTGGGCAAGAGAAATGATGCAGCAGCAGTAGCAACAGGGGGGAAGAGAATGTCCTCACTAACATATACAAGACAAAAAGATCGTAAATGGTACGGGCTGAAAAACTGCCAAAGTCTTGTCAGATGGCAGGACACACACGTCCATAGGGCTCCATGAAAAATTGAAGACTGAGGAGATCCTGCACAGCAGCGGCTGGTGGAAACTGATGTGCATGCATGCTGGCAAAATGCAATGCGTGCCACTGAGTCAATGCTGATTTCTGGCAACCCAGCAGCCCCTGGGGTTCCTTGGCAAGGTGTGACCGGAAGTAGATTGCCAGGCCATTCTTCCAAGGCAATGGAGAATAAAGTGGCTTGCCCAAGGCCACAAGGAGTGCCACTGGGAATCGAACCTTGGTCACCAGGCCACTGCTCTAACCACTAGGCTACTCTTTTACTCCTGGAGCTCTGTCGGTAACATTACTCATATGTGAAGACATTATCATACTTGTCAATGGAAAAATAAGTTATATCATTCTGTGGTGGTCTTACTCTTCAGTCTTTGTTTGTCAAATTGCCCTAAGGGGCATTTCTGATCTCTGCTACCAAGGGTGACCGAAGTGTTATTTCTGTGATCTGATGAAGTGGACTCTTAGAAACATAGAAATATGACAACAGAAAAAGACCACATGTCCTATCTAGTCTGTCCTTCCATATCAACAACTACAACAGTCCCCTTTTTTCCTTTAGAGATCCTACGTGTTTGTCCCATGCTTTTTTGAATTCAGATACCGTCCTCATCTCTACCACCTCCAATGGGAGACTATTCCATGGATCCACCACTCTTTCCGTAAAGAAATATTACCGCATATCACTCCTGAATCTATGCCCCGTCACCCTCATCCCATGTCCCCTTGTAGCAGAACTTGCTTTCAATTGAAAGAGGCTCTCCCCCTGTACATTTATGCCACAGAGGTATTTAAACATCTCAATTATATCACCTCTATTCCACCTTTCCTCTAAGGTGTACATATTAAGATGCTTAACTCTGTCCTCATATGCTTTATAATGAAGACCACTAATCATTTTAGTAGCCACCCTCTACACCGACTCCATCCTGTTCACATACTTTTGAAAGTGTGGTCTCCAGAATTCCACACTATACTCCAAATGAGGTCCCACCAAAGACTTATACAGAGGCATTATCACCTCCTTTATTCTGTATGCCATTCCTTTCCGTATGCACCCAAGCATCCTTCTAGCTTTTGCCGTCGCCTTTTCTACCTGTTTAGCTACTTTAAGATCATCAGACACAACCACGCCTAGGTCCTGCTCTTCTTTAGTGGACAAAAGTACTTCACCCCCTATACTATATTGTTCCCTTGGATTGCTGCAGCCCAAATGCATGACCTTACATTTTTTAACATTAAATCCCAGCTGCCAAATTCTAGACCATTCTTCAAGCTTAGCTAGAACCCTTCTCATGTTATCTACACCTTCCTGGGTGTCTACTCTATTGCAGATTTTGGTATCATCCGCAAAGAGGCAAACCTTACACGACAGCCCTTCCGCTATATCACTAACAAAGATGTTAAAAAGAATCGGACCAAGGACAGATCCCTGGGGCACACCACTGGTAACATCCTTCTCCTCAGAGTGAGCTCCATTTACCTGTACTCTTTGTCGCCTCCCACCCAACCAATTTCTAACCCAAGCAGTAACTTTAGGGTCCATCCCTAGGGTGCTCAGTTTGTTTATAAGTCGCCTGTGAGGAACAGTGTCAAAGGCTTTACTGAAATCTAAATACACCACATCTAGGGCTCTCTCTCGGTCCAACTCCCTGGTCACCCAGTCAAAGAATTCAATCAGATTTGTCTGACAAGATCTGCCTCTGGTGAATCCATGCTGCCTCGGATCCTGTAATCCGCTGGACTCCAGAAACCTCATTATTTTCTCTTTCAGCAGCGTTTCCAATAATTTACTTACAACCGAAGTTAAACTATCCGGCCTGTAGTTTTCAACCACATCCTTACTTCCGCTTTTGTGTACAGGCACCACATGAGCCTCTCTCCAGTACTTTGGCACCACTCCCGACTCCAACGAAGCATTGAAAAGGTCAGTCAGTGGAGCTGCTAGAATGTCCCCAAGGTCCCTCAATATTCTAGGGTGTATCCCATCCGGTCCCATCACTTTGTCTATTTTAAGTTGAGCTAGTTTCTCATGAACACAGTCTTCTGAAAATTGTTCAAGATGTCCCTTGCTTCTATTCCTGTTTGTGAGTGTTTTCTGAGGTCCTGCTCCTGGTTCTTCACCTGTGAACACAGAATATAAATATTTGTTAAGCAATTCCGCTTTATCCTCATCAGCTTCCACATATTCCTCCCCTGCACCCTTGAGTCTGACAATACCACTTTTGCCCTTCCTCTTCTCACTAACATATATGAAAAATGTCTTATCCCCCCATTTTATTGCATTGGTTATTTCCTCCTCTTTTTGAATCTTTGCTTTCCTGACTACTTTGCTAGCTTCTCTAAGTTTTTCCAAATATAGATGCCTGTCTTCCTCTCTCAGTGATCTCTTGTATTTCATGAAGGCCTCCCTCTTTTTTTTCACCTTTTCAGCTACTTCTTTCAAAAGCCATAGCAGTCTCCTTTTCCTTTATTTACCATTTTAACAAAAAGGTTGGTTGCCCTTAAAATATCCCCTTTCAGTTTTGCCCACTGTTTTTCTACATCCCCCAGCTATTCCCAGCCCGCTAACGACTCCCTGAGGTATTGGCCCATCTTGGCAAAGTTAGTCTTCCTAAAGTCTAAGACCTTCACCTTTGAATGGATTCTAACAGCTCTAGTCCTAATACTGTACCACACCATCTGGTGATCACTGGATGCAAAATGATCTCCCACTATTACATCAGAAACACTTTCACCATTGGTAAGCACCAAGTCCAGTATGGCCCCTTCACGTGTGGGGTCTGTTACCAATTGCCTGAATAGTTCTTCCTGTAGAGAATCCAGGATCTATGGAGTGGAGGAGTGGCTTAGTGGTTGGGGCAAGTTACCTCAGGCTGGAAAGTCAGGGGTTCAAATCCCACTAGAGGACAGCAACCTTGGGCTGGAAGGACTGGGATTTCTAGTCCCACAGGTGCTCCTTGTGGTCTTGGGCAAGCCACTTAACCCTCCATTGCCCATGTTCCCTGTAAGTATTAGTGTGTCTCATATCCCCTCGTGTTAAAAATGTATCCCCCAATTGTGTTGTGACCACTTTGATTGAAGGATAAGTTGGTATACAAAATGGTCTAAAGAAATAGATCTCTTTACTTCTAGATGATACTGCAGCAGGAATGTGCCAATCAACATCTGGCATATTGAGATCCCCCATCAGTAGCACTGCCCCTTTCCTAGCAGTGCTGCATATTTCTTCAATTAACTCTCTGTCCACCTCTTTCTATTGTGAGGGAGGTCTGTATATCACGCCAATGCAAATAGATTTCTCTTTCCCTCCTTCTAGTTTAACCCACAATGCCTCCTCTCTCCCTTTTAAGCTCTGTAATTCCAAAGCTTTAATAGTAGATTTAAAAAAAGTGCCACTCCTCCTCCCCTTCTTCCTACCCTGTCCTTTCTGAATAAAGTATAGCCAGGTATAGTTACATCCCAGTCATGGTTTTCTGTGAACCATGTTTCTGTAACTGCCACTAAATCCAAGTTGGCCACTCCCACCAAAGCTTCAACATCAGGGATCTTATTTCCTATGCTACGGGCATTTATACACACTGCTTTCCATATGTTACCCCTGTTACCCATTTCCATAAAGGTATTTAATGTATCACTTACCAGGGGGCTTTCTTCACCCATCCCCATCTTGGCCTCAATAAACTGACTACTAGCCTCTGTATCATTTTTGCTGCTCCAGACTTACATGCCTAGTCCTACGGAAGTTTTCATTACCAGGATTGTGGTTCCCTGCATGTCTTAGGCTAGGAAACGAGGAAGCAGCTTCAGTGAATTACTGCGTCTTCTACCTTCGCCCCTCTCCCCCCAGCTCCACGGCAGAGGCTCAGTACTATAGGCACTGGAGGACCGCCTGCTGCTCCAGTTAATTACAGTAATTATACCTACCCTCTGTAGCTCTTCACAGAGGACTGGATCAAGCTAGCAAACTGTTCCCTATCCTTAACGGGGAATATTGGGCCTGCAACAGAATTGTTACCGTTCTTAACTTTGTACTCCTCTAAAGGATCTCTCCGCTTACTGCTTCCCATCTGGCTTTCATGAAGTAGTCACCAGGCAACCATCTTGTACAAGTTTTAGTAATTGGCTATTTTTCTCCCACCATGTTAAACAATTATTTCAGCAACTCTTGTGGCTGAGTGAGCAAACTGCAGCTCCCTAGAGAGTCGCCGTCTTGTGCTCTCCCTACTCAGCCGCTAGATGTCACTGTAAGAGCGGATCTTCACATCTGTTCATCATGTTAGCAGCTAAAAATAAGGTCTAAATAATTCTGGAAGAAATACTTTTTAGATTCATGGGAGTGGGCACAGGGATTACTCCAAAGCCATCTCATTGGCTATTACAGAAAAAACTTTGCTTGCATTTATCATAAATTTCTCATTGCTGGGCCATCCCCTCTGCCATCACGCCTTGAACACCCTCTCCTAACATAAATGCACAGTGTTGCCATATTGCTTTTCTGTTTATTGCTACACAGGGTTGGCTAAGATCGTTGTGTAGCCACTCTGAGAGAGAAGGGCTTTAGAAGAAGATTCCACTTGGCCCAGCTGCATCCTTTCGCCTATTCCCTCAGTGAGCAGATAAAGTGCCAAAGCCTCTCAGAAAGGAAATGTCTCTCTAATTACATGTACAGCAATTACAAGTGATTTGAATTCCAGTTCTTTGCTGTTATTTTATTCTGCTAATTCCATACCATTTCATAAAAATATGTGTATTTGGGAAAGGCTTTAGCTAAACATGCTGAGATTTAAAAAGAGAATATTCACCTTATCCACTGTGGTTTGGAATGGGACAGTCCCCTTCTTTTCAAGGGATCCTGGATGCACAGGAAGATGAAGTTACCTGCTTCTGCTACATCCAGAGAGCCAATGGCTGAGGGGGAATCTTAAATTCTGGAGAGTAACAGCGTGCACTTGAATTTCAGTTTATGGCAAAATACGTCAGGGGGAGTTAGTAAAATATATGTTACCTATTTACTAAGTTAAGTTAAACTGGCTGTTAATTTGTAAAAGTAATAAAATATTTTAACCTGGTTTATTATAAGTTGTTCTTAAGCACAGGTCGGATGAAAGTCTAAGGACAATAATGTGGGAAATGTAGAATGGAATTCTTTATGATTGGGCTAGAAGAGACTATCACTACAGATAAGGCAGTCAGATTGTATTGCTGGGGATTTGATGACATCTGTTGGACAAATTGAGATTTGCACTCTGGTGGTCAGACTGAAAAAGAGCAAACTTCAGTCTGTTTGCATGTGTCAGATTATGAGAAACTGCGTTCCAATTCTTTATGTGGTGTTTAGTGTGTGTGTAACCAGGTATTTGAAAAAGGATTTATTATGAACTGAAAGTTCAAAATATTTTTATATTACTTTTCTTAAATTTAGCTGCAAATGAATATGGATTCAACCTCAGCTAGTATTGGTCAGAGAGAACTATTTGTATTTTAGTTTTTTCATAGTTTAATAAGTGAAACATTCTGCTTGATTTTCTCAGCTTTTTGAATAAGGTCTGAGTCACTCACGAGTCCCATTGTTGCTGGGTTTTTTTTTGTTTAAACACATCTGAATTTACAGAATAAAAGTAGTCAATAATTATACCCTTGCAATGTTCCACTAAGCAAACCTTCCATTTACAAAAAAGGATGGTCTGAAGAATCAATAGCATTGCTACATGGAGGACCTGGCTTTGGTTCCTGGGTCTGGTCTTCTGCTCCAGAGTCAGCAGAGATGCAACAGAGGCAGATTTCACAGCCTCTGGGAATGGGAGAACCTGTCATTGTACAATGTTCAGTCCTGTCATAGTATGCACAGAAATAGCCCATTTAGAGATATTACCCCGAGACACCTAGTGGCTCGACTTAGGGTCCATGTTAGCTGGATTCTGGAAGGAGCTGTGATTTGTGGTTCCAACTCCCCATCCCCCACGTCAAAGAACTGTTTTGGCAATGGCTGAAATACATGAGATAGGAAAAGAATACAAATATAGGGTAAATCCCAGAGAAACTCTAATGAAAGGCTATGGCACCATAACACAACAGAGCAATGCTTTCCAAACCTTTACACAATATGATCCCATTTTAACATTTAAAAATTCATGTGACTCCCAGATGATGATAAAAACAGAGCAGACCTCCAGTCTCCTTCCTTCCTTCATCCACTTCCTACCCACACCCCCCCCCTCCCACCCTTATCAAGGGTATGAAGACAATAGCAATTGTCAGTGTGTGCTCAGACTCCAGTACTCTATATGGGTTTCCAGTTCAACAGGAAACCTACACAGGAGGAAGGACAGGACTGTAAATGTTCAGATTCACAAGCCACATGGTGACTGCTACTACCGAGCAGAGATTACAGTACAGGTCTGGGGGAAGTAGGAGTGCAGTCCTGTTCTGTGATCCCCAGCACCAATGATGCGACCCCATTTGGGATCCCAACCCCCCTGTTGGAACCACTGCAATAAAGACTGATTCATACTGAAGTGGAAGTCCAAAGGAGCATGAGGATTCGGGGAGAAGGTGCCCTAGTTCCCAAAAGAGTAGCTACTACAGTGCTCATAAGGCTCTAATTTACCAAAGTAGCAGCTGCTCTGCTGATAGCTCTCAAGAGGTTGCACGTGGAACTTGTAAGCTTATTTGAACAGTTGAAGTTGCATGTCTGTATCTCTTCTCTCCCTCCTATCCTTGAAGCTATGGATCCACTAGTGGTGTTATCAAAAGGAATCAGGCAGGAACGGTCCAAGAAATTTCGTTAGAATATAAAAATCGCTCATTAACAATAAAGGCATATGAAATCTGTTACTCGTGGTCCTGGTTCTTGGCATCCTTACACAATTATTAGGGAACTTGGTTTCACTGGGCTCCATCCCTGCTGTTACTGGAAGCTGCTACACAGGGCACTCGCTCCATTGCAGGCACTGGGAGGCATGGGAAGTTACCATCAAATCCGCACTGGGAGGCATGGGAAGTTACCATCAAACCCTCAGCCTTCTCACTGGAGTGCCCGCCCCACCTTGGGCATAGATTTCCTTTGGTAGGTGCCAAAAGATCCCCAAAAGCAAGCCCAGCCACCCCCAATACAGGGGGTCTTTTGCCTTTAATACAGTCTCCAATTACCACTGACTATGCAATAAACACACAGGGGTCAAAATTCTCCTGCAGGGTCACTGCAGCTGAAAAATATACACATAAAGACCACACAGCCTATCCAGTCTGCCCTTCCATACCAACTACTAAGCTCTATGGTCCTATTTTTCTTTTAGAAATCTTTGGTGTTTGCCTCATGCTTTCTTGCATTCAGATAGTGTCCTTGCCTCTACTACTTCCACTGGGAGACTGTTCCAAGCATCTCCCACTCTTTCCGTAAGGAAATATTTCTGCAAATTACTCCTGAATCTAGCTCCTTTTACCTTCTTCGGTCAATCAAGTGTTAAAATAAAGATAAAGATCCAGATAACTTATGGCAGTCTTTCCTCAGTTCTAAGTTAACTGGATAAGTTAGCCGAATAGCAGACTGGATAAGTTAGCCGAATAGCAGACTTAAAACAGGCGCTATTTGGATAAGTTCTGGCTCCAGCCCAGCATTACACCGACAGTGGCCGAAAGAGGCCTTCTACCTAGTGGGCAAGCAACCTGTGAAGCTTTTTCAATAGGTGTTAACACCAGCTGGCAGTTCAAAAGGCCATTTTGAAAGACTCCTTCTATCCAAGCAAGGACTGTTAATTACCCAGGAAGTAGGTCACTGCTTACATCATCAGCACAAGCATAAATAGCTCAACCAGAGCTCTGTGACCCTGTCTTGAAGGACTGGAAAGGGGGGCTGTTACTTCTGGAGAGAAATCTGAAATTGTGAGTATATACTTCTGGGAATTTTTCTGAAAGGAATTTTGTTTTCTTTTAAAGCTAATTAATCTGTGAACCCACTATTTTTTTGTTAAATCAGTCAGGGCCTAGTAGCAACAGTTTAAGATTCAATTTAAAAACACAGAAGAGAACTTTCTGGTTACCTTTCATACCCAGTAGACAGCTGTAGTTTAAATTTCATAGTCACTCAGGGCCTAGCATCAGCAAAGTACTTTTAGTTTCAAATTAAAACACAGAAGAGAGCTTTCTGGTTAAATTTAGAATCCAGCAGAGAGCTTGTAGTTTAAATTTCATAATAGGTTAGAGCCTAGTAGCAGCAAAGAGCTATAATTTAAATCAAATCAGAATATAGTTTTCCTCAGCAGCACAGGACAAGGTACTGTGTAGCAGCCCTTTTTTAATAAGTGTTATATCCCTCCCTCCCTCCCCACACCCACCCTCCCCTGGGAAAATCACAGCTTTATAGGTACTTGCACAACTTAAAAGACAGGAGGTGCTCTCAGGTGAAGCTCATTACCCAAATCAGTCATACACCAAGGACCTGAGATTAATTAAGCTTCAGGTGAACAAGGTATATTAAACTTCTTAGGTACAGTTTTAGTGGTATAAATATCCATTGCACCCTTTAGTACATATAGAACTTAAAGATCTAAACACAAACTTAAAACTAAGATGCAGACAGCAGTCCAGCAGCGGGATGTGGGCTTTCCAGTCTTTTGCATTGAGTGTCACATGTATGATTTTCTCCCAGCTGGTGAGAGGTCTTACGTGTGCACTAGGTGCAAGGAGCTCTCTGCTCTCAGGGAACGAGTCCGTTCTCTAGAGGCTAGAGTAGCAGACTTGGAAAACATAAGACAGACAGAGAGGTACATAGACGAGACCTACAGGGATATAGTCCTGAAGTCCCACCTCCAGTCTGGCAGCATCCCTGTTGCCATGGAGGAGAGAGGTCACGTGACAGGAGAGCATCACCCTGGTGTGGCAGGAAGTGATCCTGTAACTAGGACCTGTCCTCCAGGTGATGTAAACCCCTCTCGCACCGAGGAGGTTTCTCCAGGGCCAAGTGCCCATGCGGGAAGGGTTAGGACAGCAGTTATAGTTGGTGATTTGATCATTAGGCATGTAGATAGCTGGGTGGCTGGTGGACGTGAGGATCGCCTGGTAACATGCCTGCCTGGTGCGAAGGTAGCGGACCTCACACGCCACCTAGATAAGGTCTTAGATAGTGCTGGGGAGGAGTCTGCTGTCTTGGTACATGTTGGTACCAATGACATAGGAAAATGTGGTAGGGAGGTTCTGGAAGCTAAATTTAGGGTTTTAGGTAGGAAGTTGAAATCCAGAACTTCCAGGGTAGCGTTCTCCGAAATGCTTCCCGTTCCACGCGCAGGACCCAATAGGCAGGCAGAGCTCCGGAGTCTCAATGCGTGGATGAGACAATGGTGCAGAGATGAGGGGTTCGGATTTGTTAGGAACTGGGGAACATTCTGGGGAAAGGAGGGGCTCTTCCGAAGGGATGGGCTTCACCTTAACCGGGATGGAACCAGGCTGCTGGCATTAACCTTTAAAAAGGAGATAGAGCAGCTTTTAAACTAGATAATAGGGGAAAGCCGACAGTCGCCCAAGAGCGCATGGTTCGGAAGAATGTATCCTTGAAGGATACTACAAAAAGCAGAGAGGTTCCAAAAAAGAGTAAAGTAGCCCAAATGCCCTCGAGTATGGAGCAGACAGAACTTAAAGATCCCAAATTACCCATGTCTACCAATAGCCAAATTAATATGAATAAAATACAGTCTCTAAAATGCTTGTATGCAAATGCTAGAAGTCTACAAAACAAGATGGGAGAGTTAGAATATATAGCACTAAACGAGAGGTTAGATATGATTGGAATATCAGAGACATGGTGGAAGGAGGACAACCAGTGGGACACTGTGATACCTGGGTACAAACTATATCGAAATGATAGAGCTGATCAAACTGGTGGAGGGGTTGCGCTCTATGTTAGAGAGGGCATTGAGTCAGAAAGGATTAAAGTTTTGCAAGAAACAAAATTTGCTGTAGAATCTCTATGGATTGAAATTCCATGTAAAAAGGGGAAGGCGATGGCAGTGGGGGTGTACTATCGTCCGCCTGGCCAGAATGAACAAATGGATGATGAAATGCTCAAAGAAATCAAGGAAGCTAGCAAACGTTACAGTGCAGTAATAATAATGGGTGATTTCAATTACCCCGGCATCGACTGGGTCAGTGTCACAACAGGACATGCTAGGGAGATAAAGTTCCTAGATGAAATAAATGACTGCTTCTTGGAGCAGCTGGTTCATGAACCGACCAGAGGGGAAGCAATATTAGACCTAGTCCTTAGTGGAACACCAGATGTAGTGCAAGAGATAAGGGTGTTGGGGCCACTTGGCAATAGTGATCATAGCATGATCGCCTTTGATTTAATTAGTGGAGGAGGGATAGTAAGGAAATCCACAGTACTACCCTTTAACTTTCGAAAGGGAGACTATGATAGAATGAGGAAAACAGTTAAGAAAAAACTAAAAGGAGCAGTTGCAAAGGTTAAAGACGTACATCAAGCTTGGGTGTTGTTGAAAAATACTATCTTGGAAGCCCAGACCAGCTGTATTCCACGCTTTAAGAAAAGTGGAAGGAAGTCCAAAAAATTGCCAGCATGGTTTAAAGCTGAGGTCAGAGAGGCTGTTGTTGCCAAAAAAGCATCTTTCAAGAAATGGAAAAAAGAGCCAAATGATGAAACCTGGAAACAGCACAAGCACTGGCAAGTCAAATGCAAGGCATTGATAAGGCAGGCAAAGAGAGAATTTGAGAAGAAGCTTGCTGCGGAAGCAAAAACGCGAAATAAAGACCTTTTCAAGTACATTCGTAGCAAAAAACCCGTGAGAGAGTCAGTTGGTCCATTAGATGATAAAGGGGTTAAAGGAGCACTAAGAGGCGACAAGGCGATAGCGGAGAGACTGAATGAATTCTTTGCTTCGGTCTTTACTGAGGAAGATGTAGGGATGTTACCCACGACTGAAGTGGTATTTAAAGGTGTGGAAGAATTGAAGGAAATATCGATACAGCGGGAAGATGTCCTACAACTATTAGATAAACTGAAGAGTAGCAAATCACCTGGGCCGGATGGTATACATCCAAGGGTGTTGAAAGAACTGAAATTTGAGATTGCAGACCTGCTATCAGTAATCTGTGAACTATCATTAAAATCATCTCTAATACCTGAGGATTGGAGGATCGCCAATGTAACACCAATTTTTAAAAAGGGTTCGAGGGGTGATCCGGGAAACTACAGACCGGTGAGCCTGACATCAGTACCGGGAAAAATGGTAGAAACCATCATAAAGAATAAAATTACTCAGCATATAGATAGTCATGACCTAATGGGAGACAGCCAACATGGCTTTAGACAAGGAAGATCTTGTCTTACTAATCTGTTATGTTTTTTTGAAGGAGTGAATAAACAGGTGGACAAAGGTGAGTCGGTTGATATTGTGTATCTGGACTTTCAGAAAGCCTTTGACAAGGTCCCTCATGAGAGACTTTTGGCAAAACTAAAGAGTCATGGGATAGGAGGCAGTGTACTACTGTGGATCAGGAACTGGTTAAAAGATAGAAAGCAGAGGGTAGGGCTAAATGGCCAATTTTCCCAATGGAGAAAGGTGAATAGTGGTGTACCCCAGGGATCTGTGCTGGGTCCGCTGCTTTTTGACATATTCATAAATGACCTGGAAAGTGGAATAACGAGTGAGGTTATCAAATTTGCTGATGACACAAAACTATTTAAAGTTGTTAAAACCCAGGAGGATTGTGGAAAATTGCAAGAGGATCTTGATAAATTGGAAGACTGGGCATCAAAATGGCAGATGAAATTTAATGTGGAGAAGTGCAAGGTTATGCACCTAGGGAAGAACAACCCAAACTATGGTTACACGATGCAAGGTTCCACATTAGGAACCACCACCCAAGAAAAAGATTTAGGCGTCCTTGTGGATACCATGTTAAAACCCTCGGCCCAGTGTGCAGCGGCGGCCAAGAGAGCAAATAGAATGCTAGGTATGATAAGGAAAGGAATGGAAAATAAAACAAAAGATATTATAATGCCTCTATATCGTTCCATGGTGAGACCGCACCTTGAATATTGTGTGCAATTCTGGTCGCCATATCTTAAAAAGGATATAGCAATTTTAGAAAAGGTTCAGAGAAGAGCCACCAAAATGGTAAAGGGGATGGAAGGCTACTCCTATGAAGAAAGGCTAAAAAGGTTGGGGCTCTTTAACCTGGAAAAGAGACGGCTGAGGGGAGATATGATAGAAGTCTATAAATTAATGAACGGAGTGGAACGGGTAAACGTAGATCGATTGTTTACCTTATCAGAATATAGAAAGACTAGGGGACATGCAATGAAGCTACAGGGTAAACTATTTAAGACTAATAAAAGAAAATATTTTTTCACTCAACGTGTAATCAAACTCTGGAATTTGTTACCGGAGGATGTAGTAAAGGCTGTTAGTGTAGCTGGGTTTAAAAAAGGTTTGGACAAGTTCCTGGAGGAAAGGTCCATAAACCATTATTAAGCAGGGACCCAGGATATCAATGCTTGAACCAATACAAGCATTGTGGAACCTGTGTCCCTTGGGGAAACTGCTAGGTACGTATGACCTAGATTGGCCACTGTTGGAAACAGAATACTGGGCTTGATGGACCTTGGTCTGACCCAGTATGGCATATCTTATGTTCTTAGTGCAGGGGAAGTCAGTCATGTTTCAGTAGCATGATCCAGATAGATGTGCCCAGCAGGTATCCAGATAAGAGCCACTCACTCTCAGGCTCACAGTTCCCAAATGAGCCCAAACACACCAAGAGCTCTCGATGCTACTTATAACCTTGCCTCTATTTTTGTACAAGCAGCTTCTTTCCCCATCTCTGCTGGCTGTATCCACCCGAGTTTGTGTACTTATGCACAAAGCAATCAAACTGCAGGCTTAGGAAGCTGGTGGCAGTAGTGGATGCAAGCAGGAGAGGGGCAGGGTGTAGATAACCACTTCGGTACTCCCACCCAACTCACAGTATCAAAGAGAAGACCCTTGCAGTCTGCTGGAATTGCAGCTCAACTTCATTCTAGAACTTGAGAACAAAGAGAAAAAGCAAAGGAGCAGCTGAAGTGCTGCCTCTGCACCAAGCCCCCTCCCCTCCCCTCTCTCTACCCAGCTCCACATACACTTCCTGCTGAGGGCTGGCAATAGACATTTGGAGTCAACAAGCCGCACCAATTACACTAAAGAGAGTTCATAATAAGTGTGCTCGGTCTCCTGTGAGTTTTGTAGGAAGTGCAATAAAATCTCGTCCTTGTGTAGTGGTGTTCCAAGCCCCCTCGGCACCTGGGGTGGGTGCACCCCTCCCCACTGGGCCCATACAGTGCAGCCCACATGGCAAACTTACCTTAAAGCCATAGGTTGATTGCTATGGTGTCTCTGCTCCAGGCCTGGCAGCTCTGCTCTCCCGGACCAAAATCTTGCGATTCTCAAGACTTTGGTGAGAGGGAAGAGTCGCCGGACCTGGAGCAGAGGTAGCATGGCAAGCCACCCACAACTTTAAGTTTTCCATGCTGGCTCCATTTGGGTCTGACAGAGGTGCATCCCACTCAGAGCAGGCCACACCCACCACCCTGCTCTTGGTACACCACTGTCCTTGTGGGTCACTGGCCAGTCACCACAAAACTGTCATGTGATACTGGTGGCAGGGTCATATTTGAAGTAGGAGTGACCTGCACATTTCTCCCGTTCTTCATTCCACATCAATCTAGGCTTGAAGGCAGCATTAGAGAACAGTGCTCGGGGCCTCAGGTCAATTCTGCCTCTGCTGTCACCATCAAGGAATAAAGGATGGCAGTCTGAAGTGTGACACTCTGGCTCTTGGCAGCAGCAGAGGGAAGGGTCTAACTAGGGTTGCCAACTGGCTCCTGATGCACCCGACAGGATTGATCCAGTCCTGCATTTACCCCATTGCATGCAGGGACATGCAGTTCTGATTTCTCCATTGCACTCCATACAAAAAACAAGACTTCATGTCCCTGAATGCAATGGGATAAACACAGGACAGAGAAGAGCCACCAAAATGGTAAAGGGGATGGAAGGATACTCCTATGAAGAAAGGCTAAAAAGGTTAGGGCTCTTTAACCTGGAAAAGAGACGGCTGAGGGGGAGATATGATAGAAGTCTATAAATTAATGAACGGAGTGGAACGGGTAAACGTAGATCGACTGTTTACGTTATCAGAATATAGAAAGATATATAGTTTACCCTGTTTTCCAAGTTACTTGTTCCTGTTCTATGTAATGACCTGACTTTTGTTCATTGTCAGATACCTTTTGTTTTATGTAAACCGTGCTGATCGCAAATAGTGCGGTATATAAGAAATGTAAATAAAATAAATAAATAAATAAAAGACTAGGGGACATGCAATGAAGCTACAGGGTAAACGATTTAAGACTAATACAAGAAAATATTTTTTCACTCAACGTGTAATCAAACTCTGGAATTTGTTACCGGAGGATGTAGTAAAGGCTGTTAGTGTAGCTGGGTTTAAAAAAGGTTTGGACAAGTTCCTGGAGGAAAGGTCCATAAACCATTATTAAAAAGGGACCCAGAATATCAATGCTTGACCTAGTACAAGCATTGCAGAACCTGTGTCTTTTGGAGAAACTGCTAGGTATGTATGACCTAGACTGGCCACTGTTGGAAACAGGATACTGGGCTTGATGGACCTTGGTCTGACCCAGTATGGCATATCTTATGTTCTTATGACTGGATCAATCCTGTCGGGCATATCTGGAGCCAGTTGGCAACCCTAGGTCTAACTCCTCATCACTAAGCCCAACTCTGAGCTCAATATTCTGCTTTTCAGAACGTCAACCATAAATACTCATCAGATATTTCTGCATACAACTGGTCCATGAAAAGGCTTAATTTATGTTTACTTATTCTGAAAATGAGGGGTGTGTGCAGCCCTAGAGAAAGTCACAATCTGGATCTGTCCATTTACAGGCTTAAAAAACATCTTACCACTGGGTCCCAGCAAGAGACTTCCCATACTGAATACACACAGGATTCAGAGCTCTCAGATAGAAGGGGCAAATGCCTGGAGAATATCTCTGTATCAGGGCCCAACTTACACCCCCAGCAGTGGGTATCAAGAACCTTCCCATGCTGACCATATAAAGAGCTCGGAGGCCTCAGAAAGAAAGATTAACTGCCTAGGGAAGATCTCAGCCCAGGGACCCATACCTACAATGCCCAGCAGTGGGGAGACCAGGAGTCTTCCCATGCCAATCACATAAAGAGCTCAGAGCTCTCAGCATTGACCACCTAGAGAATATCTTAGCACTGGACCCATAGCTACAACCTCCAGCAGTGGGAACAAGAAGCCTTCCCCTGCTAATCGCATAAAGAGCTCAGAGCTCTCAGCATTGACCACCTAGAGAACATCTTAGCACTGGACCCATAGCTACAACCCCCAGCAGTGGGGACAAGGAGCCTTCCCCTGCTAATCTCATAAAGAGCTCAGAGCTCTCAGCATTGACTACCTAGAGAATATCTCAGCACTGGACCCATAGCTACAACCCCCAGCAGTGGGGACAAGGAGCCTTCCCCTGTTAATTGCATAAAGAGCTCAGAGCTCTCAGCATTAACCACCTAGAGAATATCTCAGCACTGGGACACATACCCGCACTGATATTAAAAAGCGCGGTATATAAGAACTGTAAATAAATAAAATAAATAAATAAACATACCTAAAACCTCCAGCAGTAGGGGACCAGGAGAATTCCCATACTGACCGTTTGGAAGGAAGACAGGCAGGCAGCAATACCTAGCTCCAGTAAAGAGGAAGGAGTCCTGTTTTCTGCATTTATTGCAAGAGTAATTGAGGCATTTCATAACATGAAAAAAACATATATGAAGGGATGAGAAAACAGGAGCGATTCTCTCGCTCCTTATCACCTGAGCCAGGTGCGTAACCAAGAACAGCATTTCCCAGACTCTGGTTTTGGATATGAACATCGTTCTGATATGTTTACTGAAAGGTGATATATCAAGTTAATTAAACCTTAAACCTTTTCTAACTCTCCACAGTAAAAAAATCATGCATTAGAACAAGGTTAAATGACACACACTGGTTGCGTGTAAGCCTGGTTTGTTTGGGGACCTCATAGACTAGTCTAGGAACATACAAGGCTGGCTTTTCAGTCTATATCCAAAGGCATACTGGGATTTTCAGGCTTACTGCTGCAACGATACAAACTACAAATCACAGCACAGATAGGAAAATGAAAGAAAAATGTGCTTGGTGGAAGAAAGCTACGGATAATCCCATGTCTGGCTACATCTATCCACAAAAGGACAACTATGAAAGAAGACGAGAAAATGTATTTCCTCGGCAGCTGGGAAAATACAGAGCGGGGCCTCTGACCTGAGATGGGGGAGGGGAGTGGTTCTTTAAATGATAGATAATGACAGGGAAAATTATTCTGGGCTTTTCAAAAGCCTGAAATGACAGACCCAGCCTCCTGTCTTGGGATTTCATATTATCCACAAAGCATTTAATAGCCTGTTATTATCGTTTTTCTATGCTGACAGGTTCCTGTGCTGGCGAGAGCACAAGAAAATGCCCTTTATAGGCTGAAAGCTTCAGCTCTGTGTTCATTTCAGCAGAGTGCTCCTCCGAAACCCCATTCCCTAACCTCTCTAATTCAACATGGCAGCTTTCTAATTGTCAATTCAGTTTAACTTATGCATACAGCTGAGAGGCAGGGCAGGTGTCTAAGCTCCTGTGATGGCCCTAGAGCAGGGATATTTACTTGTCCTGGAAATGTGCAACACATGAGGAGTTTTCTCTGTGTCACAGCGAGAATCCCACTAGATAGGGCTGCTATCTCACTCTAAGTCAGGCTGATGCAGTCTGCAACTGGACAAAACCAGGGCCGGATTAGCCTATTAGAATGACAACCCTACACCCCATATTCTTGCTAGGTTGTGCAGGAGTCCTCTGCCCGCACTGCTGCCAGTAGATAGAAATGCTGAGCACCTCTTCCTAACACCAGCAGCAGGGGCGGAAGACTCCCATGTAGCTTGGCGGGAAGATTGACCCAGACCATCCCATTCAACCTAGATATTTATTTATTTTATTGTTCTTATATACCGCACTCTTAAAAATCAGCGCGGTTTACATAAAACGAATATTGTGCCGGTCGACACTTACAATGAAACAGGGGAATGAAACTTGGACTTGAACAGGGGAGCTATATACAATATTAAGAGAAATAACTACAATATGTATCTACAGTATGTACATTCTTAGGCAGGTTTTGAGTTGGTTGCTGTTGTCTACATAGGAAATCACTGTCTCACTTTCACATAGAGAATGCCATCTTTTGGACCCTCTCCTGGTGTTTCTCACACAGAGGAAAAGCAGGAAAAGGAAAGCCCAGGTCTTACCTAGGACATCTGATGTTCCTTATGTCTGGAACAAACTACCTGAATCTGTACGTCAGGTTTCATCTCTCCCCCTTTTCAAATCCATGCTAAAAGCTCCCCTTTTTGAGGCTGTTTTTGCATCCTAATCCCTTATTCTTCTTATCGTTCCCTATTTGTACCCTCATTCTCATGTACGCTCTGTCAATTAGACTTTAAGCTCTGACAAGCAGTGACCATCTTTTATATGTATCTGTACAGAACTGCATATGCCTTGTAGCGCTATATAAATGATTAATAGTAATAGTAAATTTAGGAAGAAATAGCTTCTGCCCTGAAAAGTTATTAAACAAAAATACACAATTTCTGTGTACTCAGAAAAAAATACTAACAAGACTGCCATCCCTCAGAAAAAAAGAACTCTTGTGACAGAGGCTTGATTATAAAATATGTCTTTTATAGTGCTTCATGTTTCACCAATAACATTGAATGCATGGAGAAAAGTGAGGGAAGCAATCAGAAGCAGAAAGCACTTAGCATCAAGAGGACCTGTTCAGCCGCTGCTGTTTTGGCGATGTTTGGTTTCTGAACTGCTGTAAAATGAAATGTTTTTAATGCTCTGACCATGTCTGCAAAGAGCTGTCATCTCAGAGCAAAGCAGTACTACCAGCAGAAATCATTCCCAATTGATTCCCTGAAACATACATATGAACAGGACCGCTGAGATAGTGGAGTTTCTTATCTGTACTGGAGAAGGCAGAAGGATGCAGCCACATTCCATTGGTGAATACAGAGCTGAAGGCCACTGTCTGAAAGTCTGCGACCTGGGCCCACGATGTCAGGTAGAAACAAGAGGTTATAGAGGACTACTTGCCTGAAGGGGAGGCCTCGTGCTAAGGAATAGTCAGAGCTACAGTATGGATATAAAAAGTCCATGAAGCTGCCTTGCAGATATCCTATGTGGAAACAGAAGCAAGGTTGACTATAGATGTTGCTTTGGCTCGGAGGTAATGAGGTCCAATGTGTTCTTGGGGCTGTACTTCTGCCTAGGTGCAGCAAAAGGAGATACAGTCAGCTATCTAGGAGGAAATACTGTGCTTGGAAGCTGGCTGTCCTGGATTGTTGGGATTTTGTGCGATGAAGAGCTGTGATGAAGCTCACAAGTCCTTTGTTGCTTGCTCATAGTACAAGAGAGCCCTCCTGCACTCCAAGGCACGGAGGGCTTTTTCTGGAGAGTCAGCATATGGTCCCAGAAAGAATAGTGGCAAGACAATGGATTGGTTGAGATGAAACTCAGATGACTTTAGGAAGGAATTTCGGATGGGTACAGAAAATTACTGAGTGTACGGAGGGTAGTGAACTAGCATTTGCAGTTCACTAGTCCTTCTCACCAAGGATATCGCCACAAGGAACACGGTTTTCCATGCAAGGTGCTTAAGGGACCCCCCCAAAGGTTTGAAAGGTGACTTCATAAGCTCTGTCATGACAATATTCAGGGTCCCATGCCGGCAGCTGCAGTTTGACTGGAGGCTTCCTGTTCATCAGTCCTTTCAACAAACCTCGTCATGAGAGGGTGTACAGAGATTGGCTCGGCGTAACAAGCTGCTCTAGCAGAGAGATGGTATTGAACAGAGGTAGTTTGGAGACCAGAATTCGATAGAAGCAAAAGGCTCCTTGCACTTAGCTGAGAGGGCAGGAAATTGGGCCTTGATTATGCTGCTGGCATTAACTTTTAAAAAGGAGATAGAGCAGCTTTTAAACTAGATATTAGGGGAAAGCCGACAGTCGCCCAAGAGCAGATGGTTCGGAAGAATGTATCCTTGAAGGATACTGCCAAAAGCAGAGAGGTTCCACAAAAGAGTAAAGTAGCCCAAATGCCCTCAAGTATGGAGCAGACAGAGCTTAAAGATCCCAATTTACCCATGTCTAACAATAGCCAAATTAACATGAGTAAAATACATTCTCTAAAATGCTTGTATGCAAATGCTAGAAGTCTAAAGAATAAGATGGGAGAGTTAGAATATATAGCACTAAATGAAAGGTTAGATATGATTGGAATATCAGAGACATGGTGGAAGGAGGACAACCAGTGGGACACTGTGATACCTGGGTACAAACTATATCGTAATGATAGAGCTGATCAAATTGGTGGAGGGGTTGCGCTCTATGTTAGAGAGGGCATTGACTCAGAAAGGATTAAAGTTTTGCAGGAAACAAAATCTGCTGTAGAATCTATATGGACTGAAATTCCATATAAAAGGGGGAAGGCAATGGCAGTGGGGGTGTACTATCGAGCACCTGGCCAAAATGACCAAATGGATGATGAAATGCTCAAAGAAATCAAGGAAGCTAACAAACGTTACAGCGCAGTAATAATAATGGGTGATTTCAATTACCCTGGTATCGACTGGGTCAGTGTCACGTCAGGACATGCTAGGGAGATAAAGTTCCTAGATGAAATAAATGACTGCTTCTTGGAGCAGCTGGTTCATGAACCGACCAGAGAGGAAGCCATATTAGACCTAGTCCTTAGTGGAACACCAGATCTAGTGCAAGAGATAAGGGTGCTGGGGGCCACTTGGCAATAGTGATCATAGCATGATCGCCTTTGATTTAATTAGTGGAGTAGGGATAGTAAGGAAATCCACAGTACTACCTTTTAGCTTTCGAAAGGGAGACTATGATAAAATGAGGAAAACAGTTAAGAAAAAACTAAAAGGAGCAGTTGCGAAGGTTAAAGACGTACATCAAGCTTGGGTGTTGTTGAAAAATACTATCTTGGAAGCCCAGACCAGCTGTATTCCACGCTTTAAGAAAAGTGGAAGGAAGTCCAAAAAACTGCCAGCATGGTATAAAGGTGAGGTCAGAGAGGCTGTTGTTGCCAAAAAAGCATCTTTCAGGAAATGGAAAAAAAGAGCCAAACGACGAAACCTGGAAACAGCACAAGCACTGGCAAGTCAAATGCAAGGCATTGATAAGGCAGGCAAAGAGAGAATTTGAGAAGAAGCTTGCTGCGGAAGCAAAAACGTGAAATAAAGACCTTTTCAAGTACATTCGTAGCAAAAAACCTGTGAGAGAGTCAGTTGGTCCATTAGATGATAAAGGGGTTAAAGGAGCACTAAGAGGCGACAAGGCAATAGCGGAGAGACTGAATGAATTCTTTGCTTCGGTCTTTACTGAGGAAGATGTAGGGATGTTACCCATGACTGAAGTGGTATTTAAAGGTGCGGAAGAATTGAAGGAAATATCGATACATCGGGAAGATGTCTTACAACTATTAGACAAACTGAAGAGTAGCAAATCACCTGGGCCGGATGGTATACATCCAAGGGTGTTGAAAGAACTGAAATATGAGATTGCAGAACTGCTATCAGTAATCTGTGAACTATCATTAAAATCATCTCTAATAACCGAAGATTGGAGGATCGCTAATGTAAGCCCAATTTTTAAAAAAGGTTCCAGGGGTGATCCGGGAAACTACAGACCGGTGAGCCTGACGTCAGTACCGGGAAAAATGGTAAAAACCATCATAAAGAATAAAATTACTCAGCATGTAGATAGTCACAACCTAATGGGAGACAGCCAACATGGCTTTAGACAAGGAAGATCTTGTCTTACTAATCTGTTATGTTTTTTTTAAGGAGTGAATAAACAGGTGGACAAAGGTGAGTCGGTTGATATTGTGTATCTGGACTTTCAGAAAGCCTTTGACAAGGTCCCTCATGAGAGACTTTTGGCAAAACTAAAGAGTCATGGGATAGGAGGCAGTGTACTATTGTGGATCAGGAACTGGTTAAAAGATAGAAAGCAGAGGGTAGGGCTAAATGGCCAATTTTCCCAATGGAGAAAGGTGAATAGTGGTGTACCCCAGGAATCTGTGCTGGGTCCGCTGATTTTTGACATATTCATAAATGACCTGGAAAGTGGAATAACGAGTGAGGTTATCAAATTTGCAGATGACACAAAACTATTTAAAGTTGTTAAAACCCAAGAGGATTGTGAAAAATTGCAAGAGGATCTTGATAAATTGGAAGACTGGGCATCAAAATGGCAGATGAAATTTAATGTGGACAAGTGCAAGGTTATGCACCTAGGGAAGAACAACCGAAACTATGGTTACACGATGCAAGGTTCCACATTAGGAACCACCACCCAGGAAAAAGATTTAGGCGTCATTGTGGATACCATGTTAAAACCCTCGGCCCAGTGTGCAGCAGCGGCCAAGAGAGCAAATAGAATGCTAGGTATGATAAGGAAAGGAATGGAAAATAAAACAAAAGATATTATAATGTTCCATGGTGAGACCGCACCTTGAATATTGTGTGCAATTCTGGTCGCCGTATCTTAAAAAGGATATAGCGATTTTAGAAAAGGTACAGAGAAGAGCCACCAAAATGGTAAAGGGGATGGAAGGATACTCCTATGAAGAAAGGCTAAAAAGGTTAGGACTCTTTAACCTGGAAAAGAGACGGCTGAGGGGAGATATGATAGAAGTCTATAAATTAATGAACGGAGTGGAACGGTTTATTTATTTTATTTTATTTAGTATACATTTGTATACCGCTACTTCCAGCGATCAGCAGCGTTTTTTGATTACAGATTGGAAATTGTCAAATCATGACAGGAAATTTTTGAGGTATAAACACTTTGATTAGACAGGAAAGCACAGCACACAGAGAACTATTTTTTACAGGGAACATGGGCTATGGAGGGTTAAGTGGCTTGCCCAAGACCACAAGGAGCACCTGTGGGACTAGAAACCCCAGTCCTTCCGGCCCAAGGTTGCTGTCCTCTAGTGGGATTTGAACCGCCGACCTTCCGGCCCGAAGTACCTTGCCCCAACCACTAGGCCACTCCTCCACTCCTGCTTGTTAAACGTAGATCGATTGTTTACCTTAGCAGAATATAGAAAGACTAGGGGACATGCAATGAAGCTACAGGGTAAACTATTTAAGACTAATAAAAGAAAATATTTTTTCACTCAACGTGTAATCAAACTCTGGAATTTGTTACCGGAGGATGTAGTAAAGGCTGTTAGTGTAGCTGGGTTTAAAAAGGTTTGGACAAGTTCCTGGAGGAAAGGTCCATAAACCATTATTAAGAAATGACCGAAGATATCAATGCTTGACCCAGTACAAGCATTGTGGAACTTGTGTCTCTTGGGGAAACTGCTAGGTACATATGACCTAGATTGGCCACTGTTGGAAACAGAATACTGGGCTTGATGGACCTTGGTCTGACCCAGTATGGCATATCTTATGATCTTATGAATGTGGCCCAGTGTAATGAGAGCAATTTCATTGGTATAAGCATTGGGTCAATGGCTTTCTGGAAGCCAAGATGATAGTGGATAGAAGACAAGGAAGTGTTGTGCATTACAATTGTGGTCAACATTACTGGCACCCTTGCAATTCAACACCTATGTTACTATGACAGGCGAGATCCGTGATGCATGAGTAAGGATGTTTCCTGCTCGCTCTGGGGCTTCCCCGAGAAATAATCTAACTCTTATCGCACCTTGGCCACAAAAATAAATACAATCTACTGGAAAGAGAAAGTGGCAGATAGAAGCTTATACGGAGCGGTGGTCCAAGGCAAAGGAAACATGCCATTACCGGCAAGAAGAGATCGAGAGAAAGCAGACAAATCTGGGGCCCTGTCTTCCACGCTGATACAGCCGATCTCTCCAGGAGCAGAAAGTGCAGATTCAGTCACGGAGAACCTTGCAAAGGAAGTAGTAAAACTACTTGACCCGAAGTTTGATCAAATAATAAAGAAATTGGAAGTAATGGGAGACTCCCTGATGGAGATTGGACGGAAGGTAGAAGAGCTGGAGCACCGCGTAGCGACCATCGAAGACAGCGAGGGGAGACAAGAAAGAGAGCAAAAGGAGCAGAAAAAACAAATAGAAGCCCTCCAATGGAAAGTGGATGATCTCGAAAATAGGTTGCGGCGAAACAATTTAAGAATCGTCGGAATACCAGAATCAACGACAGACCGCATGTTACTGCCTCTGCTGGAAGAATGGCTGCCGAGAGAGCTGGGCCTAGATGTCCTAGTGGGCGACATTAGAATTGAGAGAGCGCACCGACTGGGAGTAAGGCAGGAGGAGCAGCAGAGGCCGCAAGTGGTAATTATGCGTGTTCTCAATTTTCAGCATAAAGTACAACTGCTGCAGGCCTACTGGAAAAAAGGAGGTTTAACGCTGGAGAATCAGAAACTTTTAATGTTTCAAGACTACTCCGCAGTCGTGGCAGACAAAAGGAAGGAATTTACACCGATGTGTGCGGCTCTATTTAAGAAAACGTTACACTTCACATTGGCGTTCCTGGCGATCTTGTGAGTATCACACCAAGGACAGAATCTTACATGTAAGACTGCGGCCGTAGCAAAACAATTCTTGACTGGCCTATCAGGAGATACTGGTGAAGATGGCGCATCGGCTTGAGTTCGGAGTCTCGACTCCAGGACACTGCATGGACACGGAAGGATATTGCAAAGTCTGGTAAACACTAGAAGCTTCAAAGCAGGCTGAGCAGAGCAGTAGGAACTACAAAGACGTTTTGAAATAATAATAATATGTGACAAGAGTATATTGTAAACCCCCCCCCCCCCAAAAAAGGGATTGTATGATGATGTTAATGTATCTGATGGAACCGTAATGCTGTGGAAAGGGCAGTGACAGAGAAACGGGGCAGCCCTGCAGCAATCACTTGGGTTCAGACCTCAGCAGGGGAGTGCTGAGGATAATAGGGTGGAATTATATGGTGAATAGGGGATGTAAGAGAATAGGGCGGGGGAGGGAAGAGATTGAGCGATTGATGTGTGGATGGGGTTTGTATGCTGAGAGAGTGGGGGTGCGAGGGGGAGTAGGAACGAGTGAGTGCTCTAAGCAGTAAGAGTGATATAGGAAATCCGGACATGCTGCCGGAGAAACGAAAGAGAAGATATGATGTCTATTTCTATGGTACAGAGTTCAGGGTTGGGGCTGGGCAACCCTGGGTGAAGTCTCAAAAATTATGGAGTCGGGGACTAGCTATGATAAGGAATAAGAATTATAGGACATGATGTGCAGATAATTACATAGAATGTGGGGGGGGGGGGGGGGGAGTAAGTACACCGGTAAAATGTACAAAAATCTTGCGAGCATTAAAAAGAGGCAAAGCTCAGGTGGCACTATTACAGGAAACCCACTGAAGTGCGCGGGAGCATAAGAAGTTAAAAAAAGACTGGGTTGGGCAGGTATTTGCAGCCCCATCGGGAGGTAGAAAGAGGGGGGTGGCAATTTTAGTTAAAAAAGGGATCACTGTGGAAGTACTCAAACAGGAGGGGGAGCCACAGGGGCGGTTCCTATTTTTGCATGCTCGAGTACAAGGGGAGGAAGTATTTTTGGGCAACATCTATGTGCCGAATGTCTATGATCACCGATTTTTCAAGCTGCTTCTACAAAAGCTACTGGGGGCACTGAAAATACCATTGATACTGGTTGGAGATTTTAATTGCCCACATGACCCTGAACTAGATAGATCACAGCTGCAGAAGGGAGGGGGATGGACAAAGAAAGGAGTGGGTTACTTATGTAAAATGGGAGGTTTGATAGATGTTTGGAGAATTTTACATGAAGGGGAAAGAGATTACACACATCTGTCACAAGCCCATCAAACTTGGTCTCGGATTGATTATATACTAGATTCCAGAGAGAACTTTGGTAAAGTGGTGAATGTGGAGATTGAGCATATTGCGGTGTCTGACCATGCCATAGTAAGGATGGATTGGAAAGGGAGGACTGCCTATGGTAATCGGTGGTTCTTCCCTAGTCATCTGTGGAAGGAGGAGGAATTTCAAAAATATTTGATTCAGCATTGGGAGGAATATTTAAGGGTTAATGAGGCACAAGCGCCAACAGTGGCGATATTTTGGGAAGCAGGGAAAGCAGCATTGTTGTTGTTAAGTGCCGTCGAGTCGGAATCGACTCATGGCGACCCTCTGGATAGCTATCCTAAATTGTGTTCGGTCTTCAGTCAGGCGGCTCATTGTTGACAGACTGGTACCCGTAGCTGCTGTTATTGTATCGATCCATCTCATTGCTGACCTCCCTCTTTTGCGCTGACCTTCTATCTTGCCAAGCATGATGTCTTTCTCTAATGATCTCTCTCTTCGCATGATGTGTCCAAAGTATGAAAGTCGAAGTCTTGTCATCTGAGCTTCTAAAGAAAGCTTAGGTTTGATCTCCTCTAGTACCGACTGGTTTGTTCTTCGGGCAGTCCATGGTATACACAGTATTCGCCGCCAGCACCATAATTCAAAGGCATAAATTTTCTTCCTGTCTATCTTTTTCACTATCCTGCTTTCACATCCATATGATGTTATTGAAAATACCATGGCCTATAATAGCATATGTAGCCAAGGAAAGGAGGCATATTAATGAAACCATACTAAGACTATCCCAAAATCTGCAATCAGCAAAAAGGGAAGTTCTGATAGACCGGACATGCATAAAAAAATACTTTGAAGCTCAGAGAGCCTTAAATAATGCGTTGCAAGAGAGAGCGATCTATTCTATAAACTATTATAGACACCAGTTGTTTAGATATGGAAACCGAACGGGGAAATTATTGGCTCGATTGGTAAAAGATAGAGGCGGCATTAAAGGGGTAACCATGATTAGAGATAGGGAGGGTGTGAAGCAGAGAGAGATGGGGAAGATAGTACAGGTTTTCAGGAATTACTATCAAGATTTGTACACCCCGGAAATGGAAGATAGAGAGCAGGAACGGGGGTTCTTGGATGCGCTGCAACTGCCAAATTTGTCAGAGGCAGAGCTGCTAGAATTAAATAAACTGATAACAGGGGAAGAGATCCAGAGAACAATTAAAAAAGGGACCCCGCACAAGACCCTGGGACCAGACGGGTATAGGACAGAATTTTATAAAATTTTAACTACTCAAGTTACCCCGACCTTGATGGCCCTCTATGGAGAGGTACTAGATACTGGGCTCTTTCCAAGAGATATGCGAACGGCGGCGATCACCATCATTCCTAAGTCGGGAAAGGACCCCGAAGATCCAGCTTCGTATAGGCCCATATCATTAATCAATTATGACATGAAGATTATAGCGTCGGTATTAGCAACCAGGCTGCAGAAGATACTCCCCAGGCTGATAGGTAAACATCAAACAGGCTTTGTGAAAGGTCGAGAGGATTTCTCAAATATCAGTCGAGTATTGCTGGGAATGGAAATGTGTCTTAGGCAAGAAACTCCATTACTGTTAGTAAGTTTAGACACAGAGAAGGCTTTTGATTGGGTATCATGGACCTATATGTACGAGGTGCTACACAGATTTGGGTTTGAAGGGGCGTTTTTGGAATGGGTAAAAGCCCTATACATGGATCCTCGGGCCTGTGTAGCCAGTGGAGGGGAATACTCACAGCCTTTTTCACTGCAAAGGGGTACTAGACAAGGATGTCCCTTGTCCCCCTCTTGTTTGTTTTACAGCTGGAGCCCCTGTTACTTACCCTCATAAAGACAGAAGAGGTGAGGGGAATAGAATGGAACAATGGGGGTATTAAAGTAAGTGCCTTTGCAGATGATATGCTGTTATGTATTTCCGACCCACAAAGATCATTAGAATTAGCATTGCAGAAGATTGAGAGGTTTGGATCCTTTTCGGGATTACGAATAAATAGAAATAAATCATTAGTACTCGACGTCGGAGGGAAAGTTCAGAAGAGTTGGCAGGGGGACTTCCCATTGACATGGGCGCCAGGTCAATTTTGATATCTTGGCATTCAAATTCCAGAACACGCATCACAGCTTTATGAGGTGAATATAAAACCAATGATAGATAGGACAGTGACTGGGCTGAAGAAATGGAGGGATCTTCCCATATCTCTTGTGGGTCGAGTAGCTCTTATTAAGATGGTAGAACTACCCAGATGGGTATATCTTTTGCGCCATCTACCAATATGGTTATTACATAGAGATGTGATGCTCTTGCAAAGTCACATAGATAAATTCCTCTGGAAAGGTAGAAGATCTTGTATAGCTCTCTCTGAGATAATGAAACCAGTAGAAGAAGGGGGAATGAATCTGCTATCTTTACGTACCTATAATTTAACATGTTTGCTGAGACCCGAGGGATCTATTAGTAGGAAGGGATGATGCATTACCATTGGAGTTAGTAGACCAAATGTCAGAACCGTATCACAGAGCATATTTAATCCATAAGGTAGGGAGGGACCTACCACCTGCTTGGAGAACCTCAGGATATATGGGGGCTCTGAGACAGGCATGGAAAGCCTTGTGCCAGCAGAGAAACAAACTGGAGGGCTACTGATTGCCTTCCTCTGATGGGGAATGGAGATTTTGAACCAGGGCAGCAGGGTGGAGTGTCAAAGAGATGGGCGAGATGCGGGGTGGTCAGCATAAGCCATTTGAAGATGGAAGTGGCCCCTGAAATAGATTCCTTTCAATCTCTGTCTCAGAGATACAATATAGACTCAAAAACATTATATTTCTACCTGCAGGTCAGACACTATGTCAGAGGTTTCCAAAAAAAGTCTGGCTCACTGCTGAACATAAGGGGTATGTGGGACTTCCTGGACGCCTTGGAAGGGAAAATATCAGTGCGCAGTATAAGGGATGAGCTATGGTCACCAGGGGATGGGGGAGCATTAGAGGATCTGGTTCAGAGATGGAAACAGGATAACATGCCAGGAATTATGGTGGAATTATTGCAGGGTGCCTTTAAGGGGATAAAGAATATTTCTGAATCAATACGCATACAAGAAATACAGTATAAATTCCTCTGGTGGGCGTATGTCCATAATGTGTGGGAAGTGCGGATGGGATTGAGTTCGACAAATGTGTGTAAACTATGTGGGAAAGAGAAAGGGACATTAACGCATTGGTTCTGGCTGTGTGAGTCAATAAAAGGTTTTGGAGAGGAGTGGAGGCCAAGCTAGTAAGCTGGAGACTGCAGGACAGGGGGCTTTCGCCAGAATGGCGCTTGTTCGGTGCTTGTGGGGGGGGGGGGGGAGGGAGGGAGTTGCTTGTGAGCCACCACAAGAAGTTATATGAAAAAGGTTTCATAATAGCTAAGCAATGTATCTTAGCCAGTGGTTATCTGAAAACCCCCCTGGGGTAAAAGAATGGGGGCAGACTATGATAGACCTGATGCATATGGAACACAAAACGGCCCAAATTCTGGGGAAAAATAAAATGGAGGAATTTGGAAAAATATGATATCCAGTTTGGCAGCAGCATCCTGTGCAACGTGATAATGAACAATAGAATAAGAGTATGAGCATAGGCAGGGAAAAGGCAGTGAAGGTGGATAGAGGGATGAGTGAATGAATGAAGGGGCGGGCACAGGGTTAATAGGGGTACAGTTGGGAGGGAGCAAGGGTGGAGGGAGGGAGGGTAGGGGTGAAAAAAGCAGAACGGGAAGGGAAGGAATGGAGAAGGAGGGTGGTGAGAGTCAAGCATTAACTTAGATTGGGAGAGTAGGAGATATGACGATTCTATGGTTATGTTTCATTTTGTTTTCTGTTAACATAGGTTGAAAAAATATGCTTAAGTGGGTAAGACTGGCGAGCAGAGTTTATGGTGTCAGAGTAAGAGAATACTCAGAAGATTATTAACAGAAACTTTAAGCAAGAAGCATGATAAGCAGAAGTGTTGTACGTAGGAGAAGCAATAGAAGTATTCGCTTTGAAATGTGTATTTTGTAGAGAGTAACACAATGATTATGGTATAATGTTTATATGGTAAACTGGATATGGTAATGTTAACGAGAATAATAATAATGATATTCCTTACTATGATAGGCGACAGAAGATGACGGTAAACGGAACTCACTCGGATGAAAGGAAGGTGATTATCGGTATGTCCTAGTGTTCGGTCCTGGAACTGGTACTGTTCAATATATTCATGAGTGATATTGCCGAAGGGCTGAATGGAAAAGTCTGTCTTTTTGCAGATGACATGAAAATTTGCAACAGAGTGGACTCCCCTGAGGGAGTGGAGAACATGAGGAAAAATTTACAAAAGCTGGAAGAATGATCTAATGCTTGGCAGTTAAGATTTAATGTGAAGACGTGCACTGTCATGCACTTGGGAAGCAGAAATCTAAGGGAATTGTATGCGATAGGGGACAAGAGTTTGGTGTGCACAGACCAGAAGGACCTCGGAGTGATTGTTTCTGAGGATCTCAAGGTGGTGAAACAGTGTGACAAGGCAGTGGCAAAAGCCGAAGGATTCTGGGATGCATAGAGAGAGGAATTACCAGCAGAAAAGAAGAGGTACTTATGCCACTGTACAAGTCGCTGGTGAGGTCTCACTTGGAATACTGTGTACAGTTTTGGAGACCATATCTCGCAAAGGACATAAAAAGACTGGAAACGATTCAAAGGAAGGCAACCAAAATGATTTGGAGCCTGCATCAGAAGACTTATGAGAAGAGACTTGAAGATCTAAATATGTACACTCTGGAGGAGAGGAGGGACAGGGGAGATATGATTCAGACCTTTAAATACTTAAAGGGTATTAATGAGCAAACAAACCTCTTCCAAAGACGAGGAAGCTGTAAAGCTAGAGGGCATAACATGAAGCTGCAAGGGGTAAACTGAAAGGCAATCTCAGGAAATACTTTTTCACTGAAAGGGTGGACGACGCTTGGAATGCCCTACCGATGGAAGTGGTGGGGGCAAATACAGTGACAGAATTCAAAATGGCATGGGACACACAGTGGATCCCTTTATAGCAATAGGATAAAATCAAAATAAACATAACTATCTCTTATATCTCAACAAATAGTGGTGACCTACACAGAGTGGTAGGTATGCCCCTAAACAAAGGCATGGGGAGGTGTGACCTGCATGGAGTGTCAGGTGCACCTACTCTTGCCGCCTTGCTGGGCAGACTAGATGGACCATACTGGTCTTTATCTGCCGTCATATACTATGTTACTATGTAAGAGCTGGGGGGCAAGCAGGCATCATGTTCAAAGGATGGAGGGGCATGCCAATCAACAAGGGAGAGGGATTTGGAGCGAGGAGACTCCTGGCTGTCATCTGTCACCATGAGTGGAGTGCTCTGATGGACAGGCCCCTGAGACGTGGAGGGCAGGCCTTCTCATGGAGAAGTGGTTTTCAGGATGGCAGTGCTATCCTATGCAAATCTCCTGAGTAGGGAGATAAGAAAGTGTTAGGGCTGAGGGCCCCTTTAGCTGGTTGAGAGGTGGGCTCAGACAACAGTGCAAGCATGATCATGGGAGGATCCTGGTGTTTGTGCACTTTGCTGGGAGGGACCTCCAGGGTAGCAGAGTCTCCTGGTGGTTTTCATTTGTGGTTGCAGTGGAACAGAGCTACCATTCTTTCCTCCAAAGGCTGCCTGTGATAGGGGAGGCTCTGTGGAGGATTTAGACTTGGGCTTAGCTTTGCTTGATGCAGGCCCCCATTTTGCCTCGGGATGATGGCAAGAGGGCCTCTGGAATTGAGCTGCAGGATCCAGAGGAGGTGGAGTTGAGTAACTATCCTGAGTCTGCAGGCTCTGTGTTGTCTGACTCTAAACCAATGCCAGGTGGAGGTCTGCCTCCAATTGTGTGGCTACCCTGCACAGTGCTCCCAATCACGCCTTCTATAGGACCTTACAGGAAGCTGGTAGGGGTTATAAGCAAAGCTCCATGGCCATGATTGAGTAGGTCAATGTCAGAGCTGAAATGATTCTCTCAGAGCTTTTCAGTTGGCTTTATTTATTTTGTTGCTGCTGCTGCTACTGCTAGCATTGATGATAGCGAGCTTTCCCAAAGTTATTTTCATTTTTGCAATTTTCCCCAATCTAATCCTAGCTGCAGTCAGAAAAATCAGATTCCAAGCGTAGAACAAGCAAGGTGGACTTCTCTGAGCTAGGAGAGAGCCTGGCACACTGGCTAAGATTGCAACTTGGCGTTGAGATAACTAAAAACAAACAAACAAAAAAACACTCTCTCCAAAACCATCACAACTTGGCTTACTGGTAGTCTGCACACCCCCACCATTGCATCTATTCTGGAAGGTGCCCCAGTAATTCTCAAACCCTCCTTTAATTATTAAGATATGGTAATGTCATCTATTCTGGCCTGCCTTCCTATGAGTTAAAACACTTACAGTCCGTCCAAAATATTGCCATATGAATACTTTCCTATGCTCATAAATTCAACCACATCACTCCATTATTGATTTTCCAACACTAGTTTCCAATAACCTCATGCATCCACTACAAGATTTTGACCCTAACCCACAAGGCCCTTTTAGAAGAAGCCCCAGATCATCCTTCATCGTTTATCACATTACTATTACTACTGAACAATGGTATAGTGGAGTGGAGGAGTGGCCTAGTGGTTGGGGCAAGGTACTTCAGGCCGGGGGTTCAAATCCCACTAGAGGACAGCAACCTTGGGCTGGAAGGACTGGGGTTTCTAGTCCCACAGGTGCTCCTTGTGGTCTTGGGCAAGCCACTTAACCCTCCATAGCCCATGTTCCCTGTAAAATAGTTATCTCCAAGTTATAATGCCCTGTTCAATGTAATTTCAGTTTGTTCAATGTAAACCGCACTGATGCAGAATAGCGCGGTATATAAGAGAATGCAAATAAATAAAATAAATAAATAAATAATAAATAGTGCTACAAGACGTATGTAGCACTGCACAGACACATGTAAAAGCCAGTCCTTCCTCATCAGAGCTTATAATCTAGTCAAGATAGACAACACAGTAGGTGTAGACATGGGATACATCTATGGGGAATGGTAAGGAAACACAAAGGAGATCAGGTGAGTCAAGATCCAAAAGCAGTAGCAAAGAGGTGAGTTTTCAGCCTGAATTTGAAAAGGGTCAGAGAAGGCACCTGACATACAGACTTAGGTAGCTTTTTCCAGGCATAAGGAGCAGCAAGGTGAAAGGAGTGAAGTCTGGAGTTAGCAATACAAGAGAAGGGCACAGACAGAAGCAATTTGCCAGAAGAGTGGAGTTCTTGAGAAGAGGTATAGGGAGAGTAAGAGAGGAAAGGTAGTTTGGAGCTGCAGAGTCAATGCACTTAAAGGTCAGCAGGACATGTTGGAACTGGATGCAGAAAGAGATAGGGAGCCAATGAAACGACTTGAAAAGAGGGGTTATATGAGCATAGCGACAATGGCAGAAGATTAGCCCCGCAGCAGAGTGTTGAACAGATTGAAGGGGAGAGAGATGATTCAGACCAGCAAGGAGTAGGTTACAATAGTCTAGATGGGAGATGTCTAAGGAGTGGATAAGTGTCTTAATAGTGTGTTCAGAAAAGAATGTGTGAATTCTGTTGATGTTGTAGAGAAAGAAACGGCAGGTTTTAGCTGTGTGTGGAGGAGAGAGAGGAGTCAAAGACGACTACAAGGTTATGAGTTACGAGCTGAGGAGACAAGGATGAGTAGAGAGTTAGCCACAGAGATTGAGAAAGGAGGAAGGAGAGAATAGGGTGTGTGTGGGGGGGGGGGGGGGAATAAGAAGCTCAGTTTTGGCCATGTTCAGTTTCACGTGGTGGTGAGACATCCAAGCAGCAATGTCAGAAAGGCAGGCAGAAATCTTGGCCTAGATTGCCAGAGAGATTTCAGGTGCAGAGAGGTAGATCTGGGAGTCATCAGCGTAAAGATGGTACTGAAAGCCATGTGAAGAGATGAGTTCACCAAAGGACTGGATATAGAGACAGAGAAGAAGTGGGCCCATGACAGACTCTTGGGGTACACCAACTGAGAGCGAGATAGCAGTAGAGGAGGATCCACCAGAACTAACACTAAAAGAGCGATGGGAGAGATAAGAAGAGAACCAGGATAGCACAGAGCCCTTAAAGCCAAGCAAGGACAAGGTATCAAGAAGGTGATTGTGGTAAACAGTGTCAAAAGCAGGAGAAAGGTCAAGAAGGATGAGGATTGAGTAAAAGCCTTTGAAGTTTGCCAGGAACAGGTCCATTGGAGACTTTGGCAAGAACCGTTTGGGTAGAAGGTAAAGGACGAAAGCCAGATTGTAGAGGATCCAGAAGGGCTTGAGAGGAGAAAAAAAATCGAGGCAACGGTGGTGAACTGCATGTTCAAGTAGTTTAGAAATGAAGGAAAGGAGGGAGATGGGTTGATGGTAAGGAGAGGTAGTGTCTAGTGAGGGTTTCTCGAGGAGAGGAGTGAGCACAGCATGCTTGAAGGCTGCAGGGAAAGCTGCAGTGGAGAACAATAGGTTGAGAATATGAGAAATGGAAGGGACTATAGCGGAGGCGATGTAGCTAAGGAGATGGATGGGAATAGGATCAGAGCAGCAGATAGTGAGTTTGGATGAGGAAAGAAGGTGAGTGGTTTCCTCCTCAGAGATCATAAAAAAGGAAGAAAGGGTAGCAGAGGTAGGGGGGTGACCTCATGGGGAAATGGAGTGTGATCTTGTGGATTTTGTCATGGAAGTAGTCAGCCAGGGTTTGAGCAGAAAGGGAGGGAGGGGTCGGAGGTAGAGGCACCTTGAAGAGAGAGTTGAGAGTTGTAAAGAGACAGTGAGGGTCAGAGGCAAAAGAGTTAGTTAGATGGACATAATAGTCCTGTTTGGCGAGTGCTATGGTTGACTGGAAAGAGGCAAGCATGAATTAGAAGTGTAGAAAGTCTGCAAGGGAATGGGATTTGAGTCAGATATGCTTAGCTGAGCGGGCACAGGAACATACTGTAGATAGCGGGTAGTGGAAGACAGCCAGGGTAGAGGTACAGTACACCTCACAGGATGTGGCATGGGCTGAGCAACAGCATCTAGAGCAGAGGAAAGAGCATAGTTATTCACTTGTAACAGGTGTTCTCTGGGAACAGTAGGAATCAGTCCTCACATATGGGTGACGCTGGCACTGACAGAGCCCACGCGGAGCATTTCCCCAGCTTTCAAAGAAAGCCTTTGGGAATGCTACCACACAGGCTGGTCCCCTTCCTGCCCAAGGGTGCCATCTTGCTCAGTCAGATGATATAGTTAAGACAGCAGTAAAACTAAAATAATGTAGAGAGGCAACTCCCAGGGAAGGAAGGAGGGCTATGAGGACAGATTCCTGCTGTTCCAGGAGAACATCTGTACAGGTGAGTAACTACGCTTTCTCCAGAAACAAGCAGGAAGTCGGTCCTCACATATGGGACTCCCTCGATCCAGGCTGCCATGGACTGAACCACGACTGCCCCATGGTGGCCAATCGAGTAGCCGTGAGTTGCAGAAGGTGAGTCCCTGCTGAGAGACTGCAACACCCTAGTGTCCAGTGGCACTATCACTCTGCTAGTCTGAACACAGAAGGGTCGAAGGGCAGGAGTTGCCTACACCCCAAAATTATTATGGAGTACTGCCTGGCCGAAGGCACTGTTTCTGTGGGACTCACTCTCCAGGCAATAGTGAGCTGCAAACGTGTGAACTGAAGACCATGTGGCAGCTCTGCAGACCATGTGGCACAGAGTGGAGGTTGGCTACCAATGTGGCCATCGCCCTCACGCAATGTGCTGTGATCCGGTGCTCCAGGGAGAGGCCTGCTCGCTCATAGGTGAGGGTGATGCAGTCCATCACCCAAATGGACAAAGTACACTTGGTCACAGGAAGCCCCAGTCTACTGGGGTCATAGGACATGAAAAGCTGAGGTGCTTTACACTGGCCCTGGGTCCTCTGCAAATAGAAGGACAGGGCCCGTTTGCAGTCCAATGTGTGGAGTATGAGCTCCTCTTTGCCAGCGTGAGGCCACGGAAATAAGGTGGGAAGTACACTCTCTTGGTTGAGGTGGAACAGGGATACCACCTTTGGGAGAAACTTGGGGTGAGTGCAGAGCACCACCCTGTTCTTGAAGAACCTGGTGTACGGGGAGTCCGCCACCAGGACTTGGAGCTCACTCACCCTGCAAGCTGAGGTTAAGGCCACTAAGAAGGCCACCTTCCAGGACAGGTACCGCAAGTAACATGTGGCCAGGGGCTCGAACGGTGGTCTGGTAAGCTGGGAGAACACTACGTTGAGGTCCCACTCGACTGTTTGGGGGGGCGAAGAGGGGGTTTCAACAGTAGAAGACCCTGTAGGAACCGAGAGACTAGGGGCTGGCTTGAGAGGGATGGTGAGCAGCTATAGCGCTCAAGTGCACCCTGACAGAGTTAGATTTCAGCTTGGCGTAGAACAAGTGCACCAGGTACTGGAGCACCAGCTGCACCAAGCAGGGGAAAGGATTCTCCTTCCTGTCTGCACACCAGAGGGCAAACCTGCACCACTTAAAGGCATAGGCCCTTCTTGTAGAGGGCTTCCTGGTGGTCAGCAGGATCTCTTCCACCTCTGCTAGCAGGTTGAGAGGGACCAGAACTACCCTCTGAGCAGCCAGGCCATTAGCATCAGGGACCCCACATCGGGGTGCAAGAGGGAGCCCTCCTCCTGGGCCAGGAGGTCTGGGGCTCAGCCCAGGGGGATTGGAAGTGCCGTCAACAGCGAGAGCAGCAGAGGAAACTAGGGTTGCCTGGGCCATCTGGGGGCAATCAGTATCACTGATGTCCTCTCACTCTGGATTTTGAACAGAGTCCTGGCAACCAGAGGAGTTGGCGGAAAAACATAGAGGAGTCCCTCTGACCCTGAGATCAGGAAGGCGTCTGCCGCTATCCTCCCTGGGTGCGGCTGACGGAAGCAGAAGTGAGCCAGCTGTGTGTTGGCTGGAGAGGCAAACAGGTCTATCTCAGGCCAGCCCCAGAGGCAGAAGAGTTCCTCCACCACTGTGGGGTCGAGATGCCACTCATGCGGACGCTGTCTTGGCCTGGGAGGTAGACTGCCCGCAGGAGCATGCCATTGCGTGTTGTGATGGACAGGAGGGCTACCGCCTCCTGGTAGAGGGGAACATACCCATGGCTCTCCTGCTTGTTTATGGAGAACATTGCAGCCTGGTTGCCTATCTGGATCAGCACAGGTCTGTTTTGCAAGTGGCTGCGGAACGTTCGCCAGGCTAGGAAAACTGCCCAGAGCTCCAGGAGGTTGATCTGTAGCAGGGACTCCTCCTGGGACCAGCAGCCCTGTATGCAGTGAGCTCCACAGTGAGCTCCCCATCCCTGGAGGGAGGTGTCCATGGTCAGGGTCCTCTGTGGTGAGGGTGACCGGAAGGGCATTCCGGCCTGGAAGAGGCACAGGTCCTGCCACCAGTAGAGGGACCTCGCCATCTGGCGAGTGATCCTGATCCTGCCCTGGAGCCTGCCCATGGCCTGGGTCCACTGAGAACGCAGGCACCACTGGGCTGTCTGCATGTGTAAGTGGGCTAGGGGTGTGACATGGACCGTGGAGGCCATTTGGCCCAGCAGGCGGAGAAGGCAGCGGGTTGGCACCGTCTTGTGCGTCAGACCTCTCCTGCCAACTGTCTGAGGTGTTCTGCCCTATCTCGAGGGAGGGAGGCCCTGGCCTTCACCTTATCCAGCTGAGCACCTAAGAATTCCAGGTTTTGGGCTGGAGAGAGATGTGATTTGGGGTAACTGATGACAAACCCCATGTGCTGCAAGAGGAAAACAGTACGCTCTGCGGCCTGACTGGCTTCAGTGGCTGTACTGCTCCTGATGAGCCAGTCGTCCAAGAAAGGGAAGACAAACACCCCTTGTAGGCACACATAGACGGCTACTACTGCTAGGCACTTTGTGAAGACTCTTGGCGAGGAGGCAAGACCGAAGGGAAGTACCCTATACTGGTAGTGGCTCCCTCCAACCATGAATCTCAGGAATTGCCTGTGAGAGGGGTAGATCAGGATGTGAGTGTATGCATCCTTTAGGTCTAAGGAGCACAACCAGTCTCCCTGGTGGAGGTAGGGCAGCAGTGTTCCAAGGGAGAGAATCTTGAACTTCTCCCTTACCAGAAACTTGTTCAGGTTTCGGAGGTCCAGAATGGGCCTGAGGCCCCCAGTTCTTTGAGAAGAAGAAAATATCTGGAGTAGAAGCCCTTTTCCCAAAGGTGTTGGGGTACGGGTTCTACTGCATTGTCCCTGAGTAGTCCTACTAGCTCTGAGAGCAGGAGGGTCTGGTGAAGGAGAAGCTGCACTGGCTCTCCTGGGAAATACCTTGGTGGGGTCTGCTGGAAGGGGAGGTGGTAACTTTCCTTTACCACCTGGAGCACCCACTAGTTGGAAGTGACCTCAGCCCACTTGTGGGCGAAGAATGTCAGGTGGCCCCCTGTGAGCTGGTGAGGGTCTCCCGGGAGGAGGGAGGCCCTGCCCTGGGAGTCAAAAACTCCCTCCAGGCTGGGGCCGACAACTTCGTGCTTTTGGCTTCCTGGGTCTGTGTCCCTGGCCTTTAGGCTGGGGTCCCTGCTGCTGTTGGACTGAGAAGGCTTCACAGTGGTGACTCTGGTGAAATGGCCCCTTTTTCCTCGAGAAAATTGACCCTTTCCCCGATAATTTATTTCGGGGAAGGGTAGAGGTCTTCTTTGAGAGCCTCTGCTGTTGGCTCCACCTCAACCACCTTATCAGCCATAGACTTTCCAAAAAGATTCTCCCCGGTGCAGGGACATCCAGCAGCTTTTTCCTAGACTCATTGCTTGAGGTCTGAGGTCTGTAGCCAGGCCTGGCGCTGAGCAACAATGCTTGCAGCCATGGCTTGGGCTGCAGCCTCGAAAACATCGTAGGAGGCCCAGGACAAGAACTTCAAACAGTACCGGATGGCGGCAACCAGGGTCTGGAACCATTGAAGGGGTTCCCCGACGAGCCCTGCGAAGCTCTTGGATGAGGCTCTTTAGGTACATGCCTATATAGAGCTCATAGGTCTGTATCTGGCAGCTCAACATGAAACCCTGGAAGCACTTGCGCCCCAGGACATCAAGGCCTCTGGCCTCTCTGCCCGAGGGGGGGGGGGGGGGAATGACGCCGGAGCTCCAGGAGAGACGGCTCAGAAGGGATGTCTCAGTGCTGAGAGGTCTCGGACAAGGTCTTGATGTTGGTCTCCCAGTCGGAGCTGGAGGGTATCAAGGAGACGAAGGCACGGGCTGTCCGTGCCTCGAGACACACCCCTAGGAACCGAGATCCCCTGGTGGGTCTCGGGTCAGACTCCTGGAAACTAGCCAGGGAGAACTGAACACCCGAGGATCGGGAGCGGGACCTCGATCGGTGCTGAGAACTCGCCCAAGGTCAATGGCACTCGGGGCTTGACTCCTGGGGACGCCAGCGCAGTCAGGGGCCTGGTCGTCATCGGGGCAGATGATGTGGACAAACCTGACATCATCGCCTTCTACATGGCCAAGATGGCAGAAATATTCTGCCCCAGGGCTGCCATTCTGGCCTCAATATCATAAGGCTCCACAGCTTTCGGCATGGGCACAGAGGGTCTTGGGTTTGGCGCAGGCACTCTCCCAAATGCGTCCTCGATGAGGACCACAGCCTTGGGGAGCTTCATACGGTTGACGCCAGCTAAGGTCTCCTGCTTAGAGGCCTTAGGAGGGTGCTGCTCGGAGTCACCCAAGTCCTTCTACGGGATTTTGCCGGGTTTCACCGGTGGGACTTTGACTTGCTTCTAGGATTTTTTCTTTTTCTTGCCATGGTCTGGGGTCTTGATGGAGGAGCCACTGCTGTGGGACTCTAAAGACTCCCGGGCCTCACAGAAGGTGCTCAGCTTGGGGCTCAGCGTCAGGGAACATCTTCTCTGGCAACTCCGACCTTTTCTGTTGGGTCTCAGAGTCATGGCCTGACACAGGTTGCAGGTGGTACTGTTGTGGTCCGGACTGAGGCAGTGCAAGCAGCAGTCGTGGGTGTCTGTAACAGACATGATTTGACTGCAGAGGCCACATTTTTTGAACCCACCGGGAGACATGATGGGAGGCACCCAGTCGGGGTCGACGACCCCAGGGCAAAAAAGGGCACGAACACCGGTCAAGGCAAGCCTTGAGAAAAAAGAAGGGAAAGCCGAAGATGGTGTCAGGGACGGTACCAGCTCAAGGCGGGAAGAGGAGCCGGTACGCAAATCGGGAAAAAAATAAGTTTTAGGATAATTTTTAGAGGATTTTTCCAGGGAAAAAGGATAAGCGTCTGTTGGGCTCCACGGAAAAAAAGAGACTGAGCAACATGGCACCCTTGGGCAGGAAGGGGACCACGCATGCATGGTAGCATTCCCAAAGGCTTTCTTTGAAAGCTGGGGAAATGCTCCATGCGTGCTCCGTCGGCACCGTCACCCATATGTGAGGACTGACTTCCTGTTTGATCCTGAAGAATGCAGCATTATAGGAACTACTGCCTTTTCAACATTGTCAGATGACATGGTGGAGGAAAGAGGTGATGAGACAATGGAGGAGAGAACCAATGGGTCAATAGCATAAAGATTTCTAAAGAGGTTGGAGGAGACAGGGCAAGGTTGAGGCGGTGAGTGATGAAGAGTGAAGCTTAGCAGGTGATGGTCTGATAAAGGAAGAAGTGAGGTACTGAAGTTTGAGGGTAAGCAATTAGAGAAAGGTTGAGGCAGTGGCCTTGATGGTGAGTAGGAGCAGCAGAGCAAAGCTGGAGGTTGAATGATGAGGTAAGGGAAAGGAGCTTTAAAGCATAAGGGTCAGAGGGGTTATTAAGATGAATGTTAAAATCTCCAAGAATAAGGAAGGGGGAAGATGAATCCAGAAAGAAGGAAAGCCAGGAGTCAAAGTCAGAGAGAAATGTAGAGGTGGACTCGTCGGGGGTCAATAAATAACAGCTAATTGGAGAGGTAGTGAAGTAAAAAGTTGGATGTTTCTGACATCATTCCATAAAGAACTTAAGACCTACTTATTTAGACAACACTTCAAAAGCTAACCATATGGCACCAAAGTAACTGGAATCCATACTTTCCCCAAGAAAACACTCTCCTACAGGAATTCTCTAATATTGATATCCCCCTTCCCCACGTCCATCCCCTCTATTTGTGCTTTCACCTGGTCGCGACTAACTTCCCCGCCGGTTGAGGGGGGAAGTTAGATGGGGGTGGGAAAGGGACAGCTCGGGGGGGAGTCTGGGCGGTCGCCAGCCCTGGACATAGAAGGCCGATTCTAATGTCAGCCCTGTATGGCCAGGGCCAGCGACTTATATGGGGGAAGTTTTATTCCACCTCTGAGGAGGAATAACTTCTCTGTATGTCATTTTGTGGCAGGCCCGGAGCTTGCAGCGGGCAGGGGGGCCTGAAGGCATTGACATCCGGGATGGAATCGGGCCAAATTAGGTTAAGATATTTTCCCCTAGTTCAAAACTCTATGTAACCGAGTTTGATGACAATGTTTTTTATTATAATTTATTAGATATAGTCTCCCTGTTTTCTTTGTTCTATGAAACACAGTTGAATGACATTGTTGTATGTAAACCGCTTTGATTTCCAGATAAAGCGTTATAGAAAAACAGAAAAATAAATAAATGTTTCCATTTGTACTGTAAACCACTTTGTTTGAATCCATAAAGCAGTATATCAAAATGAATAAACCCTAAACTATCATCCGATTCCCCCCATCTCCCCACACAGGCATCATATCGCTATATGCAAAGCATGCAAGAGCAGCTCTTCATCACAGCCCCACGCAGATGTCACACGAACACAGGTAAAGCATGAATACAGTATGGCATGCATTGAGCTGTCCCCTAAACTGATTGGGGTGTATGCACTGATGTACTTTTCAAGCTGAACATGAAATGGATACTTGATAGCAGTACTTGGAATTGTGTTTTTATGAAAAACCTGGAAAAATAGATCTTTTTTAAAGTTCTGTAACCATAGCTTCTGTCTTTAAAAACCTCCAGCTCTAAGCTCATGTTTTGGATGCCTAATTCAGCACAAATGTTAAGGCTCTTAAAATCCCTAGTTTCATTTGTTGCCTGTAGATGCGGTTGTGCAATCTGGAAGCTTACGCATTGCTTCTTTGTGTTACTATTCTGTTGGTCCCGTCACAGGTAGCACAGCTAATAGAGAATCCAGCTTTGCCTTTATCCTGCACAATGCACATAATTCTCTGCCTTATGTCATCATGCTTACCTTTTCTTTCAGAAAGCGTACGACTAAACACACTAGGACAAAATATAAATTATACAAAGAGGAAGCAACAACTCTGGAGGATCTAATTGGCATTGTCGTCTCTTGAATACCAAAGAATTATTCCAGGGTAGAACGTCAGAGTGTTGCAGTGAATCAGCTAAGCAGAATTCCCAGTCATTCCTACTTGAGGCTGATAATTATGAACCTCTCATTAACTGATAGGAGGCATAGTAAAAACAGACCCACTGCGCACAACCTGTCAGATAGATAAGCAGGTCTTTGACAGCTTCAGGCCTTGCTGGGGAGATTTAACTTGTCATTTAAGGGACGGAGCCGGAAACTGTAGTACTTAAAAATACATTTCCTTTCCCTCTGTACTGGGCCCTCCGATGGTCCCATATATTTCTGATGCTTGTTACATTTAAAGTGAATTACAAAAAAAAAAGAGACCCTTGGGCAACAAACACCACCAGCCCAATAGTACCAAAATCATGAACCCACCATTTATGATTTTGTTACAGTTAAAGGGCAATAACCTGGCTATGATGGGCAGCCATGCTGGCTTCCTACAGCTCTGATGCCCCATGATGCACTGCAGGTGATGATGTCACAGTGCTCAGCGTTGGCTGATGGAACTCAGGCACAGAGCAAGTACTGGGGGAATTAATAGGTTTCACAGGTACACTACCAAAAAACTGCCTCCAGTTTTGCAACTGATTCCTATAGATTTTGGGGTGCTGAATCCAGGAAAAATAGCCAAAATGTTCCATCACGTCACGTTTTCTTGCAAAATTAGATTTCTTACCCATATAAGGAATGTTCACATAATTTCTTTTTAGCCGACTGCAGTTTATTTTCTTGGCCCAAAATAGAGGTTGTAATGGTTAACTAACTAGAAACACTCCCTCATGATATTTTAGAGTGTTTTGTATTCATTTTATACATTAACAGGACAATTGGGAGGCGGGGGGCTAAATCCAGTACTCGCGCTGGCGCATGTTCTTTCCTGTTCGCCTCGCCTCGTTCGCTCGCTCAAACACGGTGGTTGCGACATGAACGTTCCTGTCAAATTTCAGTTTCTTGCAAGTTTATTATTACCTTTTGTTTGCTCAGTCGTAATCCAGCTTTATTCCGAAGTGGTTCACTACAGTTGTAGTTTGCAGTGCTGTGTATTTGTGATGGCTCACAGAGCCAGAGGTTGCGTCAACTCTGGACAGTTTTTGATTTATTTGTGGGGAATATACTGTGAAAAAGCGGCAGAGGAACATTTCTGCATTTATTAAAAAAGTATATTTCGCCTATTTCGGTTTGAAGTTAGACGATCAAGACAAACCGTGGGCTCCTCACAAAGTCTGCAAGACATGTGAGGAAGATCTACGCTTATAGATGAAAGGTAAAAAACAAGCATTTCGTTTCGGAATACCTATGATGTGGCGTGAACAAAGAGACCACAGCAGTGACTGCTATTTTTGCTCTTGCATTGTGAAGGGATACAACTTAAAAAATAAGAACGTAATAAGTTACCCCAACCTTCCCTCAGCAATTAGGCCTATGCCTCATAGCAACGAAGTACCTGTGCCTGAACCACCAAAATCTTTGGATCATATTTGTGTGGACGGTTCTGATCACGATGAGACTCATCAGATGGCTTTTCCCAATGAGTCCAGTACTTCCGAGTTTGAAACTGAACCAGATCCGAAACCTGAACTTTTCTCTCAAGCTGAACTGAATGATTTAGTCCGGGATTTAGGACTCCCAAAAGATGCTGCCCAACTGCTAGGTTCTCGGCTTAAACAGAAAAATCTATTGTCACCAGGAACAACTTTTTATTGGTACCGCAACCGCGAGACACAATTTTTGAAGTATTTCAGCAAAGAGGAAGATTTGGTATTTTGCAACGATATATACGGAGTGATGGAAAAGTTTAAACTCAAGTATGATCCTGCTGAATGGCGGCTGTTCATTGATTCGTCAAAAGACAGCATAAAAGGTGTTCTTCTTCATAATGGCAACACATTCGCTTCAGTTCCTATTGCTCACTCTGTTATTCTCCAAGAAAAATACGAGAATTTGGCCCTGATTCTTCAGAAGATTCGTTATGATGAGCATAAGTGGATGATTTGTGGAGACTTTAAAATTCTATCCATGCTATTAGGGCAGCAATCCGGTTTCACCAAATATCCCTGCTTCCTTTGCTTGTGGGATAGCCGGGCCCGCGACCTACACTGGGGGAAAAAAGACTGGCCAATTCGGGAGTATTTGAGACCTGGTGAGAAAAATGTTCTTCATGAGAGCTTGGTACCTCGTGATAAAATTCTATTACCACCTCTCCACATTAAGTTGGGTCTCATTAAGCAATTCATCAAGTCCCTTCCAAAAGATGGTGAGTGCTTTCGGTACCTTTGCTCAAAATTCCCCCGACTTTCTGAAGCAAAGCTAAAGGAAGGAGTGTTTGTTGGCCCTGATATAAGGAAACTCATTTCAGATGGAGCATTCGCTGAAACGATGTCTGAGAAGGAAAAAGAAGCCTGGGATTCCTTCAAGGATGTTGTTCTCAAATTCTTGGGGAACAGGCGGGATGAGAACTATAAGGATATTGTTGCCAGGATGCTCAATGCCTTCAAAGAACAAGGCTGTAACATGAGCCTGAAAGTCCATTTCTTGCACTCCCATGTGAACTACTTTCCCGAAAACTTGGGGGCATACAGTGAAGAACAAGGTGAAAGGTTTCACCAGGACATCAAGGACGCAGAGAGAAGGTACCAAGGAAGATGGAACACCACTATGATGGCTGATTTCTGCTGGTTGCTGCTGCGGGAAACCCCAGATGAAAAATACGCCAAGCAGTGCACCAAGAGAAGCATTCGGGGGAAGAAGAAACGGGCCCACCAGGAGATTGATTGACCCAAGAATGACTTTAAAATCTAAACTGTGTTGACAAATATCGTGTTTTTACTAAACTTTGAAATAAAAATTTGCTAGTTATTACCACAGTGTCGGATCTCATTTATTAGAATTTTATTTTCACACCATCGGGTGTTTGTCTTCATGTATTGCAATGGTGCGGTTTGCGTTTTCTATTCTTACATACATACCTGTACAACATTTTTTGCACATTTCTTTGCTTTGCTTTGTGTCTAACCTCGCTCTTATATGCTCAATGTTTGTGCACATGTATGTGGCCTTTTTAAGTGCAGACAATTTTGCTACCATCACAGTGTGTTTTGTTGACATTACTCTATTCTTATGTGCTGCCTTGTTACAATTTTCTTTATTCTTATTTGAATAACTACTAAACAATTAGTATAAAGAATTCATCCAAGAAACTTTTATCTCGATCGCACTCAATCTGAAACGTTCACCTCAAACTGCTAACCCAATGTAGCAAAAAATCTGTACGTGATGGAGCAAATTGGTTACCAGATTTGGATTCAGCGCACCAAAAAACGTAAAAATCAATCGAAACATTAGAGGCAGTTTAAAAAAAAATTTTTTTAGTGTACCTGTGAAATCGGAGTTGCCTGAGTTCTCCATCGGTGCAGCAAACTCTTATGTCAACACAAATTGTTCATCCAATCCTCATCTTCTATGTCCCAATCTAGTCTAGTGCACTAAGTCTTGCTTGAATGAACTGGGATGGACAATTAGAAGAAGAAAAAAAAAGGAATTAAGTTTGGTAGGTAACCCAGAGCCCTGGAGAACCACCTAAGGCAGGGCAAAGGAAGATTTTGTAAGAGAAGGAAAACAGACCAAATGCAATACAGAACCATGGAGGAAAAATGGTGGCACAAGTCTGTAAAATACAGGCAATCATTTATGGTACTTCTCTTTTAACCCCTCCTCCCACTCAGAGAACGATGTGATATGGGCATGGCTGTTTCTGAACATTAAAAAGCGGGGGCATGGCAGGGATTTTGTGCATGGTGGAAATCACCACAAAGAAGAGACAGGGTTTCCTGCTAAGCTAAACAGATGGCTCCATGTCGTCAAGGCCAGGCTAAGCCAGTCCTATCTTTACTACTACTGCATCTATAGACCTGTAGGCCTAGTTTCTAAAACAGTAGGACTATGCATCCATAGATGCCTTGGGTTACAAACAGGATTAGCTAAACCATGGAGCTAGCTCCTAACCTGGATCTCCTCAGTTCAAAGATTTGGCAGGAGTTACATAGCCCATGGCTCAGAAGCCATAGAAAGCTCATTTGGGTCTTCAACCTTGTCCTGCTAAACCTCACAAGCAGGATATCCACAATGAATATGCATAAGCTGCGAGATCACTAGCATAAGAATCAGTTTAGGATTGTTAGCCCACATTTCAAAGTAATATTTAAGAAAGCTTACAACAGTATTCATATTCAAATACAATATCGATTTTAGATTTCATTACTTGCTTTTCGAAAATTCCACTCAAGATGATCAGGTATAGAGGTCGTTTCCTCCCCCAGCAGCTTACAGGATAAAGGTTAGATTTAGTAATGCATTAACGCACATTAATGGTGCCAGAGTTAAATGACATATTAATACATTAATGCTGAGGTAGGCTATGGCCTAGCATAGCCTGCTACCATGAAAGGCCTGTAAGTTAGGCCTGGATCCTAATTTCCATTATGGCTAGAAAAGAACCATAAATCTGTGAAAAATAAGAAATATGTTTTGAAATGCTTAATAAGAAGATTTTATTAATACATAAGTCTTCTATTATTCTCTTGTATGTGAAAGAACAAGAAAGTAACAGTGAAAGTAACAGTATATGCATTCCTGGAGCCGAAGTTAACCTTGCAGTAGAAATGTTACCAAGCTAAGACTATACCATTGTTCAAGCAATTCTAAGGGAGGGGGCTGGTTGCTAGGTTTCGGAGGGATTTCTAATTGGACAAATGAAGGAAATGTATAACCAATGAGAAGTTTGCATGTATCGAGCTAGAACCAATAGAATGTTTTCATGTATCAAACTAAAAAGCGGTATAAAAAGTTATGTCTCTGTATAAACCGGCGCTCAGTACCTTTTGCTGCTTTGACTGACTGGGCCTTGTGCACAATAAACTGACTTGGACCTTGTCAATCGACTCCTGGACTTATTCATTGATTGCACTTTGCTACAGCATATTCTTGGTGCGTTGGCCGGGAAGTGCGAGTGGTAAATGGTATTCAAGTGAATAATCCACGTAATTCGCCTTGAGGTTTGGCCCGGTTGGAACCGTGTCTATCCGACCGTGGGGAAGACCTCAGGTGCCACCGGCCCCTTTGAGCCGGAGAGGGTTCCGCCTGCCTCGGCGGGCCATCGGGTCCAGCTGGCCAACACCTCCGAACCAGGGGAGTCCAGGTTCCAACTCAGAAGCTGGTGTGGTATCGGGGACCGGATCCGGTGAGTAGACATTTTTGTGATTAAATAGTCAGAAAGAACAGCCTGGGACAGCGTCTTGCGAGTGCGAGACCGAATTGGTAAATTTGGTATAGACTAACTGGGAAATCTCGCATGAGTGTGCGCGAGACAAAGGAGCCTGATCACCTCCTATAAGGGCGGTCCTAGTAAGCTCTGTGTAAGGAAAGCGGAAGCTGAAACTATCGACCCTTCTTGTTTGTTTGGAATAGTCAGTTAGTCAGAAAACCTGGGCACTTGAAATGGAGTGGAGGAGTGGCCTAGTAGTTGGGGCAAGGTACTTCAGGCTGGAAGGTCGGGGGTTCAAATCCCACTAGAGGACAGCAACCTTGGGCCGGAAGGACTGGGGTTTCTAGTCCCACAGGTGCTCCTTGTGGCCTTGGGCAAGCCACTTAACCCTCCATAGCCCATGTTCCCTGTAAAATAGTTATCTCCAAGTTATAATGCCCTGTTCAATGTAATTTCAGTTTGTTCAATGTAAACCGCACTGATGCAGAATAGCGCGGTATATAAGAGAATGTAAATAAATAACATAAAATAAATATTGAAATATGATATCTTGTTGCTTGCGTGTGTGTGAATGAGAGGTCTTGAAATATAGGCCGAGCGAAAATTGACTCCTAAGTAGCGCAGTTCCTGGCCGGGCGACCGCGCCCAGGTCGCGAACAGGAGGAAGCGAGTGGTGTTTGTCCCCCCCAGTGTTTTGTGGGCTGTACGGACCCCTTATCTACAGCCATACTACCTATCCTTATTGTACGTTGTCTTGTACGTCATTACGTGTACGTAGGGTACGTAACGTACGCAGGTACGTTGAGTAAGTAGGCAGCGTAGGCAGGTACGTTTACATTATGGGAGGGACGGAGTCCACGCAAACTCCGTTGGCATGTATAATCAAGAATTTCCATAAAGGATTTTCGGGCGATTATGGTATAAAAATGACTTCATCCAGATTAAAAATGTTATGTGAAAGGGAGTGGCCCGCATTAGCTGCTTCATGGCCCCGAGAGGGCACCTTTGATTTTGAGACAGTTTTACGAATTCATCAGCTTATACTGAGAGTGTATCCCGACCAGTTCCCCTATATAGATTCCTGGTTGAGTGTATGCGAACAGCAGCCCTCATGGATGAAGCGCTGTTATGAGGAGCACTGTAAAATATTTGTAGCTACTACTAGGGGAGCCACAAAAGCTAAGGAAGAAAAGCCACCAGTATATTCTGACCCAGAGTCCTCAGATATTCTGGATAATTTACCCCGGCACCCACAAAAATTAGTCCCCCACGGCCCCACAACTTGAGGTAGAGCCCGATGAGGAGCCCCAGAAAATACCGAAGCAACAGCCTAAGAAACGCCCTACCCCGAGTGAAAGTTCCGGGTCAGGCCCAAGTACAGCGGGGGGACTTGAGTCATCTGATGAGATAGAAAGTGGAAGCTCTCCTACCAGTTCAGGGTCACCCACCAAGGAAACTGGTGCTCGGGAGCCTTATGAGTTAAGAAGCGTAACTCCCAAGAAAAAGGAGAAAGCAGGGCATCTAATGCCATTACGCCAAGTGCCTGGAATTCCTGTTTTGAATGATCAGGGTCAGATGGCACCAGGACCAACCAGCTTAGTTTATGTACCCTTTTCTACCACAGATTTATTAAACTGGAAAACGCATTATGCTTCTTAAACAGCCAAGCCTCAGGAATTAACAGAATTAATGTCTAGTATTATGCAAACTCATCAGCCTACCTGGGCCGATTGTCGCCAGCTCCTGTCCACCCTTTTCACTACTGAAGAGCGAGGCCGGATCGGGCAAGCAGCCCTCCGGTGGCTAGAAGAGAACCCTGCAGAAAGGGGGGCAGTAAATCCCCCGCAGGTCGCAGCTGCAGAGTATCCCAATGAAGATCCCGGGTGGGACCCGAATGACAAAAGGGGGGCGGCAGCCCTAACCAGATTTCGCCAGGCCTTAGTGCAGGGCCTGAAGAAGGGAGGCCAGAGGGCCATGAATATTGGAAAAGTATCAGAAGTTCTCCAGGGTCCAGATGAGAGCCCAGCGGCCTTTTATGAACGGTTGTCTGAAGCTTATAGACTATATACCCCATATGATCCCGCTGCACAAGAAAATTTACGTATGGTAAATGCAGCTTTTGTTAGTCAGTCCCAGAGAGACATAAAACGAAAATTGCAGAAATTAGATGGATTTGCGGGCATGAATACAGCTCAGTTAATGGAAGTCGCTCAGAAAACATTTGTGAATCGTGAGAATGAACGAGACAAAGAAAGTGAACGAAAGATGAAGAAGGCAGTTCTTCTTGCTGCTGCTATAATTGAACGACGTGGAGGAGGTTTCCCTAATCAAAGGACCAGAGGACGTGGAAGAGGCCGCGGAAGCAATAGGCCTCCATTAGGTGCAAATCAGTGCGCCTACTGCAAGGAAGAAGGACATTGGAGAAATGAGTGCCCGCATTTGGACTCCGCCCCTGCGAGGGGAGGAGGGAGTCCCTGGAGGCCAGGAGGAAGATTTCGAAGGAGAGGAGGAATGAATCGAACGCAGTTCCAACAAGAAAGGGAAGAAGCCATTGAGGGAGTGGCAGTAGCAACGGGCTATGACCTGGATGACATAGATGAAGACTAGGCCAGACCGGGCTCCAAGTTCACCCTGGGTCCCCAGGAGCCTATGGTCAATTTAAAGATAGGGGACCAATATATGGAATTCATGGTAGATACAGGAGCAGAACATTCAGTAGTAGCCAAGCCAGTAGCTCCACTGTCCTCACGATCTGTTACCATAATAGGAGCCACTGGAAATAAAGCCACAAAACCATTTTATTTATTTATCTGCATTTATATCCCGCTTTTCACCGGGTCAAAGCGGTTGGGGGATACATTTAACACGAGGGGATATGAGACACATACACTAATACTTACAGGGAACATGGGCAATGGAGGGTTAAGTGGCTTGCCCAAGACCACAAGGAACACCTGTGGGACTAGAAACCCCAGTCCTTCCGGCCCAAGGTTGCTGTCCTCTAGTGGGATTTGAACCACCGACCTTCCGGCCTGTAGTACCTTGCCCCAACCACCATTTTTGCAGAACCGCATGTGTGAGCTAGGGGGACAGAAGATAACGCACCAGTTCTTGTATATGCCTGAGTGCCCTATTCCACTATTGGGCAGAGACATGCTTGCCAAACTCCAGGCCCAAATATCTTTTGCTGAAGGGGGAGAAATGAAAATGACTGTGAACCCAAAGCCTGCTGGATTAATGGTGCTGACTGTTCCCCGAGAAGAAGAGTGGCGGTTCTATAGTGCACCTGCAATAAAGTCAACCAGTCCCTGTATACCTACCAACCTTATAGCCCCACCTGAAGTTTGGGCAGAAGATAATCCACCTGGCCTAGCGAAGAACATAGCCCCTGTCATTGTCACCCTCAAGCCAGGAGTGGAACCAGTACATGTGAAGCAGTATCCTCTCCCTCGACCAGCCATTGAAGGAATTCACCATCATCTAATGAAGCTGCTGAAGTACGGACTTCTCAAGGAATGTCAGTCACCATGGAACACTCCCCTTCTCCCAGTGAAGAAGCCTGGGACAGGGGACTACCGCCCAGTACAAGATTTAAGGCGAGTGAATGATGCAGTTGAAACTATACACCCAGTAGTACCAAATCCTTACACTCTCTTGGGACTGATCCCTGCTGAGGCTACTCACTTCACTGTCCTGGACCTGAAAGATGCCTTTTTCTGTGTGCGCCTAGCACCCACCAGTCAACTTCTATTTGCTTTTGAATGGCAAGACCCCACAACAGGAAGACGGAGTCAACTCACCTGGACTAGATTACCCCAAGGATTCAAGAATTCACCTACTCTCTTCAGTGCTGCTCTGAATCAGGATCTCTCAAGTTACCCAGTGGACCCAGGATAAAGGGTTCTTCTTCAGTATGTAGATGACTTGTTCATAGCCACCAACTCAGAAAGTGAATGCCTGCAAGCTACTAGTGAACTTTTGTACCTTCTCAAAGATGCCGGATACAAAGTCTCAAAAGCCAAAGCACAACTATGCCAAATTGAAGTCAAGTATCTAGGATTCCAGTTGTCCAGTGGGATCCGACATTTAGGACCAGAATGCAAAGAAGCTGTGTGTAATATCCCCACTCCAACCACTAGGAGGCAAGTAAGAGCCTTCCTGGGGGCAGTAGGATATTGTTGCATATGGATCCCCAACTTTGCCCTGATTGCAAAACCACTATACCAAGCCACCAGAGGAATGGAAAAATCCCCACTAGATTGGGGACCTGAAGAAGATGTAGCATTCCAAACTTTGAAGAAGGCTCTGATGTCATCTCCAGCGTTAGGTCTTCCAGATGTTCAGAAGCCTTTCCATCTTTTTGTCCATGAATCACAAGGAAATGCATTGGGAGTATTGACCCAATCTCTTGGATCCTGGCAACGACCAGTAGCTTATCTGTCAAAACAACTGGATATAGTTGCAAAAGGATGGCCCCCTTGTTTGAGAGCGGTTGCAGCAACAGCCCTCCTAGTGGGCGAAGCAGACAAACTTACCCTAGGACAATCTCTTCAATTCACCGTGCCACATTCTGTCCTGACTCTCATGGAACATAAAGGAAACTTCTGGCTGACCAATGCACGAATGTTGAAGTATCAAAGCATGTTGTGTGAAAACCCTCGGATACAGTTGAAAGTTAGCCAAGCTCTGAACCCTGCTACACTGTTTCCAGTTGGTCCTGGGCCACCTGATCATAATTGCTTAGAAACCATGGACACTGTATTCTCAAGTCGCCCTGATTTGACTGATGTTCCTCTAGAGGACCCAGAACGAACTTTCTTTGTAGATGGAAGCAGTCTGGTCATCAATGGACATCGTTGTGCTGGATATGCAGTGGTGACCCTTGATCTGGTAGTTGAGTCCTCAGCCCTGACCCCAGGAACTTCTGCACAGAAAGCTGAATTGATAGCCCTCACCAGAGCCTTGACATTAGGAGAGGGAATCCGCATAAATGTGTACACAGATTCCAAATATGCTTTCACTACTTTGCACGCACATGGAGCCCTGTACAAAGAATGAGGGTTAATCACCTCAGGGGGTAAGGACATTAGGTATGGGCCTGAGATATTAATGTTATTAGATGCTGTGTGGGCCCCCAAACAAGTGGCAGTCCTGCACTGTAGAGGTCATCAGGCAGGAGCAGGAGAAATTGCTTGAGGGAATAGATTTGCAGATGCCACAGCCCGAAAGGCAGCCACCACAGGACAAATAAGGACCCAAGATACTGTAATGCAAGCAGCCCTATTCCCTGTGCCCCTTAGTTCATGGGCAACCCGATATACTATTCAAGAGTTAGACTATTATTGTGAGAAAGAGGGAGGAGTCTTAACAGAACAGGGTTGGATAGTGCTACCTCCTCCAGAAGATAGTTCACCCCCAGGTCCTACAGTCATCCCTGAAGCACTAGGACCAGCCTTTGTCCAAGCTTTCCACCAAGCCACACATTATGGGAAAACAGCCATGGAGAGAGCTCTAAGACCCCATTTCTGTATTTCATTGCTAGAATCCCTGACTGCCTCAGTGGCGCAGCAATGCTTGACATGTGCCAAGAATAATGCTAAGCAAGGTCCTGTTCCACCCCCAAGAATTCAGTCAGTAGGGGTGACCCCCATGAGTGATATACAGATAGACTTTGCTGAAATGCCCCGTGCAAATGGATATCACTATATGTTAGTGTTAGTCTGCACATTTTCAGGGTGGGTAGAAGCCTACCCCACCCGAACTGAGAAAGCCCGGGAAGTCACTAGGGCATTGCTCCATGAGATCATTCCCCGATTTGGAATACCGTCAACTATAGGGTCAGATAATGGTCAATCATTTGTATCTCAAGTGACCCAACAGTTAGCTCAAGCTTTGCAAATAAAATGGAAATTACACACTGCTTACAGACCCCAGAGTTCAGGGAAAGTAGAACGCATGAATAGAACCCTGAAAGCTCAGTTATCCAAACTCTGCCAAGAAACACACTTGAAGTGGCTCCAGGTTTTACCCATAGCCCTTCTCAGGATACGTTCAGCTCCCACCAGATCCTTAGGAGTCTCCCCTTTTGAGATTTTGTATGGGCGACCTCCACCCATAGTGCAGGGAATAAAGGGAGACATGAGACAGATAGGATCTGAAATAACTAGACAAGAACTATTAGCTTTAGGTTCTGTTTTGCAGAAACTCCAAACGTGGATACAAGACCGACTACCCATCAACCTGACTGAACCTCTGCATCCCTTCAAGCCAGGAACATCCGTGTGGGTGAAAGAGTGGAGAAAACCCCACTGGCGCCACATTGGAAGGGACCATATGTCGTCATCCTGTCAACACCCACTGCAGTGAAAGTTGCAGAATTCGAACCCTGGATCCACCACAGTCGAGTGAAGCCAGCAGCTGCTCCTGATCCTGGCCAATGGACATCAGCAAATGATCCCGAGACTCCATTGCGACTCACCTTGAGGAGACAGCCAGTATTATAAAAGAAACTTCAGAATCCACCTACGTCACGTGAAAGTGACCATCGCAGCAGAAATAGAAGCAAGCTCAACACAGATCATCATCCTCAACTTTCCAGTTAACTTCCAGAGACTGTAATCATCATGTTCTTCCACTATTGCTTTGTGGGAGTGGTGATCCTGGGAATCTTGGAAAAGACTTTTGCTCTACCCCCTTGTGCAGCTTGCATAACCACCACCTGAACTGGACAGAAGATTACTCAGACTTTGCTCTATCATTCCTACTATACTTGCACTGGTACAGTCAGCCGGTGTATCTATAATGGTACTGAATTGAACATTTGCACAAAAGGGAAAAGTAAGACTTGCTATAACCCCCGACAAAATCCATCCTACTATACATTTGAGATACGTTGGAATGATGAGGATGGAGCCATCTTGAATATAACTAAACCTCTCACCAACCCCACAAAACCTATCATCTTGAACTTTGATGCTTGTGGTGCCATAAATAAAAATGCTTACCACAGATGTGCGTCTTGGTCATGGGAGCGAGCATACTACCATCATGATAAGTATATGTGTCCAGAGGGAGCCTATGGATGGGGAAAATGTACTGGAAAAAGTACAACAGCCACCATCTACACCACTGCATCTCGACATGATTACTTTTGCCCAAAATGGGAGTGTGTGTATTTCGCTACCTGGAAGAATGCACCAACGGGACGAGATGGAGATCATCGAAAAGGCAGCCTAACAAAGATTAGACTGTCAGAGCCTGCGAAATGTCAGAAAGGAGTTTGTAATCCTTTACAACTCTTCATAGCCAATCCCAGCCACTGGAAGCAAGGATAGAAGTTTGGGTTGTGTATAGCAGGAGGAGGAGTAGTAGATCCGGGGACTATTTTATATCTACGATTAAACACCAACACCCATGTATCCTCAACCTATCGTATACATCATTCTTTCTATGAAGCCATGAAATCAGAGTTTGAAATTCCTCCTGCCTCCCAGAACTTATTTCTTGAATTAGCGGGAGCAGTTGCATCTAGTCTCCATGTTTCAGATTGTTTGTTTTGTGGAGGAACGACAATGGGAGACTAATGGCCTTGGGAGGCACAAGAACTGAACTATTCTGTTCCATATAATCAGACCAATATACACAATACCACAAGTGAATGGGTATTGGCTCACTCCATTGTGGGTAATTTATGTTTTTCTCGTTATGGACCCATGTTTAATATGGAAGTGGGGCAGCTGGTCTGTCTCAATCAGAAGTTCTACAACAGTACCACTAAGAAGACATCTTGGTGGTCCGGCGTCAACACTACTGAACCTCCCAATCCTCTTGTTCAGTTCCCCAAACTTGCTAGTATCTGGACTAACTTAGTAGCATATAATTCTTGGCAAGCACCACCTGGACTGTATTGGATTTGCGGAACCCGAGCATATGCTAGACTTCCTCATCACTGGGGAGGTGCATGTGTATTGGGAACCATACGACCTTCCTTTTTCCTTCTACCTACATCCCAGGGAGAACAGCTGGGATATCCTCTGTACAGAAGTCAACTGAAGGAGGCCTTAAAAATAGGCCAATGGGACAAATGGGAAGGAGATGAATGGCCACCGGAAAGAATCATCGCATACTATGGACCTGCTACTTGGGAGCAGGATGGGACTTGGGGATATCGTACCCTTGTTTATATGATTAATCGAATAATACATTTGCAAGCTGTTGTTGAAATAATAACCAATGAAACCAGTAAAGCACTAACCTTTCTAGCGAAACAGAGTACACAAATGCGTACAGCCATTTATCAAAATCGTTTAGCTTTAGATTATTTGTTACAAAACTAAAAATTTGATTTTTTGCTTAAAGTTTCACCTACTAGGAACTAATGTATCAAAATTTACAAAGGCTCGTGGGTCTCAGTATAAAACGCCGCAGTCTTTTGCAAGGTCCAAACATCAACACTCTTGCTAGACTGCTGTTCACATCAACGACCCAACTACTAATGCCTTTGAAATTATTTTATAATAATATTAACCTTATTTTATCATGTATATTTCTCATTTTTTCTTTTTTTCTATGCTTTTCTTATTTTCTCATTCTGTTTCTACTGGTTCAGTTATAGACATATATCTCTGTATTTCAATATATTGCAGAACAATGTCCCGTATGTGTATGCTGATTGCCAGTATTGCAAACACCACCTCAAAGTCCAAATGCAAACTGCTATAAAATGTCCAGAGCAATGACGTTCATAAATCGTTCACAGAGTTTGCAACGCCGATATTCTAAGGCGCCCAAGCGTTTCTCTCCATGAGGTTCTTCAGGGGAGTGTTTTATTACACCAAGGACTCTTCACGTTGCGCCATACTCATTCTTTATCTTAAATGAAGAGAAATTGTGAGCGTTGTTTTTCCCATGTGAAAAGCAAAAAACGCCGCGCAACGCTCACAATTTCTCTTCATTTAGTTTTGTAGTGATTTGCTTAATAATTTTGACCATACATAGTAAGGCAGTAGACTTAGATTATTTGTTAGCAGCTGAGGGTGGAGTATGTGGGAAGTTGAATCTAAGTAATTGTTGCTTACAGATTGATAATAATGGGCATGTAGTTGAAGACTTAGCCATCCAGATGAGAGAGCAGACATTTGTGTCTGTCCAGACATGGCACAGTTTAAAGATAGATGGGTGGTTTGGGTCATTGTTTTCTTGGATTGGTGGTCTGAAATCCCTTATGTTGATTGTCTTATTCATTTTAGCCATGTGCCTATTGCTCCCTTGTCTCCTACCCCTTTGCTTACGCATGATAACATCATCACTTGATAACAATAGAGCGGAAGGCAGCTGCAAAAGTATTAGCTATGTGGCGATATCACCCTATACCTCATAATGCTGATGCTATTACACCTGTATAAGGTGTTAATTAACTAATGAGTGATTTAATTCTCACCCTTCCTCACTTGCGGGTGAGAATAATCAAAGGGGGGAATGAGGTAGGCTATGGCATAGCATAGCCTGCTACCATGAAAGGCCTGTAAGTTAGGCCTGGATCCTAATTTCCATTATGGCTAGAAAAGAACCATAAATCTGTGAAAAATAAGAAAGATGTTTTGAAATGCTTAATAAGAAGATTTTATGAATGCATAGTCTTCTATTATTCTCTTGTATGTGAAAGAACAAGAAAGTAACAGTATATGCATTCCTGGAGCCGAAGTTAACCTTGCAGTAGAAAAGTTACCAAGCTAAGACTATACCATTGTTCAAGCAATTCTAAGGGAGGGGGCTGGTTGCTAGGTTTCGGAGGGATTTCTAATTGGACAAATGAAGGGAATGTATAACCAATGAGAAGTTTGCATGTATCGAGCTAGAACCAATAGAATGTTTTCATGTATCAAACTAAAAAGCGGTATAAAAAGTTATGTCTCTGTATAAACCGGCGCTCAGTACCTTTTGCTGCTTTGACTGACTGGGCCTTGTGCACAATAAACTGACTTGGACCTTGTCAATCGACTCCTGGACTTATTCATTGATTGCACTTTGCTACAGCAATGCGAGTTAGCCAAGTTTGTATAAAGAACATCAGTGGGATTTGAACACTTGTTTCTCTGCCCTACTTGCTAAGGCACTCCTTTTCCAGATATTATCGGGCCATTCTCAAGTACAAGTTTGTAACTAGTTTTCAGAGAAAAACTCCTCTGGCATGTTTGAAAACTGCCTGAAAGGTCCACATGCTGCCTTCTGAAGCGGACTGTCCTATCACGGAAGCACTTCAACAGCAGATAGGCAGACACTCCTGGCACATGTAACACAAACACACCGCACAGCTGCCTGAAAAGGGAAGGAGAAGCAATGTCCTTACTACACAGCACGTCCTTCTTAAGACATATGTAGTTCTAGGGTGCCTCCTCAAAGCCCTGCACAGCCACATTCCCGATACACACAAAAGCAACAGGGGTAGAGCTGCTCACTCAGGATAGTAGATCTTCAGTGCTCATGAATTTCCCACTGGGCCCTGGGGAGATGCAGCCAGGAACCTCACTTCAGTTTTTTTAGTCTTTTATTTGCATAAAATACAGGCAACGTCAAGACAGATTACCCATAATTAGCAATCACTGAGAGACAATGACACCAGCACATCTGTCTACTCCGGTAAATTATCTACTTACCTGCTTTACACCATGCACACAACTCCAATACCTTCCCCAGCACGTGGCAGCTGGGCACTGACTTCTCACTATGCCCATCCAGACTCCAGCTTACTCAGGAGACACTGAGGGTTTCCTTTAACCAGAATCCACCTTTCTTCCTATATCAGAGCCATGACCAAAACCAGGGAGTACAACTTATTTATACCATGTTATCATTTCAATCAAAGCAGTTTAATGTACATTACCTTATTGTAAGTTACAATGTAAACAGGGACATTGATAACTTGGAATTTTCCGAGGCAATGGAGAGTTAAGGTGACTTGCCCAAAGCCACAAGGAGTGCTAGTGGGAATTAAATCCTGGTGTCTTGGTTCCCAGGCCAGTGCTCTAATCATAAGGCTGCTCCTCCACTCCACAGTTTCCTCAACAAGATCATCTGAACACCTCATACCCACAGCACAGACACAAAAGATACACAAGCAGAAAAAATAGGATGTAAGTTTGGGCAACAAAGGAATGACTGATAAGAAAGAAGGTGGTGGTTGTAAGTGGGGATTAAATTTAGAATCACCAATACGATGAAGGGACCCATCCCCCGTCAGCAAGAGCAGTGGTGCATAAAACGTGGAGGCTGCCTCACAGTAGGAGTTGTGCAGACTGCAGCAGAGCACAGCTTATACTGCAAGACTGGCCCTGTATTAAATACCAAGTCTGCTACTGCTGAGGACTGCTCACGGAGAGGATGCAGACTGGCAGCTATGCCATGGGGTACAGAAAGGTACGGTAGAGGGTAAAGGGAAAAGTAGAGGGAATGGCTGTGAGGGGGGGGGGGGGGGGGGTAACAGGACAGAGAGATCCAGGCATCAGGCAGATAGGGAGAGTTTTCCAGGGAGTGAGGGCAGAGCAGGGGATCAAGGAGAGGTGAGGGAAGCCCCTGGACAGAGAGAAGGGAGGACTGAGGGATGTTCTGCAGGTGACCGGTGGGGGAAGAGAAGAGCAGGAAGATCAGACATAGGAGCTGCATTCAGTGGGATGGAGAAGGAACGAGATAAGGAGAACAAGCAGGAAGAACAAAAAGAGGAGACGAGGGATCAGAAAGTTACTATTGCATCTGTGTAAAAGGTCCTGGGACCCAGTTCAAAGGCCCTAACCTGGACGAAGTCTCTGCCTAGAAGGTATATGTTGGGAACAGAGAGATTTTATGGTGCATGATTCTCCTCTACGGAAGACGCACCCACCAGTCCTGGATATCTAGTGATAACAGAAGCTGAAGTCTGTGGGCCAGATATTCAGCACTGGTGGCTAGTGCGCTGCTAAAGCAGGTAGCTGCTGGGGCTGAACTTTAAACCCAGATGCCGGGGCCATATCCGTGCTACGGAACTGAATACCAGGTTGCTGGATCAGTGAGAAGCAGCTATATTCAGCTACTACGTGGCCATCTTCTACGCCGAAAGTTAGAACAGGCTTTCCTGCTCCTCACTTTCAGCACGTGTCAAATATTGCCGCTGCCAGATTAGCAATGGGGACTGCCCTGCTTAGCATCAGGCATCTAGCGGCATTTACACAGCTTGCCGGTTTGCCAGTCGTGTAAATGCCTTTTAATATCTCCCTCTGTGCATAGGAAGGAGCTGAGAATAGATTACAATTTTCCATGGAGACAGTCCATTAGATTAGAGCCATGAATCCTTGAAGGCCCTCCCCCCAGACAACAAACTGCTTGTTTGCAACGGGTGCTACAGGGAAGCACTGTCCCAGATATGACTACTAAAAATCTGATGAACATCTGCATAATGACTGCCTGATGAGAGCCAGAATAGGCTATACATAATGGCTTCTTGACGAGAACAGCATAGGAAAGAGCGAGAAAGGAGGCTGTACATGACAGACCCCTGATGCATGTAAGTATGTAAGGCCCTCCAGCAGACCCCAGTCAAGTGAAGAAATACTGAGGGGAAGCAAAAGAGCAAAGGTCAACCAGGATCAGTCATCAGAAAGGGGGAGCGCAAAGGATGGTACAGACGAAGGAAAAGATGCTAAAGGCAATTCTCACAGACATGAAAGAGTAGTTACTCACCTGTAACAGGTGTTCTGCAGGAGCAGCAGGAATCAGTCCTCACATATGGGTGACAGCGACGTGGATGGAGCCCCCTGCGGAGCATTTCCCCAGCTTTCTAAGAAAGCCTTTGGGAATGCAGGCACGCATGCGCAGTCCCCTTCCCGCCTAAAGGTGCCATCTTTGCCAGTCATATGACATAGCTAACAACAGCACTTAAAAGCAAAACAATAAACTATGTACAACTGCAACTCCAAGGGGAGGAGGGAGGGTTGTGAGGACTGATTCCTGCTGCTCCTGGAGAACACCTGTTACAGATGAGTAACTACTCTTTCTCCAGGACCAAGCAGGAAGTCAGTCCTCACATATGGGACTCCCCAGCTTCAGGATACCGGGGACCCAGAGCTGAAAAATGAGCTCCCTCTAGCCACAGCATCAGAGAAAAGGATTTCACTGGACTACACCTCCACCGGTAGCCCAACCAGAGGGCTGGAGGGTAGGAGTTGCCTAAACCTCGAAGAGATTCCAGAGCACTGCGTGACCGAAAGCACTGTCCCTATGGGACTCCCTCTCTAGGCAGTAATGGGCCGCAAAAGTCTGGCTTGAGGACCAAGTTGCAGCCCTGCAGATGTCTGCCAACGGTACAGAGCGGAGATGAGCTACTGAGGCAGCCATAGCCCTGACACGGTGAGCCGTGACCCGACCCTGCAAGGGAAGGTCTGCTGCCCTGTAAGCCCAGGTGATACAGTCAGCCACCCAGACGGACAAGGTACGCTTGGCAACAGGCAACCCTAGGTTATTAGGGTCAAAAGACACAAAGAGCTGAGTAGTCCTTCTATGCCCCTGCGTACGCTCAAGGTAGAAGGACAAGGTCCTTCTACAGTCCAAGGTATGCAGGACTGTCTCAGCCCGGCTAGCATGGGGCCTAGGGAAGAATGTTGGAAGAACCACCTCCTGGTTGAGATAGAAGGAGGAGACAACCTTAGGGAGGAACTTAGGATGAGTCCTAAGGACTACCCTGTTCCTATAGAAGCGAGTGTAAGGCCTATCACAGACTAAGGCCTGAAGTTCACTCACTCGCCTGGCCGAGGTTAAGGCCACTAGAAAGAGAGTCTTCCAAGAAAGGAAGCGAAGATGGCATGTAGCCATTGGTTCAAAAGGTAGGCGAGTTAACTGTTGCAAGACCACATTCAACTCCCACTCAGGGGCTGGTGGACGGATAGGTGGCTTGAGCAGAAGCCTCTGAGGAACCTGGACACCAATGGGTGAACCGACAAGGAGTGTCCCTCCACCAGTGAGTGGTGAGCTGCCAGAGCAGAGAGGTGTACCCGAACAGAATTAGACTTAAGGCCCTGATTGGACAAATGCAAGAGATATTGAAGCACCACTGGTACAGTGCAGGAGAAGGGATCTGCTTGGTGTTCTTGACACCACAAGGAGAATCTTCTCCATTTCAGGGCATAGGTTTTCCTGGTGGATTGCTTTCTAGAGGCTAATACCACCTCCTCCACTTCCTGAGGCAGGCCCCAGGGAGCTAACACTACCCTTGCAGCCTCCAGGCCATCAAATTGAGAGATGTGAGATTGGGGTGTAGAAGGAAACCCTGATCCTGAGATAGGAGATCGGGCTGTAACCCCAGAGGCAGTGGGGTGTCCACTGCCAGTTGAAGCAGAAGTGGGAACCAGGGTTGCCTCGGCCATCTGGGAGCTACCAGAAGCACCGAGGCTTTGTCCCTCACAATCTTGAACAAAGTTCGGGCCACCAAAGGCGTGGGAGGAAACGCATAGAGAAGGCCCTGGTTCCAAGAAATGAGAAAGGCATCCACTGCTACTCTTAGGGGATGCGGTTGTCTGGAACAGAACCTGGGTAACTGGTGGTTCAGGGGACTGGCAAAGAGATCTATGGATGGAAGTCCCCATTTCAGAAAAATTTGTTGAACCACTAACGGGTGCAGCAGCCACCCGTGGGGCTGCAGAATCCTGCTCAACCTGTCTGCTAGGAAGTTCTCTTGACCTGGCAGGTAGACAGCCTTGAGCACCATGCTGTGTTTGAGCGCAAAAGAGCAAAGGGCCTGTGCTTCCTGACAGAGGAGTCTGGACCCAGTGCCCCCTTTTTTGTTCACATAAAACATGGCCACTTGATTGTCTGTTTGTACCAGAACAGACTGGTGAGACAAGGTGTGAGAGAAGGCCTTGAGGGCTAAGCGAATGGCTTGAAGCTCTAATAGGTTGATCTGCTGAGTGGCCTCCGCTGGAGACCACAGGCCCTGGGTGCACTTGTCTGCACAATGGGCACCCCATCCCTGCAGAGAGGCATCCGTGGTCAACACCACAGTGGGGACAGGAACTTGAAAGGACACCCCCTGTAGTAAGTTGGGGGGGGGTGTAGCCACCACTGAAGGGAGTCCAGGAATGGTTTGGACACCCGCACTCTGTCCGTGAGGTGTCCTGTGGCCTGCTGCCACTGAGTCCTGAGGCACCACTGGGCCGGCCGCATGTAAAGACGAGCATTGGGGGTTCACATGTACCGTTGATGCCATGTGGCCCAGAAGCTGTAGGCAAAGTCTGGCAGACACCCTCAGCACAGTGAGAAATTGGTGTGCCAAGGTGATGAGCCTCTGTGCTCTGTCCTCTGGCAAGGAGGCCTTTGCCTCCTTGGAGTCCAGCCTTGCTCCTATGAACTCTAGGTTCTGGGAGGGGAGCAAAGTGGACTTTGCGAAGTTTATGACATAGTCAAGGTGTTGCAGGAGGGACACCACCACCCTGGAGGTGGCCTGTCTGGCCTCTTGGTAAGTCTGACCCCTGATAAGCCAGTCGTCTAGGTAGGGGAAGACAAATACTGAGGTAGGCCGCTACTACAGCCAGGCACTTTGTGAAGACTCTTGGGGCGGAGGTGAGGCCAAAGGGCAGTACCCTGTACTGGTAATGGTTTCCTCCCACAATGAACCTGAGATACTTTCTGTGGTCTGGATGAATGAGGATGTGAGTGTACGCATCTTTAAATCCAAAGAGCATAGCCAATCTCCCTGCTGGAGGTAGGGCAGAAGTGTTCCAAGAGTAAGCATCTTGAACTTTTCTTTCACTAAGAACTTGTTGAGGCTCCTGAGGTCGAGAATAGGCCTGAGGCCCCCGGTTCTCTTTGGTACGAGGAAGTACCTGGAGTAGAACCCTTGCCCTTTCAGGTGTGGAGGGACAGGCTCCACCGCCTTGTCCAGAAGCAGGCCTTGAAGCTCCTGAAAGAGAAGGTCTGTGTGTAAGGGAGGCCTTGGAGGCTCTCCTGGGAAGTAAACAGGAAGGAACTGTTGGAAATGGAGCATATAGCCCTTGTGGACTATGCTCAGAACCCATGCATCTCCTGTTACTGGTGGCCACCTGTGGGCAAACAGGGCCAGACGACCTCCTGTGCAGATAGGGGGCAGCAAAGGAGGAAAGGCTATGCTCAGGGAGTCAAAAACCCCCTCCCTGCTGTGTAGGAGCAGGAGCCGGAGGCTTGGGGGTTGGCTGCCTACGGGGCCCATGTCCCTGCCCCATGGCCTGCTGCCCCTGCTGGGGAGGCCTGGTAATGAGGGAAAGGTTTATAGGCAGCCGCCTTCCTCGGGTAAAAGGACTTCTTACCCGAGCCCTTCTTTTTCTGAGAAGGAGCAGAGGTCTTTCTGGACAGTCTGGTCCGAGTAAGGTGCTCGGTCTCGAGCTCAGCAGCCTTCTCGGCCATGGGTTTGCCAAAAAGGTTCTCACCTCGGCAAGGAACATCGACCAACTTGTCCTGATCCTAAGGATCGAGGTCCGATGACTGCAGCCATGCCTGGCGTTGGGTGGTGATGCCGGCTGCCGCTGCTCGGGCCGAAGCCTCGAAGCTTCGTAGGCCGCCCAGGACATAAACTTAGAGCAGTCCCTGATACCTGTAGACAATGACTGGAACCTCTGCAAAGGTTCCCCGGAAAGGCCAGCCGCGAACCCGGACATTTCCTTGGCCAGGTCCCGAAGGTACATGCCCATGTACAGCTGGTAAGACTGGACACGGCAAGCAAGCATCAAGCCCTGGAAGCACTTTCTGCCGAAAGCATCCAGGTTCCGGGCCTCCCTGCCGGGAGGCACCGCAGAGTGCATCTTCTGGTTTTTCAGACGATGCATGGCCGATTCCACCACCATGGAATGGTGCGGCAACTGCGCCTTCTGGAATCCAGGGCTCTTCCTGAGTTGATAGATGGAATCGACTCTCTTGCTTAAAACTGGCGCCGAGGCCGGTGCCTCCCACATCCTGAAGAGGAGCCGTTCCAGCATCGGAGGAACAGGCACAGTAAAAGCCTCCTTCGGAGGAGAGTCATACTGGAGGGCCTCGAGCTCCTCGGCTCGAGGCTCCTCCTCGGGGTCCACGGGAATGGCCAAGGCCTTAGCCATATCCCTGACGAACTCCGAGAACTGGGTATCCTCCGGAGGGGACCTACTCCGGGGTTCGGACTGCAGTGAGTCCGATGGGACGCACCGAGTCCGGAAGGTATTGGGGGACTCCTCGTCCTCCGTCTTCCAAGCAAACTCATCCGAAGAGGAGTCGGGGGACTCCGACCGCGTGGGTCTCGGTGGCACCTGCCCCAATGCCGAAGGCACCGGCGTCGACACCCTCGGTTCCGAACGGGAGGTCGAGGGTGACCGCGACCGAGGACGACCTCAAGCCTTCATGGTCTCGAGTATCGGCTCGGTCTCCGGGGTCGACTTCGATGTCCCGGTGGTCGGGGCAGATGCACCAGCGAGGCTGGTCATCAGTACCCGCTGCTGCTCCATGAAGGCAGACAATCTGCACTCCAAGGCTGTCATTCTGAGTCCCAGCTCAGGAGACGCAGCAGCCCCCGACTCGGGCCCCAGCGGCACCGGGCCTGACGTCAGCTCCCTCGGAGGAGAGTCCACGAGGACTACAGGACTTACGTGTCCGACGGACTCCGACTCCACACGAGGCATTTTGGTCGGCTTCTCCGGCTCCAAAGGCCCGGGGCAGCGGTCAAGGGTCTGAGACCTGGCCCTCGAGGAGCCAGGGACCTCTTCCGACGCCGCCCTCGCGAGCTGCTTCTTCCCCTTGTGTTCCCAGTCGGGGGACCCCCCTGTCCGAGGAACCCCGGCGATGCTCGGGATCCAACTCCCAAGACGTCAAGGCCTCAGACAAGGTCCGGGCCCGGCCAGAGGCAGAGTCCGAAAAAATCCTTTCCTTTTGATGCTGTCGGCTGCGTAGTGCCTTGGTAGACATTTTACCACATGGGCCACAGGACTGAGGATCGTGGTCCGGGCCCAGGCACCGAAGGCAGCAGTCGTGTGTGTCGGTGAGAGACATGAGTTTCTTACACCGATCACACTTTTTGAAACCACTGGAAGCCATCGGGGAAAAAAGGGCCCCCATGAGGTCAAAGGACCAGGGAAACAGAAAAAAAGGCACGAATGCCAGCCACGAAGGGCAAAAACCGAAAAATAGAAGATGGGCTCGATACCGGTGTACCGAACCCGGCAGGAAGGGGAACCGGCGTCGAACCGGAGAAAAAACAAAGAATCGCTGAAGAAGAAAGGTCAACTTTTCCGGGCGACTAGGACAAGCGTCTGACGGGCTCCACGGAAAAAGAGAGACTGGCAAAGATGGCACCTTTAGGCAGGAAGGGGACCGCGCATGTGTGCCTGCATTCCCAAAGGCTTTCTTAGAAAGCTGGGGAAATGCTCCGCAGGGGGCTCCATCGATGTCAATGTCACCCATATGTGAGGACTGACTTCCTGATTGGTCCTGGAGAAAACCAAAGCCTGAAAGTCAAGATAAGATGCAGAGACTCAGCCAAGCTTCTCAAATCTCACGCCTGTAACACCCACCCCACCCCAGCACAGTAGCACCAGTATGACTTTCCCAGACAAAGTTTTGGAAGGGTCATCTCTGGAGATGAAAGGGGAGGTGATGCAGATTCTGTTGCCAGTCTCTTTACTGAAGATCATACTGTGGGCTAGTCACTGAGGTACTGCGTACACCTATACATAAAAGTTTGCTCAATTTCGGGGTGCTCAAGCAACCCCAGAGCTGGCACCTGTACAGCTGTGTACTGCAAGTTACAGTGAGTCCAACTACTCCCGCTACAAAGACCAGAAACAGCTGTCAGACGGCAGAAGCAGGTCTTTCTAATCCAGGTGTGAATAACTCCAGTCCTCAAGAGCCATAAACAGGCCAGGTTTGCTGGATGTCCACAATGAATATGCATAAGGGACACATTTACAGATAGTGCACTGCACTTCCATTTCATGCACAGTGTGGATCTCTTGAAAACCAGAACCGTATAGAGCCCTTCAGGACCGAAGTTACAACTAATCCCTTTCATCGAGATTTCAGTTCTCTCTGATAAGAAAACTGAAGAGAAATTCTGGGTTGGCATATGGGGGGAGTGTCTCAAGCCCCTTCAGACACAAGTTTTAAAACTAGGGATGCATGTTTCCATTATACATAGGTTAAAACGCAATTTTCTACTGGTTCCGACTCCATCAGATGTTCTCTGCTGTGCAAACAAAATAACCTTAATTATTAAGAGGATAAATCTCTTTTATGCTCTGGATCCCACAGGTGATTCCCATAAGCTACAGACTTCTGATAAGCAAAACCTGAATCCTAACACATGAGCAACCCTGCTCTTTTATAGGAAGGCAGCTTCACTGAAAAGATGCTCTAGGCTCTGGCTTCCAGCTGGTAGGCTTGAGGTGACCCAGGGCCTGCTATTCCTTTATTATTTCTTCAATTTTATACCATCTGTCTAAAAAACACCAGGCGGTATACAACATTATATTCAAAACACAATAACTACCACATAAATCTAAAATTACTATCATAAACCTATAAAATAAAACCAGCATTCTACATTTTTTTAAGTGCCATCAAATCAATGCGGACTCCTGGTAACCCAGCAGCCCCTGGAATTTCTTGGCAAGGTATGACTGGAAGCAGACTGCCAGGCCTTTTCTTCTGAGGCAACGGAGGGTAAAGTGACTTGCCCAAGGTCAGAAGGTGCCAGTGGGAACCAAATCCAGATCTCTTGGGTGCTAGGCTGTTGCTCTAGCCACTAGGCTACTCCTCCACTCCAGCATGCTACTAAACTCATCACATAGTTCAAAGCAATTCCAAGCAAGCCAGCTTCAGCCATCAGAGGGATCTCTAGTGCACTGAAGTGCTCTCTGCATGGAGAGGGGAGTGTGCCCAGAGGAACCTCTCTCACACTGCACTAGCACAGATGTGATTAAGTTTTGTTCAGAGCGAAGGTTTTGGTCGGTCCTGGACTCTGAATGTGATTTACTACTGTATCTGAATATAACTTGCCTTGAACATGAGCGAAATACTAACGATAAATAAATAAATAAATAGATCTCCTGTGCACTGTAGGAGTTCTGGCCTGGATTTGGATTTCAGATTTAATTACTTGCCTTTTTCAAATCCAAGTGGTGAATCACATTTCAAGTACTACGGTTATTTCCCTGCCCAACCGGACTTACACTCTAAGTTGTATCTGGGGAAATGGAGAGTTAAATGATGTGACCTCAAGGAGAAGTGGGATTTGAACCTTAGTTTTCTTGGTTCTTAGCCTAGGATCTAACCACTGAGCTGCTACTCCCGAGTCTCCCATACAAACTTAACACTAAAAGGATCAGAATGCATCAGATGGGGTGTCAGGGGTAGCCCCATAGCTCAAGAAGTTGTACAGCAGCCTCAGGAAGCAGATGAGGCAACAAACAGTCCCAAGGGGAGAAAAAGCCACTGCCTGCTAAAGGTGTAGCTCTGAGGGGGCCTTCCACCCGGCCTCTGGCAAGTGAATGTTGCATTACTTCTCTGTTGAAGAAGAGAGTTACAATACCTTATGATTATCTTATCCGTATAGTGTCAGTACTGTAAATTCTTGAAATTTCCAAATTAAAAAATTATAAAATAAAAATGGTCTGTCAAGCCATCAGGACTGGTCAAAAAAACAGCTCACTTGGCAGCTCAGCCTGAGGGTAACCAAATGGCTCCAGGACATGAGACACAAGCTGAACCAGGCCAGGATTTACCCCACTGCACCCATGGATTTGCAATTTCAGGTTTTCTGGATAAAGCAGGCCCTCTGCAACAGGTCAGTGAGGTGAAAGCAGGATTTGCTCAGCCTGTGACTCTGTCCACCCTGCACCACCACCGAGAGTCTGCTATGAGCTTCTTGATGCAATGACCAAGGGACCCCTGCAAACACGCTACTGTGATGTCATGCGTCATGCTTCCAGCTTTCACTCCGCAGTTTCAGCAAGCTCAGACCCACTGCTGCTTCTTTGACTCTCACTACAGGCTCCATGACTAGAAGAAAGGAAGAGTCAGGACTTGCCCAAATTCTCCTGGCATAGTCTTGCTGGCTGCAATTCTAAAATGACAAGGGTTTAAGAACTCCGTTATCGCTCCCAGTGGGATCTGCATGCAAGGGTCACACCTGCAAGGGCTCATGTGGACATAGAGAGAAATGTCTCTTTTCCCCCATTTCACTCTCAGTGAAGACATCCCACTAGGTCCATCACTCATGATCTCATGAAGGATATTAATAGGGAGGTGCAGAAATCCAGCTGAGGAATGCAAGGATCCAGGTTCCCAGGAAGGAGCTTTTCAATCTTAGGAAGAGTTCATAAAGGTTGATGTGGCCCAAGCTCAGTGCTTCAGAGAGAGAGATCTGAGCCCGAGCAAAAAACGAGTCAGCCTTGGTTCTCCTGTACCTAAAAAGAGAGAAGACAGGGGAATGGGAGAGAATGGCATGTGGAAAGAGGAAGGATGAAATGAAGGGAGAAAGTTTGCAAGATCAAAGAGGGATATGGAAAAGTGAAAAGAATGGAAAAAGGTTGACAGGAAAGAGAGGGGTGAAGGCAGCAGGGAGAGGAATGGAGAAAGAGAGAGACAGTGTGAAAGTTAGAGGTTAAATTCTGCAATACTGCTTCAATCTGTCCTCCCATGCCCACATCTGACGTGCCCCCCTCCCTTCCCACCACCCCTACAGCGCCTCAGAGGCCACCATGTGCTGGAGCTACTGAAAGAATGAAATTTCAGACTGTAGTGGCAGGAGCCCAGTGTCCTGAGATCCAGGGATCCTGCAGTCCAGCCCCAGTTTGAATATTACAATGAGCTGCTTCATAATAAAGACCATAGGATTTCCGTGAATACTGACTCCCAATCCATCACCCCAGTGGCAATGCTGTTTCGGTGCTGTACAGAACAGCTGATACACGCATTAAATGCAGATTCCTGGCCAGCATCCATCAGGCACGAGCTGCAGCAAAATCAACATTTCTTCTCAGGGTGGATCTTTTATTGCTCGAGAATGCAATTCTATGAAACATCTAAAGAGGAGATATGTGAGGACTTACAACCTAATGCACAATAACATTTATCACAAACTCTAAAGTATCTAAATTTTCCTTGGACAAACAGAGCAAACAATGAGCTTCAGGCTCGAGTCTGTGCAGAAGGCAACCACTAAAATGGTGAGTGGTCTTTGTCATAAGGCACACAGGGATAGACTTAAAGACCTCAATATGTATACTTCGGAGGAAAGGTGGGAGGGGAGATGTGATAGAGACATTTAATACCTCCGTGGTATAAATGCAGAGGAGGTGGCCCTCTTCCAGTTGACAGGAGGCTCTGGAACAAAGAATCATAAGATAAAGGTGAAAAGGGACAGATTGAGGATGAATCTAAGGAAATATTTATTCATGGAAAGGGTGGTAGATGTGTAGAATAGTCTCCCAGTGGAGGTGGTGAAAACAAGAATTGTGTTTTATTCAAGAAAGCACAGGACAGACACAGAGGATCTCTGAGGGAGAGGAAGGGACTGTAGAACTTAATCATGTTTATGGGTGGGCAGATTGGAGAGGCCATATGGCCTTTATCTGCTGTTGTTTTCTAGGTTTCTACCTGCTGAAGAAAATTGGAGAAACAGCAGTGGCTAAAAACAGTAAATATAAGGTTGTGAGACTGGTTCAAGGAAGACGAGTGAGGGGATGGTGGAAACTGCACAAGTACTGGCAGAATAAGGACTTACACAAAGGGGATGGCTTGTATTTGAAGGCACTGCAGCCTTCAGCCACACACACTGCTTGGACCAACATTTAACTAACTTGTAAGACAAAGGCACCGGCTGTTCTCCCTGGCAAGCAAGAGTTGTGGAAAATGATGAAAAGTCACAAATCAACTGTGCAATAAAACGTAGGAGACAAATGGAAGGTAGAGGAGGGTTAGTTAATAATACTGCTAATGGAAAAGAGGTAGGCGATAAAAAGCGTTAAAGAGAGAGGAAGGCAGAGTGCCACATGTGTACCTGCCTTGTGAAGCAATGTGGAGGGTCCATCGCATAAAGTCCTGCAGAAGCATCCATACCCCAATAAAAAGAGTCAAGACACTGCCAAACACAGTCTGTAAGAAAACATATCAGTGATCCACAAATGGAGTCTCTTTCCAGATCACTGATGTCCAAGCACTTGGTCAGTCCAAGGAGGTTGGCAGTGATCTATTACCAATTATTAGTCAAACGTAAATGGAGCTTGCTTCCTCCGACTTCTGGCAGGAGCAGTAGGGAACCGATTTCCCCGTTAGGATAGCGTAGTTACTCACCTGTAACAGGTGTTCTCCAGGGACAGCAGGAATCAGTCCTCACATATCGGTGATGTTGGCGCTGATGGAGGTCTCATAGAAGCATCTCCCCAGCTTTCAAAGAAAGCCTTTGGGAGATACTACCACACATGCATGGTCCCTTTCCCACACAAGGGTGTCATTTTGCTCAGTCAGATGACAGCTAAAACCAACAAAAGAAGATAGCAAAATACAGTAACTCCCTGGAGAAAACCCATTACAGATGATTAACTATGCTTTCTTCAGGAACAAGCAGGAAGTCAGTCCTCCCATATGGGACTCCCTAGCTACAGGATACTGGGAACCTGCATAAAAACACAGCCAAGCCGGGTGCAGTCACAAGAGAGTCTGAGGAGAGACTAAGGACCCCAGAGTCCAGGGAGAACCATCACTCCAGTAACCTGAACACAGAAGGGTCAAAAGGTAGGAGTTGCCTAGTCCCCAAAGAGATTATGAAGTACAGCCTGGCTGAAGGTGCTGTCCCGTCAGGACTCCCTCTCCAGGCAGTAGTGAGCTACAAAGGTGTGGACTAAGGACCAGGTAGCGGCCTGGCATAGATGTCTGCCATAGGGACAGAGTGCAAGCTTGCAACCAAGGTCACCATTGCCCTGACGTTGTGTGCCGTGACCTGGCGCTCCAATGAGAGCCCAGTCTGATCGTGGGTGAAGGTGATGCCGTCCGCCACCCAGGTGGGCAGGGTCTTCTTGGTAACAGCCTCCCCCTGGCAACTGGGTCATAGGAAACGAAAAGCTGTGAGGCTTTGTGGTGACCCTGGGAACATTGCAGGTAGAAGGACAGAGCCCTCTTACAATCCAGCGTATGGAGAACGGCTGCTGCCTTGTCGGTATGAGGCTGTGGGAAGAAGGTGGAGAGCACCACCACCTGATTGAGGTGAAACACGGACACCACCTTTGGGAGGAATCTGGGTGCGAAGCACGACCCTGTTCTTGCAGAACCTGGTGTAGGGTGACTCAGCCACCAAGACCTGAACTTAAGATATGGCATACTGGGTCAGACCAAGGTCCATCAAGCCCAGTATCCTGTTTCCAACAGCGGCCAATCTAGGTCATACGTACCTAGCAGTTTCCCCAAAAGACACAGGTCCGCAATGCTTGTACTGGGTCAAGCATTGATATCCTGGGTCCCTTCTTAATAATGGTTTATGGACCTTTCCTCCAGGAACTTGTCCAAACCTTTTTAAACCCAGCTACACTAACAGCCTTTACTACATCCTCCAGTAACAAATTCCAGAGTTTGATTACACATTGAGTGAAAAAATATTTTCTTTTATTAGTCTTAAATAGCTTGCCCTGTAGCTTCATTGCATGTCCCCTAGTCTTTCTATATTCTGATAATATAAACAATCAATCTACGTTTACCCGCTCGCTGACTCTGCGCCCAGAGGTAAGCGCCACCAGAAAGACAACCTTCCATGAGGTATCACATATAGCAGGAAGCCAGAGGCTCAAATGGCGGCTTGGTGAGCTGCATCAAGACAACATTGAGGTCCCATTCTGCCAGGGGCAGGCAGATGGGAGGATAAGAAAGCAGGAGGCCCTGCATGAACAGTGTAATGAGAGGATGAGCAAAGAGGGGTTTACCCTCCATAGAACGGTGATGCACTGAGAGCGCACTTAGGTGCATCCTGATGGAGTTAGACTTGAGTCCAGCTTGTGAGAGATGAAGGAAAGTACTGCAGCACCGTGTGTACATGGCAAGAAAATGGGTCAATCCGCTGCTCTGCGCACCACACACAGAATCTGTGCCACTTGCAGGCATAGGCCCGTCTCGTGGAGTTCCTATGAGAGGCAAGGAGGACCTCTTCCACCTCCTTTGGGAGGTTGAACGGGGCTAAGGCTACCCGTTCAGCAGCCATGATGTTAATGTCAGGGATCCCAGGTTGGGGAGAAGGGAGTCCTCCTCCTGCGTAAGTAGCCCCGGGGCACTCCCCAGAAGGACCGGGAGCTCCGTCGAGAGGCAGAGCAACAAAGGGAACAAAGGTTGCCTGGGCCACCGCAGGGCCACCAGGATCAGAGAAACCTTGTCCCGCAGATTCTTGAAGAGAGTCCGGGCAATAAGTGCTGTGGGAGGGAAGGCATACAAAAGCCCTCAGATCGTGAGATGAAGAAGGCATCTGCGGCTACCCGGGATGTGTGCGGCTGGCGACAGCAGAAGAGGGGCAGCTGAGCAATGGTCGGTCTGGCAAAGATGCCCAGACTCAGGGTGCCCCAGAGTTGGAAGAACCACTGTGCTACCCTGGGGACTAGTTGCCATTCATGCGGCTGGAGGAACCTGTTCAGCCTGTCCGCTAGGGCATTGTCCAGGCCCAGAAGGTACACCGCTCTGAGGAGCATTCCTTGGCTGATTATGTACGAGCAGAGGGCTACTGGCAGAGATGGTAAGACCCTGTGCTCCCTTGTTTGTTCAGGTAGAACATCGCGATCTGGTTGTCTGTTTGGACCAGCTGATGCCGCAGGTGGTGGTGAAAGGCCCTGACTGCCAGAAAAATGGCCCGGAGCTCTAGCAGATTGATCTGCTGCTGGCTCTCTGCTAGGGACCAGTTGCCCTGCGTGTGGAGTTTCTCCCAATCGGCACCCCAGCCCAGTAAGGAAGTATCCGTGTTAAGGACCCTCTGGGGGTTTAGGGGCTGAAAGGGTATGCCCTGCTGCAGGTGCTGGCCTGTCACCAGTTGAGGAATTCTGCAAGCTTGTGGGTCACTAGAACTCTGTCCCGGAGCCAGCCTGTGGCTTGTGTCCACTGGGAGTGGAGGCACATGTGAAGGCAGGTGTTGAGGACAACTTGGACTGTGGATGCCATGTGGCACAGCAGGCAGAGCATGGACCGTGCCGAAACTGTGTGGCGGTGTTACACCTCGGTGGCCAGAGCCACAAAGCGATCTGCCCTGTCCAAGGGGGAGAAAGGCATTCGCCTGAAGAGTGCCCAGTCAAGCCTCTACGAATGCCAGGCCCTGTGTTGGAGTGAGGTGGGACTTGGGTGGTTTATCACAAACCCCAGATACTGTAGGACACTGATGCTGTGGGCTGATGCCTGTTGAACTCGGTGGCCGTATCTCCCTTTATGAGCCAGTCATCCAGATATGTGAAGACAAAGGCCCCTTAGAGATGGAAGTAGGAGGCCATCACTGCTAGGCATTTGGTGAAGACTCTTGGTGTGAAGGCTGGACTGAAGGATAGTACTCTGAATTGGTAGTGGTTGCCCCGACCATGAATCCTCCATGGTTGCCTCCTGCCCCTACAGCCCTGGCTCCTTCCTCAGAGTGAAGCTCCGCCTTCCCTTGTGATGTCATCAATCATCATCGAGCAGGAAAAGGAGCTGCCTGATGCCTGTTGCCTGAGAGACACAGAGTCTTTTCTGCTTTCTTCCTTTAATTTACAGATTAATCTAAACCTCCAGCCTCAAGTCTGAGTGTCTGCCCTTCTCTCCCTCCTTCTGCTTCTGTAATACCTCCTGAGCACTACAAAAACCAAACCCTCAGATCCTCTCCTACAGCCAGAGAAAGAGCCCCTGATTCCTTCCAATACTGCAAACAGCAGAAGCAGAGAGGAAAATGCCTGCAGGAGCTTATGCACAGGTCCCAGTTAAATTTGAGGATATAGCTGTCTCCTTCTTCCAGGAGGAATGGGAATATTTAAATGAAGAGCAGAAAAAGCTTTACAGGAAGGTGATGGAGGACTATGAGACCCTTATCTCTCTAGAAAAAGATGATTCGAGAAGCAGTAATACAAAGACACATCACTGGGAGCTCTAGCTTTAGATAAGGAAGATCTTGTCTTACTAATCTGTTGTGTTTTTTTGAAGGTGTGAATAAACAAGTAGACAAAGGTGAGTCGGTTGATATAGTGTATCTGGACTTTCAGAAAGCCTTTGACAAGGTCCCTCATCAGAAACTTGTGGCAAAATTAAAAGTCATCAGATAGGAGGCAGTGTACTATTGTGGATCACAAACTGGTTAAAAGATAGAAAGCAGAGGGTAGGGCTAAATGGCCAATTTTCCCAAAGGAGAAAGGTGAATAGTGGAATACCCCAGGGATCTGTGCTGGGTCCGCTGCTCTTTGACATATTCATAAATGATCTGGAAAAGTGAATGATGAGTGAGGATATCAAATTTGCAGATGACACAAAACTATTTAAAGTTGTTAAAACCCATGAGGATTGTGGAAAACTGCAAGAGGATCTTGATAAACTGGAAGACTGGGCATCCAAATGGCAGATGAAATTTAATGTGGATAAGTGCAAAGTTATGAACCTAAGAAAAAACAACCCAAACTATGGTTACACAATGCAAGGTTCCACATTGGGAACCACTACCCAGGAAAAAGATTTAGGCGTCATCATGGATAATATATTGAAACCCTCCGCCCAGTGTGCAGCGGCAGCCAAGAAAGCAAATAGAATGCTAAGAATTATAAGGAAAGAAATGGAGAATAAAACAAAGGATATTATAATGCCTCTGTATAGTTCCATGGTGAGACCGCACCTTGAATATTGTGTGCAATTCTGGTCGCCGTATCTTAAAAAGGATATAGCATTATTAGAAAAGGTACAGAGAAGAGCCACCAAAATGGTAAAGGGGATGGAAGGATACCCCTATGAAGAAAGGCTAAAAAGATTAGGACTCTTCAACCTGGAAAAGAGACGGCTGAGGGGAGATATGATAGAAGTCTATAAATTAATGAATGGAGTGGAACGGGTAAACGTAGATCGATTGTTTAGGTTACCAGAATATAGAAGGACTAGGGGACATGCAATGAAGCTACATGCTAAACTATTTAAAACTAATAAGAGAAAATATTTTTTCACTCAGCATGTAATCAAACTGTGGAATTTGTTACCGGAGGATGTAGTAAAATCTATTAGTGTAGCTGGGTTTAAAAAAGGTTTGGACAAGTTCCTGGTGCGGGAGAAGTTCATTATTAAAAGGGACCCAGGATATCACTGCTTGACCCAGTACAAGCATTGTGGAACCTGTGTCTCCTGGGGATACTGCTAGGTACGTATGACCTAGATTGGCCACTGTTGGAAACAGGATACTGGGCTTGATGGACTTTAGTCTGACCCAGTATGGCATATCTTATGTTCTTATCGTAGATACTGCCTGTGGCTGGGATGAATGAGGATGTGAGTATAAGCATCCTTTAGGTCCAAGCAGCATAGCCAGTCTCCCTGCTGGAGGTATGGCAGCAATGTTCCAAGAAACAGCATCTTGAACTTCTCCTGCACCAGGAACTTGTTCAGGTTTCACAAGTCTAGGATATGCTTTAGGCATCCTATTCTTTTTGGGACCAGAAAGTATTGGGAGTAAAACACCTTGCCCTTGAGGTGATAGGGTACTGGTTCTATGGCTCTGTCCTTGAGGAGACCTGTGGGTTCCTGTAGTAGCAGGGTCTGGTGCAGGGGAGTCTGAGAGGACTGTTCTGGAAAGAAAGGGGGAGGCGTTTGGTCCAGGTGAAGGAGATAGCCTTCTGTGACTATTTGGAGTGCCCAGGAGTCGATGATGATAGCAGGCCACCGATGGGCAAAGTGTACCAGACACCCCCTTGTTGGTAGCTGCTCCCCTGAGGGGAGAGCTGGAGTCTGGGGCTTGGAACCCTTAGGCTTGCAAGGGTCTTGGCCCGCTCCCTGATGACCCTGCTTTGGGGACCGGGAGCCTGGAAGTGGGGGTAGCCCCAGTAAGATTGATCCTTTCTCTGGAATGGGGGCCTCTTCCCTGGTGGTGTCCTCTAGGGAGGGTGGAGCTCTTATGGGAGAGCAGAGTCCTCGTGAGGTACTCTGTCTCTATTTCTATTTCTGCTGCCTTCTCCTCCATCAGTCTGCCAAATAAGTTTTCACCGAGGCAGGGGACATCGAAGAGTTTCTCTTGGACCCACTGCTCGAGATCAGATGCCTGGAGCCAGACTTGGCGTCAAGCACTGATACCCGTGGCGGCTACCCTCATATTTGACTTTAAGTAATCATAGGCATCTCAAGACATGTACTTTGAGCACGCCCCAACGCACTTTGTGAGGATTTGGAACCGCTGGAGGTGATCCCCTCTGAGGCCCGCTGAGAAACCTGTGAGTTCCTGTGTCAGGTCCCAAAGATACATCCGATATACAGCTGGTAGGCTTGGATTGCTTGGATTCAGCAGGCCAGCATTGAGCCCTGTTAGCATTTGCAGCCAAGGGCATCAACAGCATGGGACTCCCTGCCAGGGGGCACAGAGGAGTGTGTCTTCTGGCTCTTCTACCACCACCATGGAGGGGTGTGGCAGTTGCAACTTTTGGAAGCTGGGGCCTCGAACTCGGTACATGGTGTCCAAGCGTCAGCTGACTATGGTTACCGATGCCGGTGTCTCCCACATGTGAAGGAGGAGCTGCCCAAGGATGTCAGGGACAGGAAATGTCAGTGCCTCCTTGGGTTTGGCTTTGTATTGGAGGATATAGAGTTCTTCCATGCAAAGGTCTTCCTCCGACTCCGTATTGAAGGACAAAGCCTTCAACATATCCCGAACAAACTCGAGGAACGATAAGTCCTTGGGTGGGGACAGATGCTGCGAATCTGGGGAGACAGGTCCGATGGGAGGTCGCAGTGCTTCCGCATCTCCGGGGATGCCTCATCCTAAGACTCCCAGTCAGAGTAGTCAGTGGAGGGTTTGGCAGCCAACTGGGCCTGGGGTGCAGGACCCGGGTCGGGGGCCCAGTGGCCCACGGCTGCTATGTGGCTAGAGCCATGAGCCCTCGCCAGGGAGGATCTTGCTCCCAAGGTGCAGGAACGAGAGCGAGACCTCCGCCAAGGCTCAACTCGAGGTTTCAGGTTCACGAGGCGGCTGGGGGAGTCCTCAGTAACGAGGTTCCTGCGGTCTCAGCAAATGCACTGGAAGTGCCGGGCACCGGCACCTGCTGCGTGGCGAGGAAGGCAGTGATACTGTGCTTTAGCACCTTCATCCTGGTTTCCCACTCAGGAGGTGCAGCCTTCGACGCGGACACCGGGGTCACTGGGCCCAGCTTCAATGGGGAGAGGGAGTCCTCAATGAGACAGGCCTCAGGGGTCCGGGACCTGTCACCAGAAGCCTCCACATCTGTTCGGTGAAACTTTGCTGGCTGCTTCCACTCCAACTCCTCGAGTTCTCTCTGCAGACTGTAAGGCCTGGTGCAGGACTTGCCCAGCATGTCCAAATCCCAGGATGAGATCCTGAAGGATTTCTTCTTCTTTTTGTGTTCCCGCTCCGGGGAACCCTTGTCAGAGTGTTGGCGGTCCCAGTCAGGCGCCGTGGGGACATTATGGGACTCTGAGGACTCGTGCGGGGCCTTGGAGTGTAGGGATACTGGGGTAGAGTCTGACCTGTGGAACATATCATCCTGCTTCTGCTGACAACACTGGATAGCCTTTGCGGACATCTTTTTACAGATGGCGCATGATTGACCCCTAGACACCGGAGGCAGCAATCATGTGTATCGGTAAGTAACATGCATTTCATGCACCAATCACATTTCTTGAACCTGCTGACCATTGGAGGAAAAAGTACCCTGGCGAGGTTGAAGACCCTTGAAGTGGCCAGTGGATAGAAAAAGGCATGAATAACGCTGGGGTGGGGGGGTGGGGGGGGGAAACCCCCTAGAACAGTTCCAAGTATGCGATGCCGGGGGCAAATGAGCTCAGAGGTGGGAAAGGGACCGGTCTCAATCGGATAAAGAAAAAGAGTTTTTTCACACAAATTAATCAACTTTTTCCGGGGAAAAAAGACAGACAACTTGTTGGGTTCCACAAAACAAAGGATACTGAGCAAGATGGCACAATGCATAAGTGGTAGAATCTCCCAATGGTTTTCTTTGAAAGCTGGGGAGATGTTTCCGCGAGGACTCCATTGGCGCCGACGTCGCCCATATGTGAGGACTGACTTCCTGCTTGTTCCTGCAGAACTGCCACAAGTAACCCAGACTGGCCACTGGTTTTGATTTAATTACTTCCTTTTTCAAATCTGAGCTCCAAGAAAGTTAAAATTCAGATAAACAAGTTATTTTCCTGCTATTAGACTTACAGTCTAAGTGCACACCTGAGGCAAACTGCTGTGAAATTATCACCCCTAGCGTTACTGTATCAATAAATATGAGCTGATGCAGATTGACAAGCTAATCCCAAGCAATCCGGTTTCTCATCAGGCCACACAGCTGAATCCTCACTGGTGGCAAGAATCAGTGAAATTTGCACCCATATGGATTCAGGATAAATCCAATTATTTTTCTAGACCTTTAGATCACTCATCTAATGGCCCATCTTAGATAATTAGGGTTGGGGACACTGTTCTGGGCTAGTTACTGCTTTCTTCGAAGAGCAAATGTTAAAGTACATAGCAGCTCACTATCATTTGTGACTCATTCTTTCTTGTGGCGTACCACAGGGCTCCATTTTGATGTCTGTGTTCAACTAGTTCCTTGCCCCGTCTATGACGCTCTTTCAGAGTTTTGGATTTAGCAGCTGCTGTTATGCAGATGACATCCAAATTGTTATCTACACTGATCCAGACCACCCAGATCCCTTCAATGTCTACACTGATGTGGACACCAGAGGTTTGGCCCAACACAGACTCAAACTCAATCTGAAGCCATCTGGATTGTTAAGAAGATGCCTCTTCCATACTTGCATCCAGGGCAATCCTGTAACAGTGCACAATGCCATCACTACCTTAGAGGTCTACTTAGACTCGCTTTTCACATTCAACACCCAAAATGTAGCTCCTAGGTCTTCTTTTTATGTGCTGCATCAAATTCATTTAATCAGGGCACTTTTTGAGGTGAAAGATCTTTAATTTTTCAATCCATGCACGCACCTTAAATTGGGTGGATTTCTACTATTGGCTAGAAACGCCCTTAATGGCTTAAGTTGGCTTCTTAAGTATCTCCAACTAAAACAAAATACATCTGTTAAGCTGCTCTACAATGCTTGTTAGGCAATAATACAACCCCTCTCCTGGCCAACCAACACTGGCTACCTCTCTCATTTATAACTAAATATAAGACCCTCATGCTGGGATCTCTCCACCTGGATGCCTATCTAATTAGCTGATTTTATAATCCCATTAGTGTCACTCCGTTCATTACACATTCATTTGCTGTCAGTCCCCCCCCCATCTACCAGAATCCATCTGGAGCTACTCATCGCATCTTATTTGCCTTCTTAGCCCCATTCCATGTATACCATGGACAGTCTGAAGAACAAACAGTCTATACTAGAGGATATCAAACCTAAGCTTTCTTTAGAAGCTCAGATGACAAAACTGACTTTCATACTTTGGACATATTTTGCAAAGAGAGAGATCATTAGAGAAAGACATTATGCTTGGCAAGTTTGAAAATCCATACAAAAGAGGAAGGCCGGCAATGCGATGTGTCGATACAAGAAGAGCAGCTATGCATGACACTCTATCAACAATTAGCCCCTGCCTGACTGAAGACGGAATACAGTTTAGGACAACTATTCAGAGGGTGGCCATGAGTTGGCATCAACTTGACAGCACTTAGCAACAGCTGCCCCATCCCTTTGGAACACTCTACCATGTAATTTTCAAAACAAACTCATATATCACTCTGTGGCTCCTCAGTACCTTTCGCCTCTCATTTCTCCCTATTTCCCCCCTCGTGAACTCCGTTCTTCTTCCCAGTTGCTTCTTGCTATGCCCTTCTCCTCTATTGCCAACTCCAGATTCTGCTCTTTTCACCTTGCTGCTCCTTACACGCTTGGAATAAACTTCCTTTGTCTATACGTCAGGCATCTTCTTTGCCCCTCTTCAAACTCAAGTTAAAAGCTCATCTTTTCGCCTCTGCCTTTGGCTCTTGATTTTGCTGTTCTCCTTCCTTCCCCCCCCCCCTCTTTTATTTCACCTTTCTTTCTTCCTCTTACACTTGTTCTTACCTCTTTCCTTTGTCCTGTCTCTCCTGCTCTTGTCTCTTTCCCTTGTTCTTATCTTTTTTCTACTCCTTTTCTTGCTTTGTCTTTTTAGATTGTAAGCTTTTTTGAGCAGGGACTGTCTTTTTGTGTTTTCATTGTACAGCGCTGCGTGCGCCTGGTAGCGCTTTATAAATGCTTAGTAGTAGTAGTAGTAATATCAAAAATTCAAATTCAGGCTGAAAACATGGTTTTCATAAAGGCCTTCTTAAGCTGAAATGTTGAACTCACTGGAGGCGACTACAGGATCTTGTGGCATAAGCTAATAGGGGAAGAAAGCACAGTTACTTACCTGTAACAGGTGATCTCTGGGAACAGCAGGAATAAGTCTTCACATATGGGTACGTCGGTACCGACGGAGCCTGCGCGGGAACGCTCCCCAGCTTCCCAAAAAGGAAAGCTTTTGGGAGCATCCCACAGCGCCTGCACGCTGCCTTCCCGCCTTTCCTAACCGCCTCTCCCCAGTTCGAGTTTTAAAGCTGAGACAAAGAGAGAGAGGAAAGGAAAGATAGATAGAGAGATACAACTCCTAGGGGAGGTGGGTGGGTTGTGAAGACTTATTCCTGCTGTTCCCAGAGATCACCTGTTACAGGTAAGTAACTGTGCTATCTCCAGGAACAAGCAGGAATGAGTCTTTACATATGGGGACTCCCTAGCTAGAGATGCCTGGGAGATCCCCAAGGTTATGAGACCCTGAGAAGGGCTCTACCTCCTCTTATGGATCTCAGGCATCCATCCAGGGAAGGAGGGCAGGAGTTGATTAAGAATGGAACAGGTGTTTGAGAACAGCCTGACCAAACAAGGCATCCCGGTGGGAGTCCTTGTCCAAACAGCAATGGGCTGTGAAGGTATGAACCGAGGCCCAGGTGGCCGCTCGACAGATCTGGTCGATGGACACAGAATTTAGATGAGCCATAGAGGTGGCCATGGCCCTCACATTATGAGCTGTGACATGGCCCTCCAGAGAAAGGTTCTTACTCTGGTAGGCGAAAGAAATACACTGAGCAATCCAATTGGACAGTGTCCTCTTAGAGACTGGAAGTCCCAAATGAGAGGGATCAAAGGCAAAAAAGAGTTGAGAAGACTTTCTATGTTGCTGTGTCCTTTGTAAGTAAAAGGCAAGAGCTCTCTTACAATCCAGGGTATGAAGATTCCTCTCTGCACTTGATGCATGAGGACCTGGAAAAAAGACAGGTAAAATACACCTCTTGATTAAGATGAAAAGGTGAGACCACTTTAGGCATAAAGTGTGGATTGGTCCTAAGGATTACCTTATCATGATGGAACCTTGTATAAGGTGGATTAGCCACTAAGGCCTGCAGTTCACTGATGCGGCGAGCTGAGGTGACTGCAATGAGGAAAATAACCTTCCAGGAAAGACATTTCAAGGAGGTGGTGGCTAAGGGTTCAATAGGTGGCTTCATAAGCTGACCAAGAACCAGATTTAAGTCCCATGCCACCGGAGGAGGCCTAATGGGAGGTTTAGTTAAAGTTAGGCCTCTCATGAATCTTGCAATAAGAGGATGAGAGGAAATAGGCTGTCCATTGATAGGCTTAAGGGATGCTGCAATAGCACTCAAATGGACCTTTACTGAATTCGTCTTAAGGCCTGCATTGGAGAGATGCAGGAGATATTCCAATAGAGAATTCAAAGGTAGTGCTAGAGGGTCAAGACCCTTCTCCTCAGTACACCAAATGGAAAACCTTTTCCATTTAAAAGCATAGGAACGTCTAGTAGAAGGTTTTCTGGAAGCATGGAGGATATCCTTCACCTGCTGGGAAAGATTCCAACCTTGAAGGTCTAGGCCTTCAGCAACCAAGCTCTGAGGTGAAGGGACTTGGGGTTTGGGTGCCACAAAGTCCCCTCCTCCTGGGACAGAAGGTCTGGAGCAGCTCCCAAGTCTAGGGATGGAGCTTGAGAGAGATGCAGAAGTAGAGGGTACCACACTTGGCGTGGCCAGTGTGGAGCTATGAGGATCATAGATCCTTGATCCTTCTGGAGCTTGAACAGAGTCTTGGGAATTAAGGGAATGGGTGGAAAGGCATACAGGAAGTCTTGACCCCAGTGAAGAAGGAAGGCATCCTTGGCCTGAACTCCCTGACACGGAATTCTGGAACAGAACCGGGGAAGTTTGGCATTCCACGGACTTGCAAAGAGGTCTATGTCCGGGGTTCCCCACTCTTGAAAGATTCTGAGTACCTGGTCCATGTGCAGGGACCATTCGTGTGGAAGCAGAACTCGACTGAGTCTGTCTGCCCAAGAGTTTTGGATTCCTGGAAGGTATACTGCCAGGAGATGGATTTGATGCTCTCTGACGAAGGCCCACAATCTTAAAGCTTCGTTGCAAAGCGACAGAGAGCCAGTTCCTCCTTGCTTGTTTATGTAAAACATGGCTACCTGATTGTCCGTAAGAATGAGGACTGTCTTGTAGCTGAGCAGGGTATGGAAGACCTTGAGAGCTAGAAAAACTGCTCGGAGCTCCAAGTGGTTGATATGTAGAGAGGTCTCCTGTGAAGACCAAGTGCCCTGAGTGGAGAGGTCTTGCAGATGAGCTCCCCAACCTGTTTGGGAGGCATCTGTTGTGAGGGTTGCCAGGGGCAACAACTGTTGGAAGGGGGACCCCAGCAACAGATTTTGGGTGGACTTCCACCACTGGAGAGACCAAAAGAGGCGCCTTGAGGTTGCTATTTTGTCTGACAGAGCCCCTGATGCTTGAGTCCACTGGGTGGACAAAGTCCATTGAGCTGCTCTCATGTGAAGGCGAGCATAGGGGACCACATGCACTGTAGATGCCATGTGGCCTAGCAGTTGTAGCATCTCCCGGGCAATTAAATGGCTCTTTGACTGAATCTGGGAGGCTAACTGCACTAGGCGTAGGCAACGGGCCTGAGGAAGATAGGCCCTTGCAGTGGTAGTATCTAGCCAGGCCCCTATGAACTCTAGGGACTGAGTAGGGGGTGAGCTGGGACTTTGGGAGGTTTACCACAAGTCCCAGATACTGCAGAATGCACCTTGTGCAGTCCAGGGAAGTCTGGGCCTCTGACTGAGATGGAGCTCGGATGAGCCAGTCGTCCAGGTATGGGAATACAAATATTCCCAGAGTGCGTAGAAATGCAGCTACTACTGCCATGCATTTGGTGAACACTCTTGGAGCAGAGGCCAGACCGAAAGGAAGCACCCTGTATTGGTAATGCTTTCCTTGGAAAAGAAAACGGAGGAACCTTCTCTGAGATGGATGGATGAGGACATGTGTATACTGTCAGAAGGCTGCCTGGGTGAGAATCTTCACAGTCTTGGCAAGTGCATATATCTATATGATTTGCAAGGGATTGTGGGCAATGCAGTTCATTCACACCAGACACAGCTGCTCACAATAATTAGTTGTGCTTTTGGGTAAAGCCAATAAGATATTTATTTATGGGGTTATTTCTCCCAACACAGATATGCTTGGTAGCACATAAATCAGGTTACTTGCTTTCAGTGTTAAACTTGGAAAAACAAAATCAGGAAACATCATTTAAACTTGTCAGGCAATCAAAGCAAAAGAAATAAGACCTGGTTGGCAACAAACTGGTCTTTTCTGTAGGCTTTAGCTAATATTCTCTTAGCAATGTATCAAACAACAAACCAAAAGCCACAAAGAAAGGAAAAACTGTTCTCTTCAGGTTAACTTCTTATATCTTCCCACATAGATTCAGAAGTGATTCTCTCAGATGCTCACAAGCAATTAGGTAAGGCTCAATTGCTAGCAGTTATCCAGCTGAAACCCCTTAGCTGGCTTGCTTTCTACTGCGTGGCTAAAAATCCTACTCATGAGCTTTTCTGAGTAGATTAAAGAACAAGTTTGTATTTCTTTGTGATGGTTGCTGTACTTTATAACAGAAAATCACCAAAGGAGTTTAGACAGAGAGCAGTCCATGTAAACAGATTCTTCATCTGCTATCACCCCCTCTTCTTCAACAAGCATGGGTTCAATATCATGGATTGGCACAGATGAATCTCCCAATGGAGCATTTTCAGGAGAATACTTGTTTCCCTGCTGTCTTTCAAGGTTATAGCTAGGGCATAGATCAGTGTTCATACCTGAGCTTCCATTGCTGTTAGAGTTCCTCTCTATATAGCCTGGCCAGTATGTAGTCCAGTTCTTATGTCCAGCCTTCCAATCCAGATCCCTGGACACTGGATCTCTCTTCACATACCTTCTGGCACGGGTCTTAGGGTCCCTTCCACGTGCAGCCGTCTCCCTCACAGGTACCGTCTGGAGATTCCTAGCTCTGCAGCACCATTCCTCTGGCTTTCCCCAGTCCAATGGTGTATGCTGGTCCTTGGAATGCCTCCCAGTATACGTACTGCTCTGGACTCTTCTAGACCTCTCAAAGGCTTTTCTCCTCTTTCTTCCAAAGGGTTTCTTTCCCTCTCTGTCCGTCCGGTTGGGCTTCTGCTTCTGATGATCCTCCTGATGATGAAGATGATCAAGCTCAAGCTGCTTCTCTGTACAATAAATGCTACCTTTATTCTGCTTAGATGAGTGCTCCTCCCTAACACAGCGCAGCTGTGCTGAATCAGGCCCTGCCCTTTGAGATGAGTGCTTAGGGATTACCTCATAGCCCTCCTGATTGAACACACGTTTCCCCACTTCAGCTCCTCTAATGGGAGCTGGAAACCTGGTGCATTCTTGGACTGGTAGTCTTTTATGGCAAAATTCTGTTTTCTTATTTCTACCAGAACTGACAGGTTGCTTGTTCAGATTCACTTCACCTTTTCTATAGCTCCTTCCTGAGCTATGATAAGCTTCCTTATCACAGTACGCATCCTTGAGATCTAGAGAACAAAGCCAATCCTGACTCTGAAGGTATGGAAGGAGAGTGCCCAGAGAAAGCATCTTGAATTTCTCCTTGCATAGAAATTTGTTCAATTCTCTGAGATCTAATATGGGTCTGTAGCCCCCTGTTTTCTTTGGGATCAGAAAGTAGGGGGAGTAAAACCCTGACCCCTGTTGAAGAAGAGGTACTTCTTCTATTGCCCCTTGGGCAAGAAGGGTAGCCACCTCCTGACCTAGAAGGTCGAGGAGAGATGTTGGAGAATTGAAATGTCTCACCATGGTGTGGGGAGGAAGGTTTGAGAAATGAAGTTTGTAGCCCTCTCTTATGATGCAGAGGATCCACTGCTCTGCTGTAATTTGCTTCCATCTGGGAGCAAAATGAGCTAACCTTCCTGGAATGGTGAGAGGCTCTGGCTGTTTCAGAGCCAGAAAGGCTAAGTTCTCTAGCATCAAGTCAAAAGCCCTGAGGAGGCTGGGTCTGCTGAGTTGCAGCAGCCCCTGTAGGCTTAGGCCTGGCCTGTTTAGGTTGCTGACGTTTAGCAGCAAAACGACCTGTAGATGATTGTTGGCCAGAAGCAGGATGGAATCTGCCTTTCTTGAAAAAAGACTCTTGAAAGGTTTTTTCTTGGCAGGAATGGAGGTTGACTTTGAAAGTCTATCCAAAGCAGAATTTTCTGCATCCATTTGAGTGGCCTTTATTTGCCAATCTTTGCCAAACAGGTTTTCACCTGTACAGGGAAGATTTCCCAAGCCATCCTGGACCCAAGATTCTAGATCAGAAGCCTGGAGCCAAGCAATTCTGCGAGCAGCTATGGCAATGGCCGAAGCTCTGCTGGCACCCTCAAAGGAGTCAAAAGCTGCACGGTTGGAAAACTTTGAAATATCTTGAGTATGCTTAAGCCAAATAAGAAATTCTTCCCTTTTATCCTCTGGAAGAAAAGGGAGGAAAGTGTGCAGCTTATCTGCAACTTCTTTCAGAAACATACCCATATAAAGACTATAGGAGTTGATTCTGGCAATGAGCATACTGGCTTGGAAGATTTTCCTACCAAAAGCATCCAAGGTCCTGCATTCTCTTCCTGGAGGAGCAGAGGAGTGTCTTTCTGCACTCTTTATCTTTTTCATAGCTGACTCCACCACAATAGAATGGTGAGGAAGCTGTGTTTTATGAAACCCAGGACAAGGAGGGACACGGTACATAGTGTCCAATCTACGAGAATGAGGAGAGATAGTGAGAGGAGTCTCCCATAAGTCAATCATGTGATCAAAAAGAATCTCATGAATTGGCAAGGTGACTGCCTCCTTAGGAGCCTTAGAATAACCTAAAATATCCAATTTTTTAGCTCTAGGCTCTAACTCAGAGGATACTGAAATAGAGAGCCCTTTAGCCACTTCTCTTATGAAGTCTTGAAAGGACAAGTCTTCTGGAGGAGACATTCTTCTTTTTGGAGAAGGCGGCTCTTCAGGAAGGGCTATGGATACTTCAGCAGAAGCCTCCGATGCATCAGAATCTTCGGAGGAATCAAAGTATCGACTGTCAGGGTGCTCTTTCAAAGTTCGATACGCGTACCGAGCCGTATCGACATCGGGCGTTATCGGTACCGGTTCGGTACCGATGGGCATCCCTAGGCAGGGAACCGCTGCAGACGACACCATGGCCGATGTCGATGCAGTCGGTACCGGTACCTGGGCCGATACCGACAACGGAGTTTGTTGTGGTATCAGCGGCGTCGCAGCTTGAATGAAGGCCGTGATAGCCTGCTGCATGGATAGAACATTCTGATCCATCGACGCCATGAATGCCTGGAATTCGGTACCGGAAGGTTGTGCCAGTACCCCAGAGCATTCTAACAGGTGATTGGTCGAGGCCGTGCCATCGATGTCAACCTGTAACCCCATAAGGTGGAGCTTTGGAAGCCGGAGCTTCCCGCCGGGGTAGTTTTGCCGGTGCAGGATCCTCGAGGGCAAGCCCGGAGGCATCTCGATGCTTGGAAGGAGATCTACCCTTCGAGGACCGGCTGGATTTATGTTTGGTTACCTGAGATCCATGGGAGGAAGAAGAAGCCATGGAAGACGTCGATGCCACTGAAGCTGCATCAGAGGGAAACAGCACATGGAGCTTGGCTGCTCGGTTCTGTAAACCTCGTTTAGACATCAAGGAGCAGGACGAACAATCCAAAATGGAGTGGTCAGGACCCAAACATTTGAGACACCATTCATGGGTGTCGGTAACAGAAATAGTACCGCTGCACTTAGTGCATTTTTTAAACCCGGAGGCTGGTTTTTCCATGAGGAAAAGTTTTCGTGAGGCCTAAGGCCCAAAAGAGGAAAAACACAGTAAGTGAGGGAAAATATGTTGTTCTTTTTTTTTTAGAAGAAAGAAAGAAAGACCGGCGGTACCGGTCCGACGTCAGGGAAGGCAGACGCGCGACCAAAGAAATAAAATAAAACAAAGAACTTCTTCAGCGGTGACAGGAACACGACCTGCTGGCTCCGCGGAAAAGAAGAACTGGGGAGGCGGTTAGGAAAGGCGGGAAGGCAGCGCGCAGGCGCTGTGGGATGCTCCCAAAAGCTTTCCTTTTTGGGAAGCTGGGGAGCGTTCCTGCGCAGGCTCTGTCGGTACCGACGTACCCATATGTGAAGACTCATTCCTGCTTGTTCCTGGAGATAACCAGTTTCCTCCAGTGCTTTACCTGATATTCATGTTTGTGTTGTTTGGACACCCTGTATACCGCTTTGCAGCTGAATAATCAAAAGTGGTCAGTCAAGTTTTCTAATAAACTAAAACAAAGCATCTAGAGCAATGGGATCCATTGAACTTTTCATGACTGCTCAAGAGAATCAGTAGACTTGAAATGCAGCCGGATTATGTGGCAGACTTGAGAGGCACACTGTTGTGCACCAGGGAAGGACTGCCCCATCTCGTGCCTGACTGCAGTGGGAGGTACATCTGCAGTAACCTGAAACATGTAGTGGGCAGGATGCCAGCCAACATGGTTTCACAAAGGGAAGATCCTATCAAACTTCACTGAGCCCTTAAAGAAGTGACAAAAGTGATGGATTAGGGAGTCAGAGTAGTCACTAAGCTGGACCTCATAAGGATTTGACACAACACAGCACAGCAGAGAAGACTGGTAAGCAAGCTGGACAGTATGGGTTACAAATTGGGTGAAGAACTGGTTGAACAGCAAAATGATTAGAACATGTTTTATTAAGAAAGTAGCACATTAATGCACATTTACCTACCTGATGCAATGGGACTTATTTAATAATAATACACATTCACTGTGATAGTATGAGCTCTTGCAGCAGGCCCAGAGAACTGAGATAAACAGATTCCATACAAAGTATGTGGTGAGGAATTTTTGGCCATTCTTCCAGCTCTGACATTTGTTTTCTTGCATGATGAGCTCACTTAAGACCTTGCTACAACATTTCAGTAGGGTCTAAAGTGGGATTTCGACTTGGCTAATTGCAAAACATGAAATCAACTCTTTAACCATGCTGTATTCACAGTAGATTTACTTATTTATTTATTTAACAGATTTTGATATACTGCTTTTCTACCAGTCAAAGTGCTTTACATAGAACTTTGTTTTTACAAGGAACAGATATCGAACAACATTAGAATTTGTACAATAAATAGGGGGAACTCATAACAAAGAACATTTTTAAGACTGCTAACAAATGAAACTATATACAATGGGATGAGAGATTAGCAAGTGTGGGGTCATATGGGTTTAGAGAGGGTGGTTCGGAGTGGGGTCATAGGGGTTTCATGAGGATAGGATGAGTGGGGTCAACTAGGTTGCTTACTGTCAAAATGCTTCTACTTGAATATTAAGGTGTAATTGTCTTTCTGCAGGATCCATATTCAGCTCAGCTTCACCTCACACCTGACATCCTCCTCTAGAATTGTCTGATATAAGGCAGAAGTGTGTCTATCAATAGTGACAACCAGTTCATATCTTAATACAGCAAAGCAGCCCCACACCATAACTCCACCAACATGCTCAACAGTTGAGATATTCTTTCTTTGGAAGGCAGTATTTAGTGTTTTCCAAAAACATTTGTTGTTATGACCAAAAAATTCAATATCTGACTCATCTGTCCAATGTCTTGGGCATCATCCAGATGGTTCCTTGGTGAATCTGAGGCAGGCAAATAAATACTGTTTTTTTTTGTTTTTGTTTTTTTTACAGAGCAGTTATTCCTTCCTAATTATCCTCCCATAGACATCTATTCTCATCCAGGCCACAGACAGGGTGCATATGCCCACAGCGTAGAGCAGGGTTTGTGACTCCATCCTGCCAGGCTCACTACCTCCAGGGGCTGCACTGTCTCTGTGGCCATAGTGTGGTGCAGTGGACAGAGTCAGTACCTCTAGGACCAGAGAGTCAGAGGTTCAAAGCCCAGCTGGGGCACTTGCCAGCCCAGTCCCTATATTTTACCCACCACTAAACACAGATAGCGCAGACACCCCTGTATTGCAGGGGACATAAGCATGGGGAAAACACCCATATTTTACCCAACAACGCACACACACCACAACAATGGGCATTACCCACAGCCAAGTACCCCAAATGCAGTCCCGTACTGCCACATTCCAATCAGGTCACCTGCTTTTTATGGGAGGAGCTCATGCCAGCATGTTGGCGGACGAGTACATGTGGTGCAGGGGGCAGTGGCTGCTAGCGACAGAAGACAGAGGCCTAGCCATGTGCAGGCTGCCACCGTCCACTGCAACAGACTGCAACAGCCAGATCCACAGTCATGGACATGCCAGGGAATCCACCCAATCTGTGGCTACACAGTGGTGCAGTGCACACAGACCTAAGGACTTTCAGATATTAGGTCTGGGCTTCTCAGTGGTGAATTGCAGGATCTTCCAGTTTGCTCTTGGAATGCTACTGGTAGGTGTGATTGGGTATATAGGAAGTTACCCATCCCTCTCCAAAGGGATTATCAGCAGTCCACCTTAAAAGAGTCTAAAGCTCAGAACTCAGGACTGGGAGGGCATGACTCAGACAGAGGTATTAAGAAGCCAACAGTGTGCACAAGGGAAGAGAGAGGCCCGTGGAGACAGAAAGTCCTTCCAAGCAGGGCTGGGAGTCCAGCTGCAAGGTAGGAGATTTAGGAACTGGGAGCCATATTCATAAACATCGAAGCTGAAGTGACTGCCTAGACTTTGGGCTGAACTGAATTCAGACTTTAATTTGTGGGTTGGGGGAAGAGCACTGAGAACCAGCCCTATGAAAACCATAGGCTGGGGGGGGGGGGGTGATTTCTGTATAAATAAAGGACAATAAAGTCATTTTGTTTGGCCCTGAACTGTTGTGTGCATGGTATTTTATGAGCCATTGCCACAGCACGCCACGCTATACCACATGTGGTGGCAGCTTGGGTATTTCCTCTAAGCACGTGAGAGGGAAAATCCACATACCTCTAGGGCTGTGCCTCTCTACAGAAGGTCAGGATTTCTTTTGTGTGGGCTAAGAGGGTTAGTCTTGCCCTAGCTAGGGAGCTGGAAGAAAAGTCTAGTCAGTGCTGGAGGGGCAGGGTCTTGTTTCGGCCACTAGGGCCACCAAACTTTGTTCGAACTGGAATTCTACAGAGTTAACTCAGCTGCAGAAGAGGAAGCCGTGGCTGTGTTTTTGCAAGAAAACAGTGACAAGCAAGATTGCAGTGACTCCTCCAGATTCTGTCAGAACGGCAGCAACTACAATAATAGCAGCAACAACATCAGCATCAGCTACAAAATCTTATTCAGGTGCAAGAGGAATTACAGAGGAGTTCCCTGGCTCAGCTGACTCAAGCCCTACAGAGACTGCCACTCCACCCTCCAGCGCAAGCAATACTTAAAATGATGGCAGAAGATGAACCTGATCACTTTTTGGTGAACTTTGAATGAACTCCCCGCATAGCTGGGTGGCCGGAGGCAAAATGGACTACTTACTTGGGGAATCTGTTGATGGGTAGCAGTCAGGCTGCATTTCAGGATGCCGACCCTGATGGGTGAGCTACTTATGCAGCAGTCAAGGCCGTCATATTGGAAAAGGCTAGCTGTACCCCAGAGACCTACCGCTAGTGCTTCAGAAAGGGGGGACTCCAGATAGAGCCCTCAGAGGTTCCTCTGCCAGTTGAAGGAGTTTGCATGGAAGTGACTGCAACTGGAGGGAATGACCAGGCCAGAGATAGCCAAGATTGTGCTCCTAGAGCAATTTTAAGAGGGCTTAACCTCCCCGATGAAGCAGTGGGTACGTCAGCACTCCAAGCTTACAGTGGAAAGTGCACTGGAAATAGCAGAAGGGTACCATGAAACCCGGCAGGTGACAGATGTGGACACTGAGAAAGTGTTGAAGTCACCCAGTAGCCCAGGAGGAAAGAAAGGGAAGCTGGAGCAGATGTTGGCTCCCATGTTTCGAACTCCAAAGTCACCTCCTAGGTGAGGGCATGGGCCTAGCCATGACCCCTTCACCTGTTTTAGATGTGGAGCCCCAGGGACACTTTGCCCAAGAATGTCCCCTTGGTACGGAGGAACCAATGGCTGTCAGCCTAACTACCCCTCACACCTGTGCTTTTGTGGACATTCCCCACTCAGGTGCACCAAACTTTATGATTCCAGTGAACCTTGATAGACTCAGGGAGTGTCCAGACCCTCATTCGCCAAGAAACCATACAGCGATTCAGATCAATTATGCAAAGATTTACACTGGCCTGTGTGCATGGAGATCAGAGGCAGTATCCAACTGCTCAGATTTCACTTAAGACTCTGGCAGGACATGACATGTTCAAGGTCATAGTGCTGCCCTGACTCCCATACTCAGTAGTGAATGGATGAGACTACCCAAGCTTCTGTGCAATATGGGCCCCCACTAACTGATGACTCTGCTAAATCGAACCAGGAACATTTCCCCGAGGTTTTCCCCCTTAGAAGACCCGGATCTGTATATTAAGAATCCCAAGCCTGCTAAATCCTAGAGTCACTATCACCAGGAGAAGCTACGCTACCATCAGAATCTGGGCTTGGCTATACAGGAGTCCAGGGAGGAAAAGCCTAGTGAAGAAACCCCTGGGGATAGCTTAATTCCCAACAATAGTGACCCAAACACAGTAGTCCCCCATCCAGAATGCAGGCCCAGAGGGAGACCAAGGGAGCTTCAAGAGGGTCCAGCAAGAGGATGAATCCCTTAAACATGCCTGGGAACGGATCTTGGAAGTAGGTGGGGTTTCAGAAGGCAGTGGAGACTCTCCTAGGAAAACCTTTCCCTATTTTGTGCTAAAGGGAGATTTGTTATACAGAGTTGGCGAGGGTTCCCTAGAGGGGGAGAAGGTAGAACAACTGATAGTTCTCCAAACCTATCATCAGCAGATGTTATCGTTAGCACATAGCCATTTGTTAGGGGGACACCTGGGGGTGAAGGAAACACTAGAGCGTATTTTAGCTTGATTTTTCTGTCACGGGGTCCATAAGCAGGTACACAGGTGCAGTGGTATTGCCAATCATGCCCCACCTGCCAACTTCACAACCCTGCAAGAATTAGACCTATCCCTCTGGTGCCTATGCCCATCATTGAAACCCCGTTCAAAAGAGTGGCCATGGATCTGGTAGGGGCACTGGAGTTACTCACTCGGGGTAACAAGTATATTTTGGTCATAATGGAATACGCTACCAGATTTCCTGAGGCTATCACTCTGAGAAATATAAAGACTACTCCAATCACGAATGCCCTCTGGGAAGTCTTTTCTCGGGTGGGACATTCTTTGTATCCAGGGTGATGAAGCACAAGAGAGCATGGTTCGGAAGAATGTATCCTTGAGGGATACTACCAAAAGCAGAGAGGTTCCAAAAAATAGTAAAATAGCCCAAATGCCCTCGAGTATAGAGTAGACAAGAGCTTAAAGATCCAAAATTACCCATGCCTACCAATAGCCAGATTAATATGAATAAAATACAGTCTCTAAAATGCTTGTATGCAAATGCTAGAAGTCTAAAAAATAAGATGGGAGAGTTAGAATATATAGCACTAAATGAGAGGTTAGATATGATTGGAATCTCAGAGACATGGTGGAAGGAGGACACCAAGTGGGACACTGTGATACCTGGGTACAAACTATATCATAATGATAGAGCTGATCAAATTGGTGGAGGGGTTGCGTTCTATGTTGGAGAGGGCATTGAGTCAGAACGGATTAAAGATTTGCAGGAAACAAAATTTGCTGTAAAATCTCCATGGATTGAAATTCCATGTAAAAAGGGGAAGGCAATGGCAGTGGGTGTGTACTATCGACTGCCTGGCCAGAATGAACAAATGGATGATGAAATGCTCAAAGAAATCAAGGAAGCTAACAAAAGTTACAGCGCAGTAATAATAATGGGTGATTTCAATTACCCCGGTATCAACTGGGTCAGTGTCGCGGCAGGACATGCTAGGGAGATAAAGTTCCTAGATGAAATAAATGACTGGCTTCTTGGAGCAGCTGGTTCATGAACCGACTAGAGGGGAAGCCATATTGGACCTAGTCCTTAGTGGAACACCAGATCTAGTGCAAGAGATAAGGGTGTTGGGGCCACTTGGCAATACTGATCATAGCATGATCGCGTTTGATTTAATTAGTGGAGGAGGGATAGTAAGGAAATCCACAGTACTACCTTTTAACTTTCGAAAGGGAGACTATGATAAAATGAGGAAAATAGTTAAGAAAAAACTAAAAGGAGTAGTTGCAAAAGTTAAAGACTTACATCAAGCTTGGGTGTTGTTGAAAAATACTATCTTGGAAGCCCAGACCAGCTGTATTCTACGCTTTAAGAAAAGTGGAAGAAGTCCAAAAAACTGCCAGCATGGTTTAAAGGTGAGGTCAGAGAAGCTGTTGTTCCCAAAAAAGCATCTTTCAGGAAATGGAAAAAAAAGAGTCAAACGACGAAACCTGGAAACAGCACAAGCACTGGCAAGTTAAATGCAAAGCACTGATAAGGCAGGCAAAGGGAGAATTTGAGAAGAAGCTTGCTGCGGAAGCAAAAACGCAAAAATAAAGACTTTTTCAAGTACATTCACAGCAAAAAACCTGTGAGAGAGTCAATTGGTCCATTAGATGATAGAGGGGTTAAAGGGGCACTAAGAGGCGACAAGGCGATAGCAGAGAGACCGAATGAATTCTTTGCTTCGGTTTTTACTGAGGAAGATGTAGGGCTGTTACCCATGACTGAAGTGGTATTTAAAGGTGCGGAAGAATTGAAGGAAATATCGATACATCGGGATACAACTATTAGATAAACTGAAGAGTAGCAAATCACCTGGGCCGGATGGTATACATCCAAGAGTGTTGAAAGAACTGAAATATGAGATTGCAGACCTGCTATTAGTAATCTGTGAACTTTCATTAAAATCATCTGTAATACCTGAAGACTGGAGGATCGCCAATGTAACGCCAATTTTTAAAAAGGGTTCCAGGGGTGATCCAGGAAACTACAGACCCGTGAGCCTGACGTCAGTCCCGGGAAAAATGGTAGAAACCATCATAAAGAACAAAATTACTCAGTCATGGCCTAATGGGAGACAGCCAACATGGCTTTAGACAAGGAAGATCTTGTCTTACTAATCTGTTACGTTTTTTAGAAGGTGTGAATAAACAGGTGGACAAAGGTGAGTCGGTTGATATAGTGTATCTGGACTTTCAGAAAGCCTTTGACAAGGTCCATCATCAGAGACTTTTGGCAAAACTAAAGAGTCATGGGATAGGAGGCAGTGTACTATTGTGGATCAGAAACTGGTTAAAAGATAGAAAGCAGAGGGTATGGCTAAATGGCCAATTTTCCCAATGGAGAAAGGTGAATAGTGGTGTACCCCAGGGATCTGTGCTGGTTCTGCTGCTTTTTGACATATTCATAAATGACCTGGAAAAGGGAATAACGAGTGAGGTTATCAAATTTGCAGATGACATCACAAAAAACTATTTAAACTTGTTAAAACCCAAGAGGATTGTGGAAAATTGCAGGAGGATCTTGATAAATTGGAAGACTGGGCATCAAAATGGCAGATGAAATTTAATGTGGACAAGTGCAAAGTTATGCACCTAGGGAAGAACAACCCAAACTATGGTTACACAATGCAAGGTTCCACATTAGGAACCACCACCCAGGTAAAAGATTTAGGCATCATTGTGGATAACATGTTAAAACCCTCGGCCCAGTGTGCAGCGGCAGCCAAGAGAGCAAATCGAATGCTAGGTATCATAAGGAAAGGAATGGAAAATAAAACAAAATATATTACAATGCCTCTATATCGTTCCATGGTGAGACCGCACCTTGAATATTGTGTGCAATTCTGGTCGCCGTATCTTAAAAAGGATATAGCGTTATTAGAAAAGGTTCAGAGAAGAGCCACCAAAATGGTAAAGGGGATGGAAGGATATTCCTATGAAGAAAGGCTAAAAAGGTTAGGGCTCTTTAACCTGGAAAAGAGACAGCTGAGGGGAGATATGATAGAAGTCTATAAATTAATGAACGGGGTGGAATGGGTAAACGTAGATCGATTGTTTAGGTTACCAGAATATAGAAAGACTAGGGGACATGCAATGAAGCTACAGGGCAAACTATTTAAGACTAATAAAAGAAAATATTTTTTCACTCAATGTGTAATCAAACTCTGGAATTTATTACCGGAGGATGTAGTAAAGGCCGTTAGTGTAGCTGGGTTTAAAAAAGGTTTGGACAAGTTCATGAGACCTGTTCAGCTTAGCAAAATCTCTAAGGAACCTGCACCTACCCAACCCGAGCCTATTTCCCCCCAGTCATATGCTGACTATCCTCCAATCCAAAACTTCCATAACCAACACAGTTTCAGTTACCATTCCCTGCTATGCGAACACCTCACTTCCACCTATCACAATGTTCACAACTCCAAGAGAGAAAAACATCCAAGATATCATCGCCATCATCAACACCTCTACAGCTCCAAGCGACCCCTGCCCAGCATACTGGGTCAGAACTCTGTGAGTTGAAGTTAGTCCATTTCTAATCAACATCATTGGACTTTTCTTTGCAACAGGCTCTTTTCCCGCATTCCTCAAACAAACATCAATAAGACCACTTCTGAAGAATAACAGACTTGACCCACTAAAGACTGACTCATACCGCCCAATCTCAATTTACCTCTACTATCCAAGATAATAGAGAAGGTTGTCCAGCAGCAGATTCAACACCACATCGATGAGGTATCACCTCTCAACCCCTGTCAACACGGATTCAGGGAGTCTCACGGCGTAGAAACTCTCCTCACCACCCTAACCAACGCTTTGAATAGAGGATTGGACAAGGTTGAAAATGGCTTTGCTCTCATTTTCCTAAATATCTCTGCCGTCTTTGACTCTGTTAATCACAATCAACTTCTCACTCGTCTCCAAGAGAAGGGCATCCGTGGCCTTGCCTGGGAATAGTGTAGGTCTTATCTATCGGATTGTTGGCAGCATGTCAGAGTTGGTTCTACCACTTCCGCACCTTTCCACCAACACCAAGGTGTTCCGCAGGGCTCTTCTTTATCCGCGCTGCTGTTCAATGTCTACATGCAGCTGATATGTGACATCATACGCTCCTTCAATATCTCTACTCTAATCTGACGTCCTGCTGTTTACTCCTTTCAAAATCAAACAACCAGACTTCTCCAGCCTTATTAATTGCTTCAACGCCATCACTGACTGGTTATTATCTCAAAATCTCCGCATAAACTTCAAGAAGACGGAAGTTCTGTTCATATCAAGGAACAAAGATTTCTCACCTCCATCTTCCCTAAGAGTAAGATGCGGAACTACCCAGTAAACCTTCCATTCGCTACCTAGGGATTACTCTGGACCAGCATTTCGACTTTAAGGAGCACATACGAAACACCACCAGATCTGTCTACAATAAAATTAGAATGCTAAGGCACCTCAGGCCCATGTTACCTCATAATGACTTCAGGACCATTTTTCAGGCCCTCATCCTACCACACTTTGATTACGCAAATGTCGCCCTGTATGGACTCCCCAAGAACACCCTTAATCCTCTGCAACTCACTATAAATGCGGCTGCATGTGTTCTCTGTGGTTTAGCAAGTTCAGACCATATCACCCCGATACTTAAGGAACTCCACTGGCTACCAATCCATTGCAGGTTAACATACAAAGTCCTTCTCATTATCTTCAAGATCATCAATAACCTAGCCCCCACGACAATCAGTGACCTTATCACCCTCACCCCGAAAAACAGAATTAGAAGGTCAGTAACCGACAACACCTTGATCATCCCCAAAGAGTCCATCAAGTGCACTCAGAGGACCAGGAAAAGAACCTTCGCCTTCTACGCCCTAAATGTTGGAACGAACTTCCATCAGAAATTAGATCCTTCAAAGACCTTATTCAGTTCCGTAAGGCAATCAAGCACCACATTTTCCTACGTCACTTTGCTCAAGCATCCACCCCGCCGCTGCTCACCCACACACCAATATCCACAAACCTTACCCTGTCATGAGTATTTTGAGCTTGCCTTAACCCTTCTTGTATATACTAACCTAATCTAATTGTATTTTTGTACATATGTTTATAGTTACCCTGTTGCTCCAAGTTGAATCTCCTGTTACAATGTAAGCTCCAAGTTTGAACTCCTGTTACAATGTAAGCACAGAACAGTTTTCTGACTGTGCACCCTTGTTATATGTGAACCGCACTGATAACAAATAGCGCGGTATATAAAAGTTGTTAAATAAATAAATGGAGGAAAGGTCCATAAACCATTATTAAGAAGGGACCCAGGATATCAATGTTTGACCCAATACAAGCATTGTGGAACCTGTGTCTTTTGGGAAAACTGCTAGGAACGTATGACCTAGATTGGCCACTGTTGGAAACAGGATGCTGGGTTTGATGGACCTTGGTCTGTCCCAGTATGGCATATCTTATTTTCTTATGTTCAAGTGTTTGTCTTGGTGAAGATTAAGATGTTGTGAACATCAGTATATCACCCACAAACGGATGCCCTCATTGAGCGATTCAATAAAACTCTGAAGCAGATGTTTAAAATATTTGTGCAGAAGGACAGGAAGAATTGGGACATTCTCCTACCCTACTTGATGTTTGCCATCCGTGAGGTGCCTCAGGGTTTCATGGGATTTTTGCCTTTTGAACTGCTCTTCGGAAGACAGTCAAAAAGAAAATCAGATGTGGTGAGGGAAACCTGGGAAGAGGAATCCCGTCCCGGATGTAATCTGGTGGAGTACATCTTACAAATGCAAGACTGGCTGAAGAAAGCTGGAGAGGTGGCCAGACTCAGTCTGGAAAAAACCCAAGCTGAACAGGTCATAGGCTACAACCAAGCAGCCATGCACTGCACCTTTCAACAAGGCAACAGAGTTTTAGTCTTCTGCCTTTGTCCAAGAGCAAGTTACTCTGTAAATGGCAGAGGCCCTATGAGGTGGAAGAGAAAGTGGGGCTAGTTAGCTACAAAACTGCCAGCCAGATAAATAGAAGAAGGTCAAAATTTACTGTATTAATCTACTGAAAAATTGGACTCCAGTGATGGCTGTGGTGGTACAGGATTTTGGGCCGGAAACTTCAGCCCTGTCTGATGCAGTTCAAGTACCGACTAGAGACAGTTCTACACGGCCTAGAGAAGAGACCTAGAGGGTCTGATCTACTGGAACCTAGAAGTATACTCCACCCATCCGAGATGAACTCACCTCATGTATGATATCATTACTGACCCTAGGTTGGTTATCCGATAGCAAGCCTATCAAATTCCGGAGGCCTGGCAACAAGCTTTCGTCAAGCAACTTGAGGAAATGCTTAACCTAGGATTTATCGAAGAGTCTATGAGTGAATAGTCATTCCCCATTGTCTCGGTTCCCAAACCAGATGAGAGCATCAGATTCTGCACTGACTTCCAGAAGGTCAATACTGTTTCTAAATTGGAAGTGTATCCAACGCCCCAAGTAGTTGAGCTAATCGAGCAACTCAGTGGAGCATGCTTTATCTCAACTCTGGACATGATCAATGGATACTGGCAGGTATCCTTGACTCCGGCTGCCAAGGAAAAAACTGCCTTTTCGACGCCGCAAGGTTTGTTCCAGTTTACCATACTGCCATTTGGACTATATGGGACTCCAGCCACAATTCAATGCCTGGTCGATCACCTGATCAGACCACACAAGGAGTATGCAGCTGCATATCTTGATGACATCGTCATCTACAGCAAAGATTGGGCCACCCATCTTACCCAAGTACAAGCTGTGTTGACCAGCCTGCGAAAATCTGGGCTGATGGCTAACCTAAAAAATGCTTCCTGGGAGGCCAAGACATCCAGTACTTGGGCTACTTAATCGGGGATAGCCAACTATGACCTCAACTATGGAAGCTGGATGCCATTGCCCAGGTCCCCACCCCAAAGTCAAAGAAAGATGTTCAGTTCTTACTTGGATTGGTTGGCTATTAGCACCGGTTTATCCCTGATTTTTTCAGAGACTGCGAAGCGATTAACTAATCTCCTCCAGAAGACAGCTCCCAAATGGTCTCAATGGTCACCAGACCTGGACCAGGCCTTCCAGCATCTCAAGGAGGCCATGTGCTTGGCACCTGTCCTGATTTCTCTTTACCATTTATTGTACAAACAAATGCCTCGAAAGTGGGCCTGGGAGTTGTTCTGGCCCAGAAAGTCAGAGGTGAAGAACATCCAGAGGCATTCATCAGCAGGAAATTGCTCCCTCGGGAGAAACATTATGAAGTGATAGAGAAGGAAGCCCTGGCTGTCAAGGGGGCACTTGACACATTTGGGTGCTACCTATTGGGCTGTCCATTTACACTGGTTATGGACCACCAACCTCTCAAATGGCTAGCTCAACATAAGTAATCCAATAGCCATATTATGAGGTGGTTTCTGAGTCTCCAGCCTTACCAGTATCAGATCTGACACAGGGAAAGTCAGGTCCACCTGAATGCTGACTTCCTTTCCAGGGTGGGGGTCCCACATGCAGCAAGTGCTCAACGGGGTATGGTTGAATTGAGGGGGAAGAATGTGATGGGGTATTACAGGAAGTTACCCGTTCCCTCTCCAAAAGGACTATCAACAGTCCACCTTAAAAGAGTCTAAAGCTCAGAACTCAGGGTTCGGAGGGCATGACTCAGACAGAGGGATTAAGAAGCCAGCTATGTGCATAACGGTGGAGCAGAACGCCCTTCCAATCAGGGCTAAGAAAAGAGTCCAGCTGTAAGGTAGGTAATTTAGGAACTGGGAGCCCATATTCATAAACATTGAAGCCCAAGTGACTGCCTGGACTTTGGACTGAACTGAATTCTGACTTTAATTTGTGAGTTGGGGGAAGCTAATGGACAATAACATTAGTTTTGTTTAGCCCTGACCTTTTTATGAGCCCTTGCCACTGCACGCCACAGCAGGATGAGCACTCCTGAATAGAGTCACTGTAGCCTTCAACTTTCTCCATTTGCAGATTGCCTAACAATGGAGAGATGAAGACCAAATGTTTATAAGAACAGAAGAGATGCCATATGGGGTTAGACCAAGGGCCCATCATGCCCAGTATCCTGTTTCCAACAATGGTCAATCAAGGTCACAAGTACCTGTCGGGTTCTGAAAAGTACACAGATTCCATGCTGCTTGTCCTGGGGTAAGCAGTGGATTTTCCTGGTCTACTTTAATAAGTTTAATGGTTTATGGACTTTTCCTCCAAGAACTCATCCAAACATCATTTAAATTCAGCTACACTAATAACTTTTAAGACATCCTCCGGCAATGAATTCCAGAGTTGATTACATGTTGAGTGAAAAAATATTTTCTCTTATTAGTCTTAAATGTGCTACATTGCAGCTTCATTGTGTGTCCCTTCGTCATTCTACTGTTTGAAGGGGTAAACAACCAATCTAAGTTTTTATTATTTATTTATTTATTACAGGCTCTTATATACCGCGCTATTTAGCATCAGCGCTGTTTACAATATAACAAAAGACCAGAGCAACAAGCTATTTGGTTTTACATAGAACAGGCTTTACATAGAACAGGTACGAGAACTTGGATAACATGGGAATATTGTTAACTGAAACTATGTACATGCTGAATGTAAATGTGTATACAGCGGAATTGTTCTAATTTTGATATGAGTCTTGTAGAACAGGATGTCAAAAAGGGATGGTCGGTCAGATCGGTGGCTGGATAATATGGTAATATTGTGGGAACAGGTGAGATTTAAGAGCTTTTCTGAATAGAGTCAGATCGGTGATAGCCCGGATCTCAGGTGGTAAGGAGTTCCAGCACTTAGGGGCATAGAGGCTGAAAGCCCTGTTAGAGGTCGCTAAATTGCATTTTGTTGCAGTCTTAGGGATTATTAGTGCGTTTGTAGATGTGGTTCTCCTGGATCTGTTAGGTGGGACAGTCTGAATGATGTCTATTAGTGATGAGGAGGTGATGCCCTTGATGGCCTTGAAGGTGAGTACTAAGGTCTTGAATAGCAGCCTTCCATGGATGGGGAGCCAATGAAGCTGTTTTAGAATCGGCGTTACGTGGTCCCTTCTTGATGCTCCGTAGAGGACGCTGGCAGCGGTGTTCATGGCAAGTTGTAAAGGGTTTAAGGTGGACTGAGGGAGGCCTTGAAGAATGGAGTTCGCATAGTCTAGGTGCGGTAAGGTTAAAGCTTGGAATATAGTCCGGAAGTCATCTGGATCGAGTAGGGAGCGAAGATGACGGAGTGTTCGGATCTTGAAGTAGATCGCTCTGACTACGTTGGTTATGTGTAATTTCATATCAAGGCGTTGGTCCAGAGTAACCCCAAGGTATCGAATTGAAGGTTTTGTTTGGAGCTCAGCTTATTTCACCTTTATCTGGGGTGGGAGGGTGAAAAGTGGGTTCCTAGTGATGAAGAGAACCTCAGTTTTCTTGTGTTGAATACGGAGGTTCTGGGATTGAAGCCATTCAGACACACATCAAAACACTTGGTTAGTGGGGACAGATCCATATGAACTGTGGAGAAAGGCATGTACAGGAGGATGTCGTCTGCGTATATTAAGCATTCGACCTTGAAAGACCTGATGATGTTGCAAACGGGCTGTATGTATATGTTGAATAAGAGCGATGATAGGGAGGACCCTTGTGGTACGCCTTGACTCTGATGGAAAGGTGTAGATGTTGTTGCTCCTGAGGTTACATACTGCCATCTCTGCTCTAGGTATGATCTGCACCAATCGAGGGCGTTGCCATTGATGCCCTTTTCTTTTAACCGCCCTATTAAAAGATCGTGATGTACAGAGTCAAAGGCCGCGGCAATGTCTAGGAAGATAAGAACAAAGCCTTGGCGGATGTTGTCGATGCCTGTGATAATGTTGTTGCAGAGGGTGGTAAGGAGGGTTTCTACCCCGTTTACCCGTTCTACTCCATTCATTAATTGACTTCTGCATTACTCCCCTCAGACGTCTCTTTTCCAATTTGAAGAGCCCTAACCTTTTAAGCCTTTCCTCGTAGGGATATCCTTCCATCCCGTTTACCATTGTTGTTGCTCTTCTCTGTACCTTTTCTATTATATCCTTTTTAAGATATGGTGACCAGAATTGCACACATTATTCAAGATGTGTTTGCACTATGGAGTGATACAGAGGCATTATAATATCCTTCATTTACCACAGCGTCAGTTGGGGTCTGTAAGGCTACCCTGGGATTCTGCGGTTTCAGATGAGGCTTTGGCCTCTGAAGGTACCGGGGACTCTAGGAAAAACTTATCGTGTTGCTGCTGGCTGCTCGAGGGCCTTGGTGGACATCATATTACAGAGGCCACATGCCATGGGGCCGTGGTCCAGTCGCAGGCAACAACGGCGGCAGTCATGTGCATCGGTCAGGGATATTATTTTGGCACACCGATCACACTTTTTAAAACCACTGGTAGCCATGGGAGAAAAATGTATCCCAGTGAAGTCGAAGACCCACGGTGCCGCCAGTTGGAAAAAAGGCGTGAAGGCGCCAAAAAGGAAAAAAAAAAAAAAGACTACAAACCCGAGACTTGATGCCGGGGTAGCGGGCTCGGGTGGCGGGAAGAGGAGATGCACTACCAGAGGAGAGTATGAAACTCAGGTCGAGAAAATCAACTTTTTCCAGGGGAAGAGCAGACAGATGTCTGAAGGGTTCTGTGAAAAAAAGGAGACTGAGCAAGATGGCACCCTTAGGCAGGAAGGGGACCACACATGCATGGTGGAATCTCCCAAAGGCTTTCTTTGAAAGCCGGTGGGATGCTTCCGCAAGGGCTCTGTCGGCGCCGACATCACCCATATATGAGGGCTAACTTCCTGCTTGTTCCCGAAGAAAGAGGCATTATAATATCCTTCATTTTATTCTCCATTTCTTTCTTCAAGATTCCTAGCATTCTGTTTGCTTTCTTGGCCACCACTGCCCACTGGGCAGAGGATTTCAACATATTAGAAATGGTCTTCTAATTCTGTCCAGATGAATTAACATCAATTACTCATTTTTGTAGGTCCTGACCTGAAGCGAGTTATTCATCTAAGGAAACTCTAAAATGTCAAAGTTGTAACAGTTCTGAATGGAATAATGGACTAAAATTCCTCAAGAGAGATATAAAAGATTGATCCACAGTTACAGGAAATTGTTAGTTGAAGCTATTGCTACTCAAGGAGATGCCACCAGCTATTAAACAAAGGGGTCACATGCTTTGTGAATCCCATAATATGGTTTGTATTTTAACAAACTTTAAGGCACATTCTAGAAATGATGTGGAGGTATTTTAGACAAGGTTCTGCTAAACAAATAGGGAAGTAAAAGAGTGAGTGTGCATATGCAGATGCATGCAGATGGAGGAGCACTTGAGGGAGGAATGGCCTAGTGGTTAGGACAAGGTACTTCAGGCCGGAGGGCCGGGGGTTCAAGTCCCACCTGGGGACAGCAATCTCAGGCCGGAGGGACTGGGATCTCTAGTCCTATAGGTACTCCTTGTGGTCTTGGGTAAGCCACTTAACCCTCCATTGCCCAAGTTCCCTGTAAGTAATAGCGTATGTGTGTCATATCCCCTCGTGTTAAATGTATCTCCCAATTGACCGCTTTGACCCGGGGAAAAGCGGGATATAAATACAGCTAAATAAATAAATAAATAAATTACACATGGACATTGGGAAAAGAATAGTTACTCATCTGTAACAGAAGTTCTATGGGGACAGCAGGAATCAGTCCTCACATACGGGTGATGTCGGTGCTGATGGAGCCCACGCGGCAGCATCTCCCCAGCTTTCAAAGAAAGCCTTTGGGAGATGCACCACACATGCGTGGTCCCCTTCCCAGCCAAGGGTGCCATCTTGCCTCAGTTTAATGACATAGCTAAGATGGCAAAAGTTAAAATATGGTAAAGAAGCAACTCAAAGGGGAGGAGGGAGGGTTGTGAGGACTGATTCCTGCTGTCCCCAGAGAACCCATATCACAGGTGAGTAACTACACTTTCTCTGGGAGCAAGCAGGAAGTCAGTCCTCACATATGGGATTCCCCAGCTACAGTCTACCAAGAACCTGTAAAAATGCTACGGCAACGTGCAAAGGGTGAGCTGTGAGCAGCAGTAGTTGAGTCTCTACTGAGAGACTCTCACAAGATCCAAGTATCCGGTGGGGAACCAGCACTCTGGTTGGCCTGAACACAGAAGGGTCAGAGGGCAAGAGTTGCCTACATCCCGAAGAGATTACGGAGTACAGCCTGGCCAAAGGAGCTGTCCCTTTGGGACTCCCACTCCAGGCAGTAGCGAGCTGTGAAGGTGTGGACTGAAGACAAGGTGGCGGCCCGGAAGATTTCTGTCACAGGTACAGAATGCAGGTCTGCCATGGAGGTAGCCATGGCCCTGACACAGTGCGCCATGATCCTCTGGTCCATTGAGATCCCCGCCTGCCCATAGGCAAGGGTAATGCAGTCCGCCACTCAAGCAGACAGAGTTCTCCTAGTCACTGGGAGCCCCAGACGACTGGGGTCATAGGATACAAAAAGCTGTGGTACCCTGCGGAGGCCCGGAGTCTGTTGCAGATAGAAGGACAGGGCCCTTTTACAGTCCAAAGTATGGAGAACGGTTTCCGCCCTGCCGGCGTGAGGCCTCAGAAGGAAGGTGGGGAGCACTACCTCCTGAATGAGGTGGAATGGGGACACCACCTTCAGCAGAAACTTGGGGTGTGTGCGGAGCACCACCCTGTTCTTGTACAACCTACTATCAGAGTCTGGATCTCACTGACTCTACGAGCTGATGCGAGTGCCACAAGGAAGACGACCTTCCAAGAGAGGTACCTCAAGTGGCAAGTAGCCAAGGGCTCAAACGGCAGCTTAGTGAGCTGCAAGAGAACTACACTGAGGTCCCACTCCACCGCTGGAGGGGCGGATGGGGGGTTTTGATAGCATGAGGCCCTGTAAGAATGGAGATACAAGGGGTTTATTAGAAAGGGGCTTGCCCTCAACAGAATGGTGGTGCGCTGCAATAGCGCTCATGTGCACTCTACTACGTTGGACTTTAGTCCCACCTGCAACAGGTGGAACAGGTACTGGAGTACCACTTACAGTGAGCAAGAGAATAGGTTGGCCCATCTTCTGGTGCATCACACCAAAAATCGGTGCCACTTGAAGGTGTACGCCCTTCTTGTGGAAGCCTTATGAGAGGCCAGAACCTCTTCCACGTCCCTTTCATCAGCCAAGCCGTGAGCGATGGGAACCCCAGATTGGAGTGTAGGAGAGAGCCCAGCTCCTGTGAGTCCTGGGGCTTGGCCCAGGGGAATTAGTGATGCCGCCGACAGGGAGAGGAGCAGCGGGAACCAGGGCTGTCTGTGCCACTGGGGACCTATCATTATTAGCGAGGCCCTGTCGCGCTGGACCTTGAAGAGGGTCTTGGCGACCAGTGGAGTCAGCGGTAAGGCATAAAGAAGGCCTTCCGTCCATGGAATAAGGAACGTGTCCACTGCCACCTGGGATGGGTGTGGCTGGCTGGGGCAGACGTGGGGCAACTGCGTGTTGTTAGGACTGGCGAACAGGTCAAACAGGGGGACACCCCAAAATCGAAACACCTGGGAGGCCACTTCAGGATCCAGGCATCACTTGAGCGGCTGGAGGACTCTGCTCAGCTTGTCCGCCTGGGCAGTCTTGGCTCGGGAGGTAGAAGCATCCCTCTGCATGTCACATAGGAGCAGAGGGCTACCGCCTCCTGGTAGAAGGAGTACGATCCCATGCCCCCTTGTTTGTTCAAATAGAACATTGCGACTTGGTTGTTAGTCTGGACCAGCACCAACTGGTGCTGCAGCTGAGGGCGGAAGGCTCAGAGAGCCAGAATATTGCCCAGAGCTCCAGCAGATTAATTTGCATCTGGGACTCCATCTGGGACCAGCAGCCTTGTGTCTGGAGACCCTCGCAATGAGCTCCCCAGCCCAGGAATGAAGTGTCCGTGGTGAGGACCCTCTGGGGGGTGCATTCCAGCCTGAAGGTGACGAGGGATCTGCCACCATCCGAGGGAGTCCGCCAGCTGGTGGGACACTCTCATTCTGTCCCGGAGCCTGCATGTGGCTTGTGTCCACTGAAAGGAGGCACCACTGGGCCGCTCTCATGTGCAGTTGTGGATATGGGGTCACGTGAACCGTGAAGGGCATGTGGCCCAGCAGGTGGAGGAGAAGCCGGGCGGGTAGCAACCAGTAGCGCTGTACCTCTGTGGCTAGCCCCCTGAAGCATTTTGACCTCTCCTGAGGGAGAAAGGCCTTGGCCTCGAGGGTGTCTAGCTGAGCCCCTATAAACTCGAGGCGTTAAACCAGAAAGAAGTGGGGCTTGGAGCATTTGATGATGAACCCCAGATACTGCAGGGCATTGATGCTGCACCCTGTGGCGCATTGTGCCTCTGCAGCTGTGCCTCCTCTTATGGGTCAGTTGTCCAGGTAGGGAAAGATGAAGGGGCCCTTGGAGACGGAGGTGGGTTGTGACCACCGAGAGGCACTTGGTGAAGACCCCTGGCGATGAGGACAGCTTGAAGGGCAGCACCCTGTATTGGTAGTGCTCTCCTCCCACAACGAACTGGAGGTATTTTCTGTGGCTGGGATGGATCAGGATGTGTGTGTAGGCATCCTTTAGGTCTAAGGAGCACAGCCAATCTCCCTGCTGGAAGAATGGCATCAATGTTCCAAGGGACAGCATTTTGAACTTTTCCCTTATCAGGAACTTGTTCAGATCCTGCAGATCCAGGATGGGCCTGAGGCCCTCTGTTCTCTTGGGGACAAGGAAATACCTGGAGTCCCAGAGATGTCCCAGAGATGTTTCGGCACTAGCTCCACCGCCTTGTCCTCGAGGAGACCTGCGAGCTGGGTGAGCAGACCTGCAAGCTGGGTGAGGAGACCTGTGAGCTCGGTGAAGAGAAGGGTCTGGTGGAGGAGACGTCTTATGGGCTCTTCTACAAAGTATGAGGGTAGCATCTGCAATAGATGGAGGAGGTTGTCCTCTTTAACCACTTGTAGGATTCCAGGTATTGGTGGTGATGTTGGGCCACCTGTGAGCAAACAGGGCCAGCTACCCCCCCCTGTGGGCTGTAGGGGACCTCCTGGGGGAGAGGAAGCCATGCCCAGGGAGTCAAAAGCTCTCCCCCAGGCTGAGCCGGGGCCGGCGCCTGGGACTTGGGGGTCTTTTGTTTATGGTGGCCGTGTCCCTGCCCCTTGTGCAGTTGGCTGTGCTGTGGAGCCAAAAAGGCCTGGAACTGTGAGGTGTTGCCAAAGCCACCTTTTTTCCTCAGGAAGAAGGGCTTCTTTCCTGAGGCCTATTTACTGGGCTGCACCGAGGTCTTTTTTGAGATTGAGTTCCTAACGAGGACCAGAGTCTCGATCTTTTCTTGGTCTGCCATGGGTTTCCCAAAGAGGTTCTCTCCAATGCAGGGGACATCAATAGGTTTGCTGTGAACCCACTGATCAAGGTCAGATGATTGCAGCCATGCCTGTCGTTGGGCTCCGATGCCAACGGCAGCCACCCTGACTGGCAACTTGAAGCTGTCGTAAGCTGCTCGAGAAAGGAACTTCGAGCACTCTTTGACCACTAAGGCCAATGATTTTAACCTCTGGAGGGATCCCAGTCGAGTCCTGCCAAGAACCCAGCAAGCTCCTTTGACAGCTCTTTGAGGTAATGCTGATGTAGAGCTGGTAGGACTGGACCTGGTATGTCAGCATTGAGTACTGAAAGGCCTTCTAGCAGAAGGGCGTCGAGGGTCCGGGCTGCCCTGCTGGGGGCACTAAGGAATGGGTCTTTTGGCTCTTGAGTCTGCACATGGCAGATTCAGAGTCGGACTTTTGGAAAACCATTGAGTTGTGGGGAAGTTGGACTTTCTGAAACCTTGGCAAACTCGATACATGGAGTCGAGTCGCCAGCTGATATTGAGCACAAATGCTTGTGTCTCCCATATGCGGAGAAGATGGCACTGTAGGATCAACCGAATGGGTACCGTAAGGGCCTCCTTTGTAGGGGCCTCATACTGAAGTGTCCCCAGTTCCTCTGTGCAAGGGTCCTCCTCCACCTTGGTCTCAATGGAGAGCACCCTAGCCATGTCCCGCACAAAGTCGAGGAAGGCAACATCCTCTGGCGGGGAATAGCGTCGGGATGCCTGGAGAGACGGGTCCAATGAACATCTAGGTGGTATCGAGTGTCCAGGGATTCCTAGCCCTCAGTCTCCCAATTGGACTGGAAGTCCGAGGATGATTCCAAGACTTTGTGGTCACCTCAGTCGAAGTCTGAGCCGAGGGGCCCGGGTCTTCCAGAGGACCTGTGGTCTGAGCCAGGTGCACTTGCCAGAGAGGACCGGTGACCCGAGGAATGAGACCAGGACCTTGTCCGATGCTGATGAGGCTCTCGAGGCAGGTGGCGCTTGAGGAATGGTTCAATGTCCTGGGAGGCCCTCAATGTCGAGGACCCATCGTCAGAGCCGATGAACCGAATGAACCTGCTATGAATGCCCGCTGCTGGGCCACAAGGGCAGAGATACTGCACTCTAAGGCTGCCATCCTAGTCTCCATGCCAGTTGGCTCCGCAGCCTTCGATGCGGGCGCCAAGGGTTTCAGGTATGGTGTCTGTTCCATCGAGGGGGAGTCCTCGATGATGATGGCATCAGGTTTCCAAGGCTGATCGGTGGGTACCGACAACTCCTTTTGGGGCAGCTTGCCAGGCCACTCCCTCTGACTCATGCTGGGGACAGTGGGCCTGGAGTGGGATTTTCCTGTCTTCCCAGTCCCAGTCTCAGAGGAGGTCTTTAAAGATTTTGACTTCTTGCATGCCACCTCCAGGGATTCCTCTCTGAGGAGCCACGGCTGTGGGACTCCGAAGGGGGCCCTGGAGTGGGGTATCGCCAGAGACTCCGGTGTGGAGTAAGACTTTTGGAAAACTTTTTCCTGCTGCTGCTGATGGCTCTTAAGGGCCTTTGAAGTCATGGTCCTGCAAAGTTCACAGTCCGAGTTGTCGTGTTCCAGGCCAAGGCACCAGAAGCAGCAGTCATGCGGATCGGTGAGGGACACCATCTTGCTGCACCCACTGCTTGAAGCTGTTGGAGGCCATCAGGAAGAAAGGGGTCCCTACCGCCCAGCATGAGTCTGACGCCTTTGGCTGAAAAAAAGCACAAACACTGGTTGAAGGATACCTTGAAGAAAAAAACAAACAAACCCAAGGAATGACGCAGAGGTGAGCTGACTCAGGGCGGGAAAAGAACCGATACACAAACCCAACAGAAAGGTATCAAAAGACACATTATTTCCAGGGGAAAATGGACAGACATAGAAACATGGCGACAGAAAAAGACCACATGGCCTATTCTAGTCTGTCCTTCCATATCAACCACTACACAACAGTCCCCTTTTTTCCTTTAGAGATCCTCTGTGTTTGTCCTATGCTTCTTTGAATTCAGATACTGTCCTCATCTCTACCACCTCCACTGGGAAACTATTCCATGGATCCACCACTCTTTCCATAAAGAAATATTTCCACATATCACTCCTGAATCTATCCCCTTTCACCCTTATCCTATGTCTCCCCTCGTAGCAGAGCTTGCTTTCAATCGAAAGAGGCTCTCCAGTGCATTTATGCCACGGAGGTATTTAAACATCTCAATCATATCACCTCTATCCCGCCTTTCCTCTAATGTGTACATATTAAGATCCTTAAGTCTGTCCTCATATGCTTTATAATGAAGATCACTAAACATTTTAGTAGCCACCCTCTGTACTGACTCCAGCCTGTTTATATCATTTTGAAGGTGAAGTCTCCAGAATTGCACGCAATACTCCACATGAGCTCGCACCAAAGACTTATACAGAGGCACCATCACCTCTTTTCTTCTGCTGGCCATTCCTCTCCCTATGCACCAAAGCATCCTTCTAGCTTTTGCCTTTTCTACCAGTTTAGCTACTTTAAGTTCATCAGACACAATCACGCCTAAGTCCCACTCTTCTTTAATAGACAAAAGTACTTCATCCTCTATACTATATTACTCCATTGGATTGTTGTAGCCCAAAAGCATGACCTTAACTTTTTTAACATTAAATCTCAGCTGCCAAATTCTAGACCATTCTTCAAGCTTAGCTAGATCTCTCCTCATGTTATCTACACCTTCCTGGGTGTCTATTCTGTTGCAGATTTTGGTATCATTCCCAAAGAGGCAAACCTTACCAGACAGCCCTTCTGCTATATCACTAACAAAAATGTTAAAAAGAATCGGACCAAGGACAGATCCCTGGGGCACACCACTGGTAACCTCCTTCTCCTCAGAGTGAGCTCCATTTACCTGTACCCTTTGTCACCTCACACTCAACCAATTTCTAACCCAAGCAGTAACTTTAGGGTCCATCCCTAGGATGCTCAGTTTGTTTATAAGTTGCCTGTGCGGAACGGTGTCAAAGGTTTTACTGAAATCTAAATACAGCACATCTAGGGCTCTCCCTCGGTCCAACTCCCTGGTCACCCAGTCAAAGAAAGGTGAAATTAGACTTACCTGCTAATTGTTGTTCCTTAAGGAACTCTAGTCCAGTCCCGGAACCTGTGAGTTCTGTACCTCCTCCAGCAGCTTTGGAGACTGAAACATGTCATTGCTTTGATGACACCTGTATAAGTAGGCAAGGACCGCCTCTCCCCGCCAGTACCTATTGACAAAGCAGACTCAGCAGAACAACAAATAAGTAGTTATACTCTTTCTTCTGGTTTTTTTTTTTAAACCTAATTGTGAAACTTGAACGCCTGTGCTAACAATCCTGCTTCGAAGAGAAGCTCCCCTGGAAGAGGACCTTCCCTGAAAAAAACTAATTACTGCATAGGAAAGTTCCCTCTCTGCACGAGAACAGAAATCCTAAAGAGAAAGAGCCCCCCATGCGAATCGAACCCGACACCTTCCTGAAACTTTGTCTTACTTTCACTGCGCTCTGCAAGGACTTCAGACTGACTCAAAACCTGGAACAGCACCCCGGGTGGGATTCGGGACTGGACTAGAGTGCCTTAAGGAACAACAATTAGCAGGTAAGTCTAATTTCACCTTCCTTTTCATCCCTCTAATCCAGTCCCGGAACCTGTGAGATGTAACAGAGCAGTAAATATCAACGGGAGGAACCTGCAAGCGCAGCTTGAAGAACTGCAGATCTAAACCGCCCATCACTTGCCACTTGCACATCCAGCCTATAATGCTTGGCAAAAGAATTCAAGGACGACCAGGTCACTGCCTTACAAATCTCCGCTGCCGGCACCAAGCTAAATTCTGCCCAGGAAGCCACCTACGCTCTAGTCGAATGGGCCCAGAGACCCTCCGGAACCATCTTACCCTTCAAAATATATGCCGCTGCAATGGTTTCCTTCAACCATCTGGAAATGGACGCTTTAGACGCTGCCTCCCCTTTCCGCAGACCTCCGAACACCACAAATAAACGATCCGATTTACGGAAGGCCGCTGACCTGCATAGGTACCGCTTTAGAGCTTGACGAACATCCAAAAGATGTAATCTGCCTCCCATTGACGACTCCTCCTCTCCAGAAAACACTAGTAATGAAACCGTCTGGTTGACGTGAAAAACCAAAACCACCTTGTGTAAAAACGCGGGCACCGTCCTGAGTACCACCTTCTGATCCAAAAACGACAGGAACGGTTCCTTACAGGACAAGGCTTGCAATTCCGAAATCCTGCGAGCTGAACAGATGGCTACCAGGAAAATCGTCTTCGATGTCAAATCCTTCAGGGATGCCTTACCTAACGGCTCAAACGGAGCTCTGACCAAGGCCTCCAACACTATATTCAGGTCCCATGAAGGAACCGTGCATCGGTGAGGAGGCCTCAGGTACAGCACGACCCGTAAAAACCTCTTCACATCCGCGTGCACCCCCAACACCTCTCCTTGAACCTTACCTCGGTAGCACAAGATCGCCGCTAACTGCACCCGCAAAGAACTGGCCGCCAATCCTTTCTCGAAGCCATCCTGCAAAAATGAAAGGCTCTGCGAAATAGACACCACTGAGGGTCGTACCCGCCTGTCTGCACACCAGGCCTCGAAAATGCGCTAGACCCGCTCATAAGCTAAGGAAGTAGACTTGCGCCTCACCTTCAGCAAACTAGAAATGACTGCCGCCGAATAACCTTTGGTTTTCATCCTCGCCCTTTCAAGAGCCAAGCCGTAAGTGAGAATCGATCCACCTGTGGCATGCGAAGTGGCCCCTGAAGCAACATATCCTCCCACAACGGGAACCGCCACGGACTGTCTACCAGTAGACGAACCAGATCCGTGTACCACAGCCTTCTCGGCCAGTCCGGAGCCACCAGAATCACTAGACCCCGGTGACACTCTATGCACTGCACCACCCGTCCGATGAGCGCCCATGGCAGAAAAACGTAAACGAGACCCGACAGTCCACCGCTGCACCAATGCGTTGAGACCCTCTGACATTCTTTCCCGCCATCTGCTGTAAAACCGAGCTGCTTTCGCTGACTCAAGGTCGACATAAGATCCATAACCAGCGTTCCACAGCGCTCTGTTATTAGTGCAAACACGTCCGGGTGAAGCGCCCATTCTCCTGGATCCACCTTGTGACGACTCAAATAATCTGCCTCTACAATGTCCACCCCTGCTACATGCTGAGCCGAGATGGCCAACAGATTTATTTCGGCCCAGGCTAACAGCTGACTTGCCTCTGCCTCCAATGCCGCACTCCCCATGCCGCCTTGCCGGTTGATGTCGGCTACTGTGGTCGCATTGTCGGAGAGCACGCGAACTGCCGATCGACCCAGGCACGACTGGAACTCTAACAAGGCCAAATACACCGCTCTCATCTCCAGCCTGTTAATCGACCACTCTTTCTCGAGCACAGACCACTGCCCCTGCGCCAGCCTTCCTTCTAAATGCACTCCCCAGCCTGTGAGACTTGTGTCCGTCGTTAAGGGCCTCCAGGGGCATTCCCTTCTCCAAGTTCTCTTGCCGAGACCACCAGAGAAGCTCTTGTCTCACCTCCAGCGGACAGACCAACCGCTGAGACAGCACATCCATCTGATGTGACCATCGCCGAAGAAGGACCCTCTGCAATGGTCTCATGTGAGCCCTGGCCCACGGAACCACCTCTATCGTGGCAGCCATCGTTCCGAGCAATTGTAGATATTGCCAGGCTGTGGAAGCCGTTTGAGACAGAAACATCCTCACTAGCTCCCTCAAGCCCTGCAACTGTCCAACTGGAAGAAAAACTTTCCCCTGCGCTGTGTCGAACCGCGCCCCCAGGTAGTCTAGTGATTGCGACAGGACCAGCTTGCTCTTGGAGAAGTTGACCACCCATCCCAGACTCTGTAATATCTGCACTACCCGGGATGTGGCTTTTCTGCTCTCTTCCTCTGATTTCGCCCGAATCAGTCAATCGTCCAAATATGGATGCACCAGCACTCCTTCCTTGCAGAGAGCTACTGCCACCACCACCATAATCTTGGTGAATGTCCTTGGAGCCGTCGTCAGGCCAAACGGCAAGGCCTGGAATTGGAAATGCCCCATAGGCACTGCAAAAAGAAAAAACTGTTGGTGCTCCCGACAAATGGGAATATGCAAATAGGCCTCTGTTAGATCCAATGACGTAAGGAATTCTCCCTTTCTGACCGCCACAATCTTGGAACGCAACGTCTCCATATGGAAATGAGACACCCGGAGACAGCGATTCACTCCTTTTAAATCTAGAATGGGCCGAAACGCGCCGTCTTTCTTTGGTACTACAAAATAAATGGAGTACCGACCGGACCCGCACTGTTCTGGTGGGATTGGCACCACCGCCCGAAGTTGCAGCAACCTTTGAAGTGTCTCCTGCACCGCCCGGAACTTGATCTGCGCCCTGCACGGAGACTGGACAAACAAGTCTCCACTAGCCGTTGGAGCTCCAGAGCGTAGCCCTCTCATATAACCTCCAACACCCACTGATCCGACGTTATCTGGACCCAGGCAGGGTAAAAGTCCCGCAGGCGTCCCCCTACGGAAACGCACCCCACCTGAGTCCCCCTCATCTCATTGTGGCTTCTTAAGGTTCGAGGACGAGAAGGGCGGAAAACCTCTACCTGACCCTCGAAATCCCCAAAACCCCTGGCCTCGCACCAGAAACTTGCCCCGCTGAAACTGCCCAAAGCGAGGCGCACGAAACCTACAAAATTCTCTTTGCAACCCTTTGGGAGCTGGAGACGGACGGCCCTGCTTTGGTTTATCTTCAGGCAGCCGGCCCCCTTTAGACTCTCCCAGCTCCTTGACTAACTTGTCCAAATCTTCACCAAATAACAGCCTACCCCTAAAAGGGAGCTTACTAAGCCGAGCCTTGGAATAACTGTCTGCCGCCCAGTTCCGCAACCACAAATACATCTACCACCGACGCCATACTCTTAGCAAGTCCCCGGATTAGGTCATAATGAATATCCACCAAATAGGCAGATCCGGATTCCAGGTGGGACACCTCATCCATCTGCTCAACCGCCTGATCCACCTGCAGTCGCTGAGACCATCGCAGACAAGCTCTCGCTACCCAAGCCCCCGCGATCGAGGCCTGCATGGACAGAGCGCTTATGTCAAACACTTGCTTCAACAAAGTATCTAACTTCCTATCCTGACCATCCTTAAGCGCAGCTGACCCTTCTACCAGGATCGTTGTCTTCTTTGTAACCGCCGACACTGCCGTGTCGATCTTTAGGGAACGAAAGAGGTCCCTATCATGGTCAGACAACGGATAGAGCCTAGCTATAGCCCTAGATCCCTTAAGGGCCAACTCGGGTAAATCCCACTCTTCCTGAATCATATCCCTGAATACTCTATGAATAGGAAATACCCGCTGCGTCGTACGTACGGCTTGTAACAGCGGATCCTCCAACGCCTCATCCGTTGCTGGAACCGCGGTCGGCATATTAAGCGCTTTGAGGGTCTCGGTAATCAGCGCTGGCAACTCTTCTCGCCTCAACACCCTGACTACTCTGGCCTGCTGTTCCACATCCAGCAGCTCGCCCTCTTCATCTACCGAATGTTTCTCGAGATCCCCTTCTGTCGCCTCCAGATCCTCTGAGGGCGTAGCCGTGAACATCTCTAGCCCTGCACCCCTACTTCTCTTAGCAGAGGTACCAATAGACTGCAGCCCCAAGGGACTCCCCCAGGCGCTTCTCCCCCCGCACCCTGGCAGGCAGCGTGGCCATACCTGGCTGCAGAAGAAAAAACGCCTGGTGCATTAGCAAAAAGAAATCCGGAGGGACAATGGCCTGCCCCCTTGCTGGGCCCTGTCCCGGCGGATGAGACGGTCCCCCCTCCGTGGACGGCCCAGCTACGGGCTCTGAGGGGACTAGGGACAGGGGCAGGACGTCATCCTGGCTATGGGACAGAACCCCCTGCACCCCCTCTAGTGCCTGCTCCATCGACGTTGCTTCCTGGGTGCAGCCTCTACAAACCCCTGACTGTAGGACCGAGCCGAGCCTCGTGCCACAGACGAGACATCGAGGCCTAGCCAGCATGCTACTTCTAGGCCCGATGCCCCCGGAAATCAACCACCAGGAGCCTCAAGACACCCCCTAATTGTTAAGACTCCTTCCCTCAGGAGCTTAAAATAAAACCAGAAACTGGCTACTTTTTTTTTTTTAAGCTGGCCTCTCACCTAAACCTCCAGAGACCTTAGCCCACAAAAAAACCCCTGAAAGATCAACTGCTTCTTCCCTCACAGTCTCTGTGAGCCTACTAACCCAAAAAGCACAAAAATGGCCGCTCTTGCGCTTTCCGCGCGAATGCCACGCGGTCAGGCCCGCCAAACCCGATCGCACATTAGACGCTGCAATTCGTGTTCCGTGGCCTCCCCCGCACGTGGCCGACCCCCCAGAAACAAAAAATTCAGCCCTTACCGCAGTTCTCCTGCACGCTGGGGGCCTCTATCCACCCCCGGAGCTCAGCTGAATCGGAGGCTTTGGCTCCGGATGGAGAGACACACTGCCGCGATCTTGCTTCCTCCACTAGCAGACACGCTGCCGGCTGCGCCTGCTACCTGCTCCTCACCCTTTCACGCGGGATCGGGAGCAGGGAGGCTCTTCTTGCCAGATCTCGATCGCGCGCCCCCTTTCCTGCCCGTAGGGGAGGGGGGGGGGGAGAAGCAGGAGGACAGAGAAGAGAGAGAGAGAGACACACACACAGAGGTGGCAATCTATCCAGTGCAGCCCCGCTCTACTCTGCCACTACTGGCCCCTGCTGCTCTAAAAATCAGAAAAAATTCACCAATTTAAAAACCACTCTGCTTATTTGCCACTACTCTGAGCCCAGATCCTAGGCTCAGCACCTTCTCCAGCTGCTATGGAGACTGAAACTAATGGCGGGGAGAGGCGGTCCTTGCCTACTTATACAGGTGTCATCAAAGCGATGACGTGTTTCAGTCTCCAAAGCTGCTGGAGGAGGTACAGAACTCACAGGTTCCGGGACTGGACTAGAGGGACGAAAAGGAATCAATTAGATTTGTCTGACAAGACCTGCCTCTGCTGAATCCATGCTGCCTCAGATCTTGTAATCTTCTGGATTCCAGAAATCTCACTATTTTCTCTTTCAGCAGCGCTTCCAATAATTTACTAACCACTGTAGTTAAATTAAGCGGCCTGTAGTTTTCAACCACATCCTTAGTTCTGCTTTTATGTAAAGCGGCCACATGTGCCTCTCCCCAGTCCTTTGGCACCACTCCTGACTCCAACGAGGCACCGAAAAAGTCAGTCAGTAGAGCGGCTAGAACGTCCCCAAGTTCCCTCAGTATTCTAAGCTGTATCCCATCCGGTCCCATCGCTTTGGCTACTTTAAGTTTAGCTAGTTTCTCACAAACACAGTCTTCTGAAAATTCTTCAAGATGCCCCTCGCTTCTGTTCTTGTTTGTGGGTGTTTTCCGAGGTCCTGCTTCTGGTTCTTCATCTGTGTACAGAAAACAAAAATATTTGTTAAGCAATTCCGCTTTGTCCTCATCAGCTTCTACATATTCCTCCCCTTCACCCTTGTCTGACAATGCCACTTTTGCCCTTCTTCTTCCCACCAACATATCTGTCTTATCCCCCCATTGCATTGGCTATTTTCTCCTCTTTTTGAATCTTTGCTTTCCTGACTACTTTGCTAGCTTCTCTAAGTTTTTCCAAATATAGATGCCTTTCTTCCTCTCTCTGTGATCTCTTGTATTTCATGAAGGCCTCCCTCTTTTTCTTCACATTTTCAGCTATTTCTTTCGAAAGCCATTAGCGCTCTTCTTTTCCTTTTACCTTTATTTACCATTTTAACAAAAAGGTTGGCTACCCTTAAAATATCCCCTTTCAGTTTTTCCACTGTTTTTCTACATCCCCCAGGTGTTCCCATCCCGCTAATGACTCCCTGAGGTATTGGCCCATCATGGCAAAGTTAGTTTTCCTAAAGTCAAAGGCCCTCGCTTCTGAATGGATTTTAACAGCTCTAGTCCTAATACTGAACCACACCATCTGGTGATCACTGGATGCAAAATGATCTCCCACTAATAACATCAGAAACACTTTCACCATTGGTAAGCAGCAAGTCCAGTATGCCCCCTTCACGTGTGGGGTCTTTTACCAGTTACCTGAATAGTTCTTCCTGTAAAGAATCCAGGATCTCCTTACTTCTAGATGATACTGCAGCAGGAATGTGCCAATCAACGTCCGGAGAGCTCCGCGGAATAAAGGAGACTGAGGCAAGATGGCAGCCTTGGGCGGGAAGGAGACCACGCATGCGTGGTACATCTACCAAAGGCTTTCTTTGAAAGCTTGGGAGAGGCTTCTGCATGGCTCCGTCAGCGCAGACATCACCCATATGTGAGCACTGACGTCCTGTTTGTTCCTGGAGAATATCAACTTCCATATGTAGCTTGCCCATTACCAACGATATCCATATGTGAAGACTACATTCCATATGTGAAGACTACATTCCTGTTTGTTCCTGGAGATACCCCTTAATCCCTCCTGTAAAGGACTGGCCCAAACAATCACCCCTTAAAACCCTACATGTGCCAGAGGGAGCAGATGTTAATCCCAACGTGCACAATTTTGGACATACACATCTATCCCCTATATGAAACGGGGAATAAATGTGCACGTTTTTGACCTGCCCTGGCTACTCCCAAACCACATCCCCGACACAGCCCTTGAAACTTCCATGTACTAAGGGCATCCACGTGTACACTGGCCCCTTTCTAAAATGTCCATTTACATTTGCAAATTGCAAATATGGCTTCTAAAATCATCCCCTTTTTCTCAGCATTGTACTTAGGAAGCTCATGACCAGTCTCAAGAGAAGCAAAAAACAAGCAGGTTTTTATCTTCATGTGGACAGTACTGAAAACTGTATCCTCTAATAATACCACCACATTTTCCTTCACTTGTTTGCTTTGAATTTCAGCACTACAGCTCTTTGTGGTTATTCTGACTGACACAGTCACAGATGTGTGCCATTATGTATCAGTTGCACCAGTTACAGGTCTCAGAGCACAGGCCCTGCCCAAGATTAGGATCCCCGGCACATCCCCTTGCAATGCTGTAGCCTACAATGTTGCCCAGCTGCTAAAGATATTGGTGAGGAGAGTGAGCTCACCTGGCCAGTGCCCTGATGCAGCAGCGGGACATGGTGAGGAAGGAACTGGCGTTGGCTCGGGTGTGCAGGGCCGTCTCAATGCCTCGCAGCAGGTCATTAGTCTTCAGCAGCAGTAGCATCTGACGGGGTATGCTGTTGAGCAGTTGGCTGATCTGAGGTAGGTAGGTGGCTGCATTAGTCCGAATCTCTACATCCTGAGGAGAAGAACACAGCAAACTGAGTGAGAGGAACAGAGAGAGAGAGCACACACAGCAGATGGGAAGAAAGGAACGAGAAAAGGGCATCAAATTTTATTTCCTAAGTCCATGACAGATTACAATTTACATACACAAAACTTCAATTAAACATATCTGAAACACATACGTAAAATAAGAGGGTTAATTAAGTACCTTTACCATCAATCCATTTCCCATCCACTTTCTGAAGTGTCCCGTAATAAACAAAGCTTTACAGGCAAAGATTCCCAGACTTTAGGCCCAAAAAAAAAAAATGCAAGGCGGCGAATACCCATAAGGGAAACACTAACAGATTCTGTCCTTGTGAGCGAAGGGCCCGACCTTGCTGATACAGTTTAACTTGCAACTTCAGAGATACGGCAACTGCAACCGACGATGCCTAAACACCATCCAGATAGCTTGAAAGAGTGCTCAGGAGGTAATAGGCAACCAATGGCAAAATGTGCTCAAAACAAGCTGAGCCGCAGTATTTTGCAAGACTTTCCTAATTCTTGCAGGCAAGTCCACAAAACCGATGCTACAGTAACCCAAGAATAAAGAGAAACAATGATTTACCATGAAAAATTAGAGTGAGACAAAACAGAGATGCAACATTTAACAAATGAAGTAAATAAGGATGTGGGGAGACAGTCAGGTGAAGAGAATGAGATGAACAAGCAGAAACCTTCATGGAAAAAATTAGCTTCTGGCACCCTACAGACGTTTCAGGGCCTACTTCAATGATCAAATCTGCAGTACTAGAAGGTAAAGCTTCAGCACATCTTTCTCCTTAAAGACTCATCTCCAAGCTCAATCAGAATAGAATGGGCCCTGCTCACCATCACAAGAGACAAAGTTGCAACCTTGGAGAAAGCAATACTGGCTTTTGTCAGATAAGATCTGTCAGACGGCTGCCTGGGTGAGAATGTTCACAGTCTTGGCAAGTGCATATATCAATATGATTTGCAAGGGATTGTGGGCAATGCAGTTCATTCACACCAGACACAGCTGCTCACAATAATTAGTTGTGCTTGATGGTAAAGCCAATAAGATATTTATTTATGGGGTTATTTCTCCCAACACAGATATGCTTGGTAGCACATAAATCAGGTTACTTGCTTTCAGTGTTAAACTTGGAAAAACAAAATCAGGAAAACAACATTTGAACTTGTCAGGCAATCAAAGCAAAAGAAATAAGACCTGGTTGGTAACAAACTGGTCTTTTCTGTAGGCTTTAGCCAATATTTTCTTAGCAGTGTATCAAAAACAAACAAAAATCCACAAAGAAGGGAAAAACTGTTCTTTTCAGGTTAACTTCTTATATCTTCCCACATAGATTCAGAAGTGATTCCCTCAGAGCTCACAAGCAATTAGGTAAGGCTCAATTGCTAGCAGTTACCCAGCTGAAACCCCTTAGCTGGCTTGCTTTCTACTGCGTGGCTAAAAATCCTACTCAGGAGCTTTTCTGAGTAAATTAAAGAACAAGTTTGTATTTCTTTGTGATGGTTGCTGTATTTTATAACAGAAAATCACCAAAGGAGTTAGAACAGAGAGCAGTCCATGTAAACAGATTCTTCATCTGCTATCACCCCCTCTTCTTCAACAAGCATGGGTTCAATATCATGGATTGGCACAGATGAATTTCTCAATGGAGCACTTTCAGGAGAATACTTGTTTCCCTGCTGTCTTTCAAGGTTATAGCTAGGGCATAGATCAGTGTTCATACCTGAGCTTCCATTGCTGTTAGAGTTCCTCTCTATATAGCCTGGCCAGTATGTAGTCCAGTTCTTATGTCCAGCCTTCCAATCCAGATCCCTGGACACTGGATCTCTCTTCACATACCTTCTGGCACGGGTCTTAGGGTCCCTTCCACGTGCAGCCGTCTCCCTCACAGGTACCGTCTGGAGATTCCTAGCTCTGCAGCACCATTCCTCTGGCTTTCCCCAGTCCAATGGTGTATGCTGGCCCTTGGAATGCCTCCCAGTATACGTACTGCTCCAGACTCCTCTAGACCTCCCAAAGGCTTTTCTCTTCCTTCTTCCAAAGGGTTTCTTGCCCTCTCTGTCCGTCCGGTTTGGCTTCTGCTTCTGATGATCCTCCAGATGAAACTGAGGATGAGGATCAAGATGAGGATTCTGAGGATAATTCTCTGTAGAATAAACTCTACCTTTATTCTGCCTAGATGAGTGCTCCACCCTAACACAGCGCAGCTGTGCTGAATCAGGCCCTGCCCTTTGAGATGAGTGCTTAGGGATTACCTCATAGCCCTCCTGATTGAACACACGTTTCCCCACTTCAGCTCCTCTAATGGCTGTTGGAAACCTGGTGCATTCTGGGACTGGTAGTCTTTTGGGAAAATTCTGTTTTCTTATTTCTACCAGAACTGACAGGTTGCTTGTTCAGAGTCACTTCACCTTTTCTATAGCTCCTTCCTGAGCTATGATAAGTTTCCTTATCACAGATCACAATAGTTGACGCTTGCCTATTGGCTCACCTTCCCCCTTTGGCAAATATTAACATTCATAAACTCTGATGCTATCGTTCACTTAAATGGTATTTAACTGTCCAGGCTCAGCAGAATCAGAAATCTGGAAGGAGCTTCTCCCTACAGTGACTTTATTCCCCTTATACTGGGAGCAGGAATTCCTCATTTTCTGGCAAGTTACCAACATTTTAGGGTAGTTAACTATGCTGCACCTGGAAAACAGCCCTTGATTTGGATACAAAATCATTTTTTTAAATGTCATCTTTTAGTTTGCGGCCCCCCCCCCCCTTCTGCCAATGTATTTCTGCTAGGCCTTATGGTGTGTCTGCAACACCCAAGATGTCCCTTGGACAAGCTGGCTGCTTAAGTCTCTCCTCTGAATATCCATGAGGAGCTTCTCTCGGGAATACTGGCCTGAGCTCTCTTGAAAAGAAAACATCTCAAAGGTCTGGTCCTTCCCCTCCAAGACGCACTAAGAGACAAGACAGAGTCTCTGGCCTTGTTTGTTTAATTCTCTTGCCAGAATAGATCCATTTGTGTTGCATTAACAGCATGTGATGTGGCTGGAAGCACTCGGGCAATCAGCAGCCCTGCTATTAATGAATGACCTTGAATACCTTCCTCTCAATCTCTGGAACTGGGCTATCCTGAGCTGCAGATAAAGTCAGTGTGCTGCTGTCAATTCAGAGCAGAAAGGCTGTGCCTTGCCTCTATTAACAGGAACACTCTGTATCTGCAGAGCTCACTGTTCCTGACTGGTTGCCTTATTTCAGGACAAGCTGATCTACTGCTGGTTTTACGCCACAGAATAATACGCATGCACACAATTTACAACTTTGTGCCTTCAGTGAGGAAGAATCACATTTGGACCAGACTATCCCAGAGACAAGCAGTCAGCTGTATCTCTGTTTGATTCTTGCACTTGTTTGCATATTCACTTCTAATTCTGGCTTGTGGCCTACACTTGTACTCACAGAATCTGAAAGCAGAGGATCAGTACTATCAATATTTGGTTCATTTAAAAACGTCTTACTTGCTCTATCATATCACCGCTCTAAATGAGGTACAAATCAATAAAAACATATCACAATAAAATCAGTAACAATACATAACAAAACCATAATATTCCAATAGAACGGCATTAATACAAATGCAGACTATAACAATATCATAACACTCATAATAAAACAACTATTGTAAATTATAGACTATCGACAAAACCATAAATATATAATTTTTAAAAAGCCATAAAGAACAAGCACATACAAAACTGGAACTTTTAAAATCAAAAATATCTTCTTAGCCAATCAACTCCTCCTCTCGCCAAACACCCCCCCCCCCCAAAATGCTGAAACAACCAAGTTTTAAGAAGTTTACAAAATCTTAATAAATTAGAAGAGACATGAAGACCTAAATATGTACAGTCTGGAGGAGATGAGGGACAGAGGAGATATGATTCAGACTTCTAAATACTTAAAGAGTATTAATGAACAAATAAACCTCTTTGAAGCTGTAAAACCAGAAGGCATAACATGAAGCTGCTTGGGGGTAAACTGAAAGACAATGTCAGGAAATACTTTTTCACTGAAAGGGTGGTGGTATACTTGGAATGCCCTCCCGATGGAAGTGGGGGGGGGGGGGGGTGGAGGCAAATACAGTGATAGAATTCGAAATGGCATGGGACAGACATAGTGGATCCTTTTATAGCAACAGGATACAATCAAAATAAGCGTATCTATCTCTTATATCTGAACAAATAGGGGTGACCTACACGAAGTGGTGCATACACCCCTAAACAAAGGCATGGGGAGAGATGACCTGCACGGAGCGGCAGGTGCACCTACTCTTGCCACCTTGCTGGGCAGACTAGATGGACCATACTGGTCTTTAGCTGCCGTCATTTACTATGTTACTATGTAACACTGCAGGGCTACACATGTAAACCCTCAATCCCAAGCTTCTACTCTGAGGAACTTTCAGAAGTCTCCCCCTCCTCCATGATCTCAAGGCTTGTCCTGCATATAAAAACAATCTCTCCTGTATTGTGGACCCCTGCTGTGCAAAGCTTTAAAGGTCAGACAGCCCAACTTAAACTGAGATCTGCCTGCAATGGGTAACTAAATGCAGTCGTTTAGGTAGGGAGAAATAGCCATTCTCCAAGGACAAGCAGGATGAGTCAGCCACACCTGGTGACGTCATCCGACGGCGCTGAGACGGAAGTACTCTCCATAGCTCAGAAGGGCTTTTCGCCCTTCTGAGCATGGGCCAACTGGCCCTGCCCCCCGGCCCACCCCTAGCTAGCCAGTTTCAGTTCTTCCGCCTTGCCAGCAAGACGGACCTCTATACTCTCCAACTGAAATTTCACAATTCTGAAGAAAAAAGAGGATTTCCTCATCCTTGCTGAAAAGTTTCTAGTTCTAACACTGTCGATTTCTTTCTAGATTAAGAAAAGGTATTTATATACATTGAATTCCTGAATTAAAGAAGAGAAATACCTGACAAAGAAGCTCCGTGGCCCAGAACGTGCCTAATAAGGCCTCCGTTCCTGGCCTGCCCTCCGAGCGAGCTCCCACCTCTTTCTCCATCGGCAGAAGCAGACAATTCCAGAAGAAGGGGTTTAAAAGAGGATCCCAGCCAGGCTGAAGCTTCGTAGCAGCCCGGGGGACGTTTCTAAGATGACCTCCATCCCCGGCCAGCCTTCCTCTGCCCCTCCGTCGATCCGGGAACCTTCCCTGCTCCATTGGCTGTACAGAAGCTCCCAGTAAGTCAGTAGCTTGTGGCAATTAGGGACGTGCCTAAGAAGGCCTCCGTCCCTGGCCTGCCTTCCTCCTCTTCCTCCGTCTCCGGGAAGGCCTCCTTACTCGGGCTCACCATGGGGGCAGCCATCTTTCCTCCAGTGTGCTGCCCATAACTGGTGAGGTCAGCAACGGAAGCAACACACCGCGCGACTCTGCCTACCCCCCCCCCCAGCGGCCCTGAGCGCGCCCTCTGGGCCCCCGCTCTCAGCCCCGCATCTCCCGGTGATCTGCTGCCTGCTTCTGCTCTACAGCCTGGCCTTGTGGCTCTCAGCCCGCGTCTCCCGGTGATCTGCTGCCTGCATCTCCTCTACAGCCCGGCCTCGTGGCTTCCATGGCGGCGGCCATCTTGCTTACGACGTCACAGCTCCCAGCTCCTCCCCTCAGCGCTATTGGTCGGCGCCGATCCATACAAACAGGAAGGAGGGGCCGATTGCACGGATGACTCTCCTCCAACTCTCCGTCGGTGCCGATGGTTCTTTTCGGCGCAGAGTCGCCTGATGACATCACGGCTGCTCCCTGCAGCGCCATTAGTCGGCGCCGATCTAAACGGAGGAGGATTCCTAAATCCAAGGGAAAAGGGATCTCCCGTGAAGCCAGCTAGTTTGGAAGCCTTGCCGACGCTAACAAACAGCAGTGTAGCACAATGGTTAAGACACTGACCGATGGTGCAGGGGTCATGGGTTCAATTCCCCACTGTGCCCAATGAATAAGGCTGGCTGAGGCACTACCTGTGACGTGTAATATTGAGCTCGGCGTCGTTACTCTACGAGGATGGGGCACATTGTAACCGCCAAGGTACTGCCTCTGCTGGGGGGGGGGGGGGGGCCGGCGGCACTAATCTCCGCCTGCGGGGCGGAGGGCTCGAGGTCAGAGCTAGACCCTGCTCTCTCTCAGCCCTCAGTGCTCGATCTGTACGTCAGGCTACTTCTCTCCACTCAAATCCACGCCGAACCTTATAAGGTCTGCTCCAGCGCCGGGCTGATGGACTGTCTGCAGTGAAAGACCCCGCCTCCTTCCTCACCTCTGGAGATCCATGGCTGCTTGCTACCAAGCCTAATAGCTGCTCGCTCTCACTCCCCGGAGTTGATCAGGGCGGTGAGTTCCAAGCCGGAGCATGTCTTGGAGTAGCCTAAGATAGGGATCAAGCGGCCACGAACGGGCACTTACTGCATCGGCTGGTGCAGGGCGAGTTTTGGAGTTCCAAAACAAATGAGCAGCCAACTTCAAAACAGCAATCTGGCATCGGTAAGCTCCCACCATTGCACCTCCATGCAGCAAAATTCAGGGTGCCTGGGAGAGGTCGAGCCACCCATAAGGGATTACCCCCTCCTGGACCAGGTTCTATTCTAGTGGTGCAGCCACATGTAACTAAATGAGTGGCGGTTCTGCGCGCTGTAACCCGAAGTATTAATTGGATGCGCTCTACGCTGAGGTCTCTTCAGGCATGGAAGTTTAATCCTGATCCAATAAAAGTCTGAACTTCGCATCCATGTGCCGCAGTGCTAAAACCAGGAGCAGGTGGGAGGGTCTAGCTGAACGAAGGTGACGCAGCTACACTCCACCCCTGTAGCGGTCCTTGCAGGGAGCTAGTGGTGCTCTGCCCAGTCTCCCTCCTGATACCCTAGGCTGGGGAGGCGAAGCCCAGCAGTCACTGACCGCTGATTCCGTATGCTCTCCCGCCCCGGCATTGTGACCACCGTGTTTCTTCAGTGGCCTCAGTGGGGTGCAGTACACACAGACAGTGTGTTCAGGAGCGGAAGGTCACAGGTTCAAGTCCCATATTCTTGACTACCTAGATGTAAGCGGCGATATGAAACGGCGAGAGTGGAAATTGCTCGCCCATTCAAAACTGAGGTGGAAAGCCTGCTAGGTGAGATCTCCCACCTTCTCCTGTAATTCCTGGTCTGAGAGATCCATTGCGTAGGGGAGGCCAGGTCGAAATACACATTAAGGAATGAGTTCAATCTCTTCCTTGGGGCGAGGTGCTCACTTGCAGTTTGTGCTAGCCTCGTGGCGCCGCTAGGCACTAGATGGCTGCAGTGAGTTCAGAGGCTGTTCCTCATGTTCATTCGGGCCCAGACCGCACGAACCCAAAGTGCAAGTTCCACTGGCGATCCGAGTGATACCGCCAGCTGGTTCTCCCCTCCACACAGATCAGTTTGTACAGGGGTACCTCCCGCCCAGGGTGCTAAGTAGTTCTTGTCCTTTGCAACGAAACTCCCATCCACTCAGTCTTGTTCCAATTGATGGTTGCATGGACTGCTGAACCTGGAGTCATGAGTTTGATTCCCCAGTGGGATTATTAGTAAGGCTGTCTGAAGCCTTATCCTTAGAGCAGTCCTGAGGAGTAGCATATGCACTTCCTGGCAATCCTGCGATCCAAGGAAGTGGCAAGGGCGTAGTGCCAGAATGCTTTCACGCTCCCTCCTGAGTTCGCTACCGCTCCTCCTCGAGAATGGAATCACAGACGGTGGCAGAGGATCTTCGTCTTCCCCTATCTGGATCACGGGTTATAGCCAGCACAGCCGCCAAGCACAACAAGCGACAGGACGCACTCTCCTTGTCCTGGAACGCTTTAGTTCTTAGCTACCCAAGTCTCGTCTCCAGCCCACCCGAACATGGAGTTCGTAGGGGGCAACCGGACATCATTAAGGCCGAGGCATCTTACCTGGGACAGAGCCCTGCGTCTCCAGGGGCTTGCAGAGTGCTCTCCAGGCGCTTGCAGAGGGCACTCTACAGAGGGCACTGTTGCCCAGCATCTGCCCAACGCATGCTTTCTACTGGGACATATGGCACCAATGGTAAGCATCACCCCGGACGTCGGCCTATGTGAGTAGTCCAATGGGCACTCTGCTCTCAGTGATTCCGGACCATAAGGTCCCTGCAAGACTGGGTGGTTGTCAACAGTTCCCTGGCAACAACTATAACTACAACAACAACACTCGGCTTGTACCGACTGGGACTCCTTTCCAGACCCCTACAGGGATCTTTGCAACGGATACCTCCACTTTTGGGGGGGGGGGGAGACCACTGTGGTGACCCCTGTACTCTGGACAGTTGGGCACCAGCAAAAAAAAAAAAAAAAAAAAATTTAACCTTCTCGAGCTCCAGGCTATGGCGGAAGTCCTCCCGGCTTTTTGCCACCACCTGCTTCCCCTGCGGAGGGAATCCTGCACTACACAGGCCCACCAGGAAAATCTGTGGCCCTGAGCACAAGAGTCCTGAGGCACCGGACTCAGGTTACTGTGGTCCTTAGTGCAAGGCGACAGAGTCCTGTGGCGCTAAACCCAGGTTTCTGTTAGCATGGGTGTAAGGTGGTAACGTCAAGACCAGTCATGGGATCACCATTGTATAAAAGATCTCATATTCAATACCAGACTGCAGGCCCGATTGGAATGCGAGCACACGGCCACAGCACAGCTATGACCCTGCACTCTAAGGCCATGCACACACATAGTCAGCAGGGCAGCCGTAGTCACGCTCCTTCACAGAAGGGGAACTGGTCTCCTCTGCCCTGAAAGACGGACTCAAACCCCATCCATCCAGGCAGGCTCCCGACTCTACTGCAAGAGTGGAGGAGTAGCCTAGTAGTAAGAGACCAAGGTCCAATCCCACTAATGCTCCTTGGGGACTTGGACTGGTCACATAACCACCCTTCACTAACCTGCAGATGCAAGATCACAACCCTTGGCCGCCTAGTAGTTAAGAGACCTAGGGCCAATTCCCACTACTCCTTCTCCCATCGGTGGGCTGACCACAAAGCGCCCTGCCCGCCTTGCGGGAAGGGCAACTGTTCCAAACAGTCAGAGCCGGACCATCAGCATCAGCGTGCTTTCCCTAGCTTATGGCCCTAGGACCCGGGGTACCTTTTCCCCCCACCAAGTGCGGGTGGGCAAGGAATAACTCCAGAGGCTGACACGGTTGGTAACTACTGATTCAGACCTGACTTGTCGGCTCCTTTCCTGACACGAATGGAAATCAATCCTGCGAGGCTTACACAAGCCTCCGGAACCAGACAGGGCGGTCGCGCTTACACAAGCCTGGAACCAGACAAGGCGGTCGCGGCCCCTGATAGTGGCCAGCATCCCCAATGACTGCGCCAGCATCCTCGATGACTACGCCCAACATCCTTACGGCCATATGGCGTACCTACCACTCGTAGGGCTGCCATTATCCCAGCCTGAAGCATCATCACACCCCTGCTCAGCTCTTGCCCAGGAACAGCAAAGGGACCAATCCGTCATCGCAGGTGACCTTAAATAATCCTAGCCAACCGGTCACGCCGTCCTCCACCTCTGTTAATTCTGCAATGCCCCGCCATAGGAGGACTGATCATGGTACGCAGAGGCTCAAACCATGCAAAGGGCAAGCACAGGTCTCTGGCTGTGACAAAGGATCCACCGACAGCCTGTCAGAGGGTGCATCGGCCCGGACGCTTCTAACCAAATCATTAAATTAGTCATGTCTCATGCCCTGACGGTGTTAATACTTCAATTGAATCTCTCTGGCAGTATTGCACTCTAGTAGCTTGGTGATATTGCTGCTGGTCATAGCCCGGCTGCAGCGACCTCCTCACTGCCGTAGCTGCATCAAGGCATCAGACTCGCGCTGCTCTTGCCGCGCTTCCAGCGTTGCTACCGTGGTACCCCTGCTTGCAGTGGGTAACTCAGCATTCGGGGTGCCCTCCACTGCTGCATCTCTGCTAGTAGACCCTTCTCGGCAGCTGCCCATTGAAGACCATAGTCCCTCACAACCACGGCTGCCGCGTGGCACGAAGGGGAACTGTGTATACACACGTTCTGTATTACTAGCTCACTTCTAATGGGCGCACACCGTTAGCATTACACACTGCACATTGTTCCGTGTACACATTGCAGGTTGGCACATAGCGCGCTGACGCCGCCATCAGGTATCCAGGGCACATCCTAAAACTTCCAGCCCAGATATCGTGTCTTCTGAACCTGATCTCGGCCTCCCCCTTTCCACCGCATCACATTACAGCTTGGGAGGCACCAGGTGTGGCTGACTCATCCTGCTTGTCCTTGGAGAAAGCGGAGTTACTTACCTGTAACAGGAGTTCTCCGAGGACAGCAGGATAAGTCAGCCACACATACCCGCCCTCCTCCCCTGGAAAAGGTCTCAGCCTCTGACCAGTGCCCGCCTCCTAGCGGCTAAGGCTCAGCTAGTGACGAACTGGCTAGCTAGGGGCGGGCCGGGGGGCAGGGCCAGTTGGCCCATGCTCAGAAGGGCGAAAAGCCCTTCTGAGCTATGGAGAGTACTTCCGTCTCGGCGCCGTTGGATGACGTCACCAGGTGTGGCTGACTTATCCTGCTGTCCTCGGAGAACTCCTGTTACAGATAAGTAACTCCGCTTTCTTAGGCCACAACCAACTAATAACCAGATAGCCGCATTCTGGATGAACTGAAAAAACTGGGTTACTTACCTGTAACGGGAGTTCTCCGTGGACAGCAGGATAAGTCAGCCACACCTGGTGACATCCTCTGGATGGCGCCATGACGAAGTGCTCTCTAGAGCTCAGACCTTTCTGAGCATGTGTGGGAGGTCCCACCTCCACGGCCCGCCCCTAGCCAGGCCAATGAGTGATTAGCTTTGCCTTTCTGGCTAGGGCGCAGGCCGACCTCAGACAGGGGAGGTGGGTGGGACTGTGTGGCTGACTTATCCTGCTGTCCACGGAGAACTCCCGTTACAGGTAAGTAACCCAGTTTTCTCCATGGCCAAGCAGGATGTGTCAGCCACACCTGGTGCCTCTCAAGTTACGCCTTGGCGCACTGTGGTGGATGAGGGAGGCATGAGGCCTGAGAATAGGTAATGACATAACCAGAAACATGAGGTAGTGCAAGGCATTTATTGGTGAACTGTGCAAGAACAGCAATGAATAGTGCAAACTACTACAGTGAATAGTGCAAAACAGTGCAAATGTAACAGTGCAGTCACGACAACTCAACATAGTGCAACAAGGAGTCATCTATATGGCAAGTACAAGAACAGTGTCTGAGATAGGCATCAAGTCACTTTACCGAAGGGTAGTGTCATTCACTGGTTGGAAACCGAGTTAGGCAGGTTGGTCGCCTCGGTCTGGGGATGTCTCGCTGCAATCGCGGTGGCTGCAGACAAGACTGCTTGGCCAAAGGAGCTGTCGGCCTCCGCCTGGAGGTCCAGGCAGTAGTGTCTTTGGAAGGTGAGCTGCGAGGACCAGGTCGCAGCTTTGCAAATGTCGCTTACCGGCACCTCCTGCAGGTTGGCAAAGGAGGTTGCTAGAGCACGGAGCTGGTGTGCTCCAGCCTTATTGGCTGGGAGGGCACCCGCTCTGCGATGGCAGTAAGCGATGCACTCGGAAATCCAGTGGAAGAGCATGCGCTTTGTGATGGGCCACCCTGGCCTGTTAGGGTCAAAGGACACAAAGAGCTGGGCCCCATGTCTCACAGCGGAAGCCCTGTCGATGTAAGTGCGCAGGGCTCTGACGCAATTGAGGGAGTGAAGCCGTTGCTCATCTAGGGAGGAGAACGGGGCTGGAAAAAAAGGTAGGTAGTTCAATGGATTGATTTACATGGAATGCAGAGGCAACCTTTGGGACAAACTTCAGATGAGTGCGGAGGGATGCCCGGTTGTGGTGGAACTGCGTGTACGGTGGGTGGGCAACGAGTGCCTGCAGCTCACTGATTCTCCTGGCCGATGTGATGGCTACAAGAAAAAGTGTCTTCCAAGACATGAACCTGATGTCAGCCGTGTGCAGCGGCACAAAGGGTTCCTGCGTCAGTTGTTGCAGGACGACATTGAGGTCCCATGTGGGTACCGGCGGCTGTACTGGGGGCCTGAGATTTGCAAGGCCTCTCATGAACTGGGTTACAATGGGCAGAGTGGCAAGGGAGCCCGCAGCGGCCCCACTTCGCTGTTCGTGCAGTGACGCAATCGCAGCAAGGTGGACTCTGATGGATTGCGGCTTTAGCCCAAGGTCGAAGAGGGAGGTAAGGTACTGCAAGACTGTAGGCACGGGACATGAGACTGGGTCTACACCTTGGCTCGCACAACAGATGCTGAAGCGTTTCCACTTGAGGCCATAAGACTTGCGCATGGAAGGCCTTCAGGCCGCCAGGATTACTTGCTGCACTTCTGTGGGCAGGTGGAGGGCCGTGAGGTAAAAAGGGGACTGTTGTAGTTGTTGATATGGAAAGACAGACTAGATAGGCCATGTGGTCTTTTTCTGTTGACATATTTCTATGTTTCTATCCTTTCAGCCTCCAGGCAGTCAGTGACAGGGTGTGGAGGTTGGGGTGTAGGGTGTAGGGTGGTCCCATCATTCTGGGTGAGCAGGTCCGGTCTCACTGGCAGCCGGACAGGCGGTTCCTGAGCAAGGCGAAGCAGCAGGGCGAACCACATCTGCCGAGGCCAGTAGGGGGCGATCAGTATGACATGTGCCTTGTCTGTGTTGATGCATTGTATCGTTGCTGCGATTAGGGGGGTTGGGGGGAAAGCGTAAGCCAGCGACCACGCCCCTCAGGGCATTGTGAACGCATCCAAGGCTATCCTTCTGCGTGACGGGTGCTTGCAGCAGAACAGAGTGGACTTAGCGTTGAGTTCTGTCGCGAAGAGGTCGACTTGGGGTGTCCCTCAATGTCGGAAGATGGTGGCTGCAACCTCTGGGTGTAGGGTCCACTCGTGGGGCTGGAGCTGTCTGCTCAATCTGTCCGCCAGCACGTTCTGATCTCCTGGAAGGTATGTCGCCTGCAGGACGCTTCTGTTGGCTAGCGCTAGGGACCAGGTCTCTAGGGCCTCCTTGCAGAGGGGGCATGATCCCGTGCCTCCCTTGCTTGTTGATGTAGAACATTGTCACCTGGTTGTCTGTTTGGACTAGGATAGACTTCCCTGCGATGTGAGCTCAGAGGGCCTGTAAAGCATACCTGACCGCTCTGAGTTCGAGCAGGTTGATGTAAAGGGACTGTTCTTTTCTGGACCATGCCCCTTGTGTGTTGAGGTGCAGAAGGTGGGTTCCCCAGCCGTGGAGGATGCATCGGTTGTGAGGACGAGCTGGTAGCTGCGTGGTTGTAGGTCTTTGCCTGCTGAGAGGTTATCTGGGTCTGTCCACCAGCAGAGACTTTTCATGGCCCAAGCGTTGATAGGAATGGATATGCTGAGTGGCTGGGAGAGTTGCTTCCAGTGGGCAAGGAGATGCCACTGGAGGATGCGTATATGCAATCTCGCCAGCGGTAGAACTGAAGTTGTTGCCGCCACGTGACCCAGCAGGCTCAGGATGGCGCGCGCAGTAGTCCGTTTGGATGTGGACATCGCCTTGGCTACTGATACGATGGCTGCAATCCGCTGTTTGGGAAGGAATGCCTTCGAGGCGTTGGTGTCGATGATTGCCCCGATGAACTCTATGATTTGGGCTGGCTCTAGATGGGACTTCGGTCTGTTGAGGAGGAAGCCCAGCCGGGCTAGCAGATGCATCGTTGTTCGCACTGAGGTCCGCAACTTGAGAGCTGAGGGTGCCGAGAGTAACCAGTCATCCAGGTAGGGAAAGACAGCAATGCCTTGCTTGTGGAGGTGTGCAGTGGCAACTGCCACACACTTCGTGAAGACCCTGGGTGCCGGGGACAGGTCAAAGGGGAGCACCCAGTACTGGAAGTGTCGCCCCAGCGCTATGAAGCACTGGAATTTCCTGTGTGTTTCGTGGATTGGGATTGGGACATGGGAGCATGCATCTTGAAGGTCCAGAGTTGCCATCCAGTCTCCAGCTCTGATGAGGGGCAGGATGGAGTTGAGTGAGTACATCCTGAATTTCTCCTTCCTGTTGAACTTGTTCAGTTTGCAGAGGTCCAGGATAGGGTGCAGTCTGCCGAATGTCTTGGGAATAAGGAAGAACCAGGAGTAGAATCCAGTATTGACCTCGCTGGGGGGCACTAGCTCTATCACCCAAGAGGCAAGGAGGTGCTGGAGGAGATCCGACAACAGAGGCGTTAGGTGTGGAGGAGTCTTGCTGGTGGGCTGTGAGCGCTGAGAGGGCAGGGAGAAGATGCGCAGACGGTAGCCTGCTTTGATGATCTGGAGCACCCACTTGTCCACAGTGATTGTCTCCCAGGTGGATAGGAAAGCTGATAGGCTGGAAGAGTTCTTGGTTCTTCTGGTGGCGAGGCTGGCAGTGTCAAATTGTCAAAAAGAGGCCGCGTTCTTGCCGGATTGTGGGGGGTTCTGCTTTTTCTGTTTGCGCTCCCTTTGTTGAGGCCTCTGAAAGTTAGAGGGGTTGTAGGGTTGCTTATACCTGGGAGCTTGCCACTTGTGGTTTGTGTTAAACGTTTTTGAAGAGTAGTACGGCTTGCAGTAGTAACTCCCTTTCTGCGAACTGGAGTGGCGTTCGAGTCCATCAGCCGCCAGCGTTTGCAGGGTGGTGCAATGCTCTTTGAGGTCATTCACAGTGTCTGCAACTTTGTCACCGAAAAGGGACTCACCAACACAGGGGGCGTCCATGATCCTGTCATGAGTGTCCTCTCTGAGTCCGGATGCACGCAGCCATGCCCAGCGCCGATCCGATATGGCCGTGTCTGCGGTCCTGATGACTGTGTCAAAGGAGTCAAAGGCCATGCTCACTAGATGTTTGCTGCATTCGGCCAGGTCCTGTAGGGTGGCTGATGCTGTCAGTTGTGAGTCCTTCGGGAGGGCAGCCAGGTGACCTTTGAGATTAGCCATCATCACGTCCTGGAACAGGATGTGTTGGAATTGGTGTGCTGCTATCCTGGTGCTGAGCATAGCCCCCTGGTAGACTTTCTTTCCCACATTGACGATGAGTTTGGGGTCTCAGTCAGGTGGGTGGTTAGCATGAGTGCGCAAAGATTTAACTCTTTTGAGGGCAAAAGACACCACAATGGACTGGTGTGGAAGCTGAGTTTTGTTGAATCCTGGGGTCAGGTGGATGAGGTATTTGTTGTCAAGTCTTCCGGAGGAGGCGTGGCCGGAGGGCAGGGTCTGCCACAGCGTTAACTGGTTGTCACGCAGTTTCCTATGGAGAGGCAGGGCCAGTGTGGGCTTAGGAGCGTTGAGGTATTCCAGGACCTCAGGTTCCTGTTCACCGGAGGCGTCGTCGGTGGTGATGTTCAGTATGGTTACCATCTTCCTCAGGAACTTGGGGTAGGTGAGGTCCTCCAGAGGATGCTGCTGCTGTGGTTCCTCGGGCTCATCCACAGGGAGCTTGTCGCTAGGCGTGTCTTAGGAGATGGAGGAGCCCAGGCCTGCCTCTTCCTCGTCGCTGCCACCGGAGAGAAGATCCTGTTCTGGAGAGGGAGTCTGAATTCTGGGAGTCCGAGCTCTAGGGGGCATCCGGGAGGGGGTCCGTGGGAGGCTTGACTGGACAGGAGGAGACAGCGGGGCCTCTTTGGAGTGTGAGCGTTCATGGTGGTGGCGTGGGGGGGGGGGGAAGTCTGGTCGACCAGGCGAGTAAGGAGCTGTAGGATTGCAGCAGAGGTGCCCTTATCTGGAGAGCCCCACCTCCTGTGCCTCTGGCCGGAAGAAGAGCCCGATCATGAGTGCTGCCTGCTTCTTCTTGTCCTGCGGCGTCTGAGTGGAGAACTGTCCGAGCTGCTCCCCTCGTGGGGAGTGCGATGAGAACTGTGGCGTTTTGAGCAGCATTCTTCTCCCCCCGTCACTGCTGCGGTACTCCTCTTGTGCCTGCCAGCGTTTCTGCTGCCACTGAGCCGCTCGCTGCTCTTGCTGCTGCTGTGGCACCATTTGTCTCTGCGCCGGTAGGGGTTTCTCTCGGCGCGATGCTTGTTGGAACGCATAGCTCCTGAGCGTGAGGGGGATTCCCTGTGCTGATGAGGAGCTGGATTGTCGGCGCAACTGGCCGGCCAATAGCAGAAGGATGGGAGGAGCCGGAGGTGGAGCCGGGGAGTCCCACATTGCTGGCGCCATTTTGGGATGCCAGCTGCTTTGTCCATCGCATGGAGGAGTCACTGGAGAAGCCTACAACCATGGGGGAGCCCTCTCTGTGTGCCACGGATGTCGGAGAGGTCGTCGGGGGACGCACTTCTGTCCCTTTCAGAACGGCCGGGGATGGAGGCCCTGCCGGGCGCATCCTGTGCCGATGCCTCCGTCAGGACTGGGGCAGGAGAAGGCCTGGTCATTACCTCCTGGTTCTCCCGTGCAGGCAGAGAGGAAACTGCTGCAGAAGTAGGTCCATTCAAAGAGGCTAGGTAGTCTCTGAGAGCATGCCCTCTGGATATTCCTTGCCCTGGGGGATATCCTGGAGCAGCTGGCACAGTCTTCTACCTTGTGCTGAGTCCCGAGGCATCTGATGCAGCATTCGTGAGTATCGGTGGTGTTCATCTTTCGGTTGCATCTAGGGCATTTCTTGAAACCCAGTTTGGGCATTTTATCTTCCTATGTATTTTTTTTTTTGAGAGCTAAGAAAAATCTGTCTTGAGGCAAGGCGGAAGAAAAAAAGACTGGCCTGGCTAGGGGCGGGCCAGGGAGGTGGGACCTCCCGCACATGCTCAGAAAGGTCTGAGTTCTAGAGAGCACTTTCGTCATGGCGCCGCCCGGAGGACGTCACCAGGTGTGGTTGACACATCCTGCTTGTCCATGGAGAACACCTAGTTGCTTCCTAGGCAACCCAACACATAGGGTACTGCAATAATCCAACTGTGAGAATACCAAAGTGTAGATGATTGTGGCCAGTTTCCTCCTGGTGAGGAAACAGAAGTCTTTCTTAGACAGTCTCAACTGAAAGAAAACATTCCCAAGCACTCTGATAAGGGAGTAAAATTCAAAGTCATATCTAAGTAATCCCCAAATTTCTCACCTTTAGATGGATTTGAGCTACTACCAAATCATCCTCTGGTTCACCTACCTCCAAAATCTCAGACATTCCAATTTCAATAGCAAACCATTTCGACCTGACCACCAACCCATGCTGCTAGATGATCATTGATTCTAGAAAAATCTCCATCCATTAAAATCCCGAGAAACATACAACTGAAAATCATCAATGTAACTATGAAAGTGTAAGCCAAATTTCCTAATATGCACAAGAGGACACAAAAAATATGAAATAAAACAGGAGACAACAGGGAATCCTGAGTAACCCCCATGCTGAAGGGAAAAGCAAACAGATATCAAGGAACTAGTTACAACCATTGCGAACTATCCTTCAGAACTGAAGCATTGGGTCAGATCTACTCAGCAGAATAGCATGCTCAATCAAATCAAACCCAACATCAACGAAGTACATTTCCCTTAATCTATAGAACCAGTAACACCTGTTCAATTATTTTCATCAGAAAAAGGGATATTGCAAACTGGATGGAGATTTCTTAGTTCCTCAAGGTCCACATATGATTTTTTCAGCAATGGGCAAAACACTGCACGTTTCCAGCATGATGGCATCACTAGGAGTAGCCTAGAGGTTAGAGCAATGGACTGAGAACGGGGGAAGCAAAGTTCAAATCCCACAGCTGCTCCTTGTGATCTTGCATAAGTTACTTAACCCTCCACTGCCTCAGGTACAAACTTAGTGGCATCTTTACTAAAGTGTGCTACCCAGTAATTCAGGGTTTTGCACATGGTTTGGGTGCCAAGCTAAAATGTATCACAGAGCTGCATGCTAAAAACTCCACACTACCTTGGTAGCATGTGTCAGGGCAGTGACTGAGCGGGACAGGGGTGTTCCTGTAATGGCGCAGCTAGCATGCGCGTTTGTAGCCCTAGCTCAGTGCAAGTAACCCAAATGTAACTATCTCAATGGGTGGCGTTAGTTGCATCCATAGCCATTTTACTATGGGTGAAGCACAGTAACTGCAGGGGGAAAGATGTTAGCTCGCAGCCTTGTGCTGATAACGCAGCCCACATATGCTTTACCAGCAAAAGGCTTTGTAAACATGCACCTTAGATTGGAAGCCCTCTAGGGACAAGTAATACCTACTGTACCTGAAGGTAACTCACCTTGAATGTCTGAAATAGGCATGTTGTTGTTGTTGTTAAGTGTCATTGAGTCTGTGTCAACTCATGGTGACCCTCTGGATAGTTGTCCTAAACTCTGTTCGGTCTTCAGTCAGGAGGCTCATTGTTGATAGAGTGGCACCCATAGCTGCTGTTATTGTATCAGTCCATCTCATTGCTGGCCTTCCTCTTTTGTGTTAACCTTCTGCTTTGCCAAGAATGATGTCTTTCTCTTAATGATCTCTCTCTTTGCATGATGTGTACAAAGTATGAAAGTTGAAGTCTTGTCATATGAGCTTCTGAACAAAGCTTAGGTTGATCTCCTCTACTATGGTCTGGTTTGTTCTTCGGGCAGTCCATGGTATATACAGTATTCATCACCAGCACCATGATTCATAATTTTCCTTCCTGTCTATCTTTTTCATTGTCCAACTTTTGCATCCATATGACGTTATTGAAAATACCATGGCCTGGACAAATCAAATCTTTGTATGGAGAGAGACATCTTTGCTCTTGAGAATTTTATGTAGGTCCTTCATAGCCATTCTGTCAAGAGCAATGCGTCATCAGATTTATTGACTGCTTGTTGTTTCTTTATTGATTGTTGATCCAAATAGGTTAAGGTTGTCAACTATTTCAATTTCTTCTCCATCAACGATGAGCTTATTGATTTTGCTAGTTGTCAGCATTTTTGTCTTCTTTATGTTAAGGTGCAGGCCAATTTTAAGACTATGTTCCTTGATCCTGAGAAGCAAATGTTTCAGATCATCTTACTTTCAGCCAGTGATGTGGTATCATCAGCATAGCGAAGGTTATTGATGAGTCTTCCATCAATCTTCACACCTCGGTTGTCTTCATACAGTCCTACTTCTCTGATGATTTGTTCTGCACATAAATTAAACAGGTAGGGGGAAAGTATGCAGCCTTGTCATATTCCTTTGCTGATTTTGTACCCTTCTGTTTCTCCTTGTTCTGAGAAAGGCATGAACTAAATCCAATTCCTTTTCCCTTTTTTTTTTTAAAGAGGTATTAACAATTTGCACCAACCAGGGTGCTCGCCTTTTACAAGCAGTTTTCACCAATTTAGCAGAAATTGGGTCTAAATGGAAAGTAAAGGATTTAATCTAGTCTTCAGAATGAAAAAGTTTGATACTGGTTCAAAGTAACTCCCCTCAGCCCTTAACTCCATAACCTGTTCCTTCTTACTGTCCTTCCATCACCAACTTGGTACTACTCAAACCACCAAAATCTTGCTGCAGTTGCTGAATCTTGTCCAGAAAGAAATCAGCAAAAACTGAAGGCTGTACTTCTTCCATTCAACTCGCTGTGGAAGATCGATTAAAAAGTATGCACAATACTGAATAATTCCTTACTCTTGGCTCCCCTGACTGCTCTGTAATAATCTTTCCAATACATCTTACATTTACCATTATCCTCCTCAGATTGAGACTTTCCCATTTCATATGGCTCCAAGCAGGGCAAACTGTCCTCTTCACCCTAACACACTTTTTCTGGTACCAACATATTAAGACGTTCCCAGTTTCTTCATCCCATTTAAATATTAAAAACTCAGCAGAGTCTGAAATCACATGGTTGAAAAAAAGCCAAATTGCTCCTCGGGGAGAGCCTTCTTTATGTTCTGAAACATCTATTAATTAATAAAAACAAATTCCCTGCTTACTATTGAGTGTGAGCGAAAACACATATGCGCAAAACTGAGACAAGCATGTTCCTTTAGTAAAGGGTGCTAAAATAGAAGAATTTTAGCACAGTAAAAATTACCGCAAAATCCCACAAGATTCACTAAACTATGGCAGCTGAGTTACTCAGGACAGTAAAATCTATAGGACTTTGCATGCGTTAGTGTGACTGAGGACATCATGCAGTACCAGCCACATTAAGTCAAAATGTTTGGTGTATTTCCCAGGCCTCATCCTTTAAAGAACCATTGATGGCAAAAACTACAAATCCCCCCTTCCTTATAATGTCCTCAATGGCTCCTAAAGTATAAAATCTTGGTGGCCCAGTAGACCTCTTCCAAACCATGTCAAGGAAGGGAGACCTGAAATCCATGAGGGACTAGAGGCCCAAACAACAACCCCCAGTATGAGGCAAAAAGGTTCAAAGCCAGGCTCCCCACCTCCTAGTGCCCAGCCCTATCCCTAGTGGCATAAATGCCACCCAAGCAATCTTTGTGACATAAGTCATCCAGGGAAGGAGAGGGCTCACTTGCTGCCACTCCTATACCCTTTGAAGTAGGGCCTTTTCCAATATTTTGCTTGAGGGTCCTTTCCTTAATCCTCAACCCCTTTATGACAAAAAGCCATATTCTCAGCAGGCACCTCCCAAACCCTATCCCTGCATTAATCCTACAATCCAACTGATGGGGGCAGCAGAGATCTCCACTTGCTCCTGCTTTGAACCCTGCCATGTTTCAAAATGGCAGCACCTGACCCCCAACTAAAAAGGGTAAGTCAGGATGCAGAGGGTTGGTAGCACTTCTCTTTCATAAAGGGGGGCAAGCAGCTGAGGCTTACTGAGGATATTATTGTACCTTTTCCCCCACCAGATCAAAACTAACATGGGGTTCCTCTTTGGCCCAGTAGACCACCTAAGATTTCAGGGCTCCCTCTTTTTTGGAGGGTCCTTTTACATGGGCTGGGGAAATGCAGCAGGAAAGAGGGAGATATGCATTTTTCACCCACTGGCTCCTTTAAGGTCACTGGGAGCATCTGTTCTCACATTAGGGAGTCAATGCTTCTGGGGAAGGTGAGTTAACTACACTACCTCTGGAGATGAAGCTATCTTTCTGACTCCAAGACATGATAAAAGGGTAAACACAAGCTGCATTAACCCTCTCGCATGATAATTAACAACTTTGCCTGCATTTACATGCAAAATAACTTATTATTCTGTCATGAGTAGCCTAGTGGTTAGGACAAGGTACTTCAGGCTGGAGGTTCAAGTCCCACCTGGGGACAGCAATCTCAGGCCGGAGGGACTGGGGTTTCTAGTCTCAAGGCACACTCCTTGTGGCCTTGGGCAAACCACTTAACATAAGAACATAAGATATGCCATACTGGGTCAGACCAAGGTCCATCAAGCCCAGTATTCTGTTTCCAACAGTGGCCAATCTAGGTCATATGTACCTAGCAGTTTCCCCAAGAGACACAAGTTCCACAATGCTTGTACTGGGTCAAGCATTGATATCTTCGGTCACTTCTTAATAATGGTTTATGGACCTTTCCTCCAGGAACTTGTCCAAACCTTTCTTAAACCCAGCTACACTAACAGCCTTTACTACATCCTCCGGTAACAAATTCCAGAGTTTGATTACACGTTGAGTGAAAAAATATTTTCTTTTATTAGTCTTAAATAGTATACCCTGTAGCTTCATTGCATGTCCCCTAGTCTTTCTATATTCTGATAAGGTAAACAATCGATCTACGTTTACCCGTTCCACTCTGTTCATTAATTTATAGACTTCTATCATATCTCCCCTCAGCCATCTCTTTTCCAGGTTAAAGAGCCCTAACCTTTTTAGCCTTTCTTCACAGGAGTATCCTTCCATCCCCTTTACCATTTTGGTGTCTCTTCTCTGAACCTTTTCTAAAATCGCTATATCCTTTTTAAGATACGGCGACCAGAATTGCACACAATATTCAAGGTGCGGTCTCACCATGGAACGATATAGAGGCGTTATAATATCTTTTGTTTTATTTTCCATTCCTTTCCTTATCATACCTAGCATTCTATTTGCTCTCTTGGCTGCCGCTGCACACTGGGCCGAGGGTTTTAACATGGTATCCACAATGACGCCTAAATCTTTTTCCTGGGTGGTGGTTCCTAATGTGGAACCTTGCATCGTGTAACCATAGTTTGGGTTGTTCTTCCCTAGGTGCATAACCTTGCACTTGTCCACATTAAATTTCATCTGCCATTTTGATGCCCAGTCTTCCAATTTATCCAGATCCTCTTGCAATTGTCCACAATCCTCTTGGGTTTTAACAACTTTAAATAGTTTTGTATCATCTGCAAATTTGATAACCTCACTCGTTATTCCACTTTCCAGGTCATTTATGAATATGTCAAAAAGCAGCGGACCCAGCACAGATCCCTGGGGTACACCACTATTCACACTTCTCCATTGGGAAAATTGGCCATTTAGACCTACCCTCTGCTTTCTATCTTTTAACCAGTTCCTGATCCACAATAGTACACACTGCCTCCTATCCCATGACTCTTTAGTTTTGCCAAAAGTCTCTCATGAGGAACCTTGTCAAAGGCTTTCTGAAAGTCCAGATATACAATATCAACCAACTCACCTTTGTCCACCTGATTATTCACTCCTTCAAAAAAACATAACAGATTAGTAAGACAAGATCTTCCTTGTCTAAAGCCATGTTGGCTGTGTCCCATTAGGTCATGACTATCTACATGCTGAGTAATTTTATTCTTTATGATGGTTTCTACCATTTTTCCCGGTACTGATGTCAGGCTCACCGGTCTGTAGTTTCCCAGATCACCCCTGGAACCCTTTTTAAAAATTGGTGTTACATTGGCGATCCTCCAATCTTCAGGTATTAGAGATGATTTTAATGATAGTTCACAGATTACTAATAGCAAGTCTGCAATCTCGTATTTCAGTTCTTTCAACACCCTTGGATGTATACCATTCGGCCCAGGTGATCTGCTACTCTTCAGTTTATCTAATAGTTGTAATACATCTTCCCGATGTATCGATATTTCCTTCAATTCTTCCACACCTTTAAATACCACTTCAGTCATGGGTAACATCCCTACATCTTCCTCAGTAAAGACTGAAGCAAAGAATTCATTCAGTCTCTCCGCTATGGCCTTGTCGCCTCTTAGTGCTCCTTTAACCCCTTTATCATCTAATGGACCAACTGACTCTCTCACAGGTTTTTTGCTACGAATGTACTTGAAAAGGTCTTTACTTCACGTTTTTGCTTCTGCAGCAAGCTTCTTCTCGAATTCTCCCTTTGCCTGCCTTATCAATGCCTTGCATTTGACTTGCAAGTGCTTGTGCTGTTTCCAGGTTTCGTTGTTTGGCTCTTTTTTCCATTTCCTGAAAGATGCTTTTTTGGCAACAAAAGCCTCTCTGAGCTCACCTTTAAACCATGCTGGCAGTTTTTTGGACTTCCTTCCACTTTTCTTAAAGCGTGGAATACAGCTGGTCTGGGCTTCCAAGATAGTATTTTTCAACAACAGCCAAGCCTGATGTACGTCTTTAACCTTTGCAACTGCTCCTTTTAGTTTTTTCTTAACTGTTTTCCTCATTTTATCATAGTCTCCCTTTCGAAAGTTAAAAGGTAGTACTGTGGATTTCCCTACTATCCCTCCTCCACTAATTAAATCAAAGGCGATCATGCTATGATCACTATTGCCAAGTGGTCCCAACAACCTTATCTCTTGCACTAGATCTGGTGTTCCACTAAGGATTAGGTCTAATATGGCTTCCCCTCTGGTCAGTTCATGAACCAGCTGCTCCAAGAAGCAGTCATTTATTTCATCTAGGAACTTTATCTCCCTAGCATGTCCTGACGTGACACTGACCCAGTCGATACCGAGGTAGTTGAAATCACCCATTATTATTACTGTGCTGTAACTTTTGTTAGCTTCCTTGATTTCTTTGAGCATTTCATCATCCATTTGGTCATTCTGGCCAGGCGCTCGATAGTACACCCCCACTGCCATTGCCTTCCCCCTTTTACATGGGATTTCAATCCATACAGATTCTACAGCAGATTTTGTTTCCTGCAAAACTTTAATCCTTTCTGACTCAATGCCCTCTCTAACATAGAGAGCAACCCCTCCACCAATTTGATCAGCTCTATCATTACGATATAGTTTGTACCCAGGTATCACAGTGTCCCACTGGTTGTCGTCCTTCCACCATGTCTCTGATATTCCAATCATATCTAACCTTTCATTTAGTGCTATATATTCTAACTCTCCCATCTTATTTTTTAGACTTCTAGCATTGCATACAAGCATTTTAGAGAATGTATTTTATTCATATTAATTTGGCTGTTGTTAGATATGGGTAATTTGGGATCTTTAAGCTCTGTCTGCTCCATACTTGAGGGCATTTGGGCTACTTTACTCTTTTGTGGAACCTCTCTGCTTTTGATAGTATCCTTCAAAGATACATTCTTCCGAACCATCCGCTCTTGGGCGACTGTTAGCTTTCCCCTAATATCTAGTTTAAAAGCTGCTCTATCTCCTTTTTAAAGGTTAATGCCAGCAGCCTGGTTCCATCCCGGTTAGGGTGAAGCCCATCCCTTCGGAAGAGCCCCTCCTTTCCCCAGAATGTTCCCCAGTTCCTAACAAATCCAAAACCCTCATCTCTGCACCATTGTCTCATCCACGCATTGAGACTCCGGAGCTCTGCCTGCCTTTTGGGTCCTGCGCGTGGAACGGGAAGCATTTCGGAGAACGCTACCCTGGAAGTTCTGGATTTCAACTTCCTACCTAAAAGCCTAAATTTAGCCTCCAGAACCTCCCTACCACATTTTCCTATGTCATTGGTACCGACATGTAGCAAGACAGCAGACTCCTCCCCAGCACTATCTAAGACCTTATCTAGGTGGCACTGTGAGGTCCGCTAACTTCGCATCAGACAAGCATGTTACCAGGCGATCCTCACGTCCACCAGCCACCCAGCTATCTACATGCCTAATGATCGAATCACCAACTATAACAGCTGTCCTAACCCTTCCCTCATGGGCACATGGCCCTGGAGAAACTTCCTCGGTGCGAGAGGGTTTTACATCACCTGGAGGACAGGTCCTAGTTAACTCTCCATTGTCCACCGCTTTGATTGAAGGATAAGGCGGTATAGAAAACTGGATAAATAAATAAATGTGTTCAGCGCAATTTTGCTTTTCAACACAGCTTAAACAACAGACCTGTGAGTGATGAGATTTTTTTTTTTTTTTTTTACAATATCAACGATACAAATTGTTTTTCCTCAAAAGACCGAAATCCATTCAAAAACATTCAACTGTAATAAAGAAGGGTCTGTTAAGAGAATAGATGGTGGCTGCACTATAGAGACCAAGAGCCCTATATGTGAGTGAACACACATGCCCTAGGGCACAGGTGCAACTCTCCAGCTCCCAGTTTACATCCCTAGTGCAAGGGTACAACTGTTCAAAGATGCCATTTGCTGGATATTTGCAATTTATCCTGGTGGCTAGAAAGCTTTTACAAAAGGAATCCAAAGCATCTGACTTCCATCCAAACAGGTTTGTAGCATGAGACGAGGAAGGCATCCACTGCCACCCTGCGGTGGGGTGTGGCTGAGGTGAGCAGAATCTAGGCAGCTGTGCATTGTCTGGGGAAGCAAACAGGTCCAGCCAGGATCTGCCCCAGAGATGGAAGCACCTCTGTGCCACCCTAGGGTCCAGATGCCACTCGTGTGGACGAAGGATCCTGCTGAGCCTGTCCACCAGGAGGTTGTCCTGGCCCGGCACGAACACTACTCTGAGGAGCATGCTGTTGTGCACTGTGGAGTGGAGGGCTACTGCCTCCTGACAGAGGGAGTAGGAGCCCGTGCCTCCCTGCTTGTTCACACAGAACATGGCAACCTGATCGTCCATCTGTATGAGGACTGAAAGGTTGCACAGGCGGTAGAGGAAGGCCTGTAGGGCCAGGAAGATGGCCCTGAGCTTGAGAAGGTTGATTTGTAGCAGAGACTCATCTGGGGACCAGTTGCCCTGAGTGCAATGTGCACCCCAGCCTGCTAGGGAGGCGTCTGTTGTCAGGACCTTTTGTGGTGCTAGTGCTTGGAAAGGCATCCCCACCCTGAGATGTTGCAGGGACTGCCACCAGTTGAGGGAGGCCGCCAGTCAGTGGGTGATCCGTACTCTATCCCTAAGCTTGCCTGTGGCCTGTGTCCATTGGGATGTGAGGCACCACTGGGCTGCTAGCATGTGCAGGTGAGCCAATGGCGTGACATGAACCATTGAGGCCATGTGGCCTAACAAGAAGAGGAGCAGGCGGGCTGGCACCGACCTGCAGCTTTGAACCTCCTCCGCTAACTGCATCAGGTGACGGGCCCTCTCTATCGGGAGGAAGGCCTTGACATGCAGAGTGTCCAGCTGGGCTCCTATGAACTCCAGGTCCTGAACTGGAGAGAGACTGGACTTGGGATAGTTGATGAAGAATCCCAACTTCTGCAAGGTGTAAATTGTAAGCCTTGTGGCTTGGCTGGCCTCAAGGGCCATGCCACCTCTGATGAGCCAGTCATCCAAGTAGGGAAAGACGTGGGCTCCTTGGAGGCATTCATGGGCGGCCACAACAGCTAGGTACTTTGTGAAGACCCTTGGAGAGGAGGGGAGGCCGAATGGCAGTACCCTGTACTGGTAGTGCTGACCCCCCACCACGAATCTCAGGTACTGTCTGTGGGAGGGGTGGACCAGGATGTGAGTGTACGCATCCTTGGGGTCTAAGATGGAGAGCCAGCAATGTCCCAAGAGAGAGCATCTTGAACTTCTCCCTCACCAGGAACCTGTTCAAGTTGCGCAGGTCCAGGATGAGCCTGAGGCCCCCTGTTTTTTTTGGGACAAGAAAATACCTCGAGTAGAAATCCTTTCCCTAGAGGTATTTGGGTACAGGCTCCACTGCCCTGTCCCTGAGCAAGCCTGAGAGTTCTGCAATGAACAAGGCCTGATGGAAGACAGGCCATTAAGGTTCTCCTGGGAAGAAGTCTGGAGGGTCCTGTTGTAAATGAAGGTGGTAACCCTCCCCTCACCACCTGCAGGACCCACTTGTCTGTGGTGATGCTGGACCAGTTGTGGCAAATAAAGCCAGCCAACCCCCTGTGGGATGAGGCGGGACTCCTGGGGAAGGGGAGTCAAAAGCTTCCCTCCGGTTGGGTGGGGGCTGGTGTTTGAGGCTTGGGGGCCTTGGGCTTCCGGGGCCCATACCCCTGGCTTTTAGGTCTGGTGCTACTGCCCCGAGTAAGGCTGGAAGGACCCGGCTTGGTAATAGCCCTTTTTCCTCAGGAAAAAGGGCTTTTTCCCCCAAGGACATTTTCTTGGGAAGGGTCGAGGTCTTCCTGAACAGCCTTTGCTGGGTCACTACCTCGACCTCAATTTCAGCTGCCTTGTCGGACATCAGCTTCCTGAACAAATTCTCGCCATTGCAGGGGGACATCCAGCAGCTTTTCCTGCACCCACTGCTCGAGGTCCGAGATTTATAACCATGCCTGGCACTGTGGCTGCAGACTCAAACCTGTCATAGGCGGCCCTAGAGAGGAATTTGGAACAGTCCCGGATGCCTGCCGCCAGGGACTGGAAGCTCTGCCTTTTAAGTAGTTTCCCATGTACTGTTCATATGCCTGAATATGGCACCCGAGCATGGCGTCCTGATAACACTTGCAGCCCAGGATGTCAAAGGCCTAGGCCTCCCTGACAGGGGGGAACAGAAAAGTACGACAGCAGACACCCCCCCCCCCCCATAGATCAGAAATTGTCAAACTCCATATTTAACTACGGATCTAAAAATATCAGAACTTATTGATGGTCGCTAGTCCATAACATGCCTGCAGTTCAGCGAATGACAGCATCTTGCCCTCCATGTCAATCACCTGCTCAACAGCCATAATACCCTTGGATTCTCATCGGCCAAAGGCCTCTTCTTCCACACCCGGCAAAAAGGCACAGTTACCATAAAGAGCGAGTAAAGATGTGGACAGCAGGTTCCCCCGACATCGCCAGCATGCCAGCCGCCATACTTGTCGCATTGCCTTAAAGCCCACATGCCAGCGAAGTATCCTGGGAAGAGCGGCCGTCGGGGCATACAAAATGTAGTGGAGCACAAATGGGGAAGCTCTCTCTTGTTCCTGTAGCAGTAGAGTGTAATTTGCCATCGAGCTAAGCCAGTCCCATCGGTTCTGCAATAAACATGCAATATATTATATTGGCGGATGTCTGGCACTCCCATTCTGCCTCAATCCCTGCTGCAAAAGATGAAGGCGGATTCGGGGCCGCTTACCTCTCTAAAAAAATTTGTTGAGCAGCTGTTCAAGTTGGCAGGATTCACTCCGAGACATTAGGAGAGGAAGCATCTGTAACACGTAAAGCCACTTGGAGAATTAACTTTTTTTTTTTTTTTTAGTGCCAACAAGTCAGTGTTGACTCATAGCGACCCAGCTACCTCTGGGTTTTCTTGGCAATGTATCACCGGAAGTAGATTGCCAGCCTTTTCTTCCAAGGCAATGGAGGGTAAAGTGACTTGCCCAAAGTCACAAGGAGTGCCAGTGGGAATCGAACCCTTGATCTTCTGGGTAATAGGCAGTTGCTCTAACCACTAGGCTACTCCTCCACTCCATTAACCATCTTATATAGCGCTATATGCCCTCCCAGGGAGAGGGGGAGATGTGTGGATATGTGTGTGTGGGTGTGTGTGTGTATGTGTATGTGTGTTTGCGTGTGCGTGTGCGTGTACAAGAAATACTTTCACATTCAGGTCATATAACTTCCCTGTTTCCACAGGCATCATAAATCCCAGATAATTAAAGGCCGTCGAGGCCCATTTAAGTGGGAAGTCGCTCATCCAATCAGATCAAATCCTCTGGTGTAAAGGTAGGGTCTCCGATTTATAAAAGGTTTAATTTGAGACCAGAGAATTTCCCAAATTCTTCAAAAATATAAGAGCCCAAATATAAGAGTATATCATTGGCAAATGCTGAAACACAAAATTCCTCCTTCCCTATGCGCACCCCTGTGAGCCCAGGATGTATCCGGATTTGTTCAAGCAAAGGTTCAAGTGTCAATATAAAGAGGAGAGGTGATAGCAGACATCCTTGCCAAGTCCCAGGACACAGGGGGAAATCGGTTGTCAAGGAGCTATTCACCAGGATTTGTCCTCGGGGGTTTGAGTACAACAGCTGTATTACATCAGTAAAGAAACTGTCAATTCCCATTAAATCCAGAACCCTATACATGTACGACCAGGCAACTCAATCAAATGATTTTTCAGCTTCAAAGCTGATCAGTAGCACTGAGTCTTCAGCCACTTCATGTGGAGAGTGGAGAGGATCCTCTGGATGTTTTTAACTACAAACTGTCCCACACACAAATCCAATCTGATCCTCATGTACTAGGTGTGGCACAAGTGGTGCCAATCGTCCGGCCATGATCTTGACAAGTAATTTGATGTCCACATTCAACAGAGATATTGTTTGATATGAGTCATGCATCAACAACTCTCAGCTGGGCTTGGGAAGGACAGTAATAACTGCTCTGATTGCCTCATATGGGAAAGCTTGTTGTTCCATTAGATCAGTAAAATAAACCGTGAGCAAACTCGCCACTTGAGGGGCCATCAGTTTGTAAAATTCCACCCTAAACCCATCGGGTCCTGGAGCCCGGCACAAATGTAGTGTTTTGATAGTGTTCACAACCTCTAGTGTATAATCATGGCATTGAGCGCGTCCCACTGGTCTATTGCTAGGCATGGCAACTGGATCCAGCTCAGAAAGAGACTCTCCTTTCCCTCCGCACAGGGGTTCGGTTCATACAGAGATTTATAATAGGTCCGAAATATTTCTTTTGTTTGTGTCTGCGTGTTTCTAACCTTACCTCCCATGTCATGAAGAGCTCCCACGTGGTACTGTCCCCTGCTGGCCTTGATCAAACCTGACAACAATTTCCCTGGTTTATTCCCAAAGGTGTAGAGTTTATATTGGTAATATAAAAGAGAGTGAGTGACCTGGGCCAGTATAAGGGACTCAACTTCCCCCTGCAAGTGTAGCAGTTCTTCTTTGGTATGTGTATTAGGGTGTGCTAGAAATTTTCGGCGGGCTTGACACAGCTCTCTCTCCAGCAGGAGCAAGTGTTGACACTGCAGTATTCATCAAGTGGATAAATATTTTATAATTTGGTCACATATGACCGGTCTTAGCTGTCTCCCAAAAGAGCGTGGGGTTATCCTGGTATACCGCATTATTTTCACCATAGTTGTTCCATTGTGCCCTTAGGAAGGTCGCAAACTGCTCATCCGAGTTGATATCCAGGGTGTATCGCCAAAGGGTACCCCCTAGGGCCGGGTCCCCATGCCAAATCGTTCCATATGAACACATGGTCAGATCTGGTGATGGGTCCCACCTCTGCGCTCATCACTCGATCAAAGAACTTAGAAGGTTCTAAAAAGTAATCTATTCTGGATCCTGTATCACATGCTCTGGACAAGTGCGTATAGTTCCTATCTAAGAGGTGCAGGATCTTCCGATAATCCACCAGATCATATCCATCACATATGCACCGAACCCACTATGATCTACGGTCTCCTACCCCATTATGTTGTCCCAATCGATCCATGTATTCTTCCATTACACAATTAAAGTCTCCCCCTATCAGAAGTGGGGCCGCTCCCACCTCATCCATGCATTTGTTCACCTGGACATAAAACGCAGAGTCATAGACATTAAGAAACATAGAAACATGATGGCAGAAAAAAGACCACATGGCCTAGTCTGTCCTTCCATATCACCCACCACAAGAGTCCCCTATTTTTCCTTTAGAGAACATCTGTGTTTGTCACATGCTTTTTTGAATTTAGATACTGTCCTCATCTATACCACCTCCACTGGGAGACTATTTCATGCATCTATCACTCTTTCCATAAGGAAATATTTCCGCAAATTACTCCTGAGTCTATCCTCTTTCACCCTCATCCTATGTCCCCTCGTTGCAGAGCTTGCTTTCAATTGAAAGAGACTCTCCTCCTGTGCATTTATGCCACAGGGGTATTTAAACATCTCAATCCTATCACCTCTGTCCCGTCTATCCTCTAAAATAAACATATTAAGGTCCTTAAGTCCATCCTCATAAGAATAGCAAAATCAAAGGCAGAAGAAAAGAATGCTAAAGATGTGAAGTGTGGCAACAAAACCTTTTTCAGGTATATTCAGGAGAGGAGGAAAATCAGAGGTAGAATTGCAGGATTCAAAAGTTCTGGGGACGGAAAGTGACATTGAAAAAGTAAAAATGCTAAACAAATACTTCTGCTCTGTTTTTACTAGAGAAAATCCTGGAGAAGTACCACCTGTGATTGACAAATATACAAATGGGAATGAAGTAGATTCCACACCCTTCAAAGAAGATGATATGTTAGAGCAGCTTGCAAAACTGAAAGTGGCCAAGACCATGGGACCGGATGGGATACATCCCAGGATACTGAAAAAGCTGAGATTCTTGCAGGGCCGTTAAAGGATGTTTTTAATAGATCCTTGGAGAGAGAAGTTCCACGGGACTGGAGAAGGGCTGATTTGGTACCTCTTCACAAAAGTGGCAGTAGAGAAGAAGTGACAAACTACAGGCTAGTAAGCCTTACTTCAGTGGCGGGAAAAGTAATGGAGGCGCTCCTGAAAGAGCGACTAGTGGATTTCCTCTATTGCATGATCCAAGGCAACATGGTTTTATCAAACCAAAGGACGATCTTACCAAACAAATTTGATTGAGTTCTTTGACTGGGTGACCAGAGAACTAGATCAAAGGCATACAATGGATGTGATCTACCTAGATTTCACCAAAACCTTTGATACTGTTCCTCATAGAAGGCTTATCAATAAACTCAACAGTTTGGGGATGGGTCCCAAGGTGGTGAACTGGATCAGAAATTTGGCTGTCAGATGACAGAAGATGATGGTAAACAGAACTCACTCAGATTAAAGGAAGGTGATTAACAACGTGCCCCAGGGTTCGGTCCTGGGACCGGTACTGTTCCATGTATTTGTGAGTGATATTGCTGAAGGACTGAATGGAAAAGTCTATCTTTTTGCAAATGACACGAAAATTTGCAACAGAGTGGACCCCCCTGAGGGAGTGAATAACATGAGGAAAGATCTACAAAAGCTGGAAGAATTATCTAATGCTTGGCAGTTAAAATTTAATGTGAAGAAGTGCACTGTCATGCACTTGGGAAGCAGAAATCCAAGGGAATTGTAAGGGGGCGAGAGGTTGGTGTGCACAAACCAGAAGGACCTCGGAGTGATTGTTTCTGAGCATCCCAAGGTGGTAAAACAATGTGACAAGGCAGTGGCAAAAGCCAGAAAGATGCTGGGTTACATACAGAGAGGAATTACCAGCAGAAAGGAAGAGGTACTAATGCCACAGTACAAGTCGCTGGTGAGGCCTCACTGGGAATATTGTGTTCATTTTTGGGGACCATATCTTGCAAAGGACATAAAAGGGTTGGAAACAGTTCAGAGGAAGGCGACCAAAATGATTTGGAACCTGCGTCAGAAGACTTATGAGAAGAGACTTGAAGACCTAAATATGTACACTCTGGAGGAGAGGAGGGGTAGGGGAGATATGATTCAGACCTTTATATACTTAAAAAGTATTATGAACAAACAAACCTCTTCCAAAGATGGGGAAGCTGTAAAACTAGAGGGCATAACATGAAGCTGCAAGAGGGTAAACTGAAAGGCAATATCAGGAAATACTTTTTCACTGAAAGGGTGGTGGATGCTTGGAATGCCCTCTTGATGGAAGTGGTGGGGGCAAATACTGTGATAGAATTAAAAATGGCATGGGATAGACACAGTGGATCTCTTTTTAGCAACAGAATAAAATCAAAATATAACTATCTCTTATATCTCAGCAAATAGGGGTGACCTGCATGGAGCGGCAGGTGCACCTACTCTTGCCACCTTGCTGGGCAGACTAGATGGACCATACTGGTCTTTATCTGCCGTCATATACTGTGTTACTATGTTATGTCACCCTCTGCATTGACTCCAACCTAGTTATATCCTTTTGAAGGTGCGGTCTCCAGAACTGCACACAACACTCCAAATGAGGTCGCACCAAAGACTAATACAGAGGCACTATCACTACCTTTCTCCTGCTGGCCATTCCTCTCCCTATGTACCCAAGCATCCATCTAGCTTTCACCGCCGCCTTTTCTACCTGTTTAGCTACTTTGAGATTGTCAGACACAATCATGCCTAGGTCTCATTCTTCTTTCGTGGACAGAAGTACATCACCCCCTATACTGTACCATTCCCTTGGACTGTTGTAGCCCAAATGCATGACCCTACGTTTTTTAGCATTAAATCTCAGCTGCCAAATTCTAGACTATTCTTCAAGCTTAGCTAAATCCTTCCTCATGTTATCTACACCTTCCTGGGTGTCTATTCTGTTGCAGATTTTGGTATCATCTGCAAAGAGGTAGACCTTACCCGATAGCTCTTCCGCAATACCACTAACAAAGATGTTATAAAGAATCGGACCAAGGACAGATCCCTGCAGCACTCCACTGGTAACCTCCTTCTCCTCAGACTGAACTCTATTTACCTATACCTTTTTTTGCCTCCTACTTAACCAATTTCTAACCCAAGCAGTAACTTTAGGGTCCATCCCAAGGGTGCTTAGTTTGTTTATAGGTCGCCTGTGTGGAACAGTGTCAAACACTTAACTGAAATCTAAATAAATCACATCTAGGGCTCTCCCTTGGTCCAACTCCCTGATCACCCAGTCAAAGAAATCAATTAGATTTGTCTGACAAGACCTGCCCCTGGTGAATCCTTGCTGTCTCGGATCCTGCAATCCGTTGGCCTCCAGAAACCTCACTATTTTCTCTTTCAGCAGCATTTCCAATAATTTACTCACCACAAAGGTTAAATTAACCAGCCTGTAGTTTTCAACCATAGCCTTACTTCCCCTTTTGTGTAAAGGGATCACATGTGCCTCTCTCCAGTCCTCTGGCACCATCCCAACTCCATAAAGGTTCATCAGGACTACGGGCTGACCTTGAATTTTCCCAAGGACAAAGACATACCACTCAACTGGGTCTGTGATACTTTTCATCACGTTAAAGCCCACCCTTTTGTGTATCAGTATAATCACTCCAGCTTTTTCCCCTCCGACGATGCTCCATATACCTCCCCAACCCACCACCACTTGAGTTTGGAGTGTCTGAGTGCCATATGGCGAGTTTCTTGCAAGAAAGCAAAATCCGCCTGCTTGTCGCAGAGTGTCTAACACCTTATGGTGCTTTATGGGGCTGCCCAGCCCACACACGTTCCAAGACACAAAGCAAAGTCATCTACACATTGTCTATAGGCCTCTGGTCATTGTGATCCTCGTTCTTCCGATCACATTCCCAACAGAAGGCAGCCCTCCCCCACACACTTTTATCTGTACTTCACAAGTCCTGACCAGCAAATAGTCGCCATCTTTAGTTACTTCCTTCCCCAAGTTACTAGCTCGAGAGGCATAACCCCTTACTCCTACTAACCCCTAGTCACTAAAAAATAAATTTGGTTCCCCTTGAGCAATTTACACTTAAGTCCCCTCCCCTCTCCTTTTCTTCCTGTCTCATACTGCACTCCTTGCGGTGATCCTCCTTTGAGTCCTCAATAATGCACTGGGGCCCTGCCCCCACATTTAAGTTCCTCTCCTGTTCCTGTCATTCACTCAGCCCAGTCATACTCTCGTGCCTCTCTTGCACACACTCAGGGCCGGCTTGTCCATTGTGCATGAATGTTGTTCGCACAGGGCCCCATGCTTCAAGGGGCCCTGTGCCAACAACATCCTGCACATGTTTGGCTCCCGGCTCACCTCTCTACAGTAGCTTGCAGTTCCTGGTAGGCTTCAAAAAGCTCCCTACAGCCGCCGAAGAGCGGTTTTCCTTCACTTCGGCAGCTATGTTGTAATGTAGATCGCTGGTGTGCTGAGTGCCGGGACACAGGAAATGTTCTTTGACCTCCAGCGCACCAGCGACCTACATTACAACATAGCTGTTGAAGTGAAGGAAAACAACCTTCTTCACTTCGGCGGCTGTAGGGAGGAGTTTCTTTTTTTTTTTTTTACTTTAGTTCTGTTTATTGAAATTTTCAAAAACTATACAATGTTCACAAAGTATAGAGAAACACAATAAGTCAACAATAGAAATAATTCAAAAGAGAAATAATACAAACAAGTACATTAGCCCACATCTCGGAGAGATACCATAAGAAATCAACAAGAAAAAAACAAGGCAAGGAACACCGAACCAAAGAAAGGTGTCCCAGCCACACAGAGCAGTCAATTATACCCTCCCACCGCCTGACAATTTCTAAATGACAGCATAATGACAAAGGAAAAGCAAAAGTCACTGCGCCTTTTCCTTATCAAGAATCCACGTTTCCAAATCCGAAAATGACAAGACAAACCTGTCATATCCAAGAGATACTAAGAATTTACAAGGGTAGCGCAAGGAAAAAGTAGCGCCTAAGGCAAGAGTTCTAGACTTGAGAGCAAGAAAGGACTTCCTACGTGCTTGTGTTGAGCGAGATACATCAGGAAAAACAGAGACCTTATCACCACAAAAGAGATTGTCCCTTTTCCGAAAATAAGCTTTAAGAATAGAGACTTTATCTTCTTCAGAAACCAAAGTTACTAATAATGTGGCTCTAGTGGAAATAATATCTTGAGCGTCTTCCAAGAAGGCAGTCAAGTTAAACCCATTTTTATCTTCAAGAACAGCTATTTCCCCTTCCCCAACAACTGGAGAAACAATTTTTGAGGAAATATAACAACATTTAGCAAACACTATAGCATCGGCGGTGGGGAGGAGAAGAACATCTTTTAAATATTTCCTAAACAGTATTGATGGAGATAATAAACTACTAGAAGGAAAATTTAAAACTCTCAAATTCTTAGACCTAGCCATATTCTCTAAATTCTCAAGTTTTTGACACATAATAGAACTTTCTTTCATGGTAGCAGACTGAAATAAAGAAAACGATTTAACCTACGTATATATATACTTGAAATAGATGAATGCAAAGTTCCAATCTATCAAGATTCTGAAATTTAATAAGTGTCCCTAGTAAATTGACATAAAGAGGGAAGTCTCAGCAAGAATCCGTTCAGTACGATTGACTACTTGCCAAATATCCAGAAGAGAGATGGAGAAGACTTGTGAGTCACCAGGAGGAATGGAGGGCTCCGACCAAGAAACCATTTTGGGGAGCATAACTTCCTTCTGTGAACTCAAAACACTGGACTGAGGCACAGCAGACCATTCCAAAAAAACAGGAGGAAGAGGAGGGGTATGCTCAGGAGAGCTAAGACTCGGACCCTCCAGCGAGGGGTCAAAAGGAACAGTACCTGGTGTTGTTAAGACCGGTGTAGGTATTACATGCTTGTCCATAGGGCCACCAGCAGACACAGCCACGAGAGTTTTCTTTTTCCTTTTACCGCCGGGCATCGCCACTTCACAGATCTATAAATGCTCCCAATGTACTCCTAAGGAGGGGCTCAGGAGGGGCTCACAAGGGGCATATGTCCCCCTTGGAAAACACCCCATAGAAAATGCCCCAACAAGCGCCGTAAAGCACTCTAGATATATTAAGGAGCTTCAAAATGATGCCAGCAGTGACTGCCCCGCACAGGCCGGCTCTCTCCAGCACCAGCTATTCTCACTCTCCACAGCGTGTGAAACTGCAGGCAACACTCCCAAGAAACAGCTCCGTGCACAGATCCTTTATGGAGCCTCAAAATGATGTCAGCAGTGACTGCCCCGCACGGGCCGGCTCTCTCCATTCTGTTCTCACTCTCCACAGCGTGTGAAACTGCAGGCAACACTCCCCATAGGGAGGTGTTTCTGATCCTGCCAGGGGCTGCTGTAGGAAGGTGACCCTTGGCCTCTAAAGCCTGCCGCGGAGCACTTAGGGGAGAGGGGTTAGGGCTTGAAATGGGCTGGGGGGGGGGCTAAGATTGGAAATGGACTGAGTGGGGGGGAGGGCTAGGATTGGAAATGGGCTGAGTGTGAGGGAGCTTGGACTGGAAATGGGCTAATGTGGTGCTGGAATAGGATTAGAAATGGCTGATGGGGGGGCTAGGATTGCAAATGGGCTGGGGGGGGGGAGCTTGGACTGGAAATGGGCTGATGGGGGGAGCTAGGATTGGAAATGAGCTGATTGGGGGGGCTAGGATTGGAAATGGGCTGATGGGGGGAGCATGGACTGGAAATTGACTGATGGCCGCTGGAATAGGACTGGAAATGAGCTGACTGGGGGGCAAGGACTGGAAATGAGCTGATGGGGGAGTTGGATTGGAAATGAGCTGATTGGGGGGGGGTTAGGACTGGAAAGAGGTTAGTGTGGGGGAGCTTGAAATGGGCTGAATAGGATTGGAAATGGCTGATGGGGGGACAAGGATTGCAAATGGGCTGAGGGGAGAGCTTGGATTGGAAATGCGTTGATTGGGGGGGGCTAGGATTGGAAATGGGCTGAGGGGGGAGCTTGGACTGGAAATGGGCTGATGGAAGCTGGAAAAGGACTGGAAATGGGCTAATGAGGGGGGATGGAAGAATGGAACTAGAAGGGAGCAGATGCTGGGTGGGGCTGGAACTAGAAGGGAGCTGATGTTGGAGGAGGACTAGAAGAGGATGGGGCTGGAGGAATGAGGATGGAGGGGGAAAGAGTAGTTACTCACCTGTAACAGGTGTTCTCCAGGAGCAGCAGGAATCAGTCCTCACATATGGGGTGACATTGACATCGATGGAGCCCTTGCGGAGCATTTCCCCAGCTTTCTATGAAAGCCTTTGGGAACACTGCACGCATGCGCGGTCCCCTTCCCGCCTAATGGTGCCATCTTGCTCAGTCTGATGACATAGCTAAAAGACAGCACAAAAAATGTAAAAAGGAACTATGTACAACTGCAACTCCCAGGGGAGGAGGGAGGGTTGTGAGGACTGATTCCTGCTGCTCCTGGAGAACATCTGTTACAGGTGAGTAACCACTCTTTCTCCAGGACCAAGCAAGAAGTCAGTCCTCACATATGGGTGACTCCCTAGCTCTGGGCTACCAGGAACCCAGGCTGAACAAGAGAACTCCCTCTAGTCACAGCAGTAGAGAAAGGCTTTCCACTGAAAACAGAACCTCCACCGATAGCCCAACGGAGGGCTGGAGTTGCCTAAACCTCAAAGAGATTCCGGAGTACTGCCTGGCCGATAGCCCAACGGAGGGCTGGAGGGCAGGAGTTGCCTAAACCTCAAAGAGATTCCGGAGTACTGCCTGGCCAAAAGCACTGTCCCTACGGGACTCCCTCTCCAGGCAGTAATGAGCTGCAAAAGTCTGGCTTGAGGACCAAGTTGCAGCCCTGCAGATGTCTGCCAACGGTACAGAGCGGAGATGAGCTACTGAGGCAGCCATAGCCCTGACACGGTGGGCCGTGACCCGACCCTGCAAGGGAAGGTCAGCTGCCCTGTAAGCCCAGGTGATAGAGTCAGCAACCCAGATGGACAAGGTATGCTTGGACACAGATAACCCCAAGTTATTAGGGTCAAAAGACACAAAGAGCTGAGTAGCCCTCCTATGCCCCTGCGTACGGTCAATGTAGAAGGATAAGGCCCTTCTACAGTCCAGGGTGTGCAGAACTGCCTCAGCCTGGCTTGCATGAGGCCTAGGGAAGAATGTGGGAAGAACCACCTCCTGGTTGAGGTAGAAAGAGGAGACAACTTTTGGAAGGAACTTAGGATGAGTCCGAAGGACTACCCTGTTCCTATAGAAGCAAGTGTAGGGCCTATCACAGACCAGGGCCTGGAGCTCACTCACTCACCTGGCCGAGGTAAGGGCTACCAGAAAGAGAGTCTTCCAGGAAAGGAAGCGGAGAGGACAAGTAGCCATCGGCTCAAAGGGTGGGCGAAGTCAGTTGCTGCAAGACCACATTCAACTCCCACTCAGGGGCTGGAGGACGGATAGGAGGCTTGAGCAAGAGCAAACCTCTGAGGAACCGGGACACCAAGGGGTGAACTGATAAAGAGTGTCCCTCCACTAGTGAGTGGTGAGCTGCTAGAGCTGAGAGGTAGACCCGAACAGAATTGGACTTGAGGCCCTGATTGGATAAGTGCAGCAGGTACTGAAGCACCACTGGCACAGAACAGGAGAAAGGATCTTCTGTGCATTGCTGACACCACAAAAAGAACCTTCTCCACTTCAGGGCATAGGTTTTTCTGGTGAATTGCTTCCTAGAGGCCAAGACAACTTCCTGAGGCAAGCCCCAGGGAGCTAACACTACCCTTGCAGCCTCCAAGCCATCAAATTGAGAGATTTGAGTTTGGGGTGCAGAAGAGAACCCTGATCCTGAGAGAGAAGATCGGGTTGTAACCCCAGAGGTAGTGGGGTGTCCACTGCCAGTTGAAGCAGAAATGGAAACCAAGGCTGCCCTGGCCACCTGGTGGCTACCAGAAGTACCAAGGCCTTGTCCTTTAGAATCTTGAACAAGGTTCGGGCCACCAGAGGCGTGGGAGGAAACGCATACAGGAGGCCCTGGGACCAGGAAATCAGGAAGGCATCCGCTGCCAACCTCATGGGATGCGGTTGCCTGGAGCAGAACCTGGGTAACTGATGGTTCAGGGGACTGGCAAAGAGATCTATGGATGGTAGTCCCCATTTCAGGAAAATTCTCTGAACCACTAATGGGTGCAGTTGCCATTCGTGGGGCTGCAAAATTCTGCTCAATCTGTCGGCTAGGAAGTTCTCCTGGCCAGGGAGGTAAACAGCCTTGAGAAACATGTTGTGCTTGAGCGCAAACAAAGGTCCTGTGCCTCCTGACACAGGAGCCTGGACCCAGTGCCGCTCTGCTTGTTCACATAGAACATGGCTACTTGGTTGTCCGTCTGTACTAAGACAGACTGGTGAGCCAGGGTTTGGGAGAAGGTTTTGAGGGTAAGCGAATAGCCCGGAGTTCCAGTAGGTTGATCTGTTGTGTGGCCTCCCAGGGAGACCACAGGCCCTGGGTGCACTTGTCCAGACAATGTGCTCCCCAGCCTTGTGAGGAGGCATCGGTGGTTAACATTACCGTGAAGACAGGTACCTGAAAAGGCACCCCCTGTAGTAAGTTGGGGGGGTGCAGCCACCAGCGTAGGGAGTTCAGGAATGGTTTGGACACCCGTACTCTGTCCCTGAGGCTTCCTGTGGCTTGTGTCCACTGAGTTCGGATGGGACGCACCGAGTCCGGAAGTTGTCGGGGGACTCCTCGTCCTCCGTCTCCCAAGCTGACTCGTCCGAAGAGGAGTCAGGCTCCAACCGCGTGGGTCCCGGCAGCACCCGCCCTGACACCAAAGGCACCGGCGTCGATGTCCTCGGTCCCGAGGAGGTCAAGGGAGACCGCGACCGAGGAAAACTTCGAGCCTTCATGGTCTCGAGTATCGGCTCGGTTTCCGGGGTCGACTTCGACGTCGATGTCCCAGTGGTCGGGGCAGATGCACCAGCGAGGCTGGCCATCAGCATCCGCTGCTGATCCATGAAGGCAGAGAGTCTGCACTCCAAGGCTGTCAGCCTGAGTCCAAGCTCAGGAGACTCAGCAGCCACCGACTCGGGCCCCAGCGGCTCCCTGGGAGGAGAGTCCTCGAGGACAACAGGACTTACGCGTCCAACAGACTCCAGCTCGACACGAGGCATTTTGGACGGCTTCTCCTGTTCCAAGGGCCCGGGACGGCGGTCGGAGGTCCAAGACCTGGCCCTCGAGGGACCAGGGACCTCCTCCGACGCCGCCCTCACGAGCCGCTTCTTCCTCTTTTGTTCCCGATCGGGGGACCCCCTGTCTGAGGAGCCCCGGCGATGCTCGGGGTCAGACTCCCGAGACGTTGAGGCCTCAGACGAGGTCCGGGCCCGGCCGGAGGCCGAATCCGATTAAAGCCTTTCCTTCTGATGCTGTCGACTTCGCAGTGCCTTGGTGGACATTTTGCCACACGGGCCACAGATCTTAGGATCATGATCTGGGCTGAGGCACCGAAGGCAGCAGTCGTGTGTGTTGGTGAGAGACATCAATTTCTTACACGGATCACACTTTTTGAAACCACTGGAAGCCATCGGGGGAAAAAGGGCACCCGCGAGGTCAAAAGACCGGCCTTCCAGGGAAAAAGAATAAAAAGGCGCGAACGCCAGCCACTAAGGGCAAATATCGAAAAATAGAAGACGGGCTCGATACCGGTGTACCGAACCGGGCGGGAAGGGGAACCGGCGTCGAACCGGACAGGAATCGCGACAAAATCGCAAAGAAAATCTAACTTTAACCGGGGTGACAAGGACGGACATCCGTTGGGCTCCATGGAAAAAGAAAGACTGAGCAAGATGGCACCTTTAGGCGGGAAGGTGACCGCGCATGTGTGCAGTGTTCCCAAAGGCTTTCATAGAAAGCTGGGGAAATGCTCCGCAAGGGCTCCATCGACGTCGATGTCACCCCATATGTGAGGAATGACTTCCTGCTTGGTCCTGGAGAAAAGAGATTTTGTGTGGGAGGGAAGAAAAATCTACAAGTGGCCGGGAATTGGAAGAGTAAGTGGGGACTGAGGATGGAAGGGTGAAATTTGAGTGGATGATAAAGGAATAAAAAAGAAATTGGGGAAGCAACAAAAGGGGAAAGATCAGTATTTTAAAGCAGATGTAGAAGATAGAATGGAAAAAATCTAGAAGAGAGAAGAACAAATGGACAGCAGACGATGGAGAATTAGCAGAAGACAGAAAAAAAAACAGAAGAAAGTGACCGGAGCAATTGCAATTGAAAAATAAAATGCCCAAACAACAAAAGGTAGAAAAATACTTTATTTTGAATTTATTAACTGGAATATGTCAGCTCTGGGAAATGTGTATTGCTAACGTCTTTGCGTTTTTGTTTAGTACAAGAGGAAATTAATTTATAGTTTTATTTCTCCAATGTTCTTGTACATTCCAAGTTTGGCTTTAGGGGTTTCCAATTTAATTATTGTCTTCCGATTTCTAAACTGTGATCCCTTGTTCTTTGTTTGGTGACAGTCTATGTTCTGCATGTGTAACTGAGCTGCAGTATTCTGTTCATGTAGTTTCTATTTGACAGTGCCACTTGTTCTCTTTCCCCAATAAGAGATGTATTGGTATTCTCTCAGATGTATTTGCCGTGTTGCCTTTTGATAGGTAGGGTTTGGTGCTTTGTCAGCCCTGGTAGTGCTGTTATGATTCAGCGGGTTTGCTATGGGTTCTAAATGGGCAGTATTTATACTACTTCCTAATGTGCCTGGAGGTTGGCACTGGAGTATAGTAATGTAGAAATCTGGTAGTCTTTCTTTATCCAGACACTCATTAAGAGGCATGTTAACATTATGCTAATATTTATGCAAATGATGCTCCTTATGCAAATGAGGCCCACAATGAGTCTCCGCACATGGCCCCGCAGCTCCCTTGGGCTACCCCTGAACACACTCATCCTATTCAATTACCTAAGTCCACCTATTGTCTATCCCCCCCCCAGTGTACCCCCTCCTCCCTCCACCCTTACCCACCACATTCCCTTTCTTCAAAGACTATTTACTTCATTCTGAGACCAGGCATGAATCCCCTATATATTTGCATGATGTCTCCCCTCCATATTTATCGCTGTGTGTCCACTACCCTATTCCACCCTTCCTCAACCCTGAGCCCCTCCCCAATCCCATGATCCAAGTACTACCAGTTTATTGGTAGTGGTTGTATTGTGGACTATCGCCCCATTCCTCCATGGTCTAAAAGTTCCAGTCTAATTGGCATGAAATAAGAGCCGGGGCAGAGAGAGACAGGGGAAGCCCCTTAGGAAGTAAGACCGGCAGCTCTCATCTTCATAAGAACCTCTGGGCCCCACCCTGCATGATCAGGATGCCTTTGAGGTGTTGGCACCCCATTCCCCATCCGCAGCAGCAGGAGGTGGTTTCCCAATCAAGTTAAATTAGATGCGAGCCAAAGGAAACAGAAAGAGCAGTGGCATGGCTGTACATACAAGACTTGTTGGTCAAGCCTGATGTTGCACAGTGGGCCATCTGCCTTGCACTCCAGATCTAAGGCCCAGCAGGCACACTGCAGAGTCCAAACTTAAACCCCTTCCCAAGTCAAAGATACAGGATAGAGAGTAAAAATGAAATTAAATAAAAATAATTATAACAGAGGAAAAAATACATATTTGCATATTGGACATCCCCACACATGACACAAAATACCTCCCTCCCATCAGATTCATTCACACATTCAACACCGCAACCTTTGGTGTCAAGTGGAGAAGAAGCTGATTAAGACATACCTCCCATATCATATGTATATAAATTTGATGGCATGCACTTTATATAACCAGCCATAGACCCATTAGGAGTTTATCCGCTGTATGTCAGGTATCACACAAACTGTTACCCCATGAGTCTGTCACAGGTTAAAGTTAGTAATATGTCCCAGGGGGCGCCTTCACAGTCCTAACCCTTTTCTTCCCGGCAGTTCATAGGTTGCTATTCACTTCTCATCCCCTCTACTGTAGTAAGATGAGGCCCTGTCATTTGCCAAAATAGAGCACCATTACAGCTGTATTAACATGCTGTGTAAGGCTGTGTGGCAAACATGTAGAAAATTATATTGCCCAAACAAACATCTCTTGTCTGGCTCAGTCCCTTGGGTTGCTACTTATTAGTCTGTCTAGTTCCATCCAGCCTACATAAAGTAGCTCTTTGCTTCATCCTTCAGTTAGCTCTGCAAGAAATGCCTGAGCTTCTGCCGGGGTAGCAAAAATCGCTGCTGTCCTTTATATTCCACTTTCAGCTGTGCCAGATACATTAAGGCAAATCGTATTCCTTTTGTCACCAATGCGCTGCACACCTGGCAAACTCTTTCCTGCAATGGCTAAATGTAAGGGATAATCTTGGAAAATCAATATTCTTTTATTGTTCTGTTGCTGCTGTCATTGGTTTCTGTCTGCCTTTAAAATGGCTTCTTTATGCACCTAACTAAGAAAACGGGCAATCACCACTCGGTGCCAGTCGGCGCCCTTCCGCCAAGGGCCCAGTCTGTGTGCCCACTCCACAACCCACAGGCCCCATAGCTGTATGAAATGCAAGATTAGAGGGCAGCTAGGTCTCTAAGTAGCCACGCAGCTCTGATTCCTGAATACTTTCAGGTATGCCATTAAAGTAAAGATTCTTGCACCATCCACGGTTTTCCAGATCTTCGATCTTCTCACCCTGATGTTTTAGTAGCTCCTCCAGTCTGCCAATTTCCCAGGCCTGGGCTTACTGTGTGTCCTCCACGTCGGATATCAGTTGTTCGGCCTGGTCTATTCTCCCGCCAAATTCTGCAACAGCCTGCTCGGAAAGGACTTGGAACCGGCCTTCCAACGCTGCCACCACCGTGTACGTAGCATCGTCCACCATTCCGGTGAGCTGGGTTGGGTGTGGGCTTAAGGTGGGCTGTTCAACTATTTTTTTTACCACTAGAGCATGGTTCTTCTCCTTCTGCGCTATTTTTTCAGCCATCCATCAGCTCCCAGCCGAGGCTTCCACGTCTTCGGATAGAGAGTGGTTTTATCGATTGGGTAAGCGTGATAAATGCAGGTTCGGGGAATTTTAATAGATATTTTATTGTGATTTTGTAGCGGGGTCCCCTGGAGTAAGGCAAAAGATGGCTGCCTGACTCATTGCATCACATGGGTCTCCTGTGTACTGATATTCTAAAATATGGAATACATCTATTCTTTGAGGTACACTCCACACCACACCTCTTGAAATCTCTGCACGTTGAGGCAGATTCACACAAGTTGCATCTTTTCTAATGCTGCTCTTTACATCTGCCAATTTATACCTGTACACAAGTGATCAAAAGGTAACTTCTAAAATCATCAGGAGTAGCGCCCCACTAACAGGCTTACATCTAGCTAGCTATACTGCTGCTTAAAATCAGCTTTCCGTAGCCAGTGAAAAGTTTGCCAGTTAGGTCAGGTACTCAGCAGATGTTTGAAAATGTGCAGCAATTTGATAAGATCAATCAGAAGGATCTTAGGGTTCCCCACAATATCCCAATCTCTGCCTTCTGCAGTTAGGTTAATAGGATCCCATTTTCAGCTGAAAATACAGGAAGGAGCCCTGGAAGCAGCTCCCTGAGCAGTCCCAGGTGCACAGCAGAGGCCTCTCTGACATGAGTTAAGCCATTTCTAAATCACAGAAAACAGACGGACCAGGGAAATGTAACTGCAATTCAGCCAGCCAGAGCCCAGCATTCAATGCTTCCTAGAATACTCTGCTGAAAAGCTCCTGCTTCATGATTCCTTATTTTTCCTTGTTTTCTTTTTTACCTTTTTTTCCTAAAGCACTTAAGTTTTATCAAAAGTGACAGACAAGCATTTCGGCAAAGATGCAAATAAACATGAATCCATTTGTCAGATCGGCAGTGATCTGATTGTTCTGCCTCAGTTGATCAGGGCTTGTCTAGACCCGTCAATGCCCATTGCTTTTCTATTTCCTCATCTGCAACAGAACAGGATGAATTCCGAGGTGGGAGGATGGGGAAGCTGTTCACCGTCATCCCGAAGGGGTTGCTGATAGCAGTCTAACCACCCAGGGCCTCTTAATATAATGGCCACGGCCTACTGCTCTCAGGCACACACCATATGCTGTGAAGCTCTTTCCTATGGGTCAGACTCTTGCACATCGCTGGAGATTGCTTTTCAGGCACCTGACACTGAATGACAAAGAACAAGCACTAAAGGAAATGGGAGACAGTCTTGGTGTACCCATATGTCGACAGAGTCAGTCACGTTTACCTGACTTTGCATGAGCCTGCGCCAGAGGGAGACTCTTCCTTAGTAAAAGTGAAGCCTGTAACACTAAGTCAACTTCATTCTACAATGAACAAACGCCACCTTCATTCTTCATTATTAAAGTTAACTGAAAATGATATTTTGAAGCTGATCAACTTCATGAGTATGCAGAAAAAGCCTTATGACATGTAAAATAAAAATAAACCATTTTCCAGGGATGTGGAATCTTTATGGATAGATAGAAATTCTCTTCTACATGTTTATGTACATCATTGAGTATGCAATGGGCATAGTTTGGAGGGTAAGGGGGGGCATTGGCCCCCCAAATTAGTTGTCCTGATGATGGCTGCAACGCTGGTCTGCCCACAGGGATCCTGATTTCCTACTAGCAGATAGAAGAGAACTTTTCTGCAATCGCGGCCATCGCCTTCTCTTCTGCCCACGGGAGATCGGATCCCCATAGGTAGACAAGCTTCATGACCATCGTTGCAGCAACTTGTTTCAGGGCACAATACCTGCGGGCAGAAGAGAAGAGGGTTGTGGCAAAATCTCCTTCTATATTATCGGATACCCTGCTGGCAGAAGAGAGGGGCAGCCCAGAGACAACAGTCTGCCCATGGGAGATGGGATATCCCGCTGGCAGAAGAGAAGAGGGAGGCCTGATGGTCTGCAGCACAATAGGTTGTGTGTATGGGGGGAAGTTCAAGTGAGGTAGAGAAGGCAGGGACAATTTAAAGTGGCAGAGGGCCTATTTAAAAAAGGACGATGGGGGGGGGGATTGTACAGCAGGGGATGGGACTGCAGGGGGGGTTGGTGAAGAGGGGAGAGTCTGGAAGGGTAACAGAGGAGGGGAGCCAGCAGGTTGGAGGGGGAGGGAAAGAGTGCAAGGTGTTGCCAAAAGGTGCATTCCCCTGCCCCAAAACACATCCCGGCATCCCATCTCTACATGACAGATAGGCACACACACACACACACACACACACACACACACGCACCCTACCTCCGCACAAACCCAGACACCTCACCTCCACACCATACCATGCAGGCACCTCACCTCCACACCACACACACTTATAGAAACACAAAAGCACCTCACCTCTGCACAACAGACATGCACACACACAGGCACTCTCCCTCCACATGACAGACACGCACGCACACACACACAGGCACTTCACCTTCGTACCACACACATACATGTAAGCACCTCACCTCTGCATCACACACACAGATGCCCCAGCCCCACCCACACAAAGGCACCTACCAAATCTCCCACACACAGACAGGCATATCACAGCTGCACCACACATGCAGACACTCTTAACATCTGAAGCTGTAACTGTTATCTGTATTTGTGTCTAAAGATGCCATGTGGCATAGGAATTCTGGTGCTGGTCTCATGAGACTTGAGAATATAAGAACAGCATGAGAGACAATGGGGGGTGACTGTGAGGAATTCACAACCATTGGCTCTTAAGATTTTAGCCTGGCTCCTAAATCCACACAAAATTTGTCAAGTCCTGCAATAGTCACAGCACATTTGGAATTTTGGCGCCAGCTATAGGCTGCACAGCTCCAAAAATAAATTCCGTCACCATGTAGACCTCTCTGCTAGTTGCTGCTTTTACATTTGCTGAGCAGTAACATGAAGCACAGCTCTCTCATCTCAAATGCAGGCAACACTGCATCTCCCCATGGTCTGCCCCCTCCCTCGATCCCAGTGATTCCTGTTCAGAGATGAGCTGCGGGGAGAGCCAGCACTGCACCTAATCAGCAACACAACCACTTCTGAGCAAATGTCACTGAGAGTGATGGAGGGAGAAGATTATGGGGAGAGGCTGCTCCGCCTGCATGTGGGATCAGAGAGGTCTGTGTGTCTCATGCTACTGCTCAGCAAAGGCAAAGTGTCGCCTGCCTCCTCTATTTCTTGTGTTATATTGAATGCAGAGCCTAGCTTGTTGGGGCTGCAATTTAATTTTATCTACATTTTTCTACTTCGAGTTTATTAAAATGTATTCTGTACTTGGCGAGGGTAGGATATGTAGTAATCTGGCATATTCAGTTTTCCGAATAGGTGAAAGGCTGTTCTAAGGCCCACTGCAATATTTATGGTGCTGCTCTTTTCTGGGTCGGCTCCTTATTGCGTTACATTTTAGAAGCTGGTTTCATTATGGTATGGTAGATTTGCATTATAGGTCTTCAGTGACTTTTGTAAGGTTTTGTGTTAGTTCACAATCTGCCTGGTACTGGAGAGGCTGTTAATGAGATGACACCGGAATCAGATTTCTTTTCCTAGTATGTTGGGTTCTATAGTGAAATGTCTTAGTTCTGCTCTGCACCTACTGTTAGAGGAGAGGTTTCATTGGACTCACAACAGATGTTCAAAAAGAAAAAGAGAGAAATATAGCACAGTTTCTAATGCCAAAAGAAAATAAATTATAATTTTTTTTGGTCTTAGAAACTGCGCTGTGGTTCTCTTTTTCTTCTTGTCCTTTGGTAGGAGAGCACATTACATTTCCTTTGTTTTTTGCAGAATATATATTTACAGATGTCAGTAGTTTTTAATCTTAGACTGCCAGGCTAAATAACTAAACAGCTATAATTTTTGCTGTGTTTTAATTATATATAAATATTTTTTTTTAGTGCAGTCAAATCAGTACTGATTTCTGGTGACCCAGTTTCCTCTGGGTTTTCTTGGCAATGTATTGCAAGAAGTAGATTGCCTCCAAAGAAAAGGCCTGGCAATGGAAGGTAAAGTGACTTGCCCAAGGTCACAAGGAGTGATCTTCTGGGTACTAGGCAGTTGCTCTAATGAACCACTAGGCTACTCCTCCACAATTATATAGCCTGGGAATATGTTGCTTTCTCTTTTTTGGCAAAGCCACTTAATGAGAGCTTTTGCTCCCTTTTTGGGGATTTTGGGGGACGCCAGCTCATCCCTTGCCTATTTGTTATACTAGCTTTCTAGCCATCTAGTATTTTTTTAAAGATAACCATAATGAATATGCTAATTAGTTTTCAAATATGCAAGAGAATATGCAAATATGCTGCTCCTCTCTTTGCCCCCCAAAATGAAGCAGTCAAACTATGCCCATGTACATGCCCAGTAGGTAAGTAGGAGTAGCAGAGTAATGTGAAGGTAAAGAGAAAAGCGCCATAAGTGAAGACAAGGAAGATGAAAAGTTAACAGAAACTAGGGAAGCCAACACCATTGGCAACACAATAATAAGGGGTGATTTTAGTTACTCTAGTACTGACTGGACAAATGTCATGTTAGGACATGCCGGGAGGTAAAGTTTCTAGATGAAATGAATGCTTCATGGAGTAGCTGCTCTAGGAACCGACAAGAGCTGGAGCTATTTTAGACCTAGTTCTAGTGGAACTCAGGACTGGGTGCAAGACGTAATGGAGTCGAGGCTACTTGGCAATAGTGATCATAACATGATCAAATCTGACTTAATGAAGACTATAAAGAAATCGAACATATTAGCAATGAAAAGGGCAACTACAATAAAATGTGCAAAATGGTTAAACAAAAAAAGCTAAAAGGATTAGCTGCAAAGGTTAAGGGGTTTATGTCAGAAGCCCTATTCATGCTTTGGACTTCTGAAAATTGGCATACAGATGTCCAAAGCATGGAGACATCGCCAGGACCATTATAGAAACCAGATCTGTGGATGTCCCCAACGTGAGGATGTCCACGTCCAAAAAGGGGGAATAGCAGAGGGGTGGTCAGGGCATTCCCAAGAACTTGGATGTTCCCACCTGACATCTGAAACGTCCTGGACGTCTGGAGTTGGGTCTAAGGTTATATCTGCTCTAGGCACAAGCAGTCATCTGAAAAGAACTCGTTTTATAAAGCAAACATCTGGAGGATCTGGAGAAGAAGCTACACTAATACCCCCTTTATTTTACAATATGTCATGGAATGGGGGCTCATGTTTTCATTTTGCTATGCCGCTGGATATTATCCCCTTAGGCTAGCCTGCATGAGATGGACGTCTCTGCCCCTTGCTTTCCTAAGTGGGACAACTATTGGCCATCTGTGTGGATGTCTATGTCAAATCGGCTGGAGACATAGATGTTGCTGGCATTTTCCTGCACGTTCCTCTCTGGATATCCCCGATTTGACTTGGACGTACTTCAGGAGTTTACATCATGCATGGATTTTGTTTAAAAATATCAACTTGAAAGCTTAGACATGATGCATTCCATGTATCAAAAAGGCAAAAGGAAGACCAAATGTCAGCTGGCATGGTTAAATGGTGATGTGAGAGAGGCTATTATAGCTGAAAGAACATCTTTCAAAAAAGGAAAAAGGATTCAAATGATGAAAAGAGGAAACAGCATAAGCTCTGGCAAGTAGGATGTAAAGCTTTGATAAGGAAGGAAAAAGGAGAATCTGGAAAGAAACTTGCCACAGAAGCAAAACTCATAATAAAAAAACCCCAAAAATGTTTTTTTAAGGTACATTCGGAGACAGATCATTAGATGATCATGGGATAAAAGGGGCACTTGAGGAGGACAAGGTCATAGCAACAAGACTAAATGAATTCTTTGCTTCAGTCTTTACTGAGGAAAATTGCCAGAAATGGTATTTGATGGTGAAAAAAACCAGAGAAACTGTAACAAATCTCAGTGAACCCCTGGGTGCTATAAGAGGCCAAATTAACAAACTAAAGAGTAGCAAATCAACTGGACTAGATGGTATAAACCTCTGTTACTGAAAGAACTCTAAAATGAAATTTCAGATCTACTATTAATAACCTGCGGTCTATCATTAAAAGTGTCTATAGCACCTGAAGATTGGAGAGTGACAAACATAGCACCACTTTTTAAAAAGGGTTCCTGGAATGAGCTGGGAAATTTCAGACCAATGAGCCTGATGTCAGTGCTGGGGAAAATAGTAGAAACTATTATAAAAAAACAAAATTAATGAACAGAAAGATAGATAGATATGGTTTAATGGGACAGAGTTAACATGGATTTAGCCAAGGGCCATTTTGCCTCACTAATGCGCTATATTTTTTGAAGGCATGTAGATAAAAGGGAACCAGTTGATACAGTTTATTTATTTATTTATTTACATCTCTTATATACCGCACTCTTTGGCATCAGCGCGGTTTACATCGAACAAAAATTCAGCACCATAAGCAAGCGTCTGAGTTACAGTAAACAGGGGAATAAAACTTGGATAACAGGGTAAAATCAGTAAATGGGGTTATACAACCTGGTTAGCAATGTGATTAAGAATAACGGAAATATAACAGTGAACTATTAACATCTTAAAAGATAGCGCAGATGAGATAGAAGACAGATAGAAGACAGTGTACCTGGATTTTCAGAAAGCATCTGACGAAATCTCTCAAGAGACTGATGAATAAATTAAAAATCCATGGGAACGGAGGCAATCTTCTGTTGTGAACTAGAAACTGGTAGAAAGATAGAGGGGCATATTCATAAGTTTTTATGTAATCTGCACACTGCAAAAATGCCGCGGACTGGGATATCCAGCAGCACTAATATCCCCATCTAACCTGATTAAACACCTGACACTAACCAGAGAGAGCTGGAGCATGCCAGGTGAAGAGAAAGGGTCAGTGGTGATACTGGGTTGCTGACCAGCCTAACGATGGGACAGATTAAAGGCTGGCCTAATGTTAGACATTTGAGCTATGCCCCACTGACCAGCTAGCTAAAACTGAGTAAAGTGGATATTCAGTGCCGGTCACTGGATATGGTTCATCATGAAATATCCAGTCATAAATTAAAGCAGCAAGGGCTGGCCACTAACAGTGCTGGTTGCTTCCACAAAAAAGAGAGGGTAAGGTTAAATGGTCAATTTCCTCAGTGGAAGAAGGTGAACAGTACAGTACCACAGGTATCTGTACTGGGAACAGTTAATAAAGGATTTGGAAATGGGAAAAAACAAGTGAAGTGATCAAATTTGCAGACGACTCAAAATTATTCAAATGTGTTAAATCGCAGGAGGAGTAGGGGACACGCCATTAGGATTCAAAGTAGTAAATTTAAAACAAATGGGAGAAAATACTTTTCAATCAATATATAATCAAGTTCTGGAATTCAATGCCAGAGGATGTGGTAAAGAGAGTTAGTATTTATTATTTATTTACATTCTCTTATATACCGCGCTATTCTGCATCAGTGCGGTTTACATTGAACAAACAAATTACATTGAACAGGACATTATAACTTGGAGATAACTATTTTACAGGGAACATGGGCTATGGAGGGTTAAGTGACTTGCCCAAGACCACAAGGAGCACCTGTGAGACTAGAAACCCCAGTTCTTCCGGCCCAAGGTTGCTGTCCTCTAGTGGGATTTGAACCTCCGACCTTCCGGCCTGAAGTACCTTGCCCCAACCACTAGGCCACTCCTCCACTCCCTGTGGAGTATAGACGTTCCTGGAGGAAAAGTCTATAAACCTGAAGCTGGGAGGATGGGAAGAGATAAGGGAAGTGGAAAGGCAGTGGACCAAGCTGAAAGGAGCTATAAGAATGGAAATAGGTCTTTATGTAAAAAAAATAAAAACAAAGAAAAAAGGTAGCGCTCACATAATATAGAAGAATGGAAAAACAGGAAGACAAAAAAAGAATATCAGATAAAGCTCAAAGAGGCAATGAAAAAATTGTTGTTGTTAAGTGCCGTCGAGTCAGAGTCGACTCATGGTGACTCTCTGGATAGCTATCCTAAATTGTTTTCGGTCTTCAGTCAGGCGGCTCATTGTTGACAGACTGGTACCCATAGCTGCTGTTATTGTATCGATCCATCTCATTGCTGGCCTTCCTCTTTTGCGTTGACCTTCTATCTTGCCAAGCATGATGTCTTTCTCTGATGATCTCTCTCTTCGCATGATGTGTCCAAAGTATGAAAGTCAAAGTCTTGTCATCTGAGCTTCTAAAGAAAGCTTAGGTTTGATCTCCTCTAGTACCGACTGGTTTGTTCTTCGGGCAGTCCATGGTTTACACAGTATTCGCCGCCAGCACCATAATTCAAAGGCATCAATTTTCTTCCTGTCTTTTTCACTGTCCAGCTTTCACATCCATATGATGTTATTGAAAATACCATGGCTTGAACAAGTTGAATCTTTGTATGGAGAGAGACATCTCTGCTCTTGAGAATCTTATCTAGGTCTTTCATAGCCATTCTGCCAAGAGCAATACGTCGTCTGATTTCTTGACTGCTTGTTGCTTCTTTATTGATAGTTGATCCAAGTAGGTTAAAGTTGTTCACAATTTCAATTTCTTCTCCTTCAACGATGAACCTGTTGATTATGCCAGTTGTCATGATCTTTATCTTCTTTACATTAAGGTGCAGGCCCATTTTGAGACTATGGGGTATGTTTACTAAACTGCGGTAATCGTGAATAATGCGCGTTATGATGCGCTAACGATCGTAATGCTCCGTGGCACGGGAAAACAGTGCAGAAGGTGGAGAGAGGGCAGAGAGAAGGGGTCAGTGGGCGGAGAGAGGCTCCCCTCACACGCCAGAGGGCCCTTTGGCGTGGCCCTTAGGAGTGGCACGACAGGAGTTCAAAGCAACAACTCTGAACGTATACACACTGAAAAAACTAAAGTCAAGGCAACCACCTAGATTAAGCTCCCCTGGCGCTGAGCTCTCTCTTCTCCAGGTAATTACACCTCTGCCGAACACCACGCGACAGCAACAAACCACCCCGTCTAACCCACAGGACCGCTCCTTCCTGCATCACCAGGCAACACCCTGTGGAAACCAGGTTTGATAAGCACTATCAACCTTACTATTCCTTCACAAAACATGACTATCTGAATTAATTTCCTGAATAATATTGTCACACAAGTTTAGTTGCTCACTACACTGGCTAAATTGATGAATGTTTGTGGGTAGAGACGTCTAACAGTATTTGCTACATTGTCTCCATTGCCCAATCTCTCACAGTTTACATTGTCTCCGCTGCATATACATTGCTACATCTCAAAAATTTGTTACATTGCTTCTAACACATATCTAATGCTCCAAAGGGAAGAATGAAACATTGTGTCTACATACTTACCAGCTGACTACAGTCTTATACCACTCCAAAAAGGTAGCTATAAGAGGCTCTCTTTCTCCCACACCTTAACAACCTGAAACCATACCAATTGTCTCATATTTTCCTTGTCTCATATTATCATATAGTCTCACATTGTCTCATATTGTCTCATATTTTCCACCCTTGTACCGGAACAGATAGACCCAAAATGAAGCACATAATCCTCACTCTGATGAGCCTTTACCTTCTACTTACTATCTTGCCATCCAGCTCTCTGGCACTAACAGCACAAAACCCCATCCCGACGCTCCGGACTAGTGGAAGAAAATGCTCTGATGACATCAACAAATCCTATCATGGAGCGAGCTATCCACGCCGCCCCCGTCTAGTCTATATCCCCCTACAAAATAACTCTAAACCAAAGCAAAATAAACCCCTACATACTAACAGCCTGAAGTGCGCTCTCATCAACGCTCGATCACTTCGCAAAAAATGGCCAGCAATCACTGAAACAATAATTCATCTTAATCTAGATGTCATCATGATAACTGAGACCTGGCTCTCACCGGAAGATAATACCATCCTCAATCAACTTCTCCCACCCAACTTCGTAACCTTCACAAGCCACAGACAAAAACAAAAGGGGCGGAGGAGTTGCCATCATCACCAGAGCTGACCTTCAATTCAAAATGGTAGAAGCCAGCAATACCAATACCCTTGAAACATTATCGATTTCCAACCACGTTTGCTCCATAAACCTTATTTATAGAGCGCCCACCACTGATCCAGACAATCTCTCCAATATCATAAACATAGCAACAAATACCCATGTTCCACACAGACCAAGCTGGATACTAGGTGATTTTAACCTTCCATCCCTACAGGTCAATCAGGCTGCCGCCTTCACAGAAGCCCTAGATACCCTAGGATACACTCAATTGGTTCATGAACCTACACACACAAAGGGCAACATTCTTGATATGATATTCGCCCCACAAGTGGTGCTTCAACAAGTACAAAACATCAAGTTATCACTAACAGCAGTTCCATGGTCGGATCATAAGCTCATTTCATTCCAAATTCCGACCCCTACCAGGTCTCAAAGGTCCATCACGAACGAACAAACAATCACAACCTCAAATGCCAGAAGTTTTCACCCGTTTAACAAAGAACGCATCCTGGATGAAATAAACCCTCTCCTTGACAATACCCCACAAGACCTGGATGTCCTAATTTCCACATGGAACAGCAAGCTCAGTGCGATCGCAATCCGCCCTCCCACGACTAAAGCCTCAAAGAAAAGACCTTCCGCACCTTGGTTCACACCTGACTTAAAGGCATCTTTAACTCTCCTACGAAGATCGGAAAAACGCTGGAGGAAATCACGGACCAGCAGCGATCAAGCAGCATACATCCAACTCTTACACACTCATCGTACGGCTGTAACAGACAAAATGAAACTACATCACACCAACACTCTGAAACGCTCATTAAACAAGCCGCACGACCTCTTTAACCTGGTCAAATCTCTTGCCAGAGAACCGACCCCTGAGCGCACAGAATCTATACACCCTCAGGATTATGCCAACTTTATGCAATCAAAGCTATGCAAAACCGACAAGATGGTGATACCGGACCCCCCTTATGCTCAAGCATGCGCAACATATCTATCCACCTTTACCACTCCGTCTAAGATAATTATTGAGGACACCATTGCTACCCTAAATACCTCTACTTCATATTCAGATCCATGTCCAGCATTCTGGATAAAAGATCTGCGATCTGACCTTGCCCCAATATTAGCCAAAATGATGCGACTATCATTTAGCACCGGATCATTCCCATCCATGCTCAAACAGACCTCTGTTAGACCGCTGCTTAAGGACACCAAATTAGACCCTCTAAAGGTCGAGTCTTACAGACCCATATCCAGTATCCTGATGCTCTCTAAAATCATTGAAAAAATAGTATACAGGCAGCTACAAGATCATGTGGACACCTATGCACCTCTAGATCCATCACAACACGGGTTCAGAGAGTCACATGGAGTGGAAACACTACTTACCACTCTCTTCAACACCATAATCTCAGGCATTGACAACTCACGTACAGGTTTCGCACTTATCTTTTTAGATATTGCGGCAGCCTTCGACTCTGTCTGCCACGAGATCCTCCTGATTCGGCTAAAAGAGAAAGGCATCACTGAAACAGCACTGGAGTGGTGCAGATCTTACCTGTCTGGAAGATGGCAACACGTACGAGCAAATGGAACCACATCTGAGCCATTCCTACAAAGTCAAGGAGTCCCTCAAGGATCCTCCCTATCGTCTCTTATGTTTAACATTTATATCCAACCCATATGTAACATCATTAGACACTTTAATGTGAGTTGCATGATTTACGCCGACGATGTCCTACTTTACCTGCCAATATCCCTGGATTGCCCAGACCTAACCCCAATAACTAAGTGTTTCAATGCAGTATCCGAATGGCTCCTCTCTCAAAATCTGCGCATCCAACATAAGAAAACAGAGGTCCTATTTATCTCTAGAAATCTTGAGTTTATTCCACCTAACCACTTAGAAGTCGACAACGCCAAGCTGCAGGTAAAATCAGCCATACGATACCTCGGAGTCACACTGGATCAGAACCTCGACATGAAGCAGCACATAGCAAAAACTGTAAGAGCGATCTACTTCAAGATCAGATCCCTCAGACACATACGCCCTCTACTCGAGCTGAATGACTTCCGTACCATCTACCAAGCCCTCATCATCCCTCATTTTGATTATGCAAACGCCATCCTACAAGGTCTCCCTAAAGCAACCTTACATCCCTTACAACTCGCCATGAACAGCGCTGCGCGAATCCTTTTAGGAGCACCAAGGAAAGAGCACATCACACCCCTCCTGATGCAGCTGCACTGGCTCCCCATCCAAGCCAGGATTAACTTCAAGATCTTAGTGATGACATTCAAGGCCATCAATGGGTTATCCTCCTCTTCAATATGTGACCTCATACAACAACCCATGCCCAACAGGATAAGAAGAACGGCTGCAACCAACATGCTAGCAATACCAAAAGCTATGACAAGATGCGCCATATCAACTTCAAATAGAGCCTACAGCCTGAGCGCCCCAAGCCTCTGGAACTCCTTACCACCACACATCAGAGCTATCCCCAATTTGAGCCAGTTCAGGAAGGCCTTAAAACACCTCCTCTTTATTAAATACCTCACAGCCTCCCTCGAACCCCAGCCTCCAGGTACGAACAACACACAATGAACTCATCTCACTTATAGACAGTTACCAATTTCAGTATCCCTTTTGTGTACATAGTTTACCAATTTCAGTAGTCCATTTATGTACATAGTTTCCCCCGTTATCCAAGTTGATTGCTCCTGTTCATTGTAATGACCTGACTCTTGTTCATTGTCGGATTCTTTTTCGTTTTATGTAAACCGCGCTGATCGTAAATAGTGCGGTATATAAGAAATGTAAAATAAATAAATAAATAAAATAAATAAATAAACTAACGCGCTGATTTTCAGAGCTGAATTCCAACGCGAATGAAAACCTGCCGTTAAATGCACATTACAGGGGAGAGAAACCATTTCAGTGTCAGCAATGTACAGCCCAGGCAGGGAAACCAAAAAACAGTGATAAGTGTGATACATGTGCACAGAACAAAAGGGCACAGAAACACTGAAAATGACCCCAATAAACTGGAAAAAAGCAATAACCAAGCTGACCAATAGTGGTATCAATGAGAAACATCAACCCCTCCCCCCCCCCGAGTAAGCTCCATAGAACAGATATAAATCGTGGAAGGGTGTATACGCCATCCCCATACAAGGTGAATGAGCCCACAGTGAAATAGCGCTGCTCAGGGTTTTCCCCACCATCGGACAGGGTTCCTATGGTGTGCACATGTCCCGCAACATCAGGGCGGGCATGTCGGAACGGCAAATGGACAGATGCCGGAGAAGGGGATACAGAGGGCCGCAGGCGGCACATGCTGTGGTGGAGATGGGCCACAGTGCGGACTAGGGTGATGCCTAGGTGGCCCATACGAATGCTGAAACAGCGGAGCAGCCAGACAGCAACTGCTGAAGGCCCAACATGGGCACGAGTGTGTTTCCCAAAGTGTCACAGGGGATAGTACCCAACAGCTACCCCCAAGGGCACAGAACATTGGCAGGCGGGGCTGGGGGGGGGAGCGTGGACGTCTATGCAGGCACCCCTACCCCAGAACCCACACCATAGGCAGCCACCTACCTGCACACTGGATGGCCTGAGACTGCGCACCACCAGCTCCACCAGCAGAAGGGCATGTCAGCATGGTGGCTGAGGGATACTGGTGGTGGAGGGGGCAGTGGCAGCTGCCCAGAGCAGACCGTGGCCTAGCCCTTTGTAGGTGGGTGCCATGCACTGCAACAGACAGGCCCTGTCTGACCAACAGTCATGCTATCACCAGAGAATGCACCATCTCTGTGATAACATGGTGGTGCAGTGCACAAAACCAGTGTATTCAGAAGCAGGTGGCCACAGGTTCAAGTCCCAGCTGTGGTTTCCGCCAACCCAGTCCTCCCATTTTACCCACTACTATAACGTGCTAATACAGACAGAACCTTTCTTGCAGATGACGTAAACATGCCCAAAACACCTACATTTTACCCTACAGAGCACAGACACCATAAACATGCACATTACCTAGAGCAGAGCCTCCCAAATGCAGTCCTGGAGGGCCAAACACCATTCAGGTTCCATGCTGCCTCTGATAAAGATGCCTGTGCTGCATTTCTATGCGCCACCCCCATGGTATGCAGATGTATCTCATGCATATTCATGAGGGACAGCATGAAAACCCGAACAGTGTTTTGCACCGCAGGACTGGAGTTGGGAACCTCTGCCGTAAAGCAGCAGCCAACAGGGGCAGACACACCCGCACCCACAGGCCCCATTATCCAAAGCCTCCTGGAGAGGCAGGACTTTGGGCTCTGCGTGCATCTCCCAATACTAGCACTTGCATACCTTAGTAATGCCACCCTAAACCTGGGAATATGGTACACATCTATCAAAAAGTTGCTATGATTACTGGCAGATAGCAATTCCTAGGTTAAGTACAATTTTCAGAGTGAGCTGCATCATAGCAACCTTTTTGATGTCTGTGGAGTGTGCTACAGGTCTTGTGTCTGACAGTGTTTACCAATCTGGGGAGTGACTCCTACAGTATTGCGTACCATAGCCATGCCTGCACTGTGCCCAGGACTGGTGTGGTGGCCTGGGCTCCCCAACACCTCTATAGTTGCACAATGCTGGCATAGGTGTGGGGAGTGTGTGTCTGTCTATCCAGTGTGTGGTGGCTGCCAACACCCTCCACAGCCCACACTGCTAGCACTGTTGCCAGTATTGGCCTGCCAATGTGCATAATGAGGAGCAAGGTACCATGGGAATAGCCTGGATAGGGTGGCCTGGCCTGGCCGCATCTGCACAGGGCATAGGGCAATGGCTCGGACATTGTAGTGCCCGGTACCACCTGAACGGACAGGGTGGCCATAGCATGTCCTGCTGGGAGGTCACTCTCACCCTGACTGAGCAGTGACCATGGCATGGCTAGGTTCCCCCATAGTGCTATATAGCATTTCTCTCATGTGATATTTATGGGTTTTCTTTTGGGGCCCAATCACTGACCTATCTGCTTGGTGTGTATGCTGATATCCCTGTTCTGGGTACATGCATCTCCTCCAGGACCATGCACTATGGACTAGCTGGTGGACTGTCTGCAGCTAGTATGTGTCTTGCTGGAACACCTTGCAGGGTGCAGCGGCTGTAGGCTTTCTGCTGGAGAATGTCAGATAATGGTGGGGGGCAGCTGAGCATTTCCAGACCTGCCGTCTGTCTGCTATTGCGTTATGGATGTGTACTGCTCTGCATTGCCTGCCCTGTAGGGTGTTTGATCCCTAGCAGGACTGGGGTGATGGTCCCCTCTACTGCCACCACTGCAGGGGGGTAGAAAGTGGATCTGTTGGCGGGAGATCCTCTCCCCCACCCTGAGCCCCAGAGGGTGCGTTGGGTGGTGGTATGTAATCTCCCTGTGGGTCCCAACACCCCCCTTCACTTACATCATGTGACCATGGCACCCACACAGGGTATGCACTTTTCTGGGTGCATCATTGTTACCTGTGCATTATTGTTACCTGTAAACCGCAACTGAACTTTGGAAGATGCGGTATATAAATGTGAATTAAATAAATAAATAAAAATAAATCATAGTCCACAAGGGCTAGATGTGACATACAGATGAACACAGGCATATCCTAGGGGTGTTTGCAAGGACTACCTATCACACATTGGCACTGATGGGGACCTGCAGCATAGCCTATCTCAGCACAGCCAGGTGCTGTGCGAATGATGCTGGGCACCATACCTCTCCCTCAGGATGAGCACAGGACCCGCACACTGTGACGGTCTGTAGCTACTCTGTGCCACTAACACACACCGTCGGCACCCCCCACCAGGCTGAGGTGCTGAGGGGTGCATACCCCATCTTGTGATCATCTGTAGACTGCTGATTTACATGTGCTGTGCATCCTGGGTACGGATGGGTTGACCCTATCCTGGTAACCACAGCAGAATGTGGGTGTGGTGCCGTGCAGTCCTCCTGTAGCCAGCCAGGTGTTTATTAGCAGCTCTAGCCCACTGGTTACTTCACTGCCCATGGAGCCAGAGGTCATGGGTTCAAAACCCACAGTGGGGTTCATCGATAGGGCTGTCTTAGGCATGGTCTATTTTTATTGTATATTAGTGCTGCCAGCAGAACCACAGGGTACTGTCACCTTAGGGTGGCTCATAAGGCGCCTTATACGGTGCCCTATAAAGCGCCTTATAAGGTGCCTTATATGGTGTCCTATAAGGGACATTATAGGGTGCCTTGGCAGACAGCACACTTTATAATGTGCCCTATGGAGTGCCTTCTAGGGTGCCTTATGTGGCACCTTAGGTTACGCCACTGTGAGGGTGTGTTTGCTGGCAGCACTATTAAAGTACAACTAAACTTCCTCACAGCCCAATACTTAAACCTTTCCAGGCCAAGCCCAACACTTTCGGGATCCAAACTTCTGCCTAACTATTCCTATCAAATGCTATATAATACATGACCATGGCAGAGGGAACGTCACTATTGGAACATATTGAATAAGACGGGTACAATTTTCATGACATATGCAAACTTTAACCCGCAGAATGTGGAATAAAATATTATGTAGGCCTTCAAAGGGTTACACATGATGCCTCAGCCAGCCTTATTCATTAGGCACACTGGGGAATCAAACCCATGACCCTTGTACCATCAGTCTGTGTAGTAACCATTGTGCTACAGCTCTGTTTCTGTATTTGGGTGTCAGCGCGCCTTCTTAAGCTTAACACGCAGTAACACGCCCTGTAACGATCGTTGCTGTGCGGCGCCTTATAACGCGCGTTATCGGTAACGATGTACCGCCCATGTCCTTTTTTGGCATTTCTTCTACTAACGCGGCTCCTAACGCGAATCACACTAACGCAGTTTAGTAAACATACCCCTATGTTCTTTGATTGTGAGAAGCAAATGTTTCAGATCATCTTCACTTTCAGCCAGTAATGTAGTATCATCAGCATAGCGAAGGTTGTTGATGAGTCTTCCACCAATCTTCACACCTCTGTTATCTTCATACAATCCTGCTTCTCTGATGATTTGTTCTGCATATAAATTAAAAAGGTAGGGGGAAAGTATGCAGCCTTGTCTTACACCATGGCTTATTTTAAACCGTTCTATTTCTCCTTGTTCCGTTCGAACTGTTGCTTCTTGATCAATGTACAGATTTCGCAAGAGAACGATCAGGTGTTCTGGTATACCCATGCTTCTTAATGTGGCCCAGAGTTTCTCATGGTTTACACAGTCAAAAGCCTTGCTATAGTCGATAAAGCACAAATAGATATCCTTTTGGTATTCTTTAGTCTTTTCAAGGATCTATCTCACATCCGCAATGATGTCTCTCGTTCCTCGCCCTTTCCTGAACCCTGCTTGCACGTCAGGTAGTTCTTGTTCCAGGTATGGTTGTAGTCTCTTTTGAATAATCTTCAGTAGAATCTTGCTGGCATGTGGGATCAGAGCGATTGTGCAATTTCCACAGTCAGTTGGATCACCTTTCTTTAGTATTGGTATAAACACAGATCTTTTCCAGTCAGTTGGCCATGATGGTATCTTCCATATTTCTTGGCAGAGCCTTGTAAGTAAGGTAACAGCTGCATCAGATTGCTGCAATACTTCTATGGGAATGCTATCAATGCCTGGTGCTTTGTTCTTTGATAAGGCTTTCAATGCTGCTTCAACTTCTTCTTTCATCACCAATGGTTCCCGATCATAAGGTACAGGTTGAAACGGCTGTTGGTCCACTTGATCTTTATCATATAAAAACTTTGTATATTCCTTCCACCTTTTCTTGATCTTCTCAGCATCATTCAATATAGAACCTTGAGCATCTTGTAACATTCCAATTCGAGGCTGGAACTTTTTCTTTAACTCTCGTAGCTTTAGGAAAGCCAATCTTGTTCTTCCTCTTATAGTTTCTGCTTCTATTTCCTTGCAAGTGTCATTGTAGTACTTTTCCTTGTCCTGTCTTGCTGCACGTTGGAAATTTCTGTTGAGTTCTGCGATTGTCTTTCTTTCTCCTCTGGCTTTAGCTTCTCTGGGTTTCTGGGCAATTTTCAGAGTTTCATCCGTCATCCATTTTGGCCGTTTTTGCTTTTTCACCTTTTATAGAGACTTCTCGCTTTCTTCCAACACAACCTTCTTGATGTCATTCCATAACTCTTCCGGAGCTCTGTCATTTGTATCTAAAGCAGCAAATCGATTTTGCAGGCAGTCTTTAAATTCCAGTGGTATATTCTCAAGGTCATATTTTGCTGCATTCATGAGTGGTTTGCTCTTTTTCAACTTTAGCTTGAGTTTGCATACTAGTAGTTGATGATCTGTACCACAGTCAGCTCCAGGTTTTGTCTTTGTTGATGTTACAGAGCTTTTCCATCGTTGACTTCCACAGATGTAATCAATTTAATTTTTATACAATCCATTGGGTGAGGTCCATGTGTACAGTCGCCGCTTGTGTTGCTGGAAGAAGGTGTTTGAGATGAATAGATCATTGGTCTTGCAGAATTCTATCAGTCTTTCTCCAGCTTCATTTCTGTTGCCAAGTCCATATTTTCCAACTACTTTGCCTTCTTCTTTGTTGCCAACTTTTGCGTTCCAGTCACCCATGACTATCAGGATATCCTGTTTGCATGTTCTGTCAATTTCAGCTTGTACTTGTTCATAGAACTCTTCAATTTCATTCTCTTCTGCAGCTGTTGTTGGGGCATATACTTGAATTATAGTTGTGTTGATAGGTAATCCTCGTAGATGAATAGGGATTAAGCGTTCCCTGACTGCATTGTATTTCATTACAGTTCTTGCAAGTTTCTTCTTTATTATAAATGCAACACCATTTCTTCTTTGTCTTTCATTTCCAGCATAGTAGACCATGTGATCATCTGATGCAAAGTGCCCGATGCCAGTCCATTTCAGCTCGCTGACACCCAACAGATCAAGTTGTACACGTTCCATTTCATTCTTGACCACCTCCAACTTTCCTTGGTTCATGCTTCGTACGTTCCATGTTCCAATTAAGGGTGGCAAAAAATTAAGGGTGGCAAAAAATTAAGGGTGGCAAAAGCACAGGCAGAAGAAAAAATAGAAAAAGATAAAAAGCAAGGTGATAAAACCTTTTTCAGGTATGTCGGGAAGAGAAGAAAGGCTAGAGGGGGAACTATAAGACTGAAAGCTGCTGAGGACCACTGTGTAGAATGTGAGGAAAAAAAAGTGGAAATGTTCACAGAAGAAAATCCTGCAGTAACACAATTGGCTGACAAAGATACATATGGGAATGGAGTAGATACCACACCATTTATTTATTAAAAATATTTATATAGCATTTTCATCACTCATTGCCATTCTAAATGATTTACATAGTTACAAAACCAATAAAAGAGAGACAAGTTGATATTTTATTTATTTTATTAGCTGTATTTATATCCCGCTTTTCACCGGGTCAAAGCGGTCAATTGGGGGATACATTTAACACGAGGGGATATGAGACACATACACTAATACTTACAGGGAACATGGGCAATGGAGGGTTAAATGGCTTGCCCAAGACCACAAGGAGTGCCTACAGGACTAGAAATCCCAGTCCCTCCGGCCTGAGATTGCTGTCCCTAGGTGGGACTTGAACCCCCGGCCCTCTGGCCTGAAGTACCTTGTCCTAACCACTAGACCACTCCTCCCTCTAACAGAAAGAGGAACAAACTATAAAGCACAGTTACTTACCTGTAACAGGTGATCTCTGGGAACAGCAGGAATTAGTCCTCACATATGGGTACGTCGGTACCGACGGAGCCTGCGCGGGAAAGCTCCCCAGCTTCCCAGAAGGAAAGCTTTTGGGGCCTCCCACTGCGCATGCGCGCTGCCTTCCCGCCTTCCTGACCAACTCTCCTCAGTTCGAGTTTAAAGCTGAGACAATAGAGAGAGGAAAGGAAAGAGAGAGATAGATACAACTCCTAGGGGAGGTGGGCGGGTTGTGAGGACTAATTCCTGCTGTTCCCAGAGATCACCTGTTACAGGTAAGTAACTGTGCTATCTCCAGGAACAAGCAGGAATAAGTCCTCACATATGGGGACTCCCTAGCTAAGATGCCCGGGAGATCCCCTGAAGGGTATGAGACCCTGAAAGGTTCCTCATCTTCCTATGGATCTCAGGCATCCATTCAGGGAAGGTGGGCTGGAGTTGTTCAAGAATGAAACAGGTGTCTGAGGACAGCCTGACCAAACAAGGCATCCCGGCGGGAGTCCTTGTCCAAACAGTAATGGGCTGTAAAGGTATGAACCGAGGCCCAGGTGGCTGCTCGACAGATCTGGTCAATGGACACAGAGTTTAGATGAGCCATAGAGGTGGCCATGGCCCTCACGTTGTGAGCGGTGACATGGCCCTCCAGAGAAAGGTTCTTACTTTGGTAAGCAAAAGAGATACACTGAGCAATCCAATTGGAGAGTGTTCTTTTAGAGACTGGAAGTCCCAAATGAGAAGGATCAAAAGCAACAAAAAGCTGAGAAGACTTTCGATGTTGCTGTGTCCTGTGGAGGTAAAAGGCAAGAGCTCTTTTACAGTCTAGAATATGAAGGTTCCTCTCTGCACTGGATGCATTAGGAGCTGGAAAAAAGACAAGTAAATACACCTCTTGATTAAGATGAAAAGGGGAGACCACTTTAGGCATAAAGTGGGGATTGGTCCTAAGGACCACCTTATCATGATGGAACCTTGTATAAGGTGGATTAGCCACTAGAGCTTGCAGTTCACTAATACGGCGAGCTGAGGTGACTGCAATAAGAAAAATAACCTTCCAGGAAAGAAATTTCAAGGAGGTAGTGGCTAAAGGTTCAAAAGGTGGCTTCATAAGCTGACCAAGAACAAAGTTTAAGTCCCATGCCACCGGAGGAGGTCGAATGGGAGGTTTAGTTAAGGTTAGGCCTCTCATGAATCTTGCAATAAGAGGATGAGAGGAAACAGGTTGTCCATTGATGGGCTTAAGTGATGCCGCAATAGCACTCAAATGGACTCTTACTGAATTCGTTTTGAGTCCTGCATTGGAGAGATGCAGGAGATATTCCAAAAGAGAATTCAATGGGAGTGCTAGAGGGTTAAGACCCTTGTGAGCACACCAAATGGAAAATCTTTTCCATTTAAAAGCGTAAGAACGCCTAGTGGAAGGTTTCCTGGAGGCGTGTAGGATATTCTTCACTTGCTGCGAAAGATCGAAGGCTTGAAGGTCTAGGCCTTCAGTAACCAAGCTCTGAGGTGAAGGGACTTGGGGTTTGGGTGCCACAAAGTCCCCTCCTCCTGAGACAGAAGGTCTGGAGCTGCTCCCAAGTCCAGGGAGGGGGCTTGGGAGAGATGCAGAAGTATAGGGTACCACACCTGGCGTGGCCAGCGTGGAGCTATGAGAATCATGGACCCTTGATCCCTTTGAAGTTTGAACAGAGTCTTGGGAATCAAAGGAATGGGTGGAAAGGCATATAGGAAGCCCCGACCCCAATGAAGGAGGAAGGCATCCTTGGCCTGAACTCCCTGACACGGAATTCTGGAACAGAACCGGGGAAGTTTGGCATTCCACGGACTTGCAAAGAGGTCTATGTCCGGGGTTCCCCATTTCTGGAAGATTCTGAGTACCTGATCCATGTGCAGGGACCATTCGTGTGGAAGCAGAACTCGACTGAGTCTGTTGCCCAAGAGTTTTGGATTCCTGGAAGATATACTGCCAGGAGATGGATTTGATGCTCTCTGGCGAAGGCCCATAATTTTAGAGCTTCGTTGCAAAGCGACAGAGAGCCAGTCCCTCCTTGTTTGTTTATGTAAAACATGGCTACTTGATTGTCCGTATGAATAAGGACTGTCATGTTGCTGAGGAGGGTATGAAAAACTCTGAGAGCTAGAAAGATTGCTCGGAGTTCCAAGTGATTGATATGAAGGGTGGTCTCCTGTGGAGACCAAGTGCCCTGAGTGGAGAGATCTTGAAGATGAGCTCCCCAACCTGTTTGGGAGGCATCTGTTGTGAGGGTTGCTTGGGGCAACAATGGTTGAAAGAGGGCCCCCAACAACAGATTTTGGGTGGACATCCACCACTGGAGAGACCAAAAGAGACGTTTGGAGTTTGCTATTTGGTTTGAGAGAGCTCCTGATGCTTGAGTCCACTGGGTGGACAAAGTCCATTGAGCTGCTCTCATATGTAGGCGAGCATAAGGCACCACATGTACTGTGGAGGCCATGTGGCCTAATAGTTGTAGCATCTCCCTGGCAGTCAAGTGGTTTCTGGACTGAGTCTGGGAGGCCAAGTGCACCAGACGTTGGCAACGGGCCTGAGGAAGATAGGCCCTTGCAGTGGTGGTATCCAACCAGGCCCCTATGAATTCCAGGGATTGAGTAGGGGTGAGTTGAGACTTTGGCAGATTGATGACAAGTCCCAGATACTGCAGGATGCGTCTGGTGCGATCCAGGGAAGTCTGAGCCTCGGACTGAGATGGAGCTCGGATGAGCCAGTCGTCCAGGTATGGGAAGACAAAAATTCCCAGGGCACGTAGAAATGCAGCCACTATTGACATGCATTTGGTAAATACTCTTGGAGCAGAGGCTAGACCGAAGGGAAGTACTCTGTATTGGAAATGTTTTCCCTGGAACAGAAATCGTAGGAATTTTCTGTGGGATGGATGGATGAGTATATGTGTGTACGCATCCTTGAGATCTAGAGAACAAAGCCAATCCTGACTCTGTAGGTATGGAAGGAGAGTACCTAGAGAAAGCATCTTGAATTTCTCCTTGCATAGGAATTTGTTCAATTCTCTCAGATCTAGAATGGGTCTGTACCCCGTTTTCTTGGGAATGAGAAAATAAGGGGAGTAAAAACCTGACCCCTGTTGAGGAAGAGGAACCTCTTCTAATGCCTTTTGGGCGAGAAGAGTGGTCACCTCCTGACCCAACAGGTCTAGGAGAGATGGGGGAGAATTGAAACTTCTCACCATGGTATGGGGAGGAAGGTTGGAGAAATGTAGTTTGTAGCCCTCTCTGATGATAGAGAGGGTCCATTGTTCTGATGTGATTTGCTCCCATCTGGGAGCAAAATGAATTAACCTTCCTGGAATGGTGAGAGGTTCTGGATGTTTTAGAGCCAGAAAGGTTAGGTTCTCTAGTTTTAAGTCAAAAACCCTGAGGGGGTTGGGATTGTTGGGCTGTAGCAGCCCCTGCAGGTTTTGCCCTGGCCTGTTTAGGCTGCTGACGCTTAGGAGTAAAGCGAGCTGCAGAAGATTGTTGGCCAGTATTTGTGGCAAATCTGGCCTTCTTGTAGAAAGGCTTTTTGAAAGATTTTTTCTTGACAGGGGTAGAGGTAGACTTAGAAAGTCTAAGGCAGCATTTTCTGCATCCATTTGAGTGGCTTTGATTTGCCACTCTTTACCAAACAGATTCTCACCTGTACAGGGCAAATTTCCCAACCCATCCTGGACCCAGGGTTCTAGGTCAGAGGCCTGGAGCCAAGCAATTCTGCGAGCCGCTATGGCAATACCTGAGGCTCTGCTTGCACCCTCAAAGGAGTCAAAGGCTGCTCTGTTGGAGAACTTTGAAATATCTTGGGTATGCTTCAGCAAAAGAAGGAACTCCTCCTTTCTATCCTCTGGGATAAAGGGGAGAAAGTGGCGTATTTTTAATGCAATCTCCTTCAGAAACATGCCCATATAGAGGCTGTATGAGTTGATTCTGCCAATAAGCATACTTGCTTGGAAGATTTTTCTTCCAAAAGCATCCAGAGTCCTACATTCTCTTCCTGGGGGAGTAGAAGAGTCTCTTATATTACTCTTGATCCTTTTCATAGCTGACTGCACCACGATGGAGTGGTGAGGGAGCTGAGTTTTTTGAAACCCAGGAGAAGGGGGGACACGATACATGGTGTCCAGACGACGAGAATGTGGAGATAGGGTGAGAGGAGTCTCCCATAAGTCCATCACGTGTTCTTGAAGAATTTCATGGATGGGCAAGGTGACTGCCTCTTTAGGAACCTTAGAGTATCCTAAAATGTCTAACTTTTTTGCTCTAGGTTCTTTTTCAGAGGATACAGAAATAGAAAGACCTTTAGCTATTTCAATGATAAAGTCTTGAAAGGATAAATCCTCTGGAGGAGACATTCTCCTCTTTGGAGAAGAGGGCTCCTCAGGTAGAGTAAGGGATACTTCAGCAGAGTTATCTGATGAATCAGAATCATCAGAAGACTCAAAGTATCGTCTGTTGGCTTCCAGGGATCGATAAGCGTATCGACCGGTATCAACATCGGGGGTACCCGGAACCGGATCGGTATCGGGAAAAACCCCGGAACCGGGAACCGGAATCGGTATCCTGGTCGATGTGGATGGCCTGGGTTCCGGTATCGGTTGTGGTACCGGAACCGGAGTCGGTACCGAGGGCGTCGCAGCCTTAATGAAAGCAAAAATGGCCTGCTGCATGGATTGAACTGTATGATCCATGGACGCCACGACTGTCTGGATGTCGGTATCGGATGCTTGAGCCGGTACCCCAGAACAGTCTAACAGGTGATCGGTCGAGGTCGTGCCATCGATGTCAACCTGTAACCCCATAGGAGGAGCTTTGGAAGCCGGAGCTTCCCGCCGGGGTTGTTTGGCTGGGGCAGGATCCTCAGGGTCAAGCCCAAGGGTATCTCGATACTTAGAGGGAGATTTGTCCTTTGAGGACCTGCCAGAGGAATGTTTGGTTACCTGAGATCCATCAGGAGAGGAAGACCTGGAAGATGTCAATGCTGGAGTATCTGTAGAAAACAGCATGTGAAACTTGGCTGCCCGGTTCTGTAAGCCACGTTTAGACATCAAAGAACAGGATGGGCAATCCGGAATGGAATGGTCAGGCCCCAAACATTTAAGACACCATTCATGGGTGTCTGTGACTGAAATAGTACCGCTGCACTTGGTGCATTTTTTAAACCCAGAGGCTTGTTTCTCCATGAGGGAGAATTTGTGAAGGCCTAAAGGCCTCACAGAACAAACACACCAAGTGAGGAAAAAAGAAGATTTTTTTTTTTTTTTTAAGAAATCAAGGAAAAAAGACCGGCGGTACAGGTCTGGAATCGGGGAAGGCAGACACGCGGCCAAAGAACTAAATTAAAATAACAACTTCTTCAGCGGTGACAGGAACACGACCTGCTGGCTCCGCGGAAAAAGAAGAACTGAGGAGAGTTGGTCAGGAAGGCGGGAAGGCAGCGCGCATGCGCAGTGGGAGGCCCCAAAAGCTTTCCTTCTGGGAAGCTGGGGAGCTTTCCCACGCAGGCTCCGTCGGTACCGACGTACCCATATGTGAGGACTTATTCCTGCTTGTTCCTGGAGATAATTTTTGTTACAACTTCATACCCAAATTACTCTTCTATAGAGGACAAAATTGTTTGATCCCTTTTCTAAAACTTAGAAACATTAGAGCAGAAAAAGACCATATGGCCTATCCAGTCTGCCCTTCCATACCAACTATTATAGTCCTTTTTTCTTTTAGAGATCTCCTGTGTGTGGCCCATGCTTTCTTGAATTCAGATAATGTCCTGGTCTTTACTACCTCCACTGGGAGACTATTCTGTACATTTACCACTCTTTCCGTAAAGAAAGCGTAGTTACTCACCTGTAACAGGTGTTCTCCACGGACAGCAGGAATCAGTCCTCACATATGGGTGATGTCGGTGCCGACAGAGCCCTCACAGAAGCATACCCTGAGCTGTCAAAGAAAGCCTTTGGGAGATGCCACTACACATGCGTGGTACTCTTCCCTCCCAAGGGTGCCATCTTGTTCAGTCAGATGACGTAGCCAAAAGACAGCAAAAAAATAAAAGATGTTAAAGAAGCAACTCCAAGGTAGAAGGGAGGGTTGTGAGGACTAATTCCTGCTGTCTCCAGAGAACACCTGATACAGATGAGTAACTACGCTTTCTCCAGGAACACGCAGGAAGTCAGTCCTCACATATAGGACTCCCTAGCTACAGGCTACCGTAAGCTCATAGGGAAAATCCACTATTACCCTCAAGGGGAGCCATGAGCAGCAGCAATTGAGTCTGCAGATACAGACTGCAGTAGGACCTGTGTGTCCAATGGAACCAACACTCCGGTAGCCTGAATACAGAAAGGTCAGAGGGTAGGAGTTGCCTAGACGCCGAAAAGATTATGGAGCATGGCCTGGCTGAAGGTGCTGTCCCGCTGGGACTCATTTTGCAGGCAGTAATAAGCTGCAAAGATGTGAAGTGAAGACCAGGTGGTGGCCCAGCAGATGTCCAGCATCTGGGCGAAGCGCAAGTTTGCCACAGAGGCCGCCATAGCCCTGACACAGTGAGCCGTGACCCAACCATCCAACATGAGCCCAGCCTGCTCATAGGCGAGGGTAATACAGTCCGCCACCCAGGTGGACAGTGTCAGTTTGGTCACCACTTCCCCCAGTCGACTGGGGGTCATAGGAAACAAAAAGCTCAGAAACTTTCCTGTGGTCCTGGGTACGCTGAATGTAGAAAGGCAGGGCCCCTCTTATAGTCCAAGGTGTGAAGGACCATTTCCGCCCTGCTGGAGTGAGCCTTTGGGAAAAAGGTGGACAACACCACCTCCTGGTTGAGGTGGAAAGAAAATACCACCTTCGGAAGGAATTTAGGATGTGTGCATAGTATGACCCTGTTTTTATAGAACCTGGTATACGATGCCTCTGCCATTAGGGCTTGGAGCTCGCTGACCCTTTGAGCAGAGGTGAGCGCTACCAGGAACACGACCTTCCACGAAAGGTATCTCAGGTGGTAGGTGGCGAGGGGCTCAAATGATGGGCGAGTGAGCTGCGCCAATACTACACTGAGGCCCATTTCCATCGCCGGAGGGCGGTTTGGATAGCAGAAGTCCTCTCAAGAAGAGTCACCAGAAGCTGGACCAAGAGGGGTTTGCCTTCATCGGATGTGGTGCACCGCCAGGGCACCGAGGTGCACTCTAATGAAGTTTGATTTGAGCCTAAATTATGAGAGATGAAGAAAGTACAGCAGCACCAGCTGCACCAGGTAGGAGAACGGGTTCACCCATTGCTCATCACACCCTAGAACCTAAGCCATTTGAAGGCATAAGCTCTCCTGTTGGAGGCCAGTATGATTTCTGGAGAGGGAAGAAAGAAGAGGTAGAAAACTACAGGTCAGTAGGCACCCTATGTTCTCTGTAAACTGCTTTGACAGCTTGAAAACTGGTATATAAGAAAGTTTAAATAAATAAAGAAGCCTGACCTCAGTGGTTGGAAAAGTGATGGAGATGCTGTTGAACGAAAAGGATAGTGAACTTTCTACAATTGAATAGATTACAAAATTCAAAGCAACATCGTTTTACCAAAAGCAGATCATACCAGATGAATCTGACTGATTTCTTTAGGTGAACAGAGAAATGAATCAGGGGCCTGAACTGGACAGGTTCTACTTGAATTTCGGCAAAGTCTGTGATACTGTTCCTCACTGGAGGTTCAAGAACAAACTGAGCAGCCTGAAGACAGAACCCATAGTGGGGAACTGGACTGGAAAATGACGAAGGGTGATGGGAAATGGAATTCACTCGGAAGACAGAAAGATAAGTAGTGGAGATTTAAAGTGAAGAAGTGCAAAGTAATGCATTTGAGGTATAGAAAGCCTAAAGAGCAGTATAGGATGTGAGAGGATGTTGTGCACAGACCAAGACAGAAACCTCACGCGACAGTGTCTGAAGACGTCAAGGTTGTGAAAGAATGTGGCAAGGCGGTGGCCAAAAGCCAGAAGGCTGCATAGAGAGGGGCATAACCAGCAGAAAGGAGGTGGTGGTAATGCCCTGTATAGATCACTTGGAGCAGTGAGCTCAGTTTTAACAGCCTATCTCACTAAGGATATAAAAAGGAGAGCGACCAAAATGCTATGGGGTTTGTGTCAGAAGGTGTATGAGAAGAGACTTGAATATGTGTACCCTAGAGGAAAAGAGAGACAGGGGAGACATGATACAAAACTTTAAATATTTGAAATCTACTAATGAACAAACAACTCTTTTCCAGTTTTACGGAAGTTATAAAACTAAAGGACTTGAAATGAAGCCATGAAGTAGTAAACTTTAAAGCAAGATCAGGAAGTTCTTTTTCATGGAAAGGGCGGTAGAGGCTTGGAAAGTCCTCTCGGTGGAGGTGGGGGGGGGGGGGGGGACAGACAAAAACAGCGACTGAATTTAAAATGGCATGAGATAAACAGAGGATCCATATATAGCAAAAGGAAAGGTTCCTGCTCAGAGCGGAACTTAAATAACTTGCACATTTCAAAAAAGGCAAAGTGCAGGGGAATCAGGACCGGCACTACCATTAGGCAAAACAGGCAGTTGCCTAGAGCACCAAAGGTCTGAGGATGGCCCATTACCGCCCCTCTTCAAGCTCTGCAGGGGCAGCAAAGCCTCTCAACAGCACTGTAGCGCTTATCAAAACGTCCGGCACTGCTGTGCTCTTTGGGTGTCCGCCACGTCTGACACAGAGGGGTGTGAACAGCTGCACCAATCACTTCTGTCCCCATGCAAAAGGAAGTGGAATCAGAAGGGGCGGATGCAGGAACAGCATCGCTGCGCCAGAGGTTAGGCTAACTGCTGGGGCGCCATTCTAAAGGCACTGATGTCACTGCATGACCCAGAGACGCAGCAATGAGGGTGGGTGGGAGCAGGAGGATGCCAGAAATGAGAATCGCTTAGGGCGCCTCACTTCCTTGCACCAGCCCGGAGGGTTGCACGGAGCAGCAATTACAACCCAAAGTAAAAGCACCTTACTGGGGAAACTGGATGGTGGCCTTTATTTGCCGTCATTTGCTATGTAAGTATCTTATTAAGGTTGACCCAAGGACGACTACTGAGGTAAGTAGTAGGTAAACTATTAATTTTTTGGGAACTTGATATATAATTGAGACCTGGATTGGCCACTGCTGGAAAGAGGATACTGGGCTTGATGGACTTTGGTCTCACCCAATATGACAATTTTTATGTTCTTATGACTAATGGGGTTAGCGTTGCTTCTCTTCAGTCCTGAGGTTCCTTGGAAGGGGAATTGCTACATTGAGGATATTGATAACTATGTATATTTCACATGTTTTGTGCATTCTGCCTTTTTTATTTCCTTATTTTATGTATTTATTTATTAGCATTTCTATACCGCTTTTTCCATAAGATCAAAGGCAGTATACAATAAACAAGGTCAGATACATGTAACAGTATAACTACGTACAGTAAACATTGAACATGTCTCAAGCTGGGATAAATTGATAACTATGTACAATAATCAGTGCCTTTAAGTACAATTTTGATCAGAGGAGAAACATAGTTTTTGCTGGATTGTGTGTATTTTCTGAATGTGTGGAAGGAGTATTGGATCAGAGGGGTTAATATTTTGCTAAGATATTGGTTTATGTACCACCCTTCCCAAAAAGATTTTCGAGGACATTTGAGAGCAGTCTGTGATGATTCTTTTCTGTAAGAAGCCTGGAATATTACTATGTATCATATATGTAGCATCACATGGCATAGACAGCGCAGGAATATTACTACGTATCATCTGTATAGCGTCACAAGGCGTAGGCAGCGCAGGAATATTAGTACGTAACATCTGTATAGCGTCACAAGACGTAGGCAGCGCAGGAATATTACTACGTAACATCTGTATAGCGTCACAAGGCGTAGGCAGCGCAGGAATATTACGACGTATCATCTGTATAGCGTCACAAGGCGTAGACAGCGCAGGAATATTACTACGTATCATCTGTATAGCGTCAAGGCGTAGGCAGCGCAGGAATATTACTACGTAACATCTGTATAGCGTCACAAGACGTAGGCAGCGCAGGAATATTACTACGTAACATCTGTATAGCGTCACAAGACGTAGGCAGCGCAGGAATATTACTACGTAACATCTGTATAGCGTCACAAGGCGTAGACAGCGCAGGAATATTACTACGTATCATCTGTATAGCGTCACAAGGCGTAGACAGCGCAGGAATATTACTCCGCATCATCTGTATAGCGTCACAAGGCGTAGGCAGCGCTGGAATATTACTACGCATCATCTGTATAGCGTCACAAGGCGTAGGCAGCGCAGGAATATTACTCTGCATCATCTGTATAGCGTCACAAGGCGTAGGCAGCGCTGGACTATTACTACGTAACATCTGTATAGCGTCACAAGGCGTAGGCAGCGCTGGACTATTACTACGTAACATCTGTATAGCGTCACAAGGCGTAGGCAGCGCTGGACTATTACTACGTATCATCTGTATAGTATCACAAGGCGTAGGCAGCGCTGGAATATTACTACGTATCATCTGTATAGCGTCACAAGGCGTAGGCAGCGCTGGAATATTACTACGTAACATCTGTATAGCGTCACAAGGCGTAGGCAGCGCTGGATTATTACTACGTAACATCTGTATAGCGTCACAAGGCGTAGGCGACACTGGAATATTACTACGTAACATCTGTATAGCATCACAAGGCGTAGGCAGCGCTGGAATATTACTACGTATCATCCGTATAGCATCAAGGCGTGGCAGCGCTGGAATATTACTACGTAACATATGTATAGCGTCACAAGGCGTAGGCAGCGCTGGAATATTACTACGTAACATCTGTATAGCGTCACAAGGCGTAGGCAGCGTTGGAATATTACTACGTATCATCTGTATAGCGTCACAAGGCGTAGGCAGCGCTGGATTATTACTACATAACATCTGTATAACGTCACAAGGTGTAGACAGCGCTGGAATATTACTACGTATCATCTGTATAGCGTCACAAGGCGTAGGCAGCGCTGGATTATTACTACGTATCATCTGTATAGCGTCACAAGGCGTAGGCAGCGCTGGATTATTACTACGTATCATCTGTATAGCGTCACAAGGTGTAGGCAGTGCTGGAATATTACTACGTATCATCTATACAGCGTTACAATGCGTAGGCAGCGCTGGATTATTAGTACGTATTATCTGTATAGCGTCACAAGACGTAGGCAGCGCTGGAATATTACTACGTATCAACTGTTTAGCATCACAAGGCGTAGGCAGCGCTGGAATATTACTACTTAACATCTGTTTAGCATCACAAGACGTAGGCAGTGCTGGAATATTACTACTTAACATCTGTATAGCGTCACAAGGCGTAGGCAGCGCTGGATTATTACAGCTACTTACATTTTACTCTAGTCTTGCTCTAGTGAATTATCTTCAATAATTTTGTTGTTATAAGCAATATTATTGTAAAATTGCCATAAACATATATTTCTTCTTTTTAACGCCCTTAACTTTGCTTTAACATATCTAAGGTTCATTGCACACAATGCATGATATTTTCTTAAAAATAAGGGCGGCCAAGGTCCAGCAGCGCCTTAAGGCAACTCTGTGCTTCCAACCCGCAAGCTGCTGCTTCAGTTCAGCCTGTGGCCTCCCCAGGCAACTACCAAGCAGGATAAAGGGAACTCCTTCAGGGACCATGGGACTCGAATCTACACTCCTCCTCAGCTCTACAGCCAACACTTTCCCCTGACAAGATCAATCCCAAAGCATCCTGGAATAGCCCTTCTCCATCCCCATGATAATTAGGCTCCTATTCTAAGGCCCCCTCCATCAGACAGTCTGATTGCGATAATCAAAGAGCATCCCCTCACCCATGCTAGCTCTCCCCTAATTGGCCCTCAATTTTCCCATGATTATGCTACTTCTAGTCCTTATTTCCAATGGGCTTCAAGACTTCCTATAATTACAGCTGATGCTCCCCAGAATGTATAGTATGAGCTGGAGCCATCCTGCCAGGTTTTCTTTATGTTCTAATTGCGCTGCACCCTTCCCGTTTAAAACCACCAATTATTCAGTTCTCCTGTAAAGCTGGGACTGTGGAGCCCTGGACGTAGTCTGCAGGTGCACCAAATTAACTTCTTGGGATTTTATCTTCTTTTAATGGTTTCTAAGCAACAGAACCCGCAGGTTCATGACCTGCGCAATACAGCATCAGCTGAGGGATGTGGAAAAACCTGTGCACTGTATCAAAAGAGGACAAAAAATATACCAAGGGGGCACAGGCTGTATTCCTGCCATGTAGGTTTATATTCTGAATTTCGGTTTTGTGATCTCTCTTTCCAAATTTCTGTTCCTAATATGCAAAACATGAATTTTTCATTCAGCAAATCTTCAGTGAAACAAGCATATTTGGGAAACTTATCACCATAGGCTTTAATGGTGAATGCTGGCAGAATAAAACACATGCAGCGACCATGGTATCTGTATCTACAGGTTTACAGCGTTCATAGTGAGAAAAATCAGCTCGGTGATTTCCTGCACATTGCTGCAAATGGCAGAACTTTGAGGATTCTGGTGGGTTTGCAGAAATAAGGATCAAACAAGCTGTAGGTGACTGAATGTTAAAGCATCAGCTGTCTGTCCTCAGCCCCCAGAATATTTCAGAAGCATCAAGAGAGAGAAAGAGGAAGTGACAGAGAGAGAGAGACAGCGACAAAGCAAAGGAGACCCCTTCTTGCTGACAAAAGGTAGAAAGGACCAGGGCCGCTATTTAACTTCATCTGGCCGTTTGGCACCATTATGGGATGCATTCCAATCGGCAAATAGCGCCTGTGTACGTAAGGGCCAGAAGGGTAACCAGTGAACAGCCCCCAAAGCATATTCTGCAGCCTACTGTTTGTGTGGGGAGCGCTCTATGTGGGAGGGAGGGGGCGGAGTGAGGGAGTGGCCAGCTGTCAGGATGTACAAAGCATATTCAGGAACGGCCTTTGTACGTCTCCCCCCATGCCCCGGATGTGCAGCCTATACCTCTCCAACTGCGATATAAGGGCTGCGCACTGCTCGGTGTGCCAGCGGAACCCCCCTGTTCCACCGGCAATGGATCCTTACAGCCCCTACCGCCACGTTCTGGCCATAGGGGCCTCCACTGATGATCTGACAGCAGTGAGCAGGAGCCGCTTTCAGGCCTGCCGTTCTGTGCCGGTGGCTGGACAAGCCGATGCCACAGCAACAGGATGCCACAGCACTAGCGCACCAGCTGTACCATTGTGGGATGGGGTGGGCAGGTTCGGGAATGTCTCCTGCTTCGGAATCAGGTGAAGCGTGGCCGTCTATCTTCCCGGTTCCGCCATCGTGGGTCTTGCTGTTGCGGAATCAGGTCTAACTCAGCCCTGTCCCAGCTTTCTGCGTGCCCACGGCCCAGGCGCATGGGGATTGGAATCGGCCTCCACGCAGGTGCTGAACATTCGCATAGTGCAGCCATGTATAAATTATCCACTTAAGAGCTGAACAGCACTGCAATAAGGATCATTCTTAAGGCTGTCCTTACTCTACTCCTTTTTATACAGGTAGTATTTTGCCAAAAATCTGACTGAATGGCCCGATACTATCTATATGAAAAAGGTTGGGACAAGCTACCAGTAAACACATCACTAGCTTTGAATATCCAGCTGTCTCGTTTTTAAAGTGTTTTTCCTGAGAATTGCCGGGGAGTGTGGAACACCAAAGGCAGCCCCCCCCCCCAAAAAAAAAGAGAGAAAAAAAATGAAAACTAAGAGACAAGGAAAAGGTAAGAAGTGTTAAGACAGACTGAAGAGAGAGAAAAAGAGGAAAGTAAGAGATAGTGAGAAAGAAAAAGTGAGTTAAATGTCAGCCAGAAGGAAAAGGAATGAGAAGAGGCAACGAGAGGTGAGAAGATAGAGCAGAGAAAGACAACCTTGCGCTTCTTACCTCAGCTGTGGTAACCGGAGCCTTGTCGATTCCTCTGTTGACAGATTCCCAGGACCTGGCTGTCAGCATGCAGGCAAAAAGCGGGTAGAGGTCTCCAGCTCCTAGCTGCCGACTGTACTTCTGCACTGCTTTCATATCTGCATTGATCAAGGCCTGCCAGAGCAGACAGTAATTTATCCGAAACTCTTCTGTCAGGACCTGGGAGAGCAGAACCTGGACAATGAGGATCTGCTGGAGAGTGGTCATCGTCAACCTAGCACTGGCCACAGAAATGAAACATCGGGGAGCTGCAGTCTAACAACTAGGGCTGCATTTCACCCATGTCAACACCAAGAAGCTGATCCATTCCTTATTACATGGAGAAATACTGCTGCAGTCCTATGTTTCATAGAAAAAAAATCAACAAAAAATACAAAATAAACCAAAAAAGGGAACCCCAAAGAAAATAAATCTATATAACATAAATTGGACCCAAAATGCTGCTTTTCCAAAATGTAAACATGTTTCTTAACAAAATAAAACATCAAATAGCTGAGGGCTCAACATGCAGACTTAATGGTAACATAAAACTTACCAGCCGCTACCTTAACGTCACCACTGCCCCATGCGCTGTATGGTAGTGTTAGTGTACACCTGATCAAGGATTAACATTCACTTCAACACTCTTATAATCAGTGCATATATTTCATTCATGTTTAATATTGAGGCAGCAAAATGTAAATCATGAAAACGGCGGGAGCCTGTCAAACCAATTTAGCTTCCAAATGTTGAACACGCTACACTCCACAACAGCAGCAATGGCTCGCACAGATTCCACTAAAAGCTTAAATTCTTTGGCATTTTTTCACACAGCTGGCCACAGGTTTCGCCACTACCGCAGCCTCGTCAGAACGGATGGTCTCCTAATAAATCAAAAAACGCCAGTAGTGAAATGCAATATAATTACATCGTACCTCACCAGATAATATCTCTACTACCCTTACCAGTACCATGAAAGCAGTCAAAACTGCGATGCCCAGACACACCAAACCAAACGGACTCTTGAACTACCTTTTAAATACTAATGGTAAAAAAAAACCCTTCAGGGCTCTAAACAACACAATGAAAAGCTTGGGAACCTAAATACATCCTCTTAACCAATCAAACACATCATGGTCTAGTGGTCAGGATTGCTGGTTTTCACCCAGGCCACCAGGATTCAACTTCCGGTACGGGAAGGATCTTTTGACAGACACAGGTGATAGAGTAGTTACTCACCTGTAACAGGTGTTCTCCAGGAGCAGCAGGAATCAGTCCTCACATATGGGTGTCATCAACGCTGATGAAGCCCCAGCGGAGCATTTCCCCAGCTTTCTATGAAAGCCTTTGGGAATGCAGGCACGCAGGCGCGGTTCCCTTCCCGCCTAAAGGTGCCATCTTACCTCAGTCAAATGACATAGCTAAGAACAGCACACAAAAAATGTAAAATAAACTATGTACAACTGCAACTCCAAGGGGAGGAGGGAGGGTTGTGAGGACTGATTCCTGCTGCTCCTGGAGAACACCTGTTACAGGTGAGTAACTACTCTTTCTCCAGGACCAAGCAGGAAGTCAGTCCTCACATATGGGTGACTCCCTAGCTCTGGGCTACCGAGGAACCCAGGCTGAACAAGAGAACTCCCTCTAGTCTCAGCAGCAAAGAAAGGCTTTTCACCGACACAACCTCCACCGGTAGCCCAACAGAGGGCAGGAGTTGCCTAAACCTCAAAGAGATTCCGGAGTACTGCCTGGCCAAAAGCACTCTCCCTACGGGACTCCCTCTCCAGACAGTAATGGGCCACAAAAGTCTGGCTTGAAGACCAAGTTGCAGCCCTGCAGATGTCTACCAAAGGCACAGAGCGGAGATGAGCCACTGAGGCAGCCATTGCCCTGACACGATGGGCCGTGACCCGACCCTGCAAAGGAAGGTCAGCTACCTTGTAAGCCCAGGTGATACAGTCAGCCACCCAGATGGACAAGGTACGCTTGGACACAGCCAACCCCAACTTATTAGGGTCAAAAGAAATGAAGAGCTGAGTAGCCCTTCTATGTCCCTGCGTACGGTCAAGGTAGAAGGATAAGGCCCTCCTACAGTCCAGGGTATGCAGGACTGCTTCAGCCTGGCTAGCATGAAGCCTAGGGAAGAATGTTGGAAGAACCACCTCCTGGTTGAGGTGGAAAGAGGAGACAACCTTTGGGAGGAACTTTGGATGAGTCCTGAGGACTACCCTGTTCCTATAGAATCTGGTGTAGGGCCTGTCACAGACCAGGGCCTGAAGCTCACTCACTCGCCTAGCCGAGGTTAGGGCTACCAAGAAGAGTGTCTTCCAGGACAGGAAGCGCAGAGGACAAGTAAAGCCATCGGCTCAAAAGGTGGGCGAGTCAGTTGCTGCAAGACCACATTCAACTCCCACTCAGGAGCAGGAGGACGGATTGGAGGCTTGAGCAAAAGCAAGCCCCTAAGAAAGCGGGACACCAAGGGGTGAACCGACAGAGAATGTCCCTCCACCAGTGAGTGGTGAGCTGCTAGAGCTGAGAGGTGGACCCGAACAGAATTGGACTTAAGTCCCTGATTAGACAAGTGCAGCAAGTACTGAAGCACTACTGGCACAGTACAGGAGAAAGGATCCTCTGTACGGAGCAGACACCACAGAGAAAACCTTTTCCATTTGAGAGCATAGGTTTTCCTAGTGGACTGTTTCCTAGAGGCTAGGACAACCTCCTCAACTTCCTGAGAGAGGCCCCAGGGAGCCAAGACTACCCTTGCAGCCTCCAGGCCATCAAATTGAGAGCTTTGAGATTGGGGTGCAGAAGGGAACCCTGCTCCTGTGAGAGAAGGTCGGGTTGCAACCCCAGAGGCAGAGGGGGATCCACTGCCAGTTGAAGCAGAAACCAAGGCTGTCTCGGCCACCTGGGAGCCACCAGCAGGACCGAGGCCTTGTCCTGAAGAATCTTGAAGAGAGTTCGGGCCACCAAGGGCGTGGGAGGAAACGCATACAGGAGGCCCTGAGACCAGGGAATCAGAAAAGCATCCGCTGCTATTCTCAGAGGATGCGGTTGCCTGGAGCAGAACTTTGGCAGTTGTTTGTTGAGTGGACTGGCAAAGAGATCTATCAAAGGGAGACCCCACTTTAGGAAGATCTTCTGAACCACTAAAGGATGCAGCTGCCACTCGTGGGGCTGTAGAATCCTGCTCAACTTGTCGGCCAGGTAGTTGTCCTGGCCTGGAAGGTACACAGCCTTGAGGAGCATGTTGTGCTTGAGGGCAAATCAACAAAGGTCCTGAGCCTCCCGACAGAGGAGTCTGGACCCAGTCCCGCCCTGTTTGTTCACATAAAACATGGCTACTTGGTTGTCTGTCTGAACCAGGACAGATTGATGAGCCAGGGTAGGAGAGAAAGCTTTGAGTGCTAATCGAATAGCCCTGAGTTCTAGGAGGTTGATCTGCTGTGCAGCCTCCCAAGGGGACACAGGCCCTGGGTGCACTTGTTCAGACAATGAGCTCCCCAGCCCTGCAGGGAGGCGTCTGTGGTCAGTACCACTGTGTACCCAGGAATTTGAAAAGGCACCCCTTTTAGCAGATTGGGTGGGTGCAACCACCAGCTGAGGGAGTTCAGAAATTGTCTGGACACCCTTATCCTGTCCCTGAGGCTGCCTGTGGCCTGTGACCACTGAGTCCGAAGGCACCACTGTGCAGGCCTCATATGGAGCCTGGCATTGGGGGTCACATGTACTGTCGAAGCCATGTGGCCTAGAAGCCTCAGGCAGAGCCTGGCGGAGACGAATGACCTGCTGAGAAACTGGTTTGCCAAGGCCATCAATCTTTGCGCTCGGTCTTCTGGCAAGAAAGCCTTTGCCAGCCGAGAGTCCAGCCTTGCTCCTATGAACTCCAAGTTCTGGGAGGGGAGCAAAGTGGACTTTGCGAAGTTTTATTACAAACCCCAGGCTTTGAAGAAGAGCAATAGTTCTGAGGGTGGCTTGTCTGGCCTCCTGGCATGTCTGACCCCTGATGAGCCAGTTGTCCAGATAGGGGAAGACAAAGATTCCCTGATTTCTCAGGAAGGCCGCCACCACTGCCAGGCATTTGGTAAAGACCCTGGGAGCGGAGGTGAGGCCAAAAGGCAGTACTCTGTTCTGATAATGTTTTCCTCCCACAATGAACGTGAGGTACTTTCTGTGGTCTGGATGAATGAGGATGTGAGTGTACGCATCCTTTAGATCTAAGGAGCATAGCCAATCTCCCTGCTGGAGGTAGGGCAGAAGTGTTCCAAGAGTAAGCATCTTGAACTTTTCTTTCTCTAGGAACTTGTTGAGGTTCCTGAGGTCCAGAATGGGTCGAAGGCCACCGGTTCTTTTGGGCACCAGGAAATACCTGGAGTAGAATCCGTGACCTTGCAAGTGGGGAAGCACAGGCTCCACCGCCCTGTCCAACAGACCTTGAAGCTCTTGAAGGAGAAGGTCTGTGTGCAGGGGAGGCCTTGGAGGTTCCCCTGGAAAGTATGGCGGAGGCAGTTGGTGAAAATGCAGTGCATAGCCCCTGTGGACTATGTTCAACACCCAACTGTTCCCAGTGATGTGGGGCCACTGGTGGGCAAAGAGGGTGAGGCGACCTCCTGTGCAGGGTTGGGAGAGAAGGGACTGAGAGGCTACGCTCAAGGAGTCAAAACCCCCCACCCTGCTGAGTGGGAGCAGGGGCCGGAGGCTTGGGGGTCCTCTGCCTACGGGGCCCATTACCCTGCCCCTTGGCTTGCTGACCCTGGGGTGCAGCTTGGGCAGCCTGATATTGCGGGTACTGTTTGTAGGCAGTGCCCTTCCTCGGGTAAAAGGGCTTCTTACCCGAGGCCTTCTTCTTGTGAGAAGGGGCAGAGGTCTTCCTAAGCCTTGTCCTAGTAAGGTGCTCAGTCTCGAGCTGTGCGGCCTTCTCGGCCATGGGCTTGCCAAAAAGGTTTTCACCTCAGCAAGGGACATCGACCAACTGGTCCTGAACCCATGGCTCGAGGTCCGATGACTGCAGCCATGCCTGGCATCGAGCCGCGATGCCGGCTGCTGCAACACGGGCTGAAGCCTCAAAGCCATCGTAGGCGGCGCGGGACATAAACTTCGAGCAGTCCCGAATCCCTGAGGACAAGGACTTGAATCTCTGCAAGGGCTCCCTGGAGAGACCAGCAGAGAACCCGGCCAACTCCCTGGCCAGGTCTTGCAAATACATGCCCATGTACAGCTGGTAAGACTGGACACGGCAAGCAAGCATCAAGCCCTGGAAGCACTTTCTACCCACACCATCGAGGTTCCAGGCCTCCCTGCCAGGGGGCACCGCAGAGTGCATCTTCTGGCTTTTCAGATGATGCATGGCCAATTCCACCACCATGGAATGGTGTGATAGCTGCGCCTTCTGAAAGCCAGGGCTCTTCCGGAGTCGATAAATCGAATCGACTTGCTTGCTTAAAACCGGCGCCGAGACCGGTGCCTCCCACATCCGGAAGAGGAGCCATTCCAGCATCGGAGGAACCGGGACAGTAAAGGCCTCCTTTGGAGGAGAGTCATACTGCAAGGCCTCGAGCTCTTCAGCTCGAGGCTCTTCCTCGGGGTCCGCGGGAATAGCCAACGCGGTGGCCATATCCTGGACAAACTCAGAGAACCGGGTGTCCTCCGGAGGGGATCTACTCCGGGGCTCAGACTGCGGGGAGTCCGAGGGGACGCACCGAGTCTTGAATGTGTCGGGGGACTCCTCATCCTCCGTCTCCCAGGCGGACTCATCCGACGAGGAGTCAGGATCTGACCCCGCGGGGCCCTGGAGCACCTGCCCCGACGCCGGAGGCACCGGCGTCGACGCCCTCGGTCCCGAACAGGGGGTCGAGGGAGATTGCGACCGAGGTCGACTTCGAGCCATGATGGACTCGAGTATCGGCTCGGTCTCCGGGGTCGACTTCGATGTCGATGTCCCGGTGGTCGGGGCAGATGCGCCAGACAGGCTGGCCATCAGTGCCCGCTGCTGCTCCATGAAGGCAGACAGTCTGCTCTCCAAGGCTGTCATCCTGAGACTCAGCTCGGGAGACGCAGCAGCCACCGACTCGGGCCCCGGCAGCGCCGGGCCCGACGTCGGCTCTCTGGGAGGAGAGTCCTCGAGGACCACAGGGCTTACGTGTCCAGCAGACTCCAGCTCCACGTGAGGAACTATGGCAGGCTTCTCTTGTTCCACGGGCCCGGGGCGACGGTCGGGGGTCTTAGACCTGGCCCTCGAGGAGCCAGGGACCTCTTCTGACGATGCCCTCACGAGCCGCTTCTTCCTCTTGCGTTCCCGGTCGGGGGACCCCCTGTCCGAGGAGCTTCGACGGCGCTCAGGATCCGAATCCCGAGATGTCGAGGCCTCAGACGAAGTCCGGGCCTGGCCGGAGGCTGAGTCCGAGAAAAGCCTTTCTTTCTGCTGCTGGCGACTTCGCAGTGCCTTGGAAGGCATCTTCCCACATGGTCCATACGTCTTAGGGTCGTGATCAGGACCGAGGCACCGAAGGCAGCAGTCGTGTGTGTCGGTGTGAGACATCAACTTCTTACACCAATCACACTTTTTGAAACCGCTGGAAGCCATCGGGGAAAAAGAGTCCCCGCGAGGTCAAAGGACCGGCCTTCCAGGGAAAAATCAAAAAAGGGCGTGAACGCCAGCCACGAAGGGCAAAAACCGAAAAAGAAGAATCAGGTTCGATACCGGTGTACCGAACCCGGCGGGAGGGGAACCTGCGTCGAACCGGGAAGAAAAATGAGCGAGAATCGCCAAAAAAATCAAACTTTTATCCGGGATGACAGGACACACGTCCGGTGGGCTTCTCGGAAAAAGAGAGACTGAGGTAAGATGGCACCTTTAGGCGGGAAGGGAACCGCGCATACGTGCCTGCATTCCCAAAGGCTTTCATAGAAAGCTGGGGAAATGCTCCGCAGGGGTTTCATCAGCGTCGATGACACCCATATGTGAGGACTGACTTCCTGCTTGGTCCTGGAGAACCATTTACAGCAACAGGATAAAATCAAAGTAAACGTAACTATTTCTTATATCGCAACAAATGGGGTGACCTGCATGAAATGGTGGGTACAGACATGGGCAAGGGAGGGGTGACCTACACAGAGTGCAGGTGCATCTACTCTTGCCACCTTGCTGGGCGGACTGGATGGACCATACTGCTCTTTGTCTGCCGTCATATACTATGTTAAAACTAAATACTCATTACTTTCAACCAACCAGAAGTCAAATGATCTTATCAATCATATCAACTCTACCACTCCCATACATGTCTCATCTAATCAAAGACTACAACTTACTCTCCCATTCACACCACTCCTTGGTATTAAATACAAAGGAGAACACACACAGCCAAAATAATGCTGCAACTGTATCTTAAAAAAGCTGTAACAACCTGCTGTAAATTTATATCCACTGATGACATTCAGGCAACATCTTGTTTATTGCAATCGTGCTTTCTTCTACCAATGACCATTACACCGAGAGAAGTAACTGCATTCCCCAAATCACCCTATGCCCAATCTTCACTGCCGGTTGTGCGGAGAAGTTAGTCAGGGCAGAGAAGAGGCGGCCTGGGGGCGGAGAGAGGGCAGGCAGTCGCCAGTCCTGGATGTACAGGGCCGATTCTGATGTTGGCCCTGTACGTCAAGGGCCAGCGAAATGTCTGGGGTGGAATAACTTTCCTGGATGTATCATTTCAGCAGCTCCGGGGCACAGAAGGGGCTGGGGGGGGGGGGGCAAAGGTTAATTACCCGTAGCCTGACCCTGGCCTTAGGAGGCTGGATTGGGGGTCAGGCTGCAGGGAATTAACTTCTTGTGTGGCGGCCAACGTCACGGCATTTAAATGGAGCTGTGGCGCCATGGCAACATGACACCATGGCTCCATTTAAATGCCCTGACTGAGTTAGTTGGGCTTTGCTGTACGTACAGGCTGGGACTGAATCTCAGTCCCGGCCTGCATGTACAGTGCTGTTCTCGATTCTAATCCCGCAGGGCTAGACGTGCCCCATGGGATCAGAATCGCGATCTCCTTTGTATGTCCAGCTCAGCCCAGACGTACAAAGGAGATCTATGTCCGGGACAGAATCAGGCCCTAAGATATTAATAATGAGATCTGCTTAATAAACCCACTGCCACTCAGTCGAGCCGTTTAAGCCTCCTGGAGTGACAGCGTCCCATCAAAAAATCAATGATTGCTCACGCTGAGTTAAGTGCTGGGGCAGATGGCCACAACCCACTCACCTGATCTGGTCCACAATAAAACATTGAGAATCATTGATTGCTCACGCTGAGCAATGACATATACCACCCCTGTATCAGTACAGGGATGGTATATGTCATTTTATACCCATGCCACAAGATATATGTGGGTCAAACCTCTCGTATGTTCAAAACTCGCATAATCAAACATTTATCTACAATCCTTCGGGAAGTGATATCTGCTCCCTTGGTGGAACATTGGACGGCTGTTGGACACATGGTCAACGATCTACGATGTTTTGTTGTGGACCAGATCATGTTAGTGGGTGGTGGCAATCTGCCCCAGCACTTAGCTCAGCGTGATCAATCATTGATTTTTCGATGGAACACTGTCACTCCAGGAGGCTTAAATGGCCCGATTGAGTGGCAGTGGGTTTATTGAGCAGGTCTCATGGTTAATAGCTTAGTGAAGATTGGGCATAGGGTGATTTTGGGAATGCAGTTACTTCTATCGGTGTACTGATCATTGGTAGAAGATAGTGTGATTGCTATAAACATCACAGCACTGTTTTATGTATTTCATGTTGTTTAATGTAAACCGCCACTGATCTTAGGAAATGGCAGTATATAAAAGATTGGCAAATAAATAAATAAATGATGCTGCCTGAACGTCATCTGTGGATATAAATTTACAGCAAGTTTAGTTTTGATGTGTTTGATTGGTTAAGAGGATGTTTTTAGGTTCCCAACTTCTCATTGGGTTGTTTGAGCTCTGAAGGTTTTTTACCATGAGTATTTAAAAGGTAGTTCAACGGTCCATTTGATTTGGTGTGTCTGGGCATCGCAGTTTTGACTGCTTTCACGGTACTGGTAAGGGTAGTACCGATATTATGTGGTGAGGTACGATGTAACTATATTGCATTTCAATACTGGTGTTTTTTGATTTATTAGAGAGACCATCCGTTCTGATGAAGCTGCGGTAGTGGCGAAACCTACAGCCGTGGCCAGCAGTGTGAAAAATGCCAAAGAATTTAACCTTTTAGTGGAAGCTGTGCAAGCCATTGTTGTTATTGCAGAGTGTGTTTGGAAGCTAAATTGGTTTGACAGTGTTTTCATGATTTACAATTTACTGCCTCAGTATTAAACATGAATTAAGTATGCGGATTTAATATAAAGCATAGTTACTCACCTGTAAAAGGTGATCTTCGGGAACAGCAGGAATTTAGTCTTCACATATGGGTATCGTCGGTACCGACAGAGCCTGCGCGGGAACGCTCCCCAGCGTCCAATTATAAAGCTTTTGAGAGCATCCCACAGCGCCTGCGTGCTGCCTTCCCGCCTTTCCCAACTGCCTCTCTCCAGTTGAGTTTTAAAGCTGAGACAAAGAGAGAGAGAGGGAAAGGGAAAGAGATAGAGAGATACAACTCCTAGGGGAGGTGGGTGGGTTGTGAAGACTAAATTCCTGCTGTTCCCGGAGATCACCTGCTACAGGTAAGTAACTATGCTATCTCCAGGAACAAGCAGGAATGTAGTCTTCACATATGGGCACTCCCTAGCTTTAGATGCCAGGGAGAGACCCCAGAAGTTGTGTGTCCCTGTGAAAGGGCTCCACCTCCCCCCATGGATCTCTGGCATCTAACCAGGGATGGTGGGTAGGAGTTGATTAGGTATGGAACAGGTGTTGGAGAACAGCCTGACCAAACAAGGCATCCCGGCGGGAGTCCTTGTCCAAGCAGTAATGGGCTGTGAAGGTATGAACCGAGGCCCAGGTGGCTGCTCGACAGATGTTGTCGATAGAAACACAGAAACATAGAAATATGATGACAGAAAAAGACCACATGGCCTATCTAGTCTGTCCTTCCATATCAACAACTACAACAGTCCCCTTTTTACCTTTAGAGATCCTCTGTGTTTGTCCCATGCTTTTTTGAATTCAGTTACTGTCCTCATCTCTACCACCTCCACTGGGAGACTATTCCAAGGTTCCACCACTCTTTCCGTAAAGAAATATTTCCGCATATCACTCCTGAATCTATCTCCCTTCACCCTCATCCCATGTCCCCTCGTAGCAGAACTTGCTTTCAATTGAAAGAGGCTCTCTCCCTGAACATTTATGCCACGGAGGTATTTAAACATCTCAATCATATCACCTCTATCCCGCCTTTCCTCTAAGGTGTACATATTAAGATCCTTCAGTCTGTCCTCATATGCTTTATAATGAAGACCACTAATCATTTTAGTAGCCACCCTCTGCACTGACTCCATCCTGTTCACATCCTTTTGAAGGTGCGGTCTCCAGAATTGAACACTATACTCCAAATGAGGTCGCACCAAAGACTTATAGAGAGGCATTATCACCTCCTTTTTTCTGCTAGCCATTCCTCTCCGTATGCACCCAAGCATCCTTTTAGCTTTTGTCATCGCCTTTTCTATCTGTTTAGCTACTTTAAGATCATCAGACACAACCACACCCAGGTCCCTCTCTTCTTTAGTGGACAAAAGTACTTCACCCCCTATACTATATTGCTCCCTTGGATTGCTGCAGCCCAAAGGCATGACCTTACATTTTTTAACATTAAATCCCAGCTGCCAAATTCTAGACCATTCTTCAAGCTTAGCTAGATCCCTCCTCATGTTATCTACACCTTCCTGGGTGTCTATTATATTGCAGATTTTGGTATCATCTGCAAAGAGGCAAACCTTACCCGACAGCCCTTCTGCTATATCACTAACAAAGATGTTAAAAAGAATCGGACCAAGGACAGATCCCTGGGGCACACCACTGGTAACATCCTTCTCCTCAGAGTGAGCTCCATTTACTTGTACTCTTTGTCGCCTCCCACCCAACCAGTTTCTAACCCTAGCAGTAACTTTAGGGTCCATCCCTAGGGTGCTCAGTTTGTTTCTAAGTCACCTGTGCAGATGAGCCATTGAAGCTGCCATGGCTCTCACATTGTGAGCTGTGACATGGCCTTCCAGAGGAAGATTCTTACTCTGATAGGCAAACGAAATACACTGAGCAATCTAGTTGGACAGTGTTCTCTTGGAGACTGGAAGTCCCAAATGAGAAGGATCAAAAGCAACAAAGAGTTGAGAGGACTTTCTATGTTGCTGTGTTCTTTGTAAGTAAAAGGCTAAAGCTCTTTTACAGTCCAAAGTATGAAGATTCCTTTCTGCATTTGATGCATGAGGCCTTGGGAAAAACACAGGCAGGTAGACCGCTTGGTTCAGGTGAAAAGGCGAGACCACCTTTGGCATAAAGTGTGGATGAGTCCTAAGGACCTCTTTGTCATGATGGAACCTTGTATAAGGAAGATCAGCCACTAGTGCCTGCAACTCACTGATGCGACGTGCTGATGTGATTGCAAGGAGAAAGATAACTTTCCAGGAAAGGAATTTCAAAGAGGTAGTAGCTAAGTGTTTGAAAGGTGGCTTCATGAGCTGGCCAAGAACCAGGTTTAAGTCCCATGCCACTGGTGGTGCCCTAATGGGAGGTTTAGTTAGGAGAAGGCCTCTCATAAATCTTGCTATAAGAGGATGGGAGGAATTAGGTTGTCAATTTAAAGGCTTGAAAGAAGCTGCAATAGCACTCAAATGGACTCTTACTGAGTTAGTCTTAAGTCCTGCATTGGATGAATGAAGGAGATACTCCAGTAATGATTCCAGAGGTATCGCAAGGGGGCTAAGACCCTTCTACGAGCACCATATGGTAAACCTTTTCCACTTGAAAGCATAAGAGCATCTTGTGGAAGGTTTCCTGGAAGCATAAAGAATATCCTTTACTTGCTGAGAAAGGTTAAGATCATGAAGATCTAGGCCTTCAGCAACCAAGCCCTGAGATGCAGAGACTGGGGATTGGGGTGCCATAACATTCCGTCCTCCTGAGACAGGAAATCTGGAGCAGACCCTAACTCCAGAGAGGGAGCTTGAGAGAGATGTAGAAGCAGAGGGTACCACAATTGCCGTGGCCAATGTGGAGCTATGAGAATCATACAGCCTCTGTCTCTCTGAAGCTTGAACAGGGTTTTGGGAATTAGGGGAATGGGTGGAAAGGCATAAAGGAAGTCTTGCCCCCAGTGAAGAAGGAAAGCATCCCTGGCCTGAGATCCCTGAGCCGGAATCCTGGAACAGAACCGGGGTAGTTTGGCATTCAACAGACTTGCAAAGAGGTCTATGTCCGGGGTTTCCCAAATTTGAAAAATCTTGGCTACCTGGTCTACATGTAGGGACCATTCGTGTGGAAGCAGAACGTGACTGAGTCTGTCTGCCCAAGAGTTTTGAATGCCTGGAAGATATACTGCCAGGAGATGAATCTGATGCTCTCTGGCGAGGGCCCATAGTCGCAAAGCTTCGTTGCAAAGTGACAGAGAGCCTGTTCCTCCCTGCATGTTCACATAGAACAGTGGTTCTCAACCTTTTTTGTACCGTGACCCCTTTTACTGTTGGTCAACTTGTGGTGACCCCCAATGATAAAATCAAATGCGTCTCTCTTCCTTTACCGTTAACGCATTGTCGCTGTAATCATTTGTTGAATTATTAATATTATAGGCCTTTGCAATATGTTTTTATTTATAAAATACTTATTTAAACCACAATAATTAATCACAACAACAAGTAACAATATTTGATTTCAAAATTATGATGATTTTGTAGTCAAATCACTAATATGAAATAAAATTATTTTTTCTACCTTTGTTGTCTGACCAATTTATTCTCTGATCATGCTGGTCCCGATCTGAGGCTTCTGCTTTCCTGTCTTCTCTTAGCTCTCTTTCTGTGGTCTATGGTCCATCTGCCATTTCTTATCTTTTCTTTTGTTTTCTTCACTTCTTTCCATCAGCCTATTTCCAGTCCCAGTAACCCTTCCCAGTATCAGCCCCTTTCCAGTCCTCACTCCCAGTACCTTCCAATGTCAACGTGCATTCCCATGACTGCCACTGGTATCCATTCCCTTCCAGTCCCCCTCCTTCCCCACTGACCAGTCCCTTCTAGTACAAATACCATGGCAGCCCCTCTCAGATCCACTCCCTTCCAATTCCATTCTCCCATCCCCTCGTATCAGCCCATTTTTAGCCTTAGCCCCCAGTTTTCTTCCAGGGCCAGCAGCTCTATCCTCCCCTCCCCACAATCAGCCCATTCCCAGTCAAAGCCCCCCAATCAGCTCACTTCTAGTGCTAATCCCCCCTCAACCCCATTACCAGTGCTAGCCTCCCCTAATCAGCCCAATACCAGTCCTACCCCCCATCAGCTCATTACCAGTCCTAGCCTCCACTAATCAGCTCATTTCCAGTCATAGCCCGCCCCCCCACGATCAGCTCATTTCCAATGCTAGCCTCCCATCAGTCCATTACCAGTCCTACCCCACCCCATCAGCCCATTACCAGTCCTAGCCTTCCCTAATCAGCTCATTTCCATTGCTAGTCCCCCCCCCCCTCAACCCCATTACCAGTGCTAGGCTCCCCTAATCAGCCCATTTCCAGTCCTAACCTCACCGATCAGCTCATTTCCAATGCTAGACCCCCATCAGTCCATTACCAGTCCTACCCCCTCCTTGATAAGTCCATTCCCAGTCCTAGTCTTCCCTAATCAGCCCATTACCAGTCCTAGCCCCCCCATCTCCCCATTACCAGTGCTAGCTCCCCCATCAGCCCATTATAATCCTAACCCGCACTGTCTCTCACCTCTGTCCAGCATTTATCCCGTCTGTCCAGTATGTCCCCCTGTCTCTTCCCTTTGTCCATGCCAGCCCTCTCCCTCCATCCCTCCATGTCAGCCCCCCTCCCTCCATCCATATCAGCCCCCTCCCTCCCTCCATGTCAACCCCAGCCTTCCATCTGTCCATTTTAGCCCCCCTCCTTCCATCCATCCATATCAGCCCCCTCCTTCCCTCCCTGTCAGCCCCCATTCTTCCATCTGTCCATGTCAGCCCCCTCCCTCCATCCATCATCAGCCCCTCCCTCCCTCCATGTCAGCCCCCATCCTTCCATCTGTCCATGTCAGCCCCCCTCCCTCCATCCCTCTCTCCATGTCAGCCCCCATCCTTCCATATCAGTCCCCTCCCTCCCTCCATGTCAGCCCCCATCCTTCCCTCCCTCCATGTCAGCCCCCTCCTTCCCTCCCTCCATGTCAGCCCCATCCTTCCATCTGTCCATGTCAGCCCCCTCCCTCCATATCAGCCCCCTCCCTCCCTCCATGTCAGCCCCCATCCTTCCATCTGTCCATGTCAGCCCCCCTCCCTCCATCCATATATCAGCCCCCTCCCTCCCTCCATGTCAGCCCCATCCTTCCATCTGTCCATGTCAGCCCCCTCCCTCCCTCCCTCCTTGTCAGCCCCATCCTTCCATCTGTCCATGTCAGCCCCCTCCCTCCATGTCAGCCCCCTCCCTCCCTCCATGTCAGCCCCCATCCTTCCATCTGTCCATGTCAGCCCCCCTCCCTCCATCCATCCATGTCAGCCCCCCTCTGTCGATGTCAGCCGTGTTGCAGGTTCCCTGCCCTCTCATCCCCTCTCCCCATGTCTGCCTCTCTTCTAATGCAGCCACGGCTCCCTGCCTCTTAGGGAACCACAGCTGTACCTATAAAATCATTGTGGAGCCCTTCCTGTCTCGACGGGCTCCATGCAGCATTGTCCCACCTCCAAAGAAAGTGGTAATAAGAAGGCGGTGAGTTTGCCGGAGTTTGCCGCTGCCGAGAAGCGGACTCGGCAGCGGCAGCAACTTGTGCGCATCTCAATTTTTTTTTTTAACTTGGTGGAGGCTAAGCGACCCCCACTAAATCCTGTGGCAACCCCCATGGGGGTCGCGACCCACAGGTTGAGAACCGCTGACATAGAACATGGCTACTTGATTGTCCGTTTGAATGAGGACTGTCTTGTAGCTGAGCAGGGTGTGGAACACTCGAAGAGCAAGGAAGATTGCTCTGAGCTCTAAGAGATTGATGTGTAGATGAGTCTCCTGTGGAGTCCAAGTGCCTTGGGTGGAGAGGTCTTGCAAATGAGCTCCCCAACCCATTGGTGAAGCATCTGTTGTGAGAGTTGCCTGGGGTAAAGGTTGTTGAAATGGGGACCCCACCAACAGGTTTTGAGTGGACTGCCACCATTGGAGGGACAAAATAAGGCGATTTGTGTTTGCTATTTTGTCTGACAGGCACCCTGATGCCTGGGTCCATTGAGTGGATAAAGTCTACTGGGCTGCTCTCATATGGAGGCGAGCATAAGGAACCACATGCACGGTAGATGCCATGTGGCCTAGTAGTTGTAACATTTCTCGAGCAGTGAGATGAGGCTTTAGCACTGCTTGAGAAGCTAACTGCACCATGCGAAGGCAACGGGTCTGAGGAAGATAGGTCCTTGCTTTTCTGGTATCCAGCAAAGCTCCTATGAACTCTAGAGACTGAGTGGGAGTTAAGCTGGATTTTGGGATGTTTATGACCAGACCCAAATACTGAAGGATACGCATTGTGCAAGATAGAGAAATCCTGGCCTCTGACTTTGATGGGGCTCCAATGAGCCAGTCGTCTAAGTAGGGGATGACGAATATTCCTAGAGTGCGAAGAAATGCTGCTACCACAGCCATGCATTTTGTAAACACCCTTGGCGCTGAGGCCAGGCCAAAAGGAAGCACCCTGTACTGGTGGTGCTTTCCTTGAAAAAGGAACCGAAGGAACTTTCTGTGAGTTGGATGGATGAGAACGTGAGTGTACGCATCCTTGAGATCTAGAGAACAAAGCCAATCCTGACTCTGAAGGTATGGCAGCAGAGTTCCTAGAGAAATCATCTTGAATTTCTCTTTGAATAGGAATTTGTTCAATTCTCTGATGTCCAAAATAGGTCTGTGTCCCCCTGTTTTCTTTGGGATAAGGAAATAGGGGGAGTAAAACCCTGTACCCTGTTGAGGAATGGGTACCTCTTCTATTGTCCCTTGGACAAGAAGCATAGTGACCTCTTGATCTAACAGGTTGATGAGAGAGGTCTGAGAATTGAACTGTCTTACCATTGTGAGAGGGGGCATGCAAAGAAAGTGAAGCTTGTACCCCTCTTTTTTAAATGGATAGAGTGACACAACCTTCCTGGAATAGTGGAAGGCTCTGGTTCATTGAGAGCCAGGAAGGCTAAGTTCTCTAGATGGAAGTCAAAGGCCTTGTGGAGGCTGAGACGGTTGAGGCTTAGCAGTCTTTGCTTTCCTTTGTTTAGGTGGTTGCTGACTCTTTCGGGCAGGTTGACCTGCAGAACGTCCTTGCTGGGAATAAGGGGGATAAAACCTCTTCTTTTTGGAGAAGAATGGTCTCTTGAAAGATTTCTTCCTTGCAGGATCAGCTGTGGCTTTGGATAATCTATCCAAGGTGGAGTTGTCAGCATCCAACTCATTGGCTTTTTCTTCCCAATTTTTGCCAAATAGATTCTCACCTGTACAAGGGATATTGCCCAGTTTGTCCTGCACCCAGAGCTTCAAATCGGATGCCTGGAGCCAGGCAATTCTACATGCACCTATGGCAATGGCAGAGGTTCTGCTTATGCACTCAAAACAGTCAAAAGCTGCACGGTTGACAAACTTAGAAACATCCTGGGCATGCTTAACCAGTGTGAGAAAATCCTGCCTCTTATCATCAGAAAGAAGAGGACTCAAAACCTCTAAATCTCCTGTGACTTCCTTAAGGAACATTCCCATATATAAAATATAGGAACTGATCCTGGCAGAAAGCATGGAAGCCTGGAAAGTACGACGTTCAAAGGCATCCAAAGTTCGACACTCACGTCCTGGAGGATTGGAGGCATGCCTCTTTGCACTTCTGATCCTTCTCATAGCTGATTCCACTACAATAGAGTGGTGAGGAAGCTGAGTTTTCTGGAAACCAGGACACAGAGGTATTCGATACATGGTATCCAGTCTACGAGAGTGAGAAGAGGTGATAAGAGGTGTTTCCCACATTCTCAACATAAGATCTTGTAAGATTTCATGGACAGGCAAAGTAGCCGCCTCCTTAGGAGCCTTGGGATATTGTAGAATCTCCAACTCCTTTGCCCTGGGCTCTATTTCAGGAGCCACAGTAATGGACAGACCTCGAGCCACCTCCCTGATAAAATCCTGAAAGGAGATATCTTCTGGAGGAGACATCCTGTGCTTAGGAGAGGAAGGCTCCTCTGGGAGGAGTACTCCGGTACCAACGCAGCTGTCAGAATCCTCAGATTCCTCCGAGGATTCAAAGTACCTTCAGTCTGGATGCTCTTGTAGAGCCCAATACCCGTACCGACCGAAGTCAGTGCCAAGGGGAATCAGTACCGGTGTATCGGAAGGCATAGCATGACTGTGTGCCGGCAATGCAGACACCGATGTCGATGCTGTCGGTACCGATACCGGTGCCATAGTCGGTGCCGGTACTGGTTGAACTGTCTGACGCAGTTCCGAGGGTGTTGATGCCGCAAGGAGAGCCGCCAGACTGCGTTCAATAGCCAGGAACCTCTGGTCTATCAACGCTGCCGATGCCTGGGTATCGGTACCGGAGAAAGCAGCCGGTACCCCAAAGCATGGCACCAGTAGTTCTGCCGAGGTCGAGGCCTCGAGAACATCCTGGAGCCCCGATAGTGCTTTGGAAGCCGAAGCCTCCCGCCGGGGCAATTTTGCCGGTACAGAACCCTCAAGGGCAACGCCAGAGGCGTCTCGATGCTTGGAAGGAGATCTACCCTTTGAGGACTGGCCAGACTTATGTTTAGTTACCTGAGATCCATGGGAGGAAGACGAAGCCCTGGACGACGTCGATGCCACAGAGGCTGCATCGGAGGGAAAAAGGGTGCTGAGCTTAGCAGCTCGGTTTTGTCGACCCCTCTTGGACATCATGGCACAGGCCATACACTCCGAAATGGAGTGGTCAGGACCGAAACATTTAAGACACCACTCATGGGTGTCGGTGACGGAGATGGTACCGCCACACTTGGTGCACTTCTTGAAACCCAAAGCAGGTTTTTCCATGGTAAAGGAAATTTTGGGCCTAAGGCATGTGCACCTGAGGAAGAAAAGTTTGGAAAAAAGAATTATATATATATATATATATATATATTTTTTTTTTTTTTTTTTTTTTTTAAAGAAAAAAGAAAGAACCGGCGGTACCGGTATGGCGTCGAAGGCAGACGCGTCCACAAAAAAGAGGGAGACTAAGAAAAAATGTTCTGCGGTGACAGGAACGACGACCTGCTGGCTCCGCGGAAAACGAAGAACTGGAGAGAGGCAGTTGGGAAAGGCGGGAAGGCAGCACGCAGGCGCTGTGGGATGCTCCCAAAAGCTTTCTAATTGGACGCTGGGGAGTGTTCCCACGCAGGCTCCGTTGGTACCGACGATACCCATATGTGTAGACTAAATTCCTGCTTGTTCCAGGAGATGAGTGTTGAAGTGAATGTTAATCCTTGAATGATCAGGTGTATACTAACACTACCATACAGCGCATGGGGACAGTGGCAACGTTAAGGTAGCGGCTGGTAAGTTTTATGTTACCATTAAGTCTGCACATTGAGCCCTCAACTGTTTGATGTTTTATTTTGTTAAACACATTTACATTTTTGGAAACGCTGCATTTTGGGTCCAATTTATGTTATATTGATAGAAAAATCAACACCTTATGTGCACTATGGCACAAACCAGAATTGGACCAGCCTCTTTGGGTTGACATTGAGTAGTGTAATAATGGGTTTCTACCTCATCTGTGAATAAATACAGGCTTGCAAGAGAAGGTCTCCATAGTTCTCACACCTCCTCCCTGACCTCATGTTCTCTTGCAGATTCTCATTCTGCTGCTCATGACCCTTCACAGTCTCACCTGACTCAGCAAGAGAAGGGCCAAGTGTGCTGTTAATGCCCCGCAGAAGAATCTGGTAAGCATCTTTATTACATTATAGTTGCTTTTTCCCAGAGTGATGTCATCAGCCTCTCTCTAACCCACCAATCTCCTATTTGAAGCCTGTATGTGATGTGACTCAGTCCCTGGAGGGAGGCTACTCAGCTAAATGGAAATTACACTAACCTGGTAATTGTAGTTCCTGTAGGATCCAGTTTAGTCCTCCACAATCGGGTAGTGCACCTTCTACTGCAGCCTGGAGACTGGACCAATCAAATCTTCTGTAGTACATATCCAGCTGGAGCTCCCAGAAGCCCCCCAGTGTACTAGTAACAAAGCATACTTAACGAAGCAACACTTCATATTATTAAACAATATACTTCCCCCCCGGAATAACCAACTCCCTCCCCAAACGAGGAAGTCAGACATTGCATGGCGCCTGCCCCGACGCCATTAAATTTACACAGAGTCCCCCCCAGAAACTATGGAGCTAACTGAACGCCCATATAAAGGGAAGAGCCATAGCGATAAGCACCGCTGTCGACAGAGTCCGAACGGGACGAAAAAACCGTCTCATAGACACCCGCTCGGGACAGCGTGCCGCCAGAGCATACAGATAGTCGGGAGGGAAGGAGGACTAAACTGGATCCTACAGGAACTACAATTACCAGGTTAGTGTAATTTCCATTTCCTGTGCGGATATCCAGTTTAGTCCTCCACAATCGGGATGTAACAGAGCAGTTAAGACCGGGCGGGACCTTGCCAGCCGGCGCGCAAAACCGCCGAACCAAAACAGGAATCCCGAGCCGCTGACACATCCAAGCGATAGTGCCTGCTGAAAGCATGCAGAGACGACCAAGTGGCCGCCTTACAGATCTCTGCCGGCGGCACCAGGCTATGCTCCGCCCAAGAGGTCGCCTGAGCCCGAGTAGAATGAGCTCGGAGCCCCTCCGGAAACCGGCCGCCGCTGCAACAGATACGCGGACGCGATCGCTTCCTTGAGCCATCGAGCAATGGAGGCCTTAGCCGCCGCCTCACCTTTCCTTGTACCCCCAAAGAGCACAAAGAGCCAATCAGTCTTCCGAAAGGGCTCGGTAGACTGTAAATACCGACGCAGCGTGCGGCTCACATCAAGCCGGTGAAGACCCTTGTCCACCGACTCGACCGAACTCGCCGAAAGCACTGGCAGAAACACCGCCTGATTCAGGTGAAAAGGAGACACTACCTTTGGCAGAAAGGAAGGAACCGGACGGAGCACAATCCGCTCCGCGGAAAAAGACAAGAAAGGCTCTCGGCAGGACAAGGCATGAAGATCCGAAATGCGCCTTGCCGAGCAAATGGCTACCAGAAAAACCGTCTTCAAGGTGAGATCCTTCAAAGACGCCCTCCGCAAGGGCTCAAAGGGTTCCCGCACCAGAGCTCGCAGAACTAGATTCAAATCCCACGGAGGAATCAACGCTCTGCGGGAAGGCCGTAAATGAAAAACGGCGGTCAAGAAACGCCGCACATCCGCATGAGCGCCGAGAAGGCGGCCCAAGACCTTGCCTCTATAACAAGAGATCGCTGCCAACTGAACCTTCAGGGAACTGGCCGCGAGACCTTTCTCGAACCCATCCTGAAGAAAACTTAACACGACGGGCACAGAAGCCGTCGCCGCCCGGACTCCCCGCCGGGAGCACCAGTTCTCAAAAATCCTCCAAATTCGAACATAAGTAAGAGAAGTGGATGACTTTCTTGCCCGCAGTAAGGTGGAAATCACCGCGGGCGAATAGCCCTGCTTTTTCAGCCGAGCCCTCTCAATGGCCAAACCGTAAGCGAGAATCGAGCCACCTGGGGCATCCGCAAGGGCCCCTGAAGGAGAAGGTCCGGCAGCGCAGGCAGGCGCCACGGAACGCCGTCTCGAAGCCGGACGAGGTCGGCATACCAGGGTCTCCGGGGCCAATCCGGAGCCACCAACAGCACTCGACCCCGATGGCACTCGATGCGCTGAACGACCCGGCCGATGAGTGCCCACGGAGGGAAGACATACAGGAGCCCGGACGTCGGCCACGGCTGAATGAGAGCGTCGAGTCCCTCGGACATTCGCTCCCGCCGTCTGCTGAAGAAGCGACTCGTCTTGGCCGTTTGGAAGGTCGCCATGAGATCCATGATGGGCGGACCCCACCGCCGAACTATTTGCGCATATACTTGTGGATTTAACTCCCACTCTCCGGGGTCCACCCGCACTCTGCTGAGAAAGTCTGCCTGGACATTTTCTGCGCCTGCTATGTGTGCCGCCGAGATTGCCGGCAGACGAGTCTGCACCCAACTGAACAAGGCCGTCGCCTCTGTTTCCAGTGCCACGCTCCCTGTGCCCCCTTGGCGATTGATGTACGCCACCGTGGTCGCATTGTCCGACCAGACTCGGACCGCCCGACCCAGGACCAGAGGCTCCAGGGCCAATAAGGCAAGCCTGACCGCCCGAAGCTCGAGACGGTTGATCGACCAAGAAGCTTCCCGGGAGGACCACACCCCCTGTGTGAAGCGGGTCTCGCAGTGCGCTCCCCAGCCGGCTAAGCTCGCATCCGTAGTGAGAGGAACCCACCGAGGAGGCTCCAAGGGAATCCCCCGCGTCAAATTCTCGGAGGAGAGCCACCATCGGAGCGGACCGTCGCACTGTCTTCGGGCAGGGCAATCTCCTGTTCAAGGAGTCGCACTGGTTGGACCAACGGCGAAGGAGTGCCCTCTGTAGCGGGCGCATGTGGAACCGCGCCCACGGCACCACCTCCAAGGTCGCCGCCATCGTTCCGAGGAGCCGCAAGTACCACCACGCCGACGGAGCGGGCATCCCCCGAAAAAGTCGGACAAGAGCCCGCAACGCCAGGACGCGGCGCTCGGGGAGGCATACCAGTCCCCGGGCGGTGTCGAAACGCACCCCCAGATACTCGAGGTCCTGCGAGGGACGCAGACAACTCTTTCGTTCGTTCACCACCCAGCCGAGAGATCGCAGCAGAGCCACTACCCTGCTTGTGACTCGCATGCACTCCCGACTGGATTTTGCTCGTATTAACCAGTCGTCGAGATATGGATGGACCAAAATGCCCTCCTTGCGCAAGGCCGCCGCGACGACCATCATCACCTTGGGGAAGGTGCGCGGAGCCGTAGCTAAGCCGAACGGCATGGCCCGGAACTGGAAGTGGCCCCACGGAAACGCAAAGCGGAGAAACCGCTGATGAGATGGATGTATCGGAATGTGCAGATAGGCCTCGGTAAGATCGAGGGACGTTAAAAACTCCCCCTGTCGCACTGCTACAATGACTGACCGCAGGGTTTCCATACGGAAATGCGGCACCCTGAGTGCGCGATTCACGCCTTTGAGGTCCAAGATCGGACGCAGGGAGTCGCCCTTTTTGGGGACCACAAAATAGATGGAGTAGCGACCGGCGCCTCTTTCCAAGGGAGGAACCGGGATCACAGCTCCCAGAGCTAACAACCGATCCAGGGTCACGCGGATGTCCCGCGCCTTTTGCTCGCCCCTGCTGGGAGACAGAACAAAGGAATCTGGAAGCGGGAACGCAAACTCCAGAGCATAACCTTCTTCTATAATCTGTAGCACCCAGCGATCTGACGTAATTTGGGCCCAAGAAGGAAGAAAGTCGCGCAAGCGACCCCCGATAATCGGGCCCCCCTCCAGAGCCTGCCTCGCGTCATTGTGGCTTGCGCCCAAAGGAAGAGACCGAGGAAGAGGCGGCTCCGGAAAAACCTCTGCCGGATCCTCGGAAAACACGAAAGCCTTGATTACGGGCTCCAAACCGGCTCCGCTGCGATGCCCACAGGCGGGAGGAACGAAACCGGCGCTGATCCCGAATGGACCCCCGCGCCGAAGAGGAGGGCCTGTTGGACCTTGGCTTATCCTCCGGAAGCCGGCCCCCCCTTGGACTCACCGAGATCCTTTACCAATTTCTCGAGAGCCTCCCCAAATAACAATCTGCCCTTAAAGGGCAGTTTACTGAGGCGGGACTTGGAAGAACCGTCCGCCGCCCAGTTGCGCAACCAGAGGGACCGGCGCGCCGCAACCGCGGATGCCATACTATTAGCCAACGCGCGGATTAAATCATAAAACAGATCCGCCAAATAGGCCGAGCCGGACTCCAACCGGGTAACCTCCAACAGGCCCTGCTGGTCTAGCCCGGGGCTCGAGCGCAATCGCTGCGACCACCGCAGACACGACCGAGCCACCCAAGCCCCACAAATAGAGGCTTGCAATGACACGGCATCAGTATCGAAGGTTTGCTTGAGCAAATTATCCACCTTCTTATCCTGACCGTCCTTGAGGGCCACCGCTCCCTCAACCGGGATGGTGGTTTTCTTGGTCACTGCGGAAACCGCAGCATCCACCCGTGGGGACTTGAACCAGTCCCTGTCCTTGTCGGCAAGGGGATAAAGCCGATTCATGGTCCGAATCCCCTTCAAACCGGATTCCGGGTGCTCCCACTCCGCTTGGATCATCTGTTCGACCACGCGGTGGACGGGAAAAACCACCTGGGCATCTCTGACTGCCTGAATCAGGGGATCCTCAAGACCCTCCTCCTCCAGGGACCGCACCGCCGAAAGGTTAAGCGCCTGAAGGGACTCCGTTACCAGAGGAACCAGCTCGTCCCTACGGAACACTCGAATGACCCGAGCCTGATCCTCCAGCTCAGGGATCTCCCCATCCTCCAACTCCTCCGCTTCAGCCTCAGGATCGCCCTCCGCCTCGGAATCCAGAAGACCCAGGGCATCCTGCTCCTGTTCCCCCAACCGAAGCCGCTTGACCCCGGGTTGTGAGGAGCACTGAGCCGCCCCCGAGGACCCCGAGGGAAGAGAGGGGGGGCAAACTTCCGGCAACTGACCGGACCTGCTCAAGCGGAACGCCTGATGCATGAGGAGCACAAAATCAGGGGAGAATTCCATAGGTGGGACAACTGTAGCCGCCTGCTGCAGCGCAGCCACCGACCCAGACTGAGGGATGCTCGGAGAAAGAATACTGTCCCCTGAAGTAGAAGCATCCCCAGGGGTAGCCTGCTCCTGAACATTCACAGATTGCTCTATCCCTGCGGGCACTGCAGCACAGCCCCTGCAGATGCCAGAGTCAGTCCCTGCCGCTCTGCGGGACCCACAAATCACACATTGGGGTATGGAAGCCATCCCAAGGCCACCTCCGCCCAACGGGATAGAATGGAACAGTCACAGGGAAACCCACTGTCCAGGGGCAATCCTATGCAAATCAGCCCCGGATTAAAATTAAAACTTTTTTTTTTTTTTACAAGAAATAAAATACTCCCCAGACTCCCTTGGGTGCCCTGAGCAAAATCGCCAGCAAAAGGAACCCCAAAAAACGCTAGGGGAACCTGCACAAGTGATCAAAAGTGCCTTAAAAGCACACTTTAAAAATCCAAAATGGCCGCCGCACTGTTTCACCCGCGGTAAAAAACGGCGCGAAAATACAACGGCAACCAAATAATATGGAAAATAAATAAAACGACCCTGTAATGCAGGGCAAACGACCAATTTGAAGAAAAATTGCCAAATGGGCTCAGGAGAGCCTACAGAAACGCTGGCAGCTCTGACAGAGCACTGCTCACAAATAAAGAAGTGAAAACTCCTACCAGCTCAGGAACAGCAAGGACACAGTCAACATCTCCCAGTGCCAGTCACTGCTGTATCAGGTATGGCAATTCCCCGTACTGTCCAGGGGAAGCTCACCCAGGGCTGTTAAAATTTGCCAGGCAGGAAGGCAGGAGCCTGCAGGTCTGACTTCCCCCTAGTCTCCTGTGACAATGCTCCAGGGAGCCAGGCTTCTTTTCCTTTTCCTTTTAAAGATACAGCTAGCTATTAAATAAATAGTAAGTAAATGTCCCAAAAACAAACCCTAAAAGACTAACTTACAAGGTTTGCTCCTTCAAGAGTCACTCAGTGTGCCCAGGAGGACACACTTTTACGTCTTCAAGCTGCAAGAGACTGGACACACTGGGGGGCTTCTGGGAGCTCCAGCTGGATATGTACTACAGAAGATTTGATTGGTCCAGTCTCCAGGCTGCAGTAGAAGGTGCACTACCCGATTGTGGAGGACTAAACTGGATATCCGCACAGGAATTCTGCTTTTCTGTCCTTCCGGTCCGGTTCTTCTGTTTCTTCTATGTGATACCACAAGGTATCAGGAAGGAGTGCCATCCCAAAATGCGAAACCAGTTAACAAGTTGCACATCAAACTCACCCCCCGCTCCTCCAGCTATGAAGAACGCGATGCTCCCCTCTCCTCACCTGATATAGCCCATGGTCCAGTAGGATAATCTCAGCTGTTCCAGCAGCCGTGTCCTTTCTTACCAGGACATTCCCTGGGTGCGGGTCACAGTGCACAAACCCATTCACAAAAATCATCTCACTGTACATTCTGCCGAGACCACGCGACACCTGCAATGGGAAAAGAGAAAGGGCAACAGAGGCACAAAGGAGGGCAGAAACCATTTAAATCTTATTTATACCCATGGATTCTCAGGTAAGTTGAGGAGAGGGAAGGAAGCAGCAGCTGAACATCAGACGGCATCACGTCTTAGCAGAAGGGCACACAAGAGTAAAAGACCACTCCGCCTGTCAGCCATAAGTCCGACTGCTTGTAGGATCTCTTCCCTCATACCCTGGTACCCTTCCCCTCCCGTGTTTTTGGAACAGCCTAAACAGCCATGAATAGCAGCTTGACCTTTGTATGAATATCTGATACCCGCCACCAAAAACCTGCCATCCCTATCCAGCTAGTTTATGCAGAGTTGCAGATTTACATAAATGCAGAAGTAGTAGCTGTCACACATCTGTGGCCCCCCCTAGAGTCAGGCCCTTTCCTTTACTTGAAGTTCTGGGGATGGGGAAGCAGGGGGGGGGCAGGATTCCTACAGTTACAGCAGTGTGTCAATACTGGTTCTAGGAAGTGGGCAGCCCTGCTACAATGCTGGAGACCATATCAAATACCTCCCCCACCTCCGCCCCTTAGGGCAGTGGATGAATGGCAGGTTGGTGGTGTTTGTGGCATCCTCTCTCCCCCCTTCATACTCTCTGCTTCCACATACATTTACTTCCTTTCTAACCTCCCGCGAACCTCTTTCCCTTCCACTGCTGCTTCACATCCTGCTAGTCTGGAGTCTTGCCAGCACTTCAGCAGTGAGCATGCTGGGCCGATCCAGCTGCAGGCAGGAGGACGACGTTCTGTTGCCATTTGCTGTCCTAAGCTATCCGGCACACTGTGGTGCAGAAAATCACAGCTGTATGGATAAGCTGCAGCTCCACTATCCAGAGAGAGCCGAGGCAATCCAAAAGAATACCCCGTGTAGTGCTGCTAAATATCCCTTTCAGAGACACTCTTCTGGTAAGCAGGTGCCTTCGAATATGGACGCGGATGTTTATACCTGAGAAAATGAGGGGTGAAGAGACTTGCACGAGGTCAGCTTTGGGATTTCAAGCCTGGCTCCCCTGGTTCTCTGCCTGCCTGCTCTATCCAATAGGTTCCTCCCCTTCAACCAGTAACGTAACCGGTTAAAAGAATACAATTAGCTGGTTAATTTTAGGACAAGTATATGCCATTATTTTTAAGAAGATAATGCCCGGATGCATGAAATGCAGATCTAAGAACCGGTCTAGGCTGATGTGGGAAAGACTGGATCCTGGAGGGTAGCAACGAATGTGCTAGTTCCAGCTCGGACCACAACTGAGATAATAAAGGGGCCAATATTCAGAGCTGTTAAAGTGGCTGACCATCGCCGGATGTTCAATGCTGGGGTCCTAGCTGGCCTCCGGCACCGAATGTCCAGGTTGGTCAGATAGTGCTGTAGTGATATTCAGCCACGGCCGGTTAGCTAGAGCCTTTATTCTGCGTAACTTTGGCCGCTTTAAGGTAATCAGGCAGCGGCAATTTACAGCTGCTACCCAGATATCGTCAGCACTACTTCCAGAACACCCCCATGGCCGGCCTAAGGGTTTCTGCTGCCCTAGGCAGCAGCCCCAACTGTGCCACCACCCTCCACTACCAATTCCATCTTCTGAGGGGCGGTGGTGACAGTTTAAAAGTGGGGGCCTCTTCGGTGCCAGCGGCAGGTCATGAGCTTTGGCACACATAGCCTGCCGCTTCTGACCCTCTCCAGCAGGAAGTTGTGTCGGATGGAGGGGTCAGAAGCAGCAGGCTGTGTGTACCAAAGCACATGGACTGCCATAGGCACCAAAGGGGTGGCACAAAGCCGCCATGGTTTGCCACCCTAGGCGGCCACCTAGTGGACGGGCCAGCCCTGAACACCCTGATGATAAGATGTCACCATCAGGCATCTAGCAGCATTAAAGAGGGATATTCAGCTGCACAAACCAGCTATGTAGTACTGCATATCTTGTCACTGTTCTGTTGAACATGGTTACCTTCAATGAGGTTGTGTGAGATCTGCGTTTCCTCACCATACACGTTGATATGAATACTGAAAGCTCCCTCTAGGGGTTCTGGCTGATACAGCATGATGATGTCATAAGATGCCTTTGGAAGCTTCCTCCGTCTCCACAGATCTGCTAACTGCGTTATTCTTTTTGAATATGCCCCTCAAATATACTACAAGCTCTTGAGGAAAATGTGCCTTCTTCTGTGCTGAAGTAATGCCTGCTGAACGAAGTGGCGTTGCACTGGTTTGCTGCTACTGTACATTTGGCAGGTCCTTGAAGCAGCCTTTGACAAATTCATTAAATCTCTTTTGCAGGAATAAATGTGGCCTCTCCAGAAGAGTAGTGAAGTAGGCAGCAAGGATTTTTCTGCTACTGCCACTAGAAAGGTTGAGAAAGGTTGTTACATAGAGGTATGCTAAGAAACAGCTGATGCCTGTGCTGGAACAGTGAAAAGCTCCTGTGCTGTGTTTGTGACATTTAGGTAAAAAGGTACTATGGTAGTAACAAGAGACTACCACTAGGGGTCAGAATTGCCACTTTCAACCACAGTGTTAAGAGGGCAAGAACATCGGGGTTCCAGTAGTCACCAGGGAGACCCAGCAAAAGCTGGGGGATTGATTTAGTTTTGCACCTCCCCTTTTGTTTAGGCCTTGGGTTGAAAATGTAACTGCCATTTGCAGATACCTCAGGATAGGTGCAAAAGGCAATGAGGAAAGTTTTTCAAACAAACATGTATGTGTTATTCCCATTTATAAAGTCTTTGTTCTTTCAGCTATGCCTAAACCATGTCCCTTAAAATCTCTGCATGGCAAGTACCTATATGTCTAACCAGCAACTTTCTAGTATTGCTATTTACATGTGTATGCGATCTACAAATGCAAATGTTGCAATTTACATACATAGATATTCTTAAAATGACTTCTATAACATGGAAAAGTAGAATCTGCCGGTGGAGACTTTGCCAAGAGCAAGGCTGGTGATATAAATGGAAACTGCTAGTCCAACAAAGATATGTTTACTGGATCAATATTATCCTTTCTACATATAAACTCAAAAAAAGGGTGACCTTAGTACTATATAAAAGAGCTCATATTAAAATTAGGCCATTTTCATGCCCCAAATTTAACATCATCAGTCTAACCATTGCTACACACAAAAAAATACAAACATTTATATAAAATCCAATAGGAAACACAGTTATCACAACAAATAGCAAAAAATCAGCATGTTATAATGCTCTATTGCCGCTGTCTCAATGTTTCGCTGGTTGCTGCATCAGGAGGTACTAGCAAAATACGACACTACACTACAAAATGAAACAAAACACCACAATATTAGTATCAGCATATTATATCAATGTTCAGAAGTGGCTTTATACTTATCACTCACTGTAATCACAAACAGCCCTCATACTAGTACCGTACAGGGGGCAATGATTTAGGGGGCACATTTCGGCTGCCTGCTGTTGCCTGCAGCCACCACTTTTCTTTTCTCAGTTATCACTCCTTCCTATGTGTCTAGTCTATTGCAGATTTGATATTTTAAATTTATTGGGCTTTGGATGCCGAGAGACTTAAGTTGGCAACCACCACTGTGTGAGAGGGAGATGTTGTGTAGGCAGCAGTCAAATACAGGAACTTCACCTTGATTGTTTTCCCTAGGTCGTTGAGTTGAAACAACAGTACGTGAGTATGATTTTTGTTGATTTCTTTGTAGGCTATATGTGGGATGGTTTTGTAAGTGGTTTGTTTTTTTTAGTGCCATCAAGTCTATTGATCCAATAAACTTAACAGAGAAGCAAACATATCTTTTTTGGAATAGCATGGTTTCCATTTATATCCTTACTGCTATTTTGGAGATTTTTTTGATTGTCTGGAAGAGCAGTGCTGTGGCAAGGGATAATACCAAATGCAGAGTTCTGCATGTTCAAAACCAGTGCAACAATCTTGGGGAGAAGTAGGTGCAGAATTTGTACCAGGGAGGGTAATTTCGCACATTTCCACCTGAATAGTTAAACAGCAAGGTTCAAAACAAAACAAATCAGTAAGAGTAAATTTCTTGATTAACTGCTTAATCTTTCAATATTTCCCAGCTCTAGTTGCCCCATAAGGAGTAATGTGGAGACGCGTCTGTGAAAGGCTGCGTTCGATCTCCTGGTGTTTAGGAGACCGAGAGACAGGGCTTTGCTGCTCGCTTGTCTCACGGTGGCAGGTTTGTAAACGAGCATTTCCTTTCATTCTGGGGGATTAATTAGCAGAGAACTAAAATGACAAGTCTACAGCCTGTCCCCTCTCCTTCAGTACTTTCACAGAAACAATATTTACCTCCTACAGTGCAGGCTGTGGATAACATGAGAAAAGAACAAATTAATTACATATACAATTAAGCCTGTGTAATCAATGTCATTTTGTGGCCTGCGGAGCTAACACACAGCCTGGATAAATGAGGTGAAGTCCAGCCTTCCCTCTTAATGAGATCAATATGTGTTAATCTCAGCCGCTACGCAAGTAATTGGCCAATACTGCAGCCAGATTAAAGGCCGTATCTGCATCTCACTCGGGGGAAATAACGGTTCCAGAAGAGGCGTCAGTTATCCACGCGGCACGGGAGGAACTCATCTGGCTATCCTGAGCACCAGCACCAGAAACAGAGGCTGGCACAGTAACCAAATTATCAAACTTAAACATGCTTGGGACAGAAAGAAATGTTTAAATATATTTTTACTCATATTTCCCAATCTAAGCTCAAGTGAGTCACACATACAGGTACCTTATGTATTTTCCTGCCACGCGGACTTAAAATAGAACTTTTGGACCAATTTGCCCATGGTCAGAAGGTGTGCCAGTGGGAGAAACACGACTGGATCCTTAGCTAGCTCAGTTGACAGCTCTTGCCATTGGGCTGCTTCTCCTGTGCTAGAAGCTTGAGTGAAAAGCAGAAGGGAAGAGCGGGTTTTGTCTAAGTAGGGGGAAGTTACTTGCTTGCCCGCCTAACATAGTAGAGAAAGAGCAGGCAGAATGGATGGGTCAGACTATCGTGAGTCTGGCTCAGGGTACCAAGTCCAACAAGACAACGACAGATCTCTAGTGGCTGCAACGGCCAGGCTTAGTACTGGGGATTCTCCTTCAGCCCACATTGTACCGATACACAAAGCGCAGGCAGCCTTCTGCTGTCACACAGGGAAACCTTAGCCAAATTCTGCTGAGTTTCACCTTATGTGCCTCACATCTCAGCCTTATGTGGACTATGTGAAAATCCGAATCTACTGTCCTATTGATGAGCCTTGCCAGAACACCCCTTGTGCCCACCTCCCTCCCAACACGCAGAAGTGAATAAGGGCAAGGGTCTCTCTCCAATTATTCAGAATGGGTTTAGGTGTAAGAAGTATTAACAGACCTTGAGGCAGCAGCTTGTGCCGGGTGTAATGTTTCCTGCCATGCTGTGACACTATAGTAGCAGTGAGCGCGCACAGTCTGGATTGTACACAGACACACCCTTGTGCCAGGGAGCTAGACTCCTTTGCAGGCCTGAGCTCACTGACTGCTGCTCTTCCTGCCTGTGTCAGAGTACTACAAGGCCCATTACAGAAAGGTCAATAAACCCAGCCGAAGGGAACTATAATCCAGGGGAAGCCCAAAGACAGAAGGCTCGGCTGGTGGGGGGGGGGGGGGTACTTTAAGGACTGCTTACCCCAAACCATTCTATAAAATGAAATCAAAGTTGAAAGTACTGTACTACGATTGTGGGTCAGGTTTCCACATCCCTGATCAGCCTGAGTGGGGAGAAAGCCTCAGTCATCACTCAGCAGTGACACCAAGTGGCCAGAATTTGGGTTTACACATACAGAGCTCTTCAGGGATTTGCAATCTTATCACCTCTGGCCAAAACAGTCGCTTTGATGGTGGCAGTAGGTGGGGGTATGAATATAAGGAAAATCCTCAGGTAATTGTGAAGGAATAAGCACAGTAAAGGCTGGTTCTGAGATGGAAGTCCAGAACCAGCCCCTCCCCACTACGTTGTCTACAATCACTTCACTCAAAAAGGTAGACATTTACTGATCTACTATACTACAATATCTAATCTCCCAATTACAACGAACAGTAATATCACTTATTTTTTTGTCGGATCGCCTACCATGAGAGTGAAAAACCACTCTCTTGAAGTAGGCCCACTAAGGCTGCTAAGATTACATATTGTAGTATAGGAGATCAGTAAATGTCTACCTTTTTGTAGGAATATCATTGTGGTGACATTATTTGGACTTTATGAGTTAGAATACAATCACTTCATGGCAATCGATTGGTAATCCTATGACCCTTAAAAACCAAACTCAAATCTACACAGACCTGTGTCTTCTTTTCTACTGCCCCTATTTTTGCAATTCCCTTCTGTCCCACATCTGGCTTGAGCCCTTCTTCAAAGGATTTCAATCCCTTGTCAAGTCCTTCCGTTTGAACCAGAGCTGAAGTCCAGGGACCAACCAGATCTCTTGTTCTGCTGTCCCTTTCCTGTTATCAGTGGAGTTCCTCTAAATGTCCTGTATTCTTTCTGCTCTCCTCTGTATTTTCTATTCTTATTTTGAACCACTTTGAATGCTTACAAGAAACGGTATATGAGTATCAAGTATAATAAACCATAAACCAAAGGAGGAGGAGGAAATGGCCATGTCAAAATACAATAAGGGAAAATATTTTACCACCACCATCCTTTCATCTCAACACTGGGATAGCAGGGGGTGCAGCAGGGCAGGAAAGGGGTGCTTTGCTAGATCTGTGTGTGTATGTAGGGGTTTCAGTTCTGGAATAGCAGGGGGTGCTGCAGGGCAGGAATGGGGTGCTTTGCTAGATCTGTGTGTGTGTAGGGGTTTCAGTTCTGCAATAGCAGGGGGTGCTGCAGGGCAGGAATGGGGTGCTTTGCTAGATATGTGTGTGTGTGTGTAGGGGTTTCAGTACTGGAATAGCAGGGGGTGCTGCAGGGCAGGAATGGGGTGCTTTGCTAGATCTGTGTGTGTGTGTGTAGGGGTTTCAGTACTGGAATAACAGGGGGTGCTGCAGGGCAGGAATGGGGTGCTTTGCTAGATCTGTGTGTGTGTGTGTAGGGGTTTCAGTTAAGGATTAGCAGGGGGTGCTGCAGGGCAGGAATGGGGTGCTTTGCTAGATCTGTGTGTGTGTGTGTAGCAGTTTCAGTACTGGAATAGCAGGAGGTGCTCCAGGACAGGAATGGGGTGCTTTGCTAGATGTGTGTGTGTGTGTGTGTGTGTGTGTGTGTGTGTAGGGGTTTCAGTTAAGGATTAGCAGGGGGTGCTGCAGGGCAGGAATGGGGTGCTTTGCTAGATCTGTGTGTGTGTGTGTGTAGGGGTTTCAGTACTGGAATAACAGGGGGTGCTGCAGGGCAGGAATGGGGTGCTTTAGTAGAGCTGGTCTTAGTATTGGAATACTATAAGATGTGGAAAGAGGCAGAAAATGATAACTGCCAAACAAGAAAGGGACTTATAATAAATCCTCTCCAGTGACTTGCAGACGGCCAGTGAATGTGACAAAGCAAATGGAAAAAAGCCAAGAGTCCATTCAGGTGCGTAACAAGAGGAATCGGCGGTAGGAGAGAGGCTACTGCTCTTGCACAGGTCACTGCTAAGGTCTGGCGCACTAGGTACAGTTTGACGGGCAGTGTAAATATGGAAGTGCTTCATGGCCTGCAACACAAACCCTGCGCAGACAAAAGCTGACAATCTATCAGAAGAAGAGGCAGAAACGCAAAGACCAGGCTTCCATATAAAGGCAGCACATTCCATGTAATGAATGTGAAACACAGATGCCTTAGGAAGAATTCCTGAAATCTCCCCTTACCGAGGGCATGATGGGTGCCCAGACTTGCCACCAACAGAGGTGGCGCTAATTAGACAGTGAGAGAAATTGAAAAGACCTGAGCAGTGGGAAGGATGGAAGATGTTCTGCGAGCATACGTCAGATGAGAATGAGAGACACTGGGTGGGCCAACAAGCACTTGGTTACATCTGGGGTTTAGCAAATGCAGAGAGTGACACCTGTGTCAAGTTCATGCTGGGATCATCATTGCTCCTTGTTCTATAATAATGCAGAAGAAGCATTTTTGAGTGGAAAGAGGTCAGGGGGTGGAGAGATGGCACTGAGCAGGTAGGTGGTAGGTGCTAGGGGTGCGCATTCATGAGTATGCGTTGGCTTCATTTTGGCATCTAAGCCCTATAAATTAACATGCATATAAAACAGTTCTTGCGCACATACAATGCATGCCTGAAAATAAAACAGGTGAAAAGGCATAAAGGCATTGAGAGGGCATTGAGTCAGAAAGGATTAAAGTTTTGCAAGAAACAAAATTTGCTGTAGAATCTCTATGGATTGAAATTCCATGTAAAAAGGGGAAGGCGATGGCAGTGGGGGTGTACTATCGTCCGCCTGGTCAGAATGAACAAATGGATGATGAAATGCTCAAAGAAATCAAGGAAGCTAACAAAAGTTACAGTGCAGTAATAATAATGGGTGATTTCAATTACCCCGGTATCGACTGGGTCAGTGTCACAGCAGGACATGCTAGGGAGATAAAGTTCCTAGATGACATTAATGACTGCTTCTTGGAGCAGCTGGTTCATGAACCGACCAGAGGGGAAGCCATATTAGACCTAGTCCTTAGTGGAACACCAGATCTAGTGCAAGAGATAAGGGTGTTGGGGCCACTTGGCAATAGTGATCATAGCATGATCGCCTTTGATTTAATTAGTGGAGGAGGGATAGTACGGAAATCCACAGTACTACCTTTTAACTTTCAAAAGGGAGACTATGATAAAATGAGGAAAACAGTTAAGAAAAAACTAAAAGGAGCAGTTGCAAAGGTTAAAGACTTACATCAAGCTTGGGTGTTGTTTAAAAATACTATCTTGGAAGCCCAAGCCAGCTTTATTCCACGCTTTAAGAAAAGTGGAAGGAAGTCAAAAAAACTGCCAGCATGGTTTAAAGGTGAGGTCAGAGAGGCTGTTGTTGCCAAAAAAGCATCTTTCAGGAAATGGAAAAAAGAGCCAAACGACGAAACCTGGAAACAACACAAGCACTGGCAAGTCAAATGCAAGGCATTGATAAAGCAGGCAAAGGGAGAATTTGAGAGGAAGCTTGCTGCGGAAGCAAAAACGCGAAGTAAAGACCTTTTCAAGTACATTCGTAGCAAAAAACCTGTGAGAGAGTCAGTTGGTCCATTAGATGATAAAGGGGATAAAGGAGCACTAAGAGGCGACAAGGCGATAGCAGAGAGACTGAATGAATTCTTTGCTTCGGTCTTTACTGAGGAAGATATAGGGATGTTACCCATGACTGAAGTGGTATTTAAAGGTGCGGAAGAATTGAAGGAAATATCGATACATCGGGAAGATGTATTACAACTATTAGATAAACTGAAGAGTAGCAAATCACCTGGGCCGGATGGTATACATCCAAGGGTGTTGAAAGAACTGAAATATGAGATTGCAGACCTGCTATTAGTAATCTGTGAACTATCATTAAAATCATCTCTAATTCCTGAAGATTGGAGGATAGCCAATGTAACACCAATTTTTAAAAAGGGTTCCAGGGGTGATCCGGGAAACTACAGACCGGTGAGCTTGACGTCAGTACCGGGAAAAATGGTAGAAACCATCATAAAGAATAAAATTATTCAGCATTTAGATAGTCATGGCCTAATGGGAGACAGCCAACATGGCTTTAGACAAGGAAGATCTTGCCTTACTAATCTGTTATGTTTTTTTGAAGGTGTGAATAAACAGGTGGACAAAGGTGAGTCGGTTGATATAGTGTATCTGGACTTTCAGAAAGCCTTTGACAAGGTCCCTCATCAGAGACTTTTGGCAAAACTAAAGAGTCATGGGATAGGAGGCAGTGTACTACTGTGGATCAGAAACTGGTTAAAAGATAGAAAGCAGAGGGTAGGGCTAAATGGCCAATTTTCCCAATGGAGAAAGGTGAATAGTGGTGTACCCCAGGGATCTGTGCTGGGTCCTCTGCTTTTTGACATATTCATAAATGACCTGGAAAATGGAATAACGAGTGAGGTTATCAAATTTGCAGATGACACAAAACTATTTAAAGTTGTTAAAACCCAAGAGGATTGTGGAAAATTGCAAGAGGATCTTGATAAATTGGAAGACTGGGCATCAAAATGGCAGATGAAATTTAATGTGGACAAGTGCAAAGTTATGCACCTAGGGAAGAACAACCCAAACTATGGTTTCACGATGCAAGGTTCCACTTTAGGAACCAACACACAAGAAAAAGATTTAGGCGTCATTGTGGATAACATGTTAAAACCCTCGGCCCAGTGTGCAGCGGCGGCCAAGAGAGCAAATAGAATGCTAGGTATCATAAGGAAAGGAATGGAAAATAAAACAAAAGATATTATAATGCCTCTATATCATTCCATGGTGAGACCGCACCTTGAATATTGTGTGCAATTCTGGTCGCCGTATCTTAAAAAGGATATAGCATTATTAGAAAAAGTTCAGAGAAGAGCCACCAAAATGGTAAAAGGGATGGAAGGATACTCCTATGAAGAAAGGCTAAAAAGGTTAGGGCTCTTTAACCTGGAAAAGAGACGGCTGAGGGGAGATATGATAGAAGTCTATAAATTAATGAACGGAGTGGAACGGGTAAACGTAGATCGATTGTTTACATTATCAGAATATAGAAAGACTAGGGGACATGCAATGAAGCTACAGGGTAAACTATTTAAGACTAATAAAAGAAAATATTTTTTCACTCAACGTGTAATCAAACTCTGGAATTTGTTACCGGAGGATGTAGTTAAGGCTGTTAGTGTAGCTGGGTTTAAAAAAGGTTTGGACAAGTTCCTGGAGGAAAAGTCCATAAACCATTATTAAGAAGGGACCCAGGATATCAATGCTTGACCCAGTACAAGCATTGTGGAACCTGTGTCTTTTGGGGAAACTGCTAGGTACGTATGACCTAGATTGGCCACTGTTGGAAACAGGATACTGGGCTTGATGGACCTTGGTCTGACCCAGTATGGCATATCTTATGTTCTTAAAGAGCCAGGAAAACATTTTCTACAGTGCCTTGTGAAAGTATTCATCCCCTCGGTTTTTGTCCTGTTTTATCACATTACCACCTGGAATGAAAATGGAGGTTCATATGGATGTTGGGTAATGGACCTAACTATATAGTGCAAATTGGTGAAGTGAAATGACAATAAAATACTTGGTATATATAAAAAACAAGTAAAAACTGAAAGGTTGTAAGTGTATACGTATTCATCCCATTTGCTATGAAACCCCTAAATAAGATCTGATCCAACCAATTAACCTCAGAAGTCACATAATTAGTTGATCAGGGTCCACCTGTGTGCAATCAGTGTCACATGATCTGTCACATGATGCCTGTATAAATATACCCATTCTGAAAGGCCCCTGACTCTGCAACACCACTAAGCAAGCAACATGAAGACCAAGGAGCACTCCAAACAGGTCAGAGACAACGTTGTGGAGAAATATAGATCAGCGTTGGGTTATAAAAAATATCCCAAATTCTCAATGTCCCACGGAGCACCATTAAATCCATTATAACAAAATAGAAAGAATTTGGCACCACTACAAACCTGACAAGGTCGCCCACCAAAACTCGCAGACCATTCAAGGAGGGTATTAATCAGAGATGCTACAAAGACACCAAGGATAACACAGAAGGAGCTGCAAAGATCCACAGCGGAGATGGGAGTATCTGTCCATAGGACCACTTTAAGCCGTACACTCCACAGAGTGGGACTTTATAGAACTGTGGCCAGAAAAAAGCCATTGCTTAAAGAAAAATAAGAAGACACGTTTGGAGTTTGCACAACAGCATGTGGTGGACCCCCCAAACACATGGAAAAAGGTTCTCTGGTCAGATGAGACGAAAATTGAACTTTTTTGGCCATCATGGGAAACATCATGTGTGGCACAAACCCAATACTTTCCATTATCCTGAGAACACCATTCCCACTGTGAAACATGGTGGTGGCAGCATCATGCTGTGGGGATGTTTTGCATTGGCAGTGACAGAAAAACTGGTCAAGATTGAAGGAACAATGGATGGCACTAAATACAGGGCAATTCTTGAGGAAAATCTGTTTCAATCTGCCAAAGATTTGAGACTGGGACGAAGGTTCACCTTCCAGCAGGACAATGACCCTAAACATACTGCTAAAGCTACACTGGAATGGTTTAAAGGGAACATTTAAATATCTTGAAATGGCCTAGTCAAAGCCCAGACATCAATCCAATTGAGAATCGGTGGCATGACGAAGATTGCTGTACACCAATGCAACCCATCTAACTTGAAGGAGTTGGAGCAATTTTGCCTTGAGGAATGGGTGAAAATCCCAGTGGCTAGATGTGCTAAGAGACATACCCCAAGAGACTTGCAGCAAAAGGTGGCTCTACAAAGTATTGACTTGGGGGGGGGAATAGATATGTACACTCATGATTTCTGGGGGGGTTGTCGTCTTACTTATTGTTTGTGTCACAAAAAATGATATTTTGTACTTTCAAAGCGGTAGGCATGTTGTGTAAATCACATGGTGCTAACCCCCAAATCTCCATTTTAATTCCCGGTTTGTAATGCGACAAAACAGGACAAACACAGAGGGAATAAATACTTTCACAAGGCACTGTATACACCTTTATAGTCTCCAGCACCTGGAATCGAGGCCTGCACAGGTGAAAGAGTAAAACCCCTCCCTACCAGGAGCCTCGGGCTATCACATCTGCATAAGGACCAACCTGTTAGGAGTGTCTCGCCCTTGGGCACCCCTGCGGGCTCTTCCTTACCTCATTCACATCTATCCGGTGTTTCTCCATGTAAGCTCTGTCATTCACCTGTCCCCCTTCCAAGAACTCCATCACCAGCACCCGCTTGGTGGACAGCTCCCAATGAATTCTGGGTACCTGACAAGAGAAGGGGGAAAAAAAGAAAAAGAAAAGGAGGTTTGTGATGACTGCGAAGACAGAAGACAAAAAAAAAAAAGGTATTGATTCCCCCCTCCCCTCCACAGCCAAAACACCCATTATAAAGAATAAAATTGTATTTATTTATTTATAAGTTTTTTATACTGCCATGTCCACAGATCAGTGGTGCTTTACAATGAAACACAACCAAGTTACATTGTAACATTCATGAACTTATGTACAAATAACATGTTGAGTAACGAAGTAACTAAACATTGTATCAACTTTGTAACTTATTTACAATTAAGTGATGGTGAGATAAGTAGTGTCGCTTGAGCAATGTGCATCTTGGCAATTGAGTTGTTCTTAGGAGATTTGAAGTGTTATGATGGATTGTGATGGATATGTTGAGTAGGTGCTGGGTTACGTTGTTTGTGACTGTTGATCCAAGGTAGTAAGGCCATAGTATTGGATGAATAGGTGAGTTTTGAGTTCTTTGTGAAAAGTTAGAAGATCTTTAATCATTCTTAAATTGTCGGGAAGGGCATTCCAGAGAGTAGGGGTGAAAGGTAAATGCCCTGGAGCTGGTAGCTTTATTGGTGCTACGGATGGGTACGGTTAGCGTATTTTGAGAGCTGGTTCTTCTAACTCTAGTGTGATTAGGTAGATGTAGAAGGGAGGATAGATATAAGGGAGCAATTTTGTTGTATAGCTTAAATACTATCATAATATATTTGTATTTGGTTCTGGTTGCAATAGGAAGCCAGTGGAGGTTATATACTAAAGGGGTGATGTGATCATTGTGGTGGGCATTGAAAATTATATGGGCCACTAGGTTTTGAGCCATTTGAAGTTGCTGAGTGGTTTTTTTGGGATATAAAGAACAAAATTACTGAACATGTAGACAGTCATGGTTTAATGGGAGACAGCCAACATGGCTTTAGCAAGGGAAGGTCTTGTCTTGTCTTACTCATGTTATTTTTTTTTTTTGAAGCTGTGAATAAACAGGTAGACAAAGATAAGCCAGTTGATATAGTGTATCTGGATTTTCAGAAAGCCTTTGACAAGGTCCCTCATGAGAGACTCTTGGAAAAATTAAAAAGTCATGGGATAGGAGGCAGTGTACCTATTGGGGATCAGGAACTGGTTAAAAGACAGAAAGCAGAGGGCAGGGCTAAATGGCCAATTTCCCAATGGAGAAAGCTGAGTACCCCAGGGATCTGTGCTGGGTCCGCTGCTTTTTAACATATTCGTAAATGACCTGGAAACAGGAATAACAAGTGAAGTGACCAAATTTACAGATAATACAAAATTATTCAAAGTTGTTAAAACCCAAGAGGATTGTGAAAAATTGCAAGAGGACCTTGATAAATTGGAAGACTGGATGTTCAAATGGCAAATGAAATTTAATATGGACAAGTGCAAAGTTATGCACCTAGGAAAGAACAACCCAAACTATGGTTACACGATGCAAAAGTTCCACATTAGGAACCACCACCCATGAAAAAGATTTAGGTGTTATCATTGGTAACACATTGAAACCCTCCAGATTAGCCTGGAACGTAAGACAGACAGCCGTCCCAATCTGCCCCTGGATACCACCCCTCGCACGCTCCCCAGACCATCCTGGTTACTGATGCCAACCTGGTAGTCTGATTCAGGTCTGGAACCATACAGCATCCTCAGCAACACCACACACACACACATCAGGAGGGATCCGAGACTGGACTGGACTGGACTGAACTGGAGTTCCTCAAGGAACAACAATTAGCAGGTAGGTCTAATCTCACCTTCCTTATCGTCCCTCCAGACCAAGTCCCACACCTCTGGGATGTAACAGAGCAGTTAAATCAACAGGAGGGATATGCAATACCAGCCTAAAGGATTGTTGAACCAAACCAGCATCACCCGCCGCCTCGACATCTAGGCGATAATGCTTTGCAAGCATATGAAGCAAGGACCACATCACTGCTCTACAGATCTCCACCAGTGGTACTAAACTATATTCTGCCCACGAGGCCACTTGAGCCCTCATGGCATGCTCATGCAAACCCACCTGCACCAGCTTACCCTTCAATAGATATGCAAATGCGATTGCTTCCCTGATCCATCTCAAAATGGAGGCTTTTGCTGCTGCTTCCCCTTTGCATGGTCCCCCAAAATAGCACAAACAGACGATTCAACTAATGGAATGCCGCTGTTCTTTTCAAATAATGCCACAGGACTCTTCTGACATCCAAGAGGCGCAACTGCGGATTGACGGAGCCCGTTTCAGTGTTCTCCAGAGCCGGCAGGGAATTGCTACCAGAAATACCATCTTCAGGGTCAAGTCCTTCAGCGAAACACGACTCAATGGTTCAAAGGGCTCAACAGTAACTGCCAAAAGTACCAAATTGAGATCCCAGGGGATACCACTGAACTCCTTGGAGGCCGCAGGTGGCTCATGGCCCTCAGGAAGCACAGCATGTCTGGGTGAGTACCTAAGGCCACCCGTTGTACTTTACCTCAATAACAGGAATTTGCCGCCAACTGTACCCTCAAGGAACTAGTGGCTAAGCCCTTATTGAATCCAGTCTGCAAAAACTCCAGGATGACCGGAATGGATGCTGTGGATGAGGGAACATGTCTGTCCCCACACCATACCTCAAAAATGCGCCATACCCGGAAGTACGCCAGACAAGTTGACCTCTTCTGTGCCTTCAACAAAGTCGCTATCACCGGACCCAAATAACCTTTCTTTTTCAGCCATGCCCTTTCAAGAGACATGCTGTAAGCGAGAATAAATCCATCTGAGGCATGAATACTAGTCCCGGTGTCAAGAGATCCTCTCGAGCGGGAAGCCGCCATGGACAGTCCACTAGAATCCGTACCAGGTCAGCATACCACAGGTGCCTTGGCCAATACAGAGCGATCAAAACGACATGAATATTTATCTGCTGCACAACCTGGCCTATTAGCGCCCACAGGGGAAAAATATACAGAAGCCCCTCAGTGGGCCACCTTTGTACTAGGGCATCCAAGCCCTCTGACATCCTTTCTCTTTGCCTGCTGAAAAAAACGTCTGGTCTTGGCCAGTGAAAAGGTCACCATTAAGTCCATAACTGGCATGTCCTAGCGGTGCACCAACTGCTTGAAAACCGCCTGGTTTAGATTTCATTCGACGGGGTCCACGTGAACTCAGCTCAGGTAGTCCACCATCACATACTCAACTCCCGCTATGTGTACCACTGATAACACCTGGAGATTACGCCCAGTCGAACAGTCTCTCCATCTCCTCCTCCAGTGCTAATGCTGTCAGTGTCGCATTTGATGTAGGCCACCGTGGTTGTATTGTCCAAGAAGACCTGAACCGCTTTCCCCTGCAAACAGATCTGGAAATTCTGTAGCACCAGGACCATGGCCCGCATTTCCAGTCTGTTGATCAACCAAAGAGCCTCTTGCAGGCTCCACTGCCCTTGTACAATTTGCCCTTCGCAATGGACTCCCCAACCAGGCTTCAGTCATCAGGGGTATCCACCTCGGCGACTCGAAGGGCATGCCCCCTTCTAGATTCCCCCAGTGGAGAGCCCTCTTGGTCCTCAGTGGGCAGGAGAGAATCTTGGATAAGGGCTAGCTCTGGTGGGACCACCTCCATAGCAACGCTCTCTGCAATGGTCGCATGTGTGCTCTCACCCATGGGACCAATTCAAGAATGGCTGTCATGGTTCCCAAAACCTGCAGATAGTGCCAGGCCAACAATTCCGACATTTCCAGAAACTGATGCACCAGCCGTCGCAGTCCCTGTGCCAGTTGTTCCGGTAGAAAGACCTTTCCCACATGAGTGTTGAAGCATGCTCCCAGATACTCCAGTTCCTGGGAGAGAATAAACTGACCGAGACTTTGAAGGAACTGCACCACCTGCTTCGTTGCGCTCTCGCTCTCGACTTTGGATTTTGCCTGGATCAGCCAGTCGCTGAGATACGGGTGAATGAGATTGCCTTCCTTGCGCAGCACCGCCACTACTACCACCATGACCTTTCTGAAGGTATGCGGAGCTGTTGCCAGACTGAACGCAATGCCTGAAATTGGAAATGCCCCATCGGTACTGCAAAGCAAGAAACTTCTGATGTTCTTATCAGATGGGAATGTGCAGGTACACCTCCGTAAGACTGAAAGAGGTTAAACACTCGCCGCTTCATACTGCTACTAAGATGTACCGCAAGATTTTTATGTGAAAATGTGGCACCCACATGCAATGGTTCACGCCCTTTAGATTGAGAATCGGGTGAAAGGAATCTTCCTTTTTGGACACCACGAAATAAGTGGAGTATTGACCGCAACTGTATTGTTCTCTGGGAAATGGTACCACAGCCCTCAGTTGCAGGAGCTGTGCTAAGGTGTCCCTTACAGCCACCTCTTTGCCCTGTGCCTTGCATGGAGATAGAACAAAGGCGTGGCCCACTGAATGGGCCCACTTGAGGGTATAGGCCTCCCGAATATCCTCCAGAACACACTGGTCGGAAGTGATCTGGACCCAGGCAGAGTAGAAATCCTGCAGCCGACCTCACTGCAACACCACCAGGGCCCTCCTCGCTTCATTGGGCCCTCCTCGCTTCATTGTGCTTTCTTGGGACCAGAGGTCGAGGTGGTGCCAAAACCTCGATCTGCTCCTCGAAAACCTCAAAACCCCTGTCCTCGGAAGGTAAATCTGCCCCTCTGGTAATTTTCGCAGCCACAGTTACCAGCGAGCTGCCACCAAGGAGGCCATACTCTTAGAAAGCCCTCTAATGAGGTCATGGTGGGTGTCCACTGGGTAGGCTGCCCCTGATTCCAAATTGGCCGCCTCGCCAGGAATGTCCTTCCCCGGGTCATCCGACTGTTGGAATCGTTGCAACCAGCGGAGGCAGGCCCTGGCCACCGAGATGGAGGCCTGCAGGGAGAGGGCATTGATATCAAACTCCTGCTTCAACAGGGTGTCCAGCTTCCTATCTTGGGCATCCCTGAGTGCCGCACTCCCTTCTACCAGGATCATTGTCTTCTTTGTCATGGCTGACACTGCTGCATCCACCTTAAGTGACCGAAACAGTTCACATTTGTGCTCCAGAAGCAGGTACAGGCGCAACATGGACCGAACCCCCGGGAGACCAGCCTCCGGTAGATCCCACTCATCCTGGAACATCTGTCGGATCAATCTATGCAAGGGAAACACCTTTTGCGACTTCTACATCGCCAGGAGTAGAGGATCCTCCAGAGTTTCATCTGCTGCCGGGAGGCTAGTAGGCATATTAAGAGACTTCAAGGACTCCATGATTAGCGCTGGCAGTTCTTCTCGTCAAAAAACCCATACAATCCGTGATTGGTCCTCTTGCTCCGGGATCTCACCTTCTTCCAAATCTTTACCTTAACAATCCAGCTCCATGTCCAAATCGTCTCTATCCAGCCCCTCAGAGAATAGAGCATTCTCCTGGCTCTCCTTTGAGAGGCATGGTCTTTTACTTGCCGCTACCTGAATCTCGCTCTCCTTTGTGTCCGCTGCCCTCGTAGCCTCTCATTCAGGTGCTGAGGGGCAGTCCCCCGACCTCTGGAGGACAAATTCTGGCAAAACATCACCCAGGAGCCCCACCATCTCCCTCTTCTGTGAGGTAGAAGGCCTGGGAATGGCTGAGGGATTGGGAGCTGGCTCCAGAGTGCCCATCGCAGCACCCCCTCCCCTTCATCTTGTGGCTCCTGCGACGGAAAAGAACTCTTCTGTCTGGGCTGATCCTCGATATCCTGCTCCAAAGACGTGGCTTCTTGTGTGCAGTCCTGGCAAATGCCAGCTTCAGAGACTGCTCCACGCTGGGTACTCCAGTAGCAGCCCTTAAATGTGCTGAAAGAAAATGAAAGCAAAGAAAAAGAAACTAAATTAAGTCCAAAATAAAGAACTTCAGTATGATACTCAAATACAAAGGCAGAAAAAAAAGGCCAGGAGTTAAGACTCCCCTATTGTAGCCCATAGATGGGGGAATATATCTACAAGGTGTGAGAAAAAAGAAACGAACTGTGGCAGCCACGCCCATGACTCAATGCCAATTGGCTAACTGCTTATGTCACTGTGTTGTGCAACATCTCACCACTATTCTGCTATAATATTTTTCATCTCTCTCGCTCTGTTTTTCTTTTTCAGGTTTTTTTGTAGCACACTGCTCCATCGCTTTGTCACGCAACTGGAGGTGGCAGAAATATGGAACAAAGAATCAACTTGAAATTTCTGAATAAGTTGGAGAAGAGCCCGACTGAGTGTCTCCAACTTCTCCAAAAGGCTTATGGAGAAGATGCAATGTCAAGGCCGCGAGTCTTCGAGTGGCACAAACACTTCAAGACTGGCCATGAGGAGGTGGAGGATGACCCCAAATCAGGACGGCCTTCCACGACAAAGACGGCTGAGAACATTGGCAGAGTGAACCAGCTGGTGCGGAGTGATCGCAGATTGACGGTGCGGATGATAGCTGAGGAGCTCAGCCTGAACAGGGAGTCAGTGCGGATCATTTTGGTGCAGGAGCTGGGGATGCGGAAGGTGTGCGCCAAGATGGTGCCCAAGCTTTTATCGGACAACCAGAAGGAACACCGGGTCAATTTTTATCGAGACTTGCTAGAGAAGATTGGAGAAGATCCAGAGTTCGTTGGCAGAGTCATCACAGGAGACGAAACTTGAGTCTTCTAGTATGACCCTGAAAGCAAGAGACAGAGCCTGCAGTGGAAGACTCAACTGTCACCCAGACCCAAGAAGGTGCCCATGTCCAAATCAAGGATTAAGGTCATGCTGATCGCATTCTTCAACCAGAAGGGAGTGGTCCATCATGAGTTTGTGCCTGAGGGTCAGAAATTCAACCAGCACTTCTACCAGCAGGTCCTCAATCGCCTCCATGACTGGGTTCAGCGCAGCAGGCAGGCTCTCTGGAGAGACAAGTCGTAGGTGCTCGACCATGACAATGCGGCTGCACACACCACGCTCAGTGTGAGGCAGTTTTTGGCCAACGAACAGATCACAGCTCTCGAACACCCTCCTTATTCTCCAGATCTTACGTCGTGTCAAGGCCGTTCGTTCAGTTCTTCCTCTACCCTCAGTCGTTACTCTCGTTCTGTCTTTGGTTATCTCCCGTTTGGACTACTGTAATGTTATCTATACAGGCCTTCCTTCTTCTCAACTCCGCCGTCTCCAACTTGTTCAGAATGCTGCCGCCCGCCTTGTCACCTCATCCTCTCTTCGTTCTCATGTGTCACCATGTCTCCTTTCTTTGCACTGGCTCCCAATCAAGTTCCGGTTTATCTTCAAGCTGCTCATCCTTGCTCATAGGGTTCTTCACTCTGATACCCCCCAGTATCTGGCTAATAACATTCATCTCCAGCCCTCCCCCCGCCTTCTTCGTTCGTCTCATGGTAATCGCCTCTTCCTCCCCTCCCCTACTCAGGCCCGCCTGGAATCTACCCGTCGTTACGCTTTTTTTTTCTTAGATCCCACCCTCTGGAACTCTCTTCCCCTCTCTCTTCGCACTGAACTGTCCTACATTCGTTTCAAAGCCCTCCTCAAGACACACCTTTTCTGTCAGGCCTTCGATCTTCCTCCCCCTGCTGATGGTGCTTTATCCCCTAGTCGTGCCCTCCATTCCCCTTGATTTTCCCCTGTTCCCTTCCCCTTTCCTTCCCTTCTGCCCTTTCCATGGGCCTTCTCTGTCATCTGTCCTTTTCACTGTCTCTCTCTGTCCTATTGTTTTTTGGCGTTCCTTTCTTTCTTCGTTTTCCAGCGGCTGTCACTTTTGTTATTGTACACCGCCCTGATGCTCCGGCCTGGGCGGTCTATCAAGTGTTTAAATAAAGATAAAAGATAAAGATCTTGCACTGTGTGACTTCTAGCTCTTCCCCAGGCTGAAGACTGTGCTCAAAGGAACTCATTTTGCCTCTTTAGAAGAAATCAAGGCCACTGTGACAAGGGAGCTTAGGGACCTCAAGGAGGAGAACGTTACCAAGTGCTTCCGTACGTGGCAGAAGCGAATGCAGAAGTGCATTAACTCTGGGGAGGAATACTTTGAAGGGGGCAATGCATAATTTCTCTGTAGATTTTGTAATAAAACATTTATGGGACAGTCTCGTTTTTTTTTTTTTTTAATCACACCTCGTATATACAGCTGCCAAGGAAATTCTCCCTCACAACCCTCGGGGCGAGCAGAGAAGGCAGGGAAAAACAGTGCCATGGTTAACGACGAACCCCGTGCAGGGCCATTGGAGGGAAGACAAAGGCTTCTGTTCTCCTTCCCACGCAGCTGTGAAAGTCCTCCACACGATTTTAAGCCACAAGCCAATGCCGTGTGCTTCCCCCGATCTGTCCCGGCACCCACAGCTAAAAGTAAATATACGCACTGCACCTCAAAGCCTGCTCACTTGTCTTGGCTTGAGTGCACTGCCCCTGCATATACATTCCCCCACACGCTCAACCGTCGATCTCCAGCTGCAGTGGTGAGTAGCTGTCTGGGAAGCTGCCAATCTGCTCTGTGTGTCTGCCGCAGCGGCTCCTCACCTGATGACGGGTTCGGGAGCCGCCTAAATCACCTAGACACTGAAAGCTCTTTTAAAAAAAAAGACACTAGGGGAGGGAGAAGGATACTCCTCTTGCTGCTCTGGCTTTTTCCTTTGAAAACGGGCAAAGCTCTTTAATTATTCCAAATAAATTAAATTAAACTGAATTAAATCTACACTAAACCTATGCTCCTTAGTTGTCCCTTCAGTGAGTCCAGGACCCTGGCTCACTACCTCTTCAGCTGCTTGGAGACTGAGCAGACTCGGGCTGGTAGCCGGTGCCAACTGCATAATTATACTGGTGTCATCAAAAGATGACATGGTCAGTCTTCAAGCTGCTGGAAGAGGTACACTACCCAGAGGTGCGGGACTGGACTGGAGAGACGATAAGGAAGAGAACATTTTTTCACTCAATGTGTAATGAAACTCTGGAATTTGTTACAGGAGGATGTAGTAAAAGCTGTTAGTGTAGCTGGGTTTAAAAAAAGTTTGGACAAGGTCCTGGAAGAAAGTTCCATAAACCATTATTAACGAGTACCCAGGAAATCCACTGCTTGCCCCAATACAAGCCTTGTGGAACCTGTGTGCCTCTTTGGGAATCTGCCAGGTACTTGTAGCCCGGATTGGCCACTGCTGGAAACAGGATACTGGGCTTGATGGATCTTGGTCTGACCCAGTATGACATATCTTATGTTCTCTTTCCAGGACTCTGACAGCCAGCACAAGTCCAACAAAACGGGACTCCCACCATGTGGAACTCTGTGCTTCCAGCTCTCTCTGAAGCCAAGAGAAGAATCTGATAATCCCTAAGCGATGAATAAATAACATGTTGAACAAGATGTACAGATGTCTATCTTACAGAAACCTTCATCATATGGCATGACAGAGGACCCTCTGGAATCTCCGACTCCTCTCCAAAGATTCAGGTCACTGAACAGAAACAAAGCGAGAGATGTGTGTAAGGTTACCAGATGGCTGGCAGCTGAGCCGCTCTCAGCATTAAGGCACTGCAGACTACAGTGCCCAAGGAATATTAAATGCAAAATGTATAACCAGAGTCGGCTCAGGATTTCTGCCGTCCCCCTCTAGATGCCAGACCACCTGCTCCCCCATGCCAAGCCGCGCAGCCACCCCCGCCTCCACGCTGCCAATTCCATCTTCTGGGGGACAGGAAGTTGCATCGGAGGGAGTCAGAAGTGGCAGGCCATGTGTCTCAAAGCACATGGTCTGCCTCAGGCAAAGGGGTGGCACAAAGCTGCCGTGCTGCCTGTCATGGTCTGCCACCCTAGGTGGCCGCCTAGCCTGCTTAGTGGATGGGCCAGCGCAGTGTACAACAGTCTGTTGAAAATCAGGCCCAGAATCACAAAGCCAGTTCTCAATGGCCAAACGGCTGCGTCTACCTCCAGTGAAGACATTTTAGGAAGAAATGAGAAGCAGCACCCCCAATACTCCAAAGCCTGTTCACTGTCTGCTAAGGGGCCTCTCCAGGGACCACTGCCCCAAGGCTCTCCAGAAAATTCACTCCAGGCAACGGAAAACAGAGCCCAGGAGGAGCACTGCCAAGGAAGGCCTCAGACGCATCTTAATACATTCATACCGTGTGTGTGGAAATAGAGATTTCTGACCCTAAAGGGAGCAGATCTATCTAAAATACTATAGAGCAGCTTCATTTGAGCAACCTGCAGGTCTTGAGGTTACTAACTAGTTTAGTCCCAAGTGGTTGCTTTAAATGTTTACAGCACCAGAGATTTTGCATCTCCACATCCTTTCTTTGGGTTTTCCACAGGAGGTCCTCTTATACTCACAAGAACAGGCTAATGGAGTTGGAATAGGGGAACTGTATCAGCCAGTCAGCTAACTACAAATCCCAGAATGCCACAACAGTTCAGCTATTATGTCAGCTGGGGCAGATAAAACCGGCCCTGGAGAACCACAAAATGGTCAGATTTTCAGTTTATCCTCAAAGAATATTAGATATATGTTTGCACACTTTGGCTACTACTGCAAACTCAGGTTGTCAGTCTTCCTTCTGCTCATCTGACCCCTGAACGGACTCTGCCCTCCAGCAGATTTTGGGGTGCAGCATGTGATGACAAATCTGCAAGGACTGAAGCACGTTACACATAGTAGTGGGTGATAGACTATTAAAGCTGAAGTACACTGCAGAAGGAGAGGAGCCCTGCTTACCACCTGCGGTGCGCTCAGCACACTAATTACAGTAAGGAGACAGGCACTTTGCTATTGTTTTACTAATAATGAATGGGTGAGCTGTAAACAAGAATCCGTTATTTAATAAAGGAGCAACGAATCGGATGTGCCCATGGAGCCAGGGAAAAGGCGCTTTGGCACTTGTCTGCTCACAAGGACTCAGGGAATGAGAGGCTGCGAGGTTGGTCTAGCTTAAGGACAATCCTGTGTGAACAGGGAAAGCCATTTGAGTCCTGCTGGACAGAAAGTACTTGAAAGAGCCCCAGAGGAAGATTCAGAGAAGAAAAACCTAAAAAATAAGTCATGAAGATCACAAGGCCTATCCCGTCTTTGTCTATTATTTCTCCTTCCTGTAATCACACACATCTTACTGTACTTCCAGCTTTAACCCTCCCAACCCCAGCACCAAGGCTCCTCTGTGCTTATCCCAGCTTTCACCATCCTTATAGGCTCCCAATCTCCATATTAAGGATGGGAAAATAACCTTCCTAGATTATATTTTCAAATTTATGCATGCATTTTGGGGTATTATACGCCAAGAAATCAGCAATAGTATGGTTTTCTCTGAAACATTTACCTCTATCAGTGACTCCCATTTTGAAGGGAGGACTATTGAAATCCTAGAGGAAGTAGTAAGTTTAACCCTTTCCAGGCCGAGCCCAAAACTCTCGGGATCCAAAATTCTGACTAAATATTCCTATCAAATGGTATATAATACATGACCATAGCAGAAGGAAAATCACTATTAGAACATATTGAATAAGACGGGTACAATTTTCCTGAAATATGCAAAAATTAACCCGGCTGCAGAATGTGGATTAAAAATTTAAAGTAGGCCTTCAAAGGGTTAAGAGTAGGTTGGTACTTAAGCCTCAGACTGGCGGGGGTTCACACTCATGTTTTCCATCAGTTGCAATTAATCCGCAAACTGTCCTCATCTCGAGGCAATCTGATCAAGGCAATCCCTGGCACTGCGACCAGTCACCTGGGTTATTGCAATTCTTTATATCAGAATTTATCTAAGCATAACCTGCAATGATCACAACTTTTTCATGTTACGGGCTCTACACTGATACCTGGGACGAAGAAATTCAACATTACCCCGATCCTGAGGAATTTGTGTTGGCTCCCTGTAGTTTCTTGAATATCCTTCAAAGTGTTATGTTTACTACGCAAGCCCTTCTATGGAGATGAACAAAATATTCCCAGTCACTGCATCAGCTCCTGCTTCAGATTCCACCTCTGGATAGAATTCAGCTATCTTCGACTAGAAGTAAAGCTTTCAGTTAGGCTGGAATTCTTTACCTCTCAAACTGTGAGAGATCCAGGACTAGCTCAAGGGTTTATGCTGCCCCAGGCAGAAGCCCCGGCCATGCTGCACCCCCCTCCCCCAATGCAGAGCTGCACTGCCGCCGATTCCAGTGGCAGGGCCAGGGGGCGTGGCACGGCAACAGCAACAGCAGGCCATGTGCTTTGACACATGCGGCCTGCTGCTTCTGACCCACCTTGACACAACTTTGGGGGGTCAGAAGCGGCAGGTCATGTGTGCCGAAGCACATGGCCTGCCGCCCCAGGCAGCCACCTAGCCTGCCTAGAGAGACCAGTAATTAGCTCTCCTTCAGAAAAGATTTGGAAACTAGGTTTTATTATCTTTTTGCTGTTTTATTATTGTATTTATGTTATTTTTCATAAACTGCTTTTATATTCTGTGGAATATGGGTACATTAAGCCAATCAGATCCTGTGCTGTACTTATGGTTTAAAGCCTAACTGCATATCCCCCCAAAAGCTAATCAGATCCTGTGCTGTACTGATGGTTTAAAGCCTAACTGCATATCCCCCCAAAGCTAATCAGATTCTGTGCTGTACTGATGGTTTAAAGCCTAACTGCATATCCCCCCAAAGCTAATCAGATTCTGTGCTGTACTGATGGTTTAAAGCCTAACTGCATATCCCCCCAAAGCTAATCAGATTCTGTGCTGTACTGATGGTTTAAAGTCTAACTGCATATCCCCCCAAAGCTAATCAGATCCTGTGCTGTACTGATGGTTTAAAGCCTAACTGCATATACCCCCCCAAAGCTAATCAGATCCTGTGCTGTACTGATGGTTTAAAGCCTAACTGCATATCCCCCCCCCAAAGCTAATCAGATCCTGTGCTGTACTGATGGTTTAAACCCTAACTGCATATCCCCCCCAAAGCTAATCAGATCCTGTGCTGTACTGATGGTTTAAAGCCTAACTGCATATCCCCCCCCAAAGCTAATCAGATCCTGGGCTGTACTGATGGTTTAAAGCCTAACTGCATATCCCCCCCAAAAGACTGAAAGCCAAGGTCTTTGGCTCTAGGATTATAAAGACTACGGGCGCTGTAGCCACTTAGCCCTGTCCGCTGATGCCCAAACCCTGCATATTCATTTCCGTGGCAACAGAAGTGAATATCCGGGTCTGGCCGCACTGCCCAATAGCCGCGGCGGTTAACTGTGCAGAATCCATATTGGATGCTGCACGGTTAGCCTCGGCACCTGTAAGATAGGCGAGGATTTTCCTCTGGGTTTTCCTCTGGATTTTCCTCTGGGTTTTCCTCGCCTATCTTACAGGCACCAAGCGCTAACTGTGCAGCTTCCAATATTGATGCTGCACAGTAAGCACCGGTCCCCATCTCCGCTCCGCCCCAGAACGCCCCACTGCTAACCGGCTAGCATTGGGGCATGTAGGGGACTTAGTTGGGGATATTCGACGGCACTACCACTGTATGTGCCGTCGAATATCCGGTTAGCAGATATTTACACAGTTAACTGGCTTTTGACTATATAAATGCCTTTGGAATATAAGGCCCTATGTGGAGATGCCCCAGGGGAGGTGCAAAAGCCAATGGGGAAAGCTTTCCAAATAAATGTGTATTCTCAGGGTGCTGGTCAGGAGGCTGCTTTTTTTTTGGGAGGGGGGGCTGGTGTAGGTGTATAGTGTTTGGGGTTGGGCAGCTTGCAGGATGGTAAGGCAGTTGTGTGGGGTATGTAACGGGTCTGCTCCTTGTTGGTCACTCCAGGCCAGCAGACCCGTTACAGGGTATTATTTTTTTGGTACGGGGCATTTGTTGAGTTGGTAGGGCAGCTGCGAGGAAGTCATTTTTGAGAATGGGGCTGTGTGTGGGGTGGTCGAGCAGTTGGGGGGCATTTTTTTTTGGAGTGAGGGAGTTTGAGGGTTAGGAGAGTAGAGAATAGAAAGATGAAGTTTGAAAGCATCAATTCCCTAACTGCTAAGTTTCACTGATTATAACTTTCAATGCTACAGAAGCTGGAACTCCTTTTCCCATAGCAAAGTACTGGGCCATTGGGGGTTTTTTAGTGGCGGGGGACGGGAGGGGCTCATTTCTCTGAAAATCCCAGTCTGACATGGCCCATTTTTTAACTCAATTTGTCCTTTTACCAATTTTGTTTTTCCATATGCCAAGTTTCATCCCATTCTGTTAATTTTTCGAAGCGTTATTTTGCTGCCAGGCGATTGGTCATTGGGTTGGGATGGAAAGAATAAACCTGCTAACATGAGCTTATTTTTCTCGTTGTAATACTAATAAAATATGTGTAGCACATTGCCTGTCGATGGTATTTACCATGTTCCCAATGTCAGCTAAGCACATGCAACTGTCACTGTGTAACTATATACAGTAGCCGATGGAACCTGAACTCGCAATGCGACAGGTCAAGTGTATCGAACTAGTGCTGATTATATCAACCGTGCAGCTGATGGGATTTTAAGATGTGCAATACAGTTGAACTCTCTTTGTTGTATTTTATAGAATGCACTGTTCTATATTTATATTTTTTTCATCAATAAATGTTTTAATTTATTGAAAATAATTTCCTCTCAGAAAAAGTTGCTCCCACCAAAAGCAAATACAAAAGTCTACTGACGCTGTAGCCATGGCATTTTTCAAAGGGAAACTATAAACAAACTCTCTTTGAAAATTAGCTGCAAGGCCCATAGGGAGATGCACTAAGGCAGGTAGTTTCAAATCCGTCCCTAGAAATATTCCTGAACGTGAGGATTAGAAAGCCAAGGTCTCCGGCTCTATGATATAATGACCATGTGCAAACGCCTCATGAATATTCATGAAGACGACCCTGAGATACCTGTTGATAGGGACTTGAAGTGGGGCACCAGGGCCTTCTCAAAGAGATAATCTAAAATGTGAACAATAGCTCTGAATATTTCTGTCAGTATTGCAAGAGAGTGTTTATGAATAAGAGAGACACACTCAAGGTTACATCTCGCAAAACAGGGAGTTTTTGTTTTGATTAAGCTGGGCAATATGCCTGTGCTTTGACCTGTAACATGTAGATACGCAAAGCTTGACGCAGAAACAGAATTGTATCATGTAGCTGTATTTTTCTTAATAAATGAAGTGCTACGGCCTAGCTGAGGGGGGGAATCATGGGAACCTGCACATTTGCACACCTGTGAATTCCTCACTTAAGCTTAAGTCGTTCTGTTTTATACAACTCTCTGTGTATGTGTGCTTCCTTCATTGCATATGAATTTAGAGAACTGAAGTCAAAGAGCAGCGGGTGAATTTTGCTCTCTGGTCAGAAGCAGAGAGAGTCGGCAGCTGGTCATCCCCAGCACCGTCTTCCTTACCCACCTTTAGAAAGGTGAAGTTCCGGAGCATGTCTGCAGCCGCCTCGGCGTTCTTCCCCTCGTTGAGGAAGTCCAGTTCTAGAGGAAGGTTCTTCTTGGCTTCATCCACCAACCACATGAACTCAAAGTCAGGGAAAATCCGCTTGACCACTTTCAATAGGACCTGCAGAGTGAAGAAGCAAAGCCCCGCACCCATTGTGAATCACAGAGCCAGTAACATCAGATCAGAGCTCCGGAAGGACACCGCGCAGTCAGCAGACCACTCGTGCGCCAAAATGCAGGTGGCGGAGCAACTGACCCCAACTTTATTTAGTAAAAAGGAAACTAATACACAAATGTTTCCTTCACAAAGCATCATGTCCTACAGATGTAACAATTTGTCTGCCTTTCAACCCCCCTCCCACCAAGTCCAGTCCGTTATGTACTTAACTGGTCCATCAGTCATGGCCTTGGTATTAGTTCATCGAGGCTAATAACCTGCCTTTGTGGCTCTTGGTCTGCCATTGCTGAGTGGAGGAGTGGCCTAGTGGTTGGGGCAAGGTACTTCAGGTTGGAAGGCCGGGGGTTCAAATCCCACTAGAGGACAGCAACCTTGGGCCGGAAGGATTGGGGTTTCTAGTCCCACAGGTGCTCCTTGTGGTCTTGGGCAAGCCACTTAACCCTCCATAGCCCATGTTCCCTGTAAAATAGTTATCTCCAAGTTATAATGCTCTGTTCAATGTAATTTCAGTTTGTTCAATGTAAAAACCGCACTGATGCAGAATAGCGCGGTATATAAGAGAATGTAAATAAAATAATAAATAATAAATAAATACTTAAGAGTAGAGTCACACATGGCTCCTCCACCCCCCAAATCCAATGCCAGGCCAGGCGTGCAGCAGTTGGGCCTTTTAAGTTTCGTATCCACCCTCCAGCTCATCTGAGGCTGACCCTTCCCAGTCACACTGAGCAGGCTCTGTTGATGTCTTGGGCGACTTGACCCTCTGTACAAATGTCATGGACAACTTGCTCTTTCTGCATAGGCAGGCATCTCGTAAATCCCCGTTGCCAGGAAAGAAAGAGAGGCCTGAAATGGGTCTTGCAGAGGCTCCCTCAGCTGGCCAGCCAGTCGTTCTCGCTCCCACTGGACAGTTCATCAAGAAACAGAGCTTCCAAGTTACCCATTTCCAGGAGTGAGACCTTTTGCCAAATCAGGTTTTAAAATTTGCAGTGCAGTGCAGTATGGTATTTGTAGTCCTGGATTTTGCCCATTAGAATAAGTGCCACAAGTCCCATAATGCATCATGATGAGAGTGTAAGAAATCCAGGACTGGCTTCTGGAACTGGGTAACTTGGCAACTCTGAAGAAGGTAAAGAAAAAGTGACAAAACAGGGGAGCAGGGACCAAATGGTGCCTTGGCCCCGGCACTGGGTTCACAAAATTACCATCAGAACTTACTGAGGGGGGGGGGGGGCAGAACAGCACTCTAAAGCAGGGGCTCTCAGCTCAGTCCTCGGGACGCACCGAGCCAGTCAGGGTTTCAGGATAGCCACAATGAATCTGCGCGAGAGAGATCTGCAGGCACCGCCCCCACTATATGCAGATCTCTCTCATACATAGTAGCTGTGCTTGTCCTGATAGCCTGACTAGCTAGGTGTGTTCCAACGAAGGGGTTGAGAACGACGACTCTAAAGAAATAATTCAATGAACGCAAAGCAAGGCCTGAGTCTCACCACAGGCCGGTGCAGTGCAAGTCACACTCCCAACCCCTCGCACACACACACACTCTCCATCAGAACAACGCATGGAGAGCACAGGCAACACACACACTCATGAGCCAATCCCATTACTTGGCGGTTCGCCCTTTCCTCCATCCAGGGTCGGCGCTACCAGTAGGTGAGCTAGGTAGCTGCCTAGGGTGCCAATGGTCTATGGGCAGCCCACTACGGCTTCTCTCTGGTCCTGCAGCAGCAGCAGCAATGACTTTAAGCAACACTACAGCGCTTACCAAAATCTCTGCTTCTACCCCCGATGCAGACTTCCTGTGTGCATGGGGGCAGACGTGGCTGCAACAGTGGCAGGAATGAGGTTCACCTAGGTCACCCCATATCCTTGCACGTCTCTACCTCCGCCTCTTGAGTAGACCGTCCTCTCTGAACCCTAACAAATCCTGTGAATATGAGCCTAGCAAGCCTTTTACACTCAATCCAGGCAAGACTTTCCACTGAGCAGCTAGGAGATGGCAAAGGTGCTATGAATAAACCTCAGTATCATGGACCAGAGATACTGTACTGCCCAGGAGGCGGAAGAGACCTCTGCTTTCTCCTAGCAACAGCCTACTTAGGGCTTCAGCTCTTTGCGGTGTAGGCTTCGTGTACCTGAAAAAAATAGTAAAGCGCCTTAAGCTAAAACTGGAAAAACTGGTCTAGAGATAGACACCTCTACTCCTGGGAGTGGGGGAGGAGCCCAGTGCTTAGAGCAGCAGAGCCTGGGTTCAAATCCTGCCTTGCCCATCAATGCTCCTTCTGACATCAGCTGAGTCACTTTAGCTCCATTGCTTGAGGTATAAAAAACGTAGCGCCCAAGATTCAAAAGGCATCAACACGGTTTACAGTGCAGTAAACCATGTAAATGCCCTAAATAGGGATTATTCAACGGCACTTACACAGTTAGTGCCGTTGAATATCTGCTTCAGAGCCCGCTACACGCCCTGAAGCTCTTCGGTTAGCATCAGGGCGTGCTGAGAGCATTCCAGGGCGGAGCGGAGGTGGAGACTGCTGCTAACCAGGTAATGGCGATATTGTACCACTAGCCGGTTAGCAATCCGCAGCTAAAACTAGGCCAACCTTTGGCTCCCATAGTTTTAGCCGTAGATGCTAACCGGGGAGTGGTGCAATATTGCTGCTACGTGAATAGCCTCGGCGGATCCAGGGCATGTGCAGCAATGCCGGATATTCAATGCCGTTGCTGCAGCACTGAATATCCGGCGTTAAGGATCAGCAGGCAGGGCAATGCACCGTAGAAGCACATAGCCTGCGCAGCTGAATATCCGGCGTTAAGGATCAGCAGGCAGGGTAATGCACCGTAGAAGCGCATAGCCTGCCCACCTGAATATCCGGCGTTACGGATCAGCAGGCAGGGTAATGCACCGTAGAAGCGCATAGCCTGCGCAGCTGAATAGCCGGCGTTAAGGATCAGCAGGCAGGGTAATGCACCATAGAAGCGCATAGCCTGCACAGCTGAATATCCGGCGTTAAGGATCAGCAAGCAGGGTAATGCACCGTAGAAGCGCATAGCCTGTCTAGCTGAATATCCGGCGTTAAGGTTCAGCAGGCAGGGTAATGCACAGTAGAGGTGCATAGCCTGCGCAGCTAAATATCCGGCGTTAAGGATCAGCAGGCAGGGTAATGCACCGTAGAAGCGCATAGCCTGCGCAGCTGAATATCCGGCGTTAAGGATCAGCAGGCAGGGTAATGCACCGTAGAAGCGCATAGCCTGCGCAGCTGAATATCCGGCGTTAAGAATCAGCAGGCAGGGTAATGCACCGTAGAAGCGCATAGCCTGCCCAGCTGACTATCCGGCGTTAAGAATCAGCAGGCAGGGTAATGCACCGTAGAAGCGCATAGCCTGCCCAGCTGAATATCCGGCGTTAAGGATCAGCAGGCAGGGTAATGCACCATAGAAGCGCATAGCCTGCGCAGCTGAATATCCAGCGTTAAGGATAAGCAGGCAGGGTAATGCACAGTAGAAGCGCATAGCCTGCGCAGCTGAATATCCGGCGTTAAGAATCAGCAGGCAGGGTAATGCACCGTAGAAGCGCATAGCCTGCCCAGCTGAATATCCGGCGTTAAGGATCAGCAGGCAGGGTAATGCACCATAGAAGCGCATAGCCTGCGCAGCTGAATATCCAGCGTTAAGGATCAGCAGGCAGGGTAATGCACCGTAGAAGCGCATAGCCTGCTAGCTGAATATCCGGCGTTAAGGATCAGCAGGCAGGGTAATGCACCGTAGAAGCGCATAGCCTGTCTAGCTGAATATCCGGCGTTAAGGATCAGCAGGCAGGGTAATGCACCATAGAAGCGCATAGCCTGCGCAGCTGAATAGCCGGCATTAAGGAACAGCAGGCAGGGTAATGCACCATAGAAGCGCATAGCCTGCGCAGCTGAATATCCGGCATTAAGGATCAGCAGGCAGGGTAATGCACCACAGAAGCGCATAGCCTGCGCAGCTGAATATCCGGCGTTAAGGATCAGCAGGCAGGGTAATGCACCATAGAAGCGCATAGCCTGCGCAGCTGAATATCCGGCGTTAAGGATCAGCAGGCAGGGTAATGCACCATAGAAGCGCATAGCCTGCCCAGCTGAATATCCGGCGTTAAGGATCAGCAGGCAGGGTAATGCACCATAGAAGCGCATAGCCTGCGCAGCTGAATATCCGGCGTTAAGGATAAGCAGGCAGGGTAATACACCATAGAAGCGCATAGCCTGCGCAGCTGAATATCCGGCGTTAAGGATCAGCAGGCAGGGTAATGCACCGTAGAAGCGCATAGCCTGCCTAGCTGAATATCCGGCGTTAAGAATCAGCAGGCAGGGTAATGCACCGTAGAAGCGCATAGCCTGCCCAGCTGAATATCCGGCGTTAAGGATCAGCAGGCAGGCTAATGCACCATAGAAGCGCATAGCCTGCGCAGCTGAATATCCGGCGTTAAGGATAAGCAGGCAGGGTAATACACCATAGAAGCGCATAGCCTGCGCAGCTGAATATCCGGCGTTAAGGATCAGCAGGCAGGGTAATGCACCGTAGAAGTGCATAGCCTGCCTAGCTGAATATCCGGCGTTAAGAATAAGCAGGCAGGGTAATGCACCGTAGAAGCGCATAGCCTGCCCAGCTGAATATCCGGCATTAAGGATCAGCAGGCAGGGTAATGCACCGTAGAAGCGCATAGCCTGTCTAGCTGAATATCCGGCGTTAAGGATCAGCAGGCAGGGTAATGCACCATAGAAGCGCATAGCCTGCGCAGCTGAATAGCCGGCGTTAAGGATCAGCAGGCAGGGTAATGCACCATAGAAGCGCATAGCCTGCGCAGCTGAATATCCGGCGTTAAGGATCAGCAGGCAGGGTAATGCACCATAGAAGCGCATAGCCTGCGCAGCTGAATATCCGGCGTTAAGAATCAGCAGGCAGGGTAATGCACCATAGAAGCACATAGCCTGCGCAGCTGAATATCCGGCGTTAAGGATCAGCAGGCAGGGTAATGAATTGTAGAAGCGCATAGCCTGCACAGCTGAATATCCGGCGTTAAGAATCAGCAGGCAGGGTAATGCACCATAGAAGCGCATAGCCTGCCCAGCTGAATATCCGGCGTTAAGGATCAGCAGGCAGGGTAATGCACCATAGAAGCACATAGCCTGCGCAGCTGAATATCCGGCGTTAAGGATCAGCAGGCAGGGTAATGCACCATAGAAGCGCATAGCCTGCCCAGCTGAATATCCGGCGTTAAGGATCAACAGGCAGGGTAATGCACCGTAGAAGCGCATTGCCTGCGCAGCTGAATATCTGGCGTTAAGGATCAGCAGGCAGGGTAATGCACTGTAGAAGCGCATAGCCTGCGCAGCTGAATATCCGGCGTTAATGATCAGCAGGCAGGGTAATGCACCGTAGAAGCGCATAGCCTGCGCAGCTGAATATCCGGCGTTAAGGATCAGCAGGCAGGGTAATGAATTGTAGAAGCACATAGCCTGCGCAGCTGAATATCCGGCATTAAGGATCAGCAGGCAGGGTAATGAATTGTAGAAGCACATAGCCTGCGCAGCTGAATATCCGGCGTTAAGGATCAGCAGGCAGGGTAATGCACCGTAGAAGCGCATAGCCTGCGCAGCTGAATATCCGGCGTTAAGGATCAGCAGGCAGGGTAATGAATTGTAGAAGCACATAGCCTGCGCAGCTGAATATCCGGCGTTAAGGATCAGCAGGCAGGGTAATGCACTGTAGAAGCGCATAGCTTGCGCAGCTGAATATCCGGCGTTAAGGATCAGCAGGCAGGGTAATGCACCGTAGAAGCGCATAGCCTGCGCAGCTGAATACAAGGCGTTAAGGATCAGCAGGCAGGGTAATGCACCGTAGAAGCACATAGCCTGTCCAGCTGAATATTCGGCCCTTTATCATAAGTCCTCCGGAGGCAGGGAAATACCTCTTGTACCTGAATATAACTCTCCTTCAGCTACCAATAAAACGCAGGTGATAAATTGAAATCCCCTCCCTCATCAGCATGAGCTGCTGTCCAGACTGAGCACGCCTAAATGGCAATATGCTGTGTGCATGTAAAATGTCTCTTCTAGAACGACCTCAGGCCTAGAAGCAGGCCTCCTTTATAATCCGACATGATCCGGATGGAGTCTGGGAGGTTGCGAGCTGCATGCATTAATTCTAAGATATCTAACTGGATGTTTACAGCGGTTCCCAAGAAGGCCTCGGCGTCCACATCCTCCTGCTGCTGGAGCAAAGACACACAAGTGCCTATATGTTTTTATAAAACTGGGCAAAAGCTGCCCTCTAAGCGTAGGTGCCCTATTATAAAACGACCCCAATCCTTCTTAGCACGACTATCTGCGAGAGAGGCCGAGGCTTCCTCCTGCTCTTTGTGAAAGGCTGGCAAAGGAATCCAGAGTGACAGACGTAAGGCAGGACCCGTTCCCAGAGACTGGACCTGCAGATCAGGGCAGTATTTATATCTCTGTTGTCTTTCTGAAGCAGTCTGAATAAACTGGTTTCAGCTGCTTACCGGCCTAGCTGGGCCATCCTGCACATTCTCTAATCTCATCAGTGCTGTAAAACATAAAAAAAAAACACAACACAATAAGATGTTCCCTACCCCATACTCCATGTCAGACACCAAGGGTGAAGGAATCCCACCTGACTACTCTCCCACCTCAGTCCCAGGTCCACTCAGATCTGATCAGATTCACAGTCAAACTAAATACTGAAAGTGAGCCCCTCAGGAACATCAGGCCTGCAATAATTTACTTCCAGCTCCAGTTTCCAGCAAGAACCAGACTTGCAACTTAACTGGATCCAAAGGCAGTCTCTGTGTCTCCCTGACAGGATGGGGCCAGACATCTAACGCTGACAGGTGTCAGGCTTCATCTCTGGCCGTTTTCAAAACTCTCCTCTTCAAGGCTGCTTTTGGATCCTGATCCGCTTAGAGCCCGATCTCATAACATGCACGACTGACCCGTGGACACATCTAAATCAAGAACGGGCTCCCTTTTAGCATAATTCTGCATCTGCGGGCCTGTGAGTGCTCACGGGACTGGAATCAGGGAGATTGACGTGCTCGGTGGGCACGTGCAAGTGCTAGTCAGCTGGCCCCGTGCCTCAGACGTGGATACAGCACCCACCATATTCTGAAACATACATTTCAGATCCTGCCCATTTTTGTGATGTCCCCGTGGACACCACGCCCCTCTGGAAACCATCTATCTTCTAAGCTGCCCATCACAGATACACACTAGACAAATATCAATACTGCAGAGACCATAGACCAGTCCTCCTCATGCCCTGAAAGTGCTACCGTAGCACAGTGCACCCCACAATGGTACACAAGAATGTAAATATGAACATGTATATCAGGACATACTTTGCATCAAATGGTAAGTGGCATTAGGAAAAGGCCCCAGTGAGTCCTGCCCCAGTCACCTCTACAACACACCTTAAACTGCTAGAGATGGACCCTCACCAAGTCCACAAAACCCCGACCTAACCTTGCAGGTCCCCAAAGGATGCATAACATTGCTAAGTAACAAATGTAAGCCCTTTCTATGCCTCTGAACTATAAGTGCACTCAATCTGCTGCTCTGCACTACCATTCCCCTCTTATCTCTCTCTACACCCCTCCCCGGGAACTCCGCTCTTCTGTCAGATTGCTTCCATCTGTGCCCTCCCCTTCTGCTGCCAAATCCGGACATCGCTCCCTTCACCTTGCTGCTCCGTATGCCTAGAACAAACTACCTAAGTCTGTACGGCAGGCTTCGTCCCTGGCCCCTCTCAAATCCAGGCTGAGCACTCACCCCATCGGTGCCACTGTTGGATCAGATCCACCTAAGCTCCCTTCTGTTTTCTGATCATTCCCCCTGGATGCATACATCCACAGCTGCTGTCTCATCTGTCCTGACTAGACTGTAAGCTCCTCTGAGCAGGGACCATCTGTTACATGTGTCTGTGCAGTGCTGTATATACCTTGTAGCGCTATACAAATGATCAGTAATAGTTGTTGTAGTTGTAGTAAGGTCTTCCGGCCATGGCATCTGGACCCACCTATTTGAATATTGGCATTTCTCAAAGCAGCTACACCTGTCCCATCATGGCGTATGTCAGTCTGTGTACATCCACTATCTTGGGGCAACCCTGTCTGCCTTCCCACAGTCTGCTTTGTGGCACTGCTCCCCTGGTCAGGACTGTGTGGGCATGGGAGGGGAGATCCCTGTGCCATCACATCAAGTAGCGAGGCATCAGATATATCACCACTCTCGCAGCTCTCATCGATTCTGAATTGGTAGGGATGTAGGCCGCATGGGACAACCCAGGGAATGTTGGCACTACAACAATTGTATCTCCCAGTGCCAGGCACAGCGGATATATGACTGCCCTATCACACTGCCAACAATATCTGATCTAATCAGAGTACCCTATGTGAGTTAAACCAGAAGGAATCAGCATGTTCCCTATGGTTATATGCTAAAACATATCCATGACCGATAGCGAGCCTACCTTTCACCGCCAAGATAATCGAGAAGATCGTCCAGCAGCAGCTTCAAGAACACCTGGACATCAACAACATACTGGACCCACAACAACACGGCTTCCGCCCACTACATGGAGTTGAGACCCTCATGACCACACTGATGAACACCCTCATCATAGGAACACAAGAAAAACACTCTGGATATGCCATGATCTTCCTTGATATATCTGCAGCTTTCGACACCATCTCCCACAACATCCTCATACGCAGACTACAGACAATTGGGATCAAAGACACCGTACTTAAATGGTTCCAATCCTACCTAACTAATAGACAAGAACTAATCCGTACCAGCACCTCGACCTCGCCCCCCTTCCAGCAATACCAAGGTGTACCTCAAGGATCCACACTGTCAGCCATGCTCTTCAACATTTACCTCCAACCACTCTGCTCAGTCATACGCTCTCACAACATCAGCTTCCACATATATGCTGATGATATCATGCTCTACGCCCCTATTACGACCACAAACCCAACAAACGCACATCTATCAGCATGCTTCTCTGAAGTGTCCGACTGGTTAAAAGAAAATAACCTATCCATCAACATGAAGAAAACTGAAGCCCTCATAGTGACAAGAGACCCTGACTTCACACCACCTACACACCTCAATGTAGGAACCACAAGCATTCAAATACAACAACAAATAAGATATCTGGGCATTATCATTGACCAAGCCCTCACCTTAAAGCAACAAATTACTAAAACCTCCGGAATTATATTCCACAAAGCGAAATTAGTCCAACGTCTCAGACCCCTCCTCGAACATCAAGACTTCCGGACGGTAATGCAAGCTATGACACTCCAACATCTGGATTACTGCAACGTACTCTACCATGGCCTTCCGGCCACACAGACCAACCCCCTCCAAACAGCATTGAACACCACAGCAAGAATCATTCAGAGAGCAAAGAAAACAGACCACATCACCCCAATTCTAGAAGACCTACACATACTTCCCCTCGAAGCAAGAACTAAATACAAATCCATCCTACTCACCCACAAAGCCATCCACCAAACTCAGAACACCCAGCTCCGCACCCTGCTGTCTCGTCCAGCCCACGGCAAAACTACCAGACAAGCCTCCAGCAATTCCCTCACCGTCCCTCACAAAAGAACTAAATGCTCTCAACGGACATGCAATCGAGCCTTTGAACTTTATGCTCCATCTCTATGGAACTCTCTACCGAGCCATCTCAGAAACAATACCGATCTACTATCTTTCAGAAAACAGCTAAAAACCACCTTATTCCAGGAATACTTCAATACGACTCCCACCAAAAAGTGCACTAACCTCTGATCTCGCCCACCATGACCCTTTGATCCAAAGCTGCACTAACCTGTCCACGTCCAAAGTCTGTCTCCTGTCAAAATCATCAATGTTGCCTCCCTGGTGATGGCCCTACCCTTATACTTAATTTCCCCACCCTTGTATGTAACGCCGCTTTGACCCGGTGAAAAGCGGGATATAAATACAGTTAAATAAATAAATAAAATTGTCAATAATAGGGACCCTCAGAATAAGGGCATTCAGCACTGCAAACACCACTAATACATGCTCAACAGCAAAAGCACAGTTACTCACCTGTAACAGGTGATCTCTGGGAACAGCAGGAATTAGTCCTCACATATGGATACGTCGGTACCAACGGAGCCTGCGCGGGAAAGCTCCCCAGCTTCCCAGAAGGAAAGCTTTTGGGGCCTCCCACAGCGCATGCGCGCTGCCTTCCCGTCTTCCTGACCAACTCTCCTCAGTTCGAGTTTAAAGCTGAGACAATAGAGAGAGGAAAGGAAAGAGAGAGAGATACAACTCCGAGGGGAGGAGGGTGGGTTGTGAGGACTAATTCCTGCTGTTACCAGAGATCACCTGTTACAGGTAAGTAACTGTGCTATTTCCAGGAACAAGCAGGAATGAGTCCTCACATATGGGGACTCCCTAGCTAAGATGCCCGGGAGATCCCCTCAAGGGTATGAGACCCTGAAGGGTTCCTCATCTTCCTATGGATCTCAGGCATCCATTAAGGGAAGGTGGGCTGGAGTTGTTCAAGAGTGGAACAGGTGTCTGAGGACAGCCTGACCAAACAAGGCATCCTGGCGGGAGTCCTTGTCCAAACAGTAATGGGCTGTAAAGGTATGAACGGAGGCCCAGGTGGCTGCTCGACAGATATGGTCGATGGACACAGAATTTAGATGAGCCATAGAGGTGGCCATGGCCCTCACATTGTGAGCGGTGACATGGCCCTCCAGAGAAAGGTTCTTACTCTGGTAAGCAAAAGAGATACACTGAGCAATCCAATTGGACAGTGTTCTTTTAGAGACTGGAAGTCCTATATGAGAAGGATCAAAAGCAACAAAAAGCTGAGAAGACTTTCGATGTTGCTGTGTCCTGTGGAGGTAAAAGGCAAGAGCTCTTTTACAATCTAGAGTATGAAGGTTCCTCTCTGCACTGGATGCATGAGGAGCTGGAAAAAAGACAGGTAAATATACCTCTTGAGTAAGATGAAAAGGGGAGACCACTTTAGGCATAAAGTGGGGATTGGTCCTAAGGACCACCTTATCATGATGGAACCTTGTATAAGGTGGATTAGCCACTAGAGCTTGCAGTTCACTGATACAGCGAGCTCAGGTGACTGCAATAAGGAAAATAACCTTCCAGGAAAGAAATTTCAAGGAGGTAGTGGCTAAGGGTTCAAAAGGTGGCTTCATAAGCTGACCAAGAACCAAATTTAAATCCCATGCCACCGGAGGAGGTCGAATGGGAGGTTTAGTCAAAGTTAGTCCTCTCATGAATCTTGCGATAAGAGGATGAGAGGAGATAGGTTGTCCATTGAGAGGTTTAAGAGATGCTGAGATAGCACTCAAATGGACCCGTACTGAATTTGTTTTGAGTCCTGCATTGGAGAGATGCAGGAGATATTCCAATAGAGAATTCAAGGGGAGTGCTAGAGGGTCAAGACCCTTTTGAGCACACCAAATGGAAAATCTTTTCCATTTAAAAGCGTAAGAACGCCTAGTGGAAGGTTTCCTAGAGGCATGGAGGATATCCTTCACTTGCTGCGAAAGATTGAAGTCTTGAAGGTCTAGGCCTTCAGTAACCAAGCTCTGAGGTGAAGGGACTTGGGGTTTGGGTGCCACAAAGTCCCCTCCTCCTGAGACAGAAGGTCTGGAGCCGCTCCCAAATCCAGGGAGGGGGCCTGGGAGAGATGCAGAAGAAGAGGGTACCACACTTGGCGTGGCCAGCGTGGAGCTATGAGGATCATGGACCCTTGATCCTTTTGAAGTTTGAACAGAGTATTGGGAATCAAAGGAATGGGTGGGAAGGCATACAGGAAGCCCTGACCCCAATGTAGGAGGAAGGCATCCTTGGCCTGAACTCCCTGACACGGAATTCTGGAACAGAACCGGGGAAGTTTGGCATTCCACGGACTTGCAAAGAGGTCTATGTCCGGGGTTCCCCATTTCTGGAAGATTCTGAGTACCTGATCCATGTGCAGGGACCATTCGTGTGGAAGCAGAACTCGACTGAGTCTGTCTGCCCAAGAGTTTTGGATTCCTGGAAGATATACTGCCAGGAGATGGATTTGATGCTCTCTGGCGAAGGCCCATAATCTTAGAGCTTCGTTGCAAAGCGACAGAGAGCCAGTCCCTCCTTGTATGTTTATGTAAAACATGGCTACTTGATTGTCCGTATGAATAAGGACTGTCATGTTGCTGAGGAGGGTATGAAAAACTCTGAGAGCTAGAAAGATTGCTCGAAGTTCCAAGTGGTTGATATGAAGGGAGGTCTCCTGTGGGGACCAAGTGCCTTGGGTGGATAGGTCCTGTAGATGAGCTCCCCAACCTGTTTGGGAGGCATCTGTTGTGAGGGTTGCTTGGGGCAACAATGGTTGGAAGGGGGCCCCCAACAACAGATTTTGAGTGGACATCCACCATTGGAGAGACCAAGAGAGACGCTTGGAGGTTGCTATTTGGTCTGAGAGAGCTCCTGATGCTTGAGTCCACTGGGTGGACAAAGTCGATTGAGCTGCTCTCATATGTAGGCGAGCATAGGGCACCACATGTACTGTGGAAGCCATGTGGCCTAATAGTTGTAGTATCTCCCTGGCAGTCAAGTGGCTTCTGGACTGAGTTTGGGAGGCCAGTTGCACTAGACGCTGGCAACGGGTCTGAGGAAGGTAGGCCCTTGCAGTGGTGGTATCTAACCAGGCCCCTATGAATTCCAGGGACTGAGTAGGGGTGAGTTGAGACTTTGGCAGATTGATCACAAGTCCCAGATACTGCAGAATGTGTCTGGTGCGGTCCAGGGAAGTCTGAGCCTCGGACTGAGATGGAGCTCGGATGAGCCAGTCGTCCAGGTATGGGAAGACAAAAATTCCCAGGGCGCGTAGAAATGCAGCCACTATTGCCATGCATTTGGTAAACACTCTTGGAGCAGAGGCTAGACCGAAGGGAAGCACTCTGTATTGGAAATGTTTTCCCTGGAACAGAAACCGTAGGAATTTTCTGTGGGATGGATGGATGAGTATATGTGTGTACGCATCCTTGAGATCTAGAGAACAAAGCCAATCCTGACTCTGCAGGTATGGAAGGAGAGTACCTAGAGAAAGCATCTTGAATTTCTCCTTGCATAGGAATTTGTTCAATTCCTTCAGATCTAGAATGGGTCTGTACCCCCCTGTTTTCTTGGGAATGAGAAAACAAGGGGAGTAAAACCCTGACCCCTGTTGAAGAAGAGGAACCTCTTCTATTGCCCTTTGGGCTAGAAGGGTGGTCACCTCCTGACCCAACAGGTCTAGGAGAGATGGGGGAGAACTTAAACGTCTCACCATGGTATGGGGAGGAAGGCTTGAGAAATGTAGTTTGTAGCCCTCTCTGATGATAGAGAGGGTCCACTGTTCTGATGTGATTTGCTCCCATCTGGGAGCAAAATGAGTTAACCTTCCTGGAATGGTGAGAGCCTCTGGTTGTTGTAGAGCCAGAAAGGTTAAGTTCTCTAGTATTAAGTCAAAAACCCTGAGGGGGTTGGGACTGCTGGGCTGGAGCAGTCCCTGCAGGTTTTGCCCTGGCCTGTTTAGGTTGCTGACGCTTAGGAGCAAAGCGAACTGCAGAAGATCGTTGGCCAGTATTTGTAGAAAATCTGGCCTTCTTGTAGAAGGCTTCTTAAAAGACTTTTTCTTGACAGGGGTAGAGGTAGACTTAGAAAGTCTATCTAAAGCAGCATTTTCTGCGTCCATTTGAGTGGCTTTGATTTGCCACTCCTTACCAAACAGATTTTCACCTGTACAGGGCAGATTTCCCAACCCATCCTGGACCCAGGGTTCTAGGTCAGAGGCCTGGAGCCAAGCAATTCTGCGAGCAGCTATGGCAATACCTGAGGTTCTGCTAGCACCCTCAAAGGAGTCAAAGGCTGCTCTGTTGGAGAACTTTGAAATATCTTGGGTATGCTTTAGCAAAAGAAGGAACTCCTCCTTTCTATCCTCTGGGATAAAGGGGAGAAAATGGCGCATCTTTAATGCAATCTCCTTCAGAAACATGCCCATATAGAGGCTGTATGAATTAATTCTGGCAATAAGCATACTGGCTTGGAAGATTTTTCTACCAAAAGCATCCAAAGTCCTACATTCTCTTCCTGGAGGAGTAGAAGAGTGTCTGTCTTTTGGTACTCTTTATCCTTTTCCTAGCTGACTGCACCACAATAGAGTGGTGAGGGAGCTGAGTTTTTTGAAACCCAGGAGAAGGAGGGACACGATACATGGTATCCAAACGACGAGAATGTGGAGATAGGGTGAGAGGAGTCTCCCATAAGTCCATCATGTGTTCTTGAAGAATTTCATGAATGGGCAAGGTGACTGCCTCTTTGGGAACCTTAGAGTATCCCAAAATATCTAATTTTTTTGCTCTAGGTTCTTTTTCAGAGGTTACTGAAATAGAGAGACCTTTAGCTACTTCAATGATGAAGTCTTGAAAGGACAAATCCTCTGGAGGAGACATTCTCCTCTTTGGAGAAGAGGGCTCTTCAGGAAGAGTAAGAGATACTTCAGCAGAGTCATCTGATGAATCAGAATCATCAGAAGACTCGAAGTATCGTCTGTTGGCTTCCAGGGATCGATAAGCGTATCGACCGGTATCCACATTGGGGGTACCCGGAACCGGATCGGTATCGGGAAAAACCCCGGAACCGGGAACCGGAACCGGTATCCTGGTTGATGTGGATGCCCTGGGTACCGGTATCGGTTGTGGTACCGGAACCGGAGTTGGTACCGCTGGCTGCGGTACCGAGGGTGTCGCAGCTCTAATGAAAGCCATTAAGGCCTGCTGCATGGATTGAACTGTATGATCCATAGACGCCACGACCGTCTGGATGTCGGTACCGGAAGATTGAGCCGGTACCCCAGAGCAGTCTAACAGAGGCCGTGCCATCGATGTCAACCTGTATCCCCATAGGAGGAGCTTTGGAAGCCGGAGCTTCCCGCCGGGGTTGTTCGGCTGGGGCAGGGTCCTCAGGGTCAAGCCCAGGGGCATCTCGATACTTAGAGGGAGATTTGCCCTTTGAGGACCTGCCGGAAGAATGTTTGGTTACCTGAGATCCATCAGGAGAGGAAGACCTGGATGATGTCGATGCTGGAGTATCAGAAAACAGCATATGAAACTTGGCTGCTCGGTTTTGTAAGCCACGTTTAGACATCAAAGAACAGGACGGGCAATCCGGAATGGAGTGGTCAGGCCCCAAACATTTAAGACACCATTCATGGGTGTCTGTAACCGATATAGTACCGCTACACTTGGTGCATTTTTTAAAACCAGAAGCTGGTTTCTCCATGAGGGAGAATTTAGTGAAGGCCTAGAGGCCTAACAGAAAAAACACACCAAGTGGGGAAAAATAAGATTTTTTTTTTATTTTTTTAAAGAAGTAAAGAAAAAAGACCGGTGGTACCGGTCCTGAATCGGGGAAGGCAGACACGTGGCCAAAGAAACAAATTAAAATAACAACTTCTTCAGCGGTGACAGGAACACGACCTGCTGGCTCTGCGGAAAAAGAAGAACTGAGGAGAGTTGGTCAGGAAGACGGGAAGGCAGCGCGCATGCGCTGTGGGAGGCCCCAAAAGCTTTCCTTCTGGGAAGCTGGGGAGCTTTCCCGCGCAGGCTCCGTCGGTACCGACGTACCCATATGTGAGGACTCATTCCTGCTTGTTCCTGGAGATACCATTGGTCCCACAAAATGTGCATTATGGGCATGCAATAGTGCTGTATGCACTGTTAAGTGCCCTTATTCTGAGGGTCCCTTATTATTGATGGGGATATGTTTTGACTTGTAGCTACAGTGAGCCCTCTCCGAGTTTGAATGCCCAATCACACTGGCAACTGGCTACGCTGAGGTCATCCATGCGGTCCAGATACTAGCCAGGCTTTCATGTCTCCCCTAAATTGCAGGTTAGCACACTAGATCCCTTATGCACCCCTGAAACCACACACATACTCCCTCACAACATGATTCTGCCAAACCGATGCCCTGAACCTATACATGAGAGCTATGACATCACATAATGGAGTGGAGGAGTGGCCTAGTGGTTGGGGCAAGGTACTTCAGGCCGGAAGGTCGGGAGTTCAAATCTCACTAGAGGACAGCAACCTTGGGCCGGAAGGACTGGGGTTTCTAGTCCCACAGGTGCTCCTTGTGGTCTTGGGCAAGCCACTTAACCCTCCATAGCCCATGATCCCTGTAAAATAGTTATCTCCAAGTTATAATGCCCTGTTCAATGTAATTTCAGTTTGTTCAATGTAAACCGCACTGATGCAGAATAGCGTGGTATATAAGAGAATGTAAATAAATAAATAAATAATAATTGCATGGGGTACCAAGACTACAAATATGATCTCCGTTTCTCACCCAAAACAGAATCCTTTCCCTGCTCACACCCATAGTATCCTTGCATCAGCAATCCCATTTTTCTGAACAAGTGAATTGTTAGGGGCTCATAGACTGGCTCCTTTAGCACCAACAGAACACTATAGCTCTTCTTAATATTTCTATAAGGGTATTTCTTAATGTGTGTCTACCTTATAACATTCCCTCACCTCTGCTTCCTGTACCTTAAGACTGCATCTTGTGTTTTTCCTTGATTGCAGTCACACCAGTTCATGACATACTTGTCACAACCATTCCTCAGTACGGGCCACATTGCAGAGAAGAGCAGAATTTTTCTAAATCCAAGCCTTATGCCACCTTTCAGCAGATGTAACTTGGATGTGTCCAGGAAACACTTAATACATACACAGGCCTTTCCTGAATACGTGTTCTATGTCTCAGCAGCTGACCATGCACCCATTCTGCCTTCTCCCGCCCATGTTCTGAGCTAGCGCTATGGATGTGATTGTCAGCAGTGTTTCAGAGTATGGTCAGGGACGTTTTCAGCACATCAATGTCCCCGTCGCACATACAAATCCCTGATTCGTGTTCCAGAATGACCCCCTTGGTCTTCTGCTCTCCAACTATGCATTTCCTTATGATTCCCTTAGACTTATCCTAGTCCCCCAGCTGTTGTATTGTCTCTCTCGACTAGATTGTAAGCTCTGATGAGCAGGGACCATCTCTAACATGCCTCTATGCAGCACTGCGTACGCCTTGTAGTGCTATACAAATGATCAGTAGTGGTAGTAGGGTGCTGGGATTTGCAAGAATCCACAAGGCACACTCTATGGTCACACAAACCGTGGAGCCAGATGCCATCAGGGAATAGATCATCACACCAGAAGGAAAGAAAAATCAGGTTGTGCAGCAAGACAGCAGGGCTGCGAGTTAGAAGGGCTCTTAATTCACTGCGGTGATTTATGGAGATGCCTCTGTCTTCAAGCTTGAGTCATTCAAAAATAAATCCAAATTACATATAAATTGAGCCCTTGAAATATATTTCTCCAAAATGTCAAGAGAAAAAATGTTTTTGTAGGGCCAATATCTTCAGCAGGAGGAACAGTCCACAAGCTTCCTTTATTAATGGTCCATTTTACGGATGCAATAAAATCAATGGTCCTAACATGTTGAAAATCAATTAAAATTACTTATCTGAAACCACTGTGGAATTACATCTTCTTAGAAGTACAAATTCAGCTGTAAGCCAGTTCTTAAAATTTGTTTCCAAAATTCATCAATAGTCGTCCCAAAAGTTCATTCTCTCACAGATTAGTTCATACACCTCGCAAACATTTTGTTCAATATTGCTTAGTAGCAACATTCTCTAAATTCCCATTAAAGCAGAGGCAGGACAAAGCTAGACTCTTCCTGTCAAGAGATCATGTTCACAATCATTGGCTACATATTATAGTGCAGAAAGTTTCATTAATGACCCAGAATTCTGGAAAATTAAAGGCATTAACAAGAAATTTGCTGAATCAAAAACTTGAATTCAGTCAGGACAAACTTCAAGAAAATCAGAGGACAGACTTCCACACACAGAGCCAGGTATGCAAGTCAATACTCCCCAGGCCAGTCTATCTACCAGTACTTTGTGCACAAAATGCACTTTGAATGAATCCAGAGAAAAGGGAATTATTAATGTCATGAGCTGCACAGCACATATCAGATCTGCAGTCACAGGGAAGCCAGAGTTCAAATCCTGTTTCTGTCAGGGATGCTTTGGTGACTTTCAGCAAGTCATTTCCCTCTTCGTTGCTGAAGGCCCTGTGGGGCAGGGAACGTTGAGAGCAGAGTTAGAAGAGGCAAGTAAAAGAGTTGCAAAGCTACCCAGCGCCAGGAGTGAGATTTTAAGCCAGTCCTAGATTTCTGACGGTCTTATCATAATGAATTATGGGACCTGCAGCACGGATTCCAAAGGATAAAATAGAAACATAGAAAGACGACGACATAAAAAGACCACATGGCCTATCTAGTCTGCCCTTCCATATCAACCACTGCAACAGTCCCCTTTTTTCCCTTTAGAGATCCTCTGTGTTTGTCCCATGCTTTCCTGAATTCAGATACTGTGTTTGTCTCTACTACTTCCACTGGGAGACTATTCCATGCATCCACCACTCCTTCCGGAAAGAAATATTTCTTCTACTACTACTACTATTGAGTGTTTGCATAGCGCTGTACAGACATGTAAGGGACAGTCCCTGCTCATCAGAGCTTACAATCTAGTCAAGGGAAACTCAAAGGAGATCAGGTGAGTCAAGATCCGAAAGCGGCAGTGAAGAGGTGAGTTTTCAGCTTGGATTTGAAAAGGGTCAGAGAAAGCGCCTGACGTACAGACTCAGGTAGTTTGTTCCAGGCGTAAGGTGCAGCAAGGTGGAAGGAGCAAAGTCTGGAGTTAGCAATGGAAGAGAAGGGCACAGAAAGAAGCAGTATTTCCACATATTACTCCCGAGTCTATCCCATTTCACTTTCTCCTATGTCCCCTTGTTGCAGAGCTTTCTTTCAATTGAAAGAGGCTCTCCTCCTGCACATTTATGCTTCGGAGGTATTTCAATGTCTCTATCATAAGTCCTCTCTCCCGCCTTTCCTCCAAAGCATACAAATTGAGATCTTTCAGTCTGTCCCCATATGCAACCTTACAACAAAGGCCATTGACCATTTTGGTAGCCAGCCTCTGCACAGATTCCATTCTGTTTATATCCTTTTGAAGGTGCGGTCTCCAGAATTGCACACGATATTCCAAATGAGGTCTCAGGACTACAAATAACATATTACACATCAGTGCAAATTTAAAACCAGAACTGGCAAAAAAATCTCACTTCTGGAACTGGGTAACTTGGCAACTCTGAAGTAATTCAGTCTAGATCCACTGCTGACAGTCCCTACTATCTGGAGCTTACAAGCTAGTTAAGGGCAGACAGGACATAAGTGATTTAGAACCTCATCTTTGGGGACCTTTGGTTTCTACAGCACACTGAAGGAGCGTCTGGACCTCCAGACTTTTTTCCAATTAAGCAAAAAAGCCCAATTATTTGAATGATGCAACAATAGAGATGTCTCAGCATTACAAGCAGCTCCTTCAGTACTAAGAAGAAAGTGAGCCCAGAGGGCTGAAATGAGAGAGATGAAGGGTTATTTGGGTAAAGCTCTAGGCATCAGTTTGACTATTAGGAAATTAGCCACAAAATCAACCTTGTTAAGAAGCGAGGACCAGTCCGTGGCTCAGCTGGTATGTGCGGGGCACTTTCAGGCAGGAGATTCCCAAGCCAAGGCTGCAAAGGGAATTGTGGCCATTACTTCAGAGGTGCCTAGAGGGAAACAGGCCACATAGCCTCCGGTGAAGGACTGTCAAGCATGAGAATGTGTGTGCTATAAACTAAAGGAGTGGAGGAGTAGCCTAGTGGTTAGAGCAACTGCCTAGTACCCAGAAGATCAAGGGTTTGATTCCCACTGGCACTCCTTGTGACCTTGGGCGAGTCACTTTACCCTCCATTGCCTCAGAAGAAAAGGCTGGCAATCTACCTCTGGTGATACATTGCCAAGAAAACCCAGAGGTAGCTGGGTCACTATACGTCAACACTGACTTGATGGCACTAAAAAAAAAAAAAAAAAACTAAAGGGACAAAAACATCCCTGTGAACTGCAAATGACAGCTCCCAGCCTAGCTCTGACAGAGCGGGAGCAAAAGCAGCAGGAGAGAACCTGCTAACTCAAAAAAGAGAAATGCAGAACAGGGGATGGGGGAGGGGAGGCTGCTCAAATCTGTGCTTCAAAGGCGTCTTTAGAATCAGGGCTGGCCCAAGGATTTCTGCCTTCCTAGGCAAAAGCCCTGGCCATGTCATCCCACACCCATGCACCATGCTGCGCCCCCCCCCCAACTGCTGCTGATTCTGGCACGGGGGGGGGGGCACAGCAGGCCATGTGTGCCAAAGCACATGACCAGGTGCCTAGTGGATGGGCTGGCCCTGATTAGAACTACTCCTGTACCTCACAAAGCCACCTGGACATGAGAGAGTTTAGCCCAGCTCTCAAGCAATAAAAAGCCCAAATTACTGTAGATGGGTTTTATAACCTCTTCCTCCAAGGAGGAGGAGGAGGAATGCAACTTTCTCTACGGCAAATTTTAAACCAGTTGTCATAAGTCAGGGCTTCCTGTCCTCTGTGAGGCACTTTGAGGCTGCGTGTTCTGTCTGAGCAGAAAGGGGACAGATTTAAAATCTTAGGCACAGAGCAGTATAACATGTGGGGAACAATTTTATAAGAGGCTGCTTCTGTCAAAGTTGGGGAAAGCGCCTATTCTTTAAAAAGCAGCACAGGCACCTATCTGCCAGTAGCCACCCAGATTGTTGTTACATGTCGTCAAGTCAATGTTGACTCATGGCGACACTCTGGATAATTGTCCTAAACTATGTTTTCACTCAGGTGGTGAATTGCTGATAGAGTGGTATCCATATCCACCGTTACCGTATCGATCCATCGCATGCCGGCCTCTCTCTTTTGCATTGACCTGCAACACTGCAAAGCACGATAACTTTCTCTAATGATCTCTCCCTTCATATGATGTGTCCAACGTCTGAAAGTCAAAGGCTTGTCATTTGAACATCTACATAAAGGGGCCGCGGCTCCGATAACGATCGGAAACCGCTATCGCGGCTTTGTAAACAAGCCCCAAAGTTTAGGTTTGATCTCCTCTAGTAGCGACTGAGTTGTTTTTTGGGCAGTGCGTGGTATACACAGTGGGGGATATTCTGTGGCACTACGTAAGTGCTGCTGGTTATCTGCTGGTGCCACCACAACAATGCCCTGATGCTCTGCGGTTAGCACTGGGGCCTTCTGGGCCGGTGTGGAGGCGGCACCCATCACTAACCAGGCAGCGGCTTGCGACCCACAGGTAAAGTAAAGCGCGGCAAAGACTGGACTACGTTTACCTGCGGAGGCTATTCAGGTGGCGGCTCAATATTGCTGCTGCCCAGTTAGCTTCTGGGCTCTGTGGCAACCCAATTATTCAGTGCCGGTGGCCATATATGACCCTGGCATTGAATATCCTCAGCGGCGACGGCTAGCCATGTTAGCAGCACTAACTATCACCCCTGAATATCCCCCCACCCCCCACCCCCAGTATTCCTTGGCAGCGCTATATCTCAAAGGCATCGATTTCTTCCTGTCTCTTCTTCACTGTCCAATCGTGCGCATCCCTATGGCATTATTGAAAATACCTTGGCTTGGAGAAGTCGTGTCTTTGTACGCAGAGATACATCTCTCCACTTGAAAATGGTTTACGGTTTATTAGTAGCTTATTATGCTGCCTTTAAGCAGTTTACAATCCTATGTATATATGTTAAAACTGAAAGGAACTCAAAATTAGAAGAGGCGAGAAACAGAAGCGACACTGCCAACGGCTGCTGTCACCCCACTGCACCAAGACCTGGAAAGTCCTGTTCAAATTAAGCAGCCATTCTGCCAAGAGCGAAGCGTCATCATACTTCTTGGCTGCTTGTCGCTTCATTATTGATTATCGATCCAAGCAGGTTAAAGTCGTCTACTATTTCTCACAGAAATTTACACCTCTGTGTGCATATCACAGCTCTGCCCAAACTCTGCTGCCTGTAAAAGCTTGCACACGAGCCCTTTTATGCTTGGAAAGCATGCATCATAGGCAGATAAAGCCTTCTCCAATGACTCCCTAATTGCAGAAAGACCTCCAGGTCGGCCTGATGGTGGTTCTCCTCAGCATGAGGGCATCAGACACCTCCCAGAAGGCCTCAGCCCAACAGTTTAAATTCCTAGAACCCTGGATGTTATATGCTAGAGCCGGCTTTGCTGCAAATTCTGTGAGTTTTCTGCCTAACAAAGCTCATATATTCTCCATGAATCTATCCACAGATCTATAGGTGCACAAGACACAGACACAAACTTATGGAAAGCATGCATACATCTGAACATACAATTGTACACCGTTTCCCAATTCAGCCCCAAACACATCACAGGAAGACTTCCCTCAAATGCAGCTAGAGCAGGGGTGGGGAACCCTGGTCCTGGAGAGCCGCAGACCAGTCAGGTTTTCGTGATATCCCTAATGAATATGCATGAGATATATATGCATTAGAGATATCCTGCCAACCTGACTGGTTTGTGGCCCTCCAGGGCTGGATTTGGAGACCCCTGCCTTACACCTCTGTCATTTAAGATTGTGAGTGGGCAAGGTGCAGATGTCCTAGACATCGAAAGGGTTGATGTCTTGGACATCTGCACCTTGCCCACTCACAATCTTAAATGACAGAGGTGTAAGGCAGGGGTCTCCAAATCCAGCCCTGGAGGGCCACAAACCAGTCAGGTTGGCAGGATATCTCTAATGCATATATATCTCATGCATATTCATTAGGGATATCCCGAAAACCTGACTGGTCTGCGGCTCTCCAGGACCAGGGTTCCCCACCCCTGAGCTAGAGGAATTCACACCAACAGCTTAACAGATCACCCTCCCAGTTCTCGTCGCTGGTGCTTTGCCACCTCTTGAGTGGGGCCTATCAAGACAAAGCCGAACACCACCGCTCAGCCAGTTCTGTCCACACAAGAGAAACAGAAATCCCTGTGCGAAAAAGGGAAATGAAATGTTGTGCACAGGATGATAAGACCACAATTGAAAAGTGGCCGCATTATCACTAACCCAACCAACATGCACATATCAGATTCATGCATATGAAAATCGATGAACATGCAAAATGCTCCCACACTAACCTCCATGAGAAAAATGTCCTTGGAGCTCTGGGTCTGCACTTTGGGATGCTGAATCTTCACAGCCACGGTTCTTCCATCAGGCAGCACAGCCTTATGTACCTGAGCCAAGGAGGCGGCACCCAAGGGGGTCTCCTCAAAGCTCACAAACAGCTCTTGGATCTGCCAAGGGAGCAAAAGCTATAAGCAACAGAGGAACTGTACATCAAAGCCCTTGGATATGACGATGCTACAAAGGGGAACATCTGTTCTAAAAGAAGGGTTTATCCACAGTGGAGCTTCATCTTGTTATTCTATTTGATAAGCAGCGGAGTAGCACCTGAGGAAGGAAGAGAACTGGGGGAAGGGGGCAGGCAGGAGAGATTAGAAGACAGAGAGGGACAGGAAACCAAAGGGGCAAGAAGTAGGCCTCAAACCATTCTCATCACGTTGAAAGGTTCACCACCATTTTAGAAGGCAGGCGTGAAAACCACCCACACTGCTACAAAGTCCACAGCCATTTTTATCGACACTTTGCAACAATTTTCAAAAGGAAAGTGCAGGAGAGGAGAAAGTCTCTGCAAACACTGCCACTTTGCCTTTTCTTGTGTCGTTCATGAGCATGAAGCAGAATTATGCATGCTTTGGTACACCACAAGTATTCTTATGCGCACACAGGGTGGGAAGTTTACAAACATCCGATTTATGCAATAAAATGTTTTACCCATGGAAACTGCTAGGAAAATTGTGCTCTTAAAATAGTCAACTATCTTTAACCAGCTGAATTGCTCAAGCTTTCAAAGGAAATCGTGCCCAACAAATAGAATCCCACATAGTTAATTTTAGTGCAGAACTGCCCATCAGATGCGCCATCAGCACAACTTCCTTTAGGCATCAGGGGGTAATTCTATAACAGGGCACCTAGATTAAGTGGGCAGGAAGGTGCTATTTTCTAAAGGCACAGAGGCGCCTACGTGATGTTATATACTACCCATGTAAATCCAGCAGCCATGGTGCCTGCTTTGACGGTGCGGACATCACACCTGACCAAGAGCAGAAGAAAATGTTAGCACGTACTTTATGCACGCCGCCTACACTCCATTCCTGCGCCTACGGTGAAGTACATGCCAGCACGCACTTCCAGAAAATTCCTGCCAAGAATCCATTTACGTGCATAAAACGCTGTGTTATGCAAGGAAATGGTTTTATAAAATTACCCTCAAAAAGGCAACATTGGTCTTACGTTTGGACACTCAAAAGAAATCTGGCTTAGTGCTGAAAGACCAGCCACCATGGGGAACTCGGACAGTCTCAGGGTGGAGTGAGATTCCTTTTACATCTGATGAATACCCTCTGCAAAATCTCAGCTATAAATGCACATGCCCACAGTATCTACAGTCTAGCAATCAGCCTTCCCCTGTTTACTTAGCAGGTTATAATGAAGCACCCCTACTGCATCAGCACAGCAGTTCCACTACTAGGCCAATGACCCTCCATTGCCTCACAAAAATCCAAGTTATCAATGTCCCTGTTTAATGTACATTACCAAGTTTAAGTTATAATGTAAACTGCTTTGATTGAAATGCTAAAGCAGTATAACCCCCCCCCCCCCCAATTAAACAAACAAATAAATATATTGCTAACTTTGGAGCAGAGTGATAGATCCTAGGTGTAGACAAGGCATTTCCTTGTAAGTACTTCAAAACTAATTTTCTCTTCTTTAATGAGCCAATGACTCACCTGAAAACAAAGCACCCCAAACTCACAATACCTACAAACTTAGCACCAGATCCCATTCAATCCACCCTCGTCCTGCGAGCTTCTCTCTATTCTGAGCTGCATAACATTACAGAGCCCAATACAAAATGTTTTTTCCTACAATTAAACTATTTTCAAGCTCCTGATAACACATGCAGAGGCCAATGTACAAAATCTACTACTACAACTGATCATTTGTGTAGTGCTACAAGGCATCGTACTATCATTAAGCACTGCAGCTTATTCCCGATTTTCCCCTGCCAATCTTACTCCTGATGCAGTACGAATCTTTATTGCACGAAAATCAGAGGGAAAACCACTGAAACTTAACTCCAGCTCAGGACTGGAGTAAAGATTTCACTGAGGGAACAAAGAGGTCATTTAAAGTGAAGTGTAGCACATCATCTCAGGTGACCTTTACTAGCAGGTTTCCCTGGACCCCCTTCCACCCTGTGAACATGTCCCTAGTGGCCCAGTCGTAGGCCTTTACTAGTAGGCTTCCCTGGATTCTGCACCCTGTGAATATGTCCCTAGTGGCTCAGTGGGCGCTTGGACCTCCTACCTTCAGTGTTGGGATACAGAAGCAATGGCCACTCGCTCTAGCGTCTGGTGCCACTGCTGTGTAAAATGAGAACATCTGAGTCTTAATGGTGGTGCCTTTCCAGCAAATATTTCTGTAAAACTCATCCCACTTGGGCATGAGTTCCTGTTACAAAAATTAGCTGAGGCTCATGAAAGATGTTCTCGAATAGTCAGGAGTGGAAAGGGCCAGAAGAACCTCAAGAATGAAGGGATGAAAGGCTCCTTGGGTTTCACTGAAAAACTGCCTAAAGTGTTTAAGCCTTGGAGCCTCGAGTTAAAAAGAAGACTGCCAGACATGTAGAACTCATCTGCACTAGAGAGAGAGTTTGCATCAAGGTGGACCAGTACCAGTATAGTACCTTAGTTAGTGAGCAGATGGTGAAAAAATTCCTAGTGTAGGACCGACTACTCATGTGCACAGTTTGGCTTTTATTTCTGTATGGACTGTACCAGATATAAAATGTACCATTTGTCAAATAGTTCATGTGCCATCACATACCCCACTAAAATATCTTTTGGAACAACACATCCAGATTGATTGTGTGGTTTTTAGTTTACTGGAACTTGATAAGAAAGATTAACTTCTCCTTTGCCAGGAAAGGGCCCTAGGGTATGGATTTTCCTGGGTCCCGGAGATCTCCACCCCCATGTTTGACCATCTACATTTATGTTTTATGTTTATGTTTTATTTCACTTGATATACCGCCCTTCAAGTTAAAACAAAGCGGTTAACAAACTCAGGAGGAGTGGCCTAGTGGTTGGGGCAAGGTAATTCAGGCCGGAAGGTCAGGGGTTCAAATCCCACTAGAGGACAGCAACCTTGGGCCGGAAGGACTGGGCTTTCTAGTCCCACAGGTGCTCCTTGTGGCCTTGGGCAAGCCACTTAACCCTCCATAGCCCATGTCCCCTGTAAAATAGTTATCTCCAAGTTATAATGCCCTGTTCAATGTAATTTCAGTTTGTTCAATGTAAACCGCACTGATGCAGAATAGCGCGGTATATAAGAGAATGTAAATAAAATAAATAAATAAAATAAAAATACCGAAATGGGCCAAAGGCACCGAGAAGGAAGGAGAAATTGCAATGTTGGACAGGAAAGAGAGAGACAGAGCAAGCATACATGCATATATGGTGAACATAAGGGGACATAAAGGCACACAAAATCACAGAAGAACGAGAGGCTAGGCAAACGTATATATGAATACTCTAATTTAGACTGAGGGAGGAACACACAGAACTAGACATGGGCAGTGGATAGGCCAAATGCTTTATTGAATAGATAAGTTTTCAGTTGAGCTTTAAAAGTGCGAAAATTTTGTTCCAGGCGGAGAGAAGTGGGAAGGGAATTGCATAGGGCGGGGCCAGCGAAGAAGAATGCCGAATTACAGGTTGACTGGAGGTGGGCACGTGAAGAGGAGGGGCTTCGTTTCACGCTGCAAGGCTAGAGTCCTGCGAGAACTCAAATCTCAGGTCTGAATAATGTCTCTCCAGATGAAGGAAAATGCTTTATCACTCTTTCTTTGACTCAGACAATTCATTTCAGATATCTTTTCTATCAAATGCAGTATAAGTCCAAGGCAGGACTTGGCAAATGAAAGCAGTCTTGCCCCTCCACACCACGGTCAGAGACCAAGAGCAGAACAATGACTCTGAACATGCCCTACATACATGCAGGAGCTTCACTGTACACAGAAGAGACCTTTCTCAAATACGTTGTTTTAATTGATATGCAACTACAGAACGAAATACTCAGAGTTGTCAATACAGAAACAGAGTATGTATTAATCCACACAATGGGAAAAAATTATTCCATTAGAAGTATGTACTCCAGTGTATTCAACTACTTATCACTAAAATTAGTGGAACAGAAAGTCTATTCCTTGGAGTAGATCTAAGGAAAAAAGCAGGCTCAGCCGTGATTTCTTACTGCTACCTCATCTATGGGGGAGTTTGTGGGCCCACTAATAATCTCCCTCACTGCCTCCAGTATATCACGATCTGCTGCAATACATTTGGGGCACCTTTAAGAAAGCGTGCTAACAATAGTGTGGGGTTTGATGCACGCTAAAAAGCCCATACTAACTGGCGGGTCAGGGGTATAACATGGGTATTGACACCACATCATGGTTAGTGCAGGCGTTTTTGGCACGTGCTAATCATGCCTCTTGCTGTTAGTGTGGTACGCCTAATGGCAGCTCGATGGGTGGCACTAAGGGCACCTATGTGCCAGCTATCGCAGTGCTGCATATGAGCATCACGCTATCAACACCCAAATATAAGCGCAGGCCTCCACGCTAATTTGGTGGCACAATCGCGTCCTACTAGGGTGTACTTTAGTAAACATGCCCCTTAAAGTCTGCAGATCTGTGAGCTTCAATAGGAAGCAACAGAGTTGAATGAGCATGTTTTTGAGGAGTAGCATCAACCATCAAGGCTTCAGCCCCAATTATTGTCCATTCATGAGTCTCCCATAAGCATTCGTAACTCAAGCATCTTCAATAGTACAAAAAATTACCAACAGGAAAAATAAGCCTCTCACTGGCTCAGCTTAAGCTTCAGTCAGGAAGATCTGGGAACACAAACTCTGCACACCTTAACAGTTTCCAGCGGAAAAGTAAATGTCAGTAGAAGATGATTTGCAGGGGGTGTGACTATTCAGGTAGGAGGAAGGGAGCCGGGCCAGTGGAAGAATATTAGGAGCACTAGGCAAAACTTCAGTTTTGCGCCCCCTCACAATTAGCTTCTAGACTCTTAGCGCACCCCAATATTTTGGTTATTAAACTCGGTTGTAATCATCTCAAGACCATGCCTCCGAGAACAAGCTTATAAAAAGGCATCTTTAAGCATCACCCTTTTAAACATTAAACTTTATTATATAAAGATACACATAACGAGGGAGATTTCCAAAAGCCGTTTACAAGGGAACATGGACTATCTGCATATTACCCATTCTACAGGTAAAATTCCACACTGATGACCGAGTTTGTGTGGCTGCCAGAACCCATTGCTCTGCTTTGACTGTAGCTGCTCTTTGCTCCCTCCACCCCTTGAGAAGCTGCTGCCTTAGGTGACTGTCTAATTTGCCTAGTGGTTGGGCCGGCCCTGGAAGGGAAGAAGGGAGGCAGTGGCTTGAAGTTAAAGGAGGAATTTTTTATTTAAAAAAACAGCTATGATGCTAACCTAGGCTGCAACGCTAAATTCAGAAATAAATAGGAGAATCGCACACTGCAACGTGTCTTTTGCCGTCAATCCCCTTCCAAGCATACTTGCGAACAGACAGCACAGGCAACTGCCTAGGGTGCCAAATGCCCAGGCCAAAGACCAGCCTGACCGCACTTATTTTAGTACCATGTGCTCGTGATGCTTCGAAAGGGCACCAGAGTGGCGCTACTGCCTCCATCTTTCCTTCCTCTGACTCTCTGGAATCCCCGATACACCACCTTACAGCCATCAAGGTGAAATTAGACCTTCCTGCTAATTTTCTTTCCTTTAGTCCCGCCAGTTCATTCCAGACTACCGGGATATACCAGAGCAGTACTCAAACATGGGCGGGACCCACAAGACCAGCCTCCAGGACACGAGCCCCGAAACGAGTATCCGATCTCGTCTGCACATCCAACCACTAATGCCTCACAAAGGTATGCAGCGATGACCAAGTCACCATTCTGCAAATGTCTGCTGGAGGAACAAGGCTAGATTCGGCCCAGGTGGTCGTCTGAGCCCTGGTGGAATGCATCCACAGTCCCACAGGCAAGACCTTATGTCTCAGATATGTTGAAGTTATCACCTCCTTGAGCCAAAACACAATGGAGGCTTTAGAAGCGGCCTCTTCTTTACGAGGCCCTTCAAACAGGATGAACAAGTGCTCCGACTTCCAAAATGGCTGGGTACACTTCATATAACATACAGTAGCACACTACCGGTCCACCGTATCCGGGAAACCCAGTAACACCACTGTCTGATTCAAGTGAAAGGCAGAGACAACCTTGGGCAGAAAAGGCGGCACCGGTCATAAAACCACCTTTTCCTTAGAAAGCAAGAGGAAAGGCTCCCGACAAGATGCCTGTAGTTCCAAAATCTGCCTAGCCGAAAAACACGCCACCAGGAACACCACTTTCAGGATGATATCCTTTAAGGTAGCCACTCCCAAAGGCTTGAACGGAGCTTCCATCAGCACCAACAGGACCAAGTTAAGGTCCCAACTAGGAACCAGAGTACACACCAGTGGACAGATGTGCCATACAGCCCGAAGGAAGCGAGCAACATTGGGGTGAGACGCTACAGCAAGTTCTTGAATACGATCCTGCTGGAACGATAAGGCCATTACCTGCACCCGAAGCGAGTTCAACACTAGACCTTTATCCACGCCTGTCTACAAGAAGGCCAGAATATCTGGGATGGAGGCCCACAACAAAGTTGTCTCTCTGTCGTTACACCAATCCTCAAACAACCACCAAACCCAAACATAAGCCAAGGATGTGGAACATTTCCGGACTCGCAAGAGGATAGAAATCACCATAGGTGAATAACCCCTCCATCTCAGCCTTGCCATTTCAAGAGCCAGGCCATAAGCGACAATTGATCCAACTGAGGCATGCGCATGGACCCTGTGATAACAGATTGTCCCGCACTGGAAACCTCCACAGCTGGGCCGCTAACAGTTTGTTGAGGTCTGCATATCAAGGTCTCTGAGGCCAATCTGGTGCCACCAGGAGCACAAGCCCGCAGTGTGCCTCTATCCGCTGAACCGCCCGGCCAGTCAGACACCACGGCATCGAGCCCTTCAGACATCCGTTCTCACTGACAACCGAAGAAACGAGAAGCCTTGGTATTGAGGATGGTGACCATCAGATCCATCACCGGCTGTCCCCAACGCCGTGTTATTTGACAGAACACAGAGTTTGCTAACGTCCATTCTCCTAGATTGACCCGATGTCCACTGAGAAAGTTGGCCTCCACGTTCTCCTTGCCTGTGACATGGGATGCCGAGACCATTAAGAGATGCATCTTCGCCCACTGAAACAACGGAGCAATCTCCTTGGCCAGTGCCACCCTGACGATCGATGTATGTCACTGCAGTCGCATTGTCTGAGGAAACACGCACTGCCTTCTGTTCCAGCAACTCGCAAAACTCCTGAAGCACCAGGAAGACAGCTCTCATCTCCAACTGACTGACAGACCACATCTGCTGTTCCTGAGACCATGATCCATGAGTGTTATGTGACTGACAATGCACTCCATGTCCATTCCGGTGGATCCAACGGCATGCCCACCAGTAAGTTCTCGGACTGCATCTACCACTCCAGGCTGTAACACATCTCTGCAACACCTTTGGAGAGGGCACATATGTGCTTGAGCCCAGAGGACCAGATCCAATGTTGCCACCATGGACCCCAACACTTGGAGATGGGAACCATGCAGTCAGCGCCCATTGCCGCAAGAACTGACAAATCTGGCCCTGCAGTTTGTGAGCCTTCTCCTCTAGCAGGAAGACCATCCCCACCTGTGTATCAAACAGCACTCCCAAGTACATGAGATTCTGTGATGGGTTCAAATGGCTCTTGGCCATGTTGACCACCCAGCCAAACCCCTGCAAAACATAGAGCACTGTTTTCCAGAAGAGATTTCGCCCAGATTAGCCAATTGTCCTGGTAGGGATGCCCTCCTGCCAAAACGCAACCGCTACCACCACCCTGATCGTAAATGTGCAAGTTGCCTTGATGAGCCCAAATGACAAGACCTGAAATTGGAAGTGTCCCATTGAGACTGCAAACCTCAGAAATCGCTGGTGCTCCGCATGAATGGGCACCTGCAGATACACTTCTGTGAGCTCCCGTATGGTCACGAACTCTCCTGTCCTCACCACCATGATCACAGAATGTAACGTTGCCATACAGAAGTGTGGCACTCGCAACGTTCGATTAACGTACTTGAGATTCAAAATGGGCCAAAAGGACCCTTCTTTCTTGGGGACCACAAAATAGATGGAGTATCGACCAGAACCTAATTTGTCAACAAACATGGGGACAATCACTTGGAGCTGAAGGAGGCACTGAAGGGTTGATTTGACTGAAGCTCGCTTGTTGGCAGCCTTGCAAGGAGAGGGTGGAAAAGCCTCCTTGAGCGGCTTCACAAACTCCAATGTATAACCCTCGTGAATCACTTCCAGCACCCACTAGTCAGATGTTATTTGGACCCAGGCAGAGAAGAACTGACGCAGGCAGTCACCCACCAGAGCAAACTCCGCCTCAGCCTGCTGCATCTCAATGGGCTTTCTTGGCCCTGGCCCCAGAGTCAGTGCCAAATCCTCATCCCAAACCTCTGCCCCCATGAAAGGGCTGGCCCCTCAACGGGTGCCTTGACTATTAAAAAAGGCATGAAGTGAGTCACCTGATAATAACAAAAATCCCAAGGCAGAGCCTTGAATGCCCTCAATGCTTTCCCCGTCTTGGGCTTATCCTCTACCAGTCTGGTGGGCTTGGACTCACCCAAGTCCTTTACCAACTTCTCCAAGTCCTCTCCAAACAGAAGCTTCCCCATAAATGGGAGTTTACTCAGTTGCAACTCGGAGGATATATCTGCCAACCAGCTTCGTAACCAGAGCAGATGCTAAGCAGATGCTCTTGGCTGAAGCCCTAACCAAGTCATAGTGTGTCTCTGCCAGGTATGCCACTCCCGATTCTAACCTGGCCACCGGACAGCTGCTGTGCACCAGAGTCCGACAAATCCAGAAGCACCAGCACCTATGCCCAGCACCAACACGCCCTGGTCACATAAGCCCCACAGATCACTGCCTGCAAAGCCAAAACGTTCATTTCAAAGACCTATTTCAACAAGGTTTCAAATGTCTTGTCCTGCGGTTCCTTCAACTCTGCCCCACCTTCCACTGGGATGGTGGTCTTCTTGGTGATAGCAGAAACCAAAGCATCCACCATAAGCAAATGAAGGTGATCCTTTTCTCCTGACAGGACAGAGTACAGACGAGTCATCGCCCATCCCGGCACAATCCGGCCTCCAGAACCTCCCACTCCGTCTCAATCATTTGCCTGATGGCTATATGAACTGAAAAAGCAATCTCAGACATACGGATTCCCTGTAATAAGGGGTCCTCAAGCAGAGGGTCTAGGACCTAGAGCTCATACGTAATATTAACAGCCTCTAGCAAATGAGCAATGAGCGTCCCTAGCTCTTCCCGAAGGAAGACTGACAATATGAGGATTTTCTCCCGCCAGAATCTCCCCCTCTTCAAGGTCTATTTGGGATGTCAAGGCTTCTAGTCCAGACAGCCCCTCCAATGGGTCGTCCGACCCCCAGAATGTTCCGAGATGTTGTCGAAGTCTTGGTCCAAAGGAACTCCATTTCCCTGAGGCAGCAGCACGCCTTAGGGTGTCCCGACGAACATGGGCCCGTTTGGAGGACCAAGGAGTCTCCTGCCATGCACTCTGGCCTTTCTTCATCAGATAGGCCTGGTGCATTAAAAAGTACAAAACTGGGTGAGAAGGGAGCCCCATCCAACTCCAAAGAGGATCCATGAGAAGAGGTTTGACCCAGCAGGACCAAATTCTACTTCTCCGTAGCCTCCACTGTAGGATGCTGCTCTGAGGAAACAATGGCGGTGGTTCCTGCCAAAACCACAGGAACTACCATTGGAGTCGAGCCTGAGGAGTCCTCTGTTGGAGGAAGAGGCTTGCCTGCCAACCCCCCTCCTGAGCGACAGAGCGTAAAAGTCGGTCCCCTGCCTCACGATCAGCCTGCTCATACAGCTGGCAGAGTCCAACCGGAGAAAGACATCCTCTTCACAGGCCACAGCTGATACATGTTGCTTTTACCAATGTCATGGCCGCAAAGGTGGGAACAGGCGCAATAAACCAAAAGGAACCTACATTGCACAAATTACTATGCTCCTCATCAAAAGAGCCCAAGAATCTCCCCCCCCTCCGCCCCCCCACCGAAGACTGCTAACCCCGGCACTAAGGAAATCAAATACTCACGGAGCCTCAGGAGCCGATGCCAACAACTGATGACTATAAGGGAACTGCCCCCACAGCCACCTCCTCTGGTCAAGGAGTAATTAAAGGGCCAACCGCCGCTAAAGTAAACTCTGCCATCTGCAAGCCAGAGACCAAGCCAGCTGCATTAAAATGAGAGAGAGCAGGGACCTGGCCCCACCAGGTCTGCTCCCAGGCCTTGACCCTCCCCCGACTGAAAGGGCTTGGGCATGGGCAGGCCTTCCTCTGCAGCTCTGAGGCAGACCACTGCTAGGCACCTTTTACCTTCCTAAAGACCTTTTCCTTAGAAACCCCTATGTTTTTATTTTCAAGTACAGGAATTTTCCCCTAGTGTAGACCAGGCTACCCAGGGCTCTTCCCCATCTACTAGAGACTACTGGCTTGGTGAAAGGAGTTCGGTCTCATTTATAAGATGACATCACTCAAAGCTTGGAATTCTCAGTCTCCATCTGCTGGAAGGAGGAGAAAACCTGGTAGTCTGGACTAGACTGAAGGGACGCTATGGAAAAGCTTAAATCCAGCCCTGCCACCACAACGTTCCTACTAGGAAGCTCTTACAGAGAGACAAGTGGGGATCAGAGGGAAGGAGGGACAGAGATCAGGGATAGGATGAGGTGCAAATACTCTTTTCTGCCCCAGGTGCTAGAATGCTTAGTTCTAGCCCTGGTTTCATACTCCCAAAGGCTCCAGGTGTGGATCCCTACACCTACTCTCCAGGAACTCCCTTAGCATATGGCTTCTAGGATACCTGTTCATGAGAAGGGTTCTGTAGTGCTCAGCCCCGATTGCTGTACTGGACTCCTTCCAGATTTCGTTCTGATTGTATAATACTAGAGCAACAAAAGAATTTGTCAGAAGCCAGGAGTCCCCATCCCCAGATCCAAGAAACAGAAATGTCACCATCTCCAGCAGGAACCCGTCTTTGGGACTAGCTTTAAGAAGTCGTCTCCTGGGCTACTCTGCAGTTATGAACATGTTAACAGGAGACACTCCAGAACTTCCAGACATGATGAATTTGGGTTTTTTTCTTAATTTTGGATTTAGCTGCTGCTTTTTCATTGGTAGCGCAAGGCACGTTACACTCAGGTACAGTGACTATTTCTCTGTGCCCACAGAGCTTACAATCTAAGGGATAGATTTACTAACAGATAGCTAACATGTTTACACGTGCTAGTGCGATATGTGTGTTAACAGTAAATTGGCCTCATTGTCACTAATGGGCTCTATTTTAATACATGTTAGTAAACTAACCTTTGGAATGTGCTCCACTGTTCAAAGCCACACTATCCATTAACACATAAAAATGCAGATTATGTACTGCAGGCCCCATTATTTCCACTAATATGTTGTGTTTTCACATTACCCACATTAAGGGAGGTAATTTCATAATGGACTTCACTATGTGTAGCAGCATTTTGCATGGTCAAGAAGGCTCTTATAAATCTATCCGAGGGTACGCGCATGTGGTAAGAAACACAAAGTAAAGAGGGGGCGAGACTGGCATTCATACACGAACTTTACACCACATACACAAGAGTAAATTTGTGCACCTTCTTTCCTAAAGGCGCAGGCGCATATATTGCATCTATAAGATAAGCACAGCATACGCACCTCTCTACTTTGAGTTATAAAATCCCCCTGCACAGGAATAAGATATTTGTGAAAGGGGGTGTAAGTGATTGAAGGTTTCCGACGAGCTGAAGTCCCAGCTGCCTGTGTGCTATTGTGCTGCAACGGCTCAGGGTGTTCTGCAGGCCTGGCAGATCTGCAGGATGGGGTTAGAACGAGAGCCTGACCGCAGTCTTATTGCGCTTCTGAAACATCACTGTGCTACACACCGCAGCCAGGCATGGAACCCATGGCAAAGTCTTTCTGCTGAGAGGTCCCATAACTTGAAGAGTGCAGCGTCTGTACAGTCATCTTCCAAGCGAGATTCTGATTCCAGCCACTCAAAAAATCAATAAAGCTAAAGAACAGAGTGGATTTAAAAATGACTGGTTATGTGCTTTTTTTAATTACTATAGGTCTACACTTTAAACTTTTATTGATTTTCTGGCCTCCGGGGAAAACAAATCCCAAAGTTGAATTTTTTTCTTTTAATTAGGGACAAATGGTACCTCCCTAACAGAGGTAAACCAGACGGCAATGATACATCTTTGGTTTTTCAAATACAATTATTCACGTTTCGAGTGTTCATAGTTAAAATAACCAGTGAGAAAATGTGAACATTCCAGCTGCAGAAGAATATCCATGTCCGAGTCCTCTTCCCTATGAGCACCCACGGAGGAGATGTAGAGCAACCCATCCAAGGGCCAGGGCTGCACCAACAGATCTAGGCCCTCTGCCATCTGCTCTCTTCTCCTGCTGTAGAAGCAAGGCACCTTTGCGGAATCCAATGCTGCCATCAGATCCATAATCGGAGAGCCCCACTGTCTCTCCACCTGCACAAACACTGTTGCGTTGAGTGTCCATTCTCCAGGATCCACATGTACTCGAGTGAGATAGTCCGCTTCCACATTCTCCTTCCCGGCCTCATGTGCTGCTGATAGGTCCAGCAAATTGTCCTCTGCCCATTCCACTAATGGTTACGCCTTGCTTTCCCGGTGCACACTGCTCGCGCCCCCATGACGATTGATGTAGGCTCTCATGGTGCTGTTGTCCAAAAACACTCTTACTGCCTTTCCTGTTAGAAAAAAAACGGAATTTTTAAAGTGCCAAGAACACCACCCACATCTTTATGCAGTTGATAGACCATGTGCTCTCCTCTGGCATCCAGTGACCCTATTTTATCTGGGCATCTCAATCAGCCCCCCAGCCCGAGATGCTAGCATCCGTCATCAACAGCACCAACTGGGGAGTCTTTAGAGGCATCCCTACCAGAATCTTTTGCGGCTGCAACCACCAACACAGGGCCCTCTTGACACCCCCTGGGCAGGGCAACTGCAAAAAGAGTGGGTGTTGTTGCACCAACCATCTTCTCAAAAGGGCTCTCTGCAATGGTCTTATGTGGGCTGGAGCACACGGCACCAAGTCGATGGCCACTGCCATGAACTGCAGTATCTGCAGATAATACCATGCGTCAGCATGTGCTGGCATAGAAATTGCTGTATCTGCTTCTGAAGAGTATGCATCCTGTCTCCAGCAAGGACATCCTGCCTTTGGTTGTCTGAAACCAAGCTTCTAGCTACACCAGATCTTGAAATGGTTGTAGGCGACTCTTGGTATAATTGACTACCCAGCCAGACTCTGCAGCAACTCTATCAACTTGGCTCTGGCCCACTCGCTCTCCTTCTCTGGACTTTGCCTGGATGAGCCAATTGTCCAGGTAGGGATGAATGAGAATTCCTTCTGGCAAAGTGCAGCTGCGACCACTACCATGATCTTTGTGAAAGCTCAGGGAGCGGTGGCGAGACCGAACGGCAATGCCCAGAACTGAAAGTGTCCCATGGGTACCGCAAAGCACAGAAACGTCTGGTGGCCCTGCCAAATGGGAATGTGCAAGTATGCCTCCATGAAGTCTAATGAAGTCAGAAATTCATCCTTCCTTACTGCCAAGATGACTAATCGCAGAGTCTCCATGTGAAAATGGGGAACCTTCAAGCAACGATTTATCCGCTTTAGATTCAAAATGGGCCTGTAGGAACCCTCTTTTTTGGGCACTACAAAGCATATGGAGTATCAACCAAAGCCACATTGGTCTTGTGGCACCTCCTTCATGGCCTTTAAGATCTCTTGAAGGCCTCTGCCAGGGGTTGGGCAAACTCAAGTGCATACCCCTCCCTGATAATCTCCAGCACCCAGTGATCAGAAGTGATCCAGGCCCAAGTGGAGTAGAAGTCCCGAAGCAGACCTCCTATGGGAACCACCCTTGTCCGGGCCCCCCTTGCTTCATTGAGACTTTTTGGAAGCGGAAGAGGATGAGGTGTAAAAATCTCTTCCCATTCCCCAAAATCCACAAAAGGCCTGTCCTCTCAAAGGAAAATGACTCCTCTGGTAAGGTGCAAGCCGTACCTCTCAGAAGCGCTGCAAATATCGTTGTTGGTTCTGAGCCAGCACTGATGGACAGACGGGTTTTTGCTTATCTTCCGGCAACCTATTGCCCTTAGTTTCCCCTAGATCCTTTACCAACTTGTCCAGTGCCTTCCCAAACAAGAGCTTACCCTTGAACAGGAGCTTGCTTGAACAGGACTTAGAGAACACATTTTCTGACCAGTTGCACAGCCACAAATATCAGCAGCCGGCTACCACCGTGCTCTTGGACAAGCCCCTGATTAAGTCATAAAAGGCATCCGCTAGATAGGCTGCATCCGATTCCAATTTTGCCGCCTTCAGGGGTAAGTAACCCGATCCCCTGTGGCCTCCAGGATATTTTATGCCCATTGCAAGCAACCCTGGCCATGAAAGCGCCACAAAAGGATGCTTGCAAGGAGTGGGCATTGGTATCGAACGCTTGTTTCAGTAGTGTCTTTAACTTTCTATCCTGCACATCCTTCAGGGCCGCCCTCCACAGGAATAGTGGTCTTCTTGGTACTGGCCAACACCGCCGCATCCTCTTTGGGAGAGCGAAAAAGCTCCTTGTCCTAATCTGTAAGCGGATAAAGCCATCCCATAGCCCATGTGCCCCTCAGCACGACTTCCGGGACCTCCCATTCATCCTGGATCATCTCCTTGATCATCTGGTGTAGGGGAAACACTACTTGAGTCTTCCTGACCGCAAAGAATAGGCAATTCCCCCAAAGGCTCCGCTTCTACCGGCCCCCTGCTGCTATATTGAGCATCTTCAAGGAATGGACAAATCAACGCTTACAGCTCTTCTCATCGCAAGACCCGCATGATGCGAGACTTCTCTCCTTGTGGGATATCTTGCCTTCCTCTAGTTCAGCAGATTCCACATCTGCCTCTGCTTCTGGGTACGCCATCTCGTCCGAGTGAATGGAACCTCTTTCCTCCCAAGGATCACCCTCTAGTCGTCTACGGCTGACCACCAACTCCTCCTCAGCCTTTGTCTCCGACCAGGATGTAGACTGTCCTCTCTGTCGCTCTCTCCCAGACCCCCAAGGACTCATCAGTCCCTTTTTGCTTCATGCAGAAGGCCCTTTGCGTGAGCAGGATGAACTTGGGGGGAAAAATCCCCGGTACGCCTTCTGAAGGGAACCCCTGGGAAGTAGAAGGATGAGGAGATCTATATCTCTACCCTTTCCCCTCCTCCGCCAGGTCGGCTACCGCCTCTCCCAAGACCACGGGCTAATGCCGCCCCCTTGAGGGAGTGGGGGCACAACGGACCCCCTGGAAGACCTTGCCCCCTGATCCCTGTTCAACTTCTCCCTGGCCAGACCATCATCTACAGACCAGGCCTCCGCTTCACACCACGGCAGAACCCTTCCCCAGAGATGGAGCTGCATTGGGCTCTGCATGCTAGGCAGGTGGCTTTTGCAGGCATTGTGCTTTCAGACAGCTTACAGCATCTGCCCTATGCTCCTCCTATTTCTCCTTTTTCTTTTTTTCAAATAAAATGTCTTCAATAAAAACAACAAACACGAGTTTTAAAACCCCAGCGTTCGATTCCCAGGCGCTTTCCCCTTACCGTGAAGAAACCCCTGCCGCTGAAATAAAATGGCGCAGACACTGTTTTCCCACACCGGGCCATGGCCTACAAACTCACACCTGTCCATTTTATTCAAGAGAAAAAGCAGTTAAGCATGAAGGCACCACTTAAAGCGCAAAACTTTAGATATCAGATTTGTAATATTTTTAAAGTCCAATACTTAACTGCAGAAACAGCGAAATCACATCCAGCAAGGGTAGTCGACACAGTCCTGTGTTTCGAGTCAAAATTATTTTGAAGACCCTGCTTCAGGCAAAACACTTGTCCCCACTAAACAACAGAACGCCTCAATCCAAAACGCAAGAAAACCACTTTAAAACCGTCATCTGATGTAAAAGGCCAATCACCTGCTCACTGCTTATCCAATAGGGGCTGAAAGCAAGATTTGCTAACACCTCCAAAATGAAAATCACAGCAAGATGTGCCAGTCCAATTCCAAATTTAAACCTTTTGGTGTAACCGTATCCAACCTGTGAATCCAGGGTTGCTCAGCATATTTTAACTGAAATGTTCTATTACCCCCCGTGATGGAAGGGGGGATCCACTCAATAACCCTCCAAGTAAATTGTTCAAAGGCATGATTATAAGTAATCGCATACTGCACCAAAGGGGCTGATAAAACCTTTTTACGGATACGTGAAGCATGTTCCAGTAAACGTACCCTAAACGGGCAAATGGTACGACCAATATATTTAAGGCTACAAGGGCAAACCAACAGATACACTACAAATGATGTATCACAGGTTGTCCGAAATTTTGATAACCAAATTCTTCGGGTTAAAGGGTCGGTCCAAGTGTCCCCCACCAGGGAACCTTAACAGTAGGAACATCGCCCACATGGGAAATGACCAACTCGATCAGGTATTTCCTGGATTTTTTTGGGGCCCGTCCGAACCAACCATTCCCTAAGATTTTTTCCGCCGTTTATGAGCTATACATAGCCTTTTACGAAAACAGCCATGCAATGATAATACATGCCAATGTTTATGTAAAATCGACTGTATTGATTGAGTTTGGTTATTGAAAGGAAAAACTCCCACAATCTTGTCTTCCGACATATCATGATGTGAAGAAGGGGTCAGTAACCACTCCCTGTGGTTAAATAAGGCCCGTTTATAGGTTTGTTGTATAATATATTTAGGATATCTACAAGCTAATAATCTGTGGCTTAACTCCCGTGCATGTTGCTTAAAAGCTTCACGTGATGAACAAATCCTTCACAAGTGCAAAAACTGCCCAAAAGGAAGTCCATGTTTTAAAGAAGGTGGATGAAAACTTGAATATTGGAGAAGTGTATTGCGTTGTACTGATTTTCTGAACAAGGATGTAGTCAAGATATTATCTGATAATGTGACTAAAACATCCAAAAATTCAATCTTATAATAATCATACTTTAAAGTAAATTTAATATGGGGATCAACTTGATTTAAATATTGAACAAATTGTTCCAAGGCGGTGGCATTTCCCTTTCATAAGAGAAAAATGTCATCAAGGAATCTTTTCCACAATAACACCTCAGAAAAGGAGGAAGATGGATAAATGAAACGATCCTCAAAATCAGCCATAAACAGGGTGGCTATAGAATGGGCTACTATAGCCCCCATAGCCACCCCAAAAACTTGTAAATAAAAAGAATTATCATAAAGGAAATAATTCCTCTCTGATACCAGTCGTAATAAAGACAAAATGAACTGTTGTGGCAGTCGTGATGGTAAACTAAGAGTTAGGTGAGAAATCACCTCAAGAGCCTGCATTTGAGAAATATTCGAATAAAGAGCTGTAACATCTAACGTTACTAGCAACACCGGAGATATGGGTAACTCAATTAAACTTAAAATGGACAAAAAATATGATGTGTCACAAATAAAACAACTGTACTCGACTTGCAAAGGCTGTAAAAATAGATCAGAAAATTTAGATAAGGGCTCAAGAACAGAACCACAGCAAGACACTATTGGATGTCCAGGGGGTTGATTCAACGATTTATGAATCTTAGGTCCAGTATAAAATACTGGAATCCTAGGATTGTCCTGTATCAAAAAACGGCATTCCCGTCGTGTTATCCATCCATCTTCCAATGCCTGATGACAATTTCGTGATGTCAGATAATAAAGATGGAGTAGGATCCCCATCCAAAAGTTGGTAATAGAGTTTGTCGGAGAGCTGCATCATAAATTCAGAATGATAATCCAGAGAAGATTGAAGAACTATGGCTCCTCCTTTATCCGCCACTCTGATAATCACATCTGAATCATCAGCCATTTCCTGCAATGCCTTTTTATACATCAAAGACATGTTATGTACATGTTCCCTGTAAAATAGTTATCTCCAAGTTATAATGCCCTGTTCAATGTAATTTCAGTTTGTTCAATGTAAACCGCACTGATGCAGAATAGCGCGGTATATAAGAGAATATAAATAAATAAATAAATGTTATGTGCTAATGGCGTTAAAGACTGTTCCATCTAGTCCAGATCCGCCATAACTAAATGTTGAAAAGTGGAAATAACTGAATCCACTGGGCCCGGAGGGGTCCAATTTGAGAATCTGTAAAGAACTGAATCATCACTAATTGTTTTGTCTGAAAAAAAGAGGTTTATCTGAAGTTTTCTAAAAAACCTATATAGAGCCACTCGTACTGAAAAAGGATCATAACATACTGTAAGTACAAAAGACAACCCCAGGGATAGAACCTTTAATTGTTCACGTTAGGGACTTTCCACTGAGGTTAAAAATTGATGTTTGCGTCATTGTCTGGTGACAGGACCCCTCCAAGGGCCCTGTTGGTAACGGGGTCGGGTCGAACCCAAATACCGGCCCTCGTGAAAATCCTGTTGAGTTGTCATCTTATGTCGTACATCCCAATCCTCCTGTTAGAAAGGGGGGGGGTTTTGATTTAGATTTAGAAGAGCCTTTCTTATCACGTTGTTTCTCACCCTCTGACTCAGTGGATGCACCTGACACATCTTCAAAAGATACTTTAATTGCCAGTAATTCAGCCTTTGACATCCAGGAATACACCAGGTCATTCTGGTAATCCATCTGATCCCGTTTAAATTTTTTGATTTTATAATTCCTCAGATTATCTCTAAATATCTTTGACCACTTTAGGAAGCATTTTTTCTTTTTTGAATCCAGTCTCTTCTGTTTGTTCATATGGCATAACAGCTCCTCTCCTCCATCCCCCCGCCCCCAAGCAGCAGCATGAAAAGCCGGTGAGAATACCATGGGTCTCAAAGGCATAAAGTCCCTGGGTCCACTGGCCTGAACAGCAGAGCTGCAATCTATCTGCCTGCCTAGAGGAGGAAAGGGGCAGCACATAGGTGGGATTAGAGGGGAAGACAGGAAAGCATAAGGGGATGGATGAGGCTGGAAAGGAGGGATGGAGCATATGGGGAGACTGGGGTTAGAAGAGGGACTGAGACTTATTTTTATTTTATTTATTTTTCTGGGGGGGTTTTATATTGTAACTTGTACATGGTAGAATACATTAAACAGGGACATTGATAACTTGGATTTCTCTTAAGTGACTTGCCCAAGGCCACAAGGCGTGCTAGTGGGAATCAAACCCTGGTCTCTTGGTTCCATTAGGCTACTCCTCTACTACTTGAGAGAGTGAAAGGTAGGGAAGGGAGAGAGTGCAAAGTTGGGTTGAGAGAGAAGGCCGAGAGTGCTGGTGAAGGGAAGGCGAAAGATTGCAGGAGGAAGGGTATTTAAGGGTAGGGGTGGGAAACCCCCATTACAGACACACACATGCCCGCACACACGCCCGACACTTTCCTTGACACACACAAGTGTGCCATCCAACACACCCATGCCACAGAGCCATGCATGCACCCATCACTCATCATGATACACACACACGCATGCACACATCCCCATAACAGAAGAACTCCCTGATACCTCTCAGCAAATGCCCTTAATGAGACTCTACAATGGACAGCTGACAACAGATTAAGAAGATCTACCATGTCCAACACTCCTTTAGTCTTTCTATAGTAAGAAAGAGTTCCCAGCTTGTTAATGGACGAGCATTCAAATTATCTGCACCATCTCTCTGGAACTCTTCCCCCCCCCCCCCATATCCATGCTATCTCTGACCTATCTACTTCCAGAAAACATCTAAAGACACATCTGTTTCAACTATACCACGAACGGGTAACTTAAATCACTGCATGCTACTAAACCCTTAGACCTTCTATGATGCTCATTTATATTATTATATAATTACATTGTATATAGTTTCCCTGTTATGGCCCAAGTTATCCCTACCTACAGTAAGTTATATGTGGTTACAGTGTTCTATTTTGTATTGCACTAAACATGCTCTATTTTAATTCACACTACAAAAGACAATACCCATCTCAGTAAGAGCAAAAGAAACTTCTTCCACTACCAGGCACTGTGAAGTAATATAAAATCATAGAGAAACGCACTCAACACATATATAGCAAAGCTGCCTTACCAAACCAACATTAACACCCAGAACCCAAACAGCGACAACCCTGCCCATGAAAAACAGACAATCCAAACACTGCAGTGGGCTCTAGAACACCAGTAGACATCCTACTGGGAGGCACAGATCCAAAAACAGAACAGGCTGGACTGCTACAGATCCCAGCACAGAAACTACACATAGCGCAACACCTGACTTTGGTCACACATGCTAAATACAGACAGACCATCACCAAATACAGACTAAGGGACTGCAGACTAGAAATAGAAAGAAGCGGAAACCCAGGAAGCCCAACTCTTGCATGCAATGCCATATTGGAGAAATAGAAGCAGAAATGCATTTCTTCCTGCGCTGTGCAAAATAAAAAGATATTAGGGATACAGATTTCCCAAAGCTGACAGAGAAAATCAAAGATGTCCCACAAAAGAATGAGCAGGAAAAACTGTGCACGATCCTGGGGAAAGAGAAGAAACAGCAGCTCTAGCAGCAAACGATGTTATGTCCTGCAATCTGGCAAGAAAAGTAACCTGACCCGCAATGGAAATTGGGAATGGTCTTTGTCTTGGGCCTCTCGGTACATTATAAGCTTCTTTTACTGCTGTTATCAGTCATCCCCTGCTACTCCATTACTGAAAAGCCCATAAGCATCTCTGCAAATACACCTGACTCCTGCACCCTATCCACAACACCGCCAATGCACCTGCCTTCCACCTTGCAGCACTCCCTGCCGTTGCTGAGATCATCTACTTTGAAGATACTCTCTGGTTCCTTTGATCCCTCCCACCCCATGGGGTTGCGGCTGCACCAGTTGTGAAGCCTGCGCATGTATGTCTATGGGAGCTGATCCCCATCAGATGGCCCAGAAGAAAGATTTACGATGTCCTACATTTGATAAATTGTTCTTCATAACCTACTGTCCAACATGATGAATGGAATCTCAGCACTTATCGCCAGAGCTTTAGTTTTAACAGAACATTTACTTCAAGTTCTTGGAGAAGAGATAAAGCACGCTGGGGATGAGCTTGTGGAGAAAACCACCAACAATTTCCAAGGAATCTGTCAACCAAGAGCTGCTCAGTCCCCAGATCAAACTAAAGGGTGGAAAGTAGTAGGGCTGCAAAGTGACTCCAGACAGGGTGAGCTAGGAATTATTTACCCCCCCCCCCCACACACACCCAAACACACGCACACTCCATGCTGGGAATTGTAGTTCTGTTTTACTTGGGGAAATCAGAACTACAACTCCATGCATGCAATGGGGTAAAACCAGGACTGGATGAACCTTTCCTGAAAACGGAGTCAGATGGCAACTCCAGAAACTAAGTAGCCTTCACATTTTGAGGATCGCAGACAGTTGCAGCACATGTCTCCAAGTATACAGTGCTGCTACCTGCACCGTAGCTGTCCTTTGGTGGGGGAGGGGGGGTATGTATGTGTTGCTGCGCTCTTGCTGCCTGAAATGTACCTATTTTGGATTAGAGCAGTGTGCAAGAGATATTCTACAGACAAGGAGCTAAATGCCCAGGATAAGTCCTCACATGTGGGTGAAGTCATCAACAGAGCCCTGTGCGGGAACCTCTCCAGCTCCATCTGGAAGCTTTTAGATTGGTTTCCCCATGCATGAGTGTGAAATCTCACCTGCTGCACTTCATCTCCTTAGTTGGATAACCAGCTAATGCCCAAAATCAACTTCAAGAGGAGTAGGGTGGGTTGCTAGGCCTTATCCTGTTGCCTGCGGAGGATATCTGCTACAGGTGAGTAACTCTGTCTTCTCTGTGGACAAGCAGGATAGGTGCTACCATACGGGATTCCCTAGCTACCAGCTGCCTCACAAAGAAAAGGGGGGGTAAAACAGGACTGTCACTACTGGCAGACACTAAAGAACAGAACAACTTTTTTTTCTTTTCCTGGCAACAGGTCTGTAGAGAAACACAGCAACAATGAGAAACAGAAAGAAAAGGATCTAAAAGGGATAGAGTTGGATTCTAATCCCCGAACAGAAGAACAGATTGACCGAATTTGCCGTCGCATCAGGAGTCCCTTTCCAAACAGTAGTGGGATGTGAATGTGTAAAAAGAAGTCCAAGTTGAAGCTTTTTAAATCTCTTCCATAAAGGCTGAGCACAAGTGGATTGGCAATGCAGCCATGGCTAAGACATGCCCAGGCATAAGTGAAAGATGAAATCTGCTAGCCAAACTGAATGAGTAGCAACCCCCAACCTATTGGGATCAATAGAAACAAAAGGTTGGGTGGGCTTTCTATGGGCTTTAGTCCATTCAAAATTATTATTTTATTTATTTAGCAAGGCTTTTCACTGGGCCAAAGTGGTTTACATAGAGCAGAAGAAACAGAAGGCTATGGCTATCTTGTAGTCCAAAGTGTGCAATGCACTTCTCCCTTTGTGAGCATGAGGTCTTGGGAAAAATGCTGTAAGGATTATTGACTGATTAAGGTGGAAGGCCAACACCACTTTCGGAAAGAATTTATGAGGACTACGTAACTGCCCCCTATTGTTGAAAAGTTCTATAAAACGTGGATCCGCTACCAGATCCTGAAGCTCGCTAACTCTGTGTGCTGACCTTCCAGGTCAGGAGCTTCAGAGCCAGGTATCTGGTGCCCGAAAGAAGTTTTCATCAACTGAATTAAAAATACTTTGATGTCCCGAGAAGCAAGCCCCACGTAAAACACACAAAGGCTATAAAGAGATAGTCTTACCTTCTACATGATGTGCTAGTTGTACTGAGGTGTACCCTTACAGAACTGTTTTTTAAACCTGACTCAGACAAATGTAGAAGGTATCCAAGCAGTTTTTGTGTGGGGCATGAGAAAGGGTCTAGGGCAGTGGTTCTCAAATCCAATCCTCTGGACCCCCCAGGACAGTCAGGTTTTCAGGATATCCATAAGGAATATGCAAGAGATAGGTCTGCATACAATGAACGCAGTGCATGCAGATCTATCTCATGCATATTCATTGTGGATATCCTGAAAATCCAACTGTACTAGGGGTCCCAGAGGACTGGGTTGAGAACCACTGGTCTAGGGTCTGTCCTTCACACCATACGACAAATCTCCTCCACTTGAAACCATACGATCTTCATGTGGAATCTTGTCTGGAAGCTAGGAGGATAGTGGAAACAGCAACTGGCAAGTTCACAGTGGAAAAAGTTACCTATTCAACATCCAAGCTGTGAGGGGCAAGACACTTGATGTTGGGGTGCAACAGAGTCCCCTGATCCTGCATAATTCAAGTTGCTGAGTCACCCAGATGAACTGGGTTCCTGATGGAAAGTGGAGTAGAAAAGGAAATCATGGTTGCCTGGGCCAGTAAGGTGCTATGAGTATCATTGGATACATTTACAGAAGACCATGATATCAATGGAGGAGGAAGGTATCAAAGGTTAGTTTGCCATGAGTCTCCAGTCTAAACCTGAACAGAAGCACTTGCTTGTTCTGAGTGGCAAACAAATCAATCGAAGGGGTGCCCCACTCTCAGAAGATAAAATGAGCCAGCCCCCATGTCCATTTGTGAAGTTAAAGGACATGGCTCAGTCTGTCCATTAGGGCATTGTTCTTACCAGGCAGATAAAGAACCAGGAGCAGGACCTCAGAAAACACCCACAAATAGGAACAGAAGCAAAGGACATCTTCAACAATTTTCAAAAGACTGTGTTCGTCAGAAACTATCTCAACTTAAATTTATTTTATTTATTTACATTCTCTTATATACCGCGCTATTCTGCATCAGTGCGATTTACATTGAACAAACTGAAATTACATTGAACAGGGCATTATAACTTTCAGATAACTATTTTACAGGGAACATGGGCCATGGAGGGTTAAGTGGCTTGCCCAAGACCACAAGGAGCACCTGTGGGACTAGAAACCCCAGTCCTTCTGTCCCAAGGTTGCTGTCCTCTAGTGGGATTTGAACCCCCGACCTTCCGGCCTGAAGTACCTTGCCCCAACCACTAGGCCACTCCTCCACTCCACTGTGTTCGTGAGAAACTATCTCAACTTAAAGTAGACAAAGCGATGGGACCGGATGGGATACACCCGAGAATACTGAGGGAACTTGGGGACGTTCTAGCAGCTCCACTGACTGACCTTTTCAATGCCTCGTTGGAGTCGGGAGTGGTGCCAAAGGACTGGAGAGAGGCTCATGTGGTGCCTTTACACAAAAGCAAAAGTAAGGATGTGGTTGAAAACTACAGGCCGGTTAGTTTAACTTCGATGGTGAGTAAATTATTGGAAACACTCCTGAAAGAGAAAATACTGAGGTTTCTGGAGTCCAACGGATTACAGGATCCAAGGCAGCATGGATTCACCAGAGGCAGGTCTTGTCAGACAAATCTGATTGATTTCTTTGACTGGGTGACCAGGGAGTTGGACCGAGGTAGAGCCCTAGATGTGGTGTATTTAGATTTCAGTAAAGCCTTTGACGCTGTTTCTCACAGGCAACTTATAAACAAACTGAGCACCCAAGGGATGGACCCTAAAGTTACTGCTTGGGTTAGAAATTGGTTGGGTGGGAGGCAACAAAGAGTACAAGTAAATGGAGCTCACTCTGAGGAGAAGGATGTTATCAGTGGTGTGCCCCAGGGATCTGTTCTTGGTCCGATTCTTTTTAACATCTTTGTTAGTGATATAGCGGAAGGGCTTTCAGGTAAGGTTTGCCTCTTTGCGGATGATACCAAAATCTGCAATAGAGTAGACACCCAGGAAGGGGTAGATAACATGAGGAGGGATCTAGCTAAGCTTGAAGAATGGTCTAGAATTTGGCAGCTGGGATTTAATGTTAAAAAATGTAAGGTCATGCATTTGGGCTGCAGCCATCCAAGGGAGCAATATAGTATAGGGGGTGAAGTACTTTTGTCCACTAAAGAAGAGCGGGACCTAGGCGTGGTTGTATCTGATGATCTTAAAGTAGCTAAACAGGTAGAAAAGGTGACGGCAAAAGCTAGAAGGATGCTTGGGTGCATACGGAGAGGAATGGCTAGCAGAAGAAAGGAGGTGATAATGCCTCTGTATAAGTCTTTGGTGCGACCTCATTTGGAGTATAGTGTGCAATTCTGGAGACCGCACCTTCAAAAGGATGTGAACAGGATGGAGTCGGTGCAGAGGGTGGCTACTAAAATGATTAGTGGTCTTCATTATAAAGCATATGAGGACAGACTGAAGGATCTTAATATGTACACCTTAGAGGAAAGGCGGGATAGAGGTGATATTATTGAGATGTTTAAATACCTCCGTGGCATAAATGTTCAGGGAGAGAGCCTCTTTCAATTGAAAGCAAGTTCTGCTACGAGGGGACATGGGATGAGGGTGAAGGGAGATAGATTCAGGAGTGATATGCGGAAATATTTCTTTATGGAAAGAGTGGTGGATCCGTGGAATAGTCTCCCAGTGGAGGTGGTAGAGATGAGGACAGTAACTGAATTCAAAAAAGCATGGGACAAACACGAAGGATCTCTAAAGGTAAAAAGGAGACTGTTGTAGTTGTTATGGAAGGACAGACTAGACAGACCATGTGGTCTTTTTCTGTCGTCATATTTCTATGTTTCTAGGTACACAGCTCTGAGCATCAACCCTTGAGAGATGATGAAGTTCCACATCCTGACTGTCTTCCAGCACAGGAGGGGGAACCCGCTCTTCCTTGCTCATTGATGTTGTATATCACTACTTGCCTGTCCATTTGGACCATGACAATTTAGTTGGTCAACTGATCTCTGAAAACCTTCAAAACTGTTCTCAATTCCAGGAAATTTATCTGATGGAGACTCTCCTGGGTGAACCTTAGCCCTTGGGTATGGAATCCATTTACATGCACTCCCCAACCCTTTGGTCTTATTGTAATGAACCGTCCACCAGGACAGAGATTCTTGAAGAGAAGAAACAAGAGAACTGACATCCTGGAGCTTGTGAGAAGCCTGTGTCCACTGTGTTCTCAGGGTCCACTGAGATTGTCTTAAGTTGAGACATTCCAAGGGAGTTATGTGAACCATCGAAGTCATGTGGCCCAACATTCTCAACATGTTTCTCACTAACATCTGCTTTACCCAGGACCGGAGTGGAAAAGTAGAATGATAGTGGAATGGTAGAGCACTGAGCTAATACCCAGGGAAGCCAGATTCAAATCCCTCTGTTATGCCTTATGATCTTGGGCAAGTCACTTACTTGACCCTCCACTGCCTGGAGGTACAAACTTAAATTTTAAGCCTTCTAGGGACAGGAAAATACCTATTTTGCCTGAATATAACTCACTCTGAACTTCTGAGAAGTGAGCTAAATCCAATTCTCTTTCCCTGTCTGTTGTATTCCCTCCATGATCAGGTGAGCCTTTCTTGTAGAAGGAAGACCTTTGCCCGAGTCATGTCTAGTGGAGTGCCAATGAATTCCAATTGTGCAAAAAGGCTCAGGTTTGATTTGGGATAATTGATAATGAACCCTAGTAATTCTAGCTCCCAGAAGGTGAGACAAAGATTTTCAAACCCCTTCCTGGGTGGTGCTCTTGATTAGCCAGTCATCTAGGTAGAGAAACAGGTGCACACCCAGTCTGTGTAGAAAGGCAGCAACTTTGGTGAGACATTTTGTAAATATGCGAGGAGCGGATGCGAAGCCAAAAGGCAGTACGTGGTACTGGATATGGTGTTTAAAGATGAATCACAGATAGTTCCTGTGACTATGATGCATCAGTACATGGATGCAAGTGTCCTGTGAGTCCACAGAACATAGCTAATCCCCTGTTTGAAGAAAAGGGAGCAGGGTGCCTAGTGGACCCATTCTGACCTTTCTCAAACCAGATACTTGTTCAGGTCTAAGATGAGTTGGTATCCCCATATTTTCTAGGGTACCAGGGTATATCTTGTAAAGTCCAAGCCCTTCTGCCCTGACAGGATGGGCTTGACCATATTTGCAACTTGAAGGATGGAGGGTTCCTGCAGTACATCCTGGTGTTGAGAGTTGAAAGAGTTTGCTCTCATTGGGTAATTTGGAGGAAGTTCAAATAGGTGAATTCCTCATCTTTCCCAGATTACTTTTAGAACCCAAGAGTCTGATGCTACAAGGAGCCAACAGTTTTCAAAGAGCATGAGCCTTCTTCCAACCTGGAAGGTTGTCCAAGAGCAGGACAGAGGTATCGACTATGTTTTCTAGGAGACAGTCAAAACCCTGCTTCTGGGTTTTGGCCGAGATGTTGGCTGGAGCTTCTAAGCCTTCAGATGCAGAGGACGAGACTGAATAGGTTGCCTGGTTTCGAAGGAGTGTACCTATGCCTATGAGAGTAATATGAACTCCACTGCTCCCCACCCCAACTAAGAGCCTTCCCAAGATAAGAAGGCTAAGTCAGAAGTGATCCTGGAGATTTTAAAGGTGTCCGTATGCTGCTTGATCATGGTCAAAGCTTCTTGAACCTTCTTTGCATGGCACGGCACAGCACATCAGCAAGTCGCTCCTGCACACTGGGCTGTAAGTCTAAGGCCTGGAGCTACGTGAGTCTCTGGGCACCAATACTGATAGACAGTGGTGGCACGAGGGTTTCTGCCACCCTAGGCAGACTCTCCATGCCGCTGCCCCCCCCCCAAAAGACTGGGCCTCTGTCCAGCCCGCCATGCCATCCACCCTTCCACTGAAGCAGCAGCAGCCTTAAAGTGCCTGTGCCCATGCACACTCACAGCCTGCCACTGCGGCCCCCTCTCTGATGCAACTTTCTTGGCAGGTGGGTAGAGCAGCAGGTCAGAACTTCACGCAAGTGCGCGGGCATTTTCAAGCCTGCCACACATTGAAGTAGCAGTTCAGATGCCACTTCACATGCTGTTCCACACATGCATGCCCATGAAGAAGTGGTAAAACATAGAAACATGACAGAAAAAGACCACATGGCCTATCTAGTCTGTCCTTCCATATCAACAACTACAACAGTCCACTTTTTACCTTTAGAGATCCTCTGTGTTGGTCCCATGCTTTTTTTAATTCAGTTACTGTCCTCATCTCTACCACCTCCACTGGGAGACTATTCCATGGATCCACTACTCTTTCCGTAAAGAAATATTTCCGCATATCACTCCTGAATCTATCCCCCTTCACCCTCATCCCACGTCCCCTTGTAGCAGAACTTGCTTTCAATTGAAAGAGGCTCTCTCCCTGAACATTTATGCCACAGAGGTATTTAAACATCTCAATCATATCACCTCTATCCCGCCTTTCATCTAAGGTGTACATATTAAGATCCTTCAGTCTGTCCTCATATGCTTTATAATGAAGCCCACTAATCATTTTAGTAGCCACCCTCTGCACTGACTCCATCCTGTTCACATCCTTTTGAAGGTGCGGTCTCCAGAATTGCACACTATACTCCAAATGAGGTCGCACCAAAGACTTATACAGAGGCATTATCACCTCCTTTTCTCTGCTAGCCATTCCTCTCCGTATGCACCCAAGCATCCTTCTAGCTTTTGCCGTCGCCTTTTCTACCTGTTTAGCTACTTTAAGATCATCAGACACAACCACGCCTAGGTCCCGCTCTTCTTTAGTGGACAAAAGTACTTCACCTCCTATACTGTATTGCTCCCTTGGATTGCTGCAGCCCAAATGCATGACCTTACATTTTTTTTAACATTAAATCCCAGCTGCCAAATTCTAGACCATTCTTCAAGCTTAGCTAGATCCCTCCTCATGTTATCTACACCTTCCTGGGTGCCTACTCTATTGCAGATTTTGGTATCATCTGCAAAGAGGCAAACCTTACCCGACAGCCCTTCCGCTATATCACTAACAAAGATGTTAAAAAGAATCGGACCAAGGACAGATCCCTCGGGCACACCACTGGTAACATCCTTCTCCTCAGAGTGAACTCCATTTACTTGTACTCTTTGTCGCCTCCCATCCAACCAATTTCTAACCCAAGCAGTAACTTTAGGGTCCATCCCTAGGGTGCTCAGTTTGCTTATAAGTCGCCTGTGAAGAACAGTGTCAAAGGCTTTACTGAAAGCACAGTTACTTACCTGTAACAGGTGATCTCTGGGTACAGCAGGAATAAGTCTTCACATATGGGTACGTCGGTACCGACGGAGCCTGCACGGGAATGCTCCCCAGCATCCAATCAGAAAGCTTTTGGGAGCATCCCTCGCGCCTGCGCGCTGACTTCCCGCCCTTTCCACTTCTTCTCCTCAGTTGAGTATCATAGCTGAGACAAAGGAGATAAAGAGGAAAGGAAGATAGATAGATAGATACAACTCCTAGGGGAGGTGGGTGGGTTGTGAAGACTTATTCCTGCTGTTCCCAGAGATTACCTGTTACAGGTAAGTAACTGTGCTATCTCCAGGAACAAGCAGGAATGAGTCTTCACATATGGGGACTCCCTAGCTAGAAATGCCAGGGGGAGATCCCATAAAATGCATGTTCCTGGATCAGGAGTGCATTTCCCACACAGGATCTCCGGCATCCCATGAGGGAATGGAGGGTAGGAGTTGAGAATAGAAGAGCTGTAAGGAAAACAGCAAACCCAAGGACTACAGGAGAGGAGTCCATGGCATGTATGATAAGTACCATTAAAATCATTTAATGAGCAGTTATAATATGGAGCTTACCTAATGGATTGTAGGAAGTAGAAAGCGTTATGGAGTCTACTGGATATGCAGTAGCGGAATCCTCAAGGTGACCTCACAGCAGTGAGGGTGAAGGTCCAGACCTGGAATTAGCAGGTGATCCAGGTGTCAACTGAGGTAGGATTAGAACGGCAGGTCTCCAATGGAAAGCTTTATGAGAAAAAGCTGAAAACTCTTAGGTACAGAGTCATAACATTGAGGACTTCTGACCGATTTGGATAACTAGCCCAGTCTTGGAGGGAAGAAGGTTTACGGAAAAAAGCCCATATTCCCAAGGAGAACAATGTGTACTCAAAAACAGTGAAGAGGTACACTATCTTTCCTAGCTGATGAGAGATAGGGAAGATATTGAAGCTTGAATCTTCAAGGATAGGGAGACCTGGAGCAAAGCGGAAGCTGTTATTACCACAGTAGTGGTTGTGAGCATAACAGTCCCCACATACTAAGGAACAGTATGAAAAAGGGAGTCCACTGTCTGTAACCTCTGAGAAAGGTACAAATTGCTATAGCATAGACAGTGAGGAGATAGTATGTAATACATATCGATCTATAAAAGTCTCCCAACATATACATATATATATATATATATATATATATATATATATATATATATATATGCAGAATATGTATCAACATATATATATAGGTGGATATACATATGGGGGCATAAATTATGCACACACAGCTTACAGACATATGTATGTAGAGGCATATATAGAGATATTTACATACATGACAATAAGTCTGAAGATACACCAAGCCCCATAGGAACATTCACATGGGGAATGTGAAGGGGAAAGATTCATCCAACAACAAGAGGGTGAAACCCACTTGACAGATATACAGAGAATCTATTTCCGTGGGCTAAGAGAATGCAGGAATGCAATCCAGTAAAACAGCCAGGATGGTTGCGTGAAAAACAGAGGATAATATCAGTCTGTAAAGAGCAAGTCAAGAGTCCTTTAGAACTCTGACATGGTAGGTGGGTAGAAATGCATAGAGGAGATACCAGGACCCCCCACTGGAGGGACATAGGGGTATCATGCGTTACTAATAGCCTTGGATATTCATGCAGAAAAAGCTTATATTCTGAATTATAACAGGTGTGGAGAACCCTCACAGTCATGAGAATGATTTATAAGCTTTTTTCTACTATATAGAATAGCCCTCAGAGACAAAGATCAATGCTCTGTAGCAAGGGTCCATAGTAGAAAGCTTCTCTGAAGATTGCAGAGAGCATTGTGCAGGAGAATTATGAGATAAAACTGACTGAAGTCAGGTGTGTTGCCACATCCTAGGGAAAGGAGATGGCTAAAAAGAAGATAATGTGAGAAGCCTAAAGTAAGTAGGATTTATCCAAGATAGATGAGGACTAGCTTGGAATCACTACTGAGGCTAGACAAAAATTGTGGAAGATAAACTGGAACTTGTAGAAAGTATCAGTAGTTCAAACACTGGAACTCCTGCATGCACAGCAGCTGAAAAAGACAGCAGAGAAACAGACAAAGGGAGAGGAGATATTCCTGTCCCTGCCTGATGAGTTATCTTGTATTCAAGGAAACAAAAAGTCTACACTGGAATGAAAGCTAGGGAAGCTTTTCAGTATGGTACCACTCAGTCAGGGGAAACCCTGGATGAGAGGGGGAGGGTGACTTACCCATATGGCGAGTCAGCTGAAGGAAAAAATGTCCATGTTGGGACAGAAACTATCATGAGATAGTTGTAACCTCCCTTCTTGGTAGTAAGAAGAGGAGAATTCTGTAACCCATGGACAAGAATATCCTGACAGCTTAGCATACTGAAAAAGGAAAACCCCAGTGTAGAGCTTTTAGAAAAAACAGTGAACAAACTTCTGTTAAGAAGAGGTTAACTGTAGATTGTAACCTTCAGAACCTATGGTTGCTGGGTATGTTGAGACTGGCTAGAATTTGGAAACTTCAGACTAGGAGGAGGTGTCCCTTGCTTGGGCACCTCTGGATGAGGGGCAGGAGAAGAGTGAAACCTTCTTTTCTTAGGGAAAAAGGCTTGGTAGGACATTTCCTACCTCCTGGGGAAGAAGGCGGCTTAGAATGGTCTCCAGAACCAGGGAAGTCAGTGGAGCAATGAGCAACCTGACGTAAAGCCTCCTTATTGAAGAGATTTTCTCCAGTACAAGGAGAATTACCCAGTGTATGTTGTGCCCATCTGTTCAAGTCAGAAGCTTGGAGCCAGGCTCTACGACGTGCTCCAATGGCAATAGCAGAGGATCTGCTAACAGACTCAAAAGAGTCTAGAGAAGCACGAGAAAGAAACCAAGAGATATTCCGGCTATGACTAAGAAGCAAGGAATAGTCAGCAGCCTTAGGCTCTGACAAAAAAGGAGTCAAAAGAGATAATTTCTTTATGACCTCCTGGAGTGTTAGACTCATATAAAATATATAAGAAATAATTCTTGATGCCAGCATAGATGTTTAGAAGGTTTGACGTCCAAAGGCATCAAGTGCTCTAGAAGCACGACCTGGCGGTTAAGAAGAATGCTTCTTCTTGCTTTTTACCTTCCTCATTGCTGATTCCACTACAATGGAATGATGGGGAAGTTGATTCTTTTGAAACCCTGGAGAGGGGGGCACCTGATACAGAACATTAGTTGCTGTAGAAGGTGAGGGAACCCTTAAAGGTGATTCCCATATTCTCAGAAGAAGATCCTGCAAAGAATGATGTAAAGGAAGCATTATATTTCCCTTTTCTGCAGGAGAGCCTTGGTTAAGATTACAGCCAGGGATAGGAATAGCAAGAAAGGTTGCCATGTCAAGGAGAAACTTCTGAAAAGAAGGATCTCCAATGGGAACCATCCCTGGGAAGGCTAAGGTTGAAGATGCAGCCTGAGCACCAGAGGATGTAGTGGTCGGGTGCAGAAAAAGAACCTTACTAGATGGATAATGATACTGGCAGTCACGATTTGAGGCAGTTAGTACTGCATCGTCTATGCCAGGTATCAATTCCAAACTAGGCATGGAAAGGATCGATGGCACTGATGTAACTACAGGAATCGACATCGATACGGATACCGGTAATGGCATCGAGGCCGTCATCGGAGACTGCTCAAGCGGTACCGAGGTAACCAGAGAGTCTTGGTGAGTATCCTCAGTACTGCGTATTCGGAAACGAAAAGGGTTGGTTCCAAGGCGTGTCGGTACCCAGTCATCTAGACTAGATATCGATTCCAGACTCGGCATCGAAGGGAGCGAGTCTATCGATGCAAGTCTAGAGTGCACCGACGTCGGTGGTGGTACCGGCGATGCTGATACAGGGAAGTCACTCTGGGTCGTATTGATCGGTTCCGAAGGTACCGAGGACGCCAGATGACGATCCCAGGTGAAGAGTGGAACACTCGACACCGGTGCCGATGCCAGGGTATCGGTACCGCTCGAAGCGGATACCACCCCCGAGCATGGCCTAGATACAGGAAAGTCAATCTGGAACGTATCGATCGGTCCCGAAGGAATCGAGGATGCCAGAAGACGATCCCTGGTGTCGAGTGCAACACTCGACACCGGTGCCGGTGCCGGGGTATCGGTACCGCTCGAAGCGGATACCTCCCCCGAGCACGGCTCAGGTATGTTCTGTGAGGGGTGAGCCCCAGGAACAACCTGAAACCCCTGAAATGCTTTGGAGCCCGAAGACTCCCGCCGGGGTTTTAATGCCAATGGGGTCTTGAGGGCAAGGCCGGAGCCGTCATCATGCGTGGCATGAGACCTACAACTCAAGAATTGGCAAGTCTTAACAGACTGTTTGTGGGTTACCTGATCCTGTAGAGAAGAAAAACCCGGTGCACTCACTGTAGGAGGGAAAACGGTATCGAGGGAAACTCGAAAGAGGGAAGGTCTTCTCTCAGCATTGCAGCCTGATAGTTCAGGGGAAAAAGGGTCAGGACCCAAACAGGTTAGACACCAGAGATTGGAGTCTAAAAAGAAAACTGTGTTTCCACAGTGAAGGCACTTCTTAGGAGAAGAAGGCTCCATGATGGAGAGGACTTGTAGGCCCAAAAGGTTAAGACAGAAACAGAGGGAAAAATCTCTCTGAGTTTAAGAAAAAAGAAAGAAAAAACCACCGGCGGTACCGGTGTCGGCAGGAAAAACAGCCGCGACCACAAGAAAAGAAATGAAGTATTTAAAGAAAAAAGGTTCTGCGGGGACAGGACGACGTCCTGCCGGCTCCGCGGAAAAACTGAGGAGAAGAAGTGGAAAGGGCGGGAAGTCAGCGCGCAGGCGCGAGGGATGCTCCCAAAAGCTTTCTGATTGGATGCTGGGGAGCATTCCCGTGCAGGCTCCGTCGGTACCGACGTACCCATATGTGAAGACTCATTCCTGCTTGTTCCTGGAGATATCTAAATACACCACATCTAGAGCTCTCCCTCGTTCCAACTCCCTGGTCACCCAGTCAAAGAAATCAATCAGATTGGTCTGACAAGACCTGCCTCTGGTGAATCTATGCTGCCTCAGATCCTGTAATCCGCTGGACTCCAGAAACCTCACTATTTTCTCTTTCAGCAGCGTTTCCAATAATTTACTCACCACCTAAGTTAAACTAACCGGCCTGTAGTTTTCAACCACATCCTTACTTCCGCTTTTGTGTAAAGGCACCACATAAGCCTCTCTCCAGTCCTTTGGCCCCACTCTCGACTCCAACGAGGCATTGAAAAGGTCAGTCAGTGGAGTTGCTAGAACGTCCCCAAGTTCCCTCAGTATTCTAGGGTGTATCCCATCCGGTCCCATCGCTTTGTCTACTTTAAGTTGAGCTAGTTTCTCACGAACACAGTCTTCTGAAAATTGTTCAAGATGTCCCTCGCTTCTGTTCCTATTTGTGGGTGTTTTCTGAGGTCCTGCTCCTGGTTCTTCATCTGTGAACACAGAACAAAAATATTTGTTAAGCAATTCCGCTTTATCCTTATCAGCTTCTACATATTCCCCCCCCTGCACCCTTGAGTCTGACAATACCACTTTTGCCCTTCCTCGTCTCACTAATATATCTGAAAAATGTCTTATCCCCCCATTTTATTGCATTGGCTATTTCCTCCTCCTTTTGAATCTTTGCCTTCTTGACTACTTTGCTAGCTTCTCTAAGTTTTTCCAAATACAGATGCCTGTCTTCCTCTCTCTGTTATCTCTTGTATTTCATGAAGGCCTCCCTCTTTTTCTTCACTTTTTCAGCTACTTCCTTCGAAAACCATAGTGGTCTCCTTTTTCTTTTGCCTTTATTTACTATTTTAACAAAAAGGTTGGTTGCCCTTAAAATACCCCCTTTCAGTTTTGCCCACTATTTTTCTACATCCCCCAGCTGTTCCCATCCCACTCACGACTCCCTGAGATATTGGCCCATCTTCGCAAAGTTAGTCTTCCTAAAGTTTACGATCCTCACCTTGGAATGGATTCTAACAGCCCTAGTCCTAATACTGAACCACACCATCTGGTGATCACTGGATGCAAAATGATCTCCCACTACAACATCAGAAACACTTTCACCATTGGTAAGCACCAAGTCCAGTATGGCCCCTTCACGTGTGGGGTCTGTTACCAATTGCCTGAATAGTTCTCCCTGTAGAGAATCCAGGATCTCCTTACTTCTAGATGATACTGCAGCAGGAATGTGCCAATCAACATCTGGCATATTGAAATCTCCTATCAGTAGCACTTCCCCTTTCCTAGCAATGCTGCGTATGTCTTCAATTAACTCTCTGTCCACCTCTTTCTCTTGTGAGGGAGGTCTGTATATCACACCAATGCAAATAGATTTCTCTTTCCCTCTTTCTAGTTTAACCCACAATGCCTCCTCTCTCCCTTTTAAGCTCTGTAATTCCAAAGCTTTAATAGTAGTTTTTACATATAGTGCCACTCCTCCTCCCCTTCTTCCTACCCTGTCCTTTCTGAATAAAGTATAGCCAGGTACAGTTACATCCCAATCATGGTTTTCTGTGAACCATGTTTCTGTAACTGCCACTAAATCCAAGTCAGCCACTCCCACCAAAGCTTCAACATCAGGGATCTTATTTCCCATGCTACCGGCATTTATACACACTGCTTTCCATATGTTACCCCTGTTACCCATTTCCATAAAGGTATTTAATGTATCACCTACCTGGGGGCTTTCACTTACCTGGGGGCTTTCTTCACCCATCCCCAACGAATCTAGTTTAAAGCCCTCTTCAGTAGATTAGCCAGTCTACTACCGAAGATGCGTTGACCTTTCTTGGACAGATGGATGCCATCTCTGCTCTGCAACCCTTTGAACAGCATCCCATGGTCTAGGAAACCAAAACGCTATCGATGACACCATCCACGCAGCCATGCATTCATCTCCAGGATGCGAGCCTCTCTGCCTTGGCCTTTACCCTCAACAGGGAGGATTGAAGAGAACACCACCTGTGCACCTAACTGCTTCACCCTCTGTCCCAGAGCCATGAAGTCACTTTTGATACGTTCCGAGGTATACCTGGCAATATCATTTGTTCCAACATGGATTAGCAACATTGGGTAATAGTCAGTGGGCTTGATGAGTCTCGGCAAACTCTCCGTAACATCTTGGATTTTGGCACCAGGCAGACAGCATACCTCTCTGGACATCAAGTCTGGTCGGCAGATGGACGCCTCAGTACCCCTCAGAAGAGAGTCTCCAACCACCACTACCCTTCGTTTCCTTCTCGTCACTGATTCTGCAAATTTGGGGTACTTGAACTCTGGTTCTTCCCTTTCCCTATGCAGGATGTTAGCATAGCATTCTGAAAAAAAAAATCTTCTCAAAAGAATCCAATGTCCTATTCGCTCTCCCCAGGGGTGCCGAAGCATAAGATTTGGAACTCTTGGTTCTTTTGAAAGCGGATTTGACATCCAAGGAATGGTGCGACAGCTGGAACTTCTTGAATACAGAAGCCTACATAGAGTTGACCTTCTTACTAACTGGAGGCACTGAGAGGGGTATCTCTCACATTCTCATCTGTAGCCGAGTGCACGAGTATTGTTACCGCCTCCTTAGGGGCAACAGAAAATTAGAAGATATCCAAGTACTCTGCCCTAGGCTCCTCCTCCAATTCTAACTGAAATGAAATAGATTTGGCTATTTCCCACATAAAATCAAGGAAACTGAGCTTTTGCATTGCCCGTTAGAAGGCATGGGGACTGAGGGAAGCTCTGGAAACCGATCTTCCAAAAAGTATTCAGAGTCAAGTCAAACTCAGATTCTCAGGAGCGCTCCAAATGCAGACACAGAGAGGTTCTCAAAGGGAATCTGAGTCACTGCCTGGTTTGGCCTCTCAGGGAAGGCAGATATCCCCTGAGAGCGTTGATGCACCAGGGTGCATTTATTCTGGGTTTTGAATTTGGAAGATGCATGGAAACTTCAGCATCCAGGGCAAGGGAATTATTCCTTTTTCTCTTATGTCCAAAGTCATACTCTAATTGATTATGCATTTATGAGTCAGAATCTTTTCCCCCGGATTGGAGCCTCGGAAGCAGGAAGCATTGTTTTTCATACCGTTCCCCAATATTTTTTTTTTAAGGGTATTTCTATCCCGCCTTATCCTTCAATCAAGGCGGTGAGCACAGCAAACGATCATTAGTAATTGTTGTGTGTGTCAGGTGTGGTTATGTACAGTGAGGGTGCATGTGTGCAGATGTGCTGATTAGAGTGAGCTATTTATAGTGTGCGCTATACACAGTATATATATGGATTTGCTGGGTCCGTTGCTGGTTGTGATTGAGCTGTAATTTTGTCCAAGGTTGCACCAAGTCTGTAGGTTCTGGTTATGCGTTTTGGCCGTAGTGCTCTGTGAAGAGTACAGTCTTCAGGTGTTTTCGGAAGTCCTTCAGTGGATCGTAGGTCGTGAGGGAGTGAGTTCCATATTGATGGAGCCGCCAGTGATAGAGCTCTCTGTGTGGTGGATTTGCAAGCTTTTGTGTAGTTGCTTGTGGTGCTGAGTGTGTCTGCTGTGGTTTTTCTTCTTGGTCTGTTGCTGGTGTCAGGGATTATGAGGGCTTGGAGGCTGAGTGCTGAGCTCTTGTGTCTGATTCTGAATATGTTTAAGATCATCTTGTATTTGATGCGGTGGCTGATTGGGAGCCAGTGGAGGTCTTTGAGGATGGGGGTGATGTGGGCTTGGGTTGGGGAGCCGGTGATTATTCTGGCTGCTGTGTTTTAAGCCATTTGAAGTGGTTTGAGTGATTGTTTTGGTATTCCGTTGTAGATCGGGTTGCAGAAATTGAGTATGGGGGTTATGAGCGCCTGGCAGACTGTGTGGAAGTGTTCATGGGAGAGTAGAGGCTTGAGGCATCTAATTATCTTCATTTTGTAGTATGCGTTTCTGGCGGTTCTTCTGATGTGTGATTGTGAGTTCAGCTCTTTGTCAAGAGTTATTCCGAGGTATTTCACTTCGTCCTTCAGGGGTATTGCCGTGTTGTTGGTTGTGATGAATGGTGGGGGGTTGAAGTTGGTGTTTCGTGTGATGATGAGTGCTTCTGTCTTGTTGTAGTTTATGGCTAGGTTGTTGTGCGTGAGCCAAGTGGACATGCTGTCGAGACAGTTTGTTATCTTGGTGTAGTCGGGGCTGTCGAGGTTGATTGGTGTGTAAATCATGATGTCGTCCGCGTAAATTGTGTAGTCTATTTTGTGGGCTATCATGATGTCGCAGATTGGTTGAATGTATAGGTTGAATAGTAGTGAGGATAGTGCGGCTCCTTGTGGCACTCCTTGCTTGATCTTCGTGGGTTGAGAGGTTTTGGTTCCAATTTTAACTTGGAAATGTCTGCCTGTTAAGTATGAGTTGAACCAATTCAGGATTGTGCCGGTTATTCCAGTGTTCTGTAGTCTGGTCAGGAGGATTCTGTGGTCCACGGTGTCGAATGCCGCTGAGATGTCTATGAAGATCATTAGAGTTCCTTGATTGTAGTTGTCTATGGTCTGGATGATGTCACTGAATAGGTATAGTAGAAGTGTTTCAACTCCGTGGTTTGGGCGAAAGCCATGTTGATGTATATCTAGCAGGGCATGCTCGTCGATGTGGTCCTGGAGTTGTTGTTGCACTGCCTTCTCTATAATTTTAGCCAGAAGCGGTATGCTGGAGATTGGCCTGTAGGGTGCTGGATTGCTTTTTTCTAGGTTGGTTTTCTTGGGGATTGGCCTTATGGTCGCTAGTTTCAGCTGTTCTGGCATGGTTCCTTGGGTCAGGGAGTTGCTTACCAAGTTGTGTATGTGGCTGAGGAAGTTTTCCTTGGTTGTCTTGATCCACGACCGGGCATGGACCTGTGGGTGCGGTGCTCGTGTTGAGAGCTGAGATGATATCTGAGATTTGTTTTGTGGAAGGAGTGTGTAACTTGTCCCAACTTGTGATGGGTATGGTTGGGTTGTTGGTTCCTGTAAACATTTGTGATGGTGAGCGGCCTAATTTCTCCTGGAGATGATCTGCAAAGGTTTGTGGGTCAATTTGTATGTCTTTGTCGGGGCTTGGTTCGTTGGTTAGATTTTTTACTATCTCGAAACGTTCTCTGGGTTTGTTGTAGTTTTGGATGGTGTTTGTGTGGTGCTCTCTTTTTGTTTCGTTGATAAGCTCATTGTATCTCTTTTGCTGAGATAGGTATAAGTCCTGTGTGGATGGAGATTTGGAGCGTCTCCAGCGGCGTTCCAACTTCCTTAGATCTCTTTTTGCATTGCGTATGCTTTTGGAGTAACATGGTGCGTGCTGTCTCTTGGTTTTTGTTGTTGTGCTTGCTTTGGTTTTAGCTGCTGCACTGATGATATTGTTCCAATTGTCGACTTGTTTATCCAGATCGTGTGTGTCGGGGTTAAGGTGAGGTAGCGTGTCTTGTAGTAATTGGTCTTTGTTGAAAGCTTTGAATCTTCTTTGTCCATGTGTTGCGTTTTGTGTCTTGTTAGGTTTTTCCTTTCGATTTGTGATTTCTATTTTGATTCTGTGGTGGTCTGACCAGGGCACTGGTGTGATTGTGGGTGATGAGACGTTACCCTCGTCTATTACGTGGTTGGGGGCGAATATGAGGTCCGGCATGGATCCGTGTCTGTGTGTCGGGGTGTTTATTAGTTGGGTGTATTGTAGGGAGTCCATTGCTTGTAGGAAGGTTTCCTTGTCCTTGTTGGTGGAGGAGCTGAGGTTGAAGTCTCCCAGTAGAATTAGTGGTTTGTGGTTCGCGTTGATTGCACAGACGGTCTCTAGAGCGGTGGTTAGTTCTTCTGCTAGAGCGTGGGGGGCTCTGTAGATGAGGCATATGGCTATTTGCTTGTTTCCTACTGCAATAGTGTTGCATCGGTCTGAGTTTTGAGAGGTGAGAGTTTGTAGATGTAGTGAGTCTTTTGCAATGATCAGCACTCCACCTCCTCTTTTCTGTGTGCGAGGATTGTTAAAGGCTGAGTACGTGGGGGGGACTAGCTGGTTGAGGACGGTGTCGGTGGGGGTAAGCCAGGATTCTGTAATGCATAGGATGTCAGGGTGTTGGTCCTCAATGTGGTCTCTGATTGTGTGCAACTTGTTTCTCACTGATCTCGTATTCATGAGCTCTATGGAGGTGGTGTTCGGGGTGTTAGGCTCTTTAGGGTGTGCCTTTAGGTTTGCGTGAGTGTGGTGCTTGTTGATAGTGTGTCTGTTTTTGTTCTTTGTGTGTGAGCTCCGTGTGGTGTATTGAAGAGGGTAGTATGTTGGTATGGTTGTCGGTTTCCATAGGTTCAGGGGGTGTGGGTGTCGTGGCCCTGGTTGTTGGGGAATGAGTTGTGTGATAAGGAGAAATGCAGGGAGGTAGGTGAGTGTGGCCATGTCGGTTGGTGCAACTTACTAAGAAGTTGTGGAGGTTGAGGCTCTGGGAGCCGCCGAGCGGGATGGTTTCTTGCTCGGTCGCTTCGCCCTGATTGGGGGATCTCTGTCGCTGTTGGTCCGGGGGATTTTTGTTGGTGCTGTGAGCCAGGCCGTGCCTTTTGTTTGGATTCCTTCTGCTCGCCTTCGTGCCGCGCCTAAGGGACACGCCAAAGGGACCTCTGGCGAGGCCCTCAGGCACAGGCGCGCCCTGTAGGGACGTTGCTTTTGAGCGCTGCTGGCTGCTGCTGTTTCGCTCCCACTGCCCCGATTGGGCAGGAGCTGCGGTGGTGATTGGAGGTGGTGAGTCCGGGTCAGCGGCTCCCTGGGAGCAGGGACGCCGCTTTTGAGCGCTGCTGGCTGCTGCTGTTTCACTCCCACTGCCCCAATTGGGCAGGAGCTGCGGTGGTGATTGGAGGTGGTGAGTCCGGGTGGTGAGTCCAATATGGGTGGAACTGGGTGGAGTGAGGAGGGGAGAAGGGGCAGAGATGTCAGAGACTAGAGTCACTCGTGAGGCATGCTGGGGGGGACTGTAGAGGAGGAGCAAAAAGGCATTAAAGAGTTCTGGGAGATAAATGACAATGGGGAGGTGAGGGTCCTGCAATGAAAGCAGTGATGAGAGGAATATGCATAGAAATATGACAGCAGAAAAAAAGACCATATGGCCTTTCCACTCTGCCCTTCCATATCAACTACTATAGTCCCTACTTTTCTTTTAGAGATCTTCTGTGTTTGTTCCATGCTTTCTTGAATTCAGATACTGTCCTCAGATACCGCCACTGGGAGACTATTCCACGCATCTACCACTCTTTCAGTAAAGAAATATTTCTGCATATTACTGTAGAGTTTATACCCTTTCACCCTCTCCTAATGTCCAGTCAAGGCAGAGCATTCTTTCAATTGAAAGAGGCTCTCCCCCTGTGCATTTATGCCATGAAGGTATTTAAATGTCTCTATTATATCTCCTCTCTCCTGCCTTTCCTCCAAAGTATACATATTGAGATATTTAAGTCTGTCCCCATATGCCTTATGACAAAGTCCACGGACCATTTTGGTAACCACCCTCTGCACAGATTCCATCCTGTTTATATCCTTTTTAAGGTGCAGTCTCCAGAACTGTACACAATACTTATAAGAACATAAGAAATGACATACCAAGTCAGACCAAGGTCTATCAAGCCCAGTATCGTTTCCAACCATCGCCAATCCAGGTCATAGTTACTTGGCAGGTTCCCAAAAAGGTACATAGGTTCCACAATGCTTGTCCCGGGGTAAGCAGTGGATTTCAAGGATCCTCTTTAACAATGGTTTATGGACCTTTCCTCCAGGAACTTGTCCAAACATTTTTTTTTAAAACCAGCTACACTAACAACTTTTACTACATCCACCGGTAACAAATTCCAGAGTTTGAGGTCCAAATGAGGTCTCACTAAAAACGTATTCAGAGTTACTATCACTTCCTACTTCCTGCTGGCTACTCCCCTCTCTATGTACCCAAATATCCTACTGACTTTTGCTATAGCCTTTTCTACCTGTTTTGCCACCTTAAGATCATTAGAACAAAAATCACACCCCAGTCCCACTCTTCTTTTGTGGATAGAGGTACTTCACCTCTTATACTGTACGATACCCTTGGATTTTTGCCACCCAAATGCATGATCTTGCATTTTTTAGCGTTAAAATTTCAGATGCCAAATTCTCAACCATTCTTCAAGCTTTCCTAGATCCCTTCCTCATATTATCTACTCCTTCATGGGTCTCTACTCTATTGTAGATTTTGGTATCATCTGCAAAGAGGCAAACCTTGCCTGACAGCCCTTCTGCAATATCACTAACAAAAATGTTAAAAAGAATCAGACTGGTGGAAGTGACGTCAGCCATGCTAATGGCAGCTTACAGCTTCGGCTCAGACAGTCTACGCTGAAAAAGCACTCATTAAAGGAGTCAATTGCAAGGAACAGAGTTTAAATGTACCTGCAAGCAGTTCTCAACATATGGCAGCAAAAGGAAAAATTCTGGACGTCAAAGACAAGCCATGGGTCTTGCAGTGGCTAGTGAGCAAGATGGATCTGTACGCAGAATCCCCAGCAAGCATGGCATCAGCGGCGGTGGCGGATTCAGACAATGACTATGGAGGTGAGTTGGACCCGGCACTATTGGATGTGGTCTTAATTAAACAGGAGTTTTGCCAGAAGGAGCTGGCCATGGAGCTCCACACGATGCAGGAGGACATGATGAGCAAAATAGATGCCCTTCATGGTGACTTGAAAGAGCTGGGAGAGTGGATGGAAGAGGCAGAAACAAAACTAGAGGAGTATGCGGAGACACTGAATGATCTGCAATGTGCTGCGGACCGACAGAAGCAGCAAGTGGCCAAATTATTTTCTAAACTGAATGATATAGAGAACTGAAACAGGTGTAATAATGTGCATTTTCAGGGAGCCCTGGAGGCGGCTGGAGACGAAAACGTGGTGGCAGTGGTCCAAGGTATATATGTGGAGCTACTGAAAGGTGAAGATCCAGGCAAGAATGGAATGGCCCTGGAAACTGAATGGACTCACCATGCTCTGAAGAAGCCAGCAGGCAACAAAACCTATAAATGTGTGTTTTTGGAAATTTCAAGATGCCGCCATGGTGTTGCAGAAAGGGTGGGAGTGTAGAACTGTCCCCCTTTGGTAATGTGTGGTTCTCTCTCTATCTACGTTCACCACTAACCTGAAGTGGGAAATGAAGCTGATGGTCGAGATACTGGCTAAGGAGAAGATAAAGTATCCTTTCCTTTACAGATGAACTCTGAGGTGGAGGGGAAGAAGCACTTGGTCAAGGAGGTTTCAGAGGCCTGGAGAGTGCTACGAATGGCAGGACTGGTGAAAGAGGACAGTATTCCACAAGAAACAAACTCAGAGGAGCATCCTGAACAAGTGGAAAAGGGTTGGTGGCAAACAGTCGTGGTGGCACTATTGTGGATTGTGGGAGTCGATGCAAGCTGATGGTGCTGAGTTAGTGCATCTTCAGTAGAGCTGTCTGTTTGGGCTTTTGAGTACTCACCCTGTTTTGAACCTCAGGGATCCTAAGAGTGCTTGGAGACCAGTCAGGAAGTTGGAGGACAGCACAGTTTGAGGCAGAAGTGCAGCATGACCTTGCAATACTCCCCCTCTGGACTGAAGTTATAACTGGATTACGTACTCTGTTTCAATGTTACTTATTCTGGTTGAGTGGGAAAATAATGCTCTTGAATATATGTGTAAGTAAAGGATGGCCACCACTGGGTTAATCTCCATTCTTTATTCTTATCTACAGCGAGCAGCTCTTCAAGTGGGGATGCATAGGGCCTCCTGGGTGAAGGAGCTGCAGCTTAATTATTCTGAGCAGCAATGGGAACAAATTGAAAGGAGGCTCATGAAGAGCTCCATGGCAGTCATTGGGCAAGAGAACATTTACAAGGTTCTGTATGGACGGTAAATGACACTGATTGCCTAGCTAAGGCGTTCCCGGATCTACTGCGTTGTGCTGGAACCAATGTGGCATGAAAGGGATGCTTGCACATGTCTGGTGGGGATATCCCTGAGTTATTACTACTACTGAGCATTTGTATAGCACTACAAGATGCATGCAGCGCTGCACAGACATGTAAGAGACAGTCCTTGCTCATCAGAGCTTACAATCTAGTCAAGACAGACAACACAAGGGGAACACAAGGAGATCAGGAGAATCAAGATCTGAAAGTGGCAGCGAAGAGGTGAGTTTTCAGCCTGGATTTGAAGAGGGTCAAAGAAGGCCATCTCTGCTCAGCAGTCATTGGAAAATCATCCCATGGTCTAGGAAACCCAAACGCTCTCAACGACACAATCCACGCAGCCATGCATTCATTTTCAGGATGTGAGCTTCTCTGCCTCAGCCTTTATTTTATTTATTTAATGACACTTATTAATTGCACATTCGATAAGTGTATTTTGTACATCACATAGGGCAGTTAACAGTACAACAGCAGCACCCCCAATCCTAAACAGGGAGGATTGAAGAGAACACCAACTGTGCACTTATCTGCTTCACCCTCTCTCCCAGAGCCATGAAGTCACTCTTGATACACCCAAAGGTATACCTAACAGTATTGTTTGTGTCAACATGGATGAGCAGCATTGGATAATAGTAGACATCTCGGTACCTCTCAGAAGGGAATCACCAACTACCAGTATCTTTCACTTCTTTGTGGTCACTGATTGAGCAACTTTGTGATTTTGAGCTCCGATTCTTCCTTTTTTCTGGAATGTTCTCATCTCCTCCATATCCAGGGCTGCATACTAGTTCTTCAGTTCAAAGGATGGTGGAGGTGGAGTTAGAGTGGTGAATCTGCAGGCCCTGATGACCTGTGTCTAGCTATCTTATTTCTGTATCATACCATCTTCACCTCTATTGGAGATCTTTGACACCTCAAGAAGCATTTTATCAACATAGTTTCTGCTGTCACAGATGCTTCTCAGCCTCACCACCATCTTTCTCATTTCCTCTCAGAGCCAGCCCAACCATTAGGCAAATTAGGACGGTTGCCTAGGACAACAATTTCTGGGGGCAGCATAGAGCAGAGTATTCAAAGTTAAATAGATTCTGACAGCCAGGGAGGGGGAGGGCATAAGGCTTAAGGTTCACCTAGGGTGCCAACACCTTGAACCAACTCTGGGGCCGACCCTGATTCCTCTACTTGCTTCATGAGGGACTCAGCTTGCAGGCATCTTTATACATGGAAACAGTCCCTCACCTGGGATCAGGCTGTCCATCAGGATGGAGGCAGAAGCTGTAACAGAAGAGCGAGCTTTGGAAACATGATTTTTCCCAGCCATAGTTCAGTTGTAGCAGCTTTGGTACCCATTGAAGGAAATGAGAAAAAAAGACTTAGCAAAGTCCCAACTTTTCCTCAGCTGTCCTTTAAGATGAAAAGCAGCTAGCTTCTGAAATCTAACATCTCTGTTCTGATTCCCTGTGTCGTCCTTTATTTTTTATTTTATTTATTGCACTTATTACCTGCCTACCATTACATTTCTAAGTGGTTCACAAAAAACACTCATAATAATTCTATAATCATATAGCATCAAAGCAAAACAGTACAAAAACAACCAAAAGTACTAAAAATAATATCACTCAAAGGAAGGCAAGTCGAAAGAAATGAACTTTCAAACTCCTCCAATCTAGGTAATCCTGGATACTGCAGATTGCTAATAGCAGCGAATTCCACAATAGAGGACTAACAACTGAAAACACCATTGCATATGTAGTAGCATAGTGAACCTCTGAAGCTGTAGGAACAGTAAGAAAACCTGAGAACTGGATCATAAAGGCCTAATTGGTAAGGCATCAAAAATGCTATCAATTTTCAAGCATCTGGGACCCTTTTCTACAATAAAATCATTTCTTTAATTTGAACAGTTTTTGCTTAATTATTTTTTGTGATGATGTTATTGACATTCTGGCTTCTCTAATTTTGATATAGAAAAAGGTGGAGTGAGGGGGGTGGGAAGGAAGAGGAATTTGTGAAGAAACGAGAACTGTGTGATTGCATTCTGATTTTTTTTCTTTTTCTCCTTTTGGAGACTTTGGAATGTTATACTGTTAAATCTTTGCACTCTATTTTGTAAGCTGTTAAAAAATAAAAAAATGGATATCTAAATTATAATCAAAATGTTATAAGTAGCCAATGAAAGGCATACAAGACAGGGGTAATATGGTCACACTTCTGCAACCCTTGTACAACCCACGTTGCTGCACTTTGTGTCAATTGCAATTATTGTGGGAGACGCGGATAAATCATATTACAGTAGTCTGGGTGATGAAGTGCTAACAACTGGACCACAGTCCGAAAGTCAGAGGGTTCCAGGTACAGGCGAAGTTGTTGGACAAGACAATTTCTAAAATACATCGGGGGTCATTTCGAGCCATGTTTAGCAGAGCTGGATGTCCGGGTCAGACGTCCATCACTGCTAAACGCCGGGACCATATCCCCTGCCCAAAGCTCCCCGTACGTACATAGGAGATGTGCGGGGAGCTCTGGATGGGGACGGGCCAAGGGAGAAGAAGGGGCAGGTGGTGGGCGGGGATGTGACCTCAGACATACAGGGCTGATCCTGATGTCAGCCCCGTACGTCCGGGATCTCCAACATCAACGGGGACTTATTCAACCTCGGAGGTGGAATGAGTCCCACTGGATGCTGGGGGACGGCAGCGCAGGGCCAGGTCAGTGGGGTGAGGGGGTGGAGGAGCTTCCTGGCAGCCCCCCTGGCTGCATCGGGGGTCGGATTGCGGGGAAAGAAAGCTGTTGCGGGTGGCCGGGGATCGCGGCTCCATTAAGGAGCCTGGCTGAGTTAGCCAGGCAAGTGGCTGGACATCTGCGGTGCCAGAAGGAAGGCACCCCTTGGATGTCCAACACTGTGCTGTGCTTTTGCTCCCGTGGGGGCATCTAGCCCCCACAGGAGCAGAATCAGATGCATCTCCAGACCGTCCAGATTTCTGGACGTCCGGACGGCCCGGACTTGCACGTTCAGAATGGGCCCCATCATGTACAAGAGTTGCTATATGATCACAAAGCAAGAGGTTACAATCCAAAGTAATTCCAAGATAACACATTTTCTCTTTCCCAGGAATATCATGATTATTCAACGTAAGAAGCTGTGGAGGAAAATAGGCAACATCACTGAAGAAAATCATCACCTCTGTTTTCTAAAAATGTATTATTAACCCATTATCCGCCATCCACTGTACAACAGTCGGGAAACATTGGACAACTTTTAGAGAGCTAAGGGCAGAAGTAAATGAAAACATTTCAACAATCAATATGTAACACACTTCAAAAATTAACAAATAAATCAAAATCACATCAATGTAAAGGCCACATCAAAAAAACAAATAAATATAGGGGAAAAGAACCTCAGAATGCATCCTTCCTTTTAACCCATGGGTTGCTCCTCTCGGAGATTTCCAAAGTTTATTAGAAGTGCTCCTCATGGGTCAAGGAAAAATTCCCTAATGATCTTTCTAATATGCAAAAGCAAACTTTTATCCCCTATTTTACCATTTTTTTTCAATTTATACTAGACAGTACATTATAAAGTATGTCCATGCACAGTTGAGAACTTATTTTCATGATGTATGTTCACTAGGCAGCACACTCAATGAGGTCTGTGTTACACAGACTCTCTGCTGCATCAACAGTATATACTACTGCTCATGGGCTATGACTGAAGCTGCATCTACAAGCTAAAACAGTGCTTCTCAACCCAGTCCTCTGGGACCCCAGGCCAGTCAGGTTTTCAGGATATCCACAATGAATATGCATGAGATAGGTCTGCATACAATAGAACAGTGCATGCATATTCATTGTGGATATCCTGAAAACCTGACTGGCCTGAGGGGATCCCAGAGGACTGGGTTGAGAACCACTGAGCTAAATAATCAGCATGCTGCCGCCATCAGGGCTGAGTGCACTGCCTACTGATTTTACAGCAGGAAGATTAGTTCTCTTCTGCAGCATCATTAAAGGCTACTGGCCTTCAGACCAGTACGTGAACATTACGCGGACTCACAACTATCCATCAAACATGTGCTCTCTCTTCCTACCTAGCCTATGAAAGATCCAAGGACTGGGACCATTCGAGTAACCTATTTGGTTCAATACCCAAAGCGCTCAGAGATGCTTGGCAGCAGGTCAATCCCCTACAGGATATGTTCCTCGATGGTTCAGTAAATAAGCTGACCGCATGCAGTCTCTTGTGTTCCCTTTCTCTTTCTTAGCCCTCCCATATCTTGACTCAGTCTCTCTGTTCTCTCAACCTCCATGTTTGCCAGCCATTCTTTTTTTCTGTTTTTGTCTTTTACTCTGGTACTTTACCCTTTCTTCCACCCCCACCCTCCCTTTAGTCTCTCAGTCCTCCAGTTTCACCTGGATACTCGCTCGGCTGCCAGTATGCTCGTTCCATGGTGTAATTCCCTATGATTCTGCTCACAGGCATGTAAATCACCCTGAGCGCCCCGGCTCTGAGCTGGGCTCCTTCAATAAACTCTCTGCATAGAGAAGCAGGCACAGCTGGCTTATTCATAACCATAAGCAACTTGAAAAAGAGATTAGCGCTTTAGAGATTAAGCATTATCGTTTGAACACAACATAAATCACAGTACTGATGACAGTGGTAATGCCACGGTGCAGTCTGAAACTCAAGGCTTCATGGTTAAGGACCAAACTGGTGAACTGAACGCTCACGTGTACTGCAGCTAAGCGTCCAAGCCCAGCTCGCGACTGCTGTCTAAAGGGGGATCGGGTCGAGGTAGGATGAGGCTCAAGGCTGGGAGCCCAAGAGGAGTGAAGCTCAGTACAGAAACACAATCAATATGGGGGCAATATTCCAAAGATTTACACATCTGCATGTAAAAAAAACCTGTTCAAATACTGTTTCTCCCCCCTTCATTACTACACTTAAAAATAATGTGATGTAATTTTGGTTTACTCCCATCTTTAAAACAGGACAAACCAGCACCCAATAAATGTTACAACTAGCCTAAGTGCATACGCATATATAACGTACACCATAAAATAATAAATGCAGAGGTTAGCATTCCTGATAGTGCTGGGAGAAACTATGCAATCAGATCTAACACCGCACTTCCCAACTCATATATTGAATGTGAGCACAGCTTCTTAATATATATTGAGTGGAGGAGTGGCCTAGTGGTTGGGGCAAGGTACTTCAGGCCGGAAGGTCGGGAGTTCAAATCCCACTAGAGGACAGCAACCTTGGGCCAGAAGGACTGGGGTTTCTAGTCCCACAGGTGCTCCTTGTGGTCTTGGGCAAGCCACTTAACCCTCCATAGCCCATGTTCCCTGTAAAAATAGTTATCTCCAAGTTATAATGCCCTGTTCAATGTAATTTCAGTTTGTTCAATGTAAACCGCACTGATGCAGAATAGCGCGGTATATAAAAGAATGTAAATAAATAAATAAAAATAAATAAAATAAATTGGGGCAGGGGGATTATTCTTACTGGCAGTGTCCTGCTGCTTTTTTGGGCTTCCAACTCACTCGAAACCAAGACTGGGATTTGGCGCCATGAGCTTTTATTTGCAACCACCTAGGATTTCTTTCCCCTATTTTATATCCCTCCCAACTTCCTTTAGTTCAGTCGTTGCAGAGGGACCCGGCAGGGGCCATGCACAATGGCTTTTTGGAAACCTGCAATCATGAGCCCCAAAATCCAGCCACTAGGTGTCACCACTGCACAATGAATGCATAGCATCCCGAGTACCAGCTGACACAGGAAGCACAACAACTCATCCGAGAATCAAACCCATAGGTGATGTCAGGTTGCTGGAGGAATAGTTGACATTTTACTTACTGGATAATGTCCTTTTCCTTGAGTCCTACTCGGCAAGTCCAGACAAGTGGGTTGTGTTCCTCTACCAACTGAGGTAGATACAGAGAAAAATGCCGTTTTCCCGATGACCTCATCCTGCAGTCATATCTGGAGCTAGGGATATACAACCGCAGTATTCATACCCTAGCCACGGAGAAGATTCCTGCTGCACATAACCTACGACTACTACTTATCATTTCAACAGCGCTACCAGTTGCACGCAGCACTGTACAGAGACACGTAAGAGACAATCCCCACTCAAAAGAACTTATAATCTAATTAAGACAGATAACACAACTGCGGACTAGGATACAGTATATCTAGGGGAATGGTAAAGAAACACATAGGAGGTCAACAGGAGACTCGGGGGGAACAAGGACCAACAGTCCAAGGAACAAAATTACATACAGAACACTCTTCAGAAGAATATAAACTGCAGGGTCAGGACACAGAAAATAGCAGATCATAATAGCTCATGGAAGATCAGCAGATCAGATCACAGCAGAACATCGAAGATTATAGCTGATTAAAGGAGCAGGTCCTGAACTGGCCTTGAAGGACTCGGGGAAAGGGCATTATCCAGAAACTAAAATGTCACCTTCCATATTGTCCTACTAGGCCAGCCCAGATAAGTGGGACATACCAAAACTACACCTCGACTAGGCAGGAAGAATCACAGCAGCCTGTAAGATTTTATTTACATATCACCTTTCTCCGGGTCAAGGCGGTTTACATGAATCAGTTTCAGATACATTGTAACAGTGGTGTGAAAACTATATACAGCATGCAAACAGGACCCTGGGGGGGGGGGGGTCTTAATTATCTAATGATTATAACATTGATATGAGACTATATGCAATAAGCAACTATGCTCCCCGGGGTGTGGGGGGGGGATTTTAACTATCTACATTTCAGGCTATGTATAGGTTACTGCTATCAATCATGTTTGAATCTTGTGAGGGTGGGCGGTTATGCTGTTGTGTTGAAATGTTCCAGGAATAGGTGTGTCTTTAGGTGTTTTCAGAAGGTCTTGAGGTCAGCAATGAATCTGAGATTGTCTGGTAATCTGTTCCATATGAATGGTGCAAATAATTGGAATGCCTTTATTTATGCTTGTTGATTTGATTTGGTCCTGGTGTGAGGAATGGTCATGGTGTTTAATGTGGATGTTAGTCCGGTTCTTTGTGGTTGGGAGGGTTGTAAAAGCGAGCTGAGGTGCGTGGGGGGGGGGGGGGGAGGGTCTGCGTGGATGGCTTTATGGGTTAACAGTGTAGCTGTTTGAGTATTGGAGTTATATGGTCTTGCCTTGTCGCTTCTTGAAGGGTTCTTGCTACTGAATGGAGAGCTGTTTGAAGTGGAAGAAGTGTAGACTGCGGTAGTCCTTGGTATATGGCATTGCAGTAGCCTAGGTGGGGTATTACTGTTGCTTGTAGTACCATCCAGAAGTCTTTTGGCTCAAGGAGTAGTCGGAGTAAGATAACAGCACCAAAGGCTGTGTCAGCAGAGAGAGGACATCCAAGCAGCAACAATTGTCAAAAGTGGAAAGCAATGACATCACTGCCACCCAACAGACGTCAATAGGAATGACCGAGCTACACTCTGCCCAGGATGAAACACAAGCCTGTATGGAATGTGCACGCAAACCCTCCAGGACTGGCCACTTCCATAACAGATAGGCTGGGGCTGTAACAGATAGGCCTGGGCTAACATCTCCTTTATTCAGTCACCCAAGGTAGACGCCGTGGCCACTAAGCCCTTATGCAAGCCTGCCAAAAGAAGAAAAATGAGCTGACTTCTTCTGAAAGTCAGTGATTTATTTATTTTTTATTTATTTATTTCAATTTTTTATATACCGCACTATTTACAATCAGCGCGGTTTACAGAGAACACAAAGACCAGAACAACAGGCTGTTCGGTGTTACATATAACAGGAGTATAAACTTGGATAACATGGGAGAACTATGTACATAGAATATATAATCTGTTAATTCGATAACATGAAAGAACTATTTACATACATTAGCAGTAGTGCTAGGGTCAGGAGGAGATTGTGGTTAAGTTTGTGGTGAGGCTAATATATTGCACTTTATGCAGGGTAGTATTTGATAAATAGGTTATATTTGAGGGCCTTTCTGAACTGGGCTAGGTCAGTTATGGCACGTATGTCAGGTGGTAGGGAGTTCCAGCATTTTGGGGCGCAAAACATGAAGGCTCTCTTCGCTGTTGATCGGCCGCATGTTGTTATGACCTTTGGAATTAATAGAGTGTTTAGCGCTATTTGTCTTCTGGATCTGTGATGTATCCAAGGAAAGAATCAAATAAATATGCATGAAAATAGGCTTTCATTTACAATACCAATAGATGCTGCCCACCCGACACAGGCCGTGTTTCGTTTAATAAAACTTCATCAGGGGTAAAGGGCAATGGCAAGCCTCTAAATGGCCAAAAACAAAGTCTCTTCTTAGCCAACAAATGGTTCAATAAGCCGACCACCGGCTGCACATACGGGCCACAGGCGCTACAGATGTAATTGTGCAAAAAACCACCTTCTGCCACTCGTCCTGCACACTAAACAAACTTTCACTGAAACAGTCCTTGGATACATCACGTTTTTCAACTGTGAACTGTTTCTGACGTGACGTCTTGCTCTTAGTTGGACCTTCTTCTGAAAGTCATACAGACATCTTCAGGAATGGAGAAATACCCTCCTAACATACATCCAGGTGAAGGACCTCCCCCTTCCCCTGGCATTGTTCCTTCAGGGATGAAGGCAAACAGACCACCTGATTGACATGGAAAGATGACACCACTTTGGGTAAGGAAGAAATGAGCTACAATACATGGCCTCTTCCAAAAAGTAGAGATCTCAGCACAACAAGGCCCGCAACTCCAAGATACATCTCGCCGAGCAAACTGTAACCAAAAAGCTGCTTTAAGGGAAAAACCTTGAACAAAGCTCTCCACTAAGCCATCAAGGCATGAAGAACCAAACTGAGATCCCTAGAAGGAACCATTGTGCGCAGGAGAGGACCCAAGTGTTTAATTCCCCACTGGAAACAGGCCACATCCAGGTGCGATGACAGGGTGTACCATGCAATCAGCCCTCCAAAACAAACCAAGGCTGCCACCTGAACTCTCAGCAAACTGAGGGAAAGGCCCCTCTCAATCCATCCTGATGTAAGGAGAAAACAGCCGGCAAGAACACAGTGATAGCACCGCCCTGCTACCCACAGCACCTGTGCCCAAAAAACACCAAACGCACACATAGGTGAGAGAAGAGGAGCCTTGGCTTGCCTTCAGAAGCATGGAGAATAGCCCTTAAGTGCTAAGCAACGCCTTTCAAAAGACAAACCATAAGTGAGAAGGGAGCCGGATCATCCAGAAGAACCAGCCCCTGTCTCAAAAGCCCCCATGCCAAAAGGAAGCACAGGAAGGGTCCTGCTGAAGGTGCATCAGAGCCATATACCACAGACCCCTCAGTCAATCTGGTGCCACCAACACCACTGGACCCTGATGGGTCTCCACACAATGGAACATGCGCCCTACGAGAGGGTCTAGGAGGAAACACAAACAGCAGAATCTGCTTTGGCCAAGCATGAACTAGGGCATCAATGCCCTCGAAGCCCGCCTCTTTATGGCAGTTGAAGAACTTGTGCACCTTGGCATTAGACCAGGTTGCCAGAGCCATCTTGGGTTGACCTTGCCGAAAACAGCCTGCATCTGCATGGTCCATTCTGGCAATAAGCTCTGCCAAAAAGGCCAGGGGAGCCCACTCTGCCTAGGAGAATGGGAAAGACCCTGAAACTCTTCATGTCTCCTTGTCAAATGACACAGGTTACCATCATAGCGCTGTCAGAGAAAATCTGAACTGTCTTGCCCTGGAACTATGCTCTGGAGCCACAAGATAGCAAAACAAATGGCTCTTGCATCCAGGCAATTGATGGGCCAAGCTGTCTCCTGCTTGTTCCAGTGACCCTGGGAAGTCTGCCCAAAGCAATGGGCTCCCCAACTGAAAGGCTGGCATCTGCCATCAGCAGAAGCCACTGGGAATCATCCAGGGGAAGGCCTTACAGAAGAAGGCTGGGTAGTTCCCACCATTTTAGACTGGCCGCTACCAATGAGGAAGAGGAAGGCCGATATCAAAGGTTTGTGAACAAGAAGACCAGCAGGACAGCCAGAATTTTGCAGCAGACACATATGCACTTGCACCTAGGAAACATCTCAGTCACTGCTGCTATCAATCCTAGGGGTTGGAGGTAGTTCCAATCCTTGGGAGTCTGCTGCCTCTGAAATGCTCTCAGCTGAGAACACAGAATCTCCGCCCTCTCTCCGAGAAGGAAAAATCCTTCTGGAGCAGGAGACAAACCATGCTCCAAAGTACCCTAATGACTGGATAGGCTCCAGGTAGCTTTTGTCAGAGGTGATCATCCAACCCAGACTCTCCAGAAACTGCTGCACTCGGACCAACACCTGAAAAGATTCCAAACACAATCTGACCTGAACCAGCTACTACTACTACTACTACTATTCAGCACTTATAGAGCATCACGCACGCAGCGCTGCACAGCTAACCTACAAGAGGTAGCCAACATACAAGAGACAGCCAACATACAAGAGACAGTCCCTGCCCGTCAGAGTCATGCTCATCAGAGCTTACAATCTAGTTAAAAGAAAATAGTACAGAGCATTAGTCAGTTCTGTGCAAGGTACGGTGTGGTACAGTTTGGTCTATAGCTTGGTCATGAACTTTGACGGGGGTTAGGGTAAGAAGAGGATGGAGTCAGGATTTAAATGCAATGGTGAAGAGGTGGGTCTTCAACCTGGATTTGAAAAGGGCCAGGGAGGATGCCTGGCACACAGACGCAGGAAGGTTGCTCCCGGCGTATGGTGCAGCAAGGTGAAAGGAGCGCAATCGGGAGTTTGCGGTGAGGGTGAAAGGCATTGATAGAAGTAATTTGTTAGCGGAGCGCAAATTACGAGAGGGGACATAGGGGGAGATAAGAGGTATTGAGGGGCCATAGAGTGAATGCATTTGTAGGTCAGTAGGAGAAGCTTGAAATGGATGCAGAATTGGACAGGGAGCCAGTGAAGCGACTTGAGAAGAGGAGTAATGTGGGCATGGCGAGGCTGGCAGAAGATTAGTCGAGCAGCGTGATTTTGTATGTATTGAAGAGGGAGGAGGTGGCTCACGGGGAGACCAGCGAGGAGTAGGTTGCAGTAATCGAGGCGAGAGAAGATCAAGGAGTGGACAAGCGTTTTGGTAGTGTGTTCAGAGAGGAAGGGGCAGATTTTGCTGATGTTGTAGAGAAAGAAGCGGAAGGTCATAGCTACAAGCTGGATATGAGCAGAGAAGGAGAGAGAGAGGTGTCAAAGATAACCCCTAGATTGCAGGCCGAGGTAACAGGAAGGATAGTAGATCCATCCACATGGACTGAGAGAGGGGGAAGTGGGGGGGAGGAGTTGGGTGGAAAGACAAGGAGTTCAGTCTTGGCCATGTTCAGTTTCAATCGGCGATGAGACATCCAGGCAGCGATGTCCAAAAGACAGAGATCTTGGATTGGGTTGCCTGAGAAATATCAGGTGTAGAGAGGTAAATCTGGGAGTCATCGGCATAGAGATGGTACTGAAAGCCATGGTAGGAGATAAGCGCGCCAAGGCCTTGGGTATAGAGAGAGAAGAGGAGGGGGCCCAAGACAGATCCCTGGGGTACACCTACATGTAGCGGGGTAGGGGAGGAGGAGGAGCCACCAGAGCATACACTGAATGAGCGATGGGAGAGGTAGGAGGAGAACTAGGATAGTATGGAGTCCTTGAAGCCAAGTGAGGAGAGGGTGGTGAGAAGGTTGTGGTCAACGGTATCAAAAGCAGCAGAAAGGTCAAGAAGGATGAGGATGGAATAGAGGCCCTTAGATTTAGCCAGGAACAGGTCATTGGTGACTTTTGTGAGTGTCGTTTCAGTGGAGTGTAGGGGACGGAAGCCGGATTGTAGTGGGTCCAGGAGGGCCTGGAAGGCGAGGAAGTCAAAGCAGCGACAGTGGGGAGTGTGTGTTTTACTTACTTCCATACCTGAGCCGTGCTGTGAGAGGGGCTGCCTGGACCGTGCCGGTGAGCACTGGAGAACACGTGATCCTGTGGGCTATTTAAATCGTGCCCCCACCGCGGAGAGTTGAGTGTGTGTTTTACTTACTTCCATACCTGAGCCGTGCTGTGAGAGGGGCTGCCTGGACCGTGCCGGTGAGCACTGGAGAACACGTGATCCTGTGGGCTATTTAAATCGTGCCCACACCGCGGGACGCGCACCGCGGGCGCGTGCCCGGGGGGCGTGCTCCAAAGGGGCGTGTCCAAAAGGGCAGACCCGCCCCTTTGGTGCCCCTTCGGCGCCTTGAGGAGCTTGAGGAGCATTAAACTCCAGGCTGTTACATCGCTGCTAATGGGGAAGCGAAAAAAGAAAGTTTTCTTGGTTACCTCGACCGGTAAGTCGACAAAGATGGTCGGGCCTATGGACAGTCATTTCAAGTCCGTGGCTCCTCCCCTGGCAGTCGACTCTTCGGTGGACTCCTCTAGTACAGCTAGTCCTGGTACGCTCCGCTTGTCTCCTGATCCGCGTAGGGTTTTATCTCTACCCAGCATGGAGTCCGTATCTGATGCCTCCGAATTAGAGGAGGTGGCCTCTTCTGGACCGATAAAACTGTCTGATTCTTTTTTGAGGTTGAATTCTTTAGGTAAGTCCTTACCTATACCTATTGAGTTTACTTCATGTTCTGAGAATATGCTTCCGCCGAAGGATGTGTCTCTTCAAGATATCTGGCAGATAGTCTCTCGTACAGAAATATCTTTGAAGTCTTCATTGGTGAAAATCTCTCAATTTACTAAAGAGACTGTCGAATCGTTGACTGAACATCATGATAGATTGGCAGTGTTGGAGTCTACTAAGACTAAGATGGAGACTCAATTATCTACTATGCAAGGAGTTTTGACATCTTCAGTTCAGGATTCGTTGGTTCTTCATCGTCAAGATGAATTACTTGAAAATGCTTTACGGATGAAGAATCTTCGTATCCTGAACTTTCCCCGTACTCATTTTCTTTCTCCACAAATATTGCTCTCCAAATACTTGAAAGATGTTTTACGTATCTCTAACCCTGATTCTATTTTAGTGTCTAAATTATATTATCTACCTTCTGGGATTAGAGAGCGGGGGGTAGTAGATCCGGAGGGGGGCAATGTTGTAACTGGCGAAATTGACCAATTGTCTATTAAAAGTTTAGATTTATCTGTCTTTTTAGAAACATCAACAGAGGAGATACCTACTCGGGCTACTCTAGTGGTATCTTTTGTGTTAGAAAATGATAAAGACATAATTCTTAGATCTTATTTTAAGAACAGACATGAAAAATTCTTCGGCCAACCGTTACAGATATTTCCCGATGTGAGTCGTAGTACTCAATTGAGAAGGAAAGCTTTTTTAGCGCTTCGCCCTCGGGTTGTCGCGCTGGGAGCCTCCTTCTCATTGAAATTTCCTTGTAAGTGTGTAATTGTTCATAAGGGGAAGTCATTTATCTTTTTTGATTCCTCCCAGTTGGAGGTTTTCTTACAAGGATTGGCTTGAGGATTGTTTATGGTATTCTTGGAGTCTTTTTTATTTGGATTCAGAATGAGGATTTAGTTTGTTAATTTTGTCTATTAGAGTGTAGGACACCTGCTTAGTAAAAAAGGGATTACATATATTATTGGCTCCTCATTGCCGGGTTTACTCTGTTTTATTGTATCACACTCCTTTTGTGGGCTGGATTTGAAACATTATGTTCTTTTGATGTTTTTTTTGTATTGATTGTTTCCTGTATTTCCTTGATTTTCCTTGAATAAAAGGATTTAAATTTGAAAAAAAAAAAAAAAAAAGCAGCGACAGTGGACTGCTTGTTCTAATAGTTTGGATATGAAGGGAAGGAGGGAGATGGGTCGGTAGTTAGAGGGGCATGTGGGATCAAGTGAGGGTTTCTTGAGGAGGGGTGTGACAACAGCATGTTTGAAGTCGATGGGGACAGTTGCTGTGGAGAGTGAAAGGTTGAGGATATGAGTGATGGAAGGGACAATGGTGAGGGAGATGGAACGTAGGAGATGGGTAGGGATAGGGTCTGATAAACAGGTGGTGGGTTTGGAGGAGGAAAGGAGGAGAGCGGTTTCTTCTTCAGAGATCGGAGGGAAGGAGGAGAGGGTGGCAGGGGGAGTATGGATGGGGGAGGAAAATTGGGGAGGAGGGGAGGTAGATGAGGGGGTAGGGAATTGGAGGGTAATCTTGTGGATTTTGTCGTGGAAGTAGTTGGCTAGGGTTTGGGCAGAAAGGGAGGGCGTGATCAGGGGCAGGGGGACCTTGAGGAGAGAAGTGGAGTGGAGGAGTGGCCTAGTGGTTGGGGCAAGGTACTTCAGGCCGGAAGGTCGGGGGTTCAAATCCCACTAGAGGACAGCAACCTTGGGCCAGAAGGACTGGGGTTTCTAGTCCCACAGGTGCTCCTTGTGGTCTTGGGCAAGCCACTTAACCCTCCATAGCCCATGTTCCCTGTAAAATAGTTATCTCCAAGTTATAATGCCCTGTTCAATGTAATTTCAGTTTGTTCAATGTAAACCGCACTGATGCAGAATAGCGCGGTATATAAGAGAATGTAAATAAATAAATAAATAAAATAAATTGAGGGTATTAAAGAGACGGCGAGGATCAGAGGCAAAGGAGTTGGCCAGATGGATGAAGTAATCTTGTTTGGCAAGTGCTGAGGCTGACTGAAAGGAGCCAAGCATGAATTTGAAGTGTAGAAGGTCTTCCGGGGAGCAGGATTTGGACCAAGCTCGTTCGGCAGAACGGGCGCAGATGCGTAGATAACGGATTGTGGGTGAGAGCCAGGGTTGGGGAGTAGATCGTTTGAAAGGATGAGGGGTGGGAGGTGCAAGAGTGTCAAGGGCTGAGGATAGTGTAGCATTGTATGAAGATTATGCCTCATCGACGGATTTGGAGGATAAAATGGAGGAGAGAGATGGAGAAATGGAAGAAGAGAGAGTCGTGGGATCAATATTATGAAGGTCTCTAAATAGGTCGGAGAAGACAGGACGAGGTTGGGAAAGCGGAAGCTGAAGAGTAAATGTTAAGAGGTGATGGTCAGATGAGGGAAGGATTGATTTGTGGAAGTTTGAGGGAGAGGAATTGGAGAAGAGTATTAGGTCAAGGCAATGACCGTGTAGATGTGTGGGGGCAGTGGAACAAAGTTTGAGGTTGAACGAGGAGGTAAGAGCGAGGAACTTTGAGGCATGGGGATCGGAGGGGTTGTCGATGTGAATGTTGAAATCGCCAAGAATAAGAGTGGGGGAGGAGGGGTCCATAAAGGCAGAAAGCCAGGAGTCGAAGTCGGTGAGGAAGGTTGATTTGGACTTGTCGGGTGGGCGATAAATAACAGCTACTCGGAGGCGGAGTGGTGTGAGGAGGTGAATGGCGTGGACTTCAAAGGAGAGGGGGGAGTGTGATTGGGGTGGCAGGAGGGGCTGGAATTGGCAGGAGGGAGAGAGTAGGAGGCCAGTACCACCACCGCGACCAGTAGATCGAGGTGTATGGGAGAACTGGTAGCCCCCATAGCAAAGAGAGGCAATGGATGCGGTGTCGTCTGGGGAGAGCCAGGTCTCGGTCAAGGCAAGAAGGTGTAGGGCATTAGAGATAAAAAGATTGTGAATAAAAGGGTTTTTTTTTTACGACTGTGCATGCGTTCCATAGGGCGCATGAAATCGGGAGAGCGGAGGGGGGGGAGGAAAGGGATATGGATAAGGTTAGATAAGTTACGTGTGGATTTCTTATTAGAGTAGTGTGGGGGTCTATTTCTAGGGTAATACCGAGATTTGAAGGGAGCAGTGTGTGGGTGGGTATGTCTGGGTGTGTGTGCTCTCCAAGAGGGGCATGAGGGTGGGGAAATGAGGGGTAAGATGATGCTATCGGGTAGGTTATGTGAGGGATTATTTTTGGGGGTAGGGTTGGGGTTGATATCTATGGATGAGTGACTGTGGGATGAATGAGGGAGGGCGAAAAGAGGGAGGAGTGGATGTGGATGAGATTAGATAGGGTACGTGGGGAACTTTTTTTTAGTGTGAGAAAGAAGTCGGGGGGGCCAGGGTTGGGGTTGATATTACCTGATGAGAGAAGGAGAATGAGTATTAGAGAGCGAGATAAGGTGGAGATAGTAAGGCGGAAGCAAGGGTGGGGTTGCTTTAAAGAGAGGGGGGATGGTTGAATGCAGGGGATGGTGTGAAGAGGCTCAAGGGCAGATGCTAGGCTAGGGGGCAGAGTGGAGGGAGAAGTGAGGAAGGTAGGGGGAAGAGGAGGGAGGGTGTTGGTAGGAGGGGAGGCAGTTGGGGAGGATGAGGAAGAGAAGGACAATGAGATGTGGGGCCATGGTGATGGGCAGCAAGGTCTGAGCAAGCAATGGGTAGCAAGTTCTATACAGTCAATGGGTAGCAAGTAATAGGCAAACAAGCAGGCAGTGGGCAGCAGTTCTATGCAAACAATAGGTAGCAGTTCTATGCAACATGGTAGCAACAATATGCAGACAATGAGTAGCAACACTCTGTAAGCAATGGATGAGCAATGGATAACAGTTCTATGCAACAATGGGTAGCGGTTCTATGCAACAATGGGTAGCGGTTCTATGCAACAATGGGTAGCGGTTCTATGCAACAATGGGTGGCAGTTCTATGCAACAATGGGTAGCAACAGTATACCGACAATTGGTAGCAACACTCTGTAAGCAATGGAAGCAGTGGATAACAGTTCTATGCAACAATGGGTGGCAGTTCTATGCAATAATGGGTGGCAGTTCTATGCAACAATGGGTAGACGTTCTATGCCCAGAATGGGTAGCAGTGCAGCAGCAAGTTCAGGGCGGGTAATGATCAATGCCAGCAGTGGGAGGCAAGACAACGGAGAGTTACTTGAAAGTACCTGGGTGGAACTCGTGAGAAGGTTTGGTCGGGAGTCAATGTGTGGAGGAGCGATCGAGCCTGGTCGACCCCGGCAGCTACGGAGCACCGGAGCGCCTCCAGGCCTGCACCTAAGGGCCACGCCAAAGGGCCCTCTGGCGAGGCCCTCAGGTGCGGGCCCGCCAGGCGCAGGCGTGACCGATGGTGCCCTCCTTACAATGGGCTGCAGCTGGGCGGCGGGAAGAAGAGCTGCGTGTGGCCCGCGCCCGATGACGCCCTCATTACAATGGGCTGCAGCTGGGCAGCAGGAAGAAGCGCTGCGTGCAGCCCGCGCCCGATGGCGCCCTCATTACAATGGGCTGCAGCTGGGCGGCGGGAAGAGCTGCGGGTGGCCCGCACCCAATGGCGCCCTCCTTACAATGGGCTGCAGCTGGGCGGCGGGAAGAAGAGCTGCGTGTGGCCCATGCCCGACGATGCCCTCCTTACAATGGGCTGCAGCTGGGCGGTGGGAAGAAGCGCTGCGTGCGGCCCGCACCCAATGGCACCCTCATTACAATGGGCTGCAGCTGGGCAGCAGGAAGAAGCGCTGCGTGCGGCCTGCGCCCGATGGCGCCCTCATTACAATGGGCTGCAGCTGGGCGGCGGGAAGAGCTGCGGGTGGCCCGCACCCAATGGCGCCCTCCTTACAATGGGCTGCAGCTGGGCGGTGGGAAGAAGCGCTGCGTGCGGCCCGCACCCAATGGCACCCTCATTACAATGGGCTGCAGCTGGGCAGCAGGAAGAAGAGCTGCGTGCGGCCCGTGCCCGATGGCGCCCTCATTACAATGGGTTGCAGCTGGGCGGCGGGAAGAAGAGCTGCGTGTGTCCCGCGCCCGATGGCGCCCTCCTTACAGCTAGTCATTAGGTAAAGATGCACACAGATGCTAGTCACTAGGTAAAGATGCACACAGATCATTTCGTAACACAGAGCAGCAGCAACTATAATAATTTTGATGAACACTCGAGGTGCAGAGGAGAGACCAAAGGGCAGAGTGGCAAATTGAAAGAGCGAGCCAAGAACAGAAAACTGCAGGAAGCGCTGCTGATCCCTGCGAAGGGGAATGTGGAAGGATGCCTCTGCCAAGTCCAGTGATGCAAGAAGCTCTCCTCACCTGACTGCTCGCAGGACCAACCACAATGTCTCCATGCTGAAATGAAAACTGATGCCCTATATTTCCAAAAATGGGCAGAAGGGCTCCTTCTTTGGCACCACAGAGTAAATGGAATACTGACCCTTGCCTCTATTGGCAGGTGGCAGGCGATATATGGCACTGGCACTAACGCTTGGAGGCTGAGAAGCCTCTCCTGAGTAGTCTGAGCGGCAGCTTTCCTGGCCAGAGATGCATGGAGAAATCAGGAAGGTATCTGGAATGGAGTCCTTGCATTCCAGCAGCTAGATGCCCTGAAAGATGTCAAAAACCCACCAGTCCAAGGCCACACAGGTCTATTCCTGGAAGAAACGAAGGAGCTGACCACCAACCAGATGGGCCCTAAACCCATCACTGCATCTAGATCTAGAAAAAGAGGGAGCCTTGCAGGGCCTACAAGTCCTTTGGAAAGACTGAAACCAGAAACGGGAGCTGAAGGGAGGGAGGGATTGCCTCCTTAGGCTATACTTCCTGGAGTCCCTGAATGCCTGTAAATCCTGGTGGTGAGAGCAAGGAGAACACGATGCCGAGGAGAAGGGACCTTGCTTCCCAGGCCCTTTAAGTCTATCCTCTTGAGACGAGCAGTTTGGGTACTCCCAGCTCCTTCATCAGCTTTTCTAAGTTCTCCCCAAACACAAGCTTCCCCTTGAAGGGAGCTTAGGCAATAGGACTTGGAAGAAGGGTCCACTGTGCAATGGCGAAGCCAAAATCAGCAATGTGTCACCATAGGAAAGCAACATTTTGGCCACCAGGTGGACTAAATCATAAATGGCAAGCAACAAGAAAACCTCCACTGACTCCAGAAAGTGAAGAAGCATTCCTGTGGGAGGGACTGAATCCAATGAAGTAGGGCATGAGCCGTAAGCCCCCCACAAGCTATCAGGAGGATAGGGAGGGGCGGCTGAAAAAAATGGTTCTTCAGGAAGCCCTCAAACTTGCAAACCTCTTGGTTCCTAAGGTCTGCATCATCCTCCACCGGAATGCCGATGAAAATAGTCCGCATCTGCATGGTTTATTCCGGTGGGGGGGGGGGGGGGTAACTGTATGCAGGCAGCAAGTTCCTCTTGAGGGAGAGCATAGAGCCTACTCACAACTCTGCCTCCTCTCACTGGGGTGAAGGCTGCACACATCATGTTCTTAAGAACTTCTGGGAAATGAAAAGCCCTAGAGAGTACACCAGTCCCCTGCAAGAGGGGATGCATATGTGACTCCTGATCTGCCAACACAGTATCCAATAGCCAGAGCAGAGGAAATGTGATTGATTAGCACTGCCAGCTCCTCATTCCAAAGCAACAGATAATCAGGGAATCATCCTAATCGTCTGGCACCAGACATTCGCCTTTTCACAAGTGGAGCCATCATCAGATCTCTTGGAACTCAAGGCAGGATCCCGAGCGTAGGAGAGATGATCTGAATTCCTTGAATCCAACCTCTTCCAGAACAATGACGATAACTCTGCATTTCTGGTCCACACGCCTCCATGCCAAGACTGCAGAGGGAGGACAGAAAGGTGTCTCTTTCTAGAGGACAAGCACTTATGCCAAGCAGAGTAGCTTCCTGAAGAAAGTCCTTCAATCCATCTAAGGACTGCTGTGCTAAGCTGCGCTTATAGCGTGTGCACCAGAAATGCAGAGTTATCGTGTGTTACGCAGATAGCGCTCAGATAATACATGCTCACAGCATGCTTTGACAGCGCATAGAAACTGCGCTTATCAACATGCACAGCGTGGAACACAGGTTAAGAGAGTTCAGCGCTAGTAGTGAACATACACAGCATAAGTATGAGGAAGGAACTGGCAAGTGAAAAAACACAATTGCGATTCTTGGAGCAGGACCACTGATAATCACGCCAAACAGATGAAGGCAGGGGGCCCCCACAGACCCTTTATTTAAGCAGAGAAACAGAAAATGGTAACTTAAATCTGATGCTCACTCAGGGGAACTAAAGCAGCAATGGTGCTGGACTCAAAAGCTACTCCTCTGCTTCCAAGGCCTGCAGGTACATACTAAATGAAGATCTCCATCTACTTATTTTGGGGAGAGCCAGGGGGAGATGGAGGGGAAGGGAGCACTAGGCTTTGCAACCAAAGATTCCTCCAGGGTCCTGATCCAACATTTCTGGCTGTTCAACCGGAAACAAAGTGACACCCCTCCTCCTTTGGCAAACCCAGGAGGGCACTGATTTTTCCAACAGGAGTCTCCTATGTCCAGTCATCCTTAAGAGTGGTTACTCACAAACTAAATCAGTCTTTCTTCAACGTTTTCATAGAGCTACTCCAATGTGTCCACAATCTGCTGGAAACAGAGAAATACCAAAGATGTATGCCCCTAGCTGTTCCAGACATGATTGCAGGGGGTCATCAGAAACCTCTGGATTTTTCTCTGTCTCCACCTCTGCTGATAGGCGAATATAATCCACTTGTCTGAACCGGCCTAGCATGACGATATGGAATCACACATTGCAGGTAGTCTGAAACTGTCCTCCACATGTTCTGTGATGGGACCCAGCGACGGGTATTGAGGCAAGCAGAGTACTTCCTGTGATGGGACACAGGGATGTGGTATGGAGACAAATGTAGCCATACAATTGTCCTGCACTAAGGAACTCTTTCCATGGCAGGGGTCATCTGTAAGAGGTCACTCAATGCGTCAGATTCTAAAAGGCACCTTTCTCTTCTGCAGGCAGATGCAGAATGAAAGGGAGAGTTTAGGAAGCAGACTGCCTTCCTCACTCCTTGCACAAGACTAATAGAAGCTCATTCATATCCTCTGACATTAATACTACCAGCCATCCATCTTCTACTCTCTAAATTACCTTCTTATAGTCCACATCTTTTTCATAACTGATAAAATCTGACTGATATCAGCTTTATTGAAAAAATAACATTTTCTCCTTTTTTCACTGATTATGTTTTTAATATTAATGCTTTTTTTTTTATTGCCAGCGATGTCGAAGCCTGAACATACATTTCAGATTTTGCAGGCAGTAAGTCAAGTCTCTTCCTTTCTACATGAAATTTTTCTACTTTTTAAACAGTTTAAGGAAAGTGTTCAACTGGGAGACTAGTGAAGGCAATCTTGACCCCTGCCACCAGGCCAGTTCCTCATTCTGTGACCTTGATAAATTGGAAGACTGGAAGTCCAAATGGCAGAAACGTTTAATGTGGACAAGTGCAAAGTTATACACTTAGGGAAGAACAACCCAAAAGCGTCGTTACTCACCTGTAGCAGGTGTTCTCTGGGGACAACAGGAATCAGTCCTCACATATGGGCAATGTCAGCGCCAACAGAGCCCAAGTGGAAGCATCTCCCCAGCTTTCAAAGAAAGTCTTTGGGAGATGCACCACGCATGCATGGTCCACGTCCCGCCCAAGGGTGCCATCTTGCCTCAGTCTAATGACATAGCTAAGATGGCAAAAATTTAAAACATGGAAAAGAAGCAACTCCAAGGGGAAGAGGGTTGCGAGGACTGATTCCTGCTGTCCCCGGATAACACCCATTACAGATGAGTAACTACACTTTCTCCAGGAACAAGCAGGAAGTCAGTCCTCACATATGGGACTCCCAGCTACAGGCTACCGAGAACCTGTAACCAAAAAATGCCACGGCGACCTGCAAAGGATCAGCCGTGATCAGCAGCAGTTGAGTACCTACTGAGAGACTCTCGCAAGACCCAAGTGTCCGGCGGAAACCCAGCACTCTGGTAGCCTGAACACAGAAGGGTCAGAGGGCAGGAGTTGCCTACACCCCAAAGAGATTACATACAGCCTGACAGAAGGAGTGGTCCAGTCAGGACTCCTTCTCCAGGCAGTAGTGGGTTGCAAAGGTGTGAACCAAAGACCAGATGGTGGCCCGACAGATTTCCATCACGGGGACGGAATGCAGATTTGTCACTAAAGTAGCCATGGCCTTAATCTGTTAAATAAATAACATGGTGCGCCATGACTCTCTGGTCCAGTGAGATTCCTGCTTGCTTGTAGGCAAGGGAAATGCAGTCCACCACCCCAGGGTTGTCTGGGCCACCGAGGGGCTATCAGAGTTTGCTTAGTCACTGTGAGAACCAGGCAGCCGGGGTCATAGGATACAAAAAGCTGCAGTGCTTTGCGGTGGCCCTGGGTCCAGTTGCAGGTAAAAGGACAGGGCTCTCTTACTATCCAGATTGTGGAGAATGGTCTCTGCCCTACTGGCATGAGGCCTCTAAAAGAAGGTGGGGAGTACCACTTCCTAGTTGAGGTAGAATGAGGACACTACCTTCGGCAGAAACTTGTGGTGCGTGCGGAGCACCACCCTGTTCTTATTAGAACCTCATGTAGGGGAGCTCTGCCATCAGAGCCTGGAGCTTGCCGACTCTGCAAGCTGATGCGAGTGCTACTAGGAAGGCGACCTTCCAGGATAGGTAACAGAGGTCGCATGTACCCAAGAGTTTGAACGGAGGCTTAGTGAGCTGAGAGAGTATCACATTGAGAACCCACGCCACCACTGGGAGGGGGACGAGTGGTCTGGATAACGGAGGTTCCACAGGAATCGGGACATGAGAGGCTGAACCGAGAGGGCTTTTCCCTCAACAGAATGGTGATGCGCTGCGATAGCGCTCAGGTGTACTCAGACCGAATTGGACTTCAGTCTCACCTGCGATAGGTGAAGCAGGTACTGAAGTACCACTTGAACAGAGCTGGAAAATGGGCTTGCCCATCTTTCCGCACACCAAACCAAGAATTGGTGCCACTTGAAAGCATACGCCCTTCTTGTAGAGGCCTTGCGAGAGGCCAGAAGAATCTCTTCCACGTCCTGCGAGAGTTTGAAGGGAGCTAATGCTAGCCTTTCAGCAGCCAAGCCATGAGCGAGAGGGACCCCAGATTGGGGTGCACGAGAGAGCCCTGCTCCCATGAGAGTAGTCCTGGAGCTTGGTCCAGGTGAATCAGTGACGCTGCCGATAGGGAGAGGAGCAGTGGGAACCAGGGCTGCCTGGGCCACCAAGGGGCTATCAGCACTAGCGATGCTCTGTCACTCTGGACCTTGAATAATGTCTTGGTTATCAGCGGTGTCTGTGGGAAGGCGTACATGAGGCCTTCCGTCTATGGCAGGGGTCTCAAACTCAAATTGCTTTGAGGGCCAAATGAGGACTTGTAAAGTAACCCGGGGGCCGCACAAGACGCAGGCCTAATTTGCATAAGGGACCTCATTTGCATAAATATTTGCATAATGTTACCATAAACTAACTTTTAGTAAACATGCCTCTTAATGAGCGTATGGATAAAGAAAGACTAAAAGATTTCTACATTACTATAATCCAGTGCCAACCGCCAGGCACATTAGGAACTACTACAAACACTACCCATTTAGAACCCATAGCAAACCCACCGTATCGTAACAGCACTACCAGGACTCACAAAGCACCATACCCTAACTATCAAAAGGCAACACTGCAAATATTAAACCAATACATTTCAGAGAATAACAATACATGACCTACTGGGGAAAGAGAACAAGTGGCAATGTCAAATAGGAATTACATAAACAGAATACCTCAGCTCAGTTACACATGCAGAACATACACCATCACCAAACAAGGAATCAAAATTTAGAAACAGGAAGACAATAATTAAACTGGGAACCCCAAAAGCCAAACTTGGAATGTACAACAACACTGTAGAAATAAAACTATAAATTAATTTCCTCTTGTATTAAATAAAGCACAGACGTTAATGATGCACATTTCCCAGAGCTGACATATTCCAGTTAATTCAAAATAAAGAGATATTTTTCTACCTTTTGTGCATTTTTTTTTTCAGTTGCAATTGTGCCAGCCACTTTCTTCTGGTTTCTTGGTGTCTTCTGCTAACTCTCCATGGTCTGCTGTCCATTTGTACTTTCTTCTCTCTTCTAGTTTTTTCCTTTCTCTCTCTGCATCTGCTTTAACATACTAATCTTTTTCCTTTTGCTCTTTCCTCATTCCTATTTCATCCACTCAAATTTTACCCCTCCATTCTCAATCCACACTTACTCACCCAGTACCTGGCCAATTGTAGATTTTTCTTCCCTCCCACACAAAATATTTTTTCCCCTCTCCATTTTACTCTCCCAGCCCTATCCCATTCTAATCCTCCCCCAACATCAGCTCCCTTGTAGTTTCAGCCCCACCCAGCATCTGCTCCCTTCTAGTCCCCGCATCATCAGCCCATTCCAGTCCTATTCTAGCCCCACCATCAGCCCATTTCCTGTCCTTGCTCCCCCAACTAAGCCCATTTCCAGTCCTAGCTCCCTCCCCTCACAGCCCATTTCCTTTCTAAGCCCCCTCCCCATCAGCCCATTTCCATTCCAAGCCCCCCTCCCCATCAGCCCATTTCCATTCCAAGCCCCCTTCCACTCAGCCCATTTCCATTCCAAAACCCCGTCCCCATCAGTTATTTGCAGTTCAAGCCCCCCCTTCTACTCAGCCCCTTTCCAGTCCTAGCAACCCCCCAGTCCATTACCAGTTCTAGCCCCCCCATAGCCCATTACCAGTCCTAAGCCCCCCAACAGCCCACTTCCAGTCCTAACCCTCCCATCACCCCATTTTCATTCTTAGCCCCCCCATAACCCCATTTTCAGTCTTAGCCCCCCCCAATCAGACCACCTCCAGTCCTAACCCCATCTGCCCATTTCCAGTCCTCGCCCCCCCATAGCCCATTACCATTCCTAAGCCCCCCAACAGCCCACTTCCAGTCCTAACCCTCCCATCACCCCATTTTCATTCTTAGCCCCCCCATCACCCCATTTTTAGTCTTAGCCCCCCCCAATCAGACCACCTCCAGTCCTAACCCCATCTGCCCATTTCCAGTCCTCGCCCCCCCATAGCCCATTACCATTCCTAAGCCCCCCAACAGCCCACTTCCAGTCCTAACCCTCCCATCACCCCATTTTCATTCTTAGCCCCCCCCCCCCCCATAACCCCATTTTTAGTCTTAGCCCCCCCCCCAATCAGACCACCTCCAGTCCTAACCCCATCTGCCCATTTCCGGTCCTAACCCCCCCCCATCAGGCCAAGTAAATAAACTAAAAACAAAACCCTGTCTGCTGCTGCTGCTGCCGCCGCCGTGGTAGCAGCACAATCAGCTGTTCGCGGTCCCTTCTCCTATGCCCGGAAGAGCCCCGAGTCTGCTCCTTTAGCGGTGAGCTTTTCAAGCCGCGAAGAGAGTATTTTCCTCTCGCGCGGCTTGACAAGCCGCGCGAGAGGGAAATATTCTCTTTGCATCTTGAAAAGCCCGCCGCTAAAGGAGCAGACTCGGGGCTCTTCCGGGCTGAGGAGAAGGGACCGCGAACAGCTGATTGTGCTGCTACCACGGCGGCAGCAGCAGCAGAAGACAGGGTTTGTGTTTTTTTTTTTTTCCTCCGTCGCGGGCCGCACAAAGTTCGGTTGCGGGCCGCATGCGGCCCGCGGGCCGCGTGTTTGAGACCCCGGGTCTATGGGATGAGGAATGCATTTGCTGCCACCTGGGACAGCTGGTGTGAGCAGAATTGGGGCAACTGCATGTTGTCCGGGCTGGTGAACGGGTCCATTAAGGGGATGCCCCAGAGATGGAATAGCCAAGAAGCTACCAATGGATCCAGGCACCACTCATGCGAATGGAGGACCCTGCTCAATTTGTCCGCCAGGGCATTGTCCTGGCCTGGGAGGTACACTGCCCTTAGGAGCATCCCTCTGCCTAGGAGCAGAGGGCTACCACCTCCTGGCAGAGGGGGTACAACCCTGTATCACTTTGTTTGTTCATATAGAACACTGAGACCTGATTGTTGGTCTGGATCAGCACCAAGTGGTGGAATTGGTGGCAGAAGGCTCGGAGGGCTAGGTATACTGCCCAGAGTTCTAGCAGTTGATTTGCAACCGGGATATCCTCCTTGGACCAGCTGCCTTGCATCTGGAGGCTCCCGCAATGTGCTCCCCAGCCCATTAGCAAGGCATCCGTGGTAAGGACCTTCTGGGGGATGGGTGCCTGGAATGACATCCCAGTCTGAAGGTAGCATGGATTCTGCCAGATAAAGGGTAACCTTCAGTTTGTCGCTGAGCCTGCCTGTGGCTTGAGTCCACTGAGAGCGGAAGCACCATTGAGCTGCTCTCATGTGCAGGCGGGCATATGGGGTCATGTGAACCGTTGATGCCATGTGTCCCAACAGGGGGAATAGGAGCCGGGCTGTTAGCATCTGGCATTAGTGTATCTCTGTGGCTAACTCCCTAAGGTGTTCTGACTTCTGGAGGAGGAAGGCTTTTGCCTGGAGAGTAACTAGTTGTGCCCCTATAAACTCTAGGCACTGGCCCGAAGTGAGGTGGCGCCTGGTGGTGCATTGTGCCTCTGCAGCCGTGTCCCCCTTTATGAGCCAGTTATCCAAATAGGGGAAGACGAAGGCCCCTTGGAGCCAGAGGCTGGCTGCAACCACCGTGAGGCACTTTGTAAAGTCCTTTGGCAACAAGGCCAGACCAAAAAGCAGCACCCTGTATTGATAGTGCTGTCCTCCCACCACGAACCAGAGGTATTTTCTCTAGCTGGGATGAATTAGGACGTGAGTGTAGGTCTAAGGAGCATAGCCAATCTCCCTGTTGGAGGAATGGCAGTAGTGGCCCAAGGAGAGCATCTTGAACTTCTCCCTGACCAGAAACCTGTTGAGCTCTCACAGGTCCAGGATGGGCCTGAGGCCTCACATCCTCTTGGGGACGAGGAAGTATCTGGAATAGAAGGCTGTGCCCCAGAGATGTTTTGGCACTGGTTCGACAGCTCTGTCGATTATTAGGCCTGCTAGCTCAATGAGGAGCAAGGTCTGGTGAAGGAAAGGCCTGGTGAACTCTCCTGGGATGTACATGGGTGGCGCCCGATGAAGGTGGAGGAGGTAGCCCTCCTTGACCATCTGTAGTACCCAGGTGTCAGTGGTGATGGCTGTCCACCTGTTGGCAAACATGGCTAGGCACCCCCCTGTGGGCAGCAGAGGACCCCCTGGGGGTAGGGAGGTTGTGCTCAGGCAGGCAAAAGTTCCCCCCAGGCTGGGCTGGGATCGGCGCCTGGAAATTTGTTTTTTTTTGTTGTTTACTGGGACCATGTCCCTGCCCTTTTTGTTGCTGGCCCTTTGAGGGGCCGCGAAGGCCTAGAAGTGTGGAATACCACTGAAGCCTCCTTTCTTCCTTGGGAAGAAGGGCTTTTTCTCTGGGACTTTCTTCCGGGGGTGCAAAGAGGTCTTTTTTGAGAGCCTGGCTCTCGTCATATACTCTATCTCTATGTCCGCTGCCTTATCCACTATGGGTTTCCCAAATAGGTTTTCACCTATGCAGGGGACATCTATCAGTCTGTCCTGCAGTCACTGTTCCAGGTCGGATGACTGCAGCCATGCTTGGTGTTGGAACCTGATGCCTGCAGCGGCCACCCTGGCCGATGACTCCAAGCCATCGTAGGCTGCCCAGGACAGGAACTTTGAGTATTCCTTTACTGACGAGGTTAGGATCTTGAACCTCTGTAGGGGTTCCCCCTCGAGGCCTGCCAAGAATCCACCTAGCTCCTTCGACAGTTCCTTCAGGTACATGCCGATGTAGAGCTGCTAGGACTGGATCCGGCATGTTAGGATCAAGTCCTGAAAGGCCTTCTGGCTGAGGGCGTTGAGGGTTTTGGCCTCCCTGCTGGGTGGCACCGACAAATTGACCTAGATTGGCCACTGTTCGAAACAGGATACTGGGCTTGATGGACCTTGGTCTGACCCAGTATGGCATATCTTATGTTCTTATGAATGAGTTTTTTGGCTCTTAAGCAGGTGCATTGACCATGGAGTTGTGGGGAAGCTGGGTCTTATGGAGCCCAGGGCTTCGGCATACTTGGTACATGGCATCGAGATGCCTGCAAACAAACGGTACCAACACCGGTGTTTCTCACATTCAGAGGAGGCGATTGAGGACTGAGGTCACCGGGACTGTAAGGGTTTCCTTTGGGGGTGCCTTGTATTGGAGTATCTCCAATTCTTCTGTGCGAGAGATTTTTTTCGGCCTCTGTCTTAATGGCAAGGGCCTTGGCCATGTCCCGCACAAAATCAAGGAACGTAATATCCTTAGGCAGGGAGTGGCGTGGGGTCATCAGGGGAGATGGGTCTGAGGGCACATCATAGTGCTGCCTTGTGTCCAGGGAGTCTTCCTCCTTGGTCTCCCATTCAGACTCGAAGTCCAAATACAAATCTGATGCCGCACGATCACCTCGACCGAGGGCCGTTCTCAGCACTTCGTACCTCCAAGGATTGTCAGTCTGAGCCACGGGCACTCACTGGGGAGGACCAATGTCCTGAGGAATGGGAGCAGGACCTCGTCCAGGGCTAGGGGCTCTCTTGAGGCCGATGGCGCTGGAGGACCAGCTCGACATCTGGGGAAGCCCTCAATGTCTAGGATCCCATCGTCACGGCAGATGAACCAGACCAGCCAGATATGAACGCCCGCTACATGGCGACTAGGTCATACATACTGGAGTGGAGGAGTGGCCTAGTGGTTGGGGCAAGGTACTTCAGGCCGGAAGGTCGGGGGTTCAAATCCCACTAGAGGACAGCAACCTTGGGCCGGAAGGACTGGGGTTTCTAGTCCCACATGTGCTCCTTGTGGTCTTGGGCAAGCCACTTAACCCTCCATTGCCCATGTTCCCTGTAAAATAGTTATCTCCAAGTTATAATGCCCTGTTCAATGTAATTTCAGTTTGTTCAATGTAAACCGCACTGATGCAGAATAGCACGGTATATAAGAGAATGTAAATAAATAAATAAATACTGCTCTCTATGGCTGCCATTCTGGTCTCCATACCAGTTGGCTCCGCAAGCTCTGACATGGGCAGCAAGAGGTTTGGGCCCGGTGAGGTACTGTTGAGAGGGAGTCCTTGATGAAGGAGGCCTCGGAGGCCCGAGGCCGGCTGATGGGTGCCGACTCCTCCTTACTGAGGCAGCTTGGCGAGCTGTTCCTACTCAGACTCCTCTAACTCATGCCCGGGACTGTGGGTCCTGAGGTGGGATTTCCCTTTCTTCCCGGATTTGTCCTCCGAGGTGGTCTTTGAGGATTTCTTCTTTTTGTGCTCCACCTCCAGGGATTTCTGCTCAGAGGAACCGCAACCATGGGACTCTGAGGAGGCTGTGGCTTTGCGGGACATCAAGGTATCGGAGGGGGCCCTGGAGCGTGGTGTCACTGAAGACTCCAGTGCAGAGTCAGACTTCTGAAAGAAACTTATCTGCTGCTGATGGCGGCTCTTCAAGGCCTTTGAGATCATGGTTCTGCGGAGCTCACAGTCGGAGTCATTGTGCTCCGGGCCAAGACATCAGAGGCAGCAGTCATGTGGGTCGGTGAGTGACATCATTTTGCCACACCGGTAACACTTTGTGAAAACACTGCAGGCCATCAGAAAAAAAGGGTTCCTGCCTCCCGGCAGGTTCAGAGGCCTTCAGCAGGAAAAGGGTACCAACAATGGTGGAGGAGCACCTCGATGAAAAAATGAAAAAAACCCCTAATAGACAAACCCAAGGAGAGATGCTGAGGCGAGCGGGCTCGGGGGCGGGAAGGAACCGGTACGCAACCGGAGAAACACAATAGTAAAATCAAACTTTTACCGGGGAAAACTGGACAATGTCCTATGGGCTCCTATGGAAAAAATGAGACTGAGGCAATATGGCACCCTTGGGTAGGAAGTGGACCATGCATACGTGGTGTATCTCCCAATGGCTTTCTTTGAAAGCTGGGGAGATGATTCCGCACGGGCTCCATCGGTGCAATCGTCACCCATATGTGAGGACTGACTTCCTACCTGTTCCTGGAGAATTATGATTACCCGATGCAAGGTTCCACATTAGGAACCACCACCTAGAAAAAGGATTTAGGCATCATTGTGGATAATACATTGAAACCCTCTGCAAATAGAATTCTAGGAATCAAAAGGAAAGGAATGGAGAATAAAACCAAGGATATTATAATAACTCCGTATCGTTCCATGGTGTGATCACGACCTTGAATATTGTGTACAATTCTGGTCGCCATATCTTAAAAAGTGTATAGTGGAATTAAAGAAGGTACAGAGAAGAACCACCAAAATGATAAAGGGGGATGGAAGGATAGCCCTATGAGGAGAGGCTTAAAAGGTTAGAGCTCTTCAAATTGGAAAAGAGACAGCTGAGGGGAGATACAATAGAGTCAATAAATTAATGAATGGAGTGGAACGGGTAAACGTAGATCAGTTGTTTACTCCTTCAAAAAGTAGAAAGACTAGGGGATGCTCAATGAAGCTACAGTGCAGCCCATTTAGGACTAATAAGAGAAAATATTTTTTCACTCAATGAATAATCAAACTCTGGAATTCATTACCAGATGCTTTTGTAAAAGCTGTTAGTATAGCTGGATTTAAAAAAGGTTTGGACAAGTTCCTGGAGGAAAAGTCCATATACCATTATTATAGAGGACCAGGGAAATCCATTGCTTACCCCGGTATAAGCATTATGGAGTGTGTAGATTTTTGGGAACCTGACAGGTACTTATGACCTGGATTGACTACTGCTGGAAACAGGATACTGGGCTTGATGGATCTTGGTCTGACCCAGTATGGCACTTCTTATGTCTCCCCGAGCCTGAAAGCAGTCAATAACTGGGCACCATGTGGGCATGAGAAATCCTCCCTTAGGGCTCCCTGGCTGTCTACACAAACACTGCCTGGTGAGAATCACACTCCCTCAGATCACCAAGTCAGTCCCTATTTCCCTCCTGCCACTGACACAATAGCGCTTTTCTACTAATTCAGTGTCATAGCAATGCTTCAGTTAGGGATACAATTGGTTTAAGCAGCAGTGTGTTACATTATTTGACATCATTGTTGTATTTCGCACATATACTGTGCAACATTTCTCGGTTCTTTCCTTCTACTCAACCGTACACAAGAAAGAAAGCTCCTCCTTTCACTGTCACTGTTATCCAGTAGGAAGTTAAGGAGGTCTATGTCAGGATACTACTCAATAAGTGGTTAGGGTGTAGCATGCACTAAATAGAAAATGTGCCTCTTACCTCTTTTCCAAGGTCCTCGCGGATCACCTGCTCCATCTCCCTCAGGGTGCTCTGCGGTGCTTGACTGTGCAACACCCTCAGAGTGTGGGTGTATTCTAGGGGCAACAAGTAGTCAAGGGCCCCAAGGTGCTGCCCCACTTTAATGAAAGTTCCTCGGTTTGCACAGCACAGGTCCTGGAGACGTTTGGCAGATCGCAGGTGCACCTGAAAGGACAGGCTGCATCTTACACAAGGAAATGCACTCTACAGGAACCAACTCATCACAGAAGCACCACAATGCAAGACACGCTGCATTCTGCTTCTCATGCAGTACTGAGACCTACACACACAGCCCTACAGCAATCATATGAGAGAAAGCACAATTACTTCTAGGTACGTATGACCTAGATTGGCCACTGTTGGAAACAGAATACTGGGCTTGATGGACCTTGGTCTGACCCAGTATGGCATATCTTATGTTCTTATGTTCTTATGTACTTACCTGTAACAGGTGATCTCTGGGAACAGCAGGAATTAGTCTTCACATATGGGTACGTCGGTACCGACGGAGCCTGCACGGGAATGCTGCCCAGCTTCCAATCAGAAAGCTTTTGGCAGCATCCCTCGCGCCTGCGCATTGACTTCCCGCCTTCTCCACAGCCTCTCTTCAGTTGAGTTTCAGAGCTGAGACAAAGGCGAGGAGAGAAAAGGAAGAAGAAGATAAAAAAGATGCAACTCCTAGGGGAGGTGGGAGGGTTGTGAAGACTAATTCCTGCTGTTCCCAGAGATCACCTGTTACAGGTAAGTAACTGTGCTATCTCCAGGAACAAGCAGGAATGAGTCTTCACATATGGGGACTCCCTAGCTGGAGATGCCAGGGGGAGATCCCATAAAAATGCAAGTGCCTGGATCAGGGGTGCATTTTGACTCCAGGAATCCCCGGCATCCAATGTGGGATGGAGGGTAGGAGTTGACAATAAAGGAGCTGTGAGGAAAGAACAGCATAGCCAAGGACTAGAGGGTTGTACAAACTACAGGAGGCCTTGGTAGACATAATGAGTAGCATTAAAAGACATTTAATGTACACTTAAAATATGCAGCTTACCTACTGTATTGTAGGAAGTAGAAAGCATGATGGAGTCTACTGGATAAGCAGTAGCAGAATCTTCAAGGTGACCTCTCAGCAGTGAGGATGAAGGTCCAGACCTGGAGGTAGTAGATGATCCAGGTGTCAACTGGGTAGGATTTGACGTCAGGTCTTCAATGGAAAGCTTTATGGGAAAAGCTGAAAACTCCTTTAGGCATAAGGTCATTAACATTGAGGACTAAAGGAAGAAGACTGACGGAGTTGGACAACTAGCCCAGTCCTGGCGGGAAGAGGGGAACTGGAAAAAATCCCCTATTCCCACGGAAAACAGTTGTGTACTCAAGATAAAGAGGTACACTGTTTTTCCTAGCTGGCAAGAGATAGGAAAAATATTGAAGCTTGATGCTTCATGGACTTAAAGAAAAAATGGAGATGTTAGCACCAAAGGGGGTATTGGTGCCTAACAGTTTCTGCATCGTAAGATGGCATGGGACGTAGGGCGACAGACTGCCTAAAACCTCTAGGAGGTAAAACATGTAGTCTAGACAGTAAGGGTGATAGTGTGTAAGACAGATCAACCCTTAAGAGGCCCCTTATCAAACACATATATATATAGGGATATATACATGTGGCTGGAAAATATATGTATATATTTATATTTATATATATATATATATATATATTATATATATATATATATATATATATATATATATATATATATATATATATATTATATATATATACATATATATATATATATATATATATATATAAACACACATACATATATACATATATACATACATATACATATATACACATGTTCAGATGTGTATATT